>JAQSUU010000563.1:15047500-17547500 GCA_038087645.1 Saccharum hybrid cultivar R570
TGTCCTGGATGAGTCGGCCATGTCTCCTCAACTGTTATCAAGTCGGCGACGGAGGCCTCAACACCAAAAAGATCTTCCTCAAGCCCTAGCGCCTCCGCAGAAGGTACCAATATTGGGCTCCGCACCATAAGATAAACAGGCCCAACAAAACTTGCTCAAAGTAACAATACCATTGGGGGTAAGGTGATGCAGCTGTACCTTAAAAGCCTCAAGAACCTGACGGACGAAACGGGCTGCAGGGAAGTGAAGGCCGTAAAGGAAAAATCCTTGAAAACCATGGCATCAGCAGCTTGCAGCTTAGGAATCGTCTCTCCTTGCGGAGGCTTCACCTTAGCATCACGAAAACAGTCCAGCTTCCGTGACTCCTCCATCATATCCTTCGTCATGAGCGAAGGCCCAAAATCCCATGTCCTGGATGAGTCGGCTATGTCTCCTCAACTGTTATCAAGTCAGCGACGGAGGCCTCAACACCAAAAAGATCTTCCTCAAGCCCTAGCGCCTCCGCACTGGCAACCATACACTTCTCAAAACACGCAGACCACCCACTCGCCCTAACGCCGAGGAGACAGCGATACGGACCAAAGAAAGGAGCCTGGCGCGGAGGAGGATTAACAGGCGGAGCCACTTCCAAGACTTAGAGGCAACAAGAAGGAAGCGAAGGCAAACACCAACTAAGCGAAAACTAAGCAGAAAGGAAGAATGTAGAAAGCAACGACAGTGAAAGCGATGGCTCAGATAGGGATGGGGGGAGCCTTCACCTACCCCTTATATAGTCAGCGAACCGGCGCTTCAACTTCTGCGCCCAATGGTCGCGTCCGCCCCGCAGCACGTCGGTTCCTGAGCCATCGCAACCAATCAGAAGAGAACACGTCAGGTGGGATAGGTCTGACACAGCGCGTCCCTAGGGGGAAGGGGGGAAAGCCTCTGCTCGCACACAAACCTCCGCGGCTCAGCAACCTCGAAACGAAATTAAGGAGCAAGGCCCGCCTACATTAGACTATGCCCTCAAGGGGGTAACTGTTGGGACGTGGAGGTGAGCCGCTGAGGTCAAGGCACATTACAACACTAAGAACTAATGTTGACTATTTGGCAGAGAGATGTGCAGGGACACGCACTCGAGGCCTTCGCGCCCGTGGCCCCGCCCGGCGAAGGTAGGAGGGCCGCATCAGAGGCTCCTACGGTGGCAGCGAAGGCCACAACCCGAGCAGCGCTGCAGGTTTAGAACATGGTGTCGGAGGTCTCCACAATGGCGGCGCGAGGCAGAGACCGTCCAGCGAGGGCAAAGGCTGTGACGCCACAGGCGGAGGCTGACCAGATCCCGTTGTGGGGAGGAGGTTCACGGCGCAGCAAAGACCCTGGGCCAGCAATGGGCCTCGCTTGGGCTGGTGGCTAAGGCCCAAGAAGTGAAGGCGGTTCGAAGAGGAGAAAATCTCACGGCTGGCATTGGCTCAGGAATATTCAGAGAATGTACCTTAACAGTTGCAGAAAATAGATGTAAAAGAAAAACTGTAGTAAACAGTGCCCTATAAAAAATGGAACTAAACCCTGTGTAAAAGAGGTTGATAAATGCATTAATGAAACTCTAGTAGAGCTTGGGCCCAAATTCCACCTTCCCAGCCTTCGCCTAGAGCACTCAGGTGGGCGAAGGTTCAATTGTGCCCCACCTGCTGAAACCTGGTTTTCCAACACCAGGCTGCCAACGGAAGAGAGTTCCAGGTACATACCGTTGTACTGGGGTGCTGGAGACAGGAGAGGCGCGCGATCGAGATGGGGAGGGGCAGGGTGGAGCTGAAGCGGATCGAGAACAAGATCAACCGCCAGGTGACCTTCTCCAAGCGTCGCAACGGCCTCCTCAAGAAGGCCTACGAGCTCTCCGTGCTCTGCGACGCCGAGGTGGCGCTCATCGTCTTCTCCAGCCGTGGCAAGCTGTACGAGTTCGGCAGCGCAGGGTATGCATGCATCTGGCCGGGTGTATATGTATCCCGTCTCCGTTGTCGTTATTGGTCGCTCGCTCATGCAATTCTCGCAGATCTGCGCTAGCTGATGGTTGCTGCTTATTAATTTTGTTCTTCGGTTCCTAAACTTGCTGGCTTTTCGTTTCTTGCCTCTTTTTTCTTTGAGCACGCAAGAGTATCCTTCTGTTCTCGCGGATTAAATCTCATGTTGTTTCTTGATTTTTAATTGTTGGTAACAATTTCCATATTAAGCATACCTAGCTACCTGCTGGATCGGCAGTCCCAGCATAGTTGCTCCGTTTTTTTAGGTATCTGCCTCCTCTGGACTTACTAGGGTGTCCTCCCATGTAGTAGTATATATGCATTAGACGGAGAGCTAGCTACATCGTCTATCTTTGTTGAGGAATCTTCTAAAAAAAATTCACGCCCTAACCTAGCTATAAGTGTCCCCTTTCTTCCTTCTTCTTTGGGAAATTGGACAGAATAATAGCACTCTTTGTTTTTGCATTTGGTGTTAGATGTGACTGCGTGTTATGCGGCTTATAATCCGTCTTTTTCAGCTTGTTTTTTCAGCCGAAATAATATTTTTCTCTCACAACAAATCAGCCAACAGTGTTTTTCAACCGTCTTATCAGCACAGCCGAACGGCTCAGGCCGCCAGATATGTAGATCGCAAGTTTTTATGACAGTGTGGGCTTGAAGGGGAAGGGAGTGAGTTCTCCATTTAGATCCTACTGGACCAAACAGTAGCCTTGACGCCCACCGAATTTTCCTCAAGTTTTGTAGTAAATCATTTTGCTATTTCTTTAAGGTAAAATTCCACACTGAATCGCATGCACGTTCTTTTCACAATGTATGTTCCCGTTTGCTTTCCTTGTTTAAGTTCTCGTCATTTATTTTAGAGAAGCTAGCTTGTGCCTAATTGCTCCCTAGTTATCCTACGATTACTTACTTGAGGTTCATGTGTGTAGTACAAAATGTTGAGGCCTGGAGGTGTCACATATCTAGTCGTCCTACTTTTTATACTGTTCACCTTGTTTTCTTTTATTTTCAGCGTCCATTCCATTCTTCAAATTAATGCATTAGCTAGGTAGATGTAGATTACACAAGACGAATGTTCATCAGTAAGCCCTTTTTTTTCCAAATATCAATTGCCAGCATCAGTTTAATTACTCATGGAACTTATTTGATGTACTGTCAATGAGTAATGCCCAAGTAGTTTATTTTCTTAATTTCAACCCATACTCAATTTTTTCTCTGGAAATCTTTTTTAAAAAAGTTGTTTAACAAATAGCTACTAAACTGTTGATCTTGTGTTATGTTTCTTTTATCTTCTCAATCTTTGTAATTATGATAATGCATGTATGAAGTTATATGAGTTATCATTCTCTTTTTTGTAAATGAACTTTGTGTGTCAAGATTTATATCTTGTACTTATTCCTCAACAAGAAACAAAAAATAGTGCTAATACAGCTTTTGTTCGACATGTTTCACAAACATGCACAAAATGAAAATGATAATCACAAAGATTCAAATATAATGTTTCATTACTTTTTTTTGAGTCCTATAATATTTCTTTACACATTTATATAAGGAACTTTTAGTTGTATGGATACTGAATGTACCACTTGGCAACTCTTCCTTTTGGTCAATATGCTGTAGGATGCATTATGTAAATATAGTGAAATTCCACGCTAACCCATTCCACGCTAGCCCATTCCACTTTTGTTTGAAGAAGTATAGTGAGGATTTACTTTGTGGTGCATAAAAAGCATGTACCTCACTCTTTCGGCCTTCCCTATTTTCTAATCATCTGTTACTGTTTGTTTTGGTTTGAATGATGTAGACACACACATGACACACATATATAAAAGGCTTTAATCCTGAAAACATGAAATAAATGAAGTCGTACATATATAAAACAAAGAACTAAATATGGATTATACTAATGATAAAAAGAAGCATCACTTGATGATATATATTCAATTCCTACTTTTATTTGATCATAAATTTATTAAATGCATTAGATTTTAATTTTATATTATATATATATGTATGACGTATAACTTATATGCATATTTTTTTTACATAGAAAGAATTTGATTTAGTATAATTTCTCTATGCAGGGTAAACAAGACTTTGGAAAAGTACCATAATTGTTGTTACAATGCTCAAAATTCCAACACTGGTTTTGACGGTGAACCTCAGGTACAATTAGCTTCAAGCCAACCAATCTAATTTTGTTATTTTTTACAATATGGACTGGTATTACATTGTTTCAATTTTTAGACCAGACTCCAAGCACTGTAGTGTCTGCTATTTCTGAAAGATCATATTTTTCATTACTCATATGGCTGATTATAATAGTTTGTACTTGCTACAAAAATACTAACATTTATTTATTCTCTGGACATTCAAAAGAACTGCAGTTGCTCTACAGTGTGTCAATGACAATGCATTAGTTTAAAGCGATCTTGTTTATTACAGTTTTGTTAACCCGTACTGTCTCCATCCATCAATATAAGACATTTTCAAAAGGTAGATTTGCATTTCATATCTAATATATTGTCATTTCTTACAAATCAATATGATATTATCTTTTTTAAGGACGGTAAGAACTTTGCCACAAGCTTTATTTTAGAAGAATAAGAAACAAGTGACATCCTAATTTTTTTAGTGGAAAGTATGCCGAAACACCACAAGACTAGGGTACAAAGACCAAACAACTCCCTACAAAGATCGACCCAACTAAATATCATCCCTTTGTAATATGAATATATTGATACAACTTTTGTATACTAATCATGCATAAAATTTTGATGAATTGTTGGTTAAAACTTACAAAGATTTACCTTTTCAAATTAAATTACACCTTGGTGATACATTAGTAAGGTTTTCATGAGTTGAGGACTTGAGGTATGGGTTAAACTGCTAGTAGCTGTAGATGAGATATATATGAGACGATAAAAGGAGTGTAACTTCAGTTTGTTTATTCAAAGCTTTGATTAGTAGCTATTTAATTTGGAGTACATTATTATGTGTCCCAATAACTCCTGAATTTTGCCCCACAAAAATGGTTTATATCTCTAATTAGATTATTCAAAAATATATGGGATTCTTATAAAATGTATGGAGAAGTAAATTAAGGAGACTAATGTATTAGCAAGGAATCTTTATACATAACGATTCATTACATATATACCTGTAGTCACTTGGACCATCAATTGTACTAAATTTGATCTCTCAATGGTCAAAATGCAAACGCTTTATATTGCACTAATTAGCGATTATTCTGCAAGTACCAATGTCAGCGTTCTGCTGTTTCATCATCACATTATCATCTCCGTAATTTATTTTCATTTGAACTTCAGAGTTGGTACCGAGAAATGTCAAGGCTCAAGGATAAGCTTGAATCTCTCCAACGCTGTCAGAGGTATAAATATTAATTCGCTTCACCTTTGTTATCCACATATACTACATATATAAATAAATGATCATTAACTACATGACCATTGAAAAGTCTCTGAAAAAGAAACAGACATTCAAGCGAATGGTTATGTTTGTCTCAAAGGCACATGCTTGGTGAGGATCTTGGACCCCTGAGCATAAAGGAGCTGCAGCAACTGGAAAAACAACTTGACTATTCTCTGTCACAGGCTCGACACCGGAAGGTTCACCATTGTACACCAATGCCCTAACTTGTTGTTTGACTCAGTATTGTTTGTTTCTCTGTAGTACAATAGTGCAGGAATATTGCGCACCGGAAAGGAATAATTAATTTGATTTTGATATTACAAGTCTAATAGTAAATGTGGTGCATGCTGGCACATATAGTAAGCTTAAATTAAGCATAGCACCTGAATATCTTTTATCTTCATCTCAGACTCAAATGATGATGGAACAGATGGATGAGCTTCACCGAAAGGTATTATGTGGACCCAATCTCTATTCTCACCATGTCTTCTATCATATTTGGTAAATCATTAATATATTTTGCATTTAAAATGACAAGTACACCATGCAATTTCTTATTAGACAAAATAGAACACAAGATTGACTGATGTTGTGCATCATCTGTTACAACTTCTGTATGTACTGTATGTTCCATAAATTAAAGCTAAATAAAGGAGGGATTTTTAGTTCTATGTATCAGAACATCATTTCATCTTTGATTCACAAACTACTGTAGTAATACCAAATGCGTGGCAAACGACAGTTAACGGAGATGCAGTTTGCAAGATTGGTTACCAGAACATGTACACACAGCAGCATGGACGACTCAGTTTGCTGAAGTTGTTGCAAATGCATGTCAAAGATTCCTTATAGTATTACAATCTATATTTTACGGTGTCAGTTGATCAACAGTTCATAAAACTAAGTTTAGCATGAAGTATCACCTTACATCTGTTTTGAATCGAATGCAGGAGCGCCAACTTGGCGAGCTTAACAAGAAACTGAAAAACAAGGTATCTAAATAGCTAACTGGTTATTTGATATACATGTGTATATACTTATCAACGTTCACAACAATTCAAAGCCATGCATATGCCTTATGGAAATGTTACTACTATCTTCCGAGACATTCAGCTGGAAGCAGAAGGTTGCAGCAACTACAGGGGCGTTCAAACATCCTGGGCTACTGACGTGGCCATAACCAGCGACAGTGGCGCACTTTCCACGCCAAATGCTGAACCACCAGCTGCTGCTGTGGACTGTGAACCCACTCTGCAAATCAGGTAAGACTAGGTTATTATAAAACCAGAACCACCATGATTAAATATGAAAGCACCAGATTAAGCAATATTTGAACTCCTATATATGATCTGTGCATGCTACAGGTTCGTTGCTCCTGAGGCAGCAGCCATGCCAAGAAGTAACACTGAAGGAGGGGAGAACAGCCACTTCATGCTCGGTTGGGCCCTTTGAGTTGTTCTCGATCGATGAAATTCGAAGCAACTACTGATTAATAAAGATGCCGTACGTTTAGTATGGCAAACCATGAAACTTATATGGTGATATAGTCAGTACCATGAGTTGCATGCCAGCCCTAGCTGATGGTATCCATATGCACTGTTCTGTCTGACAATCATATGATGGCCCCCTATCTTCGCTTTATTAGTTCAGAACTGTGCTAGCTAGCCTTTTCCTTGTCCTTGATTCTTGGATTAGAATCAACACTTCAGTTCAAGGCCTATTAAATGGATCGTACTCTATGTACATAGTGCTGCCTTCATCTCAATCGACCAACTGTTGATCTCGGAGCGTCAAGTAGGACTATCAATCTATATATCTATCTAGGAATACAATGGCAAGGTTTGATGAAGCAACCTGAACTGAAGGACGTGGTTGTGTTTTATTTCAATTCTGGTTGAATCTAGATCTTGTTGAAAACCCACGAAAAAGCTGCCCTTAGCTTGAATGTCAGATTAACCGCAGACTTGGACTCTATATAATCTGAATATATTGCAAATCTTTGCATCGTCCGTTTGGCTGATTGATCAGTTGAATTGAAGGGTAAAAGCAACAGTTACTTTTTTTTTTCTCCTGAAAGACAAGAGGCAACAGCGATCATGAGTCCTCATATAACTACTAGATCACATCTCCTGTTGTCCTGTTAGAAAGAAACATAGTACGGGCGTTTATATACTATCTAATTTACCTGATTGTATGGTGAAGGCCAGATTACTTAATGAATTCAACAGTTACCGACTTAATGCAATTACGGGGCAGGCGTTGCTCGAAAGGCGACTGCTTCAACGCGACAATGAGATGTTACTGTATTATTAGGATCACTCGTCATACCAATACCACAGATAATATCGGTATATACCAATACTGGTTTATATATATTCCTTACAAAATATGTGGTGTGAATCATTGTGCCATACACGTACTGATCATCATCGATCGCATGCCTTTGCCTGCAATCAATAGTCAGGTCAGGTGTACTGTCATGCAGAATAGAAGCTGTTCAGCGCGCGATGGGTTGAGAGTGCTGTTGGCACATGTCCCGCCAGTGCGCGCGCACGGCCGCACGCACTGACGCACATGTTGATCAAGCTGCATCGTGAAATGCTCGCCGCATTCCGGCTTGAAAAGCTTGTGCGCCGATGCACTGCAGTCTGAATTTGGCCGCTCCAAAGTACTGTACTAGCTAGTCCACGGGACTGCTATTCCGTGCACGCTAGCTGCACAATTTTCAGATATGATGATACGTATACCTACCGGCCGCCATGAGATGCAGAGAATGTGACCTATAACCAAAAGACGGGAACGTGCATAACCGCCCTTAATTGCATTGTTAGATTAATCAGGTTCCCAACATTAAGGCCTGATCCATCAATGGTAAGGTTACATCGATCTGCCTGTATAAGATGTGGTTGCGAGAGATTTTTGTTCTGGGCCACCAATAGATCTTGATTCCTCTCATTATATAGTATATCTCTCAAGACGACAGCACCATGCATTAGGTTAATACCTGTGTGTAAAAAAATGTTATTAATCTGTGGCACATCCTTGTATTTTTTTTGAAGGACCATATATATAGTATGGGAGCATTAACTCTATGTGGCTGCTAGCCGTTTTATAGATATAGATATAGCTCGATGAAGGGAAACCCACTAATATTATGACACGGTCAGCTAACATCCATTTTTCCACGGTGAGCAATCCCATGGGGATATATTACTTGAATAAGCCATTAATTCTTCATAGGACTTTTCATCCTTGGATTTGCCTCTCCTTTCCAACTTAGGCCTAATATTCTTTCTCGTACTACTCTAAATGTAAGTCACGTAGAGAAGGAAGAGGATGACATGTGAGTCCCATATGTCATTCTCTACCAAGATGATTTTGAGAGTCTTGAGGAAACAATAAAAAATAAGTAGTATCAAAATAGATGGCTACAAAAAAGTAGAGAGCCTATTTTAAGTAGTAGTGCTGGAGATGTTTTTAGGAATAAAATTTTTGATAAAAGATAACCCCCCCCCAACAACTTATTTAACTGGATATCTAAATATACACCGCATCTATTTTTACATCTCACTAGCCAAAGATGAAGAACGAGAATGACTCTCTGCAGTGTGCACATGACATAGAAAAGCTGTTGAAGAGTGAAAAAAAACATAGAAAGTGATTTTATTCGAATGATTTTTTCATATAATAATTTAGAGAGCGAGTTTTAAAAATATTTTTGGAGCTGAACGCTCCACGCTCCAGAGCAGGCACCAAATTTAGCTGGACGGCTCGGGGATCATTTGCACGGTTGCGTCCAGAAGTCAAAACATTGTGTAACTTGATTTTCTGATATATAATACGACACAAGAGCGTTGCCCGTCCAACGCAGGCAGACAATAATTTGGCTTGCGCCCATCCATTTCCATTGACATCAGGGTGGTGGTTAGTCGATCATCGTCCTAATCGCAATCAGTTCGCGCGCGGTTGGTCCGCCCCTATCCGGCACCAGTGGCATCTGTACACGTACCGGCCGCGCGCGCCGTCTGAAAGCCAAGCGCAGGCACGTACGCGGCAAGGGAATCAAGGACGACGGACGACGACTAGCCGAGCCGTGGCATGCCCATGCCAAGTAGTCCGGCGCGCCGACGCGGCAGCAGGTGGGAGCGGCACAGCGGGCACGTCACCTCGCCCAGGTCGATCCAGCGGTCGATGCAGCGCGTGTGGAACGCGTGGGTGCAGTTGCCCAGCCGCCGCACCTCGTCCGTCGCCTCCAGCCTCTCCAGGCACACCCGGCACGTCGGCTCCGGCCCCGGCCCCGACGACGACGACGAAGCCGCCACCAGCTCCAGGAACTCGACGAGCGGGAGCCGCTGCTTCACCGCCTCCGGCCTCGGGGCTTCCCCGCGTGGGCGTCGGGGCGGGCCGTTGATGACCGGCGCGTGGTCCTCGGGGTCGTAGGGGAACTCGTAGAGGCCGAGGAAGCAGAGCACCAGCACGAACGCCAGCGCCACGGCGTGGAGGAGCTTGAACAGCGCCGCCACGGGGCGCGGCACCGCGTTGCAGTAGCAGACCAGCGGGAAGGTCATGACCGGCGCGGCGTGCATGCGTCTGCTTAGTTTGGCTCGGGTTTCGGGTTCGGAGGGCACACAGAGACGCGGGGTCCGTCCGTGTGGATATATAGGGACGAGGCAACCGAAAAGGGGTACGGTGTGGCTCGTTCACTCGTGCTCTGCACGGTGCGCAAAAAGGGCTGGTGGACCGCGGGGCGGGTGCAGCGTGGCTGTCATTCTAGATACAAGTCGTGGCCGGAACCGGATGGCAAGATGCATTTTGGCTATGGCCAGTTTGGCGCGTCGCGCGCGCGAGCGAGCGGTTTGCGGAGGGCCGGCGTGGTGTCGTACGGGGCCGGTGTCTCGGCTCATGCAAAGCGCGAGCGCAATGGCGAAAGTCGTCGTCACGGCACATAATATTTGGAGGAAGAAGAAACGGTGCGTCGCACGGCAGGGACGCCTACCATTTCGGCTTTTCCCGATGGGACTCGTCCGGGCATATGCCATCACGTTCACAGCCATGGGTTCGGCGTGTTCCGGTTTCCGGCCTGCCGTCTGAATGTGTGATATGTTTTATTCAGGTTGCCAGGTTGGTACCTCTACTGCCCATATTGCCATGACATGCTTATGCATCGTCCGTTATGGTGACCTTGCAGCAGGCCCTGTTTGGTGGAGTGAAGCTCCAGAAAATATCTAAATTTCATTAAAATAGGGTATTCGTAGCTTTAGAAAATCTTAGATCTAGTACTGCAGAATGCTTGATGCATTTTATATAACTTATGTTATTTATAGTTTAGATTAAATATAAGCATTTCAACCATTTTAGTCTATTCTCTACAAACTAGAAAATGTAGATCTAACACATGGATCTTGAAGTTAGAGTTATGCCAAACAAACTCTAGTGTTTGACTCTTTAACGTAGTCATCTAGTAGTGTTGTTGTATATATGATGTCATATCATATCTCCCATGTAATCTTGACACGAGTTACGACAGATAATCACTGAAACGGATGGCTGTTCCTGTCTCTTTCTCCTATACTTACTATAGAAGTATATAGATGTCTAAATTTTGAGATCTTCTCAGGCGACAGGTTCACTTCCAGGGTTATAATAATTATAATGACCTCATGACCGTGTATGCTAGATTCAAAGATAACATGTATAGTACGATTTTGTACCACAAAAAATAATTTGTTCATACTACATAGAATTTCAAATTGCAAGAAGAGCCTAGGAGCTGTGATAGAGAGTGGAGCTGATGAAAGATACATTGTATATATATTGATCTTGGCCTAGACTGCTGTATTTAGGCATGTCTGTTCATATATTTCATATTGTACTCAATCTTTGCCAATAAGAAAAATGAGTATGTGGCAGATTTGATCCTAGCGAGAGATTCTATCCCCATCCATGTCCAACCTTATTAAAGGTCTGTTTGTTTGCGTTTCTTAGGAGCTTTTAGATTTTAGCTTCTGAACATTTCAAAAGCTAAAAAGCTCCCAGAAACCAACAGTCAGAAGGGGAGCATATTATGGTGAGCTTTTAGGCTTTTGGCCTATGGAAGTTGTTCGGCTTCTGGAAAGTTTAAAAGCTAGTAGTCTAAATGTGACCAAAAGCTCAAACAAACGAGACCTAAGAACATCTCCATGAATTTGGTATAGTTTACTTGCTAAACTAACAAATCTAGCAAGTTAATAAAAAGAAATAACAACTTTATATTTTTGTCTCCCTCCAACAGTTTTCTATTTTAATTTTCTAAAACCTAAAGGAAAAAGTCTACTTAACCCCCTGAACTATCAACTAGTGTCTAACCTACACCCCAACTATAAAACCGTCTGTTTTACACCCGAACTTTTCAAAACCGTTCAAATCACACCCTAGAGCGGTTTTGGACGGCGGTTGCTACAGTAACTATGGTTTGCCACATGAGTAGATCTACACAGTGAATATATAATATAGTATGCTTTAGTACAATTTTTTTTCTGTAGCTTTAAATTAGTTAGAAAAATAATTTTTGTCTGTAATTAATTGGAATAATTCATAGCTGCAGCTTCTATGGTCCAATTGTGGTGAAATTTTTATGATGGGGTTATTATTGTATGCTTGAGCTATAGTAAAAATTTCATACTGATTGGATCATGTATAATTTAGTTATAGATTTATTTATATTTAACAAGCATAAACCTTAACATAAACCTAAATAAATCTATAACTAAGTTATATATGATCCAATAAATATGAAAATTTTACTATAGTTCAAGCATATAATAATAACCTCATCATAAAAATTTCACCACAATTGAACCATAGAAGCTGTAGCTATGAATTATTCCAATTAATTACATATAAAATTTGATTTTCTAACTAATTTAAAGCTACAGAAAAAATTTGTATTAAAACATACTATATTATATATTCATTATGTAAATCTACTCACGTGAAGTCTAACAAAATTAGATTTTCTATTTTATGATTTTTCTGTGATTTACTATGATTTTTCAAAGATTCAGTGAAAATAAATAGAAAAGAAAAAGTCAAAACGGCGTTACTGTAGCAAAACCATAGTTACTGTAGCAACCCGCCGTACAAAACCGCTCCAGGGTGTAATTTGAACGGTTTTGAAAAGTTCATGGTGTAAAACAGACGGTTTTATAGTTGGAGGTGTAGGTTAGACACTAGCTGATAGTTCAGGTGGTTAAGTAGATTTTTTTTCAAAACCTAAAGCAGGGTCCATGTCTAATTTATTATCGGTTCAGTCTGGAGCTAATCCGTGGACCGTGAATACTGCCACCGCCCTTTCATCCCTGCGTGAGTGCTCCGCCCGCGACCATCACCTCACTTAGCCTTGTTTAGATGTCAGATTCGGGGCATTTTGAATCACTGTGCTGCACTGTGCAATACTCCCTCCGTTTTAGAAAAAATGTCGTTTTAAGTTTTTCAGACATCGTATTTGACTATTCGTCTTATTCAAAATTTTTGTGCAAATTATAAAATAAATAAATCATTATTGAAGTATCTCTAATGATAAAATAAGTCATAACAAAATAAATAATATTTATTAAAATTTTTTGAATAAGACGAACGGTTGAACACGATGTCTAAAAAAACCTAAAACGACACTTTTTCTGGGACAGAGGGAGTACTATAGTAATTTTGTTTTTATTTGGTAATAATTGTCCAAACATTGATTAATTAGGCTCAAAATGTTCGTCTCGCAAAGTAAAACAAAATTATGCAATTAGTTTTTGATTTTATCTAAATTTAGTACTTTTATGCATGTGCCGACATTTTGATGTGATGGAAATCTTCTTTTTGCATAGTAAAATTTGGTGGCCAATTTTGAGATCTAAACATGACCTTAGAGCAGGTATAATAATGGGCTTATAAACAAGCTAGTCAGCATTTTTGCTGATATGGAGGAGAAAGGAGAGGAGAGAGAAGAGAGGTCGGCTCTTATACAATCAACAAGCTAGACACGGAAGTATAGGCATCTGTAAGTCCAAATAAAATTGTATATGAAGAGAAATATGAAAGAAAAAGTAAGATATGGTACCATATAATAATAAAAAAAACTTTTTTATAGCTAAATAGGAGATAACTATTATATGATTTGGCTATTATGATTTAACTTATAGCTAAGGGCCGGTTCAGATGCAAATTTTTTTGCAAAATGGACACTGTAGCATTTTCGTTGTTATTTGGCAATATATGTCCGATTATGGTCTAATTAGGCTTAAAAGATTCGTCTTGTCCATTTCGTCTAAACTGTGTAATTAGTTTTATTTTTTATCTATATTTAATGCTTCATGCATGTGTTTAAAGATTCGATGTGATGAGGAATCTGAAAAATTTTACAAAATTTTTGGGAAACTAAACAGGGCCTAAGCAGGTATAGACTCTATTATCGACCATGCTCTTGGTCACTTGCACCGCATGCAGGCCTGCACCTGCAGAGCAGCCAGCTGGGGTGCGGTGCAGGCTCTGGCTGCAGGCCCACTACAGGGAAGTTGCAGGCTTGCAGCAACTAGTGCACTGGAGGGAGAGGTAGCAGTAGCAGGCCTGCAGTTAGAGCCGTAGAGGTAATACATACCAACAACGATCTGGACGGAAGACTCGTGATCTCGAGCCACACAAACAACGCCGGTGCGGCCGTGCCTATGGAAACCGTTTGACGGAGGAGCCGTCGAGGAATAGGAAGTTCACTCGACCAGGAAAATTTATGAGTTATTTGGAACAATATTTGGCAACTTTTTATTTTGATGGAGCATTTTTACTAAACTATTGGAGAAGACTTTTTTCTGATTTGCTAAAAAAATAGAATAAAAAGTTGTGTTATAAAACTCCTGAAGATTTCTATAAAAAAGAAACTCCTGATGATGCTCTAAAGACACGTCGGTTGAGAAGGGAAAGTCAAAGTGCGAGGGAGCCGAAGCCATACGGACAGCAATGACTCCGGATCACTACGGCGGAATAGTGGGCTAGAGACATACTCCCTTCGTCTAAAAAAAAATGTCATTCTCGCTTCCCAAAAAGTCAACAGCTTTTAACTTTTTCCAAATATATCTAATAAAATATTAATATTTATGGTACATAATTAGTATTATTAGGTAGATCTTTGAATATACTTTCATAATAAACTTATTTGGAGATATAAATGTTGCACGTATTTTCTACAAACGTAGTCAAAATTGAAAAAGTTTGACCAGCATGTTTCCCACGGTGACTCTATTTTTGGGACAGAGTAGTAGCGCCTAGGAGGCCACCAAGGATGGGCTCGCTGCTGGGAGGCGGGCCGGGGCCACATCTAATTAGATGCAATCACTCAAGCCAAATTTGTTCAAGAAGATGAGCATAAGGTTAAAGATGAATCAAAACTGATTGCATTGGAGACGTCTTCTCTCCCTCTCGTCTGATGCCCTAGGGCACTGCCGAGGCTGCCACCCCTTGCCTCCACCATCGCTGGTCCCCCTCCCTTCCCCCTCCGGCATCTCGCCGGAGGCGGGAGGAAGTGGGGATCCATCTCTCCAATAAATTTTTCAATAGATCGAATTCTTTAGGGTTAAGATCTCTCCATGCCAAGTTTCCTGGTATTGGGGGTTTGTGTCCTCCTCCTCCTTCCCGGTGACGGCGAGCTTGTAGGGTGGATTTGGTTTCTTCATGACGACTCTGATAAAGATGAGGGCGACAACTTTAGCATCAGCAACTTCCTCGACATGACGGCATGTAGACTTAGGTTTCCGAACACCAACATCAAGACGGAGATGATATTGCCACCATGGCAAAATTTTCTCTGGTCTCTTCTCCATTTTCTTGTGGTTAGATTTGGCCACGATGAAGGACTAGTGATAATAAGTCTGCCACTCAAGCCAATTACTGGTATTGAGTTCAATTACTGGTATTGAGTTCGGAAGATTCAGATTAGTTTTTCTTATTCTTCGGTAACAGAAGGAAGAAGGAAGCCACAAGAAAGAAGTTTCTCAACTCCGCCCGTAGAAATGTTGGCTGTCGTTCGTTGGGCATCTGTTCTCAGGTCTTTTGCCAATTGTTTGCTTGTGTGGTCATCCATGCGAATAGTCATACATGTTTGGGTTTGAGATTTAGAGTTATACAAAGCATGGGTACAATGTAGATGAAGAACAGTTTCTGAGTATACGTGAGTGCTTATAACATGATGATGTACTCAGCTATAATTTAATATAATTCTCTTTCATCAAACAAAAGGTTAAAGATGAATTACGTCTGGTCCACGTCCGACTGCAAGGCTGTCGCCTAGGATGGAGGCTGAGCGCTGGATCGAAGCCGGAGCGGCTGGATTGCGGGCGCTGGCTGATTCGGTAGCAAGCTAGCAGCGTCTCACCCTATTGTCTGTTGTTGTTTTAATCAAAATGTAGTCCGTTCCTGCCACCGGCTTGGCTAGTTAATCTTGTAACTTAAACTAATTTTCTTCTTAAATGCAATGATATGCAGATCTCATGCGTATTCAAGAAAAAAATATATTGATTTTTCTATGACTCCATAAACTCTAATATTTGGTGGATCGGTGAAAGAAAAAGGAAGCATACTTTTTTTTGCGAAGAAGAAAGCTTACTATTTATTACAACAGAAATGGTACAGTGTCCGTTGTTTAATTAGCGCTCAAGTCAACAACAATACAATATCTTGCGAGACTAGCTAGCAAGTAGGAATCCACTATAGACATCGAACGATACCTGCATGTGATTATTAGCACAAATGAAATGTAATATAAACGCTGTCACATTGATGTATAGTACTGAAAATTCGTGAGAGAATTATTTTCTTGACCCTAAAAAAAGTTCGGCTTACTTTCTTATCCTTTTTATTTTTGAACTTACTTTTAGCTGGAAAGCTATCTTTAGTTCCTTACATGGCCTTTCCGTTAGTTTTAGGACTTAACAGTGTTAACTCAAGGATAAATGATGATTTTGCTCCTAGGTAAAAAATAAATAAATACAAAGTTCAGCTTGTCTATGTTTAATTTTAAGAAATATTTTGCATGGTTTAAGGTTGTCATATTTGTTCCATATTTAAAAATAATATACTCCTTATTTTATATATTTTTCACCATGAAAATATTTTCCAAAGTTAAACACATGTAAATTGAACTCTGCATTGATTCAGGGTCATATAAGAAACTAAAGATAGCTTTCCAACCAAATAGGCAAGTTCAAAAATAAAAGGGCCGAGAAAGTAAAGCAAACTTTTTTCAGGCCAAGAAAATAATTCTCTCAAAATTATTCTACATGGCAGAGAAAACACTGTGGCTAGCGCCCAGACGTCCACGCCTGTTGCACATCTCCTGCACGCACAGGCAGGGACCGCCTACGCCCCAAGCCTGCTGGCTGCTGCCCACCTCATGTAGGGACCGCCCGCGCCCCTGCCGCCATCCCCTCCACTTCCCGCGCCCACCGCTCCACTGCGCTCCATCCCTCCGCTTCCCACACACATGCATGGCGCCCATGGAGCTGCAGTAGGCGGCTGTGGCAGGTGAGTCCTATTGCAACATGTACAACACCAAATGCATTTTTGCAACATTCATATGAAATACTTGCAACATACGTCCGAAAACAGCTGAAACACTTGCAAATACATCCAAAACATTTGCAGAACACTTGAAAGCCATTTGCAAATATATGCAACATCTAGATAAAATACTTGCAACATATGTATGAAACATATGCAATATCTAGATAAAACACTTGCAACATCCAGATAAAACATATGCAATATATGTTTGAAAAACAGATGAGACATTTGAAACAGAGGCTTGCAACATACGTGTATAGCCATTGCAACATATGCAATATCTGGATCTACTTTTGCAACATCCATATGAAACACTTGCAACATATCTCAGAAACATCTGAAGTACTTGAAACATATGCTTGCAACATACGCTTTTACCGTAACATCTCCTTGCTGTTTGTAAGAATGGAGACTTATTGACGTGTGGAGTTCACCGGAGGCAACGGCATCGGCGATGGGCCATCGGCAACGGTGGCTGCGCAATGCAGTGGGAAGAAACAGCCACACGACTAGGAGAGGGCATGTAACACCCCGCATCCAAAGCTGCTTATATAGCATAAAAAATAAGGATAAAATCCTTTTCTCAACCTGCAACTCACATATATGGCATTTTAATTTCAAGCTTGAACTATGAAACAGGTGATCGGACGTTCTTCTATCGTCAAAACCTTTTGGTTCTCTAACCGGTTTCAAAAGCGATTTCTAATTTCTAAAAATAATAAGAATATAGTTTAATCTCTAAAAAATTATAACTAATTTATTTAATTAAGAAATATGAAACTAGTATATTTTTTAATTGTTATCTATCTACTGGTGATTTATTTAGAGTTATTTGGAAGTTCTTTATTTCTATTCTATTGTTTTATTGCTCGTTGTCATTCTCATTATTATTTTTCTACAGATCAACCAATAGTATCTAGGACCATGATTATGTAGAAAGATATGAAAAACAAAATTAGCATTTTAAGGAAAAGTTATTAGTTTCATATTTATTTTGATTTCAAACAAATTATTTATATTTATAGAGATTATATTAGGTTTTTATTATTGTTTTTTTTTAAAATAGAAAATCATCTTTGAAACAAGCTAAAGGACTAAATTTGTCTGGTTCTATAGTTGAAGGATGCCCGTGGCCCGATTTCATAGTTCAGGGTTCAAAATCGACCATCAAGATGAAGGTTGAGTAATGAACTTTACCTAATAAATAAATCCACGAACTACCATGAATGTCATGCAATTTGTATGTTAGTTTCTGATATGCATAAGTGTATATGACGCAAAACACGTCCTTTTTTTTTATTCCAAAGCACGTCCTTTTGTTGCAGGCATAAAACGCAAAGATTTTGTCTGGTTACCTGTCTCTTTCGGAGTCTGGTAGCCGTCGCACCGAGCAGCTCGAGTGTGCAGGTGCACCGGCGTTGTTGACGATGGATAACCGACTAACCGTGTACTATACGTCGTTGTAGTAGTATATGGTATGCCCAGTTTCAAAAAAAAAAAAAGTATATGGTATGCCCAGGCCAGTGGTCCTACTTCAATTTCTATTAATATATGGTTCGCTGACCAATTCAAATGAAAGATACTAATAATGGTGCACGTTTTGACACCATACTTTTGTGGTACCCTTGTTATAGGAGTCAAACGTGCACCATGTCTGGCTAATAGGAGCACTAGTATAAACTGGAGTAATTAGCTAGAGATGAGCTGGCATCCACCGAGCTTGGCTCGCTAGTGAAGCTCAAATTGAGCACATAAGGCCAGTCTCAATGAGGATTTTATGTTACTATTTTTAACACATCTAAATTTTAGAAATAGTGCAGAAGAGTTTCATCTTCATGAAACTCTCTCTGCTCTCATGAAACTCTTATCATCTTTCCATAAATATGATGCCACATCAGCATAATTAATGCCCATGAAACTCTGATAAAATCCCATTGAGACTGGCCTGAGCAGATGCAGGTTCCAGGGATGCAAATGCATGTGTAGATGTAAGCAGCAACGGTGGAACTATCCATCCAAACATGTTTCTTTCAAAGTTATACAGATCCACTCGTGCAAGCTGGCTGCGTGTAGGCATCCAAACACGTCCCTGATATCCTACTCCGATCGAGGCGAGGGCATAGGACCAAGAGGAAGATGCCCGGCAATCGGTTGTAGTCGTGCCGCTCGAGTCGCCCCACATGAGAACGGTTCGGGAGCCGAGTCATACCATGGTACACTGGTAGTTGCACGTATTGTTTGGTGTTTAGCATAAAACAACCATCAACGTTGCTAGGATTGGAAGAGACGACCATTAAAGTCCCATCCCGTGGGAGCTAGGATGGACAACAGTAGAATCAGTGGTATATTAAACCATATCGGATGGCTTGAACCTATGTGGCTGTGGGTCTTGCAAGAAGCAAAAGGCAGTAGAGAACAATACAGATGAAACAATTAGTGTGAGGAAAAAAGGGTTAAACAATAATGACCGCTAAAGCACTTAGGGTTTATTTGGTTCGAAGAGTGGAAATCACGCCCGGCCTAGGCAGCAACGCCAGGCGTTTGATTTCCAACGCCTGGGATCAGATGCGATTGGCTAGCCGCGGCTCCCAGGCGAGGGCACGAACCAAACAGCCCCTTATAGTGGGTTCTAGGGTGACCATGGTTTCACGATGCAACTGCGCATGCAGAGGGGTAGTAGCAGCATGTTTTCAAAAATAGCATGAATCTGAGGGGTCGTTACAGTTCTAATTCTTCTCTGGAACATAAGAATCATTGCCAAACAAATTCCGTTCTAGAATCCAGGAGAAACGATTCTCCTTTTGACACTAGACACATGAAACAACTCAGTCCTGGCTTTAACCGATTCAGTTTCTAGCCCCTGTGTATGCACTAGTGATTGTAATTTTTCTAGTTACCCATTTTAACCCTTTTTAAGTGGAACAACTTTAAATGAGTTGTATTTAAATTGTTCTTCACCTACAAAAAGTTTCAATTTTTTTGAAGCATATTTTCGTTTATATGATTTTTTAATTTAAAAATATTTTTTGTTGAATTAGAATCCAGTCCAACGGTCAAATGTCAAATGGTTTTATAAACGATTGTTGAAAGAATCAAAATATAAAACATTTCTACGAGAATCCGAATCACTACCAAACAACCCCCGATTTAGTTACACCAACACTGCTACAAACTCTGGTAGTGCAAGGGAAACTGTTGTTGAGTTTAAGAGGTGAACGTGCCGTGGCGATGGACGTTGCCGCCGTGTGAGTGACGGGCATGGTGGCCCCGTTGCCAACGACAATGGGAGCAGAAATTGGGCCAACAGTGTTTGTATTGCATCACTGTGCGTATAAATACATGTATGTGTGCAGTTACAGAACGCGTGCGCGCCTGGAGCACGCGACGCAGGTCGCAGGCGACGTCGTGGCCGCCGCGCCTAAGACTATCAAAACTGAGTGTCTCAACAGAAACGACCCATCGGCATGCACACTGCATCTTTCCGGTATAAATAGAAGATGGTGTATGTTTATATCTATCTATCATATATCACTGTGAAATTAAGGGACAGAGACAGAGACCTCAGTCACCGGGGCGAGCGCGGGACATGCTCTGCCCGTCGTCCAGTCGTCCCATGGCGTGGGCAACATGGGCGCTCGGCACAGCGGGCAGGTGG
The DNA here is from genome assembly GCA_038087645.1 of Saccharum hybrid cultivar R570. NCBI lineage: Eukaryota > Viridiplantae > Streptophyta > Magnoliopsida > Poales > Poaceae > Saccharum > Saccharum hybrid cultivar. The sequence goes on from JAQSUU010000563.1 coordinate 15,068,162, forward strand.
CCGCATCGTCGCCACTGCGGACCCAAGCATCGATGCACGCGGCGTGGAACGCGTGCGAGCAGCTGCACAGCTCCACGACTCCAGACTCCAGCCCCGCCAAGCAAATCGCGCAAACGGCCGCCGCGTCCTCGGCGTCGCCTTCTGCGGCCATCTTGTCGTCCGCCGGCTGCGCAACCCGCCGCCGCCTGTACCGCGTTGCCGTGAGCGACCGCTTCCCGGTCTCCCACAACCTCGCCTCCAGGAAGCGTTCCAAAGTGGCATCTCCGCCCCAAGGCTGTCCTGGCAGATGCACCTCGCCCTGGTACGGCGCGACGCCGAGGCGGTCCAGGAGCACCCCGGCGATGAAGCGGAGGAGGCCGAGGAGGTCGAGCAGAAGCAGGAGGTTTCGCCGCAGAGGGAGCTCGTAGCTGTGATCGAAGCTGGTGGGGTTGCTCATCGGCGACATGGCGGTAGGTGCTAGCGTATCACTGACCTGACGCCTGATCGAGCGCGCAGCCGCGTGGTGCTACTCTGCTGCTGCCTGCGTGGTTTTCGTTCTTGCTTGCAACAGGCGCTTCTTTATAAACTGTGAATATGAAGTCTGTTTGGTGCGTGCGATGGATCGATACTTCAATAGCGGAGGTTGCGAGTTGCCTATCAGTTGGACTATCAGATGGATCGATACTTGAGAGGAAGCAGCAATCGCACATTGCGGGCTTGTGGCCAAGCAGTTGGCGTGGTGGTATTTTTCGAACCGTAGCGTTGCTAGCGTGTAGTCGTCGCAGCATCTGGACCACAAATGGAACATCAGCGCATCATGGAACTTGACGACCTAAACGTGTTGGTCACAAGTTGGAGAAGTTGGGAGTTGGAAAAAAAAGTTCATTTTATACCTCCTTAAAACATCATCATAGCTAATTCTCAAAACATCATAATAGCCTGATTTTCTCTCAAACTATAAAATTAGATATATTACCGCCTATATAAACTCTTAAAACCGCTTAAGGCGCCGTTCGGTTGTTTCGGAACGGGCCGTTCCGCGCCTGGAAGTACTTCCGTAGTACAAATTAGTGAAAGAAAGGGTTCGGCGGGGAATGAGGGCCTGATTGGTTTGCAGCTAAAAATTGCCATGTCAAGGATTTGGCAAGCCATGGTTTTGGCTATTATTTGATTTGTTACAAAAACTTACCGACCTCTCACATTTGACTTGCCAAATCCATAGCAAATTTTTTTACCTCATTTGGCTTGCCAAATCCATGGCATGGCAAATTTTAGTCGCAAATCAATCAGACCCTCAATCCTAGATAACCGAATGAGGCCTAAATATATTATCCCCCTACCCTATTTTCTAAAAGATTTTAAAGACAGTTTTATCTTCTTTTAGTTAAAAAATATGGTAAATACTTGATAAAGCTATTAAACCGCAGAAAATATCTCTAAGTTTAAAAATTCCAAAAAAAATCCTAGAGTCTAGAGATATATTTGGATATGTACAATCCAAAGAAAATATCTAGAGCTCATGAAAATACATAAAGAAGCTTCCAAAAGTTAGATTTATCTCTAAGAAAATAGAAAAGTATCCTAAAAATCTATAAAATTTCCATAACATTCTGCGTGATGTATAAACATATTTTAAAAACTTTCCGCAACAAAAGCATAAGACACAACTAGCATGAATGCATAACATAAATGTATTCATGTTTTGCAATGCAAAGTTTTAAAACATGTTTATACACTTTTAGAATGTTTTGGAAAAAAATTCTAGATTTTTTTTATATTTTCTCATTTTTCTAGAGCTAAATCTAAATTATCAAGCTTTATATACATTTTCATGAGCTCTGAATATTTTATTTGTATTATTAATATCCCAACGTATCTTTATGATTTTTTTTTGAAATTTTTAGAAAGTTGGAGACATTTTTTATGGTTTAGAAACATTATAAATTATTTACCAGAGTTTTTAACAAGAAAAGGACAAAACTTCTCTCAAAACAAGATAAGAAGGTAATTTAAATGGAGTTGAGAGTAAGATGTCTGGTTTTAGAGTTTGAAGAGAAAAATTCAAACTACGATGATAGTTTATATAGAAGGTATAAAAATGGGTCTGTCTCTATGGCAGGTGACTGATTGTTTGCTTAACCATCAGTCATGTTCTGTGATGTATTTTGTGATGTTCACGTAATATACATATAATGTTCACATAGTATATGATGTTCTATAATGTTGTGATGTTTACGTAGTATACATGTGATGTTCTATAATATTTTTTTAGATGTTCAAGTGATATATCTGTGATGTTCTGTTATGTTCTGTGATATATTTTAATGTTCCGTGATGTTCTCAGGGGGTTGTTAAAATACATGTGATGTTCTGTGATTTATTTTATAATGTTTTATGATACATTTTGTGATGTTCCGGCGGTATACATGTAATGTTCTGTAAAAATTGACCGACAAGAAAACAAAATATCATATAACTGTATTTAAGTAAATCTGTATAAAAATATAAAATAAACTTTTTGCTCGCGAGTTTGGCGAGTTCAGACCGGTCCACGCTTTCACGGGAGAACGAGCCCGGAAACGCGGAGCCTGCCAAAAACACGGTTCGCAGTCGCTGGGCAGGGCCGAGATGTCTCCGTTAGGCCTCTCTATGTATCAGATGTGGCCCCGTTTCTTCTTTGTAGCTAGTAAGCATCTTATTATATCTTTATAAATGGGCTTCCGGCCGTCTCATACTGATACTGCGCTTGCTGAGAGCTAGGCAGCTAGCACTAGGCCCATACTTTCTTTGGGCTCGGCTCGCCCTACCCTGTGGCCCTGTCGCCCTGCTCTTGATTTACTACCATGCGCGTCTTTTGCAACGTGGTCACGTGGAGAGCGGCTTTACGCCATGTATATGGGTCGTCTTTGCGGGTGGAATGGAGCATGCCTCATCCACGTGTTCGCAACGTGTTTTCTTTCTCTCAACTCTGGCGCAGTTTCACAAAGTGAAATCAGGTCGGTAACTGTGCTTGCATTGTCAGAAGCCACCGAACCAGTACAAGGGGCGACGTTACAGAATCGTTTCAGGATCTACACTTCCCTCTGTCTTGTGCCTTTCCGGTCATAGTCAATTTTCTTGGCCGGACACCACGCTTTTACCTGCTGCCAGAGCACCGAAAGTCCAGCGCAACGTTAACAGCACACTCTGCCGACGTGATGGCCTCATGTGCCGACAGTCCGGCCGGCACCGCCCCTTCATTTTCGTTCGGTATCTGCAGTCTTACGTTTCCAGTTTCCACCGGCACATGTCGTCTTTGTTTACCGAGAACTACCGGCAAAGCGTCCTGATACCACAAGGCATGTCGCAGCCCCGAGCAGTCTCCAAAAGTTTCGTCAATGGAAACTCGATCGCAAACACTTATTGAAACATGCAACGCTGATACGCATGAACGTCTTATGAGCCAAAAGTGACAGGGGGCAAAGATTTCCATGGCATCGAACAGCAAACGCAAAGAGTTCGACTTCAATTGCTTCTAAGAAGTATCTGTCCACACCAAAATATAGACCATGCTATGACAATCGTAACCACTTGCGCAATAAAAGGTGCCACATAAGAAAAGGTTCCACATTATTGTCAATTCTTAAAAAAAATAAAGTGGCAGACCGGCAGCCATGATCCTTGCCAAAAAGAAAGAAAAAACATCCATGACAAGCGAAGAACTGCATATATAGTTCTTGATTAAAAATTCATTGTCGCAGCAAAGTATGGATCACCATTTCCTTTTGTTTCTACTTCATTGTAACGGCGCGCCTCCTTAAATGAGACATACAGAAACATTTTTCGATTAATTGGTATTTGTCAATCACAAAACATTATTTCTATCCACAATATCCCATGCATTTCGTCCCTACATGCATCATACATGGTTTTTTTTTCGCGATCGGGGAATATAGTCTGTTTTTCATTAAGAGTGAGTTACACGACACAGAGAGAGCCCTCATAACATAGATTAGAAACCACCAAAGTAAGTAGTGGTGAGTGACCTGAAATAAACATAAGAACGAGAAAAGGAAGAAAAGAGAGAGCGACTACCCTCACTGCCCTAAACATACTAACTGGGCCTAAAATAAAGATACAACGACACAATTGTTGCCTACAAAAAGACAATGGCGTGGTGGCAAAGTATCCACCCAGAGAACATAGACAAGCATCCAGCAGCAATGGCGGCAAAGCATCTGCCAGCAAAGACCAAGTGACCACGACGGCAAACATCCACCAAGAAGTGGGCCAGCATGCTCTCAGCAGCAAAACATCTACTAGGGAGAGGACCAAAGAGCCAATGGCGGTAAAGCATCCGCCAGGGTTCCCCCGACGACCAAGCATGTGTCGGGGAAGAAGCGAAGACACCCATTATGGCAAAGTATCCCTAGAGGGGAGCGGCCACGACACTCTTGGCAGCAAAGCTCTGCTAAAGAGGAGACCATCAACAACGACGGCAAAGTATCCGCCAAGGGATCCAATGATGGCCAAGCATCCGCCGTGGGAGACAACGATAGCAACAAAGCATCCGCAACGAAAGCCAAACGACGACGGCAAGGTCAAGTGCTACAGGACAGACCATTACGAGTGGAACATAGGCACACACAAGCATAGCAAGGAACTCCACTAGGAGCGAACGACATTGGTAGGGACCACGGATGACGACGACCACAAGGAGGACAAGAAACGAGCTGTAGGTGAATCTTTAGCGACGACACCTTCAGGAAGGCGGTGACGCCCAAGGTACCACCCCGGGCGTCATCGCCGTTGTCCTTAGAGGCTTCTAAGGTAGGGCTTGCGCCCAAAATACGGCGCCATCGGCGCAGAAGCATGGGGTTCAACAACGATGCATCCAAGGATGTATGTTGCTCCCAAGGTGTCACCGTCGTCCACCCGATCAAAACTAGGCTAAGCTTTCGCCTAGAACTCTATGCCACTAATGACATTCCCCATGGCGGGCCACCGCCTTGACGAATAGGCAGGAACCGACATAGGCGCAAGCGCCCGCACCCACTCCGACCATGACGATAAGCAGTACGGTGTGGGGACACAGATCCCGCTGTCGGCCAAGACCGCCAGCTGCATGGGCAGCCCACCGCCGCCCCTTCCCCATGAAACCTGCGAGCACCGCTGATCGGCTACCACTAGTAGTCCAGCCACGTCGAGTGGGCTGCCGCAAATCTAGGCCAGCTGTGGCCAACGGTGGCCAGCTGTAGGTGGTGGGCTACAGCCAACTGCGGCCAGCTAGGCACGGGCGAGGCGAGGTAGGGCGTGTCGGACGGCGGTTGGTGCAGGCTCGGGGTGGCACAGCTCCGACGAAGGCACGATTCTCCAGATCTGGCGCGGTTGGCAGCTGCGTGTCTCGTGTGTAGGGGCAGAGAGGGGGGCGGCTGTGGATGTGCTCCGATTTTTGGGAGCCGTTGTCGCACACCGGAGGGTGACGACGGTGACCAAAGGGTTTTTTTTGGTGAGCAAGCATAGATTTTTTTGGAAAGATTTCATTTTCCTGACTCACACCGGGAAAGAGGAAAGAATAAAATCACATCGGTGTAGAAGAGGAGGCAAAAGAAAGACAGAAACAGGACAAAAGAACAAGATGGAGGAATAGTTACGCTCTTTTAAGAGACAAGAAGATATATCCTGCCAGATCAGGGGCGAGCCCACAGGGTAGGGCAAGTGGGCCACGGCATACCCTGGTGTCCAGCAGTCATTCATACATAATAGAATTTTTTATGTAAAAAAACACCCCACGTTCATCTCTTGCCTCTCGGGTTGGCTTATGTCGTTTTGCGCTGCGCACACGCGCACCATTGTAAAATGTACGTGATTTTACCGATTTAGAATATGGTTTTATCGAATTGCATAAGATTTTATGCACCATACCCTATGATAAAATCTTATGTCTGACACTATGCCAGATACGTATACTTGGCCATGCAGCCCGAGGCCCGGTGGCCCGGCCCACGGCCCGACGTTTTGGCCCGGCCCGAGCACGGCACGGCCCGGTGGCCACCGGGCCCGGGCCGGCCCAGCCCGAGGGACCAGGCCGTGCCTGGGCCGCCACCCAGGCACGTGGCACGGCACGGGCACGACCCGGTCCAAGAGGCGGCCCGTTAAATTAATAACCATGTGAATATTTTGCACAACCCACTGCAATCCATACATATATATAATATCTTCATCACTCCAAACCCTAACTTCCTCCCACTCCCACTCTCCCAGACGGCGCTGCTCTTCCCTTCCCCTCCCCATTCGTCGCGCCGCTCTTCCCTTCTTCGCCCGCTGCTCTCGGGCCGCCCGCGGCACGCAGGGCACGACATGCTCTCGGGCCGGCCCGACGGCCCACGGGCCGTGCCTTGGGCCGGAGGCCAGGCACGAGCACGCCACAGGCACGGCCCGTCAGGCACGGCGGCCCGTAGCGGCACGACGCGGGCCGGCACGGCACGGCACGTCGTCGGGCCGGGCCAGCACGGCACGACCCGTTGGACATCTATACAGATACGACCATTCTCATTGCATAATTTAAACAGTTGCCTAGCAAGCACTCAACGTACCCTTTCAGGCAAACAGAAATAGTAATTTTTGGAACCGGGCGTCCGTCCGCCCGAACGCTTCCGTTGATGGGCCACGACGCCAGCCCAAATAACCGCATCCCATTGGCTTGTCACGTAGTTTCTAAAAAAATCACAACAGAGTTCGGTCGCGCACCGCTCCACCCGCACAGCTCACGGTGGTCGCCCAGGGCGGCCTCCGCTAGCGCTCATCTCGTGCTCGCCACGGCCGCCCACGCTCGTCTCGGCCAGGGTGGAGGCTGCCCAGTTCGCCGCAGCCGGGGCGGAGCTCACCTGTGTGCAGCTCACCATAGCCTGGGCGCTGCGCGTCCGCACACATCTCGTGCTCTGCCTGCCTAGCTCGCTGTGGCTGGGGGGAACTCGCCCGCGCGTAGCTCGCGATGGCTAGTCTGCCACAGCCTTCTCCACCAAATCGGCAAGCTTCGCGCCACCGGTGAGCTCTATAGTGGTAAACTCCATATCCGATGAGCCTCTATTCTCGCAAGCAGCAAGGAGATGTTATGCTAAAATCGCATATTGCAAACAAATGTTTTAAGTGTTTCAGATGTTTTAGAGGTATGTTGCAAGTGTTTCACGCGGATGTTACAAAAGTAGATCGGGATGTTGCATATGTTGTAATGGTTATACATGTATGTTGCAAGCTTCTATCCCAATGTTTCATCTGTTTTCCCAGACGTATGTTATAAGTGTGTTTATTTGGATGTTGTATATGTTTTATCTGGATAATGGTTTTTAAATGTTTTTCAGGTGTTTTTGCAAGTGTTTCACATGAATGTTTCAATGTTTCATCTGCCTTCAGACGTATATTGCAAATGTTGCATCTAAATGTTTCAAAAGTAGATCGGGTATTGCATCTCCCTCCTCGCTTTCTGCTGTCTCATCTTAGTGTCACCTCCTCCTTCCGGCCCTGGTTGGGCATCTAACGCCCCTCCCCTTCTTCTAGATGCTGGTTCAGGGCGGAGTGGGCCCCACGTGATTTTTTTACAAGTGTTTCAGATACATGTTTCAAGTATTTCATCTATATATGTTACAAATATTGCATTTTAATATTTCAAAAGTAAATTAGGTGTTGCATCTCAACGGCGCAGGAACCGGTCTGCAGACGCGAGCGTCTGGACGCCCCACCCATCCAGACGCTAGCAAGCCCGAAACAGAAATACATAATGAGTTTCCCTTCTCCCTTCCAGTTGGCCTTTTTGATCGTGTGTGTAGGCAGTGGCAACTCCTTCTCTCCCGCTATCTATTTGGTCCACACACAAGCGTTATTCAGTGAGCGTGATTCACGGGGCACTGGAAGCGTGCGACCCATGCAAGTCCGGCCGGGTCCAGCGTCATCCCCAGGTATGTCTGGGACTGCGGTCCCCGGCAATGAGCGATGGTTCCAAAAACCTCGCCGTCCGAGCACCGGCAAGCATCTCTGCTTCACTGCTTTCCGTGTGTTCCCGTGCTCCGGCATCGAACGTGTTGTGTGGGAGACGGCGGGCGGTGTACGTTCTCCTCGATTTGGTGCGTCAACGCACGGGCAGGTCAAGATGCCGTCTGGCTCGCTGCCGTGCACGTCGACGCGAGTCGTTATGCTGTTGTCGGAGCCACTAATGACAAGCTGAAGCTTACGTGTACCCGGCGACTTCGATCCTAGAAGCAGAAATTCGCCACCTGATTTTGATTGCCAAAGAGGCGAGGCAAGAGGCGGCGTGCATTGTGCTTCCAAAAGTTGCAATGACCTCGGTAACTATGTCTTGTTTTGGTCAAGGTAAAAGAAAAAATAGGATAACCACTTTCGTGGAAAATGTTTTTTTTCTTCCGATATATTCAAAGCTTGGAACATGTGTGCAACGTTTTGGCGCTTCTTTTTGATGTGCAGTTACCTGCTTTACCATTTGAAATATATTTAGTTTTTATGAGGCAAAGCAATTGCTTATACACGTTCTATACTGAAATTAGCTAGAGTTATCTATAATAGCCCTGTTCATCCGGCTTATAATCCGTCTTTTGCAGCTGGAACAGTATTTTCTCTCACAACAAATCAGCAACAATGTTTTTCAGCCGGCTTATCAGCACAGCCGAACGGGGCCAATATTCTATATCTTGTGAAATCTCTTTTGCAGCTTCGTCGTTTTAAAGGGCGCCCCACTATGCCAAAACTGCACAAACCATATACCCTGTCCAGTGGCGCGGATTAAGAAGTGTCTGTAATATATGATTAAAGACACATATTCTTGACACACGTCTCTAATGAGTTGTCACACATGGTCAGTGCACGAACCACGCCTCTAATGGCAAGGGTACTTATTAGTGACATGTTCCAATGGAATATGTAAGTAATACAAGAACTCATGCCCCCAAAAATTATGGAGATTGCATTATGTCAAATTTCCTTATCACAGATGCGTCTTGACTCAATTTATAGACGGGGTCGGACGTGTCACTCTTAGCATTTGCGATGACTGCAAATCACATACGTGTCTGTATGAAAATCACTTGAGATTGCATTGTGATGTTGTCTCATCATAGACTCATCCTTAGTAAACGCGTTTGTGATATATCATTGTCATAGGCACATTTGGACAATTAACACGAGTCACTGATGCTACCTATCACAGGCCCTAATCACTTGCCCACGTCTACTCTCCTCCCACACCCAACACCCTGGTGCCACCCCCCCCCCCCACCACACCATCCCCGCCCCCCCCCCCCCCCCCCCCCTCTCGCTCTTGTATGCTGTACCCCCTCCCATCCCCTCCCCTCGTCCTCCACTACCCCTACTCTGCTGCCCCTTGCAAATCTGTCCCCGACATCACCATCTCAACGTAGATCTCGACTCAGCATCCCCCTTAGATCCGTAGTTTCACACGTGGGTCAACGAGTGGCGACGGGGCTTTAGAGCTGGCATTGGCTCTCTTAGCTACTATCTCAAGTGCTCCTTGCTTAGACCGGACCCGCGAATCAATCACATGCAGATTTGTGCAGGGCGAGGGTACTGAGAGCTCCAGTAAGTGCCGAAACAAGGCGCACACGTTGTGCGTGCGTGCGTGCGTTGCAGCCCTCCTGCTACGGCCCCTGCGGAGCACATTCGCAGGTTTAAAATCCGTAAGATCCCTTAGTGCTCAGTCTCTTCTTTCCTTGTCAATTTTGTTACGTGCAACGGTGACTAGGTAGTATGGCGTGGAGGGCAGCTGTGTGGTGGCGACTGCACTGGCAAAGGCAGTGCTATAATGGTAGGGCGTAATAATCATTTGATGAGTATACTTTAAAAAACAAAACAAAAATTTTGCCAGTGCTGTACTTGCACAATGATACACTCCTCTGTTCCAAATTATAAGTTGTCTTGACTTCTTTGGTATATTTATTTTTGTTATGTGTCTAGATATAATAATATGTCTAGATATATAGCAAAATGGATGAATCAAAAAAGTCAAAAGCAACTTATAATTTGAAAAGGGAGTGAGTATTATATGGTTCATGTAATGCTTACAGTGCTGTACTTGCACAATGATATATTATATAGTAATTTAGTATATCACTGACGCATCCCGCACAATTAGGAAGAAACTCTAGTATGATCTACACATTGTAAAGACCAGATATAGAATAATTTGTAGTAGCCGTCTACTCGACAGGCAAACACAATAGATATGTTACTTAAGATCTTCCCTGAATTTGGCAGTCATGCCGAGAATTATTAGGCTAGTTTCAGTGGGGATTTCATATGACTGTTTCTAACACATCCATATTTTAGAAACAGTGCAGAAGAGTTTCGTCCCCATAAAATTCTCTCTACTCACATAAAACTCTTATCACCTCTCTCTTCATTAATATGATGCCACTGCCACATCAGCATAATTAATGTCCATAAAACTTTGATAAAACCCCATTGAGACTGGCCTTATATTCCAGCGCGTTTGCAAATTTTTGCTTTAGCTGATTATAAGCCATACGTGTGGCGATCCAGTGGATGCCCATGCATGCGCTACTTGTTCGAACCTGACGATCGGGTGCACTTAATTTCTCTTTGTAATAAAAGCTCACTAAGCTACGTTGCTGAGTGACGCTCAACGTGTCTCGTCATGTCTAGAGGAACCTTTTTCTGCTATCTATGCGCTGAAGTTGACGACAGCAAATCACTCTAGCGTCACCAATCATATGTCATCTGTTAGGCTCCCTCGGATCCAAGCATTATTGTTGATTTTAGACTTATATTATTACTATATTACTAATTGGAACCGTACCTCTTGTTTTCGTTTTCAGCTTTTGTGTCCTCTAATAATTGTTGTCTGATTTCCCACTTGTGAGGATGAAACCGGATGTTCTTCCATTTATCTAAAAGATAATTGGAACCTCTGCTTTAATTCTTGTATAATTACAAGAGACGTGCTAAAAAATAAAGACATAATACCATTTTTGTTTTATTAAAGGAGCAAAACAATATACTCATTTTTTTTACAAGAAAACAATATACCCATTGACAATATGGCATATTTTGACTGTGATCATCGCCGTTAGCAATGACCATTGGATCTAACTTGTTTCTAAATTACTTTATCTATATTTGTGTCATCAAGGAAAAAGTAACCATCATGTTTAGTCCTAATAAATTATACATATATGTCACTACGAAAAATAACCAATGGCGTGCAACCCACCGCAACCTTCTTTGCACCGACATCTGACCGCCGGACACACCGATCTGTATGGGATATGACGACGCCTCCAGCGAGGAATGACGCCCATATATAGGCATCGCCGTTGTTTGGCGCCGGTAGCCTGCCACGACCTTCTTAGCAGAGGAGATGCAGTGGGCTGATGGAGAAGGTGCTAAACGACACCTCAAGCGAGGGAGGTGGCGCCCACAGGCGTCATCGTCGTCCACCGCCAACGGCGTGCAACCAGCCACGACCTTCTCAGTGCCGCTATCTGGCCACTGACCTCGTTGATCCAGCCGCCACCTTGCAGATTTGATCACCGGGCACTCCGTTCTGGCCATCCCCTTGCTGAATTGGCTACCAGCCACACAACGCCATTGCCAGCCAACCACTAGCCACACAACGCCATTGCCAGCCAACCGCCAGCCACGCGGACTAGCCGCCTAGCTGCAGATCTGGCTACCTGCCACGCTGGTCCGACTGTCCCTCACAGACTGTCTTTGAGTGCCAAAGCCGGCCATGCGCCACCCCTCACGGGCCCATGGCACCCCGCCGAATTTGAGCACGGGCCGTGCCGGGCATCTCGCCAGCCTCTAGTTGCCTGCACCTGCGTGTAGACGCACCACCGTCAAGAGCAAGATGACGCCAGGCAACTTGTAACGTCCCACCTCCTCGAGGCCGGACCCGCTTACATCTGGCCGCTTTTTTAGAACATAGATTGCCCTCACAGACCAACACAAGTCTTTTCTGCGCACTTTGTGTTCACTCGTGCGCACCCGGGAAGAACTTCCTGGTCGGTCACCCATCGCTCTAAGCCAAGCACGCTTAACTTTGGAGTTATTTGGAGATGGGCTTCTGAAAAAGAAGTTACAACTTGTTGGTATGAGTATCCTATTGATCCTATTAAGCCCTGGACCGGGATGTTATATCCTCACCTCCTTAAGAGACCGACGTCCTCGTCGGTCAATCCCGCCAGGAACGTCCTCTCTTGGCCAAGTCTGTGTGTCCAATGCCAGCGCATGTGCCATGATGTGTGACCACTCTGGGTCCACACCATCCATGTGCACTATGCCTGCGCAGCTGTGACACACACGCCTATGAAACCGCGAGAGTCGGCTCTGATACCATTCTATAACGTCCCACCTCCTCGAGGCCGGGCCCACTTACATCTGGCCGCTTTTTTAGAACATAGACTGCCCTTACAGACCAACACAAGTCTTTTCTGCGCACTTTGTGCTCACTCGTGCGCACCCGGGAAGAACTTTCCGGTTGGTCACCCATCGCTCCAGGCCAAGCACGCTTAACTTTGGAGTTATTTAAAGATGAGCTTCCGGAAAAGAAGTTACAACTTGTTGGTATGAGTATCCTATTAATCCTATTAAGCCCTGTGCCAGGATGTTACACAACTAAGCCACCGCCGCTCGTAGCACTGCCGTCAAGCCGTAGCAACACCACCAAGGGAAGCAGCCCACAGATCTGGTAGAAGGGGCAGTGGATCCGGACTCTAGGGTCGAGGATCTGGCCACGGCCACACCAGAACTGAACTCGCCGGTTGGACTGACATCGCCATTTGAAACCTCAACGGGCTCGAGAAGAAAAGTCATGAAAGGAGGCTCTACCACCGCTGTCATTGCAGTAGCACGAACTTCTGGCCACACGCTCTCATGGCGGCAAGGCGGTAGGAGTGAACGAGGGCCTGGCCGCGGCGGTGGCACTGCGTGCCACCCGTGCTGCCGCAAGGGGCGACGCAGGGGCCTCAGGTCAAGGGATGGTAATACTCAAACACTTTAGAAGATCATTTCACTCTTGCAAATCTATGATAGGTAGTCACTATCAAATTAAATTGTCCCAACCTTTGACATCCAATGATGAAAAATTGACAAATATTTTGGAAGGAAGAGTCTCCTTATGGTAACAATGTTTTTGCCCAGGGCATATGCCCCCATGTGAAGAGGTTCAGGTTGGTGGAGGGTTAGCTATAGATGGCCAACGGGCCGGCCCGGTCCAGGTTGGTGGAGGGTCCGGCACGGCACGGGCCCATGCCAAGCACGGCCCGATGGGGGTCGGGTTGGCACGACACGTCGTGACTCCGGGCTGTGCCAAACTAGGCTTCGTGCTTGGCTGACGGCCCAGGTACGGCCTGTCGGGCCGCTTTTCGTGTTGGGCTGGCCCGAAAAGCACGCCACAGCAACGGGCTAGGCCAGCCCGAACTGACTGCCGAGAGGGAGAGGGACGGGGAGGCAGGGGAGGTGGCGGCGACCGCCGGCTTGCTGGCCACCGAGGAGATTGACGCCGGATTCGGACGTGACGTGGAGAAAGCCGGCGCGCTCACCGCCGAGGAGCTCGACACCGCATCCAGAGGAGGAAGGGAGCTGCTCAAGGTCGGCCACCGCGCTCGACACCGTCGCGCTCGAAGTCGGTGTTCCGCCGCCACCGCTGGAACTGGAAGTCGACGCCAATGCAGGGGATGCAGCTGCACGAGGGACTGAGGAAGGGTGTGGAGGCGGGGGCCGGTGGTGCGGTGGTGTAGGGCTGCGACCGAGAGCAGGAGGCGAGCGAGTCGCGACTCGTGAGAGGGAGTGTGGCGGAGGGTGGGGAGGGGAAATGAGTGTGGCGGGGGTTAGGGAATAGGGTGCTAGGATGGGCTCTTAGCAGGCTGTGAGGGGAAGGTTGGGCCGCTACCGGGCTTGCCTTTGTAGGTCGGGCCATGCCGGGCTGGCACGTCATACCTGGGGTAAGGCCCAGGCACGGCCTGCTACCCCAGGCCGTGCTAGCCCGGGCCCGCATGCCACCGGGCCAGGTTGTGCTCGTGTCGGGCCAAAATTGCGGGCTTCATGCCGGGCCATCGTGCCGCGGGCTGCATGGACATTTATAGGGTTAGCATCCATGGTGGTTTTATAGTGCTATTGTCACAATTTGATGTTGATGCTACAACTAAGTTAAGCATGTCACTAGTACAAACCAAACCCTTCACTATGGATTCAAAAACAAGAAATTGCATCATCAAAGGATTTACTTGCCACTAGGACACATAAACATCATTAGGATTGAGTCTGCGGTTTGTTGCCCTATGGCTACGGGTGATGATATATATTCCTATCAATTAGGCTAGACAAGGATATCCTTTTGATTTTTAGAAGGTGCAATAGAAAATGTTTCCTCATAGACCAGTTCTTTGTAGTTCCAATATGTTGCCTGGTGGGCAATGATCAACAATACCAAAAGCTATTGTAAGGAGCCGGCTTTGTGAATCCAAGTTGTTCAACGCTAAACGGTAAACAATCAATCATCCTTTGTTTAGTGTTTAGGCCTTTTACACAGTGTTTAAACAGAGTTAAACAGGCTAAACGATTTTGTATAGTAATACTAAAATATACATATTCATGTATGTAAAAAACAAATATGCTAGAAAGTATACGTATTTATGCATGTAAAAGAATAAGAATTTTACCAAATAATTTTTTGTGAGGAAAACTAAATCCGACTCCACCTCACATACTCACGGAGTTAATTAGTTGGGTGCCAAATGTGGTAGTTGTAATCCTCCTATTAACTAAATAGTGAGTTAAATGACCATTTAGCTCATTTAATCATGTTTAACTTGATTCTGTTTAGACTGTTTAGATTGTTATTAACAATTTAAATGGGTTTAAACAGTCCAACCGTTTAATTCACTGTTTAGGGCCTAAATGACACGAGGGGCCATCGTTTACCATTTAAACGTTGTTTAAGCGGACTAAACGGCCATTTAGGTGAACAGTGGATATCGGGTCAACAAATTTAAGGAAGATGCGGATCAAATTGGTGCCATATTTCAAATTCTCCAACCAATCCTTGGTGTGCCGGACAGCAACATGATCATACCGCAAAGGTAGTGGCATTAATTTCAATGACTCCAGAGCATCTGTCACCTCCACCTGTATGAAGTTGGCAAAGCGCTTTCTATCATGGTAGTTTCCAGCATGGATGGGGTCATCCTCCTCCAACAAAGTAGAAATCATAGCTGGTAAGGGCTCTAGCAACTCTAGTTGTCTTAACATTAGCTTCCACTGCCTCATCCTCTTGGGAATCTATAGGCTCCATGTTTCCCAGTGCAGGCCCGTTGGTCTGCCTCCTGCTGGAGTGGTCAAAGTAACTATTATATTTGTGTGCACCAAGCAGGACAGAGCCAGGGGCAGGCAGGGGGCATGCCCCCCCCCTCTCTAACCACAAACAACACAACAACACTTTTTATATAGTTTAACAATCTATTTCTGTATTAATAAAGTATGGTAAAAATATTGTCATATATGTTTATTGATGTCTTTTAGATAATAAAATCACATAAAGCATAATTGGAATAAAACACTTTGGTTCATCTAAATTTGTTTGCCTACCATACTAGGATCAATTTAATGAATTTTTTAGGTTTTGCTAATGCAAAGTCCTTGGCGCGACACTTGGCCAGCACATGGTAGTGCAGGGGCTGGTTATGGCGCAGAGGGGCTATGGTGTTTGGGTCTCGCGGGGTAGACACCATGTCAGTAAGGGCTGATCATGGTGCCACGAGCCATGCATGGCAAGTGGTAGCACGGAGCCACGGTGAGAGCTCGACACCTACCGATTTTTTTTTTGCTTTGTGGCCCTTTTTTAAGAAGGGCAGGCTTGGTGCAGTTGGTGAGAAGCTCACCCATTGAGCACCAGGTCCTGAGTTCGACGCCACCTCCCTGCATATTTGCGGGGGTAAAGTCTGGTCTCGGTTAAACCCTTCCCCAGAACCCCACTCAAGTGGGAGCCGCCTGGCACTGGGTCTACCTTTTTTTTTGCCCTTTTTAAAAATATTTTCACAAATATGCCCCTGACGGTATTCTTTAAAAAAATAGACCCCAAGCTCGGTGTCGTAGCAAATGGCGCCGAGCTTACATGTGTAGGCACCATAGTCATTGGCGCCGAGGTCCAAGGTTATTTTCTGTGTGACGTTGACGTGGCTGCTTGCGTGGCGTGGATGTGGCGCCGGCTCGGCGCCACTTCGGCGCGCGCCAACCTGATTTGCATGTGCAGCCGTCTGGCAACTAGAGAGAGAGGGCAGAAGAGTCCTAGCACGAGCATCAAAAAGACAAACATGCATTCATCCGCGGCAAGCGTGTGGAAATTTCCTCTCGTGCACGTGGTATCAAGGAAAGCTTTTTCACCCTTCCTATTGTGCACGGTGGTCTATAGTATGCATGTCATGCTTCAACCTTTCTACTGCTTACCAATGCACAAGCATAATTTAGAGCGGTGTTATATTAAAGTATGTTAAGTTAAATCAAATTTATATAAAAAAATATATGAAAGCAAAACTCGGAAAAAGGGGTTTGAGTAGGTTTAAAGAAAAATATTAATAACATTTATATCTCTAAATAATTTTCTCATAAAAGTAGGTTCAATGATCTATCAAATGGTTTAACTTAAATACTCGCTCCATCTTAGAAAGAATGCAATTCTAACACAGGGTCATGTGAAAGAATGCAATTCTAGCACAGTGTCATGTTTTAGTATTTTATTATAAAAAATACCGTGTGTTGCAATAGGACACACAGTTTATTGATTGGTCACTTACATGACTTTTGGCTCGAAATTTATATATTTAACTAAAGTGACATGTGTTTCGATTCATCTTTAAATCTTGTTTCGGAATGTGTCGTCACCATACGTAGGATATCCATGTATCTGGTAGTTTTGGGGGTTATAGGGTGTGTGGTTTCATACTTTCATGTCTCAGTTACCTTCTCCATTAATAGTTGTTCGTCATCATGCTTTGTGGCTGTTGGACTCTGCTTTATTTTGGGTTGCAGTATTCTTTTTGGTTAGCTCATGGACTACTATTCTCTGCATTCAATCTAGGCTTTGAGGATGCTAACATTCCTTTGGTCCTCTGGAAGGTACTGAGCTCATACATGTGTAACAATCACGACCTATTTCTTAATTTAACTCATATAGTGACTATGCAAATTTGTTGTTGACTATACCCTTTCTATGTTTTCTAGCTGTTTTCTAGCAAATTGTAGGCCAATACTGAGTATTGATGATCGTTTGGAGGATGACAGGCATCCGCTTCCCTAGATGGCTGCTGATGCAGTTGCAAACAATGGTGCCAGCCAACAGCACTGTTAGATTACTCGACCTTGCTTGCATACTATTCCTGTTGTGGTATTGACTAGTCTAACCTGCTGAATTTTGTGCCAAGATATTTCATACATTCTACTGCTATTTCATATGTCTGCTTCTCGGTTTCACATAAACTGGATTAAAGCTATGTGAAACCTCGACAACTAAATAAATTAGACTTGTAAATCTATAGGTTTTCCATACCAAAATTTCAAAGTTTCCCTTCCAAGCTATGTGAGCTGCTATGACATGTATAATATCTGTATAAAGGGCAGGGCAGGTGCTGCCGTGCCTGCGCGGTCCACCGTGCACAACAATAAGCTCTCGTCGATATACGTGCACGAGAGAAAATTTTCCACTCCACCCACTTGCACATGTTATTTTTTCGAGGCTCGTGCAAGCACAGGACTCCTACGCTCTCACTCTCCAGGCGTGCCTGTGCAGCAGGACTAACTAGGCAACCGTGCTCTCTCTCTCTTCTAGCTTTGAATAGATAGGCCCACAGGGTTGCGCTGCAAGTCAAGTTGGCTCCAGGTGAAGTGGCGCCGAGCTCGGCGCCAGGTGAAGTGGCGCCGAGCTCAGCGCCAGTACCCACGGCGCCGAGCCGGTGCCATGTGCACGCCAGGCAAACATTGGCGTCAACGCCACGCAAAAAATAACATTGACCTCGGTATCAATGACTATGACGTGTAACCTCGGCGCCAATGGCTACGGCACCGAGCTCAGGGTCCAAAAAATAAAAAGAAACCTCCAGGAGTCTAAATGTGAATATCTTTCGAAAAAAAGATTGAAAAATTAAAAATACGGCGACACCTAGAGCTTTTTTTTGATGTGGAATGGCTTTTACTGACGGTGGACATAATAGAATATCTGCGAATTTTTTTCTACAAGCAAATCACATAATAGACCCACCCGTGAAAGGTCACTTAACTGTCTGCGTAGATGATTATATTCTCAACTTTTACTTTGCTACTGACCTGCCTATGCTAATGGATTTTAGTGCCTGTAATCGCCCCTGCACCAGCGAAGGTTAGGGCCCCTCGCCCCTCCATTGAATGAACTACTGTTAGTAATTCCCTAGCTAATAGTTAGGAGGTTTATTAGCTGGGATGTTTGATCTTTACATGCTAATTTTACCTTCCTAACTATATTAACACTAATAGATCCAACGAGGCCTATATATGTATCCTTCGGTTTGTGTCTCGAGCAAACCCTGCCAGTTGTTCCGTGACGCTCACTGCGCGCGTCAACTCTGGGTCTCCGCCTTCTGCCGTGGGCGATCCTCTTTCCTTCATTCCCCCAAGCTTTCAGAAATAATTAAGCATAGTGATCTCTTGCAATCCGATGGGAAGCCAGCTTCTGTCCACCGTCGAGCGTCGCGAGGTCCTCCCGGATAGCTATATCCGGCCGAAGTTCGACAGGCCGCGACTCGCCGAAGTGACGACGGACAGCGACGTCCCGCTCATCGACCTCGCGTCGCCGGATAAGCAACGAGTCATCGCCCAGATTGGTCTGGCTTGCCGGACCTATGGCTTCTTCCAGGTCTCTCTGCCTCTCGCCTTAAAAGATCTAGTTTCAAAAGATTTAGGTTTTGTCCTGGGCTGTGCATGCTTCAGCGTTCAAACATCTGCGCAACGCAGCTTAACTTCTTCAGAGGCGCGGCTTTAGAATTTGTCTTGACACCTTGTCATTCAGCACGTGACATTACTGTGCATGCTCTTCTTGATTTCTTCTAGGTCATAAACCATGGAATAGAAGAGGAGCTACTGGAGAAGATGATGGCCGTTGGTCTGCAGTTCTTCCGTCTGCCGCCGGAGGAGAAGGAGAAGCTGTACTCAGATGAGCCGTCCAAGAAGATAAGGCTGTCCACCAGCTTCAACGTCCTCAAGGAGACGGTGCACAACTGGCGGGACTATCTGCGCCTTCACTGCCACCCGCTGGAGGAGTTCTTGCCCGAATGGCCGTCCAATCCTGAATCCTTCAAGTAAGCTTATATCACAAGCAAAGTATTACTACTTATGTCCCTTAGTACTTGTGCACATGTCATAGCGGGCTTACTTACGGCCATTTCTTAGCCGTTCTCTTATATTGGACCATGACACAATATGCTTCCGTAAGCAAGACGACGTCTGCTGCCAATAAAGTTAACGATCACGCCAAAGGCCGTTTAGATATATATAGCAGCATTTGATATATGCTCACTGCGACGTACAGTGCCACTCACAAATATACAAGTGACGTTTTGGGTACGTACATACATAGTTTTCAAAGCCAACTTTGCCTAGTGCTTTTTATTAAAACATTTATAAAGAAAGAGAAATTATATCTTTATCTTTATTATGAAGCTTTCGACAAAATCTGCTTGCACCATATTCCAATTTTAACACATAAAAACATATTTTGTGACAAAAGTTTATAATGGTTGATTAAGAAAAAAATCAAAATAAAAATATATCACTTGTTTGTGATGGACTATATGTTTTATAGAATGGAAAGACTATAGCATAAATAAAGAGGCATGTGGGATAAAGTAATTAAACAGTGGTGACCCCGGGCGGCAGCCCAGGTTCGTTGACAAGGTGCAAAGGGACTTTTTGTTCATATCAAAGAGAAACACTATGTTTTTTAGATAAATATTTATTCACAATGAGAATGGACCGGGCTCCTAAAAGTTTCCGACCCCGCTAAGGAAATGTGCGCTCATATGCATATGCAGCACCCATATTATCATAATACAACATTTCTTTGCGACTGTATCATAAAGTATTATAAACACTGGTAGGAGTGCTATGCTTCCTGGCTATTATTTCTGAAGTAGTCTAAATTGAAGACGTGATGATGCAATAATACATGTTGCAATGCCTTTATAATTATATAGAGCTACATATAGAGGTGCCAAGATCTAAATTAAACTATATCATATTTAGTATATTTAATCAATGTTTTAAATAGCCCGTTATAGCTGCCGTAGCCCGCTATAGCCTTTTAAGGCAGGGTGCCGCTATTTATGTTCATATACAATTTAGCCGTTATATCCCGCTATAGCCTGATTTAGCTCCGCTATTAGCTGATTTAGAGGTATACCACTAAACACCTTAGCCCGCTATTTAAAACTATGTATTTAATAGTTGTGCTCTAATAATGTTAGTAGTTAATAATATCTTCTATGATTTATAAGAAAAACAGAACTACTAGATATTCACAGGTAATGTAACCATTTAATTATAGATTGAGATTCATTATTAAGTATACATACTTCTATAAATTTCATTGGTTTTGGTGGTCATTCAAGTAATGCATGCTCCATATACATGTGATTACTGATTAAGAAAAACCTAATGCATCGATCATGCATGAACCGACAGCCTGAGACAGACTTTACGATAACATTGAGAGTATAACCATTCTAAATAAAAAAAACAAAGAAACAGTTCACAAGATGGACACACACACACACACATGTGCGACTCCTAATGTGCAAATGTAAACAACTACCTTTATACAAGAACAGCAGGGTCGAATATATCTCGGAGGAATTAACCACAGCTAGCACTGGCTAAGGTTTCCTTTACTGTAGACAGTACAAAACGGTGTTTTCTCACTGGTTTTACAGGAAGTCGCGTCAGGGTCGGCCGACGTGACAAATGGCCCTGGATTCGCCAATGAAGAACAGATATCTGGCGCTCAAGAAGAACCGAGAATGCAGCAATTTTAGAAACTAGATAGCTACATTTCTGGACTTGTTCGGTCGGTCTGCACCGAAAGCGTAGAGAGATAACGATACCATCCATATCCGACAGGACCTGATACCCATCATCCAGTCACCCCACCATGTGCATGTGCATGGTTATCCTCTTCTGTAGCACCATTGTATATAGTTCTAGAGAGATTACCAGGCTCGCTAGCTAGAGCCGTCGTCGTCCGTCACACCAGCAACGTGTAACACGACGCGCTTCCAGCTGCAGGGATAGCACACTACTGAATTGAGCCAGAGACATGCTTTCTTTTTCGTGTGAGGCTGGGAGGGGCGCGCACAACAAGCATATATGCACGTCGGATCAGCAGGTTTAGGACGTGTGGCCCTGTTCAGATGTGAAAACTTTTTGGTGAAAATATTACATCGGATGTTCCATGCGATGTTAGAAGAGGTTTTCGAATACTAATAAAAAAATTAATTACATAGCTTGTCTGGAAACCACGAGACGAATTTATTAAGACTAATTAATCTGTCATTAGCATATTTGTTACTGTAGCATTTTTGTGTCAAATCATGGCCTAATTAGGCTCAAAATGTTCATCTCGCGATATCCAACCAAACTGTGCAATTAGTTTTTTTCCGTCTACATTTAATGCTCCATGCACGTGCCGCAAGATTCGTTACTGTAGTTTTTCGTGAAAAGTTTTTGGATCTAAATAAGCCTAAATATCTGATCACTGATGGACCATACGTACCGGGGCGCACTGAGTGGTGAACGCCAGGATCATCGTTTCTCTGCAGAACACACACGGTGTTGCATTAAATGACAGACCGACAATAGGTCCACTGCATATATACCGAGATCCTCTTTTTTCAGTTTTCGCTTTGGATGTCATCTACCACAGCATATGGCCAGCTGGTATAGTGCGGCATCTTTCATTTATTGGTTCTAGACTAGATACCACTACAAAGCAGTGGCGGACACAGGAATCTAAGATTGGGTATATATATATATATATATATATATATATATATATATATATATATATATATATATATATATATATATATATATATATATATATATATATATATATATATATATATAAACCAAATGTCCATCAATTCAAAGCAAATACTCCATCTGTCCCTGAAAGCTTCAATTCCTAGAATCCGTGCTGGTCAAATTTTTTTAAGTTTGACTAACTTTATAGAAAAGATGAACAACATTTATGACATAAAATAAACATTTTATGAAAATATATTCTATGACAAATCAAATGATTCTAGTTTGGTACCATAAATCTTAGCGTTTTTTCTTAGAAATTCAGTCAAAGTTTAAAAAGTTTGATTTAAGACAACTCTAGAAATTGAAGCTTTCAGGGACAGAGAGAGTAGTACTAGATCAAAGTATATTAGTACAATTAATTAATACACTTGCAGTTGCAAGCAGTAACAATAGCACTCATTTCAGAAGCTTGTAGGCATACAGAGTGTAAGACATGGTTTCACTTTGCTAAATCTTTCATCACCATGCATATCAGCAATAAAGTTACCAAGCTGATAGGTTAGACACCTTAAGTCGGTGATTGAAAAGTCTTTAGGATAAAACTTTGCAACGACGACGACCGGCAACCGGCCGGCGCCCGATGGTGCCATGGTGGGCTCTCTGCAACTGCCGTGCCGCCTACTGATGCCGTTTTTTTGTCGATTGGGAAGGGTGAGTCGAAGCAGGCAGGTGCGAGCGCTGGAGGCGCCGTCACGAATGGGCAGAGAGCATCGCTCCTGGTCGGCTGGTTCCCTCCTTGAGTCTGCTTCTTGGGCTAGCAGGTCGGCCCAGTTGGATGGTAGATGGGAGGAGGCAAGAAATGTGGCCTTGGCCTTTTAACTCTTAATTGGGTCAAATATACATAGTTTAGTCTACTCATATGTATAACACATGTATATACATAGTACCTGTAATTTTTTTCTCAAAATTATTGGGTCTACACATACGTAAGGTTGTTTCACTTTTTCTAAATTAAATTATCGAATTTTAACTATGTTCGCCTATATAAAAATATATATTATTACAATTAATACCAAATAAACATACCGTCAAGATACATGGTGAATTTAATGAAGCTAATTCAGTATTGTAAATGTTAGTGTAATTTAGACCAAACTAAAACGATTTAATTTTTATGAAAGAGTGAGGACCAATACTATACTCTTGAACATGAAGTGCATGCGCATTACACAGTGAACTGGACGTGCGTAGACGCTACCTAGTAGTATGCAGCCAACGAGGGAGCCTCACTTTACAAAAGGGTGGCACGGAGAAGCTCCACACTTCGGGGGACGAGGATGCTCTATCCTGTGTCCCCTTAGATGGATGTCACTATTCCTATTTCTTTTGTCCCTCACCATAATATATTGTTAGATATGACTAGAAAATGCTGCATAATATAGGGGAAAATTGCTTCGTGTGTGTATATATATAGAGAGAGTTAACAATCTAAACTTTAGGAGGGGGGGGGGGCGGGATTAGCACTTGTGGATGTGAATATGAAAACCATGATGCTTCTCCTTATTAACTTAAACCAGGCCTTTAAAAGAGCACGACATTCAATTTCGTCCGATAATCATGTACCGCCAATACCAGTAGCCACAACCCTAACAGTTTTGTCTCAACCAAGAAATTATTTACTCGTTATGTCATATAGAAACAACACATAAGAATTATGTTTCTAATCGATAGTTAAATATTTTTTAGCCAATCCCATGTCTTATCTTTATCATCTACCTATGACCTCTTCCTATCTAATTAGTTCCAATGTAGGCATAATTTCTTCTTTCCTCAATTTAATGCCACATCGCTATTTTGCTTACTTGGCACCCTAATCAATGACATAGAAACTATTCTCTGGTCATCCCATTAGGAGTGCCCTAATAACATTGCAACAAACCCCACCAGCTAGGTCTCATAGAGAGTGAATCACTAGTGCCCAAGGTCAGCATCTATTTGGTGTGTGTTTCAGTAGCGTCGTTGTCCACACTTATTCAGTGACATATATTAAGTGAGCGTCATGGTCTCATTAATCTTGGAGTAAGCCATGTCTGGATAAAGGGGATCCACCAAATACATAGTTAGTTAAAGGGGATCCACCAAAAAAAACTCACAACGGTAAATCAGCTGGTGCATGTTACAGTTACACAATGACCAAGTCCAACCTAAGCTAACATTACGAAGCTCAACTTCTTGTGGCAGACCTCGACCATTTTCAATATCATAGCACTCATGCACATAGGCACATGATCATACTCAGAAATACAGCAGTTCCGACTTCACGTAAGCTTGCAATGTGCAGCCCTCAAGGTGACTCCAAAGAGATTCTGGCCTCATTGACAAGCGACAAACATCCACCTGAGCTACAATCCTGGCCTCCCTATTGCCGTTCTAAAAACATGAACTGATTTTTTACCCAAAGATCGATCCCACGAAATAGGAAAAGACACCTCAACAATGCCTCCATGGAGAAAAAAGGTGTTCTAGGCCAAAGGGCATCACCGATGACCAATGTTGACATTGATGGCATTTCTGACTAGGCTTTTGCTATATCAGTCCCACCCAACCCGGCCACCGTGAACTATGTCCACATACAACCCTGCCGCCGTCGCCCACCATGGCCCCGTTGGTCATGCTCACGTGCTCCCCACTCCCCAGTAGCCGCGCTTGCCACCTCTGCCACACTATTATTGCGCATTCGTGCTCACGCATGGCCCCTTCACCACAGAGACGACCATAGCGCTCCGCCCGAGCCGCCTCGAAGTAACAAGGAGGGCTCTATTCGGATTATATAAGCAGTTTGTGAGAAAAGGCGCTATCATTGAAAGTTTAGGGCCGCAAACAAATTATCAATGTGTTGTCATCAGTATTTTTCCTTGAAGAAGAGTATATGTATTTGTTTAGTTAAAACTGCATTAGCTAGACCTCAAGGTCATAACCATTAGGTTTAGATACCATTTTTTTAACAGGGTTTATTAGATATACCACGTTGGTAGAGCATTCAAAAGCTTAGGTTGAGTAGAATGCGAAGTTGCTATACTTCTACGTTGAGAAATGGAGACTTATGGCGAATAAAAACTATACAATAACCTTTCCAAAGTGAACAGCCGAACAGGTACGGTGTTGGTTGATTGGTTACAAACTTCCAATAGCGTCCAACTGATACCCTTTATTTTTAAGCCATATATAACAATGTCAACTTCCGCAGTCCCTTTTCAGTAACGTGACTGGCATTGTTTGGACCTCCATTACTTTTCTCAAAAACGTGCCAAGCAATGTTCGGACTTCCACTATACCTGTACGGTATGCCATTTTCAGTCATCACAGCATCAACCACTGAGTATATATTAAAGATTCGGTTCTCCACGCCACTAACTAAGACCAACTAGCTAATTTGAGGCATGACTTTGTTGAATTTGCTCGACAGAGACGATGCAAAGTCAAAAAACATCTAACTGCTAATATGAACATCACACGAACACATCACTCTTTCGTCAAAGTAATCAAAGTCTGCAACTGCATGCGACCGTCATTTGTCTAAATTAAACGGCCCAACATTATTATTAATAATTATTATTCATGTTTTCTATTCCCGTTGATATTTTTCCCTTTGCGTTATACCTCTGATTGTGTCTGACATATGTTTAGATATAACCTTAGCTTGAGCTTTCTTCTCAGCCGACAGTCTGGGTCTTTAGTTATTGTTTTGCTGTTTATAGCTCTGCTAGTTGCTTTCTTGGTCAGAGAGTGGGTCTAGGAGCCGTTGTTGGCTTGTAAAATTTTTGTAAAACTCTCTTTTTTTCCCTTTCTATCGTCTAATAAAAACTACGACAAAGCTTTTGCTGTCCTTTCTAAAAAAAAGAGCTGTGTCGGCTCTTGTTGCAGCTAACTGTTGCGACTTCATGAATCCAGATGTCATACAAATTAAAGAGCTATGAGTGTACTCCTTCATTTTTTTCTTAAAACTTATTTAAAGATGCCAATAATATAGATATGTAACGATGTTACAGTAAAAAATAATCAATCGACCTGAAGTAGCAACTCACATGGTTCTGTCGTGTTATTGGCTTTATTTGCATATGTTCATTAAAGAAATTTTTATGCTATATGTTGGTAGCTCCATGCATATGCATGCTTGTATGTGTGGTTTGCATGGTGACATCCATGTATCATGCATGTATTTAGTTTTTCCATATATCATAAATGACATGAGTAGTTTTCCTTTCTATGCAAAAGGTAGGAGTAGGTAACTTAGGAGCACTATATGGATGATCATAATGCTAGACATGAGTAATTTTAATATAGGGGTTACTTTGTATATTAATATTTTTTTACCACAAAGGTGGGTAAATAATTCATAAACAAAAAAATTCAGATTCAATAGTGATTATCATCAACAATTACTGAATATAATCTACCAAATGGATGTTAGTCTGTGGATTTCTAACATTGTCTCTTTTTCTAACGCACATGGAGGACTGACATGGAGGCATTTTCCGTTGCAATTTCCGGCAGGGAGATAGTCAGCGCGTACTGCCGCGAGGTCCGGCTGCTCGCTCTCCGGCTTCTCGGCATGATCTCGCTCAGCCTGGGCCTCGAGGAGGACTACATCGAGAAGGCCCTCGGCGAGCAGGAGCAGCACATGGCCGTGAACTACTACCCGCAGTGCCCGGAACCCGACCTCACCTACGGTCTGCCGAAGCACACGGATCCCAACGCCCTCACCATCCTCCTCCAGGACCCCAACGTCGCCGGCCTTCAGGTCCTCAAGGGCGGCGATCAATGGATCGCCGTCAACCCTTTGCCAAACGCTTTCGTCGTCAACCTAGGCGATCAGTTACAGGTAACGCGTACGTACGTAGTGACTCTGTTCTCAAATTGATGCCTTGGGTTTATTTCGATGTGCTCATTATACACATGCATGCTGCAGGCGCTGAGCAACGGCGCGTACAAGAGCGTGTGGCACCGTGCGGTGGTGAACGCCGCGCGAGAGCGCATGTCGGTGGCATCTTTCCTGTGCCCGTGCAGCAGCGCGGTGATCAGCCCCGCGGCGGCGCTGGTCAGCGACGGGGACGCGCCCGTGTACCGGAGCTACACATACGACGAGTACTACAAGAAGTTTTGGAGCAGGAGCCTGGACCAGGAGCACTGCCTGGAGCTTTTCAGAAGCACCCAGCTCCAGTAAAGGCAGTAACTATATTGCACGTACGTTGAGGCTTAATTTGCTTGAACTAAGTTTATTTGCTTGGTTTTGTTTCCTGACGTACCATTTCCTTGTGTTGTGTAATAAGCTAAGCTTGTCCCAGCAATCTTTCTTGTACTTTCAAGCTAGGAAAACTTTGCCTTTTCCATACCAGCAGCTCTTTGTATTATGCCATTGTGTATGAGTATGACACGCCGCTATGCAAGTCATGCCAAAAAGGCAAACCCTTGTTATCAATCTGGCTTTGAGCCTACAACCAAGATATGCATCTGTAGTTTTGTTGGAGTACTAGCTAATATGACGATCAAAGTTAGAATTTCTTTTTATTGGAGCAGAGTTGGAATTTTTTAATAATTATAGAAATTTGTAGTTCCACAATTGAAAGTGTTTATGCCATTTAAAATTTATCCATAAATATAAGGGTTTATTGGGATCAACGCAGCTAATTGTTAGCGGGTCTATTAGCTGACATATTAGTTGAGCTTTGTTTGGATCCCCCCAACTAATAGTTGATGGCAATTAGGTAAATAATGGCAGTTAATAGCTTTTTATTACCTAAATAGTCCATAAATGTCTCAGATGAGAAGCTTTGGCTGAACTTTTGGTTGCTCCAAAGGTTCCCTCCCTTTCATTTATCTAGGCCTAGAGTGGATGAATTTCTTCCTTTGATCAGTTGATGTGAAAGAGGTTGTCCTTCACTTCACCTTTCTTAGTCAAGCTGGCAGATTGGAACCGACAAACTCAGTGTTCTCTTCCTTGCCCACCTTTTATATGTGCATTCTTACCTTGCCATCTATAGTGATTAAGCATTGATAAATACAAAATGCATTGTCTTTGGAGAGATACAAAAGCAAATGATAGGAAATCTCCTAATAAAGTTGTCTTGGAAATGGTTTGTCACCCAAGATATGAAGGTCGTGGTGTGCTAAAACTAAAAACTCGAAATGAAGCTTTACAATTGAAAAATCTTCACAAAAATTTCAATAGGCAAGACATTCCTTGGGTGCAATTAATTTGGGAAAAATATTACACAAATGGTAAGCTCCTAGCAAATCATGCGAAGAAAGGATCATTCTGATGACAAGATAATCTTAAGCCTCTAGATACATTAAAAAAGTATAGCCAGTGTGATTGTCTCAGATGGTAAAAGTTGTTTTCTTTGGGTTGACCTTTGGGGTGGCCAAGTCTAAAAACTGTAACTTCCAGAACTTTTTCCGTTGCAAAGAACAAATCAATATCTCTTGCAAAGGCTCATATGGCTTTAGCAATAATTGATCTATTCAACCTCCCACTTTTAGTAGAGGTCTTCCACAATTGCAGCATTAGGAAGAAATTCTAAGGAGCTTAATTCTCTCTCAAAATCCATGTTGGCCATATATCTGTAGTTCCAACAATTTTGCTTCTTCCAAGGCATACAAAGTTCACATAGGACATTGCTCTATCGATGTTGCTTTTAAATGGTTATGGAATTCTTCATGTCATGGCAAGCAAAAAGTTTTTCCTGCCTTCTTTTAAAAGATAGACCGAGTGCTAGAAACATTCTCAGAAGAAAGAATTACATGTAAATCGATGACATCAATTGTCTTATTTGCCAGAAAAGGACTGAACAAAACTATGAAGCACTTCTTTGTTTCCTCTCCTTTTGCTAAAAAAAAGGTTGTTGGAGCCTTATCAACTTCAACTATCAAATGAATTCTTCAAGTAGTGGAAGATTTTAGGCCACAATTTAATGTCCGTTTCTTAATCAATGTTCTCATTCTCTATTTGGACGGCAAGAGACAACTCAATATTCAAAGGGTTTCAAAGAAGCACAACGACTCCAAGAGAACTTCCACTTCTAAATTGCATATGTTGTTGCAAAGAACAACGGATAAAGTAGCTCCACATCATGTTCATGGGTAGAAAATCTTTCGTAACTTTCTCCAATTTTCTTTCTCTCATTTTTTATTTTCTTTTCTTTGTCTCTTGAATTTATCCTTTGTTTTCCTCTATACTTAAACATTTATTAATATGTATGCTTAAACATTAGGGGCTTCCTGACCATCATGATTCCTAAAAAAATATTCCATTTTAAGCTATTAGTTAGGCTATTACCTAGAGTATTTGGATCCACCAAAACTAATTTTAGTAACTAACACCATGGGATCTAAACATGCCCTAAATATTTCTGCCGTCTAAGCATTGCCATTAGGTGTTGTTCCAATTAGCCTAGTAGCTAGGTTATACTAATTGGCTAATAGTCCAATGAGAACCTAAGCCGTAAACCATGCCATCTAAGGCTTGTAATTGCACCAATAAGAGTTATATCGTTTGCTTTTATAACTAAGGTGCATGAATGACTTTTCCCTTACTGCTTAATTTGCCCTGAAAACACAAAACATGTGGACCAATGGAGTACCACTTCGTGACAATTATTCTAACTATATTTCGCATTGCACATGGTTTATTACATAAATCTTACGATGGCATAATAGATAATCCCTCTGTCTATGAATACAATGTGTTTTTCTTTACTTATATTTTACTTATACAATGCAGATAGGGCTACTGTTTTTTCTAAAGCAATTTTGACAAAATTTTTGAAAGTAATATATAGCAAAAGGTGTATGAAATATATTTTGGCAATGTTTCTAAAATTACTTTCTTGTCATCGACCTAACATATAGTATTTGTATTAACAATCTATTAGTCGCATCATATATATTTATTTATATAAGTAGGGGTAGGATTTTAGTTACTTATATCAAAGACAACACTATTTCTTGTGGTGAAACATATATATTTGGGTTCAAGTCCTCAACTTAGTATGAAGGCTTAATTTTTCTAGAATTGTTTCAGAATTTAATGATGTCGATATTATAGTGATAGACCGACGTGATCGTAGACGATGTTGATATTATAATGATAGACGTCGTGTACGTCGGTCTTTCAAAGGTGAGAGTACGATTCACATGTGACCTTTTATAGAGGTAAGTGCACACATGTGTCTTAATACATTTACGTCTATACTTGTGATAATTCATAAAAAAAATCCATAAAAAAATTTATTGCTAATAAGAATTTGGACAAATCAACCTCACAGCAGAATTTGTCTGCCTAACATCTTATTCGGAGAGAGCCACTGCGACGAGCCTTACGCCTCAATTGCAGCCATTCAAAACTTGTAGTTGGCATTCAGGGTAGTCCCCACCTAGTGTTAGGTGGGACCCGAGGGGAATCCTTGACTCTAGTCCAGAGGGGGCATCCAAAGATCCAGTTATTGGCAGATGCTCAGACAGTGAGATGCCAGAGAAAACAATGTTTTGCATAGTCTTTTTCCTTTTCCTGGTGCTCGTGGCCGGCGTTGTTGATGTTCACTCTATGGATCCTCCGGGCCTAAACCGGTCGAGGCAGCTGGCCGACTGGAGGCCCATGTTCCAGAACTCGTCGTAGTACTCCTGGTAAGTGAATGGGCGGTAGGCCAGAGGGTGGCCGTCGTCGTCCACCAGCGCGTCGGCCGGCGCGATCACCGCGTCCGGGGACGGGCAGTAAAACGTCGGCACCGAGATCCGCTCGCTCTCACTGTTCACGATCACGCGGTGGAGCACGCTCTTGTATCGGTCGTTGCTCAGTGCCTGCATCCAATACAATACAATAGGCGAATGAATTTGTTAATTAGTTCAGAAGAGCCAGCAGTTGCAACTTGCAAGTGAATTGAAGTGTGTGTTATATTACCTGCATCTGGTCTCCGATGTTGATGACCAGCGCGTTGGGCGCGGGGTTGACGGCCACCCAGCGGCCGCCACGCTGCACCTGGAGGCCGGAGACGCCGTCCTGGAGCAGCAGCGTGATGGTATTGGGGTCCTTGTGGCCCGGCAGCCCGTAGGTGAGCTCCGGCTGCGGGCACGGCGGGTAGTAGTTCACCGCCATGTGCTGCGCGTGCCTCCCCATGGCGCGCACCATGTGGCTCCGCTCCAGGCCCAGGCTCTCCGATATGGCCTCCAGCAGCCTCAGCGCCAGCGCCCTCGCTTCCGTCGCGTAGGTGCCCACCACTTGCCTGACAAGTGTGAAAGGAACCACTTTCTGTGACAGTCGTTCGATCGTCTGTCTTTTTCATGTTTTTTTTTCAGGAATTGTCAACGTCGAACATGTACTCATTTCAAGTTTCAGTTTGACAAGTCCTTCCTTTTGAAAAGAAAAGGGAAAAAGTTTGAGTTTTGACAAATTAACAGGTCAAGTTGATTTGGTACGGACGGACCAAAGACACCATTTTTGCAGAGAAAAATCAGAAAGCCGTAAAGTCAGCTGCACTGCAGATCGAGAAAACACAAATTCAGAGAGAAAGACGGGTTGACAATGGATGTTCACCTGAAGGACGGCGGGTTTGACGGCCACTGGTCGACGAAGCTCTCGAGCGGGTAGCAATGCAGGCGCAGGAAGTCGCGCCAGTTGCTCACCTTCTCCGTGCGCACGTTGAAGCTCGTGGACAGCCGGATCGCCTTCTTGGGGTCGTCGGAGTAGCACTTGAGCCGCTCCGACTCCGGCAGGTGGAAGAACTCCCGCGCCACGCGCAGCATCCCCTCCACGACCGCCGCCGGGATGCCGTGATTCGTCACCTGTTCACGTACGCTAACCAGTGTCAGTCTGGTTGTTAGTTTGTTCCATAAGGTTCGTCACTTCGTCGTGGTCCGTTACGGTCAGTACGTACCATGAAGAAGCCGTCGGATTCGCAGGCCCTGCCGATGGCCTCCACCACCTTAGGGCGCTCCGGCCCGTTGAGCTTCGTGAGGTCGATGAGCGGGATCCCGGCGCCGGACTCGTTGTCGACATT
Organism: Saccharum hybrid cultivar R570; assembly: GCA_038087645.1. Taxonomy (NCBI): domain Eukaryota; kingdom Viridiplantae; phylum Streptophyta; class Magnoliopsida; order Poales; family Poaceae; genus Saccharum; species Saccharum hybrid cultivar. The sequence continues at coordinate 15,100,264 of JAQSUU010000563.1, forward strand.
GGCGAGGTCCGGGCGGTCTCCGACAGGCCTGATGTGGCTCGATGGGACTTTCCCGATCTGTGCCACGAGATCGCTGAGGAGAGGCTTGGAAATGGCTGGGGCCATGTTATGTTACCGTGAGCTAATTGCTCGCTCTTGGGGCAGCTGGTAAATTTTACTAGCTAGCTAGTTGCTGTGGTTGCTTAACTTGTGCAATGGCGAGTTGGTGATGGCGATACCATGCTTTTCCATTTGCTGCTCCTTTTATAGGCATCCGGCCGGTGGTGGCAGTGGCACCGCTATGCGTTTTTGCAATATTATAGGAGTACTAGATTGACTGAACGGCCGAACCATGGTTTGTCGGAGTCGTAATTGAGCCGTGACCGGTCCGTGTTGTGGCTTAATTTCACAAGCGAAAACGACCGAGAGAACGAACGCGCCAGATCACTTTCATCCAGCTCGAGAAATGCCGCGTGGTTAATCTTGGCAGCCGACCTGCAGAACCCAAGGTCTCCAGTCGGCTGCCGACCAGGATTAGTTGATTGCCCTCGCCGCCGGCGCCGCCCGTGTTCTCCGTGTCTAGAGAACTCGCCGTGCCTACCCATGCCAGCTGACTACCTGAGCCTCCATCCGGCCGTGACGAGTGACGACGGGTCGCCGTCGTGCCGTGAACGTCAGCGCGCAGTTAGCCTTTCGCCGGGAGGAGGATCAGTCCGACACGCATGCAGGCAGCGTCGTCACCGGACCCCGGAGGTCGACCGTCATCTGCCACGCATCGCATTACGTACGAAAACGATGGAAATCTAGCCACACCACACGAGACGTCTAGTCAAGTATACACATGCCGGCTCCACGAGTTATCACCGTCGCCGTCCCGGAGCCACAGCACCGACACGCTCCCCCTCGGCGGTGCCCACCCGCACCGCATGTGCCGCGGCGGATGCGCCACCGTGCTAACCCCCTCGATTGCGGCCAGAAAGGGACGATAGCCAACAACCCTTTTTCTGTGACCGGCCCGCGCGCGCGAATCATATGGTCGCTGAGCGCCGAGAAAAATATCGCCGCGCCCCACGCTTCAGCCGCAAAACACAGAGACAGAGCGGTGATCGGTAGGGGCCGGGCGCGCGGGCCCGTCGTCTTTCTTCCACGGCTCAGGACCTCACGTACATCGGCTGTGGGGGAGCCGCCGGCCGATTCGGTCGGCCGTGGCTTGCATGCCTCACGATCACGATTCGATCGATCTTTCGCGGCCCCGGTCGGGGTCGGGGGCTAGCGCTAGCTGCCTAGGCCTAGCACCCCCTGTGCAGTGCATGCAAGAAGAAAGCATCGTGTTGATTGGAGCTTGACGCGGCGAGAGGCCCCCATCAAATCTGCCGACGTGTGATGGAGGTTGCTCTCGGCTGATCGCCGGATCCAAGAGCTGATGAGTGCTGTGCGCAATTTGGCATCTCCGTGTCCGTGAGATTGAGAAGACGGCCGGCGAGATTAACTGCTGAGTTGCTGATGATGCGTGGAGATGCTGACCTGCTGTCGTCATCCCCGTGACGTCTGCTTGGTGACCTCATCCATAGACAATATTTTTTTCTTCTACATGGAGGCTACTAGTAGTAGGCTACCAGCTAGTACGTGTGTGCAGGTAGGATACCAATTCCAACACTGACTGGGCGGCGTCCAATGCGGCGGTTTGTACAAAGTACAACGAAGGGTGGTGCCGTGCCGGCGTTGCAAAAAAGCTTCCAATGGTTCCGTCCACCGGTTTGTTTATCGGCTGCGTTGCGGCGGCATTCCACGTTCGGCGTCCACGGTAGGCAGCAGCCAGCAGTGGAATCGTTCCACAACCACTTTCCATCTCGTGAAAGACCTGCACGACAGTAATCGGCTGACGGGAGAAAAGCTCAGCCTGAAAGGAGGCTTAGCACCTCCATCCTCTCATGGCTTATTGGGTGGTTTACAGAATCGCAATCCTAGCAGGCCCTGCAGTGATCTCTGCACTTGCCGTGTTCTCTCAGTTATCACTTCGGACTTACGGGGAACGTATGGTCATGTCTTCAGTTTATAATATAATCAACTTTTTAAAAATGCGTTGTACGTTACGTTATGATAGCTCCCTGTAGAGTACCGCTGTGCTGTCAAGCGATCGTACTAACTTTTTTTCAGCACCAATCAAGAATAACCTATACACCTGCGTTTTTATATGGCATTCTTTAAATGGACGAGAACTACAGTAGAATTTACTGCTTCCCTCCGATTACAAATAACTGGTGTTCTGAGCTGTCTTAAGGTAATTATCTAAAATTTTGACTATGGTTTATCTTTAGTTCTATGCATTAAGTTGGAATGCTTGAATGTGGTAGGAGTAAGTTTGTCTTGCCAAGTAGCTCCACATAATAGTAGTAGAATAAAAAAAAAAGGACACATCTAACGCATGGCCGGCCAAGTGTTAGGCCAGCCGCATGCCCGACCACTATCTCTTTCTCTCTCGCCCGACGTCTTCTTTATCTCCGGCGAACCTCGACCCTGCCGCTGCCCCCGCCCGCCGCCACAGGCGCGCTAGGGCTTCACCGGAGATCCACAGCCACAGAGCTCCGGTGGAGCCCTAGCGCGCCCGCGGCGGCCGCCTTCTCTGCCCCCTCCCCCACTCGTCCGAGCTCCCCTGCCTTGATCTGGCCTGACCACCTCTACCGTCGCCAGGGCCCCTAAACCGCCCGCCAACCATCCCCACCGCCTGATCGACCTTCCTCCCCCAAACCTTCCCTTCTAAGTAGGCGGGAGTTAGGGAAGATGAGAGGGAGAGTTCGCTAGAACCCTAACTCGTAGATCCAAGAGGAGAAGGAGGAGGAAGCCGCCTAACCTCACCAGCGCTGCGGCCGTAGGAGCTAAACCCACCGCGCGTTGAACCCGCTGGAACCCCAAGCCGGTACGGGTAGCGGCGTGGGCGCGGGCACGGGGAGGAGCTTGAAGGTCGCCAGAGAGAGAGAGACGTGTGTGGGCGTGCGCATGAGTTGGGGAGGTGGTCGTGCGGTCTCCCTAGAAAACAGTAAATAAGTCATTACCAAAAAACATTTTTTTCGTGCCTTTATGCTCTTTTGGAATTTGGTTTTCCTCTTTCATTGACTTTTATTTGTGTAATTTATTTTGCAATAAATGAAATTTGTAGTAATAAGCATATATATTCTCAGACCAAGAAAGCCATCATTCGGTACCTTCTGCTCTTTTCGTTCGGTGGCGTTCATCTTTACATAATTTACATTTTTTTTCTCATATTGAACTTTGTATAAGTTGATTCTCTGAGGATTTGCTTTAGCAAATAATTTTGGTGTAGCCATTCTTCATTCAAGCTTGCAAAGTTGCAATTTTTGAATATATACTCCCTCAATATTTTCATAACATAAAGCATATTTTGGACTCATCATGGTCTATAAAACTGGAATTTAATTCTTGATTTCAACTCTAAGAAAATATTTTATATATAAATCTAGTGACATAAACATATACTCCCTTCGGTTTTCAAATAATTAATTGATGTTTTGGACAACGACACAATCTCCAAAATGTAGCTTTGACCACTATTTTCTGTTAGGATATAAATAAACATCTTAACCAATTTGTGTTTTTTTTCTCAAAAAAAACCAATTTGTTCTTTTATAAAAATACTCTATGACAAATTTATGCATATGAGCATCAAGTTTGTAAAATATTACTAAAAATATTTTTAGTCATAACTTTAAAAGTTTAACTTAGACCTTGTCCAAAATGTCTTATCTGCAGCCGGAGGGAATAACTGACTTATATATCACTTGAGACCAAATGTTGGTTTAAACTTACAAATGCATGACTCTTTAAATATGTGCATGTCTTATAAAATATATTCCCTACTCTCTTTTATGTAGGATTGATAAGCGTAGTTTGACAAGAGAAGGAAAAAGCTTAAAAATACAAAAATTGGAACAAACTAGTCAAATTATATGTAAGTTTAGGACATAATTAAAACTTGTATCAATAGATTTGTACTTAAAGTCTTTAAGATATGTACTTTTTTAGCAACTAACAACATAATAATGTAAAAGAGACTACAAGTTAAAATCTAAATTTAATGACTTTTCTTTATAAAAATACACCATCTCGGCGGGACCATCCACCACGCACTATGGACACACAAAGTTCTATTTTTTTTTACGCAATACACAAAATTCTATTTGAATGAATATTTAGTTGTCACACCGCCTTTTTCTTTCCCTTTCATGACGACATACCCACCGAACAATACTGTAATATTATGAGTGCCTTTCTCGAGGTTTTCATGCTCTCTAAAGAAATAGTATATATTTATGCAAAACCAATAAACAGATCAAAATGCCAACGTGACTGGTGTGTGCTGCGGGCCAAATAAATTTTGGGTGAAATGGACGTTAATGCTTTGTGCTTGTATACGGTACCAATGCTGTTGAACTTGACAACTCTGGCTGCCGACCCCAACGCTCTAGAAAACATGATATTCGTTTCGTTGAGATTTGAAAGCAAAAGCATATCTGTATATGTCATATATGAAGTTGATATGGAAGCGGCTCCGGTGGGTGATGATGGTTGGGTGACCTGCAAGGAAATAATACTTGGTGACCACCGGTGGGCCACTGGCCGGCGGCCGCATTTTCCCCCGTTCTCACCAGAAGCATGTCGACTGGGCCACCGAATGATTCTAACCCAACTACAAGAGGGAAGGAGTAGTGACGGAAACAAAGCCCAGTTCTCTGGTGGGTTTTGAAAACGAACCAACTCCAGCCCATTTTATAATGGGGCAGACAGAACAGAAAACATTCGCATGGAAGAGGAAAACAGACTAGGTGCCCAGCCCACAATTAAAAAAACAGAGAATGTGTGTAACTGGGCCTGAGGTATTAGAGCCCGAGAGATTCCGAGCGTACGAATCACATAAACTCCTCCGTCTCAGTCAAAAAAAAAAAAAACTCCTCCGTCTTATCTATACCCAACAATACCATCTGAGCTAGCTTGTATAGGTACAGCTTAAGATTTTGTTTACGTGGAAGAAAGAGAAAAAGGTGAGAAGGGAAGAAATGACTCTTGATTCCACACTAAGCTTGCTTGCATTACGATTAGAGATGAAAATAGAATAGAAAAAAATTGTGTCGCATCCTATTTTCTCCTCTTTTTCACCCGCATGAGGAGGTTTCTTATCCATTTTCCGAGGATCCCGTTTTCATCCTACAAACCCATATTTATCATGTCCTTATCTCGTTTTTAATCTATGAGAGATATGTCCAACAATTACATGTTTCTTTGTTATGTTATTAATATACTTTATAATCACCGATTATGCATGTTAACGTGTAAGCATGTATGGCTTGCAAGTAAATATTTTACCAACTTCATTGGTGCATATTATTCTGTTATCTTATACATGCATATTTGAGAATATTAGATCATGTGGTCCTAACTTAGCTTTCTAGCTCTGTTTGTATTTTGTCTCCATATGTTTGTAATCTTGATTTCATTTTCGATTTCTCCTTTTCAAATCCGATACAATTTCCACTTAAAAATATAGAAACAGAAACAGGAGATGGATTCCTCACCTGTTTTTATCCATTTTCATCCCTAGATATAACATTCAGAAAAGGTCCATCTAAGTATCTGAACCAGTGCTTGGTAGCTTGGGTACCGTGGTGTACAGAAGAGGCCAACACATCAAGCCAATGCCTGTGTCTGGTCTCAAACTGAGAAAAGAGAGAAAAACTACATTTAACCCCTTCAATTGTTGCCAAGTCTGATTTGCCTCCGCCAATCAAAAAAATAGATTTTTAGACTCTCATAATTTTTTAATTTATCCAATTTATCTTGAGCAATTTTAAAAGCATTTTCGATTAACATGACACCACATTAGCTGTTCTACATGGCACCATGTTAGCCACGAGAGTGATAAATCCGACTTTCGTGGAAGTTCAAGAGGGTCAATTAGATTTTACCAAAAAATAAAAATACTTCAACAAAAAATATCCAAATATTTTTCTATGCATCTAAAAAAATACTTAAATCTAACTTAATAATAAAAAAAACTCATAAAATTTTGTTTTAACTAAGAAAATATGAAAACAGATTTTTTTTCTAAAATCATGATCTACATTTTTGTTCCTTCTTTAGAATTATTTGAACCTTATATGGTCTTCTAAAATTTAAAACGGGCCAAATATGAGACAGAGGATGCAAGCCAAGACAAATCCTTGTAGGACGTACCGTAAATAACTAGATGTGTAAATTGCAAATAATGTTTCCTCAACAACAACGTCTTACTTAACCATCAAGACATGCACGTGAAAATTCAAATATAAAAAATATTTCTAATTCTATATTCTGTATTAACAAATTGCATCATGTGGTTAAACTTTATAGCAGCAGTCTTCTCAAGGAACATCATCATGACTATAATGTGTGCAGACTCACTTAACCATCAGCGCGCACGACTTCACAAACTCCTGAACAAATGTTTGTGACTTGACTAATAACATATAGATGGACACGAACGCTTCCCCATTTGTCGTTGTTATATGTCTATGAGTGCACCGGGAGCATAGAGCTTATTTCTAACAGTAATTTTAACAATTAAAAACCCTAGATGTTGTACTGCAATGCACCATCAGATAGTTCCGGTGTGCCCTCGACAGCTTCCTTGAACTCTCTGGACTAACTCTGTGGTGCACCACTAGAGAGCTCCGATGAGCTCTTTCAAACTTTATTACTTGTCAGTTAGTGCTACAGCGTTACTAAGCTCCGGTGCCACAGGAAGATAACGTGCACGCGGTGAAAACAACCAGAAGAAATTAAGCATTGTACGAAAGCTTTGGTGCCACCTCCACCGATGCGCACTAGAGGGCTCCGATGAGTGTAAAATTACTCCATCGATCTTCTATTCTCAAACCTTTTCAAATGGCTAACTCCAATAGGTCTCCCATATGATGGCCATCACCTTTAATACTTGCATAGTCTTTGTGCCTCATGGTGCTCAACTCTAGCTCATGAACTAAACTGAATCTTTCAACTCACATGAAACTCATTAGTAAACAAATGTTGTCACTCAATACAAAACCCAAACAGGTCTTTCGGACTGTGTGGGACTAGTGCGGTGGCAGATTGCGACAAGCGAGTGGGTGGAACGTTGGTGTAGAAGGAGCGGGGAGTAGGGGTGGCGATCCGCGTGCTTGGGCACCCGTTGCGTTCCGCCACGTGTCCGTGGTGGACCCTCATGTCAAATGACCATAGTGGGAGACGGGGAGAGGGAGCCGAGAGAGAGAGAGAGGCCTTGGCAGGCCGCCATGCATGGGGCTCGTTGGAAGAAGCAGGGTTGGCCTAAAAGGAGGGGTGAGGCAAGCCGCCTGTCTAAGCGAGGCTAGTTGCTAGTTTGCATCTACTCTCATTCCCTTTTCTTCAATTATGGAAACTTATATACTATATTTATATACATCTTTCAAGATCTGGGGTTGTTTTTAGGAATAGAAAATATTTATAAGTTATCCCCACTCGAAAATCCAAAAGAAACAAATCACTTTTTTCTTTATATATGTATATGCCAAGTATGATCTATAGTGCACCCCCATAAGTAATTAAGTTGAACTTAATAATGATCCTAAGCCTAGTTTTCTATATGCCATGTCATCGAGGATGCTTTTAAGAAAAATTTCTAAAAAAATAGGGTTTTCAGTGTATAGGCTTTTGGTGGAATTGTTAGTTTATTGGGAAAGGCCAGTGCTCGGACGTCCGGACAGGTGGTGTCCGGACGCTCGCGCCGCATGCCTGCTTCACGTGGGGTCCCGTGCCACTCCGTGTCCTATGCCCGCTCTGTGTCCTATGCCCACTTCCGTCTCGATCTGCACCCGCACGGTTTCCCGCACCTGCCGCTCGCGCCCCCTCCACACCCACGCGCATACAAGCAGGCCCATCAGCTGTAGCAGATGGCTGCTATAGATGGAGTCCACTGCAACATGTGCAACACCAGATCATTTTTTGCAACATCTAGAGGAAACATTTGCAGCATACGTCTGAAATATTTGAAACACTTGCAACATACATCTAAAACACGAGGAAAACACGTGTGTAGACATTGCAAAACATATGCAACATCTAGATGAAACACTTGCAACATATGTGTGAAAACATATGCAACATCCAAATGAAACACTTGCAACACAAGTGTGGAACATATGCAACACATAGATAAAACACGTGCAACATCTGTCTGAAACGCTTGAAACATTTAGAACAGACGCTTGCAACATATATGTATAGCCATGGTAACATATGCAACATCTCAATGTACTTTTGCAACATCCACATGAAACACTTGCAACATGCATATGAAACATCTTAAAATACTTGAAATACACGCTTGCAACATCTGAGGAAGGAAGGGAGCATGAGGTGGAGCCAAAGAACCCCGCTCTGGGTCTGGCCACTCTAGATCTCATGATGTTGCGAGTTGAGGTCGAATGTTGTGGCGGCGTCGGCGTCAACAGCGTCCACGACCTCCTGGTGGGAACGTTGGCGTCGGTAGCACCTCGACGCGGCGAGGGATGGGGCACAGCGTGCAGGGGTGGGGACCGGGCACGACGTGACAAGGTGGAGTGGGCGCGGCGAGGGATGGAGCACGGCGCGGCGGCAAACGTGGCGTGGCTCGATGCCGGATGGCGTCGCCGCGTGGCGACTTGGGGCGGGCGGACGGCGTGGTGAACCACGACGAGCGACGGGAGGAGTTGGGGATTTCTATCGATTGTCATAACGTAGATGGAGTAAATAGAGGAGAAAGAACGTAGATAGACCTGTTAGACCGATCACGATGCTAGAGCAAGCGTGGAGTAAAGCGTCTGGTTTTTTTAACATTCTAAACATATGTTGTGTAGCATTAGCGTAATTTGTTACAGCTGTTGAAGAATTAGGCGACCGCGCCTCGCATACCCGGCGCGAAGGCCAAAGCCCACTCCGACTACTTGCGCACCGGCGGCATACGGGCACCTGACGTGTTAGCCTCGTCTCTATACACGACTATACCGCGGCCGCGCTGATCTCAAGGCTGCTCCGGAACTGGGCCTCGAGAAGCCGTCGGCCTGCGCCTCCACGCCGACTACTTGCGCTCGGTTTCTGACATGCCACACGCCCGTCCTTGGTCCGCGCTGCCTGCTTGCCCCTTCGTTTCGTTTCTCTATCTCTATCTGACTATCTCCACACTACACACGCTCGCAGCTCGCTAGACGTGACGCTTTACATCTTCAGGTATGGCCTACGGTGACCAAAAGACAGGAGGACCGTTTCGCCATCTACCGTCCGCTTACTACTAGTAGCAACATTGGGTATTTGGGTTGCATTGCTCGCAATCGCATGACTGCGTGAGGCTGCTCAGCTCAGCTGCTATTGCCGTTCGACGTGACATGCGAGGACGGGGATGGGAAGGACCAAGGAGAGTGACGGCGACATCTGCTGTTGCCAAGGGATCCCCTAATCATTGCTGCGAGGCTGAAATCCTTTTCGTGATATGGTAGATACTCCGTAGACGTGTTCAATGTTCTCCCCAGCTCGGACCTCCGTTCTCCCGGGAACCTTGATGCGAAGGCCAGGTTCGTGTCAAATGCAGATGGAAGAGTAAAAAGTGGTCGCCTGGGGATGTACAGTACTCCATATAGGATCTAGAAATACCACCACCATTGAAAAGTGCAAGTTGGAGCTCCGCCATCTGCCCCTATCAGTGAGGTGGTGACCAAGTTCGGCACCGTTGCCCCTCTAATGGCAGTCTCAATGGGATTTCTCACATCCTAGTCGTGTTTATCCCACTACACAGGAGTACACCGGTGCCGTGTTGCGGAGACGCATTACGATGCAGTCAGTGCGATATAATCTTTATGATTCCCAAGAACTTCCATCTGAATGTGTAATACTTGGCTCTTGTACATAGTGGCGCGCGAAAAAACTTCTCGGAGAAGGCAGCTGTTGCAATCTTTACAGACAAGAAGTACGGACACTTGCAATTTTTTACTTGTATACAGATACTTGCAGTTTTCGTCAGAGCACGAGACAGTGCACAATAATTCAGACTACAGGAGAGAAATAGTTTGGGTGTGTTTAGATGGTAAAAAGAGTGTAAAAAAAGTACTGTAGCACGTTTTGGCTTTATTTGGCAAATAGTGTCCAACTGTTGACTAATTAGGTTCAAAACGTTCGTCTCGTCAAGTACAACCAAACTGTACAATTAGTTTTTGATTTCATCTACATTTAGTACTTCATGCATGTATCACAAGTTTGATGTGACGGGGAATCTTTTTTTCGCATAGTGTTTTTTTCGTGGAACTAAACAGGGCCTTTGAATCAAATTCATGTAATTTGATCAGGTTCAGTAAAGTACATACAGGAAGTTCATGATATGAATCACCATGTCGCAATGGATTCATTGCATTAAACACCATAGTACAGAACTACCAGTAATATATGGTCTAGATCAAACGTGATAGATTAAAAAAAAACAGTTTTAGAACAGTATTATCAGAAAATGACGATAGGATATGCTTACTTATGTTAACCTTGTCCAATTGCTTTGTTTTGTCCCCAGCATTAAGGGCACAACCAAAGGGGCCAGCCATCACCCTTGGTCGCAAAGCATCTTGAACAATTCCCTAATAACACTTTTCATCCCCATAAAATTATCATATCAGAGGAGCTGAAACTATTTTGTTGCTCTAGGAGTCACTCAATAGTCCTGTTGACAACCAAAAGTGGATCTAACGTCAACAAATCCTATATTTTTTTTGTGACACAAAAAAGACCTCATATCCCCTCAAATAAATGGGAGTTACAGCTTCCCCAATAGCCTGCCTGGCCCCACAACATATGTCACTCTTCCCTTTGCCAAACATTGAGCCCTTCATTGTCGCGGCCATTGGAGGGACGCCTGTATCGGTCGTTCACCGCCGTGCCCGTCCCTTTGCCCAGCACCGAGCGTTGGCCGAAGCTCGTCTGCCGCTCACGTCAGTCTATTATGAAGCTTCGTGTGCCAGCTGCTTGAGACCTGAGTCTCAAAATGCCCTGCCTCGAGCACCATAGCCTAGGAGCACCACCTCCACCCGCCACGTCCGCAAGCTCCTCCATCTGCAGGACAGGTTGGCGATGATTCAGGCGTAGCATCATCGACTCCGGAGGAGAGAAGAGGTTAGATGGAAGATCCAAGCTAGAGTTTGGTCTCCTCAAACCTGAGGCCCGCCATCTGCACCGGCGCTGGTGATGGGGATCTCGGAAAGGTCCCCGATTCGCACGGCTGCACTGCACCAAGCCAGGTGCATCGGTCCGTGGCAAAATGAATCCGATTTGTGTGGTGCGGAGGAGGGAGAGAGGATCAGAGGACAATGGAGCTGACTGTGTGGAGTGAGGCGCATGTGAAGAAGAGGAGCAACACACCATTGAGAGAGAGAGGGGGCATGGAAAAAGAGATTAAAGAAGAAAAGAAAAATGGTAAATTTATTTATGACATATAGGACTTATATATATTGGGCACATGATATTGGTGATCTGTAAAAACGTTCCCTAATAATCCAAAAAAATGTTGCGCTAATCTATTACTATTTTATTACGAGAGTTGTATTGAGAAACCATCGCAGATTCTCTAAAAATTGTAAAACTATGGCACGATATAGAATAGAGCAAAAAGAAAACCTTCAAACTCAAGTCACCATTACTGTTGCGGCTCCTATCTCGGTGCGCCATGGAAATGCTCAAGCTCTGCCTCCAAGCAAAGCCAAGCTGCCCACCCGCTGGCACGTGCGCTCCGGGGCCGTATTCCGGAACAGTCGTTGGCAGCCGTTGGTCGTTTGATTGGCGAGCACACGAGGTTCAGCTGATTCCACCCCATTTCTCTCAGTCTCGGTCAGTCCCACGCGCCAACCGTAGTCCGAAGTGCAGTCCCCAACTCCGTCCACCTACAACTACCCGGCAACACTACACTGGAGCTCTCTCAATCAGCATGCCGCGCGTCCACGACCGCCCGCCGCCACCCATGACTCCTCTGCCGCTCCGCCTCCACATCCTTCTCGTGCTCCTTGCAGCATCAGCCGCGCAGGCCACCGACCCCAGCGGCTGCGGCGGGGGCGACCGCTGCGGCGACCTCGTCCTCCCCTACCCTTTCCATCTCAACTCTTCCTGTGTCAGCGCCGGAGCCAACTCCTCCCTCTTCCGCCTCTCCTGCAACGCCAGCGCCACCCTCACCCTCGCGCTCGGCTCCGCCACGTTCCGGGTCCTCGCCTTCCTCCCCTCAGGATCGCTCCTCCTCGACTACGCCCCCGCGTCGCCGTCCCCATGCGACGCGGCCTACGCCGCCTTCTCACGACCGACCTCCCCGGCGGCCGCGCTCGACGCCGCGCCCTTCCTCGCCATCACACCGGCCAACGTGCTCCGCCTCTACGCCTGCGAGGACTCCTCTCTCTGCCGCGCCGGGTGCGATGACGTCGCGTCGTGTGGCGGCAAGTCTGGGTGCTGCTACCCGCTCTCGGACGGCAGCGTCTGGAAGCCCGGGAACGGGCTGGACGTTTTCGCCGACTACGGGTGCCGGGGTTTCTCGAGCTGGGTCAAGAACCGGTCGGCACTGGCAGGGGCGGCAAGCGGGGTTGTGAGGGGTATCGAGGTCGAGTGGGCCGTGCCGAGGGGCAGCGCCATGGCAAAATGCGCCGATGGCGCCGCGCTCGTGAATGCCACGGCACTGCACGACTGCGTGCGGTGCGCGTGCGCGGCGGGTCTCGTCGGCGACGGCTTCGCACAGGGCACAGGCTGCTCCAAAGGCACATGTAAGTACAAAAGTGTACACGGTTCAGCTCGTGCGATCGATCTTCCACGTCGACCTATCAGTCCTCAAAGCACGTATGCCTTTGTGTTGTGTACACAGCCTGCAGCAATGGTGAGCATGCAGGTGACGGCAGGGATTGTTGCCAGGGACGATTCTGCTCCAAGAAGGCAGTCGTCCTTGCTGGTACGCGGTCACTGCACATTGCCCTGATGATTTGATCAGCCAGATACTAGTACGTGGGAACACCCTTCTTTTTCTTGTGTTTGCTGATTTCATCTTCGTTCACAGGATTTTTCGTTTCGCTGTTCTTCCTGGCGGCGGCAGTCTCGTTCTGGCTGTTCCTGAGACAGCCTTCCAAGGACAGCCGGTGGGACCTCGACCCGGCATGCATCCCCAAGATCCTCCGGAGCGTGTGTGACACGAAGCAGTTCACGTACGAGCAGCTGGAGGAAGCAACGAAGAGGTTCGACAGCGACAAGGCCGTGGACACCGTCGACGGCACGGTGCATGCCGGCGTGCTCGACGACGGCTTCCTGGTCGCGGTGCAGAGGATCCGCTACGAGACGCAGGGGAAGCTGAGGCTGGTCCTGGACCGGATCGAGCTCCTGTCCGAGATCTCTCACCCAAACATCGCCCGCGTCGTGGGCTTCTGCCTCGACTCCAGCAACGCGCTGCTGCTGGTGCACGAGCGCTTCGCCGGGGGCACGCTGGAGGAGCACCTGCGCCAGATGAAGTGCCGCGTCCTCAGCTGGTACCACCGGGTGAACATCGCCATCGAGCTCGCCAGCGCCCTCACGTACCTGCAGGCGCACGAGACAGCCCCGACCTTCCTGTACGACCTCAGGTCCAGCGATATCTTCCTGGACACCGACTTCGCCGCCAAGATCGCCGGCTACAAGCTCACGAGGCCGGCGACGTACTACTCCGCGTCGTACGACCAGGACGTCGTGTGCAACTTCGGCCACCTCCTGATCGAGCTACTGACGGGGCTGAGGCAGCAGATCCCGCTCGACTCGGTCGCGCCCAAGGTTAGGGAAGGGAGGCTCCACGAGGTCATCGACCCGACGCTTCTGTCGGGAAAGCAGCTCCCGGCCTCGCACGATGAGGTGAGGAAGGTGTTCGAGCTCGCCGTCCGGTGCCTGTCCAGCGCCGAGAACGGGCTGTGCATGCTCGCCGTCGCCAGAGAACTGGTGCACATCCTGAGGGACAACAACGGGAGCAGCAGCAAGATCGAGATCTCCCTCGACGAGACGTTCTCTAGCTCCAGCCTGCTGCAGATGATCTCCATGTCGCCGGAAACCCTGCACCACCATCTTCCTTAGGGCCCGTTCGGTTCAGACCAAACCACGCTAGGAATCATTCCGTCTACCGAAAGCTTATACAAATTAAATAGCGATTCCGGTCAGGAACTCTTCCTGCCAGTCGTTCCTGATAAAACGAACGGGGCCTTAGTCAGTCAGACGATGATCCGCTTGTTAATATCCAGAGCAGAGCAGCCTCTTGTTGAAATAGCTCTGCTGCTCTGAAGTCCCTTGTGCATGCTTTTCGTGCCAATGTTTGGTTGGCACAGTGCTCTGAAGTCCCTGTTGGCAAGCTGTTTTTTTTTTTTTTGGCTTATAAGCCGGCTATGGCTGATTTGTTGTGAGAGAAAAACACGGTTCCACGGCTGATAAGCCGTGCTGATAAGGTCAGCTGAACAGGGAGAATACTCCGACGCCGTGTGATGCCTGCGGATACGCATTACGGTGCAGTCAATGCGATAATGTTTATGATTCCCAAGAATTTCCTTCTGAGTATGTAACTTGGCTCTAGTACATAGTGGCGCGCGAAAAATTTCTTGGAGAAGGCAGCTGTTGCAATCTTTACAGACAACAAGTACGGACACTTGCAATCTTTACTTGTACGGATACTGTACGTGCAATTTTCGTCAGAGCATGAGACAATCATGCACAATAATTTAGACTACAGGAGACAAATAGTTTGAATCAAATTTGTGTGATTCGAGCTCAGGTTCAGTAAAGTACATACAGGAAGTTCATCGTATGATTCACCATGTCGCAAGAGATTGCATTAAAAGCCATATTAAAGAATTATCAGTTACTCTGGTCGTTTCGCTGGTTTATTGTGGCTGAAAGTACTGTTCGCTGGTTTGTTGTGAGAGAAAAACACTGTTGGATGGCTGCTGATTCCGCTGATCCAGCGAAACGAACAGGGTGAATGTATATATATGGTCTAGATCAAAGTGATAGATAAAAAAGCACTTTAGAACAGTAGCAGAAATGACGATAGTGCACGCTTTCTTAACCTTGTCCAGTTGCTTTGTTCAGTCCCCAACATTAAGAGCAGCCCCAACGCAGTAGTTCCAGGGTCTGTTTGGGACTACTGCTCCACAAACTTTGCTCCACGAACACTACTGTAGAGCAGCTCAAAAAAATATTTGAGTTTCTAAAGCATTGCTTTATGTGTTCTCACAGCTCCACCTTTTTTCTGGAGTGGAGCTGCATCTAACTGAAAAACATGGAACAAAGCTAAAAAAATGGAGCGAAGTAGTCCCAAACAGGCCCTTAGTGTTTATCTGGTCAGACCAACTAGTCATGAATAAAAAAAATGGATGACTTGTAGATGGTAGTGCTACCTGCACAAGCTACAATAGCCTAAGGAGAGAGAAGATATGATCATAAAAATTATGATGAAAAAAGTAGGAGAGGGAATTGTTGGGACCAGAAAAATATGCTTGTGTTGGATGCATAGTAGCTTAAAATTTTCCAATCCTATTTAGAGATAAACTACTTTGAATGAAACCACCACTACTGTACGCCAGCATTGGCCATGCCCTAATAAGCTTCAGGGATTTGAGCCCTACGCATTTTAGCTTTTCAGAATATGATGTGATCATTTTTTTTAGTTTTCGCTATTGTTACGACTTCATAGAAAGTGCATAGATAAACTTCACAATTGCCATCACTTCTACCTAGTTTTGGTCACACACTTTGCGTTGGGCTATATGTACGTAATAGGCTTGTGTGAATTGGCTCATCCTATGCATTGCCTATATATGTATGGACTAATAGTTATGTATTCGCTATTTTAGAAAATTTTCCAAAATAGGTTCTTCTCATAGTGTCAGAGCCATCTTAGGCCTTGTTTGGATACACATGTATTGATCTCAATCCATATGTGTTGAACTGGATTGGAGTGGAATTGAACTAAGTTTCATTCTAATCCACTCCAACACATGTGGATTGAAATGAATACACATGCATCCAAACAAGTCCTTAGGGGATGAGGGATGGCGATGGACCCTTGGAGGTGACCACATGCTCTACCTCGTCGGTGTAACGGTGGCCAGCAAAGAGGTGTCAAAGGGGAAGAGTAGCAAGCTACTCTGACGGCAAGTGAAGGTGAAGCAGAGGGTGGCAACAAGCTTATGGTGCAGAGATGTGGGATGAGGTCGTAGCAGCGGAGCGAGGAGATCAAAGGCGTGCACAAGAAGAGGAGTGCAGTGATCCCTCACCGAAGTTTGGTGACATTCAATTGGAGTAAGGACAACGACAAAACTTCAATAAGAGGTAATCCTGAGTGGATCATCTGTTTCCTTCTGATTTGGGGAAATAGAGGAGTTGTGCGTATAGTGTTGTGAGGGAGAAGAAGCAAGGAATTGTTCTTACTCTATTTTGTGTGCAGTGGCAGACCTAAAATGCAAATTAGGAATGGGGGCTTCCTACTTCTCTTTCTCCTTTTCTCCGCCCTCTTTCTCCTCTTTTTCTAACTCTTTCTTCATTTCTCCCTTCCTCCTCTTCAACCATGTATAAAAATTGTTGGGGGTGCATGGTGGTAGGGTGGGTTGGGTGCTCCATTGTTTGCATGGGGATAGTGGGCTCAAGCCCCCAACGCCCAAGCTAGATCTGCCCCTGTTTGTGTGTGCTTGCTAGTAGAGAGTAGAATTGTGCAAAATTAGTAGAGCACAGGGAGAATTGAAAAGGAGAGTACCATTATTGTGTGGAGAAGCTCTTGAAGACACAAGTAGTTGTCTTTTAGAGGAACGAGAGTTGCCATTGCCAATAGGAAGAGGAGGTGAGCGTGTTGTTTGTGCTGTGTTGGTTGTGATTCAGAGAGAAGGCAAAGACGTCTGCTTGTTGATTTAGAAAAAAACAAGCTGCATGTTGTTGGGGAAGAAAACAAAGAGTTGGTGTACTGATTGCAAGTGAAGGTAGAGTTTTTTTTCCTTCCTTGGTCTATTACAATCACAACCTTACCTAGTAAAACTCTAGAGCATATGCATGCTAACAAATAGTAACAACCTAATCTAATCTATACTTAGCTCTACTAATAAAGAGCATAACTTCAATTTTCCAAATTTAATTAATCTTTGCACATAGTATTTAAAGGATTAGTTTCTTTTGGGAGCAAATTTAAGTATTAGTTATGCGGTCAGTTATTAGCCAGGGCTGATTTTCCCTAATTCTAATTGGATGGTCGTTCATTGAGAACCAACTCAGTGAACGATCCAATGAATGGTCCGACCGAACGACCACACATGTGGTGGGCAACGCTACTGTATACAACAACCGCCGAACATGAAGGCGCTTTTATTTTTTTATTTTTTCTCTTTTTACTTTTTTAATAGTAGTCTATCAATTTTCCTTTTATGTATGCTACCAATATATCTTTTAGGTTTAAAAATTGGTCTGGAACAAATTATGTAAAAGTTATTAGATAACAAAAAATTTTGTGTAGAAGTAATGTTCTTCGTAAAATTATTAGACATCAAAGTTATATGTATATGTTATGTACGTAACTTTGTCACATTAAAGTTATGCATTAAAATTATGTATATAAGTTATTATGTATAAGTTATACATCAAAGTTGGTTCACAAGTTATACGTTGAAGTTATGTGTATAACTTTATAGCTTTCAAAGAAACTGTGTTGATGAGTTTATTCCACAAAAATTATTACATATTTTAAATATTGTAAATTATTTACTATACTCGGAAATTTGGTTGCTTCTCAAGTTCTATTTTAAAACTGTGATCCTTAGATTAGGACATATTGCCTACATCTTCAGATTCGTTGACAAGAAGTTTTTGAATTTTTTTATGTCATACAGGAGCATGCAAAGACTATTCGTGAAGCATTGATATACTATTTGTGCACCTATAAGGAGAATCAATCTATACCTCCTATAAAGCAAAGACCCACTAGCCTATTTCTCTGACTTCTCATTGGGCCACATCAGTAAAATGATGTCATCCGCCCACTAAGTGACGTCATCCGCCCACCAAACCTCATTTATCTTCCACTAGCTATTTCTTTTGAAATAGAAAAAAAGTCGTAACACCTAAACCAAGTATCGTAATTAAAATCCAATTGCACCATGGTGTTTCTCGCAATAAACTCTTCAAAACAAGACCCCACATGGATATATTTCGATAACTTTTTTGCAAACATTTAAACGGTCATTTCTAAAAAAAACCTAGCAAAACTGTTGTTTCTAAGCAAAAACCTAGCAAAACTGCATATCACATGGATTACATGTGGTCCTCCGAAACATGCATGATTTTGTGAACGAAAACTCCTAGAACTTTTGGGAGGGGGGATGACCCTCAGGTATAGTAGGGGTGAGGGGTGAGGGTGGATGAGGTTAGCCTCCTGTATTGGCCGATCCTATAGGTTAGTGACCGTGTTTTCTTTGATAACCGTTTCTAAGCAAAAGTCCGTTTCTAAGAAAAACCTAGCAAAACTACATATCACATAGATTACATGTGGTCCTCCAAAACATGCATGCTTTTGTTAAGGAAAACTCCTAGAACTTTTGGGAGGGGGGATGACCCTCAGGTATAGTAGGGGTGAGGGGTTCTGGTGGATGAGATTAGCCTCCCGTACTGGCCGATCCTATAGGTTAGTGACCGTGTTTTCTTTGATAACTGTTTCTAAGCAAAATTCTGTTTCTAAGTAAAAACCTAGCAAAACTACATATCACATGGATTATATGTGGTCCTCCGAAACATGCATGAGTTTGTGAAGGAAAACTCCTATAACTTTTGGGAGGGGGATGACCCTCAGGTATAGTAGGGGTGAGGGGTGATGGTGGATGAGATTAGTCTCCCATACTGGTCGATCCTATAGGTTAGTGACCGTGTTTTTTTATATGATTTTTGTTGTCTTTAGTTATACCTTTAATAAAAAAAACTGAATCTGTTCTCGGCTTATATCGCATATATACTTATGTATTATACACCAACGAGATTTCTTCTACATCCTATTTCTCCTAACTCAATTCAAATTACTTTTGCATTCCCGCAGCAACGCGTGGGGAATTCACCTAGTTATTGTTACTTGTAATACGTGACATAGCTGAGTAACATGTAAGATTTTCATATTGTACCTATGTTTTTGTATTTAAAGGAATGCTTATATTTTCATCTTTTTAAACTTCTCAAGACATAAAACTTTCAAATTCTAGACTTGCAAGGTAAAACGGGTATGATTTTCTTGCTAGCCAACTTAGTTGTTTATCTAAGTATAAAAAGATATGTACCTAACTTGTCTTTTTATGTGTATGCTAGTTAACTTATGCTACGTAGTTATGTATCTAACTTGTGTTCTCATGTGTACGTTACCTAACTTATTTGATTAACTTATTGTTCAAAATTATGTATCTAACCTGTCTTTTCATGTGTATGCAGCCCAACTTACTTGATTAACTTATTGTATAGAGTTATGTATGATCAACTTACTATACTTAGTTTCATATTTATCACCCTATGTTAGATTATCATGTTAGTTTTTCTATTAAGTTATATGTTTCTTTGCTGATAACTTTGTTCTTTTTGTATTTATGAGTTTTAAATATTAAATATTTTGCAGATCTTACAAATGAAGACACAGATGCTGAATATCATAGTTGTGCAAGCTATGCAAATCTATTTTGTAACTTGTTATTGAAGTTTGCATCATCTCATGGGATTTTGTTGTGTAGTTTATGGTGTAAAAGTTACTTTTATTTTCCTCCACCCACTCTTTTTTAAACCATTTTCTCATGTTCCCGAATGATTTGTTTCTGAAACGAAAAGAAAAATACTGATGAAACCTAAAGAAAATGTTCTATAATTTAGCATGCTTAACATATTCCTTCGAAGTTATGCCGTGTAACTCAGTTTG
The DNA here is from genome assembly GCA_038087645.1 of Saccharum hybrid cultivar R570. Lineage (NCBI taxonomy): Eukaryota > Viridiplantae > Streptophyta > Magnoliopsida > Poales > Poaceae > Saccharum > Saccharum hybrid cultivar. The sequence continues at coordinate 15,120,227 of JAQSUU010000563.1, forward strand.
TGTAAGTTATGCATGATAGGAAAGAGAATGACAGGTTCATGTGCACACGCGCGAAAAGAAACGAGACTTGCCAAATGGGGAAAGTGGCAGAATTTGTCTATACCTAAAATGGAAATTGAAGCGGTTGTCGCATCGTTCGCCCGACTGGCCTCGGGCGAACGTTCACGATTTAGTTGTGTCGCTGATTTTCTTATGTTGTTTGTTGTTTTGGGCCTAGGCGTCCAAACTTTGCTAGGTGGGCTTATTTCATATTTTTTTGTTCGTTCCATCATATATTTCCTTGGCACCCATTCCGCTATGTGAGGCTTTGAATATATGTAGGTATGTTTGGTAGGGATTCTTTTCCAATTTCACCAAGCTGTTTTTAGCTTCTCCTTCCCAACTTCTCCATAGAAGTTGTTTTTCAGCTCTTCTATAAGCACATGAACTAAAGTGAAGCTAAAAATACTAGCTTCTCCCAGCTTTCTCTCTGCTATCTTCCCTGAGAAGAAGTTCTATGAAACGTTTTTAAAAACAATTTTATTTTCACCGGTGAAGTTGCTCTATGGAGCCAAAGCCTATAAAACTACTTCACTAATGAAGCTTTGTACCAAACAAGCCCACATAGTAGAACCTAACGAGTCAGAGCCAACACTACCATACCACCACGTTAAGCCAACAGTTATGTTTTGTCATAAATGTTTTTCTACATATAGCTTATTACAACGGTGATCCAACATCATAACAATCCATTGCTACATGCAAAGGAGTTGCAAGCTCCATGACGGTGGTCGTATGTGATTTTTTTGAAACCCGATACAAATGTAAACATTTACATACATGCACGTACACTTACTTCTATGATCAGACACGTACACCCTACCTCTATAAGCACTTTTAAAGGAATAAGTTTGAATGGCAAATCTCGAGATTGCCAAAGTCACCACTGGTGCCTTGCTATTAATAATGAGCACGTAACCACTAAAAGAATAGTATCGTTAAATCCTGAAATAAATCCAAACAATACTAGCATCCGTGTTAAGTCTACTATAGCAAATCAATGACTGTAATGAAGAACTCAATAGCAGCGACACCATAGATGGAACTAATATTTAATTCCTCGAGATTCATAAAGAACACACATAAACAAGTCATGTAAAATTTAGTTTTCTTTAAATTTGTTGCAATATTAAATGGATGAACACTTTCATGGTCCTTCATTATATCCCCTCTCCTGAGACCGCACGAGTTGGAATAATGTATTCAGGCATAGTATAGAGTCTGACCTCAAGACGAATCAGAATGCATAATATTATTTTTTATGAAACTAGAGGGGTTTGCACCCCTACAGAAATTTATTAAAAGGAGAAAACACAGTACAGACTAAAGAGTACAAAGTACAGGAAGTAAAATCAAGAAACAAAGAAAGAAAGGAAAAAAAATGAGGCCAAACAGAAAGATTACAACAGATTTTGTATCCATAGATCAAAGGTGACTGAAACTTTAGTCTTTGCCCTTAGGGATAACAAAGTTAATTCCTTTTTGAAGAATTCCTTAGCTGCTTGAAGATTTGGCAGAACATTCCTGAATATTTAGTCATTTCTTGCTGTCCAGATCATCCAGGTTAGCAGGATAGCAACCATCATGAAGAAGACTGGGTGGGACTGATTCTTAATTTGCAAAATGTAGTCATTGATGTTGTTTCCACTTTGAAAAGTTATACCCAATAAGTTCCAGCAGTTCTTGGCAAAGGGACAGTTAATGAATAGATGTTGAGTTGTTTCTTCCACTGATAATTGACATAGAACACAATGATAGGATTCCAACTATAGGTTTTTCCTCCTTAGGACGTTTCTTGTGCTAAGCCTGTCCTTCAATAGGAGCCAAAAGAATACTTTATGTTTATGTTGGCAGAAGCATTTACATAGCCATTTATAAACCTGACTCACATTTCTATGTCCCACCAGACATTTGTTAGTTTTCGAGGCTGAGTATTCTCCCCAATTAGAAGTTCATTTATATTTTTGGTCTGTTAGCGGGAAGTGATCTAGGAAGGATTGTATAGACTTGAGCTGATCATAAGCTTCTTCAGATAGTGGCAGAGTGAACAGGCGATGAAGGTGGTGTTGCTGTGAATACACCATATTGACTGATACATCCTAGTTTGTAGCAAATGAATAGAGTTTAGGGAAGTCTTCCTTCAGGTGCTGTTGAATCCAGTTGTCTGTCAAAAAAGACAGGTGCTTCCATTTTGAACTTGAACAATAGAGAAAGATTTGAATTCATCCAAGAGTTTTAGAATATCCCTCCACCAAAAAGATCATTTCTTGTGTTGCTAGGCAATTTTCCATTGCTATAGTATTTTTCCCAGATTAGGGAATCCCATGGTGTATCCTTGTGATTAAAGAACTTATCAAGGTTTTTCATAAGCAGGGCTTGATTGTGTTTTTCCAAATTGATCACCCCAAGGCCTCCCTCTTCTTTGGGGACACACACCATTTCCCATGCAGCCTTTGGTGGTTTTTTGAGTTAATTTCAGCTCCCCTCCAGAGACAGTGCTTTCTAAATTTATCAATTTGCTTGATAACTCCTTTGGGTAAGGCTAAGACACTCATATGAAAGGTGGGAAGTGCTAATAGGACAACATTTGTTAACTCAATTTTTCCTGCCTGAGAGAGAAAAGATGATGTGCAAACCAATCTTCTTTCACATTTAGTTACACGAGGTAGAAAATCTTCAACTAGTTCCGAGAAGACCAAAGTAGGTGAAAGGAAAAGAGCCTTTTGAACATCCAAAGGAATTTGCCAAGTGGTTGAGCTTTTCAGGGGAAAGGTTGATCGGAACCATCATTGATTTATTATAATTAACCTTTTAATCTAGTGGGTTCAGAAAAGGAGTGCAGGACAAATTTTAGGAAGAGGAGTTGTCTGGTGTCTCCTTCAAGGATAATGAGGGTATCATCAGCATATTAAATTACAGGAAAATTGGAGGTTTCACTCAAAGGAATTGGAAGGTTGAGAAGACCTCTTTCTCTAGCTTTGTTGAGAAGTGATTGCAGAAGATCAACAACCAAAACAAACAGGAGGGGGGAAAGAGGGTCCCCTTGTGTGACACCTCTTTTACAGTGGATTGTTTTCCCTGACACACCATTAAGAAGGACACTAGATGTACTGGTGGAGAGGAAGTTTCTAATCCAAGAGATCCAAAAGGGCCAAAACCCTTGGCTTCCATGATTTTTAAGATAGTTTGGTGCTCAGTCTTGTCAAAGGTTTTTTCAAAGTCAAGTTTGAGAATGACAACTTTTTTTGGAGCGATGACAAAGGTGAAAGTATTCGAAGGACCAAGCCAAATAATCCTGAATTGTTCTTTTTTTGATAAAACCATATTGATTTAAGTGAATTAAAGAGGGAATGATAGTCTGCAGTCTATTGGCCAACTTCTTTTTTTGGAGTGATGACTTTAGCCTCCTGTGAGGCTGTGACCATATGAGTTTGAGTAGCATGTATGTCTAATTCTAATAAACGAATTGGAACATGTGATACGATGATAGGATTCGGACTCCAAGATGAGTTCGAATGTATGACATGGTTATTAGATAAATCTTCAAGCCTATGACTTATAAATTAGAGTAGTGCAAGTGTAGACACCGTATAGAGTCATCAGATTTCAAAACGAATTAAAAACGTGTGTCACAGCCACTGAATAAATGTCGTAACCACAAGTGATCTACTAGGTGATTATGTAAGAAAATATACATTCCGTTACAAACACATGTTATATATGTTTACTAGTGATAGGTGCGCGCCCCTGCACCGGGGTTGACACCACCATTGATATTGTTTTTATAACTATAAACTCTATGACTGAGATGGATGCGACTAAAATATGATATGGTCAATATAAAAATGTTCAAACTAAACGTAAACATAGAAAAGTGACTGTATATATCAACTGTATTACTGTATATATCAGTATCTCAATTTCTGGAAATACAATCTAACGATGTAGCCTTATATTTCCAAAAAGCAGTTCCTCTAAAGCACCATCTTTCAGAAGCATTTCTCAAGGCACCTAGGAGGATCTGAACTTAGTCAGGGTAGCATTGCATGGTTGATCTCTTTTCAGTTATAAACTGAGTAGAATTAAGAAGGAAAGTCATAGCATCATAGTGTATATCATATGCCAAGGCTTAGCAAAAGGCAAAAGTATGTCGACGCTGCTCAAAGATCATTGTAATAGATCTGCTCGATTTACGCAGACACTAAGGATCACATTCACAAACGCTTCACTATAGTTTTGAACCCTAGAAATAATTTTACTTCAATTAGAGGTACATTTATGATTTGCCATACATCCAGACCTGATGAAATAGCATATCTGCTACTGGTGTGTGCAAAAAATAAATGCAGGTGATTGTCAGAAAGGAAAAGGTGTATACTATAAACTATACATACAACCCGAATCAAAGGAAATATATGGTTTTGTTTTACCAAGGCCCAATAGCGAGCTCAGTTACACCATTTTGGCAAAACGTGAACCATTTGTCAAACAAATAGGTTAATTACTGTAATGATAGGCACAACAATTTTGAAAGACCATATTAACCTAATACAAATGATCTTGAGTTATGGACACATGGGTTTTGCATCTTCAGAGACTTTCCAACAGCAGATACTGTACCTCATAACTTATGTGCCTGTACCAGAGACAAATATGCCCTCGTTAGCAGAAGTGTCCTCATAAATTTCAGGTCATGTATATCAAATTGTAGATAAACAGGCAATGTATTATGATATCATATAGAATATAAAATTCAGTGTCCTTAGCACCAGTGTTCTTATGAAACTCAGGTCTTGTATATGATATCGTTATACCAAACTGAACCCTAGCAAACCTCATTATATGAGAGTGCAAGTGGCATAAGCTACAACCTGTGACGAAACTAAATAAGATAAGCCATGTCATTAGTGACCAGGCACACCAATTTCATTGGACCAAAACATGCAGGGTAGAAAAGCACTGATTATTTTCAGAGCCCCACCTATGACTAATCACTTGTAGGGCAAAAATGCTAATGACATAGCATAATAAAAATTTGTAAAGGAATTATTGCTTTTAGGTTATTAGCTATAGAGGAAACATGTCACCATGTCAGCCATGTTGGATTGCATATAGGAAACAAAAAAAAAGCAACAGAAGAAGCATAGTTTATAATTTTTTTCTCAAATACGCAAAAGGTTTGCGCATAAGTGTATAGAGAGATAAATGTAGGTAAACACCACACCCCCTCTCTATACACAAGAACAGAATAGATATCTATGATGACAATAGCATGAATGATAGTAAAAAATATGTATCAGAAGAAGCATAGAGGCACTGAGCAAGCCTTAGGCCTTAGGGTGTGAAATTGTGAATTACCCACCAGAACCTTAGTTCAGTTCTTGATGTTTTAGACCTGCAAGCACAAAGTAGCGTAAGCAATTGCAATTGCATGGTAAGCACACACCACCAGGAATTGTAACATGAATATAAAAGAACAGGACGGACCACAGGCCATTGAAAAGTGAAGGAACACAACAATTTGCCTCCAAAGCTCGAGCTTTCGTGGTGAAACAAAATACAGGAAAGAACCCCTTTCCAGAGAAAAGGAACAGCAACAGCAATAGAATAGAACTGCAGAACCCCCAAAATCCACAGGAACACAAAAATGCAAAGTAGCCTCCAAATCTCCAGGCGGAAGATCAGGGCATCAACCTACATCTGTATGGAGGCACAGTATTTTTTTTTTGGCTGTGGCTGTGCTAGAGGCACAAAAGGAAAATAAGAAGCTAACTAAATCCCTACAACATGGATCCAGTCAAAGTCCCGAGAAAAGGCCTAAAAAATCAGAAAGAGACACATCGATGCTGCTCATCTAGCATGCCTTCGTGCCTTCCCCGGTCCGCTTGCTGACTAATCCTGGCACCGGATCCACATATGTGCTTATCAACTAATTCCATCTACGCCTGAGCTGGACAGCAGGAGTGGGCAATCATACACCAGTTGCTGGCGTAGCAGCCCAAAGTCACCGCCACTCTATGCTGGCTGTAGGTCGCTTGGCAGCAGGCAATGCGCAGCCACAGGACTGCCTCAGCTCAGGATTATGTGAAAAGGTACATTCTTTATTTTCGAATGCTTTCGGTTTTAATATATTCCCAGTAGGGGGCAAACCCTCCTGTTACCATAAAAAAAGGTACATTCTTTCTAGCAAAGACTAAAAGTAAACAATCCAGAAACTATAACCATCAATAGCCAATTGTGTAAGATGGGCAGCATAATAGTCACAAAATGATCTATACATAGATCAAGCCTGGTAAAGGAATATTACCTGAGAAGGTAATTATCCCTCCGAACAAGGAACCATGAGCCCATGGCTCCTTCCATTCCTGTGTTTGAAATGGTCATATCAGTTAGTGCTGAAAGTTTACATAGCATCTCAAAAAGAAAGTTTATAGGTGGTTTGTTCTCATCAGCACAGCCCAACATGGCAACAGTTAACCATATAAGGCTAAAAATGCTAATCTACTAAACTAAAAGAGAGTGCCTTGCATTAACCAACACTTTTTTTTAGCCACAATTTTGCAGCCTGGTAAAACCACTAAAAGTCAGCTATGAATATTTCTGTTAAGAGTGAGCTATATACTCCTATGCACTGATGACCTACAACTATAAAAGTCATAAATATGAAGCCTGGTAAAACAAAAGTGAGTGCCTTGCATTAACCAACACATTTTTTAGCCACAAACGTGCAGCCTCACCTTCCAGCTTCAACAAAAAAACACGGTAATTAGAGGTAGTGGACTATCTGTCTATATGTACAGAAAAAAATAACCACATGTTAGGCATCCAAAGTGCATGGCCTCTACATGAACATCTTTTCCGGCAGAGTAAAGTGGAGAAAGTAGATAGATGCTTACCTACTGTGATCCAGTGCTTAAAATACTATAGGACTCAAAGTAGAACAGATTACATAAATGCCGAGCACAGAGGTCCTAACATGAATTAATTGAGATTCTTCCATGTTCAATTCAAATTCTTGGCTGTATGAATGTATGTCAAGGAAGTATAAAATAGCAATGGTAACACAACCATCACTATAATTTCAACAGCCATAGATCTCTAGAGTCATCATATGATTCACTAACTCTGCTAAAACAACATGCTAAGAATAGTGATCAGTTAGACAGGTTACAGATATAAAGCAAGGCCAGCCAAGAACATATTAACTGAGCAACTCTGAATATCCCTAGCCAAGCACAACTATCAGCTCTGAATATTTACTAAACATATACAAAATCTTTGTTGAACAGATACATGTCAAGAACAATTGCTAACTCTTTTTTGTGACTTGTGAGATACTTAAACAACTATAAATTCTCAACTGCACGTTTCTGCAACCTACTCCTATCTCAACTCCCATGTAAGAATATGTTTTTTTTTTGAGGTGGCACACATATTTTCTTGACTGACCAATATGACAAAGCTGCTACTGTTGGTACAGTAGGATCACATAACACACACCCTAACTACTCTCTCATGACTTAATAAAAATGGAAAACATTAAAGTTTATGTGGGTTAAATAGTATCAAATTTTTGGTGCACCCTAGTGGCAGTGCACCATGGTAAGGTAGCTATCCGTTCAAAGCATATAGAGAAGAAAGACTGGGACTTAAATAGTTTCTAACAAAATCCAATTTAGAGAATGCGTAAAGTAATCAGGCGTTGGACCTGGACACTTTCATATGAAAAATCAAGCAGCCTAACACTCCTTTATGATAAGTATTTTAAAATATGACTTTCATATAAGGTTAGGACCAATCATACATTTACCAATAGACCACTGCAGCTCTTGCTCCAGGTACCATTCCTTCCCCTCATGATTTTTATCTGTCCAACAATCATTCCATGAAGAAATAAAAAAGTGTGTGTAAATGAAACCTAGATTCAAGGAGCAATCTGATAGAATATATGATGGAGGAACCAAACTGTGATTATTGTAGGATGAGAGCACATTAGGTACTAAAATTATAGTAGGAACTACTGAAATTGCAAGAGTAGATTACGGAACACATAATCTGGTTGTAGTGGGGACTTTGAGAAGAAAAATAAATATGCATTAACACATATAAGATGAAACTGAAATTCAATCTATGTATAGGAATTTGCAACTTGCAAAAATAGCACACTATATTCCTTTATCAATTGATCAATATCCTGGGATTGCTCCTGAACCACTCTATGTGAGGAACAGTATAATTCTTTTACTGCTGATATATGCATGAGCAGAGGCAGTGCAGAGCACGCCTCACTACTGTGAGCATTCTGCAACCCAGGCATTACATGGATGTCAACTAACTGGGAGTATGTATTTAATAGTTAGCAGCAAGCTATAAAATATACCCATGCAGTAAAGCAGCTTACATGACTGCTGCCTGTGAAGGCAATGCAATGGTTGACAGCCGAAGAAGCAACTAAAGTGTCACACGGCTCACTACTGTAAAGGCAGTGCAGAGCACGCCTCACTACTGTGAGCATTCTGCAACCCAAGTGTTACATGGCTGTTAATAGTAGAGGTTGAGCTCTTCGTTCCGTTTCAGACTAATAGTCTTCTTTATCACTCATGCTTTCAACTTCTGTGATATGCTGAAAAATAATTATAGTTAGTAGCTACATGTATACTATGTAATTCTCAAAAAAAAAGGGGCAACTAAAACGGAGAATTTCAAACAGGAAAAGTGTTGCTAAACATGTATATGCATAGAAGTAGTTCCTCCAAGGAAAAGTGTTACTGAGCATGCTGTTAACATTCAGTTGCCAATACTGGTATTCTGTAAGACAACATGGACCTCAAATACAACACACATGAGCTAATACTAAACACAATTTGGTGGTGGTAGTAGGATTAGACACAAACCTGCTGTGACAAAAAACCTTAATTCCCAGGCGCTTCGCAGTCTGTATAGCAAATGTACGAATTCCACTTGATCCTCCATGTATCTGCAAAACTGAAGATGCATGGTCATCCCGAATGCGAACGAACACAAATAGAGAGATTCACGTCTAATTCGGTGCTAAGAACCCCAATTGCACTCCCTGTTCTCCTGGCAGTTAAGAACGTGTGCTTCATTTTAGTATTCTCCATCCCATCTACAACCCTAAATCTATGGTGCTTATTGATTCAAATTCGTGGAGCAAGAGGAATCCACAATAAGAAAATCAGCAGACAGAAATCATCTGCTATGCTTATATTGATTCAAATTAATTAGTTAAAATCACTTACGATGCTTGCTGATTTATGTACACAAAAACGAGAATCAAGAAATCACGATGTCTTCCCATTCCCTACGGGATGCAACTACTTGGCTAACCGAGTTCTCTCTTGGGAATAGAAAATTGTTCGTTGTTACCAGGAACGGTTCGCCGAGGAGAGGTGGCTGGTGCAGGTCACCTCAGGTAGGCCGGCCGGCGTCCGTAAGGGAGACGCCCTCGGCACCAGCAGCAGCTGGCCCGCCGTCACCACCACCTTCTTGGCGTACCCGCCTCCGGTAAGCAGCGAGCAGACCTGCAAGGCCACAGCAGCACGGCACACAAAACAAATCACACAGCAGATGAAGCGAAATCTCAGTTAGTCACAGGAGGCAGGGGAGGACGAAACGGGAAACGAGGCTCATCGGATCGGTTGCAGGGAGGCTCACTGGATCGGTTGCAGGGCCGCCGGAGCAGCCGTCTGACGGCCGCCAGCTCCACCGGGGCACTCTCGCCGGAGCCCTATCGCTGCCGCGCCTGACGCCCTAACTGGGGTGCCGGGCCGCCGTGCCAGGGGTCCTCGCGCCGCGCCGCGCCACCCGCGGCGGGGCCCCTCGCGTCGCCGTAGCCGGGGCTCGGGCCTCCCTCGTCCGGGGCTGCCGACCCGTTCAGTCCCTCCGTTTATAAATAGGAAAAAGTGTACATCACCCTGAAGTACGGGGTGATGTCTAATTTACCCTTTCAAATATGAAATGATCTAATTTATCTCTGAACTTTTCAAAACCGTCTACTTTACCCTCTGGACAGTTTTGGACGGCGGTTTGCTACAGTAACCATGGTTTTGCTACAGTAACCGAATCTTTAAAAAATCATAGTAAATCACAGAAAAATCGTAAAATAAAAAATCTAATTTTGTTGGACTCCACGTGAGTAGATATATACAATGAACATATAATATGGTGTACTTTAGAACAAAGTTTTTGCTGTAGCTTTAAATTTATTGAAAAATCCTAATAAATTTAAAGTTATAGCAAAAACTTTGTACTAAAGCACACCATATTATATGTTCATTGTGTAGATTTATTCATGTGGAGTCCAACAAAATTAGATTTTCCATTTTACGATTTTTCTGTGATTTACTATAATTTTTTAAAGATTCGGTTACAGTAGCAAAACCATGATTACTGTAGCAAACCGCCGTCCAAAAGTGCCCCAAGGTAAAGTAAACGGTTTTGAAAAGTTCAGGGGGTAAATTAAACCGTTTCGGGGTAAATTAGACATCACTCCGTACTTTAGGGGGTGATATAGACTTTTTCCTTTATAAATACTACCATCTCTATTGTCTGCTTCATTAACGCAGCCTGACGGCAGCGAGTCGGACTGTCGGAGAGCCTCCCTTTCCACTCCGGAAAGGGGGTACTCCACTATACTACTTGGCGGACCGAGACCCTCGGCCCATAAAAGCCCAATCAAGAGAAACGGCAGGTAATGTCATTGTAACAACAATAAATGACATGACAGCGATGACGTTTGCGTCTGTATCAACTATCAACCAGGGACAGTGACGGAATGGGACGAAACGATCTGGTAGCTCTTGGACGCTACCGATCGAGAACGTCGCGTTGCTATCGGCGAGCTACATCCAAGTGCAATGCACCCATCTGGCCGTGGCCATCCCAGCTCCCGTGTCAAATCTTGGCCCGGATAGTGGATGCCTCTTCTCTTTGGTCGGCTGATCCTCAGCGCGACGCGACAGCAACGATTGTCGCCGCTTTTCCCTTGTAGGTCTCCTTGGCACTGCCTGCACGGCCCGCACTTGCTGCGCGCACCCGCGATTCCGTGTCACATAACCATCGGATTGAAATGGAACGACACTAGGAGTAGCTAGGAGCCTGACGCTGCACTTGCATCCGATCCGCGCATTGTGCAGTTGCACTTAACTCGCTGTTCACCTGTTGTCGTTGCTTGTAGTTGTACTCTCAGTGGCCACAATTGCATGCCCATGATGCCGGCCCATTGGGCCAGCAGGAGCAGTAATAACATCTTACTAACATGCAGGTGTTGGGGCCTCGCTGGGGAGTGGGAAGGCCGGCTGCAAGGAATAAAACGGGGGGAGATGTGAGCCAGCAGCTGCAGTGAAAAGGGCGTCGTTGTGGGTGGTTGCCAGGCGCACGGTGGCGTGCTACAGTACAAGGGGAAGAAGCGGAGACGGACCGCTGGGCAACGTCGACACTGTTGCTATGCCGCAGCGCCTGGGCTCTGCGCTTTCGAATTTCCATGCGCGGGGCATGCAAAAGCCTGCGGTGTGGCACCCTTGTGTGGCTGGCTAGGGGCAGCCAGACAGCCGGCCAGGCAGGCAGGCGCGCGCACAGCTCAAAAGTGAGCGGATGCAAAGAAATGGGAGGGGAAGGAGCAGCAGGCAGCAGCCATGCACGCAAAGGAGGGAGGAGCGATTGAGACGACGATCATATAGGAGACGCCTGTTGCTGTTGTTCAGGAAAGCAGCGGCGCGTGCATGCACGCATAGTGTGCTCCGCTGCTGCTGCTAATTCTGCGCCTGTCTGCCTGCCTCTGCCTCGGTCCCGGACATCATATCGATCACCGTTGCTATGCATGTCCCGGCACTGTGTATGTGCAAGTCCTTCGCTTAAACATACTCCTACATGCCTTCGTCTGTTGCTTGCTGGGCGTCTGATGTTGGAAATTCCTCCTGCGCCCCGTACTTCACTGATCATGCTTTGTGGTTTTCTTGTTTGATTCTCAACTTCTTTTTTTCCTCTCCCTTGATGAGGATCGATGATCTACTGCCAGACTTGGACAGCCAACAAGAAGCCTTGGGCACCCCCTTCACTAACCTCGCCGTCGGCCTTGATCCTCGCTCTTCCCCTCTGCGGGCATGAGTTCACAGGTTAACTGAAAACGTCGATCAGCTGCAGATTAGGGACTGACAATGACAATGTACATGCATGGTCAATGAGATAACATCGTAATCAATTTTGGAGGACTGTTCTAGTACATACATGCAGGAGAGGGTCGATTGGAGAGGACCACTGCTGCAGCCGACTGCTACGGACCGGGCCCACGTGTCAGGTCCAGGCTAGCCTTTGGAAGATGGGCCCACTTCTCCAGCTACGCCCCCAAGAGGCGGACGTGCCAGGTATGGATCGATGGCACTGGCATCTTCTATAGCTTCGAGTGGTTGCCCTGCCCGTCTTTCTCATGACCCGTCGTTTTCACAGCTGTATTTGCCAACAGTTTTCTTTTTTATTGCTTCGTCGTCGTCTTCTTCACAAAATCTGACCGCAGATGAATCGGCACCGCACCTTTTCGTTACTCGCGCCCGCTCCCGCCGGGCACATCCGCATCCGCAGCAAAAGCTTTCTCAACTTGAGTCAATTTGGGTTTGGAACGCGGTGGTGGGTTAGAGATTGAACATGTTCCGAAGGCAGTGGCGGATTACAGATTGAACGGAGCCTGGAGGGACCTCATCAAAGAGCGTATGCATCGGTGCAACCGTTGTCGATGACCTAAACACTCAAAAACTATTTTTTTTAACGAATCAGGCAGGAGAGTTGCCGATTATATTAAAAAGAAAAAACCCAGACTCGGTAGTACAACTAAACAACAACACAACTGAACCGACTGAAACAACTAAAACAAACGGTATTGCAAACAAAGATCCGATCCTCCCTAAACTCCTCTGCAATAGCCAGTCAAGTGACACATCACACGGACAACAGACGTCGACAAAACACCAAAGTCACACTTGCATCGTCGTTCATGATCCCTCACGAAGAGGCAGAGAGGCCTTCGCCACAAAGTCCCAAAAGGCACGACCTTTTAAACTCATCATTGGTTTGAGAAGGTCTGGTGGCAACAATTTCTTTAGGCAAACTATAATGTCTTGCATTGCACCCTCATTGAGCTTCCTATCCTTCCCAACAACGCCCAAATCCTTTAACACGTTGTGTTGTGCAATGCGGCCACTTCGACGAAGTGAAGCTCTATCATAGGACTTGCGTCGGCGTCTTGCAAGTGTAGCGGATGGTGAAGGTGGACGTCTAGGAGGGCATGCCAAATCGTTCTCCTCCATAGTTGTGGCCATTGAAGAAGATGATGCATTAATTGATGGATCCTCTATCGACCTGAACTTCTTCATTGACCTCAGTCGTAGAATGCAAAGAGTTGTCTTCAGTGGTGATAACTTCTTCCTTGTCGTCAGTCATAGAATGCATAGGGTTGTCTTCAATGGTGATGAGAAAGATGGGGTCCTCAATTGTCACTTGTGAGATAGCTTCCTCATAATCGAACGCATCCTCCACCAGAACAATATCCTCAACAGGGGTTGACGGTCTATAGCAACGAGGACGTCGAGGGCACTGCAACAACCTTGTCTATGGTCATCTCGCCATTGATGGAATCTGCACAGATCACACATGTGTCCTCATGTACCAAGGAGTCAGCAGGTGTGCAAACCTCCACAAGAGAAGCAAGGATCGACGATGTCACTAAAGGCCCCTCGGTGGCTTGCTCCTTGGGAATCTTTTAGCGAATCTCTGCGTCAATTGTCCTTGTGCCCACCTCCTTACTATCAATGTTCAACACTTTGTGAAACTCCAGCTCATCGGCAACAGGGTTTGTTGTGGAAAATAATGGAGTTGAAGACTGCCAAACTGGGGAACAAGGACCAAAAAACCCGCCAAGTCTGCATTGAAATGGCCCTCGCTTGGTGGTCCTCCGCTTTCCAGATGGTTGGCCATCCATGCAAGCCACAACTTGATGGTTGATGTCTCAGCCCTGAATGGACGCACCACCTCCTCAAGCCGAGATACAAAGAACTCCTGGAGATCTGAACGAAGCGAGTCCATTAGAGGCTCCAACAAAGATTGAAGATCCGAGGTGGACAAACCATGTGCAGTGCGAGAATGACAACCACATGCTGCACATTGAGGATGGTGATTAGTCGAAGCCAACAGCGGATCATGATGACCATTTGGGGGAGATGTAGCCACAACATCTGCCCATCTTCGAGCATTTTGAAGATGGTTATGCTGGGAAGGAGAGTTGAGACACGACGAAGTTGAGGGGGACCAAAGGCTGCAATGCCATTCTTTATGCCTAGGACGACAGCATCGGATGCAGCGAAAGGAGTCCCAACACGAACTGACTTGGTGATCACGGCCTAGACAATGGTAGCATCTACCACGAGCCCATGTTTTGAAGGCAAGGTTGTGATCCTTCCTTGACTTGGATGATGGTGACGATGGCTGCACATCGCAGCGGCGGTGGTGTCGTGGCAAGGCAGGGGCCACTACAGGCTCGAAGCGGGGATCCGTGGAGCTACAGCTGGGGCTCAAGCGCCGAGGGAATCTGGCGACTGGCGTCGTTACGGCTGCAGCGCCTTGGCGCTTCTGCTCCGCTGAGGTGGCACCTGTGTCAGGGCGACATCAGGGCAGGATGGCGTCGAGACGGGGTGGGGCGGCGGGTCTCTCCTCCGTGTGCGGCGCCGCTGAATCGAACGACGGCGCGGGCCGAAATCGAGGGAGCCCACGGATCTGCAGGCTGTGTTGAAGCTGCTGACCGGGCATCGCTCGATCCGGCCAGGACCTCCCCTCGCCCGGAGATCGATGACGCCCGCGGCGCCACGAGTTGGCTTCTGTGTCCAAGCACAAGCGACGTGACTCCTCCAAATCTTGCAGTGAATCTTTCAAGAGAAGGTGGCGGGGTTCCCAACGGCGGTGGCGGTGACGACGGGCGGGAACAGCGCGGAGAGCACCTGCGAGGGGTCCTCCAGCATGGCGTTCGGCGCCGCGGCGGTGTCACGTTGTCAGCGCAGAAGGAGAGCAGCCAGGCCTTCCTCTCACGGCAGTGCCAACCAAGGCGGCCGAGGCAGGGCAGCGATGGTCGATGGGGCGGGCCAAATGGGCGCCACCCGCCGTGGCCGCCGCCAGAGGAGCGCGCGCACGGTGGCGGCGGCAGCGATGGCAACATGGAGACTCCAAAAAGAGTGAACCTTAACTGATTGGTGTTCTACAAATTCCAACTCAAAAACTATAATGAATTATGTGGCCATTAATTAGGGTGTCAACTAAATAAAATGGTGATGTGGCATTTGGATTAAGAAATAGAGAGAAGAATATGGTTTCTTATGTTCTCTTCCCCACCCCTACTAATATCCTATAAAAACGACATGTAACAAACTGCTCATGTATGATCCTTTTATGAAATGAAAAGGCGGGGACACTCTCCTTCTGAACTTCTAAAAAGACAGTTTCTTATACAAGAAACTATGTCTAGTAGATAAGAAACAAGGCAGAAAGAGAAACAACAAGTTGATGATAAGAAGAGAAGATAGGCTATAAGTACGCGGTAACCCCATTAATTATAACCATGAGATGGTTTCACGTCCAGTTTGGGTGGTAAGATTGTGTGAGCGTCTGAATGCCGATGCAACTGTTGTTTTATGAGTGCCTATAGTCATGACATAAGGATGTAAGCACATTCCCGAAGCTTGTTAAAAGACATCTGCATCGATGTCGTTCTTGTTTGTGTATTTTCTTTTATGGTATTTATATTTTTGTGTTTTTTAGTCAATATGCATGTTTGAATCTACTCCCTCCGTCCGAGAAAGAATGCAATTCTCGCTTTTCGACAATTCAAACAATTTGAACTTTGACTAAATATATACCTATTAATAAAGAGGCAAAATTTCAGGCTCTTTTTTTCGTCGATCCATTTGTTTTGTTCGTCTTCCCTAACTAACTTCATGAATATGGACCTGCAACTCCCATGTTTATATGACACATATTGGACAACCTAAAGTAATATAGATAGTTATAGGAATTCTAATCCAAATAGATGTCTCCAATTCTAAGTATGCTATATAGAAATCCTAACTTAAATAGGAAAAAAATACAAGTATAAATTAGGAAATATATTCCATCTCCTTTTATTCTCTTTTTTTAATCCAAATATAAGATATACAGATCAGATTTCTTTTGTGTTTCTTTTGGAAACCGAACGAAAGATGCAAAAAAAGGAAACAGAAACACAATGAGAAAAAATAGAGGCAAACGGGGGAAAGGGAAATAGGAAACAAAAGCACAACGTGAAAAAAAATTGAAAAAGAAAAACCAGGATGGACACTATACAAAATAGGAATAGGAAACGAAAACAAGACATGAAAAAATAGAGAAAAAAGGAAACCAGGATGGATAAGATGGGTATGAAACAAAATTGGAAAAATAAATGAGACATGTATTCTTTATTAGGATCGGGGAAAATATAATTCGAACTCAACAGAAAAATAAAAACAAAAAAGTATATTATATATATTTGCTTTTGGCAACATGCGTGCATGAGCATGACGTATGGGCAAGCAAAAGAGGCAAATACGTGCGTAGTTATACGTGACTTTGGTTTAAACTTGATTGAGCATGATGTACAACCAAGCAAAAGAGGCAGGTATGTAGTTATACGCGACTTTGGTTTAAACTTAGAGATGGACAGGTGTGGCATGAAAGCAAAGAAACTCTATTTGGTCTTCTGTTTTGAGATGGATTTTTTACACACTTATTTTTAGGAGTCGGCCGCCCTTGTCTTTACCTTATTACTGCTCTGTGATCAATCCCAAGCGTATGTGAAACTAAGATGGTACCGAGACATGTCACCACTACCTTTGCATGCCCACGTGCAAACATTCAAGACGTTACTTGCGTGCCCACACATGTGAATGCAAACATGCAAAGCAACATACAGTTCCAAACCATGGTCGATTCCACGCGGCAGCTCCTAGATCCGAGACCCATCACGCCCGGCGCCAGCTGGACTTTAATCTGCGAGCGCACACACCACAAGGAGAGGACGCGCACCACCTAGAGTTTGCTCTACGAGCGCACACATGGCGACGCTGCCGAAATCGCCAACCGCCAGCTCTCAGAATCTACGAAAGATTATCGACTGCGTCTCTGCATCATCTCGCTCGGATGTCTGCAACAACTTTGCCCCGCTCGGACATCTGTTGCAACTTGCCGATGACTGTCTTCCCTGAGCAGCTTCAATCCGTGGCGAGGAGGTCGGAAATGTGAAACATGAACCTGAGGAGCCATCTACAACTCGCATGTCGCAGCTCTCTATCCTTGATTCGCCACCGCCTCTAAGCCTACACTGTCAGTTGCCTTCCCATCGGTACCAACCGTGCAAAAGGAGCCCATGGCGAGGTGAGGTGAACCCAGGAGCTGTGCCAGGCCTTCTCTCTCCCTCTCTTTTGATTTTGCGCGCGCTGCTCAAGAATGGTCATTGTCGTCTTCTCGTTTGCTGTGGACTGCCACCGACACCACTTTTCGGCCACCAGCAACAGACGTGTTGAACTCGCGATGACGCTGCGATGCTGTAGAGCCCCTTTTGTGCGTGCTGATGAGAGAACCACGGGTGAGGAGATCGCTTTGTTGTTGTGCTGCATCCATGGCTTGTGTTCCTAGAAGCTTCCATAGACAAGGGAAAGAGGAGCTCGTTTCGGCTGCTGGATCTGATGTAGAGGACTAGGATTGGTTGTTGACTGGACTCAACGTCACCAATCAACAAGGAAACAGCCGGTCAGCCTGCGTTGGTGTGCGAGAATCCCTCTGCTCTTTTCTATTTACTCGTGAAAATGTCAGTCTCAACGATTTATAGAGAAAGTCCCAAAACATCATTTTTCTTAACAAAAATGTCCTACAACTTACCTATAGTATATCTTTCACGTTTTAAATCCACTTTTGATAAAACTTGAGCTCACAAGTTCATATAGTGACATTCTTTCCCCGTTGCAATACACAGGTGAATCCTTAACACGTTGCAACTAACCCCGTGTCGACTTTATTCGCATATTGGAATTATATATTTTTATGGGTCCACAAAGGAAGTCGTTAACTCAATATTTAACTGTATCAATGCATATATACTATGAAATTAAAATTTTATGATATATTTACAATTAAATATGTCTATGTGCTTTGCAACTGAAGAAAAAAACTGCCAAGATACTATTTTAAAACTAATAAAGACTTTATACGGCATTGTTATATTGTTGCCGATATTAACTTGATATTATCGATGTCATATTCCTCGTATTGTTTTCTATGAACATTCAGTACCTTTTTTTTTTGTCTCCCGTTGCAACGCACGGGTATATTTACTAGTTTATATAAAAAGGTACTAACATTCATGATACAAAATTAATACCATTAGATTAGTTGTAGAATATATTTTTATAATAACTTTATTTGGAGACATAAATACTAATACTATTTACTATAAACTTGGTTAAACTTGAGCTAGTTTGACTAGCACGGATCCCACAATTGCATTCTATTGTAGATGGAGAGAGTAAGATGTAACTGTACACTCTAACATATCAGCTGAAGCGGTGGTAAACGACAATGAAAGCTAGGGCGAGGTTGACGATGGTTGACAGCAGAAAATGGCATTGGGAGAAGAAGCTCTGGTGTGTCTATAAGGTCAGTTTTAGTTAGGAGTTTCATGGTGTTGTTTTCAAAACTGCCATGTTATATAGAATAAAATAAAGCATGGATGAGATATCCACTCTCAATAGAAAGTTTCATTCTATAGAGAGTTGGTAATCGTGTCAAAAAGGTTTCATCCTCACGAAACTCATTTATTCTCTCTTCTTAAAAGCATTGTCACGTCATCAAAAGTGTTTATGTGACAGCTTATTAATTAAACGCAAATGAAACTCTGATTTAACTTTCACTAAGACTAACCTCGGAGGACTTTTAACGACTTTTTCTCACTTGACATAAATAAGCAGTGTCCACCGGTACAAGCGCACCTTTTTTTAATAGCATAACCACAATAGAATGATATCTTCTAGCAAAACCCATGATTCTACGGTGTTTTCTAACAAATTTATCCTGAACTTCCTGCTCCATAGCTTTTCACCAGTGCACCTGCGCTGCTGCGCAGCACCGGCGCACTCCGGACACGGCGTGGAACGACGACGACGCTGGCGCCATCATATCGAGCGCCGTGCGCGGTGCTTCTCGATCACCTCCGCATCGATCGATCTCGCTGTCCGGTCTGATTGAGTCAGGCGTGTGCATGCATGCTGCGAGCGTGTTGGCAGTGCTAGCTTTGGTGCGCGCTCTGACACTGCGGCTGCCGGCAGCGCCATGCGACTTTGTCTCTTCCACTGCCATCCTCGATCGGCAACCGCTTGCTCCCCGGCCGAGGCCTGGTGGCCAGCTGCAGGTTGTACGCTTTCGAATGTTTGTTTCTAGATAATCGTGTTTTCTCTAAAGACACGTTTTTCGTACGACACACGTAAAAAGACAGAGGGAGTAGTAAATAACAAATACATGCCATAGCTCCGGTCAAAGCAACACTGCTCCGTACGTATGTCCTAATAAAATTATAATTTCGGTTTAAACCAAGTTAGAATATATTCTATGATTAATCTAATTATATCTATATTTATCTATATGCGACCACATGGTGGATATATGCCCATACGTGAGAATGATGAGTGATTATAAAGTGGTGATCGAGCTTTGGTTTAGTGTGTCGAGACTAACCATTGCGTGAGTTGGTGTTGTACAACACGTCTCTTGTCTTGTGATGTACATGTGTTGAGCGTTGAGACAATCAACAATGGAGAAGGTCAAGTGAGTTCGTGCTGATGGACTAGAAGCGATGAAAGAAAGACGTCGAGGCACTACTGCAGAAATGATTTTGCGAGGCCCTGCTCAAACATTAACCGAGGCGGTCACAAAATCCAACCGCCTCAATTAATGTTTGACGATTAACGGAGGCGGTTGTTTTTATTTACGAAGGCGGTCAGGAAATACCCGTCTCCTAAAATGTATTTATGGAGGCAGTCGCTTTAAGACAACCACCTCCAAAAATGTTCTATTTTCGAAGGCAGCCGTCTTAAAGTGCCCGCCTTCGTAAATTGATTTTCGAAGGCAGACATACTATAAAAGCTGCCAAGGAAACTCCTGGCCCAGCTCCAAGCCCAGCAGAGCCCGTATCCAATCCTCCTATATCGGGCTTATATATAGCCGGTTAGGGTTTCACCTCTCCCTCACTTTTCCCTCCTTAGCCGCACTTCTCCCTCAGCGCCTCTCGCAGTCACTCTTCTCTCCCTCGTCCTCCAGCCGACCATCCCTCTCCCTCGCAGGTCCCTCCCTCGCAGGTCGTTAGAGCGCCCTCTCCTTCCCTCTTCCTCGTAGTTCCGATGGCCACCCTCCCTTTCCCTCATCCTCCATCCCTCTCCCTTCCCGTGCGGCCTCCCTTGCTCAGATCTAGATCCACTGGTGAAGGAGGCAGGCGGCCGCGCCCTGGCCGCGGATCTAGGGCAGAGAAGGTGGCCGGTGGCCGGCGAGCGCGGGGCCTCGCCGCAGCTGCCTCCCGCGGCGTGGATCCAGGGTAGGCCGGCCCCCACACGCATCGACAACGCGTATCCATGGCAGGGTGGCCCCTACCCGCGGAGGCAGCGGCCAGCGCTAGTGCAAGCGGGGTAGCTGGACCAGGCTCCCTCTCTCGCTCAGCACGGCAGCGCGGGCCCAAACTCCCTCCCTCTCTCGGTGGCGGCGTGGATTTGGCTCGGTGGCTTCGACGGCGGCGGACACGGCGGGATCCAGCATGGGCGCGGAGGATCCAGCATGGGAGCGGCGGATCCAACACAGGAGCAGTGGCGGCGCACACACGAATCCGGCAGGCGACGGCGTGGCACGCGTGGATGGGCTCCGCGGGCTCGTCGATGGGCTCAATGGACCTCATCGACGGGTTCACTAGATTTTTTTGTTTTTATATTGATTAACTGAGGCACGCATGTCAACCGCCTCAGTAGTTCATGATTTACCGAAGCCTTTGATTGGAGGCGGTTGGGTTGCCCGCCTCCAATAATCGTTTTTGCCCGCCTCCATTAAGTTTTCTGTAGTAGTGAGGCTTGGACCGAGGGACCGAAGGCCAGAGGATGGACCGTGGATGGCTAGCACTTGGCGACGTCGACAAGCAAGTGTACATGTGGAGACGGTGTAGAAGGTGTTGACCAAGTCAAGACGGCGATTGACCAAGTCAAGGAGGGTGCGCGAAGACTTGGTGATCAGGAGGTCAAGGTCTCAAGGACGAGCACTGACACACGTCAAGATCATGGAGGAAGCGTAGCAGGTACAATACTCCAGCTGGCTTTGGTAGTTTCAACCTCAAACTGTGGGCATCCGTTTGCCGGGTTTCAGCCTCAAAACACGGGGGAGGATCTCGGGGCGGCACGTGGAGGCAAACCTTTCTCATGAAGGACTCGTGGCCATCTGATGCAAGGAACTCAACTTGAACCATTTCGCCCTGGGGTTAAGTGGTTTAGGGAAAATATCTAGAGACAGTCTTAGAATTTGTAATGGTCCTATAAATAAGAGTAAAGACTGCCCATGATAGCCATCCTTCCCACTCTAGTTATTTCCCTGGGCTAGGCAAGGTTATACTGTTTACAGAGTCAGTTGTAGAGAGGGGTGACTGCCTTGACTCTTGAGCGACTAGTTTTCATCTGTAAGAGAGAGGATTAAGGGTGGAGGCTAGACTTGGTCTTTGTAATATGATTTTCGTGCTAACCAATCAAGTTGACCTCTGGTCTTGTGAATTGAATCCTCTCCCTTCTCTCTTGTGTCTCTGGTTTAATGTTTTTGTGAGATTTCTTGTGATTTCTTTGATTTGAGATCGTCTACTAGTTTGGGCTTGTTTCCTGCATGCTATGATCTTTGAGGAACATTTCTAGCCCTTGGTTTTGGTAGTTTCCTTGTGAGCACAAAGATCTAAGGTTTTAAGCCTTTTGGAGAAAACCCATGTGAGAAGATGGTTTTCATCTACTTTGATTCTAAGGGTCTCAAGGGGAGTTGATCTTTTAGGAAAAGGTTCTAATCACCCTCAAATATATCCCTGCACATAGACGTGAGCATTTTACGGGCCGGGCCGGGTTTGGGTCGGGCCAAAAAAAGCCCGGTTATTTCGGCCCAAAAAATTCCCGCCATAACCGTCCCACTAGGCAGGTCGGGCCTAATTTTTCGAGCCGAGCTCGGGCCAGGCCCAGGGCTGGGTGGGCCGCTCGCGCATTTTATAGTGTAAAATAGCAAAAAAACAGGCCCTGTCCAGTAAGGTTCGTGGGCAGGCTAAAACCCATTGGGCTCGGGACGGGCGCGCGGGCCGGGTCAAGCCGGGCTCATTTTGCTCAGGTATACCTGTGCATTTGGTGAAAGTTGAATTTGTTTGAATCAAATGTGTCTTTTCTACATTTTTCATGGAGCTCTAAGTTTGTAGAACAGGCCAGGACGATTCCAAATCGGTTAGACCGCTTTTCTAGGCAGATTTGTGCAAAGGAACCGGCCAGGCCGGTTTTGCTGAGATGTTTTCACTGTGTGTCACGTTTTTGCCTCTTTGTTGTGTATTACATTGTTTCTGCTTCTGCCTTTTTCCATTGTGTTCTCTGAGTTGTTTGGAAGTTCTCTGGTCACTATTTGGCCAGTGTAATACTTTGATTTGGAGATTTTGGGGTTTTGTGAGCGCTTTGGGTTTAATCAAGATAGAGGCCAGTTTCTTGGCAGAGAAGTTTGATTTGGCTCCCATTTAACCCCTTTGGTCGCTTGATCGGTCCTTCAACTGGTATTAGGGCAAGTTAAGGATCAATCCACCTTAACCGGTTCTCGATCCACGAAGGCAAGAATGGAGTGTGCAGTGGTAAGGCCCATGGTTCGATGGGATGAACTATCCATATTGAAAGATTTGCATGTCCACTTATTTGTGAAGCATTAATTCTCATGTTTGAGACATTTGCTTGGTTAAGGACCACGTGGTTTTGGCTACTCGGGTTGGTCAGGATCAGATTGACCAACAGTATGGCAACAGCAATGATAGAAATGGTTTGTTTTCCTGCCTTTCAATTCCCGAGTTTGACCGTGTTTCCGTGTTCAGATGGCTCATGAGATCTGGTCCACTCTTGAGAAATATCATGAGGGTTCATCTCATGTCAAGACTGGACTCTTTGAGACTCACTGTCGCGAGTATGAGAACTTCTTGCAGTTGTCTGGCAAAACTTTTGATTCAATGTTCAGTCGCTTTTAGCCGATTGTGAATAACATGAGGGCAGACAAGCCCTAGCTACCTTATGATGATCATGAGAGGGCCATGAATCTCTTACATGCCCTAGATCAGAAGGTGTGGGAAGTAAATGATGCTGCAATGACTGAGTCTCCCAACTATGAGACTCTCACAATTGACGAGCTATTCAGCAAGCTCAAATCCACCGAGATATACCTCCAGTCCAGAGCCAAAATTGAAAACCTATCCTCGCCAATCATGGCTCTTGTGTCCGGTCTAGGTGGATGTTTGACTAACTCCGATCCTCACCTGTGTGTTTTGCATTATCATCTTTCATGTCCATCGTAGAGGAGTAGGTTGAGGCGCTTGGCGACGAGGAGCTTGCGTTGGTCGTCAACAAGCTCGAGTGGTTCGACGACAACCGCAAGAACCGATGGTGTAGTGGACAAAAGGAGGACTACTTTGAGTGCGGGGACCCCGACCACTTCATCGCTAATTGCCCTAAGCTCAAGGGCAAGTCGGACTCTTGCAAGCGCAAGGACAGGAATGAATACACCTCCGACATGCACAAGTTCAGGGAGGGGAAGATAAGCAAGGAGATGCTCAAGAAGAAGTACATCAAGAATGTCAAGGCTCAGGAGCGTGCCTTCCTCTCCTCCCTCAGCAACCTCGAGCTCAACTCTAGCAACAGCAACTTTGCTTCGAGCGATGACGAGTCCGAGAAGTAGCTCGAGGACAAGCTGAACGAGCTATGCTTTCTCGCCGACACTGCCAAGGAAGGATTCTGCGTCATGGCTCTTATTGATGAGACGGGAGGTGGCAACAACTCCAACTCCGAGGTATCAGTTTCTGCCAATGAGCTTGCGGTAGAGCTAGATACCTTAAATGACGCCTTGCATAGTCAGGATCGTTTGTTGAAGTGTGATGTCCGTGAGAGGAACGACTTCAAGGCTAAACACTAGAGATCGCTCTTAAGGATCTTGAGTTTGCAAGGGCTCCGGTCGTGCCAGATGAAACAGAGTGCGATAGGCGATAGTTGTGCAGTTCACATGTCAAACTAGCTACCCTGCAAACCAAGTATGTCTGTCTGGTAGATGTGCTTGATGAGGTTAAGTCTAGGCCGAGTCTCTGAGCTCAAGCTAGCCAGTTTAAGAAGCTACGGAAGACACGGTTAAAACGGGCTGCCAGTCAGGCTACTTCCTCATCACCGGGTAGTGCCACCTCATCGCACTACCTGATGACTAGGACTAGTCCGCTTTATATTAAGAAAAAATAGGTTCGGTTGACTTTTAGAAACGCACAACAGCAATTTACGTGCCTCCATCCTCTCTTCTTTTCTACGAACCATATACCTTACACTATTGTGCAGTCAGGAACGAAAATGTTGAATGTGGTAATTCCTTATAGTGAAAATGGTAAAAGCTACACGAGTTGCTTCTCATGAAAAGAGATCTACAACACGCAATTTCATATTTCATATGAATATGTATGCACGGATAAAACCTTATAGCTAGTGCTTTCTTTAGGGCGCTTCTACTAGCAGTGCTGATTCGATGAGGAATCAACTCAATACATCACACAAAACGGCTTACATGCATGCATGCAGACAGATAAAATCAATATAACTGCGTTTGAATTAACAACCCAGTCACCGTCATCAACGTATTTTGCGTGGACCTACCGCGTGTACTGTGTATAGATGCTGGTGTAGTAGTACCGTGAGAACGTTCATGCTCCTGATCAATATATAATGCCCATGCATATGGGAGTAACCTTAATTTGCATAATGAGCATCAAGCAAAGTGTAAAGATGAGTTACTGACACTTATAGACGTACTTTTTTATGTACATAGAAACCTTATAACTATGGTCCGTGTATATATATTTAAGGCAACGAAAGGAGAAAATAAAAGAAACTCCGGTCCAGCAGATGTCCTATTTCATCTCGAAAAGGATGAAACAACTGTCCTCTGATAATCATTGTATCCAAGTGCTGGGACAAACAAGAAACTAGTACTATATTATAGTAAACAATGGGAAACAAACTATATATCACCTTAACTTCATATATATAGTTTTGAATTATACATAGTTTGAACGTGTATATATAGTTTTGAATTATACATAGTTTGAACGTGTCACATCCCTTATATATGCATAAAGCAATATAAGTACCTTCATGGATCAGAACAAATTAAAGCCAATGAATTGACGCATACTATTCAAGCACTCCTACATGCATGCACCGTATGTTTCATGAAGTATCATGTATCATATGTTAAGGAATGAGCTAGGTGTAGGCCTGTCTTTAATTTGTATGAAATTTAATACATTCAGAATTATTTCATGTATACATCCTAGTTTAATACAAATTACTTATAAAGTTGAGGAAACAAAGAATATAACATAATACAATGGTTCCTTGGTGTATTAACTTGGATGCTCCACTTCCATTGTCCAAAAAACGGGTCATTGGTATGAAATTCATCCTCACATTTTCAGCTAGTTTTAAAATAAAACCTTGAGAGGCCAAATGAAAATTGGCAAACAGTTTGTTATTGAAATTGATAAATATTTTACATGTATACATCATTGAGTAGCTAACAAAATTGCCTATATATTGAAATGAAATGCATGGTATACTAACACACCCAGGAATCAGAGATGCTACACAAACTAGGAAATGGACAGTGTGAATGAAAATATGCAAATGTAGTCACTGAAAGTTTGATATAGTAAACGTGTTTCTAAAAGGAAGATGATATACAAAAATATTATGGCTGACCACTATCCTTATGTTAGTTATCTGCACCAAGTGTATTTAACAAAAATGAAGATAATATGTTATAGTTAGAGAAAAGGATTATTTACATGATTTTTGTCACCAAGCACTAGTAAGAATACAAAATCCAACATAAAGTGGAAACACATACATCCTTAGAAAACTTCAGCAATCTTCCAGTGTAGTTGATTTTGAATTAAATGTGCAATCCTAATCTAATCAAGCACACGCATTCTCGATCTTGAAAGGGATACTATATCTTTGAATCCATGATAAATCATTTAGTTGTGCAGCTACATGGCAAGGTCTATAAAGCTCCTGATCAGTTGAAGCTATATATTGAAGTACAGACTATTATGGTCATGCATGTAACAATATGATTTCTTTACAAATAGGATGTTGACACAGACTTAGGCCCAATTTGTTTTAGCTTGCACAGATTATATATGCAGCTTGCAACTTTGTTAAAATCTGTAAATTGAATTTAAGAAATCCCAGATTGTAAGCAATGCAAATTGTAGCAATCCACGGGCTAGATTGTTACAATCCAAACAATTGCTTCCCCAACATGTAAATGGTAACAATATGAAAACAAAAACAAATAGGACTTTAACGTGTAATATTAAATAAAAACAAGCACTGCTAGTAACAATAATAATATACTTAACAGCTTTAGCCCACTTGTATGTTATTAGTCCATGTTTTCTTCAAAAATGTAATGCATGGAAAATGGTTTCCATAGTGATGGAAATGTCAATGAATTTGTCAAAAGAAATAGAGAAATCAATATTCCTCAGCATTTCAAGCTATATATATACTCCCTCCATGTTGGTAAAAGAAGTCGTTTTGGATAACGACACGGTCTCTAAAGCATAATTTTGACTTCTTATTTTTATACAAATATTTATTGAAAAGTGATGTATGTATATTTTTATGAAAGTATTTTTCAAGACAAATCTATTCATGTGGTTTTCACATTTTCAAACTCAACAACTTAAAAGTTATTCATGATTTATATTCTCAATGTTTGACCAAAACCTTATCCAAAATGACTTTCTTTACCAACCTGGAGGGAGTATACACACACATGTCATCCATCTCATCTAGCATATCTATCATGTACGTGCAATAATATATAACAGGAATGTGGTTATGTTCTTTATATGAGCGCCAAAATTCAATCTCTTCTCTACGAATATGAAGGGGGGAACGCCCAAAAATCAATGTGGAACTAGTATAGGCATTATGCAATAATTAGCCTGACCATTCAGTCATCACATGATTTGAGATAATGGTCATGGACTATATTAGGATCAACATAGCACAATGACAGTTAATGACCAAGGTATAGCATGCGGCAATGTGTGTTCTACAGAAATGGCAATGAGGTGCAACTTATGCTTGGACAATTAACGAACTTGGCTATTCTTCTCAGTGTATGCTTCTTGCTAATCGCCAGAAGTATGTTGGCGGTTAATTAGCATTAACATATTTCTCCTCTAAGTTACACATGAGTTTCAATTTTTTGTATCCAACAAATGCAGCTTATATGGAGGATTTTCTATATTCTTTGTGAGATCGAGGTCACAACGCTGTTCTTGAGATAATACCCCGACTGAGGGCAGTAAGTTCAGAAAAGAAAGACGAATTAAACCACCATATGCAAAGTGTAGAAAGAACGTATAACAAGCAGACACATGCATGCAGACACTGCTCCTGGCTCTTCTTCTTCTTTTTTACCTCCCCATAACTCCTCATTGCCTTTTCCAGCTTACAACGGACCAAAGGTACTTTTGGCAGTAGACACAGCATCTATACTCCCTCCGTCCCAAAAAGAGTGTCGTTTTAGAATTTCAGACATCTTGTTTGACCATCCGTCTTATTCAAATTTTTTTTATAAATATCATTTATTTTGTTATGACTTATTTTATCATTAGAGATCCTTTAATAATGATTTATTTATTTTATAATTTGCACAAAATTTTTGAATAAGACGAATGATCAAACACGATGTCTAAAAGTCAAAAACGTCACTCTTGAGGGAGTACATGTCTAGCCTCACCATGCAAAAAGATCCCCCTCCTACACCTTACTAGTTAAGGATACCTATTGCTGAGCCGGTACGTGGCCTTTGCCTCCATTGCTCCCAGCAAGCACACACGCCGTACCTACTCACTGCAGTGAAAGGCGAGAGGAAAAGAGATGGTGATGTACAGGCTCTCTCCTCACTGTCTCGCACACAAAGGACAAGAACACAGAACGCAACCAAGGCTGGCTCCATCTCCATGAGAGAGGTGCACATCGACGCAGCACTGTTCCTACTACTACAGCAACAGTAGTGTTAGTACTGACGCTGGCCCTCGTCGGCTCTTCCCCAATAAATCGTCCATCAGACGTACAAAGAAGTTAAGGCCAGTGGAAATGCCTTCCCTGGCTCACCCTCTCCTTTATAGACTGACTGCCAGGGCCATAAAGATCTCTTGGAGTCTATACCACTCAAGGCCCAGACACATGATTTAGCCCACGGCGGGGTTAATTTTCAGTTGACCTTACGTAAAACCACAAGAGAAGTCTTCCATCTTGCCTGTGCTGGTGCCTAATAACTGCCTACCATACCATATCTACTACATTATGACATGATGCACCATGGTATACATATGTAGTACGGACAAAGAGTGAGCAACAGTACAGAAAGTGGCAACCGGCAAAAGCACGAAAATGAAAACAAGAGTGCCAGCACGAGCACTCATAATATAAACAAGAGATGGTGAGCAGTACCGACGAAAGAAGATGAGAGATGATTCAGAATTTAAACAACTGACCTGCAAATGCTTCTAGCTAGCTCCATATAGGCTTTGCCTGCTGTAAGTTGACTGCTGCTAATGGACTGTCAATGTTGTTGTCTTGCCATGCTTTCTAAGAAGACTGTGCGGTTGCAACTCCAATCTAGGACGAGAACAGATCATACATATATATGATGCAAGAAAGGCACAATATATATTGCACCACATTCATGGTGCTAGGGATTCAAATCTTAGCAGCGATGCTGTGGAGTGTGCGAATTTGAAGGTGTGTTATCATATGTAGGGACATACGACAATCGAAATTGTCCAAATTAAACAAAGTACATAAAGAGTGAATGATGCATTCATAAGGAGCCCAATCGCACGAGAGAAAAGGATAAAGCAATAGTAGCGAAGCAAAAACTGAGTCAGATTTGAAACCATATGAAAGCAATAATAATTGATTAATTCGCCTAACTTCTCTCTATATATATTGTCAAGCCAACACAAGAATTTGAACGGCCGAAACAAAAATTGGAGAACAAGTGTTAAGAAGGCTACTCTAGATCCTATCATCAAAAGTTATAATGGAATCTCAAAAGGTGAAGAAGATGGTGAAGAAGGTAGCAGACGGAAGGAAGAATTGTTCAACTTTCCTTTTTTACTCTCCAGATCGATCGAGGTCGGCGCCAGCTGATCGATGATCTCGCTCACAGATCGAGATCCAATGACGAATGCGCTTCTCTCTTGGAGGACGATGATGACGACGGCGACGAGGCTGCAGATGACTCAGCGGTGGCGCGTTGAGGAGATTCGAAGAACCTCAATGGCCCCGGCCTTTGCCATCCCGGCATCCTCAGCGACAATGCGTTGGCGTCTTGGCTTGACTCGGCACTACTGCCTGGTTGCGAGTTGTCGAGGTTGACCCCAAACAGGCGGACTCGCTTCGCGGCTGCCGTTGGGCTGTTGACGAGCGGCACCGAGTCGAGAACCATGGGCAGGCCGTGCGTGACCGCGGGGCTGCTGGGTTGCACCATCATAATGCTGTGCAGAGGCGGGGGCGGAAGCGGAGGCGGCGGCCGCGGAGGCTGCGGCCGCGGCTGCTGCTGCGGCATGGACGCGCGCGGGGGCATGCCTTGTGAGCCGAAGAAGAGGAGCTGCCTGGCCGGCGCGGCGACGGCGTTGATGTTGCGGAAGTCGAGGGCCTGGCGGAAGCGGTAGTGCTCGTAGAGTGTGGCGGGCGGCGCGGGCGGCATGAAGAAACCGCCCGCGCCGCCGCCCCAGGGGCCGCCAAGGCCATAGGGCGACGCGACCGGCGCCATCGGGAGCGGGAGGCGCGGCATCCGGTGCGGGTCGCGGGAGTCGGCGCGTCGCTTCCAGTCGATGAAGAGGCGGTCCCTCGCGGCCTCCCCGGCGCCGCGGCAGAAGGAGACGGTGTCCCCGGCGTCGAGGCGCTTCTCCTTGACGAAGCGGCTCCAACCCTTGGTCATGACGTAGCTCTGGCTGCTGTTCCAGTAGGAGTAGCGGAAGCGCCAGAGCTTGCCGGCGCGGTCCTCGAAGCTGAGCAGGAGGCCCTTCTCGTTGGCCGCCGCGTCCAGCGGGAAGTACTTCTCCGCGTGCTGCTTCGGGATCACCAGCCGGTTGAGCTTCCCCACGTCGCTGGGCGTCACCACCTTGTCGAACATGTGCTCTTTCTCGATCACCTCCACGTCGTCGCTCCCGCCGCCGCCGCCGCTGCCAGACGCCCCGGCGCCGTCGCTGGAGCGGAGGGCGGCAGCCGAACCCGACGCTGACCTCGAGGCCGCCGCCGCGGAAGGCGAGGACGAGGAGGCGGCGGGTCCGGTGTCGGCCGTCGTCGCAGCCGCCCCTGTCATGAAGGGGATCTCGCGCGTGGACGCCTCCTCGTCTTCCTCCTCCTCCTCCTGCTCTTCCTCCTCGTCCTCCTCTTTGGAAAACCTACTCGAAGAGCTCGCGAACTCCATAGCTAGCTAGCTACGCCCTGGCCTCCTCCCGGGCCTTTGGAGCGCGCGCCTGCCTGTCCCTGTTGCGGGCAGCGGCTTTGATGCGACGCGGACGCGGTCCCCTGCGCGGCGGAGACTGGCTGGCTGGCTGCTTGGTTGCTTGCTGGGGGAGGGAGAGTGAAGAGGAGGCGGGGGATCTATCCGCGATGAGCCCAGCCTCTATATCTACCTGTCTGCCCTGCCCCCCTCTCTC
This sequence comes from Saccharum hybrid cultivar R570, assembly GCA_038087645.1. Lineage (NCBI taxonomy): Eukaryota > Viridiplantae > Streptophyta > Magnoliopsida > Poales > Poaceae > Saccharum > Saccharum hybrid cultivar. Next base: position 15,151,356 of record JAQSUU010000563.1, read on the forward strand.
TCTTTCTTTGCTTCTCTCTCCTCTCGCTGCGTGAGTGAATTTGACCCGGCTAGCTAGTTGGACGACGGCACGGCCGATCGGGAGGGGAGGGGAAGCGATTCATCTGCCTGCCTTTGGCGTTCGCATTGACCGCCCGCGCGCTCGCTCTCGGATCGATCGATCTCCTCCGCGCGCGCGTCGGAGGAAGAGGGGGCTGGGAGAGGGAGGACGGGGATCGATGCGAGTGACGGAGAGAGAAAGTGCGGTCGTTTCTTCTCTCTCTAGCTAGCGATTTTAGTGAGGGTGTGTTTAGTTACCCGTTTGACAAAAAAAAATTGAGTTTTGGTCCATCATTTTGTAGAATGGAACTAAACATCATGCAAAATTTTTAGCAAAAAGGTATTCAATCTCTATTTTGGATTTTGGCTCTAAGAGAAAAAACCAAAATACCAAAAAGCTCTCACCCACCTTATAAAAAATTTGACATTTTAGATGAAACTAAACACACAGCATGAGTGGTGCTTGTTGCCAGGGGTAAAGGGCATGAGCTGTGGAAAAGCTGCTAGCCGCTGCCGCGCTTGCTGTCATTCCAGCCCAGCGCCCCAGGCCCCCAGCCCAGAGGGGCGGGGAAGCCTGGTAGTGGTAGGCGGAGGCGAGCTGGCGAGCTGGCGAGGGGAGACCCGGCCGGAGAGGCACTCACTAACCTAGAAGATTCCTCGAAGGTGACCGGGCACAACCTACCGCTCGTATTCGACCAGTAGACTAGTAGGAATGGTGCATTGCATTATGCATTTCTATTCTCAGAGTATATTGTACTGTTGAGTTGCAGACTTGGAGCACCGTATTGCATTGCATGGTCCTACTGCTTGCCTTTCAGTATTCTGTTTTCCGGTCTTACTGAATAATAATAATAGTAGGAGTATACAGACTGCACTGTGCACTGTTACCGAGTGTGAGCAGCTGTGTTAACCATAAATAATCGGCCGACTCGATCTGAGCGACGAAATTTCATACAATGGATACGGTCGATAAACTTTTCAAGGACACGGTCGCGAAAAAAAAAATAAAACTTGTATTTTCCGTGCATTGTATTACAGTCAAAGTTAGTTTATGTCGGTCACAAAGAAACACGTTTTCTGTGCATCTGCATGCACAGGAAGCCGTTGAACGAAACAGATCCTGTAATCAAAGTGCAGTGATGCAACAATCGGTGGTTCCTTTTCTTGGAAACAAATAAAGCCTGTGAATTGCTAGGCAAGAAATGATGTGCATATACTAATACCGCTATACATGTCCATTGCCAAGATCCAATGCTCTGATGTCCTTTCGAGAGGAAATTCGCGTCTACTGACCACGGTAAAAAAAACAAAACAAACTGAGCAATGTGAATTTGTCTGCTGGTAGTTGATGAGCAGGTAATTAGGCAGGGGGAAAAGTAGGGCTGTGGTACTGCAGCCGCGGTGTAGCTTTGCAGAGAGGAGAGGAGGATGGCGGGAGTAGGGTGCCCCCCCCCCCCCCCCCCCCCCCCCCCCCCCCTATGAATCAACTGGTCGGGCTCATGTGAGCTCGTCCTTGTCATGATATGGGGATCAAGTATGACACGCATGCCAACCGCGAGAGACATGCTGCTGCCTCTGTAGATCGACTCAGCTCAGCTCGTAGCGAAGGGAAGGCCATTTCTTCCCACCACACATCGCTCTCATGGATGTTGCAGTGCAGACGACGATAATCACATGTGCTGCGTCCAGGGACATGTTGCGCAGCAAATTCTGTCCCAACTCCCGTACTTGTAGGGTTCATGCTATGCTAGCTAGTGGCAGCTAGCTGCGTCAGTACTTGTAATGTTGCGCAGCAAATTCTGCCCCAACCCTATTCGTTTACGCTGAAATTTGGCTTACGCTGGTTCGTTGTGAGCGGAAAATACTGTTCGCTGATATTTCCCACTAGTAATTTTTCAAGTGCTCAAAGGTGACCTACAAAAATGTTTCTTATAAAAGTGAAAATAAAAAAACTTGTGCTTTAATTGGTCAAGCATGCAGGGATATAGTTACCAAATGAAGTGTAACTTTCACATATAATTACCATCAAGGTTCTGAATATCTATATATAATTAAGATTGTTATTGATAGCTATAGTTGTGCAAGGCATGCCACTGTATATATAATTTTTTTGAGAATTGCATAGTACAACACAGACACTCACAAAGAACACTTACCCCTATGAACGCACACAAGCAACCCCTACCCTTATGAGTATCTTCGAAGACGAGGTCGGTAAATTCTCAAGATTGATGAAGTCACCGTAGGCACCTCGCTGTCGATGGGAAATGCCACCTACCACTAAAAGTACAACGCCGATAAAAACCACTAGGCTACAGACTCTTTCGCCACTATATATATATATATATATATATATATATATATATATATATATATATATATATATATATATATATATGACTGGCACTACTTATTCTGTTGCCTGACCTTTATGCTGATGCAAATGCTATATAAAACCTTGGTTATTATTTACTAGCATTTTTTTAAAACATATCAACATTGTTTGTTTTTTCTCTCTCACCTTGCAAGATAATTTAATTAACACAAATCATGTTTTGTTTTCACCTTGCTTCAACTTTCTTAGATAGTAGCGGTCATCAAGACATTTCCTAGTTTATGAAACGTGTGATTATTAGACATGTTCTATCAATATTATCAGAGATTTTCCCTTTATAATGAAATATATGATGCGCGTTTTAAGAGAGAAAAAAAAGAAATAATCATGGATGATCTCCATATCCATCAATAACGCCATGATAGACGAGGCATGGAAACCACATACATCATGAAACCAGCCAGCATTATTGATGAAAAGGGTCGTTTGGGGGTAACGGGTAACATATCAGACATGGAAGATAGTGGCGAAAAGACGCCAATTTTGCAATATGTTCATACCATAATTTTTACAAGTGCTTTTTTTTTCAAGAAAAGAGATTTAGAGTGTAAATTCGTCTACGGAATATTATAATGTTTATTGAGTGGAGGTAATGATTGATACGTGTATGGTGCATGGACCCAGTTTACAAGATGGGTGAGGTGTCCTGGCGTGAGGCTTCCCCAGACAAAAAGGCCAGTAGGGTTCTAGAGACCTTCAACCAAAGTATCCGTCCATCCATCCATGCATGTCCATCGAGCGGTGATGCCCTGTGAGTGGCAGGAGTGCAAGTAAAAAGTATCTACACTTATTTTTATCTGTAAACACGCGCGCGCACCGCACTGCAGGAAGAAGCTGGCTCTTGGAAAGGGCGTGCACATACGGCCAGAGTACCATACTACGTCAAGCGTCCTCTCACGATGTGGCGCCTCAATTTTTCTAATCCATCCCCCCCGGGGTGAGGGGAGGGGCGGTACGGTTGTTGTTGTTGGAGCAGCAGTGTCGTCTGTGTGCAGTGCAGCCGTACGTGCAGGGGAAAGGAAAGCAGCCAGGCGGCGACGGCGAGTCCCCAGTAGGAGTACTCGCTAAGTTCCGTCAATTGGCTGGACAGTGCCTGCACGTCGCATTACCTGTCCCCCTCTCTCTCTCTCTCTCGCGTGGCCATTGGTGGATCCTCCTCCTCTCAAATCTCAACATTTAAGTGCTCGTGCTTTGCACTAAACTAACAGCAACTGGCCTGATCATCGAGCGCAGGTTGTAAGTGCTGTGCTACTCCATAGTGGTTTTCCTGCACGAAGTACTCGGAGAAAGATTTGCCTTTTTAAAAGACAAGGGGGCCAATAATTCAGCTTGCATGAGCAGACACACCCACACAACACACAGTATAGGTACGTACTGGTTTGGTTTCCTACAACAAGGCTTAGATAATTTGCTTGGCGCCCGCTTTCGGGGCATTTTTATTTATGCCCGGAACACCGGTGCAGCTAGCGTTGCTTACCGGCGGCTCCACCGCAAGTCCGCAAGCATGCAAGTCGTCGGACGGAGTTGGCCCGCCGGCGAACCGAATAATGCACGAGGGAGGAAAAAGGCCTTTATTTGACTCTGCAGGATCGGAGAAGAATGGGCGGCGGCAGCGGCACAGTGCGTGGTGCGCGTGCCCCCAGCTTCCATGGGGAGAGAAAGCGAACGTAGAAGAACGAAAAGGCGCGGGAATGGAAAAAGCAGGCGCTCGAGTTGTATTTTCCCAACTAATCAGCACCCTGTGGATGACAATTACGCGAGTACTGGGATAGATGCATCACCAGAACGCACAAGATGCTGCGAGCCCCATCCAAAGACAAATAGGGCAAGTGCACATCTAGGCATATATATATACACACATATGTAGATTTGGAATGGAGGTTCGGTTTACGTCTCGATCAGCTTAATACCTCTCCACATGCTAGCTGATGAAGATGTACCTCTGAATTACTCTTCGATCTTTGTTTTTCATAAAAATATAGGGTGGTGGTATCAGAGTATCAGATGGCCAGTACTGGTAGCACAGGAATTAAAAGAGAAGGACCACTACTACTCAGAACATGCGCAGTTTGTTTTCTTTGGAAACACTACTCAAAGTAGATTACTGGTGACACTTTTTCCAGGGTATATAAAAGCTGAACAAACACACACAAAAAACAGTAATCATTCTCTTCTATCATGTGCCAAATTTGTGCCAAGTTAATTTTCCCGCTGGTAAATTATTGGTGCTGAGTTGTTCTCTATTATAGGAGGCAGCAGTTTTATTGACAGGTCAAGCTCAATAGGACGTCTATTAGAAGTTTAGCACGTGCAGCTACCATCACTCCATTTTTCTCCTTGATTTCGCCGTGTCCATCACGCAAAGCAACGCTACAGATCATCCCACGACAACTGTGGATTTCCCTTTCAGGCGCCAAGTTTTCTGCGAGATATGTATATATATATATATAGGCGAAGCATCTATTTGTGGTGAAACCGCAACCCAGCACGCCTCATTACTTCCAACTATAAGCAAACATCGACGTCGTGGAGCAAGGCCTAAATAGTAAATTCCATCACACATCGTCCGCATCAGGTGAGCTGTGCCTATTATAATTATGTATGTACATCTTGCTTGTGACTGAACCATGCATTTAACAGTGCTTGCATCATTATATATACTGTTAATCAAGCTACATATATACATCCCTGCACCCATCGATCCAGAGTAGACTGTTCAACGCACACTTAGCGCTAGCGACGACTAAGACCACTACACTAATCCGTTGTCTTGGTAGATTTAATTTCTCACTTAACAATAATACTAGTACGTATTGGTAACGATGATAGGCCTAATCTTTGTTTTGTCATGGTCCCAGCTAGCTCATCTTCATTTCTCCCGATACTCTGACGACCAGTCATTGCAGGTGAACAAGCCTGATGTGATGCGCGAAAAAGAAAAAAAGGGCTAGTCTCGCGCGCGTGATCCAGCCGGTGACAGTACACAGCACAAGGCAGCTAGGATGTAAGTATCAAGGAATCCATCAAAATCATTCTGCCTTTATTAATTTGCATTGTCATCTATCATCCGCAGTGGCGGAGCTAGCGGTGGGGCGGGCGGGGGGGGGGGGGGCGCTCGAGCCCCCCTATCACCATGATTCCCATGGAGCCCCCCTACAAATTTGAGGAAAAAGGAGGAAATGATGAGGGGTGGGAGGAAGAAGAAGAGGAAGCAGCCCCCCTGGTGTCATTCCTGGCTCCGCCGCTGATCATCCGAACAGTTTTGGAGGCATGCAACTAGTAATAACTAATCTATATACTACCTCTGTCCGGGAATAAACAAAACTATGGTATGCATGCCAGTTTAAGTGTTTCATGTTTGACCAAGTTTCTAGTCAATAGTATTCACATTTATAACTCTAAATCAATTTATTATGAAAATACATTTCGTAATTAATTTAATGATATTTATTTGATATTATAAATATTTATATTTTTTATCTATAATTGGTCAAACTTGGTACACTAAAACGTGAGACTGTTCCAGAAGTTCATTCTTTTGGGGACGGATGGAGTACTATGGTACAGCTACACAGGCCAGCATATCTCGTTCGCAATCGCCAAATAGCGAATCAAGTCATGCTTAAATACACTGATATATATATATATATATATATATATATATATATATATATATATATATATATATATATATATATATATATATATTACATGTCCTTTGATTATATATGCAGATTCCAGACAAATGGCTGATTCCTATATTTTGGTGTGTTTAGGTCATGCAACTATACTATAAAAGCAACAGGTGTTGTGTCCTTTTCATCCTCCTTCCTAGTTCTAGCTGGTACACTTCCATCAATTGATTATTATTGGCTACCACTACTTGATGACCAATTTAATCACATAGGAGTATGTGTGCATATAAAGTTTTCGTGCATGCACGGCATATATTATTTATTTACAGGATCATATATTAATTAGTCTGTTTTTTGACTAGTCAAATGTCTCATACCAAAACAGCAGATACCAATCAGATGCACTAATGACGAAGAGCCTAAATGTCGTTGGAGTTCGGATGGTGCTGGTCATAGTCAGAGCTGTCTGTTCTCAGGTCTCACAGCCTACCCAGCAACCATGATCAGACTGATTCCTTCTCAACACTTTTAATTTCATCCACACGCCGTACCGACGTTTACAATTGGAACGCAAATCCTGTCTCGGAGTAGAAGCCTGACTAAGACAGTTCTGCTAAGCGGCCGTTGGCCCCGCGTCAATGCAAGGCCATTGGCCAATTTTCTAAGACCGATGGCATTTGCTATTAGTATACACAAAAGGTTCCCCTGTAGGACTTGTAAATTAGAAATGCAAATCAGAGGGGTTCGAATGCAAAAGGGCACTCTCTAGTTGAGAGTTGAGACATGCAGAATAGGACTACTTCTGCTTCGTGTAAAATTAGAGAATTTTTGTAGCTGGTTTGAAACAGGTGCGGAGGTGCCTAGTGAGGTCAATGCAGCAGTGGCAGGGATTCGTTAATTGCTCCCCAAATGTTTCTGTAGATTCCAGACCGGACTTCCAACTTGGGCTTGTTTAGATGCATCCCAAAAGTTGGGACTCATGTATGAAGTAGTAAATATAGGTAAAAAAATAACTAATTACATAGTTTAGTTGAAAACCACGAGATGAATCTTTTGAGCCTAGTTGGTCCACGATTGAACAATATTTGTCAAATAAAACGAAAGTGATACTATTCATCGGGTTGAAATTTTTTTCAATCTAAACGAGGCCTTGATCCCATCAAACCATGAAATGTCCTCCTCCACTTTGGCTGATTGATGTGATCCGTTGGCATGCCTGGCTAGTCTGAAGAAAAAACGGCCTGCATCGATTCAGAGAGTCTGACAAGCACAAATACTTCGAGCACTTTCACTGTTATCTGACAAAATTTATCTAACATGGATTAACTAAGTTTAAAAGATTCGTCTCGATATTTACAGATAAATTGTGCAATTAGTTATTTTTTACCTACATTTAATGCTTCATGCATGCGTGCAAAATTTTTTGGGACTTTTTAGAACTAAACAGGGCCTCTGAGCACACACTTTTCGCCAATTACTAGAAATACTCCATCCATCACAGATAACTTTTTTTCCTGGGCAGTCAGAGAATCTGACAAGAAGCACAGATTCAGCTTACGGTAGCTTTCAACTAAGCCATTTTTTAGTCTAAGTTTGCCCCAAGATTTTAGAAATATATTAACATCTATGGTTATCAAGACATTTAATAAGGAATTCAGTAATAAAACTAATTCAATGATATAGATGTTTTAGTTTATTTTTTTTATAAGTGATCAAAGATTGAAAAGTTTAACTTAGAACAAGATTGAAATGATATAATTTAGAACAGAAGAAATATATAATTTATAATTTATTGTATAGTCTTGTGACCTTGTTCTAAATTACTCCTATACTACACACCATGCACTGAGCGATGACCTCGTTTTGGAAGAATAAAAAAACTTGCAATATCTGGATTGATGGTCGTAGTACATGCTCAGACCTCGTAGTACATGCAACAATGGATTTCTTGGAAACTTCACTGCCATTGCCGGAAACAATGTAAATGCTGCTGTCAGAATATAAATGCATGATCAATGCCGGGATGCACTCAAGGTATATAAATATAGGATGTCCTGGACAAATGCATAGGGCCTGTTTAGACGGTGAAAAAATTTAGGTAAAGTTTCTGTAACACTTTTTGTTGTTATTTGGTAAAATTTATCCAATCATGGACTAACTAGACTTAAAAGATTCGTCTCGACATTTACAGATAAACTGTATAATTAGTTATTTTTTACCTATATTTAATGCTCTATGAATACGTCTAAATATTCGATGAAACAGTTACTATGCAAAATTTTTTTTACCTTTTCACCAATTGAACAGGCTCGTACCCACCATCTGGATAGATGGTCGTAGTACATGCTCAGGCATACTTTTTTTTTACCATTTCTTACCTGATTCCGGTCCCACCTGCCAATGACAACTATTACCCCCTGGCAGCAACAGAGTGCTGGCAGGGATGTCTGTTCCGGCATGCCACCATGAACATTTATATGAAAGAAAACACCCATAAAATAAATGACAACCAAATTTAAACCTGAATTCAGGTACAGTACATGCATATATATTCAAGAAAATCGAGTGATGATGCTGAACAACTGGATTATTATATGCTGTGAACCATACGGACTTACGACTATTTTCAAGGACAAAACGGCAGCAGTACTACTGCATGTTACAACTGTAGCAAAAGAAGCAATGAGGCTTTGCCAAGTCGTTGTTGTTGTTGACATATCATGTTTGAGCCTGTTTAGTTTCCAAAAGGGGAACCTAAAAGTGCTACAGTACCTGTTACATCAAATATTGCGGTACATATATGGAGTACTAAATATAGACGAAAGAAAAAACTAATTACACAGTTTAGTTGTAAATCACGAGACAAATCTTTTGAGCCTAATTAGTCTATGATTGGACACAAATTGCCAAATAAAACGAAAAGTGCTACAGTAGCCAAACTCAAAAAATTTCTCCAACTAAACAGGCCCTTTGTCCCGTCCCAGTTGATACTTTAATGTGATTCTTGGACTGAAGCATTTCTGCTTCCAAAGGCTTCTCCCACACATCACCTGATGAGGTTGTATATATTTCCAGGTGCATCGCATCTGATCGGTTATGATTCTTCTCAAGCCTTTCCCGATAAACAAATCGTAGAATATTTTTTTTCTGGTAAAACAAAGGAAATAAATTAGCTAATAATAACTCCGATCATGTATATATGTCCTTTAGAATAAGATTTTGCGAAACATGAAATCCAGCGGCGGAGCCAAGGCCCAGCCACCCTGGGCTGATGGACGGGCTCCTCTGCTGGCTGCTACTAAGTACTGAGTACTGACCACACCTTTTTAGCCCCAAATGCACAAAAGGCCAAGTGACAGTTAGAGCAGGCTTCTCCGATCCTACAACTTAGTGATTATGTTAATTTAGAATAAAAACTATTGTGGCTGTCTAATTTTACCTGTACATTATATATATAATTATCTCTGCACTATTTTGCCTAACCTTGCTATTATTAAGGCCCCGTTTGTTTCGGCTCCGAGAGGTTTGGCTCCTACATGTGTTCACTGTTTTGCACTGTGAAACACTGTATGATACTGTAGGTGGCAAAGAGGGGCTCTGACTCCTCCAGAATACAATATAAACAGGCAAGGAGCCGCCGAAGCTAGGGTGCTAGGGCTCCGCCTACTCTGCTACAGTGACGCTGCAATAACACAACAGTGCTGGAGCCGGAGCTCCTCCAAATACTGTCTTAGTATGGCGTTGTGTCTGGCCTAGGCTCTGCAAAATTCCTGACTCCGCCACTGATGAAAACTATAAACAACAATAATTTCTAAATTATTTACTTTAAAAACACGTGAGTTTCACGTTTAGAAAGGTGTACAAAATATTTTAAATCCTAAAAAAATTAAATGATTTTAAGAATTTTGTATCCTAAAAAATAAGTTGGTAAACGATATGCACGAAAGACCGTGCAAAGTAAAATGGATGAGATTTTTTAACCGGAGGAGAGTACATTGTTTCACGAAATCAGCTCAGACAGTAGGCAGAAGAATAGGTCCATGATATAATATAATATAATATAATATAATATAATATAATATAATATAATATAATATAATATAATATAATATAATATAATATAATATAATATAATATAATATAATATAACATAATTACATTGTTTAATTTAAGGATGGTCGAATGTAAAATCACATATGCTGTTATCTCAACAATATTTGTGCATATATAGGTTGTGTTACCAAGGTGGTTCTAGCACCTACTGATGTAATCATCCATTTCCTTGGTGACATCACCATTATGGGGCAAATAAAACAACAGTTATTCATTGAACAGATTACCGGGTAGGATTAGTTTAAGCCATAGTTTAGTGGCATGATTAAGGCCACACATTGACCCTCACCAGCAAGTTGGAGCCTTTGGGGAAAAATAAAAAATAAACCAGAAAGGGGGCGTGCAGCTGGGTTGCCCCTGAGCCCTTGATTGCGCACGGCGCGCTGCTCCTCCCGTCCCTTGGCAAGTTGTCTCCTGGTGGCTCCCTGGGCAACGGCACAAGCCACCGCGCATAGGGACAAACGCAGACGCCCAATGGCACCGCGCGATCGAGTTGAGCAGCACCTCGGATCTCTCCGGTCAGGGCGTGCTAGACACATATCAAAATCGCGTTGGTGCTGCCCAGTTTATATTACTGCAAGTGGTGGGGGCGCGAGCGCTACTTGCACATGTGTCGGCAAAAACAAAAACTGCGCATGTGCAGATGGTGAAACGGACCTTTTTTTTACGGATATAATTTAAGAGTCGGGGGCTGCGTATCAACTGTGTAATGCCACTAGATTAGATGCCCACGGAAACACTAAAATGCAGCACATGATGTTGAAGGATTTTTTATGTGACGAAATTCCATCGGAAGTTAGGGCATATGCATGTACTGTGTTTTTTATATATAAATGCATGTACTCATTTCGATACGCTTGAGTGACTAAGGCCTGATTGCAGTGGTATAGTAGCTCATATACTCCCTCTGTCCCCCAATGTCCATTGTTTTGGCTTTCTAGGAAGTGCAGGACTTAAGTTGTATACAGATGCATGGAAGATTGTTTGATCTGGACATCAAAGCCATCTGCTGGAACGACAAACATTGGGGGACGGAGAGAGTATATGAGAACTACTAGCTCTCGGATGCTCTTTGGGCTTGCTTGATATGATTGACTTAGAGTTTTGGAGACTCTTTTGAACGGGGTGCTTTATTTTAAATGATCATATGTAGGTTGCTTTTGCAAAAGATAATTTATATATTTTGGCATCACGGGGCTTTTTTTTCGATCAACTTCAACACAAGTCTTCAGGACCACTAGGTTAGGTCGGTTTGCTGATGTTGTGAGGTACTGGGTACGAATAAATGAAGTTGCTTATGATTGTTTTCTCTTGATTATTTTCTAACCTAATACCCATATAGGTATATTCTGAAATTTACCTGTGGTTTTGACAGATTTTGGATAAGTATTACTGTATTAGCTACTCTAGCTAGTTGCATTTTTTCTCTTCCTATTCCTAATTTCAAACCTGCTGCAATTTCTAAGAACAGCGGCTTTTACTGCTCAGGTTCCTTCAAGCTCAATGATATCGATCATTGGATTGGTCGCAGTCGATACCACCGGCCTAATAACAACACTCTTGGCTCTATAGCCAGAGCTCGAAAGCACAGCAAAAGCTGGCAAGTGGTACCGGCCGGTTCAGAACATTTTTCCAGGATAGCAGTGTTTAGGGTGGGGAAAACAAAGCTCGTGAAAGTGAAGATCTATCGTTTATAGCTGCAGCACCCGAGGATATAGGGCTCGTTAAGCACAATGCCAGAATGCATGCACGACAGATTCTTCTGTATTTGCTCGTCACCTGCACACATGGTACAGGCTAGGCTTCTTTTTGAGTTTAGATCGTACTCCTGTGCCAATGAAAAGCCTGTGTAGCTGCCTAAGAAAATGGCAACACAGCTCCCGTAAAATGCCATAGCCATAGAGATGGGATATGATAGACCGGAAGTGCTGAAATTGAAGGACCACTGCCAGTGGTTAGGTGTTTTCCTAGCCCTTGTTTAGATCCCAAATTCCACCCCAAATTCCACTATGCAAAAAGAAGATTCCCCATCACATCAAAATGTCGGCACATATATAGAGTACTAAATGTAGATGAAATCAAAAACTAATTGCACAGTTTTGTTCTACTTTGCGAGACGAATATTTTAAGCCTAATTAATCAATATTTGGACAATTATTACCAAATAAAAACAAAATTGCTACAGTGTGATGGGACATTTACTATGCAAAGTTTGCATCCCAAATTTGGTATCTAAACAAGGCCCTAGTTGCAAAACCGAACCAATAATACAAGAAATGTCCTGAAATAAAACCAGCGATATCGCCAGCTCTGACGAAGACTAGTCACCCCATGGGGCTGAATTATGGGTTCATGTGAGTATATTACAAGCACTCTAGCTTGTTTGAACGGCATTTTCGCGATCTGCGAACCACCAATCCACCATATGGTCAGCTGAACTGAAGATGATGTATATATAAACAGGCAGTTGAGGAGTTCTCAAATTTTCATTTCAAACAAGAAGATATAATTTTCAAATAAGAAGATATGGTACTGCAGAGCAGGCTTCCTATGAACAAACATCGACATCTAAGGGCCTGTTTGGAACTAATAGTTGTTAGCTAGTCCACTACTTGCTCGAACTAGTTATTAGTCAACTTTAGCTTATTTGCCACTCATTAGTTTTACCTGTATGGATGATTTAGGACTAAAGCTTAGTCGTGCTATTCGATCAGGCCTAAGGTATTTCTGATAGGGCAACGCCGCGCTGCTCCGTCCTGTGCATGCATATATGCCATGTGCAAGATGAAGGACTTGTTTAGTTCTAAAGTTGGGAGGTGCGAGAAATACTGTAGCATTTCGTTTGTATTTGTCAATTATGGTCCAAGCATTGACTAATTATGCTCAAAAGATTCGTCTCGCAAAGTACAAGCAAACTGTGTAATTAGTTATTTTTTTTACCTACATTTAATACTTCATGTATGTGTCCAAAGATTTGATGTGATGGTGATGTGATAAGGAATCTTTGCACTTTTTACATTTTAGAGGGGAACTAAACACGGGCTAAAAAGAAAGAAACCTTGGAATCCACAGGAAATTCGTCAGATTGGCAAACCTCGGAGCTGCTAGCTACTACTCCCTCCGTCCATAAAAACATACAATTCTCGTTTTTCGAGAAGTCAAACAGTTTCAACTTTGACTAAATTTATATAAAAAAATACTAATGTTTATGATACAAAATAAGTATCATTAGGTTAGTTATAGAATATATTTTTATAATAAATTTATTTAGAGACATAAATGTTAATACTATTTGCTATAAATTTGGTCAAACTTGAGTCAGTTTGACTGACACGCATCCCATAATTGCATATTTTCTGGGACGGAGGAAGTACTAGCTTGAAACGCGTTCGGTAGGCTAAAACAGTTGAGCACGATGACAGCTGGCCAACAGAACAGACGATGCCTTTGTTGATGGATGGACTTGACCGCGCTGGTGTTTTTGTGTTTTTGCCTGGTGGTTTGTTTGTGGCAGGGCCAATGGGATGCGTCCATGGCCAGCACGCGTGTACGCACCGCAGAGGTCGGGAGCACTCTCGTGGATCAAATCGGACTCGAAGGGTACTTAGTAGCATCGATCAGGTCGAAGTGAGTGACGACGCGCGTTACACGGTTACCGATTTCTCAGCAGGTCACAGCATGCACTAGAGTGTCAGAGAAAGCCATCGATTCGACCGACGCATGCGCGTGCATGCATGCGTGCGTTCTCAGATCAGATGGTCGTTGGAGGGGCGATGGAACAATCGCATCAGATGAGCGACGGGCGGCGCTCGCATGCATGTCACTCTGTAGGTCCCCGCGACCCAAAGTACTCGATCCTGCCGTCCTAGGAGTAGGAGTACAGATACGTACTGCCGCCATGCATGCATGCTTCCATGGAGAAACCTGAAGGCATGCAGCCAAGCTAGTGTAGCTTACACGCCTTTTCCAGCAGGGGAACACATGACTTTGACAGCACATTTTTGCTTTATGGCACTTTGATGCGTAGAAGTACGTACTCGGCCGGGTTGTCATCCGCCTCCGGCATCGTCTCCGGCCCTGACGATCATGCATCATGCTGAAGCTGAACAGAGGCAGAGGTGGGAAAGACGGTCCAGAGCAAGGCGTGTCAGATGGTAGTCGGGTGGCATGCATGCCACGGATCATTGAAGTCGAGCACAATGTGGCAGACACGACAACCGATGCATTTGGTAGCAGGGGGTATCCTGCTGAGATCAACCGACGTACAGCAGACGGCGGCGGCAGCAGGCACTGTGTCTCTGTAACCACATACGGAGTACGTACGTACTACTATACGGCATATCACATACGTATGGACATGCTGCACCATATGGGCAGGCACTGAATACTCGATTCATCTCCGGGATTAGTATTTAGGAGTAGTATACTAGCATGGGTGCAAATGATCATTCATATTATACATGTAAACACAAAATTATATGCGTATAGGTACAAACGTTTCACATTGATGTTACTGGTTGTTTAGAAAAATAATTTATGCTAATTAGTTTGTTCTTCATTTTTCGGGACCCTAGCTATAAGAATCTACAAGATGGCATGATAAAAAGAAAACATAGGCAAACAGCGAAACTTAGATGACAAAATCCTCTGCCAATGCTTGACAGATCAACACATTGGTCAGGTAAGTGGACGAAGGCTTCCAAAAAAACACCTAGAGTCATGTATTATACTGTGACGAGGCTACTGAGTACTAGCATAGGCTATCTCATAGAGAAGAGGAAGGCCAACATGCTAATGCAGGAACGCATGACTAGAAGAAAAGGAGTTTGACGTACGGGCTACTTAGGATCTCGAAATTTATTTTGATCCAATAAAATACAAAATTATATATAGGAGCATATCCTCCAACTAACGTCAAACCGAAGACATTTGTTGTCCAGAAGGGGAGGATGCACTTACGGATATGTCCATGATATAGTTAAAAACAAGGTGAGCTCATTCCAATGTTTGCATAACGATATAAATATGAATTTGGTGCTATCTAATGTTGTTACTTTCAATATGCTAAGGAACAACGATGATAGGGTGTGGATACACTATGCACAATACCGGTATTGGAGAGCAAGGTTATCGACATTCGGTTCGTCGCCAGTCCGTCATTAGAAAGGCCATAACTCATCTATCCGGAGTGGGCGCACTTGACGAAAAACTTGTTTGATTAGCTTTCAAATAGATCTGGTCCCCACCTTAATATCACGAGGGTACGGCCTTCAAATCATCATAATAAGAAGTTTTTGTTTCTGTTGGGTGCTACAATGTCGCCATGGGCCATTTAATTACCTTTGGGACCTTAGCATAAGTGGGAGCACACCCCAACCATGTGGAGAACAACCCAAGGATGTCCTCCTTCTTGCCACCTTGGCCTCCACCTTAGAAGACCAGCGTCGTCGTCCAAGCTAAGTTGGAGGGCCAATCCATATCAAGTTCGATTCCATCTCGGACTCCAGGAGTAGTCCGTACTAAAACAGACGCCCGGGTTGCATACAAAATCTGTTCTCGATGTTGTACCTATGCATGGAAATATAATTTCATAAGCTAACCAATGGCGTTGGTTTCATGTCAAAATTCTTTCAGAACCAACTGGAGTCACCAAAACAATTGGACATCCAGAACCTGTAAGGGTGCTGCGTCACCATCTTTTGTGCCACGACTCCTTAGGGATGTGAGTCGGGGGTCCTTGGCCACCCCTTAGACTGTATATTCAATACTTGTCACCTAAGTTAGGGTTTCTGTTTTTGCTTTAGATCAATCTGTCTTTGAAAAGTCGTCGTTATTGGTTTATAAGAGACCCCAACATTCGACTGCTTAATTATTCATTTGCAATTGTCACTTCACTTGTATTGCGTATTATACTATTATCTTGGTCTTGCTTGTGTTCTTCAATTCGCAGTAGGGATTAGCCTTCTCGGCAAGGTCAACCGGATTGTGACACGATTTATAACCAGAGAAGACATGGTACTAAGGTTATAGGGTTCGAGTCTTTTGATCTAAAGCCAGATCGGCGTGCCGGATCTACATCAAATAGATAATTATCTCCACCTGATAGAGGATCGAAAACCCCATCCCCACCAATTTACTAAAAACAGATATAATGCGAACGCATCATCATTCTAGCATATATAAAAATGTGCTAGTCGACATAGAGTAGAGTTATGTGTGAGGATAAATGATAAGCATAGGATTAACATCTCTAAGTCAACTTTAAACACAAATCCAAAGACAAAGTTTATTATCTTTCTTACACAATAATTCTAAACTTTTGCAAGAGTGCAAAAGATGTTTCTAATAACATCCCCTCCATGCTAGCAATAATCATGAGGCCCAACAAAATCAAGGGATGAGATAAATTCAACAAGTAATGGCTATGAATATACACATGTTTCACATAAGTGAATTATTAAGTTTGAAAACCAAATGAGTAATGGCAATTACAAGCATCAAGGACACGAGCAACTATAGTACACATCCGCATGATATATCCATCCGTCAACCAATGCAACCAACAAGATAGCCCAAAACCATATTTCCATTTTCTTCAAGGTTAAACCTTCTCCAAGTAACATGACATATATGTTTGCCCTGATGCAACTCTATTTGAGAGTAATGTTGGTAATGCTATCCTCTTATGAAACTTCATGTATCGATACTAGTCACTGCTTGATAATGGTGACCAGTCTTTATCTCCATACAAAATGTATATTTATACATATTATTAATGGTCATGATAGTGGCTGACCATTTTCTCAATGGCGTGTTTTTTTAACGGTTCCTGTCACGAGCAACAAGCGTTGAGAAACAGGCTGCGGCTAGTGTTTAGCCGCATCCGCAAGCACAGATCCAGCAAACACCCTTAAGGCGATCTTGTATATACATTTGTAAAAAAAATCTATCGGACGATTATATTGTTAATGTTGCTCTATGTATAAGTTGTGTTTTAACAAACAAATGACTGGGGTAGCATATTGACATACATAATCTCACACAAGTTTTGTCGTGTGCAAACAACAAATTGTGCACCTGAGCTAAGCTGAGCAATACCTATGGCAGTTCAGAAAAGACAAATATGATACAGTCATTTACAGGTATACTGATCGTACGGCGGGTGGAGTTCACACTTATTGGCATCGTCAACAGTAGAAGTAGCAGGACGGTATCATACGGCATACGGGTCTGCAGGGTTTCTAATTCCTCATCTGACACATGCATCATGATGTTTAATACTTTAATCTCTCTCACTCCCCGGTTATCCCTGCACTGCATCCATTGATGCACAGTTGCAAACTATTGACCTCGAAGGCCAGTTGGGTGGGACCGTGGGAGAGCGAGCTGCGTGCAGACACAGGAAGCAAGAAGAGAGTGGCAAAAAGGAAAGCTAGGCCTCGTTTAGATTGAAGAAAATTTCAACCCGATAAATAGTACCACTTTCGTCTTATTTTACAAATATTGTCCAATCATGAACCAATTAGGCTCAAAAGATGCATCTCGTGATTTCCAACTAAACTGTGTAATTAGTTATTTTTTTTACCTACATTTAATACTCCATACAACCGGCTAAAAATTGATGTGATGGAGAGAGAGTGAAAAAACTTGGAATTTTGAAGGAAACTAAACAAGGCCCTAAAACTGATGAAGGCCGGCTGGAGCAGCCTTTCGTTATTGTAGAATTTGCATAACAAAGGACCCTTCTTTGTCAGTTACAGGATCGGAGGGATGAGGAGCTTTAGAATTTAAGTTTCCATTTCCATGCTGTTTAAAAGACCCTCCTACAAGCCGGTTGCCAGATCTTGATCCTTTCGGCGTAACAACTTTTCCGTTTCACCCCATCGTTAAAAAATTATGTTTCATTTCATATCTATTTTCTCTAAATCACAAATATAAGTCTATCGTGATTTGACCTAAGTTAAATATTACTACTATTAACTTGGACTAGCGATAAACAGTACATTATCTTAAATAAAAAATTCACTACCAGACGTCCAAAATCAGACAAAAAGCCCTAAAACCGTCGGGAATCGACTAGACATGACCAACTCACCATGGAAGGTGGACTTGTCTTGACGGCTGACTGAAAAGAAACATTTCCATAGGAACCATCCTTGAAATTAGCTGAGACCTACATATCTTTGTATTAAGAATAGAATAGTTGAATACAACGCGCAGAAGTGCCTATCCAAAACTAGCTGGCCAAGATTTTGTATTACAAGCATGAGAAACAACCTAGCTAGCGGGACCTACATACTACATCCGTACGTATTGAAATTAGCTGAGACCTACATATCTTTGTATTAAGAATAGAATAGTTGAATACAACGCACAGAAGCGCCTATCCAAAAGTAGATAGCCAAGATTTTGTATTACAGGCATGAGAAACAACCTAGCTAGCGGGACCAAATAGAGGAATAATTGTTGGTCAATTACTTATGCACTCAGAAACTGAGTTTCGAAGCGCCGACTTCAATCCAGAGCTCAACCTTCTTGCCGGATCTTGAGCAGTACTAGCTTGATCGACCCTGGCACTTTCCGTATAAAGTTGGGTGAGGACAGTCCCCATCCACTCGACGTGAGGACCTGCCCTCCATTGACTCTGATCCTCCGGTATTTTTGCAATATTTCTACGATAATGATACTGTGCGGGCGTCCGTCCCGCCCCATGGAACGACTCGACCGAGCGCGCCCAGGGACTCCTTATCCTATCCCGTGACCCCCGCTCCTCTGCTCCCACTCGTCACACCACTCACCCGCTCTCTCTCACCCCCCTGCTCCTCCACACCCACTCGCTGCCGCGCCACGCGCCGTTCTTCGGGCCACCACCGGGACGGACGCTGCGCCCGCGCGCCAGGTCGCTGCCGCCCCTCCCTCCCTCCGCGACCTCCATGAGACCCCCACCAGAGACGAGGACGACGGCAGCGGCTCCGATGAGGTAGGTTGGCCCTTCTTTGGATCTGAGTCATTCTCCTCCTCCTCTGGACCTGAGCGCTCCTCCTTCTCTGGATCCGAGCCCTCCTTCTTCTCCTCCTCTGCCTCCTCTGGATCTGAGGGATGCGGCGGTGGCTAGGCTTCCGGCGAGCTCTGGGGTCCTATTCCCTCCTCCCTCTGGCGAGCTCAAAGGTAATGAGCCAGGGACTGTTTTTTTACGCATTTTTTGTTGTTTCTCCCGTGTTGCAATGGGTTTTTTGGATGTTGCAACAGATGATTTTTGAACGTTGTAATGAGATTTTTGGGTCGTTGCAATAGATGTTTTTGCGATGTTGTAGTACTACTGCTTGAGATGTTGCAATACATAATTTTTAATGTTGCAGTACTTATATTTTTTGATGTTGCAGTATATGTTTTTCGATGTTGCAGTATATGTTTTCAATGTTGCAGTACATATTTTTCGATGTTGCAGTACATATTTTTTTCGATGTTGTAGTGCATAATTTTCGTTGTTGCAGTACTTATATTTTTCGATGTTGCAGTGTATGTTTTTCAATGCTACACTATATATTTTTGCGATGTTGTACTACATAATTTTTCCATGTGTTTGCAATGTTGCACTTGAAGTGTTTCGTGCCTTTTTGGGACAGGGGCGCGGTGGGGGAACGGGGTGCATTGGGGAACAGGGGGCAGGGGCGGGTTCCCTTCTATTCCGTTCTATAAGCTGGGTCCGTTCTATTCCATGCGGGGGGCGGGCGGGGTTTGGAAGGGGACCAGCGTCCGGACACACTTGTGTGCCAGACGTCCGGGCTCTAAAATCGTCAATATTTCTATGGTGCAAACTACTACTTCTAAATTTATACAATGATCGTGATCCCGGATGCATATGACCGTATGTTTGCGCATACACATTATTGTCAATCGTCCCTACGACGGCCTGGCGTGGACTGTTCTCACCATTTTTTTCCCCCACACTTTCAGCACAGAACAGCCAGGTGTTTCTTTCCTTCCAAATTTGCTAACTTACCAGAGAGAAAAGGGAGTCAAAATCCCTTTCGTTTGTCTCCTCGCCAATGACTGCGCAGCTGGAAGTCTGGAACCACCGGTCCTGTGAACATGATGCGAAGAAGCTAGAGATGGTCACTGGTCACGAGCTGGTCGCAAAGGACGACAAAGGTGGACAAGCCGACAAGCAGTGCTTGCTTCCGGAGTCTAGAGACCGTACCGTGACGCCCACACGTACGATACGATAGACTGTAGCAGGAGAAAATGGGGAGCATCGATCGGAGGGAGAACGAAACTAACGGACGTGCATGCAGTGGTTTGTACCAGCCAGCACCAGTGAGCTGTGTTACGGCAGCCTGTGGTGGTTTTTTTTTTTTTGGGAAACTTCAGCCTGTGGTGTTGGGAATTTGGGATGGCGTGGCGTGGGGCTGCCAACGTACCAGAGCGCACAGTATGCGTAACGGCTCACATGCCGGTGATCGAGAATAGCACAGTAGCTAGCCGTGTGTGCAGTGCCTGACGTCTCACGCGCGAACAGGCATGCATGCTTGCTTGCCATGGGCACGACAAGACGGTACGTATAAGCTAGCGGATCGGACGCGACGCGACGGTGCACATGTACACCAAGCAAGCACACCGCCGGCCGGCCAGCCGGGCTGGTTTCGGTCGTTGGGATGCTCTCGGCGCTCGCTTTCATTCCCTGCGCTCCGGATCGGAGGACCACGCACCGACGCACGCATGCGCCTTTGTATTGCTCGAAACCGAGCAAAAGGCGTGCACATGACATGGCCCCGACACGCGCGAGTCCCCTCTCTACCCTGCTTCTTGCTGTGCTGTGCTACTAGCTAGCCGGCAGGCAGCAGCTACCGATCGAGATACGTTCTTCTTCCATCTCCTCACCTCTCGCCACGCTGCTGCTGCTGCTGCTACAGACAGGAGGAGCCTGCACTGTCTCTATCTCTATCTATCCCCGGCTAGACGGCCATCCAGGCCGCAGACCGGCACTACCGGAAACGGCTTGTTCGCCGACGGTCACAGGGTCTGCCGATGGCCAACGAATAAGCCATCGGCAAACAGGAGGCTTTGCCGATGGCAAAGCAAAGCCATCGGCAAACAAATTTCGCCGACGGCCAAGCCATCGGCAAACCTCAGCCAACGGCAAAGACGGAATTTGCCGACGGCCGAGCCATCGGCAAATCTCAGCCATCGGCAAACACCGATCTTCGCCGACGGCCAAACCCAGGCCATCGGCAAACTTGGCCAGGCCAGACGTCGGCGGACTCCAGCCGACGCCGTCATCTTTGCCGACGGCCAGGCAGTCAGGCCGTCGGCAAAATATATGGCTATGCCGACGGCTGACCATCGGCAAACTATATATGCCGACGGCCTCTAGTTGCCGTCGGCAAAATTTGATTTTTTTTTTGAATTTGTCTTCCAGTTTTTTTCTGGTGTCTTCCTACCTCAAATAAAACCCAAGTCCAAAAGTTAGGACAATTTTGAGTTTTTTAGCTATATTCCGTAAATTATTTCTGTTTATTTGCATTTTTCCAGCGACTCCAAAGTTGAACTGCAGGTACATGAAATAATGAGATTTTTTTATTCAAAAGATGGTATTCATGATTCTAGGAGTATGTTGAGGCCGTATCTAGGAGCTCGCATGAAGTTAGGACCATGTTGGTGTCGTAGCATGGCGAGTTACGTGCGGAAAAAGTGTTTTTTAATTATAAAAATCCAAACGAAGTCCAAAATTGACGAAACTTCTTGACGTGTTATTTCATTGCATGTAGAGCCTATGAAAAAAGATCGAGACAATTTTGAGCAACTTGCGACGTTGGATGCCCAAAACCCAGACATGTCCACATGTGATCACAAGTAATCACATATGGAGATGTGTGAGTTTTAGCCATCCGACGTCACCACTTGCTCGAAACTTTTTAAAAATTTTACCACGGCCTCCACATGCCATGACAACATAACTCGTCAAGTTTCGTCAATTTCGGACTTCATATGGGTTTTATATAATTAAAAAACACCTTTTCCGCACGTAGCTCGCCATGCTACGACACCAACATGGTCGTCATTTCATGCGAGCTCCTAGATACGGCCTCAACATACTCCTAGAATCATGAATATCATCTTTTGAATCTAAAAATCTCGTTATTTCATGTACCTGTAGTTCAATTTTAGAGTCGTCGGAAAAATGCAAATAAACATAAATAATTAACGAAATATAGCTAAAAAACTCAAAATTGTCCCAACTTTTGAACTTGGATTTTATTTGAGGTAGGAAGACACAAGAAAAAAATTGGGCAGGAAAAAACAAAAAAAAAGCAAACTTTGCCGACGGCCGGAGCAGGCCGTCGGCAAAGATTGTTTGCCGATGGCCGTGCCCAGGTGACCATCGGCAAAGAAGGTGGCCCAGGCCGGCCCTGTGGCCGCCACGTGTGTATTGTTTGCCGATGGCCATCGGGCCAGGCCATCGGCAAACAGGTTTTTTTTTAAAAAAAATAAAAACCGCGCCCACCCGGTCGCGCCCACCCCATCCCCAACCCTAACCCGGCCGCGCCCCATCCCGACCCGCCGCCACCCTCGCCGCTCCGGCCGCGCCGCCGCCGCTCCGGCCGCCCCGCCCGGCAGATCCGGCGCCCCGGCAGATCCGTGGCCCCGCCACCCCGCCGCGGCCCCGGCGCCCCGCCGCGGCCGCCCGACCCCGCCGCCCCGCCGCGGCCCCGCCGCCCCGCCGCTTAAGGACATGTTCTACGAGGCGCGTACCCAGGCCCTCATCAGCTACTACGCCAACTTCAAGTCCATGAAGGTAGATAAGGAGCAAGTCAGGGAGATGATGTCTCATGAGGAGACCGACCTCACCGAGGAGCAGTACATGCTGGTAATATCAAAAACTTAAGTAATTGTCAGGAAACATCCGTTATGATTTCTTACATGACACATTCAATCCATTATCTGTAATATCAAAAACTTGAATGTCATGCAGATGCCTCCGGGCTGGTGCAGCAAGTACGAGGACTGCTGGCTTGTGATCGTCAGAGGGTGGCGTACGCCGGAGGCGTACGCGGAGCGCAGAGCACGTCGGGCGAAACGCAAGGCAGAGCTCGATAGGTCAGGGGTCTCACACCACCAAGGGAGCCAGATCCTGCCAGAGTTCATGGAAACATGGGTATGCTTCTGTTGATGCATTTGTTATCGCGCTCAATTGTCACTACTTGTAACCATGTTTGTGTTTTCCTCGCAGTCGGAGGCGCATGGTGGGCAGCAGATCAACGAGTTTGCGGGGTACGCGCTTGCTCACATCGGCAAGGCGAAAGCGCCCACCACCGTGTACAGCTCGTCGCTCGGGCCAGAGAGCTACACCAGCCCGGTCGTCTACGACAAGCTCACCCAGTACGCCGCCGCAGCTCGAGAGCGCCATGGCGAGGACCACGACCCCGCCACCGAGCCCCTTGACACTGACCTTGTGATGAGGCTTGGATCAGGGAAGCAGCAAGGCCGGTACTTCATGGCCAACAGCGTCATCGACCCGTCCTCTGTTCCGACGCTGAGCCAGATCCGCAGAGAAGACCGGCAAAGGGGGGGCGGATCGCAGATCCCCATAGCGCCTCGGCAGCAGAGCACCGCGCACATGGTGACGACACTTCAGGTAAGTGGAGTTTCATTCGTCGTTCAGTCGTTTCACGCATGATATACCTTGCCTTCAAATGCTGGTGTAATATTGCAGAGCACGGTGGAGCAGCTGCAGGCGGCCCATGCGGCCCAGGTGGCTCTCCAGGCGCAGCGGGATGCGGCCCATCAGGAGCAGCTGCTGGCACTTACGCAGCACTACCAGAGACAGTTGGCGGACCTGTCCCTACACTTCCGGGCCCAGATCCCGGGAATGCAGGAGCCACCTGCCTCGATCTTCGCTCCACCACCGATAGTTCCACTGCCTGTTCCTGTAGCTGGTCAGGTGAGCACAATGCTTGTCGTTTTAGCTTGTGCGGCCAGCCTGCAGGTACTAATTACATCACTTGGTCTTTGTGCAGGCACAGTCGGCGGGTTCGAACCCAACTCCGAGTGGTAGCCCTCCACTTGGTCCTTCTCCACAGGACGGCTGGCCACCTCACCAGAGCTTCCCCACGCAGCCGTACGCCTGGCCAGCTCCACCGCCACCACAGTCGCAGGGGTACGCCTCCTGGCCGTAGCAGGGGCACTATCGGCCTCCAGGCATCTGTCCGCAGCAGCTGGGGCAGTACTGGCAGTACGGATCGGCCCCGCAGTCGGGTTGGTCGCAGCCGGGTGGTGGGGGCTCGCCTTCGAGTTGGCCTCCGTGGGAGCAGGGTGGTGGGCGCTCTGGGACCCCTGGCGACGGCGCCTCGAGCTAGGTACTACACTTATCGCATTTGGACCTTGTATGATGATGACTATGTATGGATGACTATTTGTGGATGACGATCGACTACCGTGGCTTGTGTATGGATGAAATTGGACATTTGTCGCTTGTGTATGGATGAAATTGATGACGATCGACATTTGGTGATGCAAATGGTGTTTTGATGCTATATATGTGGATCATATGATATATATGTGATGTATGTGTGTAAATATTGTCGAAAAAGCTAGCAAACAGAAAAAAAAGGAAAAAAATTTTTTCCCAGATTTGCCGATGGCCAGCCGTCGGCAAACCTGGGAGTAGGTGTCGGGAAAAACAGGTTTGCCGATGGCAGGACTGGCCGTCGGCAAAATGGCCATATGTTTGCCGATGGCCGGCCATCGGCAAACCATCTATGCCGACGGCCAGGGCCATCGGCAAAAAAATTCAGAAATAAATAAAAATCGCCTTTGCCGACGGCCGACCATCGGCAAACACGCCGCCTTTGCCGATGGCCGGCAACGTTAGCCGTCGGCAAACAGGCCGTCAGGCCTGACGGACGGTCGGCTGACATGGCGTGTTTGCCGATGGTGGCCGCGGCCATCGGCAAAGCTATGCCGACGGCCTGACAGGTGGCCATCGGCATAGACGCCTTTGCCGATGAAATGTCTGCCGATGGCGCTATGCCGATGGCCACCTGAGATAGCCATCGGCAAACTCTTTGCCGATGGCATTTTCTTCTTCGCCGATGGCTTTGGGCCATCGGCAAACAAGCTAGATCCGGTAGTGCGGCCATCTGGTCAGGCCTGCTGGTTGGTGTACTGGGTCATGCTTCCATAACATCTCCTTGATGGTGGATACCGGGACCTCATCGATCAGCCCATCATCAGTGGTCCAGGCGCCGGCGTGCACAGCCTCTCCGGTAGGCCGGCGCGGCCTGCTCAGCAGCTCGCTCTAGCTAGCTATATGCTCTACCTTAGTTTGCTGCTCTATATATAGTCTTCCTTTAACTTTTGAGACATGTATAGGTATATGTACCTTTCTGATCTTGATACCTAAAGAACTGGCCCGTGCCTGCCATTATATACGTACGACGTCCAAATTCCAAAAAAGATTCGACAAGGAGATGGCCGGAGTGCTGAATAACGCACTCGTGAGGGCCCAAGAGACCTTTTGGTTGCTGGATGTGAAAGGCAACAGTAAGGTCTATCTTCACCTTATTGTTACTTATTAGAGGCACTCAACGAAGTCTCTGCGTTAATCCTTACCAGATGTGATAAAATTCTCCCAAACATAGAAAGACATTATCATCATTTGATAGACTCTTATGACCATTGATGTAATAATAATGAGATCTATTTTGTTTTCTAAAAATAACCACCGTTGTCATTATGAAAAACAACATAAAATAACCCCTAAATCTGCATCTAAATTACATATATCTGGTGTTATGAAACATAATCTTTAGTAAACTCCCTAAATTTGTATCTATATTACCTCTTCCAATTATGATAGATAATCTAAGTAACCACTCCAATTTACATCTAAATTACCTAATTTGGTTATTATTAAAAATAAAATAAAATATTCTCTCAAATCTACATCCAAATTACCACCATACCATTCATATCAAGTATCCATGCAAGAGCACTATATAAATATATACCAAGGAAAATTTTCATAAAATACAAAAAGAGTTTGACTTATTAGGTCGGAACTAAAATGACTTACGATCTGAAACGGATGGAGGCAGCAATCTAATACCTACTATTTTGCACTATTGTGCTGGAAGAACAGAGTACTCCTGTGTTTCAAATTGTATGTCATTCTGGCTTTTCGAGATACATGGCTTTTGCTATGCACCTAGATACACATTACATTACATCTAGATAAATGGTAGAAGCTATGTATCTTGAAAAGCTAAAATGACTTACAATTTGGAATGAAGGGAGTAGAAATTAAAGGGGGTTGTATGCTATATTGATCAAAAGGAACAAGCATGAGGAACAATTAATCATCGATCACGTGATAATGGAATATACTCCACATTGTACCCTCGAACCATGTCTCATATGCAATATACTGTTATATCTTCACAGCAAAAAGTGCATGCCATATGTTGGTTGTGTGTTAGTGAGAGATGCTTTTCTTGGTCGAGAAACCCAAAAGCTGTACTGCAAATGATCAATTCCCATGGTAGAAGCGTGTTGTTGGGTATCAATGATCCCGATGCCCGGAGACGACGCTAAGAACTAGCCTTTCGATAAATCAGGAACATGATCATGAACCTAGCTAGCCCTTTGGTGTGGGGGCCCGTCCCAACCGACCATAAGGGAAGTCTCGCCTCGACCGGCCCCAAGGATGTGGGCTCCATCTTGCCCGATCCTCTGGGCACAGGCTCCACCTCGCCCGACCCCTTAGGTGCAAAGTTTAAAATAGCGGGCTATTGAAAATAGCAGCAACTTTTTTTCAGAAGTTATGCAGGTATAGCGGTGCTATGACAGATAGCGTTTTATAGAAAATACATGAAAAACACCCATGATTGATGAAAAAACATGGTAAATATGAATTTCAATAATAGGTTTCCATAAGTATAGGTAACATTACTAAATACCAATATGACATTGCAACATGGTTCATGAAAGCTTAATTGTCCAAAGTACCAAATTATTAGCAAATGATAATTGATAATCTAGTCTAAGATGGAGTTCTGAGAGTGAGACGGAGAAGATTTGTCACTTAGCGGCGCTATAGCACGTAATAGCGGTGCAATAGAGTGTAATAGCGGCGCTATAGCGCATAATAGTGGCGAAAGTTGTCATAGCGGCAAAAATACAAATAGCTTAGCGTCAAGCCTGTCAAACCACTATAGCGCTGCTATAGCCCGCTATTTTAAATTTTGCTTGGGTGCGGGCCTAGCCGCATCCAACCCCGTGGGGAAGGCTCCGCCTCGTTCGACCCTGGGGGCACGGGGTCCGCCCCCCACGACCCTGAAGAGGATTCCATTTTGCCTGACCCGGGGGTTGCAGAGTCAGCCTCAAGCAGGGGCACGGGCTCCAGCAAGGGCCCCCGCCGCCCCCAAACCGCCACGAACGCGGGGTGTAGGCCCGAGATCAAGTCCCTAACGCTAAGGAAGGGGCGAGCGCGTCTCGATGTGACCAGTGGCCACCACAGGATATGCCTAGGCACTCACGTCTCCAACAGTGTCGAGCGGATCAACACTGTGCCGCTCGATCTCCGTGCGACTCTAGACAAGGCGATCTGTTGACCATACCTTACGCTAGGGAGAGACGAGGCGCCACGGCCGAGCAGTGGTGCCTGCCTGTAGCACCAGTGATGGGCAGGGGCATCATGACCAAGACAACGGCGCCCGCCTATAGCACCGGGGACGGACAAAGCGCCACATGCGCACACCCTCATTATCGTCTGCAAGACCTACAGGACCCGCCCACGGAGGAGAAGGGCAGCGCAGCCCCGGGGCTCTCTCCTTCTCTGTTCTTCTCTTTTTTCTTTTCCTCTCTCTCTCGTGTACCCCTAGTCCTTCCCTTGGTCTATAAAAGGGAAAGCTGGGCACCCCACTTGGAGATCCTTTTTTGGCCAACGACTCAGAAGCATAACACAACACTCGGAGGCACTTCAACTCCACTTCACCTTCACCAGAGACTTCAGAGCCCGTCCCTCTCTCGACCGTTTGTAACCCCTACTGCAAACTCAAGTGCAAGTAACATGAACAGCTCGCCACTGGACTAGGGACATTCCGCACGAACCAGTATAAATCTTTGTGTCCTCTTTGCACAACATCCGAACCTAGACGCGCAATCCACAAATTTTACTAGTCGGTGGTTTCTAAACACCGACAGTTGGCACACCAGGTTGGGGCCTTTTGCGTGTCTCATCGCTCTCATCAGGCTTCGGATGGCCAGTCGTGGCATCGACTAGATCCCGGGTGCGCACGTGCACTTCGAGAGTCTGGACTTCCTCACCATGACGGATCCCGCCCCTGTCCGGCCTCCACGCTCCGCAAGACTCAACGCCGCCGTCGAGGCCCTCGAGAAGCTGCAGCTGCATACCCCGG
This sequence comes from Saccharum hybrid cultivar R570, assembly GCA_038087645.1. NCBI lineage: Eukaryota > Viridiplantae > Streptophyta > Magnoliopsida > Poales > Poaceae > Saccharum > Saccharum hybrid cultivar. Next base: position 15,179,956 of record JAQSUU010000563.1, read on the forward strand.
AGGCCCACGCCCCCGGAGGCAACTAGCTTCTCAACTTCAACTCTGCGTGGTTGGAACGCCAGCTTTCCGTCTTCCTAGGGCCCCAGCCATCCTAGGAGGACCGACGTCACTTTTCTTTCTTCTACCAACGACACGACACAGCTCGCCGGAAGAGAATCGCTCTCCCCGGCGTATCTCACCCAGAACGCTTGACAAGCATTTCTGTTTGGGCTGCACGACGCTATCGGGACCATCGATCGCCTTGTGGCACGGCACGTGCATCCTCCCCCCGCGGTTTCCGCCGTAGGGAGGACCATACGTCATCGGGGAGGTGCTCCGACCAAGCACCTACAAGCTCAAGGCCATGGATGGCCAACTCTTCACCAACGCGCAGAATGTTAAACAGATACGTCGCTTCTGCCCCTAATTTCTTCCAAGTTGTTAACATACTTGTGAAAAATCATGTTTCTAAAATAAAAAGTACTTTCCCCTATGGGTTGCATTGTCATATCCTTGGTTTTTTGTGACACCCGACCCTAGCGGCGGCCCGGGGTCGGGCCTCACTCGGGGGCTGGTAAGGGTATATACATATTTAGAAATGCTCTTTGCATCCGATCCCTTCTTACGTTCAGAGCCCAAAGCAAGAGATCGCGGAAAACGGATTCTGAGTAAAACTGGGCGAACCGCAAAAAACCCACGCCCCGATAGCTATGGTGCTTTTGCTCTCCAGCGTGATCAGAGTCTTTTTCGCTCGCACCTCGAACTTTGTAACCTTAGCGTCGAGACAGATCAGACCGCACCAACCGACCCTAGCAACAGTCGGGAGTCGGTCCTTGCTCAGGAGGGCTATTATGAATATCTAATATTCATGAGCACTTTTTTGCAGTTGACCCCTCCTTATGCTAAGACTTAGAGGTAAGAGTCGTGGGAACAAACCCTGAGTAGGGCAGGTTAGATTGCGAAAGGCCTTCGCCCCGGCGGCTACCATACCTTTGCTCACCAGTGCAATCAGAGTTTGTCGCCTGTGCCTCGAACTTTCTAAACTTAGCGTTAGGAGGGATCGAATCGCAATCAAATCTTTTTACGATAAAAAAGGACGAGTGTTTAAATGACAAAAGCTAAAAGTTTTTTCATCAGTCAAACTCAAAGAAAAATACTTGCTCGAATTACAAGTCCCCGGGCACCACACCCCAGCTCACTAAGGGACAACCTCGTCCTCTACTGATTCTCTAAATTTCGTGTAGGGGAGTCCAGCTGGTTGTTGATGTAGTCGGGGGCGTAGCCTTGGCTCATCGCCGCCAAGTCAATGTTCTCGTAATGAGAATGGGTGATCGCGAGTGACTGATGGATGCCGAAGCAGAGCGCAAGCCTCATGATCTCGAGATCCCGGTCAGTGATCCAGGTGGCACGAACCGCAAGGGAGCTCCCCTCCTGCTCCAGGACCAGCGAGAGGTCATCGCAGGCCAAGCCGACGGCGGCGCGCAAGGCTCCGTGCTCATCATGCTCCTTTTGGAGGGAGTCCCCCAGGTCTCAGCTCTTCACCACCTCCTTTGTGAGCCTATATTCGAGACCTGTCCAAGCCATTACGCCAACCGTGTCAAAAAGGGCACCTCAGATCCAGGAAGAAGAATGACATGGGGCCTGAAGGCTCACCTTTGACGTCTGACCAAAGTTTGTCCATCTCCGTGCACTGCTGGGACACCTTAGTCTCTAGGGTATGAATTCTTGCCTTGCCCTGACCGAACTCCATGGCAAGCCTGGCAGAGACGCCCTCGGCCTTCAACTTTAGGTCCCTCTCCATTTCAACCTCACCCAGGAGGTCATTGACCCGCCCACGAGCGTCATCACGTTCCTGCCGAGTCGAGTCACGCTCTGCGCATAGCCTCGCCATGGCTTGGAGCAGATCATCCCGCTCCTTCCGCACCCGCTCGGCTTCCATGTCATCCTTGCGTGCCCTTTTAACCAAGGCCGCGGCCTTCTCCTTTGCCTCGACGGCGTGCCGACGGGTGTTCGCCTCCCTGGTTCAGAGATTGGCCACCTCCTCGGTGGCAGGGGCGAGCTCGGCTACCCTCTGGCGAGCGATGGCAAGTTACGCAATCAGCTCCCCGCACAGCCGCGCTTCCTCGGCGAGATGGTCCCAAACGTCCCTCTCGTGATGGAGGAACATGAACTTCTCTCGGCTACGCTCCATGAGGGACTACAAAGGGGACACAGGTTAGAAGCACACGAAGAACAAACAAAGCATGGGAGCATGAATAGATCATACCTGACCGACCAGGGTGACGATGTCACGCAGCGAGTCCAACGCGATCGTCAGAGAGTAGACCGCAAATCCGACCCCCGTCTAGATGGTGCCCCAGTCTTTCGCCTCCTCCTTGTCATCAAGGACGAAGAACGACGACTCAGGATTTTGCCTCTCGGCCCACTAGATCCGGGGGCCTCCCCACGCGTGCGGCTTGCCACCCACCCGAAGCAGAGCCTGGGATGGCCCTGCGCTGACACCAGGCGATGTCGACCCCTCCTGCGGCAATGCCTCCTCCGTAACGGTCCATCTGGTGGCAGCAGGGGTGGGTGACACGGGCACGGACACCCGACCCATCGCCACGTCCTCCACGGATGCCTCGGACGCACCCGCCTCTATCTGTCTTGATGTTGACGCAGTCGCCGGCACGACCGACGGCTCCGGTTGTGCCGTCTCCACCGCGGACACCTCGAGCGCGCTCTCCTCCGTCCGCCCTGCCATAGCCACAGCGACTCACACAAGCGACAACTATGGTGGTGTCACCACCATCACGGGCAATGCCACCTCCGTCCGTGCGAGCGACGACACCATCTGCGCCGTCTCATCTTGAGACATAGTAGTCGCGCCTGGCCGCGGCACGTCTGCCATAGACGCTGCTGTCTGTACCTGCGGCATCGCAACTGCACCTGGCCGCACTGTGTCCTCTACGAGCGCCTCATGCGCGCCCTCCCCCACCTGCACCACAGGCGCGGCCGCCATTGTCAGCGGCACTCCCGCAGATGACGCCGAGGATGCCCCGACGCCAACCCTCCCCGCCTCTAGCACGGTGTCGGCTGGCTCATGGCGTGTCGACCGGCGAACAAGGACCTTCTGCGGTGTGAGCTGTAGGAGAACTCCGCGTTCGCCAATGCTGCAAAGGGTGCAACGCTCAGCCATCGGCGAAATTCGTTAAAACAAGAGGAGCGAAGAATTTTTAACTCGCCTCGGTGCCACCGGACGACAACGCTTTGGGGCCGGCCTCCTTGATCCCGGCTGCTCCTCATCGGCACGCTACTGCTTCGAGCCCTCTCTCTGGTCAGAGGGCCTAGATGGGGCAAAGTGGCTAGCCTTCGTCGGTCCCGAGGGCCCATCGTCATCCACATGATACGGGAAGGGTCCCAACGCCCGCAAGGACGAATACAAGTCATCATCCGCCAGTTGCAGCAAGGATAGATCCGCGACATTGTCCTGCAGTGCATCCCATTGGACACTGTCGTCCCCCTCCACTTCCTTCTCCTCATCGTCTTCCTCCTCTTTCTCCTCCTCTTCCTCCTCCGACCCTTGGCGCCGCTTCCTCCAGTCCAGCTTCGCCCGCTCCCTCCTCGTCTTCTTTGTTTTCTCGTCGTCCTTCTTCTTCTTCTTTTCGGCCGCAGCACGATTCGCCGCCCTCACAATCGCGTCCTCCGGCAACGGCGCGTTGGAGGCTCGGGCGAAGAAGCCAGGCTGCACGACCCGCCACTCAGAATTGGACAAGCAGAAGAGGGTCGACCGGGAAAGGAATCAGGGAAGAGGCATACTATTTCAATGAAACCTAGCTCTGGGCGCATCACGGGATGTCCCAAAATCGGGAACTCGAATGTGATGGTGTTCACCTCCATCGCCTCCCGGATGCATTGCTCAATCTCGTCGTTGCAGAGCGGCTCCTAGGAAAGCACCGTCCCCTCAAGCGACGCAACGGGCGTCATCTAGTGTAGCGGGAGCGCACACGCCATTAGTGGCGCCACCCTCCTCGCATGGTACGCCCTGACGACGCCGGTGGCATGGAGGCCATGGCGCTTCAGAAGCACGATGGCCTTGAGGAGGTCGCCCAGCCTCCTCTTCTCCTTATCGATGGGGCCCCATCCCCATGACTGTGGTGGCTCCTCGATCAAGCGACCAGAGAACATCGGCAGGGGGCATCAGCGTCGTTCTTCAAGTAGAACCACTGCTTGTGCCACCCCTTATTGGACTTCGACAAGGCGGTGGCCATGTACTCGGACGCCCGGCAGCCTCGGAGGTGGGTACTCACGCACCCCATCGGCACCGACAGGTCCTCCCCCCTCTTCTCCCTCTTCTTCTGTAGGGAGACGGAGAAGAAATATTTCCACAACTCGAAATGGGGCTCTACCCCCAAATACCCCTCGCACAATGCGATGCAAGCAGCGATGTGCTGAACCCCGTTGGGGTTCAGGTGCTACAGCTCGATGTCGTAGTAATGCAGTAGCCCCTGGAAGAATTGGTGAGGGGGAACCGCAAGCCTGCGCTCGTGGAATGGCATGAAGGAGACAACATAGCCATCGGGCGGCATCGGCACCTCCTCGTCGCTGGGCATGATCCACTCATTCACCTTCGTCCTCGCTCGGAGGAGCCCGTGCTTGACAAGGGCCTCCATGCGAGCACGGAGGATGTCAGAGCGATGCCATGACTCCATGAAGGAGGGAGGGTGAGAGACTCTAGCGCTGGCGGCGGAGTGGTGGCGGAAGGACGAGAGTAAGAAATCCTGGCGCTGGCGGCAGGGGAGCGGATGCGATGAGATTGCGATTGAGTGTACCGATGACGGGAGGTAAGGCTCTCTATTTATGGGGGGCGGGTAGAATGAGAAGGCGAACCGCCCGCCTAGATCCGCATGCCTGTCGTGTCCCATCACCACGCCCCTCCGGGAATCGTGTACATGCCATACCCGGCTGCTCCCTTGACGGACGTGCCGGACGGCGATTTGTCCACTCCGATGGGCCACGGACTGCTACAAGAGGGGTACAGGGCTGAAAACGCTCTTATGGCCCAATAAGGCCCAGCAACGGGTTCGACAACCACTCCGGGGCACCACTGGAGTGAGGGGTGGCAGAGGATGGGCCCGCTAGCGGCCAGTACCCGGGCGCCCGACCGCCGCGGGCATCCCGGTCCATGTTCGAGTCTTGACGGTAGTCGGACCATAGTTTTTCCTCGAAGAAAGGCAATGAGCCCCCGTGACCGGTCGAACGGACCTAGGAACTATATGGACCGACCATCAGAAACCTAGAGTCAGTCGCCAGCCGACCCAAGCTAGATCCCCACAAACGGGAAGCAGGGCCCCACTTGGACTAACCCGTTAACAGCTCACCGAGCACCATGATTCATCCAGCGAGGAAAATCGTGGCACGACTCAGCCCCTCTGTTTTGTCAAAAAAATGCTTAAGGGATGACGATCACAAGACGGGCTGACCCTTCGGCCAGACCCCCGCTACGTGTAGGGGCTCGGGGGCTCGGACCTTCAAAGAGACCCTGTGCAAGGTCACAGACAAACTATGAAGCAAACACCCAGGCATGAGAGCGCCACGGGCATCTCGACCCCTCGATCCATCCCTCACTACGCGCGGGGACACGGGAATCGGCCTCACGAAATATCTAGTGCGAAGTCACAGGAAGGACGTGTATTTCCTAAATAAGGGTCAGAAGTGCTAAGACCTCAGAAGACAATCAACACCGACTAAGACCCACCAATTTGGGAATTAAGCGTCCGACTACGACAAATAGTGTCGGTACCAATACTATAGGGGTACCTACATTCAACGATAATAAAAGTTAAAACGACTAAGTCACGACGAAGCACAGCCCACTACGCGCGGCAGATCTGTCTCGTACGAGGCCGGCTCGACGGAATGCCTCGACCGCGTCCTGTCCCCGACTCGTACGAGGCCCCCTCGACGGGAGGCCTCGACCGCGCTCCGACCCGCACGAGGCTCGATCGCCCCCCGGGAGCGCTCCGACTCGCGTAAGCCCAGGTCGAGGCGCTCGACCCCCTCTGTCTCACCTACCACGGGACGAAAAGTCAAGGCATTTAAAACAACTAACAACTACCACCTACCGGCATGGCCGCGGCCTGGGTCGACGTGGGAACAATACCAGTGTCAGTCCTCGCTGTTTTACCGCCCATCCCGTGATGGGAAGTGAAAAACGTCACTGTGCCCACCATACCTAACACTATGCATCACTAGCAACCCTCGAGGGAGGATACGACAAGGCCCGTATGCCGTAATTCCAGGGATTCGGACTTATCCACTCGGCCTCGACCCGACCTCGACCAGGCCTCGACCCTCGACACAGCGCAACCGGGAAGAAAGGACGGTATGGCACGGCGCTCCGGGTCTTTTCAGCACCCCGTCTCCTACGACATCACGTGCCCAGGGATGGCCTCCCATTTCTACGGCACGTCGCTACAGTCACCCCAACAGGGATCGACAAAACATCATTTCAAGGCTCCCCGTCGCCTTGGCCTCCTCTCGTCCTATAAAAGGGGGAGGCCGGGGCTTCACGAGGGGCAAGAGGCAACGAGAAGCAGACATCAGACGAACAGCTAGCCATACACAACATAGCGATCAACATCTCAAGCAATCATCTTGTACTCTTTCTTTTCCTTTTGAGACTTGGGCTCGACACCCTCTCTCGCAAGCTTGTAACCCCTACGCAAGCACCTCGGTGCAAGGAAATACAAATCTCTCCCCCCCGCTGGACGTAGGGCCTTCTTTTGCCCGAACCAGGATAAACCCCCGTGTGTTCTCCTTGCATCACCATCCAGGAAAGGGACACGCAGCATTTTACTCGTTGGTTTAGGACCCCCTCGGGTCCGAACACCGACAGTTGGCGCGCCAGGTAGGGGATCGCTGCGTGCCAACGTCGCTTTCCCGCCTTTTTTTTCCTGGATGGCTGACCCCGAACGCCCTATCCCGTTGGCCACGGTGATCTGGTTCGGGAGTTTGGAGTTCATGTCGCTCGGCTATGGCTACGATATGGTCCTACTCCCGCCTAGGCACCCTACCGACGAGGATTACGAGCTCTCCCAGCCTGGGGGAGCAATCCGCCGGTATCGTCGCTCCAGGCAGGCGCGAGCCGCTCGGCGGCGGCGAGCCCGGCGCAACCATCGTCTCCACCTCGCGGAGGGTGATGGAATTCCCCGTTCCGGCACTTCCCAGCCAGGCGCCGGCCCAGATCTCCTCGTGGAAGGTCTGGGAAGGATAAGCTTGGCCGAGGACAACATGCCGACGGAGAACCCCGCCGCTCCTCCGCCCGGTGCGACACCATTGCCCCGTGCATCCTTTCCGGCGTGGGCAGCAACATCGCCTTCGCCGTTTCCATTTGGGCTAGTTTCGGCTGCCCAGGTGTATGCTTCTTCCGTGAGCACTTGCTTGAGTGCTTATGAGGAACTCCCCGGGCACCATCTACGCTCCGCTCTGGACCTCGTCGCGTCCACACCGGCTTCTGATTATCTGGACTCTACTGAGACGCCAGAAACAGAATCCCGTGTGACCGCTTCCCCACGCCGCAACCTCGGTAGCGGCTCGCAACGGCCATGCATTCCCCCGTCGTACTATTACTTCGGCGCCCCTGACTCCGACTCGGCCGACGACACCTACGATCCGACTCGCGAATGCTTCAACGTCGACGTTGAAAGCGCGTCGGATTCGGAGGATGAGGAGCTAGCCGAAGGAGGGCACACGCCACTTCATGTCGAGCACCCCGCTGACCGGGACGAGGCTCAACTCCTTGCGGATCAAGGAATGCTGCTCGAGCAAATCCGCGAGTTGCAGGAAAAACTTGACGAAGAACGGCAAAACCTGTATCTGCTCCAGCAAACCCTCGAGCGTGAGCGTGCGGAACGCGCGCCTGGCGGGAGAGCTCGCGAGAGAGCTCGCGACGTCAACCGTCGCATCGACGAGGACCGGGTCGTCGACCCCCCGGTTTTCGCTCGAGCCAGCCAGAACGTCGTCGCCGCCGCCATGCTCCTCCGGAACATGCCCGAGCCGTCGAACCCCGATGCCCGCCGAGCTCGAGATGAGATCCGAGAACTCCTCGAGACCGCTGCCCTGCAGCAGGCCGAGAGCTCTGCCTCGAGGCGACGCGAGCCCGCCTCGGAGCGGCTCGCAGAGCCCTCTCGGCAAGAGAGAGACGCCTCGGTTCATCCCGAACCTGCCCGACGGATCCGGATGGCTCCCGCCCCTGAACCCGTCACTCACGACCATGGACCTCGAGACACCCGTGGCAACATCGTCGAGCGCCGCACGCGCAAGCACGGTGACGGTGTGGCTCGGGGTTACCATGTGCACAGGGGTGGGCGTTATGACAGCTCGGAAGATCGTAGCCCCTCGCCCGAGCCTCCGGGCCCTCGGGTCTTCAGCAAGGCTATCCGTGAAACGATACTCCCGGCACGGTTTCGCCCTCCCACGACTCTTGCCAAGTACAACGGCGAGACCAAACCCGAACTTTGGCTCGCCGATTTCCGCTTGGCATGTCAGCTGGGCGGGGCCACCAACGACCGGGTCATCATCCGACAGCTCCCCCTGTTCCTCTCCGATACCGCTCGAGCCTGGCTCGAGGACCTCCCGCCTCAACAGATCCACGACTGGGATGACCTCGTGAGGGTGTTCGAGGGGAACTTCAAGGGAACTTACATGCGCCCCGGCAACTCGTGGGATCTCCAGAGTTGCAAGCAGAAACCTGGTGAATCCCTCCGGGATTACATCCGGCGCTTCTCCAGGCAACGCACCGAGCTACCCAACGTCACCGACTCCGACGTGATCATGGCTTTCCTCTCGGGCACCACTTGCAAAGAGTTGGTCCGAGAGTTAGGCCGTCACACCCCCCTCACTGCCAACGGGCTGATGGACATCGTCACCAACTTTGCCGCCGGCGAGGAGGCAGTTGGTGCCATCTTTGGCGGCGAGCAGGACAAAGGGAAGCAGAAGACCGATGATCCTGCGAGCTCCACCCGGGGCTCCAAGAGGAACAACCGCAAGAAGAAAAAAGGCCAGCAGGGCAAGCTCGAGGCCCCGGCCGACGAGCTTGTCGCTGCTACCGAGCGCAAGAAGCCTCGAGGCCCCCCTGGCGGGGGCATCTTCGACAAAATGCTTAAAGAGCCATGCCCTTACCACAAGGGACCCATTAACCATAACCTCGAGGATTGCCATATGCTCCGCAGGTACTTCGAGGGCGCAGGCAGCAAGAACACCGACAAGAAGGAAGACCCAAAGGGTGATGACAAGGATGAGGGGTTCCCCGAGATCCACGACTGCTTCATGATCTACGGAGGACCCTCGACCCGCCTCTCAGCGCGCCAGCGCAAGCGAGAGCGGCGAGAGGTTTTCTCCGTACAAACGGCGGTCCCTCGTTTCCTCGACTGGTCTGCGGTGGCCATCACTTTCGACCGTGATGATCATCCTGACTACGTCCCCAGTCCAGGGGTCTACCCTCTTGTCGTTGATCCCGTCATCGCCAACACACGCCTCACCAAAGTACTCATGGACGGCGGAAGCAGCCTCAACATCATCTACTCCCAGACCCTCGACCTCCTGGGGGTCGAGAGAGCGCGCCTCCAGCCTAGCGTCGGGGGCTTCCACGGAGTCGTGCCAGGAAAGCGGGCGGAACCCCTCGGACGGGTCGATCTGCCCGTTTGTTTTGGCACGCCGGCCAACTTCAGGAAGGAGACTCTCACCTTCGAGGTGGTCGGATTCCGTGGGACATACCACGCCATCCTCGGGCGCCCGTGCTACGCCAAGTTCATGGCTGTGCCGAACTACACCTATCTCAAGCTCAAGATGCCCGGCCCAAACGGCGTCATCACTGTGGGGCCCTCGTACGAACACGCCTACGAGTGCGACGTCGAGTGCGTCGAGCACGGCGAGGCCGTTCTGGAGACAGTGGCTCTGGCTGCGGACCTCGACGGCCTCGCCAACGAGATTCCCGACCCAAAGCGCCACGCCGGCAGCTTCGAGCCCGCGGAGGACGTCAAGATCGTGCCCCTCGACCCCGCTGATCCCAACGGGAAGGCGCTGAACGTCAGCGCCACCCTCGACCCGAAATAGGAAGCCGTGCTCGTCGACTTTCTCCGCGCAAACGCCGACATTTTCGCGTGGAGTCCCTCGGATATGCCGGGCATACCCAGGGAAGTCGCCGAGCACGCCTTGGAGATCCGGGCCGGATCCAAACCGGTGAAGCAACGCCTGCGCCGCTTCGACGAGGAGAAGCGCAGGGTCATCGGCGAGGAGATCCACAAGTTACTGAAGGCCGGGTTCATCAAGGAAGTTCACCATCCCGAGTGGCTAGCTAATCCTGTATTAGTTAAGAAAAAGAGTGGGAAATGGAGGATGTGTGTAGACTATACTAGTTTGAATAAAGCATGTCCGAAAGTTCCCTTTCCTTTGCCACGCATTGATCAAATCGTTGATTCAACTGCGGGATGTGAAACTCTTTCGTTCTTAGACGCCTATTCCGGTTACCATCAGATCAAAATGAAGGAGTCCGACCAGCTCGCGACTTCATTCATCACCCCGTTCGGCATGTATTGCTATGTTACGATGCCCTACGGTCTCCGGAACGCAGGGGCAACGTACCAGCGATGCATGCAGCATGTTTTCGGAGAACACATCGGATCAACCGTCGAGGCATACGTCGATGACATCGTAGTCAAGACCAGACAAGCCGATGATCTAGTGGGCGACCTCGACATTGCCTTCAAATGCCTCCGGGCTAAGAATATCAAGCTCAATCCGGAAAAATGCGTTTTTGGCGTCCCTCGAGGCATGCTTTTAGGGTTCATCGTGTCTAAGCGGGGCATCGAGGCCAATCCAGAAAAAATTTCTGCGATAACCAAGATGGGCCCCATCCGAGATCTGAAGGGCGTGCAGAGGGTCACGGGCTGCTTGGCGGCGCTCAGCCGTTTCATTTCGCGCCTCGGCGAAAAAGCGCTCCCTCTGTACCGCCTCCTGAAGAAATCGGAACACTTTTCCTGGACCCTCGAGGCCGAGGAAGCCCTCACAAAACTCAAGGTTACGCTCTCTAACTCGCCAATTCTCGTCCCTCCGACCCCAGGAGAACCGCTCCTACTTTACGTCGCTGCCACGTCACAAGTAGTCAGCGCGGTCCTGGTCGTCGAACGGGCCGAGGAGGCTCATACCTTGCTCGTCCAGAGGCCGGTCTACTTCATTAGCGAGGTGCTCTCGGAAACCAAGGTCCGTTACCCTCAAATCCAGAAACTGCTATATGCTGTCATCTTGACACGGCGCAAGCTCCGACACTACTTCGAGGGCCACCCGATTACTGTGGTTTCTTCTTTCCCCCTGGGAGAGATAGCCCAGAACCGGGAAGCCTCGGGTAGGATTGCCAAGTGGGCGGTCGAGCTCATGGGCGAAACCTTATCTTATGCGCCACGCAAAGCTATAAAGTCACAGGTATTGGCAGATTTCTTGGCTGAATGGACCGACACCCAGCTCCCTCCCGCACAGCTCCAGGCCGAGCTCTGGACCATGTACTTCGATGGGTCTTTAATGAAAACAGGAGCAGGCGCGGGCTTGCTCTTCATCTCACCCCTCGGGGTTCACATGCGCTATGTCGTCCGGCTCCATTTCCCTGCGTCCAACAACGTCGCCGAATACGAGGCACTCGTCACGGGGCTGAGAATCGCCATCGAGCTCGGGGTCCGACACCTTGATGTTCGAGGCGACTCCCAGCTCGTGATCGACCAGGTCATGAAGAGCTCGAGCTGCCGCGACCCCAAGATGGAAGCCTACTGCCAGGAAGTGCGGCGCCTCGAGGACAAATTTCACGGCCTTGAGCTCAACCACATCGCACGCAGGTATAATGAGGCCGCCGACGAACTCGCGAAAATCGCGTCCAGTCGAACTACGGTTCCACCAGACGTTTTCGCGAAAGATCTCCAGCGGCCATCCGTCGACCTTGGACCAGACGGAGGGGTCGACGAGACGTCACTCGACCCCCCACCTGAGGCAGAGGCCCCCTCGACCGGGGCCGAAGCCATGCAGGTGGAAGGATCGACCCCACCATCTGATTTCGAGCCTGATTGGCGCGCGCCATACCTCGACTATCTTATCCAAGGGGACCTCCCCTCGAGTAAGACCGAGGCTCGACGGATCGCCCGCCGGGTCAAAACCTTTGTGATCATTGGCGACGGTAGGGAGCTGTACCGACGCAGCCCTACAGGCATTCTCCAACGTTGCATCACAAACAAGGAAGGCAGGGACCTGCTCAGCGACCTGCACTCGGGGGCTTGCGGTCACCACGCTACGCCTCGAACCCTTGTCGGGAACGCCTTTAGACAAGGGTTCTATTGGCCGACCGCGGTCTCCGACGCCGTCAAGCTAGTACGCTCCTGTAAAGGTTGTCAGTACTATGCGAGACAAACTCATCTTCCGGCTCATGCTCTACAAACCATTCCCATCACGTGGCCGTTTGCCGTTTGGGGCCTTGACCTTGTCGGACCTCTAAAGAGGACAACAGGCGGCTTCACCCACTTGCTCGTCGCCATCGACAAATTCTCCAAATGGATCGAGGCTCGCCCCATCACCAGCATTAGGTCCGAACAAGCTGTGCTTTTCTTCACCGACATCATTCATCGCTTTGGGGTCCCCAACTGCATCATCACAGACAACGGCACCCAGTTCACTGGTAAAAAGTTTCTGGATTTCTGTGACCACCATCACATTCGCGTGCTCTGGTCGGCCGTAGCTCATCCAAAAACAAACGGCCAAGTAGAGCGTGCCAATGGCATGCTCCTACAGGGCCTGAGACCCAGAATCTTTGACAAGCTAAGCAAACATGGCAAAAGATGGGCTGCCGAGCTACCCTCGGTCTTGTGGAGCCTAAGGACAACGCCGAGTCGAGCCACGGGGTTCACTCCGTTCTTCTTAGTCTACGGGTCCGAGGCTATGCTCCCAACCGATATCGAATACGGGTCCCCAAGACTAAAAGCTTACAACGAAAGAAATAATGACGCTACAAGACAGGACGCCCTCGACCAGCTCGAGGAAGCCTGAGATGTGGCTCTGTTGCATTCTGCCAGGTACCAGCAGGGTCTCCAACGCTACCACGACAGACACGTCCGCAGGCGAGACCTCAACGTCGGCGACTTGGTGCTACGGCGGAACCAGAACACCAAGGGGCGCCACAAGCTTACACCACCATGGGAAGGACCGTACATCATCGCAGAAGTACTAAAGCCGGGCACCTACAAGCTATCCAACGAGAAAGGTGAAACCTTCACCAACGCTTGGAACATTGAACAGCTACGTCGCTTTTTTCCTTAGAAAGCCTCGAGGCCTTGTATTTCCTTTTTCATCAATAAAGAATACAGCAATGTTCAAACTTTCGTTTCACAATGAGGAAGGATCGACTCTGCACTCCCAGAATCAACCCTCCCTCGGGGGCTACAAGGGGGAACCCCCCAGTCCCTTTAAAAACTTGTACTCTTTTTTAAATTTAAGAACCGCTTCTTTGATCGACTCCGCTGCAAAAGCACCCTAAGGTTCGAAAGAGCTCTCGAGTCAGGAGCATCACCTACGCCTCCGAGGCTACGGTACCTCCACTCACCCCTCACGCCTTCTAGGGGCGCGACCGCACGCTAAGAAGGTCTTATGACGGTTCATAACTTTAAAAAAGAATACGCCCACTGTCGCTTAGATCAGGTTCTTACACGATCTACGAGACCACAAGAGCACCCTAAAGCTCGAGGGCAGTCGAGCCGTGGGATCACTTACGCCTCCGAGGCTACGGTACCCCCACTCGCTCCCTTACGCCAAAGGGCGCAACTGCGTGTTAAGTAGATTATGCGAGAACACGATTCAAGCGATAGAGGGAACAAAGGCTCGAATAAAACTAAATTAACCACGAACTGGTTTAAGTTTCGAGTTCCTAGGGCCCCTGAGGCCACCACGACCAAAATTCAAAATAACTAACTTATTACACGGGCCTCCATGCCCAGATTTGGCTCACAGGCCTTCGTCGTCAGCGGGCGGCACCACCTCGGGCTCAAAGAGCGAGGCCAGACGGCTCCCAGGCCCCTCCGCGGCTTCGATCAGATCCAAGCAAGCGTCCGCATTCTCCGCGTCCGTTCGCTCCGGGTCTGTGATGAAGCCGTCGGCGACGAGCTCCATGTCAAACACAAAGCCCGAGCGGACGACGGCCAGCGCCCTCTTTACGCCGTGATGGAGGCTGTCCCGTATCTTCTCTCGGGCGAGGTGACCTAGCGCCGCTACCCGACGGACGAAGGAGTTCCCCGGAGCGTCTTCTCCGGTATCGACGTCGGGCTCGACCCCCAGACCGTCGCACACCGAGGTGATCGCGCCCTGGAGCAGCTGGGTCCTCTGTGTCTCGGCTTCCAGGAGGCTCTGCAGGGAATTGGCGGTCGAGTGGGCCTCCCGGTTCTCGTTCTCCAGCTCTGGAACACGACAAGCCAAAATTAGCACTCGATACGAGGCCTCGAGGACATAACTACAGCAAATCATACTTACCCTTGATATGGGTCTTCAAACCCGTAACCTCGTCGCGGAGCCCCCCGCACGTCCGCTCGAGCCCCAGGAGGGCGCTGTCCTTCTCGCGAGCGGCCGCCTTCAGGGCCTCGATCTCTTGGAGGGCGGTCTGAAGCGCCGCGTCCTTCTCCTGGACGGCCCCATTCAGCACCGAGACCTCGCCCCTCAGCGCGCCAAGCTGGGCTGTCACCTGCCCGATTTGGACGTTGAGGGCATCCCGCTGACGGCCAACCTGGGAGACGTCCTCCTCGAGCTCCTTGACCCGCGCCGACAGGGGCTCGAGGTCTCGGCGGGCCTGGGCGGCCTCTTCCCGGGCCTTGTCCGCCTCGGTGCGCATCGAGGCTTCAGCCGCCCAGGCCTGGACCGCATCCTCCTTCACCGTCGAGTAGGCGGTGCGCAGCTCCGCCATCTCAGCGGACCGATCGGCGAGCCTCTTCTGGGTCTCCTCGACCAAGGCCCGTTGCCGGGACAGCGACGCCCACACACCGCTCTCACCCCGGATGAAGAGCGACTTGCGGCGGGAGGTCTCCTTGAGTTCCTAATTCAAGGAAAACCGAAAATCATTGTGAACCCAAAGGAAAAAGACACAAAGAGCCACAGAATAAGCCGGCAAATTACTCATACCTCGGTGGCATCCAGCATGCCCCGCGAAACGGCGTCGGACGCCACGCTGAGCAGCCGAGCGAGATGCCGGCGGACGCCCTCGAGGTACTGCCAGCGGTGGACCTCATCCCTGTCGTTCAGGATGAGGATGGGCTCGCCGTCGAGGTTTGCGGCATCCTTGAACGCAAGGGGCGGCCCTCCCCACCTCGGGATCTCCTCCTCGGCCCGCGCTATCGCCATCGCAGCGAAGTCTGGCCACGACGACGACGGCGCAGCCGGGGCACCTCCCGGCCCGGTCGAAGGGCCGGCCTCGTCGCCCTCGCCCGCCACTCCGACAGGGGCCGAGGATTCAGCCCGGCCCGTGGTCTCGCCCTCCTCGGCCCCCACTATCTCCTTTCCCTTGTCCAGGGGGGCGTCGTCGAGGGTAACGACCACGGGCGCCCGCCCCTCGGCGGTTACCGGCCCCTCGACAACCAGCGCCTCCGGAGCTGGCACCCCCGCCGTTGACGCCTCTGGGGCAGGTACCTCGCCCGACGGTGGCTCGGAAGCCGGCGCTCCGACCGCCGGTGCCCTCGCGACCGGCACCTCAACCTCCGGCGCCGCCGCCTCCGGGGCTCCGGCAGAAGCCTCGACGGCCCCGCCCTCCGTCGTGCCCATCGGCGGCACCGGTAGGTCTTGCTGCGGCTGAGGCTCCCTCGCCGGCGCCACCTCCTGCTCCAGCGCCGGCGCAGCTCCCTCCGCGGTCGCTTCGGCGGCCGCCCCCACCGCGGCCACTTCCGCGGTGGCCTCAGCCGAGGGCAGCACCTTAGGCCCCGCCTCGACCGGGCCAGGCGCCACCGTCCTTGCCGGCTCTGATCCCGCCACCGCAGGATCGGGGCCGGCAGCCGTCGAGGCACCCGCGGCCTCCCGCTGCCGACGGCGCTCCTTCGCAGCCTCGACCTCGCGGACCCAGGCCGCGTCCTGTTCCGCCGACCGGTTAAGGACGGCGGCGCTGGCTCGAAGGGACTTCACGGGGGTGGGCCCCATGGTCTCCGCCTTCCGTTTCAACCTGAAAAATAAAGGATGAGTCGATCGACGAAATCAAAAAATAAGACAAGTCCCCTTCTGCTCAAAAAACTTACCCGGAGATCGGCACCAGGGGCCTCGACCCCCCACGGTCCGAGCCGCTCGAGGTGGCAGACGGTGGCCTCGCGGCAGCCCCACCCGCGGACCGAGCGCTCCTTGGGGCTCTCGCCGGCGCGCCGCTGCGCGCTTTCTGTGCCTCCGAGGCCAACTGGCCTCGGGTCTTCACGCCCGACGGAGGCGCCGCCGACGACGATGTCGGCGCTCCCGCCCCCGTCCCCGCCTGAGCTTGCGGGGCTTGGACTGGGGCAGGCGCCCCTGTCGACCCCTCTGGCTGGGTCCGGGGCAAGGCGGCCCCTCCTGTCGAGGGGCCCGCCTCCTTCTTTTCCTCCTCTTTCTTCTTCTTCTTCTCTTCCTCGTCGTCCTCCTCGACCTCCTCGATCACGATGACCGAGGAGGATGACCCCGCGATGGGCTCCAGCAGAGGGCGGATGTCGGGGAGGCTCCCCAGCCCGGTCGCGGCCTCGTACCGCGACAAGGCGTCATCGTCCTCACCGCTGCTGCCGTCGTCCTCCCCCGACATGGTCTCGGAGGGCGACGGCTCCAAAGGGAGCCCGTCGAGGGCCTGTTGGCGCCGGCGTTTCTTCAGTGCCTCCGCCTCCTTGGCCTTGCGGGCCGCCCGCTTCTTAGTCGACTCCTTGACCGCCTTCTGCTTCGAGGAGTGCTCCCGTCGAGCATCCCGGGCAGGCTGGTCCTCCGGGACCGGCGGTCGTGTCTCCCGCAGCGCCGATAGGTCCTGCGCATCGGCGTCGACCGGATTAGGGGAAGGTCTCAAAGACGAATGGAACTGAAAAACAAGCGTACCAAGAAACTTACCACGGGCTCGAACCCCTCGGTGGGCCTCATGGGGAGCCGGTCGGCCTCCTCCGCCTTGAAGGTCCCCACCATCCGGCGGGCTCGACGAAGCCCCTCCTCGACAGTAAGGGCCTCGTGCGACATCCGGCTCCCCTCCAGAGACGCCTCCGGGGTCATCTGGTCGAGGCGCAGGCGACGTCGGCACAGCGGCATCACCCGGCGGCGATGGAACGCCGTCGCTACCCCCGCCGCCGTCAGGCCTCGAGCACGAAGCTGCTGCAGCGCCGCCAGCAACGGGTCCAGACGCGGCTTCTCGGCGTCCGGCACGCTGTACACCCAGCGGTCCTCCCGGGCGGTCAGCACGCGGCCGGTGTACCTCGGCAGCTGGTTGTCGTCGTTGCGGAGGTAGAACCAGCCCGCGTTCCACCCACTGTTCGAAGAGATGAGGCAAGCCGGGATGTACTGCTCCGCCCGGCTCGACCTCAACTGCAGGACGCAGCTCCCTACCCGCGCTGCGTAGAAGACGCCCTTCCCTCCCGCGTTCCGCGCGAAGAGCTCGGCCTTGAAAAGGTGGAGCCACAGGTTCCACTGCGGCTCCACCCTGAGGTATCCCTCGCAGACCGCCGCGAAGATGGCGGCCTGCGCGATGGCGTTGGGGGCGAGATGATGAAGCTCCACCCGGTAGTAGTGGAGAAGCGCCCGCATGAAGACCGACGACGGGATGCCGAACCCCCGCTCGTGGAAACTTACGAAGCTCACCACGTAGCCTTCCGGGGGGGCCGGCTCCCGGTGGGTCGACGGCGGCGCGATCCACTCCGGCCGCGACCGGCTCGTCCTCGGCCGCAGCAACCCATCTTCAACCAGCTCCTCCAGCTTCTTCTCCGTCACGGAAGAGGAGGCCCAGTCTTCGGCAGCGAGGAATTGGCTCTTTCCAGCCATCAGCGCCGACGGGAAGGGAAAGTGTGGGGGAGAAGGCGGCGGCGGCAGCAATGCGGGCGTAAGGCGCAAGGGGGCTAGGGTTTTCTGAGGCTAGGGGATGGCAGGAGCGCAAAGAACCGGAAGGGAGCACGGACCCCTGGGTCTCGCCTTTATGGGCCAGGAGGAAGTCCAACGGCCGCGCGAAAAGGTAGGAACAGTTTCCCGTAATAAATGCGCTCACCTAACCGTCCCCCGCACCTTACAGGAGCAAGGCACGTGGCCGTCCCCCACGCTGTAACCGAACACCACGTCGCCCACTACCGCGCCGATCTCACCCTGAAAAGGCGCGCCTGGCTAACGGGCGGGGCGAGATCCACGGACGGATATTCCTAGATTCCTATAACGGGCACCGAGCCCATTTAAGTCTCGAAGGAACGAAAGCTGGCCCTCGACCGGGTTCGACAGCTGCCCTCGAGCAACAGAGTAAGGGACGACCAGGGATGCGCCCATACATGGCCAGGGCTCGAGCCACGCTCTCGAGGCATCCCAAGACGTATTCGAGGCCGAAGGACGAGGTCGAAGCAGGAATCCCCTCGGGGGAGGCATCGAGCCCTCGGATCCTGTCGCAGGGAACCGACATCCGCACGACCACTCCTTGGCATCTTTGAAGAGTGCCTCCGGGCCCCAAGCCGACTCCTAACGACTGGAGCACGGACTCTCACTCGAATCTCCCCGCTAGCAGCTCGCCGGAGATCGCCGGACTCGCCCAAACGGGGTAGTACGACGTTCCCCACCCCTCCTCCTCCTTTCCGAAGGAAGAGCGCGAGGGACGGACAACGAAAGACGGCAGGGACTCTGATCGACCTCGTGCGCACGAGGCTCGGGGGCTCGGCCGCATCAACTACTTCCTAATAAAACACAAACAAGACCTCGGAGGAGATTTTCTCAATACTCCACCGAGGCCTCGGGGGCTACACCCGGCAGGTGCGCTCGCGCGCCCCCACCGGAGAAGTCCTGAGAACGCTCAGACGCCCCTACTCGAAAAGCAAACGGCGCTATGACTCCAGTTCATCGACAAGCAAACGGCGCTATGACTCCAGTTCATCGACAAGCAAACGGCGCTATGACTCCAGTTCATCGGTAAAAAGCCTCTAGGAGAGTGAACATACACTCACCCAAAGGCTCGGGGGCTACTGTCGGTACCAATACTATAGGGGTACCTACATTCAACGATAATAAAAGTTAAAACGACTAAGTCACGACGAAGCACAGCCCACTACGCGCGGCAGATCTGTCTCGTACGAGGCCGGCTCGACGGAATGCCTCGACCGCGTCCTGTCCCCGACTCGTACGAGGCCCCCTCGACGGGAGGCCTCGACCGCGCTCCGACCCGCACGAGGCTCGATCGCCCCCCGGGAGCGCTCCGACTCGCGTAAGCCCAGGTCGAGGCGCTCGACCCCCTCTGTCTCACCTACCACGGGACGAAAAGTCAAGGCATTTAAAACAACTAACAACTACCACCTACCGGCATGGCCGCGGCCTGGGTCGACGTGGGAACAATACCAGTGTCAGTCCTCACTGTTTTACCGCCCATCCCGTGATGGGAAGTGAAAAACGTCACTGTGCCCACCATACCTAACACTATGCATCACTAGCAACCCTCGAGGGAGGATACGACAAGGCCCGTATGCCGTAATTCCAGGGATTCGGACTTATCCGCTCGGCCTCGACCCGACCTCGACCAGGCCTCGACCCTCGACACAGCGCAACCGGGAAGAAAGGACGGTATGGCACGGCGCTCCGGGTCTTTTCAGCACCCCGTCTCCTACGACATCACATGCCCAGGGATGGCCTCCCATTTCTACGGCACGTCGCTACAGTCACCCCAACAGGGATCGACAAAACATCATTTCAAGGCTCCCCGTCGCCTTGGCCTCCTCTCGTCCTATAAAAGGGGGAGGCCGGGGCTTCACGAGGGGCAAGAGGCAACGAGAAGCAGACATCAGACGAACAGCTAGCCATACACAACATAGCGATCAACATCTCAAGCAATCATCTTGTACTCTTTCTTTTCCTTTTGAGACTTGGGCTCGACACCCTCTCTCGCAAGCTTGTAACCCCTACGCAAGCACCTCGGTGCAAGGAAATACAAATCTCTCCCCCCCGCTGGACGTAGGGCCTTCTTTTGCCCGAACCAGGATAAACCCCCGTGTGTTCTCCTTGCATCACCATCCAGGAAAGGGACACGCAGCATTTTACTCGTTGGTTTAGGACCCCCTCGGGTCCGAACACCGACAAATAGTGTTCAAAACTTGTGAGTTAGACAAAATCTCATGAGTAACGAGAGACGGAAACAGATAGTCTTTGTTCATTAGCAAAAGGCCCTAAGTACAAACTAAAGGGCCTCACGGATGACCTCCTCGGTGGGCACCTCAGCGGCGACAGCGTCCGCGGCCTCGTCGAAGTCCTCGGTGAGCCCCTCACGGCTGGCTGCCCCCTCACCCTCTGAAAAACCGACCAGGTGGTGGAGTTCATGGCCCGACCGGACTTGGGCTGCCACCAGGGCAACGACTGCTCCACGGTAGACACTGTGCTCCACCGCATCCCTGACACGCTCAGGGATGTCGAGGAGACGTTCCTCGTGATGTCCGCCCTGGCCGCGCACATAACCGACGGTAGTGTCCGTGGCCTGGCGAAGCGCCTACAGCTCCGTCTTTAATTCTAGTAAAAGCAGACAAGAGTAAGAGAAAGGACGAGCCGAGAAGGAGGAAAACGGCGATCGCCAAAAGAACTTACCGGCCACCCGGCCGTCAACTTCTACCAACTAGGCGCGGATGGTTTCTACCTCCTCCTCAGTGGCCCAAAGTGCGGCCTAGGCGGCCCTGAGGCATTCCCAGGGTCGCTCTGACTCTAGGCCCAGGTTCACGTCTGACATAGCCCTGAACAAAAGTAGAAGTCAGAAGGAAACTCACAACAGCAATGGGAGAAAATGGGGAGATGCTTCCCCTACCCTCGATTGAACAGGCGGCGTCGGAGGTGCCTCCTCTCCTCAGGCGTGTCACCAGTAGGGCACTTCGCATGATCCATGGATGAAGCAACGAAGAAGGGAAGGCAAGTGTCGCGAATCGTCCGATTGGGGCTAGAGTGGCAATGAACAGCGGCACACTGTGAAGGCCACAATTTATAAAAGGCTTATGAGGAGCCCAACCAGCGTCGACACCAACCGTCGCAGCGGATGCGGTACCGCACGCCCCTTTGGTTTTTCCACCCTAGGACACCCCTAAGCAAGGGGTGATGAAGGATGGGCCTACTTATGACTAATACCCAAGCATCTAGGTGTCACAGCCATCTCGGCCCATGACCGAATCCTGGCTACTGCCGGTCCGAGGAATTCCCGTGAAGAAAGGCAAATAGCACCCGGGACCGACCGGATGGAACCGGGAACTATATGCCCTCGCTGTCAGGGGCCTAGGGTCAGCTGGCCGCCCGATCAGACCCTCACAGCGCGCGGGGGCTCTCGGGTGCTGGACTCGCAAGGAAACCCAAAAGGCGCGGTCATAGATTAAACAGCCTTTGAAGGAGTACCCCATTCCTCCAAAGGCTTGGGGGCTACACCCGGCAGGTGCGCTCACGCGCACCCACCAGATAGTCTGAATCGAAAAGAAAAGTGGACCTTGACAACCTAAAGAAGCCCCTGAAGGAGCACCCAGCTCCCCCAGGGTCTTGGGGGCTACTGTCAGGTATCAATGATCCCGATGCCTGGGGACAACGCTAAGAACTTGCCTTTTGATAAATCAGAAACCTGATCATGAACCTAGCTGGACCTTTGGGGTGGGGCCCCATCCTAATCGACCATAAGCGAAGTCTCGCCTCGATCGGCCCCAAGGACGTAGGATCCATCTCGCCCCGCCCTTTAGGCACGGGCTCCACCTCGCCCGATCCCTTAGGTGCGGGCCCAGCTGCATCCGACCCCTCGGGGGAAGGCTTAGCCTTGTCCAACCCTAGGGATGTGGGGTCCGCCCCGCCCAACCCCCTGAATAGGATTCCACTTCGCCCAATGTTGGGCATTCTTAACGTCATTACCAAAAGTAGACTTAGTTTTCTAATTCTGATAACGGCGCCAAAAATGCCGAACCTATCCCTCATGCCACTTAAGCCAAGTTGTCATCCCCAGCATGACATGAGAGACGCGGTATTGAAATATGCAACTGCTCTTCTAAATAAATAATAAATAAGATCTGCAAGCGCACAGATTAATACCGATGTAGCATTTTAACCGGGAAGTATTCCAGGTATCGTTATTTATATTTTTACCACTGGGAAGGGATTACTAACATCAATGTTGATTATGGAATAGAATATAGGAATGAGTATCAATCATTGCATGTATAAGTGAGAGCATTCATCTATCTCTTGCATACAGGGGTAAGTGTCACATAAAATATAGATAAAGTATGAATGGTGACAAAGATAATTAATCTGATCAGCTAGCCACATATAATAATGATAAGCACCTCAACAGATATTCTAGCAAGTCATTAGCATGGTATTAGGACGAACTACAAGGATATTTCCTAAGTTATTCTTAACTATAAAGTCTAGCATATCATAGTTAGTGCAAGTACACTTGGCAATCATTGCGAGAAAGGACTACGCCCATGCATAGTGATATTATCAAGGAAGATGAGAAACATAGCAATCGCTCCCCCGTAATAATGTTGCTCTGCCTGCCTTACACACGGGAGGGGGACTATATAAGAACCAACGAAGCTGTCACCATCGCGGACCACCCCACGATCCGGCATATAAGGTGCAATCGCAGATAAATATGGTCTAAGCACCACGCCTACACAATATTTATCATTTACCCATGGATCCGATGGATAAACGCTATACGATCCTAAACATGTATATAATTCCAATCTAACTAAGCCAAGCGTATAACTACGATAAACTAAGAACAATATAATTGCAAACATAAACAAGTAGAGCATAGTCATAATTAATATATTGAAATAGAACAAAGTTGTATTCATAATATTGAAGAACAAAGATGAACAATGAAGAACAGTAGAGGAATTACCAAGAATCCTCTTGACAGATCCGGAAACCAATCGAAGATTGACTCCTTCTAATTCTAATCCTATGTAGCTATGCTATACTAGAGATCTAGTTGATGTGGTGGCTCTAGGGCTTGATCAGAGACTCTCCTCCTGAGATTAGGGTTTGAGGGATTGAGAATGAGGGAGTGCCTCCTCCAGGGGCCAGGGGTCCTGCTTATATAGCCCCCTCAAGTGAACGTGGGCCGTCGGATCAAACCGACATTAATCGCACGGTTTTCCTTGATCCCTTAGGTTGGTGGAGCATAATCCGCGAGACGGAGCCTGATTGGCTCTCAGGCCAGGGCGGGCGCCCTAGGGGACAGGGCGGGCGCCCTGCCTCCGGGCCCGTTCGGCCTCCCGTTCGATCTCGTGGCTTCTGGAGTCTTCTAGATGATAGAAAATCGGTGAACACGTTATTATCTCTATGTAAACCCGACGTGTGGGCCTTTCCTCCGTATTTTCTGATAACCCCCTGCAGAAACAGACAAACACCAAAACTCGTGGAATTCTGTCAGATAAAACCCTAAGTCTAGGTGTTGGTTGCATTTTGATCCTTTTCTTTATTTATTTGATAACTATATTTGGTACTTAAGGACCGTCAACAAACTCCCCCAAGCTTACCTCTTGCTCGTCCCTGAGCAAGGATAGACTCATTATGGATCAGAAGTTGCTGCAACGCCTTTGAACGTTGACGGTACATATGCTTTCAAATAAGGTCTCATCCCTGAGTTAGAGTAAACTGTCAAGACTTAAAACTTACTCATTTTACCTTTCACCATGGGGCTTGCAACCGTCACCTGCATCTTGAGTGGTTAAAAGATAGAACGGTCTAGTCAAACGCCATGTCTCTTATTCTTGATCAGCTATAGCTCTGGAGTTTTTGCAAATTTTTCAAATAAAACTCAGAGATTCCTTGTATGACTTTCTCGGGTCTCTCTTTTGTGGTATTTCTGGATCCTTACCAAGGCAGTAATGGTATATGCCTTCTCTCTCAAAGTATGTGGTATTTATGGTATAAGGCGTAGTGACATTGCCTTCTCTCTCACCCTACTCTAATAAGGCTTTGATATCTGGAGCTCATAGGTGGAAGATACAGTATACATACTCATAGAACATTTATTGCATAGTCAAACCATGGATCTAGAGAAACAAGTCAATAAGTCAAATCAAGATGTGCATGTGTGGTGAATGAGTGGTGAATGGTGATAACAAAAGTCTAATGCTCTTTTTGAGGGAATACATACCTTTCTTGCTTTTTGAAACTTTTTGAGGGGAATGAGATGCTCTGTATATATATTTTTTTCTTTTCTTTTTCCTCTCAGGTGGGTATCTTGTACCCCTAATTCTACTGTCGGACACTTGTCCATTTTTACCTCTCGTCTCACTTTTTCTTTCTTCGAGGTTCCGAGCACTTGCTCCTTTTTATTTCCTTGTATTTATATTTTTTTAGAGCAATCTCCCTCTTTTGAAAATATAGCAAGTGGTAGTAGAAATGACTTGAGCATTAACTTCACAGGGAATAACAGGAATGGGATAATGTTTTTGGCTATTCTCTCCCGGGTCAGGAGTAGAATAATTTTGGGTGAATCTGGAGATGGAAATGAGTGGATATATGTGGATGCGTACTTCCGGAGTAGAAGCAGCATGTATGAGTGAACGTGCAAGTGAATCTTGATTTTAACCACATGACAAGTTCCTAAGGGTCTACACAGCTTGACCACACTCAATGCCCATAAGCAGTAAGTAGTAAAAGTGTGGCTCTTAATCTAACAAGCATGTATATATGGCTGTGGTAGGAATTTAAACTCTCATCATACAGGAACTCATCATGCAACATTTTAAAGATTTTTTTTAAAGATATAATTCTCCAGAATTCTAGCATCTCTAGGAACAGATAAACAGCAGCTCAACCTTCCCATATCATATCCGTTAACAACTTAGACTTCAGATCAAGTTCTCTTCCCACTAGTTCAGGTTTAGAGCCAGTTTTAAATTATAACAGTTATGTCTAAACTAGAGAGAGAACAAATTTGAAAATTAGGCAGAGCAACTATTCATCATATCCATGCTAGAGTTTTATTTTCAAGATTCAGTTTAGCATAGCTACTTTATTTATTTATTAAACTAAGCAAATATATATAAACACAAAATATTTATTTGGGTTTTCATGATTATGCATCTTTTTATTTTAATAAATCATAGGTATAACTGTAGATAAAAATACTTATCGGGATAAATGGGGGTGCTCTCCCCCAAGCTGGATCTTGACGTAATTTCTTCTGATGTAGCTAGCAGGTGCAGAGGTGTATTTGAATGTCGGCAGCACCCTGACAGCGATTAGGATGTCCTCCATCTGCTAGTCTTCCTGAATTCTGTGGAGCTCAAATAGACAACAAAGCTTCGTGGAACTTGATTAAGTGTTAGCATAAATATCTAGCCTTTATCATGTTTGAGCTTCTTTGATAAATGTCACTCTCTATTTTTATTTTCATTTTTATAGAACAGAAAAAATATATATTATTATTTTTTTATGCCACCACAGTGAATGTACTTATGGGTTTTGTGAATGTACTTATGGGTTTTATGCCACTCGCATACTCACATGGGGCTTACTGTTTTTAACATTTTTTTAGACAGAATGAACATGATTAACTGAGCAATAATTAAAGGGAAAATGATAACTACCAAGTTTACCTCTTGGCACGGCGTTCGGTGTTTTTAAGTCCTCCGAACAGGACTTCTTTTCTTCTTAGTTGTCCTGGGATTTGGGTGGCGTAGACGGTGGTTCCGGCAGCGCCTCCTCTTCTTGTGTAACTGTCTTCGCCTTCCATACCCGACTTGGTGCTTCGGTCTCCTGTTGTGTATCCTCGGGCCTTATGACCTCTCCTTCATAGTCTGCCCATACGTCCTTGATGGTTTGCCTCCTTTGGTTACGGTTACGTCGCCTTCTTCTTGTCCTGACCTGCTTAGAATCTTCAACTATATAGTTAGGGTCATTAAAGTAGCGGCGTACCTTCTCAGAGGGGAAATGCATATGGACTTCTCCGGTTCCAATGTAGATGATTGCTTTGACGGTGCCTAGGAACGGTCTTCCTAGGATGATGGGTGGATCGTACTCGTCGTCTCCCATGTCAATGATCTGAAAGTCTGTATGGACAAAATGATCGTTAATTTTAACAGGGACATCGGTTACTATACCTTCGACCTTTTGGGATGTCTGATCTGCCATCTGAAGCTGAGTGTATGTTGGTTTTAAGGGCATGGTCCCATACAAGAGCTGATAGGTGACTGTGGCCATTATGTTGACGCCTGATCCAGTGTCGCAGAGCGCCTTCTGAAAGGAGTATCCATTGATTGAGCACTCAATGCTTGGCATACCTGGGTCGTCCTTCTTGATTAGGAACGGCGACTTGGGTCGTCGGTCTTGACCTCCTTGAACTGCAGTGACCATCTTACCTGATTCGGTCCATCCTTGGTTGTTCTTGTTCTGCTTGTTCCTCCTGTTGGTCCTCTTCCTTGGTTCATGTTGGGGTTGCTCTGGGATTTGTGTAATCTTGTTCTTGAAGGAAAACGTCTCCTTCCTCCCCTTGATGTTGAAGTTGATCTTCGCAGCGCTGGCGTAGATGACAGCTCCCGAGGTGTTCAGGAATGGCCTTCCCAGAATAACTGGTGACCTCTCATCGGACCCGGTCTCTATCACCACGAAGTCAGCTGGAGCGTACGAGGTACCAACTCGGACACACATGTTCTTTAATATTCCTTTAGGAAAGCTTAGTGTCCGATCTGCAAGCTGCAAACACATAGTTGTTTCTGATAAAGGATATGTAAAGAATTTTTCATAGAGTACCCTGGGCATAATGTTGACGCTGGAGCCAAAGTCACAGAGTGCTTCTGGGAAGTCCACCATGCCGATGGAGATCGGAATGACGGGGCGTCCTGGATCGCCTCTCTTGACTGGCAGAAGGTCATTATGTACTCCGACAGCGGGATTACTCCAATAGTTACCTGCATCAAACATGTCTACAAGATTTGCAGATTCTAATCCTTCCGGTTGTGATGGTATACCGGGGTTAGTAGCAGGAACAGCAGCAGCTATTTGATTTAACTGAGATTCAATCATTTTATTAAAGCTAATTTGGTTTTTGATGGCAGTAGAGAAATTATCCATTCTATTATTTATGTTTTCTAGTATTTTATCATTGGATGCCAATTTCTTAGACAAGTTATCCATTAGCTTTCCTTGATTAGACACTAACTCTCTCAGGGGTGGAAAATTATTATTGTTGTTGTAAGAGTTATTACTTTGATAATTACCTGAGTAGTTAGGCCTCTGTTGATTCCAACCTTGATTTTGTTGAGGACGGTTGTAGTTGTTGTTGTTGTTGATGTACCTTACATCCTCAAGCATCTCAGGGCAGTGATTGCCTGAGTGTCCAGTGTCTCCACATTCCTCACAAGTCATGTGAGAGTCGTAGACGTTCATGACTTCTCTTTTGTCTCCAGCTTTGTCATCGAGCTTTTTCATAAGTAGGTCTAACTTTGCAGATAGCATGTCTACCTCCTTGAGCTGGTGCATACCTCCACCCTTCTTGCGTGTTTGAGTCCTCTCTTCGTTCTAACCTTGGTTGGACGCCATCTTCTCCACAAGGGCTGTAGCTGGTGGTATGGTGAGTGATAGAAATGCGCCTCCAGCTGCAGCATCCATGGTCTCACGAGCACTAGTGATGAGCCTATGATAAAAAGTCTGTATAAGTAGCCAGCTCTCCATTCCATGATGGGGACATTCTAGGATGTAATATTGAAAGCGCTCCCATGCTTCTGGAACGGATTCATCATGTTGTTGCTGAAAACTTGTAATCTTCCCACGGAGAGCATTGGTCTTGCCCATGGGAAAGAACTTAGCCAGAAAGTTCGTAGAGCAGAGTGCCCACGTAGTGTTCTTATCCTTCGTCGCGTAGAACCACTGCTTCGCTCTCCCCAATAGTGAGAATGGGAAAAGGTGAAGTAGTATGGCGTCTCTGGGAACATCTAATAAAGTGAATGTGCTGCAAATCTCCAGGAAGTGTTGGAGATGAGCACTTGCATCTTCGTGCGGCTTACCACAAAACTGGTTGGCTTGTACCATGTTGATGAGCCCTGGCTTGAGCTCAAAGTTCTTGTCGATGTCCGCGGCAGGTCCAGTGCGGATGTTGTCCGTAGTGGGAGCTGAGAACTCGCGGATCGTCTTGTTCGCCATGGCTGCGAACTCTGTTGACAAATTCCGGATGAAACTTCGGCGGTCTTCTGGATTGGATGAAGTGTTGCGTTGAAGTGTTGACTTCTTGAGCTTGGCTCTTGCCCCTCTGATTAATGCTTCGGGGTTGTCAACAAAATTTTCTGGAAGATGTCCTCTATTCATACATCACCCTGCAAAACAATAAGAATGGAAAAAATACAGGGGTAAATCTGTACGGGAGAATTGATGATCTCAATCACTTAATGATGCGAATGATGACTCAAATTCCGTATTCATTCCTTGTTAGTAAATCAACCTTCCCCGGCAACGGCGCCAAAAATGCTTGTTGGGCATTCTTAACGTCATTACCAAAAGTAGACTTAGTTTTCTAATTCTGATAACGGCGCCAAAAATGCCAAACCTATCCCTCATGCCACTTAAGCCAAGTTGTCATCCCCAGCATGACATGAGAGACGCGGTATTGAAATATGCAACTGCTCTTCTAAATAAATAATAAATAAGATCTGCAAGCGCACAGATTAATACCGATGTAGCATTTTAACCGGGAAGTATTCCAGGTATCGTTATTTATATTTTTACCACTGGGAAGGGATTACTAACATCAATATTGATTATGAAATGGAATATAGGAATGAATATCAATCATTGCATGTATAAGTGAGAGCATTCATCTATCTCTTGCATACAGGGGTAAGTGTCACATAAAATATAGATAAAGTATGAATGGTGACAAAGATAATTAATCTGATCAGCTAGCCATATATAATAATGATAAGCACCTCAACAGATATTCTAGCAAGTCATTAGCATGGTATTAGGACGAACTACAAGGATATTTCCTAAGTTATTCTTAACTATAAAGTCTAGCATATCATAGTTAGTGCAAGTACACTTGGCAATCATTGCGAGAAAGGACTACGCCCATGCATAGTGATATTATCAAGGAAGATGAGAAACATAGCAATCGCTCCCCCGTAATAATGTTGCTCTGCCTGCCTTACACACGGGAGGGGGACTATATAAGAACCAACGAAGCTGTCACCATCGCGGACCACCCCACGATCCGGCATATAAGGTGCAATCGCAGATAAATATGGTCTAAGCACCACGCCTACACAATATTTATCATTTACCCATGGATCCGATGGATAAACGCTATACGATCCTAAACATGTATATAATTCCAATCTAACTAAGCCAAGCGTATAACTACGATAAACTAAGAATAATATAATTGCAAACATAAACAAGTAGAGCATAGTCATAATCAATATATTGAAATAGAACAAAGTTGTATTCATAATATTGAAGAATAAAGATGAACAATGAAGAACAGTAGAGGAATTACCAAGAATCCTCTTGACAGATCCGGAAACCAATCGAAGATTGACTCCTTCTAGTTCTAATCCTATGTAGCTATGCTATACTAGAGATCTAGTTGATGTGGTGGCTCTAGGGCTTGATCAGAGACTCTCCTCCTGAGATTAGGGTTTGAGGAATTGAGAATGAGGGAGTGCCTCCTCCAGGGGCCAGGGGTCCTGCTTATATAGCCCCCTCAAGTGAACGTGGGCCGTCGGATCAAACCGACATTAATCGCACGGTTTTCCTTGATCTCTTAGGTCGGTGGAGCATAATCCGCGAGACGGAGCCTGATTGGCTCTCAGGCCAGGGCGGGCGCCCTAGGGGACAGGGCGGGCGCCCTGCCTCCGGGCCCGTTCGGCCTCCCGTTCGATCTCGTGGCTTCTGGAGTCTTCTAGATGATAGAAAATCGGTGAACACGTTATTATCTCTATGTAAATCCGACGTGTGGGCCTTTCCTCCGTATTTTCTGATAACCCCCTGCAGAAACAGATAAACACCAAAACTCGTGGAATTCTGTCAGATAAAACCCTAAGTCTAGGTGTTGGTTGCATTTGGATCCTTTTCTTTATTTATTTGATAACTATATTTGGTACTTAAGGACCGTCAACACCCAACCCGAGGGTTGCGGAGTCAGCCTCGGGCGGGGGCACGGGCTCCTGCAAGAGCCTCCGCCACCCCCAAACTGCCACAAACATGGGGTGTGGGCTTGAGATCATGCCCCTAACGCTAGGGAAGGGGCGGGCGCATCTCGATGTGACTGGGGGCCGCCACAGGCTATGCTTAGGCACTCACGTCTCCAACAGTGTCGAGCGGATCAGCACTATGCCGCTCGATCCCCATGCGACTCTAGACAAGGGGATCTGTTGACCATACCGCACGCCAGGGAGAGATGAGGCGCCGCGGCCAAGCGGCGGTGGCTGCCTGTAGCACCAGTGATGGGCAAGGGCATCATGACCAAGATAGCGGCGCCCGCCTGTAGTGCCGGGGATGGACAAAGCTGCCACATGCGCACACCCTCATTGTCGTCTGCAAGACCTGCAGGACCCGCCCGCGGAGGAGAAGGGCAACGCAGCCCCGGAGCTCTCTCCTTCTCTGTTCTATTTTTTCTTTTCCTCTCTCTCTCCCTCTCTCTCTCATGTACCCCTGGTCCTTCCCTTGGTCTATAAAAGGGAAGGCCGGGCGCCACACTTGGGGGATCCTTTTTTGGCCAATGACTCAGAAGCACATCACAACACTCGAAGGCACTTCAACTTAACTTCACCTTCACCAGAGACTTGAGAGCCCATTCCTCTCTCGACCGTTTGTAACCCCTACTGTAAACTTAACACGAACAGCTCACCATTGGACGTAGGGACATTCTGCCCGAACTAATATACATTTTTGTGTCCTCTTTGCATACCATCCGAGCCCAGACGCGCAATCCACAAATTTTACTAGTCGATGGTTTCTAAACACCGACACGTGTCCCCAACAGCTAAAGGCAATCACAACCCCAAAACTAGGATGGTTTCTATGGCCATTAATTAGTGTCAACTAATGAAATGATGATGTGGCCACTATGACACAAAAGATTTTTAAGGGTCAAAATAAATTTTTAGGGTCGTTTTTCAAAACCTTTATACTACGCCATACATTTTATAAATAAATAAATTTTTATACAAATTTTGTCTACATTCAAATTCATTTAAATTTTATGAATTTATTTATTGTGTAGCTATTTTTACGGCAGTTGGCTAAGTCAACCATCTGTAAAAATCGATTTCTAGCAGCGGTTTACTTAATGAACCGCCTCTATAAATCACCCATTTTCAGTGGCGATTAATATATAAGCAACTGGCCTTTACAAATCTTATTTTTAGGGACGGTTATCTTAAACGGTCCGACTCTAAATCTAGGAGTGGTTTATTTAACAGAACTGTTTCTCAAAATATATTTCTAAGGAGCGGTTTTATAAACTAAAGTGCTCCTGTGAGTAGTTAGAAACGGTTTGCTTAGTGAACTGCCTGCGGAACAAAATATGAGGCACCTGCATTTGGAGACACATGTAATCATGGAAAAAAAAATAGGAGGCACCTGTAGTTAGAAATAACTTACAATTTGGAATGAAGGCAGCAGAAATTAAAGGCAATTGTCAGCTACATCGATCAAAAGGAACAAGCACGATGAAGAATTAATCATCGATCACATGGTAATGGATTATACTCCACATTGTACCCTCGAACCATATCTCTCATATGCAATATATTGTACAATCTTCACAGCAAACAGTGCATGGCATATGTTGTTTGTGTTTAGTAAGAGATGCTTTTCTTGGTCGAGAAACCCAAAAGTTGTACTGTATAGTACCTAATTTTGTGATTATTGGATTAATTCCGATGGTAGAAGCTTGTCCCCAACAGCTAAAGGCAATCCTAATCCCAAAACTAAGGATGGTTTCTATGGCCAATTAGAGTGTCAACTAATGAAATGATGATGTGGTCACCATGACACAAAAGATTTTTAAGGGTCAAGTTGGTTTTCAAAACCTTTACTGTGCCATATATTTTAGATCGTGATGATATTTATGGTTTTTATATAAATTTTGTCTTCATTCAAATTCATTTGAAAATTTTATGAATTTATTTGTGCGGCTATTTTAGGACAATTGACTAAGTCAACCATCAGTAAAAAATGATTTCTAGTGGCGGTTTACTTAATCAACCGCCCCTATAAATCATCCATTTTCAGTGGCGGTTGATATATAGCAACCACTTCTACAAATCTTATTTTCAGGGATAGTTACCTTAAACCGACCACATCTAAAAAAATGGATATATTTGTAGTGGCGGTTTATTTAACAAAACTGTTTGAAATATATTTTAGTGGGCAGTTCATCAACTAAAGTGCTCGCGTGACTAGTTAGAACGGTTTGCTAGCTCAGTGCCGGAAAAGATAGGAGGCACCTGTATTTGGAGACACATGGAGAATCATATGATATATATATATATATATATATATATATATATATATATATATATATATATATATATATATATATATATATATATATATATATATATATATATATATATATATATATATATATATATATAAGAGCCTCGTCCTCCAATTAATGCTAGCAAACACTTATGCTTTGCTTAATAATTAAGCTAGTTACTGTTCCTAGGAGATACTCTGCGGTCCTGCTGCAGCATGTTTCAAGCTAACCAGGCGCCCAACGAACGCCTCGTCAATAAGCAGCTTCGCCCACACGACGACAGGCTTAACAGCGCAGGCAGCACTGCTGCACAGTGCGTTGCGTACTCCTCGTAGCACTGCGGCCCATGCCCACCTCCACCCAGCCTGCCGGCCTGCGGGATTAATTGGTGCATGTGAGATGGAACCATCCAACCACGTCCCAACAAAGGTGCATTAAGGCCCTGCTCAACTCAGGCAGTGCAACATGAGACCATGCACGCATCAGAGCGGAGCCGCTAAAGCAAAAGCTGTGTGTGTATGCATGTGTAGTGGAGGGGAGAGAGAGAGAGAGCGAGAGGAGGAGGACCGAGGATGGCTGTGCTTGTTCTGGCGCATCTGACCTCCGTGTGGCATGCCATGGCATCCGAGATGGAATCAGAAGGAGGCGTGTGCGAGCTGGGACCTGGGACGCGGCCGGCCTGTCCGGGCCGGGCCCAAGAAACAACAAAGCTGGGCACTACTGGGCGGTGCATGCATGCAGATGCTGATGCAGCTGCGCAGGTCGGGCGGGCGGGACGGGGTGGGATTGGGAAAACCCTGCCCGTTTCGGACACGCGCGCGCGGGCCCTTCCGCGGCGGCAAGGCGCCCTCTCCCTATCCTATCCCACTGCACGGCACTGCACTGCACTGCACTGCACACGCAAACACTGCTCACCCCTGATGAGACCGTTGAGCTCGCCCCCGTTACGTCGCTTTCGCAAGCACGCCACGCCTCGGCCCATGTGCACCTGGACCGGTCCAAGCGCCCGCCGTTGGAACGGAAGTGGACCGATCCATCATCCGCGCAGCGCTTTTGCAACTGTACGTGCGTGTATGTACTGTGCACGAGTCGATAGCGTTCTGCACTTCCGCTCCACCCCGCCCCGTGCCGTGACAATGGCACGCATGGTATGCGTGGGCGACGACGACGGGAGGGGGGCCGGGCCGGGGTTCCGCCGGTTCCACAGAGATCGGGCTAGCGCGCCTGCATGAGCCGCCCGCGCGCCGCGATATGGAAGCCGGTGGACCGGCGGTCCAGACGCCCGGATGGCCGGCCATCGATCGAGTCATCCACTGAATTGTCGTGTCACACACGGTGCCGGTGCCATAGGAGGTCGACCCATGGTGTGCAACTATACCTGCAAGGGTGCGGTTCGACCCACTTAAAAAGTTGATCCGCTCCTCATTTTAGCCGACGGAGCAAACCGGTTCGACCCCAAAACCAAGAGGAGCGACAGGGTCATGACCCATCCGACCCCAAGGGTCGACCCGTGACCGTGAGCCTGCAGTACTTGACTCTTCACCGCCGCACTTCGTCCAATCGCTCTCCCCAGTTCCTCGGCGTCCTCCCGCAGCCACGCTCCCCGTGATGCTGTGCTCTTGGATCTTGATTAGGTGGCAGGGCATCTCCTCGCCGGCGGAGGTGCCGTTCATGCCCTCCTCGCCGCTGGCCGGGTCATCCCCGTCATGGCAGATGGACTGTAGGTCGTCGATGACGAGCACCAGCCCCGGCAGGCAGCCGCCCTCGGCCAGAACGTGCCCAGGTGGGCGCAGACGGACCACCCTGACGGCGTCCCTGAAGAGCTCGAACGAGTCGCCGCCGGCATGCAGGTACAGCAGTGCGCTCCAGAACGCAGCGCAGTGCGCAACCGAGGATCCGCTCTCCACGCACAGGTCCACGTAGTCGTCCGCCTTCCCGGCCTCGAGGCAGGCACGGAAGGAGCCCTCGATGATGCCCTCCACGGCACCGGCGAGCAGATGCTATGCTCCCCGTGATGTCTAGACGCATGAGGTTCGAAGCACGGAGCACCGTGGATCCGTTAACATCCGCAAGAAAAGAGGTTCGGGTCGACCCTGATCCTCGTTTAAACAAGAGCGAAGCGCAGGGTCGGGATTAGGGGCGCTCCGATCCGCCCCCCTTGCAGTTTGATGTGCAACTGTGCATCTTCTAACCATGCCATCCGGCTGCGCCGCCCTCCTGCCGAGGAGAAAGCCCGAGATAGAATGGCGGCAATGCAAATCACCTCATTTCAAAAAAAAAAGCACAGCGCGTGTCACACCATGCAGTGATGGAGCTTAGACGCTGTTTGGCACAGCTCCAACACCAGCTCCTGGAGCTGTTTTATGCTAAACATGATAAAATGAAACAACTACATCCAAGGAGCTCCTCATAACTTGCTCTCATAAAGTATTGGTAAGAGTAGGGATAAAAATAATAGCTTTATCCAGTTCCACCTCATTCTAGTGGGCCACGACGAGGGTAAAGCCCTGATTTGTCCCCGCACGGACAAGAAGAGGTCCATAGGGAGCACCGGACGCGGTCGCCGGGGCGCGCGTAGGGGCATGCACGGAGCGCTGCCACCGGGGCACGCGCAACGTGTCGGCCGCCGCCGGGCACGGAGAAGAAGATGCACGCGTGAAGGGTCAAGCGGTATTGAGATGGGAAAAATAAAAAATCAGCAGAAGGATATTATGGTCTTTTCATTGTTTTTGCACACCATGAGTGTTGTAGATTTTATCCTCGACAAGTATATCAGTGTTTTGTGCGTAGAAGATTAGAGGGGTAGCACACAGCACATAGATGTATACTAGTTTAGATACATGGTACCCTGCGTCTAGTGGAGAATCGATCACTTATTCCATATGTTGCGTAGTTTATAGGGGTGTTGATGAGTTTGTCTACATGTCTAGCTACAGATGTGTATGGGATATGATTGAGGTACAGATCAGGGGCTCCCTACCCCGCCTTATATAGTCTGGGGTAGGGTTACAGATAGAGTTATGATCGGATTATAGGTTGGTTTTCTAGTTTGTAAAAGGAAATTTAGTTGGACATAGTTGGTTTCTAAGTACATCTTGGTATGCTTGTCCACCAAGTAAATGAGTTACCCCGTCTGGTTTAGGCCTCTCATTTGGCATGTTTGGCCTGTCTCGCCCTAGTTGGGTTGTTTTCCATGTGACGTGGGTACCTGGGTACCAATATATATGCCTACAATTAGGAGCTCAGCTCCACCGGTAGAGCTGCTCATGGAGACAAAGTTTAAAAAATGGCTCGAGTGGTGAAGTGGAGTTGTACCAAACAATTACTTATGGAGGTTGAAGACATCCTGACCAACACCCACCTCATAAACAAATGCATATTCCCGCCGCAACCCTTTCATCACCAATGATGAATGCCTCTCAATTGCATTGCTCTGCAAAGCTCTTAAATCTTGTAACCAACAAGATACTTCGGCGAAATTCATTTGTTCCAGTCGTGCTCCCCCTGACCCCCTCGTGTACTGTACAATTCTTTGTCTGGTAGCTCCTCCACGACCACATCCAAGCAAAGCTAACCTAAAGAAAGAAGTGAATCCTTGAAGATGACAAGTGCGAGATTTTTTCGTCAACTAAAAGACAACTGTACCCACACCATACTTGGATGCCCCTTGACCAAAACACATTCTGGGAGGCATTGCGGTTGAAAATAGGTGGAGGCACCATAGTGTGTTGCATGCATTGACGAGATTGAGCGCCCAAACCACATCCTTAGGGAACACTATGACGTTTTCCTGATCCTATGTTGCTAGCAAGTTTGGAAGAGAAGAAACAATTTCTTCTTCCAAAGGCAAGCGATGACCATACGCCATATATATCCTCAATATGAATGCAAGAACAAGGCCAGCCTATGGCGTGATAGGCTGCCTGCAAAGAACAAATGTGTGGCTGATACATACATGGTGCTTAATTTTCTCGGTAGCAACGTAACTCTAGCTTTGGGAATGTAACTCTTGCCTTTCGACTTCCAACCAGTGTACATTAAAGATGTATTGGAACATATAATGTAAATTATATATTCTGCTGCAACATGCAAACATTATATAATAAAAAAAACAGAAAAGACCGGAGGACGCGAAAAGCTCGTTGAAAACAGTGGTAGGTCGTGCACGGACCATGTAGAGTACTGGTTATTACCGTGAAGCAGATCACGGAGACGCGTATGTCCAATAACACCGTGCAGACAAGTCAACACAAAAGTACTATTTGATCGGATTTGGCTGCGTTGCTGCTGAGTGCTACGTGCTGCGATGTGGATTTGCCCTCCCCGGCTCCCCCACACGGGCCACGGGCACCTAGGGAAACAGAAAACAAAAACAGAGGAAGCGATGAAACGCCGAGCTGCTGCTGTCAGTCAATTCAGCCTCATCTACGGCCATGCATTGCATGGCATGTCCGGCGGCCATTGGCGTGCGGGAATATCTTGCGGTTAGGGACACTCCCGTGTTCAGATCCCGAATTGGGGCGGCAGAATTGGTACAGTGCGTATTAAATGTGCACTGTAGTAATTCATTTATATTTGGTAAATATTGTCCGACTAATTATGCTCAAAATGTTCGTCTCGTAAAGTACAATGAAACTGTGCAATTAGTTTTTAATTTCATCTACATTTAGTACTCCATACATATGGCGGTATTTTGATGTAACGAGAATCTTCTTTTTACATAGTGAAATTTAGGGTTGAAATTTGACATCTAAACCAGGCAACTAATAAAAAGCCGCTGCGTGCTGCGTGCTGGCCTGTCCCGTACGGACGGGCGCGGGGCTCCAATTATTGGCGTAATCAAACTAGGCCTCTCAGCTCCCAACACGTACCATACCACAAAGGAATTCCTGCTTTCCATTCGCCCCACCCCTCCCTCCCACGCTTTTGCCTTTGCACTCGACGCTCGTCGGAGGACGGACAGGTAGGTCGGTGATTAAACTACTCATGCTACGGCAGAGACGAGCCGTTTGGTTTGATTACTGTGCCTTTTGGCGGGGGTCGGCAGACGGATCATGAGAGGAGAGCTGCTGCAGAGTGCGGTGCAGTGCAGCTCAGCTGGATCGGGATCCTGCTGCTCGGTTTTTCTATGCCGTGGGACTGTTGGGATTTGTGAGACCATTTTTGCTTAGGGTTTCTTTATTGTTGCACACGCCTGCCTGGACCTCATGGAGGAGCGTTCTAAGTGCGTGCTTCATTCTTTATCGTTTCTCTGTCAGGAGGTTGTTAAGATAGACTAGTTTAATTTAGCGTGGGAGTCGCAAGTAGCGAGGAACAAGTCGTCCCACTCGCCATACATCATCAAGCTCTGACCTTTACTACTGCGAGTTGCGTCATTTCTAGTTAGCAGCCGCGTTTGTGTTTATATGCACTGTCAGCATTCAGCACTGGCCCAAATGTACTACTTTTGTTAGATCGACCTACATGGAGACTGGTTCGCAGTCTACTGTCCTCAATTTTTCATAGACAGCGTTGGGTTGGATTGGAATTGGATAAAAATGCGGCCCAACGAACATGTGGACCTGGGCCGCGAGATGCAACGAACGCAGATCAACCATATGTGTTTCATAAGCCCAGATTGCTCGATATTCCCATAGGAATGGTCGAGAAGCCCAATCGATCTCGCGGGCCGGTCGGGCCAAGGTGAACATCGAAAGCGTTCACAAGGCCTACGTGCAGGCAACAGTTGATTCATCTTGTTTTTCTTCTGGATTTCACGATATCATCGTCAGTAATCCATTCAGATTTCCTGTCTTTCCCCTCCTAAACCTGAGAAGAGATTTTATAGAAAATGGAAAAATAAATTCCACCTTTCCTTCTTCCAAAGCATCGTAAAGTTCATCACACAAAACATGATGTTTGTTGATCAAGTAAAAAAAACAGCACCACGCAACTCTTCCAGGAGAATTTGTTGGGAACATATTATGTTGTTCCTGTGTCCAGACGTGGTGAGAAAACATGCGTCGCCGTAGTCTCCCTGCAACACAGTACGCGTGATAATGGGTTAAGATCCAAATCCGAATAGAGAAATCTAATTAAAATCCAAGAAAAAAAATCCAAGGTCCAATCCTACCACAATACAGAACGGTTAGTGTCTAATCCAATTTAATTGTTAAGTCCAAATCTATCCAATATGGTCCAAATAACAAGATGATTATAGCTGCATGTTGGTCCTAGGTTAAAACTTGGATCTTAAAATTTAAAATCTTGAGTTGACCCCTTATTTTTTTAGTGGAATTAACTGAAGAGATAACTCACTATAACTGCCCCGCTACTTTGTGTGCCGATTGATATGGCTAGCTGTACAAGATGCACATCAAATGCTGAACCATAGATTTTTTTTTAAAAAAAACACGTTCACATTAAAACTTTAGTGATGGACTAAATTTGTTGAAGAGTCAAAGTAGGAATGACGAACATTAAAAACTTCAGCGAATGGACTAATTAAATTTGTTGAAGAGTCAAAGTAGGAATGAGGAGCAGAAGAAAAGAGGTGGGGCGGTAAGGAATGGATGGACGGAGGAGAGAGCGACGGAACGGGGAATGAAGTCAGAAAATTTCTACATATAGATATATTTTTTTATTAAATACTAATCACTTTTGGATTTCATATTATAGTATCGTTCACTATAGTTTCCGAACGTTTTTATTGCATGCTATCCTCACATAAAAGACTTGACACGATCTGTGCGGATGGACCAACTAAAAGGTTGTTTGGCACCGCTCTAAAGTGCTCCAACTCCACATCCAAGGCACTGTAGCATACATTGCAGGATAGAGCTCTTTTTCGTTTTTTTTTCTCAAATCAACTTAGAGTCGAGAGGAGCCACGATTTGTGTGGCTCCTCAACCTCTAGCTCTTCGGTTACTATAGCACGAATCTGGAACCGAAGAAGTCCTCCTAAACACAGGTCTAAACTTAGTTTTAACTGGATGAGGCGACAAAACTCATTTTTATTCGATGACCTTTGTCGTTCCTCGCCAAGAATTCAACTGAACAAAAGTTCGGCTGTCTGGTAAAAATAGCACCACCACGTTGCCTCCCCACAGGACCCAATATGACAATACTTGTCCCTGCACACAGGCGATGCTCACAAAAGCGACGTCTCATCCGAAACAAAAACCAGTTCATACTGACAGACCACGTCCCTTGTCTTCTGTACATTCGTCAGCAGGACGCCGCAAACCTGGGTCACAGGCTCACACCGCTCACAGCCGGAGCCCCCTCCCCCTGAATGGCTGAATTCCTACTTCCTCCCTAAAAAATACACATCCTCTTTATAATTGCACAATGCATAATTAATGATGCCACATTTATAAATTTATTTTAAAAATAAAAATATTGATATTAAACCTAATTCAATTTAAGAAATGATTTATCAAGAGACAGATGTACTACTCCGTACCTTTTTTTTACTGAACGGAGAAATTATTTGTTTGAGGCCACCAACCATGGGCAGCTATCTGCCGAGCGGCTTCTGGTGCTGGGGCCCATGGAAACCGCGGCCACGGCCCGCGGCGCAGCCGCGAGAGTTGAGCCCGTCGCGCCGGTACATCGGGAATATGTCCGCGGCCTGAGGCGACAGGCGCGACACCGTGCGCTGTTTCTGGATCCCCCAAGTCCCCAACCAAACCACGGGCCGACGCGCGAAAGCGAACTCTGCTTCTAGCACATACCAGCAGCGCACAACGGCAGCCGCCACCGGGTCACATCAAACCAGGGCGCGCTGCCCACCGGACGCGACACGCAGCGAGTCCAGCTTCCCCACCTGATCTCATCGTCGTCATCTCCCTCCCCACTCCCCGAAACCCGACGCCTTTTAAGAGCCTCGACCGCCCGCTCGGACGATGCAAGTCCACATCCAAAATTCCGGGTCCGCGGTACAAGACCAATCCACCCCCAATTCCCACCAATCCCAGCGGAGAAGTGAAAGCATTGCAGCAATGATTCTCGTGGCGGTAGTGGCGGAGCTGCTCGAGGAGTACACGGCGCTGGTGGCCCGGGTGCTGGAGCAGCTGCTCACCGACGCGCCGTTCCCGCGCCGGATGCGCTTCCTCATGCTGCGGAGCCTCCCCTTCGTGCCGCCGCCTCCGCCCCCGCCGCCGCCGCCCCACGCCCTCCACGTCGCCACCCGAGGCTGAGCGGCTTCATTTCAGGGGTTTCAGCTGGCCCGCCATCGCCATGGCCAGCCACTAGTCAGCCTGTGCTTGAGGTAGCTGAACACAGATAGGTTGTTCATCAATGATCCACGGTGTGTTTGTGTTTCATTCGTTTCTCGCTTCCTTTTGTCAGCTCTTGGCTACACGGTGCTGTAAAGGATTAATACTGTCTTCGAGGACTCATTTGTTTCTGTAAATATTCTTGGTAACATGAACCATGAGAAGACCTTCTTTGACACTTTCTTGAGCTCCATACGTATCTGGATAACGCGCGGTTATGATACTTTCACTGTACCATTACCATGGCAATACGATGCGTCGCCTTCACGGCTGGCATGAGAAATATCTGGGCACTTCTGGACATGCTTTAGGTAGCCACTGATAGGGACTGTTGGACTGTCAGCGTGGCAAGTGATCCTAGGTTGACAGTAGATGACGGATTCCGCACCAACACCACTCAGCAGCGACTGTATGCTGAGGCAAATCCAGTACCCAAAACGTCGTTTGCCCGTTTGTCTCAAGGATGCACCGACTTCCAGTACTGCTGGCCAAGGATAACTTTTCTTTTTTTTTTTAAAAAAAATAAAGATACTCAAAAGTTGCTCTTTTTCTCAAAAAGCGGCAAAGATTTTTGTCAGATTTTTATTAGACAAGAAAAAGAGAAAAAAAAACAATATTACAGAATTACAAAGACGAGCCTATACTCGCCACCACTCTGTGGGCGAGCCACCCTACTCTGTCAAAAGTTGCTCTTTACTTGCCGGCTTCTCGGTACTGTGAGACCAAGCCGAATGCCCTTGCTTATTCAGTTGCGTACTTGCGTGAGTGTTCAAGAAGATAGAGATAAGCCTATCATTGTTGGGCTTAGGTATGGGCCCAACTTTCTAAAACCCCGAAGTTAACGTCGAGCCCGACATATTAGCAATGGCTATTCTTTTGAGTCTGTCTACATAACAATCGAGCGTGTTATGTTCAAAAAAAAAAAACTCGAGCGTGTTGACCGTCTAGGACACTCGATCTTTTTTCTTCACGTCTTCATCCTCCATCCACCGTCCATCGCCGCGGAGCTCTGACAAGACCCCGCAACACCCACAGCGACCTCCTTATTCTCTTCCTCTGTCGCCGTCATAGCCATGGCCGCCCCCGCCCCAACCTCACCCTAGCCACTTCCTCTGTCGTCCACTCCGGCAGCGTCATCAGCGCCTTCACCTCGTCGCCATTTCTCCTGTCCCCCCACTGTCAGGTCTGCCTATCTCCCTAAAATTTTCTTCTAAGACGGCCAAATTTGGAGAAGAAAATAGGAAGAGGAAGAGAAGAGAGAAGAATCAAGTGTTGGAACACTAGAGTGTGATGCAGACTTTCTGTTTCTTTTTCGTAAGATTCTAATGGAATTAAGGAAACTGAAATGCTCCTGCATGGGTGTCCGGACGATTTTTTCCTATCAGACGCTATTTTAATTGGATCCAGCCCATACAGACAGTCTAACAGTCTCTACCTGATATATTTCTCTCCCACACTGCTCCTCATCTTCCCGACATAGCAATGCGGGGCGTTTGTGGCTGGCGCCGCCGTGCTCGCCTTTCTCCTTCGCCGCTGACCGCCTTCCATCACTACTTTTTCCTCCCTCGCGGCCCTGCCTGCCCCCCGTCAGTAGCAACCACGCAGGTGCGAAGGCGCTAGCCGCCGCAGGTGGCCAAGCGGCCAGGAGAGGTGGCGTCGCTGGCTGGGCCCAGGCCGAGCGCAGGCGTAGTTTCCTGCTGGTAAGCCGCACCACCATCCTTGGCCGCTGGCTTGCTGGAATCGGCCGCTCCCCCGCTCTGTGTTACGTTGTACGGAAGAAGAAGGGTGAAAACAGCATGTTGCAAAAGTGTGTTTTAAGTGGTTCAGGTATGTTGCAAGTGTTCTATATCAATGTTGCAAAAGTAGATCGGGATGTTGCATATATTGTAATTGCTATACACGTATGTTTCAAATGTTTCATCTATTCTAGATGTATGTTGTGAGTGTTTTATCTGGATGTTGCATCTACATGCATGTTGCAAACATGTGTTCAAATGTTTTCAGGTGTTTCATATATATATCTATACCTAATAATAAAGAGGCAAAATTTTCGTCAAGTTTTTTTCCCACTTACATGTAAGATGTAAGATTCCTTCTAAACCAAGATTACATGTAAGATGTAAGACTTTTCATAAATCAAGATTCAATCTCAAATACGTCTATTTTAGGAACATGAGTTAAGTACGTGTTTAAAGCGAAAACAGACGAGCACCGAAAAGGAAAAATGAAACAAAAAAGAAAACGGGTGACAGGTCCGAAACAAAAAAACCACGAGCAAAATAAAAAAATGAAAAAAACAAAATTGAAAAAGCTCTCGGTGGTAAGATATAAGCATGCATGACACTTGTTACTAGTGTCAAGGCCATAGAAGAAATAGCGTCCGCTTGTTGGCCTTTTGTTTATATGTACGTGATGGTG
Source organism: Saccharum hybrid cultivar R570 (assembly GCA_038087645.1). Taxonomy (NCBI): domain Eukaryota; kingdom Viridiplantae; phylum Streptophyta; class Magnoliopsida; order Poales; family Poaceae; genus Saccharum; species Saccharum hybrid cultivar. The sequence goes on from JAQSUU010000563.1 coordinate 15,223,279, forward strand.
AGCTCTGCTTGTGAAGGCTAGCGACAGCAACATCCGCAAACCGGACAAGCAGCCGCAACGTAGTCAACCAAGCTGCTCGCCAACATCAAGAACGGCGATGGCCAACACAAGCTAGCATAGGGAAGCCAAGCAGAAGATGGTGATTAGGTTCAACGGCAAAGGCGAAGGAACACATCCACGGTGACAACTTACCCCTGCAGGATTCTGAGCAGAGCACAACATGTTAGGTTTGATCTCTTTTCCAGTAGGCCCAACGGCCTTTGGGCCTTGATCTCGCGCCCCGATCGGGGGCGCCCAACCCGATATGGTTGGTGGGCCCCCGTCGCACAGCGCTATAAAAGGAAGGTGGGGGCCGGGGCTCGAGGTACGAGACCTACCGCGCAGCCAGTTCCCCACCGACATCCTAACCCTAATCCCGATCTTAAGAAGGGGCGCTGCCAGCGACGGGAAGCACCACTGACGCCGCCAACGCCACCCGACGCCACTGCACCAGTCGTCTACATCTCCAGCAAGTCCATGGCGTCCACGAATGAGAATGCTCCAACCACTACGACTTTTGATGGTTTGCGATACTACTGCACTTCAATCTTTTCCCTTCTCTCTCACTCGCAGTAGAAGGGATTAGGTTTTATGTATACTGTGAATCATTGTTTGGTTATTCCTATGACGAATTTGTACCCGATCTAATGAACCTGTGAACTACGAAATCCATCATTGGTACCGGAGCCTCGTCAAGAAATAAGAACCCTAGATCGGGATACAATCAAACGAAGAACTCGAACACGATTCGTTTTTTCCCGGATCGGAAAAATAAATCGGAGAAACCCTAACCCTAAAAGAACAAAAACAGAGAGGACGGACGGGAAAGAACCGTCGGCCGAGGAGGCTCGCCATCGCGCGGCCATGCTTCGGGCTCTGGCTCGGGCCCAGAAATGAAAAGCGAGCCGCGGGCTCCGGCTTAGGGCACCACCGCGATGTCGTTCGACGGCGTCGCGCGCGGCTCCGGCCGCACGAGTACTCCGGCGAAGGGCAACGCAGCGGCGCCATGATCCCCGTTGCTAGCTTGCCTCCGGCGCGTCTTCAAAACCTTGATGGCGGCTGTGTGCGAGAGATTATGAACGGAGAAAGAAGAGAGGTGGGGAGCGGTCGGACTTGGTCCGGCGGCGTCTCCGCCGCGGGCACCGACGGCCGGAGAGGCCGCCATGGGCGGCGGCGGCTCTACTGTGCGGTGGGGAAAGAATGAAATGGAACCCTAGGGTTTGGGAGGCCGGTCGCCGGCGGAGAAGCCTTTTGATGCCCCGAGATGTGCTCCTGACCGTCGGATCGCGATGAACGGTGATGGCGGCTCGGGCTGAAATAGGCCCAGGCGGGGCGAGTGCGGGGGCCGGATTGCCGGCCCAGGCCTAGGTTGCGGCCTGGGCGCGGCATCCCCTTTGACCGAGCCAGGCCGCGATGGGCCGCGCGCCACCGAGCTGGGCCGCTCGACAGCGCAACCAACCGGGCCGAACGATGCTTGAGCAGCGCGCGACCGCGCGTGGGCCGGCTGCGAGGATGGGCCGCGCGCCACCGTGGGCTGCGCGTTTTAGAAGGGCCTTCGGGCCAAAATATGAAGAAAACGAAATTTTATTTTATTTTTTCCAGAAGCAATACTCGTGACATGTTTTGATGAATATTTAATGAATTTGAATGAAATTTTGATAGGAATTTTCGTGCGAATTTGTCCAACGACATTTTGCTCAAAAAATAATGAAAATTTTTTAGTGCTTCTGGAAAATAATAATATGAGAATTTTATTGTTTCCGCTGCGTACTTGATATTATTATTTTCATTATCAAATTCGAACCAACGGGAGAATTTGATTTTGAAAAATGAATAATAATTGAAGATGAATTATAATATTGTTACTTTCTGATCAACGTTGTTAATAACAATATTATAATTTTGATCCATGAAAAACTGTGCATTGATTTTATTTCTGCCCAACGGTGATGTAAAATTATTGCATGGATGAATTATATGTTTCAATTTGACCAACGTTGAGTTAAAGCATATGATTTTATGTATAAATGTTTCTCACTTACTCTGATGTGGTTTCAGGAGGCAAATGCATTGTGAACGTCGCGAATATTCCGACACTCAACGGGACCAATTACCGTGTGTGGTGGGAGAAATATGAACTAGAACTTGCGTTGGGAGAGGTCGATTTTGCCATCATCTCACCGTGTCCCACTGAACCAGTGGATCCGGTGAGAGAAGAAAATGAATCTGACGCTGATTTTACTGCTCGAAAGCGTGATCATGCTAAGATAAGAATGAAATATGATCTTGAACATAGGCAACGGACCCTCTCCAACCGCAAGTGCTTATTGGTAGCTAAGGCCACCATAGAAGAACAGATAAGGGGCTCAATCCCTGAATGTGCTACTGCCACAGAATATCTTAATAAAATCAAGAGTCAGTTTACTGGGTCTATCAAGGCCACAGCAAGTTCACTGATAAAGAAGCTTGTGAATAAAAAATATACTGGTGGTAGCATTAGAGAGCACATTTTGAAGATGAACACTACGGCATCTAAGCTAAAAGAAATGAATTTGAAGGAAGTTGATTTCCTGATTCATTTGATTTTTGCTTCCTTGCCAAAAGAATATGATACTTTCATTGTGAACTACAATATGCAGCCTGAAAGATGGAGCATAGAAAGACTTATCTCAATGTGTGCTCAAGAAGAGGAGAGGATAAAGTCCTCACAGAGTGAGTCCGCTCATTTTGTGAAGGATAATAAAAGAAAGAACTTTAATAACAAGAATTTTAAACCACAAGGGAAACCCAAGTGGGACAAGGCCTCTTCCTCAAACTCACAGGGAAAGAAACCCCAGGAATCTGAAAATCAGCAGAGCAACTCCTATGGTGAAGCTGAAAAGGATCAATGCAAGCACTGCTTCAAGAAGAGACACTATAAGAGAGACTGTCCAGACTTCCTGAAATCTCTACTAAAGAGAGGTGATGAATTTATTACATTTGTAGATGAATCCCTGTATTTATGTTATGCTAAATCCACTTGGTGGGTTGATTCAGGAGTAACTACTCATGTTGCAAATTCTTTACAGGGATTAAGTGGGACGAGAACCTTGCAAAGAGGAGAAAGAACGATTAAAGTTGCAAATGGAGTACAAGCCGTTGAAGCGATTGGAGATTTATCTTTAGAATTGAACAATGGCTTTGTACTTAGACTTAAAGAAGTACTTTATGTTCTCTCTTTGCGTAGAAATTTAATAAGTGTTTCAAAACTTGATGATGACAGAATTAATTGCCATTTTGGTGATGGCAAATGTAAGATACTTGTTAACAATAAATGTGTTGGTCTTGCCTTCCGACAAGACAAGCTTTATTTGTTATCTCTTGATGAAAATGCGAACAATGTATGCGATGAGAATATGAATGATTCCCCATCTGCGAATGTAACTAAGAAGCGGAAGCGAATTGATGATGCCTCTTCGAAATTATGGCACTGTCGCTTGGGCCATATTTCGAGGGGGAGAATGGAACGACTCATTAAAGAATTAATTCTTCCGCACTTAGAATTTTCAGATTTAGAACAATGCGTTGATTGCATCAAAGGAAAGTATGTCAAGAAAATTAAGAAAAATACCAAACGAAGCACAGGAACTTTAGAAATAATCCACATTGATATATGTGGTCTATTTCCTGTGAAAAGCGTGGATGGTTATGATTCGTTTATAACATTCACAGACAACTACTCTCGTTATGGCTATATTTATCCAATTAAAGAAAGATCGGAAGCATTGGATAAATTCAAAATATTTAAAGCTGAGGTTGAAAATCAGCACGATAAGAAAATAAAGATAGTACGATTAGACCGAGGTGGAGAGTACTATGGACGACATACCCCATATGGCCAAATTCCTGGACCGTTTGCAAGGTTTCTATAGGAAAATGGCATAGTCGCTCAGTACTCCACACCGGGGGAGCCTCAGCAGAATGGAGTGGCTGAAAGACGTAACCGTACCTTAATGGATATGGTGAGAAGCATGATAAGTTACTCTACTTTACCGATTAGTTTATGGATGGAGGCACTGAAAACCGCCATTCACATACTTAATCGAGTACCAAGAAAATCGGTGCCTAAAACACCGTATGAATTATGGACAGGAAGGGAACCCTCACTTAACCATTTGCGTGTGTGGGGCTGTCCAGTTGAGGCAAAAGTGTTTAACCCAAACATAGGAAAGTTAGACTCTAAGACAGTCAGCTGCCATTTTATTGGCTATCCAGAAAGATCGAAAGGATATCGATTTTATTGTCCTGACAGACATACGAAGATTGTAGAAACAAGACACGTTGTGTTCCTGGAGGATAACATGATCAGGGGGAGCATGGTAGCACGAGAAATAAGCCTACAGGAGAAACGGGTACATGTACCCACTCCGATGGTTGAAGAACCATTCTTTACGCTACCTGTTGCTGTTGAGCCGACAGTGCAGGACACTATAGTGCCAACACCTGTTGCGAGTTCTCCCGTGGCGACAGTAAATGAACATGAGGAACCTGTCCTTGAGGAGGCTGTCCTTGAGGAACCTGTAGAACCGAATGTCGCACATGAGGAGGAAGAACAACAACAGCCTAATGTGGAACAAGTGCCAGAGGCCCCTAGAAGGTCTCAAAGAACAAGAAGGTCAGCTATTTCTAATGACTATGAAGTTTATGAAACAGAAGAATTTCAGATGGGGGATGATCCCACCTCATTTGAAGAAGCCATGAGAAGCGACCACTCATCAAAGTGGCTTAAGGCCATGGAAGATGAAATAAAATCTATGAGTACCAACAAAGTTTGGGACTTGGAAATTATTCCTAAAGGAGCCAAAACAGTAGGTTGTAAATGGATCTACAAAACAAAATATGACTCCCAAGGGAATATAGAAAGATTTAAAGTGCGACTTGTGGCGAAAGGCTTCACGCAAAGAGAAGGGATTGATTACAATGAGACGTTTTCTCCAGTCTCATGTAAAGATTCCTTCAGAATTATAATGCCACTTGTAGCCCACTATAATTTGGAGTTACATCAAATGGATGTAAGAACGGCGTTCCTTAACGGGGATTTGGAAGAAAATGTTTATATGGCAGAACCGAAAGATTTTGTTGTAAAAGGAAAAGAAAATATGGGATGCTGCCTAAAGAAATCAATCTACGGATTGAAGCAAGTCTCAAGACAGTGGTATTTGAAATTTGATAGAACAATAAAATGTTTTGGGTTTAAGGAAAATGTTGAGGACAATTGCGTTTACGCAAAATTCAAGAATGGAAAGTATATATTCCTAATCTTGTATGTGGATGATATCCTACTTGCTAGCAGTGATGTCAATCTACTAATGGAAACGAAGAAATTCTTGTCCTCAAACTTCGATATGAAAGATCTCGGTGAGGCCTCGTTTGTTTTGGGAATAGAGATTCACCGAGATAGAAGAAAGGGGTACTAGGATTATCGCAAAAGGCATACATAGAAAAAGTGTTGAAGAAATTTTGTATGCATGCGTGCAGTCCTTCACCTGCTCCTATTGTCAAGGGCGATAGATTTAGGGAACATCAATGTCCCAAGAACAAATATGAGATTAATCGAATGAAAGCGGTACCGTATGCTTCAGCAGTTGGAAGTTTACAATATGTTCAAGTGTGTACACGCCCTGACTTGGCTTTTGTTACCGGGTTACTTGGCAGATATCAAAAGAATCCAGGAATAGAACATTGGAAATTGGTGAAGAAAGTCCTGCGTTATTTGTAGGGTACGAAAGGCCTCATGCTAACGTATAGAAAATCTGATTCCCTGCAGATAGAGGGGCATTCAGATTCCGATTATGCGAGAGAAGAAAGAGAATCCACGTCAGGATATATATTTACTCTCGCAGGAGGGGCTATATCGTGGAAAAGCTCCAAACAAACCGTAACTACATCCTCGACAATGTATGCCGAGTTTGTAGCATGCTATGAGGCAACGAGGCAGGTGAACTGGCTAAAGAAATTCATACCCGGATTGAAAGTGATTGATGATATAAATGAACCGATGAGGTTGTATTGTGATAACAACCCAGCGGTACAATATGCTTACAACAATAGGTCAAGTGGTGCTACCAAACACATTGACATAAAGTACTATGTTGTGAAAGATAAAGTTCGGGATCATATTATAAATCTTGAGCATATAAGTACAGAGAAAATGCTCGCGGATCCGCTCACAAAGGGCTTACCACCCAACGTGTTCAGAGAACACGTAGCTGGCATGGGTTTAAGGGAAAGCCTATGATTCCCGAACATACGAAGGGCCCAGAAGAAAGTTCATTCCAAAACAGAGAAATGTGTTGTGGCTGTTAGTCTAACGGCACTAATTGCTGTGATGATGAAACAGTTCAATACGCTAATCTGCAATGGAATAGGATAGAAGCAAGAAAAATATGAAATCGAAAGATTGAGTATGAAGTTAAAGAACGAAGAAAATGATGAGAGATCAAGGGGGAGAATGTTAGGTTTGATCTCTTTTCCAGTAGGCCCAACGGCCTTTGGGCCTTGATCTCGCGCCCTGATCGGGGGCGCCCAACCCGATATGGTTGGTGGGCCCCCGTCGCACAGCGCTATAAAAGAAAGGTGGGGGCCGGGGCTTGAGGTACGAGACCTGCCGCGCAGCCAGTTCCCCACCGACATCCTAACCCTAATCCCGATCTTGAGAAGGGGCGCTGCCAGCGATGGGAAGCACCACCGACGCCGGCAACGCCACCCGACGCCACTGCACCAGTCGTCTACATCTCCAGCGAGTCCATGGCGTCCACGAATGAGAATGCTCCAACCACTACGGCTTTTGATGGTTTGCGATACTACTGCACTTCAATCTTTTCCCTTCTCTCTCACTCGCAGTAGAAGGGATTAGGTTTTGTGTATACTGTGAATCATTGTTTGGTTATTCCTATGACAAATTTGTACCCGATCTAATGAACCTGTGAACTACGAAATCCATCACAACACGCACGGCATGGAGTCGATCTCCGGCCACAAGACACAGCAGGATGGCCGAAGCGGCTCTACAGCACCAGAAGTCGACTGTGAGCTCCGATGACCAATCGTCATCTACGATGAGGTCACGATGGTGTCTGCTCGCGCGGGCTCCCTGGCAACTGGAAAGAAGCAAAACGGGAACACCATGGATCAGAGAATTTGCGAGAGGTCGAGACAAACAGAGCAAGATGCGTTGCCCACGTTCACGCGAGGCTCTTAGATCCGGTGGCTGCAAGCCTACAATGGAGAAACGACGGAGAGGGAGATCGCACTGCAGCGGCGGTAAAGTTCCTGGCAGCGGTGCTCCTCCATTGCACGGAGGGACGGGCACAGACGTGTGAGTTAGAGCTACCACGCATCGCTCGGACGGCTGGGATCTGAGGAGGAGCACCTGCCGTGCCAACACCCCTGTTTCATCAGCGCATGTTGGCCATCACCTTTCTTCACTAGGATGGCTGGTGTTCTCTGTCACACCACCACGTTGTCATTCGAGGTGCCAGAACCGTCCGCATGCTAGACACATGCAGCGAGAGTTTAGGGCACCATCGGGCATGGACGTGGCGATGCTAGGGCCATCCAGCCTGAATAACTGAACTCCTAGGCCCGTGCATGTCTTTGCTACTGGGTTAGAGATACAGACCGTGCCACCCAACCCCGAGTAACCGGATGTCCCACAGCCATAGCCCTAGCCGTATTGTGCGCTTTTCCGATGTCTTGCAGAGCGCAACTAGACTCACCTAGGTTGGAGCAAGATGGGTAGCAACAACTGTAAGAATTGTCGAGGAGATGGCATAGCGATGGAAGAAGCCAGTAGAAAAACAAAAAAAGCGTGGTGCCCGAATTCTGATGGACACGACAACATGGAGAAAGAGAGAGATACAGAGACAAGTTTATTGAATTTTATGGAAAGAGCAAAACATAATTTCTCCCCGTTGCAACGCACGGACACTGTTGCTAGTGTTTACAAGTGTTTTATTTGGATATTGCAAATATTTGCAATGGTTTTCAAATATTTTTTAGGCCCTATAGCAAGTGTTTCAGACAATTATTTCATGTGTTTTATCTGTCTTTTTTTTTAATGTTGCAACTGTTGCATCTGGATGTTTTAAAAATAGATCGGTGTTGCATATGGAATGCGCATGGGAAGCGGCTGGTGGCACGGGTCCACTGCTGGTGTTCGCTCGCTCCTTGTGCAGGCACCGTCCGGGTGGTAGCGCGGGGATCGGACGGGCGCCAGCAAGTCCATTATGGAAAACAATAAGACACGTGTCGAACACAAGAATAACTATAGTTCGCTGCCTCAGTTCCTCTCCAGCCAATGCAAAGCTACAACAATGGACTTACTCGAGCTCCATTGATCCGTGCAAACGGCACCTCAATGTGATTTCACGAGTCAATAACAGAGGACATTTATTCTCTATCAACATGCACGCACTACTGTTAAGTTACAACCCCTTTCGCGGTTCCTGAGACGTCCTCCAGAAGCAGGCACACACACTACTCACTTGTGAATCAAAAAGCTAATAAGCTTAAGCGCACGGTCAGATTCAGAGCCGGATCAGCGGGAACTTCCACGACTTCCTCAACCTGTACGCGGTGAAGGCTGCCAGGTACTGCTTTGGAGCTTCTCCGGGTGGCGGCACATGCTCCCCTGGACCCAGTTCGTCGCTGTTCCAGAACCGCGCGTCTCGGCGCTTCTTCCGGACGGCGGCGAGCACGTCGTCGCGGTTGCAGATCCCCCACACGGTCACCTTCTGCTGGTGGTAGTCGACCAGAACTGAATGTATACCTGCAAAAACACGTCCCAGCAGAAGCACACCGCGCACACGGTTAGCCTGATTTTCACTTGATGCACAATGTTTTGTACGTAACGCACAGACCAGTTTAAGATCTAAGCACCTTTCAGATGTGACAGCGCCTTCTTGATCTTCTTCTCGCACCCGTAGGAGTAGAGCGGCACCTTCATCTCCACATACTGCGCCTCGATCTTCCTCCCCGTCAGGACAATCTGCATGTCCGCCATCGGATGATTGTGCCAAGCTAGCTATCGCCTGGAAGCTGGAACACCAACTCAGAGAGCCTGAGCTGGAGATCAGTGTGCCGATAACCGCAAGAACGGCCCGCGCGCGGGTTAATATACACGCACCAAAAAGGCAACGCCATGGATGTGGGACATGGGATGGGATATGGGATGGGATGGGATGATCCTTGCATATCCTGGACATGGATGCATGACAGCATGTGCGCGCGGCCGGACATCGCTTTTGAGGTTCCGATCCGTCGCCGTGCGCGCTTTTCGCCGACGGGTGACCGGAGCGCACGAGAGGCTGTAGCTGATCCAGGGCTCAGACGCCACGGCCGCCGATTAGAAAAGAGGCAGCTAGTGGAGGGATTACGTGTAGTCAGTGGCGGCCTGTCGCTGCGGAGCGTCCGGCTGACGAGGCGAGGCGTACGAGCCCATGTGAGACGCCGTGCAAAGCTGGTGGTTGGAGCTTGCTTCGAGGGGGTGCGAGGGGTGGAGGCGACGGCGTCGTGCTGGGAGTACGTGGCGCGCGGCGCGGCCGCGCGGGGGCATCTTGGCTTTTGGGACCGGTGTCGAAAGGAGGCTCCAACTGATTGGTAAGGGCCAAGGGGAATAAAGCCACGCCAAGTGCATCGATAGGATTGGATTTGGATTTGTTTTTCGACCCTTTGCATGTGGATCGATCGTCTGTTTCTTGGCCACAAAGGATGGATTAATTCTGCCGGCGATCGTCGGCTGGGACCTGGGAGCATATTCGATAGTAATTCATCAATGTCACTTCTGTTTTTGATCCATTGTCAATGAGACAATTTCTGTTCAGGACGCCATCTTGGGACCTCCGCTCTGACCAATTACAGCTGGCGGCGCTGAACTAGTAGCTGATGCCGATCGATACACTCAAAATGGGTGCATGGGAGCTCGCCTATAAAATCGCCTATACTACCAATCGAGATCTCACAGGTGCTCAGCTCAGCAGTCACTCCACTTCCACAGTTCCACTGCACACACACACACACACTAGCAGCTATGGCCGGAAAGTGCAGAGCGATTCCCACGGCACCAATAATGGCCATCGTCGTCATCGCCGTCGTGATGGCGGTGGCCGTGACAGGCATCGTGGCGAAGGACTCGTCGGGTACCCCGAGCTCCCTCACGACGTGGAGTGCGGCAGACTGCTCGGGGGATACGTCAACCATCGGGTCGTGCGGCTGCACCAACCTCGTGTTCTACGCCGGGCAAGAGTTCCACTACCGGGGCGAGACGGCCACGCTCTACACCGGGACTGGCTGCGCCGGCACGCCGTACCAGGTTTTCGAGGACACCCAGGCGTGCGGCGACTTTGGGTGGCGCAGTATCAACATCCACTGCTGAGTGCTGAGCATGCAGGGGAAATTATCCATCCTGCTGATCCTGTGGTTCCGTCCTGTCCTTTCTATATGCGTACAATTTTCGTAAACGACGAATTCATCGTCTTTATAATCCAAAATGTACTATCAGTCAGTTATTTTATCACACGTGTTAGTCTTGTTATATGGTGTCATGCATGGTTGCTCGTAGTAAGTCGTAACTCCTTTTTCATTCCTATTTTTTTTCATTATATATATATATATATATATATATATATATATATATATATATATATATATATATATATATATATATATATATATATTGAAAAGTTCTCTGGCACGAAAGTTGTCGGGTTTTTTTTATCTTGGGTCAAGTATCTTTTTGCAAAAGTTGAGAATTTTTAGAAAATCAAATCATGCCTTGACATTGGTGTAACAGAACCTCTTGGACGCAGGCGTCCATCCTGTAAGATGCGGCTTTACCCTCCGTTTCGACCCCTCTATAAAAAAAACTTTGCCTTGCTTGCCTCTCTTGTAGGAAAAAAAATCCCGACTCCGCTTCGCGCCGTTGCGGCTTCACCACACCGTGCGGCCGTCGGCCCGCCCCACTCCGCCGCGCCACCGCCGCCATCCCCCGTGGCGCCTCTATCCCTCGCCGCTGCCCACTCCGGCGTGACGCGCCGTCATCCCCTGTGGCGCCACCGTACCCCGCGGCGCCCCTGTAGAGAGGAGGAGGAATCCTCTGCCGAGGTACGCTGCCAGCCGCCCCACCGACTGTAGGTGTTGCTGGACCTGGTCTCCGGCGCCTCGCCCTCAGCCTCCGAGCTCCATGTGCGTGCTCGGCCACTGCAACGGCACCTCCGTCCCCGTTGCGCCATGCCATGCTTCGTCTTCCGCCGCGCCCAAACCAGGTGGCCAGGAGAGAGGGCTTTCAGGCTGGCCGGGCCTAGGATAGGCGTAGCTGGCCGTTGCAAGGCCGCGCCACCATCTTCGGCCGCCATGGGCAGAACCGACCGTTCCCCACTCTGCTCTGCGTCGCATGGAAGAAGGGTGAAAAGGCATGTTGCAAGCGTATATTTCAAGTGTTTCAGATGTTTCAGAGATATGTTACAGGTGTTTCAGATGGATAGATATTACAAAAGTAGATCGGGATGTTGCATACGTTACAAGTTTCTGTTCTCAATGTTTTATCTTTTTTCTCGATATATGTTGCAAGTGTGTTCATCTGGATGTTACACATCACATATGTTGCAAGTGTTTTATCTAGATGTTGCATATGTTTGCAATGATTTTAAGTCTTTTTCGGGTGTTTTTGCATGTGTTTCATACGCATGTTTCAAATGTTTCATTGTCTTCAGACGTATGTTTCAAACTAGATCGGGTGTTGCATCTTCCTTCTCGCCTTCTGCTGCTTCGCCTCGGTTTCATCTTGGCTTTTGGGACCGTCGAAAGGAGGCTCCAACTGATGGCTGGAATAAAACGTTGCCAAGTGCGTCAATTGGATTGGATTGGATTTGGATTTGTTTTTTTCGACCCTTTGGATGTGGATCCTTCTTGGCAACAAAAATGGATCAATTCTGCCGGCGAGCGTCAGCTGGGACCTCGGAGCCATCACTGCCAATTTTGTTTTTGATCCGTTTTCAATAATCCAAATTCCAATGCGTTCGTTTCAGCTAAAGTAGCAGCTGTGGCTTAGGCCACGTTTGGTTTGCAAATTTTTTTTTTGAAAAAGCACCGTAGCACTTTTCGTTTGTATTTGATAAACTTTGTCCAATCATGGATTAACTAGGCTCAAAAGATTCGTCTCGACGTTTACAGACAAACTGTGTAATTAGTTATTTTTTTACCTACATTTAATACTTCGTACATGTGCCGACATATATGATGTGACGGAAAATCTTGAAAATTTTTTGCATTTTGAAGCAAACTAAACATGACCTTATTCGAACTGTCTCACGCCATCTTGGGAACTCAACTCGGACCAATTAACTACAGCCGGCGGCGCTGAACTAATAGCTGACGCCGATACACTCAAAATGGGTGCAGGGGAGTTCGCCTATACTTAGGCCTCGTTAGATGTCCAAATTGAACATCAAATTTACTATATAGAATTCCTATTCTTCATCACATAAAAATACCGACACATGTATGGAGTATTAAATGTAGATGAAATCAAAAACTAATTGCACAGTTTGGTTGTACTTTGCGAGACGAACATTTTGAGTCTAATTAGTCAGCCCTGTTTAGTTGCAAAAAAGTTTGCAAAATTTTTCAACATTCCCCGTCACATCGAATCTTTGGACACATGCATGAAGCATTAAATATAGATAAAAAATAAAACTAATTACACAGTTTAGACGAAATGGACGAGACGAATCTTTTAAACCTAATTAGATAATGATTGAACACTAATTACCAAATAACAACAAAATTTGTTACAGTGTCATTTTGCAAAAAAATTTTGCAACTAAACCAAGCCTTAATTTGGCCGTAGTGTTACTAGTATCACATGTGCTCAGTTCAGCAATCACTCCACTTCCACAGTTCCACTGCACACACACTAGCTAGCTATATGGCCGGAAAGTGCAGAGCGACTCCGACGGCGCCAATAATGGCCATCGTCGTCGCCGTCCTGATGGCGGTGGCCGTGACAGGCGTCGCGGTGAAGGACTCGTTGGGTGACCCGAGCTCCCTCACGACGTGGAGCGCGCCAGACTGCTCGGGGGAGACGTCGACCATCGGGTGGCCCAGGTGCACCGACCTCGTGTCTACGCCGGGCTAGAGTTCTACTACCGGGGCGAGGCGGCCACGCTCTACACCGGGATTGGCTGCGCCGGCACGCCGTACCGGCTTTTCGAGGACACCCAGGCGTGTGGCGACTTTGGGTGGCGCAGTATCAACATCGACTGCTGAGTGCTGAGCATGCAGGGGAAATTATCCATCCTGCTGATCCTGTGGTTCCGTCCTGTCCTTTCTGTACAATTTTCGTTGCATCAAACATCAAACATTTAATTGTAGAACAGATGCATCAAACAATTTTCGATGTTGATACTGCGCCTCGCCCCGGTAGTATCCATTTGTTACAACATTAAGAGGCTAACCTCAACTCAATTAAATGTTTGATGCATCTGTTCTACAATATATCTTGCTTTGCATTTCATTTAGGTAATCAAATTATTTCCTTAAATACTTTTGTTAGTGTCTACAAATTTGATCAAGATGACACGAGGGTATTAGTTGTGTAGTACTAATATAAAAACAACAATATAGCTACTGCTTAAAATACACTCATTATCATGTCTTCACGTTGGACGATGGTACTAGTTAGAGTTCTAGCGCAAATAGATTTTGATCTTGTTAAATAAAGATGAAAGTAATCAAACTTGCAAAGAAAAAATGGCATAAGAGCATCTCCAAGAGTACCCAAAACAGTCTTCCAATCTAGAATTTTTGGTAAGATTAAAAAAATCATCTCCAACAACTCTGAAGCCCACCTCTTAATCTTTTAGCACTTGGAAAAACCATCCCTCACGTGCGAAAAAAACACGCGCACCTGAGGCCGTGTGGATCTGCTCGCGGTAGCCGCGCCTTCTTCTCCTTCGCGCCAAGTCAAGCTCACGGGCCACGTCTACACCTACCAGACATCATCCATGCGATTCGCTCCACCGGTCACAAGCGCTCTAGCCATAGGGAGTGGAGGCTGAACCGGTCCCCAACGATCTCATCGTCGTGCAGCACGGCCCCACCCGCCCCCGCCTCTAGCTCCCCGGGGGCCGTGACGTGGTCGCCCGATGGGGCACACCTTTTTTTTAAGTGCAAAGTAATGGAGAAGTTGTGGAACTATCTCGGAATGTATAAAGAAAGGGAACTGCTTCTGTCCAAGCCGTCTGCCAGGGATGTTTCGGAGGCGATCATGTCTCTGAAGGAAGAACAGAAATTAAAATGTTGCTACGTTCTCTGGATGTGTTGGTCCGAGCGTAATAGAATCAGAGGGAGAACAAGGGAGGGATGCAGTTTGGCTCTCTCATAGTATCCAGATTCGAATGGATGAGTGGAAAAAGACAAGAAACAAAGAAAGTTGGAGGAATAGGCGGCACAAGACTGAGCAAATGGGAGAGACCTGAGCAAAATTATATCAAAGTCAACTGCGACACAGCCTATGATGTCAACACAGGCAATGGCGGATGGGGTTGTGTCTTACGCGATGCTGATGGTGATGCTATTTCTGTATACCGCGGAAGGGTGGAGTCTCTAATGAGTGCTCTACATGATGAGCTGATTGCTAGCATCCATGGCGTCCAAGCTGCCGCCGACAAAGGTGCGGGACATGTGATACTTGAGATGGATGCATTGGAGGTCGTCCAAGCTGTTTATTCTGATGCTTTCGATCTTAGTGCAGTAATTTTTCTTGTTGGGGAGCTTTGCAGCTTGTTAGAGTTTAATTTCATCTCTTGACATGTTCAGCAACATCCTCGCTCTTATAATAGAGTAGCACACAAATTGGCTATCCTAGGTAGTTTTTGTGATCTGGATGAGGACTTAGTCTTGACCACATTGCCGGCACATGTCTATCATGTACTTGCTGAAGATTCAGCTATATCTCGTTAATGAAAGTTGAATTTTCCCTAAAAAAACAATAATATAGCTACTCCTTAGAATACACTCATTGTCCATGTCTTCACGTTGGACAATGGTATTAGTTAGAGTTCTAGCGCAAACAAATTTTGATCTTTTTAAATAAAGGTGAAATTAATCGAAGTTGCAAAGAAAAAATGGAATAAGAGCATCTCCAAGAGTACCCAAAACAGTCTCCCAATCTAGGATTTTTGGCAAGATTGAAAAAACCCCATCTCCGACTACTACCAATCCCACCTCCCAATCTTTTGGCACTCGGAAAAACCATCCCTCACTTGCGAAAAAGTATGCGCACCTGAGGCTGCGAGGATCTGCTCGTGGTAGCCGTGCTTTCTTCTCCTTCGCGCCAAGTCGAGCTCACGGGCCACGTCTACACCTACCAGACGTCATCCATGGTCGACTTGCTCCACCGGTCGCAGGCGCTCCAGCTAGAGGTAGCGGAGGCGCTGAACCGGTTCCCGATGATCTCGTCGTCGTGCAGCACGGCCCCAAACCCCGCCCCCGCCTCCGGCTCACCAGGGTCCATGATGTGGGCTCCGGTCATTTAGGCCGGCAAAGTCCTGAATTGTATTATAAACTATCCATCATTCATATTATATTGTATTGTTGTTTACACCAGAATTTGGAAAGAAGAATGAGGGAACTTGAGGTTTCCAATTTTGCATCATCAAGGAGTCGATTAGGTGTAAATCGGTAACAGCTGACTCAGGTACAATATCAGAATCAGCTATTTTATGGATGACGTCAGCAAGTAACGTCGGCAGATTGTATTTTGGGCAACATTAGAAAGAACGTGTCGGATTCTATAAGAAGGGAAATATTAGGGTCCAAGTTATAATTTGAATTAGAAAAGTTCTCTTTTTATTCCAAGAATTGTAATAAGTCGTATGTTTAGGCTCCGGGTATAAATATTAGACCCTCGCTATTATACAAGGAGATGAACACATATTCAATACAATCTTTCCGGCTTTCGCCATCGCATTAGGAGTAGGAGTACTGTAGATCTCGGGGAGTTCTTCAGCGAGTTAGGCTGCATCGGCTGATCGATCTCTAGCTTGTTAGTGATAACCGTCACGACTTATATTATCGTTTGTAAGGCTGCATCAATCGATTGACCTCTTACAAATTATAGTGTAAGTTAGTTATCGATTCGTATCTTGATTTGCAAGGCTGCATCAGTCGATTGATCCCTTGTAGATTTTGATATTAATCACAGTTATCGATCTTGCATTGAGTGACCCGTTATTTAACGCAATATCACCGGTTATTGAGATGACTAAGATTAGTAAGGCTTATCTTGCTGTTTTTAGTTAATTCATCTAGTTATCGATCTTATTATAATTAATGTTTTGTTAGTTATAATAATATCACAATTTATCTGGTTAAGGTTGAGATAGATTGGCATCACATCACATTATTCGATCATCTTTAAGCTTTATCATGATCAGATCTTAAATTTGATGATTCACTTTGCTAGATTGGATGTTTTATCTCAATCTTAATCGTGCATGGTACGCTCTCGAGGGCATGGATTAATTATAGATGAACTCAATAGTTTACAAAGTTTGATCTATCGTTGTCACTGTTGGGGGATTAACTCCCCCTGGCGATGGAGGTAACGTGAAAGCGGGGTGTGCGCTCAAGACCGCGGTTGAGTTATGGCGTCACCGCCGATGGAGCCTTCGGCAATTCCTGGGCAGAGGTATCAGGCGGAGATACAGCAGGAGTTCCGCCCGCTAACCCTAACTTAAATATTTTTGTTTGTGTCGCTGTGTAGGATGCGCGGGAATGGAGCCCGAGCAGAGACCTTACCTCTGCCTCTGACGGGTGGAGGTTAGACCTGCGCTGTACGGGCGGAGGTTTCAGGAGCTGCTCGGTGCCCTGGAGTGCTGCTCGCGGGGATGTGCCGGGCAAGGCCAACAGGCGGGCGGTGTTCAAGATCTGAGGCAGAGGTGAGACCTCCGCCATCCAAGGGAGGAGGTCTGAACCATGCTCCTCTGGCATCAGCACTTAGGCCCCCGGAGGCCTGATGGGCCTCAAGTGTCGGCCCACCGTGAAGCAGCCTTCATCACTGGAGAATGACTGGCTACCCTTGAGAGACTGGCCTAGGGAAGGTATCTATGAAGAATATACTGCCACTGTCCAGGGGCAGGAATGTAATTGTGATTTGTGTCAGTCGGTGCCCTATAAAATAGGGGGTTGTAAATGCTCCAAGAGAGTGGTAGGTGAATACAGTAATGAAACCCTAGCTTTCTTGGGTCCCACCTGTGCTTTCCCTAAGCCCACTCTTCCTCATCCTCCGCCCACAACTCGGCGGAGGTCCCATCCAACCATGCTAACCCCCCGCTGGGAACAGTTTCCCAACATTGGCGCCCACCGTGGTTTGGCCGACACAAACCCGCAATGGCAGGAAAAAGGAAGGCACCACCTAGGCGGCCAGCAGCCTCTGCCGAAAACACAAGGCCCCGGCGCAATGTTGATAGCACTTATGCCGCATCGATACAAGATGATGGCGACACTAAGACTTGGGACCAGCAGCCGACGTCGGAGGTTCAGCAGGCGCCTTGCCTCACCCCTGAGCAAGAGCTATAGCAGCTCCAAGCCCAACAACAAACCATGCAGCAAGAGAGAGACAAAGTTGCCGCCGCCTACGCTGCAAGTCAGCAAGCAATGCAAACATCCGCCCAGGCGGCGGAGATCAGGCAGCAGCTCACCCTTCTGCCGGCAAAGATTCAGAGCATGCAACCTCAGCAAGCTCCGATCACTAACCCAAACCATATGCCTCCGACATACCAAAATGAGGCAAATAATTCCCTAGCTACACCGGCCCCGGCAATGTCGATACCTCCAGCTCTTACCTCGGTCACATCAAAAACAGCAGACCCCAAATCCCCATTATTCGAAGGTATTCAAAATTCACCTTGGCCAGTTACCTACAAGCCCATCACTTTACCAAAATACAATGGCAAGTCAGATCCTCGCCAGTTCATCATGAGTTTTGAGGCGGCGATAGCATCAGCCGGGGGCAATGATAGTGTTTTGGCCAAGTCATTCGTTATCGCTGCCGAGGGCGATGCCCTAGCTTGGTATTCAGTGCTCAAGCCAAGCACAATATACTCATGGGAGAACCTCTGAGACAAAATTCTGAAAAAGTTCAAAGGCTTCTCTAGCGAGTCCCTGACCTCCACAGACTTGTTTCAATGCAAGTAGAGCCAGGGAGAGCCTCTGAAAGATTACTTCCAAAGGTATGTATGACTCAAGGCTCGAGCACCCAATGTCTCAGACGACGTAGCCATAGAAGCAACTATCAAAGGCCTACGCATCAGACCCTTTGCTGCCCACCTAGCCAGAGAGAAACCAACAATAATGCAGCAACTATACTTGGAATTCGAAAAATACTGCAAATCAGACGCTGATTACCGCAAAAGGCTAGAGGAGCAAAACTAAGGCAGACAGCACGGAGGTAGAAACGGGCGAAGGAATGGCAATGGACAAGGCCAGCAACAGTAGAGGTCGAGGCAGGACCAGCAAGTGTTCAACATTGAACACCAAGTCACCAACCAGCAAAGCTAGCCTCCCCCATAGCCTGGAGGACAAGCCTTATCTCAGAGACAGTACCAAGGCAAGAACAATGACCAAGGTAGAACCTGGAACAAGAACCTAAGACAAAGGCAGCAGAAGCAGTACTGTTTTTCCATGGCGAAGAAAAGGGGTACGTCACCAAAGACTGCCCAGACGCTAAAGAAACCCAAGAAAGAATCAAGAATAGAACAGCGCAACCTCTGCTGCAACCTCTGGCAAGAGATGTGAACCACACCTTCGCTCCACCCATACACCAACAATACTACCCACCTTACCCAACCTATAACCCCAAACAAGCAAATTCTCTCAACTTAACCTTCGCCTATTACCCCAGCTTTCTACCAGCTTGGAGGTCACCAAGCCAACCGCCTGCTTAGCCAAACCTACAAACGGCGGAGGCTGGCCTAACATACTTCAACCAAAGACCCCCGTAGCTTACTTACATAGAGGGCAGCCAGCTTTCGCCGGTCGTTAACAAACCGCACGAAATACTACCACCGCCACCAGCAGTACCATAGCAGCCCCGAGCACCCAAAAATGAACCCAACCAAGAAAACCAAGTGAACCCTCACACCCCTACCAACAATTGGCATGATTCTACCAATAGCCAGAGGTTCATCCATGGAGTTTCAGACCAAGCGGCAAAAGAAAGATCACCTCCGGTTGGTGAACAATGTTGCAGTGCAGGGTCCAATACGCTGCACAGACTGGTCCAAAACCTCCATCACCTTCTCAGAGCAAGACCTCAAGCTAGAAAGCTACCCCCATGCAGATGCAATGGTAATCAAAGCAAACATAGTAGACTGGGGGATCAATAGGGTCCTAGTTGATTCAGGGAGCTCAGCAGACATAATATTTGTTAGCGCCTTTGACTAGATGAAGCTTAGCAGAGGCCAGCTGCAACCTTCGAACACTCCATTGATCGGATTCGAAGGCAAGCAAGTCAATGCCCTAGGAAAAATCTCCCTGCCGGTATCCTTCGGTGATCAGGAGAATGCAAGAATAGAATATGTCACCTTCAACATCGTAGACTTGTACTACCCCTACGATGCAATTTTTGGAAGATGTTTTGCAAACAAGTTTAACATGGCACTCCATATGGGGTACCTATGCATAAAAATGCCCGCACTTCATGGCATCATCATGGTACATGGTAGTCAGAAGGAAGCAAGGAACCTCAAGAAAGCAATTTGTAGGTCTCAGAGGAACATTAACTCCGTAGACATGGAACCTCCGGACATGCCCAATGGCACAACCAGTCTTAAGGATCAGGAGGATACCAAGATGGTACCGCTAGAGCAAGCAGTACTAGACAGGCAGGTGATAATAGGCGCAAACTTGTTGGCCAGAGAGGAGGTGGAACTTATCGACACTCTTGCCAAAAACAAAGACATCTTCACCTGGACAGCCTCCGACCTACAAGGGGTCAGTAGAGATATAATAGAGCATGCCCTAGACATCAACCCGAACACGAGGCCGAAGAAGCAACGATAGAGGAAAATGTCAGAGGATAGGATTCTCGCAGCCAAGGCGGAGGTTCAAAGGCTCCTTGACGCCAATGTTATCTAAGAAGTAAAATACTCAGAATGGCTAGCCAACATTGTCCTTGTGCCCAAGAAAAATGGCAAAATGAGAATGTGTATAGACTTCATAGATCTCAACAAAGCTTGCAAAAAAGGACCCTTTTCCACTGCCAAGGATACACGCCTCAGTCGACAAGGCAGCAACATGTAGAAGATTTTCACTGCTTGACTGTTTCTCCGGCTACCATCAAATTTGGCTAAAGAAAGAAGATCAAGAGAAGACAAGTTTCACAACACCCTTTGGCACCTACTGGTACATAAGGATGCCCAAAGGTTTAAAGAATGCAGGCTCAACCTTCGCCAGGATGACAACAGCAGTATTGGGAAAACAGTTCCTCAGGAACATCATAGCCTATGTAGACGGCACAGTGGTGATGAGTAGGAAAGAGGAAGACCACATTGAGGATCTAAAGGAGACCTTCTGAAAGGTCCTGATATGGCTAGTGGGGGTGAATAGCCTATTAAAAATTCTACAAACTCACTAGAGCAAAAGGTTAGTATAACAAATGGCGAAATGCAATTTTGCTCTAGCTTTACAAGGGTTGCAAGCCACCTATCCAACAATTCTAGTAACTATGATCACTATAACAATCAATGGCTAAGTCACTACAAGCTCTCACAAGCTAGCTACACTAAAGAGCTCAACTAGGTGACAAGCTACACTAGCAAAGATAATACAAGCTCTCAAAACTAATTACACTAAAGAGCTTATTACAACTAGTTTGTGGAATGTAAAAGAGAGGTATGTGAAATTTATACCGCCGCGTCGTGGAATAAACCAATCACAATAATACGAAGACCAATCATCGGGAGAAATCCAAGGAATCAATCACAATGGAGACATGATTTTTCTCCTGAGGTTCACGTGCTTGCTGGCACGCTACGTCCCCGTTGTGTCGAGGACCACTTCGTGGTTCAGCGGCTAATTGGCAATCCAAAGCCAAGCTCCCCAAGAGCACCGCAAGAACCTACCACAAGTGAGGTAACTCAATGACACGAGCAATTTACTAGAGTTGCCTTTTGCGCTCCGCCGGGGAAGGCACAACAGCCCTCACAAATCATCGGGAGGTGGCCAAGAACAAGCACCACTCTTGCCACAACTCATCCGTTGCCTCCAAGCCATCTAGGTGGCGGCAATCACCAAGAGAAACAAGAATCCTGCAGCCAAAGATCATCAAAGTGCCAACTAGATGCAAACTCACAAGCAAATGCACTTGAGATCACTCAATCGCTATTTGATTTGTCAATCAGGCAAGGGAGATGAGTGGGAGGGAGTATGCTCAGCTCAAGAGGATGTTAGGATGTCAAAATATCCAAGAGTGTTGCCCTTGAGCCGTCCAACAAGTATTTATAAGCCCCCTCAAAAGATAGAGCCGTTACAAACACGAAGGGGTACTCAGCGTACTGACCGGACGCGTAGGTTGATATGACTGGACGTGTTGCCCTACGTCCGATCAACCTGTGTCATCCACGTGTCACCCGCGTTCGACGTCGAACGCTCGATCTCAACAGTCACTTGCCATGCGTCAAAGGGTCAAGGGCGACTGGACGCGCAGGTGCAACGTACCTGACGCAAGACCAGCGTCCGATCGCTCACACACACGCACTCACGAAGCCTGACCGGACGTGCCGCTCGCTTGACGCACTAGACGCTACAGGAGCTGCGTTCAGTTGTTTCTAGTAAGAGTCCAGATAGCAAAATTAGTGACCGGACGCGTCAGGTGGAAGACGATCGGACGCACCTCAGCGTCCGGTCAACACTTCGAGTTTCACTGCTCTCACGCGCTGCTAACGTCACTCGGACCGAACGCTGACGCACCGCGTCTGATCGCTCGCACCTGATGCGTTGGGACGCGCGCTACAACTTTGCCCGCGGCTTGAACTGACCGAACACGACCCTAGTGTCTGGTCGATTCGACCACCACGTCCGGTCAATAGAAAACGGGCATTTCACTTCCACGAATTCGTTGAATCCTACCGAGCTTGCGAGGCAGGAGGGAGAGAGGGTCCCAACCCCATCTCTACCGCTCAAACTCCACCTCTTTTGCAAATGTGCTAACACCACCAAGTGTACATTATCATGTGCATGTGTGTTAACATTTTCTGCAATCATTTTGAAGGAGTTAGGTTAGCTCTCCACTAGATCTAAATGCATATGCAAATGAATCCTCATCTAGTGGCACTTAAGTGATCAATAGCCCTGAAAATTCCCCTCTTTATAGTACGGCTACCGTTCCTAAATGTGATCACACCGTCTATGGTGTCTTGATCACCAAAAGCAAAACCCCTAGCAATATACCTTTGCCTTGAGCAACATAGGGTTGCTTCATCACCTCATCTTCATCTCCAAGTTAGGCTCCACTTCATGATCACCATCAAGAGCACTTAGCCACCTACACTTGGAGTGTACTAATCACCTTTGCTATGCACACTTAGGCACATGTGATTAGTACTAGGGTTTCATCAATTATCCAAAATCAAACTAGGGCTTTCACCTTCATTAACCTCCGATAAGCTGGGCTAAAACTCAACCCTGACAAATGTGTCTTCAGAGTTAGTAAAGACAAAATACTCGGCTACATCATTAGCTCAGATGGCATAGGGCCAACCCAGACAAAACAAAGGAAATTATGTCGATGGTAGAACCTTCGACCAAGAAAGAGGTCTAGAGGTTAACAGGCAGGATAGCAGCACTCAACAGGTTCATCTTCAAATGTGCAGAGCGCAGCCTACCCTTCTTTAAGGTGCTCAAGGGAGGAGGCAATGCACAATGGGGCCAAGAGCAGTCGGAGGCCTTCCAGAAATTGAAGAATTACCTGGCGAAAGAATTGTTGGTATCAGTACCAGAACCAGAGGCCCCGCTCCTACTATATGTTGCAGCCTCCGACCACGCTGTAAGTAGCGCCTTGATCCAAGAAAAACAAATAGGTCCTGAGGTTGTCCAGACGTCAGTCTACTACATTTCAGAAGCCTTAGCCGATGCCAAGCTAAACTACTTAGAGTTGGAAAAAATTGCATATGCAGTCCTGATCTCCTCCAGGAAGTTGAAGTATTACTTCCAAGCCCATGAGATTACTATTCCAACCTCTCAGCCATTGGGAGACATCCTGAGAAAGAAAGAAGCCTATGGCAGAATAGGCAAATGGGCCACAGAGTTATCTTAGTTCACCATTACCTATGTCCCAAGAGCAGCAATCAAGTTGCAAGCACTAGTGGACTTCATGGCAAATTGGACACCTCCAGCGACACCACCAGCAGTACTACAGCATGATCACGCTACCACGACCTGGACAGTCTACACCGACGGCACCTGGGTAACCTTGGCATAGGCGCCTCCGCAGTAATCCATGCACCCTCAGGCCTTCAATCCAAGTATGCAGCAAGACTAGAGTTTCAAGCAACCAACAATATTGCAGAATACGAGGGGCTCATTTTAGGGCTCAATAAGGCAAAAGCTCTTGGGGCCAAAAACCTCGTCATTAAAACAGACTCCCAAATTGTAGCCAGTCAAGTAGAGAAAGAATACACTGCAAGAGAGCTGAAGCTCAGCAAATACCTGGAGGTGGTCAGGGGACTAGAGCGGAGGTTCAAGGGTTTTACCCTGAAGTACATACCCCGAGCCGAGAACAGAGAGGCAGATGAACTGGCGAAGGCCGCAGCCAACAACTTACCGTTACCAGCAGACATCTTCTTCCAAGTCCTCCACACACCAGCGACAAAAGGGCTGACAAAGGCATTCCTAGAAGTACTACTCACTGAGTTCAAAGACTGGAGGCAGCCAATCATTGACTCGCTAAACAACGTTCACCTTACGAATGATGAAGCAAGCGCAGCCAGAATGGCCGCCAGGGCCAGAAGCTACACCATAGCCGGAGGTCAGCTCTACAAGAACGGGGTGGTTCAGCCTCTCCTTAGATGCATATCTCAAGAAGAAGGCAAAGCGTTATTGGCATAGATCCATTTCGGCGTCTGTGGTTCACACATAGGCCCAAGAGCATTGTCATTGAAAGCCATAAGATAGGGGTTCTACTGGCCTACACATGTCAGGGACGCTGAGCAAGTTACCAAGACATGTGAAGCCTATCAAAACTTTTCACCTCACCAAGCAAAACCTTCAGCAGAAATACAACTTATATCTCCGATATGGCCACTCCAAAGATGGGGCATTAACCTTGTTGGCCCCCTAGCACCTTCTCAAGGGGGAACAAATTTGTAGTTGTTGTAGTTAAATACTTCACAAGATGGATTGAGGCAAAACCACTAGCATCAATCACCTCTGATTCAGTGAAGAACTTTTTCTGGCAAAACATAGCATGCAGATTTGGAGTACCAAGAACACTAACAGTTGACAATGGCAAGCCGTTTGATTCTGACAAGTTCAAAGAGTTTTGCACCAGCATTAGGACCAAGCTAGCCTACGCCTCGGTCTACCATCCAGAATCCAATGGAGTAGTAGAGCGGGCAAACAGGGCAATATTCTTCGCCATATCCAAAACTCTGTTTAACCTCCGCAAAGGCAAGTGGGTTGAAGAATTGCCAAAGGTTGTCTGGTCACACAACACCATAGCTTCCAGAACAACAGGCTTCACCCCCTTCAAGCTACTCTATGGAGAAGAAGCCATGCTACCAGAAGAGATCAAGCATGAAAGCCTCCGTGCAATGCAACATACCATGGCGGAGGTTGTGGAATATTCAAAGGAAACGATCGAAGGTATCAGGCTAGAGGCTGTTGACAACATACTCAAGTACCAAGACCAAACCAAGAAATGGAGGGACAAATCAATAGTAAGAAATGACATAAAAGAAGGAGACCTGGTCCTCTGAAGAAAAGCAAATGCAGCAACAGCCAGAAAGCTATAGCCAAAGTGGGAGGGGGCCTACATAGCAATAGCAGCAGGCAGACTAGGGGTCATTCTTCCTAACCGACGGCGAAGGAAAAACCACGCTCCACACGTGGAACATCTGCAACCTTCACAGAGTTTACATCTAAAAGAATTGTAAGAGTAGCTTCCACGCAAGTTATAAGCAAAGGTTAGCTCACATCTCCCTTCCTTTTTACTTTTTCAGCCAGGTCTAGACTTTGTTTTCCTTAAGATTCTTTCCTTTCAACTTTTCGGGCCTGCACTCTTTTCCTCACAAGGGGAACTCCTTGTGGAGGTGAGGTTTTTAACGAGGCAGAACCCATATAAAAACCCTCCAAATCTATGAAGAGGTTCTCCCCTAAAAGAAATGTTCTCATTTTATGCAAGTCGAAAGTGGCCAGCAACAAAGCCACAAAATTCGACAAAAGAAAAATGCAACAAAAGAGGACCTCCGTTACTGTGAGCCGGAGGCTCCCTAATAACTGACGACCTCCACGGCCAAAAAAGGCCTACCTGTGAAAAAAGACCTACCAAGCCGTAGGCATCACGGGGATACATTCCAATTGGCAAAAAAGCCACACAAACTACAAAGTGCAAAGACACATATCTCCGCCCGAGGCGTCGGAGGTCAACAAACCTAGAAGAAGTCCTAACATGATTCAAACACCAGGAGTATTAATTACTGGAGATACGAATAACATTAATGCAGATTTGCAAAATCACCAAAAAATTTATATCATATCAATGACAAATCAGTAGCCATTTAGTAGAGCATTTAACAATACGACGCATCCTAGACTATAAAACCAGACAGCTCCCGCAATCTTCACTCAGTGAGAAAAGGAAAAGGGGAATAGTTGAAAGCGTAGCACCAGCTACACCTAAACATCACCCCCAAAGGTCATGGAGGCAGGGTATCCTTATCCAACATAAGCATAAAAGGAACCGTGCGAAGAATCATAAAAGAGAGAGCAACCACAACCCAGAACCTACTACAAGCATCCGGATTGCCTCCGCAAGCTGATACCAGCAGCCATGAGCCAACCGCCATTAGGGGGGATCGCACGAAGACTCGTAAGATCCCCCACAAACAAAGTAAGCAAGCGAGCGTAGACCGGCATCACACATGTTCTTTGGGTGTGCGCACAACCGTCAATCTCCTCTCACGAAAAAGAAGGAGCTCAGCAACAAGCGAAGGACGTGTGCAAGAAAGACTTCTTCAACCTCTAATAAATGATCAGACTGTGCGGAGGTCCTCCAAGAAGCAACCGATAATTGCTCAAGTTGCACCAAAGCCTCCGCAAAAACTACAAGATCGAACACGAGCACCGCCTCAACTTCTCCACACACCACCACAAAGAAACCAACAGCTGCAAGAAAGCATAGAGACAGAGGTTGCGGCTATAAACAAACCTCCACAGCTGACTATAAGGCTTGACTAACACCAACCTCACGCGCGAGATATGCAAGACCAAGAACCTTCGGAGGAACAAGTGGAGGCCACCGATGACCGATGCAGGCAAACCTATCATAGAGCAAGGCACAACCAACCTCCTTGGCCACAGCGCACAGGTTCATCTTCACATGCTACAAAGGGAGAATAAGGCGGAGGAATGACTCCCAAAATAGACACGAGCTAGCTCTCCATGACATCCAAAGAAGGAACATATTGTGGAAACATAAAAACAATTGTAAGGCAAAATCGTCAATAAAAAAACAAACATTCGACATTTTTAGGCATTCGGTAACATTGCATAGACCTCCAACATCAACTAATAAAATAGAGCCTAAATAAATCAATATTGCAACTAAGAATGCGGAGGTCTCTGCCAAGCTAAAGAGCGGGTAAACTCGGCCCCTTCATCGTCAACATCCCGCTCCACATCCTCAAAAACATAGCAGCAGCAGTGGAGCCTAGGAAAGACCTTCGCCAATACCCCCAGAGTTCGCCACTCACAAAAATACCATTCAAATAGAACATCAACGGGGCAAAAATACCAATACCCCTAGAGTTCGATTGGAATCTACGCAGGATTCAAATATACACAAAAGACCTTAGCGTTTATGTTACAAAGTGTAGCAAGATACTATACAAAGACATCTCTCCTAGCAACACAAATCCGAACCTAAATCTACACCTTACGGTCTTTCGGAGCCGCCGTGGATGTTGTACCGGCACCTAGAACGGCTCCACCTCCGCCTAAAAAAGAATCATCTCCAGACGTGGCAGCAGTAGTCGAGCCTCCAGTAATCTCCTTCTTCTTGGAAGCCTCCGCAGCACTAGTCGAGCCTCCGGCAACCTCATTCTCCTTGGAAACCTCTGCAGTGCGGGAAGGATGAGCAATGGTGCCGCAATAGCCACAGGTGCAGCACCAGGAAGCTGGTGAAGATATAAGCCGAGGCCGACCAGAGGAAACCTTTTCGGCCTTCTATAATTCCTAAAAACCAAACCACAAACACAATCAAAAGAGCAGATCAAAACCAATGAGTACGCATGGAAAATGTAACACCCTAGGTGTTTATCACCAATTAAGTAGTGGGTTTAAGCTCAAACATGATAGATCAAGTGGAGATGAAGATGTCAAGGTCAACCTATAGAAATGAGCCTAACCTAAAGTTGGATGCTGCACCATTGCTTTACATATAGGCCATTTTCAAAGATATATACTTGTATGGTGTAATTGCCATATCTTCATGTGTCTCACCTTGGTACCTATCTATATTGATCCCTGAAAAAGTTTCATGAAGTTTGAAATCAAAAAGTCACATGAAATGATAAGTTCCATTCCTATTAGAACTTGCACCATTAAGTTAATGGAACTATAGATCATCAACCAAACCATGCAAATTTGCCCAAATGAATCTAGGTGAACTCTACAATAAAAGTCATGAAGGGTTCATGTTGAGCAAGTGGCCAGAAAATGCCTTAATGGATCAAAACGGATAGTTTAAGTTTTATCGTGATCCTACTTTGGTCAAAATAGAACTATAGGTTCAGTGCATGTTTTGGAGTTTGACCTTTTATAAAAGTTGTAGTACATGTTATATAGAACAAACTTTGTTATTGGACCAAGAGCTAGATCAACTTAGAAGTAAGTGAAACAGAGGCTCAAAGTTTCAACTTGCTGCTGTTTTCAGCACTTAGAAAAATATTCTAAGTCCTTGTAGTGACAGCAGCAAGTTGGCTACTTTGTGACATTTTATCGTCCAAATTCATGTGGTAACTCCATTGGATTCCTCAATATGAGTTGGAATACCTTTCATGGTGGAAACAATGAAACAAGTCTCATAAAATTTGGAGTTAAATTGGATCTTCAAAAATAGCTCCCAAAACAGCAGAAGTTTACTTTGTCACTAGACGGACATCGACATGTTGGCATTCTGCGTTCTCCAAATCTCGTTAAGTAACTTGAGTTGATCCCAATATAAAAGTTGGAGTATATTCTTTGGAGAAAGGCATGCAAAAAGTTGGATCAAGTTTGACGCAGATTTGATCAAGTTTTGACCCTTGCCTCTAATCGCTGTTAACTCACTGACACTGTCACTTTGGAGCATAATTACTCACTAATCTACAGCTCTAATGGCCATGCAACCTTAATAGAATTTGTAGAGTGTTATGTGGGCTCCAACTTTGCTTTTAGGTTCATGTCCAAAATCAGCCCGGAAGGAGCCCAGAACGGCGTCCCACTTCGGCCATCTCGACGCTCGCCACGTAGTCGATGAATTGCCTCCAAGGCCGACGCGTGCCTAGTGTGTGGCCGTCATGCCAAGAGCGCGCCCGCCATGGTTGCCGCGTGCCCTACTCGCTGCCTTGTATGCTACGCCCTGGGTCGCTGGGAGAGGCCGAGGCCGAGCTCCCCATCTTCCACTCACCCTTGCACGCTCTAGCTCCCTTCTCATTCTGAGCAGAGCACAGATGCCGAGCCGCCATGGTCGGTTCGAGCTCCAGCTCGAACGTCTGCCGCAGCCACTCCCGCAGCTCCAGGCCGACTCACGCTAGTCGCTAGTCACCGCCTGCTCCGCCTCCATCCTGTCCTCCGAGTCGCCGTTGGGCGCTGTAGCCGAGCTGCCCTCCTCATCGCCGCCGTCGGGCCACCTGCTCGCACTGCCGGTGGGTCGCGATTCCCCTGCGAACAAGCTGCGCCCCTGCGGGTGCGCGCGCGGGTCTAGGCGAAGCCCCTGGCATCCTAGCACCGCCGCTCACCGCCGGCGCCGCCTCTGTTGCCGGCCGAACCGGCCTCCTCCCCTTCGGCTGTCACGATTGTTCAGTTCGCATGAACTGGAGGAAGAAGAAGACCGGGTGGGAGCATGACATGTGGGTCCCGCCCGACTTCATTTAGTGCCCGAATTTATAGATTTTCTTTTATCTTGTAAAATCTATATCTCATATTTGGTAGCTCTGAAAATTGTGCAATTTGTTTTGTTGGAATCCTTGTGAAGTGCTCTGCATGTTAGGGTAATCGGTTGTGCCATGCATGCATGTGTTTGTTCTGTAGAAATTCATTAGTGAAAAGTGGTTTTGGAAATGGATTAACTTGCTTTCATCAATATCTGGAGTTTTAGAAGTCCAAAATTAGTGATTCCAATTTTGTTGATCTTCTAGTAATATGCACTGTCTAAGAAAAATATAAAACTTATAGGTTGTTTCCTGGTTTCAGGATGTTTTACCTAGATCTTGTTAAATGGAAAATAAATGCTTGTTTTCCTTGTTGTTTTTGATCTGGAGTTGTAGTGCTCAAAATGACATGAAAATTTATTTGTAGCCTCTCCGAGTGATGCTTGATGCATGGTTAAAATTGCATGATTTATGGTGCATGCATGACTGAGTTAGTGATTTATCTTGCTAGGGGCCAAATAAATGGTTTTAAATGTATTATAAATATTATATGAATGTAAAAATGGAAAATGGTGTTCCACTGTCCTTGCATGATATTATGGTAACTTGAGAAACAATAATATGATCATGTGTTTCAAGAAAATATATAGTTT
Source organism: Saccharum hybrid cultivar R570 (assembly GCA_038087645.1). Lineage (NCBI taxonomy): Eukaryota > Viridiplantae > Streptophyta > Magnoliopsida > Poales > Poaceae > Saccharum > Saccharum hybrid cultivar. The sequence continues at coordinate 15,253,361 of JAQSUU010000563.1, forward strand.
AGATTTATCTTGTTCTCTCATGCTTTATTGCATTAAAGATTTGTTTATTATGATATCTCATGTTTGGCTTATCAAATGGGGTTGAAATCTTTATGGTATCCTCCTGGTACCTTGTACTTGCCTCTGTAATTTTATTAGATTTTTTCTGGACACTTTTCATATATTTTAATATTTATGCCTATGCAATCAAATAAATAGAAAAGTCCAATTAAATAAATATTAACATAAGTAACATGACTTGATCTGGTATTATTTAAACATGTTCTAAATGATGGTCAAGTTGGTTTGGCCATTTGCAATGTTTTGTTCATCATTTATAATTCAATTTTATAATTCATTGATTTCTGGACAGATTTGAGAATGTTGTTAATTACCCTATGCAAATGATGTTTTTATGTCTTGTGTGCTATAACAAAGTTGTTGTGAATTTCATGATCTAGCTGATGTTAAATTTTGGTAGCATTTGGTCCTGTAGTTTAGAAACTACAGCTATTTAAATTTAGAGTCAGTTTTGGAATATTCTCTGTTATCAGGAACAGATTCTGAAACTTTATAAATTCAACTTGTTTAATTTGTGAATCACCCTATGATGATATTAAATGAAATATAGACAATTTCATAAGCTTTCCAGAATGTCTTGTTACAAGTCAATTGGAGTTATAGAACTCCAGTTATGTTTGATTTAACCAGCTGCTGTTCTGATCTTCGAAAAATAGCAGATTCTAAATTAAGTTGTTGCTTCACCTTGCTTTGCTATGTTGATTTCTAAGAGTGATATACACCTTGTTAGTGTTAAGTGTGCTTGAGATCTTGTGTGACTTGTGTCATGATCGATATGCTGGTCATCTTCTAAGGATATGCTTAAGTGATAGTCAAGTTAATTAGCTCTAGGTGCTTATGTGAGTTAATTAGCTCTAGGTGCTTATGTGAACTTTGGTATGCTTGCTTGATTTCTTTGTTTATTGCATTTATATATATTCATACATATGCATTGTTGCACCTCATTTAGGTACGCTAGTTGAAGCACGTGAAGGCCCTAATGTGGAGCTAGACCCGAAGATGGAGTTGGTGGATCCATCCCGAAGATAGAAGGATCGTACAAGTGCTAGATTGGAGGATGCTCGCCAAGCGAGTGTCATCTGACAACTACTGACTTGTGTCGGATCCCAGGCAAGCCCCGGAGCATTATAAGCCTCCTACCTTCAAAGAAATTAATTATATATATGTTATAAGTATTGTTGCATTAAGTGGTAGGAGTTGGTTGAAAACCTTGCTGCATTATATCATTCCTTGTCCAGATATATGAATCCTTAAATCCTACATAGACTAGGATCGAGTAGATGCTTAGCCCTGCTTTAAGCGGTAGAAGTCAGGTGATTTCCTGTCACCTGCGAGATATAGGGATATTCATATATGGCACGGTTGGCTATATTTGCTGTCGTGGAATGGAACCATGTGTTAATAAAATGAAATGAGACCGGGCGGGATGAAGATAGTGAAGCAACAAGGCATGGAGGTCTTGGGTGTGGATCTATCCTCGTCTGAGTCGTTTAAGGACCGATTCGTTGTACGTCTTTGAGTCATGTTGAACGCAGTCTAACACTTAGGTGGCCGGATAAGTCGTTCCGACCGCGAAGCCGAGTAATATGGTTCAGGCCGGGAATCGAATGGTAGATTGCATCTTGAAGGAGAGAAAGGATGTGCTTGGGGACATTGGCGTAAGACCAAGGGGGGGTTAGAGTCCCTATCACCTGGCAGAGTGTCGCCCTTGGGGATGTGACATCATTCGAACCCACGACTCCTGAATTGTACGAAAGGTGGCTTGTGCGACCCTGGCAGGGGCCTGCGCGGTGAGTGTTAGAAATACCCCTCCAGCTGGATAGGAATTCGATTCGAATCACCGTCGCTCCTGGTTAGTGAGCACTTGACTTGAGCAGCGGCAACGTAGATTCCATTAAATTGAACGGATGGTTAAATGGATAACGATGAAAAGGTTGCATCAATTTATACCTGCCATGGTTAATATTGTTTGCTCCTAATAAAGTGAGTGCTCTAGTACAGGTTCTAGTATAGATGACAGGTTAATGATAATTAACTTGATGCTTAAGCATTAATGATTACTTATCCATATTAAGCTTTTATGCAAAATATTGTCAAGCTAGCCCACTTTATATCAGCCTTGCATGATCCTTGGTGTCACTTTATTTCTGGTTTATGACGGGTAAGTCTAGCTGAGTACCTTCTTGTACTCAGGGTTTTATCCCCACTTGTTGCAGGTTGTGATGTATCATGGCGACTGCAAGAGTTGGTTGGCTCCTGCCGTAGAGGCGGAGTGTGATCACGGGCATGATCCTTATGAGTTATCTTCTCTCTAATGCTTTTGTTGGAAGTCGACCTTGGTACTGGTATATATTTGAAATAAGGGTGTTGTTAGCTTCAAATTACTTTGCTTCCGCTACTTTTGAACTTAAGTTGTAATAACTATGTTGAACTTCGATGTATATTGAATTACTTGTGAAATAGTTGTAACATGCGACTGGTTATGTTGAATCACTACGATCTTGGCTTGTATGTTGGTTGGTTTGAAATCCCTCGTGATTTCATTGGACTACCGGAGTTATATGGGCTCAAGTGCGAGAATTTGATCACTTCGGTGATTGTTTTTGTACTTGTGCTCTTATAATTTGGACGGTTCCATGACAGAAAAGTACAACCAAACTAAAATACCTTAGCTCGACGCTCCTCTGCCATTTGCCTAGCAGACGCTCTACGAAAAAGGGTCCAAAACGACCCAATAAAGTTGCGCACGGACTTCCATAACGCATCGGAGGCCTCACCAAGCAAGGAAGCATCAGCTAGAGCTTCACATTCCACCTCGGTAGCGCGGGTGCACCCTTTCCGCATTAGCATTTTGCCAAAGTTGGTGGCGCTAGCAAGAGCAGCAAAATCCACCGCACCACCCACAAAGTTGGGCACCTTCTCCACGTGAGATTTCAACCACGTCAGCAGGTTGAACGCACTAGCCTCTTCTGGAAGGGCGAAGGTTTGACCACCAAACTTCTCCACCGCCACCTTGTAGGTCTCGGCAGTAATTAGGGCAAGCCCTTCTAGCACCTCCATCCGCTTCCTCAATAGAGAAACCTTCTCCTGCAGAGCTACGCTCGACTGCTTCTCTTTGTCAAGCGCATTTCGGAGGTTATCGTAAGTCTCATTCGCTTTGCTTGCACGCTCCATAGCTAGTACCTCTGACATTTGGGCCTCTTCCACTTGCCTCTTCAAACGAGCTACCTCGCCCTCTACTCGCTCTTTATCATCACAAAAGCTTGCCACCTTTAGGCGAAGGTCCGCAACCTCCGACGCCTCAGCGGCGAGCCTAGTCACCTCAGTAGAAAGCTTGGTGTTTTCGTCACCCAAGACTTCAACCTCACGCTTGAAAGGTCCAAATGGCTAGAGGGGGGGTGAATAGCCTATTTAAAATTCTACAAGCTTCACTAAACAAACACATTAGTACAAAAGATGGCTATGCTAATTCTAGCACTAGCTCAACTACACTATGCAAGCCACCTATACAATTCTAGTGAATCAAGGCTATGATCTCTAATACACACCAACAAGACTAAGTCACTAAGCTACTTACTCCTATGTGATAAAAGCTACACTAAGCAAACTACACTAGGACTAGTACAAGAAAGTAAAGAGCAAGTGACTTGATTCTTATACCAACGATGTAGAGAAGTAATGCACTCGAAGAATCAATCACAATAATCAACCACAAGAGAAATCCTCGGCAAAGAGATGACACAAGAATTTTTACCGAGGTTCACTTGCTTTCCGGCAAGCTACTCCTCGTTGTGGCGATGCACCCACTTGTCGGTTCGCGAGCTAATCGACTATCAAGAGTCGAGCCCTCGGCGGGCGTCGCACAACCGCACACAAGATGGGGATCCTCCAAGCCACGAGCTCCACTAGAGTATCCAATTTGCGAACTCCCGCGGGGAAGGATCAAGAACCCCTTACAACACTTGGTGAGGGCTCCAACAATCTCCAATTGCGAGCTCAATCACCTCCGTTGCTCCAAGCCGTCTACCGTGTCAGGAAACACGGAAGAGTAACAAGAAATCCGCAGCAACTCGAAGATCAAGTGCCTCTAGAATGCAACTCTCAAGCAATGCACTTGAATCTCACTCAATCTCACTTAAGATGTGCAACTAAGCAAAGAGATGAGTGGAGGGGTTGTTCTCTAGCTCAAAGGATGTTTCTAGGTCTCAAAATGTGCAAGAGTTACCCTGAAACCCCGGACATCTTCTATTTATAGCGAAGGGGTACACAGCTAGCCGTTACCGGATGACACAGTTAAAATCACGCTGACCGGACGCTCCGGTCAGGGTGACCGGACGCGTCCGGTCACTACAGGACAAGCGAAAACAGTGCGCGTCAGAACTAGCCGTTGCCGTGACCGGACGCACTCAACCATTTGACCGGACGCGACAGTGCCAGCGTCCGGTCGCGTTCCAGTAAGCTCCCGTCGAGACCGGACGCGTCCGATCGCACGTGACTGGACGCGCCGCGCGTCCGATCGGCACTCCGCTGCTCTCTGCCCCTCTGGACGTCTGACCGGATGCTCCGGTTCCATGAGGGACCGGACGCGCCGGTTGCGCGCTCTTCTTTTACGCACAGGTGAACTGACCGGACGCGCTGGTCAGGCCAGACCAGCGTCCGGTCAGAAACCCTAGCTAGCAGCACCGAGTTGAACTGACTGGACGCGTCCGGTCAAACCGGGACCGCGTCCGGTGCAGCGTCCGATCGCCGTTTTTCAGTGAAAAACAATTTGGACTTTCGCCACCTTTTCTAGACTCCGGCGCAATAGAAAATAGGCATTTCATTTCCTCGAAAACGCCTAAATCACAAACATTTTTCAAGGCGTTATGTTAGCTCTCAACTAGATCCTAATGCATATGCTCAAGACATTGATCTAGTGGCACTTGATTCCCGAGCTAACCGTGATTGCCCCTCTTGATAGTCGGCTATGTGTCCTAAACCCGGTCAATCACTTCTCTACTCATCTTAGACCGGCAAAAGGAAAATCCTATGGTTATACCTTTGCCTTGCGCTCTTAGATACTTCTCTTCCACTTGATCATCATGTCCATCATATTATGTGCGTCTCCACCATGATCTTGCTCATCATTTCATGCACCAAATCATGTGGTCTTGTGGCCATCTCTCCATGCCATTTCCACCTCCATCACATGTTGCTTATGTCTAGCTTAATCACACTTGATACAATAGCATTAGCAACTTGGTGTCATTAATTACCAAAACCAAACTTGGGCTTTCAACGCTTCAACGTCTTGATAGTGTTGTTCCGACCTAGCATCTCCATTGTTGTACGCTCTTCCATAGCCAAGGCCATATGGTGACCCTAAAAACAAGCACCTCTTCAGATAAAAGAACCAAAGAAGCAGCAAAGCAAACCAAGGAATCTCCGCAAAATAAAGAAGATGTACACTCACCAGGCTCTGGTGCTCCAGCTGCACACGGAGAAGCTTTCAGTAATCCACCTTCTTCAAGCCCTCTAAAAAACGATCTAAAAATACCACAAAAACATGAGAACTATGAGCAAACAAGCAAACGAGACAAAAGAAACGGAAGTAAGATAACCTCCGATAATGGTGTGGACTTTGTCGAGAGACTCGATCCAACCAGCTAGAACGTCGTCAGGGATGGATGCTGAAGAATTAAAAAACTAGTCAAAAGAGGTTTTAAGGAAACAAAAAACAAACTCAAAGAACCCGCAACTCACAAGTCAGAGCCTCCAAGTTCAGCCCGGTCGGTTGCGGCGAAGGTTCAACCGCGGGAGGAGGAGGCGCAGGCATACCCAGTCCGGCATATCCAATCCTTGAGCCAGCTGACAGCCCAAGTTTGGTTTTGGTAATTAATGACACCAAGTTGCTAATGCCATTGTGTCAAGTGAATTGAGTTAGGTATAGCAACACATGTGATGAAGGAGCAAGGAGCATGATGGTGCATGGACATGAAATGACGATCATGGTGATCAAGTATGAGGAGATGGACATGGAACAAAGTGATCAAGGGAAAGGTATAATCATAGGATTTGTTTTTGCCGGTCTAAGATGAGTAGAGAAGTGATTGAGCGGGTTTAGGATTGATAGCCGACTATCAAGAGGGGCAATCACAGTTAGCTCGTGAATCAAGTGCTACTAGGTCATCTTCTTGAGCATATGCATTAGGATCTAGCAGAGGGCTAACATAACGTCTTGAAAAATAATTATGAAAATGCTAACACACTTGCACATAATGGTGAACACTTGGTGGTGTTAGCACATTTACGAAGGTGGTGGAGTTTGAGGGGTAGAGAGGGGTTTGAGGGGTAGGATTCGGCGCTTTTGTGGAAGTAAAACGTCCATTTTCCACTGCGTCGGAGGCAAAGTTTCAGAGGCAAAAGGACCATCGGACACTGCACCAGACGCTGGCTCCGGAGTCACCGGACGCGTCCGGTAGCTAACCTTAGGTGCTGCGCAGTTGGATGGCTGCACCGGCGCGTCTGACGGTCTTGCATCGGACGCTGGCTGAACACTGTTCATCGTCCGGTGCCTGCTGACATGGCACGTGGCAGAAGAGCTGGAGAGCACAGGACACGGTGGCACGTTCGATGGTGCTGCGTCGAACGCGTCCGATGCAAGTTTCCGAGCTTGGGGAGCTTACTGGACCGCATCGGACAACGCGTGTGGTGCGTCCGATGAAAAGCACTGGAGCGTCCGGTGTTCGCTGAAACGACCGTTGAATTTTGAACGCGCGAGACACGTGGTGAGATCTGGTGCACCGGACGCTGCTGAGTGCGTCTGATGCCAGTGCGACGGAGCGTCCGGTGCCCTAGATTTTTGCCCAATGGCTCTATTCGAAAGGGTATCTCTATATATACTTGTTTGGCCAGTTTTGGGTCTTCTCTCTTGACTTTTTGAACACTTGAGACATACTTTGAGCTAGAGAACTTCCCTTCCACTCATCTCCTTACTTGGTTGCATACTCTAGTGAGATTGAGTGAGATTCAAGTGCATTGCTTAGTGATTTGCATCTAGTGGCACTTGTTCCTTGAGTTGGCTGCGGATTTCTTGTTACTCTTGGGTGTTTCCCGACATCCTAGATGGCTTAGAGCAGCGATGGTGTTGAGCTCGTGATTGGAGATTGTTTCAAGCCTCACCAAGTGTTTGTGAGGGGTTCTTGAGCCTTCCCCGTGGGAGTTTGCAAATTGGCTACTCTAGTGGAGCTCGAGGCTTGGAGGATCCCCATCTTATGAGTGGATGTGCGGCACCCGCTGAGGATTTGACTCTTGATAGTCAATTAGCTCATGATCCATCAAGTGGGTGCATCGCCACAACGAGGAGTAGCTTTCCGGAAAGCAAGTAAACCTCGGTAAAAAATCTTGTGTCATCTCTTGCCGAGGATTCTCTTTATGATTGTGTGTGATTGATTCTTTGGATACATCTCATCTCTACACCATTGGTATAAGAATCAGTTCACTCCCTTTTTCATTCTTGCACTTTATCTTGTCTAGTGTGCTTAGCATAGTTTGTATCACATAGAAGTAAGTAGCTTAGTGACTTAGCTTTGTTGGTGAGAATTAGAGATCATAGTCTTGTTCACTAGAATTGTATAGGTGGCTTGCTTAGTATAGTTGAGCTAATGCTAGAATTAGCACCTCCATCTTTTATACTAACAATTGTTGATTAGTGAAGTTTGTAGATTTTAAATAGGCTATTCACCCCCCTCTAGCCATTTGGACCTTACACCGGCGGCGAGCTCTTCTTCGCTCGCAAGACTCCCAGTCACAGAACCTATGAAAAAACAAACTCAGGCAAAAATAACATTAGAAAGAAGAAAACATAAACCAAATACAACGAAAGGCATGAGACCCTTACTGAGGTGAAGAGGGAATGCCGCAGACGCGGCAAGCCACGCAGCATCAGGCGTATTCTCCTCTTCTTCCGGCACCTGCGCCACTATGCAACGCGCGTCTAGCCTAGGAACCTCTACAACGAGAATCAGAGATTGACCACCTTAGGGGGAGACCGTTGACGCATCAGGGCTCGAGTCTCCACCCAGCACATCTGGGAACGAATCCTCCACAGAGGCCCCCGCAGCATCTAAGGAGATCATGGTAGCCTCCACCAAGGACTCAGTACCCTCTGCAGTGACCTCTATAGCCTCCGCACCACCGCCTCCACCAGACGCCAAATCCACTAGAGCCTTTCCTCTAGTAGATGCGTCTTGAGCTCCACTAGTGTCCTCTACTGAGCCCTCTTCCGAGGCGGAGGCGGAACTTGAGGCGGGGGACGCAGATGCGGCAGAGGTAGCCACAACCTTCTCCTTCTTGAACAAAGCCTTCGAACCAGCTTGGCCTTTCCTCTTCTTGGATTCCGCCCCACAATCACATTCTTGGCGGCAACCTTCTGCTTCTTCTTCTCAATTGAGGTCAGAACCTATGGAGGAACAACGTGTTCCTCGTGATGAATCCCCAGCTCTTCAAACACTCGGTTAAGCCATGGCATAGTGCCTGACTCAGACCTCTGGGTAAGGTACTCCTTGTCACTCATGGCACCAACAATTGCCCATGTGACCTCCTCAACCCCCACAACAAGAGCATCGTGATCCTAATCAGCTGGAAGCACCCGCCTAAATAGAGGGAACGGGACACCCTCCGGCGGGCCGAACACGGGGACCTAGACCATCTCAATTTGGAAACGCTCGTTCCTCCGTCCAAGCGGCTAGTAGTTCGCCACAACCATCTCTTCGACCAGGTCCCGACCTCCGGAATAGCGGCACGCCAAGGCAAAGGCCTTGTCGCACGCCCACCTCTCGGCGGAGACCCGTGCTAGAGGAGCGACCCAGCACAGTGGGGACATCTTAGACATGACGAAGGCTAGAGGGTAGATGGTCTCCTCCGACCCGTTGTCATAGGTGAGGGTCTGGCCAGTCGTCCTCACATAAAACCAATCCGCCATCCACCCACGATCCCACTTCTCCTTCTGGCAAAAAGAGAGCTCCAGTTTGTTGACTCCTTGAAATCTCTTAGCCATGAAAGTGCAACTCCCGTATTGAGCTACAAGTTCCACACCATCCACTGTCACCTTCTTCAGTTGCTTCTGCATTTCAAAGTACGCGCAGAAAGTGTCTATGTTTGGGGCGGCCCCGTAATACTCACATGCCCAGCAAAACTTGCTCAAGGTTAAAAAAGTGTTGGGGGTCAAATAATGTAGCTGAACACAGAAAGCCTCCAAAACATGTCCAAGAAAACTAGTGCAAGGAAATTGAAGGCCGCAGGAAAAGAAATCCCTGGAAACCACTATGTATCCTTCCGGAGGGTTCGGAGTAGTCTCACCATCGGGCGGAGGCACGACACGACCAGCACTAAACCATCCATCCTCACGCATCTCCGCAAGGGTTGCCTCAGTAACAGAGGAAGGACCAATGTACCAGGGCTTGCCTGCCATAGCGTCAAACTCTTCCAAACAACAAAACTTGTTGTCAGAGGTTTCCAAGCCTTTGAACTCCTCCAACTCGCGAGCAAGCAAGCTCTCAGTCAAGCACTCCTCAAAGCACGTGCTCCACCCAGATGCCCCCACGCCAAGAAGGTGGCGATATGGGCCAAAGAAAGTGGCATGGCGAGAAGCAGAGGTCGAGGTGGAAGCCACCGTCGAAGACCAAAAGCTTGGGGCAAAAATATGAGTGTGCAACGGGTCAAGAGCGAGCAGGGGAGGTGAGAGCAATGGCAGTGAATGCGATAGGGGTACCCCAAGGAGAGGGGACCCCCTTATATAGTGTGCACCCTAACCGTTCGCCTTCCAAAGCGAACGGTTGCGATCCCCAATGCACCAACGGCTACATGTTTCATCAATCACCATCACAACAGTCAAATCCAGACGGGCCAGGGGGAGACACAACCTTCGCATCCCGGGCACCGCGCAGGCACAATGACACGGAATGGCAACCTCTGTTGCAAGGTGGCGGAGACCAGTTTAGAATTCACGGCCCGCCGAATCCGACCGCGATCTCTAAAGGAGGGAACTGTTGGGGGATTAACTCCCCCTAGTGACGAAGGTAACGCGAAAGCGGGGTGTGCACTCAAGACCGCGGTCGAGTTATGGCGCCACCGCAGATGGAGCCTTCGGCAATTCCTGGGTGGAGGTATTAGGCGGAGATACAGCAGGAGTTCCGCCCGCTAACCCTGACTTGGATGTTTTTGTTTGTGCCGCTGTGCAGGATGCGCGGGAGTGAAGCCCGAGCAGAGACCTTACCTCCGCCTCTAACAGGCGGAGGGTAGACCTGTGCTGTACGGGCGAAGGTTCTGGGAACTGCTCAGCGCTTTGGAGTGCTGCTCACGGGGATGTGCTGGGCAAGGCCAACAGGCGGGTGGTGTTCAAGATCTGAGGTAGAGAAGAAACCTCCGCCATCCAAGGAAGGAGATCTGAACCATGCTCCTCCGACATCAGCACTTAGGCCCCCAGAGGCCTGATGGGCCGCAAGTGTCGGCCCACCGTGAAGCAGCCTTCATCAGAGACTGGCCTAGGAAAGGTATCTACGAAGAATATACCGCCATCGTCACGGGGCAGGAATGTAATTGTGATTTGTGTCAGTCGGTGCCCTATAAAATAGGGGGTTGTAAATGCTCCAAGAGAGTGGTAGGTGAATACAGTAATGAAACCCTAGTTTTCTTGGGTCCCACCTGTGCTTTCCCTAAGCCCACTCTTCCTCATCCTCCGCCCTCAACCTGGCGGAGGTCCCATCCAACCACGCTAACCCCCCGCAGGGAACAGTTTCCCAGTAGTCACCATAGCTGCATTGATCCGTTCGAACCTCACTGGTGGAACTTTTGTGGCAAAACCTCCTAAATAATATGGTCCATATGCACCTGCCATTGTCTCAAAGACCTCTGACGACTATGCATGTGTACCACAAAACTTAAGAAGTCCGTCGGGTGTCCTCGGGAAACCCGAATCATCCACGATCTTCCGAGCAGGATCACATTATGAAGGCATTGTAGTATTACAACAGTTTATATAACAAATTACATCAGAGTAAAAGTGCGGAAGTCTTACATAACATAAGTTTACAAACCATTTGTTTCAAACCTTACAAACCTTAAGTTTAGTTATTACAACTATAGTAGTGGAGGAGCAGACTGTTCCGCGAGTTCATTGTCCATGCATGGATACGAGCCTCTGCAGCAGAGGACCAGAGTCCAGAGGTACAGAAAAATGAAGGTTGCAACCGTGCAAGGCAATCAAGAAATGGGCACCTTGTTCCGCAAGAGGTCCCGGTTGAAGATGTCCCTGAGAGACCAAGAGAGCACCTGCTCATCAAGGTAGCTGAGAGCAAACGTGCCGTTGTTCTTCACCCTCGCCGACGCCCAGTACTTGACCACATCCTCAAACCCGTCCCCTTCCCTTCGCCGCTTCTTCCTCCCCGAGCACTTACCATCACTCATCTTCATGGGCGGATTTGGGCCTAGGGCCACTAGGGCCATGGCCCTAGGCGTGGCCCAAATTCCCTCTTACCCCTCTTGAATTTCCATGGCCCAGCCTGTCTTACTATGGAGTGGCCCTAGCCATCGTTGGCCCAGCAGCGAAGGTCTCAGCCAATCTCGCACATTAGCCTACCTGAGCCAACTACCTTTCTCATGCATTCCTCTTGGTTGCATTTGCTTGAGAGGCCCATCCGGCCGTAGGCCATCTCTCCAATTCCTTGTTAGCTTGCTCGGTCACCAAACCCTTGAATAGCGGGCTATGCGGCGAGGCGGGCAGCAGCGCACAGCCTATCGTGTTTTACTCGGTATCCACTGAGGACGAAAGCTGAGAAGACGCATTCAACCTTGGATGATTTTTAGATGATCATTCATTTGCTTCATGCTTGGATTCCACTGAAGACGCGTTCTCTAATCTAAATTCTATCTTATTAATGTTGAAGTCTTTCTGATCTAGTAGAAATTTACCGTGATAATTAATTAAGTATATCAATTTTTATATACTGTAGAGTTGTGCAATGTATCTGTGAGCTAGTTTTATTATCTATTGGTATTAGACCCGGTATAAGCGGTATTTTAACCGGATAAAGATGGTATATACAGTTTCTAAGTGGCCCTAGGCGTCAAAATGGACGAGCTCCGCCACTGCTCATCTTCCTCCTCACTTTTGCTCTTTGGAGGTATAGCAACTCAGCCTACTAGATGATGAACAAGGTAGGAGGAGGAACGGGAGGCAATGATGCAAATGGTAGCATGAGGCCGTTGGGCTCGTTTTGTTTGGTTGATAAGGGCAGTCCCAATGCGTCTGGGACAGGAGTCATGGGACGGACTCCCGTGGCAGATCATTATCGAATTGATAATCCGATGGCCAGCAAATTGAATCTTCTAGCTGATTGTGTGTGTGTGTTCGTTTGTTTTACCACCTAGCACTAGCAGTCTGCTAGTCAGGTGAAAGCTGTAATCAGTGCGCCTCATGCAAGCCGGATAACAACAGGATCTTTCAAAAAAAATGACAGACGAATTGCATTGTCAAGCCTTGCACCACAACGAACCACATGATAGTTAACTTGCCAAAACAGCACTCAAATTTCTAAATGTTGTCACGGTGGCAAACAGTCATAATATGACCAATACAAATACAGCATAAAAGGCGAGTTCAGGCAACTTGTCCAACGAGTTCAGGCAGTTTAACAAGATATAGCTTTCTCTAGCATCACCTCAACAAACAATCATTCGATCTGGGTAACAAAGGCATGATGCCTATTCAAATTGTGAAGCCATCACCTTCAGAGCTCCTCACTTCTCATATGGAATATTTAGGCTTTTTTCTACAAAAAAAAAGCAAAAAAAAAAGTTACTTCACGTTTACAGTCTTATATATACTCTTGTTAATAGTTGTTTCTATGGCAAGTCCATGTGATTGTGATGGGCAAAAAGTATAATTTTAGTAACCTAATAATAACTATAACGTTAAAAGACAATTTATATGGCAATAACTAGCGAGTATCGAGTAAAAGAATAAAAGAAGAGTGAGCTTGTGCAACATCTGTTCATCCATTGAGCTTTTTTTTTTTTGAAGATACTACAGGAGGAGTAGCCCCTATTGGTTTAAAACATATTAATAATAGAAGAAAAAACAGAATCAATCAAGCTCATATTGTTGAACAAAATAGGTGCACCCCAATGTCAGCAACATTGTACCTACAATTTTCTTCCCTTCAGTAGTGTCCTGGTGACAGAAGCATGACGCATGAGAATGTGGAAATCTTACATCAACGGTATCTCCGTTGAGGCCTCTGCAAACAAAATGAGGAAAAACATCATATAAAGCTAATAATGTCACGAGATAATAACAGTATGACAACATGATTTCGGAAGGAACTATTTTGCAATACCTGATACATTGGCGTCCTTATGTGAAGGGAGTCCATTCTTGCCAAATTGTCGTAGTCATCAAGCTCAATGATAGCATTTACTAGTGCATTAGAAAGATCTTTGTTATCACTAGCGTCAAAAAGGCACCCTCGAGCCATTGCATCTTTTACTATCTTCTGCCAAACGGACCTGCTTTGGGCCAAAGTAGTTACGTTCCCAACAATCCACAAGCAATGCCTGCAAAAGAAAAGGAAAAACACAGATCATTTGTATCAGTACTGACAAGAACTGGAGTTAGCAGATTATTCTTAGCAATTCTGGCAACCATAAAACATACTTCGCCCTTGTTAAAGCCACATTTGTCCGCTGCAGATTAGTGAGAAACCCAACCGAACCAGCTCCATTACTTCTCACTGTCGACATGATGATTATATCTTCCTCTGCGCCTTGGAAACCATCCACTGATTTCACTTTCACAGAGAAGCCTTCATACATATCACAGGATTTCCCCAGTTTTTCCTGGATAGCTCTAACTTGTGCATTGTACGGTGACACAATACCGACAGATAGCTTGGTTCCTGTAAATACTGACTCTGGAAATGAACAGAAAGAGAAAAAGGATGGAACACATGGTCAACCAAGGTATAAGCAATTCAGATCTTTTGTAATTGTATGAATGTTGATTCTTACTTTCTCAGTATAAACTCCTAATAGTAATAATAATCTAAGCATCAAAGCTACAGAAACGCAGAAGATCATACCTTCAAATAATTGCTTTACTATCCACAGCACAGCAGCAACTTCTACAGTATTTTTCAGGCTCTGACCATGCTTTTCGGTCGTTTCATGCCCACCTTCTACATTTATAAATGAATATGACCCAAACATTTTGCCTGGTAAGAATTTCCTCTCATAGTTCTTGCACACAACATTTGGACCATCAGATACCTTGCCATCATAAAAATTGCCAACAGGAAACTTGCTTATCTCTGGGTGCATCCTATACTGAACACTGAGAAGATGTTTATTGTAGCCCAGGGAACTTAACCTCTCAAAAACACTCCTTCCAAAGTATGCATTCTCAGATATCTGAAAGAGTAGGCAGCATTTTCAGTTATAGAATTATGATTTACAACAAAGGAAACAAAGTAGAAGGTATTGACTTGAGACATACCTTACTTTTTACCAGAGCCGGTAACTGGCATTCATCCCCAATAAAAACAGCCTGCCTTATGCCAGGTAACAGCATAGGAATTAAGGTCTCACACTCTTTCAGCTGCGCAGCTTCATCGACAATCAACATCTGCAACAGAGAGGTGTCCCCGTCCACGGGCACGTTGTACAAGGAAAAAGAGCTAGAAACAGTACAGAGAATGCAGCTGGCTCTTTGCAGCAGGTACATTCGGATATCTCGCTTGTGGTCATGGTATCGGCAATAAAAGCAGTTGGCCCAAGAGGGAAGCTCCAAGTGTTCACTCAGATACTGCAATTCTTGGATGCAAAGTGATCTTGCCTTCCTAAACTTCGACTTTAAGCACTCTTCAGTGTGCACTGATGCTAGCAGATCTGGCCACTTGGCACGATCACTGTCCTGCTTTATCTGTTCTTCAAGCAGCCCATCCAACAATACATCATCATCGTCTGAGTTTATATATGTATGAAGAATGTTCAGCAGTTCAGCCACATCAGTCATGCATTGAAAGCTTTGGCCCATGGTTGGGTTTCGTGGAAAGTCCATTTGCAGTACTTCCATGCAATTGAATAAATCTTCCGCGAGTTCATTGAAAGTCGCTCTCACATATTCTTTCAGTGGCAATATTACTAACGTTTGTTCTGCAGGTTCTGGATCACACCCGTCATCCACATCGTCAGATTCGACTCCTTCACTCTGAGAGCAATCATCTTCATCGTCCGATTCTTCTTTGTTATCATAGTCCTCTTCATCAACATGCTCTATTTCTACAGTATCAGAGATGTCCTTCTCTTGGTCTTTACCTTCATTGCAAGAAGTAACACTATGATTTTCACTTCTGTTCTTCTCATGGTTCTTTCTCTCTATTTCCTTCATTTCCGTAAGAATTCTTTCAGTGTACAACTGGTGTTGTTCTGCTACAGATTTTTCAAGAAAATGTAGCAGTGACGACAAGTAGAGACTCCAAGGTTTCTTTGCGAAGCATTTTGACAAACGCTTAGTGCGAGAGCTGAGGAATACCGTGGAAAGATCATGATCCTCATCTATCTTCATCCTCTTTTTGTTTCCAAACAAAACAATGTCGCTTAGGAGTATGTCTCTGCTAGCAGCAAACTCATGGACAAGATTGACAATTCGAGACGCAACCTCTAGTACTGCAGTGTTTGTAGGAGCACAGGCAAGTGTCCGACGTCTGGAAATCAGCATTGCCCAGAGTAGAGAGCCAATAGTTTTAGTTTTTCCTGTCCCAGGGGGTCCCCATATTAGTTTGACAGAAGAAGAGAACTTTCCTGTTACTGGAATACAATCTGCAACAGCATTCAGTTGTGACATGTTAAGCATGAAGTTCTCAAGGCCGAGATCATCAATAGATCGCTCTGGGAAGCACCAAGATGATTGGGAGCTTTTCGATGTATCCCATTTCACTGCCTTCATAAAGATACATCAACAGGTCAGCCATCAGGAAATAGCATTCACTAATGACAAAAGAACATTTTTTGTAAGATATGACTACCAGTTTGTTCAAAGCTCAACGCGTTTCAATTAAGTCTTAGAAGACTTCTTTTTAGCGCAAAAGACTTATATATGATTAAAATTTTCCTTCATGTTTCAAATCCAACTATCATGGGGTTCAAAAACTCACTATACACAACCAGTAGGGGAAACCCCTTCTCTTTCATCAAAAAAGAACATTTATTATACACAATTTATGCTAGTTTCTTAATGTGCACTAAATGAACAAATTGTCTACATCCTACATCCATACTGAACATCGTAATTTCACTACTATACATATAGTTTAGCAAACATATAAATGCAAGAGCGCAAGCACATTCCATTTTACTGAAACTCGCTCCCTATCTGAAATCAATACAGGTCCTATTCATAGAACCTACCGCGCATCGAGAATTTGTGGATGCTGCCTTAAATTCAATGAGTCCATCACATGCCTAAGAGAGAAAGAGTATACCTTTGACTTGTACTGCCATACAATATCAACAGTGTCAGTCACATGTGACACATTTTGGTTCTCATTTGTTGCAGGAGGTACTTTCTTCTGACGATTCTTTCCCATGTCAAGACAAGTCCAAATGCGGTTGTATGTCTTCATGTTTACTAGAACTACTGCAAACAATTGTTCCTCCGGTATTCTTGTTACAGGATCAGCTTCTACAGTAAGTTCAGATGACAGTCTGGCAATGAAGCAGTCAGGTGGCAAATCATCATTATCCTCACCTCCCTTAACAATTTTAGCTAAGATATAAGATTTCACATTTCGAGTCAAATCAGACACTTGTTTAGGCTTTCGCGAGGACAAAACTAATATATCATCCTCGCTGGGTGCATAAGTTTCCCTGGATCTCTTATCCTCGGCTGGCCTAGCAACCTTAAAGCACAAGAATATTTTGTCATCAGCGACATGCAGCTTCTTCATTCGGGTTACTTGTATAAAGTTTTGATGGGCATAACCATCCAACGATGAGAACAGATCGGCATGCACTTCTTCAATCAATGGGTAGGAAAATGAGCCGAAGTAACTCTTCGATGATGCAAATGTCTCTGGGATTCTCTTAACCTAACAAATATCCACGATTTGTAAGATGTTACTAATTAGTATTATTAGATATTGTTAACCAGAAGTAACATGCAGCAATCCCCCCCAACCCCCAACCACACACACACACACACACACAAAGGAGAAAGAGGAGGCACAAGACTATCAAGAAATGGTCGTTACCTTCTCCCGGAAGAGGTCCCTGTTGAAGACGTCATCGACAGACCAAGAGAACACTTGATTCTCTAGATAGCTGAGATTAAACCGGCTGAGCTTCTTGTCAACTTCCCTCACCTTTGACAAATAATTCATCATGAACTTTATTCCATTCACTTTCCTTCTCCGCATCTTACGGCCACTAGCCTTGTGCTCGCCATCACTCTTCTTGCTCCTCTCTTTTTTCAGAAATGGCATTTCGTTCACCTGTAGGAACAAGCTGCTGGGGCAACTGGAGTCGAGATACAACGGATGCAAAGCTTTTAAATGGTGGACGAGGCAGAGAAGCCATTAATGAGACATTGCCTCCTTCGTTTCCCTCAAAGGACTGTTCCACTTCCCCATGGAGACACGCGAGTAGACCTGTGCTACTTGCTAGCTTTAAAGCTAACAGATTAAAGCTAACAGACCTGTGCTACTTGCTAGCTTTAAAGGACTGTTCCACTTCCCTCAATAGAATCGCTGGATTTGTTTCATGCCTCCCCTCTCTGTTCTAGCAAACGGTTTATCTTTAGTAAATTATTTTTAGTGCAACAAGTTAAAATTGGTTATAAGTTGTTCTTCAGTCACAAAAATTTAAAACTTTTTGAAGCATATATTTATTTAAATGTTTTTAATAAAAATATTTATTTGGGAATTAAAATCTAGCCTAACAGCCAAACGAATTTATAAAGCAATTTGGATTCATCTCTCGAAACGTTTGTTTACTGAGAGAATTCGGATTCAAAAAATTTTAGAAGAATCTAGATCTCTACCAATTACACTCTAAGATCCAAAAAGGTGACTTATCGTGAGAGATTTTTACAATTTAACCATTAAATTATGAGAATCAAACTATCCACTTTAATCCTACTAGTTGGAGATAATTGGTAAATCAACGTAGCCTTCGGTTTCCTTCTTAACCCGCACCTCTCCCCCAGCGCCGTTTGTGGATGGATCAAAGTCTCGGGGCCAAATCTATTTACAAACGACTTGATAGCGCCGAACGCTAAATCTATTAGATAAACGTGTGATCATTCCTTTTCTATTCTTCTTCCTTCTTAACCCGCACCTCTCCCCCGGCGCCGCTACCTCTGCCACCACCCCTGACCAGTGAAGCAGCGCTACTGGCCACACCGTCCACCAACCTCCCCTACCACACCACGCCGCCCTCCCCTAACCGAAATTGGATGACAACAACACAACCTTCACCCCAGCCCCGCTAGTCGGATGTCCTCTACTGCCCGTTCGGCGACGCCCTTGCTGCCTCACTCACTGCCCACCAAACCGCCTCTACCATCAAGCTGACCACCATTGTCGGTCCCCTCCCCCTTCTTAGGCTGTCTGGGTTCCAAAACCCTAAGCACGAAAGCGTGCAACGGAACTCAATGTGTCCGAACGTCCTGCCCCAAGCATTTCCGTTTTACAAAAACTATCCAAGTTGTGGATGGGTCAAAGTCTCGGGTCAGGCTAAGTCGTTGTTTAAAATCTGCCAGCATAGTTTTCTTAGTGGTTAAGTTATCATATACTATTATCAAGGACTAAATAAAAGTAGCATTCCAAAAATGCAACGTACAATAAAAAGATGCAAGTGGAACCCATATCTTTTTAGCTTTGCGTCTTTAGTTCTGTGAATTTTAAAAGGAGATTATACGAGCAGTTGC
This sequence comes from Saccharum hybrid cultivar R570, assembly GCA_038087645.1. Lineage (NCBI taxonomy): Eukaryota > Viridiplantae > Streptophyta > Magnoliopsida > Poales > Poaceae > Saccharum > Saccharum hybrid cultivar. The sequence goes on from JAQSUU010000563.1 coordinate 15,272,382, forward strand.
ACAACCATAAGATTACCATGGCTGAAACGTCCCTGCACATGTGATCTAGACTTGTCACTACTGGCATTCACGAAGAAACACAGCGGATCCTATTGCGTGCTAGATCAGCCCAACCAAATTACTGTGCGTTGTTAAGATTATCATCATGATCCAACCAAGTAACCTGGTCATACAGCATTCTTAACTAAGGTCCTGTTTATTTCCTTTGGCAAAACTTTTGACCAGCACTTTTAGCTCATGTTTTGGGCAAATGGATCTAAACAGGTGGAGCAAAAGGGAGGTGCTAAAGTTTTGTCATTTGCACCTCAAGAGGTGCAAAACTGGGCTAAAAGCATTGGGGGGTGTGAAGGACACCTTATTTTGCACTTTTAGCCCAAACTTTTGCCATGGATCTAAACACCTCAAGCAAGACTAAAGTTTAGCAGCAAAAGTTTAGGGGCTAATCTTTTGCCATGGCAAATGGAACTAAACAGGGTCTAAATGTACCATAGCATACCATTACATTGACAATACTACTATGATAAAGACCGACATGCTATTCAGGATTTAAGGGTTTGGAGAAACGTGCTCATCCAGCTCCAACAAACTATTGTGCTTCCCACACATACTAAATGAAAATTCATCCAAGTCCAAGTCCGGATAACAAATCCAAGTATCATGCAGAAGATATTACACCTTGGGAGCTCCAGATCTCTCATGGACGGTATTTCAGCGGTCTGCAAATTATAAACCAAAAAATATATATATTAATGCCTAGCGACTCATGTTTTTGTCAGCATTTTTTGTCAACTAGTGGGTCCATAGTATTTGCATAGCCAAATTTGTCATCTTTAGTTTTAATCTCCCTGCAAGACGAGATTTGGGGGACAATTTGAAATACCTGGAACCTCGACCTACTTATATGCAGTGACTCCATATTCACTGAATTCTCAGCATCATCGAGCTCAATAACAGCCTTGGCTACTGCGTTTGACAAATCTTTGTCATCATTGACATCAAAGAAGAGCCCTCGATCGTGCGCGTTCTTGATCATCTTCTGCCAAACAGAATTGTTGCTGGACAAAGTTGTCCCGTTTCCCACTATCCATAAGCAATGCCTGCGTAAAAGGAAAAAACTCAATGATATCATTTTACCTCATTGTGCATGCACTCTCCAAATTTAAGTCACAAAATAATAGGAACTAGCACCAAATGATCAACCTTGGTGTATGCAATAAACTTACTTTGCCCTTGTCCACATTAGTCCTCTGTAAGTTTGTGAGAAAGCCAACTGCACCAGCTCCATTGCTCCTTTACTGTTGATATGACATTGATATCTTCCTCTGCACCTTGGAAACCATCTACAGATTTTACGTTCACAGAGAAACCATCATACATAGTATATGATTTCCCAAGCTTTTCCTGGATAGCTCTAACTTGAGCGTTGTATGGGGATACAACGCCAACAGACACCTTGCTTCCTTTGGAAACCGCCTCTGCAAATAATAGAGGGGGTGGGGGTGGAGATTAGACACAGTAGCTTAACCTCTCAATGATTCAGACTTCAATTTAGTATGTTTCAAAGAAAATAGTAATTGCTGTAGTAAATAACACTGTTCAATGTGGCAGACCTAACCTTTGAACAATTTTTGCACCATCCACACAACTGCAGCAACTTCTATTGTGTTTTCAGGCTTCGGCCATGCTTCTCAGTTGTTTCATGTCCACCCTCTACATTGATAAATGAATATGGTCCAAACAACTTTCCACTTAGAAACCTCTTGGTATAGTCCTTATGACTGACATTGGGGCCATCAGATACCTTCCCATCGTAAAATGTAGCAACTGGAAAATTGCTTATTTCAGGATGCATCCGGTACTGTACATTAAGAAGGTGCTTACTGAAGCCCAGAGAACTTAGCCTCTGAAAAACACTTCTCCCGAAGCTAGCACTTTCAGATATCTACAAAATAATAGCATTATAAGTCCAATGCAGCAGCGCCAATCAGAAAATCCGAATGACAATTTGAAGGAGCTTACATTGCTTTTCACAAAGGCAGGAAGCTGGTATTCATCTCCAATCAGAACTGCTTGCCTTATGCCAGGTAGCTGCAAAGGGATTAAAGTCTCACACTCTTTGAGCTGTGCAGCTGTAACATCCCAGATGTTAAGAAACAGCTAAAACTTGGTCATGAGCATCATCATGCATAAACCTCAGGCATTGTTGCATAGATGTACCCTATGTTTCAAGTATAGCAATCACATGTTGCATATGTTTCATGTATAATGTCTCTCATGTTGCATAAAATGTTATTCATGCTATGTTTCATATATAGTATTGCTATGTTGCATAGTGGTGTTTCGTAGGTTGCATGTATAGTGTCTCACATGTTTCATACATGATGTTTCATATGTTGCCTTGCTATGTTTCACATGTTAACATGAAATGATATCGACAGTAGTGTTTAGTGAGCTTTGTGATTTTATATATGAAAATTTGCTTAAATAAATAAAAGTTGGTAAATATAGTTCAAAGCATGCTCTATGTTATGAAATCAAGGTTTGATAATATTTCTAAGTTAAAGATGTTCTAAATTGATCTCAAAGTTTGAAGTTAATAAAGGTTTCTTACACTTAGCCATTAGTGACCAAGTCATTGGAATCAATTATTAGGTTCAATTTTTGAGGGATTATCAAATGAATTTGTATAAATAAAATATGGTCAAACTTTATTTCATTGTTTGCTGCTATGTTTAATCTATGATAATGTGTACTTAGTTGATATGTTTGATGGCTAATTGTTCTCTAATTAATTACCTGAACATAGTTAATCAAAACTGTTTCTGAAGGCTGAAACTGTAATGCAATTTTCAGTATTAAAGTGCTCCTCTTTGAAATTCAAAAACTTCCTAACTGTCGAGTTTTTGGGGTCAGTCGTTTAAGCAATGTTGAAGATGGCACAAAGGTGAGCAACTTTTGTGTTTGGAGATCATTGAGTTGCTGTTCGGAATTTGGAGAAAAAGGGAGATGAAGTTAGCCTGTCAGGCTGCTACAGTGCTCACCACGCAGCTGCATGCTCGGTTGCTCACTGTCGGTGACCGCCCGCCACCTACTTCCTTCACTGCTCGCTCTCACAAGGCCACGCAGCAGACGCCAGGGCACGTCGCAAGCACGAGCTGGCCATCTCGAAGTTGCCCGAGTCCTTCCCTTCTTCTTCTAAAGACCAAGCCGGCCATCTCCATTTCTCTTTCCGCCTCACCGCCGACGAGCTCCACTGTCTTGCCCAATTCACCACCGCCGCAGCGCCTCCGTCCAATTCCCCTTGCCAGCCGCTCAGCCCTGCCCTTGCGCACCCGCCTAGTCTTTTTTTTTCCGCGCCTCGCCTCGCCTGAGGTAGCCGCGCCACCTAGTCTTTTTTTTCTGCGCCTCGCCTCGCCTGAGGTAGCCGCGCCACCGTTTCCGCTGGAAACACCTCGCCACCGCCGCCGTAGCCACCCGCACCGTGGTCAGGCCGCCCCGCCGCGTCTCCGTCACCACCGTGTGGCCTGTTTGGTCTGCAGTGAGCTGCTGATGCTATCTATCCACTTGATTCCTATCTCTACCGCGCCGTTAGCCATCTCCGCCGCCGCCGGAGCGCCGCCGCCCGCCATGAGCACCGTTGTGCGTGCATCGGTGTAATAGAGGTTCAGCTAGTGCCTTGTGTTGATGCACGGGGTCGAGGAGTTCATGTAGGAGTTAACCCCGCCGCCGGAGAGTCGCTGCCGGCGAGCAAGCGCCGCCGTCCGGCCGCCCGGTCGCCTAGGAGCTCTGGCCTTGGGCCGGTTTTTGCCTCAGGCCAGTTGGCTCTGGCTGGGCCGACTCAGGCCAGAGAAAAAGAAAAGAAGGAAATGGGCCGGGGAAAGGAAGAGTTGGGCTGGGAGAGAAAGAGCTAGTGCTGGGCCAAAGGGAGAAATTTCTTTTTTTTTAAAAAAACAAATTTAAGTGCTGATTTTTGTTAATTTCATAAGTAATTGTAGGAGCTTGCTAAATTCCTAAAAAATTTTGTGTAGCTTTGTCATACTGTGATCTATGTAAGAAAAATATGAAACCATGATAATGAATAGTTTTTGGATGTCTAAAAATTAGTCTTTTTAATTAATAAATGCTTGTTATGTAATTTTTGTAGGCTAAAATAAATATCCAATGATCATGAAACTTTTTGTGTGTGCTTAATATGTTCATCTTTGCATTCACAAAAGTTTGAGATTAATTTGATAATGTTTAATTGTATCTCTAATTACATGCTTTATTTATTAGTTAATAATTACTAAAATGGTTAAAGTAAATCATGATATGACTTGGTTGTATTTTGGGGCTGATTGTAGACCTTGGAACACATCTACTTTGCTGTTCCTTGGCACTTAATCATTCATGTGTTATGTTCATGATCAACCTTTAGTAATAATTCTAAATGGTTTTTATTAGAGGCTTAATTAGTAAATGCATGTATGTGGCTTTGATTGCCTTTGTGATGCAACCTCTTGGGTAAAAAGTAAGATTATATGTATTTCCTTGTGTGTTGTCTTTTCATGGTAAAAGCTTTAGTAGGTAAGCATGCTTAATAAATAAACCCTTGCCTTGTAGAAGAACAACTAAAAATGCTTTATGATAGTTACTTATAACTGTATCGCGAAGAAAAGTGGTATTCAAGTAGATAACTAATGTTTATCCTTTCTAAATATCTCTTGTATGCTATGCCTTGTTCATCGTCATGTATCATGGCATCCAATCCATCATGTTAAGCATCGCATCATTTATATATGTGTAGTGCATACGAGAGTAAGAAGGTTTGTGTTGAACGAGTGTTGACGAGGTTGGTGTTTATCAATCTTCGGAGAGATGTCGTTCACCCGTGGTGTTAGAGAAGGTCATCCATCAACGGTGCTGGTGTATCCATCCATGGAGTTGGTGCCAAATCAAACTTCTGTGGTCTCTCTGTGGAACTAACCTTCTCTACAACGCAGGCAAGCCCCGGACATATAACCGCTCTTTTGTTTTATAAATGTTTTATTACACCTTAAGTCTAGTGTAATGTGCATTAAGTTAGTCGGAGTTGGTCGATACCGTTGTTGCATGATTACCTTGATCTACACTTATATCCAGATGATATCCCACTAGTACGTGTAAGTCGATCTCTTATGCTTAGTAATGCTTAGACTTTGGTAGAAGTCGAATGGTAGTTCCATCGTTCGTGAGAAACAGGTTTACCTTTGCTTCTCTTGACCTAATGACAGATCATGAGAGCATATGAATATGAATATGGTAATATTAAGCGGAGACCGGGCGGGTGGCTTGCATCATGAAATGAGTCGATGTAGTGCTCCGCCTGTCTCGGTTAAGGACTGTACCATTGTAGGCCTGCCTGTGTTTCGAGACTTTGCAACTAATCATATACTCTGGTAAGCTTAAGACATCGGTAATTCTATCATGTGAACGGCCAACCGCGCAGTGGGAATGGAGAGATGACGAGAGTAGTGTGTACCCTCATAGCTAAAAGCTGGATTGGAGGTGTACTGTACTCTCGGGTGGCGCTAGACCCGGTCACGTTTTGGAGGATCCGGGTGAAGGTTGATATATGTAGGTTTGAGTCCTACATATGTCGTGTGGTTAGGGATCCCCAGCTGAGTATAATCGGTTCGAATCGTCGTTGCTCCTCAGTCATGGAGACTCGATCACCTGACCTACATCATAGTTAACAATAGAACATGGTGACCATAGAAAGGAAATGAAGAGATGGAAATGAGATGTGATGCTTAATGCAAGTGATTGAGATAGAACAGGTACAAAATTGAACTACAAGGAATTTCACTAAAATTGATGTTAAAACTTGGACTAAAATATTAAAATTGAGGATCCACTTGTAGTACAGTTTTTCTGCAAAACTCTCCTTTTCTAGCTCCACTACTTCCCTTAAGTCAGCATATCCTTGGAGTCTTTTCCTTTCGTCAGGTAAGTCTTGCGGAGTACCCTCATGTACTCAGGGTTTGTTAACCCCTGTTGCAGGTGCTGACTGGTGCTGCTAAGTAGGTCATGTCGGTGGGCTCAATGTGATCTGGTTGTCCTCTCCTGACTTACGTATTCTACCTAAGTTGTCTTATGTAGTTCTACTCGACTTTCACGGTTAAAGTTAAGTTATAAAAGTAACTTGTTTTTTATATGTAAAATACTATTTTAAGTTCTTCCGCACTCTGATGTAAAGTTTTATAGCATATGCTGTAATGTTGTAGTTACTCCTTTGTTGATCCTGTGTGAGTTGTAAATTGTGGATAATTCGGGTTTCCCGAGGACACCCGACAGACTTCTTAAGTTATCTGGTGCACATGCATAGCCGTCAGAGATCTTCGGGACAACGACAGGTGCATGTGGATCATATAGTTTAGGAGGTTCTGCCACAGCAGCCTCATCGGCAATCAGCAGCTCCAGAGAATGTGTCTTGAGGCTTCTCGAGCAATCTGCATGTATTACCCATTGGCCATTGGGACATTGTACAACCTGAATGAGCTTGAAACAGTACAGAGAATGCATTTAGCTCTTGGCAGTAGGTATTGCTGAATCGCTCTTGTATTATAACAATTCGGGAGCTCCAAATTTGTGTGGAGATAACTTAATTCTTGCACACACAAAGATCTTGCCAACCTTAACTTCAATTTCTTGCATGAAGTAATACGTATGCAAGCTAGTTGCTCAGGCCAGAGCAAAGGGTCCCCATTATCTTCTATTTTTATTTCCAGTAGTTCATCTGACCAAATATCATGGCCACCATCCTTGTCATCATTTATCAAAGCATGGATAATATTGATCAATTCACGCACCTCCAGCATACATTGAAAGCTTCGTCCTGTTTCTGCATTTCTAGGATGATCATTGTATAGTATCTCAATGCAACCACATAACTTCCTAGAATGTTTGTTGTACTCATCCTTCAAATATTGTCTTAGAGTTTTACCCTCACTGTACAACTGGTACATGGTCACAACGGCAATAAGCGCTCAGCACGAGAGTCAAGAAATACAGATGAAAGATCACTGTCGTCATCCATCTTCATATTATTTCTGTTTCCAAACAGAATAATGTCATTTAGGAAGCAGAGGCTGCCATCAGCAGGCTTGCCAACAAACTCGACAATTCGAGCCGCAACCTCCAGCACAGCAGTATTGGTAGGTACACAGGCAAGTGTTTTCCGTCCCTTCATCAGCATCGCCCACAAGATAGTGCTAATAGTTTTCGTTTTACCAGTCCCAGGGGGACCCCATAATGGCTTTATGGAAGAAGAGTGGTCATCCATGGATGAGACACAGTCTGCTACCGCATTTAGTTGTGAAACATTGAGATTGAACTTCTCAAGGCCAAGGCCATCAGTTGATCTATAGGCAACACATTGAGATAACTGGGAGCATGAGGAGCTACCATCTTCCACTACCTTCATGGAAAAATAGTCAAAACAAGTCAGCTATCTTGAAATGAGTAGTTTAATACTACCTCCGGTCCATTTTATCTGGCGCACACGGATATCAAGATTCAAACTTTAAAAACTTTGACCAATAATTAGGCTAATAAGTTTTAATTTTAACTATTATAATACAAACTTTATATGATTAGATTTGTAAGGAATTATACTATCCAATGATTATAAGTTTATAAGCATAAATAATATAATATAAAGCAAATGAATGGCCAAAGTGTAATCTAGGAGACCGTGTCATCCTAACTTGTGCCAGATAAAATGGACCGGAGGGAGTACAACTATTGTATCATGATAGATAACATAAGGAGGTTATCCCATGTCAGATACAAAGTAAAATTGTGGGTACTAACAGTTTTTGTATGATGGAAATACTAGCAAAAGTATGTAATGCTGAGCAAAATCCGCCATGGAAATGCCGGCAGGCACGATAATCCAAGACAAGCATTTTTATGTTCTAATTTCCAAACTATCATACAAAAACTGTTACAACAGAAAACAAGATGCAAAACAAGACAGACATATGGCTTATTTTGCATGTAATTGACATACATACCTTTGGGTTGTATTGCCACACCTTATCGACAAGCTCAGTACTCTTTTTGTTCCGAAGCCCAAGAGAATTAGCGTCATTTTCTCCCAGATGAAGGCATTTCCACATACGAATTTCCACATACGATTGTATGTCGTCATATTCATAATATACACAGCAAACAGTGGTCCTTTAGGTGTTTTCTTTTCCTCATCTACCTCAATGGGAGTGTCCGATGACAATTGAACAATGCAACAGTTAGGTGGGAAATCATCTTCTTCTCCACTTTTCAAAACCAAACCTAACACATATGATGACTTGTTCTGTGTCAGATCAGACACGTGCCTTGGTTTTTGTGGGGACAGGACTATTATATCACATTCTGTGGGTTCATATGTCTCCCTTGACTTCTCATCCTTCACGGGCTCTGCAATCTGAAAACTGAAAACTGGATTCTCAAATTTCTTGCCATCAAGCTTTTCCACCTTGATTACTTGTGTAAAGTTTGCCTGTGCATAACCATCCAGTGATGAGAAAATATCAGCATGTACTTCTTCAATCAGTGGGCCAGCAAATGAATCCAGATAACTTTCAAATGACACAAATGTGTCTGGTATCCTCTTGACCTGCAAGAAGTAAATGTTTAGCAAAACCAGCCCAATACCAGGTGTGAAGTGAGCAATACGGCCAAATTCAGCAATCTTTACAGAATGGTATGATTAACAAAGTCTAGATGGAATACTAGTTGATCGGTTGATTCATAGTCACATAGATGAAATACTTATGCAATGTCTGTGATTGATCGCAAACGACTGCAATTTAGAGGGTAACAGAATCCTTAAAATCAGAACAATGAGATAGCCACCGTCCCGCAGATTGAACTAAGACAAACAAAAATTCTCAAAGTCTACCATACCAACCAACAGATTATATGATCAATAAACCGCACGACACATGAGAAGCAAAAGGAACATGATTCTGGAGGTTCTATCTGAAGCTGGTCCTATTCAGGTAAACCCAATAATCCACAATGCAACAAACCCACTTGGATCGAATGGGCGGCAGCAACGGCGGGGGCAAATGCCAGCGCCGGCCTTCCTGCCCCTGGGAAAGCACGGGGGTAGCGTGTTCTCCGTTGCGGGTGCAACCAAGCACGCCGTCATCTCCCGGACACATCGATGGACTGGACCTCCGGCCGCCGACCGGCAGCCGCTCAGCGGCGGAGCAGGACTCTTTTTTTTTAGCAGGACTCTCGATGTGGAAAGAGCCGAGGACGGCGGTCGTGACCCGTGAGGCCGTGACGCGCTGATCTCTGAGAGGTCGAGATGGGCCTTACTCCTGGACCGTTTGTAGGACTCTGTTAGTTGGGCCATGCAGGTAGGCTCTAAATGGACTTAGTACTTGACCACGACGCACGAGCTTCGATCCGGCCAGTGTGACCACTCAAATTCTGTGGCTGCTTCTAAAAAAACTCCTGTGGCTTCACTGTATAAAAACTATAGTAAAAAATTATTTGTTTTTTATAAAAAATAAGTAATCTCTTTTGCATTTGTACAAGTCATTAATTTAGCTTTCTCATCAGGGAGGGCCACAGAAGAAGATCACAAAAGGAACAATTTGGTTTGTTGTACAGAAAGATCTTGACTGCACTTGATCATCACCTGTTAGGGGTTTACTACAATAAATAAAGGCAGATGAGGGGGGGGGGGGGGGGGGGGGGGGACCTAGTGCGTCGACACACCGCATTATACTATCCGCTTGAAGAACATGATTTTTTCCCCCCTTTTAATAAATCTGAAGAACATGAAAGCATCCAGGTGGAACCAAAACTAGATCATGCAACGCAGGGACAGTAGTAGGACATGCACGTATGAATCAAATTAAAGTTGCAGATGTGACACTAAATCATCAGTTCTAAGCTACTCCGTACATCACAGAACAAAAAAGCATAATGGAATCAGAGCAGGAAAAAACACTTTAAATCGCAAAACAAAAGGAAAAAGAAAACACTTTTTTTTCTCTCGACCTTTGAGCTGTAAAAAAAAGACTTGTAGATCAAACACATTACCTGATGCCTGAGTAGGTCCCTGTTGAAGATTTCCTGAATGGACCAGGAGAACACCTTCTTCAGAGAGCTTGCGAACCGGTCCTTGTTCAAGGCCCAGCTCGCCACGGCCTCCATCTTGTCCACCACTCTGATCACCCTGTACTTGTCCTTTTCACTACTCACATTGCTCTCTTCCCTGTCCCTCAGTCGGTTCATCTTCCTCACCACTATTTACTGTTTGCTTCTTGCTTCGTTGAGAAGCCATGGCTGAAAGTACTGTTTGTTGATTTGTTGTGAGAAAAAAATACTGTTCTGATGAAAAAAACAAACTAAAAAGTACGGATTATAAGACAAAGAGAACATGGCCTCAAATGGCCAGCCACTCCACAGACGCGCTTTTCTAGCCCTGTGCGCACGCGGCTTTCCGCATCGTCGTGACTCGTGAGCATATGCAGGCGGCACATTGATTGTCCTGGAGGAGAGCTGGGCCATTGGATGGATTCTCGCATTCTTGGGATTCATTAATTGTCCTGCAACGTGAGCGCTATTTCAATTGGGCCTGGTTTAGATTCCAGAGTTTGACCACCAAATTCACTATGCAAAATTCCTATTCTCCGTCACATCAAAATGTCGGCACGTATATGGAGTACTAAATATAGGTGAAATAAAAAACTAATTGCACAGTTTTGTTGTACTTTGCGAGACGAACATTTTAAGCCTAATTAATCAATGTTTGGACAATTATTACCAAATAAAAATAAAATTGCTACAGTGTACCGTGACGCTTACTATGCAAAGTTTGGTTTCAAATTTTGGAATCTAAACGTGGCCTTGGACTTAAGCCTGATGAAAGGTTGTTGTCATGATGAGTTTAGGCGTGCTGAGGAGACATAGCTGCAAAACAAGTGGACTGTTTTGAAGCAAATACGAGCCCTATACCGTCCTCAACGTGGACGTCCAGCAAGTCCAAATACACCACTCATGGCATGCTTGAATTCTATATGAACCAAACCATCAAGTTGTTGCACTAAGTTAGTCTTATCTATTACACCTAGAAAAATAACTAAAGTCATCGTCTGCTTGCCCCGCCCCGCCCCTATACGGCAAAAAAAAACGACGGAAAAAACCACCGTCCCCATTTCCACTCCTATCAAAAAAAAATGACGAAAAAATCACACCGTCCCATTTTCAATCCTATACGGCAAAAAAAAAACATTTCTGAAAAAACATATACAGCCGTCTGCATCCCCCGCCCCCACCCTTATATACGGTAAAAAAAAGGAAAAAAAGGTTTCCAAAATAAAAAATATACGGCAAAAAAACCACCTTAAAAAAACGTCACTGTTACCAATCCTATACGGCAAAAAAATGTTTCCTTATTTCCCACAGCAAAAAAAAACATTTCTGAAAAAAACTCTTCCACATCAAAAATCATATAAAAACCAATTACAGGCCAACGAAAAAAATCAGGCACATATTCAAACAGAAGAATTTGGCAAGGGCTTTGCTTACGGCAACAAAAAAAAGATCACGCACATATTCATATACACAGGAAATCTTTGATGACACCGACGAAACAAATCACGCACATATTCATACACAGAAAAATGGGAGGAATAAACTCTCTCCATGCAAAAATAAATCAATCTCCTAAAAAATCAAATAAAACAGTTTTAATAAGATATAAAAAGTTTATCTAAAGTACACATATGCAAAAAAAACAATTCTCTCAAATTCACCTTAGATAGCTATGGTGAACACAGGTGTTGCAATAAAAAATGGATTTAATAGATTTCAAGTGATCATGTCAACATCACTATTCATCATTCACTCGACACGCGTTCGTGTTTCACCCGGTTCTGATATGAAGACTAAATCTACGTGTCCGTGTCCGATACAAGTCTTCAAAGCTCACGCGTTCGCGTCCTACCCGATTCTAATAAGAAAACACAAAATCTACATGTCCGTATCCAATACAAAGTCCTCATAGTGACACGTTCACGTCCAATTACTAAGGTCCACTCAAAAAAAATGTTGGACCAATCAGCACCTATTTACATAGTTGTTGTGTTATTATATATGTGTATGAAATTTACTCTTCATACACATTTTGACCACATAGTGAATAATTGTGCCACGGTTTTTTTTCATTGTGTGTTTCAGAAACAGTCAAACAAGATCGCATGTACTAGTATCCTTTTTTTCTCAACAGTCAAGGGGGCTAAAAAAGGCCCACCTTAACATTTTCATTTATTCAGAGTCATATTACAAATTCAAGCAACCGACCATGTTACTGAGAAACTTATCATGGTACAAATTTAGTAGCAAAAAAGGGATATATAGGATGACAAAGGATTAAGATCGGAAAAAACGCATACACCTTGTAGCTAGATTACACAACATGGCGCAAGGAGTGGCGAGCATAGTGATGCCACCAACAACATCATCTTTGTCTGGAATAACAGGCATAGCAATGATATCCTTATCATCCTCTTTATTTGGAATGGCGGGTATAGCAGTTATATTCTCAACATCCTCTTTTTTATCGCTTGGACACTGGACTTCGGAAACAACAACAATGTCACTTGATAGGCCCCCGGTGTACTGTGAAACACTTGTCGATGAAGTGCCTCGTTCATTCAGGTCACTTGGGGATCGCATTTCAACCTGAATGGCGCAAGGAGTGGCGAGCATAGTGATGCCACCAACAACATCATCTTTATCTGGAATAACAGGCATAGCAATGATATCCTTATCATCCTCTTTATTTGGAATGGCGGGTATAGCAGTTATATTCTCAACATCCTCTTTTTTATTGCTTGGACACTGGACTTGGGAAACAACAACAATGTCACTTGATAGGCTCCCGGTGTACTGTGAAACACTTGTCGATGAAGTGCCTCGTTCATTCAGGTCACTTGGGGATCGCATTTCAACCTGAATGAAAACAAATTTATGAGTTATTGAAACGTTCAACAACTAATTTCAATATTTCCTATTCTTTCTTTTTACTGAAACAATTACAAATTTGTGGACGGGAATTTGTCATGCCCACAACTAATAAAAATATGTTGGCTTCAAAAAAACTAATAAAAATATGTAAAATAAAATAAACTATCTAGATCTAGTTATATATATATATAGAGAGAGAGAGCTTTTGCTATACATCTATATACATGATATCAACAGATTAGAAAACGAGCACAGTAATTAAAAGAAAAAACTAATTCCGAATAATAAGCAGCAGTGAAAAGAGACAATACCCAAATCCCACAGTTATTAGAACTTGAGATATGTGTGTTATTTTTAACATTAACTCTGTTCAGATCTCTCCTTTTCTTAGCAATCACGCGAGAGATAGCATTGTCACTACTGGCATTGAAGAAACACTGCCGATCCTTTGCATCGCGAACTAGATCAGCCCAAATAGAACCACTGCTTGATAAAGTTGTTGCATTTCCTAGGATCCAAAGGCAATGTCTGTAATAAAATATTATTCAAACGTAAGTTATGTGCCGTGAAGATCAAAGAAAGATAAGATTGAGCATGGATAACAAAAAAAACTTCACATTAATAATTAGCAATAATATGGAAGAAGATACCTTGCTCGTGTCAAGCACACATTTGCCCGTTGTGTGTTTGAAAGAAAACCTACCATCCCAACCGAGTTTGACCTCACCGTTGATAAAATGATGATGTCTTCTTCACCACCTTGAAAGCCATCAACGGAATTAATTTTTACTTGTAATGGGCCAAACTTTATTTTTCCTATTTTTCCTTCGATTGCTACAACTTGAGCAGTGTATGGGCATATGACACCAACTGTAACTTTCTTTTTAGTTTTAAAGCAAGCTGGCAAAGGAGAAATATTAGGAGCATGCACACTGATATATATCGTATAAAGAAATTATGAAAGAAGTAAGTTCCTATGTCAATGGATGTATGTTAGACATTTTATAGCATTATAATAACCCATAAGAGGCAAGGTAAATTAGGTGGCAGAATATCCTTTTTGCCTTTTCTTTTGTTGCTCCTACAACCCTTCAAAACTCCAATTGCAAGTAGATTACAACTATAGATACCTCGACAGTAATAATATAACAAGCTTAAATACAAATTGGAGTGTACATGCTAAGTATATAATAGAGATGTACTAATATATTAAGTTATTCCTATCTCTTTCTACTCTAAACTTCACTAGGGCTAACAAGCGAGCATAGCCCGCATAGTTAGTATTCCTCTGTTCTAAAATACAAGGTAGCCAATCAGTTTTAAGACCAAATAAGGAGTCTGACAAAGACTAACCTGTCTCTCAGTAATTAGTTAATTCGGTTACTAATTTGCTTAATTTTCTTGTAAGGTATAATTTAAAAATGCAGGCATGTATGTTATTGATTTCGGCTACCAATTATATATATGTGTCATTTTGGAAAAGACAGTTTTTAAAAGACATGCATGGATTTATACATGGATGGAATTTAAAGAACAAGCACATATGGATGGCATTAAGCAATCTGAAATACCTTATAATCTAGGATAAATTTTAAACCTTCGATATGAAGTAGCATGTAGGTCATAAAAACATATGAAAACCATTCCATGTTCCTCGGTACAAGCAAAATAAGCTAGAAGATATTTTCTTTTAAAAAAGAACATAATTTGAAATGTCATGTGCAAAACTAAATAACTTGTGAACAGAGAGCACGTGCCTCTTCGGAGACGGTACAATATTTCTTCAACGACAGCAACTTCAACAAAGTTTCTTTTGCTATGACCAAGTTCGTCACGTTCCTCCCTTCCATCTCCAATATTTACAAAGGAGTAAGGACCAAACATAGAACCTGGAAGATACAACCTTTGGTGTTCTTTTTCCATGACACTAGGGGCATCCGAGATCCTCCCTTCATAAAAGCTAGTGTTCGGGAAAATACTAATGAATGGATGCATTCTGTATTGCATATTAAGTAGATGCTTTTCATGCCCAAGTGAACTCAACCTTTCGAAAAGGCTTCTTCCAAATAATGCATCCGTGCAAACCTAAAATGAGCTCAAAATTAAATGGCACAATATAAATGTTAACAGACAAATGGGAAATCCGATGGTGCCAGATCAATAGCTCTGATAAAAGCATGAAAAAGTAACCAAGAACCAACCTTGCTTTTGACTGTTGCTGGTAGTTGGCACTCATCACCAATTAGAACAGCATGCTTTAAGGTCCACAAACGCAAAGGGATCAGTGTTTCACATTCTTTCAACTGGGCAGCCTCATCAATCACAAGCAGCTCTAGCTTTTTGTTAGTAATTACTTTTGTGGAGCTAGATACAGTACAGAAAATTATGGAAGCACTTTCAATGCAGAAATCACGAATGGAATGCTTTGAGGATATAAGAGGAAGTTTCAAGCAACTTAACAGAGTGCTCAGTTTCTCAAGGCATTTTATCCTCGTTTTGCCAAGAGTGATTACACTCGAGTTTGTATGATCAGGTTCGTCATTACTGTACAAGAAAACTTCCTTAATTTCATCCCCAATATACCTCCACTGAAACATGCGGTTGAACTCTTCAAGCATTTCAAGAAGTGAAAGGATATTGTTGTAATTCACTTCCAGAATACTAGATTTCGGGACATGTAACAATAATTCTTTGAAACATCTTCTCAGGTCCATATAAATAATGGCAAATCTTTTTCTGCTGTAAGAGAAAAAAGAAGGTGTATCACCTTCCTGATTGTCTTGTAGATGTTGGAGGTATTGTGAGTAACCATTCTCAAAAAATTCAGACAGAGAAGACAGGTGATGTTTCCATCCAGTCAATGGTGCAAAGCAGCCAAGAAGCTTCCTTACACGGTCATGTAAATATATCTCTTTGAGATCACCATCAACGCACATGCGCTGTTTGTTGCCAATCAATAGAACATCTCCCAAGAACCTTGTATCACCAGAATGCTCTTGGATCAACTTCAAGAAACGTGAAGCAACTTGTTTAATGGCAAGGTTTGTTGGTGCACATACGAGTGTACCCCGTTTCATTTCTCTCATTAACCAAAGTAGCACACTGGTTGTTTTTGTCTTTCCTGTGCCAGGAGGACCCCAGATAAGGGTAAACGTGCTGCTCTTGCAATGCATTTTGGAAATAGAATTCAGGACAGCATCATTCTGAGAAGTGTTAAGGCCCGTTGTAGACAACTTGGTCCAGATCTCCACGCTGTCAATTGAACCAGCATCCTCTGTGCTTTTCTGACAAGTATCTGGAACCTGTGGGGATCAGATAATGGAACCAATCAAATTACCCATGTCATTATAGCCACAGGAAATATTTCAATAAAAACTTTGATTATGATGTGAATACAGCTGGATTCATTGCCCATTAAAAGTTGATTTTGTTTTCCTTCCATGATAAAATATTATAACAAGAAGGGAAACATGGATATCTAGTAAGTTCAAGACTATTTTCTCAGTCCTATGCAATTATCATCCTACAGACAAGATAGCATAATGAATTCATCATGTAAGTAGGATTTTGGGTAAACCTACCGGCTGATACTGTACCATCTTCTGTATAAGGCCTTGGTTTCTTCGGACAGCTGCTTCATAGTCAAGGCAACGCCATATTCGGATGTATGTCACAATGTTGAGCAGACAAGCAGCAAAAAGTGAGGTACATTTACCATCTTGACATCCGCCATCGGCAGCATCGATTTTGCCTGACGCTATGATCGTGGACTTAGCCGGTGGTGAGTCGTCATCCTCATCTCCTCCATCTGTGACAAAGGCAACTCGGTATGGCCTTCCGTTGCGAGTAATATCAGAAATATGGCCCGGCTTCACATCGGACAAGACAACTATATCACCCACACTTGGAGCATAACATTCAGGGTGGTTACATGGCTTAGCAACCTGGCAATCAGAAGCCACAGAGATTTCGTATCTGTCTTTCTTTTCTTCAATCCGTGATATCCTGACAGAAGGCACAGTTGATAGGGATTCCAAGCTGGACGACATCTCAGCTCTCAGCTCCTCCAGCAATGGAGAGGTGTAGCACTCCAGGTAGCTCTTGAGGTGAGGGAATGTGGACGGTATCTTCTTCACCTGCATTCGAAGCCTCACCATGCATGTTAAGCAACCAGCTGCAGATCATACTTAAGAATAGCTCTTTTGTTGGACTCGATATATATGTTTGAAACAACTGAAAATACCATGTTAAAGAATCGTGCTGTAAGGGAAACACAGAAGTGTGACAAACTGACAGCAGCGTTGAGAGCAATTTGAACTGGTGAAAAATCAAACTTCTCACTTTTAACCGAAATGATCATAGTCAAATTCCTCAGTCAACACTCAAGGTATACTCCTAGATTGAAGTGACGACCTTGTGACTAGCAAAGAACTCATCAAGCAAATCAGTGTGAGTCGCACCAACCTTGTCCTTGAAGAGGTCCTCGTTCATGACATCCGTGAGTCTCCAGGACAGCACCACGTCGACGAGGTTCGGCCACTCCTCCCCCGCGTCCTTCCTCTGCAACATGCGGCTGCCACCGCGGCCGCCGCTACCCCGTCCTCGTCCGATCATCTCTGAGGCGCGGCACCGTCGGCCGCAACAGCAGCGTGAAGCCTAGCTTGCCAAGCGCGCAAGAATGTGGGTGGCGGCTAGGGACCAGCACGCCTGCCTGCACACCGCGCGGCCTTAACGAGAAGAGCGAGGTCGGGTAGAAAAAGCAGGGGACAAGGATTGGGCAAATAAAAGCCAAAGTGAGCGTAACCTGCTCTCGTACTAATAAGTACTAACAAATCCCGATGGCCATACCGCCATACCGGGCATATACAAGTCTTGTTCCTCGCTTGCTATGCCGACACGCATTTCGCTTGCTATACTCGGATAGTCCAAGAGGTTCGAGAGGAACCGAACTGACCCAAGAGTCACCGTATTCGACGCAATAACAGCACAAACACCGGCCAAAAACAACAAATATCGACGATAAGTCGAAAACAACAACAAAGTTTGCGGAGTGTCCGGGGTCAAGCTAAGTCGTCGTATAGAATCTCCCAGCAGTGTGTCTTCTTAGTGCTTAAGTTATCATAATGCTGTCAAGGACCAAAAGTACCTTTGAAAAAAAAAATGCAACGTACAAGAAAAAGATGGCAAGTGGAACCTAGATCCAATCTCTTTAGCTTCTTTTCCTCCTGTCATTTTCTTACGAATATATGATTTTTTTAAAGGAGACTAGGCATTGACGCCCCTGCAGCCTTGTCGATATGATAATCGCATTTCATGAAGAAACACCATCGATCCTTCCTAATGCAAACTAGATCTGCGCAGATAGAACCACTGCTTCATAAGTTCGTTGCATTTTCCAGTTGAGTAAATGGTTATGTCTTCCTCACAACCTTGAAAGCCGTCGGCAGAATTGGCTGGTACCAGCACCTTGTCAAATTTCATTTTCACCAGTTTTTTTTAAAAAAAAATTGGCAAAACTTGAGCAGTGTATGGCATGTAACACCAACTGCAACTTTCCCTTTAGTTTTAGAGCAAGCTGCCAAAGGAGAAATATATAGAAGAGAAGACGCATGAGCTTTTCATCAGGAGGAACACGACTCCGTTGATATAGCTGAAGAGGTTCACAAACACAACCAAATATTGTTTCCAAACAGAACAATGATAAAACTATTTAAACGTCCAACAAACAAACCACTACAATTAGGGAGTTGCGGGCAACCAGTGTGCATAGAGCTAAAATTGCTAAACAAAATACTGTGCTTCACAGTTCCCACACAGCATCTAGATGGAGCCTCATCTCGGGTCTGCATAGCAAAACCATTACACCTACATGATGTATTCAAAAGACATTGCACTTGCACCTTGGGAGATCCGGGCCTCTCATGGACAGTATTTTGGCCTTGTTTTCTGCAAATCACGCAAACAAAAGTCTTAACATCTACTGACAGCTGACTAATATTCTTGTCAATAAATTTGATATGGCAGGTAATACAATTATGCGCATGCACGATGGAACACCTTTAGTTTTCATCTGACAACCATAGCACGAGACACGAATTTTATTAGGAGGGCAATTTAAGTACCTGGAACCTGGGCCTGCTAATATGCAGCGATTCCATTTTCACTGAATTCTCAGCATCATCCAGCTCGATTGTGGCCTTTATTACTGCATTTGACAAATCTTTGTCATCACTGACGTCAAAAAAGCATCCTCGATCCTGTACGTCCTTGATAATCTTCTGCCAAACAGAACTGCTGCTGAACAAAGTTGTCCCGTTCCCCACTATCCATAAACAATACCTGGGAACAAAGAATAAAAAATATTTGAACATTTTTACCTCATCATGCATGCAATCTTAGAATTAAGATTAGGAACTAGCACAAGATGATCATTGTTGGAGTATGTTTAGGCCCATGAGGCTAAGGCCCATGTGGCCCATGTATGGAACTATATCTAGCTACCCTTCTAGGGTTAGCCCTAAGCAATTGAGACACTTCATTCAACATGGTATCCAGCCAGTTTTAGTTCTCCCTTCCCCCACCACCCAGCCGCCGCCGCCAGGGCCTCTGGCAGCCGCCGCCGGCCAGCCTGCCATGGCTGGCCGCCCTCCTTCTCCCCCTCCCCTCTACTCTCCCCTCCCCCCTCTCTCTACCTCCTACACCTGGGCCCAGATCTTGGCCGGCACTTCTCCTTCTCCTGGCGCCCCCTCTCCTCCTCTGGCCGGTGCTGGTCCGATCCGCCCGGCCCTCTCTGGCGCCGGGGTGGCGGTGCCCGCCACTGGTGCCCTTCCAGCCGCCATCTCCAGCTGCGTCCTCCCTTCCTCCCACCTCCTGCAGCAGCGCCCGCCCATCCTCCAGCCGCTGCAGGGCGCCATTCCTGCTGCCCGCCGCCCCTCACTGGAGGCGCCGCCGCCGGCCCCTGGTGCCATGGCCGGCGGTCCCGTGGCTGCTGCTCCGCCCGCCATGGGGGCTGCTGCACCTGGCGCGGCTGCAGCCCTGGGGGCAGTGGCCGCCCGGGCCTTCTTCCCCTCCATGCTGGACGCCTGCAGCCCCCCAGCCCCTTCCTCACCTCCATGCTGGCCTTCTGCAGCACCCCAGCCCTGGGCTGGGCCTTCTTCCCCTCCATGCTGGCCTTCTGCAGCACCCCAGCCCTGGGCTCCAGTGGTGGCCGCCGCTCCTCCAGCATCTCCAGTGGCAGCTGTGCTGCCCGACCCCACTGGGCCGCTGCATCTCCCAGGGGCAGCCACCACCTCCGGCGCTGCCACCTCACCCGTGACAGTGCCTTTCCCGGCCGCCCCGGCTCCTTCCGGATCTGGTCCAACCTCACCACCGCCACCATGGACTTCCCCGTGGCCGTGGTCCCGTCCACCACCGACGACTCGGGCCATGCGCCGGTGCCGTGTCGCACGCCGGGCCTCGTCGGCTCCCTACCCTCTACCCTCGGCTCAGTCCCCACCGCCGCAGCCGCCGGCCCATCTTCCTGGCGCCGCCACCACCATGGCCGCGGGCACCGCGGCCGTTGGCGCGGGGGGATCCGGCGCCGCCAATCTGGCATACTCCTTCAGCATCACCGCCAGCCCTGATTGGATCGCCGACTCGGGCGCCACTTTCCACACCACGCCCGATGCGAAACTCCTTTCTTCTCTTCGTCCTCCCCACCCTTCCTGTCCCTCCTCCATCATGGTCGCCAATGGCACTTGCCTTCCTGTCTCCTCCGTGGGCACTGCCAGTTCCCACGGCTCCTTTCATATCCCTGATGTTCTTGTGGCTCCCGGTATGGTTCACAACCTTCTCTCTATTCGTCGTTTCACCACTGACAACTCTTGTTCGGTTGAGTTTGACCCCTCTGGCCTCACTGTGCGGGATTTGGCCTCCCGGGTTCCTCGGCTCCGATGTAACAGCACTGGGCCTCTCTACACCCTTCGGTTTCCGGCCTCCGTTTCACCTCCTTCGCCTTCCTCGGCCGCGTTCGCCGTCACTCCTTCCTCCACCACTTGGCACCGTCGTCTCGGCCATCCTGGACGGGATGTCCTGATACGGCTCGAGCATAGTTCCGGCATTCGGTGCTCTCGGGCTCACGATGATCACTTGTGTCATGCGTGTCAGCTAGGCCGTCACGTTCGCCTTCCCTTTCAGTCCTCTTCCTCACATACCACTCGTGTCTTTGATCTTATTCACTGCGACTTATGGACTTCTCCTGTTCTCAGCATGTCTGGCTATAAGTACTACTTGGTGGTGGTCGATGATTTCTCCCATTACTCCTAGACTTTTCCTCTACGTGCCAAGTCCGAGGCTTTCCCCACTCTTAGCCACTTCTTTGCTTGGGTTTCCACCCAGTTCGGCCTCGCCATCAAGGCTGTCCAGTGCGACAATGGCCGTGAGTTCGATAACTCAACCTCCCGTGCTTTCTTCCTTTCTTCCGGTGTCCACTTGCGCATGTCTTGTCCGTATACCTCCTCTCAGAACGGCAAGGCAGAGCGTATGATCCGCACCACCAACGACATCATGCGCACCCTTCTGCTCCAGGCCTCTCTACCCGCTCGCTTCTGGGCTGAGTGTCTGCACACCTCCACATATCTCCTTAACCGACTTCCTTCCACCGCCTGTCCAGCTCTTACACCTCACCACGCTCTTTTCGGTACCCCTCCTCGGTACGACCACCTTCGAGTCTTCGGGTGTGCGTGTTACCCTAACACCGCCGCCACCGCTCCTCATAAGCTGGCTCCCCGGTCGACCCTCTGTGTCTTTCTCGGATACTCTCCGGATCACAAGGGTTACCGATGCTTTGACCTTACCTCTCGTCGCGTCCTCATCTCTCGCCATGTCGTGTTTGATGAGTCGGCGTTCCCTTACTCCGCCCACTCTCCACCCACACCTCCCGCTGACCCTGCGGAGGCTTCCTTCTTTCCCACTGACCCGGCGATTCCACCACCCTTCTCCCCCTACCCTGCAGGTACTGCTCCGGCGCGCTTTCCAGGTGGTCCCGCGTCGCCCCAGGACCTTCCGGTGCCTGACACGGTCGAGGCAGCTCCGGAGCTTCCACCCTCGCTCCCTGTGGCTTCGCTGCCTCCCGTTGTGCCGGATGCTGCCGTTCCGATCGCGGGACCGCGTACACCGACCCCACCTCCTCCCGGGCGCTTCGGACTCGTCTACCAGTGCCGGCGGGAGCCGCGTCCGCCCTCACCTCCTCCCGGACGTTTCGGGATCGTCTACGAGCGCCGACGTGAGCTGGCTCCGCCGCTCTCGTCCCCAGCGCCGTCGTCGCCGGTGCTTGCTCCGCCGGCATCACCACGCTCTCGCGCCGACCCGCCGGTGTACCACCCACCTCTTCTTCACCGGGACCCTCGTCACACTCACCCGATGGTGACGAGGCAGGCATCTCGCCCGCAGGCCCTCACCGCCGCCGCCTGCGAGCCGGAGATCTCTCCGGTACCCTCTTCCGTTCGCGCGGCCTTGGCGGATCCTCACTGGCGCCGCGCGATGGACGAGGAGTACGCCGCCCTCCTCGCCAACCAGACGTGGGACCTCGTGCCTCGTCCGCCGGGTTCCAACATTGTCACCGGCAAGTGGATCTGGACGCACAAGAGGCGGGCTGATGGTTCCTTGGAGCGCTACAAGGCTCGCTGGGTCCTCCGTGGCTTCACTCAGCGGCCCGGCATTGACTATGCTGAGACGTTCAGTCCCGTGGTGAAGCCAGCTACAGTCCGCACCGTCCTCTCCCTGGCTCTCGAGCGCTCTTGGCCTATGCATCAGCTGGATGTCAAGAATGCCTTCCTTCATGGCACTCTGACTGAGACGGTCTACTGCAGTCAGCCGGCAGGTTTTGTGGATGGTTCTCGTCCTGACTTCGTCTGCCGGCTCAACAAATCTCTCTACGGGCTTAAGCAGGCACCCCGGGCTTGGTACTCTCGCTTCGCTACCTTCCTGCAGACTCTTGGGTTCACGGAGGCCAAGTCTGACACCTCCCTGTTCATATACCACTATGGGGGTGAGACTGCTTACCTGCTCCTCTATGTGGATGACATTGTTCTCACTGCCTCCAGCGACTCTCTGCTCCACCGCATCATTGCCTCACTCCAGAAGGAATTTGCTATGAAGGATCTTGGGGTGCTCCACCACTTCCTCGGCGTCACTGTTGAGCCCCGACCTTCTGGCCTGTTCCTCCACCAGCGGCAGTTCACTTGTGACATTCTGGAGCGCGCCGGGATGACCGCCTGCCAGTCCTGCTCTACACCTGTGGACACTCAGGGCAAGCTGTCAGAGGCTGGGGGTCCGATGCTTGAGCCAGCAGAGTCCACCGCCTACCGGAGTCTTGCAGGCGCGCTTCAGTACCTCACTTTCACACGGCCGGACATCACTTATGCCGTCCAGCAGCTCTGCCTGTACATGCATGCTCCGCGGGAGCCTCACCTGGCTGCTATGAAGCGGCTTCTCCGGTACCTCCGTGGCACCCTTGGCTACGGGCTGCTCCTCGGCCGGTCTTCCACTGCCGAGCTGGTTGTCTACACCGACGCTGACTGGGCGGGCTGCCCGGACACCCGCAGGTCCACCTCTGGCTACGCTGTCTTCCTCGGCGGCAACTTGGTCTCTTGGTCGTCCAAGCGCCAGCCGGTGGTTTCACGCTCCAGTGCCGAGGCGGAGTACCGTGCCGTGGCCAACGGCGTGGCAGAGGCCGCCTGGCTCCGCCAGCTCCTGGCTGAGCTTCACCGCCCACTCGCCAGGAGCACGCTCGTCTACTGCGACAACGTCAGCGCGGTCTACCTCTCCACCAACCCCGTGCAGCACCAGAGGACCAAGCATGTGGAGATCGATCTACACTTCGTCCGCGACCGGGTGGCCATCGGCGACGTCCGAGTGCTTCACGTCCCGACCACCTCCCAGTTTGCGGATATCTTCACCAAAGGCCTCCCTACCTCGACCTTCTCCGAGTTTCGCTCCAGCCTCAACGTCTCCAGTGGCTAGTTGTGGCTGCGGGGGGGTCGTGTGTGTTGTGCTCTCACATGTTTTCTTTCTTGTTCAGTCTTGAACTCCGCTGCGCCGGTAGTTCAGACTGCGGGGGGGTGTTGGAGTATGTTTAGGCCCATGAGGCTAAGGCCCATGTGGCCCATGTATGGAACTATATCTAGCTACCCTTCTAGGGTTAGCCCTAAGCAATTGAGACACTTCATTCAACAATCATGCATGGTGCAAGCAAGGAGCTTACTTGGCCCTTGTCAGAGCCACATTTGTCCTCTGTAAGTTTGAAAGAAACCCAACTGAACCGGCTCCATTGCTCCTGACTGTTGATATGATAATGATATCTTCCTCCGCACCTTGGAAACCATCCACAGATTTTACTTTCACTGAGAAACCATCATACCTACTGTAGGTTTTCCCAAGTTTTTCCTGGATAGCTCTAACTTGAGCATTGTATGGGGAAACAACACCAACAGAGAGCTTGGTTCCAGTAGAAACTGACTCTGCAATTAATAAAAAAGAAGAAAAAATAAGCTTAGGCTCCTAATGTTCACCCTTGAGACTGATTTTAAATCAAAGAACATCATAATTATCATAGCAAGAAGTACAGCACTACAACTAAAACAGCAATATTCATAGTGGCTTAGACTTTATTTCAAAAATAGTGGCTTAGACTTCACCTTTGAACAATCTCTGCACCATCCGCACAACAGCAGCAGCTTCTATTGTGTTTTTGAGGCTCCGACCATTCTTTTCAGTGGTTTCATGTCCGCTATCTACATTTATAAATGAATATGGACCAAACCATTTTCCTGCTAAAAACCTCTTGTTATAGTTCATATGAGTGACATTTGGGCCATCAGATATCTTGCCATCATAAAATGTGGCAACTGGAAACTTGCTTATTTCTGGATGCATCCTGTACTGGACATTCAGAAGATGTTTACTGTAGCCCAATGAACTTAATCTCTCAAAAATGCTTCGTCCGAAGTTAGCACTGTCAGATATCTACAAAAATCATATTACAAGTCAATACTCTAGAGCCAAGAATAAAATGCCAAATAAGAATACTGAATTGAAGGAGCTTACTTTGCTCTTCACAAGAGCTGGAAGCTGATATTCGTCTCCGATAAAAATAGCCTGCTTTATACCAGGCAGCTGCAACGGAATTAAGGTTTCACATTCTTTGAGCTGTGCAGCCTCGTCAACAATCAGCAACTCAAGAAGGTTCATGTTTTCAGGTTTCTTAAGCAGCCCACATAAACCTGAGGAAGAATTTCCCTTAGGCACATTATACAGCCTGAATGAACTAGAAACTGTACAGAGGATGCATTTGGTTCTTGCCAGAACATATTGTTGAACAGATCGTTCACTGTAACAATTTGGAAGCTCCAAGTTTGTGCAAAGGTATCTTAGTTCTTGCACACACAGTGATCTTGCCAGACTGAACTTCAATTTATTGCATGAATTGATCTGTACACTGGCCAGTTTTTCTGGCCAGATCTCAGGGTCCCCTTCATCTTCTATTTTGCTTGCAAGCAGTTCGTCTGACCATATATCTCCATCATCAAAGTCACAATTTATCAGAGCATAAAGAATTTTGATCAGTTCAAGCACCTCCAGCATACACTGAAAGCTCCTTCCTGTTTCTGGATTTCTTGGGTGATCATTGTATAGTATATCAATGCAATCATACAAATTACCAGAGAGTTTGTTGTAATCATCCTTCAGATAATGCTTGAAAGATGGTACTATTAATGCTTCTTCTACATCTCCAGAGTCATAACATTCGTCATCATCACAATCATTATCCTTATTCTTTAAAACAACATCACTGTAATTATCCTTGTCTTCAGACTCCTTGCTATTCTGCTCACAGTAATCATTTCTATGACACATGTGCCAAGAAGTGTCTTCATCTATATCCTTCGTGGGGCTCTCTTGTTGAATTATATCCTGAATGTACGACTGATACTTGGTTGCTGAGTTCTCAAGCAGATCTATGAGTGAGCACAAGCAATGCCTCCAGCCAGTGTTCGGCATGAAACATGGTAATAAGCGCTTGGCACGAGAGTCAAGAAATACGGCAGAAAGGACATTCCCATTATCTATCTTCATCCTCTTCTTGTTTCCATATAGAACAATGTCATTCAAGAAGCAGATGCTGCCATCTGATGGCTTCCCAACAAGATTTACAATTCGAGCTGCAACCTCCAATACAGCAGTATTTGTAGGTGCACAGGCAAGTGTCTTTCGTCCCTTAACAAGCATGGCCCACAAGATAGTGCTGATGGTTTTAGTTTTACCTGTCCCAGGGGGGCCCCATAATAGTTTTAAGGAAGAGGAGTGGTTATCAATTGCTAAAACACAGTCCGCTACCGCGTTTAGCTGTGAATCATTTAGATTGAACTTCTCAAGGCCAAGGCCATCGACTGATTCATTACGGAGGGTTTGAGATAACTGGAAACATGATGAGCTAGCATCTTCTACGGCCTTCATGAAAAAATGATTAAAAAAACTCAAATAAGTTAGCTACCATGATGAATGTAACACATAAAGGTAGAAAGACATGAGACTATTTATCTTCACAGTGGAAAGAAATAACCCATTATCATTGTCAAAAAAGTTCCAATATGCCCAAAAAAGTATTGATGAAAATGCTTCACGGAAAGCCAGAAGGTTGCAAGAGCTTAATGGGACTATGCAATTAAGACAATGAATTGTCAGATACTCCCTCCACTTCTTTTTATAAGGTGTAGTCGGACTTAAGAAAGTATTTCAATCCTTTGACCATTAATTTCTCTTACAATATATTATCAAGTACTACAAACCATTATCTTACTAAAATAACATGTAAAACATGGATCATGCACACTAACCTTATGTATATTTTAACTAGCCGATAGTCAAAATTTACCATGTTTGACTTTTTTATTTTCAATACGCCATATATTTGAAATGGACGTAATATTTGATACATCACGTGCAAAGAAGCATGGTTATCGCCGTCCACAAATGCAATATACCAGAAAATTAGAGAAAGTATAATGCAGAATTGATGATAATCTTTCATAAAAAATCTAGCATGCTGCCCATTAATGAGACATAACAATTAAGACATGAATTATGACATTCTAAGTCTACATAAAAGCTGATAGAGGGAAAAACTTGTCAACGAGAAACACAAGTGCATACCCTTTTCTTGTACTGCCACACCATATCAACAAGATCAGTGCTCTTTTTGTTCTGAAGCTCAATAAGATTGGCATCATTTGGTCCCATTTGAAGACATTTCCATATACGATTGTATGTCTCCATATTTATGAGAAACACAACAAACAATTGCCGTTTTGGTATTTTTGTTTGAGGATCTGCCTCAATGGGGATGGCAGATGACAATTGCACAATGCAGCAATTAGGTGGAATTTTGTCGTCTCCTCCACTTTTCAGAACCGAACCTAATACATATGACACCCTATTTTGTGTTAAGTCAGACACATGCTTCGGTTTCTGTGAGGACATGACTATTATATCACCCTCTGTAGGTTCATAAACCTCCCTTGACTTCTCATCCTTCACAGGTTCTGCAACCTCAAGACCAAATATTGGCCTCTCATTGTCAAGCTTTTCCATTTGGATTACTTCTATGAAGCTCGAATGAGCATAACCATCCAATGAAGAGAAGATATCAGTATGCACTTCTTCAATCAATGGGTAGGCAAAGGAGTTCAAGTAACTCGCAAAAGACTCGAAAGTATCTGGTATCCTCTTGACCTGCAGTGATTATCAGATTTATTCAGTACAAGTAAATTTTTTTTCTCAAACACTTCAGTACAAGTAAAATTAAGTACAGCCAACATCTAATTAGAAGGTAGCAATGCAATGCAGGTAAAACTCAGCAAACTTAAAAGGTATATGCTATAGCCTATAATTAATAGAACATGCATCAGCAAGCAGGTAAGTAAGACAAAATAAATTGTTACTCCAGCAGATAATAGATGAAGCATTAGCACGCTAGGGTATAACACTTTATATATTAAGACTGTTATTAGAACTGAAACAGGAAAAAATTGTAGATGACAATAACATCCTTATCATAAATAACAGATTGCATATTTCTATAGATAGTTTGTGTTAGAAAAATGAGACAGGTTATATGAAAACATATCTAAATAATAGCAGAAACTAAAGCTTCGCTAACAGATCATAATCCAGCACCCCAATGAACGGAGAAACAAAAGATATTCAGCAACAGAATTTTTTTAACTACCAATCACACACAACACATAGGAAGCACAAGATAAAATTTCCAAAAAGGGACTTGACCACACTAGACTCGATCCGAAGCTGTTCCTAATTCCTGTTTACTAGAACCTCAACAACACACATAACCAAAACATATCTGAAGAAATGAAGAGGAGAAGGGAGTAGCCAGAGAGGGAGGGGTTCGGATGAGAAGAGCCATGGGAGCGTCTGAAGCTCGTTCCCCAGCAGGCACCAAGGCGGCGCCGCCTCCATTACGGTTGCCGGCCGCGGCCGGTAGCAGCGGCGGAGTCAAGGACTCGCAGTGCGCGAGGACAGGGTCACAGGGAGCGTCAAAAAAATGTTGAGATGGGCCGGCTTCCTTGGGGTTGGGCCGCCGTCTGTAGGCTCTGAATGGGCCTGGGCCCCTGAAACTAGGATTTTGGCTAATTGGTCGCATGTTCACAGCACTTGTGTTCTAATGGCTACTGCCGCGTATTAGCAGCTTATTGTGAAGCACAGAGGCAAAATCTTTGGCTTGTCAGCATTGTTCAATCTCCAGCTGAGCTCCGGCTCACGTACAATAGGTACCAGATGTTCACATATGAATGAGAAGCAAAGAAGAAAAGAACAAGGACATATAACAGAAATGGGGGAAATGGAAGGCCACATAAACAATTTACTCCCTCCATCAAAAGAAAATGGCATTCTCGTTTTTTGAGAAATCAGTCCATCCCAATTTTAATCAATTATATATTAAAAGACTAATATTTATGATGCATAATAACTATAATTAAATGGATAATAAAATGTATTTTTATAATAAACATCTTTGGAGATACAAATGTTGATATTATACTCCATAAACTCAATTAAATTTAAGAAAGTTTGGCTTAATCCAAACCTAAAATGATTTTGTGTGTGTGGGGAGATGGAGCGAGTAGACTCCAGAACAACATAAACCCTATAAACCCAGAACTCCAGAAGCAACCGCGAATATACCATAACGAATTGTGGCTTCAGGAGTAGTATGATTGAGCACTAGATCATGTTAGTTATTACATTGTACGGTGTAGATGTAGGACTACAGAATTGCCAGTTACACATTACCAGTTACACATGACAACATGTCAGCATCGTTCTGCATGATGTAGTAGATATACGACTACCAGTAGTGACAGCACTGATAGCTAGGCCGGTCTTGTTTAATTCCTCCCCGAAAAGTTTACACCATATCTCATCGAATGTTTGATACATATATAGAGTATTAAATATAGACTTAAAAAATAATTAAGAGTAAAGTGCAGCAGCGGTCCCTAAACTTGCGCTGCTGTGTCATCCCGGTCCCTAAACTCGCAAATCGACCATTTAGGTCCTCAAACTTGTTCATCTGTGTCATCCCGGTCCCTAAACTTATTCGGTTGTGTCATCCCGGTCCCTAAACTTGCAAATCGACCGTTTAGGTCCTCAAACTTGTTCAGTTGTGTCATCCCGGTCCCTAAACTTAGTTTTGGATCTCATCTGGGGTCCAACTGGGCGATTTAAAAATTTGATATCAAACAATAATTCATAACTTTTTCATATGAACTCAAATGAGGACAAACTTTATATCAAAATTGTAGCCCTCGACGCGATCTACAACTTTGTAGTTGAAAAGTTTTTGAATTAAAACTGTTTAGAGTCCCAAAATATTGTTGTATGTTTATAGATTTTGAAATTTCAAATTTCAAATTATCAAACAATCTTGGATATTGATATGGTCTATATGAAACTTATAGTTCTCAATATTATCTATAACTTTGTAGTTGAAAAGTTTTTTATTTGAAGTCGTTTATTATTCCAAAATTTAATTGTAAGTTTACAGAATTTGAAATTTAAAATTCAAAATTATCAAATAATCTTGGATATTGAAATGGTCTATATGAAAGTTATAGTTCTCAATATTATCTACAACTTTGTAGTTGAAAAGTTTTTTATTTGAAGTCGTTTATTATCTCAAAATTTAATTTTAAATTTTTAAATTTTTAATTTTTTAATTTTTTTAAAATTTAAAATTAAATTTTGGGATAATAAACGACTTCAAATAAAAAACTTTTCAACTACAAAGTTGTAGATAATATTGAGAACTATAACTTTCATATAGACCATATCAATATCCAAGATTGTTTGATAATTTGAAATTTGAAATTTCAAAATCTATAAACATACAACAATATTTTAGGACTCTAAACAGTTTTAATTCAAAAACTTTTCAACTACAAAGTTGTAGATCGTGTCGAGGGCTACAATTTTGATATAAAGTTTGTCCTCATTTGAGTTCATTTGAAAAAGTTATGAATTATTGTTTGATATCAAGTTTTTAAATCGCCCAGTTGGACCCAGATGAGATCCAAAACCAAGTTTAGGTACCGGGATGACACAACTGAACAAGTTTGAGGACCTAAACGGTCGATTTGCAAGTTTAGGGACCGGGATGACACAGCCGAATAAGTTTAGGGACCGGGATGACACAGATGAACAAGTTTGAGGACCTAAATGGTCGATTTGCGAGTTTAGGGACCGGGATGACACAGCAACGCAAGTTTAGGGACCGCTGGTGCACTTTACTCAATAATTAATTACACAGATTGCGACTACTTTGCGAGACGAGTCTTTTAAGCCTAATTAGAGCAACTCCAACGGTTTTGCATTTTATGTTTTGCAAAACATGGAGTTTGCCAACTCCCATGATTTGACAATGTGATGCTACAATAACACATGTGCTAATGATGGATTAATTAGGCTTAATAAATTCGTCTCGCGGTTTACTAACGGATTCTGTAATTTATTTTTTTATTAGTACCCGAACACCATATGCGACACCCCTATATAACACCCAAAAACTTTACACCCTAAAACTAAACGAGACGTAAGGACGTGGCTTGCAAGAAAGCAGATCTCACGAAAATCAAATCAAAGCAGCGAGACATGCCAACAGCAACCTTTGATCATTCTGGGCAATCTGCTCATGCATGCAAGGGTTTTGTGCGCCTGTAAAACTCAAGCTCCTTATTAATACATGCCGGAATATTCTGGATCTTTCGAATATGAAACATGCCAGCCAGAGCTAGTATAAAAATGCTCGTAACCAGATAAGGCAAAAAAAAAAACGATGAAGCGGTGTTTGATCGACGTGACCTGGTGCCTGAGCAGGTCCCTGTTGAAGATATCCCGGATGGACCACGAGAACACCTTGCGCTCCAGATGGCCGAGCGCGAGCCTGTTCTTCTCCCTGGCCCAGTAGCTCGCCACGGCCTCCATCGTGTCCACCACGCTGTGGAACTCGCCGTCGCCGTCATCACTCATCCTGCCGCTCATCGTGGTCAGGCTGGTAGCATTGGGCTCAACTGGTGGCGACCTAGCTAAGTGACTCGCAGTACTTAACACAATGACCAAACGACCTTTCGTATTCTTCAGCGCTGCAGCAGTTGGATCTCAGCCGTTGGATGGGTCGCGCAGTACTCGAGGGCACTGAGCAGGCACTGCCATGCAACTTCGTTAAGTTTGCTTAGCAGAGGTGGAGAAACGGAAAGATGGAGAGGTGGCAGCGGCCAGCGGGTTGGCCCGCTACGTAGCGCTGATGACTCAAAAGAAGAGGGAGGTCGAAGCAAAGCGCGCAGGCACAGGGGAGGAAAGGCACACAAAAGCCAAAGCGCGGGTTTCTTCGGAGTGTCGGCCAGTGACTGCACTGACTTGGGTCGCCGGGACGTACCGTTCCGACTTCGCCTCTGTGCATTTGTTTTATTTCAGACTCTGCAAGAGCTTTACTACACTCTAACCATTTATTATTCGGTACCATTTACTACACTCTAACCATTTATTATTCGGTACCATTTAGACGGCACGCTTCCCAGTCAGCACGGCTCGCTCAGTTCGTCGCGCGCCCCGGCCACAACGCGAGCTTCCATCCGCGCTCCCGACACTCGCTCTTGTCCGCGCCCGCAATACTCGCTCTCACTGACGACGCCCAATCTCCTTCCTCTACGGCCTTTCTCCAGGGTAGGGGCGCCGCGCCGCGCCACAGGCACCGCACCCGCCTGCCCGCCGCGACCTTCTCCAGCGTGAGGGTTGCTCGCCACGGGCGCTACACCCGCCCACCCGCTACACCCCCACTCCGTGTCAACGTCGCTCTCCGCGCCGACATCGAGCTCTGCGTGCCGACGAGTCTCTGTTCGTCCGCTGAAAGTGCATGTTGCAAGCGTATGTTTCAGAGGGTTATGTTTTATAGGTATGTTGCAATTGTTTTATATCGATGTTGCAAAAATAGATCAGGATGTTACACATATTGCAATGGCTATACACATATGTTTCAATTGTATGTTCCAAATATTTCATCTGTTTCAGACATATGTTGTAAGTGTTTAATTTGGATGTTGCATATATATGCAAGCGATTTTTAGGTGTTTTCATATGTATGTTGTAAGTGTTTTATCTAGATGTTTGCAATGGTTACACACGTGTTTTCAAGTGTTTTTTTTGTGTTTTGCAAATGTTTCAAACGGATGTTGCAAAAGTAGATCGTGTGTTGCAATGTGACCCACCTGCCGCAGCCACCTGCTGCAGCTGCTAGGGCGTACCGTGGGTTGCCGTGCAGGCTCCTGAGGCCGGAAAAGGAGCGCGATGGTAGGGCGGTACACTGCATGGAGTTCATGCAGTGTGGCACACGAAAAGAGGCGGCACAAGCTTTTTCGCGTGCGGCGCAGCCTCCTGCGTGATGGACCGAAGACGCCCGATATTTTGGAGGGGCTCCGAAGTCCGGCCGTCCGGTCGCTAGTAATGCCCTTTATTATTTGCAAAGTTTTAGCCTCCAGCTTATAAAGAGAAGCTTTCACAAAAGTAGATAGACTAAATAAAATTAGCGGCAGACTAAGCACAGGAGCCTATTAAAAGATGCATCTATTTTAGCAAAAATATACAACTGTTTCAAATTAAATTGGTCAATTTGCTTCTAAAGTATACTAGACCATAACCGCGTCCAGTTGGTCACCTTGTAAATAAGAGTTTGACACATTTTGTTAATTTTTTTGTCAACCACATAGACCACCAAAGGGTTGCACTTGCTTCTACTTGAATTTGCGATTGCAGCTTCGAATGTACTTATTGTAACCATATTTTTTAAAAAATAGTCATATTTGTTGGTGGTTGCAAGCCAAAAGCTACTTGAGCAATCCTCTAAATAAATCATACTTGATACTACATGACACAAAAAAACAAATGTTGGATGTTTCTTTGTTGTCACAAAAATAACACTTGATGGGGACAGACCAAGAGGGGGGATGGTGGGCCGCCATCACACCGAGGGGAGGAGGGACATGCCTAGGTGAGAGAGAGAGGGAGGGAGGAGTGAGGGGGGTAGGGACTGGTGACTAGGGCTTCCTAGTTATATACTGAGGCCAGTTTTCACCGCTAATTCTATTTTGAACCGTCAGTGAAAATACCATCGGGAAAAACCATTTTTGTACTAGTGTATTCGATTGCATGATCTTTTTCAGCGTTAAGCAACCTACTGTTGAACATTGATAGGAATCAATAATACCTACTGTTGAATTGATGTGAATCAACTAAACAACAACATGATTATTTTTACAGTTTAACCAATGCTTTACGATTGAACTGAATCAATAATATAATTGAACAATGAAGCAAGATATATCAATGTACCCAAGTGGCCAAGTCCTAGAGCATCGTAAACTGAATCAATAATCAACATTACTGCTTCTATTTTGCATGAAGGCATTGATCTACTATAACAATAATCAACTTTGTTGTTCAACAAGAGACACGAAACAAAAACTTATGCCCATCAGGCAACAACGACCAACCTTAGCCAGCAGCACCCATCCAACCCCAGTCAACGGCTAGGGTCTACCGGGCACGACCAAGCAATCGATTTTTACATTGTATAGGAGGGATCTCGCAACCTGGGGACGTAGCAGCAGCAATGCAGTGAGGACAAAAGGACATCGTGAGATCTCTAATTTTCGGCCCGAGATCATGATAGGCAAGAAAATCACAAGGAAAGGTGAGGGTTCAGAAGCCTGGTTTTTTCGGTAACGCTCAAGCTCAGGAGCGGGCGTCCGTCCGATCAGACGCCACCTTCCTGGGCCTGCGTGGCGCATGCCTCCTTCTCTTTTATGTCTCCCACATCTCTCTCTAAAAAATATCTACCAGCTTGCTCACCCATCACACGTTTTACGACGTTGTGCGGCCGTCCGTCCACCTAACTCCGCATTTGCCACCACAGCCATCTTCCCGCACGCGCCCCACCCTGTGATGTTCGCTTCTCGCTCCTGCCCATCACGCGCGCCCACCCACGCCTCTTTCTCCTTGCTCCCGCAGTCCCACCTGCGCCGTCGGGCGCGCCGCCCGCCTCTGCTAGTGCTCGTGGTGCCGTCGCGTGCCTCGGGTCTGTCCTTGGCCAAGCCAAGGGCACCCATGAGGGTGGCCCGTGCTGGTGGTGCTCGCACCCCGAGGCCGGAATCAACCGGCCTAACCTCCCCTCCCATATGTTGCAAATATATGTTTCAAGTGTTTCAGATGTTTCAAATGTATGTTGTAGGTGTTTCGTATGGATGTTGCAAAAGTAGATTGGGATGTTGCATATGTTGCAAGTGTTTCAGAGGCATGTTGCAAGCGTTTGTTCAAAATATTTTATCTATTTCAGACATATGTTGCAAGCGTTTTTTATCTGGATGTTGCACATGTTTCACACCTATGTTGCAAGAGTATATTCAAAATATTTCAGTTGTTTCAGTCTTATGTTGTAATAAGTGTTTTCGTGTTGCAATTTATAAGTGTTTTTTTAGATGTTATATGTGTTTCACACACACACATGTTGCAATTGTATGTTCTAAATATTTCATCTGCTTCAGTCGTATGTTGCATCCAAGTGTTTCATGTTTTAGAGGTAGAGTCATGGGGGGGCACGTCCTGGGCGCCGGGGATGGGGCGCGTCAAGCCGTGGGCCGGCGGTTAGGACGTGCAATGCACCTAGGATCCTGCGGACGGGACGTGCTCATCCTCATGCCATCTCTCAGGTCCTGCCCGCCCAGAGATAGAGGAGGAGGTCAGAGGGAAGGAACGGCGGGTGTCCAGACTCGCAGTCACGGAGAAAGAGGAAGGGGCCAAGGGGGAAGGAGCGGCAGGCGCGGCCTTTTCCGCAGGCGCGCGTTACGAAGGTGACGTGGGCGTCTGGACATGCGCTTTTGTCCGGACATCCGGACGCTAGTTTCTCCCTTTAGAAACACCCGAAATGGAGCTCCAATTCTAACATATCAGAGGCCTAATTTTCCAGTACCGCACTACAAATAACTGTCGCTTTTGGTTTTCGTACTGTAAGTTTAACTGAATTTATAGAAAATGTGTGCAACATTTGTATCTCTAAATAACTTTATTATAAAAATAGATTCAACGATCTATCTAACGATATTAATTTTATACCAAAAATATTAATATTGTTTTATATATATTTAGTCAAAGTTGTTTCTCAGGAAACAATTTCTCTAAACTCTTAGAGACACTCTAACATCCCTTGAATTGTGTTTTCCTGAGCGAAGTCTTCTTGTGCACTATGGAAAGAAAATTGCATGGACCCTAGGTCCAAAACATCATTTGTGAGCTCACAGCTTTGACGGCTGCCATGTGGTGTCCAAAAAATCAGACGTTATGAGAAGTACGGCTTCTCTGGCTACGAGAAGTACGGCTTCTTCGGCTCCTCCGTGACATTTGGATGCTTTGAGGCCTTGACATGCGGAGGTACGTATTGTGGCGCGCTGCCTTTTATGCTGGATGTAGGATTCAATTGTCTGACCATACTGGTCTACAAGCTCTAAAGTCTAATGCCCAGAGATGAAGAGCCCCTCCTGTATCGCCACGTGTGCACTATGCAGGCGTCAAATAATAAAAGAACTATAGCGCTACAGTTTGAGAGTGGGATCCAAACAAACCACCTACTCATAGGTACAGTAACCATTAGCATATTACAAGATCCTCATACTGGAAGCTCTGACCATGCTTCATCATCCTTTTTTCGCACCCAAAATACAAGCATGAAGTAGTAGCACGTGTTGGTATCTCGTCTTTGAAGATCAGGAGGCCCATCCGATACCACTGAACACTGATTGGGAGTTCAAGGTATTCAGCTGTAGAGCACACCAAACACTCTAAACCTAGCTAACTGGAAATCGCCACCACATGTAAACACTAACCAGTAACATCTCCAATCAAAATTCAAAAGCACCCTGGGGCTCGGGCCATGCACCCAGGATCAGCATATGCCCAAAACTAATGTGTCTCCTAACAACCTGACTCGAAATAAAATTACGTTAGGTTTAGTCCTACATCGGTAATTGATGATGGAGGAGCACAACATATAAGGCAGGGACAACCCTAACCTAAAAGACTAGCCTGATAGGTGAGGGCTGCCCCCGCCTTATATGTTGTGCTCCCCCACCATCAATTATCGATGTTAGACTAAACCTAACAATCTCCCCCGTCACACATCGGACCCAATTCTTCACATCACACAATCCCGTGTGATCTCCGAAAGATGTTATCCAAGCCCTGAGTCCAACGCTCGTGTCACACACAGTCCCACATCGGTAATTGATGGTGGGGGAGCACAACATATAAGGCGGTGGGGGAGCACAACATATAAGGTGGGTGAAAGGTCCCTAGTTTGGTTTTGGTAATTGAGTGAC
The DNA here is from genome assembly GCA_038087645.1 of Saccharum hybrid cultivar R570. Lineage (NCBI taxonomy): Eukaryota > Viridiplantae > Streptophyta > Magnoliopsida > Poales > Poaceae > Saccharum > Saccharum hybrid cultivar. The sequence goes on from JAQSUU010000563.1 coordinate 15,309,368, forward strand.
AACCTAGGTGGACTAATGTGTTTAAATGTGAGATACATAGGTGATTAGTCCATAGGTACGCTTGTGTGAGCAACTCATGCCATGACGGTGAACATGGCTTGGATTTGTTACAAGGCTCACACATGTGATAAAGGAGCTCATTGCATATGAGACATGACATGAAGTCATGTGACTAAGGTGAAGAAGACCAAGATGAGGCTTGGCTTGATGGACCGGTTGTAAGAGTGAAGGGCAAGTCAGAGGCTTTGAAGCGCTAGACCGTGTGACAGGATGCTTGAGCAAAGACTTAACTCCGATGGACCGATGCAATGGTGAAAAGCAAGTGAGGTCAAGATCGATGAACCAATAAGGTCACATGATGATATGAAGTGGATCGTATCATTGTTGATCGTGTTGGTGCATGTGTTGCATCGACATTGGAGGAGATGGAATGAAATGCGCAAGGCAAAGGTATAACCTAGGGAATTTCATTTAATCGGTCATAGGTGTGTAGAGAAGTTGATGACCGGGTTTAAGATAGATGGTCGTACTATCAAGAGGGGCAAACTTGTTTGTATATCGGTCATCTAGTGCCACTCGAGTGATCTAACTTTGCATGTTGCTAGGATCGAGTGGCATGGCAAGTTTAGTGGCTAATCCTTTGGGAAATTTTTGTGAAAAGCTAACACACGTGCACAAGTTGGTGAACACTTGGTGGTGTTGGCACATTTGCAAAGGTGAAGAAGTTGGTGAAGAAGAGAAAGCGAAACTAGGCTCGGGGTGCTGCCTGGGTGGCACCGCCACCCCTAGGGTGGTGCCCACCTGGCCTCGACCGAAAGCTGCAGAGACGGGGGTGGCATCGCCATGTCTGGTGTACACCGCCCCTGGGACGGCGGTGCACCACCGGGGCATCTCCGGTGCCACCACCTCTTTTTACCTGAGGCTGGCGAGTTTGGTGTTGAGCAAAGGGGGTCACCGCCCTATTAATCCAAAGAGGAAGGAAAACAGGCACGGGCATCACAGGGGGCACCGCCACCGCCACCCTAGGGTAGTACACCGCCTCTACCTGTCTGGTGCCAGGGAGTCCAACGGCTAGTTGAAATAGCCATTGGAATTTGACTGTTGGAAGGGCGCCGCCGTGTCCGGTGCCCTCGCAGAAACCAGTAGCTTTGCTCCAACGGCTCTATTTAGCTTGGGGGCTATAAATAGAGGTGGAGCTCGGCCTTGGGCTGGTTGCTGAGCACACTAGAGCCTTGATGGCTTGTGTGGTGGTGCTTGGATGCCCTCTAACTCACTTGTGCTTGCAAGAATGCGATTGATTGTGAGTGAGTGTGATTCTAGTGCGTTACATCATGAGGTTGCATCGAGTGGGACTAGGTGATCGAGTTGCAAGTCGGTGATGCTTGTTACTCTTGGAGGTTGCCACCTTCTAGACGGCTTGATGGTGGTCTCCGTCGAAGCACGCAAGAAGTTTGTGCGTTGCTCCAGAGAAGAGCTTTGTGAGGGGTATTGTGCTTGCCCCGCGGGAGCCGCGAAGAGCAACTCTGGTAAAGTGTGTCATTGAGCTACCCTCACTTGTGAGGTAGGTTCTTGCGGTGCCCAACGTGCGGGCTTGGCGGGTGATGCCAATTAGCCGCCGAACCATCGGGTGAGCGGTCGACACAACAGGGACTAGCGTGTTGGCAAGCACGTGAACCTCGAGGGAAAATCGTTGTGTCATCATTGTCTTCCCGTTGGTTTGCATCCCCATTACACAAGCTTTATTTACTTTCATATACATTGTGCTTGTGTAGTTGCTCTTGTAATTAATTTGCTTGTGTAGCTTGCTAGTTACCTTCTTGCTTATGTAGCATAGAAGTAGCTCCCTTGCGTGACTAATTTGGTTTGAGTAACCTTATTAGTCACATTGTTTAGTTTGTGTAGCTAAGTGATTTGCGCTCTCTAATTTGGCTTGTGTAGCCTTGTTACTGAGCATTGCTAGTGAGCTTAGGAGTTTTGTGCTTTTACTTACTAGATTGTGTAGGAGCTCTCCCAGTTGGCAAAGTATTAGTGCATAGGTTTTGTGTGACCTTGCCACTAGAATTGATTAGGCGAGCTCTAGCTAGCCCGGCACCTTAGTTGCATAATTAGGATCATTTGTAATGTGCTAAAAATATAGATAGAGGGGTGTAGTCTTGGGTAGGCCGCTAGTTTTAGTTCCACACCTGTATCGGTTAGCCGACGCGATTAAATTTTATAAAGGACTATTCACCTACCCTCTAGTCCGTTATCTCGACCCTACAGCGGGGGAACCCGTTAACGTCTCGAAGGTTACACGGGTTATGTGTGACAGGAGCGTTGGACTCAGGGCCTGGATAACGTTTTCCGGAGATCACACGGGGTTGTGTGATGTGAAGAGTTGGGTCCGATGTGTGACGGGAGAGATTGTTAGGTTTAGTCCCACATCGGTAATTGATGGTGGGAGAGCACAACATAACGGGAGAGATTGTTAGGTTTAGTCCCACATCGATAATTGATGATGGGGGAACATAACATATAAAGCGGAGGCAACCCTCACCTATCATGCTAGTCTTTTGGGTTGAATTCGGCCTAAGACCTGGATATGTTGTGGGCTCCGATGGACCTAGGCCTGTGGGATACCGACTCATGGGTATATCGAGCTGGGCCGGATTTCGTTGTGCACTCTAACAAGTGGTATCGGAGCCTATGGTCGAAAAAATCTAAAAAATCTCAGGGGTCACACAATGACGGAGAACCCGTTAACGTCTCGAAGGTCACACGAGTTGTGTGTGACATGAGCGTTGGACTCAACCTAATATGTGACAGGGGAGATTGTTAGGTTTAGTTCCACATCGATAATTGATGGTGGGAGAACACAACATATAAGTCGGGGGCAGCCCTCACTTATCGTACTAGTCTTTTGGATTAAGTTAGACCCAATGTCTGGGTATGTCGTGGGTTCTGGTGGACCTGGACCTGAGGGGCGCCGGCTCGTGGTATAGCGAGCTAGGCCGGATTTTCGCTGCGCACTCTAACAAATTATGCTGAACATGTGTACCATTCCATACAGCACGATACAATTTGGCCTTTGAGATTTGCGTTGGATGAATAGCTTCGCTGGCAATGTGCCTTATAGTTTCAGCCTTTCAGGAAGTTTGATCGCATAGTCACCTTCTGAGCCAAAGACAGGGGAATCTTCAGTTCAGTTTGAGATTCCTTATGCAGGCAGCGATGTACTCGATATCCACAGCATCAGGTGAAACACTTGCCAAAGTTGAGTCTTGTTTATTCAGTTCACTTTGGGATCGCACCTGAACCAAAGTAAATAAAAGATAAAAAATCTGCAAACTTTCAGAGTTTTTATTTTTACTAAAATAGTAACGCAATCGCTGGTTAGAATTTTTCTCGCTCATTACTAAAATGAGTAAATGGTCTATTTAGGTTACAGCTTACACATACCAACCTCATGCTCCAAAAACAACTAGTTACCTCAAGCACATTGCTCGTTCTGGTTGCAACAGTAGCAGACTAGCAGCAGTGGGATAGTTGGATGTATTAATACTACTACCATTCTTTTGTTGTTCTTTTGAAAGGTGACAGTTTCCATGATTCCCCAAGAAACCGTGGAGTTTAACATAATTAACATATTTCCAGTGCAAATACCACATGTATCTTTTCCACTAAAATATTAGGTAAGCACAATACAATGCATCAAACTAGAAACGTGAACAAAAAGAGCATGGGGATGTCAATGTATACAGCTAATTTAGATAGATCAGAGGCAGCTGTGGAAAAGGTCCTGCAAGACAATACCCAAACCCTGTAGTTTCTGGAACTTGCGCGAGGTGTGCTCTTTTTAGCTTCAACTCTACGAAGATCACTCTTTTGCTTAGCAATCACATGAGAGATAGCCTTGTCGCTACTGGCATTAAAGAAACAGCGCCGATCCTTTGCATTGTGAACTAAATCAGCCCAGATTGAGCCACTGTTTGATAAAGTTGTTGCATTTCCTAGGATCCATAGGCAGTACCTGTAATTTATAATTCAATCAGAAGTTACTTGCTGAAGCAAATGAAAGGAAAAACAAGATTGGGTATGGATCATAAAAGTTACTCAACATTAATTAGCAATTCTGTAGAATTGGATACCTTGCTCGGGTCAATGCCACGTTTGTGCGTTGTCTGTTTGAAAGAAAACCTACCATCCCATCTGAGTTAGACCTCACAGTTGATAAAATAATTATGTCTTCCTCACCACCTTGAAAGCCGTCAACAGAATTAACTTTTACTTCTATTTGATCAGACTTAATTCTCCCTATTTTTTCTTGAATTGCCAGAACTTGAGCAGTGTATGGACAGATGACACCAACTGTAACTTTCGCTTTAGTTTTTGAGCAAGCTGCCAAAAGAGAAATATTTAGAAGAAGCATGCACACTCATACCATATAAACCAAATAATGTAGGTTCCAATTTCAGTGCATGTGTTTTAGACATTTAACCTTACGATAACCCATGAGAGCAACGTAAATTGGGTAGCAGGATTTTTTTTAAAGAAAAAGTATGAACATTGCAAAAGCAATTTCTCATATACATTAGAAATAAGAAAATTTTTGCTCCTCCAACCTAAAGAAACTTCAATTACAAGTAGAATACAAGTATAGATGTGAACCTTGATAACAAGAATATAAGGGGCCGTTTGGATCCCTTCATTTTGGAGGAATTCGAATCCAGTTAATGGATTAGGCTATTTGGTGGAATATGAGATTCCACAACTTTTTAAAGTTCACATATAAACCTATCTCAAATTTATAGGGTGGAAGATGGAAATTGATTCTATAGATCACCATGCTATGTTTCTATGTTTCTACTCTGCAGCTTATAGCATGCTCTTCAACTCGCTTCCCTATAGTAGAAATGCAACATATAAGCATCTCTCTTGCATGGTTAACAATAGTATACAAATATATTCCATATACCATAATATTAGCTTAATTAATATGTGCCTGAAATATAATTTATTAGAGTGATCCAAGGATCCAAATAGGACCAGGTTAATCATATCATCAAACATGACTCCATTATACAAATTTCATTCCACATCCCAGTCACATTTTTCTAAAAAAAAAATAATGCTTCAAAATTGATGCACGTTTCACTGAAAAGCTGTTTTGGTATCATGTTTCAAGTTCCTCAACACAAGAAAATTTAGTTAAATCAGATTTTTTTTAAAAAAATCATATGCATAAGTAAATGAAGCGTCGATAGAGAACACATGCCTTTTTGGAGATTGCGCAATATTTCTTCAACGACAGCTACTTCAACCAAGTTTTTCCTGCTATGACCAAGTTCATCGAATTCCTCCCTCCCTTCTTCAATATTTACAAATGAGTATGGACCAAACATAGAACCTGGAAGATACTTCTTTTGGTGTTCTCTTTGCATAACATTAGGAGCATCTGAGATTTTCCCATCATAAAAGCTGATGTTTGGAAAACTACTAATGGAAGGATGCATTCTGTATTGCATATTAAGTAGATGCTTTTTGTGCCCAAGTGAACTCAACCTTTCGAAAAGGCTTCTTCCAAATAATGCATCCGCACAAACCTAAAATGATCGTGAAAATTAAATGACATAGTAGAAATTTTACAAAACAAGTGGGAATCTGATGCTTGCTAGATTAATAGGTTAACAAAAGCACAAAAGTATATCAAGAACCAACCTTGCTTTTGACAGTCGCTGGCAATTGGCACTCATCACCAATTAGAACAGCATGCTTTAAGGTCCGCAACCGCAGAGGAACCAGTGTTTCACATTCTTTCAACTGAGCAGCCTCATCAATGACAAGCAACTCTAATTTCTGACTTGAGACTTTTGATGAGTGAGATACAGTACAGAAAATTATGGAAGCACTTTCAATGCAGAAATCGCGAATGATACGTTTTGAGGAAGTTACAGGAAGTTTCAAGTGACTTAGCAGCATGCTCAGTTGCTCAAGGCATCTCAACCTCGCTCTGCCAAGAGTGACTATAGTTTTCCAATGTTTCATCACACTAGAGTTTCTAGAATCGGATGCACCATTATTGTACAAGAAAACTTCCTTAACTTCATCCCCAATATACCCCCGCTGAAACATGTTGTTGAAGTCTTCAAGCATTTCAAGAATTGAAAGGATATTGTTGTGATTCGATTCCAAAATACTAGATCTCGGGACGTGAGATAATAATGCTTTGAAACATCTTCTAGAATTCGTATAAATAATAGAGAACCTTTTTCTGCTATAAGAGAAGAAAGAAGGTTTATCATCTTCCTCTTGGTCTTGTAGATATTGGAGGTACTGGGTGTAACCATTCTCAAAAAGATCAGATAGAGAAGATAGGCAGTGTCTCCATCCAGTCAATGGTGCAAAGCAGCCAAGAAGCTTCCTTACACGGTCATGTACATATATCTCTTTGAGATCACCATCAACACACATGCGCTCCTTATTGCCAAGCAATAGAATATCTCCCAAGCACCTTTTATCAAAAGAACGCTGTTTGATCAACCTCAAGAAACGTGAAGCAACTTGTTTAATAGCAAGGTTTGTTGGTGCACATGTGAGTGTACCATGTTTCATTTCTCTCATTAACCACAGTAACACACTGATTGTTTTTGTCTTTCCTGTGCCAGGAGGACCCCAGATAAGGCTAAAACTGCTGCTGTTGCTGTTGCAATTCATTTCTGAAATACAATTCAAGACGGCCTCATTCTGAGAAATGTTAAGGTCCATCGTAGACAGCTTGGTCCATATTTCCATGCTGTCAATTGAACCAACATCCTTTCTGAATGCCTGAAGAGTATCTGGGACCTGATGAAATCAGAAAATGGTACTAATTAAATTAGTCATCCGTCACAGAAGTCCCAAATCTATCAATGACTACTTTGATTATGATGTGAATGTTGCTGGATCTTTCATTTTCCATTATGTTGGATATTTTCTTTTGCAGTGAAATATTCTAATAAACACAAAACAAGGATGGTAATTCAAAACTAATTTCTGTCCTCTGCATGTTTGTCATCCAGCTAGCATAATGACTTCTTCATATAAGGATGATTCAGAATAAGCATACCAGAGGACATTGCACCATCTCCTGTATGAGGCCTTGATTTCTTTTGACTGCTGTTTCATAGTCAAGGCAACGCCATATTCGGATGTATGTCACAATGTTGAGCAAATAAGAAGCAAAGAGTGAGTTCCTTTTCCCATCTTGATGCTTGCCATCAGCAGCATCAAGTTTGCCCGATGCTATGATCACATACTTAGATGGCGGTGTGTCGTTATCTTCATCCCCTCCTTCAGTTACAAAGGCAATATGGTACGGCTTTCCATCGCGAGCAATATCAGAAATATGCCCCGGCTTCACATCAGACAAAATAATGATATCACCAACACTTGGAGCATAACATTCAGGCTGATTACATGACTTAGCAGCCTGAGAATCAGATGCAACAGAAATTTCATAAATTTTGCTGCCTTTCTTTTCTTCAATAGATGATATCCTGACAAAGGGCATGGTTGATATGGATTCCAGTCCGGACGACATCTCAGCTCTCAACTCCTCCAGCAATGGAGAGGCATATGACTCCAGGTAGCTCTTGAGGGAACTGAAAGTGAACGGTATCCTTTTCACCTGCATTACAAGCCTCACTATATTAAGCAAACAGCTGGACGTTGAACCTAAGAAACTCAGTTGTCGTAAGTTAGCCCATTCTATGTTTGACCAAGTTCGTGGAGAAGAATATTAACATCTAGCGCATCAAAGAAGTAAAGAATAAATTTCGTAATGTATCTAATGAAGCTCATTGATGCCGTAAATACTATTATTATTCTTTATATAAACTTGATCAAACTTATGATGGTTCGACTTAGGACAAGTGAAAATTAACTATTTCAGGACATATAGTTAAAGTTTATGTGTTTGAAACAACTAAAATGCCATGTTAAAGAAAAACACTGTAACAGAAACAGGAAGCATGACAATGCCCTACATCCTAGGCAAACCACATATTGTGATCTGCAGCTCCATATTATAATTTGCTTAACATTTCAAGAAAGTTGCTATTTTGCCCTCACACCATGAATTTGTTCAACTAAAAGCTCAAGAAAATATATGTACCCCACATCAATACTCATCTACAACGCCATTGTAATACACTCTCCAAGTCTCCAGGAATACATAGGCCAAAAAAAGCAGCCACACTTTTCCGGATCCTTTTACCATTGTGCATTTGGTGACTTGGCGTCAACTAGACTATCTGGTGAACGCAAATAAACGCCCAAAATAAGCAACTTTCCACAGTGAATGCTCAGGATAATAGGAAAGTCCGTAATACTCCATACTAGCACAGAACAAGATACATTACTCCGTCATGCTAAGAGTGTCATTCTTACTTCCCGACTCCCAAGAAATCAAACATTTTCAACTTTGACCAAATATAGGCAAGAAATTATTAATATTTGTGATTCATAATATCTTTAGACATTTTCATAATAAGCTTATTTGAAGATACAAACGTTGTTAATATTTTCTACAACGTAATCAAACTTAAAGAAAGTTAGCTTCGTACAAAATCCTAGGCGACTTTCTTTTGGAGACCGAGGGAGTACTCCTAGATTGAGCAATACGAGCACAGCACATAAGCACCGCCCCGCAAAGAACTGATCGAGGGTATCAATAGATTCTTACGAACCTTGTCCTTGAAGAAGCCCTCGTTCATGACATCCTCGAGCCTCCAGGACAGTACCACGTCCACGAGGTTCGGCCACTCCACACCCGCGTCCTCTCTCCGCGCGCCGCGGCCGCGGCCACCGCCACCCCGTCCGATCATCTCTAACGCGCGGTGCCGTCGCAGGGGAGACTCGAAACCTAGCTTGCTTCTGCCGAGCGCACCAAAATGCGGCGGCGGCTGGCCAACGCGCCCGTCCTCTCCGTGTCCGTGGTGTTAATGAGCGAATGAAAAGAAGAGCGGCCTGGACCTGGAGGAAAGCAGAGCAGGGAGGAAAAGGAAAGGCACCTAAAAGCGAATTGGGGCGGGCTTCTTCGGAGGGTTCACCGGTTGCCTCCACTAGTACTCGTGCTCTGACAGTCTGAGCAGACCCGTCACCAACTTGGGTCTCGTTTAGATGCCCAACTCGGGGTGACCAAATTTGTACAGTATCATCTCCGAGCACGGTAGTTTTTTATTTTTTTTAATAATTTTTCAAATCTTGATTAATTAGGTTTAAAATGTTTGTCTCGCAAAGTACAACAAAACTGTGCAATTAGTTTTTGATTTTATCTACATTTAGTACTCCATACATATGTCGGCATTTTGATGTGATGGAGAATCTTCTTTTTATATAGTAGAATTTAGGGGTGAATTTAACAAGGCCTTGGTTGCCGTCTTGCCGAGACCATGGCGTATGATTGCGGTGAAAATGTGTTTTTCCTGGTCTTTCAGGAAAAAGAAAATGTGTTTTCTTATACAGAAATGGACACACGGCTAGAAAGGAAATACAATCTCGTTCCTTAAAACGTCAAATTCCTTAGAACTGAATTCATTCTAATTATTATAATTTATGCACAAATTAATTAAGCTAGCATGGTTCTATATGGAATATATTTGTATACTATTATTAGCGATACAAGGGAAATACTTAAATGTTCTATTTTTAGTGTAGGAAAGTGAGATGAAGATGCTATAAGTTGGAGAGAGTAGTATGAAGGTATGTGGAATCAATTTTCATCTCCCCCTCTATGAACTTGAGATAGCCTTATACATGAACTTGGAAAAAAAAAGTGAAATGTCAAATTTCGAGCCAAATAGACTAATCCATTAAGTAGATTCTAGTTCCACCAAAATGAAAGATTTAAACGGCCCCTAAGCTTAATTAGTTTTATATAAAATAGTATTAATATTTAATCCCTCAATAAGTTTATTATAAGAGTATTACATATATATATATTATTTTTATGTATTTAGTTAAACATAAAAATAGTTGATTTAAAAAAGTGATATGTACTTTTTCCATGGAGAAAGCTAGTACCAGTGTCGCGAGGGTGTTTGATACAGGTGACTAAACTTTAGTTCATATCACATCGGATATTTGGATGCTAATTAGGAGTATTAAATATAGACTAATTACAAAACTAATTGCATAAGTTGTGACTAACTCGCAGGATGAATCTATTAAGTCTAATTAGTCTAGGATTAGTGAATGTGATGCTACAGTAAACATATGCTAATCATGAATTAATTAGGCTTAATAAATTCATCTCGTGAATTAATTAGTCACGGCTTATACAATTAGTTTTATAATTACCTTATATTTGGTCCTCTTAATTAACATCAAAATATTCGATGTGACAGAGACTAAACTTTAGTCTCTGAATCTAAACTACAATGGCCAAAAGACAAAAAAAACATGAATAGCAACAAAACACCATCCAAGGCTGCGGTTCGATCAAGTCTCATGGGTCAAGCAAAGTCGCCTAAAATTTCTGCCAGTGTCTTAGAGGCTAAGTTATCATAAATCGTAATGGTACCAGGTGCCTCAGAAAAATACAACATGCTATGAAAAAAGATGCGAGAAGTGGAACCCAAGTCGAATCTCTTAGCTTTGCTTCTTAATTTCATGTCACTTTTCTTACAAAAGGTATGGATGCCGGAGCCAAGGAGCGGAACGAGCCGCTCGCCATCAATGCGGGATCACTGGAGCACTGCTAGTAGAATGTAGATAGCTGGCGTGTCGCCGATGAACCGCGGCTCACGCAGAACTGACTGATCCACCATCACGGTGAAGGCTAGGGCATCCGATCGTCTCGGGCCGTGAACGATGACGGGGAAGAAGGGCAAGGGAGCGGGCAATGCGGGCAAGAAGCGGCCGGACGACGAGCTGGTCGACCTCATCTTCTCCTTGTCCCTCCAAGACGTCATGAACCAGGACCTCTTCAGAGACAAGGTTCGACGATCACTAAGCTCTTTGCATCTACTAGCTCGTTGGTCGATCGCCGTGCTAGTCGCTCTGCATCGCATACTCTTTTTTTTTCTTCACATCGCTCTCTCCAAGTGGTTACTGCACGCTGTATAAGAAGCTGGTCTCTGATTAAGCACGCGGCCGGCGGCCCATGCTCTGTGACAGGCTAGCACGATACCTGACAGATTCTTCGGGCTGAAGAGCTACCTGGACGCGTTCAGGATCCCGCTGCTGGAGGAGATGCGGGCCGAGATGAGCTCTAACCTGGAGCCGCTGCCCAACCACCCATCGGCCGTGCCCATACGGTCCCTGGTGCCCAGCATTGGCAAGAGCTTGAGGACTTTCGGCTTGGTGTACCGGGCCACGGTTGCCCGCGGCCGTGGATCGCGTCGTACGGCGGCGTGCATCGGTGACATTATCATGCTCTTGGACGGCATGCCTCGCCGGCCGGCCGAGCTCGCGTGGAGCGGCGGCCGCTCGTACTGTGTCGCACACGTCCAGAATGTCGACCGCAACGGGTACGGCTTTGAGATCAGAGCGTCCAGGAAAATCGAAGACGCGAGCTGCTACACGCGCGCTGTCAGTCTGCTCAGCTTCATACCCTACGCGCGCATCTGGCGGTGCCTGGACTACGACGCCGCCGTGAGGAGAAGCCCTGCCCTCGTCAAGGTGGTCGCCGGCGACGCGCAGGTAGGCACGCACACACACACACACACTTGTCCAACGCTACGCACGTATTCTTGTTTGTCGCATGCATTGTCTTTCCTTACTTGGCCGACCCCTCTTGTTCAGCAGAGCACATCGTTTCCTGCTGGGTCCTCGGCTCCAGCTCGGCTAGATACCGGCAGCGCGGACGCAGACGTGGCGGCAAAACTGTCCACGTTCAAGCTCAACGACTCCCAGACGGAGTCCATTCTGAGCTGCGTCAAGGCGACGCGGCAGCAGGACGGCGCGAGCAAATTTAGCCTCATCTGGGGCCCGCCCGGAACGGGCAAGACCAAGACGATCAGCGTGCTGCTGCTCCTGCTTCTGACGAGCCAGACCAAATGCCGCGTCCTGACGTGCGCGCCCACCAACACCGCCATCAGCCAGGTCGCGTCCCGCCTCCTGGCGCTGTGGAAGCAGCACGCCGCCAAGGACGGAGTGTGCCACGGCGACCTGCTGCTGTTCGGCAACCGGGAACGCTTGGCCGTCGACGGTGATCTGGGCGAGATCTTCCTGGACACTCGCGTGAAGCGGCTCAAGAAGTGCTTCTCACCGGCGACGGGTTGGAAGCATTGCCTTGTTTCACTAGAAGTGTTCCTGGGAGAACCAAGAATAGTCACGTCTCAGTACCAAGGAGCTTGCTTGCAGAATGCCGGGACAAAAGTCCCTGAGACATCTTTCGTCAGGTCGAGGCTCCATCAGATATTTGATACGCTGAGCAACTGCTTCAGACTAATCATGTCTCAAGTCCCTAGAGCCGTTCTTTTGGAGAACTACAAGAACATTGTCCTACTGATGGAAATGCTCAAAGACTTCAGCAAGTTGCTTGGAAGGAAGATCGTCGGAAACGATGAAGCGGGCAAATCAGAGTTCACTCAACATCTTATGCAGAGCAAGGCACGAATCCTAGACGTCTCGAGAACTCTCCTCCGGGAGCTGAAGCTTCCCGTGACACGCTCTGACTTCAGAATCAAGAAGTTCTGCCTTGGAAGCGCGCCCTTTGTTTTCTGCACGGTGTCTGGCTCGGCCAAACTGAATAATCAGAAGATGGACCTGCTGCTCATCGACGAGGCTGCGCAGCTGAAGGAATGCGAGTCACTCATACCAATGCAACTTTCTGGACTGAAGCACGCTGTTCTTATTGGCGATGAGTGTCAACTACCAGCAACTGTGAAAAGCAAGGTACGGTCAGTGCTTACTTGTGTTCGTGCATTATCGCATCTGTCTGGGCAATGCTCGTAGTTTGCATTGCTGGGCAAAATTGAGCTTTGGCAATCTTAATTTTGGCAGGTTTCAGACACCGCGTTGCTGGGCAGAAGCCTGTTTGAGAGGCTAAGCGCGCTGGGACAGAAGAAGCACCTTCTGAACATTCAGTACAGGATGCACCCTTCTATAAGCATCTTCCCAAACTTGAGCTTCTACGACAAGAAAATTTTGGATGGCGCAAATGTCACGCAGGAGGGCCACACGCGTAAGTACCTTCAAGCTGCAATGTTTGGACCGTACTCATTCATCAACATCGACGGAAGGGAAGATCCCGGCCGGAGCAAGCGAAACATGGCCGAGGTAGCTGTCATATTGGAGATACTGAATGCTCTAAAGAAAGGTAACTGAATTCATATTTAGTTACTAAGTTAATTCATGATTTTTTTTCATGGTGATAGTAGCGTTTCAAGTAGTCAAGTTGTAAACGTTGTAACAGTTGTTTTCTTTATTTTCCTCGTCTAATATATATACGGCAAATCTCTTGCCGCCTTTCTAATTTTTTTTTTCATTCTCACACTTGAAATAATGCTTCTGTATAGATTAGATCAGTGATCACACGACAAGGAGTTGGCATCCATTTAATCTGTTTACTATATGTACGCAGCTTGTATCAGCAGCCGGCAACGAGTTTCTGTTGGGGTGATCTGCCCGTACGCTGCTCAGGTGGAGGCAATTCAGCAGGAGATAGGGGACGCCAAATCCATGCATCCGCTGACTCTGCGCGTCAACTCCGTGGATGGATTCCAAGGCAGCGAGGAAGACATCATCATCCTGTCAACCGTTCGGTCTAACAGTGCAGGATCCATCGGCTTCCTGTCCAATCTCCGACGCGCCAACGTCGCTCTAACGAGGGCAAGGTAACCGCTGTATTTTCAGGCCAAAAAACAAACGAGACTGCAAAGCTCTATCATTTCCGTTTCCATTGAGCTGTTCTTGTACGTTTTTGGTGGGTGCAGGCACTGCCTCTGGATCCTGGGCAACGCGGCGACCCTGTGCGGCAGCGGTTCCATCTGGGAGGAGCTGGTCCGGGACGCCGTGGATCGCCACTGCTTCTTCAACTGGGACGACAGCGCGGGAGTTTCGGGCTTGATTGGTTTGCGACCAAAATTTACCACGTCAAAAATTTGGCGAGCCAAAGTTAGGTAAAACCCCATGTGGCGTCCCCCGTGCCTGGACCTGTCGTCCCCGTGTGGCGGCGGCCGGCGCCCCTCCCTCTTCCCCAGGTCGACCACGCTCGGTTTCGTCGTCGTGGGCTCCTCCCTTGTCCAGGTGCGGACATTTGCCGGTGCGCGCCTCCCACCGTCGCGGCCGAGTCCGGGAACGGCTCCGCGTGGTGTGGCGGCGGCCGGCACCCCCCCTGCCGGTGCGTGCCTCCCACTGTCGCGGGCGAGTCCGTGAACGGCTCCGCACGGTGTGCGCGGCGGCCGGCCGGCACCCCCACCTGTCGGTGCGTGCCTCCCACTGTTGCGGGCGAGTCCGTGAACGGCTCCGCGCGGTGTGGCGGCGGCCGGCACCCCCTGTCGGTGCGCGCCTCCCACCGTTGCGGACGAGTCCCCCTTACCGGTGCACGCCTCCCACCGTCGCAGGCGAGTCCGTGAACAGCTCCGTGCGGTGTGGCGGCGGCCGGCACCCCACACCTGCCGGTGCGCGTCTCCCACCGTCGCGGGCGAGTCTGTGAATGGCTCTGCGCGGTGTGGCGGCGGCCATCTGCCCCCACCTGCCGGTGTGCGCCTCCCACCGTCGCGGGCGAGTCCGTGAACGGCTCCACGCGGTGTGACGACGACCGGCACCCTCCACCTGCCGGTGCGCGCCTCCCACCGTCGCGGGCGAGTCCGTGAATGGCTTCGCGCGGTGTGGCGGCGGCCGGCACCCCCTGCCGATGCGCGCCTCCCACCGTTGCGGACGAGTCCGTGAGCGGCTCCGCGCGGTGTGGCGGCGACCGGCAACCCCTTCTTCGTCTGGTGTGCGCTTCACTCCGTCGCAGGTTCTGGGTGAAAGCTCAGCTCAGATCAGTCTGGGCCAGTGATGATTTCCCTTCTCGAAGGCGTCACTGAAGAACCTATTACTGCTGCCTTCATCCGCGACAAGGCTCGGGCGAAAGTCTTGCCAAGCTCTGGCTTGGCTAACGATGATTACGTCTTGACGTCATTTACCTCTCTGGAGGCATCGTCGAAGAGTTCATATGTGGTGGTGTTGCAGTCTTTACATCTTCGCTCGTGTGATTATGCCACTGTTCGCCCCGGTGCAGGGGTGTCTTCCTGTTGTTGTTCTTTTTTCCTTCTAACGATTGTAAAATATATCACGAGCCGTTTTTTAGGCTATATAAAAATAAATCAGGTAGGGAACGCCTCCCCCCGTTGACCGTCAAAAAAAAATTAGGTAAAAAATCTTGCCATAGATTTGGCAAGCCAAATACGAGGCATTGACAAGTTTTGATGAGAAACCAAACAATAGCTAAAATCATAACTTGTCAAATCTTAGATAAGGCAAACTTTGGTAACCAACCACCCTTCTTCTCCCATCACTCCGTGGCGGAATGCCGCCGCAGTTGGATTTGGATGAGAGGTTGACGAGCACTTCCCTGCTGCGTGGTGCGGATACGAAGCTGACATTTGCGGTGCACTAGGCTCCCTGCGTCTAGCTGAGTGATAGGATTTCAGGTTTAGAATTGCGTTTTGGCTGGTGATTTCCAATGTCGTGGTAGCTTTTTTTAAAAGTCATGCATTAAACAGATATACAATGCAGATATATATTCTTTTGCTAAGGTATTCCTTTGTTAGGACTATATAAATTCGTGCTTTCA
Source organism: Saccharum hybrid cultivar R570 (assembly GCA_038087645.1). NCBI lineage: Eukaryota > Viridiplantae > Streptophyta > Magnoliopsida > Poales > Poaceae > Saccharum > Saccharum hybrid cultivar. Next base: position 15,325,113 of record JAQSUU010000563.1, read on the forward strand.
TTTTCAGTTAGAGCATCTGAGCATTCAAGCACAAGGTTAGTTTCATACACATTTCATCGCACAAATTTCTGAGCCTCGCATATGATAACCCTAACTAAATGGTATGGAAAGAAAAAAAAATGATAAAAGTAGAGGAATCAATGGAGCTAGTATTATTTCTTCATTTAAACTCACAAAGATTACATTTCATGAATAGTAATAAATGCAGGTCCTATAGGACTTGCAAACCGACACAAAGGGATAGTAGTATACTAGTATCCCATAATCCGGTACTCTCTCCGTCCAAAACAAAACTGTTGATTTAAAAATAAATTTGGACAAATACTTGTCTAGTACACATATACGTAGCTATTGTTGTAATGTACTCTCTTTCTGAAGAGTTGTTGACCAAATGTTTATGGACGTTGCTAGCGCTCAAACGTCCACGCAGCCCGCCCCGTCCGTCTTCGGCCCGTCCTACGGGCGCACTTCGTCTGTCTCTACGCCTGCCGGTCGCCCCTGACCCCCTCCTCTCTTTCCGCGTAGGCAACACTCAAGAGCGAGGATGGGCAACTGAGGACGAGCACGCCCCCGGCGCGCCCCGATCGTAGCACCACCGTCCGCCGCCCCCAGCGCCCCTGTCCGCCAGCCCCCGGGCACGCCGCACGCCTCCGACCGTACAACATAAAACATTTGCAATATGAAAATATTTGAATGCAACGTACGTCTGAAAGTAGATGAAACATTTGGAACATGCACTTGCAACATATGTGTGAAACACATAAAACATCCAGATTTGCAACTTGCAACACGAAACCACTTGCTGCAATATAAGACTGAAACAGCTAAAACATTTAGAACATACTGTTGCAATATATGTGTGAAACATGTGCAATATCCAGATAAAAAGATTGCAGCATACTTCTGGAAACAAATGGGACATTTTGAACAAACGCTTATGTCTCTGAAACACTTGCAACATATGCAACGTCCCCGATCTACTTTTGCAACATCAAGATAAAATAATTGCAACATATATCTGAAACGTCTGAAATACTTGAAACATATATATGCAATATAGGGGAGGGAAGGCCGACCCAGTCGATTCTGGTTGTCGGGGTGGGAGCCGGCGGCGAGTCACGGCGCGCGAGCACCACCAGGCACCAGCACCGGCCACGCTCATGGGTGCCCTTGGCTCAGCCGGAGAAGACATGAGGCGCCACGGCATGTGTGCCCTAGCGGCCATGGCAGGGTCAACGGCGCGCCCAATGGCGATGGGCGATGAACAAACGGCGAGGGAGCGAGCGACACAGGGAGTGAGGGCGCGTGACACAACTGGCGATGGGGGGAAGGCACTACGCGGCAGCCCGACGAGTGCACATTGAGGAAGGGGGCGGATGGATGAGCAGCCACGTCGAGCGACACATGTGCCTGCCACGCAGGTGAGCGGCGCAGGGAGTGAGAGTGCGCGGCGCGGCTGGCGACGGGGAAAGGAAACAACACAGCAGCCCGACGAGCGCGCGCTGGAGAAGGGGGGCGATGGATGAATAGTCATGGCTGCTTTGGGGCCAAGCAGTTTCAAATAAACACCAAGGAGGTGGGGTGGGCTCAGGAGGGATGGGCGGATAACGGGATAAGCACGAGGGAATAGGGATTTGTTTTCTTGTTTGGAGCCCACTCCTGGGAAGCTGTGTGCAGACGCAGAGTCATGGACGAACGTTCTTTTTTCACGATTGGGCATATAGGCCCGTTTTTTATTAAGAGGAAAGGAGTGGTATAGGACCTAGTTTAAAGGATTACAAGACAATGGCAAGGAGCCATCGTTACTGCAGCCAAGCCCTAGCTACCGGATACAAAGGATAACTATTACATGACAGCCGAATTTTGCGACCAGTTCAAGGGGAAAGGAGCCAAGGTTCTGAACCCAGCCTTGCACCATAGTTCCGCCTCCAAGAGCAACTCCTTGAAGATGACCTGCGCAGTGGATGTCTTCCCACGAAAAACCCTAGTGTTCCTTTCCTTCCACATCGTCCACGCAGCGAGCAGCATCAACGAGTCGAACGATGGCCGAACCTTAGGCTGCAGAAGCTCGCGTCCTCGTAGCCACCAATCGGCAAGGTTGCACTCATCACCCGTTGGCATCAGCGACTACAATTGAAGAGGTGATAGTAGCATATACCAAAGTTGTCTGGTGAGCACACATCCAAGGAACAGGTGTCCGCAAGACTCCGGATTGTAAGAAATGGAGGGTAACGAGGATGCCCATCCAGGCTCACCTCGGTTGTGTGTTATACTGATGGGGAATAGCCCCCCATTGGTGGCTGTTACACAAGTGTTTGGAGTACATTGAGTTGTGCCTGGAGACTAGGAACTATGACCATCGCTTGGTCATTACATGAGCATGTAACCACGCGCTATCATCTAACACATTCTGACTATGACCATTGCTTGGTCATTACATAAGCATGCAACCACACGCACACGCTATCATCTAACACATTCTAACAATAGACACGCTAACAATAGACATGCTATTACACTTGCCATCTAACATCCCCCCGCAATCTCAGCCACAAACGAGGTTGAGATTGGAGCGAAAAAGTCCTATCTTGTGCGCTGCAATTGGTTTGGTGAAACCATCAGCGAGTTGATCATTAGTGGAGATGAACCGCACGTCCAAGAGCTTTTGTGCGACACGTTCCCAGACGAAGTGAAAATCAATCTCGATGTGTTTGGTGCGTGCATGAAACATGGGATTTGCAGATAGATATGTGGCCCCCAAATTGTCGCACCACAGTCGTGCTACTGGAGAGTGAGGGATGCTAAGTTCATGTAGAAGTTTTTGTACCCATACCATTTCAGCAGTGGCGTTGGCAAGAGCTTTATACTCAGCTTTAGTAGAGGATCGGGAGACAGTAGGTTGGTTTCTAGCACTCCAGGAGATCAAGTTTGTGCCAAAGAAGACAGCAAATCCACCAGTGGATCGTCTGTCATCCACACACCCAGCCCAGTCAGCATCAAAAAAAGCACTTGCAACCACAGAGGAGGACCTGCGTATGTTCAGCCTAGTGGTCAAGGATCCTTGGAGATAGCATAGTATTCTCTTGACACTGCTCTAGTGAACTGTGGTTGGAGCATGGAGGAATTGGCACACTTTGTTGATAGCAAAGCAGATATCTGGGCGAGTGAGTGTAAGATATTGTAACGCACCCACCATACTGCGATACTTGGTTGAATCCTCGGCACCAAGGGGATAACCATCTGTGAGACTGAGTTTTTCTGAGGTAGCCATGGGTGTGTCGACGGGCTTGCAGTTGTTCATACTGCCCTCATGAGAATGTCGGAGGCATATTTTTGTTGGGATAGTACTAGTCCATCTCGTGTCTTCTTTACCTCAATCCCCAAGAAGTAGTGGAGGTCACCGAGATCTTTAAGGGCAAAGTCAAATTGGAGATCCTTGAGGAGTGTGTCTGTGGCCTCCTGAGAGCTACTGGCCATGATGATATCATCAACATAGACTAGAACAAAAATCGTACATCCTCTTTTGTTGTAGTAGAACAATGAAGTGTCAGCTTTCGAAGGCAAAAAACCAAGTTTCATAAGTTTGGTGCAAAGTCTAGCATACCATGCCTGTGGAGCTTGTTTTAAACCATAGAGAGTCTTGTCCAGTTTACACACATAGGAAGGGTGAGATTTGTTAATATATCCCGATGGCTGGTACATATATACCTCTTCCTCTAGTACACCACGCAAAAAAGCATTTTGTACATCAAGTTGTCGTAGGGACCATCCTTTGCTGACTGCAATTGACAAGATGAGTCGAATGGTTGCAGCCTTGACAACAGGACTGAATGTGTCCTCATAGTGAATACCATAGTGTTGTTTGAAACCTTTTGCAACAAGTCTAGCTTTGTATCTATCAATAGTGCCATCAGCTTTCCTTTTTATCTTATAAACCCATTTGCACCCAATGATGTTTTTGTTTTTAGGCTTGGGAACAAGGTGCCAAGTGTTGTTGTGAACAAGTGCTTAATACTCATTATTCATAGCAGCAGTCCAATTTTTATCAACAAGGGTGGCAGCTACTGTGGATGGTTCATCAGTCATAGTCGTGGTGAGATTACACCACCTGACCGTGCCATCTGTGTAGAGTTTAGGCTTGATAATACCTTGTTGAAGGCGTGTAGATGGACGTTGGGGTGCAGGAGCTGCTGTAGGATCTGATGGCACAAAGGATCCGGAGCTGGGAATCTCGGTTGCTGTTGCAGGCGCAGAGGTGGAATCAGCCCCCGTCGACGCGGTTGTGCGGGCAGGATCCAGGTGCAGCTGACGCGCGGCAGGAGCAGTTGGAGTAGCGGCTGGTAGTGGCGTAGACGATCCCACAACTGACGACGTGCGGGCCAGATCGGGATCCCTCTGTGGCGACGAGGTCGGAGGAACGGGTGGAGCGGCGTCGGCTTGTGGCGCACAGGATCCGACCGGCGCTGTCGGGGCTTCGGGCTCCAGCGACTGCGGCTGCTGGTCTGCTGCTAGATCGGTCACCATCGACACCGTCACATGATCCGAGGAAGATGCGGTGCCAGTACGAGGATCATGCAGATCACCTTCGTGTTCTGTGCTCGTGCTGCCACCATGCGGATGCATGAAATATTGCCCTGGAATTTGAATCTGGCCACCAATTTGGTCCGAATTTTTTTGTGTTGCCTGTATGATCAAGAGCACTTGGTAGAGCATTAGTAGTCACAGGTGGAGAAGTATATTGATCATGAAAAATTGCATCCCCAAAGCTAGAATTTGGACTCAACAAGGAAGGAGATAAAAGAGCTATTTCACCCCTAAGACGAGCTTCGGCATTCGGACGAAGTGAGGCAAACGGAAAGATGTGTTCATCAAATAAGTAGATGCGCCCTTCAACAGGGTCTAGGCATATGAATCCTTTGTGTAGATGGTTGTACCCAAGGAATACGCATTTTTTGGAACAGAATTGAAGTTTAGTGGAATTGAAAGGCCTAAGATTTGGCCAAACAGCACAGCCAAAGGTGCGAAGGAAAGTATAGTCTGGAGGTTTCCCATAGAGCCACTCAAAAGGGGATTGATTTGAGAGTATTTTTGAAGGGAGTCAGATAATAAGAAAGACAGCGGTAAGAAAGGCTTCATCCCAAAATTTTAAAGGAATAGACGCATGTGCAAGTAGTGCAAGACCCATGTCTACAATATGTCGATGTTTGCGCTCGGCTGATCCATTTTGTTGGTGAGCATATGGGCAAGATACATGATGGGTAATACCTATGCATTGGAAAAAGCTATTCAAGGCTTGATATTCTCCCCCCCAATCTGATTGCACTGAGCGTATCTTACAATTAAACTGTCGTTCAACGAGATTTTAGAAGTCTTGAAAACATCAAAAAACTTCAGATTTTTGATGAATAAGGTAGATCCATACAAACTTAGTATAGTCATCAATGAAACTAACATAGTAAGTATGTTTACCAACTGAAATCAGAGCAGGGCCCCATACATCGAAAAATATGAGTTCCATAGGACTAGTAGACACACTAGTAGACCTAGGGTAGGGTAGTTGATGGTGTTTGCCTTGTTGACATGCATCACACACATGATTATCTAAATTTTTGATAAAAGGAAGAGAGTGGCGACTAAGAACTTGGTGTATAGTGGAATTGGAAGGGTGACCAAGCCTAGAGTGCCACAAGAGCTAGATGGTTTGGTGACTCCAAGCCCTTGTTTATTGAACGATGACTTGAATGGGTAGAGATCGCCTTCACATCTACCGGTATGAAGGATTTTCTGCGTCTGCTGTTCCTTGACGAAAAAACAATCAGGGTAAAATTCTAGATAGGCATTGTTGTCACGTGTTGGCGATGAATAGAAACCAAACTTTTACTAGCCTTAGGAACATGAAGAATATTGTGTAAATTGAGAGAGCTAGTTGGGGATTGCAAAGTACCGCGACCAATATGACCTATCTCCATACCTGATCCGTTGGCCGCATGCACTTGATCACCTCCCGTGTACCGGTCGCGGACAGTGAGCTTGTCGAGCTCCCCGGTGATGTGGTCGGTCGCTCAAGTGTCAAAGTACCAATTGGTGTCGATGTCGTAGGTTGTGGTGGCAGATGAAGCTGATCTTGAAGGTGGAGGGGAGGGTGCAGTGTAGTTTGGATCAAACCTCTTGAAGCATCGATCGGCGTCGTGACCTTCCTTCTTGCAAACTTGGCAGATCACGCCGTGCTCGAAGTTGGGCCCATGGGTGCGCCCGCAGACAGTGCAGGGCCCATGATTGCGTCCGCCACCACGACCAGGAGAGCCGCCACGGTTGAAGCCACCGCGAGGGCGACCACCGCGACCGCGCGCCTGGTACTGGTTCCCGCTACCGCATCCGCCCCGGGACGCGAGGTTGGCGGAGGAGTGGCTGCCCCCTCCACACAAGTTGATCCGCTGCTCATGGTTGACAAGTTGGGTGAACAACTCGTGCACCGTGAGTGGCTCAACGTGTAGGGAGACAGTGGATACGACTGGGTCGAATGGTTCATCCAACCCAGTCAGAATGTAGGAGATGAGGTCATCGTCGTCGAGCTTCTTCCCTACTGCCGCCATTTCGTCGACGAGGGCTTTCATCTTACCAAAAATACTCAGTGATCGTAGAAGTTCCTCTGGACGCGTTCGCTAGAGCCATCTACATGGCGATGACTCGCGCCCGCGATTGGGCTGCATGGAGCCCTTCGATGGCGGCCCAGGCACCAACCGTCGTCGTCTCGGTATTCACTTGACCAAGAATATCTTTGGAGAGACCGGACAACAGGTAACTGAGAACCTGCTGATCCTGAGCCTTCCAGAAAGCGTAGTTAGGATTGGGTGTAGTTTCATCCTTTCCTTTGGTATTTTTTTGGTGATGGTTGGGGATGGAGGTGTGGCGGTTGGATGGATGAGGTGATTGGCTTGAGCACAATTGATGGCAGCGGTGACCTGGGCTTTCCAGGATTGGTAATTTTGGCGGGTGAGTTTACCGAAGATGGGGATGAATGCTAGGCCGAGGGAAATAGCAGTCGGAAGCATGGATGAAGAAAAGGCCATTGAGGACCGAAAGAAATTTTCCGTGGGGAGTAGGCTAGCGTGATACCATGTAAGAAATGGAGGGTAACGAGGATGCCCATCCAGGCTCACCTCGGTTGCATGTTATACTGATGGGGAATAGCCCCCCATTGGTGGCTGTTACACAAGTGTTTGGAGTACATTGAGTTGTGCCTAGAGACTAGGAACTATGACCATTGCTTGGTCATTACATGAGCATGCAACCACACGCTATCATCTAACACATTCTAACAATAGACACGCTAACAATAGACACGCTATTACACTTGTCATCTAACACGGATCCTGGCCGCAGAGATTGCACTCATCGGAGTCCTGCAAGCCATGCCTCTTCCGCCGATCAGCCGTCCAGAGGCGATGATGCAGCGCCAGCCAAAAGAACAGCTTGGCTTTAGGCAGCGCCTTAGTCTTCCAAAGCTCTCTTGCACCAAGGAGCGAGGACGATCCTTCGAAGAAGGCTTTGTACGTCGACGACGCGGCGTATTTGCCGTCCAGAGACCACTTCCACACAAAGCGATCAGATTGTAGTGGGTCCAGGTTGGCCGCACGAAGCACACACCATACTGCTAGGTACTGGATGAGGACCTGCACGGTGGGCGCTCTGGTGATGTCGCGAGCCCACCGGTTCTAGAACAGCTTGTCCCTGAGGCTGCGCTTCTTGCCTCTCATAGATATCGCTGCAAAGAGGTCTGGCGCAAAGTGACACAGACAGCCAACCGGCGCCCAGACGTCTGTCCACAGCCTCACCGAGCCGCCATCGCCCACTACCACAGACATGCTGATGGCAGCCATTGTTGCTACCGGTTTCTCCGTCCTAGACGGTAGAGACGCCCAGTAGCGTTTCGGCTCGACTCTGGCTAACCACTCCCAACGTAGCCGCAACGCGAATCCAAAGAAGCGCAAATCCAGCACGCTAAGACCCCCCAAGTTTGTGGGCCTGCACACCACCGGCCAGGCCACCTTACAGTTACCGCCGGTGACTATCTCGGTGCCTAACCAAAGAAACGCGCGACGTCTCTTGTCAATTTGCTGGATTCCCCGTTTCGACAAGCAGCAAGCTATGCTCAAGTGCACTGGAATGGCTGACAGTGTGACCTTCGTCAGTAGCACACGTCCAGCATGCGTGAGCAACCCCGACTTCCACATCGGTATTCTTGCAGCCACAGCGTCCACCAATGCCTGTTCCTCCGCTCACCTCAACTGTCCCAGCGACAGAGGTATGCCTAAATACTTACAGGGGAATGGTGCAACAACGCACGGGAAGACCTGCTGCACGGTGTTGATCATATCATAAGTGCAGCGGATTGGCGTGGCCACGCACTTGTCGACATTGGTGACCAAACCTGAAGCTCCCGCGAAGAGCAGCAGGATCCGGTGGAGACAGTTAAGGTCTTCCTCCAGCGGTGCGACAAGGACGACCAAGTCATCCGCATACAAAGAGGCGCGATGGGTGATGGCCGGACCTAGAAGCGGTGTCAGTGTTCTATGTCGGTCAGCCCTTCGAATCAAGGAGTTCAGGGCCTCCATGGTTATGACGAACAGCATCGGGGAAATTGGGTCGCCCTACCGGAGCCGCCGAGCGTGTGCGATCCGCCTTCCTGGTCCCGTTTAGCAAGGTGCTTGCTATAGAGAGCAGTATGGAGATCCAGATGGACCAACGACGAGGGAAGCCAATGTGTTGTAGGACCTCGAGAAAGAATGGCCATGCCACTGAGTCGAAAGCTTTCGCGATGTCAATCTTCAGTAGCACCAACGCGAATTTCCTGTTGTGCAGCCAACGGCAAGCGATCTGCACCGAACAGAAATTGTCGTGGATTGAGCGACCCTTGATGAATGCACTTTGGTTTCATGCGACTATATCCTTCAGCCTTGGTGCAAGTCTCCTTGCTAAGCACTTGGCAAATAGCTTACTGAAGCTATGTATTAAGCTTATCGGCCTATAATCTTTTAGCCACGTGGGCGAGCTGGTCTTCCAAAGCAGGATCATTAGTGCATCATTAAGCAGATGAAAGCTTCTTGCATCCAGTGACCATAACGCATTGAAGGCGTTCACGATGTCTGGCCTGATGATCTACCAGGTTGCTCTGTAGAACGCGGCGGTGAAGCCGTCCGGTCCCGGAGCACGGTCCAGCAGGGTGTCCTTGATTGTTTCCCAAATCTCCTCTTCACTGAAGCAGGCATCAATGCCACTGAGGTCGAGCTGTGGTAACAGCCCGTCGAGGTTGAGGGCGTGCTGCCTGTTGAATGGCCCCCCTAGGATGGCGTTGTAGTAGTTGAAGATGAGGTCCTGCTTTTCCTCTTCCGCCGAGAACCAGCGTCCTTCATGCTCAATGGCGGGGATGTTATTTTTTCGACTCCTGTGACAGGCCTGTAGGTGGAAAATTTTGGTATTTGCATCTCTCTCTCCAAGGAACCTAATCCTAGAGCTGCTCCGGGCGATCGTTCTCGACAACGGTGCCAGCCCAAGGCTCTGCTTCTTTAGGTCGGCGCACAGCAGGATTTCCTGCTCAGATAGCACCCTTGTCTCCTGGGCGGCGTCGAATTGTGCGATCAGCTCCCTTGCCATGAACAACTATGACTGCACGCTTCCCACATTCTTCATGCTCCATTGCTTTAGCGCCTTCGCCGTGCGCCTCAACTTGTGATCCAGCACACGGCAGGCGTCCACGTTGGAGAGGGTGTAGCTCCACGCCTCTCGGACAACATCCTCGAAGCCGTGCTGATGTGCCCAGAAAGCCTCGAACCAGAATCTTGGCTTGGCCCACGACTCTGAGTTCAGCTGCAGCAGCAACGGCGCATGGTCCGAGCAATCCGAGGATAGGGACCGCAGATGATGATTGGGAAACAGCTCTAGCCACAGTACAGAAGCAAAGACGCGGTCAATGTGTTCCAGTGTCGGGCGCCGACGTTCGTTGCTCCAGGTAAACAATCTACCATGAAGGTAGAGCTCGTCGACTTTCATATCGTCGAGAGTGCGACGGAACTGGCGCATAGAGCGGAGGTTCAGGCGATCGTTATTTTTATCCGCAACCTGGTAAATCATGTTAAAGTCTCCACAAAGGATCAATGGCCCGGTGCAGTCCGCACGTGCCATGCGCAGCTCGTCAAGGAACTCAACATTAAGGTGGTGGTTGACTGGACCATAAACTGCGACGAGCGACCACTGCCCGGCGTTGGACAACGCATTCTCAAGGCAGATCATCAGCGAGAAACGTCGATAGACCTGTTTGGAGACCGACTAGACATCGTGGCACCACGCGACCATGATGCCACCAGAAAGACCCTCCGTCGGTAAACATGCATAATCAAAGGAGGATCCTATTAGATCAATAGCCATAGCAGGCAGCATTACATCTACCTTTGTCTCGACGAGACAAGCGACAGTGGGCGCCATGAACTCACGCACAGCGTCGCGTCATGCCCGCGAGTTGACTCCACGAACATTCCATACGAAAATATTTTGTCCTAACATGATAAAAGAGGTGGCGACACACACACACATCACTTCCCTAGGTGGCACGAACGGAGCCAGATGCCCGCTGTTTCCTGCTCGAGAACAAGACCTGCATGGCCTCCCTTGTGTCTTCCTCCAGCGGCAACTTGAATGCCACCTGGAACTCATCGAAGGTCGCCTCATCAAAATGCTCTGTCTCCACTTGGACTCCCAGCCGCTTCATCATTACCTTTCGCGCCTGGTACCCTGTGCTTACTTTTGGCCGCGAGGCGAGCACTACGCTTAGGCACCAGGTCCCTCGTCTGCGACAACAGAATAGGCTGCGGCAACGGCTTCATGTATCTTGCAATGGCCGTGTTTAGTTTCCAACTTGGGGGTGTCCTAGTTGGAAAAAACACTGTTGCAGCACTGTAGCATTTTTGTTTGTATTTGGTAAAAATTGTCCAAACTTTGACTAATTAGGCTCAAAATGTTCGTCTCGCAAAGTACAACAAAACTGTGTAATTAGTTTTTAATTTTATCTACATTTAGTATTCCATGCATGTGCCGATATTTTGATGTGATGGGAAATCTTCTTTTTGCATAGTGAAATTTAGGGGAGAAGTTGGGAACTAAACAAGGGCAATGAACTCATCTGTCTGCAGCGGCGGCGTGTTCTGCATCCGCCTGTCGTCGTAGTTAGCTGCCACCACCTAGCCCTGGATACCGAGCTGGCTCGGCTCGTTTGGGCTCGGCTCGTTCTGGCTCGTTAAGATAACGAGCCGAGCTCGGCTCGTTATCCTAACGAGCCAGAAAGCCAGCTCGGCTCGGCTCGTTAAAAGCTCAAGTTGGCTCGTTAAGCTCGCGAGCCAGGTATAAAAAATACACAAAATATAATATTTGTATTTATTTAAAGTTTGAGAATAATAATAATACAAAAGAAATGCATCTAGACCAGTTACCAGTCAATTTATAGGGTCTAGACCAGTTACTAGTCAATTGTAAAATATAAGACATGAAGTAATACAAAAACTAATACAAGTTTTGATACTTTTTTTCCTGAAAGCTTGGCTCGTTTAGCTCGCGAGCGGCTCGCGAGCTGGCTCGAGTTGGCTCATTATAGCTAACGAGCTAAAATCTTGGCTCGGCTCGGCTCGTTATCGTAACGAGCCGAGCCGAGCTGAGTCGAGCCAGCCACGAGCCGAGCGAGCTAACGAGCTTCGAGTTTTTCGTCCAGCCTTACCACCACCTAAGGACACAGTGACAGCGTAGAGGACTCGTGTACTAGGGAGCGGGGCCCAGTTGGCGACCCAAGGCAAGGCGATGTTTGGCCTGACCCCGCATCGTCCGGCCCAAAAAGGCAAAGGTCCACAGCCTGGGCCGTCTCCCGGCACACATCAAAGTCGACGGCCTCGCTCCCAAACAAATACTCTGGCCCATCCAGCGGCCCAGAGGAAATACATAAGGAGCGGCCCCTCAACAGCTCAAACTCCTCATCTAGGGTTGCTCCAGCCATACCTTTGCCCCGCGCGCGTGATGACCGCTCCCCTCTCCCCGAGCAGAGGTCAATGGAGTGGGGCCCAAAGCTGCCGCTGCTGACAGCTTTCTGCGGGGTGCAGAGGGACACCTCGTACCCAAATTCACCCACAAATTACACTATGGCCTTGTTCAGATCCCGATTCGGGGACCCCCGATTCGCTACTACAGTGCGTATTAAATGCGCACGGTAGCAATTTGTTTGTATTTGGTAAAAATTGTCCAAATTTTGACTAATTAGGCTCAAAATGTTCGTCTCGCAAAGTACAATAAAACTGTGCAATTAGTTTTAAATTTCATCTACATTTAGTACTCCATGCATGTACCGATATTTTGATGTGATGGGAATCTTCTTTTTGCATAGTGAATTTTGGGGTTGGATTTGGGAACTAAACAAGGGCTATGCAAAAAGAAGATTCTCCATCACATCAAAATGCCGGCATATGTATGGAGTACTAAATATAGATGAAATCAAAAACTAATTGCACAGTTTTGTTGTACTTTGCGAGACGAACATTTTAAGTCTAATTAATCAATATTTGGACAATTATTAGCAAATAAAAATAAAAATGCTACAGTACAGCACTGTGCAGAATTGACATCACCCGATTCGGGTAACTAAACACGGCCCTCATCGAGCATTGGGTCGCCCTGTGGTGACTTGACAGGAGAGGGTGAGCATGAGCACGTGGGAGCGAGGTTAGCCTCCTCCACCACGGCCCTGTCAACACGCGTCCCTGCCACAGCGGGAATCCTGGACGCAGACTAGCTGCAGGGCATGGCGCCGCGCGCCTCGACGAGTGGGCAGGCGAACCGCCCAACCTGGATGCAATGCCTCGGTTTTTTCGCACGAACAACCAGCTCAGGCCCACTCCTAGTGTGGTGCTCGCAGAGGGCCCAAACCGCGGCTCGTTCAGACCGGCAAACCTCGTAGTGCGCGGACGCGTGCCACGACCACCACCGCCGAAACCCGAATGGAAGCCATTGTAGTTGCTATCGTCGATGTCCTCGTCGTCGTTGGCACCGTAGAAGTCATCGGAGGAGGATGGAGGCGGTGTATGCTAGTCCTGGAACTCCACGATCCGGATGCGGACCAAGTACCTGAGCGCAGGCACGTCGTCGTGGATGATCTCGTGGGCCTAAGGTACAGCAACGAGCCACCATCGTGCTCCTCCTCTAGCTCCGGCACGACCATGATGATCTTGTCGGGCACAAGGTCTGGGTGGGCGCACCAGGTGGAAACAAAGAACTCACGCTCGTCATCCGGGTCGGAGAGGGCGTCTAGGTCTGCGATCTCCACCTTGGCCCTGGTAGAGCCTAGGATGGCCTGTGCCACCTCCGATGAACGCGCATGCGATGGAACGCCCTTCAAACCGACGAGGACCCAATAGCGGAAGGCCCCCGCCGAGCCCATGATCAGGTGGCTCCACTGCCTCCATCGTAGGGTGAACGGTGCTCCCACGAGACACTAGTGGTTGAGGACGAGATCTAGGTCCTCCTGACAGGCAAAGCGCACGATGAAGTCATTGGGCCTGGTCCAGCGAATGGAGATGCGGTCCTCCGTGATGCCGTAGAACTCCTGAAGGTAGTGGAGCATGGCAGCCGGGGTGACCGCCGGCCTGGTGCCGAGCACCAGTGCCAACAACGCTAGCGAAAGCGCATCCTCGGTCGCCTGCAAGGCCGCACTATGCAAATCCACTACTAGCTACAGGAGGGGGTTTGTGCCCTAGTCCTCAGAGACGTCGGCGGCTCCTCAACCCGTCGCAGCAACAAACGGGGGATAGCCGCGCCTGCGATCCAGCACACGTGAAGGTCCGCCCTCCTCCGCAGCACCAGCCGCCTGCCCGCAATCAGAGCCCTCAGCGTAGAAGCCAGAGGCCCCATCCTGCCTGGGGCTACCTGCCCCCGATGGCCCGTCCGCCGTAGTGACAGGCACTGGCTAGCACTGGCGCTCACCACCGGTGTCAATCGCCCCAACTATGGCCGCTGACTCGACCGTCGCCACCCCTGTCGGCTCCGCGGTAGAGGGTTCGCAGACAGGGGGCACCAAAGGCGACCTGCCCGTGGACACAGAACGCGTCGAGATAGTGTCCGCCGGCAAGGCACAGTGGGACAGAGAGTAGCGGCGCCGACCACCATGGTGGCGCTCCAAGCCACGCCCCGGGGAGCGCCCCCGCTTACCGACGCCATGGTCCCGGAGTGGGCAGCAACGCTCCTGATGGCCCTCATCCATGCAACGAAAGCATCTGGATGGAAACGTGCACTCGGCTTTGACGTGGCTGTCCGTGAGGCAGTTGAAGCACTTACCCACAAGATTTGCGGGCACGGGTCACCGCGGCACCACCACGCGCTGCCAACGCCTGTGACTGTGCACCTCCCGAAACCCCTCCACGTCAGGTTCGGCAGACATGCGAAGCGGGTGGGCAGCCGGCGAGCCCTGAGCTGCCCGCAGCGACCCAAGGGCAGACCGAGGTGCGTCCTGGGGAGCACGTCCTTGACAGGCCCAGCGGCAGCGATGACGACGCTGCTGCCGGGGCAGCACGGCCGCCTTGCCATGGCCAGACGAGGGTGGTGCGTCCGAGTCCCCGAACGACGCCTCTGAGTCGGTGAAGTGCAGCCACTCTGACCTGGCCGGGGAGCCGTAGAAGGGCTTCGCCCCTGGGTCCAGTGAGCTCGCCCGTAGAATGAGGGAAGCGTGCACCACCACCGCCAGTGGAGGGAGCTCAAAAGGAGCAGATCTGCCATTGCTCCGAGCCGCATCCTCCTCCTCGACTTCGTCCGCCCATGAGCGGCGGGAGCAGGAGCCAGGCTCCATGATGAGGTAGATGGCGCGACGAAGAGGTCGCGGCGGTTGTCTGGGTGGACGCTGGGGCTGGAGTGGCCACCGGCGGGGGAGGGGGTGGGGGAGCCTTGCTTCAGTTCCAGAGCAAGCCTTTCATCGGACGGACGTTCTGACAGGAGCATTATGAAATGTTTATACTTGTACTAGTACAACACAACAGAGAAAAAAACTAAGTAAACAATCTCACGCCATGTCCACTACCTCCATGAACTCCCTGTCGGCTGTGAGCCTGGCGAGCGCTTCCGGAGACATGCACACCTCCACCCCCATGCTCCCGCCACCATCACGCCCCGGTTACATGGTCACCACGCCGTCCATCTTGTTCCCGGCGCTGCTCCGAACGGCGACCGACATGCCCTGCCCGAAGTCATTTTCGAAGACGTCGAACCGTGATGAGGCCGCAACCACGATATTCGCAGGATCTCCATCGCCGAACGCCTCTAGGTACAGGATGTGTGGCTTTCTGATGCTAGGACGCGAGTGCGTCCCTCGTCTTGGCCTCGTTGAAGGACGCCACTGCCTGGTTGAGCAGCCACGCCGTGCAGCCTAGCCCTTTGTCCACAACATGGGCGGCAGTGCACTTGGCCACGCCGAGCGCCACGGGCGCTGCCCATGTAGTGTTGTGGCACGCCTTGCACCCTTCCTCGGCATCCTACGGGGCGTAGCAGGCAGATCGTCTCCCGGTCAGGTGAGAGGCGCCGGGCTCGGCACGCACCGAGCCAAAGGGGTGCAAGAACCACCTGCACTGAGGAGATGGGGTCTGCTTGTGGTTGTGCCGTGCCGGTCATCTCGGCGTTTGCCTTTGCCTTGAGGTTCCTTACACTCGCCGTCGAGAGGTGGAAGAAACACTACGTACCAGTGGGAACTCGACACGCTAGATGATGTCCTCCACCTTCATGAACGGTAGGGTGACCGCACAGGGCATGCGTCGGGGCACCCCTCTAAAGTTTAGTGGCCCCTGTTTGGTTCCACCCGCTAAAGCAGCTGTCTCATGTATATTTTAGTCACTTTTAGTTACCCCTTAATTACTAAAGCCACTAAACTTTAGTGACCACTAAACTTTAGTGGGGTATTTGTCATTTTAGTGACTAAAGTTTAGTAAGGAGGGGTGAACCAAACAGAGAACACATACTTAAAAATCAAATTGACAACTACTGCACCCTTCTGACTCTGCTATACACATCTAGTACTCTACTACTTACCTCCGTTTTCGTTTACTTGTCACCAACTTTTTACTGTAACAAATTTGACCATCCATTTTTTTCTTTTAAAAAATCTTAGATACTTCAAAGTATATAACATTAATCAAGTATGTAAAATGAAGAATCATTGCCGGGTACCAATATTAAGGTACCTGGATAACGGGCCCTAAGCTGTCCACCGAGGTCCACGGAGCGCGGCCCAGGTAGGGTTATAGGCCTCTACGAGGAAGGCCCAGACCCGCACGGAAGCGGCCCTAATATCCTCCTCAGCCTACCCGATGAGCGAGGCGCGAGCTCCGCCTCACCCGACCCTTGAATGCACAGGACCCGCGTCGCCCGAGCAACGAGGAGCACACCTCGCCTCGCCCGACGGCTAGCGTTGGAGTTCCGAATCGCCCGACCCCGCAAGAGGGATTTCTACCCCAGGCAATGTCCAAAGACGGGCCAAGGGATCGGACGAGGGAAGCCTAGGTTTGTAGTGGGCCCGGGCTGTCCCCTCCCCGCCCCGCAGGAGTACAGCTGGTACCACGGTGCCATTCCTCGACACGGAGAATGGAGCGCTCCTAGGCTACCCGCGTCCACGTTGCGCCGCGCCTAGAGGTGCATACTCGCTATAGTGCTGAGCGGATCGGCACCACGCCCCTACGTCAGGTACGGCACCTAGGGGACTGTGGAGGGCGCCTCAAGCCATGGCGTCTGCCATGGTTGAACAGGACGCCATGGCTTGGCGGACGACACGCCACGACTTGTCGACGACGGCATCGACACGATGACGTGAAGGGCCATTCCAATTATCGACGGCCGGGCTGGCGGGGCTCACCGGCGGGAGGAAACGACAGCCCCACGAAAACTCCTTCTCCCGCAAGCCGTTCTCTTTCTTCTTTTCCTCTTCTTCTTCCCAATTCACCGTGTACCCCAAGTCTCCTCTCTTCATCTATAAAAGGGAGGCCTTGAGACCCCTCTAAAAGCTTTCTGAACATCTCAGTTCACCGGCACACAACGGCAACCACACGCACAGAGACTTGAGAGCTCTCTCTCTCGCCCGTTTGTAATCTCTACTACAAACAAATCAAAGAGCGGGTAGCACAAAGCGCCGTAACTGGAGTAGGGACATTATGCCCGAACCAGTATAAACTCTCGTGCCCACCTTAGCTCAGCCATCCGAGGCTAAACGCGTAATCACACAAATTACTAGCCGGTGGTTTCGTGACACCGACAATCATATATGTGAAAACTTGATGTATCTAAATTTTTTTTGCAGAATGAAATTGCTACAGTAAAAATTCGGTGACAAGTAAACGAAAACGGAGGTAAAAGTACTACAATAGTAACAGTAAAGTTTCCGGAGAATAGTAATAGCTCACTCTTGTGGGCATGCATTGATGCATGCACTTGAGTGGTCAAAATTAAGTTGCCTTTTACTCCCCAATCTCTAAATAAATGTCGTTTTCATTTCTTAGAAAAACTTTGACTAAATTTATATAAAAATTTTAGTATTTATGGTATAAAATTAAGATCATTAGATAGATCGTTGAATTTATTTTCATAGTAAATTTATTTGTAGACACAAATATTGCACGTATTTTTTTTTTACAAATTTAGTCAAACTTGTGGCACGGAGGGAGTCCTCAACAATCATGTAGGAAAAAAATAGATTGGAATGTGAATTATTTTTTCCCTATGAAATTGCCATCTAGCTACAAGAATCTGAGTGCTCTATTTGTTGATTCCTATATTTTCTCTTTGAAATTCCTCCTATCCAAATAGCACCTATTTTAAAACAAGATTATTTTAACCAAACCGTTACGTGACAGTGCTTATTGATTTTTTTTAATTCTTACTTTTTTCTGTGACATTATGTAAAATTTCCTTTTGATCTCTATGCGCTGACGGTGATTTCTGCTGGGGTCGTATCTTGCCGATACGCTGATTCGAGATCTGGCTTCTGGCTATGCCTATGCAACCCGCACCAGCGGCAGTGCACGTCAACTCCATCGATCACAGCTGTCAAACCATCGGGTCCAACAGTGTTGTTCGGCGTCCTGTCCAATCTTGGGCGCTCCAACTCCAACGTCGTTCTGACAAGGGCAATGCATGGATCACGTTCACGCCTGCGGCATCATTTGATTACAGGCGCTGCCTCTGGCTGGTATCCTGGTCCTGGACGTAGCGGCGTCATTCCAAGGGGTTGTTTAGTTGGCGAAAAAGTTTAGGTTCGGCTATTATAACACTTTTCGTTTTATTTGACAAAATTTATTCAATTATGGACTAACTAGGCTTAAAAGATTCGTTTCGACATTTACAGATAAACTGTGCAATTAGTTATTTTTTTACCTACATTTAATGTTCCATACATGCGTCCAAAGATTCGATGTGACGGGTACTGCGCAAACTTTTTTGGGTTGGGAGAGGAACTAAACAGGCTCTAACAGTCAATTAGGGCCTGTTTGGAACGGAGGAATGTAAAACAGAGGAAAGAAAAAAATACAGGAATAGGAAGTGAGTAGATATTGAAAACAGAGGATTGGAAAACGTAGGAATTTTATAGGAAGGAGTGTTTGGAATGGAGGAATCAAAAGTTTCAGTTATTGAACATTAATACCACTTTAACGGTATTTTTTGTATTATAATAATCAGCACAGTAGGCCTTAGACAAATGATCACATGCATGTGGACAACAGCAGTATCGAGAAATGAGCTAGTGCTGTTTTGTTTATCTCTTCAGTGCGCTTTTTGCCTCGGTCTTATGCGAAACCTGAGGCCAGACTGGATGTATTTTTTCCTACGTTTTGTGAAGGGAACCGAACCTTTCCTCTGGAATTGAAATGAGCGTTTGTAACACCCCGGGTGTTATAGTGCTAATTAATCTGCCATGTCATCATAATGCATCGCAAAGCATCTTTGTTAAGTTAACATTGTTATGCATCAACTAAAACAAATTTACTTCATTAGGTTGAATGTGTTTCTTTGTGGTGTGCTCCGAAATCGAAAACCCTAATTTCGAATACCACCGCAAATACTTAGTCCATGCCCTGCGTAATTTGAAGTGCGCGACTGTGTTGCACACTAGTGTCAAGTGTAGGGTATGAGCTCAAGTACAACATCTAAAATGAAGCTCCAAATTTGAGTTTGAATTGGAGTCCCAAAACTTGTCGTGAGTTTTCCGATTCGAATTCGAATTCAAATCTGGGGAGAATTGTAAAACAATTTCGAGAATAAATTGGTCAACCAAGAGTGGCATTTGGTCAACCATGTCATGTTGGTCCAAATGATGCCCTTGGGTGAGGTTTTGATCACTAAGTAATCACAAATCAAAGTAGAAACAAATTCCAATTTGAAATCCCTCCGAAAACCCTAAATTTCAAAACCCTGTTTTACCCCTTTTGA
The DNA here is from genome assembly GCA_038087645.1 of Saccharum hybrid cultivar R570. Lineage (NCBI taxonomy): Eukaryota > Viridiplantae > Streptophyta > Magnoliopsida > Poales > Poaceae > Saccharum > Saccharum hybrid cultivar. The sequence continues at coordinate 15,344,601 of JAQSUU010000563.1, forward strand.
AATAATTCAAAATCTGAACAAAATTTGGGAAAAAGTTCAAAACCAAGTTTGTAGAACTTTTCAAGGGCTACAACTTTGGTGTTTTGAGTTTTCAAAGTTTTAGTGTAAAATGTGGAGTAATTTTGAAAATAAGCAAATTTCAGTTTTAATTCATTTTTGTCCCCAAACTAAGATTTTAAAATGGAGGCTGAATTTGAAAAAGTTTTGAACAGCAAAGTTGTAGATCTGGTCAAGATAAACAACTTTGATGTTTGGAGATTTTGAAGTTTCAATATAAAATCAAAAGTAATTTCTAAATTACCAATTTGAAAAATGTGTCCCTTTTTGAATTTAAACTCAAATTTCAAAATCCAAGCAGAATTTGAAAAAGTGTTCAATACCAAACTTGTAGAGCTTGAAATTCTGAAGATTTCATACATTGGAAGATTTTCAAGTTGTTATACAAATTTGAAAGTAATTTGAGAAAAACAGTTGAATTTCAAAATTTGGGGGGGGGACAGCTACAGTGCTCGGCGTATCACCGCCGGCCACCGCGCGGTATGGGCGCCGGCCGATCGCCGCCGTGGCCGTTTCCACGACCTTCTCGAGCGCGCTGAGATCGCCAGCGTGATGGCACTGCAGTGCGGCTCTGTAGACGAGTTTTCCTTCTATAAATACCGTAGTTCACAGTGGCGTTCGTCGGTTTCGCCATCGCCGCCACCGCAGCTCCGCCGCTCGCCGCCGCCGCCACCAAGCCGTCTCCGGCCACGCTAACAGCACCCTTAGCTCCGCCTCACCCTTGCGCATCTCGTGAACCAGCTGAGCTAGCCCAATTCCGCCTGGATCGCCGGGGAGCCGTCGTCTTCTACCTCGGGTCGCCGCCGCTCCAGTCGAGCTCCGCCACCGTCGCCAGTCGCCTCCAGTGCCTCCCCGCTCCAACCGATCACTCCATCGTGATCGTGGTATGCCCCTGATGCTCCCTGACCCCTCGCTTTAACCGCTACCGCTTTGTATCGTCGAGTCGCCGGTCACCGTCCCCGTCGAGCCGCCACCGTCATCGGTGAGCAGTTGCCGGAGCTTGCGCTAGGGCGTTTAGTAGCAAAACGGGTTCGTTAGGCCGTGTAGAAGATGTTGGTCAGCTCGGTTGATCATTTGGGTCACCGGTCGTCGGCCGGCCACCGCGGGGAAGCAAGCGAACGCGCGGGAGAGCGAGAGGAAGGTGATGACATGTGGGACCGTGCTGTCAGCGAGCGCGAGAGAGAGAGCGCGGGCGCGGGCGGAGCTGGCTGGGCTGGGCCGCGGCTGGGCCATCGCGTGCGGGCGCGTTAACGGGCCGCCGAGTTGGGCCGGACCGAGGAGAAGCAGCCCGAGTTCAGTTTTTGTTTTTCTTTTTCAAATAAATGAATAGTGTTGTTATTTGTTTATTTGTTTAAAAATTGTGTAGAGTTCCAAAATTCATGAAAATTTTTGTATAAGCTTCTCAATGTATAAACTATCTAGGAAAAATGTTAAATCATAAATTTGAATACTTTATGCAGTAGAAATAATTGGTTCCAATAAAGATTAAATGCAACTTCCAGTAATTTTAATAATTAATTTATTTATCCAAAAATTATGAAATTAATTGTGGCACTGTTATAAATCATTGTTAACCCATAGAAAAAGTTTGAACTTGTTTAGATAAAGTTTGATCAATTTCTAATTATGCCCTAATTATTTAAATAGAAAATAAATGTTAATTTAAGAACTTTAAGTGTTGTGTGCCTTTTGATTGAGTGATGTCCTTAGGTCACTATCCTTTTGTGATCTCTGGCACTTTAATTTCATGATTGAGCTCGTTAGTAACTTGTTAGGTTAAAAGCTGGTATCGCGGGGAATCGTTGCTACTAGTTAGTAGATTCTCTGTTTACGACTGTACCGTGAAGGGAAGTTGTACTCGAATCGTAAGCGTGGAATGTTATCATCAAGCATCATGTTTATTATTGAGCATCATGTTAAAGCATGTTATGTATTCGTGTAGTCACCGCATTCGAAGAAGCCGAAGTCGTCGAGCAAGCTTCCGGAGAAGAGCGATCGTCAGTGGGTTCCGGACCAGACGTTGGAGTCTCCGAGTCTGAGTCAGTCGTCGTGTCCGAGCAAGGCAAGCCCCGGTGCATTTAAACCCTACCTTGAATTTTATAAATGTTTTATTATTTATATTATGGTTTATTGCATTAAGTAATTAGGAGTTGAGTGATAACCTAATTGCTGCATTATCATCCTTGATTATTGCAATACTACCCTTGATACCTGTTTTACAGAAAATGCGTAGTATGCTTCGCTATGCTTAGAAGTTAAGCTTTTAAATGAAATGTTTACATAGCCATGACGGCATTCTGAATGAATAATGAAATATGTGAATGAACCTGTAAGATCGGGCGGGTGGTTTGGCCACTGCTAACGTGCATTGGGAGAGGAGTCCCAATGTACTGTTTCCGCCTTATCAGTTAAGGACCGTACGTTGTTGGCCCTTGTGTCATGGAGTTTTTTTTAGTACTAGCCATGTGCCCATGTCGGGTAAGCCTTACTTTGGCTAGTCCATTACGAGAACATCTAACCTCGCACTGGGAGTGGAGAGATGGCGAGAGTAACGTGTACCCTCGGGGCTAGAATGTGGCCGGGTTCGAGGAGTACTGTGCTCTCGGGTGGCGATGGACACGTTCTGGTTTTGGGTTATTCGGGTAAGAGTTGATATATGTTAGATTCGGTTCTACATATGTCGGATGGTTAGGAATCCCCAGCTGGGTATATGAAGCGGTTCGAATCGTCGTTACTCTACGAGAAAGGAGTCTTGGCCTTGCACCAACATCGTAGCTAAGAACTGGAATTGAAAGAAAGAATAAGAAAGGTTTTGATGATAATTACTTTGATCTAGATTAGGATCACCTAGATTTGGTTAATGAACCATCAATGGTAAAAGTAAAATGTTGAAGATAAGGACTTACCTTAGTAAGCTTTTCTGCAAAAGAAAATCTTGATTCTGATTTACCCGTACCTTGATTCCCTAAAGCTAGCATGCCCTTGGAGTCTTTGTCTTAGTCGGGTAAGTCTTGTTGAGTACCTTTGTACTCAGGGTTTGTTGAACCCCTTGTTGCAGGTGCGGTTCATGAACAAGTCTGCTTCGAGCCTTGTTGCATGACCGTCGTGGTTGAAGAAAGCGACGACGAGTAGACTGTGTGGCCTTTGGGCAAGGCATCTCGCTTGTGTGATGTAATAAAGTTACTACCGATACTTCTCTACTAATGGTTTGTAATAATGTACATAAGGTTTGAAGTTTGAAAACTGGTTTGTAAACCTATGTTATTGTAAGACTTCTGCTACTTTACTCTGTTGAATATTTTGAATAAACTGTTGTAATATTGCAATACTCCTGTGATTGGATCCTGTTCGGAGGAAAGCAGGCCTTTTAAGTTATGGTGAACATAAGTACGACTGTCAGAGGTCATTATGACAATGATGTGTACTTGTGGGCCATCATAATTAGGAGGTTCTGTGATAGCTGGTACCAGAGCATAATCACTCGAGTAATTGTAATATTACTTTGCAAAACTTCAAAACTTTTTGGGTCAAATAAACTTAATATTGATATTTTGGGTCCAAATTGCTTTTGCTTATCTTAATCTATTCTATAGTTTCCTTAGCTCGTATTTGAAAGCTTCGTAGTGAAGTATCTTGTATAGTGCCCTATGTTATAAAGTTTGCATGTGTTACTTAATCTTTCTGTTAGATCGTAAGTGCGATGCATGCATCATGTTTAATTAACCTGCTTAAGTTACCTTCCCTTTTAAGGTGGTTTGGGTTAAGTAAGGTTCAATCCTATTCATGCTAACCTTCAGATCCCCCTATCTGTTCTCATCGTCCTTATTCTATCTTGCTTTAGGATGGCACGTGTGAAGACAACTCCTCGCAAGAAAACGGGTCCGCAAGGAGTGCCGCGTCATCAGTTGGCCACCAGAGTTGATGGAGCAAGCAGTAGCCGTAATCCGAACCCGGATTCGGAATCAGAGGTTGCCAGGCTTACATCAGAAGTGGAGCGACTGAAGCGCAATATGCGTTTTTGGAAACAGTTCCAGAATGAGTCTCTGGAAAAGGAGACAGAAGCCAGAGCTCGTGTTCGAGAGCTGGAGCTTTATGTGACAAACCTGGAGCAGTACAATACTGTTCTGCATGAGGAAGTCCATAGGCTAAATGATCTGATGAATCCCAATCATCAGCCCCAGGCAGTGGAAGATGATGTTGGTGCCGTGATTGTTCCTGGTGTAGAGGACAATAATGAAGATGAACCCATGATGGAAAGTGGGGATGATGAAAGTCATGTCACTGGTACAAGTGTTCCAGAGGTTGATGATGGAGTGATCGTGATCAGTGATGATGATGAGGAGTGAAGTGTTGACATGGATGGCTATGTAATATAGTAGTCTTTCCTGCTTTCTAAGAACCTTAGTGGGTAGTTTCTTGCTTGCGAGCAAGTTTGTAATGAAATAATGTAAGATAAGTTTGTATGTGTATACAAGTCCTGTATTAACTGCTTTTTAATTCAATAAAGCGATGTAAATAAATATGGTTTGTGTACAACAGATGGACGGTACTGGAACTTCCCAGGATGGGGACAATACTCCGAATCCCCCACCGTTTCCACCCACCTTGGCTGAGGCTATTGCCGCTTTGGTTAATGCCACTACACTGTTGGCTCAGAATCAGAATCAGAATGGAAATCAGGGTCGTCGAGGCCGTAACAATGGAGGGGAGACCACCTATGTGGATTTCACCGATACTCGTCCACCAGTATTCTCAAAGGCAGATGAGCCGCTAGAGGCGGATGACTGGCTCCGTACCATGGAGCAGAAGTTTGAACTGTTACAGTGCACGGAGCACCAGAAGCCCGTGTTCGCAGCGCAGCAGCTTAGAGGTGCCGCAGGAGCGTGGTGGGCGAATCTGGTCGCCGCACGGCCTGCTGGCCACCGTGTCACTTGGCAGGAGTTTCGTGAAGCCTTCAGAGCACATTATATTCCAGATGGTGTCATGGCCATGAAGCTAGAGGAGTTTCTCTCGCTGAAGCAAGGGAATCAGACAGTTCTGCAGTACGTGGGTAAATTCAATCATCTATCCCAGTATGCAGCAGAATATGTGAACACTGATGCGAAGAAGAAAAGCTGTTTCATGAGAGGATTGAGTACCAGAATCCAGGAAGCATTGGTCACCTGTTACAATGCTACATACCATGAGATAGTCAACGTGGCTATTGCGTCAGAAGAGAAGTCCAGACTGCACAAAGAGTCGAAGAAAAAGAAGCCAGTGTTTTCAAGCCCATCTGGCGGCATTAAGAAGCGCCAGAAGTTTATTTACCACCCTCAGAATCATTTCCGGCCAACCTATCGTCCACCGCAATACCAAGCTCAGCCGCAGACGTTTTATCGTCCTGCCGCAACCCCGCAATTTGCACAACAGCCGAATGCCCCTGGTATTCGAAACCAAGCACCAGCCACCCATAACTTTCCCTGCTACAATTGTGGAAAGCCAGGCCACTTTTCAAAGGACTGCCCGTATCCAAGGCAGTACAATCCCAACTATCCCAGAGCTCCTGTGCCACAACAGCAACAACCTCAGAGCAAGAACAATAATCTGAATGTTCAGAAGGGTAAGGGTGAGAAGAAGAAGACCGGACGTGTATTCTATACTCAAGCAAGTGCAATCCCAGAGGGAGAACCTGTTATGATGGGTATGTTCCCTGTTGCTAATCATCCAGCAGTACTGTTATTTGATTCAGGTGCATCGCATACATTCATAAATCGCACCTTTGTTGTTAAGCATGACATTCCAATTATGGGAACACAAGAAGAGTTCTTTATTCAGTCGCCCGGGGGACGACTGTGTACTAAGGAGATGGTACGTGACGTACCTATAGAGTTAGGTGGGCATATATTCCCTACCTCAATGATAATATTACAGAAACAGGATATAGATGTAATCCTGGGTATGAATTGGATGTACCAAAGAGGAGCCCTTATAGATGCACTGCACCGAACTATAAGGTTGAACCTGCCAGATAATAAATCTCATCTTCTTATCCAACTTCCTATTCCAAAGAGGACCGTTGAAAGGTTATGTGCAACTTCAGTACAAGAGATTTGTGATATACCGGTAGTCTGTGAATTTCCAGATGTGTTTCCAGATGATCTACCAGGTCTGCCACCAGACAGAGATGTAGAGTTTGTGATTGAGTTAAAACCGGGTACTGCCCCAATATCCCGGAGAGCCTACAGAATGCCACCCAATGAATTGGCAGAACTCAAGGATCAGTTGCAAGAGTTACGTGACAAAGGTTTTATCAGACCCAGTTCCTCACCATGGGGATGTCCAGCTCTGTTTGTTAAGAAGAAAGATCAGACTTTAAGGATGTGTGTTGATTATCGACCGCTGAATGAAGTAACCATTAAGAATAAATATCCGTTGCCACGCATTGATCTACTCTTTGATCAGCTTGCGGGGGCAAAGGTATTTTCAAAGATCGATCTTCGATCAGGGTACCATCAAATCAAGATTCGACCTAAAGATATCCCAAAGACTGCATTCACCACCAGATATGGGTTGTATGAATACCTAGTTATGTCTTTTGGTCTTACCAATGCACCGGCACATTTCATGTATCTGATGAACTCAGTTTTCATGCCAGAGCTTGACAAGTTTGTGGTTGTGTTTATTGATGATATTCTGGTATATTCCAAAAGCAAAGAAGAGCATGTTGAGCATCTCAGAGTTGTTCTGAATCGTTTGAGAGATCACCAACTGTATGCCAAGTTCAGTAAATGTGAGTTTTGGTTAAGAGAAGTGCAATTCTTAGGCCATGTGTTGTCAGCTGAAGGAGTAGCAGTAGATCCTGGCAAGGTGAAAGATATTCTGAATTGGAAACCACCAATCTCAGTTCATGAAGTCCGAAGTTTTCTAGGAATGGCGGGTTATTACCGTCGATTCATACCTGACTTTTCAAAGGTAGCCAAGCCAATCACAGAGTTGTTGAAGAATCAAACTAAGTTCATATGGTCTCCAGAATGTGAGAAAGCTTTTAGAATTTTAAAGAAGTCATTGACAACTGCTCCAGTTTTGGCACAACCAGATATAGAAAAGCCATTTGATGTTTATTGTGATGCCTCGGGTATTGGCCTTGGTTGTGTATTGATGCAAGAAGGCAGAGTCATTGCTTATGCCTCGAGACAGTTGAAGCGCCATGAAGAACATTATCCGACACATGATCTTGAACTAGCAGCTGTGGTTCATGCATTAAAAATCTGGCGTCATTACTTGTTAGGTAATACTTGCCACATGTATACAGATCACAAGAGCTTGAAGTATATCTTTACTCAGTCAGAATTAAATATGAGGCAAAGAAGATGGCTTGAATTGATAAAGGATTATGATTTGGAAGTACACTATCACCCTGGTAAAGCAAATGTGGTTGCTGATGCACTCAGTCGAAAGAACCATTGCAATTGTATGACTGTGAAGCCAATGGATTACAGTTTATGTTATGAACTGGAAAAGTTGAATATGGAAATAATTCAACAAGGTCAGTTGACTAATGTCACAGTTGAATCAACAATCAAAGATCAGATTGTGTCTGCACAGAGAAATAATTCTGGAATAGCTCATATCAAAGAAAAAGTTAGAACTGGTCAGCAGACAGATTTCAGTATTGATGATGCAGGTGTACTATGGTTTAAGAACCGGCTAGTGGTCCCAAAAATTTCAGAGTTACGTCAGCTCATTCTTGATGAAGCCCATAGTACGAGGTTTTCTATTCATCCAGGGAGTAACAAGATGTATCAAGATTTGAAACAGAGATTTTGGTGGACCAAAATGAAAATCGAGATTGCTAAGTATGTTGCCCGATGTGATACTTGTCGTAAAGTGAAAGTTGAACATTTGAAGCCGGCAGGAATGTTACAACCCTTGCCTATTCCATCCTAGAAATGGGAAGATATTAGTATGGATTTCATTACTGGGTTACCCAAGACTTCAAGAGGCTTTGATTCAATTTGGGTCATTGTGGACCGTTTGACTAAGTCAGCTCACTTTGTACCTGTGAAGGTTGACTATAGAGCATCTAGATATGCTGAAATATATGTTGCTCGGATTATGAGTTTACATGGAATACCCAAAACAATTGTTAGTGACAGGGGTACTCAATTTGTTTCGCAATTTTGGAGGCAGTTTCAAAAGTCGTTGGGTACTAAACTTCTTTATAGTACAGCCTATCATCCACAAACTGGGGGACAGACTGAAAGAGTAAATCAAATTTTGGAAGATATGTTGAGATCCTGTGCTCTCACTTATCAAGATCAATGGGATGAATGTTTACCGTTAGCAGAATTCTCATACAACAATAGCTATCAAGAGAGTATCAAAATGGCACCGTTCGAAGCATTGTATGGCCGCAGGTGCAGAACTCCGTTGAACTGGTCAGAACCAGGAGAAAGATGGTTTTATGGAGTTGATCTAGTAAAGAAAACAGAAGAAAAGGTTAGGCAGATACAAAAGAACTTAAAAGTTGCTCAGCCTCGACAAAAGAGTTATGCAGATAAAAGGCGTAGACCTTTGATGTTTAAAGTGGGAGATTATGTTTATCTGAAAGTGTCACCCATGAAAGGAGTTAATAGATTTGGAGTCAAAGGCAAGCTCGCACCACGTTATATTGGTCCTTTTCAGATCATTGAGAAATGTGGAAAGGTGGCATATAGATTAGAGCTGCCTGAACAACTGTCAGCCGTGCACAATGTGTTTCATGTATCACAGATGAAGAAGTGTCTGCAAGTGCCTGATCAAGTTGTTGATGTGGAGGGGGTTGAACTTGAGCCTGATTTGACATATTCTGAATATCCTGTCCGAGTCTTGGATCGAAAGGATCGTGTTACCCGGAGTAAAACAATTAAATGGTACAAGATACAATGGGATCAACATTCAGAGGAGGAAGCCACCTGGGAATCGGAAGAGTATCTGTTGGAGAATTTCCCGGAGTTCTTTGCTTCTATCTAGGTTGCAATTTCTTCTTTAAATTGTAACCTATCCTTTTAAAATCCTTGTAATGCAGAAAACCCCTACCTGCTTTGTAGACAAGTCTTGGACGTGTTTGCTTGACACGTTTCCTTTTCTATTACTTAACTCAAGGCTTTAAATCTCGGGACGAGATTTCTTTAAGGGGGAAGGGCTGTAACACCCCGGGTGTTATAGTGCTAATTAATCTGCCATGTCATCATAATGCATCGCAAAGCATCTTTGTTAAGTTAACATTGTTATGCATCAACTAAAACAAATTTACTTCATTAGGTTGAATGTGTTTCTTTGTGGTGTGCTCCGAAATCGAAAACCCTAATTTCGAATACCACCGCAAATACTTAGTCCATGCCCTGCGTAATTTGAAGTGCGCGACTGTGTTGCACACTAGTGTCAAGTGTAGGGTATGAGCTCAAGTACAACATCTAAAATGAAGCTCCAAATTTGAGTTTGAATTGGAGTCCCAAAACTTGTCGTGAGTTTTCCGATTCGAATTCGAATTCAAATCTGGGGAGAATTGTAAAACAATTTCGAGAATAAATTGGTCAACCAAGAGTGGCATTTGGTCAACCATGTCATGTTGGTCCAAATGATGCCCTTGGGTGAGGTTTTGATCACTAAGTAATCACAAATCAAAGTAGAAACAAATTCCAATTTGAAATCCCTCCGAAAACCCTAAATTTCAAAACCCTGTTTTACCCCTTTTGAAATAATTCAAAATCTGTACAAAATTTGGGAAAAAGTTCAAAACCAAGTTTGTAGAACTTTTCAAGGGCTACAACTTTGGTGTTTTGAGTTTTCAAAGTTTTAGTGTAAAATGTGGAGTAATTTTGAAAATAAGCAAATTTCAGTTTTAATTCATTTTTGTCCCCAAACTAAGATTTTAAAATGGAGGCTGAATTTGAAAAAGTTTTGAACAGAAAAGTTGTAGATCTGGTCAAGATAAACAACTTTGATGTTTGGAGATTTTGAAGTTTCAATATAAAATCAAAAGTAATTTCTAAATTACCAATTTGAAAAATGTGTCCCTTTTTGAATTTAAACTCAAATTTCAAAATCCAAGCAGAATTTGAAAAAGTGTTCAATACCAAACTTGTAGAGCTTGAAATTCTGAAGATTTCATACATTGGAAGATTTTCAAGTTGTTATACAAATTTGAAAGTAATTTGAGAAAAACAGTTGAATTTCAAAATTTGGGGGGGGACAGCTACAGTGCTCGGCGTATCACCGCCGGCCACCGCGCGGTATGGGCGCCGGCCGATCGCCGCCGTGGCCGTTTCCACGACCTTCTCGAGCGCGCTGAGATCGCCAGCGTGATGGCACTGCAGTGCGGCTCTGTAGACGAGTTTTCCTTCTATAAATACCGTAGTTCACAGTGGCGTTCGTCGGTTTCGCCATCGCCGCCACCGCAGCTCCGCCGCTCGCCGCTGCCGCCACCAAGCCGTCTCCGGCCACGCTAACAGCACCCTTAGCTCCGCCTCACCCTTGCGCATCTCGTGAACCAGCTGAGCTAGCCCAATTCCGCCTGGATCGCCGGGGAGCCGTCGTCTTCTACCTCGGGTCGCCGCCGCTCCAGTCGAGCTCCGCCACCGTCGCCAGTCGCCTCCAGTGCCTCCCCGCTCCAACCGATCACTCCATCGTGATCGTGGTATGCCCCTGATGCTCCCTGACCCCTCGCTTTAACCGCTACCGCTTTGTATCGTCGAGTCGCCGGTCACCGTCCCCGTCGAGCCGCCACCGTCATCGGTGAGCAGTTGCCGGAGCTTGCGCTAGGGCGTTTAGTAGCAAAACGGGTTCGTTAGGCCGTGTAGAAGATGTTGGTCAGCTCGGTTGATCGTTTGGGTCACCGGTCGTCGGCCGGCCACCGCGGGGAAGCAAGCGAACGCGCGGGAGAGCGAGAGGAAGGTGATGACATGTGGGACCGTGCTGTCAGCGAGCGCGAGAGAGAGAGCGCGGGCGCGGGCGGAGCTGGCTGGGCTGGGCCGCGGCTGGGCCGTCGCGTGCGGGCGCGTTAACGGGCCGCCGAGTTGGGCCGGACCGAGGAGAAGCAGCCCGAGTTCAGTTTTTGTTTTTCTTTTTCAAATAAATGAATAGTGTTGTTATTTGTTTATTTGTTTAAAAATTGTGTAGAGTTCCAAAATTCATGAAAATTTTTGTATAAGCTTCTCAATGTATAAACTATCTAGGAAAAATGTTAAATCATAAATTTGAATACTTTATGCAGTAGAAATAATTGGTTCCAATAAAGATTAAATGCAACTTCCAGTAATTTTAATAATTAATTTATTTATCCAAAAATTATGAAATTAATTGTGGCACTGTTATAAATCATTGTTAACCCATAGAAAAAGTTTGAACTTGTTTAGATAAAGTTTGATCAATTTCTAATTATGCCCTAATTATTTAAATAGAAAATAAATGTTAATTTAAGAACTTTAAGTGTTGTGTGCCTTTTGATTGAGTGATGTCCTTAGGTCACTATCCTTTTGTGATCTCTGGCACTTTAATTTCATGATTGAGCTCGTTAGTAACTTGTTAGGTTAAAAGCTGGTATCGCGGGGAATCGTTGCTACTAGTTAGTAGATTCTCTGTTTACGACTGTACCGTGAAGGGAAGTTGTACTCGAATCGTAAGCGTGGCATGTTATCATCAAGCATCATGTTTATTATTGAGCATCATGTTAAAGCATGTTATGTATTCGTGTAGTCACCGCTTTCGAAGAAGCCGAAGTCGTCGAGCAAGCTTCCGGAGAAGAGCGATCGTCAGTGGGTTCCGGACCAGACGTTGGAGTCTCCGAGTCTGAGTCAGTCGTCGTGTCCGAGCAAGGCAAGCCCCGGTGCATTTAAACCCTACCTTGAATTTTATAAATGTTTTATTATTTATATTATGGTTTATTGCATTAAGTAATTAGGAGTTGAGTGATAACCTAATTGCTGCATTATCATCCTTGATTATTGCAATACTACCCTTGATACCTGTTTTACAGAAAATGCGTAGTATGCTTCGCTATGCTTAGAAGTTAAGCTTTTAAATGAAATGTTTACATAGCCATGACGGCATTCTGAATGAATAATGAAATATGTGGATGAACCTGTAAGATCGGGCGGGTGGTTTGGCCACTGCTAACGTGCATTGGGAGAGGAGTCCCAATGTACTGTTTCCGCCTTATCAGTTAAGGACCGTACGTTGTTGGCCCTTGTGTTATGGAGTTTTTTTTAGTACTAGCCATGTGCCCATGTCGGGTAAGCCTTACTTTGGCTAGTCCATTACGAGAACGTCTAACCTCGCACTGGGAGTGGAGAGATGGCGAGAGTAACGTGTACCCTCGGGGCTAGAATGTGGCCGGGTTCGAGGAGTACTGTGCTCTCGGGTGGCGATGGACACGTTCTGGTTTTGAGTTATTCGGGTAAGAGTTGATATATGTTAGATTCGGTTCTACATATGTCAGATGGTTAGGAATCCCCAGCTGGGTATATGAAGCGGTTCGAATCGTCGTTACTCTACGAGAAAGGAGTCTTGGCCTTGCACCAACATCGTAGCTAAGAACTAGAATTGAAAGAAAGAATAAGAAAGGTTTTGATGATAATTACTTTGATCTAGATTAGGATCACCTAGATTTGGTTAATGAACCATCAATGGTAAAAGTAAAATATTGAAGATAAGGACTTACCTTAGTAAGCTTTTCTGCAAAAGAAAATCTTGATTCTGATTTACCCGTACCTTGATTCCCTAAAGCTAGCATGCCCTTGGAGTCTTTGTCTTAGTCGGGTAAGTCTTGTTGAGTACCTTTGTACTCAGGGTTTGTTGAACCCCTTGTTGCAGGTGCGGTTCATGAACAAGTCTGCTTCGAGCCTTGTTGCATGACCGTCGTGGTTGAAGAAAGCGACGACGAGTAGACTGTGTGGCCTTTGGGCAAGGCATCTCGCTTGTGTGATGTAATAAAGTTACTACCGATACTTCTCTACTAATGGTTTGTAATAATGTACATAAGGTTTGAAGTTTGAAAACTGGTTTGTAAACCTATGTTATTGTAAGACTTCCGCTACTTTACTCTGTTGAATATTTTGAATAAACTGTTGTAATATTGCAATACTCCTGTGATTGGATCCTGTTCGGAGGAAAGCAGGCCTTTTAAGTTATGGTGAACATAAGTACGACTGTCAGAGGTCATTACGACAATGATGTGTACTTGTGGGCCATCATAATTAGGAGGTTCTGTGACAGCGTTCCTCCGTTCCAAACGCTACCTGACGTCAGCCAAATAGAGGAACCGGTTTCCTTCAAAATTCCTGTGAAAATACTCCAATCCAAACGGGCCCTTTAGCGTTTTCTTTTTCAAGCTAATAATTGGCGACGTGGTGATCAATATCTTTATTGTTGTGTTATATAACTTAGTTATAGACTTTAGGTTTATGTTTGTTAAATATAAATAAATCTATAACTAAGCTATACATGGTCCAATGAGTATGAAATTTTTACTGCAGTTTAATCATGCAATAATTAACCCACCATAAAAATTTTTTATCATAATTAGACTATAGAAACTGCAACTATGAATTATTCCAATTAATTACAGAAAAGTATAGATATAAAGTCACAGCAAAAACTATATACTAAAGCGTACCATATTATATGTTTACTGTCTAGATCTACTCATATGGAGTCTAACAAAATTAGATTTTTCATTTTATGATTTTTCAAAGATTTAGCCGAAATAAATAAAAAAGAAAAAGACAAAACCGCCTTCAAAACTGCTTATAATAGGGTCAGGGAAATAAGATGAACGGTTTTAAAAGTTGAGGGAGGTGTTTTATCCGGTTTTAGAGTTGTGGACTTTTTCCAAAAATAAACTGGCGGGAGACTTCACGACAGGCCGAGGGAGAGTCCTAGTCCTAAACGAGCCGAGCTGGGCTGTACCGATTTGTTCAGGCCTGCTCCACCCACCGTGGGTTTGGCTGGTCATTTTGTTGAGATGCGTCCTCTAAATTTTTATTTTATTTAAATTTAGAAAAAATAATATTGTCATAATAATATATGCTTGCTGAACTAAATTTTCATACACTAGTCTTTTTCACCAAGTCAGGAACCATGGCTAACAAAAACCTATTTGATACATTTGCCTTGATCAACACTTGGTTTTTATTTTTCTCTTTCTTCTTTTCAAAGTTGGAGCTTGATCACCATCATCTCATGTCCATCTTCACCTCCATGGACTTCATATTGCTCTATCACTTGGTATGTACCAACCTTGCACAATTCATCACTCATGACAAAGGTTAGTACTTATGTTTCATCAATTATCCAAAACCAAACTAGGACTTTCACTAATGTATTTATTCCTTTTGGTCAGTAGGACGTCTCTCCACGCCTTCTAGGCAAAGATCCAAACTTTTGGAGAAACCTTTGCCACCCAGATTTTCTTCTAGAGAGGGCGATCTCCATTCGAATGGGAGCTTGACACTATCGCATAATCAATATCTTGTAGATTCAGACCTAGTTGGTAAGCACTCTGCACTTTTGCATGCGATGCATTAAAAGCAAAATATTCCTTAGTTCAATGAGAACTATATTGACATTGTGGGCTAGCAAGCCAATTTAATTATGAGAAAAGTGCAAAGGTAGCTATTAGCTACAAATATAGTTAATATCTATGTAGGATTGGAGATGGTTGCAGCTAAACGAGAGCACAATATAATGATACACATTTATGTGTAATGTGAAATGTTAGTATTCAATCCAACGTAATAGCTAACAACAAAATACAAAGCTACAAGTTTGCTTGCATTAGTGCGATGTACAGAAAGTTAACTCAGCCAGAAGGGACGCGGCTAGGACTTCAAGTCCTCATACATGCACTTAAAGATAGATTTAGGAAGGCTATGCCTATTAAATATATATTACCCACACTTTCTTATGCTTTCACCAAAAATTACTTCCCCTTTTCATGCAATAATTACTTCAAGTAGTAATATGCTTCATGCATCATCTAATCATTTCTAATGTTTCATAGAATCCAATCATACTTCTAGTATTCATTGGTTGTGGCGTGAAATTCACAAATCCAGTGTACTATTCAGTGTACAACAACATATTTAGGGTAGAACATAAACTTCTAGTTTTGGGCTAAAGTATTAAATATTTTAGGATTATACAGTTTCTAAACTGATCCTTCTAAGATCAGTTAATATGAGTCCACTTGTTCATATGCTTATACGAAATTCAGTTTCCTTTCTACCTATATGGTAGCAGTGCACAAGAATTATAACATTCATGGTTAACCAAGGATTATTTGTGGATAAAATTAATACAAAACTTATTTAGATAGGTAAAAATAGATAATTATTTATATTCGAAACATATAAAACTTTAAAGAGTCACACCATGTTTCTTATCGTGGTCGTGTTGGCCTCAATTGCCAGCCATTATTTGAAGCTTACAACATTAGTTTTTACTTTTTCTAGCAAATATGTCCGTGCATTGCAACAAGTGGAAAAAATTTATTAAATATTCATAAAAAATGAGGACCAGAATAATAGTTATTTGTTTATGTTTTATCCTTTCTATAAATTTTTAAAGATATAGTCTATTTTAATATAACAATAACATCCATAATATATAAGCTAGTGTTCACAATAATATGACAATGCTTTATTAAATATGTATCAAATTTAAAATGCATTCTTGATATATTTTTCTCCTATTACAAAGCACAAACATATTCACTTGTAAATATATCATGATTTTAGTTCCATACTATCTATACATTGGTACAATTAACTACTGAGTTAACATATTTTTAATTATATATAGCCAACAAGGAGTTAGTTGCCGACGTGCCAAGGACTGCTTGTCCACTAATGATTATGACAGAAGGCTTCTCTCAATTTTCCATATGGTAGTCCCCATCGTGTATTCCACTAATACATGCACAAAGTTTAGAGTCACATATGTCCAGACTAAACCGGATAATAAATTGCTCAAGATTTTAGTTTACCGTTTGATTAGTTAGACCATTGGCTATATCATGTTGTAATAAGATAAGATACCGCATTAATAATTTAGTGATGAAAATATCTACTTATTAAGAAATAGGTCGAGTGTTCAAGTATCATAATATTTTATTTTTATTAGTTTTTATATTTATGAGAAAAATATGAAAAACGTTAAATAAAAATGGAGAGAAAAAAGTAATAAAAGACGTTCAGTAAAAGAAACCGATCCAGAATAAAAAAACGCTGGACTTGCAATGCAGGGAATCGGACATGAAATGGACTCTAGAAGAAAAACTAAAAAAAACAAACGGTACGCCTAGCGCTCGAACGTCCAGCGCCAGAACGCATCCGGATGCGCCTCAAAAATGGCACCCACGTACAGAAACAATGCCAGCATACGTGCGTGCGTCTCCATCTGTGGCTTATCTCCTCCGCACCCCCATCCCGCCACCACACTATCATCTTAGGCGCGCTCCCTCTGCAAGCCCCCCGCTGCGCTCCCTCCACAGGCCCTTGTCGCGCCCGTTTCATGCTGCACACGGGGCTCGCGCCGCCCAAGCAACAAGAGAAGGACATGCAGCGCCTCCTATTCGGAAGGACCCGGCTGCGGCGGCGTATGGATGCCCTGCTGGCTCTGGGAGAGACGATGCAACATCCGATCTACTTTTAAAGCATCCAAATACAATAATTGCAACATACATATGAAGGCTGAAACACTTAAAACATGCTTATGAAACACTTGAAAAAACATCTGAAACACACTTAAAATCATTGCAACCATATGCAACATCCAAATAAAATATGTGCAACGTATGTATAAAACATATGCAACATCCAGATAGACACACTTGCGACATGCGTATAGAAAACACAAATAAAACACACCTCTGAAACATTTGAAACACTCCAACCATACGCTGAGAGATCCTAGCGCGGGGAGCGCCATGGCCGCCAGGGTGGGGGAAGCACGGTCACCGGCATGAGAGAGGGTGCCACCGAGGTTGGGGAGGACGTTGCGCCCGAGTAGGGGAGAGTCGCCGACTACCTGCAACACCGTCGCGCCTACTCTAAAGGATCTCGCTCGTGCTCCATGGATCTCCCCGGTGTACGGGAGAGGGCCACCAGATCTACGAGCATTGGGGCTCCCGATGGGGGAGGATGCCAAGGCGAGGGAGAACTTCGGGGTGGGGAAAGGAGCTGCTAGGGTGGGTGAGGGTGCTGCCGCTGGCTAGCTAGGGAGGCAGCCATGGCCATGCGTCGAGGTAGGGGAGGGCGCCGCTGCCGGCCATGAAGGGAGCGGGCGGCGCACATTGTAACACCCCTGGTGTTACGAGTTTTTTTTAGCACCTCGATTTAGGCCTAAGCAAAAAAATTACGAAACGAGTTTCTCGAATCTTTGATTTAAAACGTACTCGACATGATAAGTGAATCCGGTGACCTAGTTTCGGGGAATCAAATCAACACCCAAGATTAAATTACACAGTGTGTAGAAATATTTGGGAATGACGAACGATGATGCCAGCAAACGGTAGTTTCCGGTAGATTAAGCATGAAAAGCGACTTTTATAAATAAAATAAAATCCATTTTACACTGAACGATATATATATATGTATGTATATGCTCATGTGTTTATTCTGAGAAGCCCGCTCAGTTGAAAGGCCTTGAGTTTAGTTATTGACTTGCGAGCGAATGGCTCCATAACGATGACGGGACGTCTCCCTGCCTTGCTCCATCGCTTGTCGTCAGTAGTGCATTCCCCCTTGTTTGAAATCAATCAACTACGATTTATTAGCGTCGCGCCGCATCATTAACTTCCTTCGTCGTGCCACCGCTTCCTCTCTATCGCGTCCCTTCTCTGATGATCGCCTTAAATGATGTTGGCCGGGTCGTTCACGTTTCTGCGTCTACGGTCTTGTCTTGTCTGCCTCTGCCTGCCTCAGTCTTGTCTGTCCTCTACGTGGTTGTTTCTCTGCTTGGTACTGCTGCTGCTGTACTAGACGTGCAGATGACCATGCGAGCTTGCTTCCTCGTTGGCCCGTTGTCGTCCTTTAGACATGGCCGGCTGCCCTGCTGTCAAGGTCGACTGCAGCGTCGCGCCATCCACGTACCGTGCCTGGCACGTCCAAGGACATCATCGCACTACTGTGCTGCCCGCGCCTTGCCGTGCTCAAATGGAACACCTCGCCCTCCCCATCTGCATCTCGCTCGTGCTGCTCCTCGCGGCCGCGGAAGCTGCCATGGCCACTATGGTTGAACAGAGCTCCGAGTTGCCACACACCTTCCTCCAATTACTTGCATCCACTAGCTCGAGCGGTCATCCATGGCGGACGTGCCTCGCGAGCACGAAGCTCAGCTTCACGTGCAAGCACATGTACGTCTCTTCCAAAAGTTCGTGTTTATTTACCTGCACAGCTATCTTGCGAATTTTATATCTCCATCATATCAACTCGGATTCCATGAATTCTTCTTCCTAAATTCATCTAAAATCAAACTCTATCTTCCATATTAATTTCATGATTTTTAGAGCTCATTTAAAATTATGTGATTAGTTAATTATCTCATTAGCTTCTTGTCTTTTCTTAAATGTATTGAACCATTAGAAATTCATAATAAATCATAGAAAATTCGTAAAATAGAAAATCAAGATGTTTTTGGAACCCTTGTGTTTATCTCTATGCATTAGATATATAATGTTGCATGTTTTAGTAGAAAAATATTGCAGTATATTTTTCCTATGATTAATTATAGAGAAATTCATACCGGTAGATGCTATGCTTCAAATGAGATGAAAATTTTATGGCATGTTATTCATGTGATGCTTAATTTAGGATAAAAATTTGAGGTCCAGATCTTGTATAATTACTGAGTTATTAATTTATCTTTGTCACATGTTTTTATCGATATGAAATCTTTGTTAATTGCTAGTAAATAATGTGCTTATCTGAAAATTATGAAACTTGTACAACATTTATAATTAGTTAAGATGTACCTTCCATAAAAGTTTCATGTACAACGGAGATCTTTGGACTGTCACCTTTTATTCCACGCTTACCAGTAATAATACCTTTATATACAGTAATTAGTGATCCTATATCTCAAATATGTTGTCCGTGTTGCTTGCTTCACATGTAGGTTAAACAGAATATTATGCATCTCTGATGGTGATAGGTCTATGCTTAGTATGTTGCTTTACCTTACATGAATTTTATTAAATTGCAATGCGGTTATATTGTTAATTTGTGTTTTCTTAATAACCAACTCACGAATAAATCTCTTTTAGAAAGGATGAGAGTCGGAGTGAGAGTGACGATGTGTTGTTTGTCTTTTAATGAGAATATCTATGCTATGCTCGTTCCGCTTAAGCAGGCATTGCATTTTTGCATATCATAATAGGAACGATGATGGTTGATGGGTCGATGGATCAACCAGATGACTTGGTGTTTAATCAAAGATGGTGCCATGGCGAACAGGTCCCGGAGATGGAATACTAACTTTTGGTTATCTTTTACCCAGGCAAGCCCCGGTGCATAACCCCTATTATTCTGCACTTTATTTTATGCTTGTGCATTAAGTTTAAAGGATTTGAATGAAACCCACTTGCATATAAATATCTTGATCCCATAAGTCTTACTAGCATGTTAGGATCGTGTAGATTGCTATGTTACAGGAATTCGGTAGAAGTCGAGTGATTTTCTGTCACTCGCGAGAGATAGGAATATCTTATTGTTACTATCATCATGTTGCTATCTCATGGAATATAAATGTATATGGATAATTGGAGACCGGGCGGAATGGGTTGGATGGACTTGAACCTGGTTGGGCAGCAGAGCAGGGCTCTGGTTGCATTTGTTCCGCCTGTGTCAATTAAGGATCGTTCGTTGCATGGACCCTGGTCAAGTCACAGATTTATTGTCCCGAGCATATACTTGCTTATGGGAGCGGGAAAACTTGTTTCTCTCCTGTCATGGGTTCCGGCTCTTTCTGGACCGGCTTTTTAGGGTGGTTATATATATTGGGTTGAGGAGGTCTAAGCACCATACTGAGGCCGGGCCTGCAGTGTTGGGGGCTTAGGGTCCGAGCTTGGACGGGGACCTGGACCTCTTGACGGGAGTGGAATGGGTTGGTCTTGCTTGTGCCCGGGGTACAAGCGAGACGTGTGTTTTTGGGGCACCCAGCTGGGCACATTGATTCGCGAATCGCCGTCGCTTAGATGGTACGGCTTGACTATGACATGGCATCGTAGTAAGAACTGGAACAAGAAAGTTGTTGGAAGAGAAGATAAAATGGTTCTGATTGCTTACCACTTGCTTGAAAGTAGAACAGGTGCTTACCTAGAATGGATAGCTAATGAACTAATGACGACTACTAATAAAAATAAATATAAGGATGCACCGTTAGTAATGCTTCCTGCAATGCAATAAACCAGCAAGCCCGATAAGCCTTGCATATCCTTGGAGTCTTTTATTTTCTCCTGTCGGGTAAGTCTTGCTGAGTACAATTGAGTACTCAGGGTTTTATTTCCCCCTGTTGCAGGTGACAGGTGGATGCTGATGAGCTGACAATTATGTGTGGAAACCTCCTGGTGGGCTCAGCGAGGATTTCCTTTGCGATGCGGAATAGAGTTATTTATTAAAACTCTCACTAAAAGTTTTACAAGGAAAATACTATTAATCTGTTATCATTTCATGCATTTAAACGTTCTTCATGTTAATGTTTAAAATGGTTTCATTTCCGCTGAACTCTGATAATGTTTTAGATTCCGTTGTTATAATTACATAATGAATTACTCTGATGTTGTACTAAAAGTGATGTAAGAAATGGTTAAAGACTTTATAAGCTTTACTCCCTCATTCACGATCCTGATGTAAAAATGTGGATCTTCGAGTTCTTCCTCGCGGTGTGCTCGACGGAACTGCTCAGTTTAGCGCTCTTTCGAATTACTTAGTGCCTAATGGAAGACAAGTACTCCGGAAGGGTGTTAAATTAGACGGTTCTGCCACAGGTGGTATCAGAGCGTAAATGAGGAAATAAAGCTTTTAAACCCCTTCTAAATTAAAAATTTGACAACAAAATCTTTTCAAAAAGTTAGGACGTTTGCATGCGAAGTTATATAAATAGCTCTATTACTATGGTTATGTATCTAGGATAGATGGCACTCTGCTGACTTGGATAGGCTTAATCCAGTTTTCTGCAGGTACACTAACCCAAGCATAGTTCGATAGCATCGACTAGCTACAGAGAGAGCGATGTGCCAAAAATCTGTGTGCGGTTGCCCTATATGTCGGCAATAACGTGAGGGAGAATAGGACGTACATTCATGCATACCGTGTTCGCGCATTTGTGGGGTAGGTCGATCAGTCTGTCCAAGAGTTACTACAATATTGTGGCTTCGTGTATCGCGTTCACCGTGTTTCGCGCCTGTCGTGGCTCGCCCCTTTCGTACCCCTCTCTGCGCTCTTGTCGGTCATCTACCCTGCAGTCGTGCTAGTCTTTTATGACCTCGGTCCTTCGTGTTCACCTCTGCATCTGTGCTAGACATCCCCGCATGGCCTCGGTCATTCGCGTGTCCATCGTCGCGTGAATTCGGCAATCCTCTGTTGTTGTTCTGTGCAAGCTTGACGATAGACTGCGCCAGGATCGCTGACCGTTTTGCCTTTATAAAAGGCCTAGCCAGCCACTCGATACCGCCACTCCGAGTATCCTAGTTACCTAGCTTTCTTGGTGCAAAGCTTCTTGCAAATCCTTCCTTGCACCACCACTAGAGATGGCAGGAGTCTGGGTTAGCAGCTACTACCTGAACACTGAGGGTTTTCCCAAAGTTCTCCATGCCACCCTACAAAGGCTCGGAGTCAAGGATCGTCCGGAGTATGAGGGCCGTGAGTACATGAAGCATGGCACTGAGCGGTGTAAGGTCACCGTCTATATTGGGAAGAGTGAGGAGTTCCCTGACCTCGCTGAAGGCTGGAGTGTGACTGCAACTGGGTTTCGCTTTGTCGACACCTACCAAGTGGTGGCCCGCAAAGCCTTGCGGCACCTTTGTCAGATCTATGAGGAGCCCATTGCTCGTACCCCCATGCGGTTCTTTCCCCCTTGGGACAAGAATCGGCGGGTATGGAACGCCCGTATGGAGGCTTTGCAAGGTCCAGACGTGCAAGAAGACAACCCGACCTTGGTGCACCTGACCTCGTACTTGCTTGCCCTGGATGAGCAGTATGACCGGCAGGCCTCGGAGCTAAGGGAGTGTCTCCGCCGAGTTGAGGAGGCTGAGATCTTCTCCAGGATGCTCGAAGTGCAGCTTGCTGAAGCCCATGCTCACCTAGCAGCCGCTGAGAGTCGAGAGGCTGCCATGGCGGAAGCCGTCAAGGTGGATCAAGACCGTCATGCCCAGGAGCTAGAGGACGCCTATCTCGTCACAAGCGCCAAGCGTAGGACGCTGGCCAGGGAAAGTTTGGAACCCTTGATCTTGGAGGGAATCCCTGTCCACCCGCCTGAAAGGAGAAGAACCAATGTAGCAGCACCGCCAGCACCTCCGCCCACGGAAGCCTCAGAGATAGAGCCTTTCCTTCCCCTCACCCAGTCTCTACCAAGAGAAGAAGCGGATCTGCAGCCCAGTGCAGCAGGAGAGCCCCAAGAGCCCAGGAATGAAGTCGTTCAGCTCGACGAAGTGGATTAGTCGTCCTAGGGGAGATGCAATCGTAGTTGGTAGGTTTTCTTCACTGTCCTCCAGTGTTGTAACCTTTCCTTTGTCCTTCGTCCGTAGTCGTTAAGGTCATCTGGTCGTAGGATGCAAGTGATATGTCGAGTATGAGAGAATGCCTGTATGTTGCACCATGTACGACCGTTGGAATGAGTATTTGCTTATCCGTTGTGTTGATTACGTCGAGTTGCCTTTCAGCCGTGATTGAATGACAGAGGACCCTGTATCAACCAATTGTGGATGTCCCAGTAGAACACTTGAATCCCCTTGATTTAAATCCGCCTTGGGATTTAAGCTCCTTGTTCCTTGATTTGAAAAGGAACCCTTGTTGCTTTAATTTCTTTGCAATCCTTTTCTAATTCTGTGGTCTATGACCCCACTGCTTTTACTGTGAGTAAGTTGGTAATAGTTGCCTGGTTAATAGCTTATGGTGCCGCGACGGAACCAAGGGCCACCTGTGGATCGCGACCGCATGGTTGTGTCGCTCGGCGCGCGCTGGTATCGAAGTTGTGGACCAAGCACTGTTGCTAAGTTACACCGCAGTACCACTCTTGCTACCGATTTTCTCCTTGGTAAAAATATCCTGGTGTTCTAACGGGAAATCTACGATGGGTTGATGGAGTAGCGCTCTCATAATTACGACTGAGATAACGGGGTTTTTGGAAGGAGCACGTAAGTCCTGATCTCAGTGTGTATGAAAGGCTTGTGCAAGTTGGATTCAACAGGAAAAGAGGGAGAAGAGCGACAAAGAAAGAATAGCCACCAATGAACTGGAGTAATTGGAACACCGATGGGACGTTGCCCCTGTGCCCGGTGACCGCTCTACACTTGCCGGGTCGCTGTCACTGCGTGTCCTACGGAAGCCGTCGGTGGCGGGACCCACGTGAGTCGTGCTCGAGTGGCCGCGGCATGGCGCCGCACTCGCCTTGCCCTTGCACTATACGCCCCTCTTTCCCCGGCACACTTGTCGGCTCTCGATTCTCGCCCTCGTCCCCGTACCGGACCCCCCCTCTCTCTCTCGTTTCCCTTCTCGCTGGTGTGTCGCTCGCACGCCTCCTTGCCAAGCGAACCCCATCCCGTCCTTTCTCCTTTTCCCCCACTCCAGCTCGCATGGGGAGCGCACCATGGCGAAGTTGTTCCCCACCTCGTGTCCCACTGGTGACCCCCCCTCCACGCCGCCTCCGTTTTCGGTGCGCTGCGCCACCACCTCCGTCCACCAGGCTATAAATGCCACCTTGCTTGGCCTCTCCTCCATCCCACCTCCAGATCTGAAGTAGAGCTCATAGAATCGATCCTCTCCATCTGTGCTCAGGTGGGAGAAGTTCGGGAGCAGTTGGGAGGGTAGTAGTTGGAGGCAGGGCTACGAGATCCAGCCGTTGCTCGCAGAGCAAGGGTCGCCAGTCAGGGTGATGGTGTGACTCGAGAAGAAGGGATCTGGTTTCTGTTGGAGAAGTTCAAGTTCACCTAGGGTTCGTAGGTTTAGAGTTCGCGATGATCTTGGTACCGGTCTCCAATTTCTGGCTCTGTTGGGCATACGCCATGTTCTGGATAATCGCTTTTCTATTGCTCTTCCACTGCCCCCGTCTTCGTCGATTTCTAGAGAGGTTATGAGTTGTATCAGATTTGTTTTCAGTCGTGTTGTCTCTAGATCCCTGAGTGGTTAGTTTTCGAAGTCATGTAATCTCCCGTGTAACTTTGGATCTAAGAAGTGATATCGCGTTTTTCCCTTTCTATTTCTTCCTCCGAATCTCGGGACGAGATTCTTTTAAGGGGGGTTGGTTGTAACACCCCTGGTGTTACGAGTTTTTTTTAGCACCTCGATTTAGGCCTAAGCAAAAAAAAATTACGAAACGAGTTTCTCCAATCTTTGATTTAAAACGTACTCGACATGATAAGTGAATCCGGTGACCTAGTTTCGGGGAATCGAATCAACACCCAAGATTAAATTACGCAGTGTGTAGAAATATTTGGGAATGACGAACGATGATGCCAGCAAACGGTAGTTTCCGGTAGATTAAGCATGAAAAGCGACTTTTATAAATAAAATAAAATCCATTTTACACTGAACGATATATATATATATATATATATGTATGTATGTATGTATATGCTCATGTGTTTATTCTGAGAAGCCCGCTCAGTTGAAAGGCCTTGAGTTTAGTTATTGACTTGCGAGCGAATGGCTCCATAACGATGACGGGACATCTCCCTGCCTTGCTCCATCGCTTGTCGTCAGTAGTGCATTCCCCTTTGTTTGAAATCAATCAACTACGATTTATTAGCGTCGCGCCGCATCATTAACTTCCTTCGTCGTGCCACCGCTTCCTCTCTATCGCGTCCCTTCTCTGATGATCGCCTTAAATGATGTTGGCCGGGTCGTTCACGTTTCTGCGTCTGCGGTCTTGTCTTGCCTGCCTCAGTCTTGTCTGTCCTCTACGTGGTTGTTTCTCTGCTTGGTACTGCTGCTGCTGTACTAGACGTGCAGATGACCATGCGAGCTTGCTTCCTCGTTGGCCCGTTGTCGTCCTTTAGATATGGCCGGCTGCCCTACTGTCAAGGTCGACTGCAGCGTCGCGCCATCCACGTACCGTGCCTGGCACGTCCAAGGACATCATCGCACTACTGTGCTGCCCGCGTCTTGCCGTGCTTAAATGGAACACCTCGCCCTCCCCATCCGCATCTCGCTCGTGCTGCTCCTCGCGGCCGCGGAAGCTGTCATGGCCGCTATGGTTGAGCAGAGCTCCGAGCTGCCACACACCTCCCTCCAATTACTTGCATCCACTAGCTCGAGCGGTCATCCATGGCGGACGTGCCTCGCGAGCACGAAGCTCAGCTTCACGTGCAAGCACATGTACGTCTCTTTCAAAAGTTCGTGTTTATTTATCTGCACAGCTATCTTGCGAATTTTATATCTCCATCATATCAACTCGGATTCCATGAATTCTTCTTCCTAAATTCATCTAAAATCAAACTCTATCTTCCATATTAATTTCATGATTTTTAGAGCTCATTTGAAATTATGTGATTAGTTAATTATCTCATTAGCTTCTTGTCTTTTCTTAAATGTATTGAACCTTTAGAAATTCATAATAAATCATAGAAAATTTGTAAAATAGAAAATCAAGATGTTTTGGAACCCTTGTGTTTATCTCTATGCATTAGATATATAATATTGCATGTTTTAGTAGAAAAATATTGAAGTATATTTTTCCTATGATTAATTATAGAGAAATTCATACCGGTAGATGCTATGCTTCAAATGAGATGAAAATTTTATGGCATGTTATTCATGTGATGCTTAATTTAGGATAAAAATTTGAGGTTCAGATCTTGTATAATTACTGAGTTATTAATTTATCTTTGTCACATGTTTTTATCGATATGAAATCTTTGTTAATTGCTAGTAAATAATGTGCTTATCTGAAAATTATGAAACTTGTACAACATTTATAATTAGTCAAGATGTACCTTCCATAAAAGTTTTATGTACAACGGAGATCTTTGGACTGTCACCTTTTATTCCACGCTTACCAGTAATAATACCTTTATATACAGTAATTAGTGATCCTATATCTCAAATATGTTATCCGTGTTGCTTGCTTCACATGTAGGTTAAACAGAATGTTATGCATCTCTGATGGTGATAGGTCTATGCTTAGTATGTTGCTTTACCTTACATGAATTTTATTAAATTGCAATGCGGTTGTATTGTTAATTTGTGTTTTCTTAATAATAACCAACTCACGAATAAATCTCTTTTAGAAAGGATGAGAGTCGGAGTGAGAGTGACGATGTGTTGTTTGTCTTTTAATGAGAATATCTATGTTATGCTCGTTCCGCTTAAGCAGTCATTGCATTTTTGCATATCATAATAGGAACGATGATGGTTGATGGGTCGATGGATCAACCAGATGACTTGGTGTTTAATCAAAGATGGTGCCATGGCGAACAGGTCCCGGAGATGGAATACTAACTTTTGGTTATCTTTTACCCAGGCAAGCCCCGGTGCATAACCCCTATTATTCTGTACTTTATTTTATGCTTGTGCATTAAGTTTAAAGGATTTGAATGAAACCCACTTGCATATAAATATCTTGATCCCATGAGTCTTACTAGCATGTCAAGATCGTGTAGATTGCTATGTTACAGGAATTCGGTAGAAGTCGAGTGATTTTCTGTCACTCGCGAGAGATAGGAATATCTTATTGTTACTATCATCATATTGCTATCTCATGGAATATAAATGTATATGGATAATTGGAGATCGGGCGGAATGGGTTGGATGGACTTGAACCTGGTTGGGCAGCAGAGCAGGGCTCTGGTTGCATTTGTTCCGCCTGTGTCAATTAAGGACCATTCGTTGCATGGACCCAGGTCAAGTCACAGATTTATTGTCCCGAGCATATACTTGCTTATGGGAGCGGGAAAACTTGTTTCTCTCCTGTCATGGGTTCCGGCTCTTTCCGGACCGGCTTTTTAGGGTGGTTATATATATTGGGTTGAGGAGGTCTAAGCACCATACTGAGGCCGGGCCTGCAGTGTTGGGGGCTTAGAGTCCGAGCTTGGACGGGGACCTGGACCCCTTGACAGGAGTGGAACGGGTTGGTCTTGCTTGTGCCCGGGGTACAAGCGAGACGTGTGTTTTTGGGGCACCCAACTGGGCACATTGATTCGCGAATCGCCGTCGCTTAGACGGTACGGCTTGACTATGACATGGCATCGTAGTAAGAACTGGAACAAGAAAGTTGTTGGAAGAGAAGATAAAATGGTTCTGATTGCTTACCACTTGCTTGAAAGTAGAACAGGTGGTTACCTAGAATGGATAGCTAATGAACTAATGACGACTGCTAATAAAAATAAATATAAGGATGCACCGTTAGTAATGCTTCCTGCAATGCAATAAACCAGCAAGCCCGATAAGCCTTGCATATCCTTGGAGTCTTTTATTTTCTCCTGTCGGGTAAGTCTTGCTGAGTACAATTGAGTACTCAGGGTTTTATGTCCCCCTGTTGCAGGTGACAGGTGGATGCTGATGAGCTGACAATTGTGTGTGGAAACCTCCTGGTGGGCTCAGCAAGGATTTCCTTTGCGATGCGGAATAGAGTTATTTATTAAAACTCTCACTAAAAGTTTTACAAGGAAAATACTATTAATCTGTTATCATTTCATGCATTTAAACGTTCTTCATGTTAATGTTTAAAATGGTTTCATTTTCGTTGAACTCTGATAATGTTTTAGATTCCGCTG
This sequence comes from Saccharum hybrid cultivar R570, assembly GCA_038087645.1. Lineage (NCBI taxonomy): Eukaryota > Viridiplantae > Streptophyta > Magnoliopsida > Poales > Poaceae > Saccharum > Saccharum hybrid cultivar. Next base: position 15,372,604 of record JAQSUU010000563.1, read on the forward strand.
TTATAATTACATAATGAATTACTCTGATGTTGTACTAAAAGTGATGTAAGAAATGGTTAAAGACTTTATAAGCTTTACTCCCTCATTCACGATCCTGATGTAAAAATGTGGATCTTCGAGTTCTCCCTCGCGGTGTGCTCGACGGAACTGCTCAGTTTAGCGCTCTTTCGAATTACTTAGTGCCTAATGGAAGACAAGTACTCCGGAAGGGTGTTAAATTAGGCGGTTCTGCCACACACATGATGGAGGGGGCGAGAGGTGAGCGAGCCAGCGGATGAGTGGAGGATAAGCGTAGTGCAGGTTTTTTTTAATAGAGAGCGGATGAGTGGAGGAGCTGCGTCCGACGAGTCGGACGTCTGGTAAGTTGCATTTCCGAAAACCAAAAGGAAACGAAAAATAAACAGAAAAAGGTAAAAAAAAAGGGAGCTAAAGAAAAAAAAACTCTTTGTAGTATATTATTAGGGTACTTTTATCCTTTTTATTTGAATTAGGATTTGGATTAGAATTTCTATTCAACTTACTCATGATCGAAGTGATAAATAGTAGAGTTGTAGATAGACAAACAAGGACAGTTTCCACGTTCACAGAGTTAGTTAAGGGGAGGTGGACGAAAACAAACGGACTAAAATTTTAGATCTTTAATTTTACTAGCAAAAATGCCCGTCCGTTGCAACACGATGCATAATTTATTTTATGATACTCGTACCAATAGTAATAAACTACCTTATTTTTATTAAATTATTAATTAGGCTTGATCCAACCTTAAGTAAATCAAATAAATTCTAAGGCCTGCTATCCTCAGCTTGCATCTTTGGTTGGTGGAGATGCAAGGAGAAGATGGGTGAGTCAATCACTCAAATTATGGAAACTAGGCCCATCCCCTTTGACTCCCAACCAAATAACCCTAGATTAAAGGTTGTCCTGTCCCATCCCCGTCATCCTCCAATCCAAACAAACAGTTAGTTGCTAGGGCTTTAGTAGAAACTAGCTGAATTCCCCGCGCGTTGCTGTGGGAACTGTATAGACAACATTGAGAATATTGGAGAAAGAAAATATGAGAAATCACAGAATATATTACAAAAACCGTGAAAAGGCCTTTTGTGGTATTCATTCACATGAAGGGATGGTATTTACCTCTCGAACAAAGGAGAGTGAATATTGGCTATCACAGAGCAATGACCAGTTTTGTGCTCTCCAAATCATGACATAACTCTTCAGAAAAGAAAATATGAATGCATACAGCATTTTAGGTAATGAATGCATACAACTTAGGATGGCCCAATGCTGTCTTTGTGGCGGCCATCGGAGAAGATGAGAAATTGAGGAGGCTCGATGGCAATTCTTATGCTGGAGACCTCTCAAAAAGAACCTCTAGAGGCGGCAGCTTGATGACTAACCAAGAGCAGCAGGTGTAAGCAGAATCCACCGTCGCAGCAACAACAACACGAGGAACGGCAATGTTTTTCTAAACGTTAAATGGTAAACAGTCGGTCACCTTTCGTTTAGCGTTTAGACCGTTTAAACACCGTTTAAATGGAGTTAAACGGCCTAAACAGTTTTGTACAATAACAATAAAATATATATATTTATGTAGGTAAAAATAAAATTTGCTAGAATCCATACATATTTACACATGTAAAAATCAAATATTCTACCAAATAATCTTGTTGGAAGAAATCTAAATCCCACAATACTTCATATAATTACAATGTTAATTAGTTTCATGTTGATTGTGATAGACGTAGTCCTTTAATTCACTTAATTATGGATTAAATGGTTGCTTAGCTCATTTAATCATGTTTAATATGATTTTGTTTAGACCGTTTAGACGGAATTGAACGGTTTAAACGGGTTTAAACGGCCTAACTGTTTAATTCACCGTTTAGGGCATAAACAACACGGCTGACTTCTATTTACTGTTTAAACAGTGTTTAAACGGACTAAACGGCCGTTTAGGCGAACAGTGAGGAACGGCCGGGTGAGGCACTCCAAAACTGGGGACGACCGAGCTGTATATATGCTGGGAATGTTGGAGAGGAATTGGAAGGGCAACAACGCCATTAAAAGGACTCTTAACTTCTGAGTAATGGCTGCTGTTTTGGCAACAATCAATGGGGCCAACCGGCCAAGGTGGGTGCTTGTTTATAGCTGCTGCATGCGGCCATTTCCTTGGGTGCTCTGGTAATAGACGTCTGAAGGAAGACAGGGGAGAACAATGAATGTGGCTAGGGGGCTGTTTAGTTGGCAAATTTTTTGGCGAAATGCTACTGTAGCAGTTTCGTTGTTATTTGGCAAATATTGTCCAATCATGGTTTAATTAGGCTTAAAAGATTTGTCTCGTCCATTTCGTCTAAACTGTGTAATTAGTTTTATTTTTTATCTATATTTAATGCTTCATGCATGTGTTTAAAGATTCGATGTGACGGGGAATCTGAAAATTTTGGCAAAAATCTTGGCAACTAAACGGTACCTAGGAAACTGACGTGAGTTGCTCAACATTTAGGAAATTAATTCGCATTCTTCGTGCGCAGGAGAAGGCCGCCACAGTAGTGCAGGAGGAGAACATGCGTGGCTCAAAGGAAGGGGATGACGTGGCTTATGGAGATGCTAGAAAAATAAGATAGTGGAGTTTTGCTTTATAAGAGTATAGGGGAAATTAATTCGCATTCTTTGTGCGCAGGAGGAGAAAATGCGTGGCTTGAAGGAAGTGGATGACGTGGCTTAAGGAGATGCTTATGCTAGAGAAATAAGTTAGTGGTGTTTTGCTTTATAAGAGTACATGATATCAATCTACTCACATTAGCAAATAAGGAACCAACGTGCTTTCTAGACAGCTAACAACAAAGTATTTTGTATCTTACAGGGCCGAACATGCAAATTTAGAATATTTATGGGAATACAGCCATTGGGCAATAAGATATCACAACATTAGGACAAATATTGATTTGTCGATGTTCACAACTGAACATTAGATTAGAACAAAGCTTGCATGGTTAATTTTTTTGTGATCCGTGTATAAAGTAGTAAACTTATCTGGAAGAGCGGTCCATGGAAAGCAGATCCATATTTCTTTTTTTTCGAATACGCAAGAGCATTGCGTATCATTATATTAAGAAGGGAAAGAGTTTAAAAAACAAAGAGGCCACCGGCCAAAGAAGGGAAAACAGCGAAGCAACCAAAAGAAGAAGCACATGAACAACAAAAGACCCAGCCACCATAGCTTGGACGCTACTCTCACGACATCAGCAACTCCAAATTCTTTGCCCCTGCCCGCACCCACAGATCGGCATCAGCTCTGATGACCAAGAGCAGTTCAGGCACCGTGGAAGCAGCCTCTCTGAAGCACCGCACATTCCTCTCCTTCCATAATCTCCACGAGACCTAGGCGAAGAGCGAGTCGAGACCTCTCCCCTTGTTACCTGACCAGGTCGACCTGAGCCGCCTCCACCATCTGAGAACTGAATGTTCCGGTGGTGGCAAAGGCTAGCCAAGAGCGGTGCAGATATGGAACCAAACCTCCCGAGCGAAAGGACAACGGCATAGGAGCTGGTCAATAGTCTCCTATGCCTGATCACAAATGTAGCAATCCTCCCTGGACTCAAGGCCATGTCTAGCCCGACGATCGTTCGTTCAATGCTGTCTCCGGAACGATAGCCAGAGAAAGATTTTAACCAGTAGCGGAGCCCAGGTCTTCCAGATGAGTGTGCGCCCCCGGAATTTGATCGACCCAGCATGGAGCACATTGTATGCTGATTTTTCTGTGTAGGAGCCGTCCGGGGTCCACCTCCAAATCGTCCTGTCTGGCTGCTCGGTTAGGACTGCTTGTTCGGCGGCCTCCCAAATGTCCAGGTACTCAGCGATTGCGTCGGTGCCTAGAGCGCCGGAGATAGTCCTGGTCCATTGGCGCTCCTGCAGTCCTTGGCGAACTATGAGACAGGATCTGGCTCGTGCCGAGACATGAGCCATCAAATTTGGCCCCATGTCCGAAGGAGAAACCCCATTGAGCCATCTATCATCCGAGAACAAGGTGGAGGCGCCATCACCCAGCGCCGTGTAGGTTGAAGCTCTGAAGAACGCCTGTACTTCCGGATCCATCTTGATTGGTAGCTTGCTCCAAGCCCTCGCGGACTCGGTCTTTTGAAGCCAAAGCCACTTTAGCCTACAATGCGTACCCCGAAAGCCGGAGATCAGAGGTGCCAAGACCCCCCAGCTCGGTAGGTCTACACGCCGTTTGCTAGGCGACCATGCATTTTCCGCGTACTGATTCGTCCTTGCCAACCCAGAAAATTTTTCTACATATGGCGTCTATCTCCTTCCTCACCCAAGGAGGCAAGCTGTCCGCCATCATGGAATATATAGGAACTGCCCTTAGCACCGATTTAATCCAGACCAATCTTCCACTTCGCGCCATGAGTGAACCATGGCAGGGTGGCATTTTCCTAGCAACCCCTTCGACCATGGAATGGACCGCTGCCTTTGGAATTTTTTTGGTGCTCAACAGCAGGCCCAAGTACCTGATCGGAAAGTGTTGCACTTGACAGCCCAGGATGTTGACAATCTTCTCCGGGGCCTCCTCCCCACCATAAATCGGCGTGATCGAGCACTTTGCCAAGTTGGTTCTTAGGCCCGTGGCATCCCCAAACAGCCGTAGTATTTCTTTGATTGCTCTTGCCTCTTGGGTTGTTGGCCTGATGAAAATAATTGCATCATCGGCGTACAGGCTGCATTGGAATTTGACGGCCTGCGGTTCGGTCGGCCTCAGCACGCCGTCTCTGCTTGCTTTCTAGATCATTCTGTGCAAGACGTCCATGGCAATGATGAAGAGCATAGGCGAAAGGGAGTCACCCTGCCGAACCCCCCTGAGGTGCCTGATCGGCGGCCCTTGATGCCCATTGAGGATAACCCTGGATGACGAAGTTGCGAGCAGGGTACTGATCCATCTTCTCCATCTTGGGCCGAATCCTCTCGCTTCTAGAATGTCTAGCAGGAAGGGCCAAGAAAACGTATCAAAGGCTTTGGAGATATCAAGTTTCAGTAGCAACATGGGGATCTTGCGCTTCCTGATGAGTACTGACGCCCTTTGAATATACTTGAAATTGTCGTGGATCATGCGGTTCCGAATGAACGCATTCTGATTTTTATCAACCAAGTCATTCAGCTTTGGCGCGAGACGAAGTGCAAGAACCTTGGAGATCAGCTTCCCGAAACTGTGGATCATCGTAATTGGCCTGTAGTCTGCCGGAGCCGCCGCACCCACTTTCTTGGGCAGCAAGACAATAAAGCAGTTGTTCAGCCGGTGTAGGCCTCTCTGATCCCCATCCTGGAACGCCCTTACTGCTGCCATGACATCCTCTTGAATGACAGACCATGAGGATTTGTAGAACGCTCCAGTGAACCCATCTGGTCCCGGCGCCTTGTCCGCCGGCATCTCCTTTATGGCATTGAGCACCTCGTCCACTCCAATGTCGGCGTCTAGATCCTCAAGCTACATAGGCTGAATGCCCAAGGAGACAAAATTGATGGCCGACCCGCTGTTGACAGCCCTTCCAAACACCTGGACGAAGTGGTTTGTCATGACCATCTCCATTTGCTGATGATCAGTAACCAGGTGACCATCGACCGTGAGCGACGGTATGAAGTTTTGCCTCTTCCTGCCTCGCGCAATCAAATGGAAATATGCCGTGTTTGTGTCCCCCTCGCTAAGGTGTCGAATGCGTGATCGTTGGCGAGCCACGGTGCGTTCAAGGCTGGATAAGACCAAGCATTTTAGCTTCATCTTTCTCCACAGAGCTGCTTCCGCCTCGGACAACCCCCTCGTCTCCTGTGCCACCTCCAGCTGGTAGATGAGCTCTCTGGCCACCTCTAGCTGGTAGATGAGATACATATTTCTCATTGATAGCCAACTGTAGTTTAGGTTTGAGTGAAATTCGCAACTGCAAGTTGATTAAATATGTTAAATGTGAATATGTGTTACAACAACAACTTTTTTGAAAAAAATAACTGCTAGACAAATTGCCCTAAGACTGGATATGTATTTTTTTTAATCATGGCCATAGATCTTAGGATGGACGGCTAAAGATGTCTTTTATTTATATCTGTATTTAGATGGTATATGTAGAGATTTATTTTCCTAAAAGAAAATGGCCATATTTAGACGTGATGTAAGGGTGATGTCATCGAGCTAGTAAGGAGCAGGGCACGCACCGGCTTGGCATGGCACCGGCATGCAACTGTGCAAGGCGAAGGTGAGGTGGCTCTGATTCATGTACCGGCTTGGCGAGGTGGCTCTGATTCATGTACCGGCTTGGCATGGCACAAGCACCGAGTCCATACGTGATTTTTTTCAATTAAATAAACGGGAAAGTGGCCAGCACCGTACGCGCTTCTATTTAGTTGTGACCGTTTCCTTAGAGGAAGGTCGTTGCATTCGGAGCAAGATTCAGTTACTTTACAGAGCAAAGTCATGTCGTAACTTTCTTTCAATCTCCATGCTCCAGTTAACATCCGACGGCTCCAATACTTTTGAGGGCCGGCTCTTAATTTTTCAATCAGTTTTCTGGCCGCAGCACAGCAGGACGCACGGACACGGGCCCTTAGCGCAGGAAAGCGTCCGAACTCGCGGCAGAGCCCGCAGGGAGCGCCGTCGCCCGTCGCCATCGCGGGCACGGACGGCCGCGGGTGCCAAAAGCAGCGCCCATCGCCCCATCGGCACCATCATCGCGGGCATGCGTGCAGCATTGCGGATGTTGCGCTACTCGCTGTCGCGGATGACCGGAACTTGAGGCGTCGCGGGAGATGCGGGAGCGCCGTGGTGGGCAGCTGGGAGCCGCACTAGGAATGCATCGGCCTCCCGACGGACTGCACGGAGCTGCGGTCCCGCGCCAAGAAGCTCGCCGAGCTCCTGCGGCAGGCGACGCGGGCCAAGCTGTACGAGCGCCCCGCCACGCGCGTCAGGGCCGACACGGAGGGGGCGCTCCGGCCACAAGGCCGCGGGCATAGCCGCACGCTGCTTCCAGAGTCACTCCCGCCTCCGCCGCTTCTTCACGTTCAACCCGGTGTTCGCGCTCCCGCGCACCCTCACCCTGCTCAACACCGCGCTCGCCATCCGACGTCCAAAAACCTTTTCATGGAGTCCTCTCCATGCTGAGCAGCCACAGCCTTCTCAGAGCTGCACCGCACGCCGCGCCGCCGCTTAGTCTCGTGCCACACTAGGCCTCCCGCACCGTGTGCAGCTCCTGCTCAGCCCTCCCGCATGTCGCCGTCATTAGCCCCTTCGGAATTCGAGTCGTCACGGAGAAAATGGAGTCCCGCGCAGAGGAAGATCTCTCCGGCGTCGCGTCGTCCCGAAGGAGTGGGAGGTCCTCGCCGCCGTGGAGGAGATGGGCGCCACCATCTCAGGCGCAGTGCATCGCATGGACTGCCTGGGTGTAGTCCCGGCCACGGTGCGCGCTTTCCAGCCATGACGGAGCTCGATCGGTGCTGCTGCCGCCGATGCAAGAGCTCGCTGGCAAGGAGGCTGCGGACAACGTGGCCACCCGGTTGGTCGCGAGCGCAAGCGACGACTCCAAGGCCTGGTTGCCTGTGCCAACCGGACGGCGACGGCGAGGGCGCCAACGGGGCCTCCTGGGGCCATACTCTTCCTATTCAACATGCTCACCTCCATGGTCTGCCGCCGCCAGCACGCGTCCGCGCACGCCCAGCAGGCTGAAATGGCCAGGTTTAGAAATTATTTATGCTAGAAATCACTAGGTGCGTTAGATGTTAAATGGACGGACCAGATGAACGTAAAGTTATAGAACAAAGTTACTGAATTCGGGACGCCAACTCCACAGACGTGGGGTCGGACTCAGCAGGCGGGGCGAGCGAGATAACTCTACATACTTTTTATTGGGCGTCTAGTATTTTTGTGTATATGTATGTGTATGTGTATGTGTATGTGTATGTGTATGTGTATGTGTAAACGTAAATAGTAGATAGAAGTTTTTTTTCTATTTGGATTAGGACTCCTATTCACGTTAGTCGGGATGGGAGGATTTAGATTAGGATCCTAGTTAAGTTCTTTTCTATTTGATTAGGACTCTTATTCACGTTGGATGGGAGGAATTAGATTAGGATTCCTAGCCATCTCAAAACGCCCTACATATGCTATATATAAAACAGAGTTGTAGAGAGACGTACAAAGATAGTTTCTATATTTACGGAGTTAGTTAGGGGAAGATGGATAAAAAATGGATGGATAAAAAAAATAACCGGAAATTTTTCATCTTTATTATTAGATATAGATATAGATATAGATATAGATATAGATGTAGATTTGGTATAGATTTTGTCATCCAAAACGAAGAATCTAGGGATTTCTATTTTTTAAAAAAAAATTAGATAGATGCTAGAAACCAAACACATTATATTTTGCTTGTATTTGACATAACATCATTTATAATTCCGAGAATTCTTGAAATATTGTATTTGAGTTTTCGGTTAAATTGTTTTATGTGTCTGCTATATAAATGCATCGAGACTTCTCTACAATTGAGTGTGTTGATGGTCACTATTGCATAGATTCCACCATTGAATTTGTTGAAATAAATGGGGATTACACCAAAACTTATGTGCAATTTTATTTCAACCAATAAGGTTCTTTTTCTCGAATACGCAGGAGAGCTGCGTATCATTGCATTAAGAAGAAGACTTATAAAATACACCACGCACACCACGCACACACTTGACAAACAACGCGCATCTGGCGCGCTAGGTGGTCTAACAACCGGACCAACCTACCAGACTGCTCCCTGGTTCGATATTACATAAATGGAACAACCAATGTGCGAACACCGCTGCGCCCTACGGGTCTTCCATGAAGAGCTCACACGCGCGCTCGTTGACTGCTGAAAACAGCGCGTTAAGGGCCTCCACCTGGCTCGACGACAAGGTCCCATAACGCAAGGTGTCGAGTATCCCTTGGGCACAGGTGAAACCGTAGAGGCCGGCGGCGCAATCCCCAACCGCTGCTTGAGGAGTACCTCACCCCGCCGGGAGGGCGGTATGTGTGCCAACGGTTGGGCGGCAATCCGTGTGCTCCTGCGCCTGACAGGCAGGGGCCTCCTGGCTCTCGCGGCTGTCGTGGTGGAGAGAGCAGGGGCGGCTCCCGCTCGACCCGCACCTCATCAAGAAATTGCGCGAGGCGTCGAGCGGCCTCACGCGGCGTGGGCGTGTCTTCGCCAATTTCGACGTCGGGCTGACCCACCCGAGGAGGCTTGAGCAGCGTCAACTCCTGCGTCGACGGTTGAGGCGAGGGGACGGCTGCCACCAGAGGCGGCTCCGCGGACCCTGGTGGTGCGGCCGCGTCGCCAACCTCGACGTCGGGATGACCCACCCGAGGAGGTGTGAACTGCGTTAGCTCTGGTGGTGACGGGTGAGGTGAGAGGGCAACCGCCACCGAAGGCGGCTCTGGGAACCCCAGGGGGGCGGCCTCAATGGAGCAGCACACGACAAACGTGGTGGCTAGGAGCTCCTCCAGCATCGGGTCGAAGGAGGTGACCAAAGCAGGAGGACCATCGCCCGCGCACATCGCTTCCGCAAGCGGGTCGTGCTCCAGGAGGCACAGCGCGGGCGCCGACATGGTGGAGCCTGGCGGCGCTTGGGTGGCACCGGCCAAACGACCGTTGTCGTCGGTGGCGACACCCGTTGCCACCGCGATGCCGTCCGGCTGGGCGATGCCCATCCCACTGGGCAACTCGTCGACGGACCCTGTCGACCTCTCGCGACGCCTTCGATGCTTGCGTCGACCCCGCCCTCGCCACCGTCGACCACCGGTGGCGGGGGCGGAGGTGCTCGTCGTGGCTCCACCAAGACTACACAAACCACCAAGTTCTGCCGACCCTTGAAACGAACCACTGTATGACCGCCCGAAGCACGATCACCCACGCACCTTGGCTGCTTACAGTCATGTGCGATATGACGAAAGCCCCTGCACCGCAGACATCGCTGGGGCAGCCTGCAGGTGGCCACACGGTGCGCGGATGAGAGGCAGTTGAGGCACTTGCCGAGCAGATCGGTCGGGATGCGCCTCGGTGGTCGACGACTTGCCGGCTGACCCCCACGAGCTAGGCCAAGCGGCACAACCAAGGCAGTCGCCGGATGCATCTCCTGCCGGTGGAGGATCTCTCACCACCCGTCGGTGTCAGGGGCGGAGACCCGTCGATGGCGGCTGAGGCGGCGGCGTGCCAGGATGCGGCCCTCCACAGGTCGAGGCGGCATGCCGAGCACCAACTGTGGCCGCGGCCGACGGCACTTTCCCCCCATTGGCCAGCGTCCTGACGGCCCGGCGCCGCATCGCTGCCTGAAGGCGGAGGCCGCACGGGCAAACCGTTCACCAGCTGCGGACGCGGCCGGCTGCACCTCCTCCGCCGACGGTCGTGCCCCTGCCGCACGGAGTCCGCTCCAGCACGAGAGGAGGCCATGACTGCCTTCTCCGGGCGAAGCACGGCATCGAGGTAGCTCAAGGGGCAGTCGTCGCTGGACTCATCGCCGTCATCGTCCGCCCATCGGCGGTGCTTCGGACGGCCTCCCGAGGCAGGCCAGAAAGGAGCCGCGACCGTCGAGAGGGAGGAGGTGCTTGGGGTGGCCGGCGATGGCGTAGTGGTCTGCGTCGGACAGCAAGGCGACCCCGGAGGCGAACCAGTCACGGTGGAGAGGCCCGCGGGCCCCGACCAAGCAGCTGTCGTGGCGTACCCCGGAGCGGAGAGGCCCGCGGCACCATCGCCCTGCACCGGCAGTAGCGGGGAGGGGCCAGATCTGGCCCCCACGCATCCCAGCGCGTCCGCGAATGGCCGGGGAGGCGGGGAGGCGCTGCTGCAGGAGGCGGCCGCAGTGGCGGCGCCGGCGAAGCCCCCCAATGCGGCCCAGGTGGAGGTCCCAGGCGGCGGGGATGGGGGCTCCTGCGTCGGGGATGGCTGCTCGGTGGCCGGATCTGGGAGCAGCAGGTCTAACAACAAAGTATTTTGTATCTTACAGGGCCGAACATGCAAATTTAGAATATTTATGGGAATACAGCCATTGGGCAATAAGATATCACAACATTAGGACAAATATTGATTTGTCGATGTTCACAACTGAACATTAGATTAGAACAAAGCTTGCATGGTTAATTTTTTTGTGATCCGTGTATAAAGTAGTAAACTTATCTGGAAGAGCGGTCCATGGAAAGCAGATCCATATTTCTTTTTTTTCGAATACGCAAGAGCATTGCGTATCATTATATTAAGAAGGGAAAGAGTTTAAAAAACAAAGAGGCCACCGGCCAAAGAAGGGAAAACAGCGAAGCAACCAAAAGAAGAAGCACATGAACAACAAAAGACCCAGCCACCATAGCTTGGACGCTACTCTCACGACATCAGCAACTCCAAATTCTTTGCCCCTGCCCGCACCCACAGATCGGCATCAGCTCTGATGACCAAGAGCAGTTCAGGCACCGTGGAAGCAGCCTCTCTGAAGCACCGCACATTCCTCTCCTTCCATAATCTCCACGAGACCTAGGCGAAGAGCGAGTCGAGACCTCTCCCCTTGTTACCTGACCAGGTCGACCTGAGCCGCCTCCACCATCTGAGAACTGAATGTTCCGGTGGTGGCAAAGGCTAGCCAAGAGCGGTGCAGATATGGAACCAAACCTCCCGAGCGAAAGGACAACGGCATAGGAGCTGGTCAATAGTCTCCTATGCCTGATCACAAATGTAGCAATCCTCCCTGGACTCAAGGCCATGTCTAGCCCGACGATCGTTCGTTCAATGCTGTCTCCGGAACGATAGCCAGAGAAAGATTTTAACCAGTAGCGGAGCCCAGGTCTTCCAGATGAGTGTGCGCCCCCGGAATTTGATCGACCCAGCATGGAGCACATTGTATGCTGATTTTTCTGTGTAGGAGCCGTCCGGGGTCCACCTCCAAATCGTCCTGTCTGGCTGCTCGGTTAGGACTGCTTGTTCGGCGGCCTCCCAAATGTCCAGGTACTCAGCGATTGCGTCGGTGCCTAGAGCGCCGGAGATAGTCCTGGTCCATTGGCGCTCCTGCAGTCCTTGGCGAACTATGAGACAGGATCTGGCTCGTGCCGAGACATGAGCCATCAAATTTGGCCCCATGTCCGAAGGAGAAACCCCATTGAGCCATCTATCATCCGAGAACAAGGTGGAGGCGCCATCACCCAGCGCCGTGTAGGTTGAAGCTCTGAAGAACGCCTGTACTTCCGGATCCATCTTGATTGGTAGCTTGCTCCAAGCCCTCGCGGACTCGGTCTTTTGAAGCCAAAGCCACTTTAGCCTACAATGCGTACCCCGAAAGCCGGAGATCAGAGGTGCCAAGACCCCCCAGCTCGGTAGGTCTACACGCCGTTTGCTAGGCGACCATGCATTTTCCGCGTACTGATTCGTCCTTGCCAACCCAGAAAATTTTTCTACATATGGCGTCTATCTCCTTCCTCACCCAAGGAGGCAAGCTGTCCGCCATCATGGAATATATAGGAACTGCCCTTAGCACCGATTTAATCCAGACCAATCTTCCACTTCGCGCCATGAGTGAACCATGGCAGGGTGGCATTTTCCTAGCAACCCCTTCGACCATGGAATGGACCGCTGCCTTTGGAATTTTTTTGGTGCTCAACAGCAGGCCCAAGTACCTGATCGGAAAGTGTTGCACTTGACAGCCCAGGATGTTGACAATCTTCTCCGGGGCCTCCTCCCCACCATAAATCGGCGTGATCGAGCACTTTGCCAAGTTGGTTCTTAGGCCCGTGGCATCCCCAAACAGCCGTAGTATTTCTTTGATTGCTCTTGCCTCTTGGGTTGTTGGCCTGATGAAAATAATTGCATCATCGGCGTACAGGCTGCATTGGAATTTGACGGCCTGCGGTTCGGTCGGCCTCAGCACGCCGTCTCTGCTTGCTTTCTAGATCATTCTGTGCAAGACGTCCATGGCAATGATGAAGAGCATAGGCGAAAGGGAGTCACCCTGCCGAACCCCCCTGAGGTGCCTGATCGGCGGCCCTTGATGCCCATTGAGGATAACCCTGGATGACGAAGTTGCGAGCAGGGTACTGATCCATCTTCTCCATCTTGGGCCGAATCCTCTCGCTTCTAGAATGTCTAGCAGGAAGGGCCAAGAAAACGTATCAAAGGCTTTGGAGATATCAAGTTTCAGTAGCAACATGGGGATCTTGCGCTTCCTGATGAGTACTGACGCCCTTTGAATATACTTGAAATTGTCGTGGATCATGCGGTTCCGAATGAACGCATTCTGATTTTTATCAACCAAGTCATTCAGCTTTGGCGCGAGACGAAGTGCAAGAACCTTGGAGATCAGCTTCCCGAAACTGTGGATCATCGTAATTGGCCTGTAGTCTGCCGGAGCCGCCGCACCCACTTTCTTGGGCAGCAAGACAATAAAGCAGTTGTTCAGCCGGTGTAGGCCTCTCTGATCCCCATCCTGGAACGCCCTTACTGCTGCCATGACATCCTCTTGAATGACAGACCATGAGGATTTGTAGAACGCTCCAGTGAACCCATCTGGTCCCGGCGCCTTGTCCGCCGGCATCTCCTTTATGGCATTGAGCACCTCGTCCACTCCAATGTCGGCGTCTAGATCCTCAAGCTACATAGGCTGAATGCCCAAGGAGACAAAATTGATGGCCGACCCGCTGTTGACAGCCCTTCCAAACACCTGGACGAAGTGGTTTGTCATGACCATCTCCATTTGCTGATGATCAGTAACCAGGTGACCATCGACCGTGAGCGACGGTATGAAGTTTTGCCTCTTCCTGCCTCGCGCAATCAAATGGAAATATGCCGTGTTTGTGTCCCCCTCGCTAAGGTGTCGAATGCGTGATCGTTGGCGAGCCACGGTGCGTTCAAGGCTGGATAAGACCAAGCATTTTAGCTTCATCTTTCTCCACAGAGCTGCTTCCGCCTCGGACAACCCCCTCGTCTCCTGTGCCACCTCCAGCTGGTAGATGAGCTCTCTGGCCACCTCTAGCTGGTAGATGAGATACATATTTCTCATTGATAGCCAACTGTAGTTTAGGTTTGAGTGAAATTCGCAACTGCAAGTTGATTAAATATGTTAAATGTGAATATGTGTTACAACAACAACTTTTTTGAAAAAAATAACTGCTAGACAAATTGCCCTAAGACTGGATATGTATTTTTTTTAATCATGGCCATAGATCTTAGGATGGACGGCTAAAGATGTCTTTTATTTATATCTGTATTTAGATGGTATATGTAGAGATTTATTTTCCTAAAAGAAAATGGCCATATTTAGACGTGATGTAAGGGTGATGTCATCGAGCTAGTAAGGAGCAGGGCACGCACCGGCTTGGCATGGCACCGGCATGCAACTGTGCAAGGCGAAGGTGAGGTGGCTCTGATTCATGTACCGGCTTGGCGAGGTGGCTCTGATTCATGTACCGGCTTGGCATGGCACAAGCACCGAGTCCATACGTGATTTTTTTCAATTAAATAAACGGGAAAGTGGCCAGCACCGTACGCGCTTCTATTTAGTTGTGACCGTTTCCTTAGAGGAAGGTCGTTGCATTCGGAGCAAGATTCAGTTACTTTACAGAGCAAAGTCATGTCGTAACTTTCTTTCAATCTCCATGCTCCAGTTAACATCCGACGGCTCCAATACTTTTGAGGGCCGGCTCTTAATTTTTCAATCAGTTTTCTGGCCGCAGCACAGCAGGACGCACGGACACGGGCCCTTAGCGCAGGAAAGCGTCCGAACTCGCGGCAGAGCCCGCAGGGAGCGCCGTCGCCCGTCGCCATCGCGGGCACGGACGGCCGCGGGTGCCAAAAGCAGCGCCCATCGCCCCATCGGCACCATCATCGCGGGCATGCGTGCAGCATTGCGGATGTTGCGCTACTCGCTGTCGCGGATGACCGGAACTTGAGGCGTCGCGGGAGATGCGGGAGCGCCGTGGTGGGCAGCTGGGAGCCGCACTAGGAATGCATCGGCCTCCCGACGGACTGCACGGAGCTGCGGTCCCGCGCCAAGAAGCTCGCCGAGCTCCTGCGGCAGGCGACGCGGGCCAAGCTGTACGAGCGCCCCGCCACGCGCGTCAGGGCCGACACGGAGGGGGCGCTCCGGCCACAAGGCCGCGGGCATAGCCGCACGCTGCTTCCAGAGTCACTCCCGCCTCCGCCGCTTCTTCACGTTCAACCCGGTGTTCGCGCTCCCGCGCACCCTCACCCTGCTCAACACCGCGCTCGCCATCCGACGTCCAAAAACCTTTTCATGGAGTCCTCTCCATGCTGAGCAGCCACAGCCTTCTCAGAGCTGCACCGCACGCCGCGCCGCCGCTTAGTCTCGTGCCACACTAGGCCTCCCGCACCGTGTGCAGCTCCTGCTCAGCCCTCCCGCATGTCGCCGTCATTAGCCCCTTCGGAATTCGAGTCGTCACGGAGAAAATGGAGTCCCGCGCAGAGGAAGATCTCTCCGGCGTCGCGTCGTCCCGAAGGAGTGGGAGGTCCTCGCCGCCGTGGAGGAGATGGGCGCCACCATCTCAGGCGCAGTGCATCGCATGGACTGCCTGGGTGTAGTCCCGGCCACGGTGCGCGCTTTCCAGCCATGACGGAGCTCGATCGGTGCTGCTGCCGCCGATGCAAGAGCTCGCTGGCAAGGAGGCTGCGGACAACGTGGCCACCCGGTTGGTCGCGAGCGCAAGCGACGACTCCAAGGCCTGGTTGCCTGTGCCAACCGGACGGCGACGGCGAGGGCGCCAACGGGGCCTCCTGGGGCCATACTCTTCCTATTCAACATGCTCACCTCCATGGTCTGCCGCCGCCAGCACGCGTCCGCGCACGCCCAGCAGGCTGAAATGGCCAGGTTTAGAAATTATTTATGCTAGAAATCACTAGGTGCGTTAGATGTTAAATGGACGGACCAGATGAACGTAAAGTTATAGAACAAAGTTACTGAATTCGGGACGCCAACTCCACAGACGTGGGGTCGGACTCAGCAGGCGGGGCGAGCGAGATAACTCTTCATACTTTTTATTGGGCGTCTAGTATTTTTGTGTATATGTATGTGTATGTGTATGTGTATGTGTATGTGTAAACGTAAATAGTAGATAGAAGTTTTTTTTCTATTTGGATTAGGACTCCTATTCACGTTAGTCGGGATGGGAGGATTTAGATTAGGATCCTAGTTAAGTTCTTTTCTATTTGATTAGGACTCTTATTCACGTTGGATGGGAGGAATTAGATTAGGATTCCTAGCCATCTCAAAACGCCCTACATATGCTATATATAAAACAGAGTTGTAGAGAGACGTATAAAGATAGTTTCTATATTTACGGAGTTAGTTAGGGGAAGATGGATAAAAAATGGATGGATAAAAAAAATAACCGGAAATTTTTCATCTTTATTATTAGATATAGATATAGATATAGATATAGATATAGATGTAGATTTGGTATAGATTTTGTCATCCAAAACGAAGAATCTAGGGATTTCTATTTTTTTAAAAAAAAATTAGATAGATGCTAGAAACCAAACACATTATATTTTGCTTGTATTTGACATAACATCATTTATAATTCCGAGAATTCTTGAAATATTGTATTTGAGTTTTCGGTTAAATTGTTTTATGTGTCTGCTATATAAATGCATCGAGACTTCTCTACAATTGAGTGTGTTGATGGTCACTATTGCATAGATTCCACCATTGAATTTGTTGAAATAAATGGGGATTACACCAAAACTTATGTGCAATTTTATTTCAACCAATAAGGTTCTTTTTCTCGAATACGCAGGAGAGCTGCGTATCATTGCATTAAGAAGAAGACTTATAAAATACACCACGCACACCACGCACACACTTGACAAACAACGCGCATCTGGCGCGCTAGGTGGTCTAACAACCGGACCAACCTACCAGACTGCTCCCTGGTTCGATATTACATAAATGGAACAACCAATGTGCGAACACCGCTGCGCCCTACGGGTCTTCCATGAAGAGCTCACACGCGCGCTCGTTGACTGCTGAAAACAGCGCGTTAAGGGCCTCCACCTGGCTCGACGACAAGGTCCCATAACGCAAGGTGTCGAGTATCCCTTGGGCACAGGTGAAACCGTAGAGGCCGGCGGCGCAATCCCCAACCGCTGCTTGAGGAGTACCTCACCCCGCCGGGAGGGCGGTATGTGTGCCAACGGTTGGGCGGCAATCCGTGTGCTCCTGCGCCTGACAGGCAGGGGCCTCCTGGCTCTCGCGGCTGTCGTGGTGGAGAGAGCAGGGGCGGCTCCCGCTCGACCCGCACCTCATCAAGAAATTGCGCGAGGCGTCGAGCGGCCTCACGCGGCGTGGGCGTGTCTTCGCCAATTTCGACGTCGGGCTGACCCACCCGAGGAGGCTTGAGCAGCGTCAACTCCTGCGTCGACGGTTGAGGCGAGGGGACGGCTGCCACCAGAGGCGGCTCCGCGGACCCTGGTGGTGCGGCCGCGTCGCCAACCTCGACGTCGGGATGACCCACCCGAGGAGGTGTGAACTGCGTTAGCTCTGGTGGTGACGGGTGAGGTGAGAGGGCAACCGCCACCGAAGGCGGCTCTGGGAACCCCAGGGGGGCGGCCTCAATGGAGCAGCACACGACAAACGTGGTGGCTAGGAGCTCCTCCAGCATCGGGTCGAAGGAGGCGACCAAAGCAGGAGGACCATCGCCCGCGCACATCGCTTCCGCAAGCGGGTCGTGCTCCAGGAGGCACAGCGCGGGCGCCGACATGGTGGAGCCTGGCGGCGCTTGGGTGGCACCGGCCAAACGACCGTTGTCGTCGGTGGCGACACCCGTTGCCACCGCGATGCCGTCCGGCTGGGCGATGCCCATCCCACTGGGCAACTCGTCGACGGACCCTGTCGACCTCTCGCGACGCCTTCGATGCTTGCGTCGACCCCGCCCTCGCCACCGTCGACCACCGGTGGCGGGGGCGGAGGTGCTCGTCGTGGCTCCACCAAGACTACACAAACCACCAAGTTCTGCCGACCCTTGAAACGAACCACTGTATGACCGCCCGAAGCACGATCACCCACGCACCTTGGCTGCTTACAGTCATGTGCGATATGACGAAAGCCCCTGCACCGCAGACATCGCTGGGGCAGCCTGCAGGTGGCCACACGGTGCGCGGATGAGAGGCAGTTGAGGCACTTGCCGAGCAGATCGGTCGGGATGCGCCTCGGTGGTCGACGACTTGCCGGCTGACCCCCACGAGCTAGGCCAAGCGGCACAACCAAGGCAGTCGCCGGATGCATCTCCTGCCGGTGGAGGATCTCTCACCACCCGTCGGTGTCAGGGGCGGAGACCCGTCGATGGCGGCTGAGGCGGCGGCGTGCCAGGATGCGGCCCTCCACAGGTCGAGGCGGCATGCCGAGCACCAACTGTGGCCGCGGCCGACGGCACTTTCCCCCCATTGGCCAGCGTCCTGACGGCCCGGCGCCGCATCGCTGCCTGAAGGCGGAGGCCGCACGGGCAAACCGTTCACCAGCTGCGGACGCGGCCGGCTGCACCTCCTCCGCCGACGGTCGTGCCCCTGCCGCACGGAGTCCGCTCCAGCACGAGAGGGGGCCATGACTGCCTTCTCCGGGCGAAGCACGGCATCGAGGTAGCTCAAGGGGCAGTCGTCGCTGGACTCATCGCCGTCATCGTCCGCCCATCGGCGGTGCTTCGGACGGCCTCCCGAGGCAGGCCAGAAAGGAGCCGCGACCGTCGAGAGGGAGGAGGTGCTTGGGGTGGCCGGCGATGGCGTAGTGGTCTGCGTCGGACAGCAAGGCGACCCCGGAGGCGAACCAGTCACGGTGGAGAGGCCCGCGGGCCCCGACCAAGCAGCTGTCGTGGCGTACCCCGGAGCGGAGAGGCCCGCGGCACCATCGCCCTGCACCGGCAGTAGCGGGGAGGGGCCAGATCTGGCCCCCACGCATCCCAGCGCATCCGCGAATGGCCGGTGAGGCGGGGAGGCGCTGCTGCAGGAGGCGGCCGCAGTGGCGGCGCCGGCGAAGCCCCCCAATGCGGCCCAGGTGGAGGTCCCAGGCGGCGGGGATGGGGGCTCCTGCGTCGGGGATGGCTGCTCGGTGGCCGGATCTGGGAGCAGCAGGTCTACAGCGGCCAATTCTGACCCCGGCGAGACGGCGGCGGTCGGCACGAGCGGTGGCACGGGATCCTGAGCAGCGAAGCTCGCGGGGTTGCCAGCCGAGGGGAGGGGGAGGGGGAGGGGGAGGAGGGGGCGGCGGCTGGTGCGGGAGCAGAGCGGACCGCCTGGGGTTGGGAGCGGGAGCAGGAGTTAGCCGAAAAGGAAGCAACCAATAAAGTTCCACATGTACATGGAGAGTATTTGTATGCAGCGATGTACACAATGAAAATGAGCAGAAATGAGCACATAGGTCGGGTGACCGTGCCCCGAGCCCAACCAGGCTCAATCTTAGTCCAGCACTAGAAAACACACTCGTGAGCTATCATATGTGTTCGATCAACTTCGATTCATTTCCGAAGACCGAGATGATCGTCACTTGGATCCATGACCCACGTCCGCATGTCAAAGAAACACAGACTTGTCCAAGCAACACCCACGAGATCATCCAAGGCCAACTCTGCACACATAAAGATGGATGGCCAGGGAAGCACTGCGGAGGTCGTTTGACCATGCATAGGGTAAACCGATCCTACCTTGGTGCTCAATCCACCGTCACCGAACTCCTACTTCCCTTTTTACCAGTAACCTCTATTAGACCTTTGGTTGTTAATTGAGATACATTTAAGAATCATATTCATTAAAGTCTTGACCATAGTATTCTCGAGGATAAAAATATGACACTGCTGAATCTTCTCCACGTGGGCATAAGAACTATCAACAAATTGCATCGTGTCTTGGACTGACTGTCCTGCAGAGGAACCTCTACCGCACAGATGTGTGCATTGCTGTGCGCGAGTTCAAATTGGCAGTACACAAAAGGCAGGCCTGAAAACTGCAAAGATATCATGTGACCTGATTTTTTGGATATCATGTGGTCAAAACTCAAAACAAAGCTGAATTCCGTGCTTCTGGCTATTATGTTTCCACATTTTTTTGGGGGGTCGGTAGGTAGCCACAACATTGCCGGCCCTACTGACATATGGCTCTCAAAAGAAGTTGGTTTTCCTTGAGCAAAAATGTAGCAGCCAGTACCACACGGCCCACGGGTGATAGTTTGGTACCAAGACAAAGCTGTTGGTTGCTTTCTAATGTCTTTCAGTCCAATTTCGCCTCCTAACAGTTTAGATCTTTTCCCCTGCTTGCTCTGTGGCGTCACAAGCTTGTTTACTGGTGGCTGTCCTCCGTGCTCGAGCTACGCGGATCGAGCGATCGTCTCCAGAATCCAAATGAGGCAGGCGATTTTTCACCGTATTTCGCCCAAAAACCGTGCTGCTTCCACTTGCAGGGTAACTGCGACTCCACGTAACAAAATGGTTTTGAATTTCCAATGGCTCTCCTGAGCTTTCTGTCTGAACCCACGTGGCCACATCCTACCCAAGCACAAGCATAACAGAACGTTTCAACCAAGAGGGACCAGCAGAGATAAGGTGTCCCGGGCGTAAACAGAGTGGTTCTTCCACTCCCAGCCTCTAGTTCTTCTTCCTCCAGAGCGATGGCCAAATGCTACTCAGATTGGTCCCCGATTTCGCCTCTCCATCCATCGCGAAGAACGCCGCCGCAATCCCACGCCTCCCCGTGCACGATCAGGCGGTCCTTCGTGCTCCACTGCTCCAGGGCCTGTGCTCCTCTCCTCGAGCCCAAGAACCTGCCCGCCGATGAGTTCGAGGCCGTGCCGGCGGCGACGCCGGTGTCGCCGCTGCCGGACGCCGCCCCGAAGCTGGGGATATCCAACAAGTTCATCCGAGGCCTCTGCGGCGACCCGCAGACCGAGCAGCTGGCCTTCGAGGGCTACAGGAGGGCGCTGCTGCAGCCGGAGTTCCGGCTGGAGAAGAAGACGGCCAACGCGCTGACCCTGCAGTTGCTCAGGGACAAGCAGTGGGGTTCGCTGGAGCTGCTGGTCGAGGACTTCAGGGCCTACGGCGTGCTCCCGGAGAAGCGGA
Organism: Saccharum hybrid cultivar R570; assembly: GCA_038087645.1. NCBI lineage: Eukaryota > Viridiplantae > Streptophyta > Magnoliopsida > Poales > Poaceae > Saccharum > Saccharum hybrid cultivar. The sequence continues at coordinate 15,393,701 of JAQSUU010000563.1, forward strand.
CGTGCGCGCGCCTCGTCGCCTGCTGCATCAGGGCGAGGAGGTTCGGCCTCGCCGACGCCGTGCTCGGAGCCGTCGAAGCCAAGAAGGGAGCCGCCGCTGCCATGGCCTTCAGCGCGGCCATGCAGGCGTACAACAGGCTGCACATGTACTCGAGCACGGTGCTGCTGTACGGGCGGGCGAGGGTGGCTCGCCTGCCGCTCAACGTCGACGCCTACCGCGCCGTGATGGCGGCGTGTGGCGCGCTGGGCGAGCCGGACATGGTGGCCTCGCTGTTCAAGCTGTACAGGTCCCACAAGTGGTACCCCTCCGACGCCTGCGTGGAGACGTACGCCATCGTCTGCGACGCGCTGGGAAAGGCCGGCAGAGCCCTGGATGCTCTGCGGTGCCTGCGCGAGATGGAAGCGGATGGGCTCTCGCCCGACGCCGCCATCTACTCCTCCGTCATCGGCGCTCTGGCCGATGCTCGAGAAAAGGCGGCGGCGGAGGACCTGTACCACGAAGCGTGGCACAGCAAGATGCTCGGAGACCCCGACATGTTCTTGAAGCTGACCATCATGCACGCCGAGGCTGGTCTGGTTGAGTCGACAATAGAGGTCGCGAAGGACATGAGGCAGATCGGCCTGAGGGTCACGGACTGCATCCTCTGTACCATCATCAGTGGCTTCGTGAAGAGGAGAGGCCTGAAGCCAGCCATCAGAGCATATGACAAGCTGGTCTCCATAGGGTGTGAGCCTGGCCAGGTCACCTACGCATCAGTCATCAACGTGTACTGCCGGCTTGGGCGCAGCGACAGAGCAGAGGCCGTCTTCTCAGAGATGATCGAGCGAGGCTTCGACAAGTGTGTGGTCGCCTATGGCAACATGATCTCGATGTATGGCAAGATCAGGAGAGCCTCGGAGGCCATGAGGCTGCTGGCCTTGATGAAGCAGAATGGGTGCGAGCCCAATGTCTTCGTGTACAACGCCCTGCTCGACATGCACGGCAGGCTGGGGAACTCGAAGCAGGCGGAGAAGATCTGGAAGGAGATGATGCGGCGCAAGATCTGGCCTGACCGGATCAGCTACACGGCCATCATCCTGGCGAACAACAGGGCCGGGGAGCTGAACCGGTGCATGGAGCTGTACCAGGAGTACAGAGAGACCGGAGGAAAGGTGGACAAGGTCATGGCTGGCCTCATGGTTGGGGTGCTCTCCAAGAGCAGCAGGTTCAACGAGCTCATCGAGCTGCTCAAGGACATGAGCGGGACAAAGCTGGACCGGAGGCTGTACATGAGCGCCCAGAGAAGCCTCAGGGATGCCGGGCTGGAGGTTCATGTCAAGTGGCTCCAGAGTAACTTCACCTTCATGGAAGAGAAAACTTGATGCCAGGTGCCAGGAGTTCTTGCTGTGCATATTCAGCACCCAAGTATATCGGGCGCCTGAAAAAGTATTGCTCTGTAAATGGAAACATAAAAAACAAAAGGTAAATATTTGCTTGCCTCAGTGCTCTCTTCCGAAGCTTGTATGCTATTGCTGCACAATTCCGACATTCATTGGCTCTGGTGAATAGCGATGTAAATGTAATTTAAGGGATGCCAACTTTGTACCAGTAATGATCTGATTCCGAAATTCTTGAACAGATTGCCTAGTTCAGTAGCTCTGCATGTCAGATTTACTGAAACTGTTGTACCATAGCCACTTTGGGCAAATGTAGCTTTGTATCTATAATGAGAAAATCATATTATATTTTGGTACTACTCCTATATATGTGTCAATACTCTATAGAACATTCACATGTTTTATATCATGAATGTCATATCTTCTACTCTGCCAGCTCCTCTTCCTGCTGCTACTTGCCAGCAGCTTTCACTACCAAGAATAAGAAGCATCACTTCTCTGTTCTCTCTGTCTAGCGATGCTGCATGTTTTGACGAAACTGGAGGGGCCAAAGCCCCTACAGGGATTTATTGAAAACCAAACTTACAAGTTTACTAAATTACAAAAACAACAACACCGCTTCAAGAGACCCAAAAAGAGAGGATACAAAAGAGGACTATAACAGATTCTGGATCCATAGATCAAGGAGAGCTGAGTGTTTAGCTTTTGCCCTCAGAGTGAGCAACTTCATCTCTTTTCTGAAGGTCTCTTTCACAGAATGCAAGTTGGGTTGAATGTTGCTGAAAAATTAGATCATTCCTCGCATTCCAAATGGCCCAAGGCAACATGATTGCCACCATCATAAAGAACTTTGGGTGGGACTGATTTCTGATAGCTTGCAAAGCACCTTGAAAAGGTATGTCTTCTTCTAGAGTTATATGGACCAAATTCCAACAACTTTTGGCGAAAGAGAAGGTGATGAATAAGTGGTGAGCAGTCTCAACTTCGGCTTGACAGAGAAGAGAGAACACAGTTATACGATTCTAGCTACATATTTTTTCCTTTTGAGTATATTCCTTGTGCTCAGTCTCTCAATAAGAAGAAGCCAGGAAAAAAACTCTGTGTTTTGGCTGGCAGAAGCACTCCCAAATCTACTTGAACTCTTGATGAACTTGTTCATGTCCAATTAAGTCCAATCAAACTCAAGTAGGCCCTAGCAGCTGAGAAATTCCTGAATGGTGTATGATTATGGAGAACAAGAAACCAACCAGAAAAGATAATCATAAATTCTAGTAGCAGCTGCTAGTAAGTAGTAATCCAAGAGGCGGTGAGGCGGTGATCGGGACTCCGGCAGGCCGCAGCGCTTTGCCCTGCTCCAACCAACAGGCCACCGCCGTCCGGGGAGGACAAGACCACTACATCTTCGCTGACATCGTCGCCTGCCTCCGTCCACCACCCATCAGAGCCCAGCTTGAAGACAGCTAGCTCGCGGCCGCCCCCGCTCCACGCCGCCATCAGCATCTCGCCACCGTGCCGCTGGACGAGGCACTGGCCGTCCCACGTGTGCGCGAGGGCGTGGAGCGCGTCCCGACGCGTGGGCATCTTGCGCAGAGGCGAGACGAGATCGAACACCGCGACGCGTCCGTAGTGGCTGACGAGGTAGAACGCCCCGTTCTGGTACGCCACGTCGACGGCGCTGAACGCTCCCGGCGCGAAAGCGAGGGTCGTCCACGAGGTGTCCGCCGTCAGTTTGCAGAACACAGCCTCTTCGGGGGCGAGAAGGACCATGACCGTGCAGTCACCGTCGACGGACGGGTTCGACGACAAGGCGCCCTTGCGCACCTCCGGCTCGGACAGCCGGCGGCACAGGGCGCGGTAGCCGGTAGGCGCAGTCTTCCCACCTCTCCCTGGCGCCCCTCTGCATGAAGCGAGTGCACGCCCACGTCTCGCCACGAGACGTCAGCGGCGGGAGTTGGATGCACACCCGCGTGGCCGGATTGAGCATCCACACGTCGGGCCACCGCTCCAGTATGAACCAGCCGTGCGACGAGCCGCAGCACCGCTTGCCTCTGGTCTCCGGCAGATCAAACTCGTGCACGGTCCCGTCAGAGATGTCCAGGAAGGCCCGGGTGCAGCTCTCGTTGCGGGGGGCGTACGGGAGCATCAGCCACGGCGGCGTGGACTTCGGGCGCAGATGAACGCCATGATTTGCACACAGCCCGGAGGCGGACGTAGTCTTTGCTGCCGGGCGTCCTCTTCGCGACCATGTCCAGCAGGTCGTCCGGCAGGTCTGCCCAACCTTGAACCATGGCCATCGTAAGGGTCGAGGTAGGCAGAGAAGCTGCGCATTCCATGCTTTCTTGGCTCAAAGTTAAGGAAGCACCCAATTTCTTGCTTCTTGCGTTGGAGCCTGAAGAACCAAGAGATTTATGTAGCGTGATCAAACAGTTTGAGAGACACTTTTTTTTATAAACTTGTTTCCAAGAAACTTACTTATTTATATACTAGGTAAATACCCGTGCGCTGCAACGGGAACATATTGTGGGGGCGATTGCATGAAGCCGGGGTGGACATCGCGCGTGGGGCTAGTGCCGAGTGGACGATATGTTTTAGTTGTAGAGACAGAGATAGAGATTTTAGAAAGATAAGCAATAATTTTTTTACAAGTTTGTCTTTTTACAATACATGTTATCTGGTATTTTTTCCCGTTGCAACACATGAGCATTCACCTTAATCATAACAAGTTTGTATTTCACAATACATGTTTTACAATAGACTGTACAATTAAGAATATAATCACTCAATAGTTTGACCAAGAGAGCGTGCTTTGTATGGACACCAAGCTGCAGCTGATCAGCAATCAAAAATGATCCAGAAGATTTTAAAATCCAAGATGCGGCATCTGACTTCTTGCAGCTGAAGCATGCAGATGGCTCAAGCTGTAGTTAGAAGTATCCTGCATATAAGTTATTTGTTAATGTTTAAAGTTAAAGTATTATTGATATTGTATCGACGTGTGATGCATTACCTTTTTTATGGAGTTAGAACCTCTTTATATACGATATTCTTTGTGAATATATCCTTTGTCGGTTTCTTCTTCCCCTTCCCTTTTTCCTTTTCCTTGTTCACGTCCTTCTGAGCAACCGGCACGGCTAGAATCCTGATGTTCGATCTTGCCGTAGCTCTTGATAGTGCCACATACAATTGGCCGTGCGAGAACACTGGTTCTGACAAGTATACCCCAACGTTAGGTATAGTCTGCCCCTATGCCTTGTTAACAGTCATCGTGAAGCTGAGTCGAATAGGGAACTGCTTTCGCTTAAATTGGAAAGGGAACATCTCGTCGTCCGACGGGCATAAGGGTATGCGAGGCAGAAAAACCCGCTTTCCAGCGTGCTGTCCCAACACAATTTCTGCGTCTATGGTATTCTTTTGGAACCCTCGTATGATAAGCCTGGTACCATTACAAAGTCCGTTCGCAGGATCAATGTTCCTAAGCAATATGACCGGACAACCAATCTTCAGCTTCAACACATGTGGAGGTAAACCATTGGGTGTCAAAGTGTTAAGGAATTCCTCTGGGTAGTAGTTATGTGGATCATCCACCGCACAGTCAAAGCTATGGTACACCATCTCATCCCCGTGAAAACGGCCTATCATCTTCATATTAATCATATCAACCCAGTCGTTTCGCGTAGATAAGATCGCTCGAGAGGTGATATAATCTTTGCTTCTCATATTCGCATTGAGGTTAGGAAATATGCAATCAATTAGAGTATCAAGGTCACTATCTTGCCCGGTGTGTGGTATGCATATATCATGAGGAAGAAGGATTTCATCATTAACAGTCGCCTCCTCAGATCCCCCACCGACGCGCAACAAGTATTCTGCAAACCACGGGTCGCTCTTTGCCCTCATGTTGCGCACCAGTTTTAGATGTCGCATTAAATCCCAAAGGTACGACATACGCAGCGAGGCACCGACCACTTGAGCCCTCGACCCTCTCCGAACAACGGGAAGAACCTGTCTGAAATCTCCACCGAACACCACGGTCTTCCCACCGAACGGCAGCTCTGGTCGGTCCATTATATCACGGAGACTGTTGTCCAGCGCCTCGATAGACTGCCTCTTTGTCATGCTAGCCTCGTCCCAAATAATGAGAGATGATGCTCGAAGCAGCTTGGCAGTACCACTCTATTTCGTGAAGGTGCAAAAGGCTCCATTATCAATGGTGAGGGGAATCTTGAAGCGCGAGTGGGCAGTTCTACCACCAGGCATTATTGAGGCTGCGACACCAGATGTAGCTGTTGCCACAGCAATCTTTTTCTGACTGCGTATAGTAGCGAGAAGTGCTCTATACAAATAAGTCTTTCCGGTCCCGCCAGGACCATCCACAAAGAAGAGACCCCCGTCCTCGGTATCAACCGAGGACATGATCTCATCGTATGCAGCCCGCTGCTCCTCGTTAAGGGTGTCTGATAAAGCCACATCATCCTCGTTAGCCTCAATGCTAGCCTCCTCAAAAATCTCTCTAGGAATATCACGAGAGGCGTCATATGTGTCGTCGATATCAGGAAGTGGGTACATCTTTATATCCTTCTGCATTGATTGTAGTAATTTTCGAATATCCATGAGGACCATCTGCTCCACCATGAAGATGGATTGATTATTGCGCCTGTAGTCCTGCGACATTGCCTCCTTGTGTTTCTCCCACAGTCCAAACACATCACTGGGCTCACAAAATACCAATATTGTTGCAAAGAGCCTTCGCAGCGCATATGGCATCATCCACTCGGTTGCCTCAGCGAGACTCTCGTTCAACGTGTTGTCCTCTTCGATTAAGCCCCTTCTTTCTGCAGCTTCACGAAAGGTCGGTAGGATTTTGCCGTCCACGGTCCTTAGACACTCAAAAGAGGTTGCACCTGCCATGTGGTTCAGGAGAACCCTAAGATAATAACGCTCCCCCTCGGCTGGATTGGCAGACACGATTCTTCCAATCTGTCGTAATGTATCACGACGTACCCTATTTTGCCAAACTTTGCCCTGTGCTTGCCACGTATAGAACTCGGGAAAGTCCCGATACAATATACCTCGAGCTGTTTCATCTGTCCTGTTCTTCTCGAAGTACGCGGTAAGCATTGACTTGTCAGCACCTGGACGATCAAGCACTCGTCGAATCCCCTGCCGCCGGTGAAATGATATCATGTGCATGTCTGGAAGATGTAGCTGTAAGGACAAAACAGAAGGATATCTATCACTCAAATCAAACCCGTATATCCTCCACAAGGCTTCTGGAGGGGTTACCCATCTAGCATCCCTGTACTGCTTGATCTCATCAATGTTTCCTTCACTATCCTCCTTGCCAGCCTCTCTCATAGCCACAGACGCCCGGTCATGACCCTTGTAAATGTACTTAAACAGATACTTGACTGCCTTGATGCTCCCACATGCCTCAACATTGATGTGGCAGTTGAATAGACGGAGGAGATATGGGTTGTAAGGCACAACCCATCTGTTGTCAAGCTCGTGTCCGCGAACTTTTTCTTTTCGGCCATCTTCACGCCATCTGTAAACAGGATATGAATCCTTGCCTTGTACTGTGACATCGCAGAAAGGTCTAGGGTAACGGTTCTTGCAGGAATCACGACCCTTTGTGCATGGACAATCACGATTAAGCACTCCGCAAGGGCCATGCATCATATGTTTGGTAACCATCCTGTACAAGACTGGGTACTTCTTCTTGTTTGGGAGCTCAGCTGAGATGAGGCGATCATACTGCTCTGGGCACGTGATCTTGTACTTCCTATCCATGATTAGCAAAAAGTGTGCATGTGGCAGACCCCTCTTCTGGAACTCCACAACATAAACATGTGCCCGCACCTTTCCAAGAATATCCTTTTTTAGTAGTCTATCCTTCAACTCTTGTAGTTTTGCTCTAAAGACTCGAACAACGAGATCTGGACGATCCTGTGGTGTCTAGCCAGGGTAGAGTTCACGCTTGATCTCATCCCAGTTTGGGTTACATGTCATAGTTAGGAAGATGTCTGGTTTACCAAATCTCCGTACCAGAGCCATGGCATCCATGTACCGACGCCTCATGTCACGTGGGCCTCCAATAAATGATGAAGGCATCACAGTCCGCTTTCCAACAGCTTCTGCTCTACCTTCACCGGCATGTAGGCTATCAACCAATCCTTGGTAGAGGTCGGCCCTAATATCATCTTGATGGTTGCGTATATAATCTAATCGAGAACTCTCGATCTTGATGTACGTGTCGACCGCAAACTGCTGGAATAGACGCTTGCCGTACAGTATGGGGTTAAATATTCCTGGACGCATCTGAAACTTGTAGCAGTAGTAGTCACGCACAGACACGCATAGTCTACCAGGGGAGTCTACAAAAAATAGCCATGAATTAGAGTTGTTTGTAGAATAATCACTGAGGTACATGTATGCGAAGTATTTAAATAAGAAGAATAATAAACCTGTTTCGTCTTCTGACCCACTACGAGCCTTCTGTAGGGCACGATACTCGATGACTTCTTCCATACTAACTCCTTTCTTCGGAATATCCATGTGCCACCCAAGCTCACCCTTAGGGAAGAATAGAGGGTATGAAAGAGCATCGTAACATCCGTGATATGAGCAGATGCCGTGTCTACTTCTATCTTTCCCATGCAGGACAACACTATTTTGGAACTGACCAAGGAGTTCGCTTCCCTCGATCCAAACAGCAGCCACCTCTGATGTTGACGGTACATTGTATGTTCTCTGGTCCAACCTCTGGTCAAGGTTTATTGTGACATGATAGTCCTCGAGGTGGTCAGTCTGGCCCACACTCCTAAGATGTTGTGAGTATGGGTTATCACGAAGGATGGCCACAAGCCTCTCAATGACTTCCTTGTCTTTTTGACACTTCTCTTCACGACATCGTCGATAGCGGTGCTCAAGGCTTGGATCATCGTCATAGAAGTAAAGCTCAAGATGTCTTGGCTCCTTATCCTCTTCTCTGCCAAATGACCGTATGTTATGATAGATCTGGCCATGTGCACGAAAGGTGTATATGCCACTGCTTTTCCAGCTTGCAGTAGCGCTATCGAGGCAACAATATAGAGAAGTGAAAGAGAAATGACCATTGAAAAACCTAATGTTGTTACGAAAGTACCTAGCATCTGCGTCATTACTTGACCAAAGCCTCATAAGCTCATGAGGTACGTTCAGTTCATTGAGCTCGACCTTTCCGTCGCGACAACAAAACCCACGTGGTTCATGCTCAAACCTTTTCGCATCGCAGTGCCCGCAATTTGCAACAGGTTTTAACATATGGGTATCTGTAGGCATGTTACTATACACCTCATCGTATCGGTCAGGTACTTGAAGGACAGAAGTGGTGTCTTCCTCAAGGTCATTGTCTTGGACATCATCATCTTCTTCTTCCTCTTCTGAAATAACATTTAAGTCGTAATAGTTTAGATACCGTAGTGGAAGATTTGATTTATATTTGGTCTTTCCTACAAATACCTTGCCCAGCAAACAGGTATCCCTCATCATCTTCCTCATCCTCTTCAAATATATCTCCCTCATCATCTATGGCCATCAAAGATACATGAGTTAGTAGAACTACGGGTAAAAATAAACAAAGGAGTTCAAATAGTTTATAGAATGTTACAAAATAGTGTAAATTACCACTGTCATCAAATAGTGGTGTCATCGGTGCATCTGATGCAGGCTGAGGGGTAGGTCCTGTCCTTTCTAATAATCATGTAATGACCATGGTTGAGTTAGGTATAATATGGTATACAATATAGGTAACCTAAATGGGGTCATGAGGCATTAGTATTTACCGTTGTTCGTCGGGACTGATTGAGGTAAGGGTGTGTTATCATTCGGGTATTCTTCAGCCATGCATTCATAATCATCAAACAATGGTGCCGTCGGTGTGGATGATGTAGCCTGAATGTTGGGTCCTGCCCTTTCTGTTAATCACGGAATTACCATGGATCGGTTAGGTATAATATGGTATATAGGTCTCCTAAATAGGATAATGAGACATCAATATATACCGTTATTGGTCACGACTGATTGAGGCAAGGGTGTGTTAGCACCCACTCGATCTTCAGCCATGCAATCACCATCTTTATTAGATGCCCTTGTGTTCGAACCAATGCGACGCTCAAACATCGTGTTACGACGCGTTAACAACGCATGTCTTTGTCCAGATAGAACATGTGATCTTTGTGTCATATGGCCAGACAACGACTCATCACATCCTTCATCATCGACCTCCTCATGAGGTGGAGGAATATAAAGAGATGTTGCACTGGACTCTGGGATAACCCAATCACTGCATTTCACCATGGATCCATGAGCTCCAGATGCGCCTACAGCGGGCCACACAAGCTCAGGAACAAATAACGGGTTCTCCATGGCGATAGAATCCCTGTGTATGTTGTCCTTTTGCACCTCCCTTCATCTTTTATTACTGGCTACTTTGACCTCCTTTCGCCCAGGCGCCCTATAACTGTTTCGTTGTTGTTCGCGTCTAGCCTCCCTCTCTTCTGGTGTCATATTTACATACCGTTCCCTAAAGTACTGTTGACGGGGTTTATCAAAAGTTGTAGGGGTACCACAATCATGACTCAGATTGGTGTCCACACAGTCTTTTGTACATGGTGTTTTATTCAAGTCAATGATGCTATTGTTATCTACACTCATCACCGAGCATTCACCTACATAAGCAATTTTGTTCATTATTATGAGGTGACACCGTTATCCTAGACAACACCTCATATATATATTGCAATATTGTGTTCTCCTTACCAATTCGCACAGGTTGGTATGACTGATTAATATGGAGCCAATCATTATTCTCGGTGTCAACTGTGTTTTCAATGTCGGTTGCAACGTCACCATCTACAAATAAGTTGCATGCTATTTTAGATTGTTAATATTAAACACACAGGCATTACAGGTAGTGCGACATAATAAAGCTAAGAATGTCACCTATAGATAGTTTATCGTTTTTAGAATTGGCTTTTTTCTTGTGATATGCTTCACGTCGCTTTCTATTAATTTCGCTCCGTTGTTCTTCAGTCATTGCCGCACGACGCTTCGCAAGCCTTGCTTTGTCCCTTTGCCTTTTAAGTTCCCGAGGATCGGAGACTTGTGTATCTAGATTAGATCCACTTTCACCGCCTGCTTTTTTTAGAAGACAGACTTAAAATCATTAATTATCAGATGTTAAAATTTTCATATACATATACACATCAGCATCAGTATTTACCTTCATTTATCTGGTTTGACAAGTCTCTCAATGGCATGCGACAACTGTGATTTTCATTAGGCTCCATGTAGGAAAGAGGTCTAAAAATACATGAAGACAGTTTAAAAAAAAAGAAAATAGCCTTGTAGTTATAGAAATAACGATCTTCTAAAAATGTGGTTGTTCTTACCGTTGTAAACGATAAACTATGAAACCAAAGCGGCTATAAATTATTTCATGCTAGCAAGTTAAACAAAATGATGACATATTTTCTCAGATGATAAATAAAATGATGATATACCGTATTTTGCTAAATTAGAAATAATATTTTATTTATGTACCTGTGCACCCATATGTACATGTGATCAGTCTGAGAATTGTTTAATACTCATAGGTTTAATACTGTACCTCTACACATTTGGAACACGTAATTTCTGATTCTGATTAGATTGAAAGAAAGCAGGTAAAAGTATAAATATGTGCAGTTATTACATTAAAATGGTCAAAAGACGAATGGATCATATATTGAGAACCTTTTTTTATCTTCAGTACAAACTCCCTATGTTTCTTAGCTTTAGGAGGGTTAGGGGCAGAGAATCGAACTCCTTTGTCTTCGAAATAAAGTAACTTTAGTACCTGAAAAAGTTGACAAAATTTGAGGATCTAAACAACACCATAAATTTCAAACCTACCCATCCCCAACCAAAGAAAAGCATGGCTGAATCTTTTGTTTTTTAGAGGTGGTCGCAACAGCCAGGGCAGATGAGTTATATTAACAACTACTAATTTGCCCGTGATCACAACTTTGGATTAAAATTAATTTCAGCAGAGAAGACTTATGATTCTATTTAGCCAATTATTATCAAACACTAATAGAGCTCAAACATTTGTAGTCATATTATTCACTGTCCGATAAATCAATGAGTGTGCTGATGGCAAATGAAAAGTTGATATACATTTCCTACCTTCTCTCATTTCCTGCAACAGTAAGACGCAGAGTATAGAGAAAGCTAGAAAGGTATGTCATTTTCCCAATAACTTGCGAGTGTGTACAGGTAAATCTCTTTAGAATCCTGAGCATGATTTCTTGTCACAAAAAATTCAAGCACTGAATGACACTGAACAAAAACAGTATACATACACTACTCATATGGTTTGGTTATGGTGCTCAGCACAGCAAGTGCATTGGCTGGATCATGATCATAAATTGGTAGCAAAATTAATAATGCAAACCCTCTTTTAAAAAAACTACAGTCTCATGTACAAGGATCGGAGGAAGACTCAGATAAAACAACAAGCACATTGTGTGCAGAATAAACTAAAATCCCATTAGAACAACGATCAATAGATGAAACTTTTATGAAACTTGAATATAGGCTGAGATTGGATCTGAAATAATTGAAAGGATGCTTTTTGCACAGTTGACGAATGATCATTTTCCACTTGGATCTGAAATATAGGTGGATGCATACCTATTGAGAATATTTCCCACTTTATTATTCCCCTGTTAGTTTCTGCCAATGATCAAGACTCTGAAAAGGGTGATCTGAGCTGAAAATATACAAACTATGTTATCCATTTAAATTCGCATGAACAATTTACTATCCTATTGTTCCATGCTGTAGCAAATATCTCTTGTAACTGATATGACCTGACCTATTCCATGGTTTTTTTGAGGAATTATTCCATAGTTTTAAATTGAACTATATGTCTTGGTGTAGGATATTTCAAGTGTCTACACTGAACTGATTGATCAAAACCACACGACGTGAGTTCTTTTGGGTGTCCAATGTCAGTATCCAAGGGTTAGCATCACAATGCCTTAGAGGCGATTACCTAAATGATGACAATTGGCTCATTACTATAACTTCAAGATATAGCATCCACACACATAGGAGACCAGAAACTAGCTATTGACGATTCCCTATGGCTCATGTAACAATGGACGAAGCATGCCAATCTTTATGGTGAGCACAATACTTAGGTTCAATACTGAAATCTAGAGCAACAGCTGATCTGGCAGAGCAGGGAGGAGCGTACCGGCCCAAGCAGTGACGACGGAGGCGATAGAGGTGCGGACGGTGCAGACGATATGGCTTATCTTGAGGATGCTACGGCTTTATCTTGAGGATGGCTGTGAACGTTCGGATTGAATAAAGTACTAATACACGTAAACAAAAACCAAAAGACTGCATTATCTAACTGAAAAATAAGACTGCATTGGAACATATAAGTTGTCCTATATATTATTTGCAAACTGGAAACATGAAAAAATGGCAATGCATTGATTCTTTCAAACTACTTTGTTTCCTCTCATCTATGGTCAATTCAACAACTTAGGTGTCGGATGGAACATTTTTTCAGAAATAAAGCTTCTTCTACTAACACTGATGCTAAACGAGGAAGTGTACAGCCTGCTAATTTTTGCCTGATGAGGCATGCCAGATAGGGCAATAACCAAATTATGAATTCTGAAAATACACATGAGTTTGAAAATCTATCAACAGATGGAAACCACAACTAAATCAGTCAGTTTAGTAAATGGAGCATGGCATTCAGGATCAGAGTCATTCCTTGCTTCTAATCACACCCAATTCCAATCCTTCCAAACATTACACAGAGGAGGGAGAGAGAGGATCGGGGAGGTACCTACAGCAGGAGCATGGATGGCTTCCAACTAAATCATAGCAACTAAATCATAGATGGAAACCACAACTAAATCATAGCAACATAAAAAGAACATAAAAAGATGGATAGCAGTAAAAGCAGCACGATCATGTCAGTGTCCAAAAGGAGGACAAACAAAATGGAGCATGTGTATAGCTGTTTTGGGTTTTTTATTCTCATGATTAGCACAATAGTATTCCACTGGGGTGATCCTCACTCGCTAGACAATGTCAAAAGCATTTAATAGGAATTAGGAAACCTTGGCAGATAGAGAATAAAAAAAAACTCCACTCATGTCATATGTTTGATGAAATTTGTTTAGGTGAGACATTTCATCGAACAGCATGTGACCGCAGTTTTAGATGAGACATTTAATCAAATAGCATGCCCAAAATTTTGTTTTTGCAGTTTATGTGGACCAGAAATTGTATGATTTTGCAATTCGATGAATTGTCTATCTAATCTTAGAACTGACTGAAACCCAAAGTAACACATCCCTTCTCATCCTACACCATTGAATTTCATCGCAAACAAGGAGACATTACCAAGCTAAGCAAGATGAAATAGCAGTTGAGGAGGGCAATTAGGGGAATGGAGGGAGGAGATGTTTGACCTGGATCGGAGCTTGGTGGCCTTGGAGCTCTCAGCGGTGTTCAATTCCGTCGCCGGGTCAGGACACGCCGTTCCATCTTCGATCGAGTCTGCGTCTCCCTCTGTTGCGGCGGACTCTCGACGTCGGGCGTGAAGAGGAGGGCATGCACGGGGCGAGGATCACAGCGTCCTCGTCTCTCCCTCCGCGGGTTGCGACGGCCTCCCGGTGTCGGGCGTGAAGAGGAGGGCAGGCATCCTCAGTGGCGGCCGGCGTCGTTGGCAGAGGCGTCCTCAGATCCGGCGATGGTCGGGCGTGGGGTGGGCGGCGTCGGAGTCCACGGCGAGGGTCGAGCGGGGGTGGTTTTGGGGAGGGGGAGGCGGCCGTGGTTTTGGGGAGGGGGAGGGACGGCAGAGCGAGGTCGGCAAGAGCGTGTGCGACCGTGGTTTTTGGGGAGGGGGAGGCGGAAATCGTGGAGTTCGACGGTGGAGCAATCGCGGTGATTGGGGAGGGGAAGCCGGTGGAGCAATCGTCGCGGTGATTGGGGAGGGAATTACGGAGGATGCCGGGGAGACACCGAGCGGGGTGAGGCACGGGCGCGCCGGAGAGTCCTGGAGCGAGCGACGCGAAGTGTCGCCTGTGGACGGAATACTTTTGTATATTTTAGTTGTAGAGATAGGCGTCGATGGCCATTGTTCTGACGACGACAGTGTTGAAGCTTGAAGCAAACGTGGGTCTGAAACATGAAACATGCAGTGGAATTGAAGTATAACTTGGTGTTATCTGCAGAAAAAACACTAGAAAGTTCTTGCCTGGTCGAACGAGCTCCCGATATTTCGAATCACACTTGTTTCTTCGTGGGACAAAATCACAAAAACAGTTGACGGGCCGAAATTCATGTGCGGAAACAAGGATGGAGTTACCTACGGTGATTCGCTACTCTGAAGAAAAGGCACAGCTTCACTCGCCTTTGCTCCGAGATTGACTTTTCTAGTGGGTTGGTGAATGGTGATGAAATTACGTGTAACGTGTGTGATGCTATTTACTTTTCATTTCATTTTCCTCTTAAAGGCATGCATGCCAACCGATGGGTCGATGGGACCAGTAAATTAACTATGTATATGGACGAACAAAAGCTATATATTTAAAAAGCTAAAATAACTGACAATTTGAAATGGAGGGAGCATATGTTTTTTTAGAAGAACAGGAGCAATGTGATAGACTATGTCGTTTGAGCAAAACAGTTAGAGCATGGTTGATAATATGCATAATATATTGTTATATTATCTCTAGTCGATCTAATATCCCATAAATATGCTCCTTCCTCTCTAAATTAGAGTTCACATATTAGCTTTGTTCTATGTGAAACCACTTTAACTTTGAGAACTTTTTTCAAAATAAAACATATTGACGTATATAAATCCAAATGAATACACAATTAAAATATCTTTTTTGGAAAATTAATTAAAACTAATTTGTATTTGCGCGCACCAGACAGATGTACACATATTTGAAGACTTGGTGAAGGGTTTGAGGACAGTTCAAGTCAAGAAGAGTGCTTGTGAGTGTGCGCATCTTTGTCCTCTTGCCTTAAAGCTTGATCAACCTAGCTCCTAAACGGCCTAGGGGTATGACTTTACCAGGTGAGTTGTTTGTTGGAAGGATCCTTAGTTTGAGACCCACCAATCCGTAGTGGAGAATGAGTACTCCACTTGAGCCTCTATGACTCAAGAGATTGGGTGCTCTAATATGGACTAGAGTGTAATGGCGACTACTTAATACCATGAGAAAAATCTGATTGTCACTTGTCCTCCTTTTTATTTCATGACTTTTTACTTCCATTGCTTATCTTTTTATGTGCTTAAAACATTGTGTGAGTCTTTTACTAGACTCGATTTTGTCTAAGTGATGCGCTAGCTAAGTTTCTTTGTTGCAAATTCCCAATAAGGACTCTTTGCTAGTGTGTTCTAACTGGACCTATGGATCTTCTTTAGTTGTTCGAGGCTAGTTCGGGGTGTAGTAGCTATTTAATAGGCTGAGGTTTGTTATTTACTTTTTTAGAGCCTCAATTTAAACCCTCCTCTTAAAGCCATCCTATTCTTATAGTTAGGAATTACATACACTTTTAATATAATGTGCTAAATAAATTTGATTACAAAGTTGCTGGACTTCTAGGAGTGCTTGTGCTTGGCCTATGTGTTTGTCAATTGATTACTAGTGATATGTGCATAAGGGACTTTCACTGATGAGTAAATGAGACATTTATATTCTATTATTTCTAGAAGACTTTAAGTAACTTTGTAATACTATGAATTTATTTATTTTATGGTATTAATATTGTTATTTATTATGGTGTACACGTCTTTGTTATTAAAACCGGGTATAACATGAGGCGGTAGTGATGGTTGCACTTGACGGTCTACATGGTGTCGCCAATCCTTGGAAGTAACGGTCTATTCCTTTGGAATCTAAGGGCACATGGTAATAATAGTGGTTGGCACATCGGATGAGACATAGTGGGGCAATGTGTTGTTGTCTAACGTCAAAGTTTACACCTTTACTACCAATCAATGGCGGAGCCAGAACCAACATCGGGGGGGGGGCAATTTGCCAATGAAAACCATATGTACTTAGGTCATCAAGAAATTAGTCTTAGTGTTTATATATCACAGTTCAACAAATACAAATGACCATGGTCTATTTGTCCGTGAAGACCATCACAATACCAAATTAATATTATATTATATATATGCATGCCAAAATGGCTAGACGCATAGAATCAACCATAACAAATTGTTGTACGCAGAGCAGTAGAGAGGCCATACTCGCTGAGACTAGTACCGGAGAGGCAGAGATAGGAGATTATGCGTTTTTGGGTCATGGACTTCAGAAAAATTAGAGAGGCAAGGGGGGCCATGGCCCACTATGGCCCCCACGTAGCTCCGCCAGTGCTACCAATGTTGTGGTACCCTAGTGTGTCACCAGATCTTTGGTGCCTAGCTTCCTCCCTTTCCCATTATGTCTTCTCTCCAACATCTAGCCCATAGGAAGGCTTGGGCATTAAGACCCTAGCATGACCAGGGGTTTAGTGGTCAACATAGAGCTGACAAAGTCAGGGAATAGGATATGTCTTCTCTCTCAACATCTGACCCGTAGGGAGGCTTAGGTGTTAAGGCCCTAGCATGACCAGGGGTTCAGTGGTCACCACAGAGTTGGCGAAGATCAAGACAGAAGCTATGATAACGATTGCCTTGAGTATCATTCCAATGGAGGCATCTTTGATGTGCCTCCACATCCTCCCTTTGTTGGAATCTCTAAGGCGAAAACTGAAAACCAAGCCTAGTTCTTGTGCCTGCAATGTCAATGCCATATATGCTAGTGTCATGACCTTCCCAAAGGCATCTTTTTGATTTGGTGGTTCTTAGGTGAGGGTTGTGTGTTCTGTCGTCACAAATGTGGTATTTGAGAAGTCCGAGTTGCTTCAACAAGGTGTTCGATGAGTAGTTTGTAGTGGTGCTTAGTCACAATTGGTGTTTGCTTGTTGTCCGCTATGGGAAGTCGAAACTACTGTGTGAATACAAGCTCCACAAAGATGAGTCCAATCAAACACTATTATTTCGGCTTATCTTTGACGTGGAGTAAGTAGTCCCGGTGGTGTTCTCAAATCTCAATTATTCTATGATTTTCCTAGTCATTGCACCTCTCATCGTAGGTTGGGCAGGTCCCTTAAATGACACCATTCAATTATTTTTTAATTGATGTGGTATTTCTTTAGTTGTGGGTGCCATTATTTTTTAATTGGTGTGGAATTCTTTAGTTGTGGTTTTTGGGTTTTCCTACTAAGAGCAATCAATTTTTATATCTTACTAATTGATAAGAATAGAGATTTTAGTGGGAAAAATAACCTTTAAGAACCTTTTAAATTAGATCTTCATATATTATCATCTTTTATTCTGGATTTCTGGTTGGTTAAAAATGGAGAAGGGGCTAACTCTATAGACTATAGAGGGTGCATAAGATATAGAAAAAGTTGTTGGAGGGTAAAATGATTAAAAATATTTAAATCTCTAAATAATGATTTAAAGTGTGAATTTAAGAAAGACCGAGATCTAGGAGATGCTCTAAACCAACTTTTTTTTTCCCCTTTCCTTCCAAAAGTTCCAGCAAAGCTCTTGCGGCCCTTGTTGGGGATCGGAAGAACATGGGCTAAGCTCACCTTGTCTTTGTATACTTGTACTCCTAGTCAATAGCCAGTGCACCATCACTAAAACTATCAGCAGCACATTGATCGCGCGTGTTTTGAGTGTAACATCTACATGCTCCAACGAAATGCAGCAGAGATCTATTCCACCTTGTTGTCACCCAAATGTTCGCCGGTTTCAGAGCAAATAGGAGATCACACTCACACGAACGGAGTTATGGAAAGGACAAACGAATTTGATGCAAGCTGGATCAAATTCAGAAAAAACCCACCTTTGTAACATGTTAGCTCTCTTGCAAAATATTTACACACGCCTAGTCGCCAAATCCCCTATGAACATTGCATTTTCAAGCTGCACGCAAACTAGGAGTATAACAAGTAACAGCCGTATTATGTGGTAGTGATCCCCTATGCAAATAACAGGGGCTTCCCAGCCGCCGCCGGTCTCGCCGTTACAAGCGGCCGCGCTCGCACCAGTCTTCTCGGCGCCGAGCCGAGCACCGCCTGCTTCTTGCCGGTCGCAGGGTTAGGACCGCGGTGCGCGTCCTTGAGGCTGACGCCGCAGCTCCGCGACGTCTTGAGCCGCTTCGCCGGCGGCTTGGGCAGGTCCTCGAGGCCGCCCACCGCCGCCAGCGACGCGAACGACTGCGACTTGCCGTCGAAGAACTTGGACAGGCCCCTCCTGCACACACCAAACAAAGCAGCGCGGCGTCAGATCACAGCACCATACCCGCCGTCAAGACCAAATCTTTGTAAGCCGGAAGGGACGCACGCGGCAGCAATGCCCGCCCGGCCGGCGCGCGGCCACGCGTAAGTACGTACTTGATCGGGAGGTGGGTCATGAGGGAGGCCATCTCGAAGTGGGAGTTGGACCCGGACGAGCTGGCGTCGTCGGCGAGGTCCACCCCGTCGGATGACGACGACGTGGAACGCGCCGCGGAGGACTCGGACGGGCAGCCGATGTCCTCCTCCTGCTCCTCGAACTTGCTGACCACCTCCTCCTTGCCGCGCGCGAACAGGACGTAGGCCTCCATTCCCCGGCTCCCCCCAAGCAGATCACGCGAAAGAACGAACGAGCGGTGGAACGATGAGGTGGTGCGATGCTCTAAGCTGACGACTGTTGCGGGGCTGCACGACACGACGAAGACGAAGAAGGCATGGGGAGGGAATGGAGGAAGGAAGCCAGAGCTATAAAGGTAGCGGTAGCGGTGGCGGAGGGCGGATAAGAATGACGAGTAGCGGGGGATGCGCATGCGCGCGGGAGAAGATAAACGAGCCGTCAGTCAGCTCGCGGGACCAACAAGAAAAAGGGGGATAGTTGTAAAAAAAAAACAGGAAAAAGGAGGAAAAGTGTGGTATTATCTACAGCAGTCCGTCTCGTTCTCATCCGTTCTACGGCGAGCGACCCTGCCCGTCGTCCTCCCTTTTCATTTCCTGTCGGAGTGGGAGTGGGTTAACGAAGACGAGGACGGAGAGGATAAGGCCTCCACCTGTTTCCTTGCACGGTTCCGCTTCCGCGAGGAGATGCGCGGCTCTGCTGCTGCTGTGCCCGCACGGGTTGGTTTCCTCCTCGGTCCTCCTCCCTCTGGGCCCAGGCGTGCCGACCAGCCCCGGCCCGTCCAGCACGCTGCAGCTGGCCAGCAGCAGCTGCCCTTGCCATTGACAATTTTGCCATCAGATCTATTGCTTTCTAAATAAAATAAATAAAATGTTCGTGTCAGCTGCGAATGCTCGGATTGTCACGCTATCTTTTTCGTTGTTTTATTTAAAACGTTGTACCATATGGAGACGAAAAGGCTTGCATGTAACGTGATAACGTCGGTCTTCTTTCTTTTGTATGAAAGGGATCAGAACATCAGATCGTTCAAAAGATTTGAGGGTGATCTTTCGAAACAAAAAAAAAGATTTGAGGGTTGCTTATGAGTTACCATCAGTGTCCCCACGGAGGCACCACACGGATGGTCCGTGGTCGGTCGTCCGAGGAGCGAGCCCCCGCCGTGCGTGCCACGGTCGAGTCACTGCTGCTCGCCTACAGAAGCGGATCTTGCTGCCGCGCCATCGCCGTAGTTGACCGCAGCAGGCGACTCGGATCCGTGGAGATCGAGGTGGCTCGCGCCGGGCGGCTCCATCTGACCATCTCCATGAAATTTAGCAGCACCAATGGCCGCGTGCCTGGGCCTAATCACAGGGCCTGGATGCGCGTGTCACGGAGAATCCCCAGGGTCGCAAGGGGACAGAAACGAGAGGGCTCACACCACCTCACATGCGTACGAGTGCCGTGGCGCAGCACTGGCGCCGCCTGTGGAAGGAAGTCCAACCTCTGTGTGTGTCCCCGCCATTATCGGTGGTCCAGCCAGAAGCTACCTGAAAGAAGGCAGTCGGCAGGCCCGTGGAATCAAAATGTTCCGGTGGGTCGCTGGGACAGGGAGCGCACCCTTCTTCCAGTTCCGGGCCTTCCTTCCCCGGTGAGCGCCTGGTTGATACTGTACATAATACCTCCTCTGGTTCCTACCAGTACCGGTAGTAGAGCATAGCAATGGAAAGATAAGCATCTAATTAGATCATTAGGGAAGTGAAGGTGATTATGTGATGGTTGTGTGCTTGTCTCGTGTGGAAAGAGATCCTCTGCCGTAATTTCACCATGTCTCGTCACTGACATACAAACACGCTAGGCATGATTTTGAGGTCCACCTGTCATTTACAGTGTCACACCCTCACACCGTGAAGTTACGCAAGAGGAACTACATTCGTTAGATAAATTTCAGTTGATACAACTCAAGGTTTGCCAATCTCTTGGCCTAATATTGTTCCTTATCAAGAGCAAATCAATTCGACAATTTGTAGTACACTCTGTAAAACTGTAATAAGCTCAGATGCTACTAAGCTTATCTGTGTACTGTATGATCAAACGCGACCGTCTAAAGGACAACAACAGCAAATAAAATTTGAAATTGGGGTTGTATAGCACAGCGAAGTTATGTCCATATTCCGACAACAAAAGGTAAATAGTAAATGAACAAAAGGATACAAACAAACGCTGGCGTTATAAATTTTTTTGAATTGCCTGTACATAGCACCAAACATCTGAAACTAAGAACTCAACACGAGCTAATATGTGGTATCCGGCTTTCTGAAGGCGTAGTACTGTACGTGTCTACGGACAATTGATGTTTCACCCCCATCAAAATGCGTAGTACAAATCTTAGGTTTATATTAGTTAAACACCATTGCTGCATTGCATCCTTCCCGTCCAGCCTTTTGATTCCTTCCTACGTCAACTCCTTTCCACTCACTATTCAGTCTATTATTATCCACACAAAACAACACATGCAAAGGCTAAGCCCTTCAAAAAACACTCCCCACTAAAATACCCTTTAAAAACATCTATAAAAGCAGGAAGGCCCCAGAAACCTGCAAAAGTACCCAAGCTGAAAGCACCACACTTGCAGAGTTCCTCCTCAGTCCACACTCCCTCCTTCGGTCCTTCCTCCCCCACTCCCCAGCTTCACCGAGGCATACCATACCGGCGCCGGCACCGGCAGGCGGCAGCGAGCAGTCGAGAGCCATGGCTCCGCCGCTCCTGCTCTTCCTCTTCCTCCTCCTCCCGGCCCTCGCCGCCGGACACCAGCACCCGTCCTCCTACGGCTCCTCCGCGCTCTCCGAGTGGCGCCCCGCCAAGGCATCCTACTACGCCGCCGACCCCGAAGACGCCATCGGTACGCTTCCAGACTTGCCTGTCTCATTCATTGTTCACCCCCATCAACCGCAATTCTGCCAGCCGTCCTCGGGCATCTTTAATTCGTCGTATCAATGCTGCAAGCCCGCATAAAGATTTCTCTTTTAAGGGTGCCCCTGGAACGATATTTCCCCCTGAACCGCACGTTCGGTTACCGGAATTGTGCGTCCGTACAGTTCTTGATTGATTCCGGCCGCATATTGCTACTCGTAGAAGCTTTGTTCCTACCTAATTCTTTGCTCTGCTATGCGGCGTGCAGGTGGGGCTTGCGGGTTCGGGGATCTGGGGAAGCACGGCTACGGGATGGCGACGGTGGGGCTGAGCACGGCGCTGTTCGAGCGCGGCGCGGCGTGCGGCGGCTGCTATGAGGTCAAGTGCGTCGAGGATCTCAAGTACTGCCTCCCCGGCACCTCCATCGTCGTCACGGCCACCAACTTCTGCGCCCCAAACTACGGCCTTCCCGCCGACGCCGGCGGCCACTGCAACCCGCCCAACCACCATTTCCTCCTCCCCATCCAGTCGTTTGAGAAGATTGCGCTCTGGAAGGCCGGCATCATGCCAATCCAGTACCGCCGGTACGTGCCACTGCTTCTTTTGCTGCTGCTAGATCTGAGAATTTTTTTCCCCCCCCGTAATCCACTTTGTGTGAAACTGTGAAAGCGCTTGCTGACCTACAATTGTGTTGGTTAGCGCAATGTGGAACCCAAGAAAAGCTGAATTGCAAGTGTCCGTTGGTGAGGAAAGTGTAGAGGAGGAAGTGGACCCTCTTTGTGTTGTCAACTTGTGTGAGCGTTTCAACCAGAACCAGATACTACATACTAGTTTCATCAGTAGTCAGTAGTCACGACCCTTTGGGTTTTGGCTATCAACAAAATTACATGGTCCCTCAAAACAAAAAATTTGCATGGTAGTGTGCATGAGAATTACAGATCTATTTAATTGCTCTACTTCTGATTCAGGGCTGTAAAATTTTTGGGTTGGGTTAAAGTAGAGCTGACTTATATGTCACTGGTGACAACATTTGTGGTAAATGGTGGTTGCCATCCTAAATACTTCTTCATTTTTTTCATGCTATGTTTCTTGACCAGCTGAGTGGTCGTTAGAACCAAGAATCAGTAGGATGAATTGCACCAACACACCGAATTCAAAAACGTAAAAAAAAATGCTCATAGCTGAGCTAATCTATGGATTTTGCCAAATCTAAATCAAAACTTCAGAATTCTGATAATTCTGGGCAGCATTATGTGTTATTTTCCATTGGTTGCCTCTGAGGAGTGGCATAACTATCATGGTAGCCAGAAAGAAATGTGTCAAGAACATCTGCACCTTTGCACAGGCATTTAGCAACGCACAGTTCATTTACTTCCTGGGGAACATGGCTACATGAGATGTCCTTTAGTGCTAAGTAATTCCAAAGCCACGATGTAAATTATACTGTTATGTTACTTGTAGTTGATCTTAACCTTGCTTTCTGTGTTTTCTGGTAACATTTTATGATGATTGGTACTTGGTACGTCTGTTTTAGTAATTCAGTCCAACAAACACAATCTATCTAAAATATGACTGTTCGTATTAGACAACTTCAGGTAGTGACTAATCTGACATTTCCAGTGCCAGAGCCAAACAGATTACAAATGTACTTTGCATGCATTCATAAATTAGTCAAGTACTAATCTGACATTTTCAGTGCCATTGGAAAGATAATTTTATATTGTTTCAAAAAAAATAATTTTATGAATTTACTTATATGTGCTGTCCAATACCTGTACAAATATTCTACTAATGTTCAATCATCATTATGTGAATATAAGTTGACACTCTGCAGTGTAAGGTACATGTTGCTATAATTTCCTACACGGCTGGTTGATAAAATGTGCTGCTATCGAATTTATTTCCTGATTGATCAATATTTCAGAGGACAATAGGCCTGAGGATATTTGGCTGAAATCATCCACACTGTCGTGTCTTTAGTCTTTATGCTGTTTCAGACTTCTATTCCCAGAACTTGTTACATGCTACTATACTAGCTCATTTATCACTATCAGTGTTTCCATACAAATATACACTTATAGACAACTGTTCTTTAACCCTGAAACATATGTTACTATACGATACAGCTAACCAGAGCTGTATAATAACATATTAAAAACAAAGCAATAGCGACCGATGTCAGACTGAGCTTACATTGACCATGTTTCCTTGATTGTTTGCAGTGTCAAGTGCCTCCGTGAAGGTGGTGTCAGATTCTCTGTCAATGGTCGACACTTCTTCTTTACAGTCCTAATCAGCAATGTTGGTGGCGCGGGTGATGTTAGATCTGTGAAGATCAAAGGAACAGAGTTAGGATGGCTCTCGATGGGCCGCAATTGGGGCCAGGTGTGGCACATCAACTGTGACATGAGGGGACAACCTCTGTCGTTTGAGCTCAGCTCAAGCGATGGCAAGACGCTGACCAGTTTCAACGTCGTGCCCAAGGATTGGGAGTATGGCAAGACATACACGGGGAAGCAGTTTCTTCTGTAGAGAATGAGTGCCGCAAGATCAGCTTACAGTTTCTCATTTTTGTTCTGATCCTACGAGTTGGGTTGTGGTGTATATTCCTCTGCAGAACAAGCAATATCATTATTAGGAGAAAATTACTTAGCGCAGGGCCTCAGATAGTTGCTCTTGCTCATAAATGTTTTTTCATGTACCCTTCATATAGTTGTTCTAAAGAGGCTTGAGGTATCATTCAAAATAGAAGGCCAAATTTGGATGTCTCCGTTGTATTACAATATTTTATCTGGCAAGCAATGATAAACTGTCTCTGCATTTCTGTACTACTTGCAAGTTGCAACACGGGCAGCAACTGCAACTCTTGTTTCTCTGTTTCTTTTTGTTTACCAGTCAAGGCAGTCACAATGTCAGCTTATGCTAAACTCTGACGCTGGTCTTCAGTTGCAGAATGTAGAATACATGAAACATATTACCAAATCCAGCGACTCATTTTATTCAGATTACAGACTTATGACCTTGCAGATGGAAGTCTGGAACCATGAAGAGAGAAGTATTAGTTAATTACTACTTGAGAGCTGAACATTGTGTTGAGGATATATGTTCAGTTCAAAAGTCTGAAATGATCAAGGGAAAAATACATGACAACTGGCCCAAACTGAAAATCCGAGCCAAGCAGAGATCTAAAAAAAAAATGATCCATTCTTCTATTACGAGTTCTCCATTTGCCGCCGACCACCATACTCACTTTTTTCAGATTGACTTCATGGTTCGTTTGATGACTCAAATGATGCAGTTGAGTCCAGGGTAGTACTGTATTACAGGGATGCACCCATTATCAATGGCCCAAAGCAGGCAAATTGTAAAGCAAAGAAGCAAATAGCAAATGGCCCAAAGCCCCAAACTGAAGCTGAGCCTGAAACCACAAGCATTGATTTGGCAAACATTCATCAGTCATCAACAAACGCAAGCGGAGAGATCCAACCAATTGCGAAACTAATATATAATACAGAAGAGAACCCTTGCTGCTTTCTCAGAATAAAAATTGCAATTCAACACATAATATAATAACAGAAACATATGCAGAACTGTATCCATCTCAGACGAAGAATCACGAACCAGAACAAAACGCAAGAACTAGAACCGAGGGTTTTCCATTGATAATGACAACTAGATATTACAGCAACACCCAAAGCGTAGATAGAGCACAACCACCACAGAACACAGCACCGATACAGAGAGCACAGACTACACTAGACACGGCACACAACACGACC
Source organism: Saccharum hybrid cultivar R570 (assembly GCA_038087645.1). Lineage (NCBI taxonomy): Eukaryota > Viridiplantae > Streptophyta > Magnoliopsida > Poales > Poaceae > Saccharum > Saccharum hybrid cultivar. Next base: position 15,419,281 of record JAQSUU010000563.1, read on the forward strand.
ACCTCCGTCACCACATGCAGTTCGCCACCGGATGAGGAATGACCTAGCCGCCGAAGCCGTAGAGGGTGCGGCCCTGGCGCTTGAGCGCGTAGACGACGTCCATGGCGGTGACGGTCTTGCGGCGGGCGTGCTCGGTGTAGGTGACGGCGTCGCGGATGACGTTCTCGAGGAAGATCTTGAGCACGCCGCGGGTCTCCTCGTAAATGAGCCCAGAGATGCGCTTGACGCCGCCCCTCCTCGCCAGCCTCCGGATCGCGGGCTTGGTGATGCCCTGGATGTTGTCGCGCAGCACCTTGCGGTGGCGCTTGGCGCCGCCCTTGCCCAGCCCCTTGCCGCCCTTGCCGCGCCCCGACATCGCCGAAACCGAGAGCTTCGCTGCTGGAACTTGGAATGCGGATCAGGAGGAAGCGAGGAAGAGGAGGAATTGAGTGGGTGGTTGCGGATTTGGGGTGGGAAGGGTATTTATCGGTGGGGTTTGGGAGCGGGAGGTGGTTTCGGGTCGATCCGTGTGACGGTGGGGCTGGCGCGTTGGATTGGGATCCGACGGGAGGGATGCGGCGTGGGGTGTTGGCACGGATCGGTGACGTGGCGGGGAGCGCGGGGAAATGTTGGGAGGTTGGGGATCGCAGAAGAGAGCCGAGGATTTTGTGCTGGTTCTACTGCAACTTGGGCTGGACTGGACCAAATGAACGTAAACTCGTGGACCGACACAACTGGGCCAGCCGGAGCTAGAGGATTAGTAGTGGTGGGCAACATGTCCGGTGGAGTGCTAGAGCGGGTTTACGGACCTACGGTGTTTAGGTAATTAGGTATGGGCCGTTAAAAACGAACCAACCGTTCGGTTATGCTCAGAAAAATCGAGACCGGCCGCTTCCTAAATTTTATGAAAAAAATCGATTTTCGGTTAATTTGATTCATTCCGGTTATGACCAAACAAATATGTGTTTATGGAGAAAGCATAAAGAAATATCAAAATTATCATGAACATTGAGTTGGCTGACTACTAAACTCTGTGTTTTGGCTAGTTATTTAGATCTGATAAACGGCGGGGCCTCCCAGCACGAGGAGCCAGGCCACGTCACCCGAAATATTTTCATCCATCCGATCTCGCCATCCGACGGCCTCGATTGGTCCGAGGGCTTCAGCCCTGAGCCGCTTCTGCTGCTTCTCGTGCTTCTTCGGCTTCACGTCCAAATCCAGACCCCAAATATATATCTCAGCTTCAACTTCTCCATCGTAAAAAAACAAAACTCTCTCGTCCTCTCGCTCTTCGCTTCGTCCCTCCCGAGTGTCGACGCCATCCAGAGGCGACGGCGGGGGTGACGACGCCAGCCGCCAGCGGCACGCCGCGTCCCTCCTCCTCCTCCTCCTCCTCCTCCTCCGCTTCTTCCTCCACCTCCGCCTCCTCCTCCTCCTCCTCCTCCCCCGACGCGGCTCTGAGGGCACAGCGCAGCTGCACTGGGGCGAGCACGCGCCCTGAGGGCGGCGCGGGCCGACCACCCTCCCCTCCCCCCGCGTGGTGGCGCGTTGCCGCCCCACAGGCGAGCGCGCCGCGGTCCCAAGGTGCGGCCTCTCTCCTTCCTCCTCCTCCCTTCTTCTCTGCCTGCTGTGTGAAACCGAGCACCCAAACCCTAACTTTTGGGAGGTTGGGGATCGCAGAACAGAGCCGAGGATTTTGTTCTACTGCAACTTGGGCTGGACTGGACCAAATGAACGTAAATAAGACAAGCTCGTGGACCGACACAACTGGGCCAGCCGGCGCTAGAGGAGTAGTAGTAGTGGGCAACATGTCCGGTGGAGTGAGTGCTAGAGGGCTGGTTCGGCTGGTGGAAAAGCCGGCTGGTTTCGGTTGATTCAATAGTGTTCTGTGAGAGAGAATAAGCTGAAACAAGCTGAAACAAGCCGAAACATAACCTGCAAAACAGGGCCAGAGCGGGACAGCGGGTTTACGGACCTACGGTGTTTAGGTATGGGCCGTTAAAAACGAACCAACCGTTCGGTTATGCTCAGAAAAATCGAGATCGGCCGGTTCCTAAATTTTATGAAAAAAATCGATTTTCGGTTAATTTGATTCATTCCGGTTATGACCAAACAAATATGTGTTTATGGAGAAAGCATAAAGAAATATCAAAATTATCATGAACATTGAGTTGGCTGACTACTAAACTCTGTTGTTTTGGCTAGTTATATAGCTAAAGTCGAAGGGGGTGAACTATACTTCTAGTTAGTACTCCTATTCATAATATAAGTCTATTTAGTTTTGTCCCAAGGCAAAATATTTTACCTTTGACCATGAGGAACTAAAACTATATATAAAACGATAACCTGAACCTGATGACTAGATTCAACATAAAACAAAGGAAAAAGTCTATTTTTGGCCATCCAACTTTTGGCGAAGTCCAAGAATGACCATCGAACTCCAAAACCATGTATCTCTAGCCATCCAACTTTTAAAACCATTCATATTTGACCATCGGACAATTTTTGGTGGGTGGTTCGCTGATGTGGACACCAGGTGGTGGCGAGGCCGCTGTGCCGCTCCTCGCATGCGCGTCGGCGAGGCCGCGGAGCTACTGCTCGCATGCGCGCCGGCGAGGCCGCGGAGCTACTGCTCGCATGCGCGCCGGCGAGGCCGCCGCGGAGCTGCTCTCGCGCGCACCCGCAAGGCCACTGCGAGCTGCACGCACGCGCTGGCAAGGCCGCGGCGGAGCTGCTCTCGCGCGCGTTGGCGAGGTCGTGGCGAGCTACACACGCGCCCGCATCGCCGCAGGCCACAGCAAGCTGCACGCGCGCACCAGCGAGGCCGCCGCGGAGCTGCTCTCGCGCGCGCCCGCTAGGCCACGGCGGGCTGCACGCGCGCCAGCGGGCCGCAGCAGAGCTGCTCTCGCGCGCGCGCGCCAGCAAGGCCGCGACGAGTTGCACGCACGCGCCGGTGAGGCAACTGTAGAGCGGCTGCTTGCACGCCTCTGCCTCAGCTTCCCCACATTGTGATGCTCCAAGCTCCGTCGGCCCGTGCCAAGCCTCCACTTCTAATTGTGCGTGCTGCTCCATGCTCCGTCCTCTTGCCCACGGGATCAAAAGAGTAGCAACCATGGGGCATTGGCCATGAGATGGAAGATGAAGATGACAAATGGGGCCCACCTGGTAGTGGATGGTGCTGCAGGATTCGGTTGTCAGATATGGAGAGAGAAGAGGGCTGACAACTAGGCCCCACCGCTACATGGCGTCCAGATCAGCAAAACTACCCACCAAACTGCCTTGATGGTCACACATGAATGGTTTTAAGAGTTGGATGGCTAAAAATACATGGTTTTGGAGTTTGATGGTCATTCTTGGACTTCACTAAAAGTTTGATGGCCAAAAATAGACTTTTTCCTAAAACAAAAAAAAACATAATAACAAAATATGTAGCTCTCTTCTAGTTTATCATGTAGTATATAAAAGATATTAGGGTGACTTCACCGGAATGAGTAAAAGGACCCCTTTTTCCTTAAAACATGGCATATAGGAGATACGGAGTATAGGGGTAAAACCACTCTCCCAGCAGATTGAGAAAATGATCCCATTACCTTTTTTTTTTGTCTTTTCTCAATCGCCTTTCTCTTTTGCACATCAGTTTTTTTCATGCACCACCTCGGATCCACAAAGGATCCGACGTTGCTAGCCCTCACCTGCCTCTGGAGCTGCGACGTGGAACGAGGGGCGCGCTATGTTAGGCTGTGAGCCACCCACCATGCTAAGGATTTGGATGCCGCTCCACCGCCGCCAGGCAGCGAATCGCACTTGGTCGGGCTGCCATCGCCGGTCACGTGAGCGTACGAGCCTTCCACGTTATCGTGCCGACTAGCCTAGCAGGCTTGCTATATATGCCGCACATCAAGAGAGAGGGAGAGAAACGAGAAGAGAGGAGACGGGTGAGCAGGCTTGCCGCGCCATGTGCCGAGAGGAGATGCAGAGAAACGAGAAGAAAGGAGAAAGGACATTTCCTTACCTATTGACGTATGGGTCCCACGCATAAACGGGATGGAACTTTTCTCAACATGTTGTAGCACACATCCTCTATGCTATACACAGTTTAGTTTGAGACGTTAAGTTTTCTCCATCCTATACTGAATGAATGTAAATAAATAAAAAGGAGGAAGAGATCCAATAGAGTTTACTATTGCTTCCTATGTTTTTTCGTTTACCTTGTTAGTTGTCACCAATATTTTACTATAGCAACTTTGACCATTTTTTCCCATAAAATGATTTTTAGATATAGTTCGAAATGTATCACACCAATGATCCAACACACCATATGATAAAGTTGAAGTAACTAAGAAGTTTTTTTTGTTTGGAAAACGGACTTAGTTTTTGGATCACGTCTGGGCTGAGATATATCAGCAAGCTGGGCCCATTTACAGAAGGCTTATATTATTTCCGTGTCATCCAAATGCGAGATACGGGCAACCCTCGCCATCTAGGACCGAGCGGCACGTCCAGATGGGAACTTACCTCCCATTTCCACCCAAGCGGGTGCGGTCTAGCACAATGGCCTAGTGGCCTCCTAAACCATACAGATACAGGGAGGAAACGCGTACTAGCAGTCTAGCACATGGTCTAGAACAGTGCTCCAACTTAGAGCCTGTTTAGTTGGAGCTCCCATCCAAAAAGCAAACCCAAAAAGTGCTACAGTACCTGTTACATCAAATCTTGCGACACATGCATGGAGTACTAAATGTAGACGAAAGAAAAAACTAATTACACAGTTTGTCTGTAAATGTCGAGACGAATCTTTTGAGTCTAGTTAGTCTATGATTGGATAAATTTTGCCAAATAACAACAAAAAGTACTACAGTAGCCGAACCCAAACTTTTTCACCATCTAAACACACCCTTAGGAACCACCTCCCCCGGCCTGCACATGATCAGTACATGAGTACATGAACTTGGAGCCGTGGTTGTTGGTGCGTGCACGCACCAACAGCGGTGCAAAGTATATACAGGACACAGGAGAAAGCGTCCAAAAACCTCCATGTCCCACGACCACGTCCCATGTGGCCACCAACCCTGTATTTTTAACCAACCGTGCACACGAGTGGCCGCGCTTGCATTGGCACCCACGAATCATGATCCGCGCTCGAGGAGTAGGAAGCACCTACCTAAGCAGCACAGCAGCAGACTAGCAGCGACGTAGCACTTGCGTGAGTGGTGGACTCACTGGTGGATGATGGTGGGCAGGCTAGGGGGAAGCAAAAAAACCCTGCTCCGTGCGCGTGAAGGTGCACGCGGCAGGTGTGGTCTACAAACAGCCTGCAGCCCTCGCCGCAGCTAGCTGGGACGCGCACTTGCGTCATTGCGTGTAGTCCGCTCCACCTCCATTCCACCACGGATGTGTGTTGTGTGCTGCGGATAATCAGCAGCCGCGGCAGATGGATCATGGGTGGGCGCCGGCCGCCGGGGCGGCGCAGAATGGGACACGGAGAGCGCTGACTTCGGTAGCACACTGCCTATCCAGGACTGGCAGAAGCAAAGCCAATAAAGCCCAGAGACGACACCAAGCGGAAGCGACTGAAACCCAGGCCCAGTTTAGTTCCAAAACATTTTGCAAAAGAATAGTAGATTCCCGTCACATCAAATCTTTAGACGTATGTATGAAGCATTAAATATAGATAAAAAATAAAACTAATTACACAGTTTAGACGAAATGGACGAAACGAATCTTTTAAGCCTAATTAGATCATGATTGGACAATATTTGCCAAATAACAACGAAAACGCTACAGTTGCATTTTGCCAAAAATTTTGTCAACTAAACGGTGCCCAAGGGTGTGTTTAGATGCCCTGTAAAATTTTTGGAAGCACAGTAACTCTTTTATTTGTATTTAGTAATTAGTGTCTAATTATGGACTAATTAGGTTTAAGTTTTGAGTTGTGCTATTCACAGCGTGGGTACTATTTTGTAATCCAGAGTGCGTGTAATATGTTGATGTCCCAGCTTTCATATAATATAATTCTTCTTTCGTCGCAAAAAAAAAATTCGTCTCGTGATTTACAACCAAACTGTGTAATTAGTTATTTTTTACCTATATTTAATGCTCTATGCATACGTCCAAAGATTCGATGTGACGGAGAATCTTGTAAAATTTTTAGAATTTTGAAGGAACTGAACACTGCCCAAGTGTTTTAAATTCCACGTTCAATCAGGAAGCCAGAAACAAACCGGAACGTTCGCATGAGCTTATCGGCTAAAATCAGTCAGCCATATAATAGTGTTTTTTCTCACAACAAATCAGTATCAACCAGAAAAAAAAATGCAGACAGCCGAGCACTCTCTGATCGAGTATGTACACAGTACAACACGCCTATAAGCCAGAAGGCTAGAACGCGGTGGATCGTGTGTACAGTTTCAGGCTAGACTCGTTGCACGCACATGGCTATCTGGTTACAGAACATGCCTAGAAGGCTAGAACCAACGGCCCCGTGTAATGCCGGCATGGTGAGACTCAGACCCGAGCCTCCGGCCCCTATACGTCCACTACCTGCGTCGGATGCATGGCCTCCGTTATTTAAATTAGATTAGATATAGATATATATAATCCGGTGCCTTTCCACAACAGACGCAATGGGAATATATTGTGCTCGTCTCTTCACCAACTCTGGATTCGGCCTCACATGGATGCGTTGAGCTAGCTTCATCCTTGCGTTTGTCTTCTAAGTCCAATACTCCACCAGAGAGAATCCACAACCCTCACCAGTTGCTTGCTCCATCCCCATGGATAAGGATTTGAGGCAGCCAGCATGCGTGCACGGATACGTGCACGAGAGCATGAATAGGGTAATTGCTTGCGGCAGCCAGCCAGCGCAGGCAACTCTATCTAGCGACGGTGATGGCTGGCTCTCACACGGAAAAGCCGGCGCCTCATGCGTTTTGCTTGAGGCTGTAACAACAAAGCTTGGTCATTGCTCCGGCGACCCGGACCTTTTTCCGATGCATAGCATGGCCCATGGGCATCATGCTGCGCCCCGGCTTGAGGCTATCTGCACTCATGGTCCTCTATATTCATCCTCTATACGTCCTAGTCAGCAAGATTCTCTCCTCTATACTCAATTCTTCCGCACCCATCCATCCTCTATATCATCCTCTATCCACTCTATCTACTATGGGACCCACTTGTCACTTTATCTAAATATATCCATGAGTGATCTAGTTTTGAAGGATTTATTGAAACGAATTTAATGGTGCAATCGAAATTTAATTTGGTGTTTTAGTTTGTGAGTTATAATATTTTTTTGTTAGGAGAAACCGTGGGGCCCGCGCTGCTGCTGTCCCTCCCTCCCGCGTGTCTGGCGTAGGCACGTCAAAAGCGGGGCCCGCGCCTGTAGCGTACACCCGCTACCACCGCTATATTTGCCGGGTGGGAGGCCGGTCCGGTACTTTACAGTACCGTTTACAGGTACCGCTGCAGCAATATGATCCTGTAAAATCGTTTGGCGTACAGTTTAGGCCTTGTTTAGATACTCAAATTCACCCCCAAATTCCACTATGCAAAAAGAAGATTCCCCATCACATTAAAATGTCGGCATATATATGGAGTACTAAATGTAGATGAAATCAAAAACTAATTGCACAGTTTTGTTGTACTTTGCGAGACAAATATTTTAAACCTAATTAATCAATATTTGGACAATTATTATCAAATAAAAACAAAATTGCTACAGTATAACGAGACACTTACTATGCAGATTTTGGTTGCCAAATTTGGCATCTAAACAAGGCCTTAGAGTATACCGGTGCGGGCAGTCTGAGCAGCTGCAGCTCGCTCGTCTTTTCAGCTGCCGCGAAGTCAGCAAGTGCGTGTGAGAGGCTGCTGCGCCTGCGTGCCCGCCGCCGCCGCCAACCAGACGGCTTTACCGCTCCGCACATGACACGACGCGCCACCGCCGCGCGCCGGCCTATCCACCTACGGCGGCCTTCAATTGCTGCTCGCGAATCGTACGTGAGATCCTCACGAAAAGCTCTTTTCCGTGCCAAAGTTGCGTTCGATGTGTACAGCATATACTACTATACAGTACGTACTACACCTCAAGCGAGAAACACAAAGGCAAGACAGCGAAAGATCGACTAATAAATGTAGAATCTTGGTGCCCAACCCACAGAAACGAACACACCTAAAACGATCCTACAAAAAGGCAAGCAAGTAACCGTTAAATAAGCCAACATCTTCGTTCCTCGACGCTCGTTTTCGCCACAAAACAACGGCGGACACATGCATGCTTCGGTGTCCGATGCGCTCGCTGTACGCAAACTCGTGAGGCATTGGAGACCTAAAACAATGTTGAGCACCATATCGGGTTCTTGGACTTGGACACCATTATTGCCGTAGCCTCTACTTGCCGCACCTAGAGGCCACATTTCCAAGAGCAAAGAACCCACAGACGCTGACACGGATGAAATCCAAGATTTTTAGGGTGCGTTTAGATCGCAAAAAAAATTTGGTTTGGGCTACTGTAGCAATTTTGTATCAATTTATCAATTAATGTCCAATCATGGACTAATTAGGCTTAAAAGATTCATCTCGTGGTTTTCTATCAAACTATGTAATTAGTTTTTTTCATCTATATCTAATGTTATATATATATATATGTCCAAACATTCGATGTGACGGAGAATCTTAAAAAATTTTAGGAGACCTAGGGCCTGTTTAGTTGCCCCTACAACCCAAAAAAGTTTGCACAGTATCCGTCACATCGAATCTTACGGCACATGCATGAAGTACTAAATGTAGACGAAAGAAAAAACTAATTACACAGTTTAGTTGTAAATCACGAGACAAATCTTTTGAGTCTAATTAGTCCATGATTTCACACAAATTGCCAAATAAAATAAAAAATGCTACAGTAGCCGAACCCAAACTTTTTCACCAACTAAACAACCCCTAGAGGAGAGGACACTGGACACGAGCACCTACAAACGTTTTCAAACCCCACCTCGCTGGCACACGTACCGCTACCACTACTGTTCACACACGCTCACCGAAGAGCGCACCGGCGTAGTAGGACTGGCCTAGGAGCATGGTTGTTCTTCGTCCTCAAAAAATACAACCGCAGGTTAAGTGTCAGTAAAAATAATTCATATTTGATTAGGTTTCTAGTAAATAATATTAATATTTATATTTTTAAATAAATTTATTATAAAAACATATTTTATAATTAATTTAATAGTATTTATTAAATATCATAAATATTGATAGTTTTTTAAATATGATATTGGGCTAGAATTGTATTATTCGTTAGACGGAGGGAGCATACAGCAGACAAGAATAGGGGGAGAGCGATGGCCAGATGCTGCGAAGGCGCAAAGCCCGGAGCACCCAGCGCAGCGAGTTGTTCCGTTGGCTCACGGCGTGCGCGCGAGAGCATGACTGCAAGAGCGAGGCCGATGCTGCTCTCCGTCACTGTTCCCTCTTCAACCAGGCACAGGTGACACGGCCACCTGTTCACCTTTTGCAGGGCCCTGACCTGACCCCTGCGGCCTGCCTGCCTGAAGCCCTGAACTGCCCGCAGGCTTGCAGTTGCAGCTCAAGACACGGACACCTCTCTCCTTTTCTTGCTCCTTTGGCTTCCTTTTCTTTCAGTCGCTTCACTCCACAGCCTCGAGCTTTGGCTTTGTGGCACCTGTGATTCTGTGAACAAAGGACTGGAGGAGGGTGGAAAGAGAGGGAGAGGGAGAGAGCTGATCCAGCTAGTTTCGGCCACCTGCTTGTTTCTCCATTTGTCCTGCAATGGCGGGGAGCTTCGACGGGAGGACGCCAACCAGAGGCGTTGAGCAGGCGAGTTAAAATCTCCTTCCCCCCTTACCCATTTCCAGTCCATTTCTTGGAGGATTTCACGGCCGCTTTTAGTAGGATGGAGTGGGAAGACTAAATGCTTCCGCTTTTCCTAATCATTTTTTGGGGGATTCTATACCTACATTTTTGGGGGAAATGAAACGCAGAGGATTGGAATGCACCGACTGATTGCTTCAGCTCGTTGCTTTGTTCAGGCCATCGTTGCTCTGAAGAAGGGCGCGCATCTCCTGAAATGTGGCAAGAGGGGGAAGCCCAAATTCTGCGCCTTCAGGCTATCATCTGTGAGTAATCTAGTGCCTGCGATTTCCCTTGTCTTTGCTACAGGGATTTCACTCCCTTGTTGTCCATGATTTCAGTTTCTACTTATTTATTTCCTTTTATTTACACACGACTCCTAGTTTATTAAGGGGAGCTTTAATGCCTGGGGTGGTAATTCTGAAGTTATAGAGACCTAACGGTAACCAAAAAAATCATGTGGATACTGGATTTCTACCTACCTATTTCAATACTTTTTTTCTACCCCAGTTCATTCTGCTAGAAGTGTTGAACTAGATATTTATTATTGCTCGTGCCCTTCGGAAACTGCTTATAAGCCCTGCCAGAGAGAGACTGGCATGAGGTTTAAATAGATTGGATAGTGAGTAATATTATTAGTCTCAACCAATATATTGCAGAAGATTCCTTTGACTGACTTATACAGTTCCATTTTCTGAAATGTCACAGAACTGCAAATACCCCTGTTGATATCATACGATTCTATAATAGAGTTCAAACTTTTGAAGCTAGGACCACCATTCCAAGCTTTCGTTCTAGAGCAGCCGAACTTTTGAACCGTGACCACTAATAGTCATACAACTATACAAGTATTCAGGTTTGTCACATGACAAATGATATTAGTATATTGGTGATCAGAAATTCAAACGTGCCTCCAGTTTTTATTTCATAATTTCTACGTAGATATGATCAGAAGTAGCAGTAAAATGTTTATATTTGGACATGAATATATCCAAAACAATACCATTTTGGAGGGGAAAGTCATAAAGTTTTGTCCAATTGAACTGTGAGGTCTTGGCCGGTTTCCTGTCTGCTATTGTATTATAGTTGAATTGCAGCTTGTTATGTTATGTATATGTAGTTAACTAGTTATATCAAAATCCACCTTCCAGTCATGGGGAAATATTTTTTCTTCTATTTTCAGGATGAGACAACATTAATATGGTACTCAAAAGGGAGGGAAAAACACTTGAGCTTAAGCTCCGTGTCAGCTGTGGTTCTTGGCCAGAAGACGGTACACAATTCATTTTGTGCTGCAGAAAAGTTATGGTATTCGTTATTCATATTATGATGCAACTATTTCTAAAGATTTCAGAATTTTGCAGATAAAATTTCTTCGACAACGTTGTCCAGAGAAGGAATCCCATTCCTTTTCACTTATATACAAAAACGGAGAGCGCTCACTTGACTTGGTATGTGCATTGCAATGTCCAAGTCATTTTTGTTTGTAAGTCTGTAGTGTCCATTTTTTTTTTCTGACCAGCACCATATCTTTCAAAAACAATGACCAGATCTGCAGCGACAGAGATCAAGTTGAATACTGGTATCTGGGCTTGAGGGCCTTATTACCAACTCCTTGTAGCCCATGTTCGTCGATTGGATCAAGGAGCAGTAGACAGATGGACAGTTGTGCAAATACTCCCAGCAGCTATATTCAGCTTAAGAGTCGGTTACCAAGTGCGCATGGCACACCAAGGCACATACAGGTTAGTTCCAGAAGTTACATTGTAGCATCTGAAGGGTAGCACTTATATCGCTTGCTTTGACATTTTCTTCTGGTACTTCATGTAGCAATGTTTCATTTTGTTGGGAAAGGGGCTTCATGTGGCAACTATAGGGCATGGACTGTCTGAATTTGAATCCTGTCCATATCACCAGTAGACATGCCTTACTGACACGCTTTTTTGTTTCTACACACCTAGTGCTCTTGGTTAAATTACAGTCTTCTGTTTGGGTCTAACGATTCATCTAATGCATTTCATGTTAAGGTATATTCATCACACAGGAACCCCAAGAAGACACACGGAACATTTTTTGGTGGTAGTGCTGATTGTTCGGAAGCATTATTTTACCCAAGGCAGCGAACATTCTCTGACATAGATACCTACCTGGAAAAGCTTACACGCAAGATGTCAAATCCAGAAATACATGGTTTGAAGGATATTATGGTTGGTAACAAAGAAAAGGAGCAGAAAATTACCCAAACACCTAAACTGAAAACCTTTGAAGGACCCCGTGCTGCATGTAGGTTAGATTCTCTGAAGGATGTTTTTTTTTGGGGTGACGCTTTTGGAAGTATTTTAGACTATTATGATACCTCAAAATCCCTTCCAGTGTTAGTGGACTCAACCAACATGCTTGATGTACAAAGCATTGCTTGCGGAGAGACTCATGCAGCTATAATCACTAAGCAAGGGGAGGTCTACTCCTGGGGTAATGAGAGCAGTGGTAGAATTGGAAATCAAGTAAATATCAAAGTCTCTCGACCCAAGCTTGTTGAGTCCCTTGCCTCTTTACATGTGAAGGCTGTGGCATATGGATCAAAGCACGCTTGTGCAGTAACTGTGTCTGGTGAACTTTTTGAATGGGGCGAAGGACCCCATATGGGTCAGTTGGACTGCCATGCAAAGAATCAATGGTTTCCGCATAAATTGTTTAGTCCGCTGGATGGCATATCTGTTGTGAAGATTGCTTGTGGTCCTTGGCATACAGCAATAATAACATCATCTGGTCAGTTATACACATATGGGGATGGAACATTTGGTGTTCTTGGTCATGGAGATACACGAGGAACTACTCGACCAAAAGAAGTAGAGTATTTGAAAGGCTCAAGAGTGAAATGTGTAGCATGTGGGCCATGGCACACAGCTGCCATTGTGGAAGTAATGAGTGATTTCAAGAGCAATTCACCAAGAAGCAAGCTGTTCACATGGGGCGATGCGGATCGGGGGAAGCTGGGCCATGCTGACAAAAAGATGAAGGTTATACCAACATGCGTTGATTCACTGACAGATTATGATTTTATTCAGGTGTCCTGCGGGATGGCACTCACTGTTGTTCTTTCTATTACTGGTGTGGTCTTTACTATTGGCAGTTCCATGCATGGGCAATTGGGGAACCCCCATGCAGATGGTAAAACTGTTTGTGCTGTTGAAGGACTACTTAAGACCGAGTTTGTCAGATATATATCATCAGGTTCTTCCCATGTAGCAGTGCTGACTACAAATGGGAAAGTGTTTACATGGGGTAAAGGCAAGGAAGGGCAGCTTGGTTTAGGTGACTACCTTAATAGGAGCACTCCAACTTTAGTAGATGCATTGGAAGGTAGGCAAGTGGAAAGCATATCTTGTGGTTACAATTACACTGCAGCAGTATGTTTGCATAAGATAATCTCAAGGAAGGACCTCTCTGTATGTAGTGGTTGCAAGATGGCTTTTGGTTTCACTAGAAAGAAGCACAACTGTTACCATTGTGGTTCCATGTTCTGCAATTCCTGTAGTAGTAACAAGGTTGCCAGGGCAGCACTTGCACCAGACAAGAGCAGAAGGTATCGCGTATGTGATGGGTGTTTTAGTCAGCTACTGAAAGTTGTGGATTCTGCTAAGGTAAAATCTGAACTAAAGACCAGCAAAGGAGCTGAAATTATAAGGTCATACACACCAAAGTTGTCTCGTATATTCAGGGATGCAAACTTACCTGTAGAGAAGGTGGCTTTAGTACAACGCCCCAATCAGAGAAATGAGGTCCCAGCCACTCCAGTCCAAGCAAAATCTCAGAGATGGGGGCAAGTTGAGTGCCCTGCTCAATTTCTACCTGGAGAAGACAGTTTTCAGTATCAATCTATATTGAAGAATCATATGTGTAGTGCCTCTGTTTCCGAGAGAATGCATGGCCCCATAGTTATGAAGTCTGGCAGATCTTTGCAACAGCCTAATGATGACCAGAGGAAAGATCTGAACAGCACAGAAACCGTGCTCACAGAAGAAGTAAAGCAGCTTCATTCACAGGTAACTTTATGCGGTTATGTCACTGATAAGAAAAATAATTTTGTTTTCCTTTCCAGAAATACGAAATGATACTATTTTTGGTGTTTCAATAGGTGACACTTCTCGTGGAGCAATACCATCAAAAAGCTCTTCAGGTTGAACTGTATAAACAAAAACTTGATGAGACATGGCTAATTGTTAGGGATGAGGCTGCAAAATGCAAAGCTGCCAAAGACATCATAAAGGTTCTAACTGATCAGGTATGGGCATGACACATACTCTGATTCCAAAGTTTTGTCATTACGCTGTTTCAGTTTCAGTAAGAAAGAAAGTTACATGCATCACTTTGCCTTGATTGGCATGTTTGCCTGTTGTGAACTGTGCAGTGTAAGGCCTTGTCAGAGAAACTTTTGGTTAGTCAGCAATATGAGAACCTTGAGACAAAATCTAATATCAGCCAGGGACAGACATTGTCAGCAGATTTGCAACATTATCCCAGCGAAAAACTTGCCACAGGCAAATTGGGACAACTCAACAACACCAAAAATCGCCAGATCAGCAGCCAAGGAGATGAAGAATATACACCTTCTTCGAGTTCTGATGTGCAGGTAGAAGGATCGTGCAGTCATTTGAATGGTTCAAGAACATTTGACGGCAATGGCTGTATTACAGAAGTGGATTCCCTTGTTGCTCGAGTCACTTCCAATGCTGTGATTGAGCAAATCGAGCGTGGGGTGTATGTCACATTTGCTGTATCACCTAGCGGCAAGAAAGACATAAAACGTGTACGATTCAGGTGGGTCCTAGGATGGCTTACTGTTGCTTGATTTTACGTTTCACATTTGCAGTAACCTAACTAGACATTGTTGATGTAGTCGGAAGCATTTTGGCGAGAAGGAAGCTCAGCACTGGTGGGAAGAAAACAAGGGCAGTGTCTATGCAAAGTACAGTACTGAAAAAATACAACATCAGCTAGAGGTCACAATCAAGAGTGTACAAGAGTAAACACAAGGTCAGATTGGGGTGTCTACTGTTGAGCAAGAAGACAAATGACATGGAGCAGATAAGATGATATTAGCGGAACAGATAACTGACCATCCGTTTTGCCAATGAAAATAGGCAGTTTAACTTACTGTAGATATGAATCTCTACTCCTAAAAAGAACCACAGTAAATCGTCAACCGGCTTTCACCCCGCCTCCGCGTGAAAGACCGCCCGTATGGTCTAAAAATTCGCTCGCTACGGAAGTTGTTACGCGCGCATGGTCTCCCATGGACCCTGGCATCTGAAACACTGTCCTCTGGCTGTCTATCTGGCCGGCCCGGCCTGCCCCGTCTCGGCTTGTCGTTGGTTTTAACGGCTTGTGGTAGAGGGATCCGCGTGGCCGTAGCCTCTGCCGTAGCTACGTGTTCGCTTCAACCTCACGCCGACGGAACTGACGGATGGACGGACAGACAAGCCAGAAAAGAGAAGAAAACAGAGCACGGGACAAAAGCGGGGTGCCAGCGTGCTGGTGCCGCCGCACCGTATTTTGTTTTGTCTTGTTGTCCGATGCACTTGGCTGCTGCTGCTTGGCATCATTTGTGTGGACTAATCGTAGTCGCAGAGACAAGACGAGACGCGCACGGTCTCCCGCGTAGTGGACCCTGACACTGTCTGCTCCCTCGCTTCGCCAAACGCACGCGCGCACGCTCCTCTACCCGTGGCCCAACGCCCCCTGCCTTCGCGTTCGCGACTTAATCGCGCTCCCTCTCGCTCAGGCCCTCGCCCCCCGCTGTCGCCCACGCCACTGTCTCCTCTCGCTCAGGCGCGCCGAAGTGCATCGAGCCATCCGCCTCCAGCCCGTTTCGCCTCCAGCGGTGCCGTGGGGTGGTGCCGCGCCGGCAGGCACGGACGCCGCGGGACTGGGAAGGGTCCGCGGCCCACGCGCGCGTGTGCCCGCGCTCTGGGCGGTGCAGACGAACACCGAAGGGGCCGGTCATGGGTAGCAGCCACGGCAGCCTGCTCCTCGATCTGTTCGCATCTGCCGCCGGACATCATCCCTGACGCCGAGGTGCAGTTCCCGGCTCGCTGCTCGGCCGCTCCCGGCTTGCCCCCCTGCTCGCGAGCGCCCAGACCCGCCGGCGGCGGCGTGACGCGCAGTCCTTGAGCAGGCAAAGCCCCAGACCCGGCGGCGGTGGCGGCGCGAGCCGGCACCCCCCGGCCCCGGCCCCGGCGCCCCGTCCACGGCGCGGCGGCAGCCAGCCCCAGCCCCGCCCCGAACACCGCATCTAGGCCGGCCACAGCAGCATCCTCCTTGCCTGCTTCCTCGCGCTTCCGTTCGCCACCACCGCCACGGTCGCGCCTGCTCCTCCTCGCGTGCTCCAGCGCCGTTCTGTTTTGCTCTGCCGTCACTGCAGACGCGAGGAGCGACGACGCCTCGGCGCCCGCCTCTCGGGCGCCTCCACTTCACAGTCGCCTCTGGTAAGGTCGTCTAGGTCCATTGTTCCTGACGAAGTGTGCTTTTCCGTTTTGTTCTTTTTGCCTTTTGTTCTGTATGGCTGGTACTGCATCAATCGTCCAATCTAATGACTGGTGCCATAATCTGGTGGTGATGTGGTCTTCTTCAGCATATCCCGTAGAGGACCATTAGGATCAGTAGGAGGTGCAACCTGCACTGTTTAGCAAGGTTCTGTTGGATGCATCGCAAAGTATAGGTTATATCCACATCCATATCATCATCGACCAAGAGATGGTTTTGTGTTGGACTTACTGGCCCTGACAACCCGTGCAGCAGGTAGTGGCCTTTTTCAGATGATTATTATAGTTTTCCAGCTCACTAATATACATGTATTTAAATTCTGCATTATGCATTACTCAGCTCTATTAGTCCAGCTGCTTTTTTTTGTAATGGTGATACACACAGTTTGAAACTTCCATTTTGATGGTATTAATATTTTTCAGTGATCTTAAAGAATTTCCAATAGGTTCTATGTCCACCTGTTTCAATTTAAAAAGTCAAACAATTTTTATTTTGCCATCACCATAATGTACATCCACCAACATCCGTTTGTTTCTCATATCATTTTTATTTCTATCAAGGTTTTTCTGATTCAGTTCTTTAAGTTGGGTTATCAAGCTGAGCTAAAGCTTTGGTTAGTACCCCTATATCATTACATTTTTATTCTTTTTTGGTGCAGACCAAGTTGCCTGTGGGTCAACTGGTTGAGCTGATTGTTGTCATCTTCAGAGTGCCTTGATGAGGCCTTGAAAGAATGGTTGAATGGATATGAAAATTTCTCCATAGCACAACTTGTGCATCGCCCAAGTAATATTCTCTTATGCAAAGTTGCTATTATTTACACATATATTGCACATGTTCATATTCAAAGCGATAAATCATCGGAATGTAGTGAGGTCTTTTTCTTCCTTGGCTCTTGCTCCAAATTATTGTATGGATATGAGAATTAGAGAATAAGCGACGTGATAAAATAATAAAATATACAGCATGCATCAGTGATGATCTCCACACCACCATAATATTTGTTGCATCCTGTATGTTACAACAGCCTGTAATTTTAGCATATATATGGGTTCACAGTAAATTTTGTTGTATCCTGTAGGTTAGATATGTAATTCCTTCACTTAATATGGGGCTGGGTTTCATTAATGATGCATATTACATTTTGAAGCCTTCTTACTTCGATGAAGATTCAAAACTCTTGAATACAAATGCTAATGTATATATTTGCAATATGTTACTAGAAGTTGCACTCATCTGTATAAATGGTATTTGATTTAGTATTAATATCTCTTACAATCACGTGATAATAGGTTTAAAAAAAACAATCACATGATAATTAATATAGGGAGAAGGATGATGGTACTATGGAAATGTGATCTTTGTCAGCCATACTATAGATCAGAATCTCAAAACTTTTGTGATTAGACAGACTATTCATCGGAGTAAACTTTTCAAAGAAAACAATGACACCGGCTATAGGAATGCACCAGTGTATCTGAAACTAAAAACTGATAGTCAGATTTTTTTGCAAGTTATTTCTGTATAAATGGTGGGCGAGAGGGTCTATTCTATCAGAAAATCCAAATTGGGTCAGTAACTCAGTATGCAATGTTACTCTTGCCTCTCTACTACTTGTGGTATAGTGACATCTTGACGATGGGAACATGAGAATGTGTATGGCCTGTATGCATGTTCCTACAGCTGCAGTAGCCAGTGGAGATTTCACTATGTGGTTTAAGTGCTATGGTTGCAATTTATTTTAACCGTTGCCTATTTCTATCATAGATTCATACAATGGAAAATAATTCTCGTGCACCATTGGAAGACAAGACTAACACCGCCAAACAAGGTAACATAATGCAACATCGTTTCAAATATTGCATAGTATGTACTATGTGGCTGTTGGCTTATATTAATTCAATTTACAGCTGATGCTAAAGAACGCAAGAGGGAAAGGGATAGAGCTCGATGGCAAGCAATGTCTCAGGAACAAAAGAATGCAATCTATAAGAAGCGTCGTGAATCCTATCATAGACAAAAGCATCATGTTATAGGGACTACCAATTGTAATGTGTCCTAACATATCGAGATTGTCATGTAGGGATGAATTAACATGTTTTTTTGAAGACATAACTAATGTGTATATATTTTGTAGGTGATGACTTTGCATCAAATAAGGAAAATGTGGATCCTATGAAAGCTGATGATTGGCTCCATAGGAATGATTCGTATCAGACCCAAAATATTGTTGATGAGAACATGTCTACTCAGTTATCATGTAATTACATATGGTTAAATATATTTGAGGCCTTCGAAAATAATATTACAATAACATGATTCAGTAAAGCTAATGATTGTGTTCATATAATTACATTGTTAGATGACCTGGAAATGCAAACTGTGGGGGAGAGCACTATTGGTTTCACCAATACCCCTGTTTCCGGTGCTAACAAAACATGTGTGCAAAGTACATCAAAAAGTAACTATATGAGTGAATGGTACAAAAATATGACTCCTGAACAGAGGGAAGTAAGACGTGAGCGCCAAAGGCAGCACAATAGAGAACCCAAGCGTAAGGAGGCAATGAAATTGTCTCAGAAAAAATTCCAAGAGGCGCGGAAGCACACTTTACACTCGGACTCTATCGCCATGGAGAACCCGTCATTTAGTCCTACGCTTATGTGGCCCAATGTGGACGTATCTGGCACTCATGGATCCACGGTGAAATCCAGTGATTGGGCTATCCAAGAGTTGTCTAATGCAACACCTCTGTATATTCCTGCACCTCATGAGGAGCCCGATGATGAAGGATACGATGAGTCACCGTCTGGCCATATGACACAAAGACCACATGTTCCTAATGGACAAAGACATGCTTTGATAACGCGTCATAATACGATGTTTGAGCGTCGCATTAGTTCCAACACAAGGGCATCTAATAAAGAGGGTGACTCCATGGCTAAAGACCGAGTGGATGTTAACACACCCTTGCCTCAGTCAGCCGTGACCAACAACGGTAAATATTGATGCCTCCTCATCCCATATAGGTGCTATATACCATATTATATCTAATTAATCCGTGGTCATGACATGATTAACAGAAAGGGCAGGACCCAACCTTCCGGCTACATCTATCACATCAACGACACCATTATCAGATGACTGTGAATGCATGGAGGAGGAACATCTAAATGATAACACACCCTTTCCTGAATCAGTCTTGACTAACAACGGTAAATACATGTGATTTTTCACCTTATTTATTAGGTGGCCTTTATTATATATATATATATATATATATATATATATATATATATAGGGAGAGTATACTCTATAGCTAGCTACAAAATAAGTTATTTTGTAGCCACCTCTATTTACGATAGTTGAATTACTATAACACATGGTGATATTTACCATAATGTTATAGTAAATCACATAGTAAGGAGTTACTATAATCTCGTAAATTAGCATAGCAATTATCGTAACTCAAAGTGGCTACAGAATAAGTTATTTTGTAGTCAGCTGTAGGGTAATAGTTCTATATATATATATATATATATATATATATATATATACCATGGTCGTTGCATGATTATTAGAAAGGATAGGACCTAGCCTTCAACCTGGGTCAGCCGCACTGACTACACCACTATTTGATGATAGTGGTAATATACACAATTATCCAACATTCTAAAAACTATTTTAACTCCTTTGATTATTTCTACCTATAGTATACTAACTCATGTATCTTTGGCAGTCATAGATGATGATGAGGGCGACATATTTGAAGATGATCAGGAAGCGGATGAGGGATACCTGTTTGCTGGACAAGGTATTTGTAGCAAATACCGAACACCTTTATAAACACGCACTCCATTATCTAACCTTTATTTTTTGTTCCAATGTAATTTCATTAGAGGAATCAGATGATGATGTCCAAAGTGATACTCATGAGGACGACACGTCTTCTAACCCTGAAGTACCTGACCCGTATGAAAAGGTGTATAGTAACATGCCTATGGAGACACACATGCTACAACCTGTCCCTGATTGCCACCACTGCGGTGCGAAGAGGTTTCCAAAAGAACCACCTGGGTTCTGTTGCCGCAATGGAAAGATCAAGCTAAGCGAACCAGTCATACCAAACCAGCTCATGAGGCTTTATACGAGCACCACCGACGCGGATGCTACGCACTTCCGCCAGAATATTAGGTTTTTTAATGGACACTTCTCTTTCACTTCCCTCTACTGTCGCCTCGATAGTGCTATTGCTAATATGAGGAACACCGGCATATATACCTTCCGTGCACATGGCATGATGTATCATAACATAAGGTTATTTGGGAGAGAAGATGGAGTGGAGCCTAGGCATCTTGAGCTTTACTTCTATGATGATGATCCGAGCCTTAAGTACCGCTACCGAAGGTGTCGCGAAGAAAAGTACGAAAAAGATAAAGAAGTTATAGATAGATTGGTGGCCATCCTAAAAAACAACCCATACTCACGATATTTGCGGAGTATGGGGCAGGCTGAAGATCTCGAGGACTATTGTCTTGAACTTAACCTTGATCAACGATTGGATCAAAGGACATACAACGTACCGATGGCTGAGGAGGTGGCTGCTGTTTGGATCGAGGGTAGTGAACTGCTTGGTCAGTTTCAGAATAGTGTTATCTTGCATGGGAAAGATAGGAGTAGGCATGGCATCCGATCATATCATGGATGCTATGACGCTCTTTCATACCCATTCTTCTTCCCTAACGGTGAGCTTGGATGGCATATGGATATCCCAAAGAAAGATGTTACTATGGAGAAAGTCAACGCTGCTCGTGCCCTGCGTAAGGCTCGTAGTGGTACAGAACAAGAAGAGACAGGTTTGTTTATCTCCTTATTATTTTCATATATACAAACTGTTATCCTATAAACAACTCTGATACCATAGTTTTTTTTGTAGAATCTCTAGGAAATTTATGTGTTTCTGTGCGTGACTACTACTGCCACAAGTTCCAAATACGGCTAGGAATCTTTAATCCCATACTTTATGGCCAGCGTCTTTTCCAACAGTTTGCGGTGGACATGTACATGAAAATTGAGAGTTCTCGATTGGATTACATACGCAATCATCAAACAGAGATTAGGGCCGACCTCTACCAGGGATTGGTTGATAGCTTGCATGCTGGTGAGGGTAGAACAGAAGCTATTGGAAAGCGGACGGTGATGCCTACATCATTTATCGGAGGCCCAAGGGACATGAGGCGTAGGTACTTAGATGCCATGGCACTGGTGCGAAGGTTTGGAAAACCAGACATCTTTCTAACTATGACATGTAATCCAAAGTGGGATGAGATCACACGTGAGTTGTACCCTGGACAAACAGCACAAGATCGTCCTTGGAAAGGGTATCCTTGGAAAGGTTCGCGCACACGTGTATGTTGTGGAGTTTCAGAAGAGGGGTCTACCACACGCACATTTTCTGCTAATAATGGAGAGAAAGTACAAGATCACGTGCCCCGAGCAGTATGACCTTCTCATCTCAGCTGAGCTCCCAAACAAAAAGAAGTATCCAGAACTGTATAAAATGGTCACAAAGCATATGTTGCATGGCCCTTGTGGAGATCTTAATCGCAATTGCCCATGCACAAAGGGTCGTAAATCATGCAAGAATCATTACCCGCGACCTTTCTGTGATGCCACATTGCAGGGCAAGGATTCGTACCCAGTTTACAGACGGCGTGATGATGGTAGAAAAGAAAAGGTTCGCGGGCATGACCTTGACAACAGATGGGTCGTTCCTTACAACCCGTACCTCTTACGCCTGTTCAATTGTCACATCAATGTTGAGGCATGTGGGAGCATCAAGGCCGTCAAGTATTTGTTTAAGTACATTCATAAGGGCCATGATCGCGCGTCTGTTGCTGTGAGAGCGGCTGGCAATGAGGATAATGAAGGAAACATCGATGAGATCAAAATGTATAGGGATGCTAGATGGGTAACTCCTCCAGAAGCCTTGTGGAGGATATATGGTTTTGATATAAGTGATAGGTCCCCTTCGGTGTTGTCCTTGCAACTCCATCTTCCTAGCATGCATATGGTGTCATTCTACCGACGCGAGGGTGTTCAACGAGTGCTTAATCGTCCAGGTGTTGAAAGGTCGATGCTTACGGCCTACTTTGAGAAGAACAGTACGTCTGAACATGCCCGCAGTATATTGTACCGGGACTTTCCTGAGTACTATAAGTGGGACTCACGGGATAAAACATGGGTTAGGAGGGCACAAAAGAAATGTATAAGACAGATCGGAAGAGTTGTATGCGCTAATCCAGCCGAAGGGGAGCGTTACTATCTTAGGGTTCTTCTGAACCATGTTGCTGGTGCAACCTCCTTCACTGATCTAAAGACAGTTTCTGGCAGACTCCTACTGACTTTTCATGAAGCTGCTGAAAAAAGGGGCCTTATTGAAGCAGACAACACATTGCACGAGTCCCTTGCTGAAGCTACTCAGTGGATGATGCCATGTGCACTACGAAGGCTCTTTGCAACAATCTTGGTATTTTGTGAGCCGAGTGATGTGTTAGAACTCTGGGAAAAGCACAAGGAGGCAATGTCAGAGGACTACAAGCGCAAAAACCAGTCAAGCTTCGCAGAACATATGGTCCTCATAGATATTCGAAACTTGTTAGAATCAATGAACAAGGACATAAAGGAATACCCACTTCCTGGTATTGACGACACATATGATCCATCTAGGGATATTCCTAGAGAGATTTTCGAGGAGGCTAACGTTGGGGCAAGCGCTGATGACTTAGAACTATCAAAGACCCTTAACGAGGAGCAGCAAGCTGCTTACAATGAGATTATGGCTGCTGTTGATAGCGGGTATGGGGGTGTGTTCTTTGTGGATGGACCTGGTGGCACCGGAAAGACTTATCTATACAGAGCCCTGCTTGCTACTATACGTAGTCGAAACAAGATTGCCGTGGCAACAACAACATCTGGTGTTGCAGCCTCAATATTGCCTGGTGGCAGAACGGCCCACTCACGCTTGAAGGTTCCCCTCACCCTTGAAGATAGGGCCTTTTGCACCTCCACAAAACAGAGTGGAACTGGTAAGTTGCTTCGGACCACATCCCTTATTATTTGGGATGAGGTGACGATGATGAAGAGGCAAGGTGTCGAGGCACTAGACAATAGCCTTCGTGATATCATGGACTGTCCTAACCTGCCATTTGGGGGGAAGACTATCGTGTTTGGAGGAGATTTCAGGCAGGTTCTCCCAGTTGTAAGGAAAGGGTCAAGGGCTCAAATAGTTGATGCCTCGCTGCGGATGTCATACCTTTGGAATTCCATGCGGCATCTCAAACTGGTGCACAACATGAGGGCAAAGAGCGACCCATGGTTTGCGGAATACTTGCTACGCATCGGGGGAGGCTCTGAGGAGGCTAATAGTGATGGTGAAATCCGGCTTCCTGATGATATATGCATACCACAAACCAGTGAAGACAGTGATCTTGATACGCTAATTGACTGCATATTCCCTGCCCTCAATGCCAATATGTCGAACAAAAGCTACATCACATCACGAGCAATATTATCGCCACGGAATGACTGGGTTGATATGATTAACATGAAGATGATAAGCCGTTTTCAAGGGGATGAGATGGTGTACCATAGCTTTGACAGTGCGGTGGATGATCCAAACAACTACTATCCATCTGAGTTCCTCAACAATTTGAACCCCAGCGGTCTCCCTCCACATGTGTTAAAGCTCAAGATTGGGTGCCCGGTCATTTTACTAAGGAACATCGACCCTGCGGGTGGACTTTGTAATGGAACCAGGCTGGTGATTCGAGGGTTTCAAAGAAATACCATAGATGCAGAAATTATGGTTGGAGACCATGCTGGAAAACGAATCTTCTTACCACGGATTCCGATATGCCCCTCGGATGATGAGATGTTCCCATTTAAATTCAAGAGAAAGCAATTTCCTATTAGACTCAGTTTTGCCATGACAATTAATAAGGCACAGGGGCAGACTATCCCCAATGTTGGTGTGTATTTGCCTGAACCGGTTTTCTCCCATGGTCAGCTGTATGTTGCGCTATCCAGAGCCACTGCCAGATCGAACATTAAGATCCTAGCCATCCCACCCAGTGATAAGAAGGATGCGGAAAGGAAGACCAGAATAAATGGTAAATACACAAAAAATATTGTTTACAAGGAGGTCCTCACTTAACGACAAGGTATTGTCCTCTGTTTTGCACAACTATTTTTACCATTTATGTATTTTCTTTTACTGATGTTAGTTGTATCTATCTGAATTTCAGGTAATAGAGAATCGAAAAAGAAATGAGAGACAAGGGCGGATATGACTTGCCGACATGTTATTGATTAGATGTAAAATGACATTGATGTTTCAGTTTCGCAATACAATTTAGAGTTATGTTTTAACTATTTATCTTTCTTGAAGATTTATGTAAATACCGATTGGAACCAATATTGTAAAACACGCTCTTATATATATTATCGTGATATTATATGTTCCCGTTGCAACGCACGGGTATTTACCTAGTGTACAGATAAGATTGAGTGAATGATGGCTGGTTGCCTCCTCTGTCTTCTCCATTTCCTCCTGATTAAGTTACCATGATCTAGTCTGATGAACAATGCAGTGCTGAATGTTTCCTCAAAAAACAATGCAGTGCTGAATTGAACTAGTATCGGTTGTAATTTCCTGGTAGAAAGTAGAATTTGTTCAATCTTAGTTGTTTCCCTTGATTCTTCAGAGCAACTAAAGTTGTAACAATCGAAATTTGAGACATAAGGCTAATAGTTGCCAGGGTTCATATTCTAACGGAGAAAACATCCAACTGAAAACAGTTCAAACCCTCACCGCCCGAATACTCATAGGGGCAGGCTTATCCTTCCGAGACTCCACCACCGACAATGGCGAGCGCTCACGCCAGCTTTGCCCCCACTATTGCTGCTTCCACGCCCACGCATCGTCCGGCCGCCTCCTCCGTTGGGGTCCGCAACCAGCAGCGCGCGTCCACTGCCACCGCCTGTTTCCAGCCGCCGAGTGCATCCCATGGCGCCGCCACCAGGCTGTACGTCAGCGGTAGGCGCCCCGATCTCAGCGCACTTACTTCGCTCCTTGATTTGGTAATCCTATATGTTAGGCGCCCCGATCTCAGCGCACTCACTTGGCTCCTAGATTTGGTAATCCTACGCCGTGCGTTTTAGGGCTTTCAGCCAACGATTTCCTGACGAAATTCGAAATCTCCAAGGCCAATCTTAAAGCACACGTTCTGACGGTTCCCTTCCTCGAACAGGTCTTTCGTTCCGCACCACCGAACGGAGCCTCCGGGACGCGTTCGAGAAGTTTGGTGACCTTACGGAAGGTGACAGTCCGAGATGAGTAATGTGATGAGAAATGGCACCCGTTTTGATTCAGAATTATTCAGATTTGCTTCATGCTTGCTACTCCAGTTTGTCTCGTGATGGATAGAGTAGCGAAGCGACCGAGAGGTTTCGCTTTCCTTTCTTACACCGAGGAGGAGGAAGCCATGGGCGCCATGGAAGGAATGCACGGGAAGGTGAAAGATGTTCAGATCGTCAGATGCTTGTGTCTGTTGATCTAGTATCTCACACTCATATCCTCTGCAGTTCCTGGATGGCAGAGTAATCTTTGTCGAGGTTGCGAAACGAAGCCCTGGACCCTGAAGGATCGTGCCCAAGTGCCAAGCGAAATGTCATCCAGTTTTCTTCAGGCTTGTTCGATGAACCTGACAAGTCTTTCTATATTACTTCAACTCTGTGTAAACTAGTAAATTCATTACAGATATGTGTAGGCCGTATTGCATCACCAGTGTTACGATTTTTAAGGTACTGAACGTTATTCAGAAACTTGATTCTACTGCACCACCAGTGTTACGACCTTCAAGGTACTGAACATTGTTCAAAAACTTGATCGTAGGTTCCGCCAAAGTCCCTGATGAAACACATTGATGCAGCCAAAGCTCATGTGAAGTTCATATGTCAATAGAGTATCTGAAGAAACCTTAGCAGCATTCGGTTTTGTAGCTGCCATTTCATTGTTTCACAAAACAACGTTCGTAATTTACATATATAGGTCGTACAATATGGTCTCCTACTACAATTATTAAATTACTTGCTGCATGACAACCATTGACCTCTGAACCCCCACCGCCTGGGGAAAATTACAAACACTCCGAGAGGAAAATGGAAACATTAATCTTCAACTATACAATGGCAGACAGGAACCACAGCCAGTCAGTCACCTCCATTTGTGGAAGGCTGCTTTGCCGGTTTCAAACTGCCTCTCATAAGTAACAGCAGAACGCCAGAATGGTATCCTGCAAAACATCAGTACTGCTGTACTGTACTAGTTATAACTCATACGTATTGAATATCAGCAAAAATATCCAGAGAAGCGGTGGTGATGGCCAAAATTTTACAGGCACAGCCTTGTCATCTCTCTATCTGCCTCCTCCCCAGGTGCCTCTGACTGCAGCATCTTGCTTTGAGTTGTGCACTTCTTGTATGGTACAAAACCTCGAAGGCAGGCTGGAACTGTGCTCGCACATTTCCTTGAACCTGGAACATGTATCACTTTGTCTTCATCGTTGTTTACTTTCGTAGATTCTACAGAATCTGAATTCTGAGTTGTTTCAGGCATACTGTTGGAGGTTGTGTTCGACTCTGTCCATGATCCTTCTGCCCTCGTGACCTTGCAGTCTGGAACTTGTGATGGTTGGTTTTGCTGCTTATTTGAGGTGACTGTCTGTGCGTTCAACACTATGTAAGATATGCTTCCATTACCGTAGTTGAGGAATTGGCAAGCAGAATGCACAGAGAACACCTCCCCTTGAGGAAGATAGTACATAAACTGCTGTGTACCAGTCAGCCACGGGCACCATGTCTTTGCTTCTTCTGTAACTTGGGAAGACAACTTCCCGGTTCCACTAGTTGGTGTCTCAGCTGAAGCATCCAGTTCCATGTCTGCCGCATGTTGTTGGCTCCCAATATTGGAGATTGGCTGCTGATCTAAATTATTAACCACAACCCTCTTGCCAAATAGCCTAAGAACTGGACCTTCAGGTATTTCACATGCCGCATCGTTGGAAGTGGTGGCATCCTGCAGCATAGTTAAGCCGTTTGCTAGAACTCAGAATTTAGGTGTTACCAACTGTGCCACTAGATGCAGTTCTCAAAGGAAACGAATTTTTGCAATTACGTACCACCTATAATTATTGGAAAATGGTGCCAGGAACCTCTATCGACTTTAGTTGGATGCCTAATATTCTTAGGAATGAAAGAACATATGCTTTGCAAGGTATATTATGGCTGTAACAATATTCAGTACCTTGGAAAGTGCTACTGATGTGCTTGGTGTGAGGCATTTGTCCTCCATGTAAACCGAGGACGCTGGTGATCCACTACCTTCAGTTTGCAGGGTCTCGGAGCCTATCTGTGCTGTGGATAACACAGATTTTGGTGAGCAATTCTCCTGCTCAGACAGGGACAGGGACTGTGTCTGCAACTGGGGCTTCTGAAACTGTTTGATAGCAGAGGCATCCTTGCGGACTGAATTACCCAGCTTGCGTGGGTATGGGTGTGTTGGCCTCCTCTTCGGCCGTGGTGGTGGAATCTGAATTTGCGGTGGAGCAGCTATGCTGTTGCTATCCCCAGAGGATTCTCGGATGACCTGCAGCGTGCAAAACAAAAAGCAATCAGAAGCACATCTTGGATGGCACAGCATGGATAGCATCTGCTGTCCATGATTGAGCTGACTTACATCACCTTGCAAGCAACACAATCCATGGAATTTTCAGGCAGAGGGGATTTGATGTGTGTGTGTTTTTTTCTATGCAAAAGGCAACGAGACCTTGGAGAAGAACTTCTGAGCGTGGCTCCTGATTTGCACGGCAGTCTTGCAGCCTATGTGCTCTGCAGATTGTACCGGTTATCAGCAAATTCAGAGCTTGTAGTACATGACCATAAATAAAGAAGGTGACAGGTGCCGAGGCACTCTTCTCACCTTGTATACGGCGCCAGGCACGGCCATGCTGCTGCAGGGCCTCCAAGAAGAGCCTGTGCTCGTCCTCGGTCCATTTCTGCCTCTGCTTGGATATCGTGTATGGCTTGCGTGCCTAAACGGCAAGTGCCAAAAGTGTGACCTTGGTGAGAGGAAGACATCTCCAGCTTCATTAGATTTGGAATTCGGTGCTAAAAGCTGCTCTGCAGATCGCAAGAGAAGTTCTAGGTGTACCTTAGGGGCTCGTGCTCCTCCTGGCAAATCCATGTCACCGGAGTTCAGAGTGTTCTTCAGATGATGATCCATGAAGTTTCCGTGGCCAACGTGATCTGCAGCAGGCCTTTGATCGTTCCTCGCCTTCAGAAACAGAGAGGAATTCAGGATTTTCTCAGCCAAACAACAACAACTCCTCAGCAGCCTTTCTTTTGGGAGCATACATATATGGCAGGAAAGTACAACAGACTTCCAAGAACATGCTTTACCCGGAACTCACCAAAACGATCGGGAAGAATGACGACAGATGAAGAAAGTAAGCCTAGTTAGTTACCTGAAAACGAGCCATCTCCAGATTTCTGAACCACCGAATCTGACAGCACCTCAACCCCCGGCTCTTCACCACGAGCACGAATCAAGCAGCAGCAGCAGCAGCAGCAGGAAGCAGAAGAAGGCGAGCGCATGCACCACCGAGACCAAGCCACCGGCTGCTGAACACCCTTTGCGAGAGCTGCCCGGTCCTGAAGCGGGAGGGGAGGAGAAGAGAGGAGGCAGGCAGTAAGGCAAGAAACGAAATGGAGGTGTGCAGCGAGATGGGGGCGAGGGCGAAGAAAAAGGGGCGAGTCCATGGCGCCACGTCGGACAGGATTTTTCCGCTGGTGTCCCTTTTCCGTGCGCGCTTTTCCGTCCGTCCTCACGCCGCCGCCGGGACCGGATGAATAATCTATCCGTCTTTACAGGCTTCGTGGGGCCCGGAGCGGAGGACGCCCGGGCGCCGCTCGAATCTCGTGGCCGTCGGCCGTCGCTGCTCCGCGGGTCGGGTTGCCTCGCCTCGCCTCGCCTCGAGGCTCCAGCTGCTCGTCCACCACCGCAGCTCACCCCAATTGCGCAGGCTGGCTGCCGGTCCTGTAGTCCTCTTCTGTGTGGGCGCGAGTAAAACCATGCGCTGTCGTGGGGTCGCACGACAGGGGTGGGGGGTGTTCGGTGTTCCTATCGGTCCGGCCTCTGGTGTGCCCTGCGGTGGCTCGCTGATATGTGTCGCCGTGTCGAGGCTCGACACGCTGTTAGGCTGTTTGATCGACGATAAAGCTCGGCAAAAGCAACGGCCAAACTTCCCCAACAATTTTCAGGAATCGTTTGCTATGTTACGACATGTACACGCTTTGGATATTAGTTTGGCAAAAATATCTTGCAGATTATAGTAGTATATAAAGTTAAGCCTGGTATATAGGCACAGGCGAGAACAGGTTACCGAGCCGAAAAAGAGCTATATCCTCAGTAGGAGCTTGACTTTACGCTGCTGCTCCTAACGGAAATATCTCTGGACAAATATCTGGGGCCTTAGATTTTCTTTTCCTGCGAAATCTGATCCTATCCGTTTCCGCTTTGGTGCTTTCAAGCGACGAAACGTAACTTGATTGGCTTCTAAAATTGGGTCGCCAGGACGCGCCGGGCCGTCGCCGTCGCGCCTGCTCGGCACGGCTCGAATGGTCGGATGGATGGATAGAGTAGAAAAGCGCAGGGGGCGCCCGCTGGGAAGGACTGGCGCTGTCGGCTGGCTCACCGCCGCTTCGCTTTTTGGCACGTCAAAGCCAGCACCACGATGCCCCAAACACCGGTCCTGTCGCCTCATCGACGGACACGTGCCTCCCTAAGAGCAAAGCTAATAATACAGCTGACCGCAAGATTCTTTATAGCTTTCTTTCAGCCAATTCATACAGCAGTGAGCTCTTCACTGTTAAATGTTAATACATGACCCACTGGCTTCTCTTATAGAGGTTTTTTTTATTCCTGGATGTAAACTTACAACTGCTGCTCCTCTCTTTCTTCTCTTTTCTTCTTCACCTTAGCATTTTACTAGCTTACAATCTCATATTATACTTGCTCTAAGTACAGCAGTGAAACCATTTTCCGGAGGGTGAGTGCAACGGGTCTTTGATCCCTGGCCACGAGCTCCGTCGTCCTCCATGGGTTGCACTAGAAAGCAGTGGGAAAGCCTCGTCCACATGTTTTGCATTTGCAAGCACGCCGTCGTGCTTTGTTTTCTTCTCCACTCGCGAGAGGTTTGGGCTTTGGTTTTCCGAATAAGAAAAGGAGTTTTGGGCTTTTGGCGATGTGACTCGTGACTTCGTGAGAGGCCACCTGTCAGAGTCTCAGAGACGTGATCCGGTAGCTGCCGCGGCGCTTGGGTTCTTGCAGGGGCATCGATCGACGCTGCAGCCCAGCGAGGCATATGGTCACGGCGGCGGGCCCCCGTCCAGGCGTTTGACATCGTGGCTCGTCGTTGGTGGCATCACGTGCTCGTGGCAGCAACGCAGGGTGTGTTTAGTCGGTGAAAAGTGTGTGAAAAGTTATTATAGCATCTTTTATTGTTATTTAGTAAAATTTATCTAACTATGGACTAACTAGGCTCAAAAGATTCGTCTCGACATTTACAGACAAACTATACAATTAGTTATCTTTTTACTTACATTTAATGCTCCATGCATGCGTTTAAAGATTCGATGTGATGAGTGAAAGAGGAAATATTTTGGATTTGTATGGGAAGTGAACACACCCCAGATTTAAAATCTGGCTGGGATTTTTGGAGACTGACCGCGACTTGAATTTATTCTACCAGCAGTACGTGTCCTGTGTCCAGAAATCGACGATACTCCATTAGAAATCACCACGGATATTCCACTTGATACGGTACGCGTGTACATGGAGAGCTAGAACTAGTAGTAGAAATTTATTTAGTTCATTAGACTGAGTCAGTCCATCAGAAATTCAGCTGGATCCCATGGTGAGTTAACAGGCTGATTAGTTTAAGAAAAAAGTGAACAAACTGATTGGTTCGCTTCCCGAGAAGCAACTTTGACAAAATATATATTAAAAAATATTAATATTTATGATATATAGTTGGTATCATTGAAAGATCTTTAAATCTAGTTTTTTAATAAATTTATTTGGAGATACAGATATTGCACGTATTTTCTACGAATCGAGTCAAACTTGTGGCACGAAAACTGAAAACGACAAATAAATTGGGACAGAGGGAGTATGCTGAAACGGGTGCTCGCTTTACCACCCGCGTTTGCTTGATTTCATCATTAACTATAACCAATTTAGGGCATTAATAAAGGCTAACACTATCAGTGGTTCTAGTATAAATAAAGTGATGATCCACACAGACTAGGAAATGTTGAGACTACTATCCACATATTGCAAACTATTATACTTGTGATAAGTGTAGAACATATACTTTTTTATCCGATGCTACATGGCACTTTTTTTATCCGATGCTATATCATCGGATAAAAAAAGTAGATGCTCTACACTTATTATAGTGGCTTACAGAAGCTACATATGCTTAGGAAGAGAGAAGTTGGTCCATTCTAAAAAAGAAGAGGAAGAAGAAATAAATATGAGGCATGATAAAAGGAAAAGTTTCTTTGCAAACCACAAGTAATGATAGTTTGTATTGTATAAATAATAGTTTTAATATTTTCTAATCTATATAGGTCACTTTATTTATACTATAACCACTGAGAGTGTTCCAAACAATGGTGGTGCCCTTAGCCGGCACAACGATGTCACCAAAGAGTATAAAAGCAAATAAGTACGTGATTTCATGCGGTTCCGGTCTGACTGCTTGTGCGTGACGTGTCGACCTCGTCTTAGTAATTGCAGTTCACGACCGGGACAGTTGGAGCGCGCGTCACTCATCCGACGCAGCGCACGCATTGGTAGCTTAGCTCCAATAATTCAGGGAATTCATTAAACCCTGCCGTCTTTAGGTTTCAGACAGACGGAGACTTATGATGCCCCCGATTATATGTGATATATGTTTTTTTTCGAGAACGTGTTTTATTAAAAAGAAGTTAGAAGGTTTATACGTCCAACGTCACATCACGACGAGATGCCATGCATGATTGGATGAAGCTGCTGTGGCGGTTATCCTGTGCTTTCTTGGCCATGGCCGTGTTTAGTTGCCCCAATTTGGGGGCGGCGGAATTACTGTAGCGCACTGTAGCATTTTGTTTTTATTTGGTAAAAATTGTCCAAACATCGACTAATTAGACTCAAAATGTTCGTCTCGCAAAGTACAACAAAACTGTACAATTAGTTTTTGATTTTATCTATATTTAGTACTCCATGCATGTGCCGGCATTTTGATGTGATGGGGAATCTTCTTTTTGCATAGTGTAATTTGGGAAAATATTTGGGATCTAAACAGGGCCATATCAGGGAATGCATGATTGGATGAAGCTGCCGTGTCGAGGCTCGACACGCTGTTAGGCTGTTGGATCGATAATAAAGCTCGGCAAAAGTAAAGGCCAAACTTCCCCAAGATTTTTAGGAATTATTTGCTACTCCCTTCGTATCAGATTTAGAAATCGTTTTTAGAGAAGGTTTGGGTTAAACATTGGAAATATAAATCATCAATAACTTTTAAGTTGAGTTTGTAAATGTAAAAATTATATGAATAGATTTGTCTTGAAAAATACTTTTATAAAAGTATACATATATCACTTTTCCATAAATATTTTTATAAAAACAAGAGGTTAAAGTTGTGTTTTGAAGACTGTGTCGCTGTCATAAACGACTTCTAAATCTCATACGGAGGAAGTATATTATATACACACATGCTTCAAATATCTTGGATGTTATTAGTTTGGCAAAATTATGTTGCAAACTATATACTACTATATATAGTAGTATATAAAGTTAGGCCTGGTATGCACACGCGAGAACAGCTTACCAAGCTGCAAATGAGCTCTATATACCATCAGTAGTATCCACCTCCGGAGATTGACTTTGCGCTGCTGCTCCTACAGAAATACTTATCTCGACAAATATCTGGGGCCTTAGATTTTCCTCCGAAATCTGATCCTATCCGCTTCTGCTTTGGTGCTTTCATGCGACGAAACGGCCTGTTTAGTTCCAAAAAATTTTAAAGAATTTTTTAGATTTCCCGTCACATCGAATCTTTAAACACATGTACGAAGCATTAAATATAGATAAAAAATAAAACTAATTACTCAGTTTGGATGAAATGGACGAGATGAATCTTTTAAGCCTAACTAGACTATGATTAGACACTAATTGTCAAATAACAACGAAATTTACTATAATATCATTTTAAAAAAAAATTTTGCAACTAAACCTGCCCGTAACTTGCTTTGCTTCCAAAATTGGGTCGCCAGGACGCGCCGGGCCGTCCGCCGTCGCGCCTGCTCGGCTCGGATGGGATGATGGATCACGGATAGAGCAGAAAAGCGCGCTGGGAAGGACTGGCCTGTCGGCTGGCCCACCGCCGCTTTTTTGACACGTCAAAGCCACCACCACGATGCCGAGGCCCCAGGCCGAAACACCGGTCCTGTCGCCTCACTGCCGGACACGTGCAGGGGAACCATCTTGTATCGCTCTTTTCTTTGCTCTAGAGAGTGAGAGCCACGGGTCTTTGATCCCTGGCCACGAGCTCCGGCGGCCTCCATGGGTTGCACTACAAGTCAGTGGGAAATCCTCGTCCACATGTTTTGCATTTGCAGGGACGCACGCCTTCGTGCATTGTTTTCCTCTCCACTCATGAGAGTTTTGGCCTTTGGCTTTCCATAATCAAAAGAAAGAAAAAGAGTTTTCGGCTTTCGGCGATGTGACTCGTGACTTGGTGAGAGGCCACCTGTCAGAGACATGATCCGGTAGCTGGCGCGGCGGTTGGGTTCCAGGGCATCGACCGACGCTGCAGCCAGCCCAGGCCCAGCGGCGTACGGTCATGGTGGCCCCCGCCCCCCACCCCCGGTCCAGGCGTTTGACATCGTGGCTTCTCGTTGGCGGCATCACGTGCTCGTGGCAGCAACGCACAAGTTTTAAGATCTGGCTGGGATTTTTGGAGACTGACCGCGACTTGAATTTATTCTACCAGCAGTACGTGTCCACGACCGGACAGTTGGAGCGCGCGTCACTCATCCGACGCAGCGCACGCATTGGTAGCTTAGCTCCAATAATTCACGGAAATACCCGTCTTTAGCCCTGTTTGGAACGAACAAATACGAAACAGAGGAAAGAAAAAAAAACTACAGGAGTAGAATAGATGTGCAGTAGTAAAACAGAAGAATGAAAAATGCAGGAAAATTTTACCAAAACATATTTAGAATGCAGGAATCCTAAACACAGGAAACTAGATTAATGTGGGTCCCATAAGTGGATAGCCTTCAAACGAAATTGCATGTGTATGCTACTGACATGCTACTGACAGGCCAAATGCTTCTTTTTTGCTTCACTCGCCTCGGTCTTCGGTCTTCCACGAAACCACAGCTGGGAGTGGATTACCCTGTTCGTGTCGCTGGTTTATTGGCCCTGTTCGGTAGGCTATTTTTTTTTATAAGCCGGCTGTGGCTGATTTGCTGTGAGAGAAAAACATTGTTCTACGGTTGATAAGCCGTGCTGATAAACTCAGCCGAACAGGGGGATTATGTTGAAAGCACTATTTGTTGGTTTGTTGTGAAAAAAAAACACCGTTGGATGGCTGCTGATTCTACTGATAAGTCCAAACAAACAGGGTGGATGTTTTTTTCCCGTGTTTTGTGAAGCAAGTGATTCCTTTCCTCTGGAACGGCCGGCTGCTTTCATCCATTCCAAACGGTGTATGATATCATCGAAACAGAGGAATTCCATTCCATTGAAATTCTTGTGAAAAACCTCCGTTCCAAACAGACCCTTAGGTTTCAGATGGAGACTGATGATGCCCATGCCCCCGATTATATGCATGCATGATTGGATGAAGCTGCTCTGGCGGTTATCCTGTGCTTTCTTGGCCATATCAGTACAGAGCTGACAGATCAGCGCTCGCCGCTACAAAGTGGAAGATCAGACCTAATTAACCAGTCAGCTCGCGAAAACACAAAGCAATGTATAAAATGCCTCCACGCATGCAATCACTAACCTGGAAGCTTGTGGCTTTGGAACAAAGTTAAGCAAAAAAAGCTAGCTAACCGATCTCACCGATCGCTTTATTAGGGCCTGCAAAAAAAAAAAAAAACTAGTGGTTGAGAAGAGACGACGCTTCTAGCTTTTAGCTTGGTAGTGGCTACTGATAAAACTCGGAGGAGTACCGATCGTCCCACCATCAGCATATGCATGCGTATGTATTTTGTTTAGTGTTCTTGGCAGTTGGCAATTAATGGGGCTCGCTCGCTGCATCTGCTGACCGGCAAGAAAGAGTGCTTCTGGCCAAACGTTTCAAGTCGCTAGTCAGCACAATGCGTTGCCTTTACCTGAGGGCTGAGGCAACAGTAGCGTAAAAGCCATCGATTATATGGAGCTGGAACCAACAACCTGCGTGCACGTGCTTCGCCGTGACCACTTTACCCCATCTATTCGTAGCTGCTGTAGCCTGTAGTGGTCGCTGGTTTGACGTTCCCCGCGAACTGTCCTGTTGGCTGTGTTCTGGGCTGGGAAGGAAGATCTCGTTCTAGGCCAAGCTAAACTCCCAGCCCATGTATCCGGGTCTTCTTCGGCGTGTTCAGAGGACCGGCCTAGTCATGCACGCAGGTGTCTTGCTCAACTTTTTCCCAATCCAAGCCCACACGTGACGCGTCCACCCGCCGGTCCGGTCCTTCCGCCAACCTCTACACTTCGCCAGTGATAGATTGTGTCGTTAATTCCCGAGCTCGGCTAAGATTTAGCCATGGTCCAACAAGTTAGATCGCTCCGGGCTGATTATATGGGTTATTTGGTTGCTCTCAGCCCATTTGCTGCGGCCTTCTGGAACGGGGCTTGTTGCTTCTGTTAACGGTAGTGCTAGCGCATGGACGTTTGAACGGACGCCCACGCCTACACTATGTTTTGCGCCCCCACACACGTACAGGGGCCCGCACCGCTCTGAACGCCACGAACGTCACATGCGCCTCTGGTTCAGATGCCCAGCTAGCACCGAGAGGAGGAGACACCGAGACGAGGCAACAGAAGGTGAGGAGGAGATACAACATCCGATCTACTTTTGAAACATTCAGATACAACACTTGCAACACACGTCTGAAGATAAATGAATAACTTGAAACAAAAGTCTGAAACACTTACAGAAACACCTCAAAAACACTTGAAGCCATTGTAAAACATACGCAACATCCACATAAAACACTTGCAACGTACATGTGAAACATATGCAACATCCAAATAAACACACTCGCAACACACGTCTAAAAAACAGATGAAACATTGGGAACAAAAAGCTTGCAACATGTATTTGAAACACCTACAACATATGCAACATCTCGCTCTATTTTGCAACATCCATATGAAACACTTGAAACATACATCTGAAAACCACTGAAACGCTTGAAATAACATTTGCAACATAGGGGGTCAGCCCGGGGCTAGTCGATTCCGGGCGTCGGGGTGGGAGCCAGCGACGAGCGAGCACCCCTAGCGCCGATCGTGCTTGTGGTTGCCCTTGGCTTGGCCGGGGACGATTTGAGGCGCCCCGGCACGTGCGCCCAGCGACCATCCGCAGTGGCAGCGTCCCCAAGATAGCGAGGCATCCCGGCGGCGCTAGGGTTAGGGAAGAGGCCGAGGAGGCGTTGTGCAAGCTTAGGGAGGAGGCGACGTGGTCGACTTGGATGGAGGAAGGAGGCAGCGATGGTGCTCTGTGATTTCTCGGAGACATGGAGGAAAGAGAGAGATATGAGATGGAACGGGAGAAGATAGGTCTAAGTGGCTACTTTAGTGGGAGGTATCGAATGTGGTGAATACAATACGTTGACAATGTGAGCCACATAGTGTTTGGAGTGACTCCTGTCATCCGGACGCTCTAATCATAGCATTACCGATAATGAGCTATTGGCTTCAACCTTGCCGCCAATTGTCACTGCGCTAACGTCCACCTTCCCGCTCCTACTAGAAGCTCTCAAACCACCCCAACAAGGTCATCTTTAGGATGTGTTTGGAACTACTGTGGCCCCGACTCCGACTTCGGCATCAGCTTCTCCAAAGGAGCCGAAAGAGTCCTACCAAACACTTTAGGTGGAGGAGTTGTTTTCTAATGAACGATAGAGGAACCAGAGCCATTTTTAGGCTAGGAGCCGGGGCTCAAAAAAAGTGAATCCTCAAGTGTTTCCGGCTTATCTGAAGGAGCACTTAAGGAGGAATATCCTGCCAAACAAGCCCTTAGAAACTTGCAACCGAATCTGGCACCAACTTGGAAGTGTAAACTGCTAGTCTCATAGGTATAACGTGTTCCCAATGTAACCTCTCCCCTACCTCTTTTTTTTTTGACAACATCACCCCTACCTCTTTGTAACTCTATCTAGGCAGACTCATATGTGTAGGCGACAACCCTCCACTACCAAGGTCACTCGGTATCTGTGGTTAATATATTAGATGGACACTAGACCATGTTTGGTTTCCATAGTCCCATAAATGATTGCACCATTTCAAGGTTATGGCCCTGTTCGGTAGGCTGTTTTTTGGCTTATAAGCCGGCTGTGGCTGATTTGCTGTGAGAGAAAAATACTGTTCCACGGCTGATAAGCCGTGCTGATAAGCTCAGCCAAACAGGGGGTATATTTATTTTGGTGCTCCATCTGACCCTACCACCACATGTGGGACCGAGTTAGCCCAAGATTGGCTCTACGGGAACTGCAAATTTGAAGACCCCGAGGAGCTAGATTTCGAGTGTACAATTATCTTGTAACAGACCATCTAACATTTTGGCCAGGCATCTAAATTTCAATCAATCCTAATTCATGTGTATTGAGGTGAATTGAAGTTAAAAGTTAACTAGTTTTTCACCTCAATCTAACCTAAATACCTAATACACGTGGATTGGTGTGGATTAACAAAGTCTGAGAGTAGACCGGCTAGAAGGTTAGCCGGACAATCAGTCGCTATCTTCAACTCTCCGAGCTTTTCCGACCGGTGCCCACTGGATCATTGGCATCCGCGTCACATGGTTACTTGCATTTAGGGATAAAAACGAAAATGATAATCTCCGATTTTCCGAAATCGTTTTTGAGTTTTTTTTCCCGATTTTTATGCCTAAACGAAAATGATAGCGGTAACCGAAAAAACGAAAATGATAATGGTAAAAATAATCGGAAACGAAAGCGAAAATGATTTTGCCCTCTTCCGATCGTTTTCGAAGGTTCCCGTATTTAACCGGTAATTTACCGTCGGTAATTACCGATTCAAAGGTCTTTAATTAATGAATCCTTATTTATTTATAGATATACAATGCATTACACACGCAAGCACACAAGACAATTTTTTTTGGAAAGGATCACATCTGTACACGCAAGCTGCAAGTACACAAGACAATTTTTTTTAGAAAGGATCACATCTGCACACAAGACAAATAATTTTTAGAAATGAACTATCTAACGGAAGTATTTCATGTGTATAACAACAAGGCAATCAACACTCGAGGTTCTTTTTTCTAGCCTTTACCTTATATATGATATGTTGGTTGCTACCTGCACACATACATATATTGTGTTTCCTTCTTATTAGCTATGTATTTCTCATATTTTTATTTCTTATTAGCACTATTGCGCTAATACATCTATTGCTACGAGCCTTACATATCTCCGTACATTAATATGATGCTTGTTACTAACTCATCTATAGTTGCCTTGTATGAGAACTAACATATGTATGTATCCATCACAAACTATGTAGGATGAATACTCAGAATAAGATGGGAAGATGTGGCCAGGGACGACGATGACATGCCTGACGTTCATCTTTAAGAAACCTATAGGCTACAGCCTCCACTGAAAAAGGAACTCTAA
This sequence comes from Saccharum hybrid cultivar R570, assembly GCA_038087645.1. Lineage (NCBI taxonomy): Eukaryota > Viridiplantae > Streptophyta > Magnoliopsida > Poales > Poaceae > Saccharum > Saccharum hybrid cultivar. Next base: position 15,458,692 of record JAQSUU010000563.1, read on the forward strand.
CAATTCATGTTTTGATCACTATTTATGTCGAGTCAACTTAGAATATGATCGTTTATTTGTATCTTTGTTAAGAATCACCGTACTGTTGCGTGGTTTGTCACTATTTAAGACTTAAGATTGTGTGAATTGTGTGATTTCAGTTTGTGATCTTGTCAATTGTGGCTTTATTTACTATTGTCATGTGAGATAGATCGAGTTATATGGATCTTCTCATGTTCTACAGTTTAGCGTGTTTATCGTTTTTTAGATACCGTTCTCATGGATTCCGATCATTATCGATGTATTTTCCGATCGACTACTATCGTTTTTGAAATTATCGAAATATCGGCGCCGTATTCGTTTCCGACAATATCGTATCGATTTCGTTTTCAAGAAAAAGATGTGAAAACGAAAGTGATCTGGCATCCTATGGATCGTTTCCGATCGTTTTCGTCCCTACTTGCATTGAATGGCAGCTGACCCGAGCTGCAAAGTCAAGAGGAGCCCAGGAACACGGAACGCCTCATCGCTGATGCAAAGCCATCTCACTCAATCTTATCATTACAAAACTAGAGTCTCCGATCCTTCATGCGCCATCATCCTTAGCGAGCTACCGTGTAGACCAAGCAGCAACGCTGAGAGATCATGGAGAGCATGAGCGAGGACGGCTACACCTTGGCCCACATCAGCCACCTCCACGACCTCCACCTCGCCGACGTCCCCACCGGCGCGCCGCCGCCGCGCTGCCACGCCTGCGGCCTCGACTGCACGCGGTCCGCCTACCAGTGCGCGCCATGCAGGTACGCCCTGCACCCGGCGTGCGCTCGCGTGGGCCGCACGGTGCGCCACCCGGCGCACCCCGAGCACCCGCTCTCCCTCCGTCTCGCGTACGACAACCCGCATAGGGGCAAGCCGCAGGGCGTGGTCGTCATCTGCACCGTGTGCAGGCAGGGCATCGTCCCGGAGCAGTGGCTCTACGGGTGTGAACGGTGCGACGACTTCGCCGCCCACGTCGGCTGCGCCGTGCCGGACGCGCAGATCAAGCATGTGTACCCGAGGATCGACATGCAGAGGGTACGAGCGGAGCAGGACGCGAGCCAGACGGCGGCGCTGCTGCAGCAGTACCAGCAGATGTCAGCGCTCATCAGCGCGCAGTCGAGCATGTTCGCGAGCAACGCCGCGTCCATGCTGGGCGTCACCAAGGAGGGCCTGAAACTGGGCGCGCGTATGTCGGATGATAACTTGGCAATCAACTTCAACAAGTCAGGGACGGGGGACCAGATCAGGAAGAGGGAGGAATACTACAGGCAGGTAATGTAAATCATTTATGCAGTAGTGAGAACCGATCTTATCTGTTTAGGCTATCCGCACTCATGGACCTCTATATTCATCCTCTATACGTTCTGGTCAGCAAGATTCTTTCCTCTATACTCAATTCTCTCGCACTCATCCATCCTCTATATCATCTATCCACTTTATCCACTGTAGGACCCACTTGTCAGTTTATCTAAATATATCCATGTGTGTGATCTAGTTTTGAAGTATTTATTGAGACGAATTTAATGGTGCAATTGAAATTTAATTTAGATTTTTGGTTTGTGAGTTATAGCATTTTTTCCTTTGTTTAGCTAGTGGGGCCTGTCACTGTACACTATAGAGTAAGCACTGTACTACTCTAAATATATAGTGAGAGAAAGAATAGAGTATCGTTTTAGAGTACCCAGTGCAGTAGTTTTTACTCTATATTTATACTCTAAAACTTTAGAGTATCCCTTTAGAGTACCCACTACGGGTAATCTTAGTACATTCATCCCTTACATCTTACAGAATACTACTCCATGTCTCCATCTGCCTCGAAGTATAAGACATACACATATTTTAAAATCCAAACTTTATTATCTTTCTTTAGTCAACATTTAGTTTAATCATATATAAAGCCACACTATAAAATTCATTATATCAAATTTTTATTTATATATACTTTCTAATGATCAAATTCTTATTGCCATAAATTATATATTCCCTCTTTCAATTATAAAACGTTTTGACTTTTCTTTAGATACATTGTTTTTACTATATACCTAATATACTCTAATTAGGCACATACTAGTAAAAACTATTATATATAGAGAAGCTAACGGTTAAAGTGTGATGTTGCATCAAGTAAAATTGTGTTTTATATTTTAGAACAGACGGAGTATGTTTGTTTACATTTTGATTATGCATGGTCGCATCTTGCTCGTACGTAACAAGTCTGTTTTGGGCAAACAGGTTAGTAACAAGCCTAGAAAAGATTTTGCAAAATACCTTTTATGTTTTGATCATGATCAAAGAATAAGTCCTTAATCTTCTCGTTCTATTCAGTGTATGTTTAACATTCTTGTTCACATAAGAGCCCGTTCGCTTCCTCTGGAATGATGGCCAGGAAGAATTCCGGCTGGAATCATTAGTCAATTTACATAAGCTTTCATTAACCGGAACAATTCCTGGTGTCAAACTGCCTCAAACGAACGGGCCCTAAATGATTTCAATATTTTTTGTTCCTCTACAGAGAAAAAAATTCATATCTTTAAACTAGAACTGCTGCTCGGGGTCCCAGCTGAAGCGCAAAGAATTATCCCTGTCAACGGCAAGCAATCAAATCACTGTAGTTATCAGAACAAAATTGGGCGGACTTGCAGCATCAACTTTTTTTTTTGTTACCCGCTATGTCCCTTCTTATTTTACTGACCGAACATTGCACAATGCACACTATGATCTGTATTTTTCTTTTGTTTGTCATCACTCCAGTAAGAAAATCTGAATGTATGTTTTGGAACACTGTTTGTCACGGCAATAAGCGCAGGTCTCACAGTTTTGTCGTCGTGGCAAGCTCGTTTTCATCTCTTTTGAATTTATGCCTCATTTCATATTCAACTCTAATAACTGGCTGACAGCCGACTTTCCCACCGGCCACCGCTAATGCACATTAAAAAAACAGTATTATTTTAATAGATATTCGCAAAAGTAGGTACTGTTATATGAAAATTGCAAAAATGACGTGATTTCGGCTTCATCAAGGGCCGATCGGTATTCCTGGCCGATAGGTCATGCCATGTATACCATGTGTCGCCCATGTATGAGTGGCACTCACATAGGACTATGCCATCCACGTAGGACTATTTGATGCGGACTCAAATACTCAATTCAAGAACTATTTGATGCGGACTCAAATACTCAATTCAAGAACCGATAAGTATAGTGGTGCACAACACCTCATGTGCATGTAGAATTTGCTGTTGATGTGCGCGTAGTGTTTGCCGCTGATTGCGTGTGGAGCATAGTGTTGACACCGTTTTTAACACGTGTCAAAATGATCAGGAAAGGCTAATCGGCTAGGGAAAGATTGCCGTGTGAATTGATAGCCAAGGAGAATAAGTATGTTTTTAAGCGGTGACAGTGTATGAATTTAATTTGGAATGTTGCCGATGAGGTCAAGGGTGTTATTGCCGATGCCGATGGAAGAAGGTTTGGAGACTGTTGCCGATAAGATGAGGGAATATACCGATGAAGGAAGGTGTGAAGACTGCAGCCGATGAAATAGGGAATGTACCGATGGAAGGAGATCGAAGGTTGCTGCCGATGGAAAAGGAGCTGTGCTGGTGAAAAGGAGGCCGATGAGAATACCATCGTGATTAAGGCGGATTATGGAATAAAATAGGAGTTGATTTCCTTGTTTACGATTAGTAGAGTCTGAGTTGTGTCAAAGTCGTGTTCTTTTTCTTAGACTTGGGTTTAGTGTCCTAGTCGTATTCGATTATGTTTCTATAGATCAGGGTATAAATATAGAGTGAAGGGCAATGTAATAGCAATCAATCAATACATCAAAAACCAGCTTTTACTCTTATTTACACCTACTTTTCGGCGACTTCGTCAATTTGCATATTTTTCCTTTTTACGAGTTCTCATCGATTCGGCGAGTTGCATTGCTCTAAGTGCAATCTTTGTCGATCCTCGAGTTCCGCGTGAGTACCTCTTGGCCGTGACTTCCGGGCGTATCGCTGTTGTCAGGACCAAAGTGCTCGTATCTTCATCCTTGTCGATTAACAGGTCAAATCGACTGGCACGCTTTGGATATCGATTTCGGGTATTAGCCCTTTGTGTTTGCATATTCACTTTTGCATCAACACATAGATGGCCGATTTTTTTTTGAACCGACGATTCTCCATTTCCATCATAGAATAAAGAAAATAAATCAGAGTTTTAGAGGCGGGCCAACTAAACGACTTCAAAAAGCTCATGAAACTGCCGATAGAAGCTGGGCCATATATTCCTAGGTTTGTACTTCCTCTGTCAGAAAATAAAGGCACCGAAGGTTCAAAAAATTTATCTCATTATAAGGTATTCTGAAATAATCAACCATATCCATGTGTGCCTGACTTTTAAATCCCATTAATGCATGCCTTTGAAACACTAAAATGCCTTATAATTGATGGGCAAAATCAATAACATACATGCATGCCTTTTTAAACTATATGCATTACTAGAAAATGTTAATCTTTTGGTGGACTGCTTATTTGGTTCTAAAATTAGTTGGACACCTTATATTTTTAAGATGGAGAAAGTGAGGTTTAGCATAGTTTGGAAAATAGTAATGTATGGTTAGTAACATAGGTGAACACAATGTAAAATAGGTATATTTTGATACACTTTAACTTAATTTGTCACAGGATTGTAGTTTTTGCTATCTGTATAAAATGTTATTTATACATTGTTGGTCTCAACTGCCCTCCTTGCCATTTAAGCCATGTCTATACGGTCCTTCCAGCCATTTGAATCGTTCGTGGGTGGGTGGGTGGGTGGGGGAGCTATTTTCGTGAACTACGGTATAATAATGTGAATGTGATTATACTCGTTCAATAATACCAAAGAGTCAAACAAATTTAAATTTGACCAAATTTATACAAAATAGCACCAATATTTATGATGTCAAATAAATGTCATTAAACTAATTATAAAATATTTTTATAGTAAAGTTGTTTAGAAATAAAAATACTAATATTGTTTTCTATAAATTTGGTCAAACTTAGAAAAATTTGACTATTCTCAAATCTACAATTACATTCTTTTTGGGGTGATGGGAATACGTTATTGGGCAAGTTCTCTGCAACAGCGCCAAATCCATGTTGTAGGAGTAAATTACTATTTCTCTTCTTAGTATTGACTACTACTAACTACTCCCTCCCTTCCAAGTTATAAGACATTTTGTTTTTTCTAGATATATTGTTTTATTTTGTACCTAAGCATAGTATATATTTAAATAAGTAGCAAAATATATGTATCTAAAAAAGCCAAAATGTCTTATAATTTGTAATGGAGGGAGGAGTATTACGTTGTCATGACTTTAAAATCCAATTCCATTGCTATATACTTATGTGTACAATCCAATTAAACGGCTTACCGCAATTGCACAAAATGTCAGTAATCTATGGATTTCTTGGGAATGTTGTGACCGGTCACACTCTTCCTCTACTTAATGAAATAGTGTCACAAGGGCACACTGCGAAAAAAATAACATTGCACAAAATGCCAAATTATGCGTTAATGAATCAGCTATAGCGCTGTGGCAGAACCGCCTAATTTAATACCCTCCCAAGAGTACTTGTCTTCCATTAGACACTAAGTACCCAAGGGAGAGCACTAAACTCTGCGATTCCGTCGAGCACACCCGAGGGAGAACTCGAAAATTCACATTTTTACCTCAGGATCATAAATGAGAGATAAAGCTTACAACATCTTTACCATTTCTTACATCACTTTTAGTACAACATCAGGGTAATCCATTATTTAATTATAACAGCGAAAAATAAAATGTTATCAGAGTTCAGCGGAAATGAAACCATTTGATGATGAGTTAAATATTATCATGATGAACATTTATATACAAGAATTCATAATAGGTGGTAAATCTTTCCTTTGTAAAACATTTTTTGTGAGAGTTATAAATCAACTCTATATCCGCAACGTAAGGGAAATCCTCACTGCGCCCACCAGAAGGTTTCCACACATAAAAGTCAGCTTCAAGAACACCTGTCACCTGCAATAGGGTAGAACAAACCCTGAGTACTCAATTGTACTCCGCAAGACTTATATGTCAGAAGGAAAGAAAAGACTCCAAAGATATGCAAGGCTATCTGGCTTGTGGGTTATTGTAACTGCAGGAAGCATTACTAAAGGTGCATCCTTATATTTAACTTTTATTAGCAGTCATCGGTAGTTCATTAACCCACCATTCTAGTAAGCACATGTTCTACTTTCAAGCAAAGGTTGAGCCATCAGAACCATTTTTCCATCTTTCATCTTTCATTTCTTACTACGGTGCTAGAGTGCAGTCAAGTCGTACCGTCACGTAGAAACGGCGATTCGCGAATCAATGTGCCCAGCTGGGTACCCCGAAAAACACACGCCTCGCTCGCACCCCAGGCACGAGTGAGACCAACCCGTTCCACTCCTGTCACAGGTTCCAGGTCCCCGTCCAAACTTGGACTCCAAGCCCCCACACTTGAGGCCCGGCCTCAAAGTGGTGCTTAGACCTCCACCTATCCCCGCCTCCAATCAGTCGGTCCGGAAAGAGCCGGAGCCCATGACAAGAGAGTAACAAGTCTTCCTAGCCCCCATCCGCAAGTATATGCTCGGGATAATAAATCTGTGACTTGACCGGGGATCCAGTGCAACGAACGGTCCTTAATCGACACAGGCGGGACAAATGCAACCGGAGCCTCGCTCGGATTGCCCAACCAAATCCATATCCAATTCCAAGTATAGTCCCGCCCGGTCTCCAATTATTATTCATATATAATCCATGTGATAGTAACATGATAATAGTAACAATAATATATTTCCTATCTCTCGCGAGTGACAGGCAATCACTCGACTTCTACCGGAGTCCTGTAGCATAGCAATCTACACGGTCTTAACATACTAGTAAGACTCATGGGATCAGGATATATATATGCAAGTGGGTTTCATTCAACTCCTTAAAACTTAATGCACAAGCATAAATAAAGTGCAGCATAATAGAGGTTATGCACCGGGGCTTGCCTGGGTAAAAATATAACCACATGTTAGTATGCCATCTCCGGGGCACGATCACCATGGCATCATCTTTTGGGTCAACGCCAAGTAAGCCTGGGCACAAAAAACCGAAACCGAGGAACCGAACCGAAAGAACCGGAACCGAAACCGAAAGAACCGAAACCGAAAAATTCGGTTCCTTGTTCGGTTCCTAATTTTAAGGAACCGAAATAACCGAAGAAAATTCAGTTCCTACTCTCGGTTAACCGAACTAACCGAAAGAACCGAATTACATGTATCATACTTCATCTACTCATATTTTGTAAGATTATTTTTGGTTTATGTGTGATATTTTATATTTCAAAAGCTATATATTTGTGTTAGTATATTGCTATTATTGCCTTATAAATTATTATTAATAAAAATGGATATAGTGTTGCATAAATTTGCCTTGGAACATGTATATTTATTCTTGTCTTGACCTATGCTGAAAAATTTCGGTTAGTTCGGTTAGAACCGAAACCGAACCGAAATAACCGAGAACCGAAATTGTCGGTTCCAAGATTTTTTGGGAACCGATCGGTTCCTATTTTCTAAGAACCGAATTTCTTCAGGAACCGAGGAACCGAACCGAACCGAACCGAAGAACCGAATGCCCACACTGAACGCCAAGTGCTCCGGTTGATCCATCGATCCATCATCGTTCCTATTATGATTTACGCGAATGCAACGCAGAGACATAAGTAAAAGACAGCAATCGCAACTCTCGTCGTACGACTTCGTCTCGCAAGCTAACGAGCTAGCCACACAGAAACTCACTAGGCCACGTATCCACGTTGTCGATTCAAACGTTATTTCTTAACAAGTGTTTTAGTTATATAAACCCGAGATGTCGCGTTATTCATTTTATCGATTTACCACATATTCAAACCAGAGCTTATTAATTATCCTAACAACTAATTATTTTGGAACTACAAAAATTACAGTGGACACCTAGTAGTACTAGAAGTTTACTATAAAATTTCTAGGATTAATGCTATCACTGATTATTCATAACACTGCTTACAAGTTTATGTTTGATAATATTAAATATCTCGAAGTAATTAAAGCAAGCCTAAAAATATTATAAAACTACGTGAACTAATTACACCTTTATCTAGATCATGATTTCAGGAGACTAACAAAATTGATTCTACCATTTTTAAGATTTTTATTTGATTTATTACGGATTTACAAACTTCAGCCATATTAAATAAAATAGCAAAAAGGACCCGTATAATTCTTTTGCTTGGATATATACCCTTCTCACCTTGCTCTCTCTTTTCCAGGAACGGAGCGCTCGGAGCAGAGGAGCTGAGGAGCTCCGGCTGGCAGTGGAGTCGCTGCAGTCACGACGGCCGGCGAGGGCGAGACAGCTCCACGGCTTGGGCGGCTGCGAGCTCGGCAAGCGGAGTTGGGACGCGGAGATGAAGCAAGGAGAGGCCGTGACATAAGACGAGCAAGGCGAGCATCGGTCTGGCTTCCTTAAGAAGCCGAGGAGACAGCAGACAAGCGTAGATGGCAGGGCATGCGGTGCAGCGAAATGAGAGAGAAGAGAGTGCACGGCGCAGCAGCTCTTAATGCTCGGATGAACAGTGTTCCTGTAAGCTACAGTAACTCTGCTGTGAACAGTGCCCTCCGTGCAAGGCGCAGTGAATCGTGTTTGGATTCAGACTAGAGTGGTCTTTGGTCTTTCAACGTGTCAACAGGGCTAGTTGATTCATGATGGACTACTCACCGCACCTGCCGGGTAAGGTCGACACTGGCCACGTACAGCTTGCAGACAGGGCAAGGAAGTCGAGAGATCGAGTGAGAAGCAGCTGAACCCAGTAAAGGCTCACGGCTACTGGATGGTGCGGGCTCGCAGAAGAAAGATGACTGACGCGCGCGACACACTTCAGCGGAGGCAGCGCTCTAAATAACCTCGCAGCGCACCAACGACAACAAGATTTCTTCGGATGAACAGTGTTTTCTGCATGCTACAGTGCATTTTGCGACGCTACAGTGACCTCTGCGCTGCTACAGTGCATTCTGCGACGCTACATTGATCTCTGCGCTGCTACAATGCATTATGCAATGCTACAGCGATTTCTGCAGAACCCAGCAGCTTCCACGAGTGAACAGTGTTTCCACGCGTCTACAGTGCCCTGCAGTGACATTGCGTGCTCTCTGGTTCTGGAATTCCTAGACCGCCTGCATCACGTCTGCCTTAACGGGCTCAAGGATGCGTGCCTCGATGCGAGCGAGATCAGGTTCAATGCAGATCACAAGCGATTTGTCAAGTTCAGTTATAATGCAGACCATCAAACATCCAGAAAAACCAGCCTGCAGATCATGCTTTGGTTGGTTTGCATGATTAGATAAATTAAAGCTTTGGACTGACCAATAAGTATTTCACGTAATCGTCCCTACTACGTACTAACCCATAGGAATAAATATTAAGCACTATTTAATTATTTTACTCAATATAATTTGTTAAAAAAATAGCACTCTTAATCCTAAGTTCATGCCCTTGCCAATGCAACGAAAGGACTCATTTTTAATTTTTGGATTTGGTTTCTTGCAACCACAAACATGCGTCACATAAGAGTCGGGTATCATTTCATGAGCGATTAAAATTTTAAAACCCGAGAACTCGTTTTGCTAATTTCTTTTAGGTCTTAATCGCATGCTAAGTAGTTAGTAACACCATGGGTGTTACAAGCGCCTTATACTAATAAAGAAAAGAAGTCACATATGCCACATGCTCACATATGCCCACTTGGTGACGGTTGACTTGACTCCGTAGAGTTAAATCTGAGCGATGTCACTTATCTATCATATATGCTACTACAAGTTTAAGTGAAGCAAAGAGAAGAAAAGGAGTAAGCAAAACGAAAGGGAGAGAACAGACACTAGGAGAAATGGAGAGGCTGAGCAAAAACAAGTTTAGGAGTTTGCACATGCTCACATGGCAACTTGGTAACAATTGACTTGACTGAGGTCCTGTTCATCCGGTTTATAATCCGTACTTTTCAATTTGTTTTTTCAGCCGGAAGCCCGAAACAGTGTTTTTCTCTCACAACAAATCAACCAACAGTGTTTTTCAGCCATGTTATTAGCACACTCGAACGGGGCCTGAACTCCGAGCTTGCAGCTTGCACAAGGTCGTACATATTATCTGCGAGCTTGGTTGAAGCTAGGAAAAGGAGCAATCAAACAAAATTAAAGGATGCAATTCTCGCTAGTTGCATGCCTCGCTAGTTAGTGGATTGTGGCTACATATATCTACACCATATATGATAGGACTATTAGTTGTGAAGCGAACAAAAAAGCAAAACCAAAGGAATCGATTGAACACGAGGAGAAATGGAGAGGCTAAGCAAAGAAACTTAATACATACTCCCTCTGTCGCCATGTGCGTGCCACAAGTTTGACTCGATTTATAAAAAATACGTACAATATTTGTATCTCCAAATAAATTTATTAAAAAACTAGATTCAAAGACCTTTTCAACGATACTAATTATGTATCATAAATATTAATATTTTTTTTAATATATATTTAGTCAAAGTTGTTTCTTGGGAAGCACAAACGATAAATATTTAGGGACAGATGGAGTGCTCCTTCTGTCCATAAGGGCACTCCCAACCCATAATTTCTATGGGCAGTTTCCAAGAGGCAGAGAGCACAATTAATAATTTTTATGGGCACTCCCAACACATAATTTCTATGTCTCCCAATTCATAATTTTTATAGCAGTTTCTTTAAAGAGGACAACTTAAATATACCAAAAACAAAGATGGATTAACTGTGGTAGCAACAAAGTGGCCTGCATGTATACATCACTCCATCTGCACGTATACGGCTGAACGTAGGGGTACGAGCAAGAGGAGCTTGACGAGCAGGGTCATGAGTAAGGATGAAAACGGACGGAAACGAACGGAAAATGCCTCTACGTTTTCGTTTTCATATTTTTAGACGGAAACGGAAACGGGAGCGGAATAGACGGGAGCGAAAACGGTAGCGGGATAAATGGTAATACGAAAACGGGTAAATACGATCGGAAAGTAGACGGAAACGAACGGTAAGCGGAAATTTAAGTCAGAGTGAATGCACATATGACATCTCGTTTTAAAATTCTCAATTATATGCATATATTTATTTGTGCAACTAGGAAGTTAATATGTAAATGAAAAGGTTGTTTTGCTAAGTGCATGAGAAGAAGCTAATACGGAAGTATACATACACGTCAGTACGTGTGTGTGCGCTGTGTGCAAGCGGGACGTTTAGCTGAATTAATAATTACTAATAACATATAGCTGAAATAGTTAGTAATTACTAATACTCCACCTGACAGCCATACTACACACATGGCGTAGTTATTAGTATAAAAAAAACTAATATACATGGCGTTCATACACACAGCCATACACACATGACGAGTACACCCATGAACTCGATGAATGGGCTTGCTTCTTGGATGGCCGACAACTCTGCTTCTTGGAACTGGGCCTCCATACTTAATCCCGGATTGATGAAAAACGGGACGAAAAACGGGATTCCGTAAATACGGACGGACAAACGCTCCACCGTTTTCGGTCCGGCTCCCGTTTGAATCCGTCACGTTTTCGGTCTTGTTTCCGTTTAATCCCGGGAAAAACGAAAACGGACGGGAAAATATGGTATACGGTTGCGGACGGAACGAGATTTATTCCGTCCGTTTTCAACTTTAGTCATGAGCACCTGCCGCTTGAGCACCAGATCCTCCACTCGCCTTTGGTCTTCGTAAACTTTTGATACTGTGACAGATCAGGATCAATCACGTGGAGGATCAAATGGAAACAAAACCAGAGGCGGCTAGGTCATGGGGCAAACCTGATTCGATCTGTGATCTGTGGCGTCGACGAGAGGAAGAGGATTCAAGCCAGTCATCCACGAACGAGAGAATCAGCAGCAGCAAGCTGGAGCGGGCGCTGTAGGGCGCGATTTGCATGCGCATGCCGTAGGGTTCGCAGGGTGCGCGCACGCGAGAAAACGGCGGTGGCGATGGAGAGGAGAGGAAAGAGCTGTGCGCAGGGGATCCGGGTGGGCGGGTGCGAAGTGAGCCGAGGAAACGACGGGAACGGCCCAACGTGAAAAACATCGATTTCTTACGCCTTGGTACACGAGAAGACATCGTTTCTGATATGAGAAACGGTTTCTACTATTTCTATCCTCTCTTCTTTTTAACTCAGGTGCCACATCAACATTTTTGCCTAGTTGACAGGGTATTTAATGTTATGGGAACTACCTGTGGTTTTAGGTTTGGATTGCCCTAATAGAATGCAATTATCGTTTTTCGAGAAATCAAACGATTTAAAGTTTGATCAAAATTTTATAAAAGTATACTAACATTTATGATACAAAATAAGTATTATTAAATTGATTATGAAATATATTTTATAATAAACTTATTTAGAGATATAAATATTAATACTATTCACTATAAACTTAATTAAAGTTAAACTAGTTTGACCTGCACATGTAACCCATAATTACGTTCTTTCGTGAACGCAGGGAGCAGTTCATATATGCTCACATGGTAACTTGGTAACAGTTGACTAACAGGTAGTTTGCATATGCTCACATGCTCACATGGCAACTTGGTAACAGTTGACTTGACTCAACTCTGAGCTCGCAGCTTGCACAAAGGTCGTGCATATTATCTCCAAGCTTTGTTGAAGCAAGGAAAAGGAGTGAGCAAACCAAAGGAATCGTGAGAAATGAGAACACTGGGAGAAATGGAGAAGGTAAATAAAGAGGATGATACCTTGATCCATATCAGCCACCGCCACCCTCTCCACCTCACCGACATCATCGGCGGCGACACGGCGCCGCCGTACTGCCATGCTTGCCGCTTCCCGTGCACTGGCTCCATGTACCAGTGCGCGCCGTGCTGCTACGTCCTGCACCCGTCGTGCGCCCGGTTCGCCCGCACCATCCGCCACCCGTCGCACCCGGAGCACGACCTCATCCTCCGGCTGCCACCTATGCCGGGCGTGCCGTCACATCGGCTACTCCTGGTCCTTCCGCTGCAACCCGTGCGCGTTCGACCTGCACCTCCCCTGCGCGGCGCTGCCGGCAGCGGCCACCGCGCCCGCGCACCGGCACCGGCACCGGCTCACGCTCACGTACGAGGACCCGAGGATGGGCATGGGCTCGTTCGATTTCTGCGCGCTGTGCCGCAAGGGCTACAGCACGGCGAGGTGGTTCTACGCGTGCAGGGGGTGGTTCTACGCGTGCAGGGAGTGCGGCGTCGGCGGGCACGTCGGCTGCGTCGTGCCGGACATGCCGCTGAGGGGCGAGTACGCCGCCCTCGACAAGGAGCAGGCCGCCGTGGCAAACGCGGCTACGTGGCCGGAGGCTCCGGTTCCGGAGTCCCAGCAGCTGGAGGAACTTCTCCACGAGCAGGGGATCGAGACCGCGAGGATGGAACTGGGTGCGGGCGGGCTTCTGCCGTTGTTCGCCAAGGCTTGCGAAGATTGACATGCTAGCTGTGAGTCTGTATCCAAGCAGGGAAATCACGGACAGGGTTGTGTAAAATCGTCACTGAAGTGCAGCTCACTTTACTTTAGTGTTCTATTGTTCTGAAAATACCCGTCATGCGCTCATGCCCAATAAAGTAAGAAACCAGCAGAACATGAACACTGACGTGAGAATATTCCATTTACAGTGGCTCGTATTTAGTTAAAAAAATATGGTGAATTTCTGACCCACCGAGAATTGTTCCATTGGTATAGAGTTTAGACAACAGCTTGCTAAACAAAGGGTTTAGAGCTGCTTAGCTAGGTTTGTGGCAAATGTGATCCCATATCTTGGTATGAGCGGCAGCTGCTGGTGGTCAGTGCAAGGAGCCAGAGGCCCTGCCTGGCCACCCCGGGTTCGATCCCCGGCGACCGCGGTATTTCCGTGCACAGTGCACAGGAACGAGGAGAAAAGACTCCCCGGTTTGAAAAAAAAATGTATGCCAATATCAACTGGTTACTAACACAGGAAGGAAATTGAGCAAGTGCTTACCAAAGCAACCAGAAGGCGTCGCAACAACAAAAGTGCAGTTACCATCAACCAGCTGATAGGTGGTACAAGGAAAGCTGAAGACTAGACAGACATAAGGATACATCCCAGTGACAAATTGACGGGCTAGCAAACTAATAGACATGCTAGCCGTGTTTTACCTCCCATATAAATTCATCAAGTCCCAGCTTCAGCCGATCAGCATCTCACCAAAATATTAGTTGCCAATATCCTATATATCTTTACCAACCTGAAACTTGTTCTTCAGGAGAGTAGGGGAAAACGAGAAACAGCATACCCAGACATTGCCGAAACGAATCGTGATTCCGATGTGGCTAGATGTTAATAGAAGCAAAGTTTTTTCGAGAGCGTGCACTGCACGTATTTCATTAAGGATAATAGAAGCAAAGTTGCAGTGCTACTGTGTGCTATGCAGCAACAGAATAAGAAAACTACAGAAGGACAGTTCGATCTAATGTTACATCAAAATGACAGGTATTTGGACAACACAAGGTCACTGTATCAAGTAATGTCATTCAACCCTGAAAAGCTGGAGCGCCCCCCTGCATCAACAAATCCCCGAACTGAGAGCTCAGGGAGAGGGGTTGAGGCAGAATCCTCCGACCACAGTTCATGGTCGACGAAGACAACAACAACTGTTATGTCGTCGTGGATGTAGCGCCGGACTCCTTTATCGAGCTTCTTAATATCACCATACCTCATTTCCCTCTTTTTTGCAGCTTCTTTTAGAGCTGCTTGTACCAATCTCCTTGCAATAGCCTACAAAAACAAGGAAAGCACATTTCAGCATCACCACAAAAAAAGAGTACTGTCATCAGCAAGAGAAATATGAAAAGAGTTGCCAGTTCAAGACAAAATGCAGAGAGAAAGAAGTAAGGCATACTTCTCGTGGATTATTGTGGACAATTTCAACAGCTTGCTGGTTTGAGAGGTGCTCCCATAATCCATCCGATGCAAAGATCAAAAAACGATCCTGTGAACTAAGAACTCTTGAACATACAGATGGCTCTGACGTCAGAACAGGCCGGCGGAGAGGTTCCGAGAGGTGGAAACGAGCTGTGGATGGATCAGCAGCGAATTCTCGCTTCTTCAAGTATGCATCACCTATAGACCTTGAAACCTAAGTAGATCAGAAAGAAAGAAAATGTTCGAAGAAGTTTTCAGCATAGTGATCGAGTGTTAGATGGCATCATACAAGAGTATTAGCCAACACAATGCTATAATTCTGAAGATTAGCTTTGCTTTTTTGTTGTCATATTTAGCAATTCTATTTACTGATTTTCTGTCACCAAAAGTGTGACATTAGTTCTTTGCAGCCACTACAATAACATAGCTACCATTTACTTCGGTTCGACTATTTTATCAAGCATATCCACAAGCATCATAAATACAGCACTTGTCACCCAAAAAAAAATGCTGCCTACCTGTATGATGCCTTTGATGCGCCAAACACCATTCTTAAGAACAACAATTTGCGAATCATCAGGATGAAGAGTCCTAAGCTCCTGCCTAATCTCTTCCATGCTAGCATTATGATCTCTGGTTAACTGCTCAGCAACAATCCTGTTTGATCCATTCAAAGAACCAACAACTGCCCGAGAATCACCAAGATTGGCCAGGTAGAGTGTCCCTCTCCATATGATACCAACCAGACAGCAAGATCCAATAGTAGCCATAGCAGGTTTGATCAAATGTGTCCTGCGCACAAGCGACAGGAAGCCTTCCTCTGTAGCAGAAAAGGCCTTTCGAACAACATCCTCAGACATTGTTCCGTGTTCCTGTGCAAGACCTGTAAAGTTAATACTACATGTTAGCATCAGAACATTTTCTTCCATGTAAAAACAGAACAAGTGGACTGTCCTAAATCGTAATAGCAATTGTAAGGGCTTGTTTAGTTGGTGAAAATGTTTGGGTTCAGTTACTGTAGCACTTTTCGTTTTATTTGGCAATTTGTGTCCAATCATGAATTAATTAGGCTCAAAAGATTTGTCTCGTGATTTACAACTAAACTGTGTAATTAGTTTTTTCTTTCGTCTACATTTAGTACTTCATGCATGTGCCGCAAGATTTGATGTGACAGGTACTGTAGCACTTTTTGGGTTCCCTTTTTGGGTACCGTTTAGTTGCCAAGAATTTTGCCAAAATTTTCAGATTCCCCGTCACATCGAATCTTTAAACGCATGTATGAAGCATTAAATATAGATAAAAATAAAACTAATTACACAGTTTAGACGAAATGGACGAGACAAATCTTTTAAGCCTAATTAGACCATGATTGGACAATATTTGCCAAATAACAACGAAACTGCTACAGTAGCATTTCGCCAAAATTTTTGCCAACTAAACAGCCCCTTGGGAACTAAACAGGCTCTAAGTGGGTTTATTATGTGTGACGTGGTGATCTCATCGCTAAAACATTATTGGCGCTAATAAATTCACAGACATGACACAAGCATGGAACTGGAGACATGAACGACAGCACTTCCTATACTGCGACCGAATCAATACTGTAAGTAGCGTGGCCACGATGTACAAGCTTCTTTCATGGTATCCTAAAAAGGAAAAAAGAATACTAAGAGCCCATTTCATTCCCCCAATTAGATAGGCAAAGCAAGTCACTGAAGACGTGGCCCGCGGACGAAATAGTCATTCCACTATTTGACACCTACATCAAGATTCTTTTTTTTCTTTCTCAAAAAAATCAAGATTCTTAAAAAAACATACAGTTTATCAATGAGATTGCACATGCAGCTCTTAAAAAACAACAGTAATAAAGGCATCAATCTAACCGACCCAAGCAATTCAACGCTAATACAGTACGATCGAACCAAACAACCACTCTAAGCTTGTGAGCATTTCACGGAGCACAAATTTGTTGGAATCATATGGAGAAGGGGGGTGGGGGGGGGGGGGGGGGGGGGGGGGGGGGGGGGGGCACGTACGGACGATGTGTGCAGAAAGGTGGTTAGAGATGAAGCGTGAGGCCTCGGCGCCCCCGTGGCCGTCGTAGACGCCGACGAAGGTGGCGGCGGCGGCCGTCTCTACCTGGCTGTGGTCCTCCAGCACGTCGTTGGCCTGCACGACGGCGAAGGAGAACTCGCCCGCCGCGTGCCGCGCGAGGTCCCGCGACCACAGCAGCTCGTCGGCGCCGCCGCCGGCGTCGTCCTCCGCGTCGTCGTCCTCACCCTTCCTCGTAAGCGCGTACCTCCGGACCCGGTCCCAGCACGCGGACGCAATCCTCTCCAGCCACGGCCACATCCTTCATCTCCCTCCGGGGCTTGCTCCCGTGATTCGTCCTCCCGCCGCCCCAACTCCCTCCAAAATGGTCCGAGCACGCCGTGCGCTGCCTACTACTGCACACCAAGAATCACCCAATTCCCACCTGCAAAGCAGCGAAAGATTTTTACTTTTGTTTGCTTAGATACAACAAACAATGCGGAAGAAACCGTACGGTAGACGCAACAAAATTGCCTCCTCTTGTCTTATGAGTCTTGGCGCACCTAAACAAGCGCAATTTGCACGGGAGAAACGGGAGGGCAAGCACCACCAAGAAGCCCCCAGAGGCGCCGCCCCTGCTGGTAGCAGGAAACACCGCCGGATTCTCCGGGCATACCAAACCCAACCACCGGAGACGCCTTGCGGACCGGACGACCGGTGGTCGGATCGCGCGATTCGCGAGGCTGCTGGAGGTGGGAAGGAACGGGCTGTTGTTGTTCCTGATGGAGCGGCGGTGGGGAGAGGCGGCGCTCGTACGCTCCGCAGAGTGTGCATTAGTGGGGGGCCGTACCGATTTTATACAAGCGTTTCGCAGAAAACCGCCCTGGATTTACAGGTATTTGGTACGAGACAGGCTTGTGAAGCGAGTAGAAAAGCGCAAAAGGGTAAATAGAAAACGCAGGTAAAGCGCGGGGCTGATCGCGATTGGCTCAGGAGGAGCCTTTGACCTCGCTTATCCTCCCTCCCTTTCTTTCCCCCACTTATATGAAATGAAATAGTAGTGTTATTTTCTCTCTTTTTTTTGCTCGGTTGAATTGATGAAACGGGCCTTTCAGTTTCAGGCGCTGTGAAATGCAACGCCAAAGGCCTTATCATGGACACGGGTCTCCGTCTCTTTGAATAAAGGCATGCCTTGAATAAAAACCATGGGATCCTGTCTCTTTATCCTTTTGAAAATCCTTTGACGAAAGGTCAGGTGATTCCACTCCTGTACAGCTGCTGCAGGCGATGTAAGGTAGTAAAAGCAATCGATTACAGCTCCAAAAAATAAAAAGCCCAGGGCCAGGAGAAAAGCTTGGGGCCTGACAGCAACACTGACCCAACCGTCCCACTCCACTCTCTTGGATCAGTCAAGCAGTTAAAAGGAAAAGAAAAGAAAAACGCTGCGAGGCATCAGCTGATCAGCTCCTAAATAAACAAGAGGATCGATTTGCAGACCAAGAACGCAGCGCCACCGCGGTGCTACGCGGACGCATCACGATAAGAGCGTCGGGCGATGGGTAGCGTCTCCCGCTTTACAGATGAAAAAAGCAAAGCGCTGGGAGAGACGAAGGAAGAAAAAAAAAAGGGGTAGCGCGCGGGACCGCTGAAAGATGAGTCAAAACAGTTCGCGTCACTGGGAACCTGTGAGTCTGTGACACCCCGGCGTGCGCCCGCCCAGATCCATCGCTCCCGGGCTTTTGCACGCCGGCCGGAGCTCATCCATCACCTTTGTCCTTTAATGCGTGCGTGCCTTCCAGCCTCGCTGATGTTTACAGTCACCACGCCATTGCGACGATGGGTATTGATACCGAATACGTGGTGCAGACAGCAGAGGAGCAGCAGCCGGCATCCATGCTCGGCCAGTAGATGATGAGTGTGGTTTTCGATCTGGATCGAGGCGGCCGGCATCCATGCTCGGTCAAGAGCGCTTACGCCTGCTGCATGCCACTTGTATGCACAGCAGAGGGCCTGGACGACGTCGAGGAGGACTCGCGCGCCGTGGCAACTGGCAACGCCACCACATGGAGCATGGATCCGATCAATTTGCTGCCCCCATTTGCTCGCTCGTGCGATCGATTAGATTACATGTGTGTAGGTCAACACCACACCCTGTCAGCCACACCAGCTTGACTCGTTCGTTCCGGTCCCCAGATGAGATGAGCGCGGCCGCGCAGGCAAGCCGTGCCTGCGCCCTCTTTTTAGGTGAGGATGGCCGCCTTTTCCCTGTCGAGTGTCGACTGGCGACGGAGAGCTGCATGCACCCACTGATGTGAGTGACGATGCATCCTGAGATAAGAGTGGATGGAGCTCGAAAGTCGAAACCGGTGCTCCATTCCTCCCCCTCGGTAATACGTACAGTAAGTTCGATCGGTGATGTCCGAGTCCGATACAGCTACTGTTCTGCTACGGCCAGGTAGCAGTTTTTTTTATTGCTATAACAGACACGGGGAAATGGGATTCGAAAGTGCAAAAGGGGAGGTGAGTTGAGTCAGGTCACCAGCCTCTCGTAGGCTTTTCACGTTGCGTACGTTGTTTTGCAGGAGGAAAGCACCTGTAATACCAATCGGCAGAGCTTGATCCGTGGAGGAAGAAGATAATAAAGCGAGGATTTTTTTAATAATAAAAATTATAAAAAAACATGAAGGAAAAGGGCTGAGTACTCCGATCTTGGAACGTTGGAAGGGCCGCCGTTGCCGGCTGGCTTAGGTGGGCCGGAGCAGGCCTGTATTGGACTCCTAACCACAGCCAAGCCCATCCTCTGCGCCAAGTGCAAATCACCTGATTAGCAGTTGAATAGTGCCACATCGGCTAATCAAGCCTGAGGAACTTAGCGGGGAAGCAATAAGGTAGATGGAGCGGCAACCTTGAAACATACTTACCTGGACGGGGTCTATGGCTGATCATGAAGAGTCATGGCCTAGGTTGGTGGCCTCCATTGCACTTTGGAGGAGCACTAGCTTACCATCTCCCTAAATGGGAGAGTGGACGTCATAATTTATGGCAGAGGGGGTACGCGTTCGCGCGGCCCCTGCCAAAGTAATCTTCAAATATTTCTCTATTTATATTTACAAAATTAATTATTTATATAGTTTTTATTTATGTTACGATAACATTTTGGTAAAATAAATAAAATTTTCACTTGTTAAAATAATCAAATTAAAAAGTTTAACTAGATACAATTTTTTATAATCCCATCTATCCGACAGTATGGTTGTTAAGAGGGAATTGATCCTTCTGAAGGTACCATTAATTTTGACTATAAACTCGGTGGGATTATGAACCCAACTCAAGCAGTCCATTCAATCCTCCCACAAACCTTTAAGTTTTCAGAGCATTCTCTCATAGAAATCCATGGCCGGAGTTGGGCCTGCTCGAACTGGCAAGATACGAATCAAGTTCCAAGCTGATAATTAAAGAGAGAATTATTTTGGTCGGCAAAGATGTTAGAGTAAAGGGTTGGCAATGACATGAAGCTGTAAAAGGCATTTGGCTCATTTGCTGAGCAGTGGTCAGTGTGGAGGCAAGCTGATAGGGTCATACCAACCTAAAGAGACCGGTATGCGAATGAGTGGGCCGGTATAATAAGCTGCAAGGCCGGAACGTGGATTTCTTTCTACAAGTGGGCCAATCAGGCCGTCTAGTCAAAAAGTCCTCGGCACATTGGGCTTAATGCTGACCTAGCTCACATGATGAGAGTATGAGAGGCCAGGGGACCCACGAACCAGAAGCGAAGTCCCCCTTGGAATGCGGAATTTTTTTCCTATTTTCTGCATTTTCTGTAAAAATAAACCGATTTTTATAAAATTGGCACATAATTTCTTTAGCCCTTAGCTGTGAGTCAAACAAATGTGTCAGAACTATACCTCCATTCGATTTTAGATGTCTAGGGTCAATATGTATTTGGTTGACAGACAACACATGATACCAGCTCAGCTCTGGGAGATGACCCGACCTAAGAACGTCCCCTTAAAACGGCTATCAACAATGCTCCTGCTTCACCCTGGGCGTTCGGTATTAGCAAACCGATCGGTTCGGTTCTTCGGTTCCTAAGCAAATTTGGTTCCTCAGGAAATCGGTACCGATTGGTTTCTCAGGAAATCGGTACCGATCGGTTCCTGAAAAATATCGGTACCGAGGAAATTCGGTATCGGTACTTTCGGTTCAGTTCCGGTATGTAACACCCTCGGTGTTACCGCGTGTAACAATGCACCTAAGCATGGCATGAGCATCTTTTTCTTGTGTTTTGCTTAATGTTGAAGTGCGTAGAACCCTTTCAGTAAATTAAAATAGCAAATAAAAAGGTTAGTGAAATATTGACGTTTCAACCGGAAGTTAGCGACTTAGGTGGGAAACTAATTTTTATAAACGAAACTGCTACAAAACATATATGTGAACCCTAAACGAAATATGAAGAGCTAAGGGTGTAGTTGTTAGTGCAACTTGTGTTGTTAAGTTTTTCTATCGCTAGCTAGTATTTTCCGTAACCCGAAAAATGAACTCGCAGCGTAATTTAGCCGTAGACTTAGTGTTTCTCGAGTCGTTTAAACAGCCTGACATTGCCATGTTGAGCACCTTCGTTTGTGAAATCGGGTTAGTAAGCGTTGCGGTGTGTTGGCTCGGATGGGTAGCCTCCTAGGCCGTCTCGAGTTGGGTGAGGTTGGTTCAGGGTCTGGTTGTCACTGTCTAGGAGTTTTCGGAGCTTTAAAATTTGTGCACGCGTGATGGTGTCGCTTGCTGTCTCCCTGTGCGTGGTCACCACGGTCTGTCCTCGTCGTGGCCTTGCCCGGCTCAGCCGCACGCTTGGCCACGCCGTTGTGGACTGGCTGGCCCTGGCCATCCTGCGCCGTCGCTACCGTTGCACCGCGGGCCCCCTCGCCTTGGCGCCGCTGTTGCGGTGGTCCTGCACCGTGCCGCCCTTGCCTTGCCGTCGCGTCGTCGCCTAGTCGGTGGCTGCCCTGGCCTTGCTGGCACGACACCGTGTGGGTTAGGCGGGCAACAGGCGAGCGCTTGTTGTTGTGTTGGGGGTAACTCACCGTACTGGCTCTACCAACTCAGCCCAACCGCCACTGCCCGAGTTGGGCGACTTGCCGTTCTCCCCTGTTTCCGCCATCGCCGCTTTGGACCCGCCTTCGAGCCCCTCACTGTCTCCTCCATCTCACGCCAATTCACCGTGGGCGTAGGGTCGCAGCGACCTAGTCAACTCCTCAACCTTGCACCTGAGCTGTTGGAGCCGCGGCAGCCGCCAATTAGAGTGTAGGTCCGACCGCGCCTATTTCTTGGTCGGAGCTCCCCTTTTTCTTGAACCGCTTTCCACCGACCGTCCTAGGCCAATTGGTCACACCACTCGAGCCTCCTTGGTCCCCTGTGCGTGGTGCTCACCGTCGTTGAGGTTGTGGCGCCCTGTTTCGTCGGTGATGCGCCCGCGCCGCCGGGGAGTGCCACCTAACCTTTCCGGGCGCGCGTGGGCGGCTCGACTCAGGTACCCTCCAACCTCCCTGTCACTGTGGTTTGGTCCGTAGTGAGCTGCCGAAGCTCACCCACCCCCTGGCTGCTCTCGCAGAGCCCCTGTCCCCCGGAACGCCGGCGCCACCCTCGCCGATCTACCGCCACCGCGAGGAAGCCGCGCCACCTCGCCTCCGGCCTCCGAATCGCTGTCCCGTGCCTCGCGTATGCACCCAGGTGAGCGTCTCCCCCTTAGGTACGCGGTAGAGACTTCCCAGTGGCCGGCGAGACCGACCGGTGCCGGTCTACGCCACGCCAGTGTGCGGGGGGAGCGTCGGGGACCTCCCCTTTGCGAAGAAGAGTTTTTCTAGGGGCTTGTTTGATTAAAGGCAGTCGGTGGGAATAGTCGCGAGCAGCGTAGTGGTATTATTTGATAGCTTGAGGGCGTTTCTGCAAAGCGTCTGGGGATGCACGGGCTCCCCCGCCTGGGCTGCGTCCGCGCGCGGGCCGCGCGTCATGGCCGCCTCTTGTGGGCCGAGCCGAGGGAGTAGGCTTTCCTTTTCTAGAATTTCAATTTTGGATTCTAATTTAATTTCGGAGCTAAAACTTTGATGAATTATAGCGTCTTGTGTAGAGGTCCAAAAAATCGTGAAACCACTTTAGTTAAGTTCCTAAATTCTTGCTCTACTAGTTAGTAAATTCCAGTCGTGCAGTGTTTATTGTTGCTCGGTCGTTTAAATTAATGCATAACGTGGCGAATATTAATGCAACCGATATTGTAGGATTTTTCGTGGCAAATCTAGGATAGCGCTAGCTCTAAGGTTTTTACGGTAGCTGCTTAATATTGTCAGATGCTTGCTGTAAATTTTATGGCCATCGAATAGCTTGTTTGTTAGGGTAGCTAAGTTTTCCTAGTGGTGCTTGTAGTAAATCGGTAATCGGAAAGGGGGGGCGCTGGTTAGTACTGGAGTTGATTTACATCAAGTTAACCATGTTAGTAGAAGTAATGATAGCTTAGCATATTAGCTATTAGAGTTACCGTTGTCACCTTCTTAAGTGTGGTATTGTCATTTCATGCATATAGATCACGAGGGAGTCAAGTACGTGGCCGCGGAGGAGCAGTACTACGAAGAGGTCATCGAGGAGTACGTGACTATGCATCCTGAGATAAGAGCGGATGGAGGTCGAAAGTCGAAACCGGTGCTCCATCCCCCCACCCCCCACCCCCCTCGGTAATACGGAGTAAGTACAGTAAGTTCGATCGGTGATGTCCGAGCCCGATACAGCTACTGTTCTGCTACGGCCAGGTAGCAGTTTTTTTTATTGCTATAACAGACACGGGGAAATGGGATTCGAAAGTGAGTTGAGTCAGACGTCACCAGCCTCTCGTAGGCTTTTCACGTTGCGTACGTTGTTTTGCAGGAGGAAAGCACCTGTAATACCAATCGGCAGAGCTTGATCCGTGGAGGAAGAAGATAATAAAGCGAGGATTTTTTAATAATAAAAATTATAAAAAAAACATGAAGGAAAAGGGCTGAGTACTCCGATCTTGGAACGTTGGAAGGGCCGCCGTTGCCGGCTGGCTTAGGTGGGCCGGAGCAGGCCTGTATTGGACTCCTAACCACAGCCAAGCCCATCCTCTGCGCCAAGTGCAAATCACCTGATTAGCAGTTGAATAGTGCCACATCGGCTAATCAAGCCTGAGGAACTTAGCGGGGAAGCAATAAGGTAGATGGAGCGGCAACCTTGAAACATACTTACCTGGACGGGGTCTATGGCTGATCATGAAGAGTCATGGCCTAGGCTGGTGGCCTCCATTGCACTTTGGAGGAGCACTAGCTTACCATCTCCCTAAATGGGAGAGTGGACGTCATAATTTATGGCAGAGGGGGTACGCGTTCGCGCGGCCCCTGCCAAAGTAATCTTCAAATATTTCTCTATTTATATTTACAAAATTAATTATTTATATATAGTTTTTATTTATGTTACGATAACATTTTTGTAAAATAAATAAAATTTTCACTTGTTAAAATAATCAAATCAAAAAGTTTAACTAGATACAATTTTTTATAATCCCATCTATCCGACAGTATGGTTGTTAAGAGGGAATTGATCCTTCTGAAGGTACCATTAATTTTGACTATAAACTCGGTGGGATTATGAACCCAACTCAAGCAGTCCATTCAATCCTCCCACAAACCTTCAAGTTTTCAGAGCATTCTCTCATAGAAATCCATGGCCGGAGTTGGGCCTGCTCGAACTGGCAAGATACGAATCAAGTTCCAAGCTGATAATTAAAGAGAGAATTATTTTGGTCGGCAAAGATGTTAGAGTAAAGGGTTGGCAATGACATGAAGCTGTAAAAGGCATTTGGCTCATTTGCTGAGCAGTGGTCAGTGTGGAGGCAAGCTGATAGGGTCATACCAACCCAAAGAGACCGGTATGCGAATGAGTGGGCCGGTATAATAAGCTGCAAGGCCGGAACGTGGATTTCTTTCTACAAGTGGGCCAATCAGGCCGTCTAGTCAAAAAGTCCTCGACAGATTGGGCTTAATGCTGACCTAGCTCACATGATGAGAGTATGAGAGGCCAGGGGACCCACGAACCAGAAGCGAAGTCCCCCTTGGAATGCGGAATTTTTTCCTATTTTCTGCATTTTCTGTAAAAATAAACCGATTTTTATAAAATTGGCACATAATTTCTTTAGCCCTTAGCTGTGAGTCAAACAAATGTGTCTGAACTATACCTCCATTCGATTTTAGATGTCTAGGGTCAATATGTATTTGGTTGACAGAGAACACCTGATACCAGCTCAGCTCTGGGAGATGACCCGACCCGAGAACGTCCCCTTAAAACGGCTATCAACAATGCTCCTGCTTCACCCTGGGCATTCGGTATTAGCAAACCGATCCGTTCGGTTCTTCGGTTCCTAAGCAAATTCGGTTCCTCAGGAAATCGGTACCGATTGGTTTCTCAGGAAATCGGTACCGATCGGTTCTGAAAAATATCGGTACCAAGGAAATTCGGTATCGGTACTTTCGGTTCAGTTCCAGTATTTACCGAAATTACCAAACATAGTACATCACCATGTAACATCAGGTTCAATAGCCAATTTTGACATAAATTCAACATGATCTCATATACAATAACATTGCCAAAATCATACATATAAAAAGCCACAAGACTACCGGAGTAGATAACCACAAATACATAATATAGCTGTCCACAATTGACCCATAAATGATATTACATATTTACATATTCTTAGTACTCAGTAGATATTACAATAGACCCATCAAATTGAGCCGTAGGCAGACAGCACCGCAGCAGCAAGCCAGCATCTGGCGAGAGGCAACAACAAGAATTAGGACCAGCAGCAGCACAACAGTCCAGCGCAAGTATCCAGCAAGGCAACAAGCCTCACTCGATCACTCCCCTTCATTGGTTTACAAACCTAAAAAGGCTCAAACATTATGAAGCAAGTAAGAAACAATACAATTAATCATGAGTTGTTCACTAACCTGAAATGGAAGACTAGAAAGAATGATATTTAATTAGCTCACATGGGTCATTTAGATGTAAGCTCAGAGGACTTGCTCTTGCTTGATTTGGTGTTGGAGAATTTTGTTGGTTGGGACTTTATGTTGGTGGAGGTAACCATCTTGCTTTTGCTGCCTTGAATCTGTGACTAGGTAGCATGGCTGTCAATAATGGCTAGGTCCTTAAACTCTTGAATTAATTCTAAAATAAAATAAAAAGAGGATGCAATAAATAATTTTTCATTAATGAAAACAGCAAGCAAAAGAAATGACAGAGTCATAGAGCTATTACCTTCTTCTAGTTTAGTTAACTCTTTTGTTTTTTTTCTCGATCGGGTGGTTCACCCGTTTTTCATTAAAAAGAAGTTTAGCCCGTACACGATCGAAATACAATGATGGCGAGACACCACCGAAGTAGTTCGAGGAGGATCCTATCTACTGGATCTTTGAAAACTTATTACATAGGAACCGTTCTTAACGACCAAAGAGGGCAGGCAAGCTCTAGCGTCTTGAACCCGGCTGCCACCCAGTCTTCCGCTTCAGCAACGACACTGTTGAAAATCTCTTGGTGGGTCCTCGACATCCTTTGGAAGGTACGCTCATTGCGTTCTTTCCACAGCGACCATGCGACCAGCAGAATGAGTGTGTCGAAGGACGACCTGGCCGTGCGGTCCAGGCGTCGCCGCTGCCGCAGCCACCATTCCCCCAGGTTGTCATCCTGCTTAGGCACAAGCATGGTGAGGCCGACTGGATCCAGAAGCTTAAACCACAGCTCCTTGGCGTACGTGCATCCTAGGAACAGATGGCCACACATATCAGGCACCTGATCATAGAGAACACAGGCGTCGTCGTCCTGCAGGTGGTGCCTCTTTCTGCGAGCTGCTGTCCAAAGACGACGATGAAGGGCGAGCCAAAAGAACAGCTTCACCTTCGGCGGCGCCTTCGTCTTACAGAGTTGCTTGGCGCCCAGAAGCTTGGTAGCCCCGGCAAAGAAGGCTCTTGTAAGTGCATTCGCCCCCGTTATGGGTTTTGGATAATTAATGACAATCAAATTAGGGACTAACATGTCTATCTAAGTGAATATGCAGGTGTTAGTTCATTGAAAGAATTTGTTTGGTCACATTTGGTGATGTTAGCACCCTCAATTCCTTTGGTTGGAAAGCTTTCCGTCTCAAGTGGGTCGATAAGTTTTTATCTTTTAACTTGAGTTATAGGAAACGCCGCACTATCAAGAGGGATACAAATTAGGCTATCTAGAGGGAAAACTTGTGCTCAATATGTGTTTGTTTAAGCGTTTAAGAGACACCGTTGCACTCACGGACACTTAGAGAAGTGTTTTATGCCTGGGAGAACCGGTAGTACCGGTGAATGCCCGGTAGTACCGGTAGGCATAAATCCCGCCGGTGACTGCGCTTTAGTTCTGCGAGTTTTTGTTCTAGCGGTAGTATCGGTGGTTGACCGGTGGTACCGGTTGTCGACCGGTGGTACCGGTGAAAGCCCGGTAGTACCGGTAAGTCTTTTTCCCGCAAAATGTATCTTCTCCGTATCTGTTCTACCGGTGGTACCGGTGAAAGACCGGTAGTACCGGTAGGCTTTTTTCTCGCAAAAGTCTCCTGTAGAGTAACTGTAACGGTCGAATCCGTTGGGACCGGTAGTACCGGTGGGCTCTCACCGGTAGTACCGGTACCGCTTCGAGGATAAGAGTATAAATAGCTCTCCCCTTCACTTCTAACCGTTACCCACGCCATTTACTCCCACCAACCTTCAGACAAACAGCTTCCAAGCATTGACTCACTCTCTCTCTCTTCCTCTTGGCTCTCAAATCCAATCCCTTGTAAGATCTGAGTAAAGAGGAGAGATTTAAGAGTGGATAGCTTTGATTCACATCTTGAGCACTTGTTTCCCTTCCTAGTTAGCTTGGTTTGTGTTTGTTACTCTTGGGTTCTTGGAACCCTAGCCGGCTAGGTGTTCTTCGAGGTTGCCCGTGTTGTTCTACTTGTGAGGGCACCCCGAAGTGTTTGTAATACCCTTGTTTTCTTAGTGGAAATCTTGAGCTAACCTTTGTGGTTGCTTGAGGGAGGCAAGGAGGTGGAATAGACTCCGACCTTAGTGGTCACCTCAACAACGAGGACGTAGGAACTCCTTTGTGGGGTTACCGAACCTCGGTTTAAATCGTGTGTCCTGCGTGCTTGTTGTTGTTGCTATTTGTGTTTACTTGAAATATTACTTGCTCTTTGTGTTCTTCCTCGTTCCTATCTCTATCATAGGTTGTGGGTGCTCGATCTACTACTTGGTGAAGGAACAAGAAAGGAGAGTTCATAAACTTCATCAACATCATCTTCGGTAGTGGGGTAAAACTCAGATCTGAAATCTCAACACGAAAATCTCTGATTTCGTAGTTTCAGTAGGGTACCGGTAGTACCGGTGGTTTGCGTCGGTAGTACCGGTGATCCATCACCGGTAGTACCGGTCCAAACCAACCGGTAGTACCGGTCAGTGTTCTAACTTCCGCATTGAGTTTTGAGTTACAGGTTTTTAGATCCGCCTATTCACCCCCCCTCTAGGCCTATTAGATCCTTTCAATTGGTATCAGAGCAGGTTCCCTCGTGTTTAGCGCTTGACCGCGTGAGGAGAAAGCATGGCTACCTTTGATGATGACACCTTGAACAAGCTAGTTGAGCTGCTTGCCGGGAAACTCAGTGACAGGCTTCTAGAGCAACAAAAAGAGCAAATGAACAAGATGCAAGATGAGATGAACAAGTTAAAGGAAGCCGTAAGTAAGAAGATTGAAGATGTGGCAAGTGGTGGTGATGGAGATGGTGAGAATGAAGCAATCAAGACACCTAAAGGGTTTACTCGTGTTCCATATGAGTACTCTTCTTTTAGCAAAACCAATCCACACTTGCCAACCATCAACCCCGGCAAACCACCTCAATTTGATGGAGTTAGGTATACCGATTGGGCTCATAGAATGAAGATGCATCTTATTGCCGCAAGATGTTGGGAGATTGTGGAAGTGGGTGTTAAAGCTTTGGAAGAAGATGGTGAGTTGACAACCGAGGATTACCTTGACATACAACAAAATGCTACAGCTGCTTCCTTGATTCTATCATGCCTAAATCAAGAAGATTACAACAAGGTAAACGGCATGGAAAGTGCAAAGCAAATTTGGGATACCTTGAAGGTTTCATTTGAAGGTGATAAAAGTGTAAGAAAGGGAAACATAGAGCTACTTCAAAGTAAGATTGAAAACTTTGGGATGATTGAAGGTGAAACTACTCAAGCCATGTTTGATAGATTCATGACCTTGATCAATAGAATAAGAGCTCTTGGTGACACGTATTGGGATGACAACTCGGCGGCTAGAAAGTTGTGTAGAGTGTATAGACAAAAGAACAACATTCTTGCTTCGGTCATCATGGAAAGACCTAACTATGACACAATGACACCTCAAGAAATGCTAGCCAAGTTGAAACACCATGAGTGTTTAGAAGATGAAGCAAAAGAAGCATCAAGTCAAAAGAAGAATATTGCTCTCAAGGCATCTCATGGTAGAAGCAAGAAGAAAGATATTCTTGATCCGTCAAGTGATGAAGAAAATGATGAAGATTCCGATGCGGAAGAAGCTCTATTAGTTGCAAACTATAGAAAATACTTGAAAAAGAAGAAAGATAGGAAGAGGAGTGGGGGCAAGCCATACAAGAAAAGATTTTGCTATGGTTGTGGAGATGTTGGTCATTTTATTGCCGATTGTCCAAAAGAGAAGATGAAGAACAAGCACAACAAAGTTGATGACAAGAAGTATAAAGGCAAGAAGAGAGGTGAAGCACATCTTGGTGAAGAATGGGAATCGAATGATGAAAGTGATGATTCAAATGACAAAGATAAGGAGAAGAAGAAGGGTGTAGCAACGATTGCCATTCAAGAGACTTCTTCTTCTCAATCCAAGCGCATCATCAACCATTCTTCGTCACCATCATTGTTCGCCGACTTATCATCATCGCCTAGGCTTTTCGAAAATCTCATCGACAACGACTACTACACTCCTACTTGCCTTATGGGAAAGGGGGAGAAGGTACCACACAACTCTCCGACTCACTCTAGTAATGAATATAGTAGTTGTGATGAAAATGATGATGAACTTGCAAACAACATGATAAAGAAATTTGGCAAATCGGCCGGCTCTCAAATAATAAAACTAATCCATAAGCTAGAAAAGCGGGAAGCATGCATCGAGTCGCAAGGGGAATTGCTCCTAGTGGAAAGGGAGAAGAATCTTGAACTTGAAGCATGCCTTTCTAAGGAAAAGGAGGAAGTTGAGAAATTAAACATAGAATTGTCCTTAGCCAAAGATTCATATGAACGTTTGACTAAGGAACATTCTTTGGTTAATGACTCTTTAGCTAGTTTAAAGAGTGAACATAGTTTGGTTCAAGAAAGCCTTACAAGCTTCAAAGATAAATATCATACTCTTGAACTTAGCTATGAAACTCTTTGGAATAGCACTTCCATCCATCCTATGGAATCCGGTGATTCCAATGCTTCAACTAGTGAAGGATGTAAAAGATGTTATAATCATGATATAAGTGCTTGTGCTACTAACCTTGTTGAGCTAGAAAAGAAAGATAAGGAGATTCAAAGATTGAACATGGTTATCAAGAATGATTACAAGAAGAAGCAATCACCAACCATGTACAAGTCATCAAGACACCCCCTCATCAAGGATGGACTTGGCTACAATAGGTATGATGGTAAAGCAAATGGAAGGAACATGATTAATGGAGTGCCTTGTGTGAGATTCAACAAGGGTGTGGCACTAGATGATCTTATCAACAAGGTCAACAACGTTGCCACTCCTTCAAGCACGTTTGTCAAGACCAAGGCCAACAACAAAAAGAAGCAAGTGCTTACCTCCAAGCAACAAGTACCCATTTCACGAAGCTATGCTAGTGATTATATGTGTTGTTGGGGGAAGGATGGCAAGATTGTTGTGAAGTATGTTGGTGCACTCAAGAAGAAGCAAATCATGAGGAGTGTTTGGGTGCCCAAAACCTATGTGACTAACCCCTTAGGACCCAATTCTATTTGGGTACCTAAAACCAAGGCTTGAGTCAATTCGGATCTTACTTGCCTATGCCGTCCATCACAACTTCAAGCTGTATCAAATGGATGTGAAGAGTGCATTCCTCAACGGCCCCCTCTCCGAAGTGGTATATGTAGAACAACCACCGGGTTTTGAAGATCCCAAGAATCCTGATCATGTCTATAAGCTCAACAAAGCACTCTATGGGCTTAAGCAAGCCCCTAGAGCTTGGTATGATTGTCTTAAGGACTTCCTACTCAAACAAGGGTTTGAGATAGGCAAGGCCGATCTAACTTTATTTACTCGCAAAGTCAATAATGATATTTTTATTTGCCAAATATATGTCGATGACATAATATTTGGTAGTACTAATGTGGCTTTTTGTGAGGAGTTTAGTAGGATTATGACGAATAGATTCGAGATGTCTATGATGGGAGAGTTGAAGTTCTTTCTTGGTTTTCAAATCAAGCAACTCAAGGAAGGGACCTTTATTTGTCAAACGAAGTATACTCTTGACATGTTGAAGAAATTTGACATGGAGAAAGCTAAACCCATCAAGACACCGATGCCAACCAATGGGCATCTTGATCTAGACAAGGAAGGAAAGGCCGTCGATCAAAAGGTATATCGTTCCATGATTGGATCCTTACTTTACCTTTGTGCATCTAGGCCCGATATTATGCTTAGTGTGTGCATGTGTGCAAGATTTCAAGCTAATCCGAAAGAATGTCACTTAGTGGCTGTTAAGAGAATTTTGAGATATTTAGTGCACACTCCTAATCTTGGCTTGTGGTATCCTAAGGGCTCCACCTTTGATTTACTTGGCTACTCCGATTCGGATTATGCCGGTTGCAGGGTAAATCGAAAGAGCACTACCGGGACTTGCCAATTTCTTGGTAGGTCTTTGGTGTCGTGGAGCTCTAAAAAGCAAAATAGTGTTGCCTTGTCTACTGCCGAAGCCGAGTATGTGGCGGCCGGTGCTTGCTGTGCCCAACTACTTTGGATGAAGCAGACCCTTAAAGACTTTGGGTGTGAGCTAACCAAGATTCCCCTCTTGTGTGACAATGAGAGTGCCATTAAATTGGCTAACAATCCCGTAAACCATTCTCGTACAAAGCACATAGACATCCGGCATCATTTCTTGAGAGACCATGAAGCCAAAGGAGATATCGCTTTACATCATGTGAGCACCGAAAAGCAACTAGCCGATATCTTCACAAAGCCCCTAGATGAGTCAAGATTTTGTGCTTTGAGGAGTGAACTAAATATCATTGATTCTCGTAACGTGGCTTGATTTCTTGGACATATTTTGGTTGATTCTAGTTAGGCAAAAACTCTTTAATAAAAATTTTGAGTGAGATTTCAAAATCTATTTTCACTACTCAAGCATGTTCATAGTTTTGTATTGTTTCTATGAAATCTGGACTTGCTTGAGTTAGTTCTAGTTCATCATATTTGTTCACCATCTCTCTACTCTTTTCTTCCTGCACTGGAACCACCGGTGGTACCGCTGGATGACCGGTAGTACCGGTCTTTGACCGGTAGTACCGACTAGCCACCGGTGGTACCGGTAGTTCGTTTTCTCGCGTCGCTTGTCTGCGGTGGTCGACCTGACCGGTAGTACCGGTGCTTCTCCACCGGTAGTACCGGTAGTGTAAGTCCGGCTGGGTATATATATGGGATGTGACCTTTCTTCCTTCATTCATCTTCCCTGCGCCCGCACCCCACAGCCACCGGCGGCGCCGCCACCTCCGTTCCCCCCACTCGATCTCCCTCCTCCCTCCACCTCTCTTGCCGATCTTTGAGGAGAAGTTTCCACTTGTCGTGGGGATCGCGTGGAGGTGCTTTGGAGTTGCCCTAACCTCTTCCTTTGCTGGGATTTGATCTCCTTTTCTCTTCAACCATGCAAAGGAAGAATCCCAAGAGGGCCGCTCGTCCCAGTGGAGGTGATGGTGGTAGTGCTTCCCGGCCCGTCCGTGGAAGGACTGCTGCTCGTTCTAGCGGCCGTGGTAGTGGTGGTGGCCTTGGAGATGAAGATGATGTGGAGCCCCAGGGGGTGCCTGCTCCTCTCTCGAGTATGGGACGCCCCAATCCTCCGCGTCGTCACAGCGAGCTAGTGCAAGGTCAGCGTCCGGGAGGTGAGAATCCACAGCTTGCCGCTATGCAAATTGAGGGTCGCTCTATTGACCCTAACATTGTGGCTCAATCCCCCATTCAAATTGGTCTTGCCACTGCCAACCGGATGCTTCTATTTCATCAAAATGCAAATCCTCGTATGTCCGGTCCTCAGAATCAAGGTGGTTATCAACCCTCTCTTCCTGTTGACTATTCTAAGAGAGCGGGTGATTTAAGGGTGCAGCGTAGTGAAAATCCCTATCAGTTTATCCGCAACCCTAGTGTAGATGTTCGTTTTTGGAGCCGCATGCATTCGGATTATTATTACAAGGTTCTGTTCAAGAGTGGGCAGCGTGGCTCTTCTCCGCCGATATTCCAGCACAAGTGGGTGCAGCGCACCTCTCTTGATAATTTAAACAATCCTGACATTCACCGTTTGGTTGCTGATCTTGATGCCTGTCGTCTGCTCCCTCTTATGACATTCCAGCATAATTGGAATGATGAGATTATCTGTCAGTTTTATGCAACTCTGTGGATTGATTCTCAGAACCTTGTACTGCATTGGCTCACCCAAGGCGTCCATTACAGATGTGATTATCGGACTTTTTCACGCCTTCTTGGATTTACTGCTGAGGACAGGGGTGCTTCTAGTCTTTTTGATATTTTTTCGGATTCTGTCTCTCACAATGACTTAGAGGCTGCTGAGGTATACAAGCCTGGTGCGGTTATTGATTTCACTACCACTCATTTGAAGCCGTACTTTTATGTCCTCAACAATCTCATTCGCCTCACCTTGGATCTGAAGATTGGAGATTCTATTCATCTCATGCTTGATGCTCCTAAGGTCCTTTGCCGGTTTGGCACTGGTGGTGATCGTTTTTCCATCACCGACTTCATGTGGCGCAAGATTGAGCAGGCTGCAAATGATCCCCACAAGTCTTTACCTTATGCTCCATATCTCATGTATATCATTGAGCAAGTGGTGGGTCGTTCATTCCATCACAACGCCGTGCATAAGTCCTATTCTGTCCGTCACTTGGGCCCTAAAGGTACTGTTGGTGGATCCGCTCCTTCTCCCACTCGTGGTCCGGCCACACGTACCTCCTCCCGCGGTGCTTACCGTGGTGGTGCCTCTACTGCTCCTACTCGCTCCTCCTCTGAGCGTCGTAGGCGTGGTGGCGGTGTCATCAAGTATGCATTGGGGAAGCTTTGGGAGGCCTTCTGTTACAAGGCCGAGAAGGATGATCGTCGCCTTAGGCGTATTGAGCAGCACCTTCAGATTGATCCTCCTGAGAGTCCTCTCCGTGAGTTTCGGGATCCCTTCGTCGAGTACAATGAGTTGTATGGTGCTCCCGTCTCTGGCCTTAGTGAGGAGGCTGGCCCGTCCGATGACCCTCATGGTAAGAAGACGGTCCCTCCTTCGCCAGGGTTGGTTGACTACTCCACAGACGACGACGACAGTGATGACGACGGCGACTTCTCGGAGCCATATTAGCTTTCGCTACCTTATCGTTTTCGTGCCTACCCTTTTTGGCACTTGATGCCAAAGGGGGAGTGTTAGGCTTATCATCTATGTAATAGGTAGTTTATGGTCGTTTTAAACTTGTGGTGAACTATGTATGGTGGACTAAGAACTTTGTGTGTGATGATGGATGATTGTAGGCTAATCACTTATGCTTATTTGTTATGTTTGCCTAGATGTTTTTATGATGGTTGTTGACTTAGTTTGGCTTTGGTTGTTTTAAGTCCTTTTCTTTCTACTTTAGCCTTTCTTGTTTTTGTGTGATAAGTCTTGTCTCATGCATCACGTTATACATCTTGTCACACACTTTTAGGCACCCCACGAATTGCAAATTTTAGGGGGAGCTTCCCTTATGTATGCATATTGATTATGATCAATGATGAGATTCAAGTTCAAATGCATACACTTAGGGGGAGCCTCTTGTAAAGTTTGGAATTAAACTTCTTCAATTCTTTGCATCATTATGTAAGCCTAAGTTGGTTGTCATCAATTACCAAAAAGGGGGAGTTTGTAAGTGCATTCGCCCCCGTTGTGGGTTTTGGATAATTAATGACAATCAAATTAGGGACTAACATGTCTATCTAAGTGAATATGCAGGTGTTAGTTCATTGAAAGAATTTGTTTGGTCACATTTGGTGATGTTAGCACCCTCAATTCCTTTGGTTGGAAAGCTTTCCGTCTCAAGTGGGTCGATAAGTTTTTATCTTTTAACTTGAGTTATAGGAAACGCCGCACTATCAAGAGGGATACAAATTAGGCTATCTAGAGGGAAAACTTGTGCTCAATATGTGTTTGTTTAAGCGTTTAAGAGACACCGTTGCACTCACGGACACTTAGAGAAGTGTTTTATGCCTGGGAGAACCGGTAGTACCGGTGAATGCCCGGTAGTACCGGTAGGCATAAATCCCGCCGGTGACTGCGCTTTAGTTCTGCGAGTTTTTGTTCTAGCGGTAGTATCGGTGGTTGACCGGTGGTACCGGTTGTCGACCGGTGGTACCGGTGAAAGCCCGGTAGTACCGGTAAGTCTTTTTCCCGCAAAATGTATCTTCTCCGTATCTGTTCTACCGATGGTACCGGTGAAAGACCGGTAGTACCGGTAGGCTTTTTTCTCGCAAAAGTCTCCTGTAGAGTAACTGTAACGGTCGAATCCGTTGGGACCGGTAGTACCGGTGGGCTCTCACCGGTAGTACCGGTACCGCTTCGAGGATAAGAGTATAAATAGCTCTCCCCTTCACTTCTAACCGTTACCCACGCCATTTACTCCCACCAACCTTCAGACAAACAGCTTCCAAGCATTGACTCACTCTCTCTCTCTTCCTCTTGGCTCTCAAATCCAATCCCTTGTAAGATCTGAGTAAAGAGGAGAGATTTAAGAGTGGATAGCTTTGATTCACATCTTGAGCACTTGTTTCCCTTCCTAGTTGGCTTGGTTTGTGTTTGTTACTCTTGGGTTCTTGGAACCCTAGCCGGCTAGGTGTTCTTCGAGGTTGCCCGTGTTGTTCTACTTGTGAGGGCACCCCGAAGTGTTTGTAATACCCTTGTTTTCTTAGTGGAAATCTTGAGCTAACCTTTGTGGTTGCTTGAGGGAGGCAAGGAGGTGGAATAGACTCCGACCTTAGTGGTCACCTCAACAACGAGGACGTAGGAACTCCTTTGTGGGGTTACCGAACCTCGGTTTAAATCGTGTGTCCTGCGTGCTTGTTGTTGTTGCTATTTGTGTTTACTTGAAATATTACTTGCTCTTTGTGTTCTTCCTCGTTCCTATCTCTATCATAGGTTGTGGGTGCTCGATCTACTACTTGGTGAAGGAACAAGAAAGGAGAGTTCATAAACTTCATCAACATCATCTTCGGTAGTGGGGTAAAACTCAGATCTGAAATCTCAACACGAAAATCTCTGATTTCATAGTTTCAGTAGGGTACCGGTAGTACCGGTGGTTTGCGTCGGTAGTACCGGTGATCCATCACCGGTAGTACCGGTCCAAACCAACCGGTAGTACCGGTCAGTGTTCTAACTTCCGCATTGAGTTTTGAGTTACAGGTTTTTAGATCCGCCTATTCACCCCCCCCTCTAGGCCTATTAGATCCTTTCAGCTCTATAGGACGATGAGACGGAGAAGGTTCCGTCGCCGGACCATCTCCAGATGAATCGGTCGGCTCTGAGCGGGTCTAGGGTCATCGACCGCTGTAGTTCCCATACCTGGACGAACTGGTATATCACCTGCGTCGTTCGAGCCCCCACGACGTCGTACCCCCATTGGTTCTGGGTCATGGCATCCCTGACGCTTCTTCGTTTGCCCACTCTGGAAACCGCCGCGAACAGCTGGGGCGCGAAACTGCACAGTGCTCCGACCGATGCCCACTGATCCGTCCAGAATCGGGCCGAGGTACCGTCGCCCAGCACGACGGACATGCTGGAGGATGCCATCCGCGCCACGGCATGCTCGGGCTTGGACGGCAGTCTTGCCCAGCAGCTATCTGGCGCGGCCCTGGCCAGCCATTCCTAGCGCAGTCGCAGTGCATAGCCAAAGAAGCGCAAGTCGACTATTCCGAGCCCTCCGAAGCACGTTGGCCTGCACACGGTAGTCCAGGCTACCTTACATTTGCCACCCGATACGGAATCCGCACCAGCCCAGAGGAAGGACCGTCTGCGCCTGTCAATCTGATGAATGGCCCATGCCGAGAGGCAACAAGCTATGCTCAGATGGATCGGGATGGCCGACAACGTGACCTTTGTGAGGAGCACACGTCCGGCATGGGTCAGCAAGCCCGACTTCCATGTTGGTATTTTCGCGGCCACCGAATCCACGAGGGCCTGTTCCTCCCCGCGCTTCAGCCGTCGGAGGGACAGCGGAATGCCCAGGTACTTGCACGGGAAGTCGGTAACAGCACATGGGAACACAAGCTACAGCGAAGACATCAACTCTCCAGTGCATCTGATTGGCGTCGCCTTGCATTTGTCGATGTTAGTTATGAGCCCCGAGGCTCACGCGAAGAGATCGAGTATTTGCTTCAGGCAAACAAAATCATCGTGCCGCGGTGCTAGCAGAACCACCAGATCATCCGCATAGAGAGAAGCACGGTGGGCAATGGCCTGTCCAGGCAGCGGTGAGAGCACTGCCCTCCTGTCAGCCTCCTTGATCAGTGAGTTTAGAACCTCCATCACAATGACAAAGAGCATAGGGGATATAGGGTCGCCCTGCCGCAGGCCTCTGGCATGCACAATTCTCCTACCAGGGCGCCCATTGAGCAGCACCTTTGTGCTCGCCGAGGAGAGAATGATGGCCATCCAGTTCGTCCAACGCTGGGGGAATCCGATATGTTGCAGAACTTCCAACAAGAACGTCCAAGAGACGGAATCAAAAGCTTTGGTGATGTCCACCTTGAGCAGCACCGCCGGTGATTTCTTGGAATGCAGCCATCTGCAAGCTAGTTGCACAGCTCTGAAATTATCATGGATCGAACGCCCTCTAATGAACGCGCTCTGATTAGGAGCCACGATATCCTTCAACCTCGATGCTAGGCGCTTGGCTAAACATTTTGTGAATAATTTGCTGAAGCTGTGAATGAGGCTTATGGGCCTGTAGTCCTTCATGGTGGTTGGGGCGTCCTTTTTTCGCAGCAGAATCATCATTGCCTCGTTCAGGAGGTGAAAGCTCCTTGCATCCAGGGACCAGAGAGCGTTGAACGCATTGAGGACGTCCCCCTTGATGATGTTCCACGTGACTTTGTAGAAGAGTCCAGTAAACCCATCGGGTCCCGGCACACGGTCAGAGGGGAGCTCCTTGATCGCCGACCAAACCTCCTGCTCGGTGAAGCATGCATCAATGCCCGTTAAGTCAAGCCTGGGTAGGAGGTCATCGAGCCGGATGGAGTGCGTTCGCAAGAACGGGCTCCCCAGCAAGCCGTTGTAGTAATTATAGATGAGGTCCTCCTTCGCTTCTTCGGCCGAGAACCATTGGCCCTCATGCTGGACTGCCGGTATGTAATTCTTACGGTGCCTATGGCATGCTTGAAGATGGAAGAATTTGGTGTTTGCATCCCCATCTTCCAAGTATCTGATCCTTGAGCGTTGGCGGGCAATGGTGCGAGCCATGGAAGCTAATCCTAAACAGCGACCCTTGAGCTCGGCACACATTGCAAATTCCTCATCGGACAGCTCCCTTGTCTCTTGCGCAACATCGAGCTGGCCGATGATCTCGTGCGCCATGAACAGCCGGTGCCGCACGCTGCCAACGCTGCGTGCGCTCCACGACTTTAGCGCCTTCGCAGTTCGACGAAGCTTGGCGTCAAGCACCCTGCAGGCGTCAATATTGTCCAAAGGTGGTAACCAAGCCGCGCTGACCACTTCACTGAATCCTTCAAGGCGCGTCCAGAAGGCTTCAAACCGAAATCTCGGCTTTGCCCAGGTCTGCGTCCTCAACTGCAGTAAGAGCGGTGCGTGGTCGGAGCACTCCGATGATAGAGCTCTCAGGTGGTGATCGGGGAAGGCATCAAGCCAGTCGACTGAAGCGAACGCCCGGTCAATGCGTTCCAACGTTGGCCGACGACGTTCATTGCTCCATGTGTACAGGCGGCCGTGCAAGTAGAGCTCGTCGACGCCCATGTCATCCAGGGCCCGGCGAAACCGCCGCATGTCCCTCCGGTTGAGGCGATCGTTATTCTTGTCCGCGGCGAGATAGATCATGTTGAAGTCGCCGCAGACGAGCAGAGGACCAGGACAATCGGCCTTGATCGCCCGTAATTCCCCGAGGAATTCCAGCTTGCGGGTGTCGTTGACCGGCCCGTAGACCACAGCAAGTGACCATGGTGACGCGCCGGATGCGGGCAGAAGATCGACCGTGACAGAGAATGTGCGGCAGACACGCCTATTTACTGACCAAATAGAACGGCACCAGGCAACAACGACACCTCCTGACGCACCGTCCGACGGCAAGCACACATAATCAAGGTCTGATCCCATTATGTCAAAGGCCACATTGGGCGCAAGTACAGGGAGTTTCGTCTCAACCAGACAGACGACAGAGGCTCGCTCGCGCGCAAGGAATTCACGAACGACATCACGACGTGCGCGCGAGTTGAGGCCTCGCACATTCCAGATAAACATGTTGTGCTCAGACATAGCGAGCAGATGTGAACGACAAGTACTAGACCTCGGCGGAGCAGGCGATCCGCGCGGCCCGCTGCTTCCTGCCAGGGAACAGCACATCCATCGCCTCCCTTGTGGACTCCGGCCACCCCGTTAGCAGCGTCGCCGTCGCCATTGCCGGAATCGCCGTCGAGCCCCCCGGCTAGTGCGTCAGCCGATGCGCACGCCCTCGCCACCCTGGCCGCGCACGCCTCCCTCATCCTACACTCCAGCTCGCTGGACCCCGGTGCGGAACCTTTCGTAGGCTCCCCGAGAGGTTCTGGAGCGAGGGTGCACTTCACGGACTCCGAGGCATCTCCCTACGACTCCGACATGCCTCCCTCCTCCAGGCGGGGACCTGTAGTCCGGCCACCCCGTTAGCAGCGTCGCCGTCGCCATCTCCGGAATCACCGTCGAGCCCCCCGGCTAGTGCGTCAGCCGATGCGCACGCCCTCGCCACCCCCGCGCCGCATGGCTTCCGTCGTGGTGCACCCCGCACGCCTCTCGGCAGAGCCTGACGCGGAGGGCTTCCGGGAGGTCCACAACCGAAGGAGATGGCGGCGTTCGGCCCCTCCCCGGAAGGTGCCGCCGTCCCACCTGCTTGGGAAGTGCTGGAACTGTCGTGCTGCGGGTCACCAGGCCAGGGATTGCCCCTTGCCTACCACTGTTGGCCGTTGGGAGGGCAAGCGCGACCGCTCCCCTGGATACGTGGCGGGCCACCACCAGGCCTCGCGCAGACGCCGCCGTTCACCGGCCCGTGCGGTGTCCGCAGACACCACCTCCGCTCGCTCGGTCTCCACCGGCCGGGAACCATCCGTCCCCCCGGTCTGTGATCCACCGACCCCGGAGCAACAGGCTCCCCCTGTGGCTGAACCTCAAGCCCCTCCTGTCAATCTATCATAAGAGTTAACTCTTTTGTATCTTATGATAGATTGATCGGAGTTACTCTTCTAAGCCAATCTTGAGTACAAACAAGAGTTTCAACCATAAATGGATTGAGGGAAGTCCTAAAATCACCCATTACACGCCCGTCCGCCCTGTTCGCTTGGCTGATAAGCCATGGATGAAAGTGTTGTTCGCTGATTTGTTGTGAGAGAAAAACACTGCTGAATGGCTGACTGATTTGACTGATAAGCTCAAACAAATGGGGCGGGATAGCAAGCACATCACGAGCTAATTTAAAAAGTACGGAAAATCTAGTGCAGATATCACGCTGCTGCTCCTGCCAACATCAAAATCTTTGGATACCGATGAACCGGCGTCAGTATATACTCCGTACCATCCTATATAACAGAGAAAAAAAAACATCGCGCCAATTGGTCCACAATGGGAAATGTCCGGGGCGGCAGAGACCCATTACTGCGAGTACATTTTGGTACGTGAACATGGAGCTCAGCATGACCGCTGTTGCAGTAAATACGGAAAGGGAGATTAACAAAAATTTTGGCGCCACCGCAGTTTGTCAAACTCGATAGTCCAAACCTGCATCATAAATTCTGAATCTAGATCTTGTACGCATCATCATCCTTGCTTGGATCATTCCATTCTATTCCTTGGATTATTCGACGGATATTATCCAATCACCAAAGTCTCTAATATTCGACATCATCTTTCACAAGATACCTTCCACTAACTAGCGACTAGCGTTGCCTGAAAAAAAAAAGCATCTACCACAAACACTCCTATCTGTGAACGCCATCGGGATAGGGACTACTACATACTCCCTCCGTCCCAGAAAAAGTGTCGTTTTAGGTTTTTCAAACATCGTGTTTGACTGTTCGTCTTATTCAAAAAATTTTAATAAATATTATTTATTTTGTTATGACTTATTTTATCATTAGAGATACTTCAATAATGATTTATTTATTTTATAATTTGCATAAAATTTTTGAATAAGACGAACGGTCAAACACGATGTCTGAAAAACCTAAAACGACACTTTTTCTGGGACGGAGGGAGTATGGGGTTGTTTAATTGGTGAAAAAGTTTGGGTTCGGCTACTGTAGCACTTTTTGTTTTATTTGGCAATTTATGTCTAATCATGGACTAATTAGGCTCAAAAGATTTGTCTCGTGATTTATAACTAAACTGTGTAATTAGTTTTTTCTTTCGTCTACATTTAGTACTCCATGCATGTACTGCAAGATTCGATGTGACGGGTACTGTGCAAACTTTTTTGGGCTG
Source organism: Saccharum hybrid cultivar R570 (assembly GCA_038087645.1). Classification (NCBI taxonomy): domain Eukaryota; kingdom Viridiplantae; phylum Streptophyta; class Magnoliopsida; order Poales; family Poaceae; genus Saccharum; species Saccharum hybrid cultivar. Next base: position 15,500,810 of record JAQSUU010000563.1, read on the forward strand.
TATGGCCAACTAAACAGGCCCATAATACTCCTATCTGTGAAGTGTGAACGCCATCGGGATAGGGACGGTGATCACAATTTGATCCGAGACGTGACAGACTGACGGCCACTGACGCACAAACACTTTGACGCAGCAATCTTGATAGGGCCAGAAAAACTCAACCAATAGCCTACGCACCAGCCTAACCAGAAAATCGTAAAACTCTGCCGGCCAGCCGGGGCGACGCGCTGCCCGCCAAAACCCCCCATTTGGCACACTCTGTCCCGCGAGACCGTTTCCCGCTGCCCCCCTTCGCTCATTTCACCACGTCGCCCTGTCACGTATGATGAGAACAACCGAGGATTCTGCCGCTACCCCACTGCCACCGCAAGGCGTACCGAGCACCAGAGCCAACTCCTGGTTGATTCGGTCACGTCACCCGCTGCGTCCACGACAATGGCGCCGCCTCCGTCGTCCTTGCTCCGAGAGCTCCTCGCAGCTGACGGCTTCAAGAACCGTCACAAGCCGCCCGACAGCTCCGCCCCGGCGGCCTCGAGAGCCACGAGCATGCCACTCCAGCACCGGCGCCCGGGCAAGCCGCCCTCGCGGTCACAGTCCGATGTGCTCACTCGCAGCCGCCTGAGGCAGATGAACGTCGACGCGGACGATGGCAGCAGGGACGCCGGTGCCGAGCGGCGGCGGGCCGCGACTGCGACGCGCGCGTCGTCAGCGTCGCTGACGAGTGCGAGGAGGCACAGCAACAAGGGAGACGGCGACAGCGGCTCGGGCGCCGCCGGTGCCAGGAGGGGCTCCGCGTCTGACCCTTCCGCGGTGGCGGCGCTCGACGAGTCCGCGCTCACCGCGCTCATCTCCCTGGCCGCGGGGCCCCTGAAGCGGTTCGCCAAGGACGAGGCGTTCCGCGCCTCGCTGCGCGCCGGCTGCGCCTCGTGCCTCGGCGACTCCAACCACCGCGCCGTGCTGGACCTCCGCGTGCACGCGCAGACCGTCGAGCGGGCCGCGACAGAGGGCCTGGACCCGCGCGACCTGAAGCGCGCGTCGCTCAAGCTCCACGAGATGGCGTCGCTCCAGGGCAAGGACGCGGACGCGGTGACCGCGGAGGCGGGCGTTCCCTACCCGCGCCTCGCCGCGTGCGCGCACCTCTACATGGCCGCCGTCTCCAAGCTGCAGAAGCGGGACCACTCCGCCGCGGTGCACGCCCTGGAGGCCTTCTGCCTGGCGCCGCGCGAGGCGCGGACGGTCCTGCTGCCCGCGCTCTGGGAAAGGCTCTTCCGGTCGGGCCTCTCGCACCTCAGGACGTGGCGCGACCGCGAGTCGGCGGCGGCGAGCGCGGACGAAAGGGTGAAGGAGGTGGAGAAGGTGTTCGTGGACGTACTGGACGAAGGGACGCGCGCGCTCGCGTGCTACTACAGGGACTGGCTGCTGGGACGGACGGATGCCATGGCTCTCCCGGACGTTCCTGCTCCTCCGAGCACGGTCCATGCCAGCGCGCCGAGGTGCTCAGCGTCGACGTCGTACGACATCAGCTCGGAAGTCATGTTCGGCTCCGGGAGTTCGAGTCCGGTGAAGTTCGCGTACGACGACACAATGCGGGCATCCGAGGAGATCGAGGAGGAAGAAGCGGTGTACTCCGCGGCCGCCGCAGACGCGGTGACCGTGCTCCCGGACCAGGAGAGCGATGGAGCTGGAGGTGAGGAAAGGAGCTACATTCCCGCTCTGTTGGCAGAAGAAAACGTGCCCGTGCCCGTGTCTGACAGTTTAGACAAAGAGACGTTCGAACCACATGTAAGCATTTTCCCCGGAAACATTCCAGCATGCTTATTCACACAAAATACACCAAAATTTATGACAAATTACATCTCACAATCGTATTCATAGGTCGAAGAAGAACCCAACAAGGAATCAGATGCGCCAGCAAGTTACCCGACGATCTCTGACAACTCTGCTATTGACCTTCTTACACTCGAGTTCTGGTACGAGCACCATTCCCTCCCCTTCGACTACCTTCCAGTCTTCCAGTGCATACAATACAATTCTGTACTGATCGCAGTGATTTCTTGTAAGTTCCTCAGTGAAGTGCCACTCCAGAGTGACACAGATGGCAATGAGCTATCCATTTTCGCCACGGTACCCAGCGACTTCCTGTGTCCACTGACGCGCCAGATCTTCAACAATCCCGTGACGATCGAGACAGGCCAGACGTTCGAGCGGCACGCTATAGTTCAGTGGCTAGACAGAGGGTTCAGGATGTGCCCGGTTACAGGCCAAGATCTCTCGAGCCTGACGGTGCCAGACACGAACCGTGTGCTCAAACGCTTGATTGATAACTGGAAATCTGAACACCGCAAGCATCTGGTATCCGAAAGCGCTGGGCTTGATGTGAAGTTAACTGTACCAGCAATAGACAAGGCTATGGATTCAGCTGAAGACATCTCTGAAAAACTTGACAAGGCAAGGCACCTAATGGCGATCGGTGGGATAGACTTCCTTCTGCACAAGTTTCAGGAAGGTGGGGGAGATGAGCAGCCGCGGGTAGCTGAGCACCTGTTGTTTTGCATCAGGGCTGAAGGCGGCTGCAGGAATTACGTGGCTATAAAGATCGATGGCTCAAGTGTTTTGCGGCTTCTCCAGAGTGAAGTGCTTTCAGCAAGGAGAACTGCAGTGGGTTTGCTCATTGAACTAGTCTGCTTAAGAAGGTGCGATTTCCTTCAGATTTTTTTTTTAAAAAGATGTGACGAAACATATATTTTGTATATGTATATGTGCTGCATGCCATCTTACCTCCCGATTACCAACATTCTGACTTCGAACAGGAGAGAAATGTTTGAATTGCTCCTGCAAGGATTGAGAGCAGAGACGATCATGGAGGCAACGGATGTGCTACTGGAGTATCTCCGGAGCTTGCCCGTAGAAGAACAAGCCCCAATTGCCGTCCTACTGTTGCGTTTGGATGCATTGGTATGCAGCTTTAAACCCTGGGTCTCTTGTGTTATCGTACACATACATTTGCAATCCCATGAAATGGGATTTCGTTTGCTAGCCTCAGACATCACCTGGAATTTAGTCTGCAGAAACTGTAAATGCAATGCATTGCAGGTGGAGCCAAACAGAAACAGCACGTACAGAGAAGAGGCGACCAAGGCCATCACACATTCTCTGAGATGCTGCCTGTCAGATGACAATGCCGTGCCCAGCACTCGGAGAGCTCTGCTGCTGTTGGGAGGGCATTTCACCTTCTCAGGCGACCTTCTCGCAGAGGACTGGATGCTGAAACAGGCCGGATTCATCGAGCACTCACGGGACACTGCTGCCAGTTCTGACGCTGTCATACACGTATTGCACACCTGACCACCTTTTACACACAGAACAGTACCGATGAATAGTTCTGAAGTTCGCTTTGCGGTGCGCTCAGGACAAGGAATCGGCCGAAAACGATGCGTGGCTGAGACACGTGGCCGCGGCGCTCCTCGGCAGCAGCATCGGGATCAGGAGACCGTTCCTGGAGGCGCTATCCAAGTGCCTGGGCGGCTCCGCCGACGCCGGCCTGGTGGGCGCATGCCTGACGACGGCCGGGTGGCTGAGCCGCTCGCTGGCTTCGTCGGTGGACGTGGACGAGGACGGCGCCACGGACACGTCCCTCGCCGCGTTCTCGGCGCTCGTCCCGCGGCTGAAGCAGTGCCTGGCGCCCGGCCGGCCGCCCCGGCACAGGGTCCTCGCGGCCGTGTCGCTGCACAACTTTAGCAGAATCCCAGGTAACGCCCGTGCGCGTGCGGGTCTCCCTCTCTTTTCTGTCACGTCGGCGTCTCGTTCTTGCTTGCCCGAAGCCATCGGCAACCTGGGCCTGGATCAGACGGTGAGAAGTTAGAATTTTTTAAACGGTAGTATTTTCGTTTGTATTTGATAATCAGTGTCTAATTATAAATCAACTAGGCTTGAAAGATTCGTCTCGTGATTTTATAACTAAACTGTATAATTAGTTATTTTTTTAATTTATATTTAATGTTTCATGCATATGTGCAAAGATTGATGTGACGAGGAGTGTGAAAAAATTTAATTTTTTAGCTCAATCTAAACAAGGCCCCGACGCAGTGTTGGTAGTGGACTGTGGACCATCCTTCATTTATTAAGGTCTTGTTTAGATTGAAAAAAATTTCAAATCGATAAATAGTACCACTTTCGTCTTATTTGGCAAATATTGTCCAATCGTGGACAAGTAGGCTTAAAAGATTCATCTCGTGATTTTCAACTAAACTGTGTAATTAGTTATTTTTTTACCAACATTTAATACTCTATACAAACGACTAAAAATTGATATGATGGAAAGAGTGAAAAAACTTAAAATTTTGAGGGGAACTAAACAGGGCCTAAAGCTAGCCACGAGATTGCTGGTGTCATGTGACTGACGGGAATGATTGCGCTGCTGCAGACTGCAGGGAGCTGCTGATGCTGCTGGCTGACGGCCTGCGCGACCACCTCGCCGAGCTCGCGCAGCTGACATGGACGGCCGGTCAGCTATCCGCCGAACTCCGCGGCCACGAATGACGTTTGACTTCCGCGCGCTCGCCGGGTGCCGTAGGAGGGCCGCCGGCGTCGGAGCCTCTCATCGTCGCGGCGGGAGATTCAGCGGAAGTGTGTGAAGAATGCCCGCTGCTTTTCTTGACCCGTCCTTCAGAACCCTCTGACGTGAACTCCCAACAGTTTCGAAGAGAGCGATAAAGGCTGTACACAAAACTTTATCTCCGTGTTTTTTTTCTGCAAAGCTTTTGTGATCGATGAGGCGGCGGCTGTGAATACCACACGATGGTTTTCAGTTTTGACAGAGAGATCCAGACCCTTTTTTTTTTGGCTTTTGGTCATGAATATTCAGCGTTGGAATGATCTTCTCCACTCGGGAATTTTGGGTGGTACCATGGTGGATTAGGACGTTTAGCAACTTGTCGTAGGAGGCTAGCTAGAGCTATGGCTTCGAAATATCGATTGTAGTACTTGACCTACGACGGGATGATACTGTGGGCTCCATGGATTTCTATACTTTACTGTCCCTATCCCAATCTGGTGCAGCCGTGTACGCCAGCTTGTAGACTTTTAAGTGGATATGGTTGGTTCTAAACCTCTAATCTCCCCTCGTTGCGTCTCACCATCGTGATTCACATGCCTGCCGTCGTTAGAATTACAACTGGTCCACACTTCTTCCATTCCAATTTCCATGAAGGGAAACAGTAAATTCACTGGAAATATGCAGTACAGCGTAGCAGAGAGACATTTCTTAGGAATTCCCATTTCTTATGCTTCGTCGGAGTCCCGGATCCTACGGAAAGTATTAGCCAGTCTATCACGAAAACGCTGCCTCAGCTTCAGGGACACGCGTGGGCGTTGCTACGACCGCGACTCGTCAGTTGCGATTGCAGTTTTTGTTGGCGCCCATCTCCTTCTCCTGTTCCGTGCATGGGCACGCAGACTTGAGCGGCTTCCCGCACATGCGATGCTACCGACTGTACAACCCACCCACCGGACAAAACATTTCGCAGCTTGGGGCCGGTACGTCAGCCTAGCTAGCTAGAGGCGTACAGGGCAGGCAATCTTTCCGGGCCGGGTTCCACAGCCTGACGTCCTGACCACAGTTTCGCAAACCGCCGCCCATCCATCATTTTCGGCAGAGACCTCCTCCTAACCGCTGGTTGAAGGCTTGACGAGTGACAATGCCTCATCATAAAATATAAACTGGCTGCAAGCGTTGTTTAATCCATGTGATGTGCTCGTCATCGACCACGATCGCAGCAGCATCAGGGTAGGGGACCCAGATACGGAGACAGATGGGTCGCCTCCCGTCCCGTCCGGACATCCCTAATCAGTGATCAACCAGCAGCGATGAGCCGCGCCAGTTGCCGTTCGGTTGGGCGGTTGCGCATGTGCCAAGGATCGTTGTCGATCCAGCCCGAGTGAGCGTCCTGGCAGACTTTCCAGTCAACTTCCAACGCCCTTCCTTGCGTCGCGCGCGGTTTCGTGAACGTGCATAAAAATCCATCCGAGGCTCCCGTCACATCGAATCTTTAGACGTATGTATGGAGTATTAAATATAGGTAAAAAAATAATTAATTGTACAGTTTGTCTGTAAATGTCGAGACGAATCTTTTGAGCATAGTTAGTCCATGATTAGATAAATTTTACCAAATAACAACGAAAAATGCTACAGAAACTTTACACCAACTTTTACACCATCTAAACACTACCTAAGAATGTGTATCTATAGAGCACGAGACCATTTTTGTGCATGCAAATCGGATGTTTGAACAAAAAGATGTGCAGAAAGAAAGAGACATAAGCATGTGGATTCAGACGTTTACGACCTTTTAATACGATGATTTTCTTTTCCTTTCCTTGGATGAGTTTTGGTTTGAACTCAATTTTTGTATGATATACGCCCTATTCACTTTGTAGCTTTGGATGAATTTCTTATGCCACCAAACTACCTAAGGGTAAGGTAGACATTCTCCTTGAAATGGTGCGGTCACAGGCTCACAGGTCACGCTGCCACTCATCGCCGCATTAATGGGAAAAACGAAGGCAGCCAGTCAACGTACAAGTCAAGTCAGCACATATTGACGTTTGTGTCAGGTAGTACATCTATGTACAGATTTTCTTTGGACTACTGTAGTAAATGTTTGCGAGCCTGTTTAGTTTTTAAAAAGAAAAAAAGTACTACAATATTTATCACATTAAATCTTATGGCACATGCATGTAGTACTAAATGTAGACAAAAGAAAAAATTAATTAGTTTAGTTGTAAATCATGAGACAAATAATTAGTTCATGATTGGACACAAATTACCAAATAAAACAAAAAATGCTACCGTAGTCAAACCCAAAAAATTTCATCAACTAAACAGGCCCTGATGCGATGATGCAACGGATGAATCTGATGACTTGTCAACTTTGAATCCTCTCACTGTCTCACATGAGAAACTCCCGCAGAAGCTTCCTCCCACCCGACGAGGTCAAAGTCAGACGTTCAAATTCGTGCACACGAAACATCTCTTCCTAGGCCATGTTTAGATGCCATCCAAATTCCAAGTTTTTTCACTCTCTCTCCATCACATCAATTTTTAGCCGCTTGCATGAAGTATTAAATGTAGGTAAAAAAATAACTAATTACACAGTTTAGTTGGAAATCACGAGATGAATCTTTTAAGCCTAGTCGGTCCACGATTGGACAATATTTGTCAAATAAGACGAAAACGGTACTATTCATCAAGTTCAAATTTTTTGCAAAGTAAACGAGGCCCTAGTAAATCCCTTCTCTTTCTAGTTTACTGTACTGGTGTATATATGATCAGCGGTTGCTTTCCCTAGTCACTTTATCGGTTTATCCTCACAAGTATCTAGCTACGCTCATCTTGGATTCCGAATTAAAGAATCGTTCCCAACAATGGCAACAAAGGCCTTGGTTAGATCCCAAATTTCATCCCCAAATTTTACTATGTAAAAAGAAGATTCTCATCACATCAAAATGCCGGCACATACATAGAGTACTAAATGTAGATAAAATTAAAAACTAATTGCACAGTTTTGTTGTACTTTGCGAGACGAACATTTTGAGCCTAATTAGTCAAAGTTTGAACAATTTTTATCAAATATAAACGAATTAATACAGTACGTATTTAATACGCACTGTGCAGAATCGAACTCCTAAATTGGGGATCTAAACACGGCCAAAGCAAAAGTCCAGCGGGCGACGGCGCAGCCACGGGGCCCACGGCTCACCTAACCTGCCGCCGGGCACGCACGTTCCCCCTCAACGCCTCGCCCGTGCACGGAGACACGACGCCGGCGGTTGGGGCCCTCTCACAGTCTCACCCCACGCGCGGGTCCGTCCGCCGGCATGGCGTGTTTGGATTCTGCCTCCAGGGAGCTCCGTCGCCAGGCAGCCTCCTAGGCGTTGGATTTCGATCGCTTGCCTGGCAAGCAAGCCCAGGCGAGGGCGTTATCCAACAAGTCCTCTCAACCCGGAGGGAGCCCACCACCACGGACGCAGCTGGGTCGCCCCGAGTTCAGTGTATCTGTCCGCTTCCTCGCCGAAACCAAGGCAAGGCAAGGCGGAGAGGAAGGCCGCTGCCGACCTTCGTCTCACCCTCGCCTCACCTTCCCCCACCCGCAAAAATCCAAAAGCCACGCTGGGATTAATTAAGCGCGAGCACCGGACCGGACGCATCCATCGAGCCGCACGCATCGCTCGCGTTGCCGGTGTCGCCGTCGCCACTCGCACGCACTCACTGACCGACCGCCAGGCTGAGGCCAATCCAAACCGGGACCCCAGACGAACGCACGGACGCTTTCCCCGAAACGTGACCCAAGCTGCAGAGAGAGAAAGGACAGAGGGAGAAGCCGCCATGAAGCAGCAGCAGTTGCTGGAGCTGCCCTCCTAGTCGTCCCCGTTAAATCCCTGCTCGCCCAGTCACGAGCGCCCGCCCAGTTTCTCTCCTCCCGCCCCGCCCCCGACCCAACCCAGATCAGAGATTCCGTTTGTGGCGTTGGCATTTGCGCTGGCGTTTCCGTGAGGCGAGGCGGGCGAAGGGCGAAGGCGACCGTCCGGAGCTTAGCTTCATGCGCCAGGGGCGGCGGCTTCACCCCGTCGTTTGATGGGCAACGCATGCGGCGGCTCCCTTAGATCCAAGTACCTGCACAGCTTCAAGCACGCCGCGTCGCAGCGCCACGACTCCGACTACAGCGCCACCAGCACCGTCGCCGCCGACGACTCGCCCAGGAAGCAGCCCACGCCGCCCGCCACCACGGACGCCCACGCGCCGGCGCCGCCCGCGCCCGCCGCCGCCGCCGCAGCCATGAGGCGCGGCGGGGCGGGCGCGACGCCCGACCTCGGGTCCGTGCTCGGCCACCCCACCCCCAACCTCCGCGACCTCTACGCGCTCGGCAGGAAGCTCGGGCAGGGGCAGTTCGGCACCACCTACCTCTGCACCGAGCTCGCCACGGGGGTCGACTACGCCTGCAAGTCCATCTCCAAGCGCAAGCTCATCACCAAGGAGGACATCGACGACGTGCGCCGCGAGATCCAGATCATGCACCACCTCTCGGGCCACAAGAACGTCGTCGCTATCAAGGGCGCGTACGAGGACCAGGTCTACGTCCACATCGTCATGGAGCTCTGCGCCGGGGGCGAGCTCTTCGACCGGATCATACAGCGCGGGCACTACAGCGAGCGCAAGGCCGCCGAGCTCACCAGGATCATCGTCGGGGTCGTCGAGGCCTGCCACTCGCTCGGGGTCATGCACCGGGACCTCAAGCCTGAGAACTTCCTGCTGGCCAACAAGGACGATGACCTCTCGCTCAAGGCCATCGATTTCGGACTCTCTGTCTTCTTCAAGCCTGGTAAGCTGCTGCTGCTGCTGCTGCAGAATCGCAAACTTCTCCCCATTCCATTGTGACATAGTACTGTTTTAGTCAACGGCTGAAACTTGTGCACTGGATGTGTTACTAACTAGTGTCAGGGCGCGCGCCTTCGCGCGCCCGTGCAGGAAAAAGTGTGGGTGCTGCGGACCGTGCTGTGAAGCACCTAGATAATATGAGATAGTGGCGCTCTAAATACAAACATCATATTCACATATGACCTGGACCTTGCATAGTTATGGCACAGTAAAAAAATCAGACATAACCAAGTAATCGTGCGCATACGCAAGCACCAGTGAAATTTTTAGTATGGAGAAAATGTGCTGAGCAATAAGTTACATAGACCCACTAACACATTGAGTAAAGTAACTGACACAAGGCGAACCAATCTGGCCAATTTCGATTTGACAACACAGCAACCTATGGGGAACACCAAGTGCGTAGCCAAATCGAAATTGGCCAAAACAAGGAAGAGTTGATCAGCTGACCATATAATATTTCCATCAAGCTTAGACCTCATAAACTGATTTCATTAGAGTAAAAGGTAACAGACCAAGAAGTTCGAACAACCCATTACCCACCCTGGAGCATCTTAAAATCTTATCTACGTAGATAAAAGGTGAACCCATGAAACATTCCATCAACATTAGACTAAACCATTGTTTGCATGCAATTCTGGAGATGAAGGAAAGCCTAGGGGCCCCAAATGAGTATGTTGATATGAGCTTGGTCGCTGTCAACGGAAGAGTTATAAAGGCGGCAGCACAGCATGGTAGACTGCCCCTAAATTTGTAAATTCCTATAGCTACAAGCAGTAAGACACTAAGGACAGTTGTATTATTAATATATATTTGGAAAATAGGCGAAGACAAAGCAACATGACATGCAACAAAGGAACGGTGCCAACTTTAAGATGAAGGTTAGCAGACTATGCTGGTGGAGACGGAAGTGAGGAGCGATGGACGCATATGTAAATGGGATAATAGTTGTTTTCACCTAGATTTAGTGTACGGTTTACTGGAGGACCAAAAAAGGTCAGGGACAATTTGGTCACCCCGAATTGATATGCAAACTGTCAAGCGGCAGCTTCAGGAACCCCGCAGACCGACGCTAGGTGTTCTGGTTGTCTTGCATGACATCATGTACATTGATATCCTCATCTGCTGTGGTTTCCTGGAGAGCGAAAGTCAGATAGTTTATTAGTAATTGAGCTGTAAAGCTATCTGGTAATGCAATGCAACACATTTTGAATTATAATCTCATAAAGGAGGCGAACAGGGCAGCAATGGTGTGGTACCTCTTCAGCATCAATTTTCCCTCAAAAATAGTGCGCTGGAAGTAGAGCAGCTGGGTAACCTAGACTGGCCTTGGAGCTCAGGCGAATCTCTAGAGAGGAAGGTATGTCTGTTTATGAAGATCATACCTCGCATAGCACTATGAAAATGAGAAGCACAATTAGCAAGAGGAAAGGAAGAAAATATACAGAACCAGTGAAAACCGACATTGAATAGCATAGATCCAAATTATTTTCTAAGAGAAAATACAGACACAACAAATTGCCAGACACGATCACATTTAGTAGAAACCCTCAACATGGATATTCACTGAACAAATTTTGTCAAGAAATATACAGCCACCATAAATTACATGCGCCTATAGCAAAGACCCTGACTACGGATCTGTTGTGTCTAATGCTTTGGAAGCAGATTAGGCTTAGAAAGAATGTTTTTTTGCTCTATAATAGAGGCAGTAATGCGCAAGCCTAAAGCAGTAAAGTGATCGTTTTTTTAGAAGTTACCATAGCAGTGAGGCAGAATCTTAAATTGCTATTCTCAAAGCTTTTTTAAAAGGTACCATCAGAACATGACTCCCTAGAACACATTAGAACCATTCTTAGGCTCCTAATCTTGGTACCGATCAGATGAGGAAGGTCCCTTTGAGGGTTGTTTATGGATATCTATTTCATGCAACCACGTAATATTTCAAGCAAATGGAAGGTCATAACAAAATAAGGAAGACTATGTAGAAGATATAAAGAAAAAGCAGATGTGTTACTAACCACTTTGTGGAGAGCTGATTCTTTCACAGGGGTTTGGCATGTTATTAACAATGTCATCCTGGCTTGCGCCGAAGGCTAACAACCCGATGATCTCCAGAATGGAGAATTCGTAACAAGGCCATGTGGCGCTGATAGGAACTGTACGAAATAAGAGGTTGTGAAGAATTATACTGGAGAGAAGCATGTACCTTTGATTTGTGGATTTTGACTTTGTTGTTGCGAAACCGTCCACCAGACCAACAGGAACCTATTTTCATAAGCTGGAACCTGAGTTTGCTCTAGGCCCAAATGAGAAAAGATAGTGGTACAAGCACAATGTACAGAAACAAACTAAGATTAGCTATAACTGATTATATGTTTAAATTATGGCAGCAGTGCAGGGTTATGAACATTTTGAGTTTCAGCACCGAATTAAAAAACTAATCCAGCAAACATATGCACCCCTTTCAACTGACCTGTATACATGAATACAATTTAGGCATAAATTTCTTTGATCTATACCTGTTAAAATATGTTTTGGCAGACATTGAAATATGTTTTGTTTGACGTTGCAATGGCTTATGAGATTCCAAGTTCTGTATGCACTAATGCCTTTTTTGTATGGACTGGAAATGTAAAAAGAATATCCTTTTTTCCCCAAAAAAAACTCAACTGGTGAACTCTGAATATTGTTTTTTTGTCAGGAAAATGAAATAGCTAAGAACTGGTTAATCATTGGTTTTGATTATGTGAACGGTACTCTATGAACCCTTCGCAGTGACTTTAGGCCGCCCATTGAATCAGAAAAGCACACACAGTGCATAGAAATAGATATGAATCTGCATCACCAGAAAAAAGAATAAGTAGAGGCCGCAGAGCGCTAAAATTGCATCGTTAAATTAGCAGGTCCTACGTACTGTTTGGTTGCAGAAGTAGGCCGCCCATTCAATTAGGAAAGCACACACAGTGCATAGAAATAGATATGAATCTGCATCACCAGAAAAAAGAATAAGTAGAGGCCGCAGAGCGCTAAAATTGCATCGCTAAATTAGCAGTTCGTACAGAACTGTTTGGTTGCAGAAGTGTTGCAGTTTTCATGAATCCAGCATATGTAGTACAAAATTCCACCAAAGAACCTTCGATAGTAATTGTAGTAGGCCGATATGTTCAGCGGTAAGGAAACCCACACAATTAATAGTGTTGCAATGTGCACTGACAGCTACAGAAAAGGAGTTAATAATTGAAGGAGATAAAAATACCTTGATTCAGTGGATGGCTAAGAGAAGGCTAAGAATCAACGTACATTGGCAAATCACACCTGCTAAAAGAGAAGGGTAAATGAATATGCAAAAGGTTACTTTGCAACATAAAAGGGGGAATAATGCTTTGCTAATGCAATAGCTATTTAACATTCAGCAATAAGCGGGCGTATCCTACAAAGGCTCAACACACACATATATACATACCTGGAGCAACAGTGCTTTGCAAAGGAAAGTAGCCTTGTTCCTCCATGCTACACATGGTCAGTAACACCTAGATAAACACGGTATGGTCAGAAGAAAACAAATCTATGTTGATCCTTTTTTGTCATCCATGAAAAGGTTTATAAAGCAACAGTATGAATATTAGGGACATGGAGTATAGCAGTCAGGTACGAAGCAACAGTATGAACATGAACAATACTAAATCTCAGATTGCTAATCATACAGTATCTAGATGCACACAAGAAGAACGTCACCGTGTTCTGAGGCATCTAGTTGAGCTGCAGTGGTTGGCCAGGGTGTGAAATCGAACCTAAAACAGGAAAAAAAATTAAGAACAAAACCAAATAGATGAAACCACATGAAATTGATTTGGACAATCAATAAAGTAAGCACAGTACATACCTGGTCCAAGTCATCAGCCGGCCACGAGATCGAGTTGGAATCGAACCCCAGCAAACCCTAGGACACGAGCCTCCGCGAGCAGCAGCAGACCATGCATATGGTACACTGAGAGAGAGGGAGAGAGATGAGCAGGCGGTGGGTGGCGCAACAGACGCCGGAGCGCAGCCGGGGCCACCGTAGGGGTTCGGGAAACGCGCCGGAGACCGGCCACCGTGGGGGGATCTGCCGGTGCGGCACCACTTCGGGAGAGAGAGAGAGAGAAGGAGAGAGCAGAAGAGAGGAGTACCTAGGGTTTCATGGAGCACACGAGAAGACGCAGGCCGGTGGGATGATGTCGCATCGGGGGCGGGGGCGGCGAGGAGGGTGGTGGGCACTGCACCGACGCCGAAGGCCAGGCACCACCGAGCTCGGCGCTGCTCCGATCGCGCCGTCGCGCCGTCCGCGTCGGGAGAGAGGGATCATAGAGGAGCGAGAGAGACGAGGAGAAAAGAACCTTCGTGAAGGAGAAGCTGGAGTTGAGCATATATCTGTCTCGCTGGATTCCGATGAGAAGCGGGAGAAGCCAGGGAACGTAAGGAGAAGCATGAGGAGCCGTTTCGGGCGGAATCCGTTTGGAGAAATCTGGACCATTGAACTTGAGATCGGATGGCAGCGCTAATTTCGGGCGACGTGGACGGTGCTCCTGGCCGAGGAGCAACTCCCCTTGTCTGGGGTAATAAATCAACAAAGGGGATATAGTTCCTCCTTTTAGCTCATAGGTTGCACAATCGAAACAAAAGAGAGGTGACCTCAGCTATTACCTAATCTCTCCAAAAGGAAAGGAATGAACTCTCAATGCAAGGTAGCTGTAAGTCCCATCGTCTATTTTTTACTGCATTGCCTCATTGCGTCATCCACCTATGCTTATAAATATTATCTGGAAATGAAAGAAATGATCAGCAAGTACATAAATTGGCAAACCAGCAAGGAAATTCAGAAAGAGCGAGCAACAAAAATCAAGTTGCAATCCTGTAGTGCAAGGTGGCACTCTAAGTAGAAAGGAACTAAGAAGGTAAGGTAGGTGGGTAAAATGTAGAGCAGATCTTCGGGGACTAACTAAACTACCTGACATAGGCAAGCTGATGTAGAGGGGGTGTAACCCTGTCATGGAGATATTATTACTTAAAAGGGCGTTGGCATATATAAACCAAGATTAAGCCATCTTTGCTTGTAGGTCTATATTATTTTAGTTGAACTCTAAATAGCTTTTCAAAATGTACCACTTTAGTTTGATCCATGAAACTCAAGAGGGGAAGGGGAGGAGGGAAGGGGTTAAGCCATCTTTGCCTGTAGTCCTATATAATTTTAGTTTAACTATAAATAGCTTTTAATTACGATGAATCACATAAGACGACGGAACCATAACAAAAGCATGTGATAGTAGGAAAAACTGTTGGTCATGAATAGTCCCATCAAGATCAGATCACCCCCATGAAATTCTAACAGTGCTGTACATTATAATCCATTGAGCGAACTGAATATGAAGAAAACAAACACAAATGACCTTCAATCTGATGGAACTTTTGTATTAAATTAGCTCTATGAAATAAGGCGTCACCTCAATCCTCAAAAATGAGAAGCTGCTTGCCCACTCTGATAGTACGAATGGTAGTGACCAGCAAAGTCGTTGATCCCTTTGAATAGATGTAATACATCGATTGCTTGAGAAATATATCGCAGTAGGAAAATAAAAGCTGCAATAATGGATTGAGGAGAAAAATTTTCGAGAAAGAGGCCATGAATATACAAGGGTGTGGTTTATTACCTGAAGCCTGAAGGACTGGATGTGTAGTAGCCATACTGTCTTCAGTTACAGAGCTGAAAAAGGTGCACCAGTCAACAGGCATGTGCGGCATTCATTTCATTAGGGGGAAAAATAATATCATCTTGCACATATGACATATTAGACAGAGTTAGAAATTGAAAAATTCGAATCATTAGGGGAAAATAATATCACGATGCATGGAGGAAGATAAAAGAGTTGTTCCATGCTTACTGTGCCTGAAACTAATCATAGTAAGATGCCGTATGACATATCCACAGGTAGAAGATGATCTGCAATCTGCAAATTTTGTAACTCCAAAATTAAAAACGACACATTAACTCAACAAAAATCAACAGCATGATAGACTGGATTCTCATCCATGACATATCCACAGGTAGAAGATGATCACAGCAGAGTGTAAGTTCTTTGTTGAATTCAGGATTGGTACTCGTCTTTAGCAGTGTTCTGAAGTCCTGTGAAATACTGGAAAATACCTAGCAGGTGATAAGATCATAAAAAGTAGCCCATGTACTCATAATAGTTTCTACAATTTGCAATGACCGATATCGATAGTAATTTTCAGATAATAGTTTTCAGTGTATATTATGCCTCACATCTAGCCAGTGAAAAGCATGGAGAAGAGATACGATAAAAACGCCTTACCTTCTTGAAATGCAGAAGTGATAGCCAACCTTTGCACAACCAGAAGAGCATGGCATCCACGTTACTGCTAGCTGGGAGGCAATTGTGTCCTGGCATTCCTGTAAAATCAGAATCCATGTGCACCCAAACGAAGGCAAGAAAGGAAGCTAGAATCCATGTGGATCCAAACGAAGGCAAGAAAGGAAGCAAATTAAATTAATGTAAAATCAGAATCCATGTGCACCCAAATGAAGGTAAGAAAGGAAGCAAACTAAACACTTGGCTTAAATTCCTCATCCACCTCCGGTTTAGTACCTCAGAACAAACTCACACATGATTTGAGAGTCATCATTCTGTAAATAAGGGAGAATATAACTATCCTCACACCTTGGAAGTAAGAAAAATGGGCAGGTTGTTGTAAGGGCACGACAATTAAAAAGTAGAAAGAATCTAGGGAACAAGAGTAGCCTCAGAAATAAACAAAATGACATCATCTGATCTCTCATAGGTAGGCACAACGGCATGCGCTGAGAAATAGCATCATTTGTAGCAATCTATGTTGCAGGCATATACAGTGGATGTAGAGAGGAGTGGGGTATAGTGCCAGCACATGAAATTTGTTCTTATTAAGGCAGCATTGCAATAAACCTAGCCTAGGGAAGTGGCATGGTAAGATAAATAAACAGATAGCGATACATATATTCATGAACATGCCGTGGGCCTCTGAAGGTCATCAGTCTATATTTCCAAGTTAAATGGGAGTTCATTTTCATCACAAGCTATACAGCAAAAACACATGTCCATCACTTGCACCAAGCATCAGAAGGGAAACAGTATTTGGTCATGGACGGAGCACTCAAATCAGTAAAAATATTGTGCAGGAATAAAATTCGTATTGTTCTAAAAAAAATCGCACGATAAATACGTGCATCAGATAGCAGTATGAAGCTGTATCCCAAATTAATATATTTATGCCATCTTAGCCGAGAAAGACGAACCAGGGAAAGCACTGCACAAAAGAGGCACATGGGCAAACTGAGATGAAACTCGAAGATGAGGACGAGCGGCCACGACGCCACGAGGCCATGCCTCTGCCCCTGCGCCGGCCATGGCACGGCCATGCCCCACCCGCACTGAGCCACATCAGGAGAGGGGGAGAGAGGCGCGCGCAGCGCGTGGGGAAGCGGAGGGGATAGCGGCCGTCTGCGGCGGCCGCGGCCGCTGGTGTGCCGTCACATCAGGAGAGAGAGAGAGAGAAGCGCGGGGGAGGGGATAGCTGCCGCCGTGGCTGCAGCCATGGCCGGAACCCGGTCTCGCCGATGCGCCGCCGCGTCGGAGGGCGGGCAACGCAGGGGCCCAGCCGTTTCGCCGCCGCACGGGGAGAGAGGGAGAGAGACGGCGGCACTGGCACGGGCGGCGCGGGGAGGGCTGGCGAGCGGAGAGAGAGACGGCTGCGCTGGCACGGGCGGCGCGGGCAGGGCCGGCGAGCGGAGAGGGAGCGCACGGGATGGAGAGGCCGGATCTGGATCTGAATCTGGAAACGTCGCCCCGTCGCCCGTGTCGGGGGAAAGGAGAGAGCGAGAGCGAAGAGGAGGAGGCTGGGGAAGCAGAAGCGGCAGGAGAGAGGAGCGGAAGGAGCCGTATATATTTGGTTGATCGGATTCTGGCGAGAAGCCGGAGAAGGAAAGGAGAAGACCGAGAAGCCGGTCAGAAGGCAGCGAAGCTGATCTCGGGCTGAAGCCGGCGCGGTGAATCCTGGTCGTTAACTCCAGCATCCAACGGCGGCAAGGATTCCGGGCGACGTGGGCAGGGCTCCTGCCCGAGAAGCAACTCGCCCTTGTCTGGGTTAATCGGTAGCTCGTAGTACAGTTGTGCTTGCGTTAGCTCTGTTTTATTCATGAGCATCTTTAGTTAAAAAGAACTCAAAAAGTGCTACAGTATCTGTCGCATCAAATCTTGCGGCACATACATGGAGTACTAAATGTAGACGAAAGAAAAAACTAATTACACAGTTTAGTTGCAAATCACGAAACAAATCTTTTAAGCATAATTAATCCATGATTAAACACAAATTACCAAATAAAACGAAAAGTGCTACAGTAGCCGAATCCAATAAACAGGCCCGAAATGGATGATTGCAGGTGAAATTCTGTAACAGCAGCTTTTTTTTTGAGTCATCATGCAACTGAACAGGATGGCTGCTGTTCAGCGCTGGGATGAATAGTGGGTATTGATTGTTATTTGACGAAAGCTAACGTTGCAGTAGCTTAGGCCTTATTTAGACCTTGTTCATCCGGCTTATAATCCGCACTTTTAAGCTTGTTTTTTTTTCAGACAGAACTATATTTTTCTCTTACAACAAATCAACCAACAGTGTTTTTCAGCCGACTTATCATTACAGCTAGTTCTCAAAAATTTTCAAGATTCCCTGTCACATGGAATGTTTGGACACATGTACGGAGCATTAAATGTAGACGAAAAAAAACTAAGTACACAGTTTGACAGAAAATCACGAGACGAATCTTTTAAGCTTAATTAGTCCGATTGGACACTAATTGATAAATACAAACGAAAGTGCTACAGTAGTCAAAGCTAAAAATTTTTCGTGAACTAAACACACCCTTAGTTTCACAGGAAATAAATGCAGCTAGCTACTTGCCATTCAAGATTAGTAGTGGCAAACACTAATTAATGAGTTTAATGCCCTAACCTGCTAGACCCGAAATGCAAGTTCAGCAGGGAGCATTTCTTAGCTGAGTGGCAGTTGGATGATTGGATCTGGTGGAAGCTGCCTGTTATTCTAATAATAGTGAATATACACAGAACCTTTTTCGCTCCAACTTGTAACCAATTAGGCGTGTTATTTGCATCCTTACACTTTTCCCTTTCCTTGCTCTGTTCTTTCAGGTCAAGTTTTCACCGATGTTGTTGGTAGCCCATATTATGTGGCTCCAGAAGTTTTGTTGAAAAGTTATGGACCAGCAGCTGATGTATGGACAGCCGGTGTCATTCTTTACATTCTACTAAGTGGTGTGCCTCCATTTTGGGCAGGTATGTCCGTATGTAGTATTTTCATATGTTTGCCTTAAGTTCTTTAGGATCTTTAACTTTATCCCTTTTGACCGGAGGCTAACATTTTCAATGAATACAATGCAGAAACACAGCAAGGAATATTTGATGCTGTATTGAAAGGTGTCATTGATTTTGATTCTGACCCGTGGCCCGTCATATCTGATAGTGCAAAAGATCTTATAAGACGAATGCTGAATCCTCGCTCTGCTGAGCGCTTAACAGCACACGAAGTTCTATGTTAGTTTCTTCCACCACTTTATACTGTTGATTTATTATTTCTCTAACACCGCAACGCGTCCATTCACCTGATGTATTTGCAATTGTTGCATAAAAAGATGACATTTGAACTTGTGCACAGGCCATCCATGGATTCGTGATCATGGAGTAGCTCCTGACCGTCCACTGGATCCAGCTGTCTTATCTCGCATTAAGCAATTCTCTGCAATGAATAAGTTGAAGAAAATGGCTTTGCGAGTAAGTGCTGTTCTTTTAGGCATGATTTGTATGAACTTTGATTCGCAGATTCAGAATATAGTACCCCAGTAGTTATTAGATAATATTCCTTATCTGATTGGACCCATATTACGACCAGGAGACTTGTGTTACATTTTAGATAACTTGCTTGTGCAACGCTGAACTAATTGACTATATGTGTTCATTCTAATAGGTAATAGCCGAGAGCCTATCAGAAGAGGAAATTGCGGGTTTGAAGGAAATGTTCCAGACCATGGACACTGACAACAGCGGCGCAATTACTTACGATGAGCTAAAAGAAGGATTGAGAAAATATGGCTCCACACTAAAGGACACTGAGATTCGTGATCTTATGGAAGCAGTAAGTTAACTCCAAACCTTTTGGTATGCTTGTTTGTATTTTTACCTTCAACGACCTTGGGTCCTGGAATCTCATGCTGCCCCAGAGCCAAACTTCTCTAAGATGCAAACACAAGCACATAATACTATATGTGGCTTCATTAAGAATCTAGAGTACAAAGTCAATCAATTACTTGTTGCAAATTCAACTTATGTATGGCCAGTTCTCATTACATATTTATGATTAGGATGGAGTGCAGTAGACAGCATGGGGTACAACTAATATTTCCTCATCTCAAAGCAGCCACCATTTTATGTCTTATAAATCTGTGCTTATGTGCTACATGACGTGTATGTGTGTTTTTACTTGAGTGTTCTAGCAACTACGCAAATTTAATTTAGAGGCTGATAAATTGAGCATCACACTTGGCTCACTTCTTATGCCAGAGGCTTTGTAAAAGAGAAGTTATAACACATTGTACCAAAAAACTTACGTGTTTCTTTTCTTTCGTTTAGGCTGATGTTGACAACAGTGGAACAATTGACTATATAGAATTCATTGCTGCAACTTTGCATCTCAATAAGCTGGAGCGCGAGGAACATCTTGTGGCAGCCTTTTCATATTTCGACAAAGATGGTAGTGGCTATATCACAGTGGATGAACTACAGCAAGCTTGCAAAGAGCATAACATGCCAGATGCTTTTCTTGATGATGTCATCAATGAAGCTGATCAGGACAATGTAAGTCTTTAATTAGGCCACATGCATAAAAGTTATAGAATGGCATATCTTGTTTATTTCTTACTCACCTTCGTTAAACCTATATGAAATGTACAACCAATGCAAGTAGTGTGATGCAATGAAAACACGTACAACTTGCCAATAAGGATGGACACATTTTATTGATCAACATAGTTCATTTGATGCTCAATCGATCAATGTGGCCAATGCTTTCAAGTCTATAGTTAGCTCCCTAAGTGTGGGAGCAGCCGGCCAGGGATCAAACACTGCTGGCACCAAAAAAAACACCCCTCTCTGGTGACCCCAAGAAATAGTGGCAAAGCACCAACCAGTGGTAACGATGCAGCCCTATAGGGGTAGTGGCAGTGGTCGTTGGCCCACGTAGATGTAGCCCTATAGGGGTGAAAGTGGAGTTCGTGGCTTTCTCTCAATTAGTTTGCCGAGAGCTTAGTGCAATACCATGGGGCAGTCTTTCGCCACCTGCAAAATTTTCATTAGTCAATGGTTATGGTTCTGTTAGTATTGAAGCAAAGTTAATGCCGTTGACACATGTAGTCTAAGTCTAACCTTGCTCTTTTTTGCCAGGATGGCCGCATTGACTATGGAGAGTTTGTTGCCATGATGACCAAGGGCAATATGGGAGTCGGTCGAAGAACAATGAGAAACAGCTTGAATATCAGCATGAGGGACGCACCTGGTGCATTCTGAGACTTAACACGATGTACAGCTTGTGGCTTAGCTACTTCCTCTGTCTTGCTGCCCTACAAAACCTTCTGCAATTTTTCAAGATGTTGTCAAGTGTCTGTGTGGATGTGTTTTTCTGGGGATTCTGATTGAACTCTTGTGATTGATTCCATGAAATGCATAACAAGATGTCCATGTCACGCATGAACCCGGATTGTAAATGATGCTGCTGCCCCTTGATTCCCAGAAACACTAATGTTCAGTGAACTAGCTTGGCATGTATGTCTCCGGTCTCCCTTGATTGATGACATCCATTCTTGGATGCACGCTGTATCTCAATGCAATGCGTTGCTCCGTTTGTATGAAACTGTACTTAATGTACTGTTTTCCCGATACTTGCCATGTTTTCCCGATACTTGCCATGTTTTCCCGATACTTGCCATGATGTAAGTATGATCTGGTGGTCTGGCCGCCTTTGTTTAGGCTGAGGCGAATCTATGGATTATGGATAAGGAATGACGGAAAAAAGATAATATCAAGATATTCTATGATGCTGTCATCAACCAATGTCAACAAAAAGAACTACGCACGAATCCATGGTCACCACTCACCAGTAATCCCCGCAAGAGCAGGAACCACCATTGAAGTGGTGGAATCGCACGGCATCTCGAATCACGAACTCACGACCAGTCACCGAGGATATCAGCTTGATCACAGTGTGGCAGTCGCTGCATATGCGCAGATTCTTCATGATGTGGATCGGCATCCAGGCGGGCAAGCTCATGAGCCCGAAGGCTACAGCTAGCTTCTCACTGTGGTGAATCTCGGAGCGCGGGGAGTCAGTCCTCACGTACCCGAGGCGCGCGATCCTCTCCATTAGCTCATCCAGCTTCTTCCGAATGGCGATCACCTGGGGATGGCTCACGTCATCCGCTTTAAAGACATGGACCTTGTTGTTAACTTCCATCCAGCTATAGCCCGGGTTCTTTTTTATCCCCTTGTCCCTCATCAGCTTCCTTATCTGTGCAGAATCATCAGATTTCCCAGCATCGGCATAGATCTTCGCCATAAGCATGTAGCTCCCAGAATCGGGCGAGTCCAACTCAAACACATGTTTCGCTGCAAGTTCAGCGAGCTCATTGTTGCCATGTATCTTGCAGGCGCTAAGAAGAGCTCCCCAAACCTCAGCGGTTGGTTTCATGGGCATCTCGTCGATGAGATCCTTGGCTTCCGTCAGATGCCCTGCACGGCCAAGAAGGTCTACCATGCATGAGAAATGCTCCAAACCTGGAGATATGTTATGGACCCTCTTCATCATATCAAAATAAGATTTCCCCTCCTGCACAAGCCCGGAGTGGCTACAGCCTGACAGAACTGCAACATAGCTTATGTAGTCTGGCTTTGCACCTCTTTTCAGTATGTCATCAAAGATCTCTATGGCTTGCTTTCCCATGCCGTGCTGTGAATAACCAGTGATCATGGCATTCCAAGATACAATATCCTTCACCTTCAGGAAGTCAAATATCTTTCGAGCTTCTAAAATCCTTCCGCACTTGGAATACATTGTTATAACTGCATTCGCAACAGATGTGTCTAAAATGAGACCAACCTTTACAATGCGACCAATAATTTGATCACCAAGTTTGTTTGCACCTAAATCTGCACAGCCTTTGAACAATGTGACATAGGTGACCCAGTCAGGTCTAACATCCTTCTCACTTAGCATAACCTCATACATCCTGAGGCCATCTTCCTCAGCTCCATGCTGTATATATGCTCCCAACATAGCATTCCATGTAATGACATTCTTTGTTGACATGCCATCAAAGAACTCACGAGCTTTTGCGATGTTCCCTACTTGAGAATGTGCAGTAATCATGCTTGTCCATGATACAATGTCCTTTTCATTCATAAATCTGAATACAGATTCAGCACTCTGGAGATTGTCACACTTTGCATACATGGAGATGAGAGAATTGGAGACGACGACAGCTTGAATCTGCCCACTTTTCAGACAAAGTGAATGTAGTTGCCTCCCAAGGCACAAATCCATCCTGCTGCAGCAGCCACTTATAAGAGTTGCCAATGCGAACTGATCAAGTGTCATCAACTCAGCTCTCATCTGGTTGAACAATTCAACAGATTCAGTGAAACACCCATACTGCAAGAATCCCGAGATGAGAACTGTCCAAGCCACGCTGTTACGATCATGTAAAGAGTTGAACACCCCCTTAGCTTCCTTGAAACAGCCACATTTTGCATACAGTTCAACAAGAGCACTAGCAACATATGGATCAATGCGGGGTAGGTTCCGAATCACCAGAGCATGAAGTTGCTTACCCCATCCTAAAGAAGATAATCTGGCACACGCAGTAAGAGAACTAGTGTATGTTGTTGAATCAAGGCGCACCCCTTTGCTTTGCATGTCCACAACCATATCAAGGGCTTCTCTGACTCGGCCACTTTGAGACAATGCTGATACCATCATGTTCCATGAAACAACATCACGTTCAGGCATGCTATCAAAAAGCTCAAGAGCATGGTCAACACCATATGTCCTGACATATCCCACTAGCATACTGTTCCGACAGAACATAGTGGGTTCTTCAATGCGAACAAACAACCTTGAAGCTAAATCCACAGCTCCACATCTCACAAACATGTCTACAAGGGCAGCTGCTACATCACTATCATCCTGGGAACCGAACTTCTGAACCATCCCAAGCAGCTGCAGCGCCAAACTGTGCTGTCCAAGGGCAGCACAAGACTTCATGGCATAAGCGAATGTGAATGCATTTGGCGACGAATCACCACTTCGGTGCATGGACACAAAGGTTTCCAAAGAAGCCAAGTACTGTCGGCTCTGAAAGTACCCGGACATGAGCGTGTTCCACGAGGCCACGTCTCTCGCGGGCATTCTACCGAACAGCTCCACGGCATCGCTCAGTCGGCCGAGCTTGGCGTACCCATTTAGCATAACGTTGTGGGTGATGACGTTGGGGTGGGCGATGTCCGTCAGAAGCAGGCGGCGGGCGTCGGGGAGGGCTCCGCAGGAGAGGTAGGCGTGGAGGAGCGTGTTCTGTAGGAAGACGGCGGACGCGAGGCCCACGGTGACGAGGCGGCCGTGCAGCGCGCGGGCGCCGGTGAGCGCGCCGCGCGCACCGCACGAACGCAGCGCGTCGGCAAACGCCTGCGTGACCGCCATGTGGGAGGCAACCGCCGGAGGAGGAGGAGGCGGCGGTGGCGGCCATGGGGACGCCACCATTCAAACGATTGCGGCCTTGCGCTATGCTATGCGTGCTCCCAGAACAAGAAAAATCGCATGGTCCAATTCGGCCCATGAAGTTTGGTTGCGTCCTTGTGGGTTGCCGGGTTGGAGAAACACAAGCACTAGCGCAAAATGAGAATACGCCATCCCAAAATGAACGCGTAAAGGGGAGGCTAACGTCTCGTATTGTCTTCCTCGTCTCTACTCTCTCGTACTCGCGCGTGGAGTCTCCGAACTTCCCATTCGGCTGCGAGGAAACCAAAGCCGGGGAACTTCTGATCCGGTGTTAGGGTACAGTGGTTTGGCGCGAGGCCATGGAAGGATCCCTGGAGGCGCGGCCCGGTGTCCTCCTCGTCGGCGCCCCGGGCGTCGGCAAGCGAACCATCCTCTCCCGTGAGATCTCGCTGTCCTCCTTTCCTTATGTTTGGGTTTCCTTCTCCCGATTTGAATGCGAAACATCGAGTGGGTAGAGTTGTTGAACTATTTAGGATCTGAATCGGATGTGTTCGCGTCGTGAGCAGGAGGAGAAGATCCCGTGGTCCACCTGTGATTTGATTTTTTTGAATGGACCAAGTAAAACGGGTGTTAGTTCGGAGTAGATAGAGAAGAGAAGACACGAGATGACAAACTTGTACTGTTTTAGCTGACAAATTAACGCTTCTAGTTTCAACCATTACCTTGATAATTGATGAATTCGTTGGGCTGTGGAGTAAATTTAGATATTTAAGTTTACATGCTTTGCTAAAATAAGATATTACTCTGATATTGCAAAATTTACTGTTGATATTATTTATTGGTGGTTGTGTTTATTATTTCCTGACCATTTTCATTTCACCATGAACTTCAGGGTTGCTTGCAGCGGAAATACCTGACGTGCATGACCTATCATCAGGTGTGCTGTGTCAAGGGTATGTAATAGCATCCTGTCAAATTACCTTTTTGTATGTGAGAAATGTCAAATATTCCTACTTATATATAAGTAGAAAAGCATTTTTTTTCAGTTAAATCTTCTAATACATGATAAAAATTATTTTGCTACTGACTGCCATGCAGATGGACAATTCAAACAAAGTATTATTCAGCTGATCTTTCTATCTGGACAGCAAATCTTGATGAAGAATTTTCTCTTGGTTCCCTCCCTCATCTAGACCAGCTGGCTGCCCTCGTTATGATCTTCGATATGAATGATGTCCGTACTGAACCTGTGTTTTCATTCAACCTTTATTGTGTTTTCTGTCTTAGCGTTTAAAGATTCTGAACCTTATAATTTTCAGAGTTCAATTTTTTATCCTGTGCTACAGTAGGGTAACAGCTTTAACTAATTATGCAGGAATCCACCTTGCTTACTCTGCAAAGCTGGGCTGCCAATGTTGATATCCAGAGGTTTGAGGTCTTGTTATGCATTGGAAATAAAGCAGATCTTGTACCTGGTCATAGCGCACATATAGAATATAGGAGGCGTATGCAAAAGCTTGGGGAGTCAAGTTCTGATCCACACCCTGATTGTTTCGATTTTGGGATAAATGAAAGTGAGGGTTGTAGCTTGTTATCTGAGGAGGAGCCATGCATAGAGATCAGAAACTCTACTGCACAGTGGTGCATTGAGCAGAACATAGAATATATTGAGGCCTGTGCTTCCAATGCTGACTTTGATAAGTGTAAGTTGTCTCCTTGGTTGTAAACCTGTAACTGTTATGTTTTTCTCCTCAAGTTTCTACACTTTGCCATTAGGCTTTTCTTATTTCCAGTAATCAATCTATTACCATGAGCTCTAAATTGAGCATCAATTAATTATTTTATACCAATGAAAACTTATATCTTTGATGGACTCCGATAGAAGAAGGCTTATATCCTATAGGAGCCATGGTTGTTTCTATCTTAATTGGTGTTTATTCAAACTAACAGGTCTATCAGTGGATGGTGATAGCCAAGGCTTAGAGCGACTCTTTGGAGCTCTTTCTGCACATATGTGGCCTGGAATGATTCTGAAATCTGGAAACAGAATAACTGCCCCATCCTTGGTTGAAAAAGAAGGTAGTTAAATGCCATAAATGAGTAAATTGGCACTGATGATTGTTGATCTGTGCCTTGCTTATTCTGCACATTGAAAAACTATGGGACAGCATGGCATGCTTAGAAAGTTTCTCTATTAAGTAATTTCAGCTAGTAGAATTTGCTGACCCTCTTTTACATAAAATATGTTGTGCAATCTTTGCACCAGTAAACTACTTTAAATTATTGAATTTAAAATAATGCATCACATGTCCCTGATTATTCATTTTCATTCTGACAGAATCTACAGATGATGAATCCAACTATGATTTTGAGTACGAGGTCCTGTCTCATGGATCTGATGACCAGTGGGAATTTGTTGGCGAGACAAGTACATCCAGAAGCTTTGAGAGATCAAATGAGGTTGATGGTACGCAGGATCACACACATCAAGTTGTGAAGGCCGGTACTGACTCTTCAGCACCCAACCCTCTTCCGAGTAACACGCCCACAGAAACTGCTGAAGAGAATACTGTAACTCAGAGCAACAAAACCGACAATAGCGATCATGTGGACATGACCACAGCATATAGCACTGAGGATAATCAAAGTGATCTTCCAGAGGCTAACAATCTTTTTGAGGACGAGCATTATGGTCTGGGTGACCTGGAGAAAATCATGTCCGAGATTGGTAACATGCGATCCAACCTAAGGCTCATGCCTGACTTCCAAAGGAGGGAGATGGCTGCAAAGCTAGCCATGAAAATGGCAGCCATGTTTGGTGGTGATGATGAAGAGGCCTTTGAGGATATCTAAGGCAATTCATGTAGTGCCACCTTACTGCTGATTCCCAGACAGGGTTTCAGATGATGGATAGATGGTTTTGTACAAGCCGATGAGCCTCTCGCCACCTAGGGCCTTTCTCATGATAATGTCTTTTTCTTTAGTGAAGATTTTGTGCCTGTTGGGCGTTCTATATAGCCTTGTAAGATGTATTATTATGAACTTTAACTCCTTGAATCCTCCAGGGGGAAACTTTGTGGACTATGGTGCAATTGAAGAAAATGATGATATTGTAGAACCAGAGATAATAACAAATTGTACATTTCTAACCTTCAGCGGATTAAAAAACATGGAGCATTTTTGCATCTTAAATGCCTCTGATAGAGGAAATATGACGGTGTTTCATATCACCAGTGATTAATCACATGAATCACCCCCACAGTTATTAGTCAATTGCTTTTGACGTAGCAAGTGGGAATAGGAGAGCCTCTTTTCTTTCCGCAATGGAATCGGCTTAAGCTTACCTTTTCTTCCATTTTGGAAAAAAATGTCATTTTTCTTTTTTTTATTAGCATAGCAAAAAAACATCCCACGACCCGGTCTTAGGTTCAGAGTCGCTTTGTGGGAACTTCAAGAGAAAAGAGAGATCATAGCCTAATATCAAAGGTCAGGTATACTTGTCTACGTTCGGCATACACATTCACTTCGTTCAGTACCTTTCTATAGATGGAATCCCCATTCGACTTTCAAATGCAAGAGCAAGAATGCCGTGAAGGAGCCCATATCTAAAAAATGTAAGGCCAGATCCCACTTTCTTTAATCCAGTGAGCAAGGGATCAATCTATTCTTTTCATAGAAAATATTTTCAAAAGATATCACGAAGTGGTCCCCGGTGCCCTACGTCCAGTATAAATAAAGAATATCTGTATTGTTCGTGCACCGAATGCTCAATTCGATGTGGAGTAGGGGGGATAAAATGTGTGTTCGTCTTTGCCTAAGTCCAATATAAGTTCGAGTCTCAGGTTTGGGCTGCCCTCTTTCATCAGGGGCTAGAGTTGGTTACAACTTACAAACAGGCAGCCCCCTGATAATTAATGATAGTGTTGCTTAACTATTTACAATCACATCCGACTAATAAGTTCACTATTGAGATAATTGTGATTCCTGTGCTGCCATTGTCCCCTGCTTCAGTCGAATCTGTGCAAATGGCAGTTGCAGCGCAGCACACAGATTAGGTGCGCTGCTCCCAGTATAGTGTTGCTCGTGGCTTTGTGCCCAATGACCCCCATCCTCTGTATAGTGTCGATATTGTTTGTGGACTTCCTCCTGTGCATCAATTGTTCAGAATACACAAGATAATATATCCATTCAAGTTTTCAGTCAGCTATGCGCCAAATGGGTGAGACACCAATGGTCAGGCTTGTCCCTTTTTTTTTTGACAAGATGGTCAGGCTTGTCCTTGTCCAATTGGTCCGGCCTACCCTAAGTACTGGGAGCCGGATATTTGTTATGGCCTTGGACCTTGGTAAAGGTACCCAGTACCCATGTACCCATCAAAAATAAGGGGTGTTTGACACTACTCCGCTCCCGTTTTTCTAGCTTTGCTCCACGAACTTCATGGAGCAGCTCCACCGTGAAGTTTGTGGAGCAAGCGGTACTAATTGGCACACAGCTCTGCTCAAGCTCTCCAGGAATGGGTTGTTTCCATGCAGATAGTCTATTCTGCCCCTGATTGAAATTACACTTGATATTTTCTGACAAAAAATAGAAAAAAAAAGATAGAATATTAACAGAGAAAAATAAAATGGCCTAGCCGCAGTGACTGCTGTGCAGCAAAGATGAACAGCATGAGTACTAATCAAAACAACGAGCACTTGATCAAGCTGCAATTTGTCGGCCTGCTGTTGCTAGTAGTTGAAGAAAAACTGCAGTTGTATTCTCC
This sequence comes from Saccharum hybrid cultivar R570, assembly GCA_038087645.1. NCBI lineage: Eukaryota > Viridiplantae > Streptophyta > Magnoliopsida > Poales > Poaceae > Saccharum > Saccharum hybrid cultivar. The sequence goes on from JAQSUU010000563.1 coordinate 15,529,870, forward strand.
AGAAAAACAACTGAACCAAAACAAGCGAACAGAGTAGCAGCACAACTCACGGATGGCAGAGAGAAATAAAATGGTCTAGCGGTTGGGTTCATTAATGAGTGGCAATTGGGGTAATTATCTCATAACTCCATGTGTGAGTACAAAACTCCAAAAACTAGAGTACCTCTTGAGATGCTCTAGGAAAAACGTGGAGTTGGCCTTTAGCTCCATCTTTTTTTGTGGGCAGAGTTCCTGAAGCTGGAGGGTGTTTTGGCAACGCGGAGCTGGAAAAGCGGAAGCAGAGCAGTCCCAAACACCCCCTAAATATCCACCCACAGCACGTCAAGCGACTTCCATATTAACTGCTACTATGTAAACCCACTGTTCCAAAACTTCTCTATCTACAGCTACAGCCTAAAAGCTGATAACACTATGCAACAAAGCAAACATCATCAAAGAGCTGAAGTACACACATATTATTGCCCTTCCGGCCCATTTGATTGTAAACTTCCATCAGAGCTATGTTTACCAGACTCAATAGACACTTGTCTATCTTGGTTATCAAACTTCGAGCTCTCAAGATTTTCGGATGGCTTGCTTGATGATCTCATTGGTCTCTCATTACGCTGCATACTCCTTGGGTCCGAAGGGAGTTTGGTAACCTGCAAAGCATTGTTGGGATTCAGAATCATTATTCTAGAAGGCTGGTGCTTAACAAAAGTACACAACGTGGTTGGTTCTTTTGTCAGACTAGGCTTGGAGCTTTATCAATATAATCAATTTTGATTTGACAGAGGGAGGATCTAATGGATAATATTGTTGTCATTTTAAATGTCAAGAAGATCATGTTCATCGGCAAAGCACTCACAGCGTTTGAAGCCTCTAGCCTTGCCTGCAAAGCTTCATGCTCAGCCTTAACACGGGATGGTACACCATCTTTTTGATAGACATTCTGTTTGGCGGTTTCCTCATCTACTTCACTTGAAGCAGCAGCAAAAGGATGGTTTGCTGGAATCCATCTAACTGTATCTGGATCAACATCTGGAGGTAAGGAATCACCTTCCCTGAGAAACACGGTAGGCCTCTTCCACTGATATGCACGTGATCTCCTCTTCTGATGCATTTCTTGTTGCTCTTTCGTAAGCCTAACAGGAGCCAAACGGTACTCCTTGCCAAACATTTGTGCAGTAGATGTACCCTCATCAATCTTGACTAATGGATTATTGAAAGGATCATCGTATGTGCGGAGCTTTGCACTGCAGGAAAGGAATTACTTGAGTCATGATTATTGCACAATTCAAAGGTTTATAAGTTCACAGAAAAGCTTCATTTAACCATTTATATCTGCATTGAAACGAACCTTGTAATTAGTTTCTGAAAGTTGAATTCCCGTGCCCATACCAGGAAACAGACAAACATGTGAAAACTATGGTGAGGCTTTGCAATGGCATGGAACAAGTAACTAGGGACAGTAACTCCTCACAAGCATAAGCATAATGATAAGATCACTTAACAGAAAATTAATTAGGATACAATGGGACATGACCAAGTCACATAGACAAGTTTCAAGTCTTATGTTAAAACATGATCATTAAAACAGAGGCTATAGTCCAAACGATAATCAAGCATCCATAAACCCAGCAATACATCAATGAGAATACAAAATGCAACTTCAAGGAAATGAAGGAATTAGTGACGTACGTCCCTCGTTGCCCTGATTTTAATTGTCCACGCCTTACCAGATCAGCAACAGAACCTCTATTATCATGCTCTCGACTTCTTATGATGACCTGTCTTGCAGCAGCAGCCAAAAGTGCAATGCCAACACAGAAACCAGCAACAAAATTTGGGCCAATGTTTTTCTGGATCTGCATGAAAAGAGAAAGTAAGAACATGAAGTACACAACATAGCACTGGTACAACTCAAGGATGAGCATGTTAAAGCAGAAAAGGTAATTGTTCTTATGCTAAAAAAAGAAAAGGAAGGCACGCAATAAAAGAAATAAATTGCCTTCATTGTTTAAAACCAGTTCCCTGATGTACTGAAAATTGTGGATGACCTTAAAGGTTTGGTGGATGAAGATCACAGACAAAGAAATAAGGGATGTCTAACCACAGATGAAAGTATTCTGCAATCCATGTCTTCAGAATATCTATAATCTATGCAGCCAAGAGTTTCGTACCACTGTGTACTAATCAATTCAACAGATCGTCCGTCCAAATTAATATCAATTTGCCACTTTGTTGTTCATATATGATCATAGGGAACACAACTGTGTTTTGCTTTTGCTCTCGTTCAAAAACCTCCCTCGCACTCGTCGCAATTTATCTACTAGCCAAATATATGATATCCCTCCTCTCCACAGCAATTACAATCTCCCCTCCACAGCAACTGCCATCTCGTGCTGACACAAACCAATCCCGCAATCCAAATGTACAAAAATAAAGTACCCAGAGAGGGAGGTAAGGGGAGTCCTTACCGAAACAACAGCAGGAGGCACGGAGGCGACGAGCGCCCTCAGATCTCCCACCCTGCTCTCCAGAGCCCCCAACTTCCGCTCCCCGCCTGCGACGTCACTGGCGTTGCTCGACGCCGAAGCCCTAATCGGCCGCGGCCGCCTCACCGCCCTCCTCCCGCGGAACAGCCGCGGAGTGAGGAAGGGGCGGAAGGGGAGGGAGGCGGCGACGGAGGCGGTCGCCATTGTCGCCCTCGCATGGATGGAGAAGCAGAAGCTAACCAAGGTCAGGAGGCTTTGGGGCTGGAACTCGGTGTGCTCAAGGCCCGAGGTTGGAGTCTGAGACTGGCGGCGTTCACTTTCACTGCCCTGTCCAGTGAACGTCACATATCGGGCCGGAGTGCCGAGCGAGCTCGAGAAAGCCCATGGGCTTCCATGCCTTTTTGGCTCCTTTGTATATGCTCCCCTCAAGTTTTCAGTTACAACTTCTGGGCTTTTTATTAAACAAACTGGCACTAGGTGTGACAATTTCTATCTAATACTACTGTAGAGTAGAAGACAGCTTCTGCCGGTTAGCAATTGACAAAACTTGCAGACTTGCAGTCATCCAACTGGAAGATGATACGAGTCCCCCCCCAAAAAAAAAACTGCAAGATGATACGGAACCTGGTAAGATTTTGAACGTCCTTTCCTCTGCTGTGTTTTCACGATAATTCAGCTCAGTAGTTTGCCGTTTGACCAATCTAAAGCCCATTGGCGCTTTTGGTTTGCAGGACCAAACGGTATCTGAGTGATCTAAACCTATGTCCGAACCTAAGTACATAACTGTTTGATTTAGGCCATGGAATAACCTCATTCGTCATTTGTTCATTCTCTGTAGCAATAATTACAGGCTAACATGCACAACTGTTTAGTTCCGTGAAAATTCGCCGGGTCAACAGATGTCGAACCAACCCATGTCGTATGGAGCCCACCATTAAACTAAACACGCTGTACGGCTCCGATGACTTTGTATGTATAATAGTCTATGCGATGACTTTACTGTACTACTAGATGCTAACCGCCTCCCTGTTTACAACAGATAAGCCGTTTGCATAGTCAAAGTTCAGGAGAAGTTTGCGTAGTCAAAGTTTCCGGCGTTGGGTTGCATTGCATTGCTGTGAAGTTTCTGCCACGCAAAAGTCTAGATACGCCTGGTCATTGCGTTCACAATGCCAAGCAACACGATTCAATGCACACATGTCTCCTGATGATGGGCTACGAAAGTAAGACTTCCGCGATTTTGTGGCCCTGAATCATCAAGTACATGAGGCATAACCCAAAGAATTAGAGAGAGGTCGCCGGAAACAGTAGGTAGCCATGGCGTCCCCGTCCCATGCTGGCATCAGGCGGCGCTTCGCTCTGCTCGTTTCTGCACCTCTTGCCATCCTGATCCTCTGCGGCACCTGCAGCTGCTTGCAGTTCAGCTACCCCGCCTTCGGCACCGCCAACGAGGCCGATTTCAGCTTCAGCCCCGGCGCCGGCATCGCAGACGGAGCCCTGCAGATCACGCCGAGCACCGGAGACCTGAGCCACCGGTCGGGGAGAGTGTGCTACGCGCGGGAAACCCTCAAGCTGTGGAACCGCAGGCGGACGGCGCTGACGTCGTTCAGGACGGAGTTCGTGCTCAACATCCGCCCGCGGAACGGGACCGGAGAAGGTATGGCATTCATCCTCACAAACAACCCGGAGCTGCCCCGGAACAGCAGCGGCCAGTGGCTGGGGCTAGTGAACAGCCAGACGGACGGCTCGCCGGCGAACCGGATCGTGGCCGTGGAGTTCGACACGAGGAAGAGCGGTGAGGGCGACCACGACGACAACCACGTCGGTCTCGACGTCAACAGCGTCGAGTCCGCCAGCGCGTATCCTCTCAGCAACCTCTCCATCGTGCTGTCAAGCGGCGCTGATGTATGGGTCACCATAGAGTACGACGGTGCAACGCTGAGCATAGTCGCGGTGCAGACGTACAGCTTCATGTATGCCTGGGCCGGTGACCTGTCGCAGTATCTGACGGACGACATCACCGTCGGCTTCGCAGCTTCGACCGGCGACTTCACCGAGCTGAATCAGATCAAGTCTTGGAATTTCACCACGCTAGGCGACGATGCAGACAGCAGATGGCGACATAGGAAGAAGATTAGATTGCTTCTCGCCTACCTGATCCCGTTCGCCATCGCCGGATCGTTCCTGGCGTTCTGCGTGTGGAGAAGGTTGACGCGGCCGAGAAGGCTAGCCTACCGCAACCTCGAGAAGATGATCGACGCGCGAGGCCCGGTCAGATTCAAGTTCAGGGAGCTGAGGAATGCCACGGCCAACTTCAGCTCCGACCGCAAGCTCGGCAGGGGCGGCTTCGGCACCGTGTACCTCGGCTACCTGAAGAGGTTGGGCGTGGAGGTTGCCGTGAAGCGGGTGATGACGAGCGGCAACTCCAATCGCGGGGAGCAGGAGTTCGTGGCGGAGGTGAACTCGATCAGCAAGCTGTCGCACCGCAACCTCGTGAAGCTCATGGGGTGGTGCCACGAGAGAGGCGAGCTGCTGCTCGTCTACGAGTACTTCCCCATGGGCAGCCTGGACAGGCACCTGTATGCCGCCGATGCCAGCAGAGCAATAAGCAACGCGTCGGCGTCCGCGTCGGAGACGACGTCGTCAGCGATGCCTGAGCTGCTGACGTGGGAGCGGCGGTACAAGATCGTCCGCGGCGTGGCGTCGGCGCTGGACTACCTGCACCACGGGAGCAGCAAGCGGATCCTCCACCGTGACGTGAAGGCCAGCAACGTGATGCTGGACGGCGAGTACGAGGCGCGGCTGGGCGACTTCGGCCTGGCCCGCGTCATCCAGCGCGACGGCGCGACGCACCACTCGACGCAGGCGGTGGCGGGCACCCGCGGGTACATGGCGTACGAGAGCTTCTTCACCGGCCGCGCCAGCCTCGACACGGACGTGTTCGCGTTCGGGGTGTTCGTCCTGGAGGTGGTCAGCGGGAGGCGGCCGACCAGCCCCGTGGCGGCACGCCCGTACCGCGACGGCGACGACGAGGCGAGCTTCGGGCGAGGTCGGCAGCAGCCGCCCATGCACATCGTGGACTGGGCGTGGCGACTCTACGGCGAGGGGAGGGCGCAGGACGCCGCCGACGCGGCGCTGGGCGGCGAGTTCGACCCGGCGGAGGTGGACCGCGCGGTGAGGCTGGCCCTGGCGTGCTGCCACCCGAACCCGAGGGAGAGGCCGTCCATGCGGACGTCGGTGCAGGTGCTGGTCGGTGGTGCCGACGCGCCGGAGCCCCCGCTCCTGAAGCCTGCGTTCGTTTGGCCGCCTTTCGGCGAGCGGCAGGAGATGGAGCTGGCGCATGTCGGGGTGCTCTTCACCGGAGGCGGAGGGCACTCCAGTTTCTGTTCCCTGTCCTCCACCTCCTTCACGGGAAGGTGAGGAAATAGCGAGGATTATTTGCACATCTACGTAGATGATCACAAAAATTGCTTGGTCTGTCAAAATGGGTCATGAATTGTTTATATTTTTTTCAAGTAAAATACAGTGTGTTCTTGCTTTGTAAACCATTCTAATTTTTTTCATAACAACAAAGCTTTATATTAGAAGAAGAATCACGCCCCCACTAGCGCTGAGAGGATAGCTATCAGCCTGTCACCCATGAAACGGAATGGGCGAATGGCCCGGGCCGGAGGACTCGCGGCTGTCTTGTCTGTTGTCTCCCGCGGGCCGCGGCGACCACGAACCCAACGCGACGGGCCGACGGCGCACCAAGCTCTCACACGTGAAGGGCGGCGGGTCTACGCGGCTTTTCTCAGGCTGCCAGCGCCCGCCGGACCAACCTTGTCCACGCAAAGGTTGCGATCGAGGCCAGCCGGCCGATTGGAATTGGTTGCCTACATCACTTGCACACTGCCAACTTGCGTCCCCCGTCCCTACCGGTAAGTTTTAACGGCCAGGTAACCTTCTGCCCGAGTAGATTTTCCGGTTCAATGGCGTTGGACTTGCAGCCAGACACTGATGTTGGGTCTGAATGTCCGATCATGCCACTTCGCTGTATTCAGCAAGTTACTCCCTCCGTCCCATTTTTTATTTATAGACTTCTTGTTTGAGCATTTATCTTATTCAAAAAATTTATCTAAATATTATTTATTTTCTTATGACTTATTTTATCACTAGAGATACTTTAATAATAATTTATTTATTTTACTATTTGTATAAAAAATTTGAATAAGATAAACGGTCAAACAAGAGGTGTAAAAGTTAAAAACGACATTTTCCATCGACGGAGGGAGTATATTTCATGTTGTTAATTACTATAAAGTATAGAGTGAATAGCAACATCGCAGTCATTTTGGCGTCATAGTCAGGTAAACTCGACGAGACAGAAAGGTAAATCCTGTGTGTAAACCTTGGCGCCACTTTGGACCCACTGCGGTGGTCAGTGGATACTGGACAGTGGTCACCGCTCGGCCGTGAAACACAACTGCAACACGTTACATTATTGAGTTATTAGTGCCCGAGTCAGCATGGCAAACTGCCATGCCATTCCTCCTTTCCGGCTTTCCGGCTCCCCCAACGTGTTGCATTGACCCGTGGATGCGAAATCAGCATGGGATCGTGCACTACCTGTTTGCAGATCAGTTGACAATTGCCACTGCGGATTACTGAAACAAAATTGCCAGCCTACCACCCATCCCACCGACGAACATTGAACAAGAGTGTTCGTCTTATTTTAACCATCCATCCAATGATACTTGAGGCTTGAATTGATCCACAAAGTGCCAGTTCCAGGTGGATAAACTTTTTCTTCCTGGAGTACAACTTAGATATGATCCACAATTCCACAGTAGAATCCAAATTCTGAAACTTTTTTTATGACAAGCAGGAAAGAAGACAAGGGGTTCGGCTTTGAACTTTTTAGCTACTACTGTACTACTCTACCACTACTATAGTTCGTACCAATCAAAACCAACATAAGTAGGCCAGCGTACCACTCCCATCCCAGCGCAAATAAAGCACCCGATGCATAAAAAACTCAGAAGCAAACTTCTTATTGTTTAGTTCCCTTCAAAATTTCAAATTTTTACACTCTCTCTCCATCACATCAATCTTTAGACGCATGCATGAAGCACTTAATATAAGTAAAAGAAATAACTAATTACACAGTTTGGTTGTAAATCACGAGACGAATCTTTTGAGCCTAATTAGTTCATAATTAGACACTAATTGTCAAATACAAATGAAAGTACTACAGTATCAGAATTCCAAATATTTTGGATCTAAACAACCCCGATCCCATATCCCTGCCATTAAACAACTGCTGTCCATAGGACCTTTTTGCATTGCCCTGCGTGTCTCATTTCAGGGATTAGGTTGACCTGTGCTGCCTGTGGTGAGTCAGAGTGTGAGTGCTCCTGTAACCTGCAGGAGTTCTTTTGCGTTTCTTTTTGCCCTTTGTGCCGACTTAGCATGTTGCACTTTTGCGCTTTCAAATTTCAACTCAACTTAGGCCAGCCCCAACCTCCACTCAAAAAGCTAAATATAGATGCCCAAGTCAAAAATCTAACTCTAGCAGAACCCCTACTACGGATCTCAAATTTATTGAACCAACAAAATTCTCCCACCAACCCTAATTCCTGTTGGCTCTAGGCCAAGCCCCCATCCTCCGGTTTTTGGCGGTTTCTTGCCCGCGCTCGCACGGAAGCGAGCACCGGCAACGCCCTCCTTTCCGGCGGCCTCGGCCAGGAGCTCCTCCCCGCTCCCCAGCTGGATCTCCTCCTGTCGACTAAATGTGCTCGTCAGTCCACTGAGGGGTATACCCACGATGGTAGGTTTGTCGTAGAGGTGAGCGAGATCAGGAGCGAGATGGTGACAAGACACAAGATTTAGACAAATTCAGGCCGTCATCTTGACGTAATACCCTAATTCTGTGTCCCGTCGGTTTATATTGGCTTTTGTATATGATTGCATGTGTTTTGAGGGGATCCCCTACCCACCTTATATAGCCCAGGGGTAGGGCTACATGCCGATCAGGTCTACAACTAATCGGGTAACAAATAAGATATACATGGAATATTACATTTGGCATATCCTAACAGGTTCTATGCGATCTTCAGGATGTCGCCGAGGTGCCTTGCGGCGGCGCCGAGCTGTGTCGTGAGCCGTAAGCCATCATCTTGTGAGTTGGACCGTCCCTTGCGGTGCGGCCCATGTAGTTCGCCGTGGATAACTGGGGTCAGACCCCACACACCTCCCTGCCCGGATCTCCCTCTCGCGACCTGTCGGCGCTGCCACCTGCCTCATCGGAGCACCGGCGCTTGCCCCGGCTCCCGCCCCCATGCTGGTCATCTTCCTCGATGTCGCCGGCGAGGTGTGCTCCTGCGCGAGAGGAGCTGTGGTTCTCTTTCGGTTTTCCACTGGCGCCCCCTCCTCGCGCAGCTCTGGCGCCCGCTCCTTCTCCTCATTGACCGGCGCAGGTTCTCCCGCTCCTCTCCAGCCGCGACCCCGGCAGCCGCTCCTCCCGCAACCCCTGCTAAGGGTGGGCATTCGGGTTACCCGAAAAATTCGGGTCGGGTAATTCGGGTAGTTAGAAATTCGGGTATTAAAAATTGTTACCCGATTTTTGCCCCAAAAAAGTATTACCCGAAATTTTGGGTACCCGATAATTCGGATTCGGGTTTTACCCGATATACCCGAAATTGACAAAACCAACCATTTTGGAAGAATTCAAGTACCATTCTAAAGCAATAAACAATAGTCATATAAACCACATCATGTCTTCATATCAATTACCAACAAATCAATTATCAAGTTAGCATAAATCTACATTAATTCATACCAAATAATATATTTATATGGCATTGAAATACTTCATGTCTTCATATTAGGAATAGAAGAGCAAATATTTGAGATATTTCGGGTAATTTGGGTAGTTCGGATAACGGGAAACATTACCCGAATTACCCAAACTAATTTCAGGTTTTTACAATTACTATCCAAAATTGTGATCGGGTATTTCGGGTTCGGGTACTTCGGTTCTGGGTTCGGGTAATTCGGGTTCGGGAATTGGGTATCGGGTATTTTGCCCACCCTTAACCCCTGCGGCAGCTCCTCTCAGGTCGCGACCCCAGTAGCAGCTCCTCGACGCCGTAGCTCCTCCAAATCAAGAGAACGACGGGGAGGAGAGGGAGGAGAGGTTTCGGATCTAGAGAATGACGGCTAGGAGGAAAGTGTGGCGTTTCTGTTTGTGGTCGTATCCGCTCGTGCCGAGGCTGGGAAAAGGAGAGCGATGGGTGGGGAAAAGGAGAGTGACGGGCGGGTCCCGCATGTAAGTGTCTATTAAAAAGAATATGAGGGCTCTCATTTGAGGGCTTCTGCTGGAGTAGATGAAAGAATTTAGTCTCCGAAAAATGAGGAGCCTAAATAAAAAGCAGAGACCCTGATTTGGGGCTACTGCTGGTGATGCTCTTAGCCTCAAGCTCCACACCTGTCCGATGAGCTTCCTGCAGAAGAACTGGGTGCCCAATCTGACAAAAGTCTGAAGCCATTGCTCACCGAGCGTTGTGGAAGATTGCATGTTAGCTTGTGACGTGTTTTTGCAGGAGGTGAGGGAGAGGGACTAAAACAGTAAGCTACTTTTTCGTTTTGAGTGTTGGCCTGCGGTAGAACTAAATTAGCCTCATGTATTCTCTGTCTACATGGCAGCTTACTTTAAGCTGAAGCATATGATATCATATGCCTGCATTGGGCATGGTCTTTAAACAAGGCGGCATGTGCACAATTAGGTCTGGCAGAGAGTGCCGAGTGCGCGTTGTGTGCTTGGGCGTTGAACTCCTTCAACCACCGATCCACTGTGGGAATCATCACCACAGAGCGGGCGCGTTCCTGGTTTTCTTCAGTCCTCCCAAAACCAGCGTCGCCGCCGTGTCCGCGGTCCGACGGTTGTGGGTTTCGCTACGAGAAACCACGGCGCCAAGGGAGGTCCCCGTCCATGTGGCATTTTCATCACTCCACTGTTTGTACTGCCATGTGCTAACTCACTCTGCAGTACGTAGGGTTCATGCGTTGAAATCATCAAATAGACACAACGCAACCTTGACCGCTAGCAAGTCCGTTTTGTCATATGTAAACAATAAATTTAGCCGTACCACTTCAACATCAGATAATGTACCGTGCTGCCTCGTCAAAAAGAATGCAATTCTAGATTTAGTCAAATTAGTCTAAATAACAAGTATACTTAAAAAAATAAATCTCATAATAAATTTAATAATAATTATTTGATAGCATAAATATTAGTATTTTTATTAAAAAAATCAATCAAATTAAAGATGTTTTGGTTTAGCCCTTCATCTATAATTGCATTTGTTCTGAGCAAGGGACGTCTATCCAAATGACACCCCCTGTGTCAAGTACTGTATACTAATAATGCGAATCTGGAGTAATTTAAGTGTTGAATATGAAAGAAACTAAAGCATATCAGCCTGACTTATCAGTCATGTTACATATTTTCCTTTCATAACAAATCAACTTCAACCAGCTTATCAGCTGCAGAAACCATCAGCCGAACAGCCTGTAAACTACAGCTAGAGAAACAGCAAGACAAGTTTCAAAAAAGAAAAAAAAGAACAACAACAAAACAGATAGCAATGATCTTTTCTTCCCCTTCTCCAAGTTCACCGCGCTACTACCTCCGTCTCCAAAGAATACAATTTTAGCACAATGTCACGTCCTAGTATATTAAGTTTGACCAATTATAGATAAAAAAGTATCCATGTTTATAATGCTAAATAAATACCATCAGATTAATTACGAAATGTATTTATCACTTTTCGTGGAACGAATTGCATTATTTTCAGGACAGAGGTAGTACTTCCGGATTTGGAATACAAGCCTTTACAGTGACCAAATAATAAAATTGCCACTATTAGACTTTAAAAAATACATTAATCGTTTTATTCACGAATAATATTTTTCTCCCAATTATGACTTTTCAAGTCAGAATCATAAATGAACGACTCAGTTTAACTGTACCCTGACACCCCGTCACGTGGACATTCTCACGTGACCTGAGCGCAGAGCAGCTGTACAGCGAAGGTGGCAATGACATATTCCCTCGGGGATCAAAAAACGATGATGTCCCCTGGACCTGAGGAATAAAAAAAAAACGATGATGTCGACTTGTGCTAAAAATCAAGATGAAGGAACTGCATTATTGGTTCACATCATCAAAGGCCTATTTAGTTCTTAAAATTTTACAAAAAATTTCAAGATTTTCTGTCACATCGAATCTTGTCACGTCGAATCTTTGATGCATCCATAAAACATTAAATATAAATAAAAAATAAAACTAATTACACAGTTTAAATAAAATTCACCTAATTAGACCATAACTAGATACTAATTACTCAAATAACACCAAAAGTGCTACAGCATCATTTAAAAAAAAATCGCGATCTATACGAGGCCCCAAGAAGATAAGCATCCTGCATTCCCGAGCAGTTAGGCCATGCGAAATACATTTCGCATTCCAGGGGAGCTGATTGCATGTGAAATCGAATTACCCAGAACAGAACACCGTGAGTCTGTGACAAACACCCTATCACCCAATTGAAACGGAGACCATCCTTACCAAAGCTCATTGCATGCATATTAATTACTCGAGTATTTACAGATTGTACAGAGCTGGTACTACTACGCTGCAGTCTTTCAGCTGCAGCAGCAAACACTCTATCACCCAATTGAGAGCCATGAATTGATCCCCCAACTTCCTCATTCCCAGATTGCTACGCCTACGCTACGCATACAAACCAGGCCCCAGGCACTACTGAAATCTACTACGATCAGTAAACGAAACCAGAAGGGGTGAGATTGAATGGGGGGCAGCCGAGAAATTTAACCGAAAGGTTTGCTTTTGGATTGGACAATTCCTCTTCTGCCCAGCCTAGGCCAGAAACGGCGGCATGGCGCTGTAGTAGGTGGGTTTCCACCCAGCGTCTCCGTCCTGCGGCCGCGCGCCGCAGCGGCGGCAGCGCTCGCCGGGCGGCAGCTGGAGGGACAGGATCCGGCGGCAGGAGGGGCAGGACGAGTGGCCGCGGAGCCACTTGTCGATGCAGTCGGCGTGGAAGGCGTGGCCGCACTGGGGCAGCACGCGCATGGACTCGCCCTCCTCGAACTCCGCCAGGCAGATGGCGCACTCCGCCGCCTCGGCCTCCGCCGGCTCCCCTGACTCCGCGTCCCCTCCTGCGGCGGATGCCGGCGCGACGTACGGCACGGTGGGGATCTTGCGGAGCACCGACTTCTTGACGCCCCTGTTGGCCGCCGCCGCCGCCGCCTGCGCGCGTCCGCGCCCGCACGCGCACCGCGCCACGAGGCCGATGCCGAGCACGGTGATGAGCGCGCAGAGCAGCGAGGCGAGCACGATCACGACGTCGTGGTCGTCCGGCCTGTCCGACCCCGCCGCGCCCACCGGACTGCTCCCCCACATGAGCTTCCTCGCCACGCCGTGCATCCTCCGCTCGCTCGCACTGTTCGCTCACGGACGGGCTTATCGTCGCAGTCGCAGGGGAGAGCAGGGGAGGAAGCTGACAAAGTGTGTGTGTGTGTGTGTGTGTGTGTGTAGGGGAAGGGGAGCGAGGGGTGACCCTTCCTTATATAGAAGCAAGCAGATCCCAGTAGTAGCGCCCAGTGTTTACAAGAATAGCGTCTTCTCCGACGTGGATTTCGTACGTTTTGGACATCTTTCCATGCTGGCTTCGGTGTTTTTCTCGCTTTGAAACTGTTCATATATACGAGGAATATGCTCCGAATATACATGTCTATACTCTTCGAGCAATCGAGCTTTGTGTTGCCTACGACGAAGCTCGATGCAAAACTAATTTGAGGTAGCGTGGAGTATATGTATGTCCAATCAGAACAGAAAAAACAGCCTTTTCTGGCTTTAAGGTGTCAAGCGTAGTGTAAGACAACACGTTATTTGGACACACTTGATCTATTCATTCAGATTATTCAGATTTAGAGACTTCTCGAATCATTGCGTGCAAAAGATCGGGTCCTTTCTAATCTTAGGGTTAGTTTGAAAAGTCCCACCATATGGATATAAACCAGTGGTACCTCGATAACATTTATATTACTCAGAGAAATGAGCGAAAATAGGATTTAGTACTAGTTATAGATAGACGGTGGCTTCATCGATGACTTTCTGTTCTTGCTGATTTCCCCGGCAAATATTAAGCGTGTATTTTTTTTTGCAGGGGATATTAAGCGTATATTACCACACGAAGGATAGTGATCGACTAGGCCAATATAATTTGTCTAACGCTTGACAAAATAGACCTACGTACGGTAGCACTGCTAACAAAAGTCCGCTGGTCTGTTCTCTTATTAGGGACAAAGGAAATGTAATAGCAATTTCATGTACGTACATTAGCAACCGACGAATCCATATGCATTTGCAATCAATGTCTTGCGGTTCATTTGCCTATCGGCGATCAAAGCACACGTAAGAGCTTCACGTGCAATGGACCACCCATGATCTTCTCTGCACAACTACCACCTTTTGTAACCCCTAGCGATCGACGAACCAATGTGCGGCTATTCCAGCAGCACCCCGGATGCAGATGGGGGTGGGGCACACCTCCAGAAACTGACACATACTCCCTCCATCCCAAATTATAAGGCATTTCAAAAATCTTGGAGAGTCAAAACATCTCAAGTTTGATCAAATTTATATGATAAGATAATAAGATTTATGATACCAACTATGTATCGTTAGGTTCTTTACTAATTATATTTTCATAGTATATCTATTTGATGTCATAAATCTTTGTTATTTTTTCTATAACATTAGTCAAATTTGAGATGCTTTGACTCTCCAAAAATCTTGGAATGACTTATAATTTGGGATGGAGGAAGAATCTTGGAATGACTTATAATTTGAGATTGGAGGAAGTACTACTGTACTATATACTGTACTAGAGTAGAGTACGGTAGTAGCCGAGGAGCGAGGAGTCTTTTTTTTGTTACAGCTAGCTTTCATTCCGGAGCATGCTGGTGGCAGCATTCGATTTTTCGGGGCCATGTGCGCGCGGTGCACCCGGATCCCAAACCGGTTGTTCCGGCCCCGGCAGGCTCCCGAAGGGTGCACGCCACGGGTTTCCGTTGCAGGCTTTCCGCTTCCATCCGGGGGCGGTGCCTGCCCCCCGCCGTCCACGCTAATCCCGGCGAGGCCGGTCCCGGTCCGCGTCGTCGTCCGTTTCGGCCGGAGCGATCGCCGTCGCCTCTCCCTGAGTGACCAACCGTCGCGGCGAGGCGTTGCTGAGACACTTTCCGCTGCCATCTCGCCCAAGGTTTCTTGCTGGGGAAACGCGTGGTCCTGGTCTCGTTCTCGTCTGTCTTTAGCTAGCGGCGGCGCCGGTGCCGGGTCGCGGGAGGTGTCGTCCGGAGGTGGCGCTCACGCCGTTGGCGTGGAATGGAATGGCCGATGCGGAGGATGGTCCTGGTGGCTGGTGCAGGGAACCGCCGACTCGGAAGCCTTATCCTAGAAAACACAGAGCCTGCTCGATCTGATCATTTCAGACGCAAATAATCTCCCCGTCGATCTGATCATTTCGCACCTCAAAAATATCTCCAGCTTTTGAACCACAAGAGCTCAGTTCGCAGTCGCAGCTGCATCCCGGAACCCGCATAAATGAGACGTGACACAGGGTGCACGGTTCAGTGCGTGGGTTTGCACAACAGCTTTACATCTTGATGCCGTGACACAGGGTGCCGGCGATATTTGTTTGTTCGTTCTTTTTCTTTTTGATGAGAAAGAGCGAGCGATATTTGTTGTTGCTGACACATCATTGTAATAATTCGTGCATGCCTCCTGGCGACGCCGGTTGCCGTCGCGTTCGCGGAAATGCCCCCGAGCACCAACAACGCCTTCGCCACGCGGCACACGGCGAGGAATAATCCCACGCACATTTTGCGCGATGCCTGTACACTGGCCATGACAGCTCCTCACTTTGGACGCTGAGACATAGGCCCTGTTTAGTTTCCAGAAAATTTTACAAAATTTTTTAGATTCTTCGTCACATCGAATATTTGACACATGCATGAAGTATTAAATATAGATAAAAAATAAAACTAATTACATAGTTTAGACGAAATGGACGAGACAAATCTTTTAAATCTAATTAGACCATGATTGGACAATATTTGCTAAATAACAACGAAAAGAGCTACAGTATCGTTTTGCAAAATTTTTTGCATCTAAACCAACCCATACTAGACCTGAAATGGTGGTCAGGAATCATCAACATCAACGCTCTCCCTGTCTCTGAGAGTCTGATGAATAGGTCGGAGAGTTACACCCACGAGGGAAGAACAATACAAATACGGAAAGAAACACCCACTTTTTCACTTTCATATCACAAGGGAGCAATAACAAACTATATAGTATTTATCCGGTAACTTTTTCAACATATATAAACACGGAGATCAGTGTACCTTTATCACGTGCAGGGCAATAACAAACTATATAGCATTAGTCGATGACAATTGACAAATGACAAGTACCGTCACTTTTTATCCAAAAATGGCTCACGATGAAGAGGGGCCCAATTCCGCACAACCACCTACTTACTTTTTTTTTTGAGAGTAACCACCCACTTATTCCTCGCGGATTACGAGTTAAACAGCCACAAGTCGTGCAAAAAGCGGGAGTAAAATATGATTGCAGCCACTCAGGCCGAGATAAACTCATGGTCATGGGCATTCCAGGCGAGCGAGTGCACGATGCCTCATGCGGATTTGAGATAGCTTGGACAGTTGACATATAGTACAAAGATTATCCAAACATCGATAGGTCACCACCAGAAGAGATAGGGAAAATCGATCCAGATTAGCGAATAGATTTAGCACATTTGTAAATAAGGAGCACGTTTGTAGTTATCGCCTTGTACTGAGTATGGCCAGCACCAGCCAATTAGGTTTGGAGACATAACATCCTCATCACTTTCACTTCGCTACTAGAACTGGCGATAGGGGTACCCTCGTTATCCTACTCACCATCACTTCCACAACTTCAATGTTTATGGTTGCTAGTGCCTAAATTGATCTTAATTTCCATGAACCGGATACAAAAAAAATCATTAACTAATCTGTCAGATGTAAGAGCAAGAACTACTATACATTAATAACCGAGCAGAGAAACATGTGTTTCGGAAGACTACTCCAAAAAAATTTGATATAGTAGTATTTCAGGGTAACCTGGACAGCTGATCTTTCTGGGGGTCTCTGGGATCGAACACCGGGAGCTGGTGTGACCGAGGCCCGGCAGACCTTTGGCTCGAACCACCAGGATCTCTGAAGCTTCTTGCTGCAGGGTCTGCGATCAGAGGTCCGCCAAAGAATATAGACTGCCCGGTGTATACAAGGTCAGGCTGGCCAGAGCGAGAGCTGGATCCCTGGTTTGCCTGAGCAGACACGAACCTGCCAGCTTCCTGATCCCAGTAAACAGATGACCGGGAGGATCTGTCCGCTTGTGGCGGGGGGTAGGACCTCCTCCCTGCATTGGTGATTTCAGAGACAGGAGCTTCGCTGGCACTTGCTTTTGCTGAGAATGGAGACCTGTTTGCTGATGTCTGGTAGATTGGGTTGAAATGCTTGGAGGGATGGTGCTCGGCTAGAGGAGTCGGAGTCCGTGAGTTGCTCTGGAAGCTGCTCGGCGTCTGGGGGTACAGCTCGATGTCATCTGCACTTGCTCTGCTGGGTGGAGAGCGCTTGTACTGCGAATTCCCGCAAGACCGAGGGTACCTATGGTGTCCGGTATCAGCACTTATTGCACTGCTTCTGGTACTGAGGTTATCACTATCTGCCTCATACTGGTTGCGGGTGTTGATCGGTTTCAGCACAGACGAAGAGGCTCTGGCTTTTGCTGCTGCTTTCATGGCCTCATTTGAATCGAGCTTCGCAAGCTTCCACGCACTGATGCGGACTGGACGTTTAGGATGGGTTTTGATTCTTTCCATTGGGTCTGTGGTATCAGGATCAACAGTTGAAGGGACTCGGCCAGGCTCCAGGTGTGGGATGATTTCGTCCTGCAATGTGATGCAGACAGGATCAAATATATGCAGGATGACTCGTTCTGAAGGAAAAGATAGGTGCAACTTATAATTGCAGACAACTGTGACAGGCCGAACAGCACTAATTTTGGTAGATTATCTAGGATAGTGTGAGTTTCTGATAAGATTTGTTGAAGCTGAAAGAATAGACCACACATCAAATTGTGGTGCCTTCAATTATACTCACTCCAGTCACAAATAAGTGACGTTTTGGACTCGAAACGGTCTTCAGAATGCAACTTTGACTAGTACTTTTTATTACAAGATATTATGAAACATAGCAAAAGTACATTTTTATGAAAATATATTTCAAGACAAATCTACTCATGCCATTAAACTCAACACATAAAGAGTAATTTGTAAACAAAGTTTAAAATGATTGACTTAGGGCAACCCAAAACGTGACTGCAGGGAGTAGACCATGAACACAAGACAATGGTACAATTAGTACCTGGTCAATGAAGATACGTGGGGGAGTGCACCATGTGCCTTTGTAGTGCCGTGCAAACGAGCTCCCACTAAAACCTGTTGGTGTAGAACTCATTGGAGAAGAAGCCAAACTTTGTTGGTCATCAATGACAGAAGGTCCAGGAGGTTCACTCTGAGCCCTCATGGCCACAACATATTCATAAGTTGTTATGCCCTGAAAAACATTGTGCAACAAGAGTAACCATATCACATGATGCATTCTTGGACACGATCTAATAAAATGGAACAAATAATGACAAGTGACAACAAAGTGACTAACCTTCCGGATTAATATCATATGGAAGAAAAATAGTTCTCCTAGTGGTACTGAAGCAAGCATAGAAAGAGCTGTAGCCAGGGCCTGGAGTCAGAGAGGTTTCTTTGTCAAGAACTCAAGATTGTGACAGCTTACTAGCCATACCATATCATAATTCATAAACAGTTGACAATTAACTATCTCAGAGTCATCACAGTTTACAGGACATCTGTGCCCACTCAATTTGACAGTTTAAGGTACTGCCAGTATTATCTTCCTCAGCTATGATAATCTCTCTCTCTTCTTAGTGCATGTGCATGTAGTCAGCATGGACCTTGGATTTTCAGCTAAGACCTAAACCTCAATTGGACTAAAGGTTAAGTAAAATGCCTTGTTTGGACAAAGACTGTTACTGTGGATTGTAGCAAATGTGCAATACACTCAGCATTGGTTGTGCTGGATTACAATTTCTGCTTCTAAAAGTTAGCAATTCCTTATTTTCACCTCTAGATAAGATTGGCCCCTTTTCATACTAAGCTGTACTGAACTCCATATCTTGTCTTACCTCAACAGCCTAATTAAAGTTAGTACCTACCAGTTTGATTGTGATTATCACAAGGATCCTGAAATAGCGATGATAAAGCTTGCAAAATTAATAAAATGTACATGAAAAATTCTGTTAACTATATAACAGGAAAAAAACTTACATTGTAAGAGAAACTAGAATAATAAATTAAAAAAAATCAATAGTTTAATACTTACCACAATGGTTGCAAAGGGTGCTCGTGAAAGACCATAGCCCAGCTTTTCCACAATCTGGTCTTCTATGGCCGTCTTATCAGTGAAGCAACGAACAAAAACAGCAATACCAACTCCACACTCAACAGCAAGCTGAATTTACAACAATGGCAACTAATCATAAAAAAATGCTTTTGGAATAATCCACAAGATACAAGCTTATTGGTATTTAAAAGGATGTAAAGTTCACAGTCAGAAATATTAGCATTCCATGATTTTTAACATACCCAAGCCAGACTCACAGCCATAAGGCATAAAAATGTGATATAATTTTTTCTTCCAACACAATTGTTCAGCCACTGCATCAAAAGATAAAACACAGGTTTGAGTACTAACAATAACAAAAGGAAAAAATCAACAAAAAGTAGAAAAAGCAAAGAAAGCCAAATTAGGTAGAGAAGATTTTATATAATACTCGGCAGTGATGATCAAACCCATCAACGCACTTGTCGCAACTTCGACAGTGCTTGCTATGTGTGCGCACCTGTATCAGAATACAAAGGAAACTGCACTTAGTGTCAACTAAAACTTTGTGTTGATACGATGTGTCCAAACATAAAGTGCACTGAAGATTAATACAAAGAAAAAAAATAAGCAAGCATCATGGCAAATGAAGATGCCAACTGCTGGCTTTGAAATAAAAACAGAAGCACCGAACAGTCGTGAAAATATATAAACGAGTCATTTTCTTATGCCTAAATAAAAACTTTGTTGCATAAAAAACTATCTAGCTTGAAATTGTAATAACATTCCAAACAGTGCCGTATTGAGAGTACCAGGAACTACATGAATACAAAAAGATCGCTAATATTTTTTTAGGCACCAACTCTTAGCATCGGTTATGCTGCAAGCAACAGTTTTGGTTTTCAGGTACTTAATAAATTGGTAAACTAGAAGCAAAGAACCAATAATATACTCTTGGTAAGATAAAGAGAAATTGGGTCGAACAGAAATATAGCACACTATATACATCAAATAGGGTTGGCCGGTTGGGGCTCATCATAAAGTACCTCCGCGTTGCAAAGGGTGCAGAAGAGTGCCTCTTCACCATAATCTTCTTCATGGTTAGCTTCATCCTCTTCGCGACAGTCCCCAGTTGTAAAAATTGCGCAACAAAAACAAACCCTTCCAAAGCATGATTTATGCTTTTGGATATCCTCACCGTCACCGTTTCTCAATCCTGGCTTACCAGCTTCTTCTTGAGTGTCTACAGGTGCTTTTAACCAGAAGATGAAGATGTATTAGTAAATAAAGTGATAGGGTGAAAAATAGGACTATAGAAGCATTGTTAATGAGCAAGATATACCTTCTGATTTATAAAATAGTGTACCATCCATGGAAATCAGGATGCCAGGGTCAGCGGGATCAATCGCAGTACATCTAACATATAGAATCAGCACGGATAAGGCCTGGCAAAACAGAAAACAAATATCAAAGCAGTGATCACTTACTAAGGTATTAAATCCAAGCATGGTAGGGTGGAATCTTACCAGAAAACTATAAATACCCACAGCGATATATTCATACAAGTCCTTCCCAATAAATGGAGAGAAGAAAGCATAGAATGCTATACAAAGCAAGAAGTACACTGTTATAGCCACCACCTGGAAAAATATATATATAAATGTTATTCATACAATCATACTGTTCCACTGATAAGGACCAATAGGGCATAGGTAAGGATGCATTGCCTGCAAGGATAGAATTTTTAAGAGGAAGCACAAATGAAATGTAAGAGGGCCACAAGTTCAGCAGAACTGAAGGCCATGACTCCCATAATTTACATAATAATCCCTATCTAAAACGGGAAGCTCCTAAGAGATATTATTAAACGATGAGCTTGCAAGCATGTCAACTGATTATATCGTCAAATTTACAAGTGTGGACTTAAAATTTTATATTCACTTCCAAGAGAAAATATTTTTTTTATAAGACAAACTCATTAGCTTAGACTTTTCGTGCTTCTTCTAAAGGACACTCATAAAGTCATAGTAGCTCAGAATTTGTAGCCTTTCCCTCAAAGCTTGCACTTGCATCAAGACTTTATAGATGAGGGGCAAATAAGGTGAGCAAATGAAAGCAAGCAGGATGAATTGGTTTGTGAATGGATCCAGGCCACTGCTAACTGAATGTTCATGGAAAATTCAAATTCAAAATAATGAAAATACCTACTTGATAGTATCACATAATCGACATTTTTTTCCTAACGCGAAAACTAATATTATACTCGTAGTTCATGCTTTAAAAATCTTGGTCACTAGTCACTACTCCACAATTCTGACCTCACCAGGATACCATTGTTCTCTGAAGTAGGATACTACAATTCAATTCTTCATTGAATCCACAGAAAAAAGGCTTTACAGCAACACACTTCACAGAGCTGCCAAAGCTAATAGCTGGGCATTGACGCTAAAATAGAATACGACAAACTCACAACGACATTCAAACTCACTGATACATTAACAATTTTTTAATTCAGTGCAGCACATTTGATTTCGCGCATCTGGCTGTAGCACAAGCAATTATTAATTGGCTGAGACAGTGGCATAAAGCTAAGGAACATGCTAGTGTCATAAAGCTACGGAACATACTAGTGACAGGGTCAGATCCAGATGAACGACAACAAACAGAATGCATCAGTTATTGTTTAGGAGCACGGAAGCATCCATTGTAAGACATAACGCAAAGGAAAGTACAGTTACGCATTTTAACAGCAACCACGAAATATATGGTCCATGATGAATCGAATACAACATGCAGTTTAACACAACCTAACCTTACAAAAATGAAGTTACACATATTAGGGAACAATGTGAAAGCGCAAGGAGACAAAAGAATAGGGCGGCAGCGAAGCTGAATTTGTAGGTCAAGTCCGACATCACATCATAGACGAAAGAGCAGAACGGCCCAAAAGAATACCAACAAAAAGTGACACTTTTATTGGAGAAAGCGAAATGCCAAATCAAAACAAGACACATTCTATGCCGCCGGAGATCAGGATGTAGCGCTGCATAAAATTCAGGTAAACACCTGCCAGTAGGATAAAACCTTAGCAAAACCAAATCCATGTGCTACTACTTCGTGTTAAAATAGAGAAGTAACGGAAGTGACCAAATTCTCGCGCGCTTTTCAGAGTATACAGAGCCGCTCAGACGCATCGGGAAAAGAGAAGGACAACCCATCACATCGCATCGGATCACAGCAAACTAGGCTGGCCACAGCATTCCTCATCAAAAGCTAAGCACGTCAGATAGAAACAGCACCCGGAAATTCGTTCGAACATCGCCCCAGAAACACCGACGGAAAACATCTCCCACTTCCGCGGAAGACCAGGCATAGCGCGACGGGATCCGGGAGCACATTGCGCGCTCAACTCGCACATTCAGAGCGGAGAACAACTCATGGTGCGGGAGTAGGAGAATCGCGGGCGAACCTGCAGGGTGTGGGCGGGGAGCTGCCACCCGTGGCGCCGCGGCATGGCGGCTGCCGGCTGCAGCAGAGGCGGCGGCGGGAGGAGGAAAGGAATGGAGGCGGCCCCGGGATCAGCGGCGCGTGAGCTGCATTGCGGTGCGGCGCGAGATCCCGAGCCCGCGGCCGAAGTGGAGGGAAAACCCTAGCGCCCGTACGGCCGCCGCAGCGCGTGGCTGTGTCAGGCGGAGCCGAGGACTGGACACTGGAGGGAGGGGTGGGGAGGAGGAGGAGGAGGAGGAGGAGGAGAGCAGGGGCCGAGGTGGACGCGGTCAAGACGTGAAAGTTGAAGAGGTGCGGGCGGCGATGGGCGACGGCTTTGGATTCCTCCTTGCTTTCGGGATCGAGCCGTCCGACTACTTCCAGTCGCAGTTGGTGTGTGGACTGCAAATCTGCAAACGATTTTGTTTCCCTTTTTTTTAAAATCTGTACATCGTTTTACGGTAAGGCAGTCTCAGTGCCACTGTTAGTTTCTATGTCTATTGATTTAATATTATTTTTAGAAACTATGTTTTAATATCAGTTTTGACAGAATAATTTTTTATCCAATTCTCTCCTCATTATACCTATCGTCTCTGTTAGAATATAAGTGTTTGATTAGTTAGACTCTTTGTTTTCATATTTTCTCTATCCTTTCATATCCCTATGTATTTCTATATAAAAATCTCTTGAGATTAATGGAAAATTGAGTTAAGTTATTCCTCCAATTATTCTGCGGAGCCACGTCGAAGAACGAAGAGAGAGTTATCTGACTTTACTTCCAAAAATCCAATAAATCGAATAAAGGAAGCAATCTACTACTGTACCAAGTTCGGGACGCCTGTTTCAAGTCATGGAGTGATTTATTAAGGCGGCACACATGGTTAGGCTTGGAAGGATCAATAAACCCTTTCAAGGTGTTGTGGAGAAAAGCATTCTTCACATCTAATTGATGTACTGCCCTGCTAAAGAAAGGACTATGCGGATGGTGGCTGGCTTGACAACATGACTGAATGTTTCACCAAAATCAATACCAGGATGTTGTGTAAAACCTCGAAGGACCCGACGAGCTTTGTAACAGTCAAGTTGTCGGTACCAATAGTATAGGGGTACCCACATTTAACGATAATAAAAACTAAAACGACTAAGTCATGACAAAACATAGCCCATTTCAAAACGCGCGGCGGGTCCGCCTCGTATGAGGCCAGCTCGACGGGATGCCTCGACCGCATCCCGTCTCCGACTCGTACGAGACCCCCTCGACGGGAGGCCTCGACTGCGCCCCGTCCTATACGACAAAACGCCTCGACCGAACTCCGACTCGCGTGAGCCCGGGTCGAGGCGCTTGATCCCCTCTTCCTCCACCTACCCCGAGACAAAAGTCATAGCATTTAATGCAAATCACCTACTACCACCTACCGGCATGGCCGCAATCAGGGTCGACGTGGGAACAATACCAGTGTCAGTCTTCACTGTTTTACCGCCCATCCCGTGATGGGAGGTGAAAAACGTCACTGTACCCACCTTACCGCACACTGTACATCACCAGTTACCCTCGAGGGAGGATACGACAAAGTCCGTACACCGCGATTCCAGGGATTCGGACTTATCCGATCGGCCTCGACCAGGCCTCGACCCGGCCTCGACCCGGCCTCGACGCCTAAACACAGCACTACAGGGAAGGAAGGACGGCATGGCGCGGCGCTCCGGGTCACTTCAGCGTCTCGTCCTCCGTACACCATGGCGTACAGGGATGGCCTCCCATTCCTAGGACACGTCGCTACAGTCATCTCAAACAGGGATCGACAAAACATCGTTTCAAGGCCCCCGTTGTCTTAGCCTCCTCTCGTCCTATAAAAGGAGAGGCCCGGGCTCTACGACGGGGGAGGACGGACGACAAGCCATACACAAGATAGCGATCAACATCTCAAGCAATCATCTTGTATTTTCTTTTTCTCCTCTTTGAGACCTGGGCTCACCACCCTCTCTCGCAAGCTTGTAACCCCTACGCAAGCACCTCGGTGCAAGGAAATACAAAATCTCCCCTCCCCCGCTGGACGTAGGGCCTTCTCTTGCCCGAACCAGGATAAACCCCCGTGTGTTCTCCTTGCATCACCATCCAGGAAAGGGACACACAGTATTTACTCGTTGGTCTAGGACCCCCTCGGGTCCGAACACCGACAGTTGGCGCGCCAGGTAGGGGAGCGCTGCGTGCCGACGTCGCTTTCCCGCCTTTTTTCTGGATGGCTGACCCCGATCGTCCTATCCCGTTGGCCACGGTGATCTGGTTCGGGAGTTTGGAGTTCATGTCGCTTGGCTACGGCTACGACATGGTCCTACTCCCACCTAGGCACCCAACCGACGAGGATTACGAGCTCTCCCAGCCTGGGGGAGCGATCCGCCGGTATCGTCATTCCAGGCAGGCGCGAGCCGCCCGACGACGACGAGCCCGGCGCAACCACCGTCTTCATCTCGCGGAGGGCGACGGGATCCCCGGTCCGGCACCCCTCAGCCGGACGCCAACCTAGACTTCCTCATTGAAGGTCTGGGGAGGATCAGCTTAGCCGAGGGTAACATACCGACGGAGAATCCCGCCGCTCCCCCGTCCGGTGAAACACCGCTACCCGGAGCACCCGTTCCGGCGTGGACGGCCACATCTCCTTCGCCATTCCCGTTTGGGCTAGATTCGGCTGCCCAGGCGTACGCTTCTTCCGTGAGCACTCGCATGAGTGCTTATGGGGAACTCCCCGGGCACCATCTACGCTCCGCTTTGGACCTCGTTGCGTCCACGCCGGCTTCTGATTATCTGGACTCTACGGAGGCACCAGAAACAGAACCCCGTGTGATCGCTTCCCCACGCATTCCCCCGTCATACTATTATTTCGGCGCCCCTGACTCCGACTCGGCAGATGACACCTATGATCCGACCCGCGAGTGCTTCAACGTCGATGTTGAAAGCGCGTCGGATTCGCAGGAAGAAGAGCCGGTCGGAGGGAGGCACACGCCCCCTCATGTCGAGATCCCTGCCGAGCGGGACGAGGCTCAACTCCTTGCGGATCAAGGGGTGCAACTCGAGCAAATCCGCGAGTTATGGGAAAGGCTCGACGAGGAACGGGAAAACCTGCGTCTGCTTCAACAAACCCTCGAGCGTGAGCGTGCGGAACGCGCACTTGGCGGGAGAGCTCGCGACGTCAACCGTCGCATCGACGAGGACCGGGTAACCGACCCCCCGGTCTTCGCTCGAGCCAGCCAGAACGTCGTTGCCGCCGCCATGCTCCTCCGCAATATACCCGAGCCGTCAAACCCCGATGCTCGCCGGGCTCGAGATGAGATCTGAGAACTCCTCGAGACCGCTGCCCTACAGCAGGCCGAGAGCTCTGCCTCGAGGCGACGCGAGCCCGCCTCGGAGCGGCTCGCGGAGCCCTCTCGACAGGAGAGAGAGGCCTCGGTCCATCCTGAACATCCCCGACGGATTCGAATGGCTCCCGCCCCCGAGCACATAACTCATGACCAAGGACCTCGAGACACCCGTGGCAACATCGTCGAGCGCCGCACGCGCAAGCACGGTGACGGTGTGGCTCGAGGCTACCACGTGCACAGGGGCGGGCGCTACGACAGCTCGGAGGATCGCAGCCCTTCACCCGAGCCTCCGGGCCCTCGGGTCTTCAGCAAGGCAATCCGCGAAACGATACTGCCAGCGCGGTTCCGCCCTCCCACGACTCTTGCCAAGTACAACGGCGAGACCAAACCCGAACTTTGGCTCGCCGACTTCCGCTTGGCATGTCAGCTGGGCGGGGCCACCGACGACCGAGTCATCATCCGACAGCTCCCCCTGTTCCTCTCCGACACCGCTCGAGCCTGGCTCGAGGATCTCCCGCCCCAGCAGATCCACGACTGGGGTGATCTCGTGAGGGTGTTCGAGGGAAACTTCAAGGGAACTTACATGCGCCCCGGCAACTCGTGGGACCTCCGAAGTTGTAAGCAGAAGCCGGGTGAATCCCTCCGGGATTACATCCGGCGCTTCTCCAGGCAACGCACCGAACTCCCCAACGTCACCGACTTCGACATCATTATGGCTTTTCTCTCTGGTACCACTTGCAAAGAGTTGGTCCGAGAGTTGGGCCGCCACACCCCACTCACTGCCAACGGATTGATGGACATCGTCACCAACTTTGCCGCCGACGAGGAGGCGGTTGGTGCCATCTTCGGCGGTGAGCAGGACAAAGGGAAGCAGAAGGCTGACGATCCCGCGAGCTCCACCCGGGGCTCCAAGAGGAACAACCGTAAGAAGAAGAAGGGCCAGCAGGGCAAGCCCGAGGCTCCGGCCGATGAGCTTGTCGCCGCTACCGAGCGCAAGAAGCCTCGAGGCCCTCCTGGTGGGGGCATTTTCGACAAAATGCTCAAAGAACCGTGCCCCTACCACAAGGGACCCACTAACCATAACCTCGAGGATTGTCACATGCTCCGCAGGTACTTCGAGGGAGCAGGCGGCAAAAACATCGACAAGAAGGAGAGCCCCAAGGGTGACGACAAGGATGAGGGATTCCCCGAGATCCATGACTGCTTCATGATCTACGGAGGACCCTCGACCCGCCTCTCGGCTCGCCAACGCAAGCGAGAGCGACGAGAGGTTTTCTCTATACAAACGGCGGTCCCTCGTTTCCTTGACTGGTCTGCGGTGGCCATCACTTTCGACCGTGATGATCATCCGGACTACATCCCCAATCCGGGGGGTCTACCCTCTTGTTGTTGATCCCATCATCGCCAACACACGCCTCACCAAAGTACTCATGGACGGCGGAAGCAGCCTCAACATCATCTACTCCCAGACCCTCGACCTCCTGGGGGTCGAGAGAGCGCGCCTCCAACCTAGCGTCGGGAGCTTCCACGGAGTTGTGCCAGGGAAGCGGGCGGAACCCCTCGGACGGGTCGATCTGCCCGTTTGTTTTGGCATCCCGGCCAACTTCAGAAAGGAGACCCTCACCTTCGAGGTGGTCGGATTCCGTGGGACATACCACGCCATCCTCGGGCGCCCGTGCTACGCCAAGTTCATGGCTGTGCCAAACTACACCTACCTCAAGCTCAAGCTGCCAGGTCCAAACGATGTCATCACCGTGGGGCCCTCGTACGAGCACGCCTACGAATGCGACGTCGAGTGCGTCGAGCACGGCGAGGCTGTTTTGGAGTCGGTGGCTTTGGCTACGGACCTCAACGGTCTCGCGAACGAGGTTCCCGACCCGAAGCGCCACGCCGGCAGCTTCGAGCCCGCGGAAGATGTCAAGCTCGTACCCCTCGACCCTGCTGATCCCAACAGGAAGGCGCTGAGCATCAGCGCCACCCTCGATCCGAAATAGGAAACCATGCTCGTCGACTTTCTCCGCGCAAATGCCGACATCTTTGCGTGGAGTCCCTCGGATATGCCGGGCATACCCAGGGAGGTCGCCGAGCACGCCTTGGAGATCCGGGCCGGATCCAAACCGGTGAAGCAACGCCTGCGCCGCTTCGACGAGGAGAAGCGCAGGGTCATCGGCGAGGAGATCCACAAGCTGTTGGAGGCCGGATTCATCAAGGAGGTTCATCATCCTGAGTGGCTAGCTAATCCCGTGTTAGTTAAGAAAAAGAGTGGGAAATGGAGGATGTGTGTAGACTATACTAGTTTGAATAAGGCATGTCCAAAAGTTCCCTTCCCTTTGCCACACATTGATCAAATCGTTGATTCCACTGCGGGATGTGAAACTCTTTCGTTCTTAGATGCCTACTCCGGTTACCACCAGATCAAGATGAAGGAGTCCGACTAGCTCGCGACTTCATTCATCACCCCGTTCGGTATGTATTGCTATGTTACGATGCCCTTCGGTCTCCGGAACGCAGGGGCCACATACCAGCGGTGCATGCAGCACGTCTTTGGGGAACACATCGGGTTGACGGTCGAGGCTTATGTCGACGACATCGTTGTCAAGACAAAACAAGCCGACGGTCTGGTTAGCGACCTCGACGTAGCATTTAAGTGCCTCCGGGCAAAAAACATCAAACTTAACCCTGTGAAATGCGTCTTTGGCGTCCCTCGAGGCATGCTTTTAGGATTCATCGTATCTAAACGCGGCATCGAGGCCAACCTCGAAAAAATCTCTGCCATAACTAAGATGGGCCCCATACGAGATCTGAAGGGTGTACAGAGGGTCACTGGTTGCCTTGCAGCACTCAGCCGCTTCATTTCACGCCTCGGAGAAAAGGCGCTCCCTCTGTACCGTCTCCTAAAGAAATCACAACATTTTTCATGGACCCTCGAGGCTGACGAAGCTCTCACAAAACTCAAGGCCACGCTCTCTAACTCACCCATCCTCGTCCCTCCGACCCCGGGGGAACCACTTCTACTGTACGTCGCTGCGACGTCACAAGTAGTCAGTTCAGTCCTGGTGGTCGAACGGGCCGAGGAGGCGCATACCTTGCTTGTCCAGAGGCCGGTCTATTTCATCAGCGAGGTGCTCTCAGAAACTAAGGTTCGATACCCACAAATTCAGAAACTGCTATACGCCGTCGTTCTAACACGGCGCAAGCTCCGACACTACTTCGAGGGCCACCCGGTGACTGTGGTTTCTTCTTTCCCCTTGGGAGAGATAGCCCGGAACCGGGAAGCCTCGGGTAGGATTGCTAAATGGGCGATTGAACTCATGGGCAAGACCCTGTCCTACGCACCACGCAAGGCTATCAAGTCACAGGTGTTAGCCGATTTTTTGGCTGAGTAGACCGACACCCAACTCCCTCCCACACAGCTCCAGGCCGAGCTCTAGACCATGTACTTCGACGGGTCGTTGATGAAAACAGGAGCAGGCGCGGGCTTGCTCTTCATCTCGCCCCTCGGGGTTCACGTGCGCTACGTCATCCGGCTTCATTTTCCTGCGTCAAACAACATCGCTGAGTACGAGGCACTCGTCACGGGACTAAGAATTGCTATCGAGCTCAGGGTCCGACACCTTGATGTTCGAGGCGACTCCCAGCTCGTGATCGACCAGGTCATGAAGAGCTCGAGTTGCCGTGACCCCAAAATGGAAGCCTACTACCAGGAAGTACGGCGCCTTGAGGATAGGTTTCACGGCCTCGAGCTCAACCACATCGCACGCAGGTACAATGAGGCCACCGACGAACTGGCGAAAATCGCGTCCAGTCGAACTACGGTTCCACCAAACGTCTTCACGAGAGATCTCCAGCAGCCATCCGTCGACCTTAGGCCGGACGGAGGGGACGACGGGACGTCAGTCGACCCCCCTCCTGAGGCAGAAGCCCCCTCGACCGGGGCTGAAGCCATGCAGGTAGAAGGATCGACCCCGCCATCTGACCTCGAGTTTGACTGGCGTGCTCCGTACCTCGACTACCTTATCCGAGGGGAACTCCCCTCGAATAAGACCGAGGCTCGACGGATCGCTCGCCGGGCCAAAACTTTTGTGATCGTTGGCGACAGTGGGGAGCTGTACCGCCGCAGCCCCACTGGCGTCCTCCAGCGCTGCATCACAAAGGAGGAGGGCAGAGACCTGCTCATCGATTTGCGCTCGGGGGCTTGCGGTCACCACGCAGCGCCTCGAACCCTCGTCGGAAACGCTTTTCGACAAGGATTCTATTGGCCAACCGCGGTCTCCGACGCTGTCAAGCTAGTACGCTCCTGCAAGGCTTGTCAGTACTATGCGAGACAAACACATCTTCCGGCACACGCCCTGCAAACCATCCCCATCACATGGCCGTTTGCCGTTTGGGGGCTCGACCTTGTCGGACCACTGAAAAGAACGACTGGCGGCTTCACCCACTTGCTTGTCGCGATTGACAAATTCTCCAAGTGGATCGAGGCCCGCCCTATTACCAGCATCAGGTCCGAGCAAGCTGTGCTATTCTTCACCGACATCATTCATCGCTTTAGGGTCCCCAACTGCATCATCACGGACAACGGCACCTAGTTCACTGGTAAAAAGTTTCTAGATTTCTGCGACCACCATCACATTCGCGTGCTCTGGTCGGCCGTGGCTCATCCAAAAACAAATGGCCAAGTGGAACGTGCCAATGGCATGCTCCTACAAGGCCTGAAACCCAGAATTTTTTACAAGCTAAATAAACATGGCAAAAGATGGGCTGCCGAGCTGCCCTCGGTCCTGTGGAGCCTGAGAACAACGCCAAGTCGAGCCACGGGGTTCACTCCGTTCTTCTTAGTCTACGGTTCTGAGGCAGTCCTCCCAACTGATATTGAATACGGGTCCCCAAGGTTGAAGGTCTACAACGAAAGAAACAATGACGTCGCAAGAGAGGACGCCCTCGACCAGCTCGAGGAGGCCCGAGATGTGGCTCTGTTGCATTCTGCCAGGTACCAACAAGGCCTCCGACGTTACCACGACAGACACGTCCGCAAGCGTGACCTTAACGTCGGCGACCTGGTGCTACGACGGAACCAAAACACCAAGGGACGCCACAAGCTCACACCACCATGGGAAGGACCGTACATCATCACAGAAATACTGAAGCCGGGCACCTACAAGCTATCCAACGAGAAGGGCGAAATCTTCACCAACGCTTGGAACATTGAACAGCTACGTCGCTTTTTTCCTTAGAAAGCCTCGAGGCTCTGTAATTTCTTTTTCATCAATAAAGAATACATCAATGATAAAACTTTCATCTCACAATGAGGAAGGATCGACTCTGCACTACCAGAATCGACCCTCCCTCGGGGGCTACACAGGGGGGAACCCCCCAGTCCCCGAAAAAACTTACACTCTTTTTTAAAAATTTTAAGAACCAATTCTTAGATCAACGGCGCTGTAAGAGCACCCTAAGGTTCAAAAGGACCCTCGAGCCAGGAGTATCACCTACGCCTTCAAGGCTATGGTGCCTCCACTCACTCCTTACGCCTTCTAGAGGTGCAACTTCACGCTAGGAAGGTCTAAATGACGGTTCCTAACTCTGAAAGAGAGCAGCACACTCCCTGCCGCTTAGATCAGGTTCTCACGCGATCTGCGAGGCCGCAAGAGCACCCTGAAGCTCGAGGGCAGTCGAGCCGCGAGATCACTTACACCTCCGAGGCTACGGTACCTCCACTCGCTCCCCTACGCCAAACGGCGCGACTGCGTGTTAAGTAAATCGTACGAGAACACAATCCAAGCAATAAGGGAAGAAAAGCTCGAATGGAACTAAATTAACCATGAACTAATTTATGTTCCGAGTTTCCTAGGGCCTCCAAGGCCACCACGACCAAAGTTCAAAATGACTAACTTATTACATGGGCCTCTGCGCCCAGATTTGGCTCACAGGCCTTCATCGTCAGCAGGCGGAACCACCTTAGGTTCAAAGAGCGAGGCCAGACGACTCCCAGGCCCCTCCGCGGCTTCAATCAGCTCCAGGCAGGCGTTTTCATTGTCCTCATCCGTCAGCTCTGGGTCTGTGATGAAGCCGTCGGCAACGAGCTCCATATCAAACACAAACCCCGAGCGGACGACGGCCAGCGCCCTCTTCACGCCATGGTGGAGGCTATCCCGAATCTTCTCCCGGGCAAGATGCCCCAGCGCCGCCATTCGACGGATGAAGGAGTTCCCTGGAGCGTCTTCTTCGGTGTCGGCGTCGGGCTCGACCCCCAGCCCATCACACACCGTGGTGATCGCGCCCTCGAGCAGCTGGGTCCTCCGGGTCTCGGCTTCGAGGAGGCTCTGCAGGGAGTTGGCGGACGAGTGGGCCTCCCGGTTCTCACTCTCCAGCTCTAGAACACGACAAGACAAAATTAATACCTAACACGAGGCCTTGACGGCATAACTACAACAGTCATACTTACCCTCGATATGGGTCTTCAAGCCCACAACCTCGTCGCGGAGCCCCCCGCACGTCTGCTCGAGCCCCAGGAGGGCGCTGTCCTTGTCATGGACGGTCGCCTTCAACGCCTCAATCTCCTGACGGGCAGTCTAGAGCGCCGCGTCCCTCTCTTGGACGGCCCCGTTCAGCACCGTGACCTCGTCCTTCAGTGCGCTGAACCGGGCCGTTACCTGCCCGATTTGGACGTTGAGGAGGTCACGTTGGCGGCCAACCTGGGAGATGTCCTCCTCGAGCTCCTTGACCCGCGCCGACAGGGGCTCGAGGTCCCTGCAAGCCTGGGCAGCCTCTTCCCGGGCCTTGTCCACCTCGGTGCGCATCGTGGCTTCAGCCGCCCAAGCCTGGATCGCCTCCCCCTTCACCGTCGAGTAGGCGGTACGCAGCTCCGCCATCTCAGCGGTCCGATCGGCAAGCCTTTTTTGGGCCTCCTCGACTAGGGCCCGTTGCCGGGACAGCGACGCCCACACGCCGCTCTCATCCCGGATGAAGAGCGACTTGCGGCGGGAGTATTCCTTCAGCTCCTGATTCAAAAGAAACCAAAAAAGATAAAGAAACCAAGGAAAAAAGACACTGAGAGTCACGAAAAAAGCTAACGGATTAGTCATACCTCGGTGGCATCCCGTACACCCCACGAGACGGCCTCGGACGCCACGCGGAGTAGCCGATCGAGGTGCTGGCGGACGCCCTCGAGGTACTGCCAGCGGTGCACTTCATCCCTGTCATTCAGGGTGAAGATAGGCTCGGCATCGGGGTTCGCGGCGTCCCTGAACTGAAGGGACGGCCCTCCCCACCTCGGGATCTCCTCCTCAGCCCGCACTATCGCCAGCGCGGCGATGTCGGGCCACGACGACGACGACGCGGCCGGGGCGTCTCCCGGCCCTGCCGAAGGGCCGGCCTCGTTGGCCTCGCCCACGGCTCCCGCGACTCCAGCGGCCGTCGAGGCATCAGCTTGACTCGTGGCCTCGCCCCCCTTGACCCCCATTATTTGCTTTCCTTTGTCTAGGGGGCGTCGTCGAGGGCAACGACCACGGGCCCCCGCCCTTCTGCGGTGACCGGCCCCTCGGTTACCGGCACCTCTGGAGCTGGCGCTTCCACCGTCGACGCCTCCGGGGCCGGTGCCTCGCCCGTTGGCAGCTCGGAAACTGGCGCTCCGACCAACGGCGCCCCCGCAGCCGGCACCTCGACCTCCGGCGCCACTTCTTCCGGGGCTCCGGCAGGGAGCTCAACGACCTCGCCCTCCGCCGTGCCTATCGGCCGCGCCGGCAGGTCTTGCTGCGGCTGCGGCCCCCTCGCCGGTGCCACCTCTTGCTCCGGTGCCGACGCAACCTCCTCCACGGTCGCATTGGCACCCGCCCTTTCCGCGCCACTGACGGGCGCTTCACCCGTCGCGGCCTCGACGGTGGCCTCGGCCGAGGGCAGCGCCCTAGGCTCCGCCTCGACCGGACCAGGTGCCACTGCCCTCGCCGGGTCGGACCTCGCCACGGCGGGTCCGGGGCCAGCGACCGCCAAAGCACCTGCAGCCTCCTGCTGCTGTCGAAGGCGCTCCTTCGCGGCCTCGACCTCGCGGACCCAGGCCGCGTCCTGCTCCGCCGACCGATTGAGGACGGCGGCACTGGCCCGAAGAGACTTCACGGGGGTGGGCCCCATGAGCTCCGCCTACCGCTTCAGCCTGCAAAGTAAAAAATAAGGTCAGCCAACGAATTCGAAAAGAGACAAATCCCCTAAGCCCAAAAACTAACCCGGAGATCGGCACCAAAGGCCTCGACCCCGCGCGGTCCGAGCCGCCCGAGGCGGCGGGCGGCGGCCTCGCGGCGGCCCCACCCGCAGACCGGGCGCTCCGAGGGGCCCTCGCCGGCGCGCCGCTGCGCGTTTTCTGCGCTTCCGAGGCCAGCTGGCCTCGGGTTCTTACGCCCGACGATGGCGCCGCCGACGACGATGTCGGCGCCACCGTCCCGGCCCCCGCCCGAGCTTGCGGGGCCTGGGCTGGGGCAGGCATCCCCGTTGACCCCACTTGCTGGGTCCAGGGCAAGGCGGCCCCTCCCACCGAGGGGCCCGCCTCCTTCTCCTCCTCCTCCTTCTTCTTCTTCTCCTCTTCCTCCTCGTCCTCCTTGACCTCCTCGACCACGACGACCGAGGAGGACGACCCTGCGATGGGCTCCAGCAGGGGGCGGATATCGGAGAGGCTCCCCAGCCCGGTCGCGGCCTCATACCGCGACAGGGCATCATCGTCCTCGCCGCTGCTGTCGTCGTCCTCCCCCGAGATGGTCTCGGAAGGCGACGGCTCTAGAGGAAGTCCATCGAGGGCCTGCTGGCGCCGGAGCTTCTTCCGCGCCTCTGCTTCCCTGGCCTTGCGAGCCGTCCGTTTCTTGGTCGACTCCTTTACCTGTTGTTGCTTCGAGGCGTGCAGCCATCGAGCCTCGCGGGCGGGCTGGTCCTCCGACACCAACGACCGCGTCTCCCGCAGCGCCGACAAGTCCTGCACGCCGACACCAACCGGGTTAAGGGGATCCGAGAAACAAATCAAACCAGAACGAGCGTATCATCTCAAAATACTTACCACGGGCTCGAATCCCTTCAGTGGGCCTCATGGGGACCCGGTCGACCTCCTCCGCCTTGAACGTCCCGACCATCCGACGGGCTCAACGGAGTACCTCCTCGAGGGTGAGGGCCTCGTGGGACATCCGGCTCCCCTCCAGAGGCGCCTCCGAGGTCATCTGGTCGAGGCGCAGGCGACGCCGGCACAGCGGCATCACCCTGCGGCGGTGGAACGCCGTTGCCACCGCCGCCGCCGTCAAGCCTCGAAGGCGAAGCTGCTGCAGCGCCGCCAGCAGCGGGTCCAGGCGCGGCTTCTCGACCTCCGGCACCCCGTATCCCCAGCGGTCCAACCGGGCGGTCAGCACACGGCCGGTGTACCGTGGCAGCTGATTGTCGTCGTTGCGGAGGTAGAACCAACCCTCGTGCCACCCGCTATTGGAGGAGATGAGTCGAGCCGGGATGTACTGATCCACCCGGCTCGACCTCAACTGGAGAACGCAGCTCCCCGCCCGCGCCGCGCAGAGAACTCCCTTCTCCCCCGCTCTCTTGGCGAAGAGCTCGCCCTTGAAGAGGTGAAGCCACAGGTTCCACTGCGGCTCCACCCTGAGGTACCCCTCACAGACCGCCACGAAGATGGCGGCCTGTGCGACGACATTGGGGGCGAGGTGATGAAGCTCCACCCGGTAGTAGTGGAGAAGCGCGCGCATGAAGACCGACGAGGGAACGCCGAACCCCCGCTCGTAGAAGCAGACGAAGCTCACCACGTATCCTTTCGGGGGCGCCGGCTCCCGGTGGGCCGGCGGCGGCGCAATCCACTCCGGCCGCGACCGGTTCATCCTCGGCCGCAGCAGCCCGTCTTCGACCAGCTCCTCCAACCTCCTCTCCGTCACCGAGGAAGTGGCCCAGTCATCGGCGGGGAGGATTTGGCTCTTTCCGGCCATCGACGCTGTCGGGAGGGGGATGAGCGAAGGGGGAGGCGGCGGCGGCAGCAGCGGTGTGGGCGGAAGGCGCAAGAAGGCTAGGGTTTCCTGAGGCTAAGGGATGGCAAGAGCGCAAAGAACCGGAGGGGAACGCAGACCCCTGGGTCTCGCCTTTATAGGCCGGGAAGAAGTCCAACGGCCGCGCGAAAAGGTAGGAACAGTTTCCCGCAATAAATGCGCTCACCTAACCGTCCCCCACGTCTTACAGAGCAAGACACGTGGCCGTCCCCCACGCCGTAACCGAACGCCACGTCGCCCACTACCGCGCCAATCTCACCCTAAAAAGGCGCGCCTGGCTAACGGGCGGGGCGAGATCCACGGACGGATATTCCTAGATACCTATAACGGGCTCCGAGCCCACTATAAGTCTCGAGGGAACGGAAGCTGGCCCTCGACCCGGGTTCGACAGCTGCCCTCGAGCAACAGAGCAAGGGACGACCAGGGATGCGCCCGTACATGGCCAGGGCTCGAGCCACGCTCTCGAGGCACCCCAAGATGTATTCGAGGCCAAAGGACGAGGTCGAAGCAGGAATCCCCTCGGGAGAGGCATCGAGCCCTCGGATCCTATCGCAGGGAA
This sequence comes from Saccharum hybrid cultivar R570, assembly GCA_038087645.1. Taxonomy (NCBI): domain Eukaryota; kingdom Viridiplantae; phylum Streptophyta; class Magnoliopsida; order Poales; family Poaceae; genus Saccharum; species Saccharum hybrid cultivar. The sequence goes on from JAQSUU010000563.1 coordinate 15,566,331, forward strand.
CCGACATCCGCACGACCACTCCTTGGCATCTTTGAAGAGCGCCTCCGGGCCACAAGCCGACTCCTAACGACTGGAGCACGGACTCTCGCTCGAATCTCCCCGCTAGCAGCTCACCGGAGATCGCCGGACTCACCCAAACAGGGTAGTACGACGTTCCCCACCCCTCCTCCTCCTCTCCGTAGGAGGAGTGTGAGGGCCGAACAACAAAAGACAGCAGGGACTCCGATCGACCTCGTGCGCACGAGGCTCGGGGGCTCGACCGCATCAATGACTCCCTGATAAAACATGCAAAAGGCCTCAGAGGAGTCTTCTCAATACTCCACCAAGGCCTCGGGGGCTACACCCGGCGGGTGCGCTCGCGCGCCCCCACCGGAGAAGTCCCGAAAGCGCTCGGACGCCCCCGCTGGAAAAGTCAACGGCGCTACGACTCCAGTTCATCGGCAAAAAGCCTCTAGGAGAGTGATCACACACTCACCTAAAGGCTCGGGGGCTACTGTCGGTACCAATAGTATAGGGGTACCCACATTCAACGATAATAAAAACTAAAACGACTAAGTCATGACAAAACATAGCCCATTTCAAAACACGCGGCGGGTCCGCCTCGTATGAGACCAGCTCGACGGGATGCCTCGACCGCATCCCATCTCCGACTCGTACGAGACCCCCTCGACGGGAGGCCTCGACTGCGCCCCGTCCTATACGACAAAACGCCTCGACCGAACTTCGACTCGCGTGAGCCCGGGTCGAGGCGCTCGATCCCCTCTTCCTCCACCTACCCCGAGACAAAAGTCATAGCATTTAATGCAAATCACCTACTACCACCTACCGGCATGGCCGCAATCAGGATCGACGTGGGAACAATACCAGTGTCAGTCTTCACTGTTTTACCGCCCATCCCGTGATGGGAGGTGAAAAACGTCACTGTACCCACCTTACCGCACACTGTACATCACCAGTTACCCTCGAGGGAGGATACGACAAAGTCCGTACACCGCGATTCCAGGGATTCGGACTTATCCGATCGGCCTCGACCAGGCCTCGACCCGGCCTCGACGCCTAAACACAACACTACAGGGAAGGAAGGACGGCAGTTGGTGTGTGGACTGCAAATCTGCAAACGATTTTGTTTCCCTTTTTTTTAAAATCTGTACATCGTTTTACGGTAAGGCAGTCTCAGTGCCACTGTTAGTTTCTATGTCTATTGATTTAATATTATTTTTAGAAACTATGTTTTAATATCAGTTTTGACAGAATAATTTTTTATCCAATTCTCTCCTCATTATACCTATCGTCTCTGTTAGAATATAAGTGTTTGATTAGTTAGACTCTTTGTTTTCATATTTTCTCTATCCTTTCATATCCCTATGTATTTCTATATAAAAATCTCTTGAGATTAATGGAAAATTGAGTTAAGTTATTCCTCCAATTATTCTGCGGAGCCACGTCGAAGAACGAAGAGAGAGTTATCTGACTTTACTTCCAAAAATCCAATAAATCGAATAAAGGAAGCAATCTACTACTGTACCAAGTTCGGGACGCCTGTTTCAAGTCATGGAGTGATTTATTAAGGCGGCACACATGGTTAGGCTTGGAAGGATCAATAAACCCTTTCAAGGTGTTGTGGAGAAAAGCATTCTTCACATCTAATTGATGTACTGCCCTGCTAAAGAAAGGACTATGCGGATGGTGGCTGGCTTGACAACATGACTGAATGTTTCACCAAAATCAATACCAGGATGTTGTGTAAAACCTCGAAGGACCCGACGAGCTTTGTAACAGTCAAGTTGTCGGTACCAATAGTATAGGGGTACCCACATTTAACGATAATAAAAACTAAAACGACTAAGTCATGACAAAACATAGCCCATTTCAAAACGCGCGGCGGGTCCGCCTCGTATGAGGCCAGCTCGACGGGATGCCTCGACCGCATCCCGTCTCCGACTCGTACGAGACCCCCTCGACGGGAGGCCTCGACTGCGCCCCGTCCTATACGACAAAACGCCTCGACCGAACTCCGACTCGCGTGAGCCCGGGTCGAGGCGCTTGATCCCCTCTTCCTCCACCTACCCCGAGACAAAAGTCATAGCATTTAATGCAAATCACCTACTACCACCTACCGGCATGGCCGCAATCAGGGTCGACGTGGGAACAATACCAGTGTCAGTCTTCACTGTTTTACCGCCCATCCCGTGATGGGAGGTGAAAAACGTCACTGTACCCACCTTACCGCACACTGTACATCACCAGTTACCCTCGAGGGAGGATACGACAAAGTCCGTACACCGCGATTCCAGGGATTCGGACTTATCCGATCGGCCTCGACCAGGCCTCGACCCGGCCTCGACCCGGCCTCGACGCCTAAACACAGCACTACAGGGAAGGAAGGACGGCATGGCGCGGCGCTCCGGGTCACTTCAGCGTCTCGTCCTCCGTACACCATGGCGTACAGGGATGGCCTCCCATTCCTAGGACACGTCGCTACAGTCATCTCAAACAGGGATCGACAAAACATCGTTTCAAGGCCCCCGTTGTCTTAGCCTCCTCTCGTCCTATAAAAGGAGAGGCTCGGGCTCTACGACGGGGGAGGACGGACGACAAGCCATACACAAGATAGCGATCAACATCTCAAGCAATCATCTTGTATTTTCTTTTTCTCCTCTTTGAGACCTGGGCTCACCACCCTCTCTCGCAAGCTTGTAACCCCTACGCAAGCACCTCGGTGCAAGGAAATACAAAATCTCCGCTCCCCCGCTGGACGTAGGGCCTTCTCTTGCCCGAACCAGGATAAACCCCCGTGTGTTCTCCTTGCATCACTATCTAGGAAAGGGACACGCAGCATTTACTCGTTGGTCTAGGACCCCCTCGGGTCCGAACACCGACACAAGTGTTCCATCCGGATGTAACTTGTGCCGATAGACCCACTTACTTGTAACAATATTAGTGCCAGGTGGAGGAGGAACAAGATCCTAGGCATGGTTTGCTTGGAGGGCGGTGAATTCCTCTTGCATAGCATCACACCAATTAGGATCGGCCAAAGCACCACGGTATGTCTTCGGAATGGGAGACAACACGGTGGCCTGGAGATTCATAATAGTCCTAGGTTGTCGAAAGCCATGCTTGCCTCGAGTGACCATGGTATGATCATTTGCAACCGGCGGTATTGAAACAGCCCTCGTGGAAGATGAGCACCGGTGAGAGATCTCTTTTATGTCTTGGTTCTCATGTAGATATGGGTTTTATCTGAGAAATCATTTTCTCATCTATCTTCTCTAAGTACAGTGTCACATTATCTTTTTGTCAGTGATATAGAAACCACTTTTTGTGGTTGGAAGTACCCTAATAATGTTACTTATTCCTTATCGGAAATATAAGTCTAGTGGCACATTGGCACCTTTTAAAGTAGTATATTTCCTTCACTTTAGAAAAAACTAACGTTCTAGAATTCAAATATTATCTCTACAAAATTGATGTTTTAGCTCTTAAATATTGGGTTTGACCCACTTCAGTCTGAGATAATCAACCAGTTTTTCAGCACTACTTTAGCCGAACAAACAATGTTTTTCTCCACAACAAATCAGCATCGGCATCAGCTGCCAAATTTCATCGAAACAAACAGGGCCATAGCATGTATGTCTCTATCCATTCTTTTTCATCATAGTTTATTTCTTAGTTAACATAGTTCACCTTCAATAAATAAAGATGTATCGATATTTCTTAGCACTAATTATACACTACTACAAAAAAAATCTTTTGCGAGGCATTTGGGAATAGGCCTCGTAGGTGGGCAGACATTTCAACCACCTCAGTTAATGTTTGGGATTAACCGAGGTGGTTGTTTTTTATTAACCGAGGTGGTCACGGTCAATCGCCTCGCAAAATCGATTTATGGATCTAAAATTTATTAATCGAGGCGGGCTTTATAAGTGGCCCACCTCCAAAAATACCCTTATTTTTTGCCCGTCTCAGTTAATATTCCTGAGGCACAGCAAGCCTAGACGAAGCACAGCAGGCACACACAAAAACCCTAGCTCTCACTCAGCCCATCAGCCGCACTCCCTCACTCTCTCCTTTCCCTCACCCTCTGACCGAGTGTCGCGCCCTCCCTCGCACCGATAGCGCCACGCGCCCGCGCCCCGACGACGGCTCGCGCGCCCGTGCCCCTCCCCCCACCACTCCCCCACGGCGGCTCGCGTGGAGGTCGCGCGCCCACGCCCCCTCCCTCAGCGCCGCTCCCCTCCCCCACCGCTCCCCCACGACGGCTTGCGAGGAGATCCAGCGTGAGGAGGAGCATTGCCCCCGTGGCAGGGGCCTGCAGCGGCAACGCCTCACTGGATCCGGCCTTCCCTCTCCCAAGAGCTTCTCCAGTGGCGCCTTAGCTCTCTCTCCCTCTCCTCCGGCGAAGTTACGACGAGGAGCAACGGCTCCGCCAAGCAGGTGCTCAAATTTGGTGAGCGGGTGCCCGAATCCGACGGCCGGTGCTTAGATCCGACGACTGAGTGCCCTGATCTGGCAGTGGGTGTGCGAATTCGGCGAGCGGCGGCAGCGACACGTGGATGGGCTCGGTGGGCTTATCCACGGGTTTTTTTCCTTTTTTTGTTTTTTTATTCTATTAACCGATGTGGGCAACAAACCGCCTCGGAAAAGGTCACATTTACCGTGACCTTTGCTCCGAGGCGTTTTTGATGCCCGCCTCGAAAAATGCTTTCTGCCCATCTCGGAAATGTTTTTGTGTAGTAGTGATATTAACATCAAGTATTTTGTGCGAGGAACGACTATATAAATATATTTTTCTAAATAGAATGAAAAGGAGCATATGTTATGAAGATTATTACGATAATGAATCTAGTAAATACTAACTTTCTCTGGAATCTACCTCTATGAAGGTACCATAAACATCTCATTGAAATTATTAATGGACATGTCACCTTGAAAGTATTTGATCTAAGTGGATAAATTCCACCATAAAGAACACAACTTAGTTGAGTTACACTCAATTTGGTAATCGTGTTGTCAATGTCAATATGTTAAGAGATTTAGATATGGTGAAACTTAGGTTGGGTAACTTAGGAACCAGCCAAACTGAGCCTTAATAATCCTGGGCTCCTGGCCATGGCCGTTTGCCTTTTGCCTCCTCGTACACCGGACCTTCCGGTGCCATGGCTGGACGCATCTTCTTGCCTGCCTGCTTACAAAATATACGACGTACAGCGGACGTAGTATTTTGTTTCTTGCTTGTTCCCCGAGTCAAATCCAGTGTGATCCGCCCTGGGAATCTGCATATAGATTCATTAAACTACCATGCCCTCTCTCTTAGTGCTGTTGACAAAGAAAATTACTGGGGCAGTAGACTATGCATGCCTCTCTCTTCTCTCCACTTATAGCGTGGACCTCTGTTCGCGCTCGCCAGCACATGGGAGGAGGTTGGGATTGGCAACGACGTGACGCTATGATAAATTGATAGTGCAACTGGTAGTGGCTGTATCCGCCGAGACAAATCGCACGTACTACAACCACCGGACGGGCAGGACGAAACAAGACGCGGCGCACTGTTCGGTTCCTAACATGATACTGTACGCACGAGACTCCGATCCGTCGATCGGCCGGCCAGTTGACATGCTTTTTCCCTGCATCTGTATGCACATACACCATAATCCGATCCCGACGTGTCACTTTCTCTGTTCGTATTTTTATGCGCAGGGAATAATAAACTTGGACTCGTTCCCTGCATATTGGTTACTTTTATTACATACTTAGTTGTAGGACTAGAATGACGAGGGCAGTCACTCTTTCTTCAGTATTTTTCTTGTTCCTATGTTTATTGCAGGTCATTCATCACTATCTTAGTGGTTTATAATATGTGCTATGAGATTTCTCTCGTAGTTGTGTTATGTAATTTATTTCTCTTAATGAAAAACGGGCTATATTCCTCAATTGAGGAAAAAAAAACGAATCGTGCCCGTGACGTGGTTGGTGGGTCGGCCCTGCTTCGTTCTCGTCCTGCTCGTGTCTCCGTACTTTACAGTATTATTATATTTTGAGATCTCTGCTAGCTGGGTATAGTACATTATTGTACACTACTAGTGCAGTCTAGTGCAATAAGCAACGCATGTGGATTCTTTTCTATTCTTTTCGTAACAGAACGCGAGGGATGACGCCGCGCTGAAGAAGGGTGGCCTGCGCTGTGCATGTGGTACCTGCTGAAAACAATCCGGCATGGAAGGTCCGAGCATTGATCAGGCCGTTTCATGTCCTCAAGTGTCAAGGATTGTTGTTGCGTTGCGTGCGTGCTCATTCGGTTGGGCTGGCCTGGCTGGCGTGTTCTCAGCTCGAACCTTTTTCTGTTTGGTGCTTTACAGTAATTATTTCTAGACCCCAGAATTTATTTCTCGATATAGCGGTAAATGATGTACCCCCTCGAGGATTGAATGCAGTATTTGCTACTCGCGGTCCATCGTACAGCTGTCAAGAACAGTAGAAAGTACGTGTACGTATTTATTGGTAGCTAGCCTGTGGAGCACGGACAACTCGCGGGTCACGAGCTTACTCATGATCTCCCGAGAACACACGAGTGATCTTTTTTTTTGACGAAAACTGAGAAAAGAGAGACATGCATATCCATGTGTCGTGATGATCACGCTCGTCCAGGCCATTCGCTCTCATCGTCCGCGCAGAGGTGTGTGGGTGTGTCCCTCCTCATCATCCGCGCGCACGCGTAGCTCTAGCTCCATGTCGATCCTGATTGCTGTCGTGAAAAGATATGGGGGTGTTTCGTGAAAAATTTTGGCTTCAGCTACTGTAGCATTTTTGTTTGTATTTGGCAATTAGTGTCCAATCATAGACTAATTTGGTTCAAAAGATTCGTCTCGTGATTTACAACTAAACTGTATAATTAGTTTTTATTTTCGTCTACATTTAATGCTCCATGCATATGTTCTAATATTCGATGTGACGGAAAATCTTGAAAAATTTTGGGAACTAAACATGTATCGATGTTCACCCATCAATGCCGCTACCGGGTTCGGCAGGGGTGCAGGAATCGCAGGACAAACCGACAAAGCCACAGATTGGACAGAAAAAAGGGCAAAGCTTAGGTAAGGGTTTTGAAGCCAAAATTAGAACCTGTCTAGAACACGAAAATCAGTTCAATCTTACAGAAGAAACGTAGGAACGAAACAAAATTGAGACGAAGCAAACGGGGCCTTAGATGCTGCCTCCAGCAGATGGTGACGGCCAACCAGTAGTCGACGGACGGACGGAATCCAAATGTGCAATGTCCCGCGTGCGCGGCGCGCGACAGTACTGGGACTATGTTGGCTCGCTCAACTGCCAACCGCGCGCCGCGCCTTCGATGATGCCGTGCCATCGCCCATCGGGCGCGCCCGAGATTCTCGGCGCCTTCGCGCCCTCGATCCGGCAACCGGCACGAGCCGCGGCGGACGCTTTCCGCCCCCGCCCCCGAGGCTCTCGCGGGGGACACTCGGCACGCGACGGCACGGCACTGGCGCGGCCAGGAACCAAAGGCTGCCGAGCGCGGCTCCGCTCCGCTGGACTCGCGTCGCACCGCCGTAATGGGCTTGTAAAAAACCATGTATTTCTCTACTGTATGTATACTGGTAGCTTTCTTAATCACACGCCTAGGATCCGACATTAATCCCTCCAACATGTGCGGCAAATTAAGGCCACGACCCTGCCCCCATGTGCGCTGCTTTACTTACGCATCTATACAATTCCGCGGCACACGGAGATCCAAATTCACTACACCCTGGACGGAGACGGGCCCGTTCGTGCACCGACGCCCAGATGGTAAAACCGAATCAATGTCGCCACGACCATCTACGTACACGCCTGCTGCATCTACGGCCTTCGCGCGCGTGCAACATGTACCGTACCAGTAGCTGTTGGGGAGGCATCGCCGTATCGTGCGTACTACGCCGGTCCGTCCACCGGACGCGGGCACGCGGCTACTTCGACATGCTGGCGTTGCTCGACGTGAAGCTGCTGACGCCGCTGCTGGAGCTGGTAACGGACCCTCCCAGCGCCGCGGGGTCCTTGCAGCTCCCCGCCTTCAGGCACTGCGTCTCCCGGCGGTCGGCGAAGGACAGGAACGCCCGGATGCTGCTGCGGCGGGAGCGGGAGATGGCGCCGTCGGGCCCCGTGGCCACCGCGTCCGGCGGCAGGGACGCCACGTGGAGGGAGTACTGCCGGACCAGGATGCAGCCGTGGATGGCCAGCGCCGCCAGGCACGCCACGCCGCAGATGAGGAACAGCGCCAAGAAGCTCTGCACCCGCAGCCGTTCCGCCGGCTCCAGGTCGGCCGTGGACTGCGGCGACGGCCCGTTCGACAGCCACTTGTCGTGGATCCTCTGCAGGCCGCCGTTCTCCGACAGCGCCAGGATCGCCGTCGACAGGTCCACGGCCAGCTGCGAGTCCCGCGGGAACGCCTGCCAGAGCCAGACCAAACAATTATCAGAAACAATCTGCAGCAGCACAACGGCTCATCCAGCTGTACGTGTATGCATGAGTGAAGGTGAATCGCGACTCACGAAGCCCCAGCCGCTTTTGGTGAACTCCGCGCCCACGATCGCGACCTTGTCGTGCTGGAGCAGGAAGAGCTCGACGTACGGAAGCTCGTCGACGATGGCCACGACGCCTCCTTTGCGAGGGCCGAGGTCTAGCGCCTGCTTGTACTCGTCCGGGGTGCCGAGCGCCTTGAGCCTCGACGGGGAGACGCCCAGCTCGTGCACCAGGTAGCTCTCCGCGAAGGACCCGACCTGGAACCCGATGGGCTCGTCGCTGGCGATCAAGTTGTCGATGCCCGTGATCGGGGACGTCAGCTGCTGCACGGTGAGGATGGAGGTCAGGCTCGCGGTGTAGCTGGACTGGATGATCAGGACTACGAACAGCCAGATGATGATCACGAAGCGGCCAAGCGTGCTCCTGGTGTCCTCTCCTGCAAAAAAAAAGTTCAAGATGCAGAAATGACTCCTTCTGAGCATGTTTGCGGAGTTTTGTCTTGATTCTTGTGCAGAAATGTAAAGAGCTGCATTTCACTTACTGTGGGCAAAGAACAGAGTTGAGAAACTGAACCTGCAAAGAGCATATATATAGCATGTTAAGTATGTGATATTCGACAGACAGCCAAAATCTATGCAGAAGAAGCAGAGAAATGTTTTCAACAAGCAAAATTGATCTGCTTATCCTTCCAACCCGCCTTGTAAGATGACAGTAAGTTGATGGCAAACATTAAGGAAATTAAAAAGCAAATGTAAATACATGTTAGACAGTAAGGACTCACCAGAAAACAGTAATAACCTGTTTCACTGGAGGACCGCGGAACTCATCATTGATTCTGTGCTCGAGCAACCAAATCACTGTTCCTATGATCAGAAAGAAAATTCCTGTCACAGACCACATTCTGATGGTAAATGGCTGCAGGAAAGCCCATCCATTCGAGCTCTGTGTCTTAACAGCGGTAAGTATGACAAGCCCAGAACCAACGTATGGTTGGGTGAAATCAACAACTTTTGTCCGATTTGTGACAATAGCTACATCCCCAACAACAGCATCAAATTCCTAGAAAAAGAAAAACGACTATTAAAACATGATTCAGTGACACATACTAACTGTAAATGAAGCTTATTTCAGAAATAGAAAATAGAACTTACATTCGTCACAATTCGACTGATAAGTTCTGTGTAGCTTGGATTCTCACGGCCATTGCCAAAAGGTATAAACCTATATGTAACTGGGTATTGCAACAGGTTTATTGCAGCAGCAAACACATCAATACAGAAACCTCCCACCGTTTCAGTTTGATTGTCAACTGATACAAATTGACGGTAACTTACCCTATTGGGAACTCCAATTCTCAACTCATTTCCATTGTTAGGGAACACCCATCCCCGGGGCCTCGTTACAGTCTCACCTGGCCAGATTGCAGCGTGGAGTTCCTGATTTGCACTGACATTGTATGGTTTCTTGTATAGTGTCTCAGGAGACACAATGGACAGCCCAGAATAGTTGGACCAATAACCAATTGTCCGCAAACCAGACCCTATTATGTTCACAATGTCATATGCAGGATGGATAAGATTACCATCTGAATCCAACTTTACAGGGCCAGTTGCACCCATGAAATTTACTTTGCGGATTTTTTCTAGTAATAGCATCCCCTCATCAAAGACGCTCAATGCATCCAGATTCAAAGCTCCTCCTGCAACTGCACGCAGTCTGGGGTCTGGAGAGAAGGAAATGTTTCCACCACTATTGAAAAATGCATCCAACCCATGAGCAAGCATCCAGACAGTGTCATAAGCATAAAGGCCATAGGAATTGAGCAAGCTGCCGCTTTTGCCACTACCCTCCTTCACTAGTTTACTCCATTGTGAAACTAATGTCTTCTTCCTATTGGTGTTTTCTGTGTGCTGACGCAATGTAAGAACACCCTGCATTGTGCTTAGTAATCCATTTTCAAGACGAGGAGCTGAATCGAGGTATGCAGTGAGCCAATCTGTTGCAATCCACACATATCCACCGGATGTCATGCTAAGATTATACGCTAGTGAGAACACATCAATTCCAGAATCATCATGTGCATGCAGTACAAAAACCCGGGACTCCATCATCGCAGCCTTGACCAGCACAGCAGCCATTTCACTCTTTTTTGCTCCTGGCCTAATTGCAGCTTTATACAAGATCTTCAATCTCCTCTTGGCAAGCTCATCATCTAAGGAGGATATGCCATTTCTTCCATAATCGTCATCAATATATACGGCTGTCACCATCTTCCACCCATAGTAATCAATTAAGCTAGCAACGGATGCCATTTGAAATTGATCACTGTGGACGGTACGCACAAAGAAAGGATACTGAAGTGGTGTCAGAGTCGGATCAGTTGCAGCAAAGGACATCAAAGGTACTTGGAGTTCATTTGCAACATGGGATATGACGTGTGCAACAACTGAAGATTGTGGGCCGATGATTGCGATTGTATCTTTCTCCATGAATTGCAAGGCTAAGCAAGATATAAAAGGATAAGGAGTCAGTCAGGCACCATGCGGATTGTATTTTTGCAATAAGACTTAGGCACCTCCAGTCAAAAATAGTTGACGTTTAGGACAAACTATGTCAACTATTGTTAACCGGAACCAGGAGTATGTTTTATTGTCGCAATGGCAGAGAGGACTAGCTAAAAAAAAGGGCAAGAGACATGAAAGGGGTACCTTGAACAATGCCGATGAAACCACTGTAGTTGGTATCTTGCATCTGAACAACCAGCTTTGTTCCCCGGAGAACACTTGGATCTTTGTTGATGTCATTGACTGCAGCAGCGATGGCAACCTTGGCAACTCTCCCAATTGTCGATTCGAATGGAAAAAGAGCTCCAATGTTTACAACACTGGGTCTCACAGAAATATTTTGTCCAAGTGCACAGGACCACAAACAGCAGAAGATGCTCAAAATATGGAGCATGAACTTCATGATTAGTCCTGACTCCAAAGGATAGCTGGGGTATTCTTTAAGAGTCCATCCTCCTGTTCAACATCATATGTTCTGGAAGAACCAAAAGAAAATTTCAAGATGATGCCTGTTTGGCAGATATTTTCGCTATCTAATGACTCGAGCCACTCATCAAAGAAAATTCAGGCATTTACATGATGGACTACAGACACAAATTACAAACTGGAACGAATATCAGGTATAGGGGGGGGGGGGTTATATTCCACATCAACATGAATTCAGGGCTCAAGAACACAAAAATGGACACTCATGGTGGAAAAAAACTGGAATTCCATTCCATAAAAAGAAACAAAGAACAATTGGAAGGTAAAGCTCCAAAACAAACTTAAAAACAGGATCCTAGAAGCTGTGGAGATTAAGCAACCTCTCACCTTAAGATTTAGCCATGAACTATCGGCATAACAAGCAAAATTAGACATAAACCTAATCATGAGCTGAGATGGGTTTGACCGCAGAATTCTCTATATATGAGCTCGAGCGGCAAGAAGATCAGGTACGAAGGGGACATGGACTATTTGGAGAAAACAACAGTGTGAATCCAAAAGCGTGGAGCATGCAGGATTCGCAAATAATTGCCCCCCAGAACCTCTTCCCTTTCTGCGCTTTCTTTTTTGTGAATTGAGGCATGGTTGCTCTTACCGTTGGCTCCGGAGCAGCTTAGTTGGCAGGTGCTTCCTCTCGGACTGCACGAGATAGGTGTGAGGGGCCGGTAGCCCGTGTGAACGAGAATAACCCTGTTGGCTCTGGAAGCTGCACGGTGCACGCCTCACCGAAATACTAACATGTTTAAATTCGTCTGGCTGTGACCGCACTTCTTGGCTCTTGTGGCTGTGATCGCACTTCTTGGCTCTTGCAGCTCAGGCACTGAATATTTTCCTACATACTGGCTCCAGTTTGTCCTGTAAAGCATGATATTTGGAGTGCCGAGACATCACAATGCCAACATGTTCTAAACAGATCAGCAAGACACAGATATTTTATTTCAGAAATTCAGGTCCTACGTCGAACATGTGACTTGGAGTAACTCAGTCGCAGCTACATTCCACGTAACGTTTAAAAAATGAGACTCCATACGTGAGCATATCTGGGCATGTAGTACAGTAATACCTGAGGACACATCGAGCTTGTGCTCTTTTGGGTGGACTGGGTACCTTGACAACCCCAGTCCACAAGCCTCCCCTGTAAAGGGCAACAGCAGCAAACATCATAGGTGCAGCGAGTTATCACAAACAATAGCCACCGAACACGACGTTGGGCCCGGCCATCACATCTATGAAAGAGAAATCTACAGCAAGCCTCATAAAATTCCTCATTTCTTAGTCACTTGGTCTAATCGATCAATAATTAATTCTACTTAAGGGCCCAATTTTTCCTTTGTTTTAATGCGTCTTCACCTAATATGTATTTTATGCAACACTTGAGACACAGATGACAGAACGTTCCCTCGAAAGTCAAAAACAGAAGCATACGTCCAGAACAACGAACAAATATATCACTATCCACCTGTTGAATCGCTTGAATAAGCTGAAACGATATTTCCTCTATATAACTGGCAATCAGGCTTACATCAAATATTAGTTGTAACAGAAATAATAGTTTCCTCACATAACCCTTTCAGCTCAAAATTTGAGGTAAATACCCAGACATTCCTAGAGATAACACAAGGAAACCAAACTCCCAATGAGAACCACACAACAACCCAATGCTACCCAACAAGCCAACGGCCTAATAATTCTTGGAGATTCGCTCTGAGTTTCCTTCTCAGGCCTCCATCCGCAACCTTTTGGAAGGTGTGCTGTCGCTAGCCCCTACCACCTCGATTTTTCCATTGCCTTCAACAATAGTTTCTACGGTGCTATTGTGTTGGCCCCCAAAGGTCCATCCAGGAAAATCTGATCCTAGAAATAACGAAGTTGGTGTGGTTCTGTAGAATGCAAGGGGGACCTGTTTTATCCGCCGACGTACCTACAATTCAAAATTGAAAGACTGGTGAATTTTTCTGTAAAATTCCTAGTTATAATTAATAATGGACATGGCAACAGATAATATGCAAATTCAGCTCTGGTTGAACTTCTACAGAGAGAAGTCAAAGAAAGGAGATGGTTCTAGCGGACACAAGTCTAGACTATCAGACACCATCTAGCAATTGTCCATATTTATATGCATAAACCAGGCAGTCCCATATCTTCTACCGCCGCATGCTAATGGCAAATGCCAAAATTCTTCTGCTTCCTTCAGGTTTGAAAAGAAATCTGAGGTCATGATTAAGTTCCTGCAATTTCCGCTGAAGTACCTGGAAATTGCTACCGCAATCAAACCTTCCCTTTCAGCCCAATAGATGGCACAGATCACATACTTCATGGGTTCATGCCACACAAATCATTAGGTAAAAGCCGTAAAATTTATAGTATCTTATCCATAAATACATTAGCAGATGGCAGACATGCATCAAAATTGTGTTTACCCCCTTGTGAATTTGACAACGCCCCCCCCCCCCCCCAAAAAAAAAAGAAAAGAAAGAAAGACAAGTTACCAGGCATCATAAATACATTAACTTTCACAACCGGACAAATTACCCGACTATTACATAGTGGTTTTGCTGATGTGGCACTGAGGCCCAAATGTTAGGTAGTCTCTCTCTTCTTTCCTTTCCCTCTCTTCACACGCCACCACCGCCTCCCTCATGCACGCTTGCAGGCCAACGGACCGTCACCTCCACCATGACTTCCCGTGCAGAGATTGGGAGCTAGGCCGCATCCCACCAGGTGGAGAGAGAGAGAAGAGGGAGATGGGAGCTCGGTCACATCCTGCCATGGCCGCGTCGAGGAAGAAGCGCAACAGTGAACTGAGGAAGAAGGGCCCATGTCAGATGAGCTTGCCCATGCCACCTTGAGGAGGGAGAGGGAGGTGGCAGTGTTGCACATAGGGAGAAGGCAGCAGACGTGCGGGCATCGCAGGGAGAGAGACACGAGGGATAGAGATATGACCCAATATAGATGGCATTGCTAAAACGAGGGATAGAGATATGACCCAATATAAATGACATGGCTAAAACGAGGGATAGAGATATGACCCAATAGACATGACTAAAAAAACTGATGGCATGTGGGCTCACATGCCACATGTGCCACGCCAGCCAAAACCACCTTCGAAACCAAGTCATTTGTGTGGTTTCGAGAGATGAGGGATGTATATTGTCTGGTATTCAAGTTCATCTTTTTAAACCTCAGTGACAAGTTCCTGAGGTAGGTTGCAAAATGGCCTTGACTCAAAAGTACACTGAATGGGTGAAAAGTACTAAGGTAGTGAAGGTGTACCTCGTCCCTGAAAACTGTCGCATAGGAACCTGAGCTGAAGTCTGTTATTTTCATCTCAGTAGTTTTGGCCCGGACAGTGAGATCCTCCTCAAGTGATGCGACAAATCTGTGAGTACCACAAGAAAATGAGCGGACAGCAAAGAAAACTGCATAGAAATCAGGACAGCAAGTTGCTTTCCTATTACCTAGAAACTGCAGGAGAGTAATGATGGCGAAGCGTGTCTATTTCCCACAAAGAACTTCCTGTAGCACACAAACAAATATAACAAATAATACAGAGGAATCAGTTCACAAAAATATCATAAATGACTGCGTTATTGGCATAAATATGTAAACACGCAAGCATATCAACTTGAGTTACATCCATAAGTTGTTATGGATGTAATTTCAGGCTGTAATTTAGAACTTGTCAGTATCTCACCATGGTAGATAAATCATAATGTAGTCATTTAGTTTGGTCCAAAAATGTCATATCAGACAACATATAATGAATCAATCAAGGGTCATTTCACTTAAGTTCCCATCAGTTTTCAGCTGTTCACTGATTGCAGTGTTAGTTGATGGCACCTTAAGATATGCATCAAACAACTGTAACACGTCATGACAACCTGGATATTTATATATAAGTGCATAACCAGTGCTGAAAGCTCTCAAACAAGGTGGGGTCCAAGGAAGGGAATTTATAGCAGTTCTCCAATAAAATTCTAAATACTAAAGCTCATATAATATAGATTTGACAATAAACAGGCTTCCTCTAAAGATATTTTACTCAAAAAAAGTAACGAGTCAAAAGACAGAAAATTACATCAGCATCATAAAGCAATGAGCCAAAAGAATGAAGCTACATTTCTTCTTTTAAGAAAAGTATAGGTTCTATAGTTAACTTTCAAGGTAGGTTGATTAGGTGTCAGTATACCAAAAAAAAAAGGATGTCTCAGCCAAAAGAGAAGTTTATAGTTCTACAGCTTTCTATTTCAATCTCATTATCGTGAAATCCTTAATCTGACCATCAAGTTAAAAAGACATGCTTGGGGATTGAAAGTATTGTAACTTAAGCTCAAAGAATGATTTTTAAGGTGGTGGCTTGTCACTAAGGACTGCAAGGGAAAATAACTCAAGAAAAAGAAAAGGATGAGATAGCATCCGTTTGGTATGATGAAATACAAATACTTACGCATTGCACCAGACTTTGCAGGGTCTGCCTCATTATTGTTAAAAGGATCAGCACCAATCTTCTTAGATTGACTAGCTTCTCCTGTGGCATTGCTGTCACTCTCATCAACCTCCTGAAAGAAATTCCATAGCATAAAAAATTAGCTTGTGAAAGAATAAAAAGAAGATTGCACGGCCGAATACGCTACCAATGTAGATCAAAATCTGCCCAGTGGACAGTGGTGTATGCACACTTGGATCAATCAAGTGTCCTACACATCCAATACAACTATAAAAAAAGGGTGTAGCAGGTAACATACCCAATGGACCAAAAAATTAACTGAGGGATGCCTCCGCAGCAGATTATGAATTAAAGCAATAATAATAAGAGCTCCAGCTGGAGGAACTGAAAGAGCAAGTCTACTCAATCTTTTTGCAAATGCAGCAGCAAGATATGCAGGAAGATAAGAAGATTTCAGGCATGTGTCAAGAAGCTGCAAGAAAACAAGTCCAATGTCAGCAGATAGCCATAACTAAATGATAAATGAGATAATAATGTTTACAAAAAAAATTTATTTCAAGATTCAGCAGCATGTATTATGGATTTGCTCCTCTTCAATCATAAGTGTTGTCCACAACTAGACCAGCAGTGGACACAAAATCCAAGGTGTTTCTCATGGAGTTCAAGCATCAGGATTAACTAGTAAACTACAAGCTTAGCCTACTATAATTTGTAGGTTACTTGCACATGGATAATTCTTCATGCCAGCTGCTAGAGTCCACATTACGATGGACATGATTGTTCCAACTAAAAAACAGTTCCAGATAAACATGGCAATCTATCACTGTCTATGGGCCTGAATGAGATGCTCTAGAGCAGCATTTATAAAATACGAAGGCGTGGATGGCTGCAGTCATTTTAAGACCTTGAATTTTTTTTTCCATAGAGTGGAACTTTGTGATCTTTTTTCAGCTCATAGAAGTTGAATCATCATAAAAAAAGGGTGATCTACCATACTTTTTTCCACTTACTTGCAAGAATACTGACCGGTGTTTTGCCATGAAAACAGCAGGAGTCAGTAGTGCATAAAGCTTTTCATAGAATTTTGGATACTCCAGACCGTGTTGTGTCATAAGAATGAAAAGGCCACTTAAGGCCATCACACTGATAACGCCACCAATATCGTATGATCTAGTCAAGAAATCACTGCAGCAGAAAAAAGTTATACATGTGACAAGATTTATGTGAGTGAAATGTTGAACTGATATGCAAATAATACGGAAATCGTACAACCTACCATAAGATGGAAGGGTTTGACATTGAAGGAATGACATTTTGATGAATTGAAGCAAGGACCTGCAGGGTACCCAAAAAAAATCAAGGCAGGAAACCATAGCCAACAATGAAGCGCCTAACTATTGCAAAATAAAGTGAGTGTTCGTAACATAGATGAGTGAAAGCAGACGATAAATAATTTCATCTTCCTAAGTACTTATACTGTTACCATACCACAATGCACTAGACTGCAAGGATTAGAAAATCATTGCCGCAAGCGCTCATAATTCAGATACAACAGTAACCATTTGTAGTTATGTCACGAGAACAGCTTTACCTCCTTGTACACATCAAGTGGTAGTGGTAACTTGAGAAAGGGCAGCCATGCTTTGGTGAACTTCAATTTTAGTTTTTTCTTGATGTAAGTAGATGTGTCCTAAATAATTCCATCAGTTAATACCCAGAAAATTTGAGCTTAAGCTGAAAAATGCCAGTTTATTTATGGTATATATGATGAAGTACCTTAGAAGAGTCCTGTTCTCCTTTAGAAGACAGCCCTTCAGACGTACAAAACCAAAAGTCAAGAGTAAGAACACTAATCACACCTTAGCGCATAAAATGCGTGGGCTGATAAAAGCATAATTTTAAAGCCATAGATTAGTTTACATGGGAATTGTTTTGTAGGTACACAGGAATACATGAAATACTACTGTAAATGAGAGGAAAGTTTAGAGAGCCAAACAAATACTAAAATACTCACCAACAGTACTCCACATATCAAATGTTGATTCCTTTTGAGAATCCATCGAAGGAACATGTGCCAAAAGATTGTATATGTTGTGTACAAAAATATTACTTCTGTTATGGAAGAAGAACATCATAAGACATTAAAACTATACAACTGTGAAGATGTTCGAAGGCAGCAATATAGCGACAGTCCAGGCTTCCAGCGACAAATAAGAGTACAAGACAATGCATGATAATGTTTTAAATAATCCACACCAATGATCATAACCTATTGACTGACTTTCCAGAGCCAAAAACTATAAGACCACAAGGTACAAACCTTGCTAAATGGCTAGAGTGCACAAGCACGGGATGAAATACAAGCAACAAATCCATGCTAATTGCTGAAAACCAAGAAGCTAGTACTAGAACAATAACAGCTAAACACAAGATTTTCCTACCCACGTTCTTTTAGAAGGAAGCATGAGCAGCATGCATTTGCTGTCCATATTGGTGAGTCCAAAGTGTGAGCTTAGCTGAAGTTGTTTTTGAAAACTACAGGCCTACAGCTTAATAAAGACATACCATGTAAAAGAATGTATACCTGTTTTCTGACCCATCACTTCCATTTTGCGAGGCATCTTTTCCAGAGGCTGAATAGAAAAACAATGTGGTAACAAATTAGTAGAGATGTCAAACTATGCAAGTGTTTTGATGATCAAACAAAGAAAGAACAAAAAACAAAGACTGAAGAGTACCAGTGGTTTTACTGCCCAGACTGTTGGCAATCTTGTCTAAGCTAGTGTAAGTAAAGTAACTGCAGAAGCAATGGTAGGGTGAAAATAAGTGCGTATTGAGGAAAATGCCAGTAATACAATTGAAAATTTGAGCACATCCTACCAAACATCTGTGTATTTGAAATACTTTGATCCAAGCAACTCTAACAATGTATCAATGGGATCAGCAGCATGAACCTGTAGAAAGAATGGGAACAGATAAGAGCAAACCCTAGAGTAATAAACAGGAGATACATAGTCGCTAATATTGAGTTGGCAGCACGGTTACTTGAGTGGAAACAAACAGAGATTATATCAATCAAATAAGAAACAAGCTCAACTCTGGCACAACGCAAACCTCCCCAACAATAAGGGGAAACTATACATTTCTAAGGCAAAAACCGAACATCTGTAATGCCATAATTGAAGAGAAACTCACCACAGCGTAGAGAAACTTGTGGTAAATTGCCGATTGGAACTTCCCGTCCTTCCCCAGCTTCACGAAATCCATAAGAGCATCCAGTGCTACATCCTACGAGCACGAAAGGTAAGTGACTAAGCGGAAGCCAAATTGTTTGTTCAACTATTTACTCGGCACAGCCCTGATAAGATGCTAATAACAACTTCCAAGCTCACCCTGATTGCGTCATCGCTGTGCGGAGACACGCTGAGCTCCACCAGCGCGGCGACGAGCTCGTCGAACCGCTGCCGCAGCCAGGCTCCAAACACGAGCTCGGGGTCGCTGCCCGCATCCCCCGCGGTGGCTGTCGCAGAGGCGGAGGGGATGGATGGGATGAGTGGTACGAAGAAGGACTGGAGCGAGATGAGCGCCTCGAGAGCGAGGTCGAGCGGCGCGGTGGGGGAGAGGAGCGCGAGGAGGGCGGGGGCGTGGTTGAGGTGGGCGCGCGAGGAAAGGAGCTCGGTTCCCAGCTTCTTCACCTCGTCTAGGGTTAGGGTCCCGCCTCTGGAACGCCGCTTCTTAGAGGCAGACGCGGTCGCCGTCGGCGACGCCGATTTCGCCATGGCGGGAAGGGTGGGAAGCGGCGGCGGGGGTGAGGTAGGGGAAGGAAGTGAGTTCTGGGGTTTATGGACGTAGGTGCAATCTTGTCAGTCCGGCCTGTGTAGAAAAACCTAGGCCGTGTTTAGATTTCCAAATTGGGGGCTGCCGAATTACTATTTGGTATCGTAGTAATTTTGTTTTTATTTGATAAAAATTGTCCAAATATTGATTAATTAGGTTTAAAATATTCGTCTCGTAAAGTACAATAAAACTGTACAATTAGTTTTTGATTTCATCTACATTTAATACTCCACATATATATCGGTATTTTGATGTGATAGAGAATCTTTTTTTTGCATAGTAAAATTTAGAGATGAATTTGGAAACTAAACCAAACTACGTGCGCGTCCAGTATGAATGAATGAAGTGGCCCAATGGAGGCCCGTCCAGCGATAGCTGGCCCCGGATACAGAATTTGGAACGCGGCACAGGTCCCTGTGTTTGCCGTACTCCGTGCTCCGTAGACGACGATATAATGCTCCTGTCAGCACGCCCGTCCGTGACTCTGAGCCTGTTTAGTTTGCAAAAAACAAACTCAAAAAGTGCTACAGTACCCATCACATCGAATCTTACGGCATATGCATGGAGTACTAAATATAGGCGAAAGAAAAAACTAATTACACAGTTTGGTTGTAAATCACGAGACAAATCTTTTGAACCTAATTAGTCCATGATTTAACACAAATTATCAAATAAAACGTAAAGTGCTACAGTAGCCGAATCTAAACTTTTTCACCCACTAAACAACCCCTCTGCGTCCGAACATGCCTCCCTAAGAATGGGCCTCAAACAAAAAAAAATCCCCATTCAGACAAATGCCTCTCACTGCTCACTCTCGCACGCGCGCTCGCTTCTTCCTCCCCATTTTTATCCCTTCCACGCTCGTGCTCTGCCCCACCCCGACGCGCGGTCATGGTTGCCTTCCCGGCCGGCGGTGGCGTCCTCACCCGTCCCTCCCCCACCTCGGTGCCCTCCTCTCCTACCCCGACGGCGCCCCTCCCCCACCCAGCATCCTCACCCACCGGGAGCACCCAACGCCCGTGGATCTGGTGGCCTTCTCCCCCACCCTGGCGAGATCCATGGAGCACGAACGAGATCCATGGAGATAGTGGCACGGCGATGTTGTAGGATAGTGGGCGGCTCTCCCCCACCTCGGCACGACACCTTCTCTCACCCTAGCGACCGAGTTCCCCCACCCCAGCGCCCGGAATTAACCGGCCCAACCTTTCCCTCACCTATGTTGCATATGTATGTTTTAAGTGTTTCAGGCATTTCAGATATATATGTTGCATTTGTTTCATATGGATGTTGCGGAAGTAGACCGGGGATGTTGCATATGTTGCAATTGTCTCAGAGATATGTTGCAAGCGTATGTTTCGAGTGTTTCAGAGGTATGTTTCATCTGTGTTTTCCGAACGCATGTTGCAAGTGTGTTTATCTGGATGTCCTATATGTTTCACACGTATGTTGCACGTGTTTTATTTAGATGTTGCATATGGTTGCAATAGTTTTCAAGTGTTTTTCAGGTGTTTTTTTTAAGTGTTTCAGAAGTATGTTTCAAGTGTTTCAACTGCCTTCAAACGTATGTTGCAACTGTTGTATTTGGATGTTTCAAAAGTAGATCGGGTGCTGCATCTCTCCTCCCCACCTTCTGCTGCATCGTCTCTCTCGATGCCAGCAGAGCATCCATACGGCGCAGCGGCCGGATCCTTCCGAATCAGAGCCGCCACATGCCCTCCCCCTCTTGTTCCTCGGGCGATGTGGGCCCCGCTTGGAGCGTGAAACGAAGTGCAACGCATGGGCGTCTATCCGGACGTCCATACACTAGCACTACCGTTTATTTTCTATTTTTTTAAGTGCGGTAGACGACTACTATGGAGTGCGTGTGTAGTGACTAGTGAGCGTCTATATATCCATAAAAAGAAGCATGCGATAAAACAAACAGTAATCGACCATGCATTCATGGTGATAGTTACCGGATAGTGTGAATGAAGTTTACTGATATTATCCAATCGAAAACGGAACTGTGGTGTTTAGCTGTTCGTGCGTCTTTGGTGACATCTTATCGTCTAGAGGTTCAATGAAAGCATGCAAATGAAAAACGTTGAGTTCCTTCAAAGAAATATATTGAATCGCCATAATTGATGCCGATGTGGCTATATACCCGGATCAGCCTCAAGCCCTTAACCGCCCTGCTCATTCAAAGAGTAATTCCATCTGCACCTAAGCAACCGAGTGATCCATCCAAATCCTAAACTGATGCTGTGATGCAATCTAATGCTTGGTTTACCATGCTTAGCTGCACATCCAGGTCAAACAACTGAGAAGCAAAAGGGACAGAGCTTGAATCTTCTTTGCTCCGATGAGATGCATAGCAATAGCGAAGTTTAGCAACAGCAATAGCGTCAAGAAAGTGCAGCTCATTTGCTTTTGTCTTACAGATGAAACTTATCAGTCAAGTCAGCGATTAACATTAGAACCTTTGTTAAGCAGTCATGAGTCATACTGAGGTACAAACGAAATTAGCCTGCCGAAAATGGCATCAGGAAAAACTATATACACTAAAAAAGGTTAGGGGGTCTACCTTTCGAATATTTCTCAATACAAATACATGAAACATTTTTTTATGTATCAGTGATCTCACATCCTTTTCTTGACCCTCAGCATGCTTTATCGCCTTAACGGTGCGACCATGAAAGACTGCAAAATGAATAGTAATTAAGATGAAGACACAACAGCAGCAGCAGCATGCCGGAAACCAGCTTAACCTCATACCGTTTGAACTAAGTGTAGAAAATCGTACCTGCAATTTTGTGGCACCCGCCAAGCAGATATCTGCAATCTTTTCAAATTAGGGGGCAAGGACAAATAACTCCTCCAATCCTCCATCATAATCCTCAGATCATGAATCTTGCTTCGCAACCCAATGCAGCAGTTAGCATGCATAGTGCAAACTTCGTTCAGATCTCTGCTTGGTTCACAGAACCCTCCAAAGTACTTTGTACTCAGAAACTTAATTGTCAATCCAATGTCTACAATGTAAGGATCATGCTTTATAGCATTGAATACATCCTGATCGTGATAGCCAGGATACCTCAATCTTGATGAATACCAGAAACTGTAAAACTCTATGCTTCGTTCATTTGATTTCACATAGCTGAAGCCTCCATTAGCAATATTTCTCAAGTCGGTCGCATTCCTGACATAGTGATCACATGCAATCTGAAAGTCTACATCAGGATAGAAATGTGGGAATGGATTGCGAAACCACATAATGTCTGCATCCTGGAATTTGATGAAAACAAAAGAAAGATAAATAAGACTACCAAATTACTTTCGGTTCACATATTCAATAATTCATGAGGTCATATTTCACAAACAAACGACACCTGAATCTTTCTCTGCTGTAAAATGGGAATGACTAGTTATCAAGTTAAGTTAATGTATTGCAGAATTTACCGAGAATATGAAGTTGTAACCTTTTTCAAGAACCAGTCTCAAGAAATCTAGCCTTCTCCACATCATTTCAAGATATCCTGAAGTCAGGAACCTCTTCTCTTCAGAGAAATCCACGCCCTCGGTTCCCAGAGCAAAGCAATAGGGATGTATTTTGACACATTGCTCGTATGCTTTCCAATCAAATGCTACAATTACAAGGTGTTTCAACAGCAAATTTGTTCTAACACCAGAACGGAAGCTATCGATGAAAAGGTCTATCACTGACCCAGGAGAAGCCCATGCAGCATTAAGTGTAGTCAAGATAACTGTATTGTCTCGCATTGAAGCCTTCTTTAGGACTCGCTCAAGTTTGAGACCTTCACTGTCCTATAAAGATCATTATATATTAATTGGAAACCAATACATAAATGAGCAAAGTGACTTATCCACTGGCTATGCAAATATAAAAATCAGCAATGCAAAACTAAAACAAAACGGATCTTCTGAGAGCCATCAGGACGGGGAAATGCATAAAACAGGCAGCAAAAATCAAACAAGATATTACATTGAGTACTGAGATAAGTAGCAAGACTTCAGCATGATCGCTACTTAGTAAGTTCTCATTAGCCTAGTTCACCATCTCATTTGCCATTACAATCAACATCTTCCCTGTGAACAACCAACATCAGTTTCTGATTAGCTGGAAGCCGAGGCATAACTATTACATATATAAGCTTCGCAACATGCTGTTGCTAAATTGTTTGGCCTATCCAGATTGGGGAAACATCATCAATCCATACTTTCAAAAAGAGTGCATGACAAAAATGACCAGCAGCAAACATTAACAAACTTAAACTTAATTAGTAAGATTCAAATAAAGTATCTAGAATTCAACAATATTCCAAGAAGACACATTAATTTTATTCCAGATGGATATATAGTGGAGCTGAAACCGCAAATACAGTAGAATGAGACGAGTATTGTATCGATCTTCCATTTTTCGATCTATGGCATCAGAAGGGGTTAGTTTAGATGGAGGAAGCATGTTTCATTAAAAAATCAACCGTGCTCATGTACACTTCTAATGTACTAGCCGATCTCAAAACCACGGCCAACAGATTTCAGTCGGCGCTCTCTCCTCTCTTGCAGAGAACTGGTTTCAGTTGCTTCATCCCAAGGTAAGCCTTCCGGTTCCAAGACATCAAGTCAAGTGAACAAACATATGGCACAACCGCACAACCACGAACTTCAATTGTCCAGAATGTCAATGTCGCTATGCTTGAGAACTCTCAATCATACAGAACAGTGAATCACCAAATCATCAGCATTAATAGAAGGTAGAAGCAAGCGGGTTCACCAGATCGTCGCCTTCGGCGCCCTCCTCCTGGGATGCGACGAACGAGGGCAGCGAGTCCCACCCCCAGGAAGCCCCCAGCGAGCGCCAGACGGCGGCGCGGTATAGCACCGCGAAGGGCAGCGCGACGAGGGTGGCGAGGAAGAGAGCGGCAGCGGATCTTCGGAGCGCGTGCCTCGGGAGGCCACGCGAGCGCGCGGCGGAAGGGGGCGCGCCCATCAGGGCTTGGCGTGCTGGCCTGCCCATGTCGGGCCGGGAGAGAAAGGACTACCGTAGTTCAGCGGCGCCCCGCGTTCTAGTGCCGTTGCAGTTTGCGGAAGTGAGATTGTGAGAACCGTAGGAAAAATGGCATGCGGTGGTGCAAGCTACATCGCACGTGACAGGCCGGGAGCAACATGAAAAACATGCCATGCCGGTGAGACGGAAGACGGAACCGCATGCTCTGGCCTCTCTTCCGAAGCCCCAACTGCAGCCTGGGATTACACGAGCAGTGAAACAGAGACACTAAAAACAAACTTGATTCCATTTATACGAGTAGACAACAAAATGATTTGTCCATTAGCTTCCGCTGACAAGTTATTTGTGCGCGCTACATTGTACGTAAGAAGCTAGCTATACCTAAGATCTAGCATTTGGAGCCAGGAAAAAAAAATCTGAGGATTCAGACCCATTCGAAACAGCAGACTGCTACACCTCCATTTCAGTTTCACCCGTAGCCGCATGGCTTCCTACAAATTCATTGCATCCCCCTATACCATTTTCCGTAGATTCAGGCAAATGCAAGAGAAAAGGAGCCTTTGAGCATCAGTTCCAATCTGACTTCTTTTGCTTCTCATCGTTGGGGTCATCAAGCTTCCTCTTGAAGATTTCGGAATTGCGAAGCCTCTCCCTGGATTCGTGCGCCGTCGGTATCCTCCTATTGTGTCTGTCGCCCTGGACCAAATGACAAAGGACATCACTTAAAGTATAAATGAGCAGAAATTTCATGATGCTAACATGTACAGATCTTTGCGCTGTACCATTCCGATTGAGCCTCTCTTGTTTCCATGGTGGCCATCCTTCTCTTTAGCAGCACTAGGAGAGATGAGCTTCCAAGCTCTCTCGATGAACTTGAAACTCTCGATATCACCACTCCTGATGCCTGCTTCTAGCTGCAAGGGAAGAAAGCATCTCAGTAAAAAAAAGAAGCAACTTGCTTGAATGATTGTAAGGAACCTCATCCACTGACCTGAATATGTAAAATGCAGATAAAGATGCTAGCAATAGGTAACCAGCTCTCATCAGGTGACAGCGATAAGTTAGTTCTGAAAAGAAATATCAGTGTTTATCAGTGAACTTGGAAGGCATTACGAACTCAATCTCCAACACAGGGATCAGATAAAACAGCAAAATTTTCTTCTTCTTCTTTTTTATGAGTAACCAGAAACATTTGTGCCCTGTGGAACAGTTAGTATTACAGAACAAGAGCGATCCATACATGGTACACGGAAATGAGAATTACAACACACAACAAAATATTTCCATTGATAGTTTAAGTAATTTATCACTTCAATTCGTTCAGAACAATCTACTGAACAGGTGCAAAAATATTAATATATACTACTAAAATTGAAGTAGATAGAGGACACTGGGCTGCCAGCAATACCAAGGCACTGCAGAACAGTTCACCTTCAGCATAACCATTGCTTTGATAACTTAGGCTATAATCGCAAACACTACCAGTCAGCTTTTGCGAATTCTACAGATTGAATATAAGTATTTCCCCAGCAAAAGATGCTCCTTGGACAGCAACAGTCACAGACAACTAACAAAAGATGGGTGTAAAGCTACACAAGCTTGCAGAAACAAGTCTCAAGTAAACCAACATACCAGAACGCAAAATCAACTGATCCAAAGCATAACAAAGGCAACAGAAATTGGTTTCTCAGGATTCAGAATTACAAACCACCTAAGGTACGGAGCCAAGTAGACGGCAGCGTAGACCAGATACCGCCGCCTCCCGCTGTCCAGCCACGCAAAGATCCAGCTCTGGTTGCACCAAATAAGACCGAAAATTCAATGAAATCAAAGCAAGAATGGAGAGAGAAGCACTGAACCGTTCGGCCTCGCTCACCAGCCAGTTGAAGTAAGGCAGGAAGGAGATGATCCCCATCACGGCCATCCTCGTGTCCGTCGCGCCAAAGCCAAACTCCCCTTCCTCCTCCACCTCCTCGCCCGCCTCCCCTCGGGGCCTTGGAGGGGGCAGCACGAGCGAGGCGAGCACGCAGGCGCCGATGGCGGCCGCGAACGGCGCGTCCTGCTGCAGGTCCGCGCGGCAGGCTAGCGACCGCCGTCTGCGCCAGGGGAGGAGCGAGGCGTCTCCATGGGAGGCACCCAGGGGAGAGGCTACGCTCGGGAAGCGGCGGAGGGGCGGCCGAAGGGAGGCGGCGGTGGCGGCGAGCATCGGGGTTGGCGTCGCGGGGGGACAGCGGGTGCGAGCTAGCAGGGTTGGTACTGGTAACTGGTAAGCACAGTCATTTCCGCCTTTGCCGAGCTAGAATTTACGCAAATTGCTCCTTGACGGAAGAAGCACGAATCGAACGGCCCAGACCATTGGCGTGACCAGACTCGTGGGCTTGGGCCGGATCACTTCTGTTCAGCAAGGTTCTTCAAGGGTGGGCTAGCCTTGCTTTGTTCCCGATCGGGCATCGGGCTGCAGCCCAAAGGACTTGGTCGCGTTTGATTTTTCTTTTTCCAAAGTTTGACTTGTTCATTGTTTCAAAAAAAAAAAAGTTCTGACTTGTTCACTGTAGCCCGTGGGTGAGATCTGAGGTGACACTGTGTTTAGGCACCCTGCGAAGGCTGCGCTACTGTGATTGTGAAAGCTACTCCTCCCCCTGCGGGCCGCGTGCCTCTACCTCCCAATTTGTCCAACCACCCCAAACAAGAAAGCCGGCAGATGACGCAAGCCGGGGCAGCCTTTTGGGGTTTGGAGTTCGTTCGTTGGTCGCTTTTGGCAGCGGACGCCGAGTAGGGGGCTGGCAGTCAGCCAGGCGCCATCACCGACCACAGTCCTTCCCTGCAAATCCTCATCAATTCGGCACGCCGCCGTGCGCCTTCCTTTGCCTTGCCTCTCTCGGCTCGGGCGAATGATCGATCGAGCTCACTCACGTCAAACCAACGACGCGCCATCATTTTTCTCCGCTGCGCGAAAGAAAGAGCCCGTGACGACCGACGAGGACGAGGAGGAACGAGCACATGGCCGTCGGCGTCCATCCGCGCTTTTCCTTTCTTTTCCCGCATCGATCGAAAACTTTTCTTCCAAGCGCTGCTCCGTGCTGCGCCTGCGGTCCTTGAGGAAGAGGAGAAGACAGGAGCGGGTGCAGGGCGAGTGCGGTGGATGTGAGTCTTCTCTGCAGCATTGCACAGGGACTTGAGGAGGGACTGGCAGCTGGGCCCGCGGTGCGGTGCGGTGCGGAGGCTGACAGGCGGGCCCTTTGGCCTCCGGGCATGCAACCGTGCTCCTTTTTTTTTGCATAAAACCGGCGTGCTTTGTGGGGCAGCATTAACCGCTGCTGCTTCCTGCAAGCTCCCGTCAGTGTTCAACAGTACCCACTCCTCACCTGCTCCTCCACTCTCGCGTCAAATGGGCATTCAATTGAAGTGCTGCATGTACTGCTGTTCTTCTACAATGCTCTAGCCTGACTCGCGTCGTGGCCGGAGGGAAGGAACCCGCATGCAAGTGGTGGAACTGGAAGAGCTCGACGAGAATAGGGGGCTATGGCCTATAGGGTCAATGCCGCCATGGCTCGGCGAAGTTGAAAGTTGTTGTCGTTTAGCCTGCGGCGCGAGTACATCTGCTGTGGATTCGGCGAGGACTGTACCGTCTGTACGAATCGACTTTCCTGGTTTTTAGCTTTTGCTTCCCGCGCCGTTTCTCGCTGACGTCTGCCTCCGTGTACCAAAAGGGTAAAAAGGAAGTCTCCATGTTCATAGGGTCTAAATTTTTTTCAAAAACCTACAGTAACAAATCTTTAAACAGAAATATTAAATATAGATAAAAAAATAAAACTAATTATACAATTTAGCTGTAAATCACGAGACGAATCTTTTTAGTCTAGTTAGTTTATGATTAGACATTAATTATCAAATAACAACGAAAATACTACAGTAATCTTATGCAAAAAAAAATTAGGAACTAAACAGTCTGGTCAAATCCTTACGCACTGCTAGTAGTAGTACGAAACATCGTCATCAACTCATCATACATTGCGCAGCTAAGCGCTCTTGATGGTATTTTGCTTGCTTATTACATTGCGACCAACTTCGAAAACATTTTTCAGGGTTGATGTTCTTATGCTTACATTGCAGTTAAGCGTTCTTGATGGTATTTTGCTTGCTTATTACATTTCGACCAACTTTGAAGACATTCTCGGGGGTTGTCGGGTTGATGTTCTTACGCTGAAGCAACGGCCAACCGAATAACTAGTGCGGAGTGTTAAGCTAACCTCCCTCATCATTTTGAACAAACAGCAATAATAAATGGCACATGCCACACACACTTAAACTTGCACAGCACCAGCCATAAAAACCATTCAGATGATACAGGAGCAAGTCATGGACTCGACTCAAGGGTCCATTCAGATGTCTATTTCTTCTGTAGCCATATGTTTTCAACTTTTCATCATCAGCATTAGGAAAAACCTTAAGCCTAACACCATCACCGACTACTACTACGTAGCACATAGAGATTTTTTTTTCACAAAAATCCCCTAAAACGAAGGCCAGAAACACCCATACATGATACAACGAACGACACAGCAGCACAAAGAGCTGCGTGCATGCAGTCCTAAACACCAGCGCGCTCTCCTCTCCTCCCGTCTCTATACACCATCAGCGATACAGGTAGCAGGCGGGCAGGCACTGACTGACACTGAGTAGGTCACGGCGCCACCAATGGCGCAAGGGGTTTAAACAAAAAACACAAACCCATACACGTAACTATAGCGGTAGTTCCTGGTGGTAAGAGGGCGATCTGATCTCTTGGTTTTGGGGACTGGTCTTGGGGAGGGGGAGCACAAACGCGAGCTCGTTTTTGAGCTTTTTCTTCACGGTGTTAGCCGGCAAGGATTGACCCGGCCCGGGCCTTGGGAGGCCTCGGCGGGGACTCCACGTCCTTGGGGGATGCAGCTCTCGGCGCCACCTTCTTGGGGGTGCTCTCCTTCTGCTCCAGCTCCTCGTC
This sequence comes from Saccharum hybrid cultivar R570, assembly GCA_038087645.1. Classification (NCBI taxonomy): domain Eukaryota; kingdom Viridiplantae; phylum Streptophyta; class Magnoliopsida; order Poales; family Poaceae; genus Saccharum; species Saccharum hybrid cultivar. The sequence goes on from JAQSUU010000563.1 coordinate 15,596,171, forward strand.
CATTTCGATCTGCTCCCTCCTGCACTCCTCGGTACAGAACGGGATGTCACCTCTGCACAAGAGACACAAGAAACACCCATCAGATTAGCAGGCCTGGGACTGGGATGCCATGAAAACCCCAAGTAGTAGTATCGTTTAAGAATAGACGTCTTTGGATGCCTGCACCACCTTTTTTTAAAGAGAAAAAAATGTGCACTACTTGTACTCGTGCAACAGAACCATTAGACCAGTGTCATGGCTGAAATTTAGGAAGGGGACACAACTCATGGAACTGAACATCAGTAACTTGAACCTGCCCACAAATTCATGGACCTGACGATACCCAATCCGTCATTGACGAATACTACTACTATATATTTTACTTCTGCCTTACCGCCCTCACAAGTAACAAACCCATAAAGCTCCCGTGCTTAGCAGCGAAGCTTTTTTCCGATTATATCTTTTCATATATTGGCCTTGTTTAGATCCTCAAATTCCACCCCAAATTTCACTATGCAAAAAGAAGATTCCCCATCACATCAAAATGTCGGCACATATATGGAGTACTAAATGTAGATGAAATCAAAAACTAATTGCACAGTTTTGTTGTACTTTGCGAGACGGATATTTTAAGCCTAATTAATCAATATTTGGACAATTATTACCAAATAAAAACAAAATTGCTACAGTGTGACGGGACATTTACTATGTAAAATTTGCATCCCAAATTTGGGATCTAAACGAGGCCATTAAAGAACAAACGACAGAGTGTACTACGTGGTAAATTGGCAGGAGCTCACGGCATGGTCATAAATAAGCGCACCAATTTAGGGTCCCAAGGATTTAATTGATTCACGCGCAAAAGTAACCTGAACGAACACATCAAGGATGACAAAAACTTCGCACCAACACCACATCGGAAAAAGGAGAAAGATCTCTCACCAAAATTTTCATGCTACTAGTACTTTTTTTTTTGTTAATCTGGGCTGACGTTCGAACTAGTAAAGCACAGAAGAAAAGGGAAATTCTGGGAAATAATACGTCCGACTCCCACTTTTCCGGCAGACGATTCGGCAGCCCAATTTCCTGTTCTTCCCAAGGAAAAATACACCTTCCAAAGACGTCGGAAACGTCCATACCACGGGACCCGCTGCAGAAAATTCCAAAACCATTTCCCCCAACAAGCGCAAAGCAAAACGAGCGGCGTAGCCATGGCGGTGGCAGAGTGGCGAACCTGTACATGAAGATGTCGCGGTTGCTGGCGAGAGGCTTCCGGCAGAGGAAGCAGGCCTCCAAAAAGTGGCCCTGCGGCAGCCCTCCCGCTCTCGCCCCCGCGCGTCCTCCGCCTCCTCCCGACGCGGCCACCAGCTCGTCCTCCACGCCGGAGCTGACGAGCCGGGTCCACGCCGCCGCCGACGCGCCGCCCCCGCCGAGAGCGAACGGGCTGTCCCGACTGCCCCCGCTCCCGCTCCGGCCCCCTCCACCTCCTCCACTCCCGGTCCTACCCGCGCCGCCGAGGCCCAAGTCCATCGGCGGCGGTGAAGAGGAGCCCGCCCCTGGATCCACCTCCCCGCCCCGGGGGCGCGGCTCGTCGGTGCGATCGGGCTCGGCCCGGTTCGGTGGCTCGCGTGTTCGTGTCCGCGCGGCGGTGCGAGCGGGGAGGGAGAGATGGACGGTGTGTTGTTGTATCGGGTGTGTTTAAAGGGGAGACAGGAGGTGGAGGTGGTTTTATGAAGTGAGCGTAGGGAGAGGCCAGAGGGTGGGTGGTGGGTCCGCCGCGGGCCGAACGCGGGGCCCGCGTGGCGGTGTTGGTTAGTGGGATCCGTTGCCCCGAGCCCCGAGGGACCACCTAGGCACAGCGCGATTCCCAGGGTTGCTTTGCTCGACGAGCAGAGGAAGCCTCTACTTTCCGGGGTTTTTTTTTCCCCTGTTTTTCTCGAGCGTTCTTTTTCCCCTGGAGATTGGGCCCGGCCGCTCGGGCGCGTGGGTTTTGTTAGGCCGGTTCAGATGCAAAAATTTTTGTAAAAGGATTCTGTAGCGATTTTTGTTGTTATTTAATAATTAATGTCCAAAATTATGGTCTAATTAGACTTAAAAGATTCGTCTCGTCCATTTCGTATAAACTATATAATTAGTTTTATTTTTTATCTATATTTAATGCTTTATGCAGGTGTCTAAAGATTTGATGTGACGGGGAATCTGAAAAATTCTGCAAAATTTTCTGGGAACTAAGCCTTAGGCCTGCTGCCGTTCCGAACGTTCGTGTGAAACTTCTCTTGAGCTGTTCAGTGGGGGCAACTGGATCCGGGCCAACTTGACAGTGTGATTATGTTGCGCGTTGCACCCGAGCCCTTCGGTTCGGGTCTCTCTAGTAGCTTCTGCACCTGCTGCAACGCGGAGGGCGGGTGCCCTCGGCACCGGGTATGAGGCTATCCGCACTCATGATTTCTATGGCCTTGTTTGGCTGTGCTGATAAGCCGGTTGAAAAATACTATTGGCTGATTTGTTGTGAGAGAAAAATATTATTCCGGCTGAAAAAGACGGATTATAAGCCGGATGAACGGGGCCTATATATCCTCTATACGTCATACTCAATTCTCCCGCACCCATCCATCCTCTATATCATCTTCTATCCACTGTAGGACTCACTTATCACTTTATCTAAATATATCCATGTGTGATCTAGTTTTGAATAATTTATTGAGACGAATTTAATGGTGCAATCGAAATTTAATTTGAATTTTTAGTTTGTGAGTTATAGCATTTTTCCTTTGGTTAGCTAGTGGGGCCCGCCACTGCTCACTCTGACGCTGCCTCAACGGCTCTCGCGCGCGCTGTTGGCTGGCCGTGGGCCTCCGTGATGGATAGAGTACGTACTGCACCACGCTATATATAGAGTAAGAGAAAATATATAGTAGCGTTTTAGAGTACTAAGTGTAGCATTTTTTACTCTATATTCATACTCTAAAACTTTAGAGTATCGCTTTAGAGTACCCACTGCGGGCAGCCTCAGTGCAATCAAATTGCAGTACTCGTGGATTTCCTACCCGCGATAAGGCCTTATTTGGTTATCGTCGGATACATTTCAATCCACATGTGTAGGGATAAATTAGAGTGAAATTTAGTTGAAGTTTCACTCCGACACATATGTATTCTTACCAATCTAACTATATCAAACAAGATCTAAGCGTGTGTACAGATATAAAAATTTATCCACGGAAACATAAGAGTCAGGGATTCACAAAAAATACGGGTAAAGTACGGGTACCCGTAATTTGTAGTTTGTAGTATATACCTAACATGCTGAACTATAAAGATGATAGTTTTTATGAGCGACTAAATAAAGTGACTGTGTGAGCTAATATTAACTTGTTACTTTAGTTCTTGTGTAAGTTGTTTTGTGTTATGTATAGCATAAATGAACGAATTATGAATCTATGATGTATTGTGGTTTGTGTATATTATCCTAGTGAACTATATCTAAGTGAGATTCGATATATTTGCGTGTTGTTGTTTAACTATAACTTTTTGTATTGATCCCTCTTTAATATACTTGATGGGTACGAATTTTTACCTGCAGATATGCTCGCGGGTATATAGCATAACCCAAACCAATCCCTAATCTTTATTTTACAATTTTAAAAGTTCTTAATAGGCTCCTTTGATATTTTGAATCTAAATACCTAAATACTAAGAAAATTTTCTGTTGACAGCAATCTATGCTTCACAGTAGTAGATATTTGTATATGGAAGTCCTAGATAGGAAAGTAGAGTAGGCACAGATCCTTCACAAAAGGCGAAATTTATATGAAAAAAAGAATTGATTGAACTTTCCAACGTATACTTGGGGGCAAGTAAATGCTTTACTCCAACCTTATCTGACCCCATTGCCATCCCTACCGTAGTACTCTGCATTTGGTTGATAAAACAACAAGGGACAAAAGAGGTCGTTCTTAACTTTGAAGGTGTTTAGCTTCGAAACGATCAGTGGTTTAAGGATAATATACCTTTCACATTCTACACGTTCCGGTTTCACAAAATTGAGGGAACGGCTTTCTCATCTTTGAACATTGCCTCCCTTCATCTTGGCGAGGCACATATGAGCGACGCTGGTGGCGGGACACCGCTCCAAGCGGGGTGGGCATTGACGAGGTGAGTAAACCCTCCATCCAAATAGAAAATTAGAGTAAGCCTATCTCCTCAACTAAATACATACGTGGATTGGTCCCATTCCAAAAAAAATCAGGGACCGGTCTGTCCCGTCTCACCTCATCCCCAAACCAAGCATATGCTAATAAATTTATGTGGCAAAGCTATTGTATAGAAAATGAGAGGTAACACAATGCAATGTTGTATGATTTGTACAATTGGAAATTGCAATTTATACATATGACATGATGGCACGATTTACCCTAATGGATTACTCCTCCGTCCCATAAACAAAGCATAGCCTTAATCGCAGTAACTAACCCGTTTTACTCCCAGATCTGCAAACAAAACCTGTACTCCCAGTTCCCTCGACGCGTTCACGGGAGTTTTTATGAGGGGAGCAGAGCGCAGCGCTGTTGCTCCCTCCGGGCCTGGAAGCAGCAAATGGCATTCACTCCACGCATGGGCATGGCACGTCCTCGCGGTCGGTGGGCTGCGAGCCGGCCCGTGTACGGCCAGTTCACGGCGAACGCGCCCAGCGCGCACCGACTCGCTCTGCCGCGGCTTGATCTGAGGGGACTGTAAATTCTGGTCGACTGCGCGCGCGGGCCGGAGGCGCTGACGACCTCGCGCGTTCGCGGTGCACGCCACACGCCACACGCCACGCCACGCCACGCTCCTGCAGCTGTCTCGGGCTCTCGGCAGTCACCGGTCCACAGCGAGAGCGAGGCCAGATAAGCCTGCACCGCGCCGCGCTTGATGAATGCAGGGTGCACTGGTGCAGCCATCCAGTAGCCGCCGCTATAGTCTACTCTTCCGGTCAACCGGCGATCCTGCCTCCCGGGCGGCGTCCTGACCAGTCCGGCAGTCACCAACCAACTGTGTGCCGCCGCTAGCGAGCTCCGGTCCAAGCACGTACGGAGAACGGTCCAAAGTCCGAACCCCTCTTTGACGATGCTAGCTCATTCCTTCCATGCAAATAAAACTAGAGGAGGGAGGCATGCGATTATACTATCAATTAACGAATGCTTGCTTCTCTCTTTGACGCCCAGCGGCCCACAGGTCGATCGTCAGCACGAATCCGCGATCAAACGATTCAACGGCGCCGGCGAACGAACGGCTGTGCTGCTCCCGTACCTCAATCATACAGTACAGGTACTATATACTATGCGTGCTTCATCTTTTCCGGCGGAGTAGGGGTCCTGTTTCACATTTCGGGAACCGGATGATGAATCGATGAGACCAAGAGAATTCTCCAGTCGCGGGATGGGCCAAGGCGCCAAGCAATGCGAGCTAGCCAACTAGTCTAGCTAGTGTCTAGGGTTCTATATGCTCGCTGGATCGAGCTCGGCCCGCGAAAGCGACGGGACGCATAAGAATCCCCCGATGGAGTTCGTGGCGCGGGTTTCATCCATTTCTTCCGCCACTAAACCACGGTCTGATGCGCTGCCCTCCAAGCCAAGTTATCTCGGGTTAACTAGCACTAATGCCTGATGGGTGGAGTGGCCTGAATTTCACCATCTCCTTTGCTCCGGCCTGGCGGTGGCAGCAGTACTGATTCTGACTGACACCGAAATCATTTGATGCGCGAGTAAACGCAAAGTCTAGGAGCTCGCGTTCATCACGTCACCCTCGTAGGCAGCTGCCTACGCTAGTAGTAATTTTCCTTTGACAAAATTGACGGTGGCACACTGGCACGTGGCACCACAGTGCTTGTAGCGTGTATCCGTGACTCCGTGTGTGCGCGCGCGCTCCGTGAGTCCCGCGAGAGACAGTGAAACGCGCTGTCCCGGTCGTGACGACAGGGGAGGAAAAAGTGAAGCGGGGGTTGTAACTGGGCGGTGCTCGCTCAGTGGTACATACACGACCGGCGACGAGTGCCTGCTAAATCGTGGAGGTGAAAGTAGTTAGGAGGATTCTTTGATTCACCCGTCGCTTTCACCGAATCACCGTGCAGCTGGTGTAATGTGTACTACTACGTAAACGTATGAGGAGCAGCTTCTGAATCTACTACATGACCGATGACTCCGACGGCTGTACTAGTGGCTCTTCCCTATTGCAGAAGAAATGGTCAGGCTTGTCTTGCAGAGCCTGTCTGCCGTCTGCGTAGGAGTGAACATGCCGCAAACCTCTTGAATTTTGTGGTAAATTGGCCACTGAGCAAGGTTTTTTTTTTGCTTGGAGCATGTTTTCTTTCTATCATCCATGGCCTGTTTTCCACGGACGGGTTTTTCTTGGGCCTCGTTTAGTTCAGTGAATTGGGGAGAAAAACACTGTATCAGAATTCCTGTAGCATTTCGTTTGTATTTGGTAAAAATTATTCAAATTTTGACTAACTAGGTTTAAAATGTTCGTCTCGTAAAGTACAACAAAATTGTGCAATTAGTTTTTTATTTCATCAACATTTAGTACTCCATGCATTTGCCGACATTTTGATGTGACGGGGAATCTTCTTTTTGCATAGTGGAATTTGGGGAAGAATTGGGGTAACTAAACAAGGGGTTGTTCAGAAGGAAGGTAGGGAATACATACATGGCAGCCTACATACATCGTGTTGAAAGAAAGGCATGGTTGGTCCCTGGTTCCCCGTGCGGCCATGTCTGACGGTATGTGGAGACGTTGCTGTCTCTCCGCATCACATCACAGGCTGATGATGTGCTACTAGCACATCGCCGAGGTAAAAACTGTAGGCCGTCAGAATCGCAATGTGAAACGCCGAAGAAAATGGCCGGAGAACTCGCTTCCATCAACTCCAACCGCTGCTGTCCTGACATCACCATTGATTTTTCCGCTGGTTTTATACAAACAAAAAGGACATTTTGGTTCCCTTTTGTCGCAGGTGTAGGTTCACCGCAGAACGAGATCGCAAAATGCGTGTTTGGTGAGCACCTTTCCTGCGCTTCGTTCGTTCGTTCCTTTGGATCTTCAGCAGAGTGGTTCAGTTAGGTGCATATATTTCACATCCTCTCGATTCTGAATCCACTACCTCTAGGCCAGGGTCACGGACTTTTTGGTTGTTGAAATGTTCCGGTTCGCCGGCTCAGACAAGGTCACGTTGCTGGTGCCGCTAGATTTGTTCGGATTCAGAGCACGCGTACAGTGTCGGGGGCGAGTTCACCATCGTCGTCAGTACTCTGAATCCAGTGTCGCCGTCAGCACTTTTGGCGCCCCTCGTGACCATAGGCTTCCCTTTCCATGGCCTGAGAATTTTTATTTCCAAAATTCAAAGCAGCACTACTACAACATTGTGGCCGCGTTCACTTCCTACAGGAACCCAAAATATTTCCTCTTCTACCCATCACATCAAATCTTTAAACACATGCATGAAACATTAAATGTAGGTAAAAAAAAACTAATTACATAGTTTGTCTGTAAAGTTCTAGACGAATCTTTTGAGTCTAATTAATCCATGGTTGGACAAATTTTACCAAATAACAACGAAAAGTGCTACAGTAACTTTTCACCCCAACTTTTTCATCTAGACACACCCTGTATCGCTATCGTACGTGCATCCCAGGGTATCGTGTGTGTCGGTGTGTGTGCAACTGTGAATAGTGCATTCATGTACAGGAGCCAGTCGTCGTTTACCATCGCTGTTAACGAAGACGCTGCTGTTAGTTGCAATACCACAAGGCAACTTGCAAGACTTGAAAAGAGAATTTCCAATTTTCCATGGCGGGCACTACTCGTCAGGCGTCACCTTCCGAAGAAAAACGGGGAAAGGCACTACTCGTCAGGTGTGTTTAGATGTGTAAAAAAAGTGTAAAAAAAGTACTGTAGCATATTTTGGCTTTATTTGGTAAATAGTGTCCAACTGTCGACTAATTAGGTTCAAAACGTTCGTCTCGCCAAGTACAACCAAGCTGTACAATTAGTTTTTGATTTCATCTACATTTAGTACTTCATGCATGTATCGCAAGTTTGATGTGACGGAGAATCTTTTTTTCGCATAGTGTTTTTTTCTGGGAACTAAACAGGGCAGCAAACATAAAACCGGGAAAAAGCCCACCGGAGGGCCCGCATGTCAGTGGCTGCGCTATTTATTGAAGCGAGTAAAGGCGGAGGGGTCACGGGCGTTTTAATTAATGCAAAATCAGTGGAAAACTAAAGCCCCCCGCTAGGAAAGTGACCGTTCAGACGCGCAGCACCGTTTCCAGGGCCCGTGCGCTCGGGTGGGCCCGCGGCGCGTGTAGGCGGTGGGTACACGCCTCTGGTGGTCCTCAACCCCGGTATAAATGGACGTGCCGAGATATTTTGTTGACACGTCATTTTTACAGGTTTGATACTGTGTACCACTGCACTATACTCCGTACATGCAAGTCTAGTGCATACGAAAACTGTACGGTCGGTGGATACACTTTCCTCTTCGGAAATTGGGTTTCACTGTCCGGCCGTCGGGCGTGCAGTCGTCGTCCTTTCCTGTTTTTGTCTTTTTTTTAAAAAAAATTAAAACTTTTTTCACACCATTTACTCCCTCCTTCCCAAAAATAACGTAATTCTGGCTTTGAATCTAGACACCGCGCGAGTGTCCTAGTTCAAAACTAAAATTACGTTTTCTTTTTAGACGGAGGGAGCATGTATTTTTTTAAAAGGCATCCATAAAATTTACATTGTAGCATGCATGGGCTGTGCTTTGACAATTTTATTTAGAGAATATAGTTAATCTCAATGCAAAAAAAATTTCTCAAAAAAAATTGTATAAAGATGTTGAACACGAACACTAAACCTTCGGCGGTGCTAGCACCCGGACGTCCGAAAAGACGCCCATGTCTAGATGTCCGCGCTTGCACTCCGTTTCGAACGGGCGTGTGCCCCCTAACCCCACACGTAGACCGCTCGTGCCACCTCTACTTCGACTGCTCGGACGCCTACCGTGGCAGGTGGGTCCCCAACAGCAACATTCAATTTGTTTTTGAAACATCCAGATGAAACATTTACAACATATATGTAAGACAGATGAAACACTTGAAACATATATTTGAAACACTTAAAAAAACACCTGAAAAACACTTGAAAAACCATTGAAAAACATATGCAACATCTAGATAAAACACTTGCAATGTATGTGTGAAACATATACTACATCCAGATAAACATACTTGTAACATATGTTTGAAAAACAAATAAAACATTTAGAACAGACGTTTGCAACATACGTGTACAACCATTGCAACATAAAATATCCCGGTCTACTTTTGCAATATCCATATAAAACACTTGCAACATACCTCTTAAACATGTGAAACACTCGAAACACATTCTTGCAACATTTGCTTTCAAGCACAACATCTACTTGCCGCTTGGACGAATGGAGGCTTGACGTAGAGTCGGCCGCGCATACCAGCAGCATGCCGAAGGCGGCACTAGTGGCAGCGATTGTGCTAGTAGATATCCACCCTGGCGAACGCGTGCACGAGATGAAGGGAGGCGAGGAAGAAGCGGAGGTAGCATGGCTAGCTGGGTGCAGCGCCACCAAGGATGACTCACCATGGTTACTGTCCTAAGGCCGCGACGAGCAGGAGAAAGGAGGAGGCGGGGGATTTGCTTGGCGAGTATGCACAGGTGGGACTTCTAGCCTAAGGCAGCGTTGGTGGAGCTAGGAGTGGGGGCGCCAGAGGGCCAGAAGGAAAGGGAGCAACTACGACTGAGGAACTTCGGGCTCGGTTGGCCTTGTCCGCGCGTGCGAGCAACTAGCAAAGAGGGAGAGAGAGCGGCGCGACGAGAGAAGGGAGCATGAGGGAGAGAGGGAACAGGCATATTGGGCTCCGTAGTCCCAGAAAGGCTGGCGCTTGTGGTAGGGCGCGGTGGAGAGGGTGGCCGGTGTCGGGCGACGAGCAGGAAGTCAGAGCGAGCAATGCCGGGTGAACGAGATAGGAAAGTGGACGAATAATACAGATATTTAGGAGAGAAGTACTGTATGTTCCGTAGGATGTGAGGCTGTTAGACTGCCACGTTGCGTCCGGAGGTTAAAGCCGTCCAGACGGAATAATCCTATCAATTCCACTAAACCTTTACATGCATATAATAATTTATGTATAAGTTGTTATGAAAACTTTGTGCCTAATAAAAAAAGGATACGTTGGAATTAGTGATATGGGTAGTTTGCGATCTGATATTGCTGACTACTCCTTCCGTCCATAAAAAAGAGTCATTTTCGTTTTCTAAAAAGTCAACAACTTTTAACTTTAACCAAATATATTTAACAAAAATATTAATATTCATGGTGCATAATTAGTATTATTAGGTAGATCATTGAATATATTTTTATAATAAACTTATTGGAGATATAAATGTTGCTCGTATTTTTTTATAAGCATAGTCAAAGTTGAGAAAGTTTAACTAATGTGATTTCCATAGCGACTCTTTTTTAAGGTACGGAGGGAATAGGACTGACACCTTAGTTGTCCACTGACAATTTTAGGCCCAGAACAAACCCTTCCCAACTGCTCTCAACAATCGTTCGGTTGATCAATTCTGCACGTTGCCCCCTCCATGTTTCTGGTGCTCCCTTGTTTCTCTGCAGGCCGCTAGATCGATTAGATGATCGCGGGGTGAAGTTGATCGGCGGCGACAAAGACAAAGACAACCGGGTGTATTCGCCTAGCCCTTTTTGTGGTGCAAATTAGGTAGAACTAGTTATAACATCGAAAAAAATCACAAGCATTTGTTTTATAACACGCAGTCACGATGCTTCAGTTTAGTGCAAAGTGATACATTCCTTTAGTGCCCTTTCTTCGCTTTCGGCACGATGCATTGCAGTGCAACATCCTTCTTGACGTGGATATCTTGTGACCCTGTTTTCATGTCTCATCCTCTGAATGGCAATGGTTTTGTAACCAATGGGTACCACCCATCCATTAGAATTTACACGGAAAAAAAATCTATGCCTATATTCGCGTACAATTTTGCGCCTATACCTATGCTCATGCGTGTAGCGGGTGCTCGTGGGTTGCTCGTTCTCAAGAAGAAATGTAACACATGCATTAAACTATGATTATATGAGAAAATAATACAACAACAAATATATAGCAAATGTAATAGAAAAATAATATTGTCCCTTCTTATATGGCACTAGTTGTGCTAGTTGGATCATGTTTTGGGGCAGATTACTTTGGGAGATAGCTTTAATTTATAGTTGCATATCGGGTACATACCTGAATTTATGGCACTAGCTGGATTTATTTATATGCATGTTTGGTAGAGCATAACTATATACCTGTACGCCCTAAGGGCCGTCTCAATAATTTTAAGGGCTCTTGGGCAAGCAAGATAGTAAGATCCAGTAATCTAATTTTTTAATATGATGAGAAATGTCTAGAACATAGATTACCTCATTCTTTAAACCAAACATACCCTATAAGTTTTTTTAACTGCTCCTTCTATCTAAATAGTTAATTGTTTTATTTTTATGTTATTTTGTCAAGTTTATGAAAAATAATATTAGCAAGCACAATACCAAATAAATACATTATCAACATATTTTTTATTTCATTTAATAAACTAATTCAATGTTGTAAATTTCAATATATTTTTCTATATACTTGATAAAACTTAGAGAAGTTTAAGATGAAACTAAAAGGACAATTCTTCGTTCCTAAGGTTGTTTATAGGTAGGGTCGGACGAAAAGTCGTGGCTCGTTAACTTGCTTGACTTAGCTTATTTAATTTTTGTAACGATCCAAGCTAGCAGTTGAGCTCGTTTCGGTAACGAGCTAGCTTGCGAGCCAAAAGAGAAAAAAAAAAGGCACAACTCTCGAATGGGTCCAACAAAAACACTATGACCTAACATCCCATCTAACCCTAGAGACACAGAGTACCCATTCGCCAACTGACTAAAACCGCACATCGTGACTCTTCCGGTCTCCCCCCTCATCTCCGACTGTTGTCTCTTTTCCAATTTCCCTTACTCCTACTGTCGGTGTTCGGACCCGAGGGGGTCCTAAACCAACGAGTAAAATGCTGCGTGTCCCTTTCCTGGATGGTGATGCAAGGAGAACACACGGGGTTTTATCCTGGTTCGGGCAAAAGAAGGCCCTACGTCCAGCGGGGGGGGGGAGAGATTTGTATTTCCTTGCACCGAGGTGCTTGCGTAGGGGTTACAAGCTTGCGAGAGAGGGTGTCGAGCCCAAGTCTCAAAGGAGAAGAGAAAGAGTACAAGATGATTGCTTGAGATGTTGATCGCTATGTTGTGTATGGCTAGCTGTTCGTCTGATGTATGCTTCTCGTTTCCTTGCTCCTCGTGAAGCCCCGGCCTGCCTTTTTATAGGACGAGAGGAGGCCAAGGCGATGGGGAGTCTTGAAATGATGTTTTGTCGATCCCTGTTGAGGTGACTGTAGCGACGTGCCCTAGAAATGGGAGGCCATCCCTGGGCACGTGATGTCGTAGAAGGTGAGGTGCCGAAATGACCCGGAGCGTCGTGCCATACCGTCCTTTCTTCCCTGTGTCGGTGGTCGAGGTCGGGTCGAGGTAGGGTCGAGGCCGAACGGATAAGCCCGAATCCCCGGGATTACGGCATACGGGCCTTGTCGTATCCTCCCTCGAGGGTTAATAGTGATGCACAGGATGAGGTATGGTGGGCATAGTGACGTCTTTCACTTCCCATCACGGGATGGGCGGTAAAACAGTGGAAACTGACACTGGTATTGTTCCCACGTCGACCATACTCGCAGCCATACCGGTAGGTGGTAGTTGGTAGTTGTATTAAATGCCTTGACTTTTCGTCTCGTGGTAGGTGGAGACAGAGGGGGTCGAGCGCCTCGACCCGGGCTCACGCGAGTCGGAGCGCTCCCGGGGGGCGGTCGAGCCCCGTGCGGGTCGGAGCGCGGTCGAGGCCCCCCGTCGAGGGGGCCTCGTACGAGTCGGAGACAGGACGCGGTCGAGGCATTCCGTCGAGCCGACCTCGTACGAGACGGACCTGCCGCGCGTAGTGGGCTGTGCTTTGTCGCGACTTAGTCGTTTTAACTTTTATTATCGTTGAATGTGGGTACCCCTATAGTATTGGTACCGACAGTAGCCCCCGAGCCTTTGGGTGAGTGTACGTTCACTCTCCTAGAGGCTTTTTACCGATGAACTGGAGTCATAGCGCCTTTCGGTTTTCTAGTAGGGATGCCTAGGCGTTCTCAGCACTTCTCCGGTGGGGGCGCGCGAGCGCACCCGCCGGGTGTAGCCCCCGAGGCCTCGGTGGAGTATTGAGAAAATCTCTTCCGAGGTCTTGTCAGTATTAGAGAGTAGTTGACGCGGCCGAGCCCCCGAGCCTCGCGCGCACGAGGTCGATCAGAGTCCCTGCCGTCTTTCGTTGTCCGTCCCTCGCGCTCTTCCTTCGGAAAGGAAGAGGAGGGGTGGGGAACGTCGCACTACCCCGTTTGGGCGAGTCCGGCGATCTCCGGTGAGCTGCTAGCGGGGAGATTCGAGTGAGAGTCCGTGCTCCAGTCGTTAGGAGTCGGCTTGTGGCCCGGAGGCACTCTTCAAAGATGCCAAGGAGTGGTCGTGCGGATGTCGGTTCCCTGCGACAGGATCCGAGGGCTCGATGCCTCCCCCGAGGGGATTCCTGCTTCGACCTCGTCCTTCGGCCTCGAATACGTCTTGGGATGCCTCGAGAGCGTGGCTCGAGCCCTGGCCATGTACGGGCGCATCCCTGGTCGTCCCTTGCTCTGTTGCTCGAGGACAGCTGTCGAACCCGGTCGAGGGCCAGCTTTCGTTCCCTCGAGACTTAAATGGGCTCGGTGCCCGTTATCGGAATCTTGGAATATCCGTCCGTGGATCTCGCCCTGCCCGTTAGCCAGGCGCGCCTTTTTAGGGCGAGATCGGCGCGGTAGTGGGCGACGTGGCGTTCGGTTACAGCGTGGGGGACGGCCACGTGCCTTGCTCCTGTAAGGCGTGAGGGACGGTTAGGTGAGCGCATTTATTACGGGAAACTGTTCCTACCTTTTCGCGCGGCCGTTGAACTTCCGCCTGGCCTATAAAGGCAAGACCCAGGGGTCCGTGTTCCCCTCCGGTTCTTCGCGTTCTTGCCATCCTCTGCCTCAGGAAACCCTAGCCCCCTTACGCATTCCGTCCACATTGCCGCCGCCGCCGCCTTTTCCTCCACACTTTCCCTTCCCGTCGGCGCTGATGGCTGGAAAGAGCCAATTCCTTGCTACCGACGGCTGGGCCTCCTCTTCCGTGACGGAGAAGAAGCTGGAGGAGCTGGTCGCGGATGGGTTGCTGCGGCCGAGGACGAGTCGGTCGCGGCCGGAGTGGATTGCGCCGCCGTCGACCCATCGGGAGCCGGCCCCCCCGGAAGGCTACGTGGTGAGCTTCGTAAGCTTCCATGAGCGGGGGTTCGGCATCCCGTCGTCGGCCTTCATGCGGGCGCTCCTCCACTACTACCGGGTGGAGCTCCACCACCTCGCTCCCAACGCCGTCGCGCAGGCCGCCATTTTTGCGGCGGTCTGCGAGGGATACCTCGGGGTGGAGCCGCAGTGGAACCTGTGGCTCCACCTCTTCAAGGCCGAGCTTTTCGCGCGGAACGCGGGAGGGAAGGGCGCCTTCTACGCAGTGCGAGTAGGGAGCTGCGTTCTTCAGTTGAGGTCGAGCCGGACGGAGCAGTACATCCCGGCGCGCCTCATCTCTTCGAACAGTGGGTGGCACGCGGGCTGGTTCTACCTCCGCAACGACGACAACCAACTGCCGAGGTACACCGGCCGCGTGCTGACCGCCCGGGAGGACCGCTGGGTGTACGGCGTGCCGGACGCCGAGAAGCCGCGTCTGGACCCGTTGCTGGCGGCGCTGCAGCAACTTCGTGCTCGAGGCCTGACGGCGGCGGGGGTAGCGACGGCGTTCCATCGCCGCCGGGTGATGCCGCTGTGCCGACGCCGCCTGCGCCTCGACCAGATGACCCCGGAGGCGTCTCTGGAGGGGAGCCGGATGTCGCACGAGGCCCTTACCGTCGAGGAGGGGCTTCGTCGAGCCCGCCGGATGGTGGGGACCTTCCAGGCGGAGGAGGCCGACCGGCTCCCCATGAGGCCCACCGAGGGGTTCGAGCCCGTGGTAAGTCTCTTGGTACGCTTGTTTTTCAGTTCCATTCGTCTTTGAGACCTTCCCCTAATCCGGTCGACACTGATGCACAGGACCTATCGGCGCTGCGGGAGACACGACCGCCGGTCCCGGAGGACCAGCCTGCCCGGGATGCTCGATGGGAGCACTCCTCGAAGCAGAAGGCGGCCAAGGAGTCGACTAAGAAGCGGGCGGCCCGCAAGGCCAAGGAGGCGGAGGCGCTGAAGAAACGCCGTCGCCAACAGGCCCTCGACGGGCTCCCCTTGGAGCCGTCGCCCTCCGAGACCATGTCGGGGGAGGACGACGGTAGCAGCGGCGAGGATGATGACGCCTTGTCGCGGTACGAGGCCGCGACTGGGCTGGGGAGCCTCCCCGACATTCGCCCTCTGCTGGAGCCCATCGCGGGGTCATCCTCCTCGGTCATCGTGATCGAGGAGGTCGAGGAGGACGACGAGGAAGAGGAGAAGAAGAAGAAGAAGAAGAAAGAGGAGGAAAAGAAGGAGGCGGGCCCCTCAGCAGGAGGGGCCACCTTGCCCCGGACCCGGCCAGAGGGGTCGACAGGGGCGCCTGCCCCAGCCCAAGCCCCGCAAGCTCAGGCGGGGACGGGGGTGCCGACATCGTCGTCGGCGTCGCCTCCGTCGGGCGTGAAGACCCGGGGCCAGTTGGCCTCGGAGGCACAGAAAGCGCGCAGCGGCGCGCCGGCGAGAGCCCCAAGGAGCGCTCGGTCCGCGGGTGGGGCTGCCGCGAGGCCACCGTCTGCCACCTCGAGTGGCTCGGACCGTGGGGGGTCGAGGCCCCTGGTGCCGATCTCCGGGTAAGTTTTTGAGCAGAAGGGGACTTGTCTTATTTTTTGATTTCGTCGATCGACTCATCCTTTATTTTTCAGGTTGAAACGGAAGGCGGAGACCATGGGGCCCACCCCTGTGAAGTCCCTACGAGCCAGTGCCGCCGTCCTTAACCGGTCGGCGGAACAGGACGCGGCCTGGGTCCGCGAGGTCGAGGCTGCGAAGAAGCGCCGTCGGCAGCGGGAGGCCGCGGGTGCCTCGACGGCTGCCGGCCCCGATCCTGTGGTGGCGGGATCAGAGCCGGCAAGGACGGTGGTGCCTGGCCCGGTCGAGGCGGGGCCTACGGTGCTGCCCTCGGCTGAGGCCACCGCGGAAGTGGCCGTGGTGGGGGCGGCCGCCGAAGCGACCGCGGAGGGGGCCGCGCCGGCGCCGGAGCAGGAGGTGGCGCCGGCGAGGGAGCCGCAGCCGCAGCAAGACCTACCGGTGCAGCCGGTGGGCACGACGGAGGGCGGGGCCGTCGAGGCTTCTGCCGGAGCCCCGGAGGCGGCGGCGCCGGAGGTTGAGGTGCCGGTCGCAAGGGCACCGGCGGTCGGAGCGCCGGCTTCCGAACCGCCGTCGGGCGAGGTACCTGCCCCAGAGGCGTCAACGGCGGGGGTGCCAGCTCCGGAGGCGCTGGTTGTCGAGGGGCCGGTAACCGCCGAGGGGCGGGCGCCCGTGGTCGTTACCCTCGACGACGCCCCCCTGGACAAGGGAAAGGAGATAGTGGGGGCCGAGGAGGGTGAGACCACGAGCCGGGCTGAGGCCTCGACCCCTGTCGGAGCGGCGGGCGAGGGCAACGAGGCCGGCCCCTCGACCGGGCCGGGAGGTGCCCCGGCCGTGTCGCCGTCGTCGTGGCCAGACTTTGCCGCGCTGGCGATAGCGCGGGCCGAGGAGGAGATTCCGAGGTGGGGAGGGCCGCCCCTTCAGTTCAAGGATGCCGCGAACCTCGACGGCGAGCCCATCCTCACTCTGAACGACAGAGATGAGGTCCATCCTCACTCACTCTCGCTCGGCTGCTCAGCGTGGCGTCCGACGCCGTTTCGCGGGGCATGCTGGATGCCACCGAGGTATGAGTAATTTGCCGGCTTATTCTGTGGCTCTTTGTGTCTTTTTCCTCTGGATTCATTATGATTATCGGTTTTCCTTGAATCAGGAACTCAAAGAGACCTCCCGCCGCAAGTCACTCTTCATCCGGGGTGAGAGCGGTGTGTGGGCGTCGCTGTCCCGGCAACGGGCCTTGGTCGAGGAGACCCAGAAGAGGCTCGCCGATCGGACCGCTGAGATGGCGGAGCTGCGCACCGCCTACTCGACGGTGAAGGAGGATGCGGTCCAGGCCTGGGCGGCTGAAGCCTCGATGCGCACCGAGGCGGACAAGGCCCGGGAAGAGGCCGCCCAGGCCCGCCGAGACCTCGAGCCCCTGTCGGCGCGGGTCAAGGAGCTCGAGGAGGACGTCTCCCAGGTTGGCCGTCAGCGGGACGCCCTCAACGTCCAAGTCGGGCAGGTGACAGCCCAGCTTGGCGCGCTGAAGGGCGAGGTCTCGGTGCTGAACGGGGCCGTCCAGGAGAAGGATGCGGCGCTCCAAACCGCCCTCCAAGAGATCGAGGCCCTGAAGGCGGCCGTTCGTGAGAAGGACAGCGCCCTCGTGGGGCTCGAGCGGACGTGCGGGGGGCTCCGCGACGAGGTTACGGGCTTGAAGACCCATATCGAGGGTAAGTATAATTTGCTGTAGTTATGTCCTCGAGGCCTCGTATCGAGTGCTAATTTCGGCTTGTCGTATTCCAGAGCTGGAGAACGAGAACCGGGAGGCCCACTCGACCGCCAACTCCCTGCAGAGCCTCCTCGAAGCCGAGGCCCGGAGGACTCAGTTGCTCGAGGGCGCGATCACCACGGTGTGCGATGGTCTGGGGGTCGAGCCCGACGCCGACACCGGAGAAGACGCTCCAGGGAACTGCTTCATCCGTCGGATGGCGGCGCTAGGTCACTTCGCCCGGGAGAAGATACGGGACAGCCTCCACCATGGCGTGAAGAGGGCGCTGGCTGTCGTCCGCTCGGGCTTTGTGTTCGACATGGAGCTCGTCGCCGACGGCTTCATCACAGACCCGGATCGAACGGACGCGGAGAACGCGGATGCTTGCTTGGATCTGATCGAAGCCGCGGAGGGGCCTGGGAGCCGTCTGGCCTCGCTCTTTGAGCCCGAGGTGGTGCCGCCTGCTGACGACGAAGGCCTGTGAGCCAAATCTGGGCATGGAGGCCCGTGTAATAAGTTAGTTATTTTGAATTTTGGTCGTGGTGGCCTCAGGGGCCCTAGGAACTCGAAACTTAAACCAGTTCGTGGTTAATTTAGTTTTATTCGAGCCTTTGTTCCCTCTATCGCTTGAATCGTGTTCTCGCATAATCTTCTTAACACGCAGTTGCGCCCTTTGGCGTAAGGGAGCGAGTGGGGGTACCGTAGCCTCGGAGGCGTAAGTGATCCCACGGCTCGACTGCCCTCGAGCTTTAGGGTGCTCTTGCGGTCTCGTAGATCGTGTAAGAACCTGATCTAAGCGACAGTGGGCGTATTCTTTTTTAAAGTTATGAACCGTCATAAGATCTTCTTAGCGTGCGGTCGTGCCCCTAGAAGGCGTGAGGGGTGAGTGGAGGTACCGTAGCCTCGGAGGCGTAGGTGATGCTCCTGACTCAAGAGCTCTTTCGAACCTTAGGGTGCTTTTGCAGCGGAGTCGATCAAAGAAGCGGTTCTTAAATTTAAAAAAGAGTACAAGTTTTTAAAGGGACTGGGGGGTTCCCCCTTTGTAGCCCCCGAGGGAGGGTCGATTCTGGGGGTGCAGAGTCGATCCTTCCTCATTGTGAAACAACAGTTTTGAGCATTGCTGTATTCTTTATTGACGAAAAAGGAAATACAAGGCCTCGAGGCTTTCTAAGGAAAAAAGCGACGTAGCTGTTCAATGTTCCAAGCGTTGGTGAAGATTTCGCCTTTCTCGTTGGATAGCTTGTAGGTGCCCGGCTTTAGCACTTCTGCGATGATGTACGGTCCTTCCCATGGTGGCGTGAGCTTGTGGCGCCCCTTGGTGTTCTGGTTCCGCCGTAGCACCAAGTCGCCGACGTTGAGGTCTCGCCTGCGGACGTGTCTGTCGTGGTAGCGTCGGAGACCCTGCTGGTACCTGGCAGAATGCAACAGAGCCACATCTCGGGCTTCCTCGAGCTGGTCGAGGGCGTCCTGTCTTGTGGCGTCATTGTTTCTTTCGTTGTAAGCTTTTAGTCTTGGGGACCCGTATTCGATATCGGTTGGGAGCATAGCCTCGGACCCGTAGACTAAGAAGAACGGAGTGAACCCCGTGGCTCGACTCGGCGTTGTCCTTAGGCTCCACAAGACCGAGGGCAGCTCGGCAGCCCATCTTTTGCCATGTTTGCTTAGCTTGTCAAAGATTCTAGGTTTCAGGCCCTGTAGGAGCATGCCATTGGCACGTTCTACTTGGCCGTTTGTTTTTGGATGAGCTACGGCCGACCAGAGCACGCGAATGTGATGGTGGTCACAGAAATCCAGAAACTTCTTACCAGTGAATTGGGTGCCGTTGTCAGTGATGATGCAGTTGGGGACCCCAAAGCGATGAATGATGTCGGTGAAGAAAAGCACAGCTTGTTCGGATCTAATGCTGGTGATGGGGCGAGCCTCGATCCATTTGGAGAACTTGTCGATGGCGACGAGCAAGTGGGTGAAGCCGCCTGTTGTCCTCTTTAGAGGTCCGACAAGGTCAAGGCCCCAAACGGCAAACGGCCACGTGATGGGAATGGTTTGTAGAGCATGTGCCGGAAGATGAGTCTGTCTTGCATAGTACTGACAACCTTCGCAGGAGCGTACTAGCTTGACAGCGTCGGAGACCGCGGTCGGCCAGTAGAACCCTTGTCTAAAGGCGTTCCCGACGAGGGTTCGAGGCGCAGCGTGGTGACCGCAAGCCCCCGAGTGCAGGTCGCTGATCAGGTGCCTGCCTTCCTTGTTTGTGATGCAACGTTGGAGAATGCCCGTAGGGCTGCGGCGGTACAGCTCCCTAGCGTCGCCGACGATCACAAAGGTTTTGGCCCGGCGAGCGATCCGTCGAGCCTCGGTCTTACTCGAGGGGAGGTCCCCTTGGATAAGATAGTCGAGGTATGGCGCGCGCCAATCAGGCTCGAGGTCAGATGGTGGGGTCGATCCTTCCACCTGCATGGCTTCGGCCCCGGCCGAGGGGGCTTCTGCCTCAGGTGGGGGGTCGAGTGACGTCCCGTCGACCCCTCCATCTGGCCCAAGGTCGACGGATGGCCGCTGGAGATCTTTTGCGAAAATGTCTGGTGGAACCGTAGTTCGACTGGACGCGATTTTCGCGAGTTCGTCGGCGGCCTCATTATACCTGCGTGCGATGTGGTTGAGCTCGAGGCCGTGAAATTTGTCCTCGAGGCGCCGTACTTCTTGGCAGTAAGCTTCCATCTTGGGGTCGCGGCAGCTCGAGCTCTTCATGACCTGGTCGATCACGAGCTGGGAGTCGCCTCGAACATCAAGGTGTCGGACCCCGAGCTCGACGGCGATTCTCAGCCCCGTGACGAGTGCCTCGTATTCGGCGACGTTGTTGGACGCAGGGAAATGGAGCCGGACGACGTAGCGCATGTGAACCCCGAGGGGTGAGATGAAGAGCAAGCCCGCGCCTGCTCCTGTTTTCATTAAAGACCCATCGAAGTACATGGTCCAGAGCTCGGCCTGGAGCTGCGCGGGAGGGAGCTGGGTGTCGGTCCATTCAGCCAAGAAATCTGCCAATACCTGTGACTTTATAGCTTTGCGTGGCGCATAAGATAAGGTTTCGCCCATGAGCTCGACCGCCCACTTGGCAATCCTACCCGAGGCTTCCCGGTTCTGGGCTATCTCTCCCAGGGGGAAAGAAGAAACCACAGTAATCGGGTGGCCCTCGAAGTAGTGTCGGAGCTTGCGCCGTGTCAAGATGACAGCATATAGCAGTTTCTGGATTTGAGGGTAACGGACCTTGGTTTCCGAGAGCACCTCGCTAATGAAGTAGACCGGCCTCTGGACGAGCAAGGTATGAGCCTCCTCGGCCCGTTCGACGACCAGGACCGCGCTGACTACTTGTGACGTGGCAGCGACGTAAAGTAGGAGCGGTTCTCCTGGGGTCGGAGGGACGAGAATTGGCGAGTTGGAGAGCGCAACCTTGAGTTTTGTGAGGGCTTCCTCGGCCTCGAGGGTCCAGGAAAAGTGTTCCGATTTCTTCAGGAGGCGGTACAGAGGGAGTGCTTTTTCGCCGAGGCGCGAAATGAAACGGCTGAGCGCCGCCAAGCAGCCCGTGACTCTCTGCACGCCCTTCAGATCTCGGATGGGGCCCATCTTGGTTATTGCAGCGATTTTTTCTGGATTGGCTTTGATGCCTCGCTTAGACACGATGAACCCTAAAAGCATACCTCGAGGGACGCCGAAAACACATTTTTCTGGGTTAAGCTTGATGTTCTTAGCCCGGAGGCATTTAAAAGCGACGTCGAGGTCGTTCACTAAATTATCGGCTCGTTTGGTCTTGACTACGATGTCATCGACGTACGCCTCGACGGTTGGCCCGATGTGTTCTCCGAAAACGTGCTGCATGCATCGCTGGTACGTTGCCCCTGCGTTCCGGAGACCGAAGGGCATCGTAACGTAGCAATACATGCCGAAAGGGGTAATGAATGAAGTCGCGAGCTGGTCGGACTCCTTCATTTTTATCTGATGGTAACCGGAGTAAGCGTCTAAGAACGAAAGAGTTTCACATCCCGCAGTTGAATCAACGATTTGATCAATGCGTGGCAAAGGAAAGGGAACTTTCGGACATGCTTTATTCAAACTAGTATAGTCTACACACATCCTCCATTTCCCACTCTTTTTCTTAACTAATACAGGATTAGCTAGCCACTCGGGATGGTGAACCTCCTTGATGAACCCGGCCTCCAGTAACTTGTGGATCTCCTCGCCGATGACCCTGCGCTTCTCCTCGTCGAAGCGGCGCAGGCGTTGCTTCACCGGTTTGGATCCGGCCCGGATCTCCAAGGCGTGCTCGGCGACTTCCCTGGGTATGCCCGGCATATCCGAGGGACTCCACGCAAAAATGTCGACGTTTGCGCGGAGAAAGTCGATGAGCACGGCTTCCTATTTCGGATCGAGGGTGGCGCTGACGTTCAGCGCCTTCCCGTTGGGATCTGCGGGGTCGAGGGGTACGAGCTTGACGTCTTCCGCGGGCTCGAAGCTGCCGGCGTGGCGCTTTGGGTCGGGAATCTCGTTGGCGAGACCGTCGAGGTCCGCAACCAGAGCTACCGTCTCCAAAACAGCCTCGCCGTGCTCGACGCACTCGACGTCGCACTCGTAGGCGTGTTCGTACGAGGGCCCCACAGTGATGACGCCGTTTGGGCCGGGCATCTTGAGCTTGAGATAGGTGTAGTTCGGCACAGCCATGAACTTGGCGTAGCACGGGCGCCCGAGGATGGCGTGGTATGTCCCACGGAATCCGACCACCTCGAAGGTGAGAATCTCCTTCCTGAAGTTGGCCGGCGTGCCAAAACAAACGGGCAGATCGACCCGTCCGAGGGGTTCCGCCCGCTTTCCTGGCACGACTCCGTGGAAGCCCCCGACGCTAGGCTGGAGGCGCGCTCTCTCGACCCCCAAGAGGTCGAGGGTCTGGGAGTAGATGATGTTGAGGCTGCTCCCGCCGTCCATGAGTACTTTGGTGAGGCGTGTGTTGGCGATGACGGGATCAACGACAAGAGGGTAGACCCCTGGACTGGGGACGTAGTCAGGATGATCATCACGGTCGAAAGTGATGGCCACCGCAGACCAGTCGAGGTAACGAGGGACCGCCGTTTGTACGGAGAAGACCTCTCGCCGCTCTCGCTTGCGCTGGCGCGCTGAGAGGCGGGTCGAGGGTCCTCCGTAGATCATGAAGCAGTCGTGGATCTCGGGGAACCCCTCATCCTTGTCGTCATCTTTTGGGTCTTCCTTCTTGTCGGTGTTCTTGCTGCCTGCGCCCTCGAAGTACCTGCGGAGCATGTGACAATCCTCGAGGTTATGGTTAATGGGTCCCTTGTGGTAAGGGCATGGCTCTTTAAGCATTTTGTCGAAGATGCCCCCGCCGGGGGGGCCTCGAGGTTTCTTGCGCTCGGTAGCGGCGACAAGCTCGTCGGCCGGGGCCTCGAGCTTGCCCTGCTGGCCTTTCTTCTTCTTGCGGTTGTTCCTCTTGGAGCCCCGGGTGGAGCTCGCGGGATCGTCGGTCTTCTGCTTCCCTTTGTCCTGCTCGCCGCCAAAGATGGCACCAACTGCCTCCTCGCCGGCGGCAAAGTTGGTGACGATGTCCATCAGCCCGTTGGCAGTGAGCGGGGTGTGACGGCCTAACTCTCGGACCAACTCTTTGCAAGTGGTGCCCGAGAGGAAAGCCATGATCACGTCAGAGTCGGTGACGTTGGGGAGCTCGGTGCGTTGCCTGGAGAAGCGCCGGATGTAATCCCGGAGGGATTCACCAGGTTTCTGCTTGCAACTCCGGAGATCCCACGAGTTGCCGGGGCGCATGTAAGTTCCCTTGAAGTTCCCCTCGAACACCCTCACGAGGTCATCCCAGTCGTGGATCTGTTGAGGCGGGAGGTCCTCGAGCCAGGCTCGGGCGGTATCGGAGAGGAACAGGGGGAGCTGTCGGATGATGACCCGGTCGTTGGTGGCCCCGCCCAGCTGACATGCCAAGCGGAAATCGGCGAGCCAAAGTTCGGGTTTGGTCTCGCCGTTGTACTTGGCAAGAGTCGTGGGAGGGCGAAACCGTGCCGGGAGTATCGTTTCACGGATAGCCTTGCTGAAGACCCGAGGGCCCGGAGGCTCGGGCGAGGGGCTACGATCTTCCGAGCTGTCATAGCGCCCACCCCTGTGCACATGGTAACCTCGAGCCACACCGTCGCCGTGCTTGCGCGTGCGGCGCTCGACGACGTTGCCACGGGTGTCTCGAGGTCCATGGTCGTGAGTGACGGGTTCGGGGGCGGGAGCCATTCGGATCCGTCGGGCAGGTTCGGGATGAACCGAGGCTTCTCTCTCTTGCCGAGAGGGCTCTGCGAGCCGCTCCGAGGCAGGCTCGCGTCGCCTCGAGGCGGAGCTCTCGGCCTGCTGTAAGGCAGCGGTCTCGAGGAGTTCTCGGATCTCATCTCGAGCTCGGCGGGCATCGGGGTTCGACGGCTCGGGCATGTTCCGGAGGAGCATGGCGGCGGCGACGACGTTCTGGCTGGCTCGAGCGAAAACCGGGGGGTCGACGACCCGGTCCTCGTCGATGCGACGGTTGACGTCGCGAGCTCTCTCGCGAGCTCTCCCGCCAGGCGCGCGTTCCGCGCGCTCACGCTCGAGGGTTTGCTGGAGTAGATAGAGGTTTTGCCGTTCTTCGTCAAGCTTTTCCTGCAACTCGCGGATTTGCTCGAGCTGCATTCCTTGATCCGCAAGGAGTTGAGCTTCGTCCCGGTCGGCGGGGTGCTCGACATGAAGTGGCGTGTGCCCTCCTTCGGCTAGCTCCTCATCCTCCGAATCCGACGCGCTTTCAACGTCGACGTTGAAGCATTCGCGAGTCGGATCGTAGGTGTCGTCAGCCGAGTCGGAGTCAGGGGCACCGAAATAATAGTACGACGGGGGAATGCATGGCCGTTGCGAGCCGCTACCAAGGTTGCGGCGTGGGGAAGCGGTCACACGGGATTCTGTTTCTGGCGTCTCAGTAGAGTCCAGGTAATCAGAAGCCGGTGTGGTCGCGACGAGGTCCAGAGTGGAGCGTAGATGGTGCCCGGGGAGTTCCTCATAAGCACTCATGCAAGTGCTCACGGAAGAAGCGTACACCTGGGCAGCCGAAACTAGCCCAAACGGAAACGGCGAAGGCGATGTTGCTGCCCACGCCGGAAAGGATGCATGGGGCGATGGTGCCGCACCGGGCGGAGGAGCGGCGGGGTTCTCCGTCGGCATGCCGTCCTCGGCCAAGCTTATCCTTCCCAGACCTTCCACGAGGAGATCTGGGCCGGCGTCTGGCTGGGAAGTGCCGGAACGGGGAATTCCGTCACCCTCCGCGAGGTGGAGACGATGGTTGTGCCGGGCTCGCCGCCGCCGAGCGGCTCGTGCCTGCCTGGAGCGACGGTACCGGCGGGTTGCTCCCCCAGGCTGGGAGAGCTCGTAATCCTCGTCGGTAGGGTGCCTAGGCGGGAGTAGGACCATATCGTAGCCATAGCCGAGCGACATGAACTCCAAACTCCCGAACCAGATCACCGTGGCCAACGGGATAGGGCGTTCGGGGTCAGCCATCCAGGAAAAAAGGCGGGAAAGCGAAGTTGGCACGCAGCGATCCCCTACCTGGCGCGCCAACTGTCGGTGTTCGGACCCGAGAGGGTCCTAAACCAACGAGTAAAATGCTGCGTGTCCCTTTCCTGGATGGTGATGCAAGGAGAACACACGGGGTTTTATCCTGGTTCGGGCAAAAGAAGGCCCTACGTCCAGCGGGGGGGGGGGAGAGATTTGTATTTCCTTGCACCGAGGTGCTTGCGTAGGGGTTACAAGCTTGCGAGAGAGGGTGTCGAGCCCAAGTCTCAAAGGAGAAGAGAAAGAGTACAAGATGATTGCTTGAGATGTTGATCGCTATGTTGTGTATGGCTAGCTGTTCGTCTGATGTATGCTTCTCGTTTCCTTGCTCCTCGTGAAGCCCCGGCCTGCCTTTTTATAGGACGAGAGGAGGCCAAGGCGATGGGGAGTCTTGAAATGATGTTTTGTCGATCCCTGTTGAGGTGACTGTAGCGACGTGCCCTAGAAATGGGAGGCCATCCCTGGGCACGTGATGTCGTAGAAGGTGAGGTGCCGAAATGACCCGGAGCGTCGTGCCATACCGTCCTTTCTTCCCTGTGTCGGTGGTCGAGGTCGGGTCGAGGTAGGGTCGAGGCCGAACGGATAAGCCCGAATCCCCGGGATTACGGCATACGGGCCTTGTCGTATCCTCCCTCGAGGGTTAATAGTGATGCACAGGATGAGGTATGGTGGGCATAGTGACGTCTTTCACTTCCCATCACGGGATGGGCGGTAAAACAGTGGAAACTGACACTGGTATTGTTCCCACGTCGACCATACTCGCAGCCATACCGGTAGGTGGTAGTTGGTAGTTGTATTAAATGCCTTGACTTTTCGTCTCGTGGTAGGTGGAGACAGAGGGGGTCGAGCGCCTCGACCCGGGCTCACGCGAGTCGGAGCGCTCCCGGGGGGCGGTCGAGCCCCGTGCGGGTCGGAGCGCGGTCGAGGCCCCCCGTCGAGGGGGCCTCGTACGAGTCGGAGACAGGACGCGGTCGAGGCATTCCGTCGAGCCGACCTCGTACGAGACGGACCTGCCGCGCGTAGTGGGCTGTGCTTTGTCGCGACTTAGTCGTTTTAACTTTTATTATTGTTGAATGTGGGTACCCCTATAGTATTGGTACCGACACCTACGATCGACCATCGTCTCTCATACACCTGACGTGATGGTGCATTATTATTCATAGGGCCGTAGTTCCTATAGCCAGCGGCTACAACACGTTACGAGTATACTTGACACTTCACCACACACCCATCCTACCTTCGACCTCCACGTTGGAAGCCACCAAGCAGTTGCTAACAAGCACACGCAAGTCAAATCATCAAACTAGGCAAAGTACAAAATAGCACAAATACGGAGCATAATTAGCTGTCTTCAATTCTTCATCTCTCATCCATCCATATATTAACTGTGTATATGTATTGTTCCATTTGTTCAATTGATGGGATCTAAAAATTATCTACCATTCCCTTTTGAAAAGGTTAAAGATTTGATATGGAAAATAATTTGGTCCTAATGTGCAATTGATATTTTCTAGTATAAGTTACCCAAATTCCATTCTCTATTTTTGGTTTTCATACATAGCTCGCGTGCGAAACAAGCTTGCTCGAGCTAGCAAACAAGACAAGCCGAGCCAAGCTGGCTTGATATCTACCCCTATTGTACTGAACTAGCTTGATATCTACCCTTTATAGTACAATATTAATTTGAGAACTAGTTTGTAGTTACTACCTCCATCCCTAAATAAATTAATTTTTAGAGTTGTCTTAAGTAATTTTTTAAAAAAATTTGACCAAATTTATAGAAAAGAATATAAACATTTATCACGGCAAACTAGTAATAAAATATTTTTTATAACATGCTTATTTGATTTCATAAATATTTGTGGTCTTCTTCTATAAATTTGATGAATTATAAAAAAGTTTGAGTTAACACAACTCTAAGAATGAATTTATCGGGCTTGCTAGCGTCTGGATGTCCGAATGGACAGAGCGTCCTACCGCCTATGTCTGCTGCCATTTCCCACGTCATTTCGCGCGCCCACACGGGGCTAGCGCTGCCCCGAACATCACTAGCATCGAGAAGAGGGGGGGGGGCAGCGGATACCTAGCTGGCGCCTGGAGGAGAAGGAGAGACCGAGGCTGATGGGGACGTGATTCCCGATCTTCTATCATGTAGATGGTAACTATCGTTTTAGGCGGAGAGTGACACACCGATCCGTCTTCAGATCGAAAGACCGAACCCTGCAATCTTAGCACCACAACTTCTCTGGTTATCAACCGTGTCTCCAACCGGTTGACCTCGCCACGAAGGCTAATCCCTGCCTGTGAAACGAATAACACAAGCAAGAACTCGAAAGAACGCAGCTCAAGATTTGGGATAAACTACAGATGAATGATTAAGTTATCAAAGTGGGGTCTCACAAACCCATAAAACGGCAACCGTCAATGGACAGATTGATCTAAGTAAAACCCAAAACCTAATAACGCGGCGCATGAATATAAAGGTCTTAGGGTCGCCGCCTACCCTGGACACGCTCCCCTAATTGGCTCAAAGACGATACACGGTCCATTGGATCAAATACGGTGACGCAGCACCTGGACAAAATCTGGACACTGACTTGTTTTGACAATTCCCATAGATTCCGAAGAGCTTTTGATGTGAGACCACTTGTATTGGTTTTTTTATCAAATTAGCTTTCCAACCATATGTGGATCATCGAAAACGAAGTCCGGACGCTTCCTGGGTGACCAGTTCAAGGCAGACTGGTCCTGGAGGCCGAAGCAGACTCGAAATCATGTTGGACCGTGCCTCCGGCTTCTAGTGGACGTCCTGGCTGGTCATCCTCGCCTCCACCACTTCCTCTAAATTTCTCATGACCCTCTCCAATGTTCCTAATTAATATAACATCATTAGGTAGCAATCTATTCTCAACAGTATAAAAAGGATCACTTAAGAACGAGCTCACCTCTAAATTAAGTTGTCGTATTTGGGCTCGGCTCATTGGACCTTGCATAATGGATGGAGGAACAACGGGTGCATCTGAAAGAGTGATGTCCTCATCAGAGGCGAGGCAAGAGAAAGCAAGAAGGGAGATGCAACACCCAATCTACTTTTGAAATATTTAGACGCAACACTTTCAATGTAGGTCTAAAGGCAGATGAAACACTTGAAACATGCATATGAAGCACTTGCAAAAACACTTGAAAATCATTGTAAAACATACTCAACATCCAAATAAAACACTTGCAACATATTTGTAAAGCATATGTAACATCCAAATAAACACGCTTGCAACGTACGTCTGAAAAATCAGGTGAAACATTGGGAACAGATGCTTGTAACATACGTGTACAACCATTGCAACATATGCAATATCCCGATCTATTTTTTGCAACATCCGCATGAAACGCTTGAAACATACCTCTGAAACATCTGAAATATTTGAAAACATATGCTTACAACATGCGCTTTCAGCATAATGTCACCTTACTGCTTGGACGAATGGACACTTGTCGTTGCGGAGCTCGATGCCGGCGGTGGCGCATGGAGCTCGCCAGTGCAACAGCGACACGACCCTCCTGCGATTCTCCAACGCCTACTCGCGGCCCACTACTTCAACGGCGCTGCTCGCTCGACCACAGTCATCCAACGTCGTCCGCTCGCAGGGGATGGGGCATGGTGCAACCGGCGATGGGGTGCGGCGCGGTGGGGGGAAGGGCACGGCGCGACGCCGCGATGCGGAATGGGACACAGTGGGGAAGGGGGCGCAACAGGGCAGACAAATGAGCGGTCCGGAATCTCAGCCACGCCGCGGCTGACGAACGAGCGGAGTGAGATTTTTTTAGAGGACAGTCCGCTACGATGCACAGGGCGGGAGCCGCGTCCGATGGGACGGATGCTCGTGGTTGAGCGATTCCGTTAATTTATTCAAAGATGAAGGGGTGTGTGTGTCTCTAAATATATGGTTATGTTATTTCCTTATACAATTATACCTTTATAATATTTATAATTAAAGCTATAGTCGCTAGTTGTGCTCTCAAACGATTATATAAAGTCGCATTTCCTTTTATTGTTTCTAGTTTAAGGGCCATTGATGTCCCTTCAGTTTTATCAACTTTTTACACTGTGTACTTACTTTCCTAGATTCTTCACGACATGTTCAGTATCACGTCTCGTTTGCTTTCAGTATGATGTATGATTGATATACGACTCAGATACCGCATTATGGTGTCAGTATGGCTTTCATCCTTAGTAGGCCTGGATACCGAGCTGGCTCGGCTCGTTTGGGCTCGGCTCGTTCTGGCTCGTTAAGATAACGAGCTAGCTCGGCTCGGCTCGTTATCCTAACGAGCCAGAAAGCCAGCTCGGCTCGGCTCGTTAAAAGCTCGAGCTGGCTCGTTAAGCTCGCGAGCCAGGTATAAAAAATACACAAAATATAATATTTGTATTTATTTAAAGTTTGAGAATAATAATAATACAAAAGAAATGCATCTAGACCAGTTACCAGTCAATTTATAGGGTCTAGACCAGTTACTAGTCAATTGTAAAGTACAAGACATGAAGTAATACAAAAACTAATACAAGTTTTGATACTTTTTTTCCTGAAAGCTTGGCTCGTTTAGCTCGTGAGCGGCTCGCGAGCTGGCTCGAGTTGGCTCGTTATAGCTAACGAGCTAAATTCTTGGCTCGGCTCGGCTCGTTATCGTAACGAGCCGAGCCGAGCTGAGTCGAGCCAGCCACGAGCCGAGCGAGCTAACGAGCTTCGAGTTTTTCGTCAAGCCTTAATCCTTAGCGACAGAAATTAGGCACCCGCAATGAGTAGAGATCCTTGGGCTTCCCTACCTGGCGCCGTGTGGGGTTTTTGTTTTTTCTGTATGCATAATTAGACACCAAGTACTCCATTGAAGACATGTATCATGTGCGTATTTATTTTGGTGTTTCTTAATTAACACTCACTATTATGGTTCGAAATGAAGCCGGCTGCACATGCTGAGTTTGGTGGAAAGCAGCAACAGCAGCATTGAGAGCTGTTTTTTCGTCAGATGCGACTGCTATTCATGGAATCGTACATCAAAATCTAAGGCCTCGGAGGCTCTGATATTTTATAACTAGCCTCGTTTAGATTGTAAATTTTTTTAACTTTTGCTACTGTAGCACTTTCGTTTGTATTTGGCAATTAGTGTCTAATTATAGACTAATTAGGTTCGAAAGATTCGTCTCATGATTTACAATCAAACTGTGCAATTAGTTATTTTTTATCTATATTTACTGCTCCATGCATGTGTCCAAAGATTTGATGTGATGGAGAGAGAGTGAAAAAATTTGGAATATAAACAAGGCCCTATTAGCCTCTAGGCCTCGTTTAGATGACAAAAAAATTATCTGAAAAGTGTTGTAGCACTTGCGTTTGTATTTGGTAATTATTGTCCCACAGGCTCAAAAGATTTGTCTCCTAAATTACAGATAAATTGTACAATTAGTTATTTTTTACCTATATTTAATACTTCATACATACATGTAAAGATTTGATGTGATGGAGAATCTTGAAAAGTTTTTTCAACTTTTCACCCGAACTAAACAAGACCCTACTGAGGTGGTGTTTAAATTTAGAGGCTAAAGTTTAGAGTGCCACATCGGATGTCATATGAGAGTGTTCGGATAGTAATAATAAAACAAATTACATAAGTCCTCGGGAATCTACGAGACGAATTTATTAAACCTAATTAATTCATCATTAGCACATATTTACTATAACTTTACTGTAGCACTACGTTGTCAAATCATAGACTAATTAAGCTTAAAAATTCATCTCGCAAAATAGTCGTAATCTGTACAATTAGTTATTTTTTTAGTCTATATTTAATACTCTATACATGTGTTAAACATTCGATGCGGTACGAACTAAACTTTACGGAGGAACTAAACAAGAATTAATAATCCTCGCAGCCATGTTCAGAGTAGCGCGAGACAGTGATCCAAGAGTGATCTCACATTCCTCACTTAAAGTAACCACTTCGCTTGCATACACTGTCATAGTGTCATGGCGATTGGCGGCCTCATGGGAATTGAGTAGTCCTCGAATAAAACATCCAGGAAAAGAAGCGCCTCAGCTAACTCGATTTCGTGGCTCTTCAATGTTGTAGTAATAAGAAACTACTCGTATCTTGTAATCTTGGCGACGCATCAAAAGAAAAAAAAAAGAAGAAGAAGAGGGTAACGTTTCTCTTTTGCTTTCTGTCTTCTGTGATTGGAAAAGGGAAAAGGGGGGTTTTGGTGGTCTAGTAATTGACTAACTAGCCAAAGTTAAGTGCGTTTGGGTGGCAAGCTTAAGTCAACAAGGTTGGAGGAACCTTGATATTTCCTATTTTTCTTCATCATCAAGGCCCCAAGGTTTTGTTTACTTTCATCCTAGAGTGTTTTTTTCTCGAGTCTGTCTTGGGCATTCGGGTGTCTCTCCCCGCCCCCGCTGCCACACCCGATTTTTCTTTTGCACTGTTCATCTTCTCCATAGCGCCCCCGCCGCCGCCTACCGCCTCACCACGGGCGCCAGGGTTAGCTGGAGCTCCGGTGAGCTAGGGCCGCGTGAAAGTCCTATGTTTGGTGTTGGTAATTAGTGACAATGCCTAAGTACTAATCCTATGCCTAAGTTGTATGTAGCATATGAGGATTAGTACATTCCAAGGTTGGTGGCAAGATGGACATGGTGATCATGATGGCCACACTTGGATTTGGACGCAACCCTACGTGATCAAGGCAAAGGTATATGCTTAAGGGTTGTGTTTTAGTAACCAAGACACCTAGTGGGTGTGGTTACATTATAGGATAGATAGCCGTACTATAAAGAGGGGAATGACGCGGCTATTGAACTCCTAAGTGCCTCTAGGTGTGCATTTCATGATCATATGCATTTAGATGGAACTAATAACGCCTCGAAAAATGATTGTGAAAATGCTAACACACATGCACATGGTGATGATCACTTGGTGGTGTTAGCACGTTTGTGACGGCGTTGGAGTTTGAGCGGTAGAGAGGGTTTGGGTTCCTCTCTCCCTCCCGCCGAGCGTGCGAGCGCGGGATTCAGGCGATTTCGGGGAAATGAAATGCCTATTTTCCACTACGCCGGAAGTCGGAAATCAAACGAAAATCAAACGGAGGTGAACGGAGGTCACAGTGGTGACCGGACGCTGCACCGGACGCGGTCACTGTTTGACCGGACGCGTCCGGTCAGTGTCCAGTGTCTGCGCGTATTTCAGTTGTTCGATCGGACGCGAGGCGCGTCCGGTCACAGGCGACCGGACGCGTCCGGTCGTCCAGGGAGCTTACTGGACTTCGACCGGACGCGGGCACTGTGGCGTCCGGTCAGTTCAACAGAGCGTCCGGTCGCTGGTTCATTTTGCGCGACTCAGTGTTGACCGGCGCGTCCGGTCAGTCACGGGACCGGCGCGTCCGGTCGTGACCAGCGCGTCCGGTCGTTGCGACCGGCGCGACCGGTCAGTGTTTCGAAAACTAGCCGTTGAAGTGACCGGCGCGTCCGGTCAGTTGGACCAGCGCGTCCGGTCAGCGCGACTGCTGCTGATTTCAGTTTCTAACGGCTATATTCGAAGGGGTACGTCTATAAATACACGTTGGCTGGCTCAAGGCTCTTATTTTTGGACATTTGACATACTTGTGAGCACTTTGAGCTAAGCAACTCCCCTCCCACTCATCTCTCTTGCTTGTTTGCATATTCGAAGTGAGATTGAGTGATCCAAGTGCATTTGCATTGTGAGATAGCATCTAGTTGGCACTTGGTGGTTGATTTGCTGCGGGATTCTTGTTTCTCTTGGTGGTTGCCGCCACCTAGACGGCTTGGAGCAGCTTGGAGGCGTTGGCAAGAGTTGGTGATTGTTCTTGGCCACCTCCGGTGATTGTGAGGGGTTTGTGCCTACCTCGGCGGAGCGCCAAAGGCAACATTAGTGGATTGCTCGTGTCATTTGCAACCTTTTGCCATTTGGTAGGTTCTTGTGGCGCCTTTTGAGAGGCTCGGTGTGAGACCGATTAGCCACCGAATCACGTGGTGAAAAGGGACACAACGGGGACTAGCGTGCCGGCAAGCACGTGAACCTCGGGATAAATCTTCGTGTCATCACTCTCATATTGTGATTGATTGATCCCGGTGTTCGGTTGTCTTGGTATTCATTGTTGATCATATTGGTTGGCTCAATACTTCGCCCCTCGGTGAAACTCTCCTAACTCATCTTTGCATTACTTTCTTAGTTATCTTTGCTAGCTAGTTAGCTTTGCTAGAGTAGCTCTCTTGCGTAGCTTGCTAGTTGTAGTTGTAGTTAC
Organism: Saccharum hybrid cultivar R570; assembly: GCA_038087645.1. NCBI lineage: Eukaryota > Viridiplantae > Streptophyta > Magnoliopsida > Poales > Poaceae > Saccharum > Saccharum hybrid cultivar. The sequence continues at coordinate 15,629,827 of JAQSUU010000563.1, forward strand.
CTTCTCGGTTTGACTTGTACGGTTGAGTGCCATTATACTAGAATTGTGAATTGGATAGGTGGCTTGCAAACACCCCGTAGGCTAAGCAAAACTCGCATCTCGCTATTTGTTGTATTGATAAACTTGTTTAGCTTGTTATTGTAGAAATTTTTAAAAAGACTATTCACCCCCCCTCTAGCCATCAAGACCTTTCAAGTGGTATCGGAGCCAGGTTACCGTTTGTAAGGCTTAACAACCTCGGTGTAAGATGGCTCAAGTTGTGTTCAACCATGTCGGGGGCAAGCCTCCATTCTTTGACGGTGTCTCATCTTTTGATCATTGGAAAAGAAAGATGAAGCAATATCTTGGCTCTATCAATGAGAAGGTTTGGGAGGTAACACATCATGATTATGCTATCATTGATCCCGACAACCTCACCAACAATGACCGCATCAACAACCAATGCAACACTATGGCTCTCAACACTCTCTACAATGGGATTGATGCAAAGGTCTTTGAGCAAATCAAGGATCTTGAAATGGCAAGTGAAGTGTGGACAAGATTAGAGGAAACATATGAGGGCACTTCAACGGTAAAAAGTGCCAAGCTCTATATGCTCAAGGATAAGTTCGCAAGCTTCAAGATGAAGGATGATGAGTCTATACCGGAGATGTTCTATAGGCTACAAGTTATTGTCAATGATCTCAAGAGCCTAGGAGAGGATGTCAAGGACAAGGATTTCTCACATAAGTTCTTGATGAACTTACCTAAGAAGTTTGCTATCTTGAGGAAGATGATCCAAAGAGAGGGTTTGGACAAGGTGACTCCAAACCAAGTGCTTGGAGATGTCATGACCGATGCTCAATATGATGATGATGAAGATGAAGATGAGAAGAAGGAGATCAAGGTCAAGCAAGAGAAGACCATTGCATTCAAGGCTTCATCTTCTAAGGGCAAGAGCAAGATGGAGAGCGATGATGATGATCCATTCGATGATGAGACCATGGCCCTCCTAGTGCACAAGATGGGGAGGTTCATGAAGAAGAAAGGATATGGTGCAAGAAAGAGAAGGGACTTCATGAAGGCAAAGGAGATGCTTTGCTACAATTGTAATAGCCCCAATCATGTAGTGGCAAAGTGTCCCTATGAAGACAAAAGATATCATGATGGAGAGTTGAAGTTGAAGAAGAACAAGAAGGATAAGAAGGAGAAGAAAGAGAAGAAGAGCTTCACTATCAACAAGAAGAAGAAGGGTGGTGGTTATGTGGTCACTTGGGATAGTGATAACTCCGATAGTGATGATGATAGCTCTAGTGATGATGAGAGGACCACTCGGCGAGCCATTGCAAGCATCGCCCTCTCCAACAAGCCATCCATCTTCGACACTACATCGACATGCCTTATGGCCAAGCCTACCAAGGTAAAATATGATGATAGTGATGATGATTCTTGTGCTAGTGATGGTTGTAGGAGTGATGATGAGGAGGATGAGGACTACTCCAAGGATGATCTACTGGGCATAATAGATCAAATGAGCAAGGGCTACAAGAGGACAACCAAGAAGTGCAAAATCTTGGAGCAAGAGCTCATTGCCAAGAGCAATGAAAATGATGCCTTGATGGAAGAGCTTGTTGCTCTCAAAAAGAGTAAGGAGTGCAAAGGAAGTGAACAAGAGCTTAAAGCTCTTAGGAAATCTTTTGATGAGCTAGAGGCCTCTCGTGAGTGTCTAAAGGAAGACCACGAGGACCTTGAAGTTGCTCACACTAGGCTTAAGGAAGCCCACTCCTCTCTACTTGAGCTCATCAAGGAGAAGGACCTCAAGTTGGAGAAGCTCATGAAGGAAGCTAAGGAGGAGCAAGTGATTGCCACTTGTGATATTGGACTAACATGTGATATTATTGATGATTCTTTATTTGTTTGTCCTACTAATGCTTCATGTAGCTCATCATCATCCACCACAACCAACTCTATTTCTACTACTAGTGATTCATCACTTATGGTTGAAAATAAGACTCTCAAGAGAGAAGTGGATGATCTCACCCGCGCATTAGGCAATGCCTATGGTGGGGATGCCCGCTTGCTAAAATATTTGGGTAGCCAAAGGTTCTCTCTTAACAAAGAGGGTTTGGGCTATACTCCCAAAAAGGGCAAGGCGGCCTTTGCTACTCCAAAGTCTCGCTTTGTGAAGAGCAATGGTCGTTATTGCAATAGATGCAAGCAAGTTGGGCATCTAGAGATTAATTGTAATAAAATGAACAAGAACAACAAGTTTCATGCTAAAATAGATTACATTCCTTTTGATTCTTGTTATGTGCTTACCAAGGGTGAGAAAGGTGTGCATGCTAGGTTTGTTGGTACACCAATTGTGGGTCCAAAGAAGAAGGCCATTTGGGTACCAAAGAGCTTAGTTACTAACCTCCAAGGACCCAAACAAGTATGGGTACCTAAGAAACATTAATTTATTTTGTAGGTAAATTACAAGGCCGGAGGAAGGCATTGGGTGCTTGATAGTGGGTGCTCTCAACATATGACCGGTGATTCAAGAATGTTCAACTCTCTCAAATCAAATGATAGTGGCATTGATAGTATCACATTTGGTGACAATAGTAAGGGTGATGTGAAGGCTCTTGGAAGGATTGCAATCTCAAATGATCATAGCATTTCCAATGTGCTCCTAGTTGAAAAGTTGAACTTCAATCTTCTCTCAGTTGCTCAATTGTGTGATCTTGGTTTCAAGTGCATATTTGGTGTTGATGATGTGGAGATAGTTAGTGTTGATGGCTCCAACTTGATCTTCAAGGGCTTTAGATATGAGAATCTATACTTGGTTGATTTCAATGCTAGTGATACTCAACTGTCAACATGCTTGCTCACCAAATCAAGTATGGGTTGGTTATGGCATAGAAGACTTGGTCATGTTGGCATGAAGCAATTGAACAAGTTAGTGAAGCATGACTTAGTTAGAGGCTTGAAGGATGCCACATTTGAGAAGGATAAGCTATGTAGTGCATGTCAAGCCGGAAAGCAAGTGGGCAACACTCATCCATTGAAGAGCATTATGAGTACTTCCAAGGCATTTGAGTTGTTGCACATGGATCTATTTGGACCAACTACATACACAAGTATAGGAGGCAACAAGTATGGCTTTGTGATTGTGGATGATTTCACTAGATACACATGGGTATTCTTTCTTGTGGACAAGAGTGATGTATTTGACATATTCAAGAAGTTCATCAAGAGGGTGCAAAATGAGTTTGAGACCACAATCAAGAAAGTAAGAAGTGACAATGGAAGTGAGTTTAGAAATACAAGAATTGATGAGCTATGTGATGAGCTTGGAATCAAACATCAATTTTCGGCCAAGTATACACCTCAATCTAATGGCCTAGTTGAGAGAAAGAATAGAACTTTGATTGATATGGCAAGATCAATGTTAAATGAGTATAATGTGAGTCATTCATTTTGGGCCGAAGCAATCAACACGGCTTGCTTCTATAGCAACCGCCTCTATTGCCACAAGTTTCTAGAGAAGACACCATATGAGATCTTAAATGGAAGAAAGCCCAACATTGCATACTTTTGGGTATTTGGTTGCAAATGCTACATCTTGAAGAAGGGCTCTAGATTGAGCAAGTTTGAGAAGAAATGTGATGAAGGATTCTTACTTGGTTACTCCACTACTAGCAAAGCTTATAGAGTTTGGAATTTGGCTAGTGGTTTACTTGAGGAAGTTCATGATGTTGAGTTTGATGAAACAAATGGCTCTCAAGATGAGGAAAATAACTTGGATGATGTGAGAGGAACTCAATTGACCAATGCTATGAAAGAAATGGATATTGGTGATATTAGGCCAAAGCAAGTGATTGATGTGGATGACAACAAAGATCAAGTGCTCCAAAGTCCAATTACACAAGCTAGTGGTTCTCTAATGCAAAATCAAGCTAGTGCATCATCTCAAGTGCAACAAGATCAACAAGTGGCTAGTTCATCATCTCCGACTCATGATCAACATCAACATCCAAGCAATCAAGTCCAAGTGCTTCAACCAACTAACATTGCAAGAGATCATCCATTGGATTCCATCATTGGTGACATACAAAGGGGAGTTCAAACTAGATCAAGATTGGCATCGTTTTGTGCTCACTCTTCTTTTGTGTCAATAGAAGAACCCAAGGACATTGATAAAGCATTGAGAGATCCGGATTGGGTAAATGCAATGCATGAAGAGCTCAACAACTTCAAGAGAAATGAAGTATGGGAACTAGTTGAGAGGCCTAAGGATCATAATGTCATTGGAACAAGATGGGTCTATCGCAACAAGCAAGATCAAGATGGAATAGTAGTAAGGAACAAAGCAAGACTAGTGGCTCAAGGTTACACACAAATAGAGGGTCTTGACTTTGGTGAAACTTATGCCCCGGTTGCAAGATTGGAAGCAATTAGGATCTTACTTGCCTATGCTTGTGCTCATAATATCAAGCTATATCAAATGGATGTAAAAAGTGCATTTCTCAATGGGTACATTCAAGAAGAGGTGTATGTGGAGCAACCTCCCGGTTTTGAAGATGACAAGAAACCCAACCATGTATATAAGTTAAGGAAAGCTTTGTATGGATTGAAGCAAGCACCTAGAGCATGGTATGAAAGATTGAGGGACTTCTTGCTATCCAAAGGATTTGTTATGGGCAAAGTTGATACAACACTATTCACTAAGAAGATTGGGAAAGACTTGTTTGTATTGCAAATATATGTTGATGACATCATGTTTGGTTCAACCAATCAAGATTATTGTGATGAGTTTGGAAAAATGATGGCAGAGGAATTTGAAATGTCAATGATCGGTGAACTTAGTTTCTTTCTTGGACTTCAAATCAAACAAATGAAGGAAGGAACATTTGTGAGCCAAACCAAGTACATCAAAGATATGCTCAAGAAGTTTGGTATGGAAGATGCAAAGGGCATTACAACCCCAATGGGCACTAGTGGAAGTTTGGATAGTGACAAGAGTGGCAACATGGTGGATCAAAAGCTTTATAGATCAATGATTGGTAGCCTACTCTATGTGACAGCATCAAGACCTGATGTGATGTTTAGTGTATGCATGTGTGCAAGATTTCAAGCCTCACCAAGAGAAAGTCATTTGAAGGCAACAAAGAGAATATTGAGGTACTTAAAGCATACACAAGATGTTGGATTGTGGTATCCCAAAGGTGCAAGCTTTGAGCTAGTTGGATATTCAGATTCCGACTATGCCGGTGACAAAGTGGAGAGAAAGAGCACTTCCGGGACTTGTCAATTGTTGGGAAGATCACTTGTCTCATGGTCATCCAATAAGCAAAATAGTATTGCACTATCTACCGCCGAGGCCGAATACATCGCCGCGGGTAGTTGTTGTGCACAAATCTTGTGGATGAAGGCAACATTGAAGGATTTTGGAATCAATTTCAAGAATGTGCCATTGCTATGTGACAATGAAAGTGCCGTGAAGCTAACCAATAATCCGGTTCAACATCAAAGAACAAAGCATATTGATGTTCGTCATCATTTTATTAGAGATCATCAACAAAAGGGTGACATTGCTATTGAGAGTGTGGGCACCGAAGATCAATTAGCCGATCTATTCACCAAGCCACTTGATGAGAAGAGATTTCACAAGCTAAAGAATGAGTTGAACATACTTGACTTCTCCAACATGAGTTGATGCACCTCCATGATATGACATGCCTCTCCTTCGAACCCCAAGGTACAATTGGTTGACATATCATACATTCTATGCTAAGGACTTGTTTAGTGCATCTAGTCATAATTTACATGTTCTAGGCTCATTCATGAAAATCAAATGACTTTGAAGTTTATATGGTGCCACTATTGTTTCCATGTCTTGTATGATCTAGTGGTAGCATATAACTTGTTTAAGTAGCTTGTGATCCTAAGTGTTTAATCTAGATCACTTGTCTAAATATTTGCTTCAACATGGTGCATGATAACCCTTCTAGTGAGGTGTGAAGAAGCTTGCCCTTGGATCAAACCGAAGCATTTTATTTATGCAAGCAATCTAGGTTGAATCACAAACTTGATCCTCACCCCATAATTCAACATGATAATCTATCTAAAATTGGTCCCTTGTGGTCATTGGTGCCAAAGGGGGAGAAAATGTTGTTCACAAAGATAGAACTCAAAGGGGGAGAAAATGTTGTTCACAAAGATAGATCCTAAAAGGGGAGAAATTGACAAAAGAAGGGGATCAACTAAAATTTTTGAGCACACAAGTAGGGGGAGCAAGCTCTTAAACATGAATGTTGCATTTCTTTGTGCACTCATATGTATGATGCATAGTTATGCATTTCTTTTTTCTCCGATACATTGCTTGTGTGGTGACTTGCTAGTACAATTTGAATGATGTATTGAAGTACTAGCATGAATAGGAAGTAGTTAGATTTTTCTTGCTTCATGTTTTTCAAAGTGGTACTAGAACCTTGCTTATAATGTTGATCTCACGAGGTTTCTAGTTATGTTTGTGCTTTTCAAGTGGTATCTAACTACACAAGGTGCTAAGATGGTGTTTATCGCTACTCCGATGGTATCACGCTTCAAAGGTCTATAATCTAAAACACTTAGCACCTATTGATAGTCAATGCTCCTATATTTTCCTATCTAAGCATGCATGCTTCCTAAATCCAAACATATAGCATACATGTAGGGGGAGCCATTGCTATCAATTTGAATTCTTGATCACATGTCCATAATTCTTACACATAGTAATATACTTGGACAATGTGACATGGGTTCAACAAAATTTTTATCATAATATTTTTGTGAAAGGGTTGTCACCAATTACCAACAAGGGGGAGATTGAAAGTCCTATGTTTGGTGTTGGTAATTAGTGACAATGCCTAAGTACTAATCCTATGCCTAAGTTGTATGTAGCATATGAGGATTAGTACATTCCAAGGTTGGTGGCAAGATGGACATGGTGATCATGATGGCCACACTTGGATTTGGACGCAACCCTACGTGATCAAGGCAAAGGTATATGCTTAAGGGTTATGTTTTAGTAACCAAGACACCTAGTGGGTGTGGTTACATTATAGGATAGATAGCCGTACTATAAAGAGGGGAATGACGCGGCTATTGAACTCCTAAGTGCCTCTAGGTGTGCATTTCATGATCATATGCATTTGGATAGAACTAATAACGCCTCAAAAAATGATTGTGAAAATGCTAACACACATGCACATGGTGATGATCACTTGGTGGTGTTAGCACGTTTGCGACGGCGTTGGAGTTTGAGCGGTAGAGAGGGTTTGGGTTCCTCTCTCCCTCCCGCCGAGCGTGCGAGCGTGGGATTCAGGCGATTTCGGGGAAATGAAATGCCTATTTTCCACTACGCCGGAAGTCGGAAATCAAACGAAAATCAAACGGAGGTGAACGGAGGTCACAGTGGTGACCGGACGCTGTACCGGACGCTGCACCGGACGCGGTCACTGTTTGACCGGACGCGTCCGGTCAGTGTCCAGTGTCTGCGCGTATTTCAGTTGTTCGATCGGACGCGAGGCGCGTCCGGTCACAGGCGACCGGACGCGTCCGGTCGTCCAGGGAGCTTACTGGACTTCGACCGGACGCGGGCACTGTGGCGTCCGGTCAGTTCAACAGAGCGTCCGGTCGCTGGTTCATTTTGCGCGACTCAGTGTTGACCGGCGCGTCCGGTCAGTCACGGGACCGGCGCGTCCGGTCGTGACCAGCGCGTCCGGTCGTTGCGACCGGCGCGTCCGGTCAGTGTTTCGAAAACTAGCCGTTGAAGTGACCGGCGCGTCCGGTCAGCGCGACTGCTGCTGATTTCAGTTTCTAACGGCTATATTCGAAGGGGTACGTCTATAAATACACGTTGGCTGGCTCAAGGCTCTTATTTTTGGACATTTGACATACTTGTGAGCACTTTGAGCTAAGCAACTCCCCTCCCACTCATCTCTCTTGCTTGTTTGCATATTCGAAGTGAGATTGAGTGATCCAAGTGCATTTGCATTGTGAGATAGCATCTAGTTGGCACTTGGTGGTTGATTTGCTGCGGGATTCTTGTTTCTCTTGGTGGTTGCCGCCACCTAGACGGCTTGGAGCAGCTTGGAGGCGTTGGCAAGAGTTGGTGATTGTTCTTGGCCACCTCCGGTGATTGTGAGGGGTTTGTGCCTACCTCGGCGGAGCGCCAAAGGCAACATTAGTGGATTGCTCGTGTCATTTGCAACCTTTTGCCATTTGGTAGGTTCTTGTGGCGCCTTTTGAGAGGCTCGGTGTGAGACCGATTAGCCACCGAACCACGTGGTGAAAAGGGACACAACGGGGACTAGCGTGCCGGCAAGCACGTGAACCTCGGGATAAATCTTCGTGTCATCACTCTCATATTGTGATTGATTGATCCCGGTGTTCGGTTGTCTTGGTATTCATTGTTGATCATATTGGTTGGCTCAATACTTCGCCCCTCGGTGAAACTCTCCTAACTCATCTTTGCATTACTTTCTTAGTTATCTTTGCTAGCTAGTTAGCTTTGCTAGAGTAGCTCTCTTGCGTAGCTTGCTAGTTGTAGTTGTAGTTACCTTCTCGGTTTGACTTGTACGGTTGAGTGCCATTATACTAGAATTGTGAATTGGATAGGTGGCTTGCAAACACCCCGTAGGCTAAGCAAAACTCGCATCTCGCTATTTGTTGTATTGATAAACTTGTTTAGCTTGTTATTGTAGAAATTTTTAAAAAGGCTATTCACCCCCCCTCTAGCCATCAAGACCTTTCACCGCGCCCGGCTGCCCTCCTTCCCCTCTTCCCACCACTGCCATCTTCTTCGGCTCCGGCCCCTTCTATACCCGCCGGAGTTGGAGAAAAAAGGGGGAGAGCTCATCGGAACCCTAGCCACCGCCACCATTGTATTCGTCTCCAGTGAAGGAGGAGGAGGATCGGACGCCTACCTCGTCGGCATCCACGAGCTTGGCCGCCACCGCCGTCGAGCCGCTGTCGAAGGGGAGGGAGGAAGGACCGATTTTTTTTTATTTTTAAGCCTTTTTTGAGAAATATTCATATTTAGACCCTTGGAGGTTTTATTTTTATTTTATGGATCGTGAGCTCGGCACTATAGTGTCGATGTTTTACCACCGATAGCCTGGCACAGAGGTATCCGGGACAGTTATTCAGGTTTCGGCGGGTGCGGAACTCAATGGTGAACGCAAGAGACAATCGATTTATACTGGTTCAGGCCCTCGACCGTGATCGAGTAATAGCCTTTATGTGTAGTCGGTGTTAGCCTTTTTGCGTTGGATTGATTGGTATATTCTGTTGTTCTGTTACAAGGGTGCCTACAACCTCTCTTTATATCGGTAGAGAAGGCCGTAGTGCGGTTACAATTCTAGTTGGATCCAAAGAAAGTGTCCTGATCTAATTACAGAAGGTTCTTTCCGTAGAAGTCCGGCTAGTCTGACCTATTCTACTCGGAATCGGCTTCGCTTCTCTTCATGCCTCTTCTCGTCCGGCTTGCGGGCTAGGCCAGGGCATTTTGCCAGCAATCACGCCGATACGGAGCCATGTGGCTCCTGCATCGACAAGCCTCCGAGCATTTCACAGTTGTACTCGAAAGCCCTTTTGTTCTCTCTGGTCTCACCGGGTGGAACAAGCCTTAATCCGGGTTCTTTTGAAGAGTAACCTTGAAGTGGTCTTTCCTGGGAGAATTTTCTGGGGTGACGTGCGCTTTTTCGAAAAAGCGCACTCACTGAGTGTAGCCCTCGAGTCTCTTGCTATTTGGAACAAAAAGTTGGAGGGTCTTAAATCTTCTGAGCTAAAAAACTTAAAAAAAATCTTTCCTGAGGATATGTACCCTGCAACCCTCGAGCCTTTGTCTGGGGTTCTTCTTTTTTTCTAAAAGGAACTCAGAAAGAGGGTCTTCTTGTCCTATACTCAGGTGAGTTGCCTTTTTGTCATAGTTAGGTGGCTAGTGGTGGTTGAGTGTAAATGATGCTCAGTCACAAGTTGTATAGTGTTGGCATATTCTTCCGATATACCGTCCTCAAGTACAGTGTCTTCACGCGCGGTTGTTTTTCCTTTACTGCTTTCTGTCACTTCTTTGAATCCCTTTTCAGGTTGGATTTGTCGGTGCACTAGGTCCATGTATGTCGCTCCTTGGCCTATAAATACCCCTCTAGCGAGCTGCTGTAAACTGGTAAAGTCTTGGTGTAGATCTTGAAGTCTTGTAGTCATGAATATGATAGTTTATGAAGTAGAGCAGCCCTAGGAGTGAGTTATAAGTCTTGTATATCTTGTAGCGGGTGGAAGAAGTCTTGTGATAGAGATTAGAGGTAGACTAATCTCACAGCGGCATTGTACTAGGTAGTATGTGCTGGCAGGTGGAAGAAGTCTTGTGATGTGGGACGCGTTCCCTCATCCAGCATCTCCGGGTTGATCCTTCCACTCTGTCTCGCGACTGTCTGGTGTAAATCGGCACCTGATCCAACATCACATCAGACTTGGGTAGACTAATGCCCACGAACCTCACCTAGTCCATGTTGCCTCGTTGTGCCGCTGACACCAATCTTGGATGCACTGCGCCATTCCTTTGAAGAAAACAGTGTAGTCAAGTAGAGTGTGTTCTGCCATGTAGCAATTAGGAGCACGTAGTCGTTTTCCAGAGTCGTGTTCTTTCTGGGCTCCTCGTTGCTACTTTGTTCGTCGTAGTACCGAGTTCATTGGGTCTTGTAAGATCTGTAATCTTGTATCTTTCGAAGATATTTGTAATCGAAAGGATCTTTTGCCTGAATGTTGTCTTCTAAGTTTTTCCGAGTTCTTCTGAATATTTCTCGAGTTGTTTCTGGGTCTTCTTTGTTCATATTATAAATGTCGACTTCTCACTGAGTAGTGTGTGCTGAAACTAGTCGGCAATAGTACCATGTGGACGAATAAGTCTGAAATCTGTCCGTTGCACTGTTCCGTTATAAAAAGGCGTGCCATCTGTTGCTTCGGTCACGCCCTACATTCAATGCGCAAAAGGTGGAAATGATCCGTTGGCTTAACGGGTCGTTTGGGTTGTGTTTTTACTATTATAAAAACGATTTCTTTCCCTTCTTCTCCTCTTCACTTGCTCTTTGCCTTCCGCCATCGGTCTCCTAGACCCTAATCCCCTCTCAGAGCTCGGCCGCTGTTGTCGCTGCCATTCGTGTGCTGCCACTGCTCACGCGTCGTCGCCGTCTTGTTTTCTAAGAGGAGAGCACTGAGAGGTTCGTCCAGCAAGTCGAAGGTCGTCTTAGTGGATGGGGAGGAGGTGCTCCAGGTGATCGAGAACCAAGAATTCATCGCCTTGAGGGCCACGGAGAAGGTCTGGCCTGCTTCGAGCACCACGAAGGATCAACTGAGGGAGTTGGTCAGCGACGGCTTGATCCAGGATCAAGGTTTTGCTGAGTGGAAGACTCCTGACGAGCATCGGGTTCCTTCCCTCAATCCTAGTGAGATCGTTCTCTTCGTATCCTTCATCCGTGCTGGACTCTGTCTCCCAGCGTCTCCTTTTCTCCACCGATTCCTTCGGTATTTTGATATTTCTTTAAACCATTTGACCCCGGATGCAGTTCTTCATCTTTCTGTGTTCGTTCATTTTTGTGAAACCTTTCTTGAAATCCTCCCTTCTATCTCCTTATTCCGCTACCTCTTCCGTTTGAAACCACACCCCTGGAGTGATAGTACTTCTGTCCTAGGTGGTTGTGGTATCCAATTTTTCCAAAGTAAGCAGAAAGAATTCTTCGAGTACAACCTGGTTGACTCGGTTAAGGACTGACGGTCAAAGTGGTTTTATGCTGGTAACATGGCCCCTCCCCTCGCAGTGCATTCGGATGCTGGTCCAGTTGTGAATGACCGCTGGGAGAAGTTGCCTCTGTCGCCAGAAGACCTCAAGAAGATCAAGCCTTTCCTTGAGCAGATCAAGGTCTTAAAGCCGTAGGGCTTGACTGGCTTCGGTATCTTGGCCAGTTTCCTCCATCCCCAAGTGCGGCCTCTAAAGGCGAGGGAGAGGTATGGCTTTGAGTATGTCGGAGCGGAGGACCCATCCCGGATGGTTCCTACGTAGGAGCTGATGGAGGAGGAGGTACTGGGACTCCTCCGCAAAATCTTGAAGGATGCGAGTGTTGCTCCTCTCCAAGTCAAGGAGTATACCGCTACGGATCCACCCCCTTCTGTAAGTTGTTTTTGTTATTTCTTCGCGAGTAGTTTCCTTCTTTGTTTCTTCTGCTCAATCTTGTTGTTTGGTTATCTGTAGCACTTGGGGCGAAACTTTGATGATTTGCCTCCGCTTCCTACCGAGGACAATCCTGTTGGGGCGGTGGTCGATGGGAGCCAGGCTGGAGCCTCAGGAGGTAGTAAGTCTCGAACCGTTACTGTTCTTCCTGGCGTTTATCTTGGAGAACTTGATCCATTTGTTGAGTATGTGTCTCGCCCACTTCCTCGAGCTCCTCGTTCCACCATCAAGAGGGCGCGGGTAGATGACACTTCCGCCAATGCGTCTGCTACTAAGAAGCCTCGTCCTCTGAGTACTCGCTCAGGTACTCAAGCCATAGGTAGCATGCTCTTAGGTGAGCATATCAATGTTCTTTATTTTCCTTTATTTTTTGTATGCTTCCTTACTCGAGTAATTTTTTCTCTTCAGATGGCAGTGCGGTGGAGATCCTCAAGGACAAGGATGAGGACGATAGCGCAACCCTCGCTACTCGTTGGTGAGTAGTTAGAGTGCCTATCCATTATTATCTTGCATTGTCCCGAGTTCTTGTGATGACTCATCTTCGTTTTGTCTTTGGCAGTAAGCGGGGGTCGAGTCAGAGTTCTGCAGGAACTCAAGTGCCAGTCTTGCCGGGCCTAGAACAAGCTGGTACCGATATTTTTTCAGCCCCGAGGTTACATGTTTCGGCGCTATGGTCATTGGCGCCAAGGTCCAAAGTCATTTTCTACATGACGTTGACATGGTTGCTTGCGTGGCGTGGACATGGCGCCAACTAGCCAGAGCTCGGCACCAATTGCTACGGCCTCCACCAGTCCCCGCGCGGATCCAAGGCTCCAGAAATGGCATGTGGGGAGCTCCTAGAACACTCGGACCCGGGTGTTCTATAGCTTTCTCATTTTTTTTTCTTTTTCTTTTTTTTTGAAACGTCCTAGTCCTAGAGCAAAAGAGAGGCCGGATTTGACCCACTTCGGGTGGAAGGCAAGCGCTGCTAGGTAGGCTGGGCCAAGCTCGGGCACATGCATTGAGCCCATGCCGTAAGGTTTTGTTTGTGGAGTGGCACCGCTGCACTCGCACCTTATTACAAAATCCATACAGATGGAGTAGCACTATATTCTAGTGACACCCCGTACCATGATTAGGTAATTCATTCATCACTGAACACTTGAACAGGCCAATAACGAAGTGGGGGCAGTACGTCATCTAACTCCATTGCTTGGCACAAGCATATGGACGGCACCCGAGCATCTGTGGTGAGGTCACGGCCCAATTGATCACCCCTCTGATCGCTTGCCTCCTCACCAACCAACAGGCCCCAGTACAATCAGCAGCATATTACTCTCCACTCCATTAGGACCATTAGAGCGTTCCCAACCGGTTGGGTCATCTCGCTAGCTAAGCTGGCTTTTAAGAGAATAAAAAACAAAAAAGCTAGACACTCTGAGCAGCAAATGTGAGCGGGTCCGGAGGAGCAGAGACTTCTGCATTCTTGGGGAGCCGTGCGAGCTAGGCGACGAACATCTCGCTAGCTAGTAGTTTTTAATTGTATCTTTGCTCCATGTCGGACATAAGCCGGCGAAATCGCTAACCATTGGGGACGCCCTTACTAATAAAGAGAAAGAAAAGAAAAATGGATCTCACTGAGGTGAATACACTGCCTCCTTTTGAGCTAAGCTGGTCCACCGCCACCACTCTCACGAGATTAAACAAGTGTGCACGGACCCCATGCTTCTCTCCTCTCGCTCTTTCATGTATTTGGCGAGTTCGCCATCATGTATCGGATGGTCCGGTCACGAAACCGCGGAACCCAACAAAAGTGCGGCAAATAATTGGTGACGGGCAGGCGGCACTTGTTAATCGAGTGCTTCGTCCCGGTGCCCACTGTGGTCTCGCTCACGCCTTTGGAAGGTTGCACGCACGCGGCACTAATGAATCCATCTACTACTAGTAGCTAGCTAGGCCCTTATAATCAAGTGAAAAGGAGATCTAAACATAGACCTGCTTGCGAGTAAACTAGTCGCCCCAATCGTCCTAGCGGCCATGCGAGGAGGTAAAATAAGGGGAGCGAGAGGTTCGTTGACGGGCGCCTAGAGCGGGTCTACTGGATTCCAACCGGCCCGGGGTTCGCGCTGGGGGGACACACCGGTGGACGGATCACGGACGGACCCCATGGTTCCATCTTCCATGGTACGGCTCTGCTTTGGAGCTTAAGCTCGGAGTGAGAGAGGTCTAGCTTCGCTGTGAAGAGAGAAGAGACGATCTGAACGAGCTGGACAACAGGTTGCCATCAGAGTCATGGTGGTTAAAGACTTCCGCGACACAGATACTGCATGTCAGCAATCGGGTAATCGCAACTGGTTCTCCTCGGTGGCTGCGTTTTTTCTCAGCTGAGAGCCTGAGACGGTAGCTCGTGAGGGGGGTAGGGTTGCTCTCCGCAGGAGTCCCCGAGGACATGGCTCCCGGTAGCGTGAGGAATATCGGCTCTGTCCCGAGGAGCAGCTTCGGTGGTCTCTCACTCTGACGGCAGGGGAGGTCCTGGGCTTCTTTGTCTCGGCAGTTTGGTTAACCTGAGAACACAACAGTTGCACACAGTGTGAGGCAATTGGCTAACCACTGCATCCATCATTCCATCTGCACAATTGTAGCTAGAACGGAGTAATTCATAGCAACATCAGAACGTGAGCAACATCAGTACATGATGGATGCAGTGGTTAGTTACAGCACCAAGAAATAAAGCACAGTACTTACCGCATTATTACCAATGTCAGTCAAAGGCTTTCTTGGTTTTGCATCTTGGGCTTCCTTCTCAGAAAACGCGTTCTGAAGAAGCATGGCTCCCTGATTGGCCATTTCTTTAGTAGAAGAATCCCTGTTAGAACATTTGGAGTCCTTACAACCACAGCCTGCACCACATTGTGCACCTGAGCCTCTGCACTCGCGCACCTGTTGGTGTTGCATGATGAGGATTTTGAGCAAGCACAGCCGTCTCTTCTCTGATGTTTTTCTGCTTTCCTGTTCGACTGTACCCAGCCTGAATCAGATCCATCGCTCATCGCTGTCCTGTTTGACTGTACCCAGTCTGAATCAGATCCATCACTCATACTCTCACTGTCTGATGAAATGTCCACAAAAAGCATACTCTCTAACTCATCCAAGTGCTCACTTTCTGATGAAATGTCCACAAAATGCCTACTCTCTAACTCATCAGAGTGCTCACTGTCTAATGCAATGTCCACAAAATGCTTGCAAGGTTGAAAGCTCTGCATATAGGAGGGATGGTCAGACATATCTAACAAGAAAAACAGCAAAGAGTGGAAGGTATAATTATACTCTACAAGGTGAATCAAGGCACAAAATAATGGACTAACAGATTGTGGATACATAACTACATCAGTACGTGTAAAATAGAAATAAAATGGCTAGTGTTAGTAGGGTTTAACAAACAAAGAGGTCATAATAGTAGAGACAGGGAACTAGTACCTCCTTTTGCTGAAGTCGTTTATCTAGTTCCTGCAGCTCTGTCAAGTTGGTCTTCCATGGATGAATGTTCTCTCTCCTTTTCTTCTTCATCAACTTCACCTGAAGATAGTAGAGTTACTGATATACAGTTTGGAAAGGACACTAGTGGTCTAGGCTGGAAAAATATTCGTCAGTTTTAGGAACAAGTTTGGTGAATAAAAATGTGATACAGAAAAGGTAATGTTCATTGCTGATTTCTAACATCTTTCCAGGAAATAGTTAAAAAATAATCAACTAGAATATGTTTTTCTTTCAAGTGTTTTATGTAGTAACATCAATCTTGATAGCAAGCTACAGAAGAACCTATATTCCCAAGTAACGGTTCAACTTCAGAAGCGAAATCTAAATTAATCATCATGTGGAAAAACATATATATATATATATATATATATATATATATATATATATATATATATATATATATATATATATATATATATATATATATATATATATATATATATATATATATATATAGGGAGAGTATACTCTATAGCCAGCTACAGAATAATAAGTTATTCTGTAGCCACCTCCATTTACGATAATTTTATATACTAATTTACGACAATGTCAATACATATTTACGATAGTTGAATTACTATAACACGTGGGGATATTTACCGTAACGTTGTAGTAAACCACTTAGTAAGGAGTTACTATAATCTCGTAAATTAACATAGTAATTATCGTAACTCAAAGTGGCTACAGAATAAGTTATTCTGTAGCTAGCTATAGGGTATATGTATATATATATATATATATATACTCCCTCCATCCCAAATTATAAGACGTTTGACTTTTTTTATCCCAAGTTTGACCACTCGTCTTATTCAAAAAATTTGTACAAACATAGTCAAATTTAAGTCATTCTTGAGAAACTTTTATTAATATACCAAGCCATGATAAAAGAATTGATATTTTGCATAAATTTTTGAATAAGACGAATGGTCAAACTTGATGTCAAAAAAGTCAAACGTCTTATAATTTGGGATGGAGGGAGTATATATATATATATATAAAGCATAGCCGGATAATTCTGAAAAGGGACAACTGTTGAAAAGAAAGCCATTTCTCACTGTAAGTGCTTTGAGGAAATGTCTCAGTGGCTTACTTGAAGCATCAGGTGTTCCTATTTCACATCCAGAACCCAATTCATTTAGAAAAATGTCCTGCTCCATGGCAAGCTGATCATGCAAGCCATGTCTGCAAGCATTGGAGAAGTTTTGCCGCATCAGTTCACTCTCCAACTGCTGTATTTTCGATATGTCGCCCTTCAAGAGGTCCATGTCCTGATAATGACAAGAACAAAAGAGATTGTGGTCAGATGGTATAAAAGAGTGAGTATAAATCCTTTTAGGGCATATAGATGTAGTTACACTCACTTGGTCGTTATCAGCATTTTCAATATCATCCCATGATTTTCCATTCCTCATGGATTCAATCTTCAGCATCAACTGATCCCTTTCCAACTGTGTCAAAGTTGAATAAATGGAAGTAATAAATTTATCATTCCAAGGTGATATGTCAGAAGCGATTTTCATGTCTAACTGGTTAGCTCCTGCACTATAAATTAATTGCATATGATTACCAAAGAGAAATTTTACACAAGAAGACTGAGATCATAGGGCATATATCGAGCTAAGAGATTACATCACAAATCCAGCACTTTCGAACAGAACAAAAAAATGATAGATTGACAGATACCTGAGCAGCCCGTGCCCGCTTTGCCAACTGCTCTCGTGACAATTCCCTTTCCTTAAGTTCATTGTTAAGCTCAGAATTCTTTAGCTCAAGAAGAGAGACCTTTTTCTTCAGCAACGGAAGACACATGAAACAAAATTAGGTCACAAAATCAACTGGTTGGACCAGCCAGTCAAGACAAGACAAACCCACCTGAAGTTCTTCTAACGCTGCATTCCCACTGTATCTCAGCTGCTCCAGCTGGCTCCTCAATTTTTGCATCTCTGCTGTAGCTGGATTACAGTTTACCACTGCTTTGTTTTGAATGTTGCGTGCGCGATTCGCATATTTGAGTGTATTTATGGTTTCTTCTTTATTATATCAGCAGGGCTAATGCATGCTGCATGAAAAGAGTAGCAAAGCATGATTTAAGTGCCTAGGATATATGTCTGGAAAAAAAATATAGACCTACCAATCATGACAGTCTTGTTGTTGCCTCCTAGAGAATCCTGCAAGAACGATTTATGCTTTGAGACAAGTCCAAATGCATATCCAACAAACAGAGGCATTTGCAAGCCTAAAACAGTCCATAGGTCCATGAATATGGCACTACCGCACTAAATAATATTATCCTAAGGAAATTCAAATGATGAGCTGAATTGGCATGGAAATAAGTGCTGAAACATTACATTGCATTACATTACTATGAGCATAAGAGCCCTCACCTGTAGAAGACGGGTTAATTTGCTATCCCGGTATGGTACAAATGCCCTTTCTTTCCTTTTCTTTTCGTCGCCTAATGCACTTATAACATTGCCAAGAGCTAGAAGGCCTTTATTTATGTGTATCCCAGTGGACATGAAATAGACAACAATCTTATAACCAGTTGCACAATTATCTGATGAACTAAACCAACATGTACAAATGTTTGGTGAGCCTCAATCACCTTCTTTAAGCCTAAGTCCATCTGCTCCAGTATGTTTAGCCCTTTCAGAACCAGCAAGATCAACTAGGTGAAACTTTGATGATAGTATATCATAATCACTGCTGGCTGACTTGTCAGATGTACCAGATGTTCTCTTTTGTTCAACGCATATTGTAAAGATGGCATGAGAGCGACTACAGATAAGCAGCACCGTCCAAATAAGAACATTATTAGAATACACAACAAATATAGTGAACAAACAGACAGAACAGCAATTTACTCTGCACTAATGGAACTTGAAGAAAGAAAACACATGTATGATGTATGTACAGCGTACCTCGACTGCCTATTCATGTTTGTGCTTGCTGTTGCACGCAATGATAACCCACGTGTCAAATATGACGCCATTTCTTCTTTTGACTTCACCTCAGCCTCTGTGACACCAGCAAGGGTTATGCCTCCAGTTGCAGTCTCTCAAATATGAATCGGCACTCTGCCAGGTGCTGATGCTTTTGCCATAGAACCTGCACCAAGTCTTACAGCAGCTTGATTTGCATCGAGCAAATCAAAAACATCTTCCTTGAATATCTGAAATCCATAGCAGCACACCACAGAATGATAACAAGCTAAGAGCCTCTGGTACAAATAAGAAAGAGACAAGTGCCACTAGGTATCTCACCTCAATAAAAGACACTCTTAAGTAAAAACTCTGAGCCATCCTTTGCAGTGTCAACTTTTCTAAATATTGTATCCATAACTTGAGGAATTATCCCTCCAGAGTTGCCTTCACCACTTAAGTCAGTACCCATTGTGTATGTCTTGCCAGAACCGGTCTACAGTTGTCAAAGGAAAGTGACTTAGTTAACCAAATAATCATGAAAAAGACAGTCATCTAACAAAACACTGGCAACTTCATCATACAAAAGAAATGCACCTGGCCATATGCTAGAACAGTGGCATTGTATCCGCTGAACAATGCGTCAATCAAGGGGTGCACGCATTGCTCAAATATTAATGATGATGAAGGGCCCGAGCTGCCATAGACGTGATCAAAGGCGAAGGCATGGGGCCCAATTTGAACCTGAAACAGCACAGAAACAAATGATCATCTGTCTGAACTTACAAGCCATTTCAAAAATGTATACCTGGCAAAGAGGCATATGCAGAGCTTATATACGTTTGGAATCTGATTCAACAAGTACATTGTAATTTCTACTACGAAATTATTTAATACTACTGTAGAAAAGTCACAAAATCAGCAAATACGATGGTCCTGAGCATAAAAAATCCTCCACTGGACATCTTCAGCACCTATGTAAGAGAAATCAGCAAATTATTTTATACAAGCGATGCTGACGAACGCATCAATTGCAAGTCCCGAAAACATCTAGTTTTCACCAGCAAACCAATCCAATCAGGCACAACAAATGGGTACCTGCGGTTCGCCGGGCGTGACAGTGACGCAATCCGTGGAGCCATCCTGCAGCTCAACCGTGATGAGCGGCCTTATGTTGACGGCCACCTTCACGCTGTCCTTCTGCCGTTCTGCGGATGCGCGGCCGCCGCCTCCGAGGTCTCCATCGGAACCCTAACCACAAATTCGCCAGACTGATCAGACCAACACCAGAGAATACCTTAAAATCGCCCCCAAAATGCGGGGGGGGGGGGGGGGGGGGGGGGGGGGGGGGGGGGGGGGGGGGGGGGGGGACTCACCTCAAACCGGCGGATCGGGCCGGATTGGCGACGCCGTGCGACATACAACGCGAGCTGCACGTGGGTTGCTGGTTCGAGATGCGGCGAGCCTAGCTAGGTTGGGGATCGATCGCCCTAATTTTTTACTATTCGACCTTTTTCTTTTTTTGAAAAAATTTACGTATAGAACCTCGGACGAAGTAAACTCAACTTTTGCACCCTGGGGTCGACGCCATGGCGTCGAGGTTACACGTCTCGACGTCGTGACTCACGGCGTCGAGCTTCGTGGGCCTATTTAACGAGGCAGATGATCTAGCAGACAGTTCGACGCCGTAGATCACGGCGTCGAGCTCGGTTGACTTGCTGGATTGTGCCGTTGTTTGCAAGACACGTGTGGAAATCGTATTTCTGGGGATCGATCGGACCACGCATGTACTTCACGTTAATTACTCACACATGCGCGCACTGCACGCATCTGTACTGTACACTTGCACGCATCCGGACTGCACACTTGCACGCATCCGCACGCACTTGACGTTTATTAATCAACTTGCACTTCTTTACAGTCACACGACACACAAAGCTATATACAAGATTATATATATATATATATATATGTGTGTGTGTGTCATGCCCGATTGGGTGCGTGCATGGTGGCACATACGTTCGGCGGACACATTTTCGCTGTGACGACGCCACTGGTCTATCGCCACGCGACATGCATGGCTGCCCTGCCGCGCACGCCGTGTCGTGTCGGTCTCCTCGTCGTCGTCCTTGCGCAGGCCAAGTAGAGTAGTATTGTAGGGCCCTGGCTGGCCCCTGGCCGAGTAGAGTAGTACGTAGCGTGGAGTCATAGGGCAGTGTATATGTATAGTGCTATGATTGTACAGGTGTCATCGGCTTCGGCATGTATGCCGGCCATGTACATCTGGCCGTACGTGCTGGTGGCTGTCGTCCATCCGCAACAGTCTCAGCGCACAGTAATAGGGACCGGTGGTGCACCCACCCAGTAATAGGGACCGGTGGTGCACCCACCCAGCCTAGCCAGCTAGGGCTAGCTTGCGGCCGGTACTAGTACACTGCGCCTAGCTAGAGGTGTACGTGCATATACGCATGGCGTGGCACGTCGGCCGATGTATACCACTGTACGTATGTGCAAACAGAGTGACTATAGCGTCTTCGTCCTGGCCCTAGCTTTTACCTATTCTACTTGTCGTTGTTTAGTACATACGTTTGGTAACTTTCTATAAAAGTTTTACGACAACGAACGAACGTCGGGATGTAATAAACATGAGAAACAAAAAGAATCAAAGCATATATATTACATTAATATATAATTACTAGTAAATTACTAGCTCCAACATCGATAATCTCGCAAAAATCATCATAGTATTGTTGGCTGTAGTAGGAGGGGCACTAGCTACAGGTGATGAGAGGACCAGGGAAAAGACTATTATTGCCCAATGCAACTTAACACCAACCCACCTCCCCTCACTTAATTAAATTGCAATCAAAATGGAAATACCGGCAAGTTAAAGAAAAGTTCTCTATGTGTTGGAGGAAAAAGGGGAACAAGTTGAAAAGCCGTTTTTTACGGCTTCCGAACATGTCATTATATTCACGTTCTATTTCTATCTAATTATCAACTGATTTTACAGCTTGGTCATATGGTAGCAGCTTAATGGATCACCACCACCTAACAACTATTGATTACTATTACAAATTGAGATGGCGGGGTTTGATCTAAAGTACTACTCCTATACACTACTAGCTAGTGAAGCCCCCAACAAAGTAATAAGATGAATCCAAGCTCGACGCCGTAGATCACAGCGCCGAGCTTGACGCTGTGATCTACGGCGTCGAGCTGTCTGCCAGATCATCTGCCACGTCAAATAGGACCACGAAGCTCAACGCCGTGAGTCGCGGCGTCGAGACATGTAACCTCGACGCCATGAATCATGGCGTCGACCCCCAGGGTCCAAAGTTAAGTTTACTTCGTCCATGGATCTAAACGTGATTTTTTTTAAAAAAAAAAGAGTTAAATAGTAAAAAAAAAATAGGATCGATCGCCCCTCGAGGAGGGAGAGGGAAGGAACTATTTATGGCTGGGCGGCCCAACTATTCGGACGGCTCGTGTTCCGTTAGACTATCCGTTGCTCTCTCACGGGTCATGGCGGGAGCTGAGTATATGTGCGAGTACCGTGTAGTACTTCTTCCTTGTACGTATGCATCTCTCGCTTACCAATAGCTCGCACCTCGCCTCTCTCTTGCACTATCCTCGCAGCTGACGGTGATGGCAAAGGACAAGCCGGAGAAGGCTCGAGTGCAGGTGAGGCAGCAGGCTGTGCACGGCCGATGCATGCAACGGCAAGCGTGCTCGAGCATTTCGTATTCGTACCATCCACGAGCTGCAGCTGGCGAAGGCGAGAGCTCGGCCGCGCGCGAGCGTTCCGTGAAGCCGTCGCGATCATGAGCCAAAGTGAAGCTGCCGATGTCGATCATGGCGCCGACTCCGACAGCGTTCGGTACATTCCCGACTCACTGGCCGGCGACACGACTCATCCGAGGACGCCGACGAAGAAGCTAGGATTGCTGCGTTATAGCTGCTGAAAAGGAAAAGGATAAGAAGGCATGCGCAATCGTTGGTGCTGAGATATTTAAAATTGTTTTTCCTAATTTTCCTGAGTTGCATAATTGACGATGGAAAATGATAAATGGTGTACTCTTGATTTTTTTTATATGTAATCGGTTACATGCAGTTCAGTACACCATTATGTAAACCTCTAAGCTTTTGCTAAGCTATGCATTAATGAAATTCAATGCATCTTGACAAATTTCCTTGTCTACTTGTAGCCTCACAAGAAGTGCACCAATTCTCTCCAACGTTCCCTTCTTCGTATGCGGGACTGCATAATGTTGTCCTCCTTTTTCACGCATAATCTCTCTTATATGCATGCTTGTAGCGTAAAGAATACATGGTTTGACCTGTCCACCGGGTATTCTAGATAAGCTTTAATCACATTAGATTCAACTTCTTGGATGTTTGACGGTGATGGCTTTTCAAACAATATGCCTGCAACGTTGCAAAAAAGCCTAGATCCAAAAAATTAAGATCCGGAGAATTGAGTGGCTGACACATTAAATCTCACCCATCTTCTCATGCAACACGGCAAAATTCTAGATCATCCACTGCAATACGACACATTAGCCAAGATTCCTATGCATTCAACAATGCAAGTAGAGTAACCAAGATTAGTTTTTTTCTCAAATAAAAAGAAAAACTAATTATCATACCTCTCGGTCTATTGGGACTTTTCCTCTTGGCTGGCACCAATGTAGTGAAGGGGAAATCCCTATTTTACTATCAAATGTGCATACGCCGTTCTCAGACCTTGGTTAGGCTGTCACCCATAGAAACATCACCTTTTCAATGAAATTTTTGCTCTTTACGGATCTTAGAGGGATTTGTTCTCCGGGCGCTAGGTAATATATTTGGTTTTTCTTTGTTCTATAAAACCATTTCTCATCTATGTAAATGACGTTGTATAGAGATTTGAAAGTTGGGTCATCTGGGAGGTTAAGGCTGTCAAGCATATGTGTGCAAAATCGCACTCGTTTCCAGAGGCGGAACCAGGGGGCAGTAGGGGTCGTGGCCCCCACCCAAGCATAGTAGATTTATTTAATGCCTATATAAATATTTGAATTTATAGCATAAAAATACCAATTTTCATTCATTTTTTAATTAAAATATTATGATTTTGGTTATAAATAGTGTAAAAAAAATTAAAACATGGTTGAAATATATAATTATGTATATTTTATCACACTAAAAAAATATGATTACATTTATTCAGCCCCCTTAATCAAAATCGCTGGTTCCGCCACTGATGAACTTTATGGCATTTGTGTGGCGCCTAAACTTTCCTCCTTTTAGACGCTTATGCAATGTGCTCTTTGGCATATGCAAGGCATTGGCTAGGTCACGGATAGTATGACGTTGTCTAAGTGGAACATCTTTGATGACATTAGGATCAAATGACAATTTTTTTGCGGCCATAGTTTGTTTTTCCTTATTGGATGCGAAAGCTTGAATTCCATCACCTTTTCGTCCATCTTGCCATACGTGCCAGACCTCTCAGGTCTGTTTGGTTTTCCCTTGCTAAATTGTAGTAGCTAAACCATAGATAAGTCACTGGATGTTTGGTTTGGATGACTAAAAGATGTTTTTTTAGTTAGGGTGTTTGGTTCTAAAGTGACTAAATAGGACTAAAAAATAAGGTTTAGACATTTAGTCCCATTTAGCAACATCCTTGTGACTAGTTGGCTAAAGCTCATTTAATTTCATTTAGTCATAGCGTTTGAGTGAAAAGTAGCTAAATGAAACTAAACTTAGCTGACTAAAATTTAGCAGGGAAACCCAACACCCTCTCAGTGGCACCCCATATCATTAGCAACAGACTTCGCCGCTCCCTCTTTCAGCATACCTGGTGCTGATCTTTCTAAGCACATGGCATACAAGATCCTTTTAATATCAGGAGGGTAGTACCGCCGCCTCTTGATATTGACAGGAGTGACTTGCATGCGACATGCACCTGCAGCGAAAAAAATGTTTCCTGGCTCAGTACGTGCATGCGACATGGTTTACATGCAGAAACTCAGAAAGCTTGTGCTCGGAAAATAAAACACTGCGCGACAATAAAACTTGCGAGGATTACTGTACTGAGTAGCGTAAATAAAACTTGCTCGGAAAATAAAACACTGCGCGAAAATAAAACTTGCGAGGACTACCTGCTCCTTGGTATCTGTGAAGAGAGCACAGCTGCAACGACGATATGTTTTATTTTTTATATCATAAACAGAACGTTTTATTTTTTATCTAGTTTATAGAAGGAAAAAGTCTAATTGACCCCCCCAACTATAAGGGGTAGTCTAGTTTACCCCCCGAACTATGAAATGGTCTAATTTACCCCCTGAACTTTGCAAAACCGGCCAAATCACCCCCTCGGGCGGTTTTGGGCGGTGGTTTTGCTACAGTGTCAGCGGTTTTGCTACAGTAACAGCTGTTTTGTCTTTTTCTTTTTTATTTATTTCGTCTGAATCTTTGAAAAATCATAGTAACTCACAGAAAAATCATAAAATGGAAAATTCAATTTTGTTGGACTCCACATGAGTAGATCTACACAGTGAATATATAATATAGTATGCTTTAGTACAAAGTTTTTGCTGTAAATTTTGATCTATTTTTTTCTGTAATTAATTTGAATAATTCATACAACAAAAATTTTGTACTAAAGCATACTATATTATATATTCACTATGTAGATCTACTCATGTGGAGTCCAACAAAATTGGATTTTCCATTTTATGATTTTTCTGTGATTTACTATGATTTTTCAAAGATTCAGACGAAATAAATAAAAAAGAAAAAGACAAAACCGCTGTTACTGTAGCAAAACCGCTGACACTGTAGCAAAACCACCGCCCAAAACCGCCCGAGGGGGTGATTTGGCCGGTTTTGCAAAGTTCAGGGGGTAAATTAGACCATTTCATAGTTCGGGGGGTAAACTAGACCACCCCCTATAGTTGGGGGGGTCAATTAGACTTTTTCCTTTATAGAACAACGTATTAGGGCAGTCACAATGTGTTTCTATACCTATTAATTAACATATATACACTACATATAGAAACCGTGTCACAATGGATAGTTTCTACAGAATAATTTTTTATCCAATCACATATATTCTCTCTTTATTCTCTACCGATCACGTCCCTCCTTCACGTCTTCATTCTTGTGTAGACATGGTTTCTAACATAGACGCGGTTTCTATGATTTTTGTTCTCTCTCTTCAATAACTACCTTGCCATATCAGCAAAACACTTAGGTGATAGCACAATTAAGGTATATAGAAACTATGATACATGATTTCTGTATTGGAAGTGCCCTTAACAAACACAATACCAAATAAATACATTGTTGAGATATGTTTTGTTAGATTTAATAAACTAATTTGATATCGTAAATTATTGTGTTTTTCTATAAATTTAGTAAAATAGAGAAGTTAGGATAAAGTAAAAAAAAGGAAATTATATGTTGATAATGTCAGTCTCAATAGGAGGTTTTATCAACATTGTTGCCAAGACGTAATAGCATTGGTAGGTGGGAATGAAACATGCTCTCTCAATGTACACTTTCATTTTACTGTTTCATAGACTTTTTACAACATTTAATTTTTTAAGGTGTTGTGATCGATTGTGTCACATGAACTATGTACTAGCCATTATCTCCACTCTATTTCATCGTTCTCTCCTTCCTCTGCCAACGACAGCAACCCATGCGCCAGCCAAATTCTCTGAAATTGCTCTACCTCTCTTCAATTCCTTAAATCCACGTATATGGCTTAAGCTTCTGATTCTTTTCCTAAATATTGCATTGAGCAATTTCGACAGGAAGCCATCTTCCCATCGAAGTTCAAGTCGGCTCCGCCGTAGCTACCGAGCATACCGTGCAGTGGACCGGCGAGGAGGAGCCCGGTGCGACGCGGCCGAGGTAGCAGCCATGGTCGGAGACCCTGCAGAGCTAGCAGCCATGGTCGGAGACCCTGCGGCGGAGCTAGCAGCCATGGCCAGAGACCGTGCAGTGGACCACGCCGGGCTCCTCCTTATCATGGTCGGAGATCGCAGTGCTTCAGGAGCAAGCGTGTGTCAACAGTCAACACTCTACGAGCCCCGCGACCTAGCCTCCGCCACCTAGCGCCGACCGGGCCGCCTCCGCCCTCCGGCAGTCCGACGCGGCGGCGCCTCCCCGACTCCTCGGCGAGCGGGAACACAGCCAGAACAAGGGGCGGCCCGATGGGTAATCTCGGTCTTGGCCGTATCGCCGACGCCACCGCGTGCCTCATACTCATACGTCCCCGTCCGGCGTGGATGAGAACCGCGCATGACGGCCGCACTGGATCGGGTGAAACGAGAGAAACGGTCTCAACGGAGGTTTCGTCTGATTTCCAACATGTCACGTCATTTTATGTTCATAAAACGCTCATGACATCCGCATTAAGACTAGCCTAAGGATACTTTTAATGAAATATTAATGATGATTTCTATCTCTCTTAATTACCTTCTAGCTAATCAATTTGTTGATGTGGCAAAAGAGTTAACTTAGAGAGAGTAGAAAAAGGGAGAAACGGATTCTATTTCTACCAAAGAACCGAGTCCTCACGTGGATCAAGACTCAAAGAATCCAGGCAAAAAGCGCTGGGAAGAAACAACTCGTTTCTATCCACCTCCGTCCAGATCCCCTGCTCTCTGCTAAGCACGCCGCCGCGAAAACCATCGCACGTGAAGCACATTGCCGCGTGCTCCCATGTTACCCCTGCCTGTATGCTCTTCCTGCCCATGGTGAGTTCGAGTTCCAGGAAAGGCATTGCTGCCCGTGCCGCTGCAACATCTACTCCGCCCGCCGGTCTTGAGGATTTGAGCCGATGGTGCTCCAACCACCGGGATGCTGCACGTAGTTGTCAAGCCGCTGGTGTTCATGTTGTCCGTACTGCTACTGTGCTACAACCTACAGTCGGTGCTCAAGCTCTGGCATTGGGGCTTCCTTCGTGGTGTTCCCTTCACCTGGTGCTCCATCCGTTGGGGCATGGCGCTGCCTAGTCTGAACTCTTGCTTTTCTATTGTTCAAGTCTCGCCGTCGTTGCTGCTCGGGCGGAGGTTGATGTCGCTTTGGTCTCTCCTCTAAGCAGATGCTTTGCTGTTGTGAGTGTGATGGGCCTCCCCATTTGCGAATACTTTGCCGCTTCGATGGTTGTCGTCTTTGGTAGATGCTTTGTCGTCGTGCTGTAGTTTTGGCGGATATTTGGCCGTCGTGGTCTATTCTCTAGCGGATACTTTGCTGCTATAGTCATACTGACTCCCTTGGCGGATACTTTATCGTCGACGTTGCTTGGTCTTCCCCAGGTGGATACTTTGCCGCCACTGTTGTTGGAAGCTCGTCTTGTCACCTTTGCGGTCCCGCTACAATACTGGTTACAAATGTGTTGTTTGTTGTCTTCATGTATTAAGCCCAGTCAGTTAGGTTTTTGAGTTGGAGGGTCCACCACCTTGTGTTTTCTTGTTGTTTGTTTGTGCCTCTAAGATTTCGCTGGAGATATAAGGATTACTTGCGAGTCCTATGTGTCGGTACCAACAGTATAGGGGTACCCATAATCAACGATAAAAAAGAGCGAAACACTTATACACCAACACAGCAAAGCTAAAAAACGGTAGACGATACACCTCGACCACGTTCCGATTCGCACGAGACCGGCTCGACGGAAGTCTCGACCGCGCTCCGACTCCGACTCGTACGAGGCACCCTCGGCAGGACGCCTCGACCGCATCGCGATTCGTACGAGGCTCGCTCGACAAGGTATCCCGACTACCAGCAGACTCCGACTCGCACGACCCCGGGTCGAATCGCTCGACCCATCTTACCCACCTACTCTGAGTCAAAAGTCAGAACATTTAATGCAACTACCTACTACCCCCCACCACCATGGCTACAGCTGCGATCGACGTGGGAACAACACCTGTGTCAGTCCTCACTTTTTTACCGCCCATCCCGGGATGGGAGGTGAAAACCTGTCAGTATGCACGCCTTACCGCGCACTGTTTCACCACCGACCACCCTCGAGGAAGGATACGACAAGGTCCGTACCCTACAATCTCAGGGATTCGGCCTTATCCGCTCAGCCTCGATCTAGCCTCGACCCGACCTCGACGCCCATCACCGGTCAGCAAGAAAGAAGAACCGACGTGGCATAGGACTCCAGGTCTTTTCACCGTCTCCTCCCCAACGTCATCACGGTGCCCGGGGATGGCCAGCCATTCCTGAGGCACGTTGCTACAGCCACCTCCACAGGGATCGACAAAACTTCACCTCAAGGCACCCCCGGCGTCCCGGCCTCCTCTTACGCTATAAAAGGGCAGGCCAGGGCTCTACAAGGGGACACGAAGCAAGAGGCAAGTCAGCCAAGTGCTAGCGAGCAAATGCACCCAACTCAGAGATCAACATCTCAAGCAACCACCCTTGTACTCCTTTTCTCCCTTTGAGACTTGGGCTCGGCGCCCTCTCTCTCACAAGCTTGTAACCCCTACGCAAGCACCTCGGTGCAAGGAAATATAAAACTCTCCCCTCCCCGCTGGACGTAGGGCCTTCTTTTGCCCGAACCAGGATAAACCTCCGTGTATTTCCTTTGCATCACCATCCAGGATAGGGACACGCAGCACTCACTCATCGGCTTAGGACCCCTACGGGACCAAACACCGACACTATGTAACTTATTAAAACTCTACTTCTGCTTAATACGGGCCTTAGAGTACGGTTGTGAAAAAAAAAGTCTCCGAATATCAAAGATGGTACTAAGTATAAGAAGTTTTAGTATTGATTTGTGGCCACATGATGCTACATGTATCCTTGTTACAATTGATCAAGCTCTCTTTATGAAATATGCATAAGGCTATTAATTCTTTCTAGTTTTAGAAACTGTTATACAAACTATGCATTGGAGGGTTAGGTCTACATTAGAATTTATTATTCTAGGAAACTGACTCTCGAAACTATGCACTGGGACTACCGTAAGGCATGCACAATGTGAATGGCTCATTTGACAATAGATGTCAGGTCTGATTTAGGTGGTATTAGTCGCACCAAAATAAACAAGAATTCCCTATTTAGCATCGGAATATGACATGTTTCCTTATTTAGCACCGAAAGGTAAAATCTTCTCAATATAGCATTGGGTTTATTTTTGGTTCCCTATATAGCACTGCCGTTAGATTTGGCCTCTAACACCATCAACTATGAGTGGAAAAGACCATGTTACCCCTGTTTTCATGTGCAGCCACATCACTGTGTTAACAGTTAAATTTTCTTGCACAAATTTTTTTTGACAATATCATTTTATTACAAAATTAAACATTTTTTTGACAATACAATTTTTTTTGGACCATGAATATTTTTTGGTAGTATAATTTTTTGCACAGATTATTTATGACAATTCTTGATGTACGTTTGGTACAGTAAAAATTATTATTTTCCACAAAATTGTACAACCATAAATAATATGCACAAAAAATGTACCGCCAAAAGATTTTCCTGGTCCAAAAAGTTGTATTTCAAAAAAAATATGTAATAAAATATCATTGTTAACATGTTGATGGTGCTATAGATGAAACATGGGTAAAATGGTCTTTCCTCCTCATAGTTGACGGTGTTAGATGCCCCATCTAACGGCAGTGCTATATAGAGAACAAAAAATAAACCTGATGCTGTATTGAGAAGATTTTATCTTTCGATGCTAAATGAGGAACCATGTCATATTCCGATGCTAAACGAGGAACAATGGCTATGTTAGTTCTTGGCTAGCTTCTCTCCCTCGCACATTGGCAGAAGATTGAGATTTCTTTATTCTTCTAAGGTGCATCTCAAGCTTGAGGTTGATTTTAAAGATTTTTTTTACTTTAGGTGTATTATTGATACAATGGCTAAGATGCATCGCCGTTGTAGCTTTAAATGCTTAAGCTTAGATTTCTCAAATATTGTAATTGCCCTAAGGTTATTTAGGGTCTGTTTGGTAGAGCTATGACTCCAGACAAAACAGATTTGGTTGTGGCTTCACATGTAGAGCAGATTCACTTGGGAGCTGAAGCCATTTTTAGACCGTTTGGCAAAACAGTTTCGCCCGGTGGTTCAAAACGATGAAATGTCCATAATACCTGTTTTCTTTTCTTTTTCCTTTTGTTTTCCTTTTTCCTTTCCTTTTTCTTTTCTTTTCTTTTCTTTCCCAACCTTATCTGCTCACCACTCATACAGTCACACGTACGAACCGCATCTCTTCAACCTTATCTCCACCCTCCACGCCCGCGGACGCATCGCATCTAAGCCGGCGCCGGCTCCGCCCACCATGCCGGCTCGCTCCTCCACACCCGCTCGTCCGTGCCCTACCATTGCGGCCGCACCCTCGTGCGCCTCTGCGGCCAGCCATTCTCGCGCTGGCTCCGCTCGTCCCTGAGTGGCCGTCTCCGCCTACTCCCCTTGCTGGACGTCCCTTCCCGTGCCGACTGTGCCTCCCGACGTGCTCACGTGCCTCCGCAAGGGCAAAGACGACCATGGCTGTGCTGGGGCCACCAGTGCTAGGCGAAGCCGATCGAAGCTAGTATTTTTTGCTCATATTCTCTTTCCTCGCTTGTCTCAGCGCGTTTTCAAGAGATCCTCATAGGGAGCTCTTTCGGTTTTCGGTGTTTGGTTGTGGGAGCCGTAAAATAGCTTCAGGAGCCGGTAGAGAATCTCTACCAAACAGCCCCTTATAGTACGTACACTATAGTGTCCCTCCGTCCATAAAAGAATGCAATCTCACATTTCAAGAAGTCAAACAATTTTAACTTTGACTAAAATTATATTAAAATGTACTAACATTCATGAGACAAAATAAGTATCATTAGAATAGTTATAAAATATATTTTCGTAATAAATTTATTTTGAGGCATAAATTCTAATACTATTTAGTGTAAACTTGGTCAAAGTTAGGCTGATTTGACCAGCACGTTTTCAATTATTGCATTCTTTTCAGGATAGAGGGAGTATTAATTAAAGAACGGGTTTGCAGTTACAGTACATTAGTGAATCTTTCTTTATACAAATAACTAAAATCGTGGTAATAGTTATTATACCATTATAATATTTTTAATTTAAATCTATGCTATGGTCTCAAATGATGGCATTCCTTTTATTGTTTCTGGTTTAGGGGCCATCGAGATCCCTCCAGTTTCATTAACCCTTTTACAGTGTCGCTATAAACGTCTCGTTTGGTTTCAGCTGTATGTGGTTAAGAATCTCTAACTTTGGATTCAGCTCTTAATCACTTTCCCATTTTTAAATATGATTCTCAGCGTATCAAGCGGTTCTGTTATTTTTCTTCTTCTCGTTTTGTAGATCATTGAGAGAATTTCCTAGGGTTCCTTTCTTTTCAATATTTTTCATTTCACGATTATTACGAATTTATGATGCCCTCAGCAGTCGGCGGTCCTGTGTTTTTTTTATATGTGAAGGTTGATATATTAACTCAGACATGGAGTACCAATGCTACCGCATTATGGTGTCAGTATGGCTTTCATCCTTAGCGACAGAAATTAGATACACGCGCAATGAGTAGACATCCTTAGGCTTTCCTACTTGGCGTCGTGTGGGGTCTTTTGGTTTTTCTATAGAGAAATTTTAGAGTAGTTGGAAAAAATATGGACCATCCAATAAGAGGTATCAATGTAAAAATACTCAGAAGTACTAAATAAGTAAGGGCGGTACCAAAATTAATGGGACCGGTACTAAAATAGGTGGGCCGCATATAGTTTTTTATTACTTTGTTATGTCATTTTGTAATCTTCGTCGAGGGTAAAATTGGAATTTGCTATCCGGATCATTGCTGGACCTGCGGCCGTCTCCGCCCACCAGACCGCTCACGCATCCCCGGAGGCCACGGCACAGGGCAGCCAAGGAGCGGTGGCCTCGTGCGCAGCTCAGCTTGGCGTTCCTGCACACACGGGCACCGATGCTGATGCTGCGCTGGCCACGCTCCACTCCTAGGCTCCTGCAAGTCTGGAAGAGTTGTGCCTCTCGTTCAACTCCGGCAAGGTAAGACATGTTCGCACTCTCGGAATTCGATCTAGACTACGCCGTACTAGCACAGCTGGGAGCTGAACGGAAGCTAAGGAAACACACGAGCAGAAGGAACGCTAGGCCGAGCTTGCAGGTCACTAGATTCTTGATCTTGCCATGATCCCGTCGTTCTGCGCAGGTAGCCGCCGCAGCCCGCCCCTTGCTGTTCTTGACCGTTGTCGAGCGAGAGCTTTACCTTGCCGTTCTTGACCATTGTCGAACGAGAGCTTTAAGAGATTGAGCAGTTGATGAGCTGCACCAGGATTGTTCCGGCGAACTCGTTGATGGAGAGCGCGCGTCAGTTCACTGATCTGGGGCAGCGAGCCCAGCCAGTCCGAAACCGCCCCTGACAGACGGTTGTGGCTGAGGACGACGAGGCTGAGCTGCTTGCACTATGCGAGCATCGCCGGGATGTTGCCGGTGAGCGCATTGCTTGACACGTCTAGCAACGTCAGCGCGGCGATGCCGCCGAGCGACGGCAGAATCGGTCGGCAGAGCATGATGCAAATAATTACCAGTATATCCTTAATAATAAAAATCAAATTTTGTAAGTAATCTTTCTCAATTAAGTGACTAGAAAATAGAAACAACGAAAGTACCTAGAAGTACTGTAGTACTTTGCCAACCACCGTAAAAGCCCTCTTTTCTGTATGTATAACTAGACATCAAGTACTCCACTGAAGAGATGTATCATCGTGTACGTATTTATTTTGTTGTTGCTTAATTAACACTCACTATTATGGTTCGAAATGAAGCCGGCTGCACATGCTGAGTTTGGTGGAAAGCAGCAACAGCAGCAGCATTGAGAGCTGTTTTTCGTCAGATGCGACTGCTATTCATGGAATCGTACATCAAATGCCTCCGAGTATAAAACCCTTATACAGATTGAGATTAATTTGCGAGACGAATCTATTGAACCTAATTAGTCCGTGATTTGACAATATAATGTTACAGTGAATCTACAATAAACATGTGCTAATGATGGATTAATTATAGATTCGTCTCGCGAATTAATCACACTTCTGTAATTAGTTTTATGATTAGCTCATGTTTAGTCCTTCTAATTAGTATCTGAACATCTGATGTGATACATACTAAAATTTAGTCACTAGAACCAAATAGGCCCGCAGTGATGTTCAGAGTAGCGCAGGACAGTTATCCAAGACTAATCTCGCTTTGACATTTCTCACTTAAAGTAACCACTTCGCTTGCTAATCACTATCATAGTGTCATAGGCTCATGGCGGCCTCATGGGAATCGGGTAGTCTTCTGCCGACGACATTGGATTGTTGTGGCTTCGCCAGCGGCAAAGATTGGACCACGATGCATGGCTGGCGTTCGATTCCTTGATGTAGCTGATCTCCTGGTCCATTTGGAAGGAGGGGAACAACATGACGTTCTCGAGAGCGGTGGCGGGAACTCAAGAGCTGTTCTAGAATGTGGTGCGTGAGGCGGAGGAGTGGGTTTAGGCCGGCTTCAAGACGCTCGCCGTTGTCTACCTGATTTGGTTGCGAAACACCTTTGTTATGTAACAAGTACAGTGCTAATCCCGTAGTTAGGTGTTCTGCGTGTGGTTACGAAGGCTCTTCGTCAGCGTGATCGCGCAAAGGTGTATCGGAAGTTATTTTTCTTTTAATGAAAAACAGGTGAACATCCCGATCGCGAAAAAAAAGAATCAGGTAGTCCTCGAATAAAACATCCAGGAAAGAGGCGCCTCAGCTAACTCTATTGCGTGGCTTTGCACTTTTCTGAAATATTAGCTGAAAATCCCTGCACAATGTTGTAGTAATATAAGAAACTATTGTATATATTTTGTAATCTTGGTGATGCATCAAAAAAAAAAGACGGTAACGTTTCTCTTTTGCTTTCAGCCTTCTGTGATTGCAAAAGGTGGGTTTTGGTGGTCTAGTAATTGACTAACTAGCCAAAGTTAAGTGCGTTTGGGTGGCAAGCTTAAGTCGGCAAGGTTGGAGGCGCCAAGGCTTTGTTTCATCCTAGCAAAGTTTTTTTTTTTTTACGTCCTAGAGCGAAGTTGCTATAATGGTCCTGTTCTGAGTTTTGACCACAGAAGAGAAAGCCAGATCTCACCCACTTGGGCTGGAAGAGAAGACGGGCTGCTAGGTGGGCTGGGCCAAACTCCGGTTTTGTTTGTGGAGTGGCACCGCTGCACTGCACACCTTACAGATGGAGTGGCACTAGTTTCTCAAAAACAAGATGGAGTAGCAATATATTCTAGTGACACCCCGTACCATGATTAGGTAATTCATCACTGCACAGGCCAATAATGAAGTGGGGGCAGTACGTCATCTAACTCCAGTGCTTGGCACAAGCATATGAACGGCACTCGACTAATAAGGTCACGGCCTAATTAACCACCCCTCTGATCGCTTGCCTCCTCACCAACCAACAGGCCCCAGTACAATCAGCAGCATAGATTACTAGCTCTCCACTCCATTAGGACCATCACTAAAGAGAGAAGAAAAATGGATCTCACTGAGGTGAATGAATAATACACTGACTCCTTTTCAGCTGGTCCACCGCCACCAGTCTCACAAAGATTAAACAAGTGTGCATGGCGAGTTCGCCATCATGTATCCGATGCTCCGGTCACGAAACCGCGGAACCCAACAAAAGTGTGGCAAATAATTGGTGACGGGCGGCACTTGTTAACTCGATCGAGTGCTTCGTGTGGGTGCCATTGTGGTCACGCTCACGCCTTTGGAAGGATGCACGCACGCGGCACCAATCAAATCCATCGACTACTAGCTAGTAACTAGCTAGGCCCTAACAATCAAGTGAAAAGGAGATATAAGCATAGACCTGCTTGCGAGTAAACTAGTCGCCCCAATCGTCCTAGCGGCCATGGGAGGAGGTAAAATAAGGGCAGCGAGGTTCGTTGACGGGCGCCGAGAGCTGGTCTCCTGGATTCCAACCGGCCCGGGGTTCGAGCTGGGGGGACACACCGGTGGACGGATTCACGGATCACGGACGGACCCCCCATGGTTCCATCTTCCATGGCACGGCTCTCTTCTCTGTGAAGAGACGATCTGATCGAAGGAGTGTTGGACAACAGGTCGCCATCAGAGT
The DNA here is from genome assembly GCA_038087645.1 of Saccharum hybrid cultivar R570. Taxonomy (NCBI): domain Eukaryota; kingdom Viridiplantae; phylum Streptophyta; class Magnoliopsida; order Poales; family Poaceae; genus Saccharum; species Saccharum hybrid cultivar. The sequence goes on from JAQSUU010000563.1 coordinate 15,665,629, forward strand.
TAAAAAGAAATTTGTGGCGGTTAAAAAAAAAAGGCAACTACACATGAAAGGAGAATCATGGATGCGATCAAGCTAGCAGCAGAGGTGCACTGCCTCACGAGAATATGGCAATATGCATCTCCTTTTTGCTGTCGGGCGTGCCAGGCAAGATGCCGGGAAATCAGGCAGGAAAATCTCGCTGAGGATCTTATTCTGCAGCAACAGCGATGCCATCTACGGGATTAGGGCATGTCTAGATCACAAACTAACAACTAACAGTTAAAAATTAGCTCTAACCCATTCAAACAGGATGGCTAATAAGTAAACTACTCTCTCCGGTCCATTTTTATCTAGCGCAAGTTAGAATGATACGGTCTCCTCGATTACACTTTGACCATTCATTTGCTTTATATTATATTATTTATGCTTATAAACTTATATTAATTGGATAGTATAATTTCTTACAAATCTAATCATATAAAATTTGTATTATAATAGTTAAAAATTATTAGCCTAATTATTGGTCAAAGTTTTTAAAGTTTGAATCTTGATATGTGTGTGCGCGAGATAAAATGGAGTGGAGGGAGTATTTTTTAGCCAAGTCTTTAGCTATTGTTAGTCCAATAACCAAACACAATTTGCTAACGAGAAATAATAGTTCATTGCGAAGATGTATGCTTCTATTAACCGGGTATCTAAACATGTACAACCTAATAGTTAGGTGGCTAATTCTTAGCTAGCTACTTTTTAGCTATGGCTAAGAATTAGCCTTAGTCAATCCATACATACTCAAGTTTGCATCGCTCGCTCTAGCCATATTTGTCGTCAACTTTAATCCTTTCTGCAGCGTATGCTATGGAATTTACCACACCTGTGTGTATTCACGCTAGTGGCCACAATATATGCCTACAAATTTTTATTTCTACGAAATACTAATATAATTTAAAATGAATGTTATTATGTTGTAATTCATTAAGGAGCATTTCTCATTCCTTTTAAATTACAGAAATATATTTACCATTCATGTATGCATGTATGCTTGATCTACATATGCGTTTAATATGAGCTAGTTTTCTTATATGGTTGTATTAATAATAATGGCGTGGAAGTGGTATTTAGAAACATACTATGGCCTACTTCATGGTTATTTTTCTTTCATGTTGATACCACCTGTTGGTAATGGGAAGTAAATGTGAGGGAGATATTTTAGTTTTTATATTAGTAAAGGCATGTGAGTGAGATGCAAATTAACGGGTAAATTGACATTGTCGTTGATAATGATGTAGGTGGATGCAAATTTAGTTGTCTTTTATAATGATACAAAGAGGGTGTGTTGTTGTATGCAGTATCCATATTTTAGATGGTTACTCTATGTTATGTTTATAAGTAGAAAATTTAGTTAATTTTATGACCAGTTTGGTAGAGCTCTGTTTCCTGAGTTTTTAACTTCACTTCTTAATTCTCGGATGGGGTGATTGTTATTGTGATTGGGGGCATAAGAGAATTAATTCTAATGGCAATTAAATGGAGAGCAGTGATGAGCCGGGGTTTTTTAGCTCCGAGCTCATAGTGCAGATGAAGAAGTGAATCTCGTCAGCTCCCCATCAGTATCTAATTGTATTTTAATTGTTCGGTGGTAATCCACATGATCTGCTCTGAAGAAGCTATGAGCAAAGCTCTGCGAGCTGGCCCTTAGAACATAGAATGGATTTAATGTCTATTATTATCGACAATGATTAGAACCTCGTATTAATAATAGCAGGATTTTCTATTTTTTATAGAATAGATTCTTTTAGGATTTTATCTTCTTTTCAAGCATGAGTAACATGGAGGCTATTGGAAGTCTCCAATTAGCAATTTTAAGATTTTGAGGTAACGTAACAAAGTATGAATGTTTTTGGTACATTTAGTGAAAGCAAGCTTGGCAACCGACCAGAGGCAGGGGGCGTCTGTCCGATCAGACGCCTCAAAGCCCTAGTTTGGTTTTGGATAATTGATGAAACCTAGGGACTAATCATTATGCTAAGTGTGTAGACATGAAATAATAAGTCCCATGCCAAGTGGTGGAGCTAGAGAAGGATCATGGTGATGATGGTGTTGACCACAAGATGATCAAGGGCTTAACTTGAAAAAGAAGAAAGAGAAAAACAAAATTAGGCCCAAGACAAAGGTATATGTGATAGGGTTATTTTGTTTTGCACTCAAGATACCATAGAGGGTACGAGTGATTTAGAATCGATAGCCGTACTATGAAGAGGAGAGTTTCACGGTTGAAATGGTTATCAAGTGCCACTAGGTGAATTCATATAAGCATATGCATTAGGACCTAGTGTGAGCTAACATAACCCTTGAAAATATTTGTGAAAACATGCTAACACATGTGCACAAGGTGATACACATAGTGGTTAGCACTTTTGTGCAAGGGTTGAAGAGGTGGCGAAGTCGCAGTGGTGTTTCTCACTGAGAAACACCGACCGGAAGCTGGTGTCGTGAGCATCGGACGTAGGCCTGAGCGTCCGGTCAGTTCTGACGTCAGCATCACGTGCGTGGAGCAGCAGCTTAGTGGCTTGATCGGACGCTGGCTGCGTTCAGTCAGTAGTTACCGGACGCGTTCGGTCATAAAAAGGGCACTCTGGGAGCTTACTAGGCTCGACCGGACTCTGCGGATCTAAGTCCGGTCACTCTGAGGAACGCGTTCGGTCATCATTTAACAGCGCGAGGGTTGTTCCAGTTGACCGTTGAAGATGGACGGGCGAGGTTTGAACGAGGACACATGGCACCCGTCCGCTGACTTGTCGCGCAGCGACCGGACGCTAAGGTTGCGTCCGGTCAACCCAACCGGCGCGTCCGGTCTCCACGCAGGAGGCACAATGAAGAGCCTAACGACTCTATTCTTTGGAGGCTCTTATAAATAGTTGGTGGCCGGCTCTTGGGAAACTCTTTTGGCATTCTTGATCATCTTAATATCCTCTTGAACTGAGCATACTCCCTCCCACTCATCTCCCTTGTTTGGTCGCTAATTCAAAGTGAGATTGAGTGATTCCAGGTGCATTTACTTGAGTGATTGCATCTAGTGGCACTTGGAGATCGTTTGAGCTGCGGGATTCTTGTTACTCTTGGTAGTTGCCGCTACCTAGACGACTTGAAGCAGCGAAGGAGTTGTGGCAAGAATTGGTGATTGTTCTTGGCCACCTTCCAGTGATTGTGAGGGGTTCTTTTGCCTTCCCCGGCAGAGCGCCAAAGGCAACTCTAGTGGATTACTCGTGTCATTAAGCTACCTCACTTGTGGGTAGGTTTTTACGGTGTCCACGGGTTGGACGAGGTTCGTGCTACACCTCTTAGCCGCCGAACCATCAAGTGTTGGTCGACACAACGGGGATGTAGCGTGTCGGCAAGCACGTGAACCTCGGGAGAAAAATACTTGTGTCTTTTTCCATTTGGTATTCTCTCGGTGTATTGATTGGTTATCATCTTGGTGATTGGTTCATCCCCTACGCGATGGTATAACAATCTTAAATTCTCTATTACTTTTTCACAAACTAGTTGTAGCAAGCTCTTTAGTGTAGCTAGCTTTGAGAGCTTGCTTTGTAGCTTAAATTCTTCTTGTGGAGTTCTTAGTGTAGCAAGTTTGAGAGCTCTTTGTGAGTAGCTACTTAGCTCTTGTGTGTGCTTAGTGTTTATAACAACTAGAATTGTTTGGATAGGAGGCTTGCAACCCTTGTAGAGCTAAAGCAAAATTGCATTACACCTTTTGTCTTACTAATCAAATTGCTCTAGTAATCTTGTAGATTTTTATTAGGCTATTCACCCCCCCTCTAGCCATATTAGGACCTTTCAACGCCGCCTTCCTAGGTCTGTGTGGCCCACCAAGCCTGCCTCTGTAACACCCTAGGTGTTAAGTATTGCATTAACATCCCAAATCATGAGCATGAGCATCAATTGCATTCCTAATCACATTTAAAGTAAGTGTAAAGTGAAATTGAAACATGTGAAACATCATTTTGAAACATGCATGTTGCACATGCTTGATAGTTTTGCTTTTGCCTTAAATATGCTTGCTAGGTTAGTAAAACATGGTTGGCTACAATTTTAAATCATTATTTAGCATCATTTTTGGAGCAACTTTTGTATTCAAAATTTCCCCAAATTTCACTTTTAAAAATATTCTAGAAAAATGGGATTTTTGATCTAAAATAAACTTTGAATCTCCATTTCAAAATCTGTTTGGAATTTCAAAGTGTGTCCTAATGCAAAGTTGTAGAGAATTAAATTTTGAACAACTTTTGTTTTGGGGTCAACTTTTGAAAATGCCTTTTTCTTCTTCAAAATTTGAAATTGAAATGATTTAGAAATTCTAGAATTTGAAAATAGAAAAGAAAAGTTTTTGTCGGGCTTAACGGGCCGCAGCCTCGCTTTCAGCCCAGCAGCCAAAGCAGCCCAACTCCGTGCGCGCACCCCGCCTCGGCCCGGCCTGCTCCAGCGGCCCAGCCGCACGCCTTCCCGCTCCCTCGCGCGCGCGATGCCCCGACCGCGTGCAGGGGAGCGACGCCGCGTGGCGGCCGCATGCCGACGCCGTGGCCCTCGCGCGCCTGGCTCCACGGTATCCCGCCCGCGCCTCTGCCTCTGCTCCACCCCTCACTTGCTCTCCCTCTCGTTCACTTTGAAAAAACCTGAACGGGAGCCGCGCTCACCCCGCTCGCCATCGTCTCCGCCGCCGCGTTCCGACGCCGGTGAGCCTCCTCCACCCGATTGCTTGCGCTCCACGCTCCGCCACCTCCTCCTCTCCTCCGAACGGGCCACCGTGCGCCTTGCTCACCTATGGTAAGTGTAACAGAACCGCCCAATTATACGAGATTAAGTAAGAAAATCATCCAACGGGAGGACAATTTGACAAACTTAAGCCCGTATAACCCGGTAGTCCGTGAAATCTCGACGGATTTCAAACCATTCACATAACAGCCAAGATCGTACTAAGTTTAGCGGTCACCGTCATAAGTTACATAGAGGTTCGCGGCACAAAATACATCGGAGATTAAACATAGTTATTACAAACCAGGTTCGAATAAAAGTAACGGAAGGAGTAGTTCAAATCACGCACACACACAGCGTTTTGAGATAAAGTGCCAGCTCATGATCATCTCCAGCAAAAGCATCAGACGAGAAGTAGTGATTGACCATTGCCCATGGTCCTAAGCTTCGCCCAACGCAGGGTAGAGACAGTTGATACAATAACCATAGTACATCTGTCCATCTGCAACAAGTGGGAACAAAACCCTGAGTACGAGAAGGTACTCAGCTAGACTTACCCGACAGAACCAAAATAAAATGACACCAAGGATCATGATAGGCTTTTTGTGGGGTAGCTGACTTATTTGCAAGAAAAGCATTTTAACTTAACAGTTCTTTTACAAAAGCATGCAGTATTTTAATCTTTATTACCCTGTCAGCTATGTTGCACTTATGCCAGAGTAACCGTATAATTAAGCAAGTAAGGATTACCATTGATCAATAACAATAATTACCATGTCATTTTTCACATAACTATCCAAGTGTTTCATCAATATTACCACGATGAAGTAGCTCAAGTCAAGTGTTCACTATCCAGTGAACAATGGCGATTCGAATCGATTATTAACCAGCTGGTAATTTATTCCTCACACAAACCTCACTCACCCGCTAAAGTGAGGTATTGGTCACCGAGTCAACCATTCAGGTAAAGTCGCGAGCTTGCCAGGAACCACATGTACCCGGGGGCCGCCCGACTGCTCTTTGGCCTTATCATCGCGCCTCCGTTTCCTGCCACTACTGCTCCGGTACAGTGCGTTGCGGGCAATCCACCCGGCCCGAATAATCTCCCGGCTTCGCGGTCGAAAGGCACTTTATTCGGCCAGCTAAATGTGAGGCATGCGTTCAACATGACTCGAGGCCCAACAACGGACAGTCCTTAATCGACACAGACGGAAGACACTACAGTCCGAAACCCTGCAAGCTTCCATCCGGTCTCAGATTCATTTCGACACTTAGTTATTCTCATATGACATGCTTTCACATAAATCCAGGTAATCCCCTATAGCTCGCGGATGACAGGCAATCACCCGACTTCTACCGGTCTAAGCAAACTAAGCAATTATTGACCGCGGACACCAGGGTAACAAGGAGCGGGTAAAACAAGGTGAAACAAGGTATAATGCAGTAACGTTTGCAAATAACTCCTAAACGTAATGCATCAATTAAGTAAAGTTAATAATAAATTATTTACAAACCGGGGGAGAAATGCTCCGGGGCTTGCCTCGTTCAAAGGAGCTCGAACGGTGGTCGGGGCACTCCGGAAGATCTTCACCCACCTCTTCGGCTTCGGTCAATTCCTGCTCTGGCACCTCAGACTGCTCTTCTGGTCCTCGGGAACTACTACCGGGGTCACTTCCTGCGATCCTATATGATGCAGAAGTATGAGTGCTCATGTATAGGTGCATTGCGGGGATGACATGAGAGGATGATGATGAATGAATGAGATGTAAATGATCATGTTACGTTCTTTGGATTACGTGGAACTTACGACTCTTCTACAAGGTAGTCTACGTCATTCAAGAACATGTACTCGAAAACTACCACCATTATTCTCTAACATGCAAAGGCACTTTGACACTCAAGATGCTTCAAAGATACACCAAAGTATAGTTTACTAACTATTTTTGCATTAAAGAATGAATATAAACCCTAATTAGCCCTATGCTTGAACAACAACACATAGTTTAGTAGCACAGAAAAATCTTAGAAAATTACAGTGGATTACTAATATCAAAACTAGCCCGACACAAGATTTTCACTGCACCTGGATTACTAGAACTGTCTATACAAAAATAACAAGCTAAGGCCTAAAAATGAATATTAAAATACTTTGCATTATGAAAAGTATCAAACAACAGATTTAGAAATTTTCCTACTTTCTACACAGTAAACAAACACTATAGAAAAATTATTACTTGCATGTTCTATTCAAATTTATTTAATTAACAAAAATAACAAATAGTAGTGATAGGAAGCATTTGAACTAAACCTACACAATTTTCTACAGAACAGACATGATATAAATTTTTCCTAGCAAGTGCATGGCACAAAAAGATCAACAAACTTGGAATCACATTTTTCTGATTTTTCTAGAATTTATTAAGCATTTATCAAGAAAAACAGCCATTTCAATAGTTAATTAAAAACTCTATAGAAAAGTATCTCAAATTTGACATGCAATAATTTTATATTGTAGATCTGGTTCCAATGAATCTATAGAAATTTATTTCACAATTTTTGGAGCTGAAATGACTACTAAATCATTTTCCAAAGCATTTTCATCAAGAATAATAAAAGAAAAAATAGAAATGAATTTTTCATAATGGCACTGGGCCGGCCCGGGAAGTCAAGCGGCCCATGGCCGTTCTTGGCCCGGCTTGCGCGCGCGGGGGGACGGCCGAGCCGGCCTGCTCGGGGCGCGGCCCACAGGCGCAGCCCAGTCCACCGAGGGGGGGGAGAAGGGAAAACAGAGCGAGTTCGCCGGCGTCCGTGGCCTCGACGTCGCGGCGGTAGCCGAGGGCCAACAGCCGGCTCCGGCCAAACCGAGACCAGCTAAGACACGCAAAACGCTCGCAAGAGAGTGGCGAACGCGTGAAGGAGACGCGGGAGGGCAGAGAGAGGGCGAGCGAGGCGGTGGCGGAGCACGGGCTCGGTGGCACCGTCGCGGTGGCGCGGCGAGGCGAGGCGAGGGAAAATTAAGCCCTACCGGGGCGAACGAGGGGATGGCGACACCCGTTCGGAGGAGGGGAGGATGGGGCAGAGACTCGTGCACGGCCAATTGGACGGAGGTGGTCCACCGGTGCCGAAACATGGCGGTGATGGTGGCGGAGCTCGGTGGCGAGCGGCGTTCCGCTGCGGTTTTCACCGGAGGGAGGAAGAAAGGGAGCAGGCGAGGCGGAAATGGAAGGGAGACCAGGTGCCCGGGCGTTTTTGAAGCGGAGCGCGGACGCGGGGTCCACGGCGGCCACGCGGTGGTGTCGCCGGCATGCGGCCACCACGCGGCGGGCGTTTGCTGCCGGGGCGCCAGCGTGCGCGCGCGCGAGCGGGAAGAAGAGAGAGGGGGCTGGCTGGGCCGAGGCGCGGCGGAGGCGGACGCGGGTGCGCGCACGGGAGTGGCGCGGGCCGATTCGGCCAGCGGGCCGAATCCGAGGCGGCGGCCTGCTAAGCCGGATTTGAATTTTTTTGAATTTCTCAATTTCAAATCAAATGCAACACAAACTTCAAACCCCATTTTGAACAAGAAGAAGACATTTTCTGGAATTGACCCAAAAATAAAAGTTGTTTAGAATTTCATTCTCTACAACTTTGATTAAGGGGCCAACTAAAAATTCTCAATAGATTTTGAATGGCAGAATAAAAGCTAAAATAGGGAGTATTTTTGAATATTTTTAATTAATATTTTTGAACAAGTTTTTGACAAAATTTTGAGTCATCTAGTTGCTCCAAAAATTGAACTATGGTTCTAAGTGATATAAAATTTGTAGTTGCAAAAATTTTGGTGTAATGTGATTAGCATATTAATATATTACATCACATATACCGTTTCCAAGCCTTTATTTAACTCAAATTATAATATTAACATGTATGATTATGATGATATGAAATGCCATGCAATATGATTGCCATGCAAATGCTTGCGTAACACCGGAGTGTTACAGTAAGGCCCAATCGAGCTCTTCCCGCACGCGCCACCGAGCCGGGCCGCCGAGCTCGCGCTCCGCCCGCCGGTACCCTCGTTCCCTCTCTATCCCCGTAAGCCGCTCTCCTATGTTCGCCATCTACTTGCGAACACCGTGCGCACATCCACTGGTCTGCTCATGGCCGGGGATGGCCGTTGGCCGCCGGCGACCGCCGCGTTGCCACGACGTCATGGACGCCGGACGTCGTGGTCACGCCCCGTCCCCCCCCCCTCTGTTCTCTGGGCCAGCAGCCGTTGGGCCGAAGCTCGAGCCGGGCCAGCTCTTCCTCCCGCGCTGGCTGCTGAGGCCGAATACGGCCGTGGGCCGGTAGTTCAGTTGGGCTGGCCCGTTAGTCAAAATGAGAAATGAATTCAGTTTTACCATTATTATTTGAAAAGAAAAATGCTTGGAAAAATGTTGTGTACCCATTTTAGCTCCAAAAATTATAAAACATATTTTTTTTAGTGATCCTCATGAGTATATCTACAGTGTAAAAATATTGCATGATGATTTTGTGGTACTTTTCTGTGGAGATTTATTTAAGCCTTGTATTTGCTGATATCTTAGAAAATGTGTAATAAATCAAAGAAAATTCAGAAAAATATGATTCTAAGTTTGTTACTCTTCTTGTGTACTTTACCTTCTAGGAAAAATATATTTCATGCATGTGCTATGAGAAATTATTGATATCTAGTTCAAGTGTTAAATAGGGTTGAATTTTGTTATTTTTGCTAGAGGGCAAAAGTTGTATAAAACATGCATATGATAATTTTTGTACAATGATTGTGTACTGTACATAGCATAGGAAAAATAGTAAATCCATTTTTTTGATATTTTCATAGTACAAAGTATTTTTCATGCTTATTTTTATGCTAGAGCTTGTTATTTTTGTGTAGACTGTTTTACTGGTCCAAATCCCATAAAATTTTTATGGTGCGCTATTTAGAGTAGTACTATGCTACTGTAATTTTTGTAGATTTTTCTAGTCAACAGAAATACATGTTGCTGTTGTAACCTAGTTTAAATGGAATACCAAGTAATATTGTTTATGTATAATTAGTTGGGTAATAAAGCTTTGGTGTATCTTTGAAGCACCCAATTACTTTGCTGGTGTTGCTTGATAAATTAAATGTAGTTGTGTTGATAAAGCGTAGTAGCACTCATGTTAGGGTTTTATGCTAGCTAGTGTAAAATCTGACGAGAATTGTTAGCAGAGGTGAATGCAGTAGATGACATGTTTCGTAGTACATGTTCTTGGATGATGTTGACTACTTTGTAGAAAGGTTTTGCCCCTAGTCTTTACTATAAGTTGCAATGTGTTCATCTTCATATCATACCATCGTGATCATCGTACCACCGCATCCGATGCACGGTTTACATGTTTACTTATGCACATCATACAGGATCGCAGGAGGAGTTGCCAGTAGCAGTTTAGGAGGAGCAAACCGGGTCCGATCCACAAGAAACTCAGGCATAGGAGGTGTCCGAGGTAGACGAGCAAGAAGAGGATCTACCTGAGTGCGTGGACCACCAACCCAATTCCTTCGAACAAGGCAAGCCCCGGAGCATTCTAAGTCTCCTACTTTACAAAAGCAATTCCTTGGTTATTCATATGAGTTATAAATTGTGCATTAAGTATAGGAGTTGAGTGAAACCGTTGCTGTATATATTACTATTCTTTCCACATTATTTACCTACGAAAGTTGGGTCGAATACTGCTTAGCTCTGCTTAGACCGGTAGCGATCGGTGAATCCCGGTCTCCTGAAATGATAGGTGGTTACTAGAATGTTTTAGCTATTGGAATGGTTGATATCCGGGAAAATAATCATGTGTTGATGGATAACTGGAGACCAGACAGAAAAGTTGAGGCAACCAGACAGGGTTTTGGGGCACTAATAGTTTTTCGTCCATGTCAATTAAGGACCGATCGTTGCCCGTCCCTCTTATCATGTTGAACGCATGCTTCATATTTAGCTGGCCGAATAAAGTATCTTTCGACCGCGAAGCTAGTGGCACTTTTCGAGCCGGGGTAAACTCGGATTGGCAGACTGGTGACGAAGGGGGTTGTACGAGGACGCGAAGAGTAAGTCCAAGGTGCGTCCTGACAGTCGGGCGGTCCCTAGGTAGTGCGGTCCATGATTATTATCCCGCGATGTTTACCTGGAAAGTGTTATTGGTGATCTATAGCTCACTTGATCGGTGAGTGTGGTATGTGTGAAAAATAAATTACCAGCTGGTTAGGAATTGATTCGAATCGCCATCGCTCCTGGATAGTGAGCACTTGACTTGAGTTACGACATCGTAGTAATGATGATAGAACACTTATGGTTATATGGATGATGTTAGAAATGCTAAATTCAAGTGGTAACTGGATGTTTTGGTTAATCAAGTGATTGCTATAGTGTAGGTGCTTACCTAGATGGATAATTATAATAAACCTAAGGCAAATTACTTAAAATGGTTTAGTCAGGATAGCTCACGCTTTTGGTAAATGAGTTAGCTAGCCCACTAAAAGAAAGCCTTGCATAATCCTTGGTGTCACTTTATTTTAGTTTAAGACGGGTAAGTCTAGCTGAGTACTTTCTCGTACTCAGGGCGTTGTTCCCATTGTTGTTGCAAATGGTCAGATGTGCTACGGCTATTGCGTCAACTGTCTGTATCCGGCGATGAGTGACAACTAGGACCGAGGGCAATGGTTACTCTGTATGTCTTACCTCATGCTTTTGTGGAAAGTGACTACCTAGCACTGTATTTGAATTAAGTGTGTGTGTTTTATGAAACTATTTGCTTCCACTACTTTATTTTGAACTTGGTTTGTAATAACTTTATGCTCTAAACTCCGATGTATTCAACTATCATTGCAAACTTTATGTAATATGTGACTGTGGCTGCTAAACTTGTACGATCTTGGTTTGTATGCTGGTTGGTTTGAAATCCTTCGTGGTTTCACGGACTACCGGGTTATACTGGCTTAAGTTTGTTAAATTGTCTGCCTCGGCGGGCGATTTTCTTACTTAATTTCGTATAATTGGTTGGCTCTGTAATAGCCTCCTCCTCTTACATCTCTCACATCTCTTCTCTCAAAAATATTTATCCACTAACTCACCAATCGCACGCTTCACGGTGCTGGGTGGTCATCCGTCCGCTCCACTCTGCATTTGTCGCCGCATCCATCTCCCCGCACGTGCTCCACCTTGTGTTGTTCGCTTCCCGCTCTTGCCCTTCGCACGCGCCCACCTGTGCCTCTCGCTCCTTGCTCCTGCAGTCTCACCCGCGTCGCTCGCTCCCGCACCGTCGGGCTTTCATGAGTGCGGCCCGTGTTGGTGGTGCTCGTGCCTCAAAGCTAGAATCAATCGACCCTGATCTCCTCTCTCATATGTTGCAAATGTATGTTTAAAGTGTTTTACATGTTTTAGAGGTATGTTGCAGGTGTTTCGTATGGATGTTGCTGTAGGATCTCTAATAAGCCTAAGAGTGCCTAGAGGGGGTGATAGGCCTAAAAAATTCAGCTCAAAATCTTATTAGACCAGAGGGTGGCACTGCCGCACCTATAGGACAACACTGTCGCACCTACGCAGAGGAAACTTAGCACAGTTTGAAATTTAACCGATAAAACTTAGATCGAATAAAATTTCCAGCTTCCTATAAGAGTATTAGTCACAGAACACCAGCTGTACACAGCAGAACAAGTGCCTCCAAGTAGATCGACCACAAACCCTAGAAGCACCTCAACAACAACAATAGTAATGCAAGAATGTAAATGAAGCACAAGATAACACGGTTGTTTATCCTGTGGTTTAGCTTGTTACCAAGGTTTGCCTACATCCACGTTATTGAGGTATGCTACAAATGGTTAGGGCTTGCCACCAAGGCTTGCCTTTCCCTCATTCTCAAATCAAGAGAGTGAACTCTTGAAGTGAGGGGTGATTTCTTAGCTGCAAGAGGTGGTTACAAATCTCTCTAGATGGCCACACAAGTTGGCAACCTCAAGGGCGACACCTAGTCAGATAGGAGCAAAGCTCCAAGAGTAATAAACCCAAAACCGCAGGCCAAACGTGAACCAAATGCTCGTTTTACTTTGGGAATCCATAGATCTACTCTCCAATTGAAGTTTGTTGCCTTTTCTCTCAAGTTTTGATGGTGAAAATCAAGAAATGGCTTGGGAGCTTAAGGAGCAACAATGGAAGAGAGAGAGATGAGATTTGGTCTGTTCTGTAACGGTCTGATGCGAGGAGGAAGTAGTGACCGTTGTGGCCGACCTGAAGGGTATAAATACCCCTTGGGTCCCAACGGTCGGTTATGGACGGCACTGCCGCCCTAACCAAAACAGTGAAGTATAGAAAATATTTTTGTGGTTGTTTTGGCAGGGTATGAGGATGTTATTTATGGAATATGAGCATCTGGTTGCACACTTAACCAACTGTCCTTGAGTCCTCCTTAATAGTACGGCTTTTCCTAAACTCAATATTCAAAATATAAAAGAATTTAAACCTCCATTGAGTCAATGTAGCCATCATTTGTAATTGGGGGCTCCTCCAACCTGTACAACATCCTCCTTTTACAATTCTCTGCTTGTCATCTCGATAAATCTCATTAATCGTCTAATTCGGTGGTCATCAACACCAAAACCCACATTAGGGCTTGATTGCACTTACAGTTGCAAAAGTAGATTGGGATGTTGCATATGATGCAAGTGTTTTAGAGGCATGTTGCAAGTGTTTCGGAAGCACGTTGCAAGCGTTTATTCAAAATGTTTCACAGCCTTGTATTGCAAGTGTTTTTTATCTAAATGTTGCACATGTTTCACACCTAAGTTGCAAGAGTATGTTCAAAATGTTGTAGCTGTTTCAGTCTTATGTTGAAATAAGTGTTTTCATGTTGCAATTTCCAAGTATTTTATCTGGATGTTGCATATGTTTCACAAAAATGTTGCAATTGTATCTTCTAAATGTTTCATCTGCTTTCAATCGTATGTTGCATCCAAGTATTTCATGTTTCAGAGATAGAGAGTCCTGGGGGGCTGGCTGGGCGCCGAGGGATGGGGCGCGATGAGCGGGGCGCGCAGCGCACCTAAGATCCTATGGACGGGGTGTGCTTGTCCTCGTCTCGGCTCTCGGGTCCCGGCCTGCGGAGATAGAGGAGAGGGTCGGGGGTAGGGAGTGGTGGGCGCGGCGTTTCCCGCAGGCGCGAGGGCGTCTGGACTCGCAGTCACGGAGAGAGAGAGAGAGGAGGCCAGCCGGCCATGGGAAGGAGCGGCAGGCGCGGTCTTTTCGCGGACGTCCGGACACATGCTTCTCTCCACTAGGCGCTAGCATGTCCCTTAAATGAAGGGCTAAGGGACACAATTCTTGGAGCGTAATAGCGCCCGCAGAGCGGATACTGTAAAATAAGATTGAGATTTTGAAGTTGCAGTGCCACCGCTGTTTACACTTGTACATCCCCAAAATTACATTGCATCATCGTTCTGACTTTCTAAATCCACTTCATATATTCACTAGCCCTCCGAACCGACTCATAGGTTCGTGTATTTCACAAGGTTTTGTCTTGTGTATCTTTTACAGTTTGTGCTGCCGCCTCAGTGACAAGCTAAAGGCAATATATGCAGCACCCAGGAATAATCTAATAAGGTGTAGCCTGTAGGTATACATTCAGAGTCTGAAATACATAACTAGTCTGGTAGGATAATCCATACGTATTTCATTCCACGAAAGCAAGAACTACAGCCAAAATATGAGGCCCAAAGAAGTGGAGGAGAGACGCCATTGATCCATGCACGGCCACGGCTCTCCATCAGTAGTCGTTGCAGCATGGCTCTACAGTTCTAGCCTTGGATCAGGGTACTACGTGTATGTTGTTGTAGTAGCAAAAACCCGAGCCGCCAATCGCTCGGCCGCGTACTTACGCACTAGTGCATGCATGCAACCGATCCCTAAAACCCAAAGGATTCGTCCTGCTGCAGCACGCGTCAGAAGAACCCGCGGAGAAGGATGAAGTGTGCGTGCGGCGCGCGCGTTCCTGTTTGTTCAGACGCGCAGCGCGGGCGCCCTCGCGAACCCGGCGTCGACCCACGGGTGGTGGTTGGCGTCCATGCCGGCCTTCCGCGGCTGCGGCTGCTGGTGGTGCTGATGGTGATGGTGGTGGTGGTGGTGGTGGTGCCGGTGCTCCCTGCTGCGTGCGGTCAGCGCGTGCGCCGCCGCGCGCTTCTTCCGCCGGTGCTTCGCCCTGTCCACCTCGATCTGCTGCTGCCTGCACTCCTCGCTGCAGAACGGCGTGTCACCTCTGCACACGCAAACCACTAAGCCTCTCTGATCCGTGCACGCGTCCATCCATCTATACATATACGCGTAAAAGAAAAAAAAGAAAGAACGGTGGTGGCACTGATATTATATATGTGCGTGTGTTTCGTGGCGGCGGCGACCTGTACATGAAGATGTCGCCGGAGAGCGACTTGGCGCAGAGGGAGCACTCCTCGAGGAAGTGGTGGATGTGGACGACGTCCGCCTCGTGGACGTAGAACATGGACGACGGCTTCATGGCACCGCCCCCCTTCATGCCGCCTGCCTGCGTCGCTGCTGCGCGCGTCGCTGGGGGACGAAGAGAGGGAGCACCGCCGCGTGAGGGCCAGGGCCTGGCACCGGAATCCCGAGGAGCTCGGCTAGCTTGCGGGACTCTCCGGGGGTGGCCGGGTCGCGTTCAAGTAGTGCCCCCGGCGCGGCCATTTTTAGCCGCCGAGCGAGCGAGGAACGAGGAGAGGCTGGGAATTCACGGTCGCCGGGAGCCGGAGATAGTACTATAAATAGGACAACGTGGCTAAAATTAAGCAGAGACTCGATCTTGTCTTAAATTTGCCGCTAATTAGTAGTGTCCTCTTGCTCTGTTCTCTTCTTATTTCGGAACAGATCTATGGCCACTAGCTAGATACATTGCATCACGTTCGTGCCAACTTAGGGGCTGTTTGGAACAAAGGTTTTTCTAAGGAAAAATGAAGGAAACGAAAACGGAGGAAAAGAAGATGAGAAGACCGTTTGGAACGAAGGAAACGAGCGGAACCTTTCCTCCGGAAGCATGTAGCAACAATACGGTTTTACAGGAAAAAAAAAAGCATCCGCTCTCACCTCTAGTTTCGTTTTCCTTTGCGCTTGCCCGAGGAAAATCAAATGAGAGCAGAGAAGATTACAGATTCTGGAGAGAGAAGTGCGTGGAGAAAGACGTTGTCCAGATATTTATTTGACCCCAACTGTAGCAACATGGTCTAGCGGCCCCACATGTAAGAGGGTCATGGAAAAAAATATGCAACTAAGACAGTATATATTATCATTTCATCAAGTACTAATGATGACTCTATATCATTCACAGTCTAATGATTCCTGTGCTATGAATTCCTACGTTCCAAACGCTCATTCTTAGTTATTTCATGTATTTTTCTTTTTTCACTGTTACCACTACACATTCATTCTATTCCTGCGTTTTTTCCTATTCCTATGTTTTCAATTCCCGTATTCCAAACAGGCCCTTAGCAAAGGGCATGAAGTTTTTTTTTTTGTAAGGATACTAATGAAAGATCTACCACCACAAGGAACAAACAGTGCAGCTTGACCCTGCTCATATGTGAACGTGACATCCTCCAGTGAAACGACAAACTGATAACCACGTCAATGCCTTCTCTCAATGTAAAAAAAAAGTATCGAAACTACAGTGCGATTCCACATGTACACGACCCCAAATTTTCTACTCCTACCGAGGCCAGGCCACTGTCTCGGCAAGGCGGAACGAGGACATCTCTCCTCAGATAAAAACATTCGTGTCGCCTTCGCCGCGCGTCTTTTACCTCTCCAAAGCGACAAGAACTGGCTAGCTCTAGCTAGCAGCGCACATCGTTTTCCATACCGTCCAGGACGCCATTAAAAACCGGTGGCGACACACACCTCGGCTCGTTCAAACTTTGGCACCCCCAAGAGGTCGACAGCCCACTCCCGTCCAACGCGCCGAGAGGTGGACAGGCAGGCGGGCGATTCCACTCCACCGCGACATGCCCGCTTTCGTGCCCGTACGCGTTCGTCTTCTTCCTGGCGTTCCACCCAGACCGTAATGCTGCAGGCTGCAGCAACCGCCGTACACGAAGCCACAGGCTAGCATGCTCCACATCACATGCGCGCACGGCGTGGTGGCCGGCTGGCGCGGTCCTGTGCGTGTAGGCAGCGGAGGGGGGCAGGGGCTGGTGGCGCGGCGCAGCGCCAGGACGGCACGGCACGCGCATGCGGAGCGGAGGCATGGGCGCGCGGCCGCGACACGTGCGACGCCGGCGTGGGTGCCCTCCCAACCACCGGCACCGGGCGAGATGCCGCTCGCGCAGCGCAGCAAGTGTTCCTTGCGAGCTACGGCCGCCAATGCAAGGGCACACACGATGGCAGACGATGCGCTGCGGTGCGCGCGGTCGTGGAGCATGGAGGGATCGAGGCCGTGGCCGCGTAACGTGGCGGGCGGAATCCGAGTGTTTTGTTTAAGGCCCTAGATTGCCCAAAGGATTCCCAGCGGCACATGGACGGCAACTCGCAATTCGCAAATCTACCGCCCTGGCTGAGAAAGATTTGTTTAGCCCGGGGTACGCAACGGTGCCAACATGCTTTTGTGTACGCTACAGTCAGGCACTCAGAAGTAATAATGGACGGTGATATTTGAACGTACGAGCACAACCGCCTTATTCCCTTGTATCTAAGAGAATGACATGTGAGCCCGGGAGAAGATATGCGGACTGTGGGTCCACCTTCCAGAGAGAGAGTCCATGAAAGAGTTAAGAAAAAAGGGGCGTTGACAGTGCATTTGCATATAAAAATCACCGTTGTCGCTGGCCATTAGTGGTGTGACCTCAGGTTTGTAAGCTTCCAGGAAGCAGGCGCAGGCCTGATGCTCAGCTTTGCTTTGTGATTTCTTTTCTTTTACTGCCTCCGTGCTCCTTTTCTTTCGTGGGGAACAACAGCCATGGCATATTCACAAGTTCACGGAATCACGGCCAATTTTTCATCAGCACTAATAATGAATTAACAATTTCTCCCAGGACTCTCTCTCTCTCTCTCTCTCAGCTTTCTGCTCAGCTGCTCGAACAACAAGCAGTGCCTTGTCCACTGCTTGTGCACAGTAAAAGGCGACAATGACCCGGCTGAGGTTTCTGCAGCCTGCAACGGGAATTCTGTTCACAGGACAGGAACAACTGAATAAATAATGGTCATTTCAGTCCAATTGTCTGTTTTTTTTAACAGCAAAGAATTCCTCCAAAAAAAGCATTAACAGCTCTGGCAGCGTGAACATGATTTTTCTCCTTCACAGTTCACACCAAAACAAACGATTCTGCCGTGGCGGTAAGCAAGAAAACTTCTAATAAGCGACGAATCACTAGCTCAGAGGAAGGAGAAGCAGAAGACAGCTGAAAACTGACGAGAAATTCGAGGACTTCTTAGGCCTCTCTCACTTGTTTCATACGTATCGACAGGTTACACGGCAATCCCACACGCAGCACGCACACCCTTTTCACTCGTGCAGCCGTGCAAGACGAACAGAACCCGTGCAAACTCACGCTCAAACCAACCCTTCCGTCTCCATCTTTCGGAGATCAAGAGGAGGAGGTCATTCGATCGGTTTCGTCAACCAACGAAGTAGAAGGCGCAGCCGGCCTGTGCCGTGGCCTTCTCCTCCGTCGAGCCGGTGGCGATCCACACGCATCGTCGCCCTTGCTCGGGGTTCTTCTTGTTCTTGAGGTGGAGCTAAATCCTACTACGTCCGTTCGTTCGTTTCCCGGCGCCCAAAAATTTGTCATCATCACCACGCCCAGATGGGGATCCTCTGGGGGCTCTGCTTCTGCTGCCGCTGCCGCTGCTCCTCGGCCCGCCCCGTCTGCTTCAGCCGCTGCTCCCTCGCCTCGTCGATCTCGATCTGCTCCTGCCGGCACTCCTCGCTGCAGAACGGCATGTCACCTCTGCGATAGCAAAAACAGCCACACCGCCGTCAGTGAAACCATTCATTCCTTCCTCCATGCCATGGAGATCTCAAACCCCCCGGATATTCTAGATTGGTGGCGGTGCTGTTGTTTACCTGTACATGAAGATGTCTCTGTTGCCGGACAGGAGTTTACGGCAGCGGAAGCAGATGTCGAGGAAGTGGTGGTGGCCGTGGAGCTCGTCGGCGTCGTCGCAGGGGTCGCAGAACATGCGGCCGGGCCGCCTCGGCGAGGCCGCTGGCTTCAGAGGGGAGGAGGAGGAGTGGCCGGAGAAGCCGGCTTCGAGGTCTCCGTAAGCCTCCGTGGAGACGGGGTGGTGGTAGTGCGCCATTTCTCCTTGGCTCTGTGTCTGTTTCCTCGGCGAATTGGTGCTCTGCTTTCTCTTTTGCTGTTGTGAAAGGAAGGAAGTGGAGTGCGGGGAAGACGAGAGCGAGGGCGCTTTATATTTTGGAGGGAGATGGAAGGGGAAGGTGAAATTTCTCATTTTGGTCCTCGGTTTATTTGTGGGGTTTAAACTTTAAAGTAGCCCCTCAACGTCTTTATGTTTTGCTTTTGCATTGGGCGGTTCAACTTTTTTTTTTTGATAAGTGGATTTTTCAGCACAACTTTGAGGGCTTTTGTTACAACTTACAAGTGAACTGGAGAATATGCTGCTGCCGCTGTGATAAGAAAACCTTAGTGTGTTTTCAACTTTCTTCGTTCACATTCCTGCCATAGTTCCTCCACCGATTCATGTGGGTGAAGACTGTGATAAGCAATTGAGCAGATATTACCTCTATCCCAAAAAGAATGCAACTATGGGATTCGTGCCGATCAACTCGTCTAAGGTTTGACTAAGTTTATAGTAACTAGTATTAACATTTTTGTCTCAGACAAGATTTATTACGAAAATATATTCCGTCACTAATCCGTTGATACTTATTTTATATTATAAATCTTAGTATTTCTTGTATAACTTTGGTCACAGCTGAAGTCGTTTGACTCCTCGGAAAACGAGAATTGCATTCTTTTTTGAGATGAGGGGAGTATTTATGAAGTAGACGTGTAGCATGACTGCTTGAGTACCTACCCGTATATAATCCATTTGGTAAAATATGCCCGTCTCATTTGATTTTACGCTCTCTTCAATATAGACATTGGACCACTAGTTATTTCTAGAATATATTATTAAATCATTTTTGATTTCATGAGATTTTGAAAGCATTTTAAAATAAAATTATAACTTACATATTTGAACACTAAATAATTCAAAGTTATTTATGCTTATAGTGTTTTGATGTTTGACTAAAATCTTTTCGATCTAAACATACCATAATGTGTAGCCAAAGCATGCATAATTATAGTACATAAACTAATTTCGAACACGTTATTTTAGAATCTTTCATCGAAAACCGTCACAATGCATAATAATGAGGGAAAATTAGCCCCTCCATCTCAAATAAGTTGTTCTAAGTTAAATTACCTTAAGTTTAACGAATTTCTAGAAAAAGAAACTATATTATTTATAATACAAATTTGGTATTGTTAGAGATACCATGGAATTTATTTTAAAGTATACTTATTTGTTGTCATAGGTATTCTTTTATATAATAAAAGTTGCTGAAACTTGGAATAGTTTGACTTACAACATATCTAGAAAATTGATCTATTCTTTGGGGGGAGAGAGAGACAGAGCATATCTGACCACATTTATATTTATTTTAAAATAAAATATTTTTTAAGAAGGGAACTAATAACCTTGGTGTCTTATGAAAAAAAATGCTCAATGTACATGCCACCTTTTACTTACAAGCTAGTGCCTGACCTACGCCCCTAGATTTGCATTTAGAAATTCGAGCTACACTTTGCACGCATGGTTCCTTTCGTGAAAAATTATTCGACGCCGCGAGAAATCATTTGGCACGCATAGCGTAGCATAGCGCTCTCTTTCTCCAGAAGGCGCTGTGGGGGTTTAGGCAAATGGCCCAAGTTGCACCGCCGCGGCACGGCTGGCATCCTCGAGCAGTCGAGCGCTCGCGCGCTGTGAATCAGCCATCAGGTTGCCCGAACAAGCAAAACCGGGTCCCGGTGGTGTGCCCCTGCTCTAGTGCTTGTAGCAGCACCGTTCCAGCGGGCAAACTCGTGGCCTCATGGGTCCGAACCACCCACCCACTTGACATTTTGATTCTTCCGCTTTTCCGCTCACCGGCCCGCTGGTTTTGGCTCCTCGCACGTCAACATCCGATTTGATGGATTGAACCATTCCGGCTCGACGAGTTCCTGCACGCCACTGATTGGTGGTTGCTCCTGGTCTTTTGGTGCTGCTGCTGCCGCCATTCCGTCCCTGTCTCTGACGCTCTCCCATCAGCGGCAGCCCATTACCAAACAATTGGGGCGCCACTGCCCCCGACTGGTGGTGCCTTGCGTGCCTGTGGCCTGTGGTTTGTGGCGAAGGCACCTCCCACCTCTCTTTCTGGCCCCTGCGGTCCCACCTCAGGAGCTTAATTAAGGCCATGTTTAGTTGCCAAAATTTGGCGCCGCTAAAATTACTGTATTGTAGCATTTCGTTTGTAAGGTCAGTCTCAGTGGGAGTTTCACGTGAGTTTCATTTGCATTAAATGGGTTGCCACATAGGCACTTTTGATGACATGGCAGTGTATTTAAGAAGAGAGAAAGAGAAAATGAGTTTCATCTAGATGAAACTCTCTTGGCACGATTACCAACTCTCTATGAGTCTTGGAATTAAATGCCTATGAAACCACGGAATGAAACTCTCCATTAAGAGTAGGTGTTTCATCGAAGTTTCATTTCATTTCAAATGACATAGCAGTCTTGGAAACAACGTAATGAAACTCTCCATTGAGACTGGCCTAACTAATTAGACTCAAAACGTTCGTCTCGCAAAGTACATCTAAACTGTGCATTTAGTTTTTGATTTCGTGTACATTTAGTACTCTATACATGTACCGTAAGTTTGATGTAACGGAGAATCTTCTTTCTGTACAGTGCTAAATTCTGGATTTTGAAGGTAACTCAGCGAGGCCTTGCTCGAACGAAACCGGCCAATCAATTTGCGTGGAGAGTCCCCTGCTTCCTTGTCGTGTGTGTGATGAAGCGTGGCGTGTATGGCGAGGATCGCTGATTGGCCACATTTTTTAGGCGTGCCATGCAACTAGTGCGATAAAGCTATTGGTGCATTATCGGATCGAGTGTTGCGGGGGTTAGGTACTCAACAACAACTGCTGATCCAATGGGTTTGAGTTGCTTGTAACCTGAAGTCTGTGAGCTTAGTGGAGTGAGGAGATTCATTTGTGATCTGTTTCAGGTCTTTAAGAAGAGCTACTTGCACACCAGAGAATGGAGTATAAGATAGAGGAGCAGACGAGCAGTTTCCCCTTGAACTAGTATGACAGTCACAATCCAAGTATCCAGCTGAGAGGAGTGGAGTAGTTCAGGTTCAGAGCCTCATAAATCTGACGAGGAAAAAATAGTAATCTCGCAACAAAAAACTGAACATTTTCATTACAGCTTTGGACATGAACATGATTATGCTTAAATCGACTGGTGATTGTCGGTCGTAACAATTCAAAGCAGATGCAACCATTTGACGTTGAGTTGTGATCTCTAGAAGAACAATGATAGTATTGCCGCCAACTATGATGCAATTAATGCGAGCATATAGAGTACTCCTATCTGTCTTTGTTTAGATCCCAAAATTTTTTAGGAAAAATTTCTGTAACACTTTTCATTGTTATTTGACAAAATTTGTTCAACTATGGACTAACTAGGCTCAAAAAATTCATCTCGATATTTACAGACAAACCGTACAGTTAATTATTTTTTTACCTACATTTAATGCTTCATACATACGTCCAAAGATTCGTCTCTGTCCTACTCCTCGGTGCCGAATTAGACACGGCTCAGTGAAAGTTATTGATACTTCCCCATCACATGTCAGAGTCGGTCGTCAAAGCCCTACCCCAAGTCAAACATTTTTCGAAGTTTCACCCTTACCACACTTTATTAACCCTTTTTCGTAGCTGTAGCCATTTTCCTCCCACGATTTGGAATAATGCTCGGGGCTTTGATGTTCACCTAAACCAACACCAACTGTTGAAGCTTTGGGTGAGCGTGGCACTTGGCTAGACCCATTACTAACGAGCAATTAGTGCTCGCTCCCTTGTATAATGCCCCTTGCCATCTCTTTTTTCTGTAACTATTGGTAACTGGTTGCGTTTCTTGTTCGTCCTTCAATCTACTTCCCTCAAGCATTATGATACCATTTAGGAAGTATAATTCAAGGACTAGTGTAAAAAATACAAGATAGTCGAGGACATATATAAATACATATCTTATACGGCCCTTTCTGCAAAATAGCACCATTTTTTTTTTTAAAAAAGGCCTCAATAGAGTGCTTATACATCATACCTACGGTATGGCCTTGTCAAGGTCGCTTTCTTTGACACCCAATACATTTGGATGGAACCTTTCATGATAAAAAAAAAAGAATCCTTCACCATCAAGCTCTTACCAACAGTACGAACCGGTGGCACCATTTCTAATTCTTTTCTCCTTTTCTTTAAAAAAAACAAATGAACGATAGATCAGGGCATTTCAAGTCATCAACCACCTTAATTAAGTGGGGGTAGGTTTCATGTTATCGATCGATGTCAATAATTGGCTATTCTTTTATCAGTTTTTGCCTGGTCAATCTTTTGTGCTCATTTCACTCCCCCATAAATTAAACGGCTCCCACTTAAATTTGAACAGGTAGAGTACAGGATCCTTTCCGCCCCATGGTTTTGTTTACAAAAACGAAAGAAACATCTGATTATAGCATCCGGTGGACGGTAGTTTCATCGACGGGCTCTGATGGGTGCCTATTTTGTTGCTGCCCGGGCGCGTCGCCATCAGCTGCAAATGAAGCCGGTGGCCCGGCCGGGCCAGCGCACGCAGTATCGTGCGGGCGTCGCCGTTGCCATCACGGGGGCAGCGACACTCTCCGATTCCGCTGTTGCTTTGCGCAAGATTTCTCGACGTGGCTGCTGTCGCGGGCCTGCAGATCGCTGGATCCGCCACAAGGAACCACAGGGAAAAGGGGAAAGGGGGCGGGCGGCGCCAGATGCAGAATGTCGACATGCCGACATGGAGCTGCGTGTGTGCTGGGGCCCGGCTGTTATTTTGGACTGGACGGCCGTCAATTTTTGGCACGGGAACCCCGTGGTGATGGCTGGTACTGGTGCTGATAAAAAATGCCCCAGACCTAGTAAGCACCGGTTAACCAATCGGCTGGACGCGTGGTTATTTCTGACAATATTGTTCTTCATCAGGTATACGTATACCCCGGCAACGGCATAGAAAAATTTCAGACGGGCACTTCTCAGCATACGTTTTACTTTGTAAGCTGATTGAACTGCACAGGGTAGACAGAGAAATGTTGCAGATGACAATAGAGGGAAATGGGACGGGTGCGTGCCCCCTCACTGGTCAAAGAAAACGCCGTAGCGTCACTAAACAAGAGGTTCAGTACAGTACAAATAGTCACACTACTTGACCGGTTGACCCAGCACAGTCAGATGACCGAATTCTCAGTGCCCGGATTACCCTGAAAATAAAATTCGCATCGCTAGTTACTAGATAGATTCCTGCACAAGAGAAAACTACAAGGGGCTCAATAATGCAGGCTTGGCTGAGTCATGGCCTCATGGGTGACCAAGAAAGATTCTTACTGGAGGGAAACAAAAAACCCTTTATATTCTCTCTGTGTGAGTGTGAGAGAGAAAGATCATAAAAAAAAAGAGCAAAAGAGGGAACATGTAGAGGTTTCGTATGACCAGCAGTCACTGAAATATTCTAAAACACACCACTACTTGCATTATATATCTTGCCTCCACAATAATAATGCCCTTAGGTGTTTTCTTTTAAAAAAAGAATAATATAATACATTTGATTGATTTTTGTCTTCATTCAATCACAGCCAGATAAAATAGTACACCTAACCGAATCACAGCATGGGCGATACAGATCACCTGAAGAAAACCAAATGGGAATACTCAGAAACTGAAGAACCATCCAGATTTTCTAACGGCTAACAGGAAGCAAATGAAAACTCTTTTATCGCCCCCGGGTTCGCATTTGACCGGTGACAAGAACTGTCGAAATTAAAATTCCGGTACCAGAAACCGTGGATTCAGCGCCTCAACTACCCAGCACGGAGATGCAGAAATGAATTCTCTTTTATTAGTCGTCAGAGTGACTCCTAAGCAAGCTTTGACAGTAGTACTGCACAGAGAATAATTCCTGGCTTTGGCATATTATTATTGCACCTCAACGGTATACAGCTCCGTCTCCGTGGGCCGGCCGGGGCCGGACGAGACACGAAGACAGGATGATCCCTCCAACTGACGAGAGGGCCATAGCCCCTAGAGGGCCTAGACTCTCTGGTGGGGCCCATGTGGCTCATGGGCTTGACTATTCGCCGCATGATTAACCGGCAGGAACCAAAACCAGCTGTTTGTTCCCTAATCACATTTCCTCCAGCTCCTAAATAAACAGCATCAGCGCTCATATAGGCTCATAGGACCCAACTACTCGTGGCTGGCTGACGCATACACGTGCACAGGCAGAGAGGCACGCTGGATCTCGACCGGGCACACGTGTATCGGCCGGCGGCTTAACCAACCCCAATAATCAAACTGTCAGTACTACAAATTCCTTGCTTTCCTTGCACACCAATTAACCCTAGTTTTATTTAAACTGCTCTTCTTCCTAGCTGAGAATCAAACAGGAACCCGGCTTGCTGCTCTTTTCGCCAGCAAAAGAGAGGAAAACAATGCAAGAAACTGGCCGTGGACTTAGCCATGTGCTCGAATCTGCACCATTAGGCAGGCGCTAAGCTTTGTGCTTTGGGTTAAACTAACGCAACCTTGGCGCACTGGCACTCATCATGGTCATGGCCAGGCCAGAGGCGCCGCTAGGCTTTCTGCCCGCCTATCAGACGGCAGCGACACATGGTTAGGCACGCCGAGACAGCCGTCATTCCACGGCCGGCCACGGAAGGTCTCTATTGATTCGCCATGCCTTCTCCCCCGACGGGAATCATGGCGCGTGCTGGGTGTGCGCGCCGGTGTCGCGCTCGCGCGCACGTCGGGTCGGGTCGGGACTCGGGAGCAGCCGTGGCGGCCTGGCGGTGGCGCCTTGGCAGGTTCCGGGCTTGCTTTTGCCGCGGTGAGTGCGTAATCGCTCACGTCAGGTGGAATGGGTCGCCGGTCCAGTCGCGAGCTTGGACGTGAAGGGGAAGACATGGGCACCACTGCGCCATGCACAGGCAGGTTGTTTATAGGCGAGAGCGTGCCAGGTTGCGCCTTGGAAACAGCGGATTCGTTTTGGCTTGAGCGACAAGCACGAGCGGAGCGGACTCGCACGAGAGCCGACGCCCGACGGAATTAGAGTTGCTTTGGGGACCATCTCTCGAGTGATTTCCCCGTTTTTTTGCCGTTCTCGTGAGCTACGCCGTGAGGAAGAGGAGCCAATGGGGTGTCTCGCTTTGCCGGCGAGAGCTCTTTCCGGGAAGCAGCCGCGCCAGCACCCCCGCCGGCTTCCTTGAGATCTGCTCTCCCGCTTGGCTTTTCTTTTACTACCCCGGGAGCTTTCCCCCGTTCGGCTGAGCTTATCAGCACGGCTTATCAGCCGTGGAACAATGTTTTTCTCTCACAGCAAATCAGCCACAGCCAGTTTATAAGCAAAAAAAAACAGCCTGCCGAACAGGGCCTTTGTTCCACGAGCACGAGGCGACTGATGACGACTGACGACCTCTTCGCCGAGGGAGGTTCGTCGCGCCGCACGCTGGCTGCCCCCATAGAACGCAGGGCACTGGCCAGAATAACCTTTGTTTGTGCCAATCACAACTCCGGTTGCTCTATCCGGTAACAGGAACAAAATTGTCTGTTATTCTGCACTACTTCAGCGTAGTTTTCAGCGAATTAATAGTGTTTTTATCTCACAACATTTCGACATAAGTATCAGGATAAGTCAAATTTCGGCGAAACGAATATGGCATAAACACTTATGAAGATCGGTGATTGGTTTTTGGTGAAAATGTGCCAAGCCCTACACACAGTGGCTTGCTGAATGAAAGCTACCCAATCTGAGTTACGCGGAGGAGCTTCATCTTTTTCCTGGATCAGTTGTGCTCTGTTTTGTCTTCCTCTTTATGAAGTCCCTCCCAGATGACTGATTTCACGGACATGGGGCACGGGTTAATGGTGCCACTCAACTTCGTTATTTTTTATGTTTCCTAGCGATTTGTCGACCTCAATCCGAGCACGATAGAATTTTCTTATTCTTTTGGGACCGCCAAATAAAATGCTCGCATACTTCTATAAGTATATGTATATCAGTAATGATCAGGAGTTGTCGTCCGTCGGTCCGGATGCCGCGTTCCTGAGCCTGTGCACCAATCCGGCCCAATAAGCAACCGGCCTGCTCCCCTCTATATTTTCCCCTGTCTCTCTACTCTCTACTGAGCATGTTGCGACAAAAAATTCCCACCCGCTTCGGCTGTCGTGGCTTCACGGTTGCGTCCGCCCGCCCCACTTCATTGCGTCGTCGCCGCCATCCCCCGTGACGCCTCCATCCCGCGCCACGCCCCACTCTGGCGCAACCGTCGCCATCCCCCGCGGCGCCTCCGCCCCCCGCGCGTCAGGAGAGGGGAGGTCGCTGGCTAGACGCAGGCCAGGCGCAGCGCAGCTGCCCGCTCCCAGGCCACGCCAGCATCCTCTGCCGCAGGGGACTCAACTGTTCCCCACTCTGCTCTGCATCTCACGGAAGAAGGCGAAAAACACATGTTGCAAGAGTATATTTCAAATGTTTCAGAGATATGTTGCAAGTGTTTTAGATGGATATTGCAACGGTAGATATGATGTTACATTGGTTGTACACATATGTTGTATAGGCTTGTTCCCTATATTTCACCTGTGTTTTTGGATGTACGTTGCAAATGTGTTTATTTGGATGTTGTATATGTTTCACGCATATATTGCAAGTGTTTTTTATCTGGATATTGCATATGTTTGCAATGATTTTCAAGTGTTTTTCAGCAGCCTGTTCGTTTCGCTGGTTTATTGTGGCTGAAAGTACTGTTCGCTGGTTTATTTTGAGAGGAAAACACTGTTGGATGGCTGCTGATTTGGCTGAAAATACTTCAGAAGCATGTTTCAAATGTTTCATCTATCTTCTTTTGTATTTTCCAAGCGCTTGCATCTGGATGTTTGAAAGTAGATCAGGTGCGTGTGCAACGAATCTCCATGTTCGGTGTGGATCAGATTTTCCGGTGGTGTTTCTCGCCTCCATGGCAGGCAGACCACGTCCTACAGCAGTGGGCAATGGCGGCTTGAGGAAGCTCTCGAACAGGTGCCTCCGGGAGGCGCGGGCCCCGCGTGGGCACGCAAAATGGTGCGGGAAGTAGAGTTTAGGCGCGGCCGTCCGGACGCGAGCAATGTCGTAAGTATACAGTTGAAAAAGTTATCTGCTGTACTCTCAAAGGCTAAATACTATCACGTCAATTATGTAGATGCATATTGTACAGTCTAGATCTATCAAAAATATAGAGAAGAATTAAATAATACAACACAAATAGAACAAATATTTAGAGGGATAACAATGGAAAGTTTAATCAGCGTTATTATAACATGATTTTGCAATGGCAACATATAAAAAATAAAAGCACGAGGAAAGTCACGTGGGGATTGCACACATAGAAAAGAGCTATCCACTGTGAACTCTACTCTCTTAACATGTCCATAAAAACCATTGATATATGCTCTACGCATGTCTCACATCTCAGCCTATCTTCTCGTTGTAGACATAAGCCCGCCGCCGCGGAGCCGCTATTTTATCCTCGTAGTAGCCTCCATAGGGCATCTGCAATTGTTTTTCTTGCACTCACTTTTTAAATTTCATTTAGAGAACCGGTCTAATAAAAATCACTCCGTATCCCTCAACCTCGACCAATTTATTTATGTATATAGTTTTCGGTACTTTGGAGAGAAAACTGTGCTCTCTATCTTAAGAAAAGTATTTGATACATGAATGGATTTGTGGTTCAGTGATAGGCAGTTTAGTGGGACGCTACTCACCAGGGTTTAAACCTAAACCCTCTTGTTCGCACCTTTTTCTAGAATTTTTTTAGAAAATTTAGGGTACACGCATGTGTGTGTATTCAGACACACGTTCGGTGGTACTGTGCGTTTCCCGTACAATGGAGGCTGGAGAGCCTCCCAATCTCTTCTTTGCGTGTGTACAGACGAGCACGCGTGTGTGCGCATGTGGTGTGAGTGTGGAGTGTATGAACTGTGTGCGTCAAGTTGTATCCGATCTAAAAAAAGAAAACTATTTGATACTGAAAAACTTCTCCTTTCACACCAAAACTTAAAAATCTTTCTTATCCGAACACATATTTTATACTTCGTCCTCTTTCACATTTCCGTCACTTATTTTGTCTTTAATGGTATTAAGTCTATGGAGAAAAGACCATCTTAGCCTTTTAGTGTATTTTTCAAACGTGTTGTGTTCAGGCGACTACATTTTTTTCTCCCACTTATTTATTTGCAGATTTTTTTCACCTGAACGCTTGAACATAACACGGCTAAAAAAGTACACAGGAGGGGCATGACAGTCCTTTTGTCTTAGATTTAACACCGTTACAAAAAATAACGGCGCGTGTGTTCGCTTGGCTGAAAATAAGCGGCTGAAAGTACTGTTGGCTGGTTTGTTGTGAGAGAAAAACGCTGTTGGCTGGCTGAAAATAAACGGCCGAAAGCTCAAGCGAACAGGCTGGAAATAGATGACATATAAGGAAGATTTTAAATTTCAGTGTCAAATAGGGAATGAGAAGTTTCTCTAGTGTCAAATAGAGAATTTTCTCCTCTGCCTTTAGCGAGCTACAAATAAGGAGCAGAGAATGAATATATTTGGAGATCTAGTTATTCTCCCGTGCCTTAGATGTCTGATTTTTTTTATGTTGTTCAGGCAACATACAATTTTATCATTACTTGATTTTAGAAAAATTATTAATTGCCCCTTTTAAGTTGTCTTGTACCAATTGGTTGTATAAAACCGTTGTAAAAAAATTCCTAAAAATTCAGAGAGTCTAAAATATAGCGACTTTCTTTTTTTTCACCAAAATATCTATTTCTGTCACAACACGGAAGAATATATTGGAGTTGCTCTTTATGTTCTCCGGAATTTGTAGATCTTTTTAGAGAGAGAGCTAGAAGGAATCCACGTAGAGGAAACAACACGTGCAATAGCTATGTGCAAAATAGGCTTGTGGTCGAGCAGAGATGGTGTTGAAATCTCACATGGGAAACAAATTCCCAAATGCACTGGCTTTACAAAGAACAAACCGGTGTACAATCAACGCTAAAACTCACTCTTGACACCCTGTACTAGGAGCCAAATATCAGATCGTCCAAGAGCGGTGGGCGACTCATCACAACAGCCAAAGCCACAAGCAAGCAGATCACTAGATCAGTGACTGAACTTTCTCAGCATGCGTTTTACTTTGAGCCTGTTTAGTTCCTCTTCCAACCCAAAAAAGTTTGCGCAGTACTCGTCACATCGAATCTTTGGACGTATGCATGGAACATTAAATGTAGGTAAAAAAAATAACTAATTGCACAGTTTGTCTGTAAATGTCGAAACGAATCTTTTGAGCCTAGTTAGTCCATAATTGGATAAATTTTGTCAAATAAAACGAAAAGTGCTACAGTAGCCGAACCCAAACTTTTTCACCAACTAAACAACCCCTTTGTAAGCTAAGTCAGATTGAACTGCACAAAGTGCAGACAGAGAAATGTTGCAGATGGCAACAGAAGAGGGGGAAATGGGACGGGTGCGTGTGTGATGGGCGAATTCATTTCAGTGAAAGAGATCAGAGATCGTTGAAGCTAACTGCCCCCCTCACTGGTCAAAGAAAACGTCGTAGCGTCACTAAACAAGAGGTTCAGTACAGTACAAATAGTCACACTACTTGACCGGTTGACCCAGCACAGTCAGATGACTGAATTCTCAGTGCCCTGATTACCCTGAAAATAAAATTCGCATCGCCAGTTACCAGATTGATTCCTGCACAAGAGAAAACTACAAGGGGCGCAATAATGCAGCAGGGTTGGCTGAGTCATGGGTGACCAAGAAAGATTCTTACTGGAGAAAAATAAATCCTTTTATATTCCGTGTGTGAGTGTGAGAGAGAAGGTCACTGAAATATTCTAAAGCACACCATTACTTGCATTATATCTTTGCCTCCAGAATAAGGCCCTAGATTTTTTTAAAAAAAATAAAAAGAATAATAGCTTGATTGAATTTTTGTCTTCTATCACAACCAGAAAATAGAATAGTACTACACCTAACCGAATCACAGTGTGGCCGATACAGATCACCTGATGAAGAAAAACAAATGGGAATACTCAGAGACTGAACCATCCAGATTTTCTAACGGCTAACAGGAAGCAAATGAAAACTCTTATTCGTCCCCGGCTTTGCATTTGACCGGTGACAAGAACTGTCGAAATTAAAATTCTGGTACCAGAAACCGTGGATTCAGCGCCTCAACTACCCAGCACGGAGATGCAGAAATGAATTCTCTTTTATTGTCGTCAGGGTCACTCCTAAGCAAGCTTTGACAGTAGTACTGCACAGAGAATAATTCCTGGCTTTGGCATATTATTATTATTGCACCTCAACGGTATACAGCTCCGTCTCCGTGGGCCGGACGAGACACGAAGACAGGATGATCCCTCCAACTGACGAGAGGGCCATAGCCCCTAGAGGGCCTAGACTCTCTGGTGGGGCCCATGTGGCTCATGGGCTTGACTATTCGCCGCATGATTAACCGGCAGGAACCAAAACCAGCTGTTTGTTCCCTAATCACATTTCCTCCAGCTCCTAAATAAACAGCATCAGCACTCATATAGGCTCATAGGACCCAACTACTCGTGGCTGGCTGACGCATACACGTGCACAGGCAGAGAGGCACGCTGGATCTCGACCGGCACACGTGTATCGGCCGGCGGCTTAACCAACCCCAATAATCAAACTGTCAGTACTACAAATTCCTTGCTTTCCTTGCACACCAATTAACCCTAGTTTTATTTAAACTGCTCTTCTTCCTAGGTGAGAATCAAACAGGAACCCGGCTTGCTGCTCTTTTCGCCAGCAAAAGAGAGGAAAACAATGCAAGAAACTGGCCGTGGACTTAGCCATGTGCTCGAATCTGCACCATTAGGCAGGCCCTAAGCTTTGTGCTTTGGGTTAAACTAACGCAACCTTGGCGCACTGGCACTCATCATGATCATGGCCAGGCCAGAGGCGCCGCTAGGCTTTCCGCCCGCCTATCAGACGGCAGCGACACATGGTTAGGCACGCCGAGACAGCCGTCATTCCACGGGCCGGCCACGGAAGGAGCCCTATGCCGAGCTCCCTATTGATTCGCCATGCCTTTTCCCCCGACGGGAATCATGGCGCGTGCTGGGTGTGCACGCCGGTGTCGCGCGTCGGGAGCAACCGTGGCGGGCGCCTTGGGCCTTGGCAGGTTCCGGCTTGCTTTTGCCGCGGTGAGTGCGTAATCGCTCACGTCAGGTGGGATGGGTCGCCGGTCCGGTCGCGAGCTTAGACGCGAAGGTGAAGCCATGGGCACCAGCTTGTTGTTTTTAGGCGAGAGCGTGCCAGGTTTGCGCCTTGGAAACAGCGGATTCGTTTTGGCTTGAGCGACAAGCACGAGCGGAGCGGCCTCGCACGAGAGCCGACGGAATCAGAGTTTGCTTTGGGGACCATCCCTCGCGTGATTTCCCCGTTTTTTTGCCGCTCTCGTGAGCTACGCCGTGAGGAAGAGGAGCCAATGGGGTGTCTCGCTTTGCCGGCGAGAGCTCTTTCCGGGAAGCAGCCGCGCCAGCACCCCCGCCGGCTTCCTTGAGATATGCTCTCCTGCTTGGCTTTTCTTTTACTACTCCGGGAGCTTTGTTCCACGAGCACGAGGCGAGTGATGACGACTGACGAGCTCTTCGCCGAGGGAGGTTCGTCGCGCCGCACGCTGGCTGCCCCCATAGAACGCAGGGCACTGGCCAGAATAACCTTTGTCTGTGCCAATCACAACTCCGGTTGCTCTATCTGGTAACAGGAACAAAATTGTCTGTTATTCTGCACTACTTCAGCATAGTTTTTAGCGAATTAATAGTATTTTTATCTCACAGCATTTCAACATAAGTATTAGGATAAGTCAAATTTCGGCGAAACGAATATAGCATAAACACTTATGAAGATCGGTGATTGGTTTTTGGTGAAAATGTGCCAAGCCCTACACACAGTGGCTTGCTGAATGAAAGCTACCCAATCTGAGTTACGCGGAGGAGCTTCATCTTTTTCCTGGATCAGTTGTGCTCTGTTTTTTCTTTCTCTTTATGAAGTCCCTCCCAGATGACTGATTTCACTGACATGGGGCACGGGTTAATGGTGCCACTCAACTTCGTTATTTTTCATGTTTCCTAGCGATTTGTCGACCTCAATCCGAGCACGATAGAATTTTCCTATTCTTTTGGGACCGCCAAATAAAATGCTCCCATACTTCTATAAGTATATGTATATCAGTAATGAGCAGTTGTTGTCTGTCGGTCCGGATGCCGCGTTCCAGAGCCTGTGCACCAATCCGGCCCAATAAGCAATCGGCCTGCTCCCCTCTACGCTCTCCCCTATCTCTCTCTACTCTCTACTGAGCACGTTGTGACAAAAATTTCCCACCCGCTTCGGCCGTCGCGGCTTCACGGTTGCATCCACCCGCCCCACTCCGCTGCGCTGTCGCCGCCATCCCCCGTCGCGCCCCACTCTGGCACGCAATCATAGCCATCCCCCACAGCGCCTCCGCCCCCTGCGCGTCAGGAGAGGGGAGTTCGCTGGCTAGACCCAGGCCAGGCGCAGCGCAGCTGCTCGCTCCTAGGCCCCGCAAGCATCCTCTGCCACGGGGGACTCGACCGTTCCCCACTCTACTCTGCATCGCACAGAAGAGGAAGAAGGCGAGAAACACATGTTGCAAAGAGTATATTTCAAAGTGTTTCAGATGTTTCAGAGATAGGTTGCAAGTGTTTCAGATGGATGTTGCAACGGTAGATATAATATTGTAATGGTTATATACATATGTTGCATAGGCCTGTTCCCTATATTTCACCTGTGTTTTCGGATGTATGTTGCAAATGTGTTTATCTGGATGTTCATATGTTTCACGCGTATGTTACGAGTGTTTTTTATCTGGATATTGCATATATTTGCAATGTTTTTCAGGTGTTTTGGCAAATGCTTCAGAAGTATGTTTTAAGTGTTTCATCTGTCTTCTTTTGTATTTTCCAAGCGCTTGCATCTGGATGTTTAAAAGTAGATCGTGCCTGTGCAATGAATCTGCATCTAGTCAGTGTGGATCAGATTTTCCGGTGGTGTTTCTCGCCTTCATGGCAGGCAGACCATGCCCTGCAGCAGTGGTCAATGGCGGCTCGAGGAAGCTCTCGAACAGGTGCCTCCGGGAGGCACAGGCCCCGCCTGGGCGCGCGAAATGGTGCGGAAAGTGGAGTGCAGGCGCGGAGCGCGAGCAATGCCGTAAGTATATAGTTGAAAAAGTTATCTGCTTTACTCTCAAAGGCTAAATACTATCACGTCAATTATGTAGATGCATATTGTACAGTCTAGATCTATCAAAAATATAAAGAAGAATTAAATAATACAACACAAATAGAACAAATATTTAGAGGGAGAACAATGGAAAGTTTAATCAGCGTTATAACATGATTTTGCAATGGCAACATATAAAAAATAAAAGCACGAGGAAAGTCACGTGGGGATTGCACACATAGAAAAGAGCTATCCAATGTGAACTCTAATATCTTAACATGTCCATAAAAACCATTGATACATGCTCTACGCATGTCTCACATCTCAGCCTATCTTCTCGTTGTAGACGTAATCCCGCCGCCGCCGAGCCGCTATTTTCTCCTCGTAGTAGCTTCCTTAGGGCATCTGTAATCGTTTTTCTTGCACTCACTTTTTAAATTTCATTTAGAGAACCGATCTAATAAAAATCACTCCGTATCCCTCAACCTCGACCAATTTATTTATGTATATATTTTTCGGTACTTTGGAGAGAAAATTGTGCTCTTTATCTTAAGAAAACTGTTTGATATGCGAATGGATCTGTGGTCTAGTGACAGGCAGTTTAGTGGGACGCTACACACCATGGTTTAAACTCAAACCCTGTTGTCTGCACCTTTTTCTGGAATTTTTTTCAGAAAATTTAGGGTACATACACTTGTGTGCATTCAGACACACGTTTGGTGGTACTGCGCGTTTCTCGCACACTGGACGCTGGAGATCCTCACAATCTCTTCTTTGCGTGTGTACAGACGAGCACGCGTGTGTATGCGTGTGGTGTGAGTATAGAGTGTGTGGGTTGTGTACGTCAAATTATATTCGATAAAAAAAGAAAACTATTTGATACTGAAAAACTTCTTTCCAATTTGACACCAAAACTTAAAAATCTTCCTTATCCGTCACATATTTTATACTTCATCCTCTTTCACATTCCCATCACTTTTTTTTGTCTTTAATGGTATTAAGTCCAAGGAGAAAAGACCATCTTACCCTTTTAGTGTATTTTTCAAACGTGTTGTGTTCAGGCGACTACATTTTTTTCCCCCACTTATTTATTTGCAGATTTTTTTTTCACCTGAACGCTTGAACATAACATGCCTAAAAAAGTACACAGGAGGGGGCATGACAGTCCTTTCGTCTTAGATTTAACACCGTTACAAAAAAACGGAAGTATCAAGTAGGGAACAAAAGATGAAATAGATGACATATAAGGAAGATTTTAAATTTCAGTGTCAGACAGGGAAGGAGAAGTTTTTCTAGTGTCAAATAGAGAATTTTCTCCTTTGCCTTTAGCGAGCTAGGAATAAGGAGTGGAGAATGAATATGAATTTTCTCCTTTGCCTTTAGCGAGCTAGGAATAAGGAGTGGAGAATGAATATATTTGGAGATCTAGTTATTCTCCCGTGCCTTAGATGTTTGATTTTTTTTATGTTGTTCAGGCAACATACAATTTTATCATTACTTGATTTTAGAAAAATTAGTAATTGCCCCTTTTAAGTTGTCTGGTACCAATTGGTTGTATAAAACCGTTGTAAAAAAAATTCCTAAAAATTCAGAGAGTCTAAAATATAGCGACTTTTTTTCACCAAAATATCTATTTCTGTCACAACACGGAAGAATATATTGGAGATGCTCTTTATGTTCTCCGGAATTTGTAGATCTTTTAAGAGAGAAAGCTGGAAGGAATCCACGTAGAGGAAACAGCACGTGCAATAGCTATGTGCAAAATAGGCTTGTGGTCGAGCAGAGATGGTGTTGAAATCTCACATGGGAAACAAATTCCCAAATGCACTGGCTTTACAAAGAACAAACCGGTGTACAATCAACGCTAAAACTCACTCTTGACACCCTGTACTAGGAGCCAAATATCAGATCGTCCAAGAGCGGTGGGCGACTCATCAGTCATCACAACAGCCAAAGCCACAAGCAAGCAGATCACTAGATCAGTGACTGAACTTTCTTCCACCTCGGGCGCCGTCGCGCCGATGAGCATCGGCGGCAGTGCTCAGGCAGGACAACAGCGACGGAGAAATCGAAGTCCTATGTGCCGCCGGCACCCGTGGACGTTTCTTCAGGTGCAGAAATCTTGTTGACACACAACAAGATGCCTTCTGGTCTTCAGGACCATGCAGGCCCCGGCTGTTCATGTCGCCACAGACACCTTCCTGGACTCCTGGTGCCTGGACTCCGTTCTGGAGGAGAATTGCTGCTGCTGCTGCCTCCGTGCGGCGGCCCGCCTGGCGCGGATGGCGTCGAGCTGCATCTGCTCGCCGCGGCACTCCTCGCTGCAGAAGGGCGTGTCCCCTCGGTACATGAAGATGTCGTCGTCGCGTCCCAGCGGCTTGGCGCAGAGCGCGCAGGCGTCCAGCGTGGGCAGCAGGCTGGGGAGCTCGCAGACCGGCTCGGCGTCGAAGAAGAAGGCGGAGGCCATGGCGCGCGTCTTGTAGGCGTGGGTGTGACTGTTGTTTCTCTGGCTAGGCTAGGACGGCCTGATGCTTTGTGCTAAGCAAGCTTGCCTGCTGGCTGTTGCTGGTGCGGATGGTCGGAGACTCGGAGGAGGACGAGGTGAGGTGAGCTTGGGACTTGGGAGGCGGAGGCCGCGGGGCGTTTAAATGGCGGACGAGGACGGGCAGGGCAACGCGGGCGCGCGAGAGAAAACAGGGGTCGGGCGCGGGCGGGGTGGCCCACGGCCCACGGGTAGGGCAATACCGCCCGCCGGACGGGCGGAGCCACCGAACCTGGCACGCAGGGAAACACGCAATGGAGAGTGGTTCGGTTCTTTATTCCCGGAGTGGTTGGCTTGGGCCCGCACGAACGCTCCACCGCGACGAGAGCGACGTACGTGAGGCGACAGGCAAGTCATGCTCGACAGCGACGTGGCCGTGGGCTCTGGTTTCCGAATGGAAATGGCAGCTTGGACGTCCCGGTACTTCACGAAAACTGTGTGCGATGCTATGCTATATCACAGAGTATAAAGGGAAAAGTGTTCCCTAGTGGGCTCGAAATACCCACTTTGCTCGGCTTTCCGTAGGGGAAAAAAGAGCATGCGACATAATTCCATGGATTTTGTAATATCAAGGGAAAAAGAGAAGGTCGGAATCGTTTGCGACAAATCTTTACTATCAGGCAAAAAGCTCCAAACTTTGGCTTAAACTAATGTAAACGCCGTGGCGCCGGTAATAAGGGAACCGGACCTTTTGCCAACCTACACGAGGCAGGGTGCCCGTGCCCCCACATGGTTAGGCTTACAAATGGTCGAGAGCACCCGCGCACTCCAGTCTAGTGCCCTCCACTGTTTTTTATAGGGCTGCTTTATTTATTACGGGAATCTTGGTGAAGTGTGGTGCATGGCTCGTCGACGTTGCGGCCCTTGCGGGGACCGTTGCCAGGTGTCGTCCAATAGGCGATGGGGTCACGCGCCGGCTGCTGCACGCAATCTGAGGCCAGTGAGTGATTTTAAACGCGCGAGGGAGATCGGAGGATCAGAGAGAATTTGTTGTTTAATCGAGAGATTGCCAGGTTTCGCCTTAGCGGCCGTGCACGTCTTGGTGCACTGTACTCCACGGGCGAAGCACCTTGCGATCGCAAGCTTGTGCTGTGCGCCTGTGCGGTTCCGGATTCCATCGATCCAGACCGGCAGGCTTCGTCCCGGGGAGCAGCTTTTATTGAGATCTGCGCTGAGTTTTGTTTAGCCTCGGATAAAAAAAAAGTGCACAGTTTGGCCTGTTAATTGCAGGCCTGGAGAGCTTTGCAAGTTGCAGATTATCATCATTGTAAACCGTAAGAACTGAGCAAGATGCATTGCACCTGCGCACCGGGTGCTGCCCCTGGCAGTGTGGCCAGATCAACAGAGGATGGGTGTGCATTGCGCCGTAAAATTAATGATCTCGTAAAATCGTAGTAATGCAGCTGAGCTGATACTACTGCCAGGGGCGCAATGCACAATGGCTGATACAGTACAGCTACGAGTAGAGTACGGGTTTGCGATTTGAGGTCAACACAGCTGATGGCTGCGTATGCAGTGAGTCATGCCCAACCTGGCGCTGATCGGGCACATGTCCTGTAGGAGTACTTGACTTGAGGTCCACGGCCTCCAGCCTAAGCACTGACGCGATGACACTCTACACTGACTCAGCGATGAGTCGTGAGGCGTGCAGAAGAGAATAGAAACAAACGAGCAATAATTTCAAGTGCTCAACAAATCCTCCACTCTGGTCTTCTGTTTGCCCACTTCGCGGGGAGATCATTCTGAAGTAGTTTACGCATACGCAATTAGTATCAAATCAATGAATCAATTCGTCAACAGTCGAAGCGCACACGGTGTTTCAAAAAATGGCTTTGAATTTGGAGACAAAGCTTTCCAGATGCTAGGGATTTACAAAATGGTGTTACACTTGACTAAGACATTCGCTTTGGCTGAAAATAAACGGTTAAAAGTACTGTTGACTGATTTATTGTGAGAGAAAAACACTTAACTCGTGAACAAGCCGATTGACAGTGGCACGCAGGCCAAGCCACAGGCAACCAGAGGAACTCTGATGGAGATCGTCTTCTCCGACTCTCCGGCGTCCGCGGCCATCATTCGCCGCACAGCTCGGCTCAGGCCAGGGCGACGGAGAAACGGGCCGGGCCGTGCTCACTTGTCCGGCTATCTCTCGATCTGATCTAGGAGGAGCACCTACGTTTCTCCCAATCTTCCCGAG
This sequence comes from Saccharum hybrid cultivar R570, assembly GCA_038087645.1. NCBI lineage: Eukaryota > Viridiplantae > Streptophyta > Magnoliopsida > Poales > Poaceae > Saccharum > Saccharum hybrid cultivar. The sequence continues at coordinate 15,704,716 of JAQSUU010000563.1, forward strand.
ACAAACGACCAAATCCTTGTCGAGTCTCACTCAATCTGTGCAGGCGCAGTAGCTTCCGGCCGCCTGGCGTAGTGGCGTTCGTTCATCAGCTCGCCACCGCGGACACCTTCCTGGTGTCCCGGTGCCCGCGCCGCGCCTCCGCTCCTGACGAGTACGACGGCTGCCGCCGGCCGCCGGACCTGGCGCGGATGGCGTCGAGCTGCATCTGCTCATAGCGGCACTCCTCGCTGCAGAAGGGCGTGTCCCCTCTGTACATGAAGATGTCGCTGTCGCGCGCCAGCGGCTTGGCGCAGAGCGCACACGCGTCGAGCGCGTGCAGGCTGGGCTCGCCGACGGCGGGCTCCGCGGCGTCGAAGAAGAAGGCGCAGGCGGGATGTGCTGCCGCTGCCATGGCTTTGGTTTTGGCTCTCGGTGCGCTGCTAGCTGCAAGCCTGCAACTGCTAGAGAGGACGGGATGGACGATTTGAGCTCAGCTCGGAGGCGACCTGTGGGCCGGTATATATGGCGGACTGGGACTGGCAGTGGCAGGGCTCCGGCCAAGGAAAGATGGCGGTCTGGCGCTCGCGAGACGTCTCGCTGTGCGGGCGGGCAATACCGCGCGCCGGCACTGACGGACGGAGCCGACAAACCGGGAAGGAGAACGGAGTGGCTTCCATTCTTTGTTACGGCAAGGGGCCATGGACCAATGGTGCGGTGGTTCTGCTTGCCGGCAGCCGTGTCCGCGCCACGCACGCACGGACGCGGGTGACTCGGCTGCGCCGCGACGACCGACGAGGACGACAGGAGGCGGGTCCTTGTTTGACGTGGATGGGGTTCTGGTTCTGGTCTGGATTCCCTAGCACACTGGAATCGCACAAAAACGTCCCTGTTACATGCAAAAACCGAGTGCTGCGCTCTCATAGGAACCAAAGGAAATGCACCACTTGCTCCGCTTTGGTGTAGCAAATGAGGGCGTTTATTCTGTGGAAAAGCAGGTCATGTTGGCTTAAACTAAACCTGAGGTCTTAGACTCTTTTGCCAACTTAGAGGCCGGAACCCCACCACTTGTTAAGCACGCAAATGATAGAGAGCACTTGCCGTCGAAATATCATCACGGGCACCATTTTTTAGGCAGGTGGCACCACGGCACACCCGAAGCAGTGCCTCTACCACTAGGCGACTGGTGGTTTTGTACTCCTCCTCCTCCTCTCCTGTGTATAAAAAACTTTGGAGGGAATCAATGGAAGGGCTTAGAAAACTTGGTGAACCAGAGGATGCCAGGTTTCGCCTTCACAATGTTGCACGTCTTGGACTGGGAGGGGTTGCACTAGCACCTCGTGGTTGCAAGTGCACGGCCACGGCACAAGATTCCATCGACCATCGGTCAGGCATGCAGGCAGGTTTCGCCCGGGGGAGCAGCTTTCTCGAGATCGGCGAGTGGAATACAGTATGCTTACTAGGTCGCTTCGCAGACAAGCATCACACTAGTATTTCGCCCGGGGGAGCAGCTTAGGTGAGTAGCTCTTTTTTACTAAAACTTTTTTTTTGTTTTTCCCATCTAATAAAAATTGTGACAAAGCTTTTGCCGTCCTTTTAAAAAAAGAGAACATTCATACCATAATTGCAGTGTGCAAAGTGTGCAGTGCACGTTTCTTTTAGTGGAAGTGCTTAGTGTACCATCAAATTAGTCATCACAGCTTGTTGCCTTGTTGGGTCATTTGGACAACAAGAAATGAAGTAATTTTTTATGCCAAAAATTGAAATCTCAACTCTTGGAAATCAACCTTTAAAGAGGAACTTGGTTTGGTTTGTATGGCAGAAAGTTAGGGACCCCTAATTAGGTGGTGTGAGAATTTCTCCTAATGTTTGTTTTGCTTTTTCTCTTTGGCTTCGAGAGCCTTGTAATCTGTAAATATTGTATTCTTTTGCCCTTAGATATTAAATACCAAAAAAAAGGTAGGGGCTCCCCTGCCGACCTTTCAAAAAAAAAAGGTACCAGTAATATGGTAGATGAACGTATTCGCAGAGGTCGATGACCGATGCTAATTACTTGAATTACGACAACATAGCATGGATGCATGGCGAACACTGTTTGGAATGCTCTGCTCTCCAAAACCCAAATGGAAATATTCCTTTGAGTACTCACTGTCCTCACCACACAGATGTTGGTTGAAATGTGGTTGATAGAGAATGTATCTGGTGCTCCTACCCTTTACCATGCTACAGTACTCCCATGTGAAAGAGAAAACATCTAAATATACCCCAAAAAATCAACAAAAATACGAATCGATTGATGATGAAAACTTATATGCCAATTATATTTGAGATGCAACAAAAATCTGTGCAAGAGATAAAAAAGAATGAACAACTCGTAACTATTTACGTGCTGATTTATTTTTTATCTCCTTGCATAGATTTTTATTATATCTCTAATTTTATATGAACATATAACTTTGTAACATCTATCCATTCAACTTTTTTTTAGATTTTTCCATATACATTTGGGTGAAGCACGAATACAAAGGTTGTTTGGTTGCCCGTAAGTGCACACCACGCTGCAGTTGTGGCACAAAGAATGGCCGCCACACTTTTGTGGCAAGATTTACACTACGAATCTCTGTGATTGACTACACGTATTCATCAACCAAACAATCACTTCGATATTTGTGGCTGCCAGACTTTGTGGCGTGCACCCTCACATTTTCGTGGATCATAAATACAATGACAATCACCAAGGACCAGGCATGGTTAGACCTCTACAGCGCCGTATATCGATGCCCCGCCACCAAGGTACGGGGTTGGTGGTGGACGGCGTCGATATGCTGCCGAAGTGAGTCATGCCCTACGCGGAAGACACATGTCCAGTTATACTCGTACGGTCGTGCCTCAACGGCTTCTGATCTCCAGGAAGCTATGACGAGGACGCGAGGCCTCTCCACGCTCCAGTGACTCAGCGATGGCACGTCGTGGGTACTGGGTAGTGAGGTACTCGTCTGTCATCGAATCTCGAATCTGACGCGGATGTGACGAATTACTCTCCACTTCGGTCCTTTGTTTAGTCACTTGATGAGCTGATTACGCAATTAGCACACTCACTCACAGGTTTCCTCTTTCCTTAACCAATCATTTTTTAAGTACACTAGTACAGTAAAATGTATCATAACAGTAAAATGTATCATAGCCATTAGTAATTGAATATAAAAGAGAATATTATTCATGGAATTAACTAAAAAGGCCATGTTCACTTGAGCTACTTTTCAGCCATGGAGCAGTGTTTTCCTCTCACAATATTTCAACATAAGCATCGGCATAAGCGAACAGGGTGAGTATTCACTGGTACACTAAATTGAAAATAAAAAAGGATATTATTCATGGAATCAACTAAAAAGACTTCATCACACCTATTATCCAGTCATTCAAACTTAGGCTTGTGATGTAATTGAAGGTTTTAGCCTCACTGTTGCCTACTTAAGGAGAGATGAGACTAGAGAACCTTGGCGTGCGTAGCCAGTGGAATCATACCTCCTAAGATTTAGGTTGTAGGGTGACAGTGGCGGTGCCGCCTTGCGCTTGCCAATGGTGTCTTCGCGTTGGAGATGTGTTGATCGACAAGTTAGGACAACAAGCCGATGAACACGTATAACGATCGAGATTCTAAGAATTAGTGTGGATTTTTTTTCAAAACAAAATCAAAGCATGAAGTGGAACGAGCGTTGTTTTGACCAAATAGGGTTCCTGTTGCACCTGCCTCAAAAGGAGCCAATAATATCAAACGTGTAGATCTACACTCAGTGCCCATCCGACCTGACAAATTTTGCTCTCCATGTAGTTATTGCTACAAGGATACCGATTGCTTGTGTTTCCTACCGATCTAATAAAGCCAAGAGTAGCGATGGCCATCCGTGTAGCTTCTTTGTTCAAGATGCTCTGACATGAACCTAAACTCAGTTTGAACGAATGAAAACGGTCTCAGAGCCAATAATTAGGGCGGAGGCCTTTTCTCCAACATACGAGGGCGAGGGCTCCACATGGTTAGGCACAAAAACGATAAGGCCCAGAGCTATACTGCGCTCCCAATACATATCATCAGTACGGGTTTTTTTTAAAAAAAAATCTTCCTACGGGAATCTTGGGGCTGTGGTGCGTGCACGCCAGCCCTGTGAACAAATAAAAAAAGGACGGGATCACGGGACTACTAGGCTGGTTGCACGTAAGCATACGCCGCCTATGGCTTCGTCGAGAGGCGATCAGGCGACAATCATAGATGCCGCCTATAAAACTCGTTTAACCGGCCGCCAACTTTCACTAGGCAACTGTGCACGCTTTGCAGTGCGTGCGAAGACTTGAAGCACGAGCACCTCCTTGCGTGTGCCGAGCTAGTGCCATCTGCTGCTAGAGTGCTAGTGCAAGGCTCGGGATTCCATTTCCACCCCTCAGGCAGGCAGGTTTCGGCCGGGGGAGCAGTGTCGTCCTTGTGATCCGAGCTGGGGCATTTGTTTAGATGGTGGCTTAACAGATAAGCATTGCGCTTGATAATTGGAGCTCAAAGATCGCTCCAAAGCATAGTTTATGTTCTTTCCATATACGCGCGCGGTCCCGTCCCGCGCCTAGTTTAGATTTTAGCGGTATATGTGAGTCCATAGACGACTGATTCGCTGACTACGCGAACGGACAAAAGAATCGTAGAGCCATAGAGCATGGATGCCCGGGAACGGCATGTGACAAACTTTTTGGGATGCTCGTGCTCCGCTCCAAATTCATGGTCCACCGCACAGATGTTGCCAGCAGAGCGGTAGACAGAGCGTACAAGTATGGACGGTGATCAACTAACCGATCATACACCCTAGGAGCTGCGTTGCGCTGAGTCACGCCCTACCTGGCAGTGAGCGGACACGTGTTTTATCGTAGGTCCACGGCTTCTGCGGCGAAGCCATGACGTAGTACGTCTTCGATCATTGAGGCGGGCGTCTCCAATGACAGCCATGACTATATGAGAAATGAGAGTTTGACGTACAGGGAACATACAAAGAAATGAGTTGTTTAACGAATCTGATCGACGTAGGTCTAGGATGGGAGTGACCATTTCCCTTCACTTTGGTCTTTTGTTTAGTCACTCGATGGACAATCGCGCAATTAGCCCCACACTCAAAGAGTGGTTTCCTAGTCAATGAATTTGAATACTGTGCACAGGGAGCTACTCTCGATCAGTTGACCAAGACTGAAAGAAAGAGGTTCCACTGTATAATGATCTGTGGTCGTTGGATTCTTTCTTTTAACATCCCTGCAGCTGTGATAAGCATTCTTACACCAAAATCCTCTCCATCTTCTTTGCTGGGCCATCTTCGCCTCCTCAGGGAAAGCTAATAAAGATCGGCGTGCGCCCTCACGTTAACCAACGACTATTGTCATGCAGACAAGACAACTTGTTGAATGGCCAGGCGTAGCTGCTGCTTTTTTGTAGCAACGGCGGTCCCGTCCACCCATACGGCCATACGAGTGGTTCGGTTCTGGGGCAAGACGCCGCGCCCCGGACGGCGCCAACCGGGGCACGGGTTTTGTGGAGAATGGAGTGGTTCGGTTCTCCTGTTTCATTCATGGCGGGCCGGGGCATGGTGCAGTGATTGGCTCGGCTGACTTGGTCTGATGGCGCTGCTGTGTCTGGGCTTGGTGGCCCGCGCACCCGGGTCCACCCCCGCGCACCCCGTGCATGACGACGCAGTGGTGGCGGGTTCTCGATTCCGACAGCGACGTATCGCGCCAAAACAAAAGGAGTTTCAGGCTGTGTTTGGTTGCTCCTGCAAAAATTTTGGAAGCACGGTAACATTTTTGTTTGTATTTAGTAATTAGTGTTTAATCATAGGCTAATTAGGTTTGAAAGATTTGTCTCGTGATTTACGACTAAACTATGTAATTAGTTATTTTTTATCTATATTTAATGCTCCATGCATGTGTCAAAGATTCGATGTGACGGAGGATCTTGTAAAATTTTTGGAAGTTTGAAGTAACCAAACAGAGCTTCAGTTTATGCAAAACGGTGCTTTCACGCTCAACTTGCATATTGGGCGCTCAGTCACCCTGCGCCTGTTCCACGAGATGCGAAAACCCCTGTTCGGGTGCGACCGTGCGGCTACGTTCACGTACAGCTACCGAAGGAGATCCGAATATCCGATGGAGGAACAGCGGGCGACAGTTATGAGAGGTTCCTGACAGCATCCCCGGCAGGTCTGAATAACCGCACAGCAGCAGTCGAAGAGGTACAAGAACCAGGAGTAGCAATAGCAGGTGGAAATTTGTCTCAAATCGACAGCGAGGCCTCGTTTAGATGGCTAATATTTATAAGCGAGGTCTTGTTTAGATGGCTAATATTTGTATCCTAAATCTTTTCAACTTAGCCCCGTTCACTTTCTATGTAAACCTAAAATATTTATTCTTCCACCTATCACATCAAATATTTGAACACATGCATAAAGTATTAAATATAGGTAAAAAATAACTAATTGCTAAGTTTATCTGGTTTTTGCGAGACGAATCTTTTAAGCCTAGTTACTTCATGGTTAGATAATATTTATCAAATAAAAACGAAAGGTACTACAGTAACTTTTCACCAACTAAACACACCCTCACATGTGTTCAAATCTTTTCACCCACAACTTTTCATATGACCTGTTGTCAGTGGGAAGCACTGTTGATAAGAAGATACAATTACCCCTATTTATTGCACTTCAAAGTAGTGACAGGCAGTTGCATGCAAATCCAATCAATGGCACGTACAGAACCTTTGCATGCGTTCAAGCATCAGGCAAACTCAAGCCGCATGCAAACATCCAATATTATTGCAAGTCCTCAAGCAACATAATTACAAGTCTAAAAAATGGATCTAAAAATGGTCTCATCACACACATTATTCCAAGTCCTCATCACACAAATTATTACAAGTCCTAAAAAATAGACCTAAAAATATCCTCAAACGTACCCACAGATTATTATAAGTCCTCATGCAACATTATTACACCTTCTCATCAAATAATTCTAAATTACAAGTCCTCAGGACCTATTGTACAGTTGCTGCGCAATATTGTCACGAAAGGCATTCATCTGTGCACGATCTTCACTATTAGGGGCATCAACAGTTTCAGACTGATCAATCGAGGCCTCTAGCGGCACATAGTTAACATGTTGATCTAGCAGCCCAAAGTCAACATCATTGAGCCCACTCAATCTTATGAAGTTATGCAAAACCATACAAGCAACAATAATCTTCATTTGCGTTTGAGCAGGATAGCAAGGGATGTTCAACAATATGCGCCACTTCATTTTCAAAACGCCAAAGGCCCTTTTAATGACATTTCTAAGAGATGAATGTGCATAATTGAATGCTCTTTTATACCTCGTCATTCTGCGACGTTTTGAAAGTCTTGAATATGGTACATCGTTCCCTTGTACGGAGCCAGGTAACCTGGACGGTTTGGGTACCCGAAGTCCACCACGTAGAACTTTCCTACAGCAGCAAGTACCTGTAAGTGTTACATACTTCAATTAGAAATGGCAAATGTGGTCGCAGCTAGGTGTCTACCTTCAGGTGGGTGAGGAAAGTCATCCTTATATGTAGTCATGGCTGAATCGAACACTCTCATGTCATGAACAGAGCCAGGTCATCCCGCAAGGACAAATGTAAAAAGCATGTCAAAGTCACAAGCAGCCATGACATTCTGAGTTGTCAAGCCCTTGCGACACAAGTGCTGTACAAACTTATCAGCAGGCACTACACAAGGCATGTGAGTGCCATCTATAGCTCCTATGCAGTCCTTGAATTTAGGATAGAACCGATGGTTCATCACCCTTACATGTCTTGTTCTAAATTCTGGGTCCCGAGGTTTAATGATATGGTTCGCAAGCTTAACCACAAACTTGAGTACTCTATAGAACATAGCGTGGACTGTGCCTAGTGATCTCTCAAATCTGTCCTCAGCTTGCCTAACTGATTGTGGAGCACCTAGAATCCAGAGGAACATCCCTAAAGCCTCAATAGAGGTGGACTTTGGTGTGCCTTTGAGGCCATACCTAGTTGTTAACAGAGTATGCAAAATAATGAACATTTGTGGGGTCATTCTAAACATGTGGTAGCAGGATGTTTCATTGGCTAGCTTGTGTTCTGCCCATTCCAATCCAATCATCTTTGGCACCCTATAATCTGCCCTATTGTAGTACTTGTCAAGATGGATGGCATACTCAGAATACATACCATATATCATTGCGATTTCTTCATCATCATCTTCTGCCAACATGGCAAAGAAATCCCGCTCCCACTGCTGGTACTTATCAGCATGATCATCCACCGCTGCAACAGGTTGTTCAGCCTCCTGCACACATGAAACAAACAAATGAACTGTAATGAATACTAATTCCCATAAACAAAGATAATGATGCAGCCTAATCTTGACATATCTATGCAACTCTGACATTCACATAGCACACATATATTGAACAACATCACTTAAACATTCAACACCCGAACAACAACATGATAAAGTTCCACAACACAACCATACACATGAAACACGTAGTTCAAAAGACATGCATCAAAGACATTGTTCACAACATGACAAGGTTCATGACACACACATCCCCACACAGGTGCATGCATGGATTAGAGGGTCTAGTTGACGACCCCAGCGAGGTACTCAATGATGACCCTTCTTCCGTCTGCATCTGATTCCTCGAGGACGTCCATATCATTTTCAGAGCGGGTTAACCTGAGCACTCCAATCCACAGCCTCATTTCTTGCTCTGTTGCCCCCACGTCCCTAGCCATTTGCAGCACTCGCTTCCTCCTGGCTTTAGCAGCATTCTCCTGGTCATCATTGATTCCTCGAGGTACTCAATGATGACCCTTTTGCAGCACTCGCTTCTGTAGCGCAATATATATTCTCCTGCACATCCACAGGAACATTCTTTGTTCCGTTTATCATGGGGAGCGCTGTCAGTGCCAAGAAAGTATCTTCTGCTCCCTTTTGTTACAGCACATACAATAGCTTGTCCTAGGTTGAAGGTTCAGAAACGGTTAATAGGCAGAGTGCAGTTAAAGAATTACAGAACAAAAAGTTTTAACATGACAGTTGATTGAAATTATGGGCAATAGCCTAATCTTAATGAGGTTAAAGGAAAATGCGAGACAAGAATATTGGTATGGATCTAGTTATATGTTGCTGAAGGAATATTTGGTCACATTTTGAAAGAAAATGATGATCATCATGCATATTTAAAAAGTGGTTTCATTGTTGGCTAATTGCTGAAGAAATGTCTAGTAATTTTTAGAAAATAATAATAATATCATTGTCATTGTGCATTTATAAGAAGCAGTAGCATTTCTTAGAGGGTGACTCCATACTATGGATCTCTCTTTTCAGAACTGGCAAGCAGTAATTGTGTGGCCGCAAGTCACCCTGAAATAAAGCAGTAATTGTGTGGCCGCAAGTCACCCTGAAATAAAGCTTTCCTATTGAGGAGGAGATGCTGAGGAGTCACTGTTGCAGCAACATGACCTGGGAACATGAAAGTGTTATTAATGCCATCCTAGCAGCAGTGCAGTACCTTGTTCACATGATTCTATGAAATTCACTGCATCCATAGTCGTGATGTGTTCCATAACAATTTTCAGCTGTGGAAGTTTTTGTACAAGTGGTGCCAGGATTCTATCAATGAAAACCTTCTCACGGTCAAAGATGTCAACATGTTGATCTGTGACTTCTCCATGAACCTGGAGAAAAAAGATCATAAATGAGCAATAGCCATAAAAGATTTTTGCACAAGCAGTGCAAAAACAAATTACTTTTTTGAAAGAAAATGCAGATTACATTTTTTGGAAAGGGAAAACAAATTACTAACTAAAGCAAGAACAGTCCAACAACTTGTGACGAATATAGAGACTAGTCATGTGCATCAAAAGTCCAATCAAAAGGTCAATAGTGCATCAAGAATGCACAGGGTGTGTTTAGTTCGCGAAAATTTTTGGCTTTGGTTACTGTAGCACTTTCGTTTGTATTTATCAATTAGTGTCTAATTAAGGACTAATTAGGCTCAAAAGATTCGTCTCGTGGTTTTCTACCAAACCGTGTAATTAGTTTTTTTCATCTACATTTAATGCTTCATAATGTGTCCAAACATTCGATGTGACGGAAAATCTTGAAAATTTTTGGGAACTAAACATGGCCTGAACCTAAGCTACTTACAAGCAAAGGCATTTCCTGCCTGACCCTCGAGGACAGGCAAGCACTTCCCAAATATATCGGTCACACCATCCTAGGAATTGGTAGTTGCTCCAGCGGGATACAGCTTCACAGCAAAGACTATACCACTCTTTCCTAAAACCACATAGCATGCAAAATAAACATGAGCCTCAAGATATATAGATTGGTAAATGCGCACAATAGTTTTTATTTCACGCACATTAGATAATTTTTTGATAATCGCGTTAGATAATTTTGTTCAAATTTTCAGCAGAATGTACGTGGCAACAGACTCATTGCACAAGTACACAAATTGATAGTTAAACCCACACTAGAGCTGATTACTTCTGCTCGGATGGATGAAAATTGAAAACAAAATACAACCAGAGAGCCACGCCCATGAAGTTGATCTACATTCTTCTACGTAAAAAGAAGATAGCTTTTAAAGAACCTGAATACTAGGTTGGTTACTACATGGAGAAGAATTCATACTTGCGCGTTTTCTCCTCTGGGCTAGTGTTGTCAGTGAGGTACAGTGTCATGAGCGGCAGGAAGCTACTCCCTGGTGGCAGCGCCCTCATTACCTCCTCCCTGTACTCCACCGCCCGCGCCGTCGTGGTCACTGGCGGCTTCAGGTTGGGCATGATGATGGCCCTCCCGAAATGCCTCGCACTGTCAGAACACAACCACAGTACCACACAGCCTCAGAAACATTGCATCGAGCACCAGATGTGCACTACCAAAAAAACTAAGCATCGATGATCGCTCGAACCTGTGGGGCAGCACGGCCTCGAGGATGTTAGCAGCAATCGGAGGAAGGAGGAGAGGAATCGGAATTGGGGAAGGGGAAGCAGAGCACGGGGACGAAACACAGAGGAATCTCGATTACTTGAGAAGGAGGTTCATACAATGTTCATAGTTTATCCAGTTCAACTCAGACTTAGGCTGTCGGCACCGGGCAACGGCAAAACGCCCGCTACGCTATGTTTGGCGTTTGCACGCCCGCACCGCCGAACGCCAAATGAGCCGCCAACCTTGCGTATGCTACAGTGACACGCCACAGGCAGCGTGGCTGCGTGCGCGCCTGTAAAAGGAAAGGAGGAGAGAGAAAGAGAGAGAGGAGAAAGAGAAAGAGGGAGAGAGGGGAATAAAATATGGAATAGTGGGTATAGAGTATGTGATAGAGATAACACGGGTGTAGGAGAAATACATATAGAGTAGAGAATATTGATGACTAGGATAGAATATTCCTTTTTAGAGATGAAAATAGAGGTTGATGGGTGCGGATAGCCTTATAGGCCTCACGGCAACGCGCAGACACGCTGACGCCAACGGCCTTCACACATGATGCCACTCTGGGCCGAAGAGGCGCACGTTCTTAGTCCTGGGCCGGGCTTCACGGTCCACCTTGTCTTCGGTCTGGCCAGCGCCTTCAAGGCTTCCTTCGTCAGTCGCCGTTGCCTGACGATGAGCAGGGACGGTGCTGACAGAGGACACCGCCATCGCGAAGATGGAGGTGCCAGTCGTCGGGGCGCGTGACGATCAGCTGCTCCTGCTGCAGCGACGCGGCAGCCATGGCAGCCGCCAGTCGCCCTCAGATTTGGGCCTTGCTCAGATGGCTTTCAAATTCTAAACTTTTATGCTCTCTTCGTCGCATCGAATCTTTCATACATGTATGGAGCATTAAATATAGATAAAAATAGCTAATTGTATAGTTTGGTTGTAAATCACGAGACATATTTTTTAAACCAAATTAGTCTATAATTGGACACTAATTGCCAAATACAAACGAAAGTGCTACAGTAGTCAAATTCAAAAAAAATGCATCTAAACACGCCCTTGGTCCTAGAGAAGTGCGGAAGATTTGCGGCAAGGAGCCGGCCTGCTGTATTGGCTTGCTTCCCTCGCTTTAGCACGATTTAACAAATAAAAAAATGGGTAGAATCGCCGTCCCCAGAATAATCGCATGTAGAGCAAATTTGTACACATGACAAATGATACTATTGACCCTAACTAGTAACTAACGTGCTCCATTCTACTGTTAGAAGCAAATTTGTACACATGACACATGAGTACATGACGATTAGCTGTTGGAAGCAAGCTTCCGAAATGCTCCAGTTTACAAAGTGGTGTTACAACCTGGCTCAAACATGAACGAGCACATGGACATGGTAGCACGTCCGACGGCTCGAAAAGGAAGTGCAGAGTGGGCGGATCATATGCCGAACAGGGCGAAGCCTCGTGCTAGCAATCGCTGACGAGCTTTTACAGATGGCGCTGACGGGCATCATCATCGCCTCGTGACGGAGAAATGTAGCTGCTCTCGTCTTTCGTTCCATCGATCAGACCCGCGGTTCTCAGGAAGTCTGGCGATCATCATCGTGGAACGAAACGAGCACCTCAGCCAGGCACCAGGCTCCTTCTGGCGTGGTCAACTCGTCTCGGACACCTTTATCTTTATGGACTAGGGCTGCTGCCGCCGGCCAGCGGACCTTCTGGCCGCCTGCCTGGCGCGGATGGCGTCGTGCTGCATCTGCTCGTAGCGGCACTCCTGGCTGCAGAAGGGCGTGTCCCCTCTGTACATGAAGATGTCGCTGTCGCGGGCCAGCGGTTTGGAGCAGAGCGCGCACGCGTTCAGCGCGGGCAGCCGGGGCTCGGCGACCGGCTCGGTGTCGAAGAAGAAGCCGGCTCCGGCACAGGCGAGCGACGTGGCCATGGATGCTGCGGTTCTGGGAATGGGCGGGCGACTACAGCTACAGGTTTGGTGAGTCTAGAGTTTGACTTGAGCTCGGTAGGCGGGGAGCTGGGGTATATATGGCGGGAGGACAGGAACCGGGACCGGGACTGGCTCGGCAGCAGCGCCGTGCCGCCGTCGCCCATCTGCGGATGCACCAACGGGAACGGTGAACCGGGCAAACAGCAGCGGTGCGAGATGGCCCACGGTCCGGGCAGATACCGCGCGCCGGACGGGGTCACACGGCCCGCGGTTTTTGGAGGGCGGAGTGGTTCGGGAGGCTCGCTCTTCTGTTTGGTGGCAGCAGTGTCTGTGGCATGGTGGCCCGCGCACCCGGGTCCACGGCTCCACCCGTACCAGAACGACAGGCCAAGGAGGCGGGCCCCCGCGTGTGTGACGTGGTGGCGGGTTCTGGATCCCGACAAGAGACGAATCGCGCCAAAACAAAAGCGTCTCTGCTTTTATTTAACACACAAGCAAAAACCGTGTGCTAGTTCTATCAATAAAAAAAAAAAACCGTGTGCTAGTCTATCACGGACAGGGCAAGTGAATCCACTTGTGTGAATTAGAAATACTGCTGCTTGCTCCGCTTTGTGCAGCAAAAATCTGGAGGAAAATATTCTGACGCACCGTGATCAATCGGAATCATAATCTGGAGTATAGTATTGATTCGCTTCAAACTAACACTATGACGCTAGTCCCAAGTCCCAACTCTCAAACTTTGGCTAAGACTAAACCTAGACACCCTATCAGGGCTAATAATTGGTGCGCTGGCCTTTTCCCCTAACACGCGATGTGGGCGGCCCACATGGCCATGCCGCCATGGCCACACATATGATAGAGGGCACTTGCCCTTGCAAGTTGCAAGTAGCAACAGCCTCTCGCTCACACAACTTCAGCATGGGCACAGCTTTGTCTAGGTCTCCTTCCTGACGAGTACTGACGAGAGATTCTTTAGGAGGGAGGGTTGGTGCATGCACGCCACGAGGCACGGAGGCAGCACCCTGAGTGTGAGCATCGGTTGGGGACCAATGGCAGGTGGCGCTTAAGCAATGCGTCTGCTACGAGGTGGTGGTCACGCACTGGCTCAAGACGCACATGCACGCGATTTGTGGTTGCGCCGTCGGCTTTGAATTTACTACTGTTGCTTTCGCCTCGAGCCCTTGACAACTTTGGACAGAATCATATACGCTGGATGTAAAACTCATTGTTAAACCACTCTGTATCGCCAGGTTTCAACTTCGGCGGCCGTGCACGCTTTTGGAGTGGGCACGAAGCACCTCGCGAGCGCACGCTTGCAGCTGCACGGACCGCTCGAGATTCCCTCGGTCAGGCAGGCAGGTTTCGCCCGGGGGAGCAGCGTTTCTGGAGATACGCGCCGGGTTTGTTTACTTCGCACTCTAGGTGGCTTCACAGAGAGAAGCATTGCGCTTTGATAATTGGAGCTCACGGATGCTCCAAAACATTAATCGCCGTCCAGTGCGTGGCACGCGAGCTGTTCGGCGCATCCGCTGCCGTGCCGGCGAGAGACGAGACGCAAGGTGACACCTGCGGGCTGCGGCACGGTGCAAAATGTTTGGAATGCTCGCCTCGCCTGAGCATTTTTTCCACTGTCAACAAAAAAACAAGACGATGGGAAGCTTTCAAATCGCATCACACAGTTGTTGGGCGCTGAGTGGAGGATGACGCGTAAAAGTGCATGCGGGCGCTGGTTTTGGCGTTGACGGCGGGTCATACGTGCGCCGCTGCTGCGCAGGCAGTGAGTCACGCACAACAAGGCAGCGGGTGACTCGACACATGTCGGGTCCGCGGACCACCTTTCTCCACACCCATGGGCCCATGACGTCTCTCAGACGATGATCAGAGACAAAATATTCAGTGCTAACCAAAAACCGCATGAGAACCATACTTAGGAATTTTATCCTCTAGTGCATATACCAATAAGATTTGTTATTTTTTATATTATTTTTTATAAAACGAGTTTGAATCTCAAATTTTGTGATAATGCACATCTACAAATGTACTATTAGTGTGCATAGTTTCAAATTTTTTGAAAACTCTTAAGTATGGGTTCCAAAGAGTTTTTACGATTACATCGAAGACGTGGTTTGCACCGAATATTTTGCCATGATTGGGGAGGGGGATTCGGTGACTCAGCGATGAGTAGTGAGACGTTACACAAAAGATAAAGAAAACTGTGGAGTTCAACGCATCTGATGTGGGTGCAATGGGATCTTTTGTTTGAGTAGCTTGACGCTGACGGAAAGATGGTATACGCCGGATAAACATACTCTATACTCGTAATTGCATCTATAACTCTAGTTACGCAACTGGAACACTTGAGCATTTGTTTTATCGACATCTCATCTCAGCTCGACGAAACCGCTGTCAGATTATTGCTCACTCTCAGATTTCCTGCAGATTTCTGACGGATCCAAGACGCAACTTGTCAGTCTGTGGCTCAGGGATGGGGGATCGGAAACGAAAAGAACTGAAACTGATTATTGCTCACTGAGGTGCCGTTTTGCATGACTGGAGATTCCACTCTAGAAATCTGGATCATTTAGCGTCAAGTGAATCCCAAGATTTTAAGACTCGGAGAGATAAAACTTTGAGAATTTGCTATATTATCTCAAAATCTTTAACCTACTACGTATTATCAAACGGGCCTCAGATTCGTGGCGCGGTCTTCGTCTCAAAGAAGACCTGGCATCGTTTGCCAAGCTTCATCTCATCAAAGGCCAACAATGAAAGCACACAAAAAAGTACCGTGCGGTTGGTGCGAATGCAATCACTCAAAACACTTGAAAGCACACAAAAAAGCGGTCGAGAACAACTGAACAGGGATACGTTTGCGATCAAAATTTCAGGGCTATCATAACTTGTTGAAATGCCGCGTACATTTACAGGCCGATCGATGGTGCTCCCGCACACACCCTCACCCAAAAGACCCAACCGAGGAAAACAGAAACAACGGGAGCAGAGCACGCATGGCGCCGATTTAAGTTTCCAACCCGCAATCGCCATCTTCAGTCCTCAGATCCATCCCCCGCTCGCCTCTGTTCCACGCCCAAAACTCTTTGTGCGGCGCAACGCCGGCCGTCGTCGGCCAGCCAGGAGCGCCTTCCCCAACGGGATCTCTCTCTTGCAGCTGTAGCTGCATGAACCAGCACGACCTTCTTCCTCCTCCTCGGCTAGCTGTGCTTGCTTTGAACTAGCTGGCCACGTACACGTCCGCCTTGGCGGCCACAGAGGCCCCCCTGCTCCGCTGCGACTGCTGCTGCTGCTTCCGGTGGCTGCTGCTGGCCTGCCGCGCGTAGGCCGCGTCGTGGTGCATCTGCTCGTAGCGGCAGTCCTCGCTGCAGAACGGGGTGTCGCCCTTGTACATGAAGATGTCGCTGTTGCGGGTGAGCGGCTTGGAGCAGAGCGCGCAGGCGTCCAGCGCGTGCCGCCCGGGCTCGCCCAGCGGCTCCGCGTCGAAGAAGAAGGCGCAGGCCACCGACGTCGCCATGTCTCGTCTGGCCTCTCTCTGGCTTGCTGCTCTCCGGAGTCCGGACCAAACTTGGCTGCGCAGCTTTGCCAAATGCTTTTGCTGCTTTGGAGAGTTGGGAGGAGGGAGAAGAGAGTGCGTGCGAGTTCCTCTGCTCTGGTGAGCTTGGCTCGCAACGAAGTGGACGGGGGGCGTATTTATCGTTGCGAGCTGGGGAACACGACAAGCGGGCCTGATGTGGAGCTTACAAGAAAGCTGAGAGAAAACCGTGGGTGGTTCTGGAATCAGCCGGCGACGGGAGCGAGACGGTCCAGCGCGCCTGCCTATCACTGTGTGCCTGGTGCCTGCCTGCTTAACAAACCAGAGTCGCTGTTGCGGGTGAGCGGCTTGGAGCAGAGCGCGCACGCGTTCAGCGCGGCGAGGCGGGGCTCGCTGATCGGCTCGGTGTCGAAGAAGAAGCCGGCACAGGCGAGCGATGTGGCCATGGTTGCTGCGGTTCTGCTGGGGGTGGGCGGTGGACGACTCTACAAGACAACACGACTGCAAGGCAGGTCTACTGAGTTTAAGCTGAGCTGAGCTCGGCAGGCGGGAGCTGGGTATATATGGCGGGTGGACAGGGACCGGGACGGGCTCGGGAGCACCGCCGTCGCCCGTCTGCGGATGCACGAGCGGGAACGGTGAAACGGGCAAGCAGCGGTGCGAGATACCCCGCGCCGGACGGGGCCACACATCCCGCGGTTTTTGGAGAACGGAGCGATTCGGGTGTTCGGCAGGCTCTTCTGTTTGGCGGCGCGGCCTGGCGGGCCATGGTGCGGTGATAGGCTGACTCGGCTTGACGGTGGCAGCTCTGTCTGTGTGGCTTGGTGGCCCGCGCACCCGGGTGCACCCGGACGAGAACGACACGCCATGGGGCGGGCCCCCGCGTATGACGTGGTGGCGGGTTTGGGATCCCCACAGGTACGAATCGCGCCAAAACAAAAGCGTCTCTGTTTTTTTACGAGCAAAAACCGTGTGCTATCACTGACAGGGCAAGTGAATCCACGGCCGTGTTTAGTTCCGGATTCGGGGCATCCGAGTTCGAAAAGTGCGTAATAAATATGCACTGTAACATTTCGTTTGTATTTGGTAAAAATTATCTAAACTTTGACTAATTAGGCTTAAAATGTTCGTCTCGTAAAGTACAACAAAACTGTGTAATTAGTTTTTAATTTCATCTACATTTAGTACTCCATGCATGTGCCGACATTTTGATGTGATGAGAATCTTCTTTTTGCTTAGCGGAATTTGGGGTGAAAATTGGGAACTAAACAAGGCCCACTTTGTGACTTGTGTTAGAAATACTGCTGCCTGCTCCGCTTTGTGCAGCAAAATCTGGAGGCAAATATTCCGACGCATCGTGATCAATCGGGATCATGTTCTGGAGTAGTAGTGTTGTTTTGCATTGCATCATATTAAGGGCATGTTTGGATAAGTTTCAGATTCTTAAAATCAGTTTTTGTCTCTAGTTTCTAAAATCTATATTATGAGTAAAAATTGGTGGGGTGTTTGATCCCCAGTTTTTAAGAACCTGGCTTTATTTATTGCTCACAGGGTCACAAGAAAGCTATAAAAGCTGTGTATCAAGAGCTTCTTTGTAACAGAACCGCCCAATTATACGAGATTAAGTAAGAAAATCATCCAACGAATGGACAATTTACCAAACTTAAGCCCGTATAACCCGGTAGTCCATGAAATCTCGACGGATTTCAAACCATTTCACATCACAGCCAAGATCGTAATAAGTTTAGCGATTACCGTCATAAGTTACATGATAGTTTGCGGCACAAAATACATCGGAGTTTAAACATAGTTATTACAAACAAGTTTCGAATAAAGTAGCGGAAGCATTAGTTCAAAGCGCACACACACACACGACTTTCCAAAATAAAGTGCCAGCTCGCGATCATCTCCCACAAAAGCATCAGGCGAGGAGTAGTGAGTGACCATTGCCCACGGTCCTAAGCTTCGCCCATCGCAGGGTAGAGACAGTTGATACAATAACCATATTACATCTGTCCATCTGCAACAAGTGGGAACAAAGCCCTGAGTACGAGAAGGTACTCAGCTAGACTTACCCGACAGAACCAAAATAAAACGACACCAAGGATCATGATAGGCTTTTTGGTGGGGTAGCTGACTCATTTGCAAGAAAGCATTTTTAGCTTATCAATTCTTTTACAAAATCATGTAATATTTTAATTCTTTCTTCCCCTGTCAACTATGTTTGCACTTATGCTAAAGTAACCATGTAATTAAGCAAGCAAGGATTACCATTGATAATTAACAATAATTACCATGTCATTTCCACATAACTATCCAAGTGTTTCATCAATATTACTACGATGAAGTAACTCAAGTCAAGTGTTCACTATTCAGTGAACGATGGCGATTCGAATCGATTATTGACCAGCTGGTAATTTATTCCTCACACAAACCTCACTCACCCGCTAAAGTGAGGTATTGGTCACCGAGTCAACCATTCAGGTAAAGTCGCGAGCTTGCCAGGAACCACATGTACCCGGGGGCCGCCCGACTGCTCTTTGGCCTTATCATCGCGCCCCCGTTTCCTGCCACTACTGCTCCGGTACAGTGCGTTGCGGGCAATCCACTCGGCCCGAATAATCTCCCGGCTTCGCGGTCGAAAGGTACCTTATTCGGCCAGCTAAATGTGAGGCATGCGTTCAACATGACCCGAGGCCCGACATCGGACGGTCCTTAACCGACACAGACGGAAGACACTACAGTCCAGAACCCTGCAAGCTTCCGCCCGGTCTCCAATTCATTTCCACACTTAGTTATTCTCACATGACATTCTTTCACATAAAACCAGGTAATCTCCTATAGCTCGCGGATGACAGGCAATCACCCGACTTCTACCGGTCTAAGCAAGCTAAGCAAGTATTGACCGTGGACACCAGGGTGACAAGGATCGGGTAAAACAAGGTGGAACAAGGTATAATGCAGCAACGTTTGCAAACAACTCCTAAACCTAATGCATCAGATTAAGTAAAATTAATAATTAATTATTTGCAAACCGGGAAAGAAATGCTCCGGGGCTTGCCTCGCTCGAAGGAACTGGGACGATGGTCAGGGCACTCCGGAAGCTCTTCACCGGACTCCTCTTCTGCTTCTGCTGGCTCCGGCTCCGTCACCTCGGGCTGTTCCTCTGCGTCCTCGGGAATAACTGTCGGAACCACTTCCTGCGATCCTGTATGATGCAGAAATATGAGTGCAACATGCGTAGATGCATTGCAGAGGTGACATGAGATGATGATGATGCGGAATGCCTGCGATGTAATGAATATGTTACGTTATCGGATTATATGGAACTTATGATTCTTCTACAAGGTAGTCTACGTCATCCAAGAACATGTACTCGAAAACTACCACCACTAATTTCTACCATGCAAGAGTACTTGACAGCTAAGATGCTTCAAAGATACACCAAAGTATATTTTTCTAACTAGCTTTGCATTAAGAATGAATAGAAACCCTAATTAGCCCTATAGTTGAACAGCAACACATATTTTAGTAGCTCAGAAAAATCTTATAAAATTACAGTGGATTACTAATATCAAGAATAGCTTGACACAAGATTTTTACTGCATTTGGATAACCAGAACTGCCTATACAAAAATAACAAACTAAGGCCTAAAATGGATATTTAAAATACTTTACATTATGAAAAGTATCAAACAACAGATTTAGGAATTTTCCTACAATCTATTCCCTAAACAAACACTATAGAAAAATTATCACTTGCATGTTTTATTCAAATTTATTTAAATAACAAAAATAACAAATATTGGTAATAGAAAGTATTTGAACTACACCTACATATTTTTATACAGAACACCCAAGATATAAAAATTTCCCCAGCAAGTACATGACACAAAAAGATTAATAAATTTGGAATCATATTTTTCTGAATTTTCTAGGATTTATTAAGCATTTAACAAGAAAATAGCCATTTCACTAGTTAATTACAAACTCTACAGAAAAGTATCTCAAATTTGACATGCAATAATTTTATATCATAGATCTGGTCCCAAAGAGTCCATAGAAATTTATTTCATCATTTTTGGAGCTAAAATGACCAAGAAAACATTTTCCAAAGTGTTTTTTTCATCAAAAATAATAAAAAGAGAAATGAAAACGGATTTATTTAAATGTCGCTGGGCCGGCCCGAGAAAAACGATCGGCCCACGGCTGTCGCGGCCCATCTCGCTCGCGCGGGGGAGGAAACCGAGCCGGCCTGCTCGGGCTTGGCCCGCAAGCACGGTCCAGCCCACCGAGCGAGGGGGGGGAGACCCGAGCGCGTCGCCGGCGTTCCCGGCATCGACGTCGCGGCGGCGGTCACGGCCAATCGGCCGGCTCCGGCCAGCCAGCGACCCACCAAGACGCGCAATACGGTCGCCAAGAAGTGGCCAATACGTGAAGACAGTGCGGGAGGGTAAAGAGATGGCGGGTGAGGCGGTGGAGAAGCGCTGCTCGTCGAGGAATTGAGCCCTACCGTGGGCAGCGAGGGAACGGAGATGCTTGTTCGGAGGAGGAAAGGACGGGGCGGAGCTCGGTGCAAGGTGGATTTGACGATGGTGGCCTGACGACGTCGGAACGGGGAAGCGAAACCGGAGCTCGCGGCGGCGAGCCGTCCGCCCGCTCGGTGGGGAGAGGAGGAGTAGCTGGCGAGCGAGGGAGGGGAAGTGAGGGAGCGAGGAGGCTCGGGCAGGCGGTTTTGAGTGCGCTCGCGCTGGCGGGAGATCAGAGCGAGGGCGACGCGCGGCGAGCGGCGGCAGCGCATGGCCGACACGCGGCGAACGCGCCCTGCCGCGGCGGCCAGCGACGCACGGGTGCGCGCGGGAGGAGGAAGGAGGCCGGGGTTGCGGGCCGGGCCGCCTGCGTCGCGCGGGCGCGCGCGCGGCCGGCTAGGCCGGGCGGCTTCGCGAGCGGGCCGGGAAGTGAGGCCGCGGCCTGCTAAGGTGAAAACTCATTTTTCCAATTTTCAAAAATTAATTCAAATGGATTTCAAACTTCAAACTGCATTTTGAACAAGAGAAAGACATTTTCTGGAATTGACCCAAAAATAAAAGTTGCTCAGGATTAAATTCTCTACAACTTTGATTAAGGGGTCAACTGAAAATTCTTGATAGATTTTGAATGGCAGAATAAAAGCTAAAATAAGGGAATATTTTTGAATAATTTTCATGAATAATTTTGAACAAGTTTTGACAAAATTTGAGTCATCTAGTTGCTCCAGAATTTGAACTAGGGTTCCAAGTGATGTAGAATTTATAGTTGCAAGACTTTTGGTACAATGTGGTTATCATATTAATATAATTCATCTCATATATTATTTTCAAGCTTTTATTTAATCAATTTATAAATTATCACACATGATTATAATGTTATGAATGCGGTGCAATATGATTGCTATGCAAAAATGCATTGCGTAACACCGGAGTGTTACAGCCTTCCCCCCTTATAAAAATCTCGTCCTGAGATTTGGGTTACGAACCATTTATTATAAAAATCTTCGTATGCATTCTTTAAGTATTCACCAGTTTTCCAAGAAGCATCCCCTTCATCGTGATGACTCCATTGTATCTTATATGTTTTCACCACACTGTTTCGAGTAGCCCTTTCCTTGGTATCCAATACCCGAACTGGCTGCTCACGATACACCAGATCTGACTTGAGTTTTATGCCTCGAGGTTCAATCCTTTCCTCTGGAACGCGCAAACATTTCTTAAGATGTGATACATGAAAAACTGGGAATATAGCACCCATTGACTCTGGTAACTCCAATTTGTAAGCCATAGGACCCTTTCGTTCCAGGATTTTGTAAGGTCCCACAAATCTGGCGGCCAGCTTTCTGCGCACACCAAACCGTTTCTTTTTCATTGGCGTAACTTTTAGATAAACATAGTCACCAACTTCGAACACAAGCGGTCTCCTTCTCTTATCTGCATAACTTTTCTGACGTGACTGAGCTGCTCTCATATTCTGCTGGATGATATGAACTTTCTTTTCGGCTTCCTCCACGAAGTCAATACCATAATACCTTCTTTCTCCTGGCTCAATCCAGTTTAACGGTGTTCTACACTTTCGGCCATACAGAGCCTCAAAAGGTGCCATCTTGATACTCTCTTGATAGCTGTTATTGTATGCGAACTCTGCTAACGGTAACCATGACTCCCATGAACCTTTGGAAGACAACACACAAGCTCTTAACATATCCTCTAGAACAGCATTAACTCTTTCTGTCTGACCATCTGTTTGAGGATGATAAGCAGTGCTACGAATCAGACTAGTCCCCAAACCTTTGTGCAAATGCTCCCAAAAGTGAGCAGTGAACTGTGACCCTCTGTCAGACACTATAGTCTTTGGTATACCATGCAACCTCACAATCTCGGCAATGTACTTCTCAGCATATTGAGGTGGTCTATATTCCGTTTTGACAGGCAAAAAGTGGGCTGTCTTAGTAAGACGATCCACAATTACCCAAATAGAATCGTGACCTTTTTGAGTAGTAGGTAGACCCGTGATAAAATCCATACTTATATCCTCCCACTTCCAACTCGGTACTGACAAGGGTTGTAACATTCCGGCAGGCTTCATGTGAATTGCTTTCACTCTACAACATGTGTCACATCTGGCTACATACGCTGCTATTTCCTTCTTCATCTTGGTCCACCAATAACGAGGTCTTAGTTCTTGATACATTTTACTGCTGCCAGGATGAATAGACAACTTAGAGAGATGAGCTTCATCCATAATTTTATTCTTAAGCTCTCTATCCTTTGGAACAACAAGACGGTTGTCGAACCACAACACATCTTGCTCATCCACCCTGAAGTGTTTCGGGGGTTCTTCTTGAATCTTCTTTTTGATGTGGAATATTCCTTTGTCTGCTTTCTGACCTTCTATAATCTTACTCTCTAAGGAATAACTGACCTGAATACTATGTAGCACGGCAGGGTGCATTAGATCGAAACCATCTTCCAGTAAGGGTTGAATATTCAGACAATGTGACTTTCTCCTTAAAGCATCAGCTACCACATTGGCTTTCCCAGGGTGATACTGTACATTCAAGTTGTAGTCTTTGATTAGCTCTAACCATCTTCGCTGTCTCATGTTCAATTCTGGTTGGGTGAAAATGTACTTGAGACTCTTATGATCGGTAAAAATGTTGCACACATTACCCAGTAAATAGTGTCTCCAAATCTTTAAAGCATGCACTACAGCGGCAAGCTCAAGATCATGTGTCGGATAATTGATTTCATGTTTTCTCAACTGCCGGGAGGCATAAGCAATGACTCTTCTTTCTTGCATCAGCACACACCCTAATCCTGTTTTTGATGCGTCACAGAACACATCAAAAGGTTTCTCGATGTCGGGCTGTGCAAGAACTGGAGCAGTGGTCAACAGTTTCCGCAAGGTATGGAAAGCTGTCTCACACTCCTCTGTCCACACAAACTTGTGATCTTTCTGTAACAGACTTGTCATTGGCTTGGCAATCTTCGAGAAGTCTGGGATAAAGCGGCGATAGTAACCAGCTAACCCTAGGAAACTCCTGACTTCTGACACTGTGGTTGGAGTCTTCCAATCCATGACCTCTTGCACTTTACTCGGATCTACAGAAACTCCATTCTCAGATAGAATATGACCGAGGAAAGGAACTTTCTTCAACCAAAATTCACATTTGCTGAACTTAGCATATAACTTATGATCTCTCAGCCTGGTCAAGACAATTCTCAAATGCTCTTCATGATCTTTCTCATTTTCAGAGTATACTAGAATGTCATCAATGAAGACAACTACAAACTTATCCAACTCTGGCATGAAAACCGTATTCATCAGATACATAAAATATGCAGGAGCATTTGTTAGTCCAAATGACATAACAAGATACTCGTACAACCCGTATCTAGTAGAAAAGGCGGTTTTCGGAACATCTTGTGGTCTAATCTTTATCTGATGATATCCAGACCTTAAGTCTATCTTGGAGAACACTCTAGCCTTAGCTAACTGATCAAACAAAACGTCGATATGAGGCAAGAGGTATTTATTCTTGATGGTTACAGCATTAAGAGGTCGATAATCCACACACATCCTGAGAGTACCCTCTTTCTTTTTCTTTACGAACAAGGCAGGACATCCCCATTCAGACTTACTAGGGCGGATAAACCCCTTCTTTAATAACTCTTCCAACTGTTTCTTTAACTCAACTAACTCATCCGGAGGCATCCGATAAGGTCTCCTCGAAATAGGAGCTGTCCCGGGGATCAACTCGATTCCGAACTCAACATCTCTGTCTGGAGGAAGGCCAGGTAACTCGTCTGGAAACACATCCGGAAACTCACACACTACTGGGATCTGATGGATAGGAGCAACTTCCATGGCACAGGTCACACTCACAAGATCTGTTCTTTTAGGCAATGGTACCTGGAAAGTACCCTCTGCCTGGAGATCTTTAAGGGTAAGCATCCGACTGCTTGTATCTATGACTGCTTCCCAGTCTTTCATCCAGTTCATTCCTATTATTACATTCAAAACTAGCCCAGGCATCACTACCAGGTTCACTCGAAACTTCCGACTACCTAACTCAAGGGTTGCCCCTCTAACCATCTTATTGGTTAACACATCAGCTCCTGCTGAGCTTATGCGATAACCATAACTCAATTCTGTGCATAGTTGTTTATGCTTCCGTGCAAATGCTTGACTCATAAAAGAATGCGAGGATCCGGAATCAAAAAGAACAACTGCAGGGTGATGGTTCACAAGAAACTTACCAGCAGTTACAGGCTCTCCCTCAGGAACTTCATCAAAGGTGATGTGGTGCACACGAGCATTGTAAGTCTGTTGCTTCTTTTTAGGCGGATAAGGGCAGAACTTTGAAAAGTGGCCTGGCTGACCACAGTTGTAGCAGGGCCCTTTCACTGTACCAGCAGACCCTATAGCTCCCTTGGAGTTGCTCTGTTCTGCAGCTGTGTTGGTCTTTGTTGGCGGCACTGCCATCTTGTACGGTTTCTGTGGCCCCTTGTAATTCTGAGTTTTATGCTGCGGCGGCCAAAACCTTGCACCAGGTGCGGACGGACGATAAGCTGAACGATTTGTAGTGACAACTCTGGACTGGGATGGTCCTGATTCAAACACTCTCTTGCGATTCTTAGATGCGGTGTAGGCGTTATTGTTCTTTTCTTGCTTCAAACAATCACTGATAAAGTCGTTGAATCTGTTGCGGGTATTGGTACCCACATGTTTCATCATCTTCGGACTTAACCCTCTCTTGAAGCTAGCAATCTTCTTTGCATCCGTATCAACCATGTCTGGAGCATAGCGGCACAAGTTATTAAAGGCATCCAGATACTGGGTCACCGTCTTGGTACCCTGATTCAAGGCTAAGAACTCTCCAAGCTTCATCTCAACCAACCCTGGGGGAATATAAACTCCCTTAAAAGCTTCAGTGAAATCCCTCCAAGTAATCTGGGCATTGGGAGGAAAAGTGGTGCGGTGATGCTTCCACCACATTCCTGCTGGTCCTTGTAACTGATGTGCAGCATACTCTGTTTTCTGAACTTCTGTCAGCCTCAGCACACGGAACTTATCTTCCATAGTGTTGATCCATTCTTCGGCATCGAGTGGCTCTGCTGCTTCCTTGAAAATAGGTGGCCTAGTATCCATGAAATCCTTGAAACTGCTGTACTGGTTCACTCCATGGCCACCACCTTGATTATTTCCTCTTTGCACATTTTCAGCGATGGTACGCAGAAAATCTTCCATATTCCTCTGTGACTGTTCAGTATTGCGTTGACTCCCAAGAAACTGTGTGAGGAACATCTCTGCAGTGAGCGGCGGAGGAGGGGGCAAATGTGGCTCTGGCCGTGGTTCCTGGTGGTTGACGTTGTTTGCACTACTTCCACCAGCTCCTGCACCGTTGCCACCAGTCTCAGCGGCTTCATACGTAGCACGACGAGTGTTGGCCATCTGCATATTTCAGCAACAAGCAATCAATTGAGTGAAGTTGTAGAATTGTGTTCGAATGAACAATCATGCCATACTGAATTCATTGGAGAGAACAAGTCATTCAAGAAAACAGAGGCGCAATAATTTCATTCCAATTAAACAACAGCACCAATTAAGTTACTTCAAAAGCAACATCGCGTTCCATACAACCACGTTGCCAGCATACACACACTGGACTTTTATGCGTTCGGGTATCGCATACACAACCAAACTCCAAAGATCGTCAGTCTCAAGATCGAACAGGATACAACATGATACATGGAAACCAAAAGAAGGCCATCGCGTCAAGCCTAGCTACTAACGTAGGACACTATCCTACTCCTCGGGGCCGTCGTCGATGTCGGAGGCGTCGCCATCGCTACCTTCAGCAGCAGCGTCGTCGTCGATGTCCATCTGAGCGGCGTTTGGAGGAGCATACGGGCCCATCCCGTTGTAGAGGGCATGAAACTCTTCATGCAAGTTGGCATTGTACTCTTCTAGCTCCTCGACCCTCTGCCTCAGAAGGTCCCTCTCGTTCCAGGCTTCATTCCTTTCTTGTACTAGCTGTTCCATCAGGCGGTCTGCATTTCTATTGGCCTGAGTCAACCTCTGTACCTGCTGCATGGAACTCTCGCCTCTCTCGAGAGCTCGGTCCCGCTGCAAGCTCATGTCAGCCAACTGCTCCTGCAAGCTAGCTATGGCACGTGCTTGCTTCTTCTTCTGTTTTCTTGCTTCAAGCCGATCATCACCGCGGAGGCCAGTCAAAGTCCAATAGGTATTCTCCAGACCTTGATATGCTCTGATGTCTGCATACATGGCACTCATGGTGTGGTTGTCGCTAGCCCGTCCTTCACTGGGGCCTCTAACTAGGGCACTTCCTTGCGGCTGTACCCAAATGGCATCGCGAGGATCATCTCTCGGGAAAGTACCGGCCAAAGCTGCTGCCAACTCATTGGGAAATCTGCTCATGATGTCTCGGATGACGCGAAAAGCTGCGCCCTCTGCACCCTCGGATGGAGTGCGTCCTTCAAACTCTAAATGCCAACCATCCCATTCTGGCGCATCACCAAGAGCAGGGACGGTGATCTCTACAACAGCAAGTCCATCTTCAGCTAACTGGCTCTCGCTCCAAGAGTAAACTGGCTCTTGTCCCTCCGGGTACCCCACATCATGGAGCACTCTCCAAAGCAAGGTGGGCATGCCAAACTCGCTTAGAAAAGTGTCCGTGTTGCGGTGCTCCCGCGGGGCCAGCTAACGACGGGGTGCTCTTCCGCCAGTGGACTTACGGGCAGTCTGCTTCGTGCGGGCCATCTGTAGCACAAGTTTTAATTACCCGGTGAGAACATATTTTAGTTGAGGTCACTTATATCAAAATGGGAAAATCCTTTTATAAGGGGAGGAATGCATGCCATGAATGGAATGCACAGACAATATGATGCATGCACGAGTCTTACGTTCTCACAAACTTATGAAATAAAAGCATCTAACGGTGAATTCGGTGGCATACAAACGATCTCTCATATACGTAACTAATTCGGTCTACACGATACGCTATTATGTACCTGCAGAAAACTTCATTTCAGCCCATTCCCCATGAATGCATGAAAGCAGTAAATCTACCTACACGCTTTACACGAATCCCCAGATGCGTGTACAACGGTAGCAACTACCCAAACACATCGTCCTATTGACGGCATCGCCTCAACAGACGGAACACCCACACATGCGACACTTTCATAAAAACATGTGTAAAACATGTAATTATCCAAGTATCATATAAGCACTCTCCCTAGATCGGCGGTGTATCCGATCATGCTCTCACAGCTCACACTTACCAAAGCGTAGAGGTAACTGATCTATACATTACCACTCAATTAAGTGGCACTCATACAATAGCACGCCGTATGAGCAACGAAAAAGAAATATGGTGCATAACCCCAAGTTAGTACTTAAATAGCCACCTAGAGTCCTTAACTGGACATACAGGATATGACCACTGGCACACTTTTAGTTTAAAAATCACACTTTTTAAACAGAGTTTTGGTTTAAATACACTTATGAACAGTAATTACGCTAAACCTTGCTCCGATATCAGCTGTAACAGAACCGCCCAATTATACGAGATTAAGTAAGAAAATCATCCAACGAACGGACAATTTACCAAACTTAAGCCCGTATAACCCGGTAGTCCATGAAATCTCGACGGATTTCAAACCATTTCACATCACAGCCAAGATCGTAATAAGTTTAGCGATTACCGTCATAAGTTACATGGCAGTTTGCGGCACAAAATACATCGGAGTTTAAAC
The DNA here is from genome assembly GCA_038087645.1 of Saccharum hybrid cultivar R570. NCBI lineage: Eukaryota > Viridiplantae > Streptophyta > Magnoliopsida > Poales > Poaceae > Saccharum > Saccharum hybrid cultivar. The sequence continues at coordinate 15,733,498 of JAQSUU010000563.1, forward strand.
ATAGTTATTACAAACAAGTTTCGAATAAAGTAGCGGAAGCATTAGTTCAAAGCGCACACACACACGACTTTCCAAAATAAAGTGCCAGCTTGCGATCATCTCCCACAAAAGCATCAGGCGAGGAGTAGTGAGTGACCATTGCCCACGGTCCTAAGCTTCGCCCATCGCAGGGTAGAGACAGTTGATACAATAACCATAGTACATCTGTCCATCTGTAACAAGTGGGAACAAAACCCTGAGTACGAGAAGGTACTCAGCTAGACTTACCTGACAGAACCAAAATAAAACGACACCAAGGATTATGATAGGCTTTTTGGTGAGGTAGCTGACTCATTTGCAAGAAAGCATTTTTAGCTTATCAATTCTTTTACAAAATCATGTAATATTTTAATTCTTTCTTCCCCTGTCAACTATGTTTGCACTTATGTTAAAGTAACCATGTAATTAAGCAAGCAAGGATTACCATTGATAATTAACAATAATTACCATGTCATTTCCACATAACTATCCAAGTGTTTCATCAATATTACTACGATGAAGTAACTCAAGTCAAGTGTTCACTATCCAGTGAACGATGGCGATTCGAATCGATTATTGACCAGCTGGTAATTTATTCCTCACACAAACCTCACTCACCCGCTAAAGTGAGGTATTGGTCACCGAGTCAACCATTCAGGTAAAGTCGCGAGCTTGCCAGGAACCACATGTACCCGGGGGCCGCCCGACTGCTCTTTGGCCTTATCATCGCGCCCCCGTTTCCTGCCACTACTGCTCCGGTACAGTGCGTTGCGGGCAATCCACTCGGCCCGAATAATCTCCCGGCTTCGCGGTCGAAAGGTACCTTATTCGGCCAGCTAAATGTGAGGCATGCGTTCAACATGACCCGAGGCCCGACATCGGACGGTCCTTAACCGACACAGACGGAAGACACTACAGTCCAGAACCCTGCAAGCTTCCGCCCGGTCTCCAATTCATTTCCACACTTAGTTATTCTCACATGACATTCTTTCACATAAAACCAGGTAATCCCCTATAGCTCGCGGATGACAGGCAATCACCCGACTTCTACCGGTCTAAGCAAGCTAAGCAAGTATTGACCGTGGACACCAGGGTGACAAGGATCGGGTAAAACAAGGTGGAACAAGGTATAATGCAGCAACGTTTGCAAACAACTCCTAAACCTAATGCATCAGATTAAGTAAAATTAATAAATAATTATTTGCAAACCGGGGAAGAAATGCTCTGGGGCTTGCCTCGCTCGAAGGAACTGGGACGATGGTCAGGGCACTCCGGAAGCTCTTCACCGGACTCCTCTTCTGCTTCTGCTGGCTCCGGCTCCGTCACCTCGGGCTGTTCCTCTGCGTCCTCGGGAACAACTGTCGGAACCACTTCCTGCGATCCTGTATGATGCAGAAATATGAGTGCAACATGCGTAGATGCATTGCAGAGGTGACATGAGATGATGATGATGCGGAATGCCTGCGATGTAATGAATATGTTACGTTATCGGATTATGTGGAACTTATGATTCTTCTACAAGGTAGTCTACGTCATCCAAGAACATGTACTCGAAAACTACCACCACTAATTTCTACCATGCAAGAGTACTTGACAGCTAAGATGCTTCAAAGATACACCAAAGTATATTTTTCTAACTAGCTTTGCATTAAGAATGAATAGAAACCCTAATTAGCCCTATAGTTGAACAGCAACACATATTTTAGTAGCTCAGAAAAATCTTATAAAATTACAGTGGATTACTAATATCAAGAATAGCTTGACACAAGATTTTTACTGCATTTGGATAACCAGAACTGCCTATACAAAAATAACAAACTAAGGCCTAAAATGGATATTTAAAATACTTTACATTATGAAAAGTATCAAACAACAGATTTAGGAATTTTCCTACAATCTATTCCCTAAACAAACACTATAGAAAAATTATCACTTGCATGTTTTATTCAAATTTATTTAAATAACAAAAATAACAAATATTGGTAATAGAAAGCATTTGAACTACACCTACATATTTTTATACAGAACACCCAAGATATAAAAATTTCCCCAGCAAGTACATGACACAAAAAGATTAATAAATTTGGAATCATATTTTTCTGAATTTTCTAGGATTTATTAAGCATTTAACAAGAAAATAGCCATTTCACTAGTTAATTACAAACTCTACAGAAAAGTATCTCAAATTTGACATGCAATAATTTTATATCATAGATCTGGTCCCAAAGAGTCCATAGAAATTTATTTCATCATTTTTGGAGCTAAAATGACCAAGAAAACATTTTCCAAAGTGTTTTTTTCATAAAAAATAATAAAAAGAGAAATGAAAACGGATTTATTTAAATGTCGCTGGGCCGGCCCGAGAAAAACGATCGGCCCACGGCTGTCGCGGCCCATCTCGCTCGCGCGGGGGAGGAAACCGAGCCGGCCTGCTCGGGCTTGGCCCGCAAGCACGGTCCAGCCCACCGAGCGAGGGGGGGGAGACCCGAGCGCGTCGCCGGCGTTCCCGGCATCGACGTCGCGGCGGCGGTCACGGCCAATCGGCCGGCTCCGGCCAGCCAGCGACCCACCAAGACGCGCAATACGGTCGCCAAGAAGTGGCCAATACGTGAAGACAGTGCGGGAGGGTAAAGAGATGGCGGGTGAGGCAGTGGAGAAGCGCGGCTCGTCGGCACCGTTGCGGTGGCGCGGCGAGGCGAGGAGGAATTGAGCCCTACCGTGGGCAGCGAGGGAACGGAGATGCTTGTTCGGAGGAGGGAAGGACGGGGCGGAGCTCGGTGCAAGGTGGATTTGACGATGGTAGCCTGACGACGTCGGAACGGGGAAGCGAAACCGGAGCTCACGGCGGCGAGCCGTCCGCCCGCTCGGTGGGGAGAGGAGGAGTAGCTGGCGAGCGAGGGAGGGGAAGTGAGGGAGCGAGGAGGCTCGGGCAGGCGGTTTTGAGTGCGCTCGCGCTGGCGGGAGATCAGAGCGAGGGCGACGCGCGGCGAGCGGCGGCAGCGCATGGCCGACACGCGGCGAACGCGCCCTGCCGCGGCGGCCAGCGACGCGCGGGTGCGCGCGGGAGGAGGAAGGAGGCCGGGGTTGCGGGCCGGGCCGTCTGCGTCGTGCGGGCGCGTGCGCGGCCGGCTGGGCCGGGCGGCTTCGCGAGCGGGCCGGGAAGTGAGGCCGCAGCCTGCTAAGGTGAAAACTCATTTTTCCAATTTTCAAAAATTAATTCAAATGGATTTCAAACTTCAAACTGCATTTTGAACAAGAGGAAGACATTTTCTAGAATTGACCCAAAAATAAAAGTTGCTCAGGATTAAATTCTCTACAACTTTGATTAAGGGGTCAACTGAAAATTCTTGATAGATTTTGAGTGGCAGAATAAAAGCTAAAATAAGGGAATATTTTTGAATAATTTTCATGAATAATTTTGAACAAGTTTTGACAAAATTTGAGTCATCTAGTTGCTCCAGAATTTGAACTAGGGTTCCAAGTGATGTAGAATTTATAGTTGCAAGACTTTTGGTACAATGTGGTTATCATATTAATATAATTCATCTCATATATTATTTTCAAGCTTTTATTTAATCAATTTATAAATTATCACACATGATTATAATGTTATGAATGCGGTGCAATATGATTGCTATGCAAAAATGCATTGCGTAACACCGGAGTGTTACATTCTTGATGCTTAAGAATTAAAAAAAAACTAACACAAGAAACTGAATAAAAACTATGTTTGGATCCACCCAGTTAGGATCCAAAGAAGGCCTAACACTAGTACGAGTCTACGATGCTGGTCCCAACTCCCAAACTTTGGTTTAGACTACACCAAGACACCCTATCAGGGCTGATAATTGGTGCGCGGCGTGCGGCAGCCCTTTTCCCCAACACGCGATGTGGGCGGTCCACATGGCCATGCGGCCATGCCTACATATGATAGAGGGCACTTGCCCTTGCAAGTTGCAACAGCCTCTCGCTCAGACAACTTCAGCATGGGCACAGCTTTGTCTAGGTCTCCTTCCTGACGAGAGATTCTTTAGGGAGGGAGGGTTGGTGCATGCACGCCATGAGGCACGGAAGCAGCACCCTGTGTGTGAGCATCGGTTGGGACCAATGGCCGGTGGCGCTTAAGCTATGCGTCTGCGACGAAGCCGTCATGCACTGGATGAAGATGCACATGCACGCGACTTGTGGTTGCGCCGTCGGCATTGAATTTACTACTGTTGATATATGGCCTTGACAAACTTTGGACAGGATCATCTGGTTATAAAACTCATTGTTAAACCACTCCGTATCGCCAGGTTTCAACTTCAACTTCGGAGGCCGTGTACGCTTTTGGAGTGGGCGCGAAGCACCTAGCGAGCGCATGCTTGCAGCTGCACGGACCGCTCGAGATTCCATCGGTCAGGCAGGCAGGGCAGGTTTCGCTCGGGGGAGCAGCATTTCTGGAGATACGCGCCCAGTTTGTTTCTTGCAACTGTACTCCTACGTACTGTAGGTGGCTTCACAGAGGAGCATTGCGCTCTGATAATTGGAGCTCACGGATGCTCCAAAACATAACGCCGTCCCGTGCGTGGCACGCGAGCCGTTGCGGCACGTCCGCTGCCCTCGACGGCGAGAGACGAGACGCAAGGTGACACTTGCGGGCTGCGGCACGGTGCAAAATGTTTGGAACGCTCGCCTCGCCGCCCTGTGCGAAAGAAAGTAAGGTGTCACTGCCAAAGTTTCTTCTCAAGCATCAACACATCACACGAATAGGAATCGAAAGCCAGGAAAGCAACATCAATGACCGGAGAAGTAGGCGAGTCCAGCAAGGAATTTCAGTTCTAGTATTTCTCGTCGCTAGGTAGGTCTCACTGTCTCTTCATTCAATAGTTGAAGCTTATCCGTAGAGAAGTTGTTACAGAAGTAGGAAAAAATCTATCTACATTTTCATTCACTTGAATTCTCAGGGCTGGTTTAGTTCCAGAAAATTTTGCAAGATTTTTCAAGATTTCCCATGACATTGATCTTTGCACACATGCATGAAGCATTAAATATAGATAAAAAAATAAAACTAATTACACAGTTTAGCCGTAATTCACGAGATAAATCTTTTAAACCTAATTAGTCTATGATTAGATACTAATTGTTAAATAACAATAAAATGCTACAGTAGCACTTTGCAAAAAATTTCACCATCTAAACACATACTTAGATCCTGAGCCTCTTCCACTGTCAAAAAAAAAAAGACGATGGGAACCTTTCGAATCGCAGCACAGTTGTTGTGCGCTGAGTGGATCGAGGATGACGCGTAAAAAGTGCGGGCCGGGGCGCTGGTTTTGGCGTGGACGGCGGGCCATACGTGCTCCACTGCTGCTGGGGCTGGCTGCTGCGCAGGCGGTGAGTCACCCACAAGGCGGTTCGAGGGTCCACCAGAGTTAAAAAACCGGTCGGTTTACCGCGGTAAACCGCGGTTACCGCTCTTACCGGACCGGACCGGTCCGGTCCGGTTAGGTATTCCCCAAATTCAAATTTAAAATTTGAAAAAAAAAATGCTGAAAATTTTTCTAAAAATAGTTCATGATTTATAGAAGCCAATGGTGTAAAAATTTTTCAAATTCGAGTTCGTTTAGTATTTATTTATACGTATAGAAGTTTGAAAAAAAAAGAAAAAAAAAATCCCGGTCCCGGCCCATTAAGACCCCCAAATTCAAATTTAAAATTTGAAAAAAAAAAACAAAAAAATGCTGAAAAAATTCCTAAAAATAGTTCATGATTTATAGAAGCCAATGGTGTAAAAATTTTTCAAATTCGAGTTCGTTTAGTATTTATTTATACGTATAGAAGTTTGAAAAAAAATCCAAACTCAAACCGGTAAACCGGTCAAACCGGCCGGTTACCGCTCCAAACCGGCCGGTAAACCGGACCCGAACCGAACTGAAGGAGTGTTTGAATTTGAATTTGAATTCGGCCGGTTACCGACCGGTTACTGGTAAACCGGGCCGGTTTACCGCTACCGGAGGCCGGCGGTTACCGGAAACCGGTTGGTAAAAAAAACCCTGGTGTCCACAGACCACGGCTTACACACCCATGGGCCAATGACGTCTCTCGCCGCATGATTGCGTCGGGGACCTGGACTCTCTCCGGTGACTCAGCGATGAGTGACACGTACAGAAAAGAGAAAGAAAACTGTAGAGTTCATCGCATCTGACGTGGGTGCAATGATTTAGGCCATTTTGGGGTGTTTAGACGCAAAAAATTTAGAATTTGGTTACCGTAGCACTTTCGTTTGTATTTGACAATTAATGTTCAATCATGGATTAATTTAGCTCAAAAGATTCATCTCGTGATTTACAGCTAAACTGTGTAATTAGTTATTTTTTATCTATATTTAATACTCAATGCATGTGTCTAAAGATTTGATGTGATGGAGAGAGCGTAAAAATTTACTCTCTCCATCCCAAATTATAAGACGTTTGACTTTTTTGACATCAAGTTTGACCACTCGTCTTATTCAAAAATTTGTACAAAATATCAATTTTTTTATCGTGGCTTGGTATATATTAATAAAAGTTCCTCAAGAATGACTTAAATTTGACTATGTTTGTACAAATTTTTTGAATAAGACGAATGATCAAACTTGGGATAAAAAAGTCAAACGTCTTATAATTTAGGATGGATGGAGTAGAATTTAGGTGGCATCTAAACGAGGCCTTGGATCTTTTGTTTGTTTAAGTAGCTTGACACTGACGGAAAGATAGTAGTGTGTATACTCCGGATAAACATTGTAATCGCGTACGGAGTATAGAACTCTGGTTACGCAACTGGGATACTTGCGCGGTTGTTTCCTTTGACATTTCAGCTCGACGAAACCTCTCTTACATTCTACTCCTATCCGTTTACTATTTCCATCATTTTCTCGCTCAAGAAATTCACGTACTCCGATGTCCGATCCGTTTACTGGCAGACCTCCGTCGGATCCGAGACGCAACTTGTCAGTCCGTGGACGGGGGATGGGGACCGGAAACCAAAAGAACTGGCATCGTGCTTCATCTGGCCAGCAATCCCAAACTCCAAAGCACACAGGAAGCACCGTGCAGTTGGTGAGAAAAGCAATCGCTCAAATCGCATGAAAGCACACAAAAAAACCCAGTCAGGAACGAGATCGTTTGCGATCAAAATTTCATGACTAGCATAGCATGCTGAAATGCCGTGTACATTGACACGGGAAAATAGATTTAATTTGCTGTTTGGTGTGATCATCCACTGTCTTACTGAACAGGCAGATTTTTGGAAATTTGGAACTTGGGTAGAGAGATTGGAGAACTGTTCAAAAACATGGCGGATGGTCGTGGCTTCATCAACAAGGCTTTTCCACAAAGGTTGTGTTTAGATGGCGAAATTTTTTGCAAAAGGCTACTGTAGCACTTTTCGTTGTTATTTGACAATTAGTGTCCAATCATGGACTAATTAGGCTTAAAAGATTCGTCTCATGAATTATGGCTAAACTGTGTAATTAGTTTTATTTTTTATCTATATTTAATACTTTATGCATGTGTCAAAAATTTGATGTCATGAGGAATATTGAAAGATTCTACAAAATTTTCTAAAACTAAGGCCAAAGAATCAAACCGCCTGCGAAAAGAAGGTCTAGGGAGAGTTGGTCCATGCACGCCACGAGGCGTCGTGGCAGCATCCCGTGTGTGTGAGCATCGGTTGGGACCAATGGCAGGTGGCGCTCAAGGCACCGTTTGGATGCCAAAATTTTTGGCAAAACGCTACTGTAGTGTTTTCGTTGTTATTTGACAAATATTGTCTAATCATGGTCTAATTAGGCTTAAAAGATTCGTCCCGTCCATTTCGTCTAAACTGTGTAATTAGTTTTATTTTTTATCTATATTTAATGCTTCATGCATGCGTCTAAAGATTCGATGTGACGGAGAATCTTGAAAAATTCGGCATTCTGAAGTGCAACTAAACAGGCCCTAAGCAATGTGTCTGCTACGAGGTGGTCACGCGCTGGCTGAAGATGCACATACACGCGATCTGTGGTTGCGCCGTCGGCATTGAATTTACTATTGCCCTTGTTTAGTTCCCAAATCCAACACCCAAATTCCACTATGCAAAAAGAAGATTCCCCGTCACATCAAAATGTCGGCACATGTATGAAGTACTAAATGTAGATGAAATTAAAAACTAATTACACAGTTTTGTTGTACTTTACGAGACGAACATTTTGAGCCTAATTAATCAATATTTGGACAATTATTAGCAAATAAAAACAAAAAGTGCTACAGTGCTACAGTGTTTTACTGTGCAGACTCGGCGCTGCCGATTCGGGAAGTAAACAAGGCCATTGTTGCTTTGGCCTTGAGCCCTTGACAACTTGCGGGCTGAATCGTATACTACTACGCAGGGTTATAAAACTCATTGTTAAACCACTCTGTATCGCCACGTTTCAACTTCAGCTTCGGCGGCCGTGCACGCTTTTGGAGTGGGCGCGAAGCACCTTGCGAGCGCACGCTTGCAGATTCCATCGGTCAGGCAGGCGGGGCAGGTTTCGCCCGGGGGAGCAGCATTTCTGGAGATACGTGCCCAGATTGTTTATGCTTGCTGTTGGTACCAATAGTATAGGGGTATCCATATTTAACGATAATAAAAATAAAGCGACTAAGCCGCGCCCAAACTCAGCCGCACACCGGGTCCGCCGCCTCGTACGAAGGCAGCTCGACGGAGTGCCTCGACCGCGCTCCAGGCTCCGACTCGTACGAGGCACCCTCGACGGGACGCCTCGACCGTGCCCCGTCTCCGACTCGTATGAGGCCCCCTCGACGGGACGCCTCGACCGCGCCCCGTCCCACACGACGAGGTACCTCAACCACATTCCGACTCGCCCGAGACTCGACCACCTACCAGAACACACTCCGACTCGCGTGAGCCCGGGTCGAGCGTCTCGACCCCCTTTTTTCTTCACCTACCCCAGGACAAAAGTCATGGCATTTAATGCGATTACCTACTTTTACCTACCGACATGGCTGCAAGCAGGATCGACGTGGCAACAATGCCAGTATCAGTCTTCACTGTTTTACCGCTCATCCCGTGATGGGAGGTGAAAACTGTCACTGTACCCACCTTACCGTGCACTGTGCGTCACTAGTTACCCTCGAGGGAGGATACGACAAAGCCCGTACACCGCGATCCCAGGGATTCGGACTTATCCGTTCGGCCTCGACCCAGCCTCGACCCGACCTCGACACCCAGCGCAACTCAACAGGGAAGGGAGGACGGCATGGCGCGGCGCTCCGGGTCATTTCAGCGTCTCGTCCTCTACGTCACCATGGTGTCCAGGGATGGCCCCCCATTTCTAGCACACGTCGCTACAACCACCTCAACAGGGATCGACAAAACATCATCTCAAGCTCCCCTTCGTCTTGGCCCCCTCTCGTCCTATAAAAGGGCAGGCCAGGGCTCTACAAAGGCGACGGAAGACAACGGACAACAAGCCAGACACAAGATAGAGATCAACATCTCAAGCAATCATCTTGTATTCCTTTTTCTCCTTTTTGAGACCTGGGCTCACCACCCTCTCTCGCAAGCTTGTAACCCTTACACAAGCACCTCGGTGCAAGGAAATACAAATCTCTCCCCCCGCTGGATGTAGGGCCTTCTCTTGCCCGAACCAGGATAAACCCCCGTGTGTCCTCCTTGCATCACCATCCAGGAAAAGGACACGCAGCATTTACTCGTCGGTTTATGACCCCTTGGGATCGAACACCGACACTTGCATAGTTGCAAGGGCCTGTTTAGTTGGTGAAAAATTTTAGGTAAGTTTCTGTAGCACTTTTCGTTGTTATTTGACAAAATTTATCCAATTATGGACTAACTAGGCTCAAAAGATTCGTTTCGACATTTACAGACAAACTGTGCAATTAGTTATTTTTTACGTATATTTAATATTTCATGCATGCGTCCAAAGATTCGATGTGACGGGTACTGCGCAAACTTTTTTGGGTTGAGTGGCCAACTAAACAGGCTCCACGTGTAGGTGGCTTCACATAGAAGCATGACGCTTTGATGATTGGAGCTCACGGATGCTCCAAAACATAATCGCCGTCCCGTGCGTGGCACGCGAACTGTTCGGCGCATCCGCTGCCGAGCCGGAGACAGACGGAACGCAAGGTGACACCTGCGGGCTGCGGCACGGTGCAACATGTTTGGAACGCTCGCCTCGCCTGAGCCTCTTCCACTGTAATAAAAAAAAAGAAGAGAAAAAACAAGACGATGGGAAGCTTTCGAATCGCATCACACAGTTGTGCGTTGAGTGGAGGATGACGCGTAAAAGTGCGTGCGGGGGCGCTGGTTTTGGCGTGGACGGCGGGCCATACGTGCGCCACTGCTGCGCAGGCGGTGAGTCACGCACAACAAGGCATAGGCAGCGGGTCTGCGCGTCCACGGGCCACGGCCTTTCTCCGCACCCATGGGCCCATGACGTCTCTCGCCGCATGATTGGTTGGGTGGGGGACCTCTCTGGTGACTCAGCGATGAGTAGTGAGAGTGAGACGTACACAAAAGATAACAAAACTGTGGAGTTCAACGGATCTGACGTGGGTGCAATCATTTAGGCCATTTTGGATCTTTTGTTTAAGGCCCTGTTGTGAAAAATTTTGGAGAAAAATTTCTATAACACTTTTCGTTGTTATTGATAAAATTTATCTAACCATGGACAAACTAGACTCAAAAGATTCGTCTCGACATTTACAGACAAACTGTGCAATTAATTATTTTTTTACCTACATTTAATACTCCATACATGCGTCAAAGATTCGATGTGATAGTTACCGTGTAAAAATTTTTGCCTCTTTTTGAACATCTAAACACAGCCTAAGTAGCTTGACACTGACGGAAAGATAGTAGTGTGTATACTCCGGCTAAACATTTGTAATCGCATATACAACTCTGGTTACGAAATTAGAACACTTGCGCAGTTGTTTCCTTTTCAGCTCGACGAAACCGCTGTTTATATTCTACTCTTGTCATTTTCTCGCTCAAGAACATCACGTACGTACTCCTATCCGTTTACTCACAGATTTCCGTCAGATCCATCCAAGGCGCAGCTTGTCGGTCTGTGGCTTGGGGTGCGGATCGGAAACCAAAAGAACTGATTATTGCTCACTCAAGATCTCTAGCGCGGTCTTCGTCTCAAAGGAGACCTAGCATCGTTTGCCAAGCTTCATCTGGCCAACAAGTCCAAAGCACACAGAAAGCACCGTGCGGTTGGTGCCAGAGCAATCACTCAAATCACATGAAAGCACGCAAAAACCCAGTCAGAAACGAGATACGTTTGCGATCAAAATTTCATGACTATCATAACATGCTGAAATGCCGCATTTCCAGATCGACGGTGCTCTCGCACACACCCTCAGGCCTCAACCTCTAGCGCACACAACCCAAAAGATCCCATCAGGGAAAACAGAAACAAGGGGAGCAGACATGGCGTCGATTTCAGATTTCAACCCACAGGTTAGGTGTTAGGTCGATCTGTTCTAATCGCCTTCTTCAGTCTTCAGATCCATCCCCCGCTTGCCTCTGTTCCGCGCCCAAAACTCCTTTGTGCGGCGCAGCGCCGGCCGCCGGCCAGCCAGGAGCGCCTCCTCCCCAACGGGATCTCTTGCAGCTGTAGCTGCATGAACCAGCACGACCTTCTTCTTCCTTTTCGGCTAGCTGTGCTTGCTTTGAACTAGCTGGCCACGTACACGTCCGCCTTGGCGGCCACAGAGGCCCCCCTGCTCCGCTGCGACTGCTGCTGCTGCTTCCGCCGCCGGCTGCTGGCCTGCCGCGCGTAGGCCGCGTCGTGGTGCATCTGCTCGTAGCGGCAGTCCTCGCTGCAGAACGGGGTGTCGCCCTTGTACATGAAGATGTCGCTGTTGCGGGTGAGCGGCTTGGAGCAGAGCGCGCAGGCGTCCAGCGCGTGCCGCCCGGGCTCGCCCAGCGGCTCCGCGTCGAAGAAGAAGGCGCAGGCCACCGACGTCGCCATGTCTCGTCTGGCCTCTCTCTGGCTTGGTGCTCTCCGGAGTCCGGACCAAACTTGGCTGCGCAGCTTTGCCAAATGCTGTTGCTGCTTTGGAGAGTTGGGAGGAGGGAGAAGAGAGTGCGTGCGAGTTCCTCTGCTCTGGTGAGCTTGGCTCGCAACGAAGTGGACGGGGGGCGTATTTATCGTTGCGAGCTGAGGAACACGACAAAGCGGGCCTGACGTGGAGCTTACAAGAAAGCTGAGAGAAAACCGTGGGTGACTCGAATCAGCCGGCGACGGGAGAGAGACGGTCCAGCGCGCCTGCCTATCACTGTGTGCCTGGTGCCTGTGCCTGCCTGCTTAACAAACCGTAGCTGACAGCGTGGTGCCTGCCCCCAGTTGGGTTCGCTTCCCTTTATCTTTGCAGGGGTCTACTGAGGAGTAAGGGTAACTGGGTTGTTTAACTGTCTGGTTAAACTCATAACCGTGCCCATCCCATGATGCAGCAACTGGTTGTGGGCCCCATCAGGTAAAGCAGACATTAGATTGGGTTGTGTCGAGCATGGCTTGGCCTTATCTTGACGTGGCAAACAGCTGGATAACTTAGTGCTGGAGGTGGAGCCGTGGAGGGTAGTAGGGTACGAGGTCGAGGCGCTTCCATCATCAACCACCGGCAGTCCGATTTGATGTACTACCGTCCCACACCCGGAGAGGCACGGAGGAGCGATGGCGGTCGGTGCATGGCACCTTGGAGTGTTCTCCGCAACAGGCTTTGGGCCAGAAAGACGGCTGGGAAAGAACACATTTGCGTCTGGTCCAACACTAGACATCAATCCGCACTTCAGTCGGCCCGGCCCAAAGACGTTCTTTCACGTGGAATGCATATGAAGTCCAACAAAAAAAAAACTCTAATTTATCTCCCTTAACTATCGCGATTGTCCGATTTTTTCCTTTGTTTACAAAATCAGTTTTTTTAACCTGCCTCAACTTTTTGAAAACCATTCATTTTTGCACCCTTAACGGTTTCAATGGTGGTTTTGCTGATATGGCGCCACATCACATGGAGTAAATTGGACTAAGTTGAAAGTTCAACGAGGTAAATCGGATTAGATTTTTTCATAAAAAGTATAAAAAAATTATAAAAAATTTCATGGGAAATTTGTTCTAGCTCAGAAAAGTATGAAACTAGATTTAGATTTTTTTTTCTAAAATCATGCCTTTTGTTATAGTGCTTAACTTCAAATATCTTGTTAATGTAACTTGGTTCTATCTGTATTAATATCATCCCCTGTGTGCTACCATCTAGATTTTCATGTCACCTTATGTTCCATAATTCATTGCATTACAATGTATCTTATAAAAAAATATAGTCAGATTTATCTCCTTGAACTTTCAACTTAGTCCGATTTACCCCTGTGACATGGCACCGTACCAGTAAAAATCGCCATCAAAACCATCAGGATGCAAAAAGAAAACGATTTTCAAAAGTTGAGAAAGGATAAGAGACCTTTTCTTGCATCGGGGAGGAAAAACAAAAGTTGAGTGATGTAAATCGGACTTCTTCGAAGTAAAAAATAACCTAGTTAAGGTACACCTTATTATTGAGCCCAGTCAAGAAAGTGGTCGCACACTTTCTCATGTGAAAAGTGAAACACAACGTCCCATAAACGAGGCTAGGTACTTTCAAGCCGAGAAGCGTGAACCAAACTAAAATATCGGGTTTTCAGTTTCCGTTTGGTACGGCTCCACTTCCCTAGTGAAACCTTTTTTTTTGCTTCAGCTCTATGAACAACTTCATTAGTAGAGCTGGAGCCGTTTTAGTAAATCGTTTGGCAAAATGGCTTCACATGTGCAGTTCTTAAAGCGTGCTCTCATATAACCCAACGTAGGGCCCATTAGGACGAGGTGAAACAATCGTTTTTTTGCTCCATTCCACCTCAAATCTCTGTGAGAGCACGATTTAAGAGGCTTCCTAGGTGAAACATTTTATTTTATCTCTGGTACAAACCGGCTCCAAACCAGCTTTTAGAGCCGGTGGAGAAGCCACGACAAAGAAGGGCAGTTTCAGCTTCGGTTGCATGTTCCAATTGCTTCCATGTTCGGCTTTCGCGTCTGAAAGTTCCTAGTTTGGTTTTGGCTAATTGATGAAACCTAGGACTAGCCTTTGTGTCTAAGTGGATGATTTAGATAAAGGTGGTCATTGAATATGAGATATGACATTGACTCATATGACTAAAATGGTGAAGACCAAGATGAGGCTTGGCTCGATGGACCGGTTGTGAAGGTGAAGGGCAAGTCGAGGCTTCGAAGCGAAGGACCATGCGATGGTGAAGCTTGAGCAAGACTTGACGCCGATGGACCGATGCAACGGTGAGAAGCAAGTGAAGTCAAGGTCGATGGATCGAGACGGTCATGTGATGAGCCGAGCGTGCGAGCGCGGGATTCAGGCGTTTTCGGGGAAATGAAATGCCTATTTTCCACTGCATCGGAAGTCGGAAAAGAAACGGAGGCGAACGGAGGTCACCAGCGTAATCGGACGCTGGACCGGACGCGGTCACGGTTTGACCGGACGCGTCCGGTCAGTACAGCGCAGCAGTCAGGCGCGCGGGCTAGGGTTTGCAACCGGCGCGTCCGGTCCTTCGCGGGACCAGAGCGTCCGGTCGAGCACCCAGAGGAACAGTGCGTGGCGAAGGGCTGAGCGCAGGGGCGAAGCTAGAGCACGAAGGACCCGAGTGCACACTTAACACTGCATGATTTTAGTAGACACATGTAATAATAATTTAAGTCTAATGACAAAGTAGTAATAATAGAAATCCTTACCTATATGAAAATTTGGCTGCATTGATTGTTGTATTTTTATATAAGTAAACACCAACAAAAATTTTGAGTCCACATGTCAAAATTCATCATTAAAACTGCGTCGAGATAACGACACATCTTTAAAAATGTTAATTAGATGATTCACTATTATTGAAAGGTTGGATTTATGATCAACAAAAATGTTAATTAGATGATTCACTATTATTCAATCAAAGGTTGGATCGATGAACTAAAAATGATGAAAAGTTGAAACCAATTTGTTACCACCTCCTAATATTTGTGTTTGGCCATTTTCTTAAGCAATCCATATCATTTGTGACCTAGGTATGACCGTATGAGCCCTGCATCCTCTTAATTAAAAAAACGGAGGTGTGGTCTGCTCCTTCCCGTCAAGTTTTTTTTTCATTTGTGACTTTTGGCTATTTCTCTTTCCCCACATTATTAGAATCATCCGGCACTTTTCTTTTTAGCCGTCTATCTATAAACTTACCTGCACAACACGTTCTTAAAAATCTTAAATGTTTATGTGCTCCTGTTCAAGAATCAAGGGAAAAATAAAAAATAATCAAACACCCATAAACTTTATTTGACAAGATTTTTGTATGCTTGTTCAATTTCTTGAATCGTTCTCCAGTTCCTCAGTTCCCCTTTAGCCAATCACTCGATTTGCAAAAGCAAAACGTCAATTCTATACCCTAATTGGTTAACCCTGCAATTCAATTTAACATAGAAGAATCTTGTAGTCAAGAAATTGAATTATAATCATAATATTGATCGCTTCAGAAAAAAACAATTTACACCAAAGATTTGTTTCGAAACCTATTGCTTTGGGAGAAAAAGGAATCGTCGCCTGGTTCTGTGGTAGGTTGGGCCAATATAGGTTGTCTGCTGTAGTAAGCCTGTTGGGCTGTTTGTTTCATGCGGACGTGGGCTAGCTGGGTGGTGCACCAAGTTAGGCTTAGGGAGTGCACAAGTGGTGGAAGTTAATTCCTAATCACTTGAAATTAAAATTTTCCCTGGTGCCTGTGCACTCGGCAAGCCTAAGGTAGCTTCGCCCCTGGCTAAGCGAACGCGCAGCGCGTTCGGTCACACGCGATCGGACGCGTCCGGTCGTGAAGGGTGTTTACTGGACTCCAACCAGACGCTGGCTCTGTCGCGTCCGGTCGTTGCGTGGAGCGCGTCCGGTCATGTTGTCGCGCGTGCGGGTGCTGTGCGCATCTGCGCGTCCGATCGTTTGAGCTGCGCGTCCGGTCATCGCGTTTGACCGTTGGCGCGCAGTGACCGTTGGAAGATCTGGCAGCCGCGTTTGAATTCGAGGGACACGTGGACGGCGCAGGGCGACCGGACGCGGTGAAGCGCGTCCGGTCAGTTTCGACCGGCGCGTCCGGTCGTCCCGAAAAACGCTCAGTGGAGTGGCAATGGCTCTATTTTTATGGGATGCTTATAAATACGTGTTGGCCGGCCCTTGGGGAGGTGGCTTGGCATTTCTAACACTCTTGTGCATCCTTTGAGCTAAAGCTTCTCCTCCCACTCATCTCTCTTGCTTGATTGCAAATCAAAAGTGAGATTGAGTGATCCCAAAGTGCATTGCATAGCTTGAGGGCATCTAGCGGCACTTGTGGGTGGTTTAGCCGGTGGATTTCTTGTTACTCTTGGAGAGTACCGCTCCTAGCCGGCTTGGAGATTATTGGAGGCGTTGGCAAGAGAAGGTGATTGTTCTTGGCCACCTCCGGTTGATTGTGAGAGGTTCTTGTGCTTTCCTCGGCGGGACGCCAAAAGCAACTCTAGTGGAATGCGCGTGTCATTGAGTTACCTCACTTGAGAGTGGTGTCTTGCGATGCCTTGTGGGGCGTGCCTTGAGGGGCAAGTGACTTGAGGGTCACACCGGGAGACCATCTAAGTGTTGGTCGACACAACCGGTGACGTAGCTTATCGGTGCACAAGTAAACACCGGGTGAACAAAAAATATTGTGTCTCTTGTCTCCCGGTGATTGGTCTTCATATTGTGTTGTTGTCAATATTGATTGACTGTATATCATCTTGGTGATTGGCAACATCTTCTCTCCGTCGTCGGTATAAGAATCACAATCCTCTCTCTTGCACTTACTTTTACTAGATTATCTTGTGTAACTTTAGTGGTAGCTTTGCTAGTAGTGTTGTTAGCTTGTTCTCTAGTGTAAAATTAGTGACATAGCTCTTGTGTGAACTAGATATCATAATCTACTAGACTTTTGGATAGGAGGCTTGCATCACAACCTTTGGCTAAGCAAAACTCGCTTTACGCCATTTGTTATTCTGACAAGTTTGCTTAGTGGTATTTATAGAATTTTTTTATAGGCTATTCACCCCCCTCTAGCCATCTAGGACCTAACAGCGTCGGGTTTCTTGCGTGGAGAACTGTGCACCCGATCGAAAATCGAAAAATCAAGTCTACGGCGACAGTTGCGGCCTGCGGTGTGACCTACCTAATCTTGTACTGTACTACCGTGTCCCCAGTTAAAGTACTTCACATCTGACCAAGTTTTCAGTAAATAATATTCACATTTACAACTCCAAATCAATTTATTATGAAAATATATTTCGTAATTAATCTAATGATATTTATTTGACATTATAAATATTTATATTTATATTTTTTTATCTATAATTAATCAAACTTGGTATACTAAAATATGATATTGTAGCACAAGCCACCAGGCCTGGCCCAAGGCCCACCAGGTAGGCAATTCTGAATCTCGTCGAATTTCGGTGAAAATTCCAAAACTGAAAACCTTATTACCAAGGCCCACGTTATTACCCAAGGCCCACGTTATTACCCAAGGCCCAGTCATGAAGGTGGTCCCGCACTCTCTCATGTGAAAAGTGAAAAACACAACGACCCGTAAACACGCTTCTGTAGTTCTGTGTCTTTTCTGCTACTCCAGTTTTCTTACATCACAACGCCGCCAGCCTGCAAAAATCTGGCCGTCGATTCCCCGAGCAAAGGCCCGCGATTGATGTCTCCTCTTCATTCGCTGCCCTGCCTCTACGGCGGAGTCCGCATCCACTCACCTCAGCTAGGGTTTCGGACTCGAGGCCATTCCTCAATCAGCTCCTTCCCAAAGTCGATCCCCAGACGGGCATCCCCCGAGCCCCGACGCTCCAGGCCGCCGGCTCCACCTCCCAGCGCCCCACGCCGTCAGCCGCCCCCGCCCCCGCTCTCGCCCCCGTCGCACCCGCTACCGTCGCCCCCACCGCTGCTTCATCACCTAGCCCTGCCGCCGCCACCCGTCGCCCGCCCACAGCGCCGCTCCCGACAGCCACCGTCCCAGCGGCGCGCCCCTCCGCCTTCCGCTGCTCCAGATCCGAGGCAGGTCACCGCTAGGGACGCAGCACGGGCGCCGGAGCTGTTCGCTGGAGCTAACAGGTATGCCCATGCTTACATTTCTTTCCGAAATTCGATTCCGAAAGGATGTGCAGTTTGCTTACGCTGTTAAGCATAGGGGGAAAGGGGAAAAGGATCACATTTCTGTGCAGCTCCTGTGAATTTACATCCATTCGTGCATGTTCATTGCTTGAAATATCTTGTGAAGCAAGGACGATAAGAGCAAACTAATTGGTCTCTGTATTTGCATCGAATTCTCTTTATCGTTAAGCCCAGTGTGCAATTTGTTGTGTGTTACTCCTCATTACTAAGCATTTAAGCTGCTGTTCTCTCTCTGGGACTCGTCTACCTTTAATCTACAGCAGCACAGATCGTGTAGAGTACAGTAAGTGGATTGAGGCCCCGTTGAAAAATTAAGACCATGGCATTATCAAACTAAGAACAATCATGATCGGAAATATTTGCAACATTTCTCTCTTGTGCATAGAGATTGTGCATGCCCGATTACATTCAAACAGCAACTGACCAACCCCCAATACTCCTACATGAGTGATGCATTAACTGCATCAAAATTATGTTTTCTTTTTGGACAGAAGGCTTCTGCCCAGCTTTATGCGAAGCAAAATAGTCTGCTGAGATTACCTGCTCTTACATAGTACATGCTTGACTCGCCAACGAAGAAGAAGAATCTGTGCCTAGGATCAGCGTCCACAAATTACACGGCAAATTTCAACACTTGCTGCTTTAGCCTAAACAAGTCACAACCCACTGTAAAAACCTCTGGACCCATCAGAGAACCAAACAAACATAATGACAGTTTTTACCCAACAAACCAGACAGCTGAAACCTATTTTCTCCTCCTCCTCCTAGTTAAAAAGCCTCCATCGCTTCAAAACTTGGATTATTCTATATATCATCTGGTTAAAAATCACGACATTCTGAAAAACAAAATCATTTATAGTTAGACAGAGCGTCCTGCAAACACGTCCCTATCCTAACATAAAGATCAGCAACTCTTTGTTCTCCCCCTGCCCCTCAGGGGAGCAACAAATGGTTAAATGGGACACGCTCCCTGGAGCTTGTTGGCATCCATAACTCATCTAATCGCTCCGAAACATGCAATGAGATGATCAAAGTTCAGAAAAGCGGTATTAAGCAGCTGCTTAAGCGCGCTGAAGTGCTACGCGGGAGGTCTCCGCTTCACTTCGGGCCATAAGCAGTCCCTAAGCGGCGCCGGGACCTGAGAGGGGGAGCGGGGAGCCGGGAGAGGGAGCGGCCAAGCAGGGAGCTGCGGGCGGGCGTGCCGCCTTGGTGGAGCAGCGGCTGCCGGCTCCCGCTGCCCGCTGGCCGCGCGCGGCGCGCAGCTCAGCCGCCGGGGCTGGGTGCCATCGACGGTGTGCGGAGGAGCGGGAGGCTCACACACAGGGTTGCCGACCGGAGGAGCGGGAGGCAGGAGGGAGAGCCGGCAAGCCGCTGATGGCAGCCCGACGCCAAACCTGGGAGCGCCCCGCCGTCATCGAGATCCCGAGCCTGAGCGTCGCCGCCGTTGCCTGCGTGCCGAGCGCGAGTGGGGAGGGAGCGGATACTTGCAGAGGAGTGCCCTGTGGGCTGTGGCCTGTGCCGGTGTGCCCTAAGGCCTCTGCCTTCTGCTGTGATGGGCCGATGCAGGCCAGAGGCCCAGCCCCAAAACAAAAGGCCACCACTCCGCACAGTGGCCAGATGGCCCATGTCTTCAACCTATTGCATGAATCTGATTTGCTAATCTGTGCTACTTCTCAAGTTGACAGCCTACTGCATGAATCTGATTAGCTACAGTATAAAACGCTTAAGCAACACTTAGGACGCTTAAGCCCGCTTAAGCGCTAAGCGGTGGGTCACCGCTCGCTCAGCGCTTAACACTTTTTTGAACTTTGGAGATGATGAAACTTAATATGATCCACAGTTTGTTTAGTCGCCATTGCCATATTCATGATTCATGTGACCTCTTGGTTTGAACTCTGATTGTACAACCAACCAATAACTTGCATGATCTTTATATCCATTTGGTTTAACCGGGAAAGTACTGCTAGAAAGAGAATCCCAACATGTAGGCTGTTGTCCAGTGAATGATGAGTGTGCTCTATAATTAAGGCGACATCATTTGTTTAGTGTTACTTACCATTGCCCATCTGTAAACCTTTTTGAAGCATTTGGGTACCTTGAATAACATACAAGTCCTAAATGTGACTACTGGACTCTGGTGTTTAGACTTTAGACATGTACACGCACTGATTCTTTAATATTGCATAACCAGTCATTTACCCAGCTACTATTTGATTTTGCAACCAGTAACACTGTATGGCACACTTCTTTGCTTCAGGATTTTGAGAAGAGGAATATAATCATGGATATCATGCAGACTAGTGACTCTTCGCACCATGGAATTGTAGAAAATAGCCCGTACAGAATTCCATATGACAGACATGCAGAAGGTGGTCAACTTGGTGCTTCATGGTATTTTAGTAGAAAAGAAATAGAGGAGAATTCCCTATCGAGGAGAGATGGCATTGATCTGAAGAAAGAGTCTTATCTTCGCAAGTCATATTGCACATTTCTGCAGGATTTGGGGATGAGGCTTAAAGTGTAAGTATATATTATACCACAAGTTCTTTGTCAATTATTTTTACTTGTATTTCCTGAAAATACAATATCCATTCGCCTGTAATATCTTTAGTTGTTATTTTCAAATTTATTTAGATAACCTTCTAATTTTCTGGAGCTTAGTTTTCCTAGGGCGAATACCATCTATCCCCTAAACTTTGGGGTGGAAGTTGAGATTTCACCCTAACATAAGGCCAGATATCTTTTTTACCTTAGACTTTACACCATACAAGCAACACCCTAACTTTGAAAAGTGTTTCTTGCCTATGAGAAAGGAATGCATGGGCTGTTTAACATGTAAGAGTGAATGCCATTCATCTTGTTTAAATGTTTTATTGATAAGGAAAAAATATTAGGTCCCATGTTTTATATGAAGGAAGTCTTTATCTCCATGCAGCCAGAGACTGGTGTTTTCACTTGTGGGCTGTGGCAATGGGTTGTTGTCTGGTTCAGCAAAATCACACTCCAGAAACAATTCACTGTGTCATATTATGTGTCAGAATCGCTAACTCGAGCTTGCCACATAGCTAAAAGCACTCTCCAATACCTGCTAGGTGTTATTTGAACGGTATAATTTAGGGTGAAAAGTGTTCCAAGTTCCAACTGTTATTCCCCTGTTAACTGTATATAAATGATTTATGACTGATGCCATATTCACATCTGTTAACCTGTAACATCTAAAATATAAATGACAGCATCTCCTTATGGTCAACAGCATCTGAGTTATAAATGTGAGTGCTGGTAGATGACAGCTTTTGTATTCTAGAATAGCTTGAGTCCTAGGCAGCGCCCTTTGTATGTTGATACAATATTTGATGGATGATGGTAAGACTTGACGGCATTAATGATTGCTAAAAACATACACCATGAGCAACCTTTGTTTGGATCTTCGGGATGGTAACATGTTATTCCGAAGATTATGAAATCTTTTTATCGAGATAGATGGCCAAGCATACTAGTAGAACTATTTAGAGTCAGTTGCCTAGCGCACCTTTGCCGCTAGGGACCACCTCAATGGATCTTTTATTATGGTACTATGTCTATTTAATACTTTGTGCTTCTGTATATTGAATTGACTTCTCCAGTTTCTCCTGGTATTTTAGTAGAACTATTGAGTACTTATCTTCAATTCTTTATTATAGTTTATACAAACATGTGTTATCTGCCCATTTTAGACAGTTTAAGGTCTTATTATTTAGCTGTTCAAGTTGATTTCTATGTGTCCATTGATTTTTTGATAGTTCTCTATATGCATGCTCAGTTTTCTGTGTCTGCAATGTAGATCATTTGGTAGCAAATAGATCTAATTTGTTGATTGTTATTGCACACACCTGTTAATTCAATTTTATATCTGATAGTTGACATATAACTGTCCGCAACAGTGCACCTTTCGTAATAAACTAAGACCTGATGGTTTCATGAGCACAAGTGTCAAATGGGTAAACAACTTCGTTAGTAATCAATGCAATTGCAATCAAGGGATGGTGAATTTTCTACTTTAGTACTGGTTATATTGTGGTTGCTAGTTCTTGCCTCGCATGTCATGAGCAGTTGATAACATCCTTGTTTTTAGTTAGGTGGAACCGATAATGCACAACACTGTTTAGCACTGTATTTCAGTTGCCTGACTGCCTGAAAATAACTGTATTTTGATTGTCTACTACCTGGTAAACATGCCTGCTTGTTTGAGTTGAAACCTTTTATATATGTAATTTTTTTCTTCTAATGCCGATTGACTCTGTAATGTAGGCCTCAAGTGACAATTGCTACTGCTATAGTGTTCTGTCATCGGTTTTTTCTTCGTCAATCTCATGCGAAAAATGACAGAAGGGTAAGTTTTCTAGATGTTTTTTTTAAACCTTTTGGCCTCTGTGTTTATAACATGATTGTAAAGAGTAATTTTCTTTATACACATGAATCACCTGGACACTTTGGTCTACATTGTAGTCAGCACAATCTCAGTATGTAGTAAATGGGAAATCTCCGGCGCTCACAGTTCCAGTACCACCTACATGTGGAAGACAAAAATATTTGTTTTCACATATAAAACACATGTTTTATTAGATGTGTTAAAAAAAAGAAAATCCTCATTATTAAAGATTTAAGTTTGTTATCAATACATGCATTTCTTTTTAGCATACTGGCGCCGCTTGCTTATTTCTCCTGGATAATTATTCATCATCTGCTAATGAAAGTTTTAATATATAAGTTCATTATAACATGCAGACAATTGCAACAGTATGTATGTTCTTGGCGGGAAAAGTTGAAGAAACACCCAGACCTCTGAAGGATGTCATACTCCTTTCATATGAGATCATCCACAAAAAGGATCCTGCTGCAGTTCAACGAATAAAACAGAAGGTTATTTGATTTAGAGCATTTAATATCTTGATATTCCTTTTCTAGGTAATCTGAACTTTGTAACCTATGATGTTAGTATCCTTTTCTTTCCTTTCCATTTCTCCTATGATAGTACTTTTTTAAAGGCAAGGCCAGGATTGCTCTTTTTATGCAATTTTACGTCCTGATTACTGTGGCACACAACAATAACTGAGGCTGTTTGTTTTGTTTCTTCAGGAAGTATATGAACAACAGAAGGAACTTATTTTACTTGGGGAACGTGTTGTGCTTGTAACACTTGGTTTTGATTTGAATGTGAACCATCCATACAAGCCCTTGGTTGAAGCAATAAAAAAATTCAAGGTTGCTCAAAATGCACTTGCTCAAGTTGCCTGGAATTTTGTCAATGATGGGTATGCTAAAATTACTCTTCCTCATTACAAATAGTAATCCACAAACATGCCTATTTACTACGCCTTAAAAGGGGTGTACAGGCTCCGCACTTCACTTTGCCTGCAATTTAAACCGCACCATATTGCGGCGGGCGCAATCTTCCTGGCTGCGAAGTTTCTCAAAGTCAAGCTTCCATCAGATGGCGACAAGGTCTGGTGGCAAGAGTTTGATGTAACTCCGCGGCAGTTGGAAGGTTGGTCTCTAGATGCAAAGTCACTAGTGCACACCTTAACTGCACTAATGTAAAACTTCATTTTCGTAAGTGCTAGTTTCCTACTTATTAGCTATCTAGTAATCCTATGAAAATTGGACAGCCAAAGATGATTGGCGTGTCCAAAAATGATCGTGGAACTAAGATAGGTTGAAGGCACACACAATTCCATGATCTATGGCTCTATACTCAAGGCAATCCCATTTGACTTTAGATGCATTCTGGGACATGCCAAGGGCGTGTAGTCAGGAATAATTGGTTGGTGATGTCATTTTAGTGCATTTTTTTAGTTAGATCTTGCAATATTGCATTTTGCTATATATCTTTTTGCCACCATGATGCTTCTTTTGGTCCTTTTCTTCACTTTGGATGCTATATTTTTGTTTTGAAAGATCATTTTTATGAATGATACCATCAAAGATACATGCTTATGCTTTGTGTTTTTGGTTACTCCTTTCAGAGGTTAGCAACCAGATGTTGGAACTCTATGAGCAAAACCGCGTTCAACCAACACCACCACAAGGTAATGATACTGAAGGCAGTTCTGCAAGTGTTGCGAATCAACGTGCTTCTGGTAAAATTCCAGGAGTAGCTGATGAACCTCCTGCCCATGAACATAATCAAGCACCCCGACAATCGAGCCAGCAGAACATGTCAGGCCACCATGGCTATGACCACCCTCATCCGGAGAAGCAAAACTATAGGATACCTCCAAATGAAGCAAGGGATGGCACTGCTAATAGCAACGAAGGTCCCAATGTGTCATCCTCGATGATGGATGCAATGAAGAAGATAAACAAGGATAAGGTGAAAGCGGCCCTGGAGAAGCGGAGGAAATCGAAAGGTGACCTTTCAAGAAAGGCTGATGTGATGGATGATGATGACCTCATTGAGAGGGAGCTGGAACATGGCGTGGAGTTGGCTGTCGAGGATGAGAAGATCAAGCAGGAGAGAAGGCAGAGCTGGCCTCATCCTGCACACCGTGTAGACCACCAGAGCACCAACCGTGAGAATACCGAAGAGGGTGAGCTGTCCATGGACAGTCAAGAATACCATTCTCCGGAGCATGACAATCGGAAGAGAAAGGATGCACATGAGCACCGGAACTATGATCGTGACGAAAGGGATCTTAAAAGGCTAAGGTCATGAGAGTTACACCATTGTGGGAGTCTCATGTTGTTTGGACTAAACATGATGTGGAACCTGTCTTTCTGTCACAGGTGTACTTGATGCTTATTTGGTGTGCTGGGGGATTTGAACTGTTACATATATAGGTTAAGATGGTTTCCCCACGGATCATGTATGTGTTAAGCCGTGTTGGCAATTGAGATGACGCTGTGACTTGAGTATTCCACAGGTTTATGCTGGAAACAATATTAAGGAAGCTGCATCCTACGGCTATCTGAAGTGTATGTATTTGATTCCAAGGTTACCTGAACCCTAATGGTAGCATGCCATTTTATTATTCGTCTATCTTGGACTTGGAACACTGGTACTGGGGATGAGATCGATCATGCATAGATTATTGTTGATTTTGATACCATGTAATGTGCATGTTCTCTCCTTCCTAAATTATGGGTTGTTTTGGCTTTTTAGATACATACCGGTGCTGTTGTTCGTTTGCTCGTTCTATGGGCATACAGTATACCACCTATTTGTCGCTGGTTGGAACAGGATAACGTTTACACATTTTCTTTAAACATATTACATATGCAAGCTTATTACTATGAATGTACGCATACATGGACACCCTATCATAAGAGCAGGGCTGATCTTGAGACTTGGGTGGCTATGAATGTACGCACACATGGGCGCCCTATAATAATAGGTGGGCTGACCTTGAGATTTAGGTGGCACAAGGCAAAATCTCAACATTATCTATTCCTGACCAATATTCCTTCCGTCCAAAAATTGGCATCGTTTTAGCCTTTGATGCAATGACCAGCACCAAAGCCACACCGATTTGCAATTCATCTCGCTCCGCTGCTCTTAATGAATTTGATGATGCTGATGGCCTGATGCCCTCGCAGGCTCGCACTCTGCTGCAATGAATTCGATGAGAATATGAAATGATGAGGAATCGAGCAGCGGCGTAGATAAAAGGACTGCAGCATTCCCTGAGCCTAGGCAAATCAATGTCATAATAAACTTATGAACATCTAAATTAGTGGTTTCTCGACTTTTCTCTGCAGTTGTTCAACTGAACCTTCCATTTGAGTCTCATAGGCCGATCAAGGATCAAGTGAGCCAGGCAGCCAGCCCATCTCAACCCAAGCCCCAAGGCTGCAACGCGAGGTCTCTTGGGCAGTTGGGCGCTCGGTCATTCGTCGTCGCCGTTGTCTTTGTTGCAGATCGGTGCTTCTCTCCCCACCAGGCCGCCACAGCTCGCCGGCGCTTTCCTCCCCTCCACCGAGCACCACCAGGTACGCCCTCCGCTTGATGTTCCCTTCCTGCCGTGCGAAGCCGTGCGAGCAAACCTTAACTTAGTTCGTAGGTACGCCCTCCCCTTGGTTTTCCCTTCCTGCTGTGCGAAACCGTGCGTCCAAACCCTAACATACTATTCGTATTCGGAACTGAATCTTATTACAAGCGTATACGCCTATATTGATTGCTTTGCAAACAGAGCAAACAGAGCAAGGAGATAGATTAAGAATGGCTGCGCGGAGCAGTTCTATGGCCGCCGAGGATGACTACGAGGTACGTTCTAGTTCTTTGCTCTCTTCCTGGCTGTTGTTCTGTTTCCCCACTTACTATTGCGATTAAATTGTACTAGTTTAGACACGTGCAGAGTTATGGCCTTATTGAGCAACCGGAAATTGCTAGATGGTGGATGAACAAGTGACATTTAACTACTGTAGGGCAAGATATTTAGGTAGTAAAGTAGAATTGGAGTATCTTTTGTTGTTGAATGAGTTCACCTTTAGTTTTTACTTGTACTTGGGTAGATTTCTCGATTGATGACTTCATTTATACAGATCCAGGGATACAATTGTTCTGAGAAAGTTTAGAAGCTTTGTGCTGTTTTTGGGTGTGATTAGGTTGAATGGAAACAAAAAAATCAATTGTCAACATATTTTTGGGTGATAGTGCAAGGTTTAATGCCTAGGGTACTAGAGCTGGATATGTAGAATTGTATTTCGCAAAAAATAAGAAATATATAGCAGTATAAATACATACTCCCTCTATTCCAAATTGTAAGCCGTTCGGGCTTTTAGAGATACATAGCTGCTTTTACTATGTATCTAGGTACATAGCAGACGCTATGTATCTCTAAAAGCTATAACGACTTACAATTTGCATTGGAGGGAGTATTTGTTTTGAGTTACATTGGACTATGACTAGATCATGATGTTGAATCATGTGGCAGCAGAATAATGTTGTTTTCCAGAGGATGCAAATACCATCCACAGTAACATAGCATTTTTTTGTCACATCCATATAGGTCTAAGTTTACTCTGAATTGAGATTGTATGTGCTCTTATAGTGTTGATGTGATGCAGACTGAACAAAAGAAGCAAGCTGCTGCAGATGTTCTTTTTCACTATTCACAATTTGTTATGGTCTGCATTGGTGAGGATGTTCGCCCTACTGATCTCAGGTTGCATCTTATGAAGGTATTTTATATTTGTTATAATCAAGGATTCAAGGTTGTACTTTGGGGTTCCTCTATCCTGTGAATTTATCATATGCTTTTCTTTTGCTGAGATTTTTTTTTCTCGAACACGCAGGAGAACTGCGTATCATTGCATTAAAAAGAAAAAAAAGGGACCCTTACAAAACACCACACACACCCAAAAGGAAACTACAAATCACCTTCCTTCGCGCCAGTAAAAGAAAAGGATACGACTGCAACCTAAAAAAACACACACACCTTCCTGAGACGACTGGGTGAAAAGGTAAAAAATACCTTTAGCCCCAGCCAAACCGCACAACTGTAGCTCCTCACTAGCAAGCAATAAGGCTCTAGCCAAACAAGGAGGTACACCATCAAAAACACATCTATTGTGGTGATTCCAAATGGTCCAAGCCCCAAGAATCACAAGGGAGTTGAGGCCTTTATGCAGTTGTCCTCCAAGGCTCTAACAGGAAGAATAATCTTCTCCCACCAATCATCAAATAACTCTTCTCCAATCCGAGGGGCAAGGATCTGTACGCCTACTCTGTGGAGTAATCTGAACCAAAAATCTCCAGCAAAGACACAAGAAAGAAGAAGATGGTTTATGGCTTCCTCAGCTTGATCACAATGAGGACTCCTCTCTGGATGGGGGAGCCCTCACCTTGCCAGTCGATCGGCCATCCAACACCTGTCATGAGCTACCAGCCACATGAAGAAAACAATTGTTCCCCTTGTTGATCAGTGCTTTGTTCTTGTTAGTTTCCTTCTTATTTATCATTTGCATGACTATTTGCTGGTCCCAATGACTTTATGTGTCTAGATACTAAAATTGAGAGGTGACTCTACATATTTAGTGAGAAAGGGTAAGCGATAACAATGGTTGCTTGGCTAATCCAAGCAAAGGTTAAAAGTAACCCCAAAATCAGTCATCTACATTTTATAAAACGTTGTGCTTTATCTTCTTGTCATGTGTGCACCTCCTCTCTGTATTTTTTGGTTGTTCATAGACAGGTCTCATAATTTGTACAAAAAGCTGTACTACAATCAATTGAACATATGAAAAGTTTTTTTTTAGTATTCCCATTGTTCCCACCGTCTCCATCCTAAGCAATGGCAACTGTTGAATATAACCATTGTTTTAACATACTTGTTGCAACCATAAAATCAACTGGCTATTCTAAGTTGAGAGGTCAAACTATAAATACAGATAACATCCACTTAATCTTGTTTGGTTTTTTTTTTCACGGGCAAACCCATTTCCATTAGTGATAACGGAAATACAAAGCATTCGGGGGATTACAGACAGAAGACAGAAGAAAGAGTTCCTGGAAGCAGCAGAATGCATCCAGATCGCCAAGAAACACCTAACCAGAGTTTTAAAAGAGCGAAACTACCACGGCCCATCAAACTCCTGAGATAAAGAACTACCAGCGTATGAACGTAACAACACCAGGCTAGATGAACTAGCAACAATCATCAAAAGATCAACAAGCCACCTCTGGGCTCAAACATTCCAGAAACTGTCTTCTGCACGAATGACTCCCACCGAAAGATGTCCACCAGGGATAAGAGCATCTATGCAGGGTCTTCATCTTGATCAGCGTGATTGCCATCCTCCAGGAGCAGCCGATTCACTTGTCTTGTGGTTTGAGCCCGCGAGGACTTCCTTGGCGACCCTAAGCATGGTGTTTGCCCCCTCCACCAGCTGGTCTCTATCCATCTCTGCAAATAAACGTGACCAATACACCATGAGCGCACATGCATGACATATTGTTTCCAACGGATTTTGCAAAAGTTTCCCTTCGAACACTACTTTGTTTCTTCGTTTCCAAATTGCCCAACAGATAGCAGCAATCGCCCCAAGGATGAGATTTCTTCCCGAAAGGAAACCACTGTTCATACCATAACTAACATTGCTCAAGATTTGTCGGAACATTAGAAGCTCCAAAACATTTAGCAACTACAACCCAGATGATCTTAGTAACAGGACATTGAAAGAACAGATGAGAAACGGTCTCAAGAGTCACAGAAAACGCAATTAGGGTCACCTTGCCATTTTCTCTTCCTGAGATTATCCCTAGTCAAAATAGCATCATTCATAAGCAGCCATAGAAAAATCTTGATTTTTTCTGGGATTTTACCTTTCCAAATGCGCCTGTGATATCTCCCTGTAGAAGGACTAGTCAAAGCATCATATACCGACTTAACCGTAAACCTTCCTTTCTTTCCTATATTCCAGATAACTGTATCAGCATTGTCAGATAACAGAAAAGTCGTTGTGTCATGTAAAATATTATTCCAGCATACTCTCAATTCATCAAACAACCAACGTCTGAAAGTGACTTGCGTACCACCAAAGAAGTGCGCAACAGTATCTTTTCTTAATCTTGTTTGGTGAGCTATAAAGAGGGGTTTGAGGAGTTGGATTTATTTTGAACCTACATGACAAGCTTGGTGAGCCTTAATTTATTTTGTTTTTCTATCGTAGAGATTCTTGCCTGATTCAGTTTTTTTCTATGGAAAATTTTGCTACTTACTTTGAGTTGTTGGGATCATATCAGTTGCTTTTATGTTGTTTCACTATCAGCAAATGATATACCTCTTGTCAGATCCCTTCCATTCTTGTCAGTTGGTTTTGTTGCTTGTTTGGGGACCTGAGGCAATTAGCTGATTTGTCTGTTGACCTAACTTTTCCAAACCCAAGTTATGATTTATACTTTGGGTTAATAATTGTTAGCAGTAAGCCAGTAACTCAACATATACAGATTGAGTCTTAAAAAGGAATAAGAAAAGGAACTGTTTGCTAGAAAAACTCTGAGATGATGACCTTGTTCATGCTTCAGTGCAAAAGGTGAGGTGCATGTCATTAGGGTCAGCACTCAGCACATCAGTGCCGAACATGCTTGTGGCACACTTTCTAGTAATTTAAGCTTCCAGTGCATTTAAACATAATTGGGACGAGTTAGAAATTAAAACTGTCTGGTACTATTGTCAAATTTGTATGCCTTTTTTTTAGAAACAGAATACAGAAGTTCCTCAGCTTCTGGTGCATAAGGTGAGGTGCATGTCACTAGTCAGCGCATCAGTGACCAACTCATTGTGTAAACCGCATGTTTGGTTTGGGGGTTCCAAGTTGCATGGGTTTTAGTTGGCGTGATGACTATATAAATTGATATGCAATTTGTTTGGAAAAACAATAAAATTCGACTATGAGTTGTTTCTCTTTCTCTCTTCTTTTCCTATTCTATAATGCAGTTTTGTCATTTTGTTCTTGATACTTTCTGTGATCCATAAGGCTCATATAATGATAACATACATCATTTGCTCTCTTTTCCGTAGGAAGTTTCAGGAATGCCCACTTCTCTGAAGGAGCCTCAACAGGCTGCTTCCTCACCGGCTTCCAGTGTCGAACCGTCTTCCTCTGGAACGATGAAAAGTGACAAGAATGAAATCTCCTAAGCTTCATAGATCATTATCCAACTCAGGTCTTCTGCTGTTCGTTATGCGCTGAGAAGATTGTATCGTTCGGAACTTCAGATGATGAGGGCATGAGGCCTGCTTGCATGATAGGAATGTAAATATGTTAGGAACACTGTTCATAGCTGTCTGCTGTTCTGCTGCTTTAGCTTCTTTTGTGACAGCCTGCTTCATGTTTGAATCCATTTTTATTCAGGGGGCAGTAACGTAAATGTTGTTGTATTTTTCTTAAAAAAATGCAAATGCTGTATATAAAGATGGCAGGTGAATATT
The DNA here is from genome assembly GCA_038087645.1 of Saccharum hybrid cultivar R570. Classification (NCBI taxonomy): domain Eukaryota; kingdom Viridiplantae; phylum Streptophyta; class Magnoliopsida; order Poales; family Poaceae; genus Saccharum; species Saccharum hybrid cultivar. Next base: position 15,764,696 of record JAQSUU010000563.1, read on the forward strand.
GTATTTTGAATAGTCACGTTTGCTTGAACTGTTGCTATGGCTAGGGCTAATTGTTAGCTATGCTAAAAGTTAGATGGGACTGATTGGATCTTTAGGTAATACTTAGTACAGTAGTTGTGTAGATACCTAGCAACTGACCACAATACCCTTGTCTTTATCCTCATACAGGACTAGAGGCAACGGGTACCCGAAACCTTTACCCTACTAGGGCATGTGCATGAGTAAGTTCCTCTATTTGTGAGTTTTTTAATGGTTAAAGCTAGATCCTGCGGATTTGTGGGCATGGGTCGCGTATACTCCTGTAAACAGTAAAGTCAGTAAACAGTAAACTCATGGGTTTGCTAAAAAAAAAGGTAAACTCATGGGTTCTTTAAACCTATCGATCATAGCATTTTACTTGGCGTAAACCTATACACAAACATCAAATATTATCAAATATTATATTTCTATAGAAAGATACTTACAAAAAAGTATAGAAACGCAAATAAATAAGGAAATACTAGAAAAGAACTGTTGAGACGTACTCCCATTCTCTACAACTAAAAAAACCCAAACGTTATCGTCTGATGATAGTCTTAATCGCTTCACCCGACGTTTGACCGCGCGTGGAAAGTAACCTCCGACTCCCCGTGCTCCCCTCCGTGCCCCCGTGCTCGTCGCTCTCCCTCTGTCAACTGCCGCCGCCCCGGATCAAGCATCGCCAGTCCTCGTCGTGGGAATTTGGGCCGGGGCGCCAGCGACGAACCCTAGCCCCCACCTTGCTTCCTCTGTCAACCGCAGCTCGGTGAATCGGCGGCCACAGCGGCGAGAGCGTGGCAGGTACAACCGGAGCGCTTGGGGAATGAGGAGAATCGATCGTCGCTAAGTCCGTCCTGCTTGGCGGGACCTCCAGGTGCGGCCGGCGGCCAAAGCACGTCGCAGCAGCAGTGCTCCATTGCCAATCAGCCGGATGACGGTGAAGGTACGAACCCTACGTCCCTGCTTTGCTTCCTATCGAACATGAGCTCGAACTCGCCAGAAAAGATCGCCGCCTGGACAGGCGTCGCCGCGGACAAGGGCGCGCTGCCTCCGCCACGACCGCCACGATCTGCCCGAGCCGGTCCGGGGTCCCCACGAACAGCGGCAGCGGCGCCGGGAGCAAGGAGATTCCGCTCCGCAACGCTCGCGCTCTGCACCAAGCTCTGCCACGAAGACAAAGCAACTGCATTCTTACTCTTGAGTTCACTTGTGATTTTGTCCTCATTTTTCTCCAAGATTATGATTTTGCCTCCACCGTTTCAGACTGAAGCTACTGTTTGCTACTGGTTTGGTTCAATTAGCTGCAGTCAGATGAGATAAATTTAAGAGAAAAAAAACAATTGGCAAATTGAAAATGACCGGTTCAAGACGACAAGCAGCATGGACCTTATTAAGTAGATAGTCCTCTTATTTGTTAAATGCTCGTAGTCCTATTTCATTGTAGTTGTGCATTGAGTTTAGTTGATACTTGTATGCTCTTGGCAACATTGAAATCATGTGCCATCTCTTCTGAATTTTTGGCCTTTTGGGGTGGTCTTCTCAGTATTTCTTCAATTATTTTGCAGGAACCCCAGCCAATTGATTGGGAGTACTACAAAAAAGGAATTGGATCAAAAGTTGTCGATATGTACAAAGAGGCCTACGAAAGTAAGTCGTAATTTCCCTCTCCATCTTACTCATGTTTCTGCAAACTGTTGCGCTATTAAATTGCAAGCAATCTGGTTATGTTATTTTTGGGATTTGCAACTTGCTATCTTTGTTTAACTTGGAATATTGATTAGAACACCAGATGCAACTGCCTTTTTCTTTGTATGGAGAGAAAGATCTATAGTAGAATTGTGTAAATAAAGGGTGCATCATGTGTGCATTTGAATATCACATATTTTTTATTTTTTTAGATACCATATATTATTGGAGATATTTTTGGTAGAAAATTTCAGCTGAAACTGGGCAGTTCTTACTGCTCTTTGTAAATGTGCTACTAATAATAGGCTGCTGACGTCCCAGTTGAAAGCTGCATATAGAGAAATATCCAGTTGTTTACAGGAGTAGTACTATGTATAGCAATTATGTACTGTTATTCTTTTTCTGGAAAAAAAATGTTAGCTCTTAGCATATGGAAGTGTCAAAATACGTGTAACAGCATGCACCCAGGAGCTCTATTGATCCCAACAGCAAAAAAGAATACTAAATTCAAATATGCTTGAGTCCAAGAATTGATACAACAATTGCAGATTTTTTCACCATTCAAGGGAGGCCTATTGATCCAAAGGGTCATCCTAGAAAACCAGAGTAGCCGAGGCTTGATGAAGACATGCAACTTAACCTTGATAAAGGATTGATGTGTCAGTTGTCTATATAAACATGGATTAGAGCTATTCACCTTTTAACTTACCATTACATAATAGAATGACACCTGTGAAGACTATCATAGGCTCTGTCATACTTTGTATCCATGTTTTTCAGCTTAGTTTTCCAATCCCACCTGTGAAGTCCATCGCCACTTATTAGGACAAAAGTGCTCATGATAAAGGCCTTGAATAACATGAGCGGGGAGCACATCCATTATCAGCTAAGGTGATTTCACAAGTGAAAAGTACACAAAGAGTTCATTTCTAGCTAATGGAACGATTTATGATAGGATTTTCCCTTTATTTTTAATAGAATCACAAAACTTTATGAACCACAATTTTTCAGAAATATGAAAATTTTCTAAACCTGCCCAATACCCAGAAAATTGAAGTCACCAGTGCTTTGACAGTTACCAAACGAGTGAATCAGATGCATACAGAACATTAAGTCAAACATCAATTAGTTGCTCTGTATGTTTTTTTAAGGAAGGAGGGGTTTCAGCCCCTACTGCAATTTATTAAGATAAAAAAAACTGAGTTGGTACAACAAAAGGCAGAGCCATTGCTCTGTATGTTCCCGACAAAGAAATCATTAATGTATAAAGATTTGAAGCCTAAATGCAATGAATGGCATTTTTTTAGAACAATAGTGATGACCCATAGAATCCAAGCAAATCCAGGCCAGTTACAAGAACGCTCCTCCCAATCCAGTAGCCAGTAGAGTAACGAGCCAGATGAGACTGAACTTACGAGATAACTGATCTTCTTACTCTGAAAAGCGGAATATCGGCAAGGACTGACATCTGATCAAGGATAACACAGGGTGCAATTCAGATTTCACAGTCCAGATCATTGCAATTCAGATAACACAGGCTATCCGACGACCGTTCTAGGCTGCTCCTGTGTTGTCGTCAAGGTGACTATAAGTTTCCTACTGAATTTGGAGTGAGTTGTTCTTTTTCCTCAATTTAAAACCTACTTGCTTGGTACTTTGTCTCAAGATGACTATCAGTTTGCTACTGAATTTGGAGTAAGTTGTTTTTTCACCTCAATTTCAACCCTACTTGCTTAGACACAGCTGTTTTCCCGTTCAAACACCAACTGTTTTTCTCAGTTTAGACACAGCCCTACTTTGCATTCCATTAATTTGTTCGAAACTTAAAGACTACTAATTTCTGTATGTGACGCCACTTTCAGAAGCTAACTGATAGACTTTCATAACTAAAAAAATATCTGTCAGGATACTACATGTTCAACCACTAGCACTTATCTTGATTTGTCGGACTTATTTGTGCTAACTGTTAGGCTCAACCTTAGTTGTAGACTTATTTCTTCAAATATGCTCAGCAATGTTTATAAATTGACAGACATCTAATGACTGGCCACACCAGGAAACAATTCAGCAACTATTCTTTTGCCTTCACTTTCTGAACTTCCATGTACCATGACTGAAACTGCCAATTGACATTGTTAAAATTAAACTGAGCACAAATCTTTCAGTATATCTTGTCATTCAGCATTTATGATATTTGATTAACAAAAGCTGAACTATGGCCATATTGTATATCTCAGTTTTTTCTCATGCTGCAATCCGGAGAGGAATAGGCTAACACCAAGTAACTTTCATTCGTTCATAGGATTGAGCATATGAGATACACCAATAGTTTTTTTTGAAAAGACATTGCTAACAATCCGATAAATACTAATATGAAAAATATGTTCTACAGTTTTATAGGGTTCCATTAAATGGAGAATAGCGGTTCACGTACACCACTCGGAGACAATACCAACAGTACCAATGGAGGTACTCTTTCGAAGCACCATTTTACTACATTATACTTTTACATGATGTAACATGGCTAATTCATGATTGTGAACAGGCAGATCTAGAGTTCGCAAAAGGGAAACGGATAGCGCTCGATGGCACGCAATGTCTCAAGAGAAAAGGGACGATACAAATAGAAAACGTCGAGAAGCATATAAAAGAAGAAAGGAGAGAAAGGAGCAACACCTACGTATCAAAACTACCAATGGTAGTATAGTAAAAATAATGGTGAATGATAATATACATATTACTATTGATGTTTCTTATATTTCATGTGTCACAATTGGTAGATGGTGAGAATGCATCAAACAAGGAAAATATAGATCCTAATGAAACAGATGATTGGTTACATAGGAATGATTCTTAAATACCATATTACTAAGGTGTAACTTTTCAATTCCAGATTCTTATGCCACTTCGAACATCAACAACTGAAGGCATTATCAATCTGTTTGTTCTAGACATTTCTAATAGAACTCTCTACATAGTAGACCAAACTCCTAAAAAGGACGACTACAAGATTCAACCACTAAAGAAATATATATCAAAGATTCAACGGGTTTCCACCGTCCTAAATAGAGTCATGGAATTATCATGCCCTTGGTGGAGAGATGATTTAATCTCATTTGACCATAGAGTTGCAGAAGTCGGCCAATTTGAGTTAAAGTTGTAAGTACTTTTGTAATGGAAACTCCTTTTATATTCTATATTCTACTATACATGCAAAACTAACAACCTAACGCTTCCTCAGTGACTTAACTGGTTATAATGTTCTACTTTCCATGCTTGTGTGGAATGGCATAAGGATAGAAACATCCATTTACAATAATGTGAGTATTATCCTTTGTATATAATTTTTCCTTTTCTTCACCTACATACATTATATATAACTGTATATGTGTAAAAATATGGCCGGAGGACTATGAAGTGAGGAAGCACATCTTGCTACACCTACTCACATACACGGGGAATCAAAACACAGCCAATATACCTGATGGTGTACGAGATTATCTTCGGCGCTATGTTAGTCTCACAAAGAAAAAAGAATGAATTGTCGCTTACTTTTTTCTCGTCTAGGTGGAGTCAAAAACATCGTTTCTTTATTAAAAAATTAGTTTGAATTATGTGTTTAATGTTAATTATTTGTAATGACATAGGATTCTATATATATTTTATTTTATTGGTTGTATGTTAACGAGTGAGTCACGTTGCTTGCTATTTAAAGGAAAAAAATACTATGGTTTCTCTGCTTACACCAATATGCAAAATTATGAATCTAACATTCATACCCTCTCTGTCATGCAACATCCAGCCCATACATCGGTTTTCCCTATACGTTGCATACCCGTAGCAACGCACGGACACTTAACTATCTAGTTAAAAAAAAGGCTTGTATTTTTGGGCCACCATACTCCACGCGCAGGTAGCTTCTGGGCACTCGATGCTCTGCGCGCGCAGATAGCTTCTGGGCACTCGATGCTCTGCGTGTTGCCCAGTGGGTTGGATAATACACACGACGATATTCAGAATCGCTAACGCTTGCTCGTTTGATTTCAGACGCACTTGATTGGCCTGATGATCCCGTTCTTTGTTAGTCAATCACTGGCTCTGTTTATACATGCTACGCATGCCATACTATATTCTCTGTCATATATGGTGCGACCTGATGAGTGATGACGCCAAACTATTGGTGTGTGTGTGTGTGTCTATATATATATATATATATATATATATATATATATATATATATATATATATATATATATATATATATATATATATATATATATATATATATATATATATATAGACTTGCTAAAATTCTGAATTTTAGCTTTCTTTCGGACGACGATTATTTTATATATTTATATTAGATTACAGTTTTAGCTCGTTGCAATTTATGTAGGCATAATCTATAATTTTCGATTCTAAGAATAAAAAACTTGTTAGACAAAACAACAAATCCGATAAAATCTAGTCAAAGGCGATTACCAATTTACAATTGTTTCTATAGTCAGATAAGAATAAAAAATGTTTTCTTATAATACAAGGACAGACAATAATCATAAAAGTAATAATTTATTTGTACTAGTTGATTGTATAAAAGTATTGTCTAATATCATCTTAAAATTCAGGTATCTGAAATACAGGAAAAGATATAACTACGGCAAACATTTGGGATTGCATAAGGCGCAGTTTGTCCTACACTCCTTCAGCGTCCTATAGCAATACTCTTTCCGGGTTGCATCCGGGCAGCAGTAGCATTTCTCCAGGTGAGGACTGAAGTAATCGCACCTTACCTCAGTGCAAAAAATGATGATAACCTGCACGGAATTGACAGGGCGACGACCTATGGAATTTTTGTGTTCATCAATATGAGCAGTATAAATCATATATCTATATTAATTTTTTTTTAAAAACTTATAACGATAGGAAGACAGGGTGGCCATGTATACGTACACTGTGTTGGCAATGCCAAGGATCCAATGAGCAAGGTGAAAAGGAACATGGCCTTCACGCTTTTGTCCATCGTGTTCGATCACTAAGGATCAGTGTTGGGTTGGACTTGGACACGAGCACTGAGGAGCAAGAGCAAAGGGGCTTCTCGCCAATATGCATAACCTGCGCGGTAGCAAACAGTTGTAATTTTGCAACAAGTTATGGGCAGCGATAAATGGCATTTTCACCGTTGGGCATGCATTCTCTCTCTCTCTCTTTAAGATACTAGCAAATATGCAAGTGCAACACGCACGTGTTTATTGTTTTGATTAATAATATATTGTCCAAATTATATATGAATATGAAATTATGAACTAATTATCTCTTGCTCAGATTGACGCCATCAACATCGATATGTGACAATAAAACCATATATTAAGTATATGATACGTACATAGATAGACAAATAAATAATCTACGACCTGCTAGATTAGCTCATTTACGTCACTCATGCGTGTCACGGGAAACTCATTGCAGGCAGTATAATTTGGCATCATCTAGCGCCTTGTACGTAGCAGATAGAGCCTGGTCTGCATGGTAGCCTTGGGCCTGGACTCGAAACTCGATCGTGCACCCGAGCTTCCAGACGTACCATGGCCGTCCTCAGCGGCGTATGCGGGAGCACAGGTCCTGGCGGCTGGGCGTCATTTGAAAACAAATACAATAAAGGCCGGCACAATATTCCAAGGATTACCGTCAAACAAAAAAAACTCCGGCTAAGCAAAGAACACAGAAGACATGAAAATGAAGAAAGATGGCAACCAGCAAGGCAAATATCAGCTTCAAAATCTTTTAAGGACATGTGACGGACGAGGACTCATGAGGTCCCTTTTTCCCTTGCGCAAACGAGGATTGTACCAGGGCACCGACCGAGGAGGTCTCGCTCTCGTATGTCTGTTAATTAATGAGATACATACTCCTCTCTCTCTCTCTCTCTATATATAAACCTACTTGGGAGCAACCCGTCGCTGTAGCTGAAGGTTTGTGATCTTGCTGATAAACTCACGCACACACACCACACAACGGCCTGTCGCTCTCATCCTCCTAAGACTATGCAGATGTGGGTTATTCGAGGAACATCCTTCTTTCTCATTTTTTCCCAATCTTTTTAAACATGGTGCAGTGCACATTGCCATGCCATGCCTAAGGTTAACATGCTCCCTCTCTCTCTAGCACATGCATGCAGAGTCGGATAACGCAATCATAAACTTTTTCAATCCACCGCACTTGACACCGCAACAAACTCTGTTTCTCTCTCCACATGACCGAACGTACGAAACCGTATCCAACGCAGGATAGTTTACAGGAAGGGAAAAAAGAGAGGATTCCTGACTCATAAACCAGTATGGCATACGTGACTGACGAGGACTCAAACAAATCCGAATCTTTTCTTTACGTATCACGCTAGGAGTCTTACATGTAAGATATAAGATCACGGATGACAAATGACCCATATAGCACGACGTCTAGATCGAACGGTTACTATAGAAGGAGAGGCCCCTTAAAAAACTCGTTTTTTTATAGTAGGATAGGAATCAGCCTATTCGCTTGATCTTATCAACCAGAATTAGCCAACCATTTAGCAGTGTTTTTCTCTCACAACAAATCAGCATCAACCAGAATCAGCCAGCCAGAAACCATCCAGTGAATAGGGTGAATGTTGCATTCTCTCTTCTACCCATGCAAAGTGGGCTGTCAAATAAATTCTGAAATTAATTAAACTGAAAGTCTACTGGTGTTCACGTGCTTTGGTTCGGCCGGATGGGTTTTGGGCTTCACGTGTGCTCTTGGGCTTACTTTGCTTGTGCTTTGAGGGATGTCGTCCTGGCCCAAACGAAATGAGAGAGAGGGAGACGCGCGCGCGAACGGACAAGAGCAAAATCGACGACGACGACGACGACCATCGACATGAGCGCCGCCGTGCTCACCATGGCGCTTAGTGGAGCTTCGCTGAGATCCAGTTCTAGGCCAACATTCCTAAATCCGAGGGTACAGGGAGAGATAGGAGGATAAGGGGTTTCGTTTTTGGGGGTTCCCGGCGTGGGGGGGGGGGGGGGGGGGGGGGGGGGGGGGTGGGGGGGGGGGGGGGCAGGCAGGGCTGCTGGGGACGGAGTATCGAGCGCCATTGGCGGCCATGGTTGCGTCTCTAAAGCTCGAGAGAAGCTCTGTACAGAGAAGGAGAGGAAGGGGCGCGGCTTGGGAAAGGTGGAGGAGAGTCTGAGGATGCTCACCGTCGAAGGAATCGGACCTCGGTTGTCAGGCTCAGGCGTCACGGATCGACGGGTGCGAACTCCTTCTGTGCTCAAGAACAGTCGAACAGAGGAGGAAGAAATTGGAGATTGTGGACGGCAAGCAGCAGCTCGGGATGGCGTGCAAGCTTAGTGTGGTGTAGGAGAGGCGAGCAGCGCGGCCCTCATATATAGGCGGCCCTAGGAGCGGAGCTCGACCGGGAGCTCAGCTAGCTAGGCGGTGGTGTCCTGGTGATGGTGACGAACGTGGCGAGTAGACAGACGGTGTGGCTCGTAGCATGGGCGGTGGCTGGTCGGCACGCAACGAGTATGAGCTCCCGCCGCCTGCTTCGTTCGGCGCGCCGCAGCACCGAAATGAGCTATTAACGCCTAAGCAAACTAGCAAAGTTCGGCGCGCCGTAATTTGGGTCATGAAGCAAACTCTAGCTAAGGTTAGGCGCGCTGGGTTGTGGCGAGGTGCTCATTCGCACGCGCCGCGCCGGTTTCCGGCGGGTTGCGCCGCGCCCGCTGCCTACCGCCCGGAGTAGCCCAGACGCCCAGTCATCCTGTCCCCGCCGCCGCCCAGCTGCGCAGCACTCACGCCGGGACGCCGCTCAGCAGCGTCGCAGCCGGACAACGGCGAGGACCTCGCATCCGAAAGTGTCAGAGCTCTGTCCTGTCACATTCTTGATTCTTGTATTTTGCGTTCACTTCCACGTACAACAATCTTTTAATCTATACTCGAATGAACTAGTACCAACAGCTCGTCGATGCATGTGTGGTTTGCAATCTTCAGATTAAATCTGAAAAATACAAAATTAGGATCTTTCAAGATTGTGAAAAGTGCAGTGCAGTAGTTCAGATCATAGCAAATTACTCAGATCCTTGAAAGCTCTGTATATGCAATCTAATCTTCAGAAAATATCCACATGCAGTTCTGATAGGCTAACTTATTTATTACTTCAGAAATGATACGCAGTTCAGATAGACTATCTTATTTAGACTATCTATAATGCATTATTTATTATTTACAGCAAATGTTTTTCTTGATCAGAAAATACAAATCCGCGATCATGTGCTGTTAATTGTGTGTAGCAAATTTATTCTTTTTTACAGAATTTGGCAAGGATAATTTTTGCACTGTGAAAGGCAAATTTAATTTATGTGAAAGGCAATGATAGAACTTGACAAGGGAACACCTCAAGATTGTGTGCAAATCTTTTTTTTGTGAAAAAAGAGAGAGCTCTATTGATTACTCATGAAACAAATTACATTCTTTCGCAATCAACGACTCCACGCATTGGGGAACCTGCGATGCCACACTGCTGAGTATGATGTGCGTTTCGCCAACTGCGTGAGTTCATGAGCGACTTCATTTTGCTCTCTCCTCACATATTGGAATCTCACCTCTGCTAGCATTCTAGACACATGTTTTACATTCCAGTTTTCACAAGGCCTTTAGATTTCATTGTATAGACCTCAAGAATCTGGCATGGTTACGATAAATAATTTCTATACATAAGCTAATTACATGAACTATGGGCATGTCAGACAGATCAATGGAAGCTTTGAAACTACCGCAAGAGATGAATGGTTCTAGAATGCTACTCAATTCAGCCAAGCTTTCAATCATGGGAAGGAAACAAGCACGAGTATTCCATCAGAAACCACGATCAAGCACATGGGTATGCTATCAGAAACCACAGCGGCGAGGGACCTCCGTCTCCCCCGGGGTGGCGCAGTGCCGGAGAGCTCCTCCTGTTGTGACTTGGCGCGGGATTCCTCCTTTTCCGGGGTGGCTTGACTTGGCCCTGTCCGCGGAGGCGCGAATGGCGGCGGCCTGCAACGGCGCGGCGCGCGGTGCCAGAGGGCTGCGGCGGCACGGGCGCGGCTCGCTATGCAGGACTTTTAGCGACGGCACAGGAGGCTACGGCAGCCTGCCGCGCGGTGCTGAAGGGCGGCTGCGACTCACCATGTCATTTTCAAAAAGGGTTTTTTTCTCTTGCGCCTCACCATGTCGCTAAGTGTAATGAATATGAACATGAAACTCAGACTTAGTGGCACTAGACAACAATTGCAACTAAAGTTTCCCCCTCTTTATGATACGACTATCTACCCTAAACCTAACTGTGTGCACTCTATTGCACCTTAGTTCGCAAAAGCAAAGCCCTATCATATATCCTTGATTTGTGACATGCTTTTGCTTCGTCTTCTCTTCATATAGAGCGTTGGTTGATGGGGAGCGGGGATGGAGAGCCGGTCCAGGATGGTGACATGCATGCTCAAATCGTGCACCCAATCGTGTTTGGTTGTCTTTATTGTTGGTCCAGTACGAGATGGAGATCTTATTTGATTGCATGCATGGATGAGAGTTTTGAGTGTATGGCACATGGGCCCCTGTACCATGGGTGCATCACGCCATCCTGCATCGTGAGGGAAATGGGAATCGAGAAGATGAAGCCGTGCGGGATGGTGGAGGGCAGAGGAATGAAACGAAGCAGGCAAAGCGTATGAGGCAGGGAACCAAACACAACAGAGGAATGAGGCGAAGCAAGCAAAGCATGCAAGGATGGCCTGGTTCGGGCAACCAATCACCCCTATGATGAATGCTTGCGTGCATGTGATTATGATCTCCATCACCTTCTATGCCTTTCTTATCACCAGCAAGTGGACCCTAGCTCAACATACTCAATGAAAGCATTAGTCCATATGGTTGGCACTCAATTATAAAAACTAAACTAGGGGTTTCAAGTATGCTCTCAGGCTTCTTCCTCTCTACCTCGAATAACACCGAAAAGCTTTGGTGTGAGTTCCAATGTAATGTCCGGTGCTCTCTGATATGCAAATCTTCGTGTCTTTTTGTTTAGGCTTCACTTGTTTGATGTCTTCAATGCTTCCATTTGATCTTCATTTGTGTCGTTGATTCCTCAATCTTCACCTTAGCCTAGCTCAAGTTCATATGTGCATCTCTAAGACTAAACCACCTTGTATATTAGCAAACATTATTAATCCTATTGGTCGTGTTGCCACTCAACCACCAAAACCACTAAATCCTTGCAACAACTACTACGACAATAGTCCAAAACTTGATAAAAGAAAGAAATTCATGAAATTGAGTCATGGTAACTTAGCTCTGAGATTTGGGTCACCCTTTGGCCACTAAGATCATGCTTTTGCCTTGCTCCTTCTTACTTCCAAGTGAGAGAGATGGATTTGTGCCAACTCAAGATTTTCTTGCAAAAATCATGTAACTCCAATTAGAGAGGAATTTTGGGAATCCATGAGATGATTGAGTGAGAGAGGGATTTGGGCTTACACTTGAGATGATGGAGCAACTAGCTACCTTCTTCTTCCATCCATGAATGGTAAAATCAAGAGTTTGGATTTGAGGTGATATTTTGGAAGAAATGAAAAGGAGATTTCTTGACCTCGCCCAAGAATGGAGATGGAAGTTAGGATCTCCACCTTCTTCTTGAGATGATGATGATTGATCCATCTTTATCGTTTTCTTCTTTTCTTTCTCTTCTTTCTCCTCTTCTCCCATGTTCTTATGTTCTCCATTCTTGAAAGGAAAACAATATGAAGGAGTGAGTGAAAGAGAGTCAATGAGGGACCTGAGCCAGCAGTTGGGGTTACTCCATTTCATGCTGATAGATAGGACCAAGGCAAGGGAGAGAGGGGTAGCTCATCCAAACTAATTTTGCTGACTAAGTGATATGGTGGATGGTCCGTCAAGACGCTAGCTGGTCCGACAAAACACAAAATTTAAGAATTTGAAATTAGAGAGGAGAGATTGATATTGGGATCTATTCACCCTCTAAAGTTGTTAGAGATTATTGGAGGTTTAGAAGTTACTTCTTGGATGGAAATCTTGAGAAACTTGTGAAGTTTACCATTGAGTTGACTAGGGTTGACTATTGTTTACTCGTCTTGACTTGTGAGGAGATTAAGGAGTGGAGAGCCGAATTTGGGGTCCTTGTCCTCTAGGAGTTTGATCCAAAGATTATCATGGGACCGATAAGGTCATCCATGACTGAAAATGGGATAAACTAGAGTTAGTGGTTAGCATCAAGGTTGATAAGGTTCATGATTCCCACATGTGATGAGGTGGTTGCTGACATTTACTATTGCTATTACTAACTAACAACACCAGTAAATGCATAGAAATGATTAACATGTATTTAACACACTAGTCACCTATCACATACCTACACTCCTAAGCTTGAACTAAGTTGTCATCCCTAATTTTATAGCTAGAAATGTATATTGGTACTATATAAAGGAATCTATCATTTATGTGACTAAGCAGAAATAATAAGAATGAATATATGAATAAAACTGGTTCTGCAAGCGGACAGATGATTATACCATTGTAGCATTTTACCTAGAGTATTACCAGGTTGTCAATTTATATTTATACCACTGGGAAGGTCTAGCTAAATAGGAAATCTATCCTATATATATTATGAATGAGAGATAAAACCAATATCATACACTCTACTCATAACAGGGACAAGTCACATGATAAAGATATATATAATAAGTAATGATCAGTCGTCATAATAATAAGATAATAGATTCACTCAGAGCACTCTAGCTACTACAATAACGTCGTAAGACCTGAATATTAGAGAGATAATTTCTAATGTAGTTCTTTAATCACAAGTCAATGAATATTCTAATTAGTGCAACTACATCTAACAATCATCGTTAACATTACTACTATGTCATTATCCACACATAAGGAGCATCAACTAGAGAGGCTTTTAAGACGCAACCGTCACCTCCGACACAACCGCGCTCTACATAACCTATGTGCGGGGATGGACTACACAGGACTCAACGAAGCTATAATAGTCACCTTCGTGATCTACCACACATCCTGGAACATCAGGGAGCACTCACAGATATGCAATATATCTAAGCACCACGCCTACATAATGCAAATCATCTACCCTAGGTACCTTAGGATAAACGCTATACGAGCATATGCATGAACTCAATAATAATAAAGTAACTATGCTAGACATATAATCAAACTAAACAATGAACATTGCAATCAAGAACATAAACAAGATGAAGATTAATGTTGCCATAACACTGTAATAAACACACAATGATGAATATTACAATGAGAGAGGAGAGCACAAGAATAGTACCAATCTCCACGCTCTTGACAACGTTGGGAATCCAAGCTAGATTGACCAACTTGACTCCTTCTAGATCTAGTCTAACTAGGATATCGCTATAAACTAGAGGAACTCTGAGGAACTAGGGTTTCTGGCTCTGGATGGCTTGATCTCTAAATGACTTGACGGCTCTAGGGAGGTCAGGCTCCGTATATATAGTCCGGTGGGATGCACGTGAACCCTTGGATCAAACCGACTTGACGTTGGGCTAAGATTGATCCTCAAGGTCGGTGGAGGAGGCTCGCAGAAGATGATAGGTGGGGCCCACAGCCAGGGGCCGGTCGGCCTGGGGACCTGGTGCCGCCCAGCCTCCTCCAGAAGCTTCTAGAATCCCGCTTTCGCCTACTGCCTTCTCATGTCTTCTAGAGTCTTCTAGTGTATCTTTCGCGGTGGAATTCCGATAATCCGTTTGATAATCCTCTTGTCGGCTTTTCTGGAATAATCCTTGAAAAATAACAATTCACCAAAACTCGTGGAATTTGTCAGATAAAACCCTAGACTTCTCTATTTCCATGTTTATTGATCACTTCTCATGTTTATTGCGCTATAAAATGTTGACGCTATCCACCGTCAACAGTGGTCTGAGGAGTCAGGTCTGGGTTTAAGGAGAAGCTGGTGAGAGTTTTAGATTTCAAGGGTGTGTTTGAAAAGTTCAAGTTGGAATGACCATTGGGTTGTGACAAGCGTTAGGCATTAGACTTCATCACCCTCTATAGTGTCATGCCCTCTAGTATGCTCTCTAGCTCTTGAGCTATTTTAGTGGCCAAAGATGGTAGCGAAGCCCCTCATGCTACTTGGTAGAGACGAATTATCATAGTCAACAAAGATGTTGGCGACTCCTCTCATGCCAAAGTGTTGGCAGAGACGAGTCATTGTGGACACTGAAGATGTCCACCAGAGCAGCGAGCTTCGCGCCACTAGCGAACTCTACACCGGTGAACTCCATACGCCGACGAGCCTCCATTTCTAAGCAGCAAGGAGATGTTACGCAGAAAACGCATGTTGCAAACGTATATTTCACGTGTTTTAAATGTTTTAGAGGTATGTTGCAAGTATTTCATATGAATGTTGCAAAAGTAGATCGAGATGTTACATATGCTGCAAGTGTTTCGTAGGCATGTTGCAAGCGTTTTTTCAAAGTGTTTCATTTGTTTTAGACATATGTTGCAAACGTTTTGACCTGGATGTTGCCCATGTTTCACACATATGTTGCAAAGTATGTTCCAAATATTTTAGCTATTTTATTCTTATGTTGCAGTAAGCATTTTCATGTTGCAAGTGTTTTATCTCGATGTTGCATATGTTTCACACATATGTTGCAAGTGTATGTTCCAAATGTTTAATTTGCTTTAGACTTATGTTGCATTTAAGTGTTTCATGTTGCAAGTGTTTCGTGTTTCAGTGGTATGTTCAGAGAGTCATGGGGGCACAACCGGGGCACTAGGGGAAGGGGTGCAGCGAGCTAGGGCTAGCAAATGGGACGCACGGCGCACCTAGGGTCCTACAGACGGAGCGTGCTCGTCCTCATCCAGGCTCCTAGGTCCCGCTCGTAGGGAGAGAGGAGGAGGTCAGGGGGGTAAGAGTAGCGGGCGCAGCCGGTGTGTGCATGTGGGGCGGGACAAGACAGATGGGGGACGGACGTGCGCATGCAGCAGCGATAAGGCGCAACGGCAGGCGCGGGCGGGCAGGCTGGGTTAGCAGCATGCGCGGGGCATCCGGACGCGCTCATCCGCTCCGGACGTCCGGGCGCTTGTAAGTCCCTTAGTCATTCCATGTATACATATAGTCTCTTTATATAGATGTAACCTTCAAGGCATAAGACAAATATGGTATGAGCCCATCGATCCTCTAATTGAGAAATTCTTAACAAATTCAACCATGCTCTAGTTTTGATCATCATCAAATTTTTGATTTGGCACATTAGAGTAGTATATAAGAGTCGCAAACCAAACAAACCTTGTTTAAACTATCATGTTCAGCTGCCATGTTTTTTTAAGACGTCACTGGAGGGGTGAGAACTCCACCTAAATGATTTTTTATTGATACCAGACAAGCCGGGGGATGAAGGATGCCAAGCACTTGATACATGGGCGACCTTGAAGGTCAGAGAAGTACATGAGTGGGAGAGAAGGATTACAACACTTAACACAACAACAATAATAACAACAACAAAAACAACATGATTCAGCTACCAGCCGGAACGAGTGCACAAACTACTTCCTAACTTATGCCACCACGAATGATAGACTCTGAAGAGCTCTAGACCACATGCAACTGTAAGTATTGAGTGAGATCCGACAGACGACAGTCAGTAAGCTGTGAGGCATTGAGTAGGACCTTACAGGTGGCGACCGAGAGTAACATCACCTATGAGCGTATGTGGGCCCCAACCGATACCCACCAACACCATTTGGAAGAAGGAAGCCTCAATGGGAGAGGGCCGTCACGAGGAGGACGAGAAGATCTAGAAAAAAAAAAGATCAAAGTCCTCATAACCCATCATATGATGAGACAAAAGCAGTCAAACGATCCAGATGACGGCAGATTAGTCCGTTGAGGGCAAGCACCCGACAGGAAATAGTACGTGCAAAAGGCCATGGGTGGGAGGGTAGACAAAGGTAAACAAGATTGGACGAGAGTACGCGGGGAGAGCTCAAGAACGCGCCTAGCACGGATGAAAGCAGGTGTGTTTGTATGGATTTCGGCCCCGAGACTTGCTGAAGCAGGTTCGGCTGCCACGTTGTGCTCAAATGATCGTGCATTCGTGCGATGGTAGATGGATGCCGGGTTAGCCACCTTTTGTGCGGTGCTTTACAGTTCATCTCCAGCACCTAAGCACGACTCGATTCTGTCACCGTCTGACTTGGTCGCAGATTCCGTTCAACCAAACTGCGGCTACGGACTTGAAGTAAACACATGATTATTGCACAATTTCGACGACTTCATTAAATCAAATTAAATTAATTAGGTCCGGAGCCTAGTTCAAATACGTACTACCTGATGGCTGATGCTGACACGGGGTGCTGCCACTCCGCGTCGCGAGCACACCCGCACTCGGCAGTCGGCACAAGCTGGCATCGCCGCAAAGAAAAAGCGTGTGGAATATAATGGTCTAGGTCGCCACTACCTTATTTATCTTCCCCGCTGAGGCGCTGATGCACCACACACCATCCGAGCAAGAACGCACGCGCCTCCCATGAGATTTTGAGCGTGTGCATCCAGTCTCCTCGCCACCCATGAAGCAATCCATGAAGAGCAAGTGTGGTTGATGCAAATCCACCGCTCCTGTGATCTGGGCCTTCGCTAAAGGACTTGTCAAAAATTTGAGCGCGCGCATTTGACGCCATCCTCAGCTCGGCTACGGAGCTACCAGCCTACCACCCCAACACGAAGTGGGTGCCCCGGGGGTTACGTGTCCCCCCTGAGCGGACGGCTACGATGAAGGGACCGATGGTACGGCAGACAGGTTTCATAACCGCGTCGATGTGGAGGAGTCCGTAACGAAGATAACGAAGCCGTAATACTTTGCGGGTAGGAGCATTTATGCGGGTTATTATGGAGGCAGCCTTCGGCGGGAAGGAACACAAGAAGATATATGAGACTGCATTCAAATACAACTGAACTGTGTGCACTGACCGATCCCTGAATATGATGGGATCCGAGAACCTTGGGTGCCCAGTGGCCCTCCGCATGGATCTGAGAAACGCAGAAGGAGGAGAGGCTGCGTTCTTGCAGGGATCCGAAAACCTTGGGTGCCCAGTGGCCCTCCGCATGGATCTGAGGAACATAGAAGGAGGAGAGGATGCGTTCTTGCAGTCCGGGCGTACGGGCAGCATAATGGGAGAACATGAGTCGGCGGATAGATCAAGTGGATCTGGATCGACCGTCGGTGATCATTGGATTGGAGCTGGCTCTGGATCTGGACTGCTGACAACAGTGTCATGCAGGAATAGGTAAGTGGATATGCATTTCGATCTGAATGCTGTAGGAAAGGGGATCACATTGTGAAAAATCTTTTTATTGTAGGAAAAGGGGAAAGGAGGGACCGGCCGCATGCTTGGCTCCAACGGCAAATAACGCAATGGCAAAGGCGATAGCGTCATCAGGGGACAGAGAAGGTGAGCCTGTGTTCTTCCCACACGAAGGTACCACGTTCAGTTCATATGAAGAAGCGAAAGAATTCTACAACCTGTATTCTTGGGAGGTCGGATTCGGCATTAGAGAATGGAGGTCAAAGACGAATGCAAACAATTACACCACTCGCAAAGACATTGTTTGCTCCTGTGAGGTATGGACTCAACTTCGTGTTATTCAAAACAGAGATTCCGTGTCCCCTTGAGTCGAAGTTAAACGATGTAATGATTGATTATTACCTTTGCAGGGATTCTGCAGAAACCCAAGAGCACCTTCGGCACGGTCAGGTTGCAAAGCAATGCTGCGGCTGCACAGGACGGAAAACCATTCCTGGATAGTAAGCAAGATTATTTCGGAGCACAACCATCCTCTTTCAGTGACGTGTGGGGAGAAGAAACAGTGGGGATCGCATGCCTATATAGACCCTATGACAAAGGATTTCATAAGGAGATTAAGGGCGAACAATGTTGCACTTGGCCGTGTGTGCAGCATAGTAGGAGCAATGTCAGCAGACAGTGTCCTGCCCATCAGGAAGCAGACAGTTAAGAACCTTTGTGCAAGGATGGCTCAAGAAGATATACAAGAAGATATGAAAAAAACTATGGTGTTGCTAGGGAGGATGAAAGAAAGTGACCCTGACTTGGATGTTAGAATCAAGACAGATGAACAAGGGAGGATAGAATCTATGATATGGTGCACTGGGAAGAACAAGCTGGACTACAAGCACTTTGGGGATGTGGTGACCTTTGACACTACATACAGGACAAACTTGTACAACCTGCCTTTTGGAATCTTTGTTGGAGTAAACAACCACTACCAATCAATAATTTTCGGTGGTGTGCTGCTCAAACATGAGAGAACAGAGGACTTTGAGTGGACATTCAGCAACTTCACAGAAATAATGGGGGGAAAAAGGCCTAAAACAATACTAACAGGTGAGTCAGAATTGATTGTGCTTCGTTTTGACGTATGTAATCTTAGTCAGAATATTTATTAATGCAGAGTGTAGTTTGCTACTTGAATTTCACTACATCTACTTGCATTTTGTATACTAGTCTTGCATATGTTTCGTACTAATTCTAGGCAACAGAGAAATGATTAACATGTCATATGTCATCTGTCTCAGATCAATGCCAAGGCATGGCAGCGGCAATAAAAACAACTCTAAAGGGGACAAGGCACCGATGGTGCCGATGGCATGTTCTAAGAAAGGCCAAGCAGAAGATAGGGACGCCATACTCTAAAAAGAGTGCATTCAAGAAAAGATTCAATAGACTGATAACATATGAGGTCTCTCCGTCTGCGTTTGAGCAGGAGTGGCAGCACCTGGTGATGGAGTACAAGCTGGAAAAAAACAAATTCATGGACCGAGCTTACAAGATGAGGGGAATGTGGGCAAAGCCATACTTCATGGACATCTTTTGTGCAGGTATGACTAGCACCCAACGGAGTGAGAGCGCAAACCACATGCTGAAGAGGTTCATTCAGAGGTCCGCACCAATGCATACATTTGTTGCAAAGTTCAGGGATTTCCAGTTTGACCGTAACCAAGAGGAGCAGAGGGAAGTTCACTTGACAAAACAGGTAATTTTGATGGCACATGGTAAGGTGACTGGCAAAAGGGCAAATTCGTAGATATTGGCGGCATCTGTAGTTTTAATATAAATTCATAATACAACTCTGACAAATAGCAGGGTGATCTAATTTGTATGCAGTACATGATTAGATGTTAGTAGTAGTTCTGAGTGTTAGGGTTGTATCTGTATGATGATAATTCAGCGAATGATCGGACTAACTAGCCACTTCTTATCTTTATCATCAGATGTCGCGAAAAAGGAGGGTTGGGGTGCCAATAGAAATACATGCAGAGGCTGTCTACACGAGGGAAATTCACGAAAGATTTTACAATGAGCTGTTTGAGTCAGGAGCCTATAGAATAGTGGATAAATCATGTAATGGTCAGCGCTTTGCAGTAGTTCACACAAATGAAATAGGTTGCAACGACGCTAGGAGGTACGACATCGTTTTAGAAGGCACAGAGAAGATCAAATGCAGCTGCGGACTATACGAGCATGCTGGACTACTATGCAGGCACAACCTTAAGGTGACCTCTGTTAATGGTTTTAAAGTTCTGGCAGCGACTTTTTTAAAATATGAGATTGTAGACAGTGGGAGCGAAAGCATATAGGTCGAACTCGTATCTGATTACTGTTCAAAATCCATGTGCAGGTTCTGGTCCATTTAGACAGGACAGAGATACCAGGGGGCAATGTACATCCTAGGTGGACCAGGGAAGCAGGAGCAGCCACAAACAGTGCCGCGGAGTTATCAGTAATTGAGCAGATGACAGCACAAAACGATGAACTGAAGAGGCGAGTGCTGGTCATGAAGGCATTGGAGCTCTCTCAGAGTAAAGGACCGATCGATGACGAAGCATATGCCGATGCTCTACGTGCAATGCAGAACATCGTCCCTAGCACTCAAGGGGACATTTATCCAAATATTTCACCATGTGGTGAAGTAGGGAGGAGTATTTGGGAGGAAACAAATGTGACGGAGTCGATTGCATGCCCTGAGAGGGTGAAGAGGGCAGGCAGGCCTAGAGACACGTCGCTGAAGTCGTGGAAGAAGCACTACAAACTAGAAAAGGAGAATAAGAGGAATGAAGACAAAGATATCGAGGGTCCGGATGAAAGAAAACAGGGGGCCAGACCAGCGAAGACAAGAAGGGTCACCGATTTAATGCAAGTGACGTAATCGATGTTGCAATCACGTATGCAGTGCATTTGAATGATGCACATTTGTTGGCACCGTTTTGCTTAACTTGATTTGTGTAATTAACTGGGATAGTGGATCATCGCCGTATGTTCCCTTTTCGCATGGCCTATAGCAGGTACGGCTTTGGGTACGCCGCATCTTAAATCTTTGGAAGTACATGTCGACTACATTGAATGTTTTGTTACAGCAGAAATTGCACGTAGTGAAAATATGGCACATGGGGTTAAGGGCCTACGATTAGGTTTCATACAAGATAGATATAGCACTCGGTTGGGCTATAACATCTCACTGAGCTAAAGATTACTAAGCATACAAGCGTGATGGTATGACCATGTCAATCTTAGTCCCGTGACAGTGACGAAAATAAAAAACAACAAGCCTACGACAAAATGTGCATACAAGGCCTGCATGCTTGAAGCGTCTTCCTTCCAGATTAAGTGTCGTGATGTCGTAGTCTTTTGTCCACCTGAGGTTTGCGTAGTACTTCATGTCTAGGTTGGCACATTACTATACGGCTAGGTTATATACGGGGGATTTTTCCATGCAAACGCTAGTACCCCATTAGCTAAGGGACATCCATCGCTGCAATAAAAACATAGAGATGTTTTGTACAGCCTAAAATCTAAGACTTAGTCGACATGTCCAAAACAATAGAAGTTGAAAGGAAAAACTAAATGGCGACCAATAAATATACCGTGATGCTTGGTGATTTACAGAACCGGTCAACCGATATTACTAAGCCACGGGCGAATAGGTCTCTATTTCGTCACGGATCTTAATCATTGAGCATCAGGACTTAAATGGACTTCAGTAGTAGCCTTGCCATATTGCTTTTTGTTTGTCTGCTACATGGTCAGAATGTTAAAATGCACCACTAGTTTAGATGTTTATTTGATTGTTTTACTTGGCCGGCATCGTATATTATTAAGAACGACCATGCAAAAACTGATAACGGTACAATTGGAACACCATCGACAGAGCCTGGCGGATGGGCCATCGTCGGAGCAAAAGTGGTCATATCATGAGGATGGCTAATAATTGAAATGGAATGTTCGATAGTACATAGAGACAACAGATCCAAACGATAGGGTTCAACATAACATGCGACAAATTTAGACACCACAAATCTTCTAAAAGGCAAAGCATGGAATCCTGGAGCCGGTGGTCAAGGGTATGAACACCTAATTGGGAAAATGAGACAACATATTTCCAGTATGCTAATACTAGAGTAGTCGTCTGGGTACATCTGCCTTGACCATCAAGGTTGATAGTCATGGGATTCAGCATCTTCGTAATAAAGGTCCTGGGTGGGACGCCACTACATTACTAGTATATAGATCAGTAGGCCACCAGATAGTCCTGTTGTTTCACAAAAGAAGATGAAGAGTGTGGTTTAGAAACTGAATGTCACCGAGCTGAATATGTTCAGATATTAGGAAAAAATATGCAATTTTTATACACGAGGGAGAAGTTTCATGACCTGATAGTTGGTGAAAGGGGCCTGGAAGCTCAAGCTGCAGCGTCCATCCTAGCCTGCACGCTTGCTTTGTCCTCCTGTATATTGAGCCAAGTTACAGCAGACAACAATAAACCAATGGATATTGCATGAGCAATCACAATGAGAAGTAAACATCTGTGGAGAGACATGGGTAAACCTTGAGTTCCATGAGACGATGCCACGCCGCTTCGAAGCTGCCCTTGGAGTGGCGCAGCTTGGATGAGAAAACCTGGATGTACTTCAGGACAGTATCACTGCATGCATTGTCAGACATCTTTGGAGTGAGTTCAGCAGTGCCCTTAGCGAAAATGTCTCCAGTGGAGTCCATGAGACGCTTGAGCCTCTCCCCACAGCGCCAGATGCCATCCATCTTGTGATCAAACCGGCGGATAAAAGCCTCTTGGTGCTGCCTCACAACATAATGCATGTCAATGATAGGACACCCCATCTTCTCATTGACATACTTGATGACAGTGTAGATGAGCTTGGCCTTGGCAACAATTTTTGCAGGATCAGGGGGGCCCCAGATCTTGTGTGGCGCTCCAGATAGGTCGATTGTGCCCCTGTACTGCCCATCCTCCGACTGCACAAAGCGAATGGGGGAAACATTACAGTTGAACTTCTTGACGGCCTGGTCATATATGGTGCGCAGTGCGTAGTAGGAGCGATCCCAGGTAATTGGCTGCAGCGAAGAGGCGTAGCAGTGCGTTAGTGTTGGTTAATACATACTAGTTTCTTTGTTGAAAACGAGTTTGGTGAAAGGTTCTGTCCAGGATGAAGCAGCTTACCGTGGGATTGGGGACCGTCTCGTCGAACCGACGTTGTTCCTGTGGCACAGCATCACGTTGAATCATAATGTCAACGAGCTCTGAGGCATGGGCAATATCATGAGCGACATCGGTGGCTTGAAGGTTGAGGCTAGCATGAAAGGCATGAACAACAACGGTCTCTGAAATAGGAGTGGCTGGATGGCGGCGCGCAAGCCAGTCTGAGACGTCGCTGCAAAGTGCAACAAGGTCACAGTGGGCTCCCTTCAGAGATCTTTCCATGTCGCCATATGCACCAAGAAAGCCATCCAGAGACGTCTTCATGGCATTGTAGAGCGCCCTCTTCTCAGAAATGGCAACATAGTTGTAATCAGTGGCGAAAAGCTGGCGCTGGGTGCGAAGAGCTTGCACCATGGCCGCAACAGCAGATCGCTCGGCTTCTGCCGCGCCAGGGAAGCGGCCTCCAGCAGCAGCAATGTTGATGCGACCATTCGGGCCGAGTGGACTTCCAAAGTCAAAGAACAGGGTGATCTGATCTCCACGGACGCCATCGACCTCAAGGTTGGTGTGCATCATCTCAAAGCCGCTGCTCAGTGGAAGCCCAGCATGCAGATCGGCGAACACACCTCCCAACAGGTGGAGTGGCCATACGAACACCGGTGTCCCCATCCTGCATATGAGAATGTTCATCTCCACCAAGTCAACTTCTTTGATAGCATCTATTGAAACAGGTGGCCAGGTAGGAGTACACGAATTAGCCCACATCTGGGCATGCAAGCCTACACATTGAACCTGTTAACTAGGGCACGTAAAGGATAATGTCACGCCGAGAAATCGGTATTTTAGTAGTGAGAGGTCATTGCTAGCAGATTGTTCACGCAGTTATTTTCCCGGTTGAATACGGATAGAACTAGTCAGGAGCAAAAATATATGCGAAAGTAAAAATAAATTCATTGATGCTGAGATGTATTATAACAGACAAACGCGGTGGTAGATGGCCGCATGTACTGCACCTAGTAGTAAAATATGAGGAAGAAGCGTGTAAGTACTAAATATGTAGGCCATACTTAATCGATTTTAGAATGAAAAATGTGACTTGGGCCTGTGCACGGGTTGGCATCCCCGAGGGAATGTAATACTCTGAACCCGAAGTATTTTCCAGACATGTGGGTTCTACACAGCTTTGCAAAGAACATCAGGTGGCTCCCACGGCTTTGTACAAAACAGGAAACAAGCTATAATATAATTGTTCTGTGCATCCAAGAGCATTCGGTAACTGGTGAACCTATCTCTTCCAAACATTGACTAGGATGCAGAGGGAGATTTGCGGAAGTTCTGGATCTAGATGCACTATACCACCTGTGTGTGTCGCATATTCACTGAAATGGATTGCAAAAGAAAACTTTATTGCGCAAGCTAAACTGTCGTCTCGATCCAAATGTGAAAACCCTAAAACCAAGTCCTAGAGCTGCGTGAGAAGTATCCAGGAAAAATGTGAGGAGTGGGATTACTAACCGGGATCACTGCGCGTTGAGAACAAAACTCTGTGGATGGGAGCTCAGCCGGTGAAGAGAACTTCACCTTCAGGTAGCAGCCCGGTAGGGGTTGGGTGGATGGATACTGGGAGTGAGCGAGATGAACAATGAAGAGGGGAGTTGGGGAGGACAGGGGGAGCGGCGTCCTTAACTACGGGGGAACCCACGTCTTGGGGTCCGTGCTCTGGCTTGCATCGGAAGGATGCGGTGGGATGGTGATAGGAGATATTTTGGGGACGCCAGGAGGAGTTGTCCGAAACCGTCCAACCGTCCTTAGCTACTAATCGTATGTACTAAGTTGGATCTTGTGCTAGATCGTTGATGAACTGGTGCAGACCAATGTAGTATAGCGACCTCAAAACATTGCACCTAATCACGTGATCGTATCATGTTCAATAACAAAAGAAGCGCCGGTTTGAGGCTATAACAAAGTTCACCCGGTAGCGTTAACAGCGCCAAAAATATTGTAGTTGACAAATATAGTTATGTTCAGACTATCTATGGTGCTATCTATGAATTTCAGTGAAAGTCATATAACACGATGCAATGCACACTCTATCTCGATCAGTATTCCATGGATTGTCTCATGAAGCCATGTGTGCCGATATGCGTCAACTGACTCTATCTGATATATCCGCTCCAAGCTGGTATGTAATTTTCTTCCGCATAGTATGTTACCTTTTTATTAATTATCTGTCTGTACTTTTGCTGCCATGCACTGCTTACGTTACGATGATATATTTTTGTGAACGGCATATAACACTTTAGTGCGTAATGTAGGGGGTGGTCCTCTAAGGTATGAACCTTTGCCGTGGAAATGATAAGATTAGTCTTGCTCAAAACGCAGAAAAATTCCAGTGGGTTTAGGGATTTGACAGCAACGTGATATCCTGAAGATAACTGTGTTAGCGTGGTACCACGTAAGGTGAACAAATAAGAAAATGCACTGGTGAAGAAAAATATAGCCTCTATTTAGTTTTCAAAATATTTCACAGTAAGCTCCGATTGCCGTCACATCGAATCTTTGGGCACATGCATGAAGCATTATATATAATAAAAATAAAACTAATTGCACATTTTAGTTGTAGCACACGAGACGAATCTTGTAATCCTAATGAAGACATTATCAAACAGTAATTGCCAAATAACAACGAAACGGGTACAGTAGCAGTACGGTTACATTCTACAAAAATATTTTGGGAACTAACAAAAGGGCGTAGTATGGAGATCAAATAATTGCATGAAATGAGGTGAGCGTGTGAAGTTTAATGACAAAATGTAACTCCTCCGAGATGATGACAAGAGCCAAGCTGGTAGCTTTGGCAGCCCCGGAGTAAGGTAGACCAAAAATATAATTCGCAGCGGACTTTATGTAATAAAAAAGACTACTTTGTGTCGACAGAAACGAAGCAGCTACGTAGGAATTTCACTACCTGTCATAGGGGGCAAGCCTCTGGCCTCAGCACCTTTGGAGCGGAGCCGATAATATAGAGGCTACTCTATACGCCGAAAACATGTAGCAGACTAGACTGAGTTCAGAGCAACACAACTGCAGGCGATAACAGTGCTTGCGTCGTAGCGCTTAAGGGGTACATAAAAGTAAATGCAAATCGGTCCAGATAAGGCCCATCACTGATTCGGGCTATAACAGGGAACCAAATGTCTGCAGGTCATAGCAGGCAGGCATGGATAGATCGCTGCTAAAAAACGAAAGCACAAGAGCGCAAACACTCCAGGACTTGGTAGTTGAGACCTCCTAAGCAAGTGGTCCACCCGTGTAGAAGAAGGTGATGTGGTACTGCCCATCAGGGGTCTCCAGAACCCTCACGACGTAAGTACCCCCAAGCAGGAGACCAGCCAGAGCAGCAAATGTGTTCCAACCTGTGCTGATCCGAGCAATGTCAGGGTTCCTAGCATGGCGAACCACAACTGCATGCTGTCTCATCTGGGTTCCTGCCATTAGCAGGTACGTTGGAGTGTCGTGCCTCAAGTACCTCGAGAAGCTGCTAGCAAAAAACTGTGCACATGACAAAAAAAGGGCATATTAATGGTTCGTGCTAAGCAGGAAGTAACACGTTGCTTGTCAGTAGAGAAACGTACAAATTGTCCCCTGGGGCCAAGCTGACTTTTGGTGATGCTGCACACATACAGTGGGAAGTTGGAGTCCTCGTTGTGCCACACATTAGCAAGGGTTTGCATGATGCGGCCATTCATAGTGATGCCAGCTCCAATCTCATACACCATGTCCAGTATGTTGTTTGGCACTGCATGGCATGAAAGAATGAATATTGATAACTGGTTACGTTCGATTTCAACCATAATTAATTATGAAATATATGTTCACATGTACCACGTACGAAAGGTCTGACATTTAAGCGTGTTGCTATCAAACTGACCTGGCACGTTCATACCAATTGCAGCTGGTTGCCCGGGAACGGCAACAAAGTCTTGAAGCATTGGATGACCAATAGGAGGGCGGTTTGCCAGAGGCCTCTCAGAACCAGTCGGTCCATAAAGGCGCATGCCGATTGTGTTTGAGCCAAGGCAAGAGAAAACAGCGGTGTCATTGCGTGATATGCGTTCAGCCCCGACAAAATCAGACCAGCCCTCAGTGAACAAGCATTTGCCATTAAGCAGCTTGACACGTACTTCAAATCCCATAAGGAAATCACCAAAGATGATAACTGAACTGGTGGAGCTGTTTGGGATCCTTAACCAGAACTCAACTGGTACTTCCTGCAGATAATAAACAGAGAGAGCAATAATGCGATGAGCTGGTATGTGCAAACCTATCAACAGGGGTAAAAAGGTGGCATCATAACAGTGAATGTGCGGCTCAAAGGTGACGATATACCGTGACATTTTATGTGAAACCTTATGCCAACTTAATCGTTGACGATAGAAAAAAGTACAACATGCAAGGATTATTATAATAATCGGTAAATTAACTAATCAATTCCTAGTTTGCATTTTTTGAGTGGTCAGATAATATGTAAAATTCATTGCTCTATGAAGAATGCAAACGAAAGTAAACTTCTTGTGATTAATATATTGGATGAGATCAATGTGATGTCTGTGTTTGAACGAATCTGGTATATGTGACGAAACATATACCAGATCGAACATAAAACATGGCAAGGTGCAATACATATTCAAGTAATCACTGAAAAAAGGAGTGTAGTATGTATATATGAAGGATACTTATACTAGATTGCATACTTAAACTAAGGGGCCTCAGGTATAATTAATTGTCATTTAGCATCAGTAATACAAGGTCTCGATATAAGACGGTGCACATCTGCCGACGTGTAAATGAGAAACCCATTAATTAGCAAAAGGACTACCACTTCTTAAAAAGGTACTTTGTACATGCACTATGGATACTGACTGAATGACGAGAATACGTAACCCACGTAATAGGCGACAGAAACTTACTATTGATGCCTTGAAAGGGCTCGTGAAATGCTTGACGAAGCTCTTGCCCCTATGAAGTTGGAGAGGCTCTAGGGGTGGACGCAACATCATTCGCCCCGAGCGATGGAGCAGCGGCTGCAAACAATGTTCAGCAAAGCAAGAGGAAAACTGATTAAACGAGTCAGAGCAGCAAATGTTCTGCTTTCAACGAGAACGAGTGACATGTTACGCACCGGGGAACAGCTTCTTCGAGACGGGATATGCAGTTCCACGTTGGTACGACACGGAGATGTTGCGGCCGGACCAGAGCTTTCTGCAGCTACAGCCTTCCCCTTCATCGCTGCAGGGATTCTTGACGTAGGGGCGAGAGGGGGCTTCGGAGCAGTGGTCGCGGGGTCCATTCTGCGGCTGAGGGGGCAAGCTCCAGAAGACCCGCGGTGCTCGGTGGAACAGCCATGTCGCGGCCGACGACAAGATTCAGCTAGCTTCTGCATGCATACCGCACAAAATGCGGAATCAACGTCCGTATCGGAGGAGACACGAACAAAATGGGCAGTAGTAGTAGTAGATTTTTTCTGTACTGCGTACCTCGATTGCTCCAATGAGCTCGGGCTTCTTCAGTAGAACTTCACGGAGCAATGCTGGAGGGCCATCCGGATCAGGGCTCGGGGAACGAGGAGGGCTGGGCGAGCGAGGAGGGCTGGGCATGCGAGGGTTTGCCGGCGAGGTCGTAGGAGTGGGGGAACGGGACCTCTTGCGAGATCCAGCCGGGGGAGTGCTCCCTGGTGCCATTCAGAGCAGTTCGCTGCGGGGAGCAGTCGATGAGGGTTGAGACGGGTGGATAGCGAGCTTCAGCTCTGAGGTCTGCGGATGGGGGGGAGGGTGTAGTTGTAGCATTTGAAGCTGCTGGGCAGACGCGACAGTAAAAATCATTGATGGCCAAGTGGAGAGTTCAGTTCAGAAGCATTGACTATGAGTGAGATATTTCTACCAGTTTCTTTTGTCCTCCGTCTTGCCGAGGAAGGAGGATAGAAGGTCGGGGGTCCTCTCGGTAAACAGTGAATGTGCGCGCGCTGAGGAGGTAAGGCATTGAGACGGGTGAGTTCCAACTCGGAATTTTGACACAAATGAGTTAGAACTCGGGATCTGTAAACATGTACTGTACTACAGCTATACGGCGCGATAGAAAATGTTAAATTTGTTGGTTGATCAAGAAGTTCTTTATCGCATGCAGTTGGACAGGGTGTGGTATGAAGGTTTGTGAGCACTAATTACGGTAGAAAAAGTTAGGCGTTAATTTTGTCTCGGCCTGCATGAAAAAGGTTTCGATGAAAAGATGGTAGAATTCAGAAAACGACAACGTCAACGACCCCGTGAACATCAAGCTTGTCAAGATGATGTATAACATAAATTGTCATGCTAATGATCTAAAGGGAATGACTACGAAACAAAAGGCCGTCTGATGAAGACTGCCAACTAGGTGGAACGACTTAAAAACAAGTTGAACAAAGTGATAGTTTAGTGCGTCCCTACATATTTTTGACCCGTCATGGAGTCTTAAATATGTATGAATAAAATAACTAATTACACGGATTGCAATGCCGTTGCGAGATGAATTTTTTAAGCCGAATTAATCCATGAATTGACAATGTCATGATAAAGTGAACATGTGATAGTGACGCACGAGTTAGTTATTATTTTTACCTACATTTCCTACTTCATGCACGTAGGCATGAGTTGAGTGATCGAAAGCTTCTCTGCGTGCACGTAGCTATCTGTCAGACAGGTATGGATGCAACAAATGTTGATGGGCAGGGGTGCCGCAGGTGCTAGTAGTAGAGGTGCAGCGCAGCAGGCAATATCTTTTCGTATCGCGATCGAGTACACATGGAGACTTATTCCTGACTGTACATGTGCATCTGGTCTAGGCTTTGGGACCATCTTGAACAGATCGTGTGTTGGCCGGGCAATCTTTCCTAAACAAACAACGACTGTATTTTGATGTTCCTTACTTAAGGCGGCAAATGTATGATACGATATATGATTTGAATCCTAGCTGTTTTTAGCAACAAAAGGTGTGTACATGAAAAAGAAATAAGCATGTATTAACCAACACTAACGCACCCGTGGTCACAGCTACAACGTGTGAGGTAGTAGCTGAGAAGGATATTTAAAGATGGTGTGAAGAAATAGTCTACCTCGAACTGTCTAAAACTGTGCACCTCACAAACTCGCCGACCTGTGGAAACTGTGAGCTTGAAGAAGTTGTGGTCCAAAGATCAGACTTAGATGTGCCAGGTGTTCAATAGCACCACCAACCCCTCTTTCTTCCCACCGATCGAAGTGCAACGGCATTTATTCCTCTCTGCCAGTTTTACTCACCAAGACAAACGTGAAATCGAGCATGGTGGATGGCACCCAAAATGCTAATTTGTTGATGCATCTCCTGCTGCACGAACGAGTTGGATAATAGCTTCAAGATCGGCAATTTTGCTAATATAAAGGTCTGGTTTAGTTTCAAAAATCACATGGGATATGCAAGTGTAAATTAACAAACGCTCGTGTAACCATCTCCGTTGGATAACCAAAGGTTCTTCGTAGCCTTAGACACTGAGAAAGTGTGTCACGAAATTGGAGATGAAGACCAGATAATCTCGAGCTGTTTTACCAGGTCATAAAGCACGTAACATGCAGAGCAACATACAATGTGTAACTGACAAGTGTCAAAATTACACCCAAGTTGATCATAAATCTTCAACATGCACGACAGTACATATCGGCACATTAATAAAAAGGTAACATACTATGCGGAAGAAAATTACATACCAGCTTGGAGCGGATATATCAGATAGAGTCGGTAGACGCATATCGGCACACATGGCTTCATGAGACATTCCATGGAATACTGATCGAGATAGAGTGTGCATTGCATCGTGTTATATGACTTTCACTGAAATTCATAGATAGCACCATAGATAGTCTGAACATAACTATATTTGTCAACTACATATCACGAAGAGCGACAAAAAATGTGTAACTGACGAGTGTCAAAATTACACCCAAGTTGATCACAAATCTTCAACATGCACAACAGTCATCTGCGATTGATTATACGACATCCCATCTATTTGGCACCGCATATAGAAGCAAAAATCGGTACGATATTCAGCGTTATTTCAAATAACCTTGAAATAATCGTGGAACTAATCATTTAAATTAAGTATGCGCCACCTGATGAATAAAAACCTCCTTGGATAATATATACCTACGCTTGTTTAAAATAGTGTGTATTTTCTTAATTATAGTGCCATTATGCAAAACCCACGATACATGCACCGATTGCGTGTAAATAATCAACCTTTCTTGTAAACTTCTCCGTTTGATCATATAATTTTGCTGATAGCCTTAGACACTAAGAAAGCTGTGTTGTGGAAGTGTAACTGACGAGTGTCAAATAAAAAATTTTAAAAAACTAATGCTCATAAGAACTTGACGAGTGTCAAAGTTACACCAAAATTCATCAAAGAAATGCAACATAGACCACAGTGGTGCTCGGCATGGATTATGCCTCCTGTCTAAGGGGCACCGTGTAAAGAAGCAAGCATCGGTTAAATATTCCTTGTTTGTTAACATAACCGCAAAAAATTGGTGGACCTGAACATTTCAATTTATTGCCTACGTGGTGAATAAAATACATGCGCCGAGTCTTGGACGGGGAGAGCACGGGTAAATGATAACGAACACTGCACATACCGTCCGTTCGATGACATGGAGTGGTTGCTATGCTTCGAAACTAGGAATTCTTATACAAATAATAGGAAACACAGTTTATATTAATACTAGCTGTATTTTTTATGTTTGTATAGAAGGTCCCACGAATCGGAACGCGCTAAGATAACTAATCTGTGTCAAGATTACAATCGAATATGATGGGCAGAGCGCGGGCAGATGATAAAAAACGCTTCATAAAATCGTCTCTTGCATGACATGGATCGATAGATGGACTTGGAAGCTATGAATTCTTTGCCGATTAAGTACGATGCTGGTAAATGTAGCAAAAAAATGTAACTGACGAGCGTCAAAATTACAACCTAAATTGATCAAGAATCTGCAACATGGACGACGGGGGTGCTCGGCATGGATTATACCTCCCATGTATTTGGAACCATATAAATAAGCAAACAACGGGTGAAATGTTCCCCGTTGGTGAACATAACCTGAAGAAAAAATAGTATACCTGAGCATTTCAATTTATTGCCTGCCTGGTGAATAATTAGACGAAACGATAATGTTTTACCTCTTTGGGTTGGAGGGAAACTTTGGAATTTCAAAGTTGTTTTGTAGGGGGAGGCATGGACAATACAGTGCCACCAACTCAAATGGCGTGGACGAGTTAAGCGAAGACAGTGGCTTTCATTACCAAAGGTTCAAAGTACAGCAGGCATCTGGCCGATGCACCTTTTCAGAGTCAACAGTATCTGAAACAGTGATCGCCGCACCGCTACGGGCAAATGGTACGACTGGCAGTGTACCATTCTCTGAGCACTGAACTCAGTTTCAAGATTTTTTTGAACTTAGGGTGTGTTGGTGAAAAACGGATGAAAAGTTACTGTAGGACATTGTAGGTGAAGATTTAACTAGAAGATGGAAACAAAGATCATTGACAGCTAACAGCTAACAGCAATTACATGTAAATAACCAGTAGAAGTTAGGTGAAGATTTGACTCGAATCTTTCGTTGTTATTTGGCAAAATTTGGCTGACCAAGGGGACTATGCTCAAAGAATCCGTCTGGACATTTACAGAAAAACTATGCAATTAGATATCTTTTTTGCCTACATTAAATGCTCTATGCATGCGTCTAAAGATTCGATGTGATGGGTGGAAGAGGAAATATTTTGAATTTGTATGGGAAGTGAACACACTATTAATGAACCATTATAGTCTCTGCTGACTATAGATCGTAACTCCCGGCGATTGAAGTGATCGGTGATTAGCAGACAAACTAAAATAATTGGAATTTTCATGGTGTGACGTTGTAATTTAAGCCGATCGTTGCACATGTAACGTGACAATATTTGAGTGCATACAATTATATACTACACCTGCATTGATAGTAAGCATAGGGTGACACTAAAAAAACAGATAGGATTTGGATGAACACTGGTGGTTGCAATAATGTGTATTGACCAAGGGGTGCCGCGCCTCGGTATCCACTGAGTGGGTAGCAAGGGGGTGTTAATAGCTCAGACGCTGCGAGAAGTGATTGCATGAAATGACATGAGAGAGCAGGAAGCGGGTGAGTGCGTGAGCTAGAATCAGAGATGAAAGGAGGCGATGCAAAAACAACCCAGTATAGCGTGTGTACATGAATGCCGGGGCGCGTGGCCCGGTTCTTTGGAAGCAGTGGTGCCGGGGGGTGCATAGACCGTACGCTCTGATAATATAAGTTTAATAGATGAAGATTCATTGATTGTTTGCCAAGTAGTTCAATAAAGGGCTGTATATGGGCAACTTAGATGAGGATGATCGCATTGCCTAACATCGCACTCGCTGCTAAATACAAGAAATGATTTGCTATCAACCAATGAGGTGCCCATACTGAGATCGGTGGGTTGCTTGTCCGGTTGACATAACCGCCCGTCGTCGCATGCGAGAATGAGGGCCCAGCGGTGGGCCTTCAAATGGAAGCCAGCCAATCTCTCCCTGCCCTCCGTCTGCCAGTAGTAAGAAGAGGGGAAAGGGACTGTGGTGGAGGGGTGAGCCTTCTTCCAAACTCCAGTCACCAAACGAACCGATCGGAACCGTCTTGACTCAGCGCGGGGAATGGCTGGCCATGGAGATGGAGGCACTACGAGTGGTGCAGGGAGGTGGACGCTGCGTCGGCGTGCGAGGCCAGTCCCGGCAGATGGCGCTTTGCCGGCGGATGATGAGTCCGGTGCGGACTACGCCGTGGTTCGGCCAAAGGACGAAGCAAGCAAAGGTTACCTGACTACCGATTTCTTGTCCAAACTGGTACCTAGTTTCACACAGGCACAGAGAGATGTTGTTGTTGCTGCTGGGTTTGGTTTTGTCCTATACACGCCATTCTTCAAGCCTCCTCTTAGGGTTTCCGCTTGGAACATGCTTCTGTATGACGAGGAAAGGTCAGAGATGCGATTAGATAGCCATAGGGTTGTACCACTAGCGGGGACAGAGGTTGGGTTAGTCATGGGCCTGCCACAAGGAAGGCCGTTCCCTGAAAATGTTTGGGAAAGTGGTACCATATTGGATGATATTGACAACCTGTCGATAATCTTCCCTCAAAATGGTACACCTAGGACTCAATCTGCCACTAGTTGCATCTCGGTAGAAGCCGCAAGGCGATTCCTGTATAATATGAAGGGAAACACGATGGACGAACATCAGGCTAACATTTTCAAGAAGGCAGTAGTGCTTGTTGCAGTTAACGACCTGCTAGCTCCATCAAGATCCCATAAAGATGTGGACATCAAAGTAGTACACGCGATCCAGGACCCGGATGGGCCAGCTGCATACAACTGGGCTGAATTCACCCTGCAGGGAATTAAGGATGCTTCAAGAAATTTGAAGGCCCAGTTAATGGTGAATGACAAAGCGGTCAGCAAGACAATAGGAGGATGCACCATTTTCCTATTGGTAAGAAAACTAGACTGTTTCGTACTTTACTTTATACACCGGTTGCAAATTTTGAGCATGGCATCCTTATAACAAAACAATAGTTATGTGTCGATGCTTCGATAAAAATATATCTAAGGACCTATATGCTAATAAAATTAGCATCTGTTACATTCCACAGGTTTTCTATCTCCTTAAATTTACCAGGTGCGGCGTGAACTATGACACGGCGGCTAGGCCACTAATAAGACATTTCACAGCCAATAAAATTCGGGCATTGCTTAGAAATGACGAGGACAGAAGGACGCAAATGAAGTCTTATAAGCTGGTTTCTACTGAGAAGCAGGTTCGTCACAACAAGAATGCCAAACTTCTTCATGTGTACATATAATCATTGCAAAAAAAATTAGTTGATACACCTTCATGCTTCATAAAAGCTGATTTGAATTTGTGTGCAACTCAAGATTGCTGCAGATGAGGCAAAGAGGCTGAAGAGGACAAGGGAAAAGGCTGTGGCGCTGAGAAACAACATGGATTGGGTGGAGACTAGGTGGAATAAGGTTAATATTAAAACTTTGCCTCTCTTGGTCAATTGATATGGCACTAATGGGAATGCATATGTTAAGTTGAAGGCTTGTGAATTATAAAACATTTGAGTATTCAAATTTGAAAATTGTATGCAAGGAACAAGGATTGGCGATGGGGCAGGAGGTGGCAAAGATGGTGCGTAGTGAGTACAACAAAATGATGGAAGCGTTAAACCATTCAATCAATGAACACGTGCCACCTTCTAACATTGGACAGGTAAAAAAAAGAAAACAGCGAATCAAAAATGTTTCGGTGCTACGGTGTGATGATTGATCTATTTGTGCAGGGCCAGTTACCATATGGTTGCCCTTAACACAAATAGAACAATGATGACTTACTTGGGATGTTCATTGACAGGTCGTGAATGACGAAAAGGTCAGGACGTGGCTGCGTGTTGTCGCGCTGGATCAGTTAAAGGACTGCGTGTCCGAAGGCTGGCTGCACCACCGGGCTAAAAAAAGGAACAAATCAACGAGTCCTGGCTCAGGTAGCTAAAAGTCCTTTTCCTTGATAATTATAAAAGTCCGTGGGCTCAAGAAAGACGATATGTGTGAATGCTATAATGAAATTTTGTTATTCCAGGAAACCTCTTAGATCCGGATAACAACATAGGAGAAAATGGACAACATGAGCAGGATGCTGCCGATGGCCTTATGGTTCTCAATAATGCTTCACAGCTCAACCTATTGGTTGACACCACACCGGGTGAGTATAGCCCATCGGATACACCAAAAGCTGGAAGCTACCTTGATTAAAAAATTATCTTGAAAACTTGATGTATCTCCGAATAAATTTAATTGAGCCATGATTAGTTAGATGATGCATGTAGTGTGCAGCTCGGCCCGTAGTGTACATTGATGTACGTATATTGTGTAGCACGGATACAGTATGTCATGGTTTAGGATCGTTTTGCACTGAACAAATGTTTTTGGGGGGGGGGGGGGGTACGATGGGGAAAATGTAGGTTTACGAAGACACATCATAATAGTTTCACATCCACAATTAATTGTGAGGCCTGGAAATATAGAACATATGATAAGTAGTACTAAAGAGTATATTTTTATGTAGGAATGTGGATTATTGATTTTTTTTGAAAGTATGGTACAGTTGAGAGGAAGGCGAGGTCAGGGGGCAGAGCTATTAGCAGCTCCCTGCGCGGTTGGAAGACAGACCCATCTTTCGACATGTCAGGCGCATTTGGAAGTGGTGATGCAATCGTGAACACACCTAGTATCGAGAACGGACCGGTATTTGACCTGACGCCAGCGGCTGATGGTCATGAAAGTAAGCAAACGATGCAACGAGTATATTTTGTACCCTATATAGTTCTTCATCTTTCATTCTGCACCATGAACCTAACTATGTAGATGGTCACGGTAGTGAACTCAAACATACAACGTCGATGCAGGTATGGAGGACATTGACATATGATCAGGCGCCAGAATGCGATGTGGGAGCAACACCCCGGAGTTCCTTCTTGTTGCCGCCGGAAACAAAACACTAGTAGAAGGCTTTTGTCAGCATCCACAAGGGGCACCGCTGAAGATGAAGCTGGGATAAACATCCTGGAAAAATGCAACCTTCTCGTTGCCGACTTGTAGTATAAGAAGCATTCCTGCAGCTTGTTGCCTCTATCCATCGAATAATGATGTGAACTCTGTTGTAATGGACGGTAGTATTAGTTATTCCAATGCTTCTATAACTGTAAGTCAAATGCTTGTGGACCAAAAACTTATCATGCATGACTCTGTTGGGGATCGTAAATTTGCTTGTGCTAAAACCTATATGCCACAT
Organism: Saccharum hybrid cultivar R570; assembly: GCA_038087645.1. Lineage (NCBI taxonomy): Eukaryota > Viridiplantae > Streptophyta > Magnoliopsida > Poales > Poaceae > Saccharum > Saccharum hybrid cultivar. The sequence continues at coordinate 15,801,949 of JAQSUU010000563.1, forward strand.
CCAGTCACTAACTATTTCATGGCTGGCCGTCATGAAGTGCTAACAAATGTGACCACTTATGGCACTGGCACCGCGGATAGCATCGACAAGTGAACAGCATCTATTGAGTGAGTGACTATCTAATGGACATCGGGCTGCAATAAACAGGTTAGCAACATTCCAAACCGAGCAGACATGCAATTTCTAAAATCTTGAAAAAATATAGTCACACGGGTGCTGTTTCAAACTCTGTAACCTTGGAGTGGGGTGGGGGTGTAGGGAGGCGGTGCTCGGTACCTCTGGCTGAGTACTGATTTCAGATCTGGACTGTAAACCATATAAGGCGACCTACCGTGATGAGTAGCAACCCCTGTTTCAGACCTGAAAGAAAATGCAGGGGGGAGGACGGGCAGGGAGCGAGCGGCTGAATAGCATAGAAGACTACAGATCAAGATTTGTTAGCAACCCTAGACCGAGGAGTGTAGAGAACACAAGAACAGTCACTGTGAAGCAGCTAGTTGAAGCTTGCGCATCAAGGAAGCATGAAGGCAGGTTCGTCCTCAGCAACAGCCAGATGTACACGGTACGTGCTCAAGCGCCTCGTGATTTGGGTTTCGGATTCAGATTACATACCGAGATGTAACACACCCGAGTGAAAAGGGTGGAAATAAACAGAACTCTGTTGTGATCTATTCAGGTAAGGGTTTGTGGTCGCCTTGTAAACATCGACCAAACCGAGAGGCACACTGACTTCAGGATTGATGACGGGACGGGGGCAGTAGATGGCCGAATTTGGTAAGAATTTTTTTACTAACCACTAGCAGCTATTTCTTTGCGGAAGGGAACAACGTATATGACATGGTAGGACTCTTGTATTTCTTTCCTAACCGATTATTTTGGCCCTTGCGCCGCGGGGAAAGGGAGTACAACAACAAGGGGGTTACGGACCTATCGGGAGCAACGTAAGTTCTTCGTGTACTTGTGTTGCAGACTGCAAGAACACAAAACTACTCTTGTATACATGAATATGACTTTTTTTGGGACGGATTCGTATTGAACCCAGTATACAAGAATACTACACTGTTGTGGCAAACGTGGTTATCCATGAGGCTAAGATACTCCTCCAGGCGCTGACAGCAACGTAAGCAACAAAATATAATTTAAAAATCCATGACTGTCTGTTTTGTAATGACAAAGCTCAGGCTCATGAAACAATGACAGCAAGGTGCTCAACCACAACTACATCACTATGCACATGCTAGCGGCAATTCATGAACATTGCACGCTAGGCAGATTAAGTAGGCAGGATTTAGAGTATTGGCAAAAGGCTAGAGAAGATGCAGATACCTCAATGAAGACATGCTTAGGAGTGGAGTTGGACAAGGAGGCAATCGTTTCATTGCTCGCACAACCAAGGATAAGGTATGTGCATATGAGATGGAGTCCAATTATTGATAATACAAAATTTAGCTTATACTCTTTTTCGAATGAAATAACAAATTTATGTTTCATTTTAGGGAAAGCGAGAGGGGTGCAACATCAGAGTACATACTCAGTGAATTGCACCTAGAACACAAGGATGGATGGTATAGACCATGTCCTAAAAGTGATTATAAGACTAGTTTATCTAGAAATTTGGTACAACGTGGTATTAAAAATTTAAGTGCCATGACGGGGGCTTTCCAATTAAAATGACCATTTATTATTTATGTTTTGAACCAGGAAAGCATTAGCGTCAATGCTAGATGAAGGGAGCATATATAATACTGCAGATTACAACCACTTCAAGTTGGCTGATGAAAGCTGATTTTGACGTCTAGTTTTCCATTGTACTGATCTATTGTGTGTTGCAACATGTCCCCATGGTAAACAGCCGTTCGCAGCTTTGTTGAAGAGACACATGCGTCCTGTGTGCTAATTAATGGGTCAGTACTAGTTCATATATATACGAACCATATGTAGTGCATGTTTTGAACAAAAAGACGGTGTATCCGTCAAGACAATCACTTGTAATGGTTTGCTGAAAAAAGGTTCTAGGATGAAATCACGAACGTTGTTTGCATGTACTTGACCGACCATTACAACTTCGATCGATGAAGTTTCATCGGGTGCGACAACAGTACATCTTGTAAGACAAAAGCTGCTCAAAGCATGATATCTGCGCTCCAAAAAAGGATAAATAGAGATATAATGATTTGTGCCTGCAGTTGCATCTGTGCACGCCTATTTGGTTAAAAAAAATGATTCATAACATCTCTAATATTTGAGGCCGCAGCGAAACAAACTTCTCATCTAGCAGGGGAGGCTGATAGACTTTCTGCTTTCAGCTGGGGCGGTAATGTCCCAAAGTTGTCCTTCAAATCTACGATATCATTCAATAATTTTGCGGCAATGGTGTCTGCATCCAACTGTAGACCAGCAAATAAGAATAATAAAGGATTGTAAGTTGCCAGGTGCAACACAGATCTTTCTAGTTCACTACGTGTACCGTTCACGTGAAGTAAAATGCACATACCTCAGAAGGCCTGGGGGTTAAATCGCCTCCATCGTAACATCGACAGAAGAACGAACATAGAGCGCCGGATCGATTAAAGCTAAAAACAAAGAATTTCTTATATGTGTGGATGCAAAGTACCAAAAATCACGACGACAAAAAAATATCATGGGAACAAAGGCAGTGCGTGTCAGCAAAAAGTACCGACAGTGAATTAATAAAAAGGTGACCTACTATGTGGAAAAAAATTACATACCAGAGTGGAACGGATATATCGGATAGAGTCAGTAGACGCATATCGGCACACATGGCTTCATGAGACAATCCATGGAATACTGATCGAGATAGAGTGTGCATTGCAAGCTTCAGAAGGAAACAGGACCTTTCTATTGCTTCGACCCTACTTTCAGGAACCGGCGCACCATGGCTTGGTTCAAACACAGATATCACGTTGTTCTCAATAGACCAGACGAAACATACCCATCTGCATTGGAGCAGTGCGGGGAAAAACATCTGCGTGCGATAAAGAACTAATTACGACCAAGTCGAATGGAAATGCGCGACACATGAATTGTAATATTGTGTATAGCACTGTTGTCATGAAGTGATGGCCAGCTGTTACTATTTGTACACTAACCAGCTTGGTTTTGCTCAGGTCATATGTACAGTCCGCTAATGATAGATGCTCGCAAAGACTTCTATGTAGGAGATCCGAAGCTCCAGATAATATGGCCTCCTGCAAGAATATGATATTGTAATTGTTGAGAAAAAAAGGAAAAAGTTGTGAATCAAGATCGAGTGAAACATAACAATTTAACTGATAAATGCTAATATAAAGGTTAGTTTAACGATGAATGTATTCCACTGATGATAGGTTTACGAATTACCATGAAGTCGGATTCGAAAAAGATCCTCCATCTCAGATTACCAAAGGGGGCGTACATTAGATCATCTTGCTGACGGACAGCACGAATTAGGGCGTCAAATAGATCAAGTTCGAACTCACGCTTGCCAGTGAACTGGTCTCGAAGTGCCAATGAGGATACTTGAATATATTTGGGATTCCGGTGGATGATGGCCAATCTGAATCAACCAAGAATAAAAAATTTAATGCGATGGTTTGTTGGATAAATGGGAACCTACCGAGATAAAATTTTATTACAACAGAGTAGCGGGTTCTGGGTACTGCAAAATACATAACATACACATACCGATCATCGTCTTCAATGCTATTGAGCTTGTCGTACGCACGGGTGGTCTTGACGCCATCGTTAGACCATGCATAGCCAAGATGCCAAGGATTAGGTAACACTGCACTGCCGCTGTGGAGAATTAAAGTAGGTGATTGCAACGAAGTGTCTTCATGGGGGACACAAGTATTCAGATCAAAACCCCTTGCCGGCTTAAACCTCCGTAGAAGTGAGTAGAACTGAGACATGGCCGTCGCAACCCGTAAATTAACATTTAGATTGTGCGGGGTGTCATCAAGGCTCGATCTAGCCGAGTTGAACGACCTTTGTACATGATCACCAATGAAAGTGTGGTCAAGCGTCGCCCAGCCTTGGGTAGATGTCGACGCCTCAGATGTGTTAGACCGTGTCGAAAGCATGTGCTTCATATTACTCGGCTTAGAAATTGAGCATTGACCGTGCGTCGTGTCACTGTTTGCCTTTCCAGTGTGACTGATTGGCGATGACATTAGGGTTATCCCATTTGTGATTGCAGATTCAAGAGCATCAAACCCTGTAATCAACAAGTCTGGTTAGAACCTATGTTTGCGTGACAATGTTAGTTTGTTGGAGCATTGTACGATCCCAAATCCAGATTTGTGCCTAAGCATGAGATTCAAATGATGCATGCAACAGGGTGCACTGAAACACGAGAGCATACCTGATAAAGCAGGATCCAGGGAATATGATGGTTGGTAGCTAAACCCTCTGGTGTAAGGAATCATTATTGATACAAGCACGGACATGAATTTGATTGCCTGGGTGCCAGTAATAGAAAGTCCAGAATTAATTTGTTGCTGGAAATCCGCTGCAGCAACGAAGACAGGACCAGCAGCCTGGTTTGAAAAATCCAACGTGTCACAGTGTTAGCAATATCAAATGAAAACTGATGCAGACCATGGAAGCCGCACAATTCAGCATATAATTGTAGCAAAGACAACTTCATTAATCTAGCAAAAAAGCAATGGACAAACCGTACCTCAAGTGGGATGTTGAGAAGATGAACCATAGCTACAGCAGACTCCCAAATAGCAAACAACCATTCACTTCGAGATTCGTCATTATCAGAGCCTTGATCCTTAGCCCATGAATATATGCATTCTGACTTGGGCCGGAGCTGACAAAAGACAAGGGCATTATATGTCTAAAGCAGCACAAAAATCTTTTGGAGTAGCCTAGTATCGTACTTAGTCCAAATAGGGCGACTGGATAGCACAAAACAATAACAGCAATGGGTTAGGCCAATGAGCATAAGGATATAACAGCTGTGGTGCAAACCTTTCCAGCAGGGAGGGCAACATCTGAAGACTTGTGTTTGGCATAGTTCTTATCAGCAAGTATCATCGAACGCAGCTTTTCATACGAAAAATCCCTGATTCTTGGGAAATTGTTATGGGGCATCGCAAGGCCCGGTATGTCTAAGCTATCAAGGTAAAGAACCTGAAAACATAATGGGTTCAGATTGGAAGATTTGTATTAGTCAGGTTGTCAAGAAGGTCGTAATTGAATTATATTTAACAGAATTTGCGAGTGATAACCTGAAGAAATATCGAACATCCAGATATGTTAGGGAACTTTATGTTGCTAGATACATCCTGCTTCAGCTTGGAAACTGCTTCAAGCAACCGAACTATGACATATTCACCCCAGTCATAAGTAATGATCGCATCTGGATCTTGGATGGCATTCCAATAATCGATAGAAGCGTAGTCATATTTTGCCGATGGACATAAAAGGTTGCTCACAACAAAAACTACAAAAGCAACCCTGAAAGTGTCTGCCTCTGATTTCGTCATTGGGACACTATACTCACGCTCAACAACCTCCTGAACTAACTTGATGCTCCTGTGATCCTTGAACTCAGCACCCAGGAACGTTTGCAAGACCCTGTCTTTTGCTTCACGGCTACAAACGGTCAGATCTAAGACACTTTTACCTGATGAGGGAATGCCAAATACATGACCCACATCACCTTTTGTGAAACTAATACTCATGTGCTGTCCGATAACAAGACTAGAAAATTCCTCATTTACACAGCTCATCAGCCACAACGCAAACTTGCGGTTGTACTGCTTAATAGGAGGAAAATGCAGAATCCCTTCAAACCCAATGGACTTCACAACCTCTCTCTTCTGCAAATCGAACTTTGATACAACTTCGTGTACTAATCTAATTGAAGAGCGGGACGCAAAAGAACCGCACTCAAACATCGAACAGTCCACGGAGAACTGGGAATCATACTGCGTGCAAAAAATGCAAGCTGAGTAAGATGTACTATTTCGATATCATCCTAATTTAATAAATGTGTAAACAATGTTGTGCAACGATGCAACATACTAACGAAATAAAATGTTGGATCCATTCATGAACCTGAAGTTTCGAATATTTCTAAGTATGCGCCTTTTTTCCTTATAAGTTACAGATACATCTATTTGTGTGACAGATAATTCGACGTGTAAAAAAAAATTTGAACGGATTTGAGTGACAAGCATGAAAGATGCAAACTGGGTACTATTTAATCTCTCAATACTATTTGGCTCAAAACCAGCACTGAATCCATTCTATTCTGTCATACCTATGTCCGACATGAATCCCAATCGGAACGACATAGATCCCAATCGATGAAAGACTCAAACCTAAGCCATTGTTCAAGGCAAGATCAAGGAATCGAACCTGTTGATCTAAGAAAGAAGAGACCGGAAGATGATTGGACGCGGATTCTGGACCGATTGAGTATCTAGGTTTGCGTCCGTCGGGGGACGCAGTTTTCAGCCTCTTACGCCGACCTCGCATCAGGAATTCACGGGGGAAGGGGCAGAAGATCTTTCGAAAAGGAGCGGAATGCAGGTTGGAGAAGGCGTGTAGTTAAGGGGAAAATCGATAGCAAGTATCTGGATTCGAGAGTCTGAACCGTGCTTCGAACGGAAGAAAGGTAAAGGGATGGACACAACAACAGTGAATACTGGTGGGAGTTACGATACACCAATAACTACACAATGTAACTGTTCAACACGTGTTCTGACGCGATATAAGTCCCTTGGTGCTAATGCAAACAAGTTTACGCGTGGAGAGAGCGTAAGCATCACCGTTATGACCGAGTGCTAGTGCAAACAACTTTACATTACCCAATCGTATCTGCGAATCTCAAAGCAAAATTGAACGCCGGATGCTAAGGGGGGCACGTAACCCCCGGGGCACCGAAACATTCGGCCCTACCACCCACATGGCCTCCGCAGCTTTGCTCCCACGCCTCATCTTGCTGACCCTCGTCATGTCGCTCGTTGCCGTCGCGGCGGGCGGCGACAACTCCACGGACGCCGGGCAGATCCGCATAAACTGCGGCGCGTCCGTCTCGGCAACTGACTCGGACGGCCGGGCGTGGGACGGCGACGCCGCCTCCAAGTTCGCGCCGTCCGTGGCCGGCGTCGCGGCCGGCGCGTCCTACGAGGACCCGTCTCTCCCGTCCACTGTCCCGTACATGACGGCGCGCGTGTTCAACTCCAGCTACACCTACTCCTTCCCCACGCGCCCCGGCCCCGGGCGCGTGTTCCTCCGCCTCTTCTTCTACCCGGTCGCCTACGGCGACCGCGGCGCTGGCGACGCCTTCTTCGGCGTCACGGCGGGCGGCGTCACGCTCCTGCGCGACTTCAACGCGTCCCAGACCGCGCTCGCGCTCGACCAAGCCTACCTCGTGCGCGAGTTCTCCCTGAACGTCAGCGCCCGCCTCGACGTCACCTTCGCCCCATCCTCCTCGTCCGCCGGCTCCTCCAACGGCTACTACGCGTTCGTGAACGGCATCGAGATCGTGCCCATGCCGGGCGACATGATCACGAAGCCCGTGCCGACGTTCGCCAACGGCGGCCGCCCAGAACCAATGCCGATCCGCGCCGACACGGCCTTCCAGACCATGTACCGGCTCAACGTCGGCGGCACGGCCGTGTCCCCGGGCGACGACTCTGGGCTCCTGTACCGCTCGTGGGACGACGACTCGCCTTACATATTCGGCGCGGCCTTCGGCGTGAGCTACGGCAAGGACAGCAACGTCAGCATCCAGTACACGCCGTCCGTGGCCGCGTACGTCGCGCCGGAGAGCGTGTACGCGTCGGCGAGGTCGATGGGACCTAGCGCGCAGATCAACCTCAACTACAACCTCACGTGGATTCTCCCCGTCGACGCCGGGTTCTACTACATCCTGCGGTTCCACTTCTGCGAGATCCAGTACCCGATGACGAAGGTGAACCAGCAAGTGTTTTACATCTACATCAACAACCAGACGGCGCAGGAGCAAATGGACGTGATCGCTTGGAGCGGGGGCATCGGCAGGCCGGTGCACACCGACTACCTCGTCGTGACGGCGCCCGGCGCCGGGCAGACGGACCTGTGGGTGGCCCTGCACCCGGACGTGAGCACCAGGCCGGAGTACTACGACGCGTTCCTGAACGGGCTCGAGGTCTTCAAGCTCCAGACGTACAACACCGACAGCCTCGCCGGCCCCAACCCGTCGATCCCTCAGCCGGTGGACGGTGGTCACAGTCACACGGTCGCGGTGCGATCCAAGAGGAAGAGCGACGCTTTTGTGGCTCGATGGGCCGCGGCAGCCGGTGGCCTCGTTGCGGTGCTGGTGGGCTGCCTCTTCATGTGCAGGCGGCAGTGGAAGGCCGGATCGGGTGTCGTCCACGTGGCTGAGCCCGTCCGTAAGACACCGGCTCCTGTACTCCATGGCCCAACTGAAACCTATGTTTTCTCCGTCACAGCCCAGAAATGATCGTGGCCCAAACTGTAACTAAGTAGGCCACTTTAATAAGGCCCATATGGAAGGAAGATATACTTGCAGCCCAAACTTTCTTGTCTGTTCCCTGTTCTTCAGCTTCATTTCATCCCCATGTGTGACGTGCGAATGCGCCGCCGGACAGATGTTTGGGGTTAGGTTGCCGCTGCTTTTCGCTCGTCTTGGTCAACAACAAGTTGCTAACAAATCTGGGCGTTTCCGCTTCCGATTCCTCGTCACGGAGTACGCACTTGGCCAGAATTCGTGGTGGACCAACCGAAATGGAAGCTTGGAAGGGTGTTTTCCGTGTGGATCCAGGCAAGAAAGCCCGTGTCTCGCGACAGCATTCCCGGGTGATGTCAATGTCACGGGGAAATTAGGTCACTTGCGGCACCATCACGGAGATCGCATGGTGTCATCCGTGGGCAACCGATGTTTAGACACGTCTGTCTGGTTGGATTTCTCCCAGCAGGAGTTTTCAGGTAGTAGCTTGTTATGCTGGTGTAAGTCGCATCATTGGGCTGCCTGCACTGACTACTCGTCAGTAGCAGTCCGTGGTACGTCGTCAGGTGATCAACATCTGTGCCAGTCTAATGAGATTTAGTAGGTGGCTGCAACCATTGCGCGGCGGTGTCTTGTATTATTAGATCGTTGCTCGTGTCAGTAAGTTCATCCATTTTTACCAGATGTGATTTACAAGTCACTTGCAACAAAAGGTGAATGCTCTGCGACAAGGAGACTCTGACAGGACCGTTCAAGTGCAATTTTGGTGGCGCCACCGCGAGAGTTGGAGAGCTACTACTCCATTCGAATGTTTCAGGGCCTGGCATCATCATCATGATTCATGAGAGCGGACTCCAGTATGATCGATCGAGAAGGGTAGTAGTAGTAGAAAAGAAATGGCCGGACACAGTGCACAAGTGCATCGCATGCTCATCATAACTGAGGCGGCAAAAAGCCATCGCCATGAGGCAGGAATTCATCACCAAAGCGCCGGTCCTTTACACCCCTCCCCCCGATACGGCTCTCCGTTCCGATCCACCTGTAGCCACGAGGAGGGAGATGAGATCCGAGAACCAATTGAGAAACCCGACCCGGCGCATGCTAAGTGTGCAAGCCAAGCAATCCTTTTTCGCGATTCCTTTGCTTTGGATTAAAAGGCACGGGCCTCTTGATCTTTCGCGCACTAACGAAAGACACCTTCGCCTTGTCTCGTAGGCTGGGGCAAATTCTTTGCAGTTTGCACTAAGAACAGAGGCATATGGTTGTAGCAGACTGTCAGTCATCAGTAACTCTGAAACTGGTTAGCTTGCTTCCAAAACAAGAATACTAACCTGGTTCTTAAATCTCAAACAGGGCTGCTTAATAGAACCAACAGTCTGACATCCCGGACCATGCAAAGCAGTTTTGATTCCTTTTGACGCCTATCAATTTTCAACTACCAGTACTGCTAATCTAGTGATTACTGATCAGTACAAAAAATCAATACTCCTCTCATCTGCAACTGCACGGCCTATGTACATGTGCTACCGCCGGTGTATCCAAGTGACTAAATGCAGAGCTAATCATGGATCTCCGACGACTCATTTCTAGAAATGCCACACGCGCATCTGTCATGATGTAGAGTAACATTTTTTCCGAGAAAACTCCTCCCTCTCCAAGTCTCCATCGTTTTCCTTCTCTCCCTCTAGCTCTAGGTCAGAGAAGCTCTTGAAATTGTCAGATGATGGCACGTCATTACTTATCATAAGGATGCATGTGGGCCACGAACTGCGACGTGTTTTTAGAGAGGGTATACTTGTATTGCACACGCAAATGAATATTTGGTGGCATCACAGTACGATGATAAGTCGACATTACGTGCACGCGGCGGCGCTTTACGCTACCCATTGGTACGTCGCTGGATCCGACGGCTTTTATAGCCAGGCTTCCACTAATCCACTGATGCTGTAGTTTGGTGGAATACAGTAGCACAACATCTACGGTGCGATACGGACGTACTGTACAGGCGTAATGCTGTCGATCCGGCCGATTGTTTTGCGATGGATTTGGTCGGATTGATGGCTCCATGTACTGCAATCAATGCTCATCGGTCACCGCGGCACTCCATCTCCCTCGATGCATGGATGTGCTAGCATTCATTAGTTCCATGGGATGGATTATACTACAGGAGTAGGAGTAGTTGTTAAGAAAGAGTAGAGATCAGTTTTACGCAATTACACAACGCAATCGGGCATTGTCTGTTCAGCGTAGTTGTGCAGTTGCGGAGTGCAGACGTGGATTGGTTTACACGGCTGACCTCCGGCAGCATGGGATCGGAGTGACCGAGCCGAGCTGAGAACACCCGGCAAAGGCGGCAACCACTATTTACTCCCGCGCGCGCGCCGGCCTCTGTTTCCGCACCACCGCACCGTGCCACGCACTCCAAAGATCCGCGCGAATAAAAGCCGCGGCACCTCCCGTCCGGGTCTCGCGGTGAAACCCATCGTCCCTGTCTAGCTAGGCAGCTAAGCCTCGCTCGCCATGTCCTCCTCCTCTTCCTCCCCGTTGCTACAGCCGCCTCCCGCCGGTGCAGTCGGCGGCACCTCCGCCTACTCCGCGTCTACGTCCTTCCTCCCCTCGTTCATGATCATCGCCGCGCTGCTCGCCTTCGTGTTCCTCGCCTCCGTCTCCATCCACCTCCTGCTCCGCTTCCTCTCCGACCGCTCGTCGTCTGGACCTCCGCTCCCGCGGACCCACCGCGACGAGGCGGCAGGCTCGGCGGGGAGTACGGCGGACGCATCCGTGGCGAGGCCTGCCGCTACCGCGGCTGCTCCAGCCGACGCAGGGAAGAAGGCGGCGGCGGCGGGCGACGACGAGAAGCAGCGGCTGATCGACTCGCTGCCGCTGTTCACGATGGCGTCGGCGCTGGCGGCGCTCCCCAAGAGCTCGCCCGACTGCGCCGTGTGCCTGTCGCCGTTCACGCCCGACGTCGAGCTGCGGCTGCTGCCCGCGTGCCGCCACGCGTTCCACGCCGCCTGCGTCGACGCCTGGCTGCGCACCACGCCGTCCTGCCCGCTCTGCCGCGCAGCAGTCGTCGCGCTCCCGCACCCCTCGCTCTCCGCCATGCTCGCCGCCGCGCAGGCGCAGCGGCCGCCGTCGTCGCCGAGGACCAGGGACCGGTCCGGGTCGAGCTTCCTCGTCGAGATGGGCACTGTCAGCAGCAGCCGTGGCTCGCCCGCGGCGGCCGGCGGCGGCGGGCACAGGAACAGGAACAGCCGCACCTACTCGCTCGGCTCCTTCGACTACCAAATCGACGAGGAGGTGGAAGCCGTGGTGTCCCGCGTCGCGCGCATCACCGCGAGTGAATCCAGAGCCGTCAAGGAGGAGATGGAGAAGCCTTCGGCCGAGGAAGGGTCGGCGCCGGCGCCGTCGCCGTCGCCATCCCCGCCGCCTCCCGGCGAGACGGTGGCCGAGGCGGCGGGCTCTTCGCGCGGGTGGCTGCGGGAGTACGTGGACCGGCTGGCGTCGTCCGCCTACACGTTCTCGGAGCGGTGGAGCTCGCGCTGGAGCCAGGGGCAGAGCCAGCAGCAGCGGCAGGAAGAGCCGTGGCTGTGGGACCCGGAGGCCGCGGACATGTCGGCGGCGCCGGGGTCCGACGAGGAGGAGGAGGAGACGGCGTTCATGGTGATGTACCGCTGGATCGCCGGGGTGTAAACGTACTAGTCGAGTTGAGGTGATCCAAATGTTTTGGAACCTTCTGTTGACTCTGATGCATGAGCATGGCATGGTAGGCGTAAGCAGCCGCAGTGAGACTGTGAGGGTATCAGCATCTGCACATAGTTCATGGATATCCTCGGAGTTCGCATTTTGGAACGCCGAGGAGATAAGAAGACGCCAAGAAAAACGGATACGAGAATGTGCTTGCATGTGGTTACTGTAGCATAGCCGTAGTAGGAGATACTAAGTAATTTTCTATGGTTCGTTGCGTTTACTCCCTTTTCCTCCAAGGATGTGGCTGTGTCATCCGTCTTACACTGTGCGTGTGGGTCGTGTGATTTGTCGCAACTCAACGTGGCAGTTAAACACTCGGCAAATGCCAGCATGGACTGCACAGCACAGCAGATTTGACTGGGAATGTGAGAGAAAGGAATGAATTTTTTCTACTCCAAGTCTCGAACACAGCGAAACCATGCGTATCGAGCTGGGGGAAGAAAAACAAATCCAAATCCAAATGCAAATCCAAATCCTTTGTCGATTATGCAGGTTGTCATTGATCGTTGTTCAGAAAACCCCTGGCCTTGCAGACGCAGAGACGCTTGGTTGAATGAAAGCAAGATTGATACTCGGCAGAGTATCAGGCATATCCACAAAGGAATTTTGCCAAATACGCAAGACAGTAAAAGTGCCTTCAACAAGAAAATGGCTCTAACTTTGTTAAGAGTCAAGGAGAGTTTCTTAGAACAATTTAATTTATGGATCCAAAATTGGTTGTAATCTTAAAAAGTATAGCATCTTCTTCATTTCTTTCTTTGTTTCTTAGGCTGTGTTTAGTTGCACTTGTAAAGTTTTTGGAAGCACTGTAACACTTTAGTTTGTATTTGACAATTAGTGTCCAATCATGGGCTAATTAGGTTCGAAAGATTCGTCTCGTGATTTACAACCAAACTGTGTAATTAGTTATTTTTTTACCTATATTTAATGCTCCATGCATGTGACGGAAAATCTTGTAAACTTGGAAGTTTGAAGAAAACTAAACAGAGCCTTAATTAGTTACCTCTACCCCCTGTTTTTTCTTTGGTCTGTATTTATACTTCCTTATTAATTTCAATAAAGCTCAGCTGTAGGGGCCTGGCCCCTCCAGAATCTTCAAAAAAAAAAAAACCGTGTAGTATCGCAATCTAGCCTGGTGAACTTAGGGCCGGTTTAGTTCCCAAAAATTTTCTAAAAAACTACGGTAACAAATCTTTTGATATATACATGGAGCATTAAATATAGATAAAAAATAAAACTAATTACACAGTTTAGTTATAAATCACGAGACGAATCTTTTAAATCTAGTTAGTCCATGATTAGACACTAATTATCAAATAACAACGAAATGCTACAGTGTTTTTTTTAAAATTTTCTGGGAACTAACAGGCCCTTGGAAGACAGGAAGCGGCAATCCACTTACAGAGAGGGATCAGGCTGGCCGGTGTGTGTGACAGTGTGAGTGTGGGACCTCTCGACGGCATGGATTGCAATAGAACTCACTTTTTCCTCCCTTCCAGACTTGTACGCCTACAGATCTTTGCGTGCGTGATACAACGCACGAACTACGTACGGGCCTCCATGTCTGATTCAGGCTGTCGAAAAATCTCTTATTAGGAGTACATAGCATCGCTGTTGTAGCAAGCATTGTCTCGTATGGCTCTCACGACTCACGAGCAGACATTGCACTGGAACGGATCTGTGCAATTCATGCCTATTCCCAAGGTGAGCCAGCGCATTCGGACCCGAGAGCCGCTTGCCGCCACGCGCAGCGCGCAAATGAGCGGCGGCGGCACCATTGAAAGCAGAGCTGGAACTGGAGCACCCTCACCCGTCTCCCGTGCAGTGCAGCTAGCGGAGCGGCGACCTGGGGGCAAAGGCAGTCCTCCAACTGCGTCCCTGCCGGCGACGCCCCTGCCATGAGCACAGCAGGCAGCAGTGGATGTGGTTTGGTTTGGTCACCAACTGTACCCATCCACGAGGAGCTGAGTGAGGATCATGACGAGGGCGGCGCGCCCCTGCAACCGTGGTCAAAGCCACGACCACGACACGGGCGTTGCTTTTGGCAGCGAGGCAACGACCAGCGCGCGCTCTGCCCGTATGGTTTGGTTTGGTGCAACGATTCCGGCGGAGCCCTTGTCACTCGCTAATAGTTTTCACGCTCCACCGTCGTGTTTAGCTTACCAATACCATTTTGGTAGGCGGGGAGCACTAGAGCAGCAGCATGCATGCACAACTGCTCCGTACAAGATTCTGTTGGTCTGACCACTCACGCGACACTGGTACATAGTTAGTACTGGAGCTCCAGACTAGCGTTTCACCTCTAGAAATGCTGAACGTTTCATGAATCAAAATTAGGCACTTCTGATGCGAGAGCACGCCTAGTCCATTTATCCTCCGTGCCTGATACAGTCAGATAGAGCTTCTTCGTTCTAAAGTTTAAACCACAAGAATACCCACAAGGGAAACTGGGGAACAACGAGCGCGCATCTGGAGAGGTATTGGATCGGAGCCATTGAGCAAGCAGACTTGCCTCGACGGGAATGGTGGCCGGATCGGATCATTTTATGAGCCTCTATGAGGCTGGATGTGCAGCAGACAAGCAACGCATACGCAGGTGATGAGCAGGCGGGGGTGGGGGCGGATCGCCGGGCCGCCAACGGAGGCAAAAGCGACGGGAGGAGGGGGGACGTGAACCGTGAACGTCTTGGTGTACCTAGGCCTGGGAATGGATCGTGTAAGCCCAAGGGCGGAAAGGGCCCCCCAACTCACAGGCCTGCGGATCGTCTATGGGCCATGTATATAAACCTGCCAATGAAAGGGTCCCCAACTCACAGGCCTACAAGTTCTACGGATCGTCTATGGGCCATGTATCTAGCTAATTATTAGCATAGGTTGTTTAGATCCAACTACTAATACATTGCTAATAGGTGGTTGGTACCTATTAGCAGTCCCAAACCTGCCAATGAAACTAATGTTATAATAGCCCTATAATAGTTGGTCTATTAGCAGGCCAGTTTAAAATTATTAGTGCTAATTTAGAATCTATTAAGATCCATAAAGCTAATAGTTAGCTCTTAATAATTAGCTCAATTAGACCAAAACAGGTTTAGGCTAGCTAATAGTTAGCTAGCAGGTTTGGGATCTAAAGAAACTAATTATCAGCAGCTAACTATTACCTTCATGGATCCAAACAGGACATTATAATCATCTTTATATAACAATCTCCACGCTGGTTACTTTGACAGAAGCTCAAACACACATGAGCTTTCAAAAAGCTTGAGGCTAGGAAACCATGAAGCTCCTGCAAGCTACTGTCTCCCTGGTGTTCCTCCTCGCCTGTTCCACGTCCAACGCTTCTGTCTTACATGACGCCTGCCAGTCCTTCGCCGCTATCCGATACAAGGATGCCGACTACGACTACTGCGTCAAGTTCTTCCAGGCCGACAAGGAGAGCGCCACCGCAGACCACTGTGGCCTCGCCGTCATCGGAGCCAAGCTCATCGAGGCAACCGCTAAGAGCACAGGCTCTCTCATCGCCACCATGCTGACCTCGGAGAAGGATAAGGAGCAACTCAGTTGCCTCGTCGCGTGCGGCAAGGGGTACTTGGATGCCATGGACGAGATCGGCAAGGCGGCGAAGGGCATCGTCTCGAGAACGGATGGGGGCGTAGAGGACGCGGTGACGGCACTCGGCGGGGCACTGGACGCGCCATTGGACTGCGAGGATGGGTTCCAGAAGCTTCACAAGCCGTCGCCACTCGCTGCGGAGGATGCCAGGTTCCGCAAGGAGACGTGCATCACCCTGTTTGTAACGGGGACGTTACTCCCCCAAACCAACAACAGCTCTAAGTTAGGGATCTAGATCTAGAGTCCTTTGGAAGATCAATAAATTAACTACTATATATGGGATTTTGTAGGGTTGGAAAATAACTGGTATGAATAAACTCACAATCTTGGGCGCAGAAATTTCTTCCCGCAGTTGTTCTGTGATTACATAAGAAAATACTACTAACGCACAATTTTACCATTTGGGTCACGTGAGATATCATGATTTTAGGACGTGTTTAGAGGGGCTCCGGCCGGTTCCAGACTTCCAGCTTCGTTACTGTAGGAGCACTGTTGTGGCACTATAGAGGAGCTTCAAACTCATGGCTCCGGTGGTTTCTCCTCATTTCACGCTGTTTTGTTTTATGGTGCTGCAGAGTACTCGCATGCCGAAGCCAGAGCCCCTAGGACCCGAAACAAACGGGGCCTAATTCATTCGCTTGGAGTACTAGATGACATTAGTATACAATGCATACTGTCATATCAATTACCAAAATGTTGCATGACATCATGTCAAGTTAAACCTACTTATGAAAATGTTGCCATGACATCATATCAAGCTAAACCTACTTTTAAAAATGCCCTCATGACATCATGTCAAGCTAAACCTACTTATCAGTCACGTTACTCTCTTCTATGTCCCTGCTCTTGTCTCTATTGAGCGATGGGGACGAGGGGCTTGCCAGGGAGAACGACCTCGAGGTGGAGGGGCGGACTTGGCTTGGTGGCAGCACGGTGGGAGATCAAACCTCGATGGGAAAGGGCGGGCTTGGCCTTGGTGGCGCTGCGGCGAGAAGGAATAGGGTGGTGGTGCAGAGAGTCGAGATGAAAAAGGACACGCAGAGAAAAAGTTTTCTATGGAGAAAAGAAGCTCCCTATGCACTCTTAAAAGATAGGACTGAGAAGAAAGATTTGATGTCCTATATAATATAGTTACTTGAGTTAGAACTCTGTTGAAGGAGTTTTTTTTATTGTAGCACCAAAAAGTAGAATAATAAAGCTATTTAGGTCTCGTTGGAGATGCACTTAGAGAACCAATAGACCCTAAACTAGCGAACACAGAATGGCCATGTTGGAGCTGCTGAGCAATCGACCTGCCTCGGTATGATCACCTCCTCACCGGAGTAGTTTTGGAAACAATCCTGAGACTTCGGGTTCCACGGATTTTATCTCATGAGGTTGTTTTTTTATGCATATATATCCAACTCAATCTATACGTATTGAAGTGTATGTTGAGATAAATTATAGTTTAAGTTCTGCTATAATCTACTTTAACACATATAGATTATGGTGGATAAATGTATCGGAACGTCTAGCACCTAGACGTTCGGATGGGGCTAGCATACAGACACCCGTGCCTGCTTCACGTGGGGACCCACGCCGCTCCCTGTCTCGCGCCTGCACCGTGTCCCGAGCCCGCACCGTAGCCCACGCCGCTTCATGTCCCGCACCCGCACCATGGCGCCCCCTCCACACCCACGCGCATGCAGGCGGACCCAGCAACTACAGCAGGTGGCTGCTGTAGATGGATCTCACTGCAACATGTGCAACCGCAAGATCTACTTTTGCAATATTTAAATGAAACACTTGCAACATACTTTTGAAACAACTGAAACAATTGCAACATACGTCTGAAACACCAGGAAAACACGTTTGTAGCCATTGCGAAACATATGCAACATCCAGATAAAACACTTGCAACATATATATGAAACACTAGAAACACTTGAAACATGCATGCATATGCAACATCCAGTTCTACTTTTTCATCATCTAGATGAAATACTTGCAACATACGTCTGAAACAGATGAAACATTTGGGACATACACTTAAAATACCATTGCAACATGTGTAACATCCTGATTTACTTTTGCAACATCGATATAAAACACTTGCAACATACCTCTGAAACATTTGAAACACTTGAAATAGACGCTTCTAACATGCAGTTTCAGCGCAACATCTCCTTACTGCTTAGGAGAATGGATCCTCGTTGGCATGCGGAGTTTCTATCCTGGTCGTCGCAGGCTGCATGCGGGTGAGTTCCGCCCCGGCCACGGCAAACTAGATTGGCGGGCTCCGCCCGGGCTACCATGAGCTGCACGCGGGCGAGCTCCACACTCGGCCACAACGAGCTGGCAGGCGAAGGCAGAGGTCTTCCTGGCTGCCAACCAGGCATCTAGCCCTCCGTGGTGGAGGCGGCGGCTGTCTCCCTCACCACAGGCGGGCGGTGCAGCGTGGTCGGTGGAGCTTGTGTGTACGCGGCGAGCGGCGGCGCTCGACACTTGTGAGTACGCGGACGGTGGCGGTGCTCGTGCGGACGCGGACGCTGGTAGAGCTCATGTGTACGGACCGAAGGACGGGCGGTGCGATGGAGCCGATGCGAATGAGAAAGATAAGATGTCGCTTTTTTTTTAAGGGTTCTTTTCTTTTTTTTATTACTTTTTGGAGAAACCGTGTATGCTGAGCAAGCTTGTTGGCCGGTTAGCAGCCTAGCTAGCCGTGACCGACGTGGAACGGACGTCCGTGGTGAAACATTAGCGTAAATGTATATCTAAACAAGCCGTGATCTGGTTTGGGCCGTCATCTGCAACCAGTGATCGGGGCTCTGCGCTGGCCGTTACCGCGCGCACGGCCTAGGCAACTTTACCAAACCAACGCGTCACCCGTGGCCCGTGGCCCGTGGGCGGATGCGGTGTGCGAGCACGGGCAACGCCGAGTCGCTGGCGGAGCGGGAGGCATTCGTCGTGATGTAGGAGTAGCAATCTGAGTGCGTAGGTATATTTGGCTACATTTTTTTTTTTTGGATTCAAGATCCAGTGGTCCATATGGATATTCACTTTATCCACGCTTTTTCTATGTTTTGTACTCTTGAAATTAGGCAAAAGTACATTTATGAACCTCTAAGCTGTACATTAGTTCAATTTGGAACCCTCAACTATGAAATTGGGTAACAAATACCCTCTAACTATCAAAATCAGATAAATTTGGTTTTGTTTCAAATATGGTTTTCTATTTTCTAAAAATAATAAAAATCTTGTTTAATCTTTATAATTTTATAATTATTGTTTTAAAATCAGGAAAAATGAAATTAGTTCTAGTTTTCTTCTAAAAATATTATCTATCTGGTGTTGTTCTATTATTTGGATCTTATATTGTTTTATATAAATAATTAGCACGACTATAAGCAATAAACCAATAGAAAATAGAAATAAGTTAGTTCCAAATAACTATATATATATATATATATATATATATATATATATATATATATATATATATATATATATATATATATAGATCATAAATGGGTAGATAGCATTTGTAAGAAAAAAATGATACTAGTTCCAGTTAATTGTGAATATTTAGAGATCAAATCGGATTTTTATCATTTTTACAATATAGAAAACCAGCCAAATAACCAAATTGGTCTTGTTTTGATAGTTGGAGGGTGTCTGTTACCCAATTTTGTATTTCAAGGTTAAAAATTAGACAAATGCACAATTTAGAGGTTGAAAATGTACTTTACCCCTTAAAAATTTAAGGTCTCTTAGTGTGAGTTGCAACGAAATAGTTGTCGGGATTGCCAAGACTTCCATGGATGGGTTGAGCTTAGAGGAGCTCACGGGGAGGCAACCTGACCATGTGGTTGATGTAGGCTCTAGGCGTGGCGTGGAGGTATGTAGTGGTATGATGGTGGCCATTGGTAGTGGAGGACTAGGGTGGGAAAGGGCAGAGAGAAGGGAAACTCGTCGATAACACCATCAGGGCAGTTTTAGCATGGTAGGGTAGCAGTAATGCACCCATTAATGGCGCCACCGAGATGATTGGAGGAAGGCAAGAGGCAAGGGCAAGGACATTGGGGTTGTTAGTGACAGCAGATGGAACGAATGACCATCAAGCAAACGATGTGGATCGTATGAAAGATCCTTGACATTTAGCCCTCAATTTACAAGTTCTGTTTGGATCCACCTAGATAACTATTAGCTATGCTAGTTAAGGAAAATCAACTAATGACTAATTGTTGGTTGATAGGTAAGACATTAGTTGGCTTATAGGGCCTCAACTAATTTTTAGCAGCTAACTATTAGTTCTATGAAATCCTATGTAATAATGCATGTAGCTGCTAGTTTTTCAGGAATACAATTACTATTTCAACCATCTTGAGAAGTGTTTTAATAATATCATAAATATTCTGGAATACTTGTGTGAGTATTTGTGCTCACTCATAAATGAATTTCCTATGCATGGATTATTTTCATAATGTCATAAATTTTACTATTGGAGTAAGATTTTCTCTGTATGAGTAACCATCATTTATGGTAAGGGATTAATAGTTTCCATGAACCAGCTATAATCTATTTATTAGTTCAGAAGGACATCTGCCTATATATACCCCAAAGTCCATTCTACATCCACGCTCACGCTGGCTACACTACCGAGAGTCCAAACACTCCAAACACACTTCGATTTGCATAGACAATCAGGCCAGCCAAGGAGACCATGAAGCTTCTGCAAGCTCTGTGCCCTCTCTTCTTCCTCCTCGCCTGCTCCATGTCCAACGCCTCCGTCTTACAAGACGCATGCAAGTCCTTCGCTGCTAAAAACCCGGGCACCGGCTACGCCTACTGCATCAAGTTCTTCCAGGCCGACAAGGGAAGTGGCAGCGCGGACAAGCGTGGCCTCGCCGCCATCGCCGTGAAGCTCACCGGGGCAGCCGCCAAGAGCACCGCCAAGCACATCGCCGCCCTGCGGGCCTCCGAGAAGGACAAGAAGCGGCTGGCGGGCCTCAAAGATTGCTCCGAGGTGTACACGCAGGCCGTGGACCAGACCGGCGTGGCGGCGAAGGGCATCGCGTCGGGCACGCCCCGGGGCCGTGCGGACGCGGTGACGGCGCTCAGTGCGGTGGAGGACGCCCCCGACACCTGTGAGCAGGGGTTCAAGGACCTGGTTGTGCCCTCGCCGCTGGCATCGGAGGACGCCGAGTTCCGGAAGGAGGCGTCCATCGCGCTGTCTGTAACGGCGGCGCTGTAGGCATCGTCATAACCGACGACGTGATGAATTATCTAAGCTAGGGTGTAGAATCCTTTTGGATATATGTTATAATTCCCTGTGGGGTTTTATGAGCTTAGATAATTTGAACTAATAAACTTTGCAATAATCTTCGTTGTACTGTTGTGATTACCTCGGGTTTAAGAAAACTGCTGGTCATGATCAAGCTGGTGGATACGTATCAATCCAGTACATCGTCATTACTTGGGGATGATGGCAATCCATTTTTGAAACGAATAAAACTACGAAGATACCAATCGAACCTAATTGTACTGTACTAGCATTTGTAAGTCGATATGATTAGGACATATCAGGGTGTTTTTTTTCGAGAACGGATTGGATCCGTATTTCATTAAGAGGAGGACATATCAGAGTGTGAATTTACACGGCAAAGGAAGTAGGGAACTGACTCCACTGATCAATTGCAGATTTGCAGTAAATCCCAAGGGCATCCGCAATGGTTGTCGTCGACGTCCCCGGCTAACTGCATTTCACTTGCTAAATTAATATAATCACTGTTTGTACGGCTCCTTTCCGGATTGGCTGTTAGAGCACAGTGGAGTCAGTGTTGGTTATAGACTTATAGGCAGCGTGGAGCATCGATGCCCATATAGACAGTGTTGATTATAGGCAGTGGTGGTGGCGGCTGGCAGCCTCTAGTCGAAGCCTCGAAGGCGTGAGATTTGTTGCTGTGAAATATGATGGGCCACCATTAAGTATTTAAGGTCTTGATTCAGTTAGCATGTATTTGCTTCGGAAGCGATCCAGGATGGAACGATCCTGTCTCTCTTAGTTTTTATGGAACCATCCTATCTCGTATTTGGTTGATATGGACAAGTTCAATCTAGTTTTTTTTTTGGTAGGATCGATGGGAGAGTTTCTAATAAAGCCTCTTAATATAAGATTTTTAGTAAGAATGAAAAAACTCATCTCCAACAATTCCCAATCTCACATCCCGCACTTGAAAAAATAGACCGATCGTGCGGATATATCCGTGCATCTCCCACGTCCGTATCCATCCACCAATCTAAAGGTGGAAGGGTGTGAGAAAAAATAAAGAGTAGGAAAGAGTTCCTGATTCAAGCATATAAGAGAGAAAGAATATATAAAAGTGGTTAAGACAATTTAGAAATAGTATATGATTCCTGATGAAAAATTGACTTCTATATTTTAGGAGTGAATTATTGAAAATTGTTGGAGATGGTCTTATTTATTTCAGCCAATAATTTTTGGTGAGTTGGAAAACTCTATGATTTTGAAAAATATTGTTGGGAACTCTTGGAGATGCTCTGTTATCTATGGGACATGTATCTCATTTGTGGGGACCCATATGTGAACTACCTTGCAAAAAATCTATGCGTAATATTAAAGAATGGAAAATTCTTCAGTTTCTCACTCTTTTCACTCTTTCCCTCGCTGTCCAATCTGTCACTCGCTTATTTCCGGTTCCTATGAAATCTGATGGTCCCTTATGGTTTAGTATAGGTGGACCATCATTAAACATTTAAGCTCTCGATTCAGATAGCATATGTTTGGTTCAGAGACGATGCATGATGGTATGATCTCGTCTCCTTTTCTGGATGGAACCATCCCATCTCGTATTTGGTTGCCATGGACAATTTCATCCTAGTTTTTTTAGTACGAGAGATGGAGAAGGGAGCCCTTCACACAATTAATCTCTTTTATCTGTAGGACCTACAACTCATATGTCAACTACCCACGCAATATCTTTTTTCTATACCTAATATTACAGAGCAATTTTTTTCTTTTGTCTCTCCATCTTTACACTCTCTCCCCGTTCCTCACTCACTCATTTTTGATTCATCGGTCTGTCATTTCTCACTTTCGTCCTTCTCACTTTGAGTTTGTAGCTGCAAAACCTTTGTTGGTGTTGCACCACTTATTTCTTGGCTTAGCCGCTTGAGCATGTTCGCATCGTGGCGCACGTGTGGGCATGAGGCTGCACATGTGTGGGCGTGTGGTTTGCCTTCCATCTTTCTTAAACTCACAATAGTCACCTATTTAAATTGAGTCGGAGCTAGTCATTTTTATTTCACTAGCATTTATTATGAGTCTTGAAATTTATTTAATTTAAGATTGGATCAACAACAATTAAATCCAACCGAGATAGCTAGCTCATTATCATTGGCACAAGCACCACGTAAAACCGTATGTCCTATTACAACATAAGGGCCAGTACTATATTAAAAAACTCCTTTCTTAGTAGTTGTGTAGTCTATTAAAAGTAATGCCATCGCCACATCTCCCCAGTGAGATAGTGGCGGAGTAGCTGATGTTGAATAATTAGGTAATTTCATGTTTAATTTTAAAACATAACTCATGACGATCTCAGATACAATATGTATAAATCTAACATACTGGTTGAACCGAATAGCAACAATGCGAACAACAACATGATTGAACCTGAAATAACAGATTAAATCATGGCGTGCGTACCTTTGGCATCCCCCTCCACCCTTGTTGTCGTCGTAGCAGCCACCACACTGGAGCACCAAGCCCTCCTCATCCCCACACCGGAGTAGCAAGCCAACCTCACCCTAGGTCGGAGCCATGCCAAGTACAACGAAGGATGCCAAGCCTAACCTGCGGTAGAGGATGATGAGCTTGATTTATAGTCGTGTGGCTAGAGGTTGATGACAGGGGCAGTGGACACAAAAGGGTACGTGATGGAAAGGGGATGAATCAGTTCCTTTACTTTAGGGCTTCACCATCGCAGGCGAACAAACTTGTTGGCTTCAACCAAAAGCGGCGGTCCACATGAGCAGAAACACCCAAGGCTATCAAAACTGCCAACACATGTTGTTAACCTGAGTCTGACCATACAGAAGTGCGAACAAACTGTTAGCAACCACACCCGATTGAATCACTGATAACTCAAATCATGTAGCAGGATTGAAGATCTCAGGGGAAGAGAGATGGGGACAGTGAAGAAAGGAATAACTAATACAGAAACGTAGACATGGAAGGAGAAGAACAGTAAATGAAGGGAATATGTTTTCTGGTAAATTCTTCGATCCCCTGGTACTCTTGGCTTGTGCCTTTTGTACACCGGCGCCCAGCCACCGAGCAGCCTTGGCCCACGGCCCATAAGGCCCAGCAACACTTGCTTCCTGACATTCTCCCCTCCTTAAAAATCGGCTTGCCCCCAAGCCGATGTCATGGACTGATAATGCTTGACTGTATCTCAACTAGAATGATCCTCCGCTGAATACTGAGCTGAGAAGCAACGACCATTTGACAGTCGTATCAGTGAAGATTGGCACTCCATTCCAGCAACGCTTCCTGGCCAGGCCTAGAAGTTGGGGCAACAGAATAAGTGCAGGCCAACCAGTTGTGTGACTGTTCACCAGCGCACACTGAAAGCAACCACCGGGATCCCAAAGCATGTGCACTAGCTGTATAGCAAGGATCTTTGTAGCAAGTAACAGCCTAATGAACTGAGCAGTTGCAGGATTTCCAGCATTGTAATCCGCTTTATGCTGCAATAGCTTCAACATTTTAGCATGTCCATTTTCAGTAGCAATATGTGTCAGCGCCCCACCCTTCTTGCTGATAATGACAACCTTAGCTTCAGACCTGCTGCTGCGATCAACCAGTGGCTTTGCATGTGTAATTGTAGTTCCTGATTGTGCGCACTGAACAAAAACTATCAGTACGAGGTCCATCACCAAGTCTCTTGAGAGCAGAAAAGGCAGCTCGAAGCTCGACACCACAATAGAAGATTCGCAAGCAACTTCAGCAAACTGATCAGCCAACTTCTGACGACTTGCATATATAGCCCTCGTGAAAGCCAGAATGTCAACTATGGTTAGAGTTCCCAGCAGTTTGGCATCAGCAGCAATCCGGTCTACTTCATCCAAGGCATCCACTCCTCTTTCGGCTAGCAGAACAACAAGCATGTCAGGGAAATCTGTGGACCATTTCCATATTTCTGATGGCTCCAGATCTGCAACACTGGATATGTTTTGTTCATCAGATTGATCAACTAGGTGCGACATTGACATTACCAGGACATGAACATAAATCTCATTCTCCATGAAGAAGAGGTTCTCCCGCTCGGCAAACTCCTCAGCATCGTCAGTACTCACTGCTCGCTGCTCCTCAAGATCACTCTTGTTACCAACCAGCATGATCACAATGTTCTTGTCAGCATGGGCTTGAGCATCTAGCCAGCGGGTTATATGAAGGAAGCTCGGGCGTCGGGGAATGTCATGGAACAGCAAAACTCCCAGTGCACCTCTGTAATAAGCACTTGCCATAGCTCTGTACCTGATGTGTTTGCGAAGTTGTAGAGGCCCAGGGGGCTTCCAAATGCAGCCACAGCAACGACTGACAGAGCACCTCGCAGACATGTTGAACGACGGCCATGGTGTAGGCCGTAACTCAGCAGCACAACCCGTCAACCTCAGTTCGTCAGGTGGTGGCCATGGTTGGTGTCGATTCACTTCCAGTGACATATGACCCAGCAGCTCGAAGACAATAGAGAAGTTGCAGAAGATGTCAGCATGCAGTGATAATACCTCGAACACCTGGCGTACACCCGGACTGGCATGCTCCATAGTGACGTCAGGAGTCGGTAGTGCGTCGATGAAGAGCAGCATGGCGTGGAAGTAGGACAGCTCGATGGAATCCGTCACGAACTCGACGGCGTGCTGGGACGCTTGGAGCGCGAACCAGTTGTGTGAAGTAGCAGCGGCGCGGTCGTAGAGGACGGAGGCGGCGTCGTAAGCATGCACGGGTCCGTGCCCCCGCAACAGGAGCGGCGAGGAGGCCTCCCCGTGGTGGGCGAGGACGTCCTTCATGATGCGTGCGAACGCGTCCGCAGATACGGCGCTCGCGTCGTTGATGATGGAGAGGTGGAAGCCCGGCTCTCCACCGTTGGCGAAGACGACGATGGCCGCGACAGGGACGAGCACTATGTAGGTGGCGGCTGCCTCGCGGTGCGCAGCGACGGTGTAGGCGAGAGGCGCGGAGACTGTGGTGAGGGAGAGCTCCGTGACGCGTACGAGGAAGACCTCGGCGAAGCTGCTGTCGCCGGCCAGGAAAATCGTTGAACATGTGGACTGCGCTGACCCCACAGCCATCTCCCAAGCCAGCCACCCACCACCTGCAGCACCTACAGCATCGGAGCGGAGCGCGGCAGCTGCGGCGGGTGCCTGGCCATCGCGATCGATGGCTCGGTCGAGCAGCACGACGACGTGGGGAATGCCGAACTCAGGGTCGTCGTCGAGGGAGCCGTCGTAGCCACCCGGCGCGGAGGCGCGGAGCACGCGCTCGACGAAGCCGGGGCAGAAGGTGAGGCGAACGCAGCTCAGAAGGCCGGGGTCGTCGGGCATGAAGCCGTTGTGGATTCGCTGCATGTCCACGCCAACGAACTCGACCTCCCCGCCGCCGTACGACGCATTGAGGTCCGCCATCCGCTCCATGAGCCGAGGGCTGTGCGTTCCCGTGGCGCGCTGCAGCGTCACGACGCGGGTATCGTCCATGATGTGCAGCGCCAGCTCCACCGGAACGGGCTCGATGGGGCTCACGACCTGCTTCAGCTTCCGCCGGCCGAGCTCATAGAGGCGGTCGAGGTCGGTCTGGGGTAGTGGGTACATGAGGGACAGCCTGGGCTTGTCGGTGGAGGTGGCCTTCCCTACGGTACCGGAGAGCTTGGAGTCGAAGGCGGCGTTGGGCGGGCGCTTGGAGAGCGCCTCTTCGGGGGCCGCGATGTCGTCGTCCTGGAGCTTCTCCTCGAGCTCCTGGATCCGGTGCTGGTACTCCGCTGGAAGAGACTCCTCGGGCTCGTTCTCCTTGGTGGGATCGAAAGCAGCTGCGGAAACAGGTGGCGCGGGTGTGATGCAGGCGGGCGCGTCGGGGAAGGTGAAGGTGGTGTCGGTCGCGGGGAAGAAGGCAGGGTTCTCGACAAAGAGTCCGCCCCAGTTGTCAGCCACGACGGGCTGCGTTGCGCCGAACTGCTCGGGGCTGCCGACGTGAAGCTCGACGGCGTCGCCCCGCGGCTCCAGCGCGGCCAGGGTCCGCGAGAAGCACCGCTCCATCCGAGCGTAGGACTCTTCGAAGCGCCGATTCAGCTTGGCGATCTCGTCGAAGATGAGCTTGGCGTCGAGAGGACTCATGATGATGGATACCGAACCGAGGACCGGTGTCTCTGATACCAATTGTTAGCAACCACACCCAATTGAATCACTGATAACTCAAATCATGTAGCAGGATTGAAGATCTCAGGGGAAGAGAGATGGGGACAGTGAAGAAAGGAATAACTAATACAGAAACGTAGACATGGAAGGAGAAGAACAGTAAAGGAAGGGAATATGTTTTCTGGTAAATTCTTCGATCCCCTTGTACTCTTGGCTTGTGCCTTTTGTACACCGGCGCCCAGCCACCGAGCAGCCTTGGCCCACGGCCCATAAGGCCCAGCAACACTTGCTTCCTGACACAAACATGCAGTGGCTCCCTCGCTACAACACAATCTCTAATGGATGCTTGCGTCTTTTGTCAGATGAAGGAGTAGAGACCTCTGTAGGAGCCTCTGACAATCTGTAAGGCTACTGCTCCCTATGATATGGATGTTTGCTGTAGACGTGGACGAGACCATGCTGGTACGTTGGAGAAGCCCTTAAGAGACGAGTTGAACCCGCATCTAGTGAAAATATACCTCGGACAAACCCATCAATCGTGTCACAGAAACAAACACCTGAAACTAAGTTCATCCCTTTTCATCTCCTGCAGAAACAAACACCTCTAAAACAAGGAAAATTGCAGATTTGGCCCGTGGCCTATGGAAAGCCGGATTCGGCCCACGCCAGAGCAGTCAGCACCGCCTTGTCACTCCTGCACGTAGCTCTGCACTAGCAGCTTTAAGCAACAACGGCAATGCTCGTCCTGTTCCATGACCATGAGAAGGCGTCTGCAGATCAATCCTAGTGGCCTTCCCACATGTGCGCCCTCTATACGACGATACACATAACACACCGTCAGGCCGCGCGAGACACAGAAAAGGCGTGGACATGAGAAAAACCCCCATGCAAAACCGTGCATGCCGTGGGCGCGACCGCGCGCGAACCGAAAGAGGACCGGCACCGTGCGCCCCGCACTCCGCAATGAGGAGACTGGAGACGAGAGGAAAGCGGCGAGAGAAGCAACAGACGGCAGGGAGCCGAGCGAACTCGTCTCTCCTACTGTCAAGCGCAGCCATCCGCGCGGCCGCCGCCGAGGAAGTAACGGGCGGGCGCTGGTTACATCCCCTTCCACTCGCCAGTGACCACCAGACTGGTTTCTCTTGGAACAGGCCGGCCGGGGTCGTCGTCGTCGTCGTCCTGGAAGGTTTCTATTATTAGATTACGAGACTTCACTCGGATCCCTCTACGAGGATCGATCGAGGCGTCGCGATTTTTCTGCCTCCCTCAGTTGTCAGCACTGCTCTCGTCTCCTCCTCCTCCTCCTCTCCTGGACGATCTCACTGGGAGTGGAAGGTTATTAGAGTGCCTCGGAGAAGATGGCCGATGACAACAACGGTAGCAACAGCAACAGCGGAGGCGCCAACGCGAACACCACCGCCGAGGTTCAGATACAAATCCCAGGTCAGTTTCATATATTGCTAGCTGCTCCATGTTTGATTTGATCTCACGTTTGATTTATTATGTTCTTTGTCGGCCAGTTGATCTATACCATTTCTCTCGCACATTGTATCTCTTGTATATCGCATTTTTATTTCCTTGGAGAATGAAGTTCGGCGAGTTCTTCGCATGATTTAAATTTCAGTATTTAGTAGCTTTTCAATGCGTGGGATGGTTGTTCTTAATTTTCTTTTTAGAATTTTCTAATGCTTTTTGCAAAAGATTGTGATTAAGTGCTCTCTCGTCAATCACACATGTAGATATGGAACTATAAACCAGCACAACGTTTCTCATTTTTCCAATGTAAAGGTAGTTTTTATCATACTCCAGATATTTTCTATTAACAGCCATGTTATTAACTTTTTACAGTGTTATTACGTATACAAGTGTCGAACACCCAAGAGGGGGTAATCTTTCCTCCTCCAAAACTATACAAAGGGTGTGCGCTAGTAGCCTGACCTCATGACAGTTCGATCATACCATAGAACCCTAGCATGTTAGTTGTATCAGGGTGAGGGACTTTGGAAACTTGAGGACACATGTGAGCCACTTTATCATTATTTTTGTGCCCTATATTAGCCTAATGTGTACAATGTTCACCTATTTGTACTTTGCTAAACTCGTGTTAAATGTAAAACCCTGAAAGAGAATTTTTTTTGTCTGTCCACTTCGTCTCTTAATCATTAGTAACTTCTATTGTATCCACTATGTGAACCGCAGGACCATCGAAAACCGAAGCTCCAGCAACTCAAGAAGGACCATCGGGAAGCTCCAAAGCTAAGAATTGGAAACGGTGGTTTATGGTGGCAGCGGATGCAATCTTCCTCATTGTTGGTCAGACATCAGCAACACTGTTAGGGAGATACTACTACAGTCAAGGTGGCAACAGCAAGTGGCTATCAACATTTGTGCAGACTGCTGGCTTCCCTATATTGTTCTTCGGTTTGTTCTTTTTCCCTTCAAAGTCGTCTTCCAGCGAAACTCCGATCGGAAAAACTGCCATGATATATATTGTCTTGGGGCTTATCATAACCGCGGACAACATGATGTATTCCCATGGGCTGTGGTTTCTTCCAGTCTCAACCTTTTCACTCATCTGTGCTAGTCAGTTGGCCTTCAACGTCTTTTTCTCATACGTCTTAACCTCTCAGAAACTCACCGGTTTAATCATGAACTCCGTGGTACTGCTTACCTTGGCTGCTTTACTCCTTGGAGTCAATCATGAATCTCATGGACCTACTGGTGGTGTCATAGGAGGAAAGTATCTTGTGGGTTTCTTGTTGACACTAGGAGCATCAGGCACCTACGCACTTATCCTTTCCCTTATGCAACTTACATTCGAGAATGTGATCAAGAAACAAACCTTCTCAGCAGTTTTAAACATGCAGATATATACTGCACTTGTGGCAACTTTTGCTTCTCTTGTTGGATTATTTGCAAGTGGAGAATGGATGGATTTAAAAGAGGAGATGGATAGGTTCCAATCAGGAGAGTTCTCCTACCTGATGACACTGGTGTGGACATCCGTTTCTTGGCAGGTCGCTTCTATTGGAGTGGTGGGCTTGGTTTTTGAGGTTTCGTCCTTGTTCTCGAATGTGATCAGCACATTTGCTCTACCTATTGTCCCTCTTTTTGGTGTGATGGCCTTTCATGACAAGATGAATGGAGTCAAGATCATAGCCATGCTAATTTCGATATGGGGTTTTCTTTCATATCTATACCAAAACTATCTCGATGATAAGAAATCTAGAAGTGCATAGGGGGATTCCTAGGGTCTATAATTTTATCGTCATAGATAGCTCTTTACCGGTTGTCCGGTTAAGTTGTTTCCTGCGAGATGATAGATGTTCATTACTTATGTTAATTTGAGTACATTTCAACAGGAGGAAGCTATAGTTTTTTTAGCATAGCTATCAAATTTGTCTTAGTTAATTTTTGGTCTTTTTTTTGTTTTGCATATGCGGCATATGTGTAAGCGTATGGGACATGGAATAAACATGATATATAGATTTATAGGTGAAATTTTGTATAGCTCTTTTGTTGACGTTGTAATTCTTTATTGGAAATCTATTATCTGTTGTCCCTTCTAAATTTTGTTCTTGAGTGTGTTAGTAGTGTTTATCATATTAAACTTAGCTCCTAATATCAAAGTTTTAAATTTTCTACTGGATATTTGTCAGCCACCAAGTATTTTTTTATGACCAGACGTAGACCCAAGCAAATTGAGTCCAACTCGGCCCGGCATACCCACGAGTCTTAGCACAGATCCTACCGTCCAAAAAAGATTTTCCTCAGCCAGGGCCTAGCTTGAAATATTTGTTTTAACTATTTTACACTATAAACTGCACGAACAGCCTGCCTAAGCCCAGGTCTAGCCCGAAAAATCAGGCACAACTCACTCGGTGGGACGGATAGGCTGGGTATTTTCGACCCAAAACAACTGGGGCTTTTTCTCGCCCCGGGCCGAAGTAGGTCCGCCCCGCTCAATGCAAGTCTAACCGGAAGTAGTACTTATTTTATTAGATTAGATTTAGGTCCTTAAAAAACGTAGATGTATGAAGTATGAACCACGTAAATGCCTACGGGATCAGCTCGCATGTGTTTAAAGCTGTGCACTGTTGATATAATAACGTGCATTACAAACGTGCAACTATATTGATGAAATTGCTACATAATTGCCAAAATTTTTACTATAGCTCCCATTTTCATGTCTCCCAATTAGGGGGACAAATAGTATGAATATTTTCTGACCGTATTAGAATCCGAATCCATCTAGAGAAGTTCAGATCTGTCTATCCAAATTCAGATATTCAACATCTGATATTGTATCTGTATCTAAATACTCAAATAATAACATATCCATTCGTATCTCATCCGACATAATTGAAACTATCTGTATCCGAATTCAAATCCGAAAAGAAATATAAGATCAGCAATATCGGTCCATATTGGATCCGTTTGCACCCCTACTCCCTAAAGAACGAAGCCTTAAAATGAAACAAGCTTTCAATCCTCATTTCTGCCACTTCACATACTCTGTGGTCCAGTGTGGAGCTTCACTTCACATGAATCTTTCGGGGACAACAATGGTAAAGTAGATAAGTTAGCCATTTTTAAGCGGTGACAGGGCCACATTATCGAGAAAAATATTATCCGAGTGTTGTTTAGCCATATTTAAACAAGAGTTTACAGTATGTTCCTCCCTCCCCTCCCAAGTTCCCAACCACCCCCACCCAAAAAAATATCAACCACCTATGTTAGCATATTCCCTTAGATTTGGGTCAAGCTAGCGTCCGAACGTTCGAACAGGGCTAGCGTCCGGACACCCACGCCTCCTGCACCTGCCCACGCCCCCGTGTACGCATGCTGCTGCGCCCGCCCACAATCCGCGCCTACTTCACATGGGGGCCCATGCCGCTTTGTTTCCCGCGCTTGCGCGGCCCATGTGGGGGTCGTATCTCAATCTGCGCCCGCTCCGTTGCTTGAGCCTGCCGCTCACGCCCCCTCTGTTCCCACGCGCAGTTGCGGTAGCTAGGTCCCAATGCAACATGTGCAACATCAGATTTACTGTTGCAACACATAGATGAAACACTCTGTAACATACGTCCGAAACAGTTGAAACACTTGCAACATACATCTGAAACACTAAGAAAACACGTGTGTAGTCATTGCAAAACATATGCAACATACGTATGAAACACAAGAAACACTTGAAACATACGCTTGCAACATGTATGTATATACAACATCCAGATCTACTTTGCAACATCCAGATGAAACAATTGCAACACACGCTGAAGCAGATAAAACATTTAGGACATACATTTGAAAACACCATTGCAACATGTGCAACATCCCGATCTACTTTTGCAATATCGATATAAAACACTTGCAACATACCTTTAAAATATTTAAAACACTTGAAACAGACGCTTGCAACATGCGGTTTCAGCACAACATCTCCTTGCTGCTCGGGAGAAAGGAGCCTCGTCAGCATGTGAAGTGAAAGTGCTATGGAACACATGGTGAACAACCTGCAGAGCACGGTAATCCAGACAAGTAGGATCTAGACGAATTCAAGTATAGGCAAACTGGAGTTTAGAGCCACCTCGATTTGAGATGTCAGAACACCAACCATATCGGGAACCTCATCCTGAACTTAATTAGGAATAGGTTTAAGAGTTTCTATTTAAATGTGCCTTTTCAAAAAAAAATTGGTACACCTTTTCTAGGAATTGAGATATTCCCTTTTAGGGAAATATCTAACCACAGAAATAGGACTTGATGTCATTGCAGACGAACTTTAGCCAAAGCCACCAAGACATCACCACCTACACAACCAACACTTCTAGAAAGAGACCACCACATCATAAGGACCGAATGGCCTGAGGGTGGTGGGGGGAGGCGTTGAATTGGGCTCTAAAAATGTAAAGCAACAACCTTAACCTATGCAAAACAAAAACCCCTTAGCACTTTGACTGTTATGTTCTTCTACAAAGGCACAAGCTAGTGAGCCCTTAGGACCATCACACTAATCATGTCCTTAGCAAGGGATCACACAAGAGTAAGGTCCTTAGTTTTGCATGTATAAAACCTTAGTTTAAGCACACCAACAAGAATCCTAGTTGTCATGTAAGAGACTTGCAATCAATCAAATGTAAGGCAAGCGAGAAGAAAGCCAAAGAGCAGGTGATCCTGATTCGGCAATGCCCATGTCGCATGGGTCTCTAGCAAGACACCACTGCTGGCTTAGATGCTTTACAATAGCTGCCAAAACCAAGTAGAAAACGAAGGAGAAAGGAGAAAAAAGCCAGCCACCACCATCCTCACCGCAACACAAACATTTAGTGGCCAGCTATGGCAGTGGTGTGATGAGAGAAGGGTGACGGAATGGAGTTTTGACGATGCAGGCGACCCCGCCCCCACGTGTTGCCCATCAGGGGCAACGCGATGGTGAGACGAGACATTTTCAAGGGACCTAAAAGGTTAGGTCACCTAAAAATTTTCTACTCCTAGGGCTCAATCCAAACAAGCTAATAAACAAGATGTGCATCTAGAGTTTATCTAGTGTTATTTGGTTATCTAACCCAAAGAGTTTAGCAACCTAAAGCAATCCTAAGACTAGCCTAGAACTACTATCTGTAGTAAAGAAATCAAGACATAGAAAAATGTGAAAAGTAAATTAGTAAATAAGAGATCAAGTACTAGAGGCCAACACCCAAGGAGAGATGCACGATGTATCCCGTGGTATACGTGGGACAACCGCCACCCATAGTCCAAGTTGGAGCTCAAAAAAGGATTATGTATTTGGTCACCAAACCTTCCTCCAGGTCAAGGTTGGAATCGTCATAAAAGCTCGCACCAAGTAACAACAACGCTATGGCAAGCCTCTTAGGTTCACCCTCGACTCGCATGGGTAGAGCCACGTTGATGCCTGGGTATTCCCAGGAATACCCAACTTTTATGCCAAAAAATACCTATACATCAATTATACATATATATATATATATATGTTATAGTGGACTTTATTCTCTATTTCTCAAGTCAAAACGCCACTCCCATCTGATGTGCTGGCATCCACTCTCACGGCCCATCTCAAAGCCCCTACCTGATGGCCTAAGAAAGCAGGAACTAGAGCCGATTCCTGCCCAATCCCTGCTTCGATTCCCCGCAATGGTTGCAGGCTTGCAGCTCATGACTGCGGGCAGCAGCTAGTGGCTACGCTAGGGCGGCTGACGCTCCCCCACACTGGTGCCGAGCGCCCCTGTATTGTGCTGGGGCTGTTGACCATCTAGGCAGGCCCCAGGGCTGGCTGCGACACCATGCACAGCTGTGTGAAGCCAAGGGCCATCGGCCGAGAACAACAACGAGGTGCCTATTTCCTTAATTTAGGATTATTTGTTACTAGCTGTTAGCATGGATGACGCCCGTGACGTGGTGAGCACATCTTTCGTAAATCCTTATTGCCTTAATTTAGGATTATTTGTAGTATGATTATCAAACTTTTCAATTAATATAGTGCGTGCATCCTTCTTGTAGATCCTAGAGTATGCAGAACGAAGAAAAAATTGATAAAGACAATTTGTTAAGCTTGGGTATTATCCTAATATTTCTTCTCAACATCATCAGAGAGGAACCGTCTTCTACACTTAAACTGTTTCTCATTAATATTCCTATGTTGTAATTTCCCTTTATTCTGGGTATCTTAGATTTGATCAATTTATGCCTTTAGTTATCGGTGTCGTCGTGAACTATTTTATATATAGTTTTAGAATGGAATTTTTTTCTTAGCAAATGGGAATACCCAACTTTGAAATCCTGGCTCCGCCACTGTCGACTCGCCCTTCTCTTCT
The DNA here is from genome assembly GCA_038087645.1 of Saccharum hybrid cultivar R570. Taxonomy (NCBI): domain Eukaryota; kingdom Viridiplantae; phylum Streptophyta; class Magnoliopsida; order Poales; family Poaceae; genus Saccharum; species Saccharum hybrid cultivar. Next base: position 15,837,025 of record JAQSUU010000563.1, read on the forward strand.
AGTCACCTTGGTGGCATTCACTATGGAGCTTCCACGCACACGTGCGTGCACGCACACACACACACAAATAGCCTAGTCTTGCCTAATCACTAGCCTAATCACTCTCACAAAGTGCTATTTTGGATGATGAATTTGCGCCCAATGGCTTGGAAATGTTTTTAAATATCTAGTGCTTCCTCTAGTCTTCAATGACCCCAAACACCGAGTGGATGTGGTCTAAATAGACCGAGCCAACAAACTACCTGCTGCACAACAGTCACACCAAATTTGCACTCACCAGATGATATAATTTTAAGTCTGGGTACCAACAGATCATCCAATGCGTACATTCCAAAGTCATGTGTTTACATTGCCATTGCAAGTAGTCATTGCCAATGGTTGCTCTGGTTACAATGACCGGATCATCTAATGTGTGTTCACAAACTCCAACATGAACACCTTGTTTGCCCAATCCTCCTATCAATATTGTGGTTAGGCCATCTTTTCAACCACAAGATCATCCGGTGTGTTGATTTTGTTGGTGCCAGCTCAGGTTATAGTTCCATACCCAGTGCAATGATTTTCTTCATCATCTGCATTCCACTGCAACATCTTCTTGTATTGCTCTGCGGTAGTCTTGAGTTTTTCGATGCTCATTATTTACACCATAGAGGATAATCCAGTCAGCACAAAATGCACTGGATCTTCACTTTGTTGGCGGTTGGTCATGTTGCATTGGCCCCCTTTTGGCCACAACTAAGCTCACTAACCACTACTGTGGTAAATTTAGACTTTACCATCCTCCTATACACAATCATCTATTCCAAAAGCCAAAAAAGAAAAAAAGAAAAAAAAACAGAACTTTCAGTCCACGTTATCGCCTCTTCATTGGCATGGTTTAGTGAATTAGTGTACGTCCTAGGAGCAATCGCTTGTGATAAAAGTAGTTTTTGGACATTCTAGAGTATGGAATATGTTCTGTGAGGGAAATACACACACACACTCTCTCTCTCTCTCTCGTCTGAAAGACCAAGGACATTGTCGATCTGTGTTAATAAGACAGCAGGAAGCAGCTCACAGGCGCTAGTGGCGCCAAGAATAAGCCTGCTCCGCATGACCGAAAACAGTTGAGCATCAGAACATGCCAGAAACCAATAGACAAAATATCTTTGCGCCAGCTTCGCTCCATGGATTCCTGTTCCTGGAACAATCGTTGCAGGGTTTTCGTCTGTTGCAATTGCAACTGCAGATGAGACGGACATGGGACACGTACTCCCATCTTATCCTAGGTGCAGCTCATCAATAATCGGAAAGCTGAAAGCTCAAAGCTTGTATGCTTAGCCACACAGTCGACAGGCCGCAGTGATAAGTTTGCTTCCGTCTGGATATTTCTATGCGATCGACGTCATTATCCTCTGTCCTTTGGAATCTTTTGCAGACATCGTTGAATTTTTTTGTGAGCCAGGGAACACTGAACCGTAGCTCATGAGTGATGCAAATGTTGACAGCAAATTTTGACTCTTGCGCCACGTGCTGTCTATTATATATCTTGAGTTCTTGCCGATCCATTTATCGAGGAATTCACACGGGAGAAGAACCAGTAGGGCACGTAAGATCAACTCGTTTTTAGACAGGACGGCGACGGTTGCGTATGTATATGTAGTTGCCTGTCCTTTTACTATAAGAAATTTCATATCTGCAGCGCTTTAGATCTTGGTTGCAATCCAAGATGGGTGACGCTGGTGAAATTCAGCTGCAAATTCCAAAAAGTCCTTATAGTTTCACTGCTGAGCCTCCTTCCTGCCCCGTCGCTGGCTCATCGTCCACCCCGGGGCGAGCGCCTCCTCTGGGGGCCGGTGCCGGCGTTGCCGCCGGCGGGTCCTCCGCCGCCCGCGCCAAGACGCCGACATCCTCCTCGCTCCGACCTTAGAGATGGGCGCCGCTCGCTGATGGTCGAGGTGGTTTCAACAGAGCTTGCACGCAAGCTGTTCGAAGATTTGCCGGAGTGCGTGTTTGAAGCTGGACATGGTGTGGGTGGCTCTCTCCGGGCCCCTTGCTTCCACGACCTCCCCCTCCATCACCACCGGCGATGAAGAACCTCGGTGACCTTGCCGGACGCCCCCGGCCATGGGATCCTCATCAGAACTTGTTGGCTGCTTGGACTTCAACCCTGGAAAGGATTTTCAGGATGAGGTCTACCACCGCTTTGGTTCAACGGTACACTTCAACTCTTCCTCACCCTCTGGATCGTTCTTTCTGCTCGCCACGTTTCGCTGTTTTCTCTTCCGTTTAACGGAAGAATCTGTAGCCTTAGCTCTTCAATCTTGTTTGGGTGGTAGTGCGGACAAGTTTCACGTCAAATTCTTAAGCAACAACCACTTCCGGTTCTCAGTTGCCTCCAAACACGTTGGTTTTCTTGTTTATAAACTCAGAAGAGTCATCAGTTCTTCTTTTGATGTTTACTTCCATCTCTGGAACAATGGTACTCCGCATTGGGAGAAGGAAAAAAGAGCTTGGGAGATTGAACAAGAAAAGGAATGGACTACTGTTTTATCCAAGAGTGCTAAGAGGCAGGCCAAAGCTAAAGCCATGGCCTCTGAAAATTCTGTCCCTAAGAAAGTCCGATTTGCTAAACCTCTCATTCAGTATCCCCGGCATGTTCTTCAGTTTGGTGCCTTCCGTCTTGTTGTTGTGGAGACCCAAGTACCCCCAGTCAACATTTTTGGATCCCGCTCAAGCTCGGTGTGCCATGGTCTTGCGCGTTCTTCGCCCTATCCCTGCATGCATAGATCCACCAGTTCAGGAGGCAATAGTGCTGATAGCAGATCCGAGCCCTTTCCAAAATCAATTTTGAAAGCCAGTGAATGCTTTGCCTCATCAGCAACCGCCTTAGACAACGTCTGCACCCGTTGCCTGGTTTCGGGTCACAACAAAAATACGTGCAAGGGTCAGCTCAGGTGCAAAAGTTGTTACAACTATGGGCACGTCATGAAACAATGTTTGACCCGCACTCAACCACGTCTCGTGTGGATTCCGAAGAAGTCCCAAACGATCAATGTGGAAACAAACCTAGATCTCCGTGCTGGATTTCCGAACTCTTCATCTCCCTTGCCATATCAACAGTTGCACCAAAATCTTATCTCGCATCCACTGCGCACCCTTGAAAACCCCAGCCCTCCTCCACCTGCCGACATCGCCGGCGCCAGCGAAGCCATGGAGAATTTTCCCGTCAACCCCCAACCCTTTAGCTCAGGGTCGTCTGATGAAGATAGTTCTTCCTCAAGCGAGGCAACATCCAAGCCAGACAAACAGCTTGAACAGAGTCTCCGGTCCACAGCAGCACAGAGAAGATGCCTTGATCTGCTAGTCTTTGACAGAAGGACACTCTCGGATGGCTTTCAGTTACAAGGACCAGCGGTACTGTTCCAGCAAGCTACAATTATGCCTGTTCTAGAGCCTGTCATCCCTAATGCACCAGAGCCTATTTTTATCAACATACAGTATTTTGCAGCAGCAAGCTCTGAGCAGAATACCATTGCTGAACCAACAGGCCTGGAGATCGTACCTTGGCAACCAGTGGGGAGTGCAGTTGCTCTTCACATTTTGGCTGACTTCATCGACTTCAGGCAGCGAGCAAGGAGGGTCCAGGCTGAGAGGCATTCAGAGAGTCAGCGCAGCGGGCCACTTGAATCTAGCACAATGTTTGAATTTGGAAACTCAGCGACTCAGCTCAGCCCACCTCGGTGCAAGTCTGCAAGACCCCCCCAGCCCAGAGTTTCAGCCCCTTCTGCAGTCAACCGGTCTCGCTTCCGCGCTCCTTTGGTTGAGACCTCAGTGAGACGTAGCCCTAGAATCAGAGGAGGCCAGGACGGCTTCAAGCACGTCCATTTAGGCAAGAGACAGAGAAGAGAAGTGGCCCTCCTGTCAATTCCTAACATAGACGGCAATGCTAATCCTATCCCCACCTCCATGTTGAGAAGCTGGGGAATCAGCTGTGGTGTGCCTCCTAGAGAGCTCACTGACGAGGCGCTCATGGAGACGCCTGGCTCCGTCAACCTAGATCACATCCAAGATGAATAATCATAGTTGGCATATTCTGTGCTGGAACATCAGAGGCTTCAATGCGCAAGATAAATGGGACGCAGTCCGGGAGAAAATTGAAGAGAGTTCTTGCTCAGTTCTCTGTTTGCAAGAGACTAAAAAAGAGCACGTAGATATTTCTTTCATCCGAAAGTTTGCTCCTCGCCGTTTCGATTCTTATGACTTCATCCCCTCCAATGGTGCCTCGGGAGGCATCCTAGTCGTTTGGAATGGATCAATTTTTCATGGCCTTGTCAGTGACAAGTCTAGTTTTGGGATCACGATCTCCTTTACTTCTCGACACAACGCTGATGCTTGGAAAATGACCACAGTGTACGGTCCTTGTACTGAACCTGAGCGGTCCAATTTCATCTCCTGGTTCAAAGGCCAGATCATAGATGATGCAGATAACTGGATTTTCTTAGGAGATTTCAACTTCTACCGCTCGCTCAATGACCGAAATAGACCAGGTGGTAATGTTCAGGACACTTTGGTTTTCAACGATGCCATTGGTCATCTAGGACTAGTTGAGCTCCCCCTAAAAGGCAGGGCTTTCACGTGGAGCAATATGCAGGCCAACCCGCTTCTGGAGCAGCTAGATTGGTTCTTTACTTCAGTGAATTGGACAGCTTCGTATCCCAACACCCAAGTAATACCCTTGGCGAAGATAACATCGGACCATATTCCATGCAATGTAGTGATTGACACAAAAATCCCTAAAGCCAGCATCTTTCGGTTTGAAAGCTTCTGGGCAGAAATGGAAGGTTTCCATGAATTAGTGCAAGACTCTTGGGGGCTCGTTCCCAATCAGACCAATGCAGCCAGTGCCCTGTCCTCCAAACTCAAACGCCTACGTTATAGCCTTAAAAACTGGAGCAGGAATTTTTCAAATGCCAAAGTCTACATTGCCAACTGCAACACAGTTATCCTTCATCTAGATGCCTTGGAGGAAACCAGAGCTCTTTACAACCCAGAATGCAACCTGAGAAATGTTGTCAAGGCTCGCCTAGCAGCCCTCCTCCGATCAAGGAACCTGTATTGGAAGAGCAGATATACAGAAAATAGAATCAAATTTGGTGATGAGTGCACTAAGTTTTTCCATGCAATGGCCACTATTTCTTTCAGGAAAAACACCATCACACAGCTGAGAAATGAGCAAGGAATCTGGATACACGATCATGAGGGTAAAGCAGGAATTATATGGAATGCTTTCAGGAACCGAATGGGTGTAACAGAAGAACCGACAATGTTATATAATTTAGCTTCTCTTTTCACTCCTCACGACGACCTCAGCTCCCTAGTGGAACCTGTCACCCATGAAGAGATAGACAATATTGTCAGAAAGATGCCGGTGGACAAAGCACCTGGACCAGACGGATTCAACGGATTGTTTCTCAAGAAATGCTGGCATATCATCAAGGGAGACTTTTACAACCTGTGTACCAGTTTCTTTGAAGGGAATGTGAACTTGGAAAGTGTCAACACCTCTTTCATAACCCTTGTGCCAAAGCATAACAACCCTGAATCAATTAATGACTTTAGGCCGATCTCGCTGCTCAACTCTAGCTTGAAGCTCCTGACCAAGATACTTGCAGATAGGCTCCAACAAGTCATCCTTCAGCTCATTCATAGATATCAGTACGGCTTCATTAGAACCAGAACTATACAGGACTGTTTAGCTTGGAGTTTTGAGTTTATCCATCAGTGTCACCAGTCAAGACGAGAGATAGTGATTCTAAAACTCGACTTCGAGAAAGCCTTCGACACAGTGGAACATAGCGCTATCATATCTGTGATGCAACATATGGGGTTTCCAGACATTTGGCTCCACTGGATCAGGCTAATTTTCTCTTCAGGAACATCGGCGGTGCTACTCAATGGAGTACCAGGAAAAAAATTTTGTTGCAAAAGAGGAGTACGTCAAGGTGATCCCCTTTCCCCACTGCTTTTCGTTCTAGCAGCAGACCTGCTCCAAGCTATCATAAACAAAGCATCCACCATGGGTCTATTGAGAAAACCCATCCCTCAGCCAGGTGAAGATTTCCCAATAATTCAATACGCGGATGATACACTCTTGATCTTGGAAGCTGAGGCCAGACAGCTCTTCTTCCTTAAAGGCGTACTCCAATCCTTCTCAGAGTTTACAGGGCTCAAGATCAATTACTGGAAATCGCAAATTATACCGATAAATGTGTCACCTGCAAAGATGAATATTTTGGCGAACACCTTTGGCTGCCAAATTGGTTCCATGCCCTTCACTTACCTTGGGCTTCCAATGGGGACTACTAAGCCTCGTTTTGAAGATCTCACACCACTCATGGATCGGGTGGAACGCCGGCTTTCAGCTTGCTCATCCTTGCTGTCATACTCAGGACGACTGGAGATGGTCAAATCTGCTATCACGCCGATTACCACATATGTGTCCTGCGTGATCAAGTTGCCTAGAGGTGTCATCGATAACATTGACCGCGCCAGAAAACAGTGTCTTTGGCGTGGCAACTCAAACCAACAAAGAGGGGGTAACCTGGTAGCATGGCCAGTAGTCACCATACCTAAAGATAAAGGAGGCCTTGGTATTCTCAACCTGTGCCTTCAAAATGATGCACTGCTGCTCAAACATCTGGACAAGTTCTACAACAAGCGTGACATCCCCTGGGTGCAACTCATATGGTGGAAATATTATCAGGATAAGGTACCTCACGCTGCTAGGGAAGTCGGCTCCTTCTGGTGGAAAGACATACTCAGATTAAGCAACCTTTTCAGAGGGATAGCTCGATGCGCCATTGGTGATGGATCCACTGTTCTATTCTGGGATGACCCTTGGACAGATCATCTGCTGTCTGAACAGTATCCGAGGCTGCTGTCATTCTCCAAGGATACTAGGCTTTCAGTCAAGGACGTGTTGAACACTGAAGAACTTGAGGATCTCTTTCATCTCCCCCTGTCTCAAGCTGCATTTCAGGACTTTGAGCAACTCCAAGAACTTCTATCCGGTTTGCCAATGCCTGAGTCTCAGACCGACAACTGGTACTACATCTGGGGCAATAACAGCTATACATCACAGCGTTTATACAAGCTGGCTTTTGCAAACTCTGATGCACATCCGGCTTTCAAATGGATTTGGAAAGCCAAGTGCACCCCCAGAATAAAATTTTTTGCTTGGCTGGTGCTAGTGGATAGACTAAACACTAAAGACATGCTCAGAAGGCGACATTGCAGCATTGAGGATGATGATCTCTGTGTCCTTTGTCCCCTTGGTGCAGTAGAGGACTTGGATCACTTGTTCTTCTCCTGCACCTTTGCTAGAAGATGTTGGCAAGCTCTGCAAGTTCAGTGGGATGAGCAGCTTAGTCTGCTGCCCCGTCTAGCCCAAGCTAGAGCAAATTCAGCCCTGCCTTTCTTCGTGGATTTGGTAATGATAGCTTCATGGGAAATCTGGAAGGTGAGAAATGAGAAGATTTTTCACGGCAAAACCCCCACCTTCAATATTTGGCTCTCGAATTTCAAAAACCAATGTAATCTTCAAGCTCTTAGATTTAGAGGAGACCTACGGTCTTCCTTTAGCGCTTGGTTAGATGCCTTCAGTTAATTTCTGTTTGTAAGTATACCTGTGACACTTCTTTTCTTTATTGTTTATAAAAAGCTTGAGGTACTGTGGGGATCTTCCCCCACAGTCTTTTCGTTCAAAAAAAAAAATTCAGCTGCAAATCGCAGGTCCCTTTCTCTCTGTTTTTATTACTAGATACTGCAATCAATTAAGCGAGACAGCAATATCGAACAGCTGAAATGACGAGGCGGACATGCAGGTATCGGAGGTCAAGAAGCTGGTGGAGACGATCATGGACACAGAGCAGAGAACGGTGGCGCATGTCGTGCAACTGAGGCGCCGCGGCCACCGCTATCGAAACGGCTGGCGTGGTGGGCGGTGGTCCTTATCAACATCGTGTTCATCCTCGGCGGGCAGGGCGTGGCCACGCTCCTTGGCAGGATTTACTACGACCAGGGTGGCAACAGCCTGTGGATGCAGACGGTGGTGCAGTCCTGCGGCACGCCGCTCGCCATCCCGCTGCTCCTCTACTTCCGGTTCCGGACCAGGCCGTCCTCCTCCTCCGTGGCGGCCACGGCTAATCGGCCGCCGCTCGTCAAGCTCGCCGCCATCTACGCCGGCCTGGGCGTCCTCCTCGCCTGCGACAACCTGATGTACTCGTACGGCCTCCTGTACCTGCCCATGTCAACCTATTCGATCATCTGCGCGAGCCAGATCTCGTTCAACGCCGTCTTCGCCTACTTCCTGAACAAGGAGAAGTTCCGGGTGCTCGTCCTCAACTCCGTCGTGCTGCTCACCTTCTCGGCCGCGCTCGTCGGCGTGAACCACGGCTCGGACGAGACCGGCAGCAGCATCCCGAAGGGCAAGTTCCCGGCGGGGTTCGCGCTGACGCTGTCGGCGTCGGCGCTCTTCTCCCTGATCCTGTCCCTGACGCAGCTGACCTTCGATGAGGTGCTCAAGAGCGACACGCTCCGCACCGTGCTAGAGATGCAGTTCTGGAGCAACACCGCCGCGGCGTGCGTGTCCGTGGCCGGGCTGTTCGCCTCCGGGGAGTGGCGCACCATCGCCGGAGAGATGGAGGCGTACAAGAAGGGGGAAGTGGCGTACGCGATGACGCTGGCGTGGACGGCCGTCTCATGGCAGCTGTGCACGATGGGCCTCATGGGGCTGGTCGCGGCGGTGTCATCGCTGTTCACCAACGTCATCAGCACGGTAGGCACGCCGCTGTCGCCGGTCATCGCCGTGATCTTCCTCGGCGACCGGATGGACGGGGTGAAGCTGATGGCCATGCTCATAGGAGTGTGGGGGCTCCTGTCCTACGTTTATCAGCACTACCTGGATGACCGTGCCGCTAAGAAGATAGCCGAGAAATCTGACGAACAATACCAAGCTGCAAAAATCTCCGCAGAATAGTGCTTTTTTTTTCTGCCACTATAACTATCACATCACAAAACTACTTAATTGCTGTATGGAAGTTCCTGTCGATGCCACTGGAAAATGCTGAAAGTTTAGTTCGGTTCTTTGTCGACAGAAGTACAGTAGGAGTAGTTCACTGCCCTGTCAAACTATTTTAATTTTGATTAAATTTATATAAAAACATTTATGATACCATAATATATGTCTATTTTATGTCAGAAATATTATACTCTTTTACATAAATGTATTAATCAATAGTTTCACTAAGAATAGAACTAGAATTACATTCTTTTTATAGGATGGAGGTAGTATTAGTTTAAAGCTGGATCAAGTTGATTTGATCCTCCGATTGTGAGATGAAGAATACTTGAGTACTTTTCAAATCAAAAGACCACCACACATGCTTATCCCTTTGTCGTTTTTGAGTACACATGCATCGTGATGCGATCACAGCCATAAAGAGAAAGACGAAACTTTTGTGTCCAATCAAACCACTATCAACAAAGACCTGAACCCAGTCCTCTCCGGGTTGCTATTGGATCTTGCCTGGAGCAAGTACCCTGAGAACAGGCGTCGCAATGCGATGTGCAACGGAGCCAGTCAGCCGCTCTGTATGAGAAGAAGACATTGAGAAGCAAGGACGCAGCTTGCGCTTGGATCTTGCCTGGATTCTACAAACGGCGACGTGCCTGTCAGAGGATGCAAAATTTCAGAGGACTTTATACTTGTCAAGCTTGCTCCTTTCATATTCTGCTACTTCCTCAGGCTGAAACTGATATCAGGAGAATCTCTCATTCTCTATGTATAGTGTAAGTATGTGGTAAGAGGCTAAGAGCTGCAGCAGGAATTGGTCATCAGCTTGTCAAAACTCTCTTCCTCACTTGATTGACAGTGCCATCAGGACTGCTTGCGAAACTAATCTTTGCCCTAATCATCAACGTGATGCAAAGTGGTTTATATATGTATGCTACTCATGTCGATTTCAAGTAGGCTCGACTAATGATTGAGCTGCATATTTATCTACATATGGCTATGTAAGGATCATGTGCACATGACCATGATTTTATTAAGATTTTTATGATGATAAGGAAAACACAATCACTAGGACTAACATACGTGCTAAGAGGTGTTACAAAGGTTATACTCGGTCCTATAGATATACAAGATCCAAGTTTGGTCAAAATCCAAGCTCAAACGGAGTCAAAACATGCATGGGATCGCTGTGGTGTACAGTAAGTTGGGTAGGGAAGACAAGGATGATAAGAAGGGCCACCATGGCAATAAAGAGAAGAAGAAAACACAGTATCACTAGACAGTATGGTGCTAAGCAAAAAGACCAAGTACAAGTACAAGTGGAACTAGGTGAACTGAAAACATAATTCACTACTTATCATGTTTTTTTTTTGCGAACACACTACTTATCATGTTGATTTACCTTCACTTTGGTGTAACGTTGATGGTCAACAATAGTGTTTAGTGACCATCAACACTACCCATTCATTTCCCCCTTTATAGTACGTTCAAATAAAAAACAAAGTTCTAAACTACTTTAAGTATCTCTTAACTCCAAATGACACTTAGAACTAGTTCGTCTTTAACCTGACCGCTTATCCTTTGAAAACCAAAACGAAATCCATATATATAGGGGCATGAAAACCATTGATTGCCCATTAATCAATCATCATTGTGACCTAACTTAGAATGCCTTTGCAAATTATACGTTAGTTACAATGATTGTGTCGTGATTAATCGCCAAAACCGAATTAGGGGGCCTAGATGTTTTTAGAAACAACATGAACTATCTATAAAGGATTACTTACACGACAATCACAACATGTGTAGTAGGCCCATGCAGCAGTATCCGGATGCCTTGATTCAAACACCTAGACTGGCTTTCGCGGTCACACTTCCAGGTATATATAAACCTTTGGGATGGCCCTTCTTTCGCCACTTCTCTATATGCCACATGTCCTCCATCTTCATAAATTGAGGCTACTAAGAGCAATCACACTATGCTCCAAAATCAGTCCATAGGGACTAAATTATTCCCTATGGATTGGCTGAAACATTGTGGAACAAACAATAGGTAGTCCATAGCTAAAGACACCCATAAGTCTATAGACCATCCATAAGCAATAAAAAATATCTCTCTCCATCTCTCTGACTCTCTCCATCCCGCCCCTCGAGGCTGTAACCCCGGCCATTTGCGCCACCCGCGAGTTCGTGTGTCCGGCCATCCACACTATTTGTGAGGCCGTCTGCCCGACCATCCGCACCGCCTGCGAGGCCGCCGCAAGCATCCACGTCGCTCACGCCGCCACCACCACAGCCATCCGCTCATACAGGTCCTCGCCCTTCATCCGCTCCCCATCGAGGGTCGGATCTTGCCTACCAAGCGACGCCGCCTCCACGCCGGCGAAGGAGAAGCGGATGAGGGAGGGATCGGACCTCGGCCACTCGTAGCCTCGCCGATGGAGGAACTGAGGAGGAAGGGGCCAGATCTCGGTGTCTGTAGCCTCGTTGTTGGAGGAACAGAGTAAGGAGGGGCCAGATCTCTGCCGCGGAGGAGAAAGAGGAGAGGGCGCCAGTCTACCACCGGTGGAGGAGACAAAGGAGGGGGCGCCGGCCTACAGCCGGTGCACCAGTGCAGGACAAGAGGAGGGCGCCGTTGGTACAGAAAAGAGGAGGGCAACACTGGTGCAGAGAAGAAGCAGAGAAGAGGAGGGCGGTGTGGATTTTTTATGAGATGGTGGGCCCTACTTTTGGTCCATATAGACTTCAACATTGTGGAAGCAACCATAACTACAGTCACCACTCGTATAGACCAAGTAGTCCATATACATTGTGGTTGCTCTAACAAATCAAAGCCAACATTCCATGCATGTAAATGTGTACGTCAGGATAATGAAACCAGACATCAACTAAACGAAATAGACTACCCGATCTATCGGAGCTAGTGATATTGCTACTGCTACACATTGCTACCTAAATCACCAAACCCTAACCACACTAAATCCTAGCAACGCCAAGCAAATCAACCAAATTAGGGGGAAACAGAGGAGGTACCTGCTAGGAATGTCTTTAAGTCGTGGAAGAGACGAATCAGGGAAGGAACATGAAGAGTCTAGGCAGAGCTGCCATTTTCGCTCCTATGAGCTAGTTGGGAAGAGAAGAGTCACTACCACATACTCGAATTGCCTTGAGTGCCAAAAACCACCAAGGAAAGGGGTAAAACCGTCAAGGAAATGATCCTTAGTTATGAACCGTCAAGCAAACGCACTCAAGAATAGAAGACAAGGGAAATTAGTTTCCTTAGCGGTTTTGACACTCAAGGATGATTTCCTTGAAGGCGCACCATCGGAGGGGAGTGCCACTGGAGGGGGTCGCGGCCTGCCCGTTGCGCCCCGGAGGGAGGGGGCCGCTCGTGCCGTCGGAGGCGCGCGTCGCCTAGGGGTTCTATCTCTAAATTACCATAAGATAATTATTAGTAATATCTAAACTTTGTTAGAAAATTCTATAAACTTGCATGACAACATGGTTTTTGTGTATAATCTTTGCATAAAAAATTGAATGGTTTAAACAAAGTGGTACTATACATTGTTCACTAGATACATCTCCCGCATAGTCATGTAACTATGTGAGAGATTTATCCATTTGAGAATAATGTATAGTCAACTTTGTTAATATGATTTGAAAATTTTATGGCAAGATAATACAACCATATTATGATCTCATGCCAAATTTTAGGATTTTCGGACACCTTTAAGATATTATAGTTTTTTCGGTCGGAGTCACCAAAATACGTATAAGCATTTTCTTGACTACCAACCTCCCAGAAAATTCAATAACCCCCAAAGAAATGATAATTTACTTGACAGTTTAGAATAACACCTAAGGAAATAAGTATTTTTCTTGACGGTTAAGAATAACACTCAACGAATAGCAGTTTCCTTGACTGTTTAGAATTACACTCAAGGTGTTTAGAAACCGCCAAGGAAACACCCATATTCCAACCTCCGAGGAATATATGTTTCCTTGAAGGTCGATGTCCACAGCCAAGGAAACTATACTTTCCTTGGTGGTTTGATTCTGACCCTCAAGGAAATTCTTAGCACTCAAGGTAGTTTGCTCTAGTGAGTGAAGGGAGAGGAGGAAAAAGACGCATCATGTATATGCGACTGAGTTGCGCCAAAGTTTCTGACGCGACTTAGTCACACTAATGGATACGGCGTGACTAAGTCGCGCCAGACCGTATGGCGCGACTTGGCCATGTCAACTCTAGTGTTGGCGCGGTGGTCGACTGTGGCCGTCGTGGAGCCTTCGGTCGTGCCAATGGACGTGGCACGACTCATTTATGAGTTATACGTGTGTTTTATTGCGACCAAAAGAACTAGTTCTTGAAAATTTAGTTCAAGAGGGGCTTTTATTAAAATATTAGTTTTTTGTGTGGGGGGAGCGCTAAAAAATTCTGAGTAGGGGACTATTATTTCATTATATTCATTAGCAACTTCTTTCCATTAAAAATCTCCTTTTTTGCAATTCCCATCATGGGATCGATGGAGTTATTTAGCCAAGCGCTAGGAGCCTAGGATGCATGTTTAAGACAACTATAGTAAATTATAAAAAGGAACAACATTCATAATTCAGTAAATAAAAACTATAACATATCAAAAAATGTATATACACAATATATAGAGTGAGCGCTCTCACCAGATCGCATTTCTTGTTTTTGTCTTTGAGAGGTCCTTAGAGGTGGCGAAGGTGCCAAGGCTAAGAAGAGTAGCCGAGAAAGCTGACGAACAAAACCAAGCCGCAAAAATCTCCGTGGAATAATCGTTGGGTTTTTTTTTCTGCTTCGATCACATCACAGCACAATTTTTTTTCCTTTTTTGATAAGTCATCACATCACGACTTAATTGCCGTATGGAAGTTCCTGTCTGACTGCGCCACTGAAAACTGCTGATAGTTCGGTTCTTTGTTGACGGAAGTACGGTTCACTTGATTATCTTGGACTAGTCTGCGTGTTTAGATGGACTAAGGCAATTTTTAACTATAGTAAAGGTGGATCAAGTAGTAGTTTGGATCCTCCAATTGTGGGACGCATCCTGTATACTTTTCAAAGCAATCATGGGAAGAGAAGAAAAAGATCGCCCTCTCGTTTCGCTAAAAAGCCAGACTGAAAAGTACTATTCACTAATTTGGTGTGAGAAAAAAATATTATGCCATAACTGATAGGCTGATAAGTTTAAGCGAATAGAGCTGCATAGAAAAATGTCTAATCAACCAACTAGTTTATATCAGACAAGGCCTGATCGATAACGCTCTGCCGCCGCTGTTGCACAGAGTCGGAGGGACAGTATAAGATAGCCGGCGAAATGCGGTCGACGAGGGGGCGAGTCAGTAATCACCGCTCTTCATGGGAAGGCATGGGCATGCAAGAACGGCAGCTTGCTCTTGGATCCTGCCTGGATTCTACAGGAGGTGACACGTCACACGTGCCTCTCAGCAGCTGCCAAACTTCAAGGAGATTTATACTTGTCAAGCTTCCTCATCATTTCATATGTGACTGCTACCTCCTAAGACTGAAACTGATATACAGTATCAGGTAAATCCGAAGAATCTATCCGTAGTGCAGAACCACTTGATGAAATGCAGGGGTTAGAGTAAGCTCCAGTAAGAAACGATTAGCTTGTCAGAACTCCTTTCACACACCTGGTTGGCTTGATGAATGATGAATCGGCTTGCGGAACTAGTCTTTGCCCTAATCATCAACGCGATGCGACAAGCGGAACATGTCGATTTCAGTGGGACTCGACTGATTGAGCTGCATACCTATCTCCATATATATAGCTGAAAAAAGAATCGCGCCCTCTGTTATTATCCAGTAAATTGAGTCCGTGAATTAGAGTTTTATTTTCTTCAGAAATGTATTCTTTTGCCATGGACAAAAACGTTCCAACCACCTGTGTGCGTCCATGTCACCATGTGTCATGTGTGCATATGCATCGCCTGATTGAAGCATTTCCTTGCTTGAACCTTCGTCTTATTAAATTGGTTTAGCTATGATTGTCCTTGGCATCTGGTTTGCCACCACTATGTCCACCATCTGCTAACATCACGGCCATGCATCCTCACCCATTCCCATTCATGACATCGCTACAACTCCATCACCATCAGACTTGAGCATTTGGCGGACTAGGCTAGGCAAAAAAAAAAAACCCGGTTTTTTAGATCGACTTTTCATCTCCAGTAATGTCCAAAGGACGAGGGCAGGCCTCTCTGTTCTCTAGCTCGGGCAATGCTGTGGTGGCCCCCACTCTTCTATTTAGTTGAAAAAAATAAAAGGAATACTCCCTCTGTCCCGAAAAGAGGGTCGTTGTAGCACTGAAACGCTGTCCCGCAAAGAGTGTCGCTGGATGTTGCCTGTGCGCGTCCTGCACCTATCCTCCCTAGCTCAGCTAGTCTGCCACTCTGCTCATCACTCACCTTTGCCTCATCACGAGACAGAGAGTGCTGACATAAAGGTGGAGTAATCAATGTAAGTATAGGGGTATGGAGGTTATTTCCGCCCTTCATTGGTACTTCCCCCCACAAGCTAAGACGTCTGTCTTTAAGGGACGGAGGGAGTAGTTCAGACGGAGAAA
Organism: Saccharum hybrid cultivar R570; assembly: GCA_038087645.1. Classification (NCBI taxonomy): domain Eukaryota; kingdom Viridiplantae; phylum Streptophyta; class Magnoliopsida; order Poales; family Poaceae; genus Saccharum; species Saccharum hybrid cultivar. The sequence goes on from JAQSUU010000563.1 coordinate 15,852,691, forward strand.
AAAAATAATGGGCTTGCTTCACCATGGCTAGGCTCTGCCAGTAACATATGTGGGCCAAGACAAGCCTGGCGAGCTTAGGATGGGCTGTGTCTGTTTTGCTTAAGGCTCTGTTTGGAAGCCCAGTAATTGACCAAAAACATTTGCAAATTACATGGCTGGATATGTTATTCAACCCAGATGACAATTAGCTGTCTGGATGGCTGGCGAGCACACTAATTTTACATTTGGATTGGATCAAAAACCAATGTAAAATAAAACAGACCTCCTCAGGTCTGGAAAACAATATGACAATTATCGGGCATCCCTCTCGTGCATGTTGCTCCACCCTAGCTTCTATCTCCTTCGCGGGCATGGTTGTCTCCCTAGAGCCCTTACCAAGCACAATATGACCCAACGACTCCCTCAAACCCAAAGGAGCTTGCCCACAACGTGGAGAAAGCATCTACTGAAATCAAGATTGATTTTTAGGCACATGTAGCATATGAGATGTGAAACAAATATTTACACTAAATGCTTCAAAATTGTAGACTTTGAGCTCACCAAGACTATGCATACACTGTACAGGATCATAGCAGTTGAGAAACATGTCATTGTCTAGTTCTATGTCGAGAAAAAAAGCTCTATGGTTAATGGATAAGGCAGTCATATATGCTAGGGGAACACTGGTAGGGGGGCACCATAACTCCAAAGTCCAAGGTTTGCCTAAGTTGGACCTCTAGAGGATCTCTTAAGGCTCTGACTACTCCAAAGTCCGAGGTTTGCCTGAGTTGGACCTCTAGAGGATCTCTTAAGGCTCTGACTACCGAGGGGAGCCCTAAGTAGCGCACGGATCCGAATGTGTCACACCTCATCGGGTCTCTGAAAGCAAACCTATGCCAAGACATTGAACCATGGGCTCTAGAATCTTACTTATCCCTTAAGAAATAGGGAGGGACGAAGAACTAGCAATCGATGTTTTCTAACTTGTACAAGTAGGTCACCACTCACCACCCCTGTACAAGTAGGTCACCACTCACCACCCCCTACTCTGAGTTAAACCATTGACCTAAATGCCGTGTTGATCACTATTGGAAAGGTCGTCTTGATCAAGATCGAAAGGAAACAACCTTGCAACCCTTGAATAATATAACAATGAAATAGTAGTGATGGTGGTGGTAAATAGAGTGGCATAACCATAGAGAAGGTTTGTGATGGTTCCTACTAGACCTGGGCAAATTTGGCTTGGTATGTGGCTTCAATAGCACCGGGCTTGGGCAGGGGTAGCCAATCCCAAAAGACCCATCTCGAAACTATTATACCAATTATTTTGGTACTAAAACATAGCGGGCGGACCTACCAGGCCCGGCTAAAAAATGCATAGATCAAGACACATGATTTTGACCCATAGTAAACCAGGTTCTTTTTGTCTACCCAGCTTGGCCCACAAAATACCTACTCTAATTCCTACTATATAAAATGGAAGAACATCTGCAAATACTTTTTGATAAAAAAGAGGTGATTAATAGATTTGATTGAAACCTGTAGTCCATGTCCATAAGTGTACTCTGCGGGACAGCGAGGTCCGGTCCATTCTATAAGAGAAGAAAAATCACGCCATACAATAGTATTAAAATATATGTCTCTATCTTACTATTTAATGTTGGGATAGATATATATGATGCCCAAGGACCAAGGTGCCTACTGCCTAGACTCCATTGTTCATTAGCAAGAAGTGTCAGAAAACAGCCGGCGACACAGTTGAGGCAGAAGCAGGGGGGTGTTTGAGTTTCGGTAGGCAGCATGGCGCATGCTCAAGAAATTCAGCTCCAGATCAGAGGTACTCAAATCATTTGCCTTCTCTCCTCCCTGGTTGCTTTTGTTGTGCTTGTGCCTTATCGTGTGTAGATTTGAATTGAATTTCCAAAGTGGTTCTTTCATTTGCCTGTTTTGCCCCCTGATCTTGAAAAGTTAGCAAGCTTTTGGAGAGTTCTACTTCTATGTTCATGCATGGCTGGAAACTGCTTATCCTTGAATGATTGATGCGTCTGAAAGGTCCAGCTTAGACTGTTCTTGTGCAGGCTGCTTTGCCGTCCTGAGCTAGCAATATTGTAGGAAACAACGTTCTGCATTGAGATCATCTCCCCTCAAGATCTCAATCTTTTTCTTTTCATAAGTTGGCCATTTAAACGTGTTTCTTTTTTTTAAAAAAAAAGAAAGAAAAGAAAACAGAGTAGCTTTCCGCCTGTCACTGAAAAAATATAAATATATAAGCTACAGTACAGCAGTTCCTGCATGGTCCACCTTATCACCATTGAATTTGGTAGTTTTTTTTTACAACAATTGAATTTGGTAGTTGATTGATGAAAGCAGACTGAAACGGGAAGTATTATTACCCTAGGCATGCCCCAAAGGTCCAAGAGCTCATGCTACGCGTATTAATATACTGCACGAGGTCGTGAGAGGGATTGTTCATTTGGAGATCGTTACCATAGAGTAGACCTCTACTTCACCAAGAATAAATTGAGAAATAATAATGAATTTTGATTTTTTTTTTCTTTAGTTTGTGTTCTAATTTCTCACTTTTATTTGTTCAGCTGATTAACTAAAAACTTTTGTGTGCGACCATAGAGATTGAAAAAAAAATTCTAAAAAACGATTACTACTGGTTGTCAGATTGACTGAAACGAAAAATGATCTCTCGCAAAATTGCAAAAGCAGATCCGGTGCTCATTTTATGTTTTATGTTCGGCTTTAAGTTTAGTTCCCATGAAATACAAAATGCAAAATGTCAATTACGGATGTGTTTAGTTCCCCATTTCACCCAAAATTTTTTAGGTTTTGACCCATCATTTTGTAAAATAGAACTAAACACCATGCAAAATTTTTGGCAAAAAAATATTCATTCTCCATTTTGGATTTTGGCCTCAAGAGGCAAAAAAAAAAACAAAAAGCACTCACCCATCTCATGAAAAATTTGGCATTTTGGATGGAACTAAACACACCCATGAAAATTTTGGCATTTTGCATTTCATCATTTCAAAGTAGTTGGCATTTTGTATTTTACATTTTATGAGGAACTAACAAAGCCTACTTTGAAATGATGAAATGCAAAATGCCAAAATTTTTTGCTTCTTTTTCGTTTCCATTATTGCAGTAGTCCGTACTCCGTATAGTCCTACTAAACTACGACCGCAACTTTAATTGTTTTTGTTGTAATTGCGCAAGGCATTCCGGACGAGGAATCCGTCCACGACGACGCCCGTGATGAACCCAAGGCCGGCACGCTCCGGTGCACGAGAGTCAGCTTCCGATGGTGGATGACGGTGGTGGTGGACATGCTCATGGTTCTATGTGGGACGACTGTGGCCACCCTCCTCGGCCGCCTGTACTACAACTCCGGCGGCAACAGCAAGTGGATGTCCACGCTCACGCAGTCTGGCGGTTCGCCGCTTCTGGTCGTCCCGCTCCTCATGACGCCGGCGCCCTCCGCCGACGAGAGCCGGCCGGCGGCGTCCAAGATGTTGGCCGTCTACGTGGGCGTCGGGGTCATGATCGGCTTCGACAACCTCATGTACTCGTACGCGCTGCAGTACCTGCCGGTGTCCACCTTCTCGCTCGTGGCCGCGACGCAGCTGGGCTTCAACGCCATCACCTCGCGCCTCATCAACGCGCAGCGGTTCACGGCGCTGATCGCCAACTCCGTGGTCGTGCTCACCTTCTCCGCCGCGCTCCTCGGCGTCGGCTCCTCCTCCGACGAGACCTCCAGCGACGTGCCGCGCGGCAAGTACCCGGTGGGGTTCGTCCTCGTGCTGGCCGCCTCGGCGGTCTTCGCTCTCATCCTGTCCCTCTTCGAGCTCACCTTCGAGAAGGTGATCCGGGTGCGGACGGCGCGGTGGGTGCTGCGGATGCAGATGTATACGAACCTGGTGGCGTCGGCAGTCTCCGTGGTGGGGTTGCTCGCGTCGGGGGACTGGCGGACAATCCCGGGGGAGATGGCGTCTTTCAAGGACGGGAGGGCGAGGTACGTGCTCACGCTGGTGGGCACGGCGGTGTCGTGGCAGGCAGCGGCCGTGGGCGTGGTGCGGTTGATCATGAGGGTGTCGTCGCTGTTCGCGAACGTGACGTGCACGATGGCGCTGCCGCTAGTGCCGGTGTTCGCGGTGGTGCTGTTCGGGGACAAGATGACAGGTATCAAGGTCGTGGCCATGCTCATGGCGGTGTGGGGGTTCCTCTCCTACATGTACCAGCACTACATCGACGGCCGGCGGGCCGGGAACGCCGAGTGCCACGTCTGCGCCACACGCGCGCGAAGCGACGCGATCTTGCCCGCTTGAGGTTCCGCTGTGGCTCGGTAGTACTCGACAGCACAAGGCATACATTCAAGTACCCAACGATATTTGTATTTGTATTTTGTAGTCTCTGCCAGTCTATCGGAAAGCTAATACTCTCAACCAAGTGCCTGGAGATAGCAATCATTTAAAAAAAAACCAAACAAACTAGGTAGCATTTTATTAAGAAGAAAATAGACATCCAAATTCGTCTCGACGAGGACTTGCACTTGGATGATCTGAGTATACATCCACACTCTCGACCAAGTGAACTAGCTCAGTTTCTAAGTCTACTAAATACCCACCCATGTTTTCCGAAATATTCCTGTTCCCATAATCATTGTCTTCCAAGGTACGGCATGTCAAATTTAACTTTGCTAATTGCAGCAAGTACGAGGATCTGATCGAAGGTGTTGCTCTAGATGTAACTTGTAAATTAGATTTGTATTGTGCTTGAGGTACTGAAACACGAGAAGGATTCACGTCGTAACTTTTCTTTCTTCTCCTGCGTCCATTCAAGATCAACGCACTTAGTGATTTGAAGCAAAAACGCATCCCGCACTTGGCCGCGAGGCGCGACGCTTACTCGGCTACTGGCGCAGGCGGCGCCGCCATCTCCCCGCTCTGCTGCTGTCTGTCCATACAATACGCTTCCCTTCGCGTTACACCTCGGGGGCTCAGACGCCATCACCTCGCCCAGGAGCAAGCCCATGACGGCGCGAGCACAAAGCAGAACTGGAGAAGTGGTACGAGTCGGTTGAGGAGGCATATCATCAGTTTCAGTTGATTCGGTGTGTTTTCCCATACTTTGGAGCTGTTCAACTCCCGAACCTTTGATCTTTTGCTTTATATCCTTAAACAAAAGTTGGTGATCAAAGATCAGAGAACAACTCTGGTTTAGGTAGCTAATCAAGTTGCTATGTGATATCGAGAGAACGAATGAGGGGAACAGGGCCGGTTTAGTCTCTGAATGGGGCCTTGCTCCATCGCAGGCAGCAGTGTGGCTGCTTGCCGACGGCCGCCGCCGCTTTAGCGCTGCTCTCGTGCGTTTCGAAACGCAACAGCTTGCGTGGCCTCACTCAAGCACGAGCTGGCGAAGCCAGGAACGTCATACATCCCGTTTTAAGCCAGCACCGGCGACCATCCCTTTTCTCAGCTTCGCCGCAGTCCACCTCCGCTCGCTGGTAGAATTCGCCGTGGCTGCGCCACTTCCGTCCGATTACTTTCGCCTCTAGCCGACTGAGCCGTGGTGAGCTTCCTCGCATTGTCTCGAGCCCAAGTTAGGTCGGCCGAACGCCGGAGCAGCGAATCCGCTGCTGCGCCGCCGAGCCACCATGGCTGCGGCCGACAACGGACCCAGCCCTAATCCGGCCACCTAACCCCCTAGACGTGTGCGCGGCATCCCCAGGAGCACGTAGGTGCCGACCTTGTCACCGGCGACCTCGCCGTCGGCGAGAAATCGTCGTTGACCGCCGCCCAGCTACTCCGTGTGCGCGGACACACTTATCTGCTGACTCGGCCCCGCGTGTAAGCTTTTGTTTGGAAATGCTGTCATTCATTGGATCTTGGTTGGAGGGTGGAGATTGAGGAAAAGCTACGTTCTGGCTCCACTGAAACAATGGAGGTTATAGAGCCATATAGTCTGTAGGTGAGTAGACAATTTAGGCCCTGTTTGGTTTGCACATGTTAAAGTTTAACTCCCATCACATCAATGTTGCGGTAAACGCATGGAGTACTAAATGTAGACTAATTGCATACATGTCGGCACAGATTAGGAGTAATTTACGAGACGAATCTGTTAAGCCTAATTAGTCCAAGATTAGAAACTTTTTGTCAAATAAGACGAAAGTGCTACAGTGTTTATTAACTTTAACACCCAAACCAAACCAGCCCTTAATGGTAATGGTTGGTAGATAGCGTCAACAACACGTACGGATTGATGCTAAGAGAGACCGGATCTTGGAAAGGTGGTGCCATAGAATGGAACCGAAACTGATGAGCTCAATATTTCTACTAGACGAGTCAAACAACTTGGTTGTAACTTCTGTCAAGCGAAACAGGGTAAATTGTTTTTAGGGCGAAAACAAGATGACATTAAGAAGAACCATTGCCACTTATGAATGAGTATCAGCCATAACTATTCCGTAAAAAAACAATACAAAGAGGGGGTTATCTTTTCTTGATTTGAAAGTGTGTAACTTTTGTGTTGTGTTGGGTTCAGGTTTCATATTATTTGAACACATAGGACTTACACAACACAACACAACACAAAAGGAGAGGAAGAGTAGGATAAGGGAACCACATAACCAATGAGAGTAGTCACTTAGCAGTCGTGGAAGCCAGAGCAGACGTCGTCCACTAGCGGCACGGCCAACAACATTGAGGAGGAGGCCATAAGCCCATCTCTTCCTATTCCCCTCTCTATCACATAGCAGGAACACGCTTGTCCTACGCGTGTTGTTCCCCCATCAAGTCGTCAGCAACTTGCCAATGCCTAGCCACTCAGTGAGTCGGGGTAGAGAGGCGAGCGTGGAGAAGCGAGGTGCATCAGCAGCGGATGGAGAGGAGGTGAGGTGATGTGCGCGACGATGTATGGGAGGCGATGTGTGTGGTGGATGGGGAGGTGACTATGAGTCAACGGTGGATTCGGAGAGGGCGGAAGGCGATGTGCGGCTAGTCCAGGTGCAGAAAATTGAGTGGGGGTGTGCGATGGGAAAGAGAGAAACTGAGCGATTGTTGAGGGAGGACATTGCAGGGCGAGTTTCATTCTCACCGCAGATGAAATGTTGTTTATGTCACTGCCATTCGAGCTAGCTAAGGAGGTGGATCTAGTCAATCCCTCTCCAGACATCCAGATCGACTTGGGTTGGATCTTGCTCACATGAGCTTCCCTGAGGTGTGGTTCAGCTTGGATCGGTACAGGGAGTGCTAGGTGGTGGAGCCTATAGAGGAGGTCCCATAAAGAGACAATGGAGGCAGTTAGTTGTAATGCAGCTGTAGAGCAGTAGGAGCTGGGAGCATAGGGAGTCATGAGCGAGCAGCCTGTTTGCCAATGTGCGAGCCATGAGTGGACCAAATAGGGCCCACCTATTGGCACATAAAAATCGCAAGCATGAGGAGGCAGGGGAGACATGCTAAAGAGTCAGTGCTGGCGATTCCTCTTTGGACTTTTTAAGAGTTGAGAAATAGAGAAATATTCTATTAGGCAAGATTAGGAAGAGGGACAACATGGGCAACAAGGAGAGGAAGAGTAGGAGAAGGGACTTGCCATAGTACTAATAGCAGTAGTTCGTCTGGCATTGGGTCCATAAGCGGTGGTTATAGCTGAAGCAGACACCGTCCACTAGCGACACGGCCAACGCCGTCAAGGAGGAGTCCATCTCTTCCAATTCCCTCTGTGTCTTGCAACAGGAACGTGCTTGTGTTGCCTGCATTGTTTCCCCATCATGTCGTTGGTGACTTGTCAAGTAGGTGCTTTGCTTGGCCACTTGGTGAGTCAGACAGAGAGACAAACGTGTCAGTTGTGGATGGAGAGGAGGTGAGGCGATGTGATGACGAAGGGGATATGACGTGCAATAGTGGACGAGACACTAGAGCAGGACTAGGTTGCAATCCCAGTTGGACAACCCCCTTTAGTCCTGATTTCCCAACAGGGATTGCAAATCTAGAACTAAAGGCCCCCTTTAGTCCCGGTTCTAGGAACCAGGACTGAAAGTTGACCTTTAGTGCCGGTTGCGATTACCAACCGGGACTAAATAGGCCCCCAGACATTGCACCGGGGCTAGCACGTTTAGTCTCGGTTGGTGTTTCCAACCGGTACTAAAGGTTTCTTTTTTCCATTTCTTTCCTTTTTATTTTATGGTTTCTTTTCAATTTGATTCTTTTTTTTGTTTCAATTAGCTTTTCGTATACGAATTCTACGCTGCTAATATATGTCCATATATACGTACATATAAGGTTCCATTTGAGCATTATACATAAATAACACACTAAAATGTATGAAACTATATATATACAAATATTTTAAGAGGTTGTGCATGCATGAAATAATCTAGGGGTTACAACAGAGTGTAAAGGAAGAAGAGTTGGTAGGGGGTAGCTCGGTGCTAATCCTAAGGTTGCCTCGCCACCGGTGGAGTCACCCCCTCATCGGAGAGGAAGGAGATGGTGGGATGCGGTGGAGGAGAGGCTCCTGGTGCCCATCTCTGGGTTGTCTTGCTCTCGATGCAGAGCGGAGGCGGATGGAATGCAATGGAGTGTCTAGTGATCGAATCAGGATTCTCCTCCCTCTAGGTTCGACCTTACGCCTTATATAATGAGATAGGTCGAGTACAAGGTGGTTTTGAGAGTTCTAGTCTATGGTCTACGTACACCGGATTCCAGGAGGGTCTTGCAGCGGTGCGGCATGCACCATCGAGGTGTCTTGGAGCCAAAGAAACCTAGGTGTTGTCCGGCTGCTCTGTTCTGACACTCTGTGTGTCAGACGGTGTCGGCTTGGACCGGCCTCCCCCGGGTGAGACCTTCTGAAGTCTTCTTGGTGGCGAAGGAGGTCAGCTCTGTGGGTTGACGCGCGGGCCCGAAAGCCCCCGAGCCCTCAGAGGCCGCGAGAAGCTTTGTATTCTTGTGTCACGCCCCGGACGTGACCCTGTCGAAGGAGCAGTTGGTAGGGGCACGCCTCGGGAGTGATGCCAGGGAGCCCTCGGGCATCGGTAGCCTGGGGCTTGTCTTCTTGTGCCCGGGTCTTGGCTGGCATCGTTAGCCGGGCAGGAGCTAAGGGCCGAGCCCGAATGTGCCGTATTTCGGGAGCCCAAGGCTCAGGGAAGCCCCCGAGCCCCGACGAAAGCTGTGGTCGAGTCAGGCTTGGCCAGATCTCTTTGCCAGATGGTGCGCGCGAGCGTGCCCGATGGGCATAGCCCCCGAGCCCCCGGATGATCCTGAAGGGGTCGGTCAGAGAGTCTTCTTGTTCGGGAACCATTGGACCCGAGGCATAACATACATGTATGTTAGGATCTCGTCAACATGTACAATTCTAGTGTCGGTTAGAGCCACCAACCGGGATTAAATGTTTAGTCACGGCTGGTAGCTCTAACCGGGATTGGAGGGGGACCTTTAGTTCCGGTTTGAACCACCAACCGGGACTAAAGGTCTCCTCCTGCAAAAGCTGCGCCTCTAGCCGTTGGGTAGGAGACTTTAGTCTCGGTTGATAGCTCCAACCGGGACTAATCCTTTCTTTAGTCCCGAACCTAAAAATGGCCGGGACTAAAGCCTTGAACCGAAAGTTTGCTCTTTACTAGTGGGATGAGACTATGAGGCGGCGGTGGATTCAGAGGGGGGCGGAAGGCGATGTGTTACTAGTCTAGGCATAAAAAATCTAGTAGGGGTGTGCGACGAGGTGAGAAAACCTGAGCAGTCGTGGGGGTAGGAGGCATGACATCGTAGGGCGCCTTTCATTCTCAGCCTAGATGAACTATCGCTAATACCGTCGCCGTCCGAGTCTACTGAGGAGGTGGATCTAGTCAGTCTCTCCTGTGGTGTCCAGACTTGGGTTGGATCTCACTCGCATGAGCTTCCTTGAGGTGTGGCTTGGCTTGGATTGGTACGGTGAGCCCCGAGTGATGGAGCCTATAGAGGAGATTCCCACACAACGGCAAGGGAGCAGTGAGTTGCAATGCGGTGGTTGAGGAACAAGAGCTACTATTCCTCTGGGCTTTTTTAAACGTAGAGATATCAAGCCTTCGTATCTGGCCTAACTCGTTAGCTGGATTCCATATGGGCCTAACGCATTAGCTGGATTTCCAAATGGGCCTGGCTAAGCCTCCAAGGCCCATGGGGCCAACTCCGGTAAGAGCAAATCAGATGGTCATGTTTACGTGAAGATTACAAAACGAAGCTAGGACCTATGCTAATTGTGTTAAACGAAAGTACCAAACACAAAGGAGGGACAAAAGCAGTCAAAATGAATGCCTGCAATGCAAGTGATGACATACCACCTCGTTCCTACCGAGTAGTTCCTACTGATGAAGCAGACTTTATCTTAGTCCAACAGAAACGACAGCTGAGGCGCACACGCAGAAGCAACGGCTTCGGTCGCGGCGTGTTCACTCCTCCTATATTACTATATCCGCAGCTACGAAAGACGTCTTCACGTATACGAAGTGCTTCATCGTACACATGGCACGGGCGCGTGCAAGTGCAACGCTGATGGATGAAAGATACCTAACGAGCTGTATACTGCCAGCGCAGCTGACAATTACATTGATCAATGCTGAAAGCGTCAGAAACTCTTGGAAATCTTCCTAGTAGCATAATCTGACGAGAAGTTCTATGCATATTTCAAAACCAAAACTTTCTCGTAATAAAGGTATTTATAGTAATAACGCCAGTCTTCGCACCTGCCTACATGCACGAACAGGCTACCCTATTGCGTCGGAGCGTCTCGGCTTCGTCTCCCTGTCAGTTAGCCTCCCCATCGAAGACGAAGTGGCAGAGTCTAAACTCTGAAGCTAGAGAAATTTGCGATCATTTTCAATCCATTTAACGACCCAATTATGCAATGGTCGGCGTTTTGTTGGCCTAATAAATCCATGGGCATCCCCCCTACGCCAATCATACTCGAGCAGGACAAGCACATGTGCGCCTGTGGAGCGCATACGAACAGCAAACCAGGGTTAAAAAAACCGGTCGGTTTACCACGGTAAACCGCGGTTACCGCCCTTACCGGACCGGTTTCGGTCCGGTCCGGTTAGGTATTCCCCAAATTCAAATTTAAAATTTGAAAAAAAAATGCTGAAAAAATTCCTAAAAATAGTTCATGATTTATAGAAGCCAATGGTGTAAATTTTTTTTCAAATTCGAGTTCGTTTAGTATTTATTTATACGTATAGAAGTTTGAAAAAAAAGAAAAAAAATCCCGGTCCCGGCCCGTCAAGGCCCCCAAATTCAAATTTAAAATTTGAAAAAAAAACAAAAAATGCTGAAAAAAATCCTAAAAATAGTTCATGATTTATAGAAGCCAATGGTGTAAAAATTTTTCAAATTCGAGTTCGTTTAGTATTTATTTATACGTATAGAAGTTTGAAAAAAAAAGAAAAAAGAAAATTCCAAACTCAAACCGAGCGGTAAACCGGTCAAACCGGCCGGTTACCGCTCCAAACCAGCCGGTTTACCGGACCCGAACCGAACCGAAGCAGGGTTTGAATTTGATTTTGAATTCGGCCGGTTACCGGCCGGTTACCGGTAAACCGGACCGGTTTACCGCTACCAGAGGCCGGCGGTTACCGGAAACCGGTCGGTAAAAAAAAACCTGCAGCAAACCCAGCAAGGAAGTAATTATATTTTCCTTCATCAATCAAAATATATAACCACCAAAAAGCGCTAGTAGGATGCCGGATAAGGGAGAACAGATGCAAGCAAACTAGTGCAACCCAGCACTCTCTCACAGCTCATCGCGATTCACCGGATCGCATGCAGAGCTTTGCAAGCCCACCGGCCACCACCACCGCACTACGTAGCTTTAACCGTAAAGGCGTCGAGCTTTCTTTCCCGACCGCGGCGAAGGCGCGGGCACCTGCCATGATTGCGCCTTTACGTTCCGGGGCGAAGCCAGCGCGCAACCACCTCCTGTCGAGGAATTATTTCAACTGTCGTCAGAGGCTCGGGTCGGCACAGAGCTGAGCTCAACTGCTCTGTTCAAGAGTCAACGCCTTGTTTAGTTTACCTCAAAGTTCCAAGTTTTTTCACTCTCTTTCCATCACATCAATTTTTAACCGCTTGCATGGAGTATTAAATGTAGGTACAAAAAATAACTAATTACACAGTTTAGTTAGAAATCACGAGACGAATCTTTTGAGCCTAGTTGGTTCATGATTGGATAATATTTGTCAAATAAGACGAAAATAGTACTATTCATCGGGTTGAAATTTTCTTCAATCTAAACAAGGGCCAACAATGGTGGTGGTGTCAAGCTCAGCTCACGTCCATTATTGCGAGCTTTATCTCGGGGTTCATTCATTGCGGTCACCAGCCAAGGATGGCACCAGTACTCCCAGTCCTAGATCCATGGTTGACTTTCACTTGAGCACTGTTGCTAGCACCATGGCAGCATGGAGCGAGTTGACTGTAGCGGCGTAGGCAGCCCGTCTCCTCGGCAGCCAGGGCCCTGTTTAGTTCCCCTGAAATTTTGCAAAATTTTTCAGATTCCCCGTCACATCGAATCTTTGGACACATGCATGAAGCATTAAATATAGATAAAAAATAAAACTAATTACACAGTTTAGACGAAATGGACGAGACAAATCTTTTAAGCCTAATTAGACCATGATTGGACAATATTTGTCAAATAACAACGAAAAACGCTATAGTGCTATTTTGCAAAAAATTTTGGATCTAAACCCGCCCTAGGCCAGTAGTAGAACACTTTTTTCACCGGGTACTTGCACGAGTACTGGATTTATACAGTGTACTCATCAAAGACTGGTGTATCTGTAGTGGCTGGGGAAGCAACGCGACGATTTTTCCGTACGAGTGAGCATTAAGATCGTGCTGTGGCTGTGGGTTTGGCCTTTGGCGGCAATCGTTCAGGCCGCGTTCACTTGCCATGCCATTCCAAAATATTTACTCTTCCACCTATCATATCGAATCTTTAAACGCATGTATAAAACATTAAATGTAGGTAAAAAAATAACTAATTGCATAGTTTGTCTATAAAGTTCGAGACGAATCTTTTAAGTCTAATTAATCCATGGTTGGACAAATTTTACCAAATAACAACGAAAAATGCTACAGTAACTTTTCACCCAAATTTTTCCATCTAAACACACCCTCAGTCGAAGCAAGTTTGCACTGGGAGCCAGATGCCATGATCGGAATTCGGAATGATGACGGAATTCCGGATCTGGCCTACCCTTGCTAGCCCGTGTTTAGATGCCGAATTGGCACACCCAATTCTGCACAGTGCGTATTAAATGCGCATTGTAGCAATTCGTTTGTATTTGGTAAAAATTGTTCAAACTTTGACTAATTTGGATTAAAATGTTCGTCTCGCAAAGTAAAACAAAACTGTGCAATTAGTTTTTAATTTCATCTATATTTAGTACTCCATGCATGTGCCACCATTTTGATGTGATGGGAATCTTCTTTTTGTATAGTAGAATTTGGGATTGGAATTTGGAACTAAACAAGGCGCTAGTGACGAAGTTGGAAGCATTTGCTCTGGTCCACGTCCACCAGCACGTGGTGTTTACCAACAAGCAACGGGGAGGGGGGAGCATCACCAATTCGTTTGCTTCCTCCGGCATGGTCAAAGTGTCTCTCAGTCTCTCTGACGGTCTGACCAAATGGAATAATCGGTTGCATTTCAGAGACCTCATCAAGTTCGGGTTAAAGAGCCTTTTTTTTATCGGTAAAGAACCTTTTAACTACTCACTGTACCATGGGGCTTACTATTTTTTTTCCAAAAGAAAAACAATTAATCTCGTTAAGGCTTACTGAACTACAATATGTGTATTATGAAAATATGAAATTGAAAAGAAATTATGAAATTGCGCTAGTACTCTCGGTCCCAAAAAAAATACAGTTCTAGAATTAGATTGGTAGAGTTTAACTTTATTAAGTTTGACTAAATTCATATTTAAAAAATTAGACTCAAATATGTGTATTATGAAAATATGATCAATACTTAATCTAATAATAATAATTCGATATAATAATGTTAGTATTTTTAGATTTGGTCAAGTTTAAAACTATTTTATTCTAAGAAACGAAAATTGTATTTATTTTTAATACGAAAGTAGCAGTTCATTACTGCAGTGCTGCTCTACAGTTGCTGTAATGAGCTGCGCTCTGCCGAGAGCTGAGATCTCCCTCCCATTAAATAATTCCAGCATTTAATTCGGCCCACATGACCTCTGTACTCTACCATCCAACCAGACACCACTAATGCTTCTTGACCGGAGAATCTCAAAACGCAAAAAGAAATCGAGCACGTATTGTAGGGAAAGGCGCAATAAGCTGTACATGAACTGATGAACACTGAGCACGGGGAGCTTGTTCCTTTTTACAGCGTTGCAACATGTTCCGCTGACAAACGGCACCGTTAGAAATGTCGGTGCCCGCATGTCAGTGGAACAGCTTGCGATGCACAAATTCCTTGTTTTCCCTAGCTTTCACGTCAAGGTAAAATAAAAAGGGGAAAAGGATAAAACCCACGAAGTAATAATGGTCGTGTAAGTTTTAGGTGAAAAATGGACTGAGCATGTAGGACAACAGTGAGAAAGAAGTTTACAGGGTCACAGGGACAGGGAGACGTCGATGAGTTCACCGGAACCGGCCGCCGTCGGCGAGCTTCCAGGAGCGGCAGTGGTGGAGCGAGGCACTGGACGTGAGCGGGTGGAGTGGCGACGGACGAAGGTCGCCGGAGACGACCGCGTCCGGCGGGTGGCCGCCGCCACGGAGGTGCCTCCCCAGGCTGGGCCGCACGAGCGGGCTGATGCACACCGAGAACCCCGAGACACCGGCCCCGGGCGCTCCCAGTCCCAGTCCCAGGCGGCGACGGCACGGGGTTTTCCGCATCGGCGACGGCGAAGGCAGCCATGGCGACTCCGCCGGTGAGGTGCTCTCCTCGCCGTCCCCGTTGGCGTAGTACCTCACCGGCGAGAGCCCCCGGTCGCTGACCCCGCGGCACGAGCGCCGCGGCGGGGACGGCGGTGGGAGAGCGGCCTCCCTGTCCTTCCTCCTACGTCGGGCGCGCGGCACGATCCCCGCGAGCCAGGAGGAGGACCTGTACCTCCGCTCCTTGTCGTCGCGTCTGTCGTCGTCCGGTCTGTGGCCGAAGAGCGCGGCGAGCACGGAGAACCTACCGCGCCTCCTCCGGAACAACCCGATGTCGCCATCCTCGAACCCAGCAGCTGCTCCTGACCCGGCGCCGCCGTACGCGGGGCCGACCTGCGGCGTCCGGAAGAAGAGCAGGCTGCCCGGCGGGCGCCCCCGCGGCGCCGACGACGCGTCGGACTTGCGGCGGGGGCACACGTACGGCGACGACACCGACCTCGGGAACACCGGCTCCGGCTCCGGTGGGGGTAGGGGCGGGGGCAGCGAGGACGCCGCGTTCTGCGCGGCGGCGAGCGCGAGCAGGCGGTCGCGGAGGCACGGCGCGCAGACGCCCACGCCGCCCTCGTACGGGTGCCTGGCGCACCTCATCGCGCTCCCCTTGCCGCTGCCTCCGCCATTACCTTACCTCTCGTGATCTCTTCTCACGACGCGGGCAGAGAGGAATGGAAGGAGATGCCAGCGACTTTACCCTCTCGCTCTCCCTTTTCGTTACTCGACGGGCGAGGCTGTCAGCGTGGTCAGGCTCTGCAGCGCGATTGGAAAATTCGATTCCTCGAGAGCTCGAGGACGGTGTTTAAATATGGCTGGATCACGTCAAAAGGTGTGCGTGCGTGAGAAAGAAAGAGATGGTTTGCGGTAAACGAGCTGGTTTCGTTTCAGTACAAACCGTGCTTAGGCCCGCATGATGTCTTCTTTTTTTGAGGGAGTATGTATCAACTGATATTATTTTGACATTCATACATGCTGCATGATGTATGTAATACGTAAGTAGTTAGGTCTGCACAAGTGTTCTGAGGGAAAAAAGATAGTTTCACATATACGTATATAAGAAAAGATGTACTAAGCACACAAACAGCTAGTAGTGGGCAGAGTCAAGTAGAAACAGTATAGTGGCGTGCCTATTGGTGTGCAAAACTTGGTGGCCAGCTATTCAGCTGCGTCAATTGGTTAACTGTTAGAGGAGTCAAGGGCCTATTGGGCCTTAGCCCGTTAGGGTTAATTAGTCGCTTGCTTAGGGGTCAAGTAAGCCTTGCTTGTAAGTCAAGAAATCCTCTCTATATAAGGAGAGCAGATGTATCAATCTAATCAAGCAAGAGATTAGAAGGAAATACCTTCTCTCTTGCCGGCCGTGGGCGAAGCCCCACGGCCGGCGTTCCTAGCGCACAGCCCTAGCCGCCGGTCCTCTGCCTCTCCCTCTCTCACACGAACAGTACCCGCGGTACTGTAGCACCGCGCGTACTGTAGCGCGTCCGTCGCCGCCGCTTCCCTCGACTCTCGACGACGTGAACAGTACCCGCGGCACTGTAGCACGCGGGTACTGTAGTTCCGCCGCCGCTTCCCTCGACTCTCTCCTCCCAATCCCAACGACGTCCATAACAATTTGGTATCGGAGATGCCAGGTTCCGATGAGCCGCTGTGGGATCAGATCGCCAAGGCGCTGGCCGACATCAACGCGCAGCAGGCGCACCTCAACTCATGGTTGGCCACCATGGAGATCCATCAGGCGTCATCCTCGGCGGGCGCCGTGCCCCAGAGTTTCCCCTACTGGATGCCTGGGTACGGCACGACAGCGCTGCCGACCTACACCACCACCACCCTAATGCCAGGTTCCACTGCCGATTCGTTCCAACATCGATCACCTGCTTCATGTCGACGACACTGCTTTTGCTGCTGTCGATCCTTCCTCCGGCGTGGGCAACGCCCCCTCTTCAAGCGCCAGCGCCATGTCACCCCTGCAGCTCGGCTCTCTGCAGCAGCAGCTGTGCTACGGGAAGACATGGCCCTGCGACTCCCAAAGGCGAGAGTGTCTCCTGCGGCGATTGTCCCATCACCCAAGGATCTGTACGCCTACATGAGCAGCACAATAGCCCAGATGCAAGCCAAGGCGGATGAGTTGCTGCAACTGCTACAGTTCAAGAAGACGATGGAGCAGGAGACGAAGATGCATTCCCACCAGGTCCGGGCGGCGGTGCGGTTACAGGCTGCAGCACGCGGACTCCTGGCGCGACGGCGGGCGCGGGAGATGCGTGGGTTGCAGCTGGTGCCTGTGCCCCGTGCTTCTTTGCTTCGTCACCAGGCTACGCTTCGCCACATGGAGGGCCCCGATCTCGTCCGCTGCGTCATGGAGATCGGGCGTGGCATTGCCACCTCGGGTGGCAAACTCGGTGTCTACAGCGCCGGCGTTTGGGGACGCGGGTGTGTGGCCACCCATAGGCGGACCTTAATTAGCGTTGCCGTGCTCCGGCACCGGCCGCCGCGAGGACGTCTCCGCTGGTCGCTATCGCGACTAATTCCTGGTGGCTATACCCGTGCACCCCTCTCGTTTCGGTGGGCTCCATGGGATCCAGGTGGCTATACACGTGCATGTCCATTACGAGGAGGGTGTTCGCCGTATCTCCAAAAATCAAAAATAAAGAGTCGCAATCTATTTCAGGTCAATAAACTAAGCCGAGATGTAAAAGGCTTATTTTTAGGTGTTAGGTTTGTGTCTAGCAGAGTCATCGTTAAGTTGCAGCTCGAGGACGAGCTGCATGTCCAGGTGGGGTGTAGTGTTAGAGGAGTCAAGGGCCTATTGGGCCTTAGCCCGTTAGGGTTAATTAGTCGCTTGCTTAGGGGTCAAGTAAGCCTTGCTTGTAAGTCAAGAAATCCTCTCTATATAAGGAGAGCAGATGTATCAATCTAATCAAGCAAGAGATTAGAAGGAAATACCTTCTCTCTTGCCGGCCGTGGGCGAAGCCCCACGGCCGGCGTTCCTAGCGCACAGCCCTAGCCGCCGGTCCTCTGCCTCTCCCTCTCTCACGCGAACAGTACCCGCGGTACTGTAGCACCGCGCGTACTGTAGCGCGTCCGTCGCCGCCGCTTCCCTCGACTCTCGACGACGTGAACAGTACCCGCGGCACTGTAGCACGCGGGTACTGTAGTTCCGCCGCCGCTTCCCTCGACTCTCTTCTCCCAATCCCAACGACGTCCATAACATTAACAATAATGGGATTCGATTCCTGAAAGACCTAATCTATTTTTGCTCTTGACGTGGATGGATATTAAGCATTTTGAACTATATATCCCGACGTGTCGGTTGTTAAAAGATACCGTACTATTCTTTCCCCCGCTTTCTGCATGTTACGTGGAATTAAAGCTAGGGCAAAAATTGTCACTGTTTAGGCGTGGTGCATATTCTCTGGCTTCAATACGAGCAGCAACGCTAGATAGGGCAGGAAAGATACCCTATCTTTTGTTAAAATTTGACTTATGCTAATTCGTTGTGATAGAAAAATATTGTTTGTTTCCTAAAAAGTACGGCTGATGAAGTATTTCTAGCGAACACTAATCTTCTGCGGCGCGCATTGGAAAATTCGATTCCTCGAGAGCTCGAGGACGGTGTTTAAATATAAATATGCGTGGATCACGTGAAAAGGTGTGTGCGCGTGAGAAAGAAAGAGATGGTTTGCGGTAAACGGGCTGCTTTCGTTTCAGTAAACCGTGCTTAGGCCCGCATGATGTCTCTGCGACTGCAGACGAGTACGGGCAGCAGCGCTAGATTTTCGTGCCTCGATGGCGGTAGCGCGTGCACACAAAACTCCACCCGTGTGGGATGGATGCACGCTTGGGTAACGTTAGTCCGGATCCGTATGCTAGTACCGTAGAAACATAATAATAATCAGAGCGATCGAGTACTGGTGTCTTGCAAAATGCTGGGCTAAGAAACCTCGAATTAAAAGTGAAACGAGATCACGGCTTGTTTGGCTCGTACCACGTACAACCGTGCGTGTGTGCATCCATCCAACCGCAGCTGTGCACGGCGCGTCGGCGCCGTATCCTGTACGGCTGACCACGCCACGGGCCAGTTTAAACTTATCACGTAATACGGCACTCCGTGTCGTCCGTGACGCGCGGACGGGCCAGGCGGCCGTCTCCAACGTTCTCGAGCTCGCCCGCCGTCGACGAGTCAGCAGCTCGCGGGCGGGAGAGAACTCGACGACCAGAACGAGTCCACGACGCAGCCCCGAGCCGAACCTTCGCGCACCTGCAATTAACCCCGCGAAAACGAGGCGTCACCGACGCTGCGCCGCGCGCCGGGCTGCTTTCTCGTGCCGCCCTCGGGTTCCCGGCGGCGTGTGCAGCAGCATCGTCACACAGGCACAGCGACGGGTCGCTCGGCCACATACTCGCCTTCAGCTTCACACTGTCACAGCACACGCTACCGAAAGCTTCCGATTATTAGTCGGAGTTCCTTCTCCGACCAACAAGTCAGCAATCACATATTCACATCCCATTAGCGTGAGCGACCGAGGGTTCAAGAAAGTAGCTAGAGTAATTCACTGCGGTTTCGTTCAAATTCGCTGATCACCCGATTCGTCTTATTGTCACCGCGATCGATCGATCGTCCAAACTCCCAACCACCGGTTGAAAATGCAGCGTCTAGCAACAGTCAGATCCTGAACCACGACCACTGCAAGAACGTGCTCCTACCCCTAGCAGTAGTGTTGCTGGCTCGACACGACAAACCTCTGCGGCCGGGAAGGCGACATCGTCTCGGACTCGGATCTCGGTCGGTAAGAAGCGACATGGGCGTACGGACACGCCAGGTCTTGGAGACGTGCGACGGAAACAGCAGCTCGACCTTCTAGACCCTAGAGCACAGCACCCGGTTCGTCGTCGTTCTGAATCGATTGTCGAATTGGCATGTCGAGGCTACTAGCGTCGCAACTCGCAAGACAATTGTCTGAGTACCCTTCTCTTTCTCCAACTCGCCTGTCGGATTGGTCATCTTGACTACAATGTCTTCGGTTTTCTGGCTGCAAATCCGGTCTAGCCTTGCGCTGCCGGACACGTGCTATCTCAAGCTGCATCCTTTGGACGTCTCCGATACGGTGTCACGTGCTTACTCCCGTCCTATGAATAACATCTTCGAGAGTCATTTGAGTAAAAATTATTTTTCTATATCTTCCACTCTTCAAGAGCTTTTCTATATATTATACATTTTCTAAAGAGTTATTCTCATTTTTCTATTTTTGGTTGACGACAAATCCGAAATAGAGAACATCTATATTTAGATATCGAATTAAAGAGTATTTTTTTTTAAAAAAGAAATCTATATTCCTAACAATTAAGAAGGATATAAAGAGTCTGTTGCAAGATATTTTTTTAACAAATCTATAATCCTAAGAAATTAGGAAGGACATACAGAGTTTCTCGGGGTTGCAATAATTTAATAACTCATGTTCTAAGCTAGTTCTAAGTTAAACTAGTTTAATTTTGACCAAATTTAGAAAAAATATTGATGTGATACCAAATAAGTATTATTAGATTTATCATGAAATATATTTTTAGGCCCTGTTTGGTTCTGGGGATTAAATTTTAGTCCCCATCACATCAAATGTTTGGACACATGCATGAATTACTAAATATAGACTATTTATGAAACTAAAAATATAGGGTGAGGATAATTTGCGAGACGATTTTTTAAGCCTAATTAGTCCATGATTAGCACTAATTGCTACAGTACAAATGTGCTAATGCCAGATTGATTAAGCTTAATAAATTTGTCTCGCGGATTATCCACCGAATATATAATTTGTTTTTTAATAGTATTCGAAAACTCCATGGTCAATCCCGGTCAAAATCCGATGTCATACGGACCAAACTTTAGCTCGCTGAACCGAACACCCCCTTACACTATATTTATTCGTGTCATAGATATTAATGTTTTTTCCTATAAATTTAGTTAAACTTAAAATGGTGATAGAAAAACGGTTTTGATAATTTATAGCCGATTCAAATGGCCCTTGTCAACGGCACCAAGGCATGGCGCTAAGATGTGCCGTGGGCCTTGGGAACTGCTTGGAGCCAAGAGCCATGAAATGTAGGTTCAAAAAAAAAAGAGCCATGAAATGTGACATAGGCCCAAAGTAGGCTTCCATGCATCGAAACAAGCTCCTCCAAAAGCCGATAATCGGGCCCATTCCCCACCGCCAAAATTGCTCCGCGCGATTTATTTTGTGATAAAAAATTTTGCTCCGCGCGGGAATTCCAATTTCCTTCCCACCTCCTCCGCCCGCTTCCCAGTTCCCAGTGCACTGCCGATTCGTCTCCAACTCTCCATTCCCCTCTTCTCCCTTTCCCTCCCCAATCCGATCCCCCATTTCGCCACCGCCGCCGCCCGCCGCCGCCATCCCGCTCGCCGAGAACCCGACCCAAGTCCATAGGGCCTATCCCATTATCCATTAATCACCAATGCCCCCGAAGAGGCGCGCCGCCGCCGCCGCCTCTTCAAAGAAGCCGCAGCCATCGCAGCCGTCGCAGCCCGCCAAGTTCGGCATCCTCCACTTCTTCGAGCGCCAGACCCAGGCCTCCCAGAACGCCAAGTGCCAGAAACCCGACCCCCCTGCGCCTCCCCCGCCGCCGCCGCCGCCACCGCCCGAGGAGGAGCCCGAGGAAGTCTCGCCGGAGGTCACCAAGACGCTGGCGCCGAAGCGTGTCAGGTTTTCTCCCGGAATGGTGAGCGTTAGCAACCGCCGTCTGCTTTGGCTGCAGTTTTGGTGGACTCTTTTCTTGCCTGATGGGTTCTTGCGGTTCAGTTGATTAAGCAGAGCCAGGACGATGGGGCCGCGGAGGTGGTGACTTGGAAGATCTCGCCGGTAAACCATCGCCTTGGTACGGCGAAGTCGAAGCAATTTCTGGGGATGGCACCTCATCCGTACTCAAGCGAGGTACACCAATTCTGCAGTTCTTTTGCGCAAGTTTGGGTCAATACGCGCTTGCGCTATGTACACTGAGGATGCCTGTATTTCCGATTTTATTGCATGTGCTGGAGTTAGTGTACGGCCAGTTGATGTGGTAGATGAAATTCTCCATTGATGGGTTTCTGATTTGTGCCTCTTGTGTGTGATTGACATGGTAGAAAAATTCCTCCCTTGAGGCTATGAAGAAGTGGCATTCATCTCCATTGGGCTTGTCAAGGTGTACTACTTCTGGACGTAATTCAGGAGTTCTTGGATCTGCTCTAGTTGGTTGTGATGGCGTGGAGGATACTCAGAGTCCATTTCGGACCCCACCATCGCTTTCCTATGGCTGCAATGAGGTACATTGGTTATGCGCTTTGTTACAGTGCATGTTATCAGCTAAATGTGAGTGCCAGTCATTTCGATTGGTAACCTTCTTGTTCCCTGAGCAGCAACTGAGCAGTGGTGTCACTTCTGAGGGAGGTCTCGAACCATTGGGAGCAGGGCAGCACAAAAAGGTGAACTAGATGCCATCCTCAAGAACTAGAGTACTAGTTGTTTCAGAAAAATTCAGCTTAGTGTCAAATTGTTCTCATCGCAGGCATTACTTGATCTTCTAGACCAAGTAGAGGATGCAATCATGGAAGAAGAATTGCCTGTTGATCCTGGAAATAAAGGAGGGCAAGCCACAGACAAGGATAATACCAACAATAGCTGTTCTCCTGTTGCTGATGGTGACTTAACTATCCCATCCAAGAAAACCATTAATGCTCCACCCTTCAATAGTTTTCTTGTCTTGGAGGTTACCATTTAACTTCCTCTTGGTTTAAGTTGACGCCAAACAGCCCTTCTATAGTGAAAAAAAAGAGTTTTGTGTCATTGTGTGTTAATTTACCTTTCAGGTGTCAGAAAAACATAAAGCTGATGATTCATCGTGTGATCGCTATCCTGTTAAGGTGTCTGCCTTCTTTACCTTTACGCATGAGATAAATGTGTGATTGCCTTTCTTATTCTGCCAAGTCATTGATTGTTTTGCCAGATTCTGCGTCTTCTGAATGAACACTCTGGGAAAGAATGTGCTGTGCATCTGTGTGATGAGTGGTCAGTACAGAATAATCCCACCGCGCACCCCCCCCCCCCCCTCCAACACACACACACCCCTCGAATAAGACAACTTTGTCTTTCTTTTAAATTCCTGACTTAAGTCTCTGGTGTTTACTGCAATTGCACACTGTTAGGGCTTATTGAATATAGGTTGCATGATTCTTAAGAAATGATATCTGTATAGGCAGCATTTACTACCACCATCAGTTCCTTTGAACTTTCTGCTCCTATTGTTGCAGGTTCCACAGTATTGTTGGGCCTGGTGATACTGTAAATGTCATTGGAGAATTTAGTAACCAAGGAAAATGTATTGTTGATCATGACAATAATCTTGTTATTGTCCATCCAGAGCTACTCATTTCTGGGACACGGGTTAGTACTATCACTTGTGTTCTGGTAAAAATTTTGTTAAATGCTCCAACAACTACATTAATCTGAATCACAGAACAGATTACTGTGGGTCTGTGGCCTAACCATAAACTATCCTAAAAAAAATCTAATAACTAAAGCATGTATTCATCTGTTTTTTTCCCTACTGCATATTTTGATAGTTAGTGTATTTTAGGTTGCTTCTAGCTTCCATTGTCCAAGAAGGTCTGTTCTTGATGACAGACTAAAAAGCAATGAATATTCTACCAGCGCGCTGACTGGTACTCTGCTTCACCAAGTCTTTCAGGTTGTCTGCACTAAATATGCTAATTTTAGTTACCACTTCACAATTTTTGTGTCAATTAATACCATAATTGTGGGCATTCCTGACATTCTTTTTGCTTTTGTGTCAGGCTGGGCTACTCAAGGATGCTCCTTCACGGCAATTCTTGGAACAACAAGCAAAGGAAGTTCTTCTGAAAAATATAGAGACTTTATATGCATGCGGAGGTAGGATTCACAAAAAATTGCCAACTTTATCAAAGCTAAATAACAGAATTGCTAGGATTTTTTGTGAGCATATTTGGTCAATCTACGACAAAAGGGTGCCTCAGAAGCTGAAAGGTAAGTTCTATAGGACGGCGATTCGCCCGGCGATGTTATATGGTGCTGAGTGTTGGCCTACAAAAAGGCGACACGTCCAACAATTGAGTGTAGTAGAGATGCGTATGTTGCGTTGGTGTTGTGGGCACACAAGGAGGGATAGAGTCCGGAACGACGATATTCGGGATAGGGTTGGGGTGGCACCAATTGAGGAGAAATTGATTCAACATCGGTTGAGATGGTTTGGACATGTCCAACGGAGGCCTCCTGAGGCGCCGATGCGTAGTGGGGTTCTAAAGCAGGCCAATAATGTAAAGAGCGGTAGAGGTCGATCTAAACTAACTTGGGACGAGTCTGTTAAGAGAGACCTGAAGGAGTGGAATATCTCCAAGGATTTAGCTATGGACAGGAGCGCTTAGAGACTGGCAATCAACGTGCCTGAACCGTGACCTCTTTCTGTCTTGTGCCTTTTATGTCCCTTTATGTGTCTCTCTATTTCTCGTCTCTTTTGGGTTTCATCTCTAGCCTACCCCAACTTGCTTGGGACAAAAGGCTATGTTGTTGTTGTTGTATTTGGTCAATCTACCATTTTTCATTTTGAATCAACATAGGTGCTTACATTCTACTCCTATGTTGGTTTTGAGAAATGGCTATGCATGTTTTTTCTGGGCCCCGCGGAAGGAGGTTTGGGTGTGGGGGGTTGGGCTAGACGAAAAGCTCGCAGCTGGACAGCTCCCTTGACTCGGCTCGATAGTGGCTCGGCTCAACTTGGCTCGTTTATATTTTTCAATGAGCTAATCCTACATTCCAGCTCGTGTAGTTAATGAGCTAGCTCGCGAGCCTAAGAGCCAAAGTTGTTGGCCTTAAATTTATATCAGTTCTGTATAATTTGATGTCTAGCACTTTGCAATCGGTTGATGGCTGGACCTGGACCTTGGAGACTTGTACGTACTATGGTGCTATCACTTTATTTTAAATGGATATTCCTTAATGGGTGCATGAGTGCATCATGTATGATATGGTATGGAGTATGAACCATGGATGTATGGTATGTAGTACTATAGTGTACTGTTGTAGTTGTTTATGTTAGTATGTGTTAATCTATCTATTTGATTTAAGGCTTATGGTTGAGTTGCTTTTGTATTATTACTATTCCCAAGTTTTTTTTAGATAAATGTACAGATGTGTTTTCTGTGATTTTTATTACCTAAACGAGCCAGCTTGAGTTGTAAACGAGCCGAGCCAAGCTGGTATTCTGGCTCGTTAAGATAATGAACCGTGGCTTGTTATCTTGCCGAGCCGAGCTGTCTCGTGATCCAGCCCTAGTGGGGCCGTAGGGGTGGGGGGTGGGGGATATACCATTTTTGTAGACAACTTACTGGCTCATACTTTTCTCTTATAATATGCAGCCAATGAAAGCAACATGTACTCCACACTCATTGAAGCTATCCCCAAAATGTTGAATTGGTTCAAGTGTTTCTTAAAGGTACAGAATAACAAAACCTGCTTTTTAGATTAGAGATAAGTAACTCTACTTTGTTTCTATCCTTCAGTAGTTTCAATGATTTCTGAACATTATGTAGTTTCTAAAGGAAATCTGGAATTTATACAATTGTACCATAAATCCATATACTTCCTCTCGATTGTGTTAAAATTAGCATTCCATTATAGGTTATTCTAGTTTATTTTCAAAATTATAAGGCTTGGAATTCTGAAACAGCTGTTATAGTTTTCAAGAGAAGGTATCTCAGCTTATGCGTAATAATTGGCAGAACATATGCCTTGAAGCTGTTGCACTTTATGTTTTGCTTCTTCTGTACCTTTTTACATAATATATATGACCATATGATTAATTGTTTGATTGTTTCGTAATGATAAACTGCACTTTCAGGGTTCAAAGTGTTCTAATGTTGATTTTGGACATAACGAAGGGAGAAAGACTGTCGGAGTGACTGAGGTAGGAATAATACTTAGCTTACAATAGTTTATAACAGGCTTCTTACCTTAGCTTGACTGTTTTTTTGGTGTGTGCATCGCTACCATGTCTTTCATGGTGCCTACTATCAAAAGAAAGCAGTCCATATTGTGCTGATGCTTCATGTTTTCTTTATGGTTTCTACCAATCAAGATTTGCATTGCCCCCATGTACTTAATTTGTTTTCTGGCTAGATCTTGTGCCTTACCATAGATGTATCCAAGCATCATTGTTTCTCCTTTTAAATAAAATGAAATCCACATGTGCCATAGGTGATGGATATTGAGGAAATGGCATGGGCGCCAAGATATGGTTTGAAAGGGGTTATCGATGCTTCTGTTAGGTCAAGAGTCGAGTCATGCAATGGTGGTTCATATGATAGAATAATGCCACTAGAGTTCAAAACTGGTAAAGGAACTAGTGGCCAGGTAAGCACATATTCTTGGATACCAATGATGCATGTTTATGTCTATTATTGGCATAGTTTATTTATTTGGTCACCAAGAAAAATGACTCAACCACAAGGATAGGCATCCTCCTGGCATTATTTTTTGTCTTGACATTCTGAGACTGTCGACATTTACCTACTAAGCCATACTGTTGTTGGGGCTGATAACCTAGTACAGTGTTTAGAATTGGGATTTAGTATTTACTGCAAAGTCTCAACTGAGTTTCTCTTGGGGACGTTTTGCTGATTTTATCTTACTTTCATATAATTTTTACATGAAAACAAGGCTTCAACTACTGCAATTGATGAGTTTAGTCTTAATCTTTCTTATGGAGCAGTCCTGAAGTAGTCTCTTTTTACTCTCTGGTTGCTGATTCCATACTTAAATAGGTTCTGCAGTACTGCACTCCACTTGCCATACAAACTGTTATCAATTGCCCGTAAATCATTGTCAACTACATAGTGTCACCCAGTCCTTAAGTAGCAACCACTGAATATCAGGCATTTTAATCTTTCTTGCACTTCCACAAGGTCATTCTTTGTTTCCATAATCACTACATGCAGAGTTGTTATGTTGGGGTCCTTGTGCTTTATACCAAGTTCAAATGTCTTCAGCTTATGTTTAGTATTACTAATCTTTCTGGAAAAGAAGGCTTTGTTATATTTGTTTACTTTCTTTTGTTGCCATCTACCTAACCTACTCTGGGGAAATAAACATCTATTCATTTTTTGTTCCTTTCATAAATTCATTTACTTGTGTAGTATTACCATTCACAAGCGTTTATCTATATGCAGACAGCTATGGAACACTCTGCTCAGGTGATATTATACACACTGTTGATGACAGAGAGGTATAACCTACCTATTTCGTTTAAGGTTTTATCTGTGATCCTGGGTTCTGCAGTTTTTCCATTAACCTTTTGTGATTTTACATTGTCCTTTTCAGATACTTGAATGAGGATATTGACTTGGGCCTTCTGTATTATCTTCACACAGACCAGACATTGGTAATATTGTAAGATTATACTAAAAATGCATGCTAGTGTACCCCATTCTTATCCCATTTCCTTACTTTCTTAAGGGCATTAAAGTAAAGAGGGCTGATTTAATTGGTCTAATAATGCGCCGCAACGAGCTTGCTACCGAGATCCTGAAGGCATCGATTTCACAGAGTTTTCCTCCAATGTTACAGGTGGAAATGGAAACTTATTCGTATCAGATTCATTAGTGAGAAGTTAATTTAAATCCTATTATTTTTTTCAGAGCCCATCAACATGTAATGGATGTCGACACCTGATTTCTTGTACCATATATCACAAGGTTTGATTTTCCTCCCTTTTCTTTTGATACATGAATATTTTCTTTTATGGTACTCTTGGAAGTCTTTACCAGTTGAGAAGAAATTATATAATTACATAAAATATACATGTTCTAACAGGCACATGGAGGCAATGCTACAACTAGTGGGCTTGGTGATCTATTTGACAACCTTGTAAATCACTTAACAGTCGCACATCATAGTTTTCTTAAACATTGGGATAGATTGATCGATCTTGAAGCTAGAATTTCTCAGGTATATTAGTTTGTCTATTATGCTGTGGAACTGAAGTTTACGTGCTTTTGCTTAATCTCAGTTTATGCTAAATTCAGGTAAAAAAGAAGAACATTTTCCAGCCTCATAATTCAAACTCTCGGAGTGGGAACTCTGCTATACCTTATTTTGTTCTTGACATAAAAAATGGTCATTCAGTAGATTCTTCTGGAAAAAGCAAAAGATACATATATAATTTTGTCCAGCAAAAGATGCAGCCTGAAACAGCTGATCAGTTAGACGCTCAATTTGATAGCCTAGATATCAGCCTCAAAGGTGGTGATCCTGTGGTAAGTCTTATTCACTTGCTGTACGGAACAAGTAACTGTTATGACTTATGAGTTATTTCATGCCTCTTAAAATGCTTATACTTACAATTGCTTCTTTTGTATAAGACTCTTTATAGGGTACATGCTGTCCTAACAATTATCTTGAAATGTATGGCATTTTTATTGTTTTCACCATCATCATCATGTAACTGAAGTTAGTAAGAACAAAGAGGTATTGATAATCTTAGTAACATGTTCATCATATGTAAGATAATAATATGTGATTACGATTTGAACTTTTGCTGCTGTGGTATATTAAGTAATATCAATCATCCATACAAGGTACTGGATTAGGGGAGTGCCATGTAATGATGGTGCATGGACATTGCCACTGATATTTTTGACTCCATAATAAAGTCTTGTATTCTATAATGTCTTCTGCTTTGTTAGGTGCTTAGCACTCAGTCTGGGAGAATAGCAGTTGCGAATGGATCTATAAGAGAAATAAGTCACTCCCACATAACGGTATTACTTGACCGTAACAAACCTTCAGCTATTTTGTCCATTTAATTTTGTTAGGTTGAATATAAGCATTTCCAATTGAATCTATTTAGGTCTCTTTGCCACGCCGTTTGAGAATTCCAGATAGCAATTCCTTGTCAGAGCAACAGGATCTAACACGTGAAATTTGGCGTATAGACAAGGATGAATTTAGTTCTTCATTTGCAATAATGAGGTTAGCCCTTGTTCTTATTTGATTTCTTCCACCCTTTTGATGATGGGTGATTCACAAAAGTCCAACTTTTCTAATTTGAGTTCACTTTGAAATGTTGCTAGACTCAACCTTGTCCAACTATTTGCTCAGAATCCACAAAACTCTCAACTACGCAAGTTGATTGTTGATCTTGAGGTCTGTTCATACTCGATTATATTCATTTAACTACATTTTTTCTACACCCTTTTTTCTTGTCTGGAGTTTCCTAATTTGGATGTCTGTACTGTAGGCGCCCAGGTTTGATAGTGGAGGGCTGTTTAGCCAAGATCCTGCACTATCATACATAAGGTCGCTACCAAACTTGAATAATGACCAACAAAGATCGCTGCATAAAGTAAATCTTTTTGTTCTTTCACTTTTTCACCCCTTCTGTAACCTGGATATTCATGTCTAGTTGTCTACTCTGCAAACTAATGCATATGTTGCTTTCAGATTCTAGGAGCAAAGGATTATGCTCTTATTTTAGGAATGCCTGGAACAGGCAAAACATACACAATGGTGCATGCTGTGAAGTCATTATTGATAAGAGGGGAATCTATTTTGCTAACTTCATATACTAACTCGGCTATTGATACTCTGCTCATGAAGCTGAAGACTGAGGTTTGTGTTCTTCCCTTAATGTAGTATGTACTTTTGCTTGCATTTCAATCCAATCGATTGTATTCCAATGCGCAACATTTGCCAGCTACCTTGAGCGATCAACTGTAATGAACTACAACTTGAATACACTTTATTCTGATTAATGCCTCATATTGTTGTAGGGTGTGGATTTTATTCGGATTGGAAGGCCTGAGGCTGTACATCCTGATGTCAGGGCCCACTGCTTGTCAAGTTAGAACTAAAACTCTATGAATGTACCTGCAGTTTGTAGATATAAAGAAACTGATTTTTTTTTAATTTTTTGTTGTGGAGCAGCAACTGAGGCACAATCGGTTGATGCCATTAAAGCAAGGATGGAGCAAGTGCAGGTTGTTGGAGTTACTTGCTTGGGAATGTATCATCCTTTATTAGCACATAAGAAGTTTGACACATGTATCATGGATGAAGCTGGACAAATTACATTGCCGGTAAGGACAAACTCGGAATACTTGGTAATTGTTTTGGTTGGTTAAGCAGCAACGTTTGTTAGTTTGGTGTTAAATGATATAATAGAAAATAAAAAAACGCGCTGCCCATTTAACTAGAGGACTATATTTTAAAAACTTTAGTAGTTGGACCAATTCCTAACCAGAAATTCTGTAAAAATGATCCCCAAAGAGGTCCATATCCTCGTCCATTTATATTATCATACATACTATTTTATTGAACTTGTCAGGTTTCACTGGGACCTTTGATGCTTGCAACAAAGTTTGTTCTAGTAGGAGACCATTATCAACTTCCTCCACTTGTTCAGGTATCCTATTTGCTGATGTACCTATTTTCTCATTTGTATGCCATCTTTGCTTTGTTTTAAGTTTTTAAACGATTATAGAGTTCTGAAGCCCGAGAAAATGGGATGGGCATCAGCTTATTTTGGAGGTTGTCAGAAGCACATCCTCAGGCAATTTCAGCACTGCGATGCCAGGTCTTTCTTAACGCTCCATCTTTTATTACGATCTTGACTAACTGTACTTATTTCCTGCTGAGTTGATGGCCCCTTGTACCAGCAGAACTCACTATTTGTAACTGCCTTGTAGTACCGTATGTCATCTGGTATCATGGAGCTTTCAAATTCGTTGATTTACGCCAATAGGTTGTGCTGTGGTTCATTGGAAATTGCAAATGCCAAACTCAAGTTTTCTGGTAGGGAACCAGTGCACTTGAAGTTAAAAGAGGTAACAATCCTTTTCCTAAAATTTCCATGATTTCTCAATTTAGAAAACTTCATGGCCCAGAGATGGTCATAATTCAGCAGCATCCTTTTTTAACACTTCTGTCCAACTTTTAATTGCAGATCTTGAATCCTGATAGGGCTGTGATCTTTGCCAACACAGGTTTTTGTCTAATTCAATTAGTTACTCCAGTATGATGCTTTCAGCTTCAAGGCTAACCATGCAATTCTGCAGATCAAATACCTGCACTTGAGGCAAAGGAACACAGAACTGTGAACAATCCTACAGAAGCACACATTATTTCATGGGTATGTGGTGATCTATCTGTGGTAGTATTGAGTGTGAACCATATTTTACGCCTCTGTCTATACTCTATACGTCTGCTTACATGCTGCTGCTGTCTGGCTGAGTGCTCCTGCAGTTGCTTTGTGTATTCTTGAACAATAATCTTCCTTCCTTAATTGAGAGGCAGAGCTCCTGCCAGGTTCATTCAAAAAAAAATTCTTTATCTTGTCCAAGTGGTATACACACTTCAAGCAACTGAGATATGTCTGGATGTGAATTGGGCTGTATGGCTGAAGGGGCGCTAAAATGTCAATTTTAACTTTTGTTGGTGTCAAGCTGTTTCTGCTGAACTGTCTTGGAGATTTAATAAGCTTTGTGTTTTATATGTCGTGCACATACCCCAGCTTCCTGATACAAATATATTTTGCTTGGGACAAAAGGCTATGATGTTGATGTTGATTTATTCTAGTGAAATTTATGCCTTTTATGCAGATCATCAAAGAATTACTAAGAAGGGGTGTAGCTCAAGATGCTATTGGTATCATAACCCCATATAATGCTCAAGTGAATATCATTCAGCAATGCACTGATGGTTTGGTTGAGGTTCACACAATTGATAAATACCAGGTTGACAATTATTCTGAGTCTTTTATTATGTCGAAATTTTGTTGCTAGTTTTGCATACAGTGGAAGTGACATTCTGTGTTAACAATTAATTGGAATAGCATGCTAGTTGCATTCCCATCCCAATTAGTTATGTATTTTGTGCTTTGGTAATATTGTCTAGTAGCCAAGCTTAGAATGCTTACTCAAGAATCAGTGTCATTAGCATGTTTCTCACTGGAAAACAGGAGCCCATATTTTGGCACTAGAAAATAGTTGCTTCATCAGGTCATTGTTATGTTTTGTGCTTGCGCTAATGAAAACAGTCTAGATTTGAGATTTGAGAGCAACCCTGTTTTTGTTTGTGGTTTTGATAGTCACTTTTGTAACTTGGTCTTCCAAAAGAGGCCTCTGCATGGTCTTCTGGCTGAAGAATTCAATTTGATTCAGGGCAGGGATAAGGAGTGTATAATAGTATCTTTCGTGCGCTCCACTGCAAACTCAAGGGCTAGTGGTTCTTCTCTGCTTGGTGATTGGCACAGGATCAATGTTCTGTTGACACGTGCAAAGGTAACTTCCAGTGAATGTGGTTCCCTATATCAGCTATTCCCCCAAACAGTGCTTGGTGACTTTCAACACTGAACATTATTTGCTAGAAACAATTGTCTTTTTTTTTTGGGTAATGGAGATATGCAGCATGGTACGATAAATATGTTTGGACCACTTTTATTTTACTTATAGATAATTCACTGAAAAGCCTAAAGATGTCCCTAGCTTGGTTAAGCCAGGCATAATTCTTTTAGGCCTTCTGTATTTTGATAAATTTTATCTTGTTTTGGTGATTATACGTTGTTTCCCCTGACTTGCTTGGGACTAAAAGGCTTTGTTGTTGTTGTTGTTGTTGTGGTGGTGGTGGTGGTGATTATACAGAAGAAGCTCATCATGGTTGGATCATGTGGAACGCTTTCAACAATACCTTTGCTGAGGCTTCTTGTCGACAAGGTAGCTGAGATTGGTGGCCTGTTGGATCTGACAAATAAGGATGTGCATTCTTTTTCGAGGACTTAAAGGTTCTCGTTTGAATGCACAATAGGTTGCACGGTAGATGCATTTGGTAGGTTTTGTAAGGCCAAGCTGTAAATAATAATATGTTGTAAATTTTGCTATTGGAAATGTATAGCAAGCGTAGCCAAGAGCCAGACAGCTACAGCTTGGGTTTTGTATAGCAAAGGTATCATCATATCAAGTGATGCTTTTCACGTGTAATATTGAGGGGTCCCGACTAATTAATGACAGTAGTTGGGTCATTGTCAGCATGTATTAGAGGTATCTATCACCTAGTTTCAGGAAACCGTCGACGCCTTGTTCAATCATTCTAAGAGCATCTTCACCGTTTACTCAATATTCTATCTTCAGTAGTGGCTATTGGGTTAGCCCAATATTATTTTGACGGCTGCTGGGAAAGTCTACATTTAGGGGGCAGCTAGTGCCTAGATGTCTGGCCATAGGATGCATCCGGACACTGCTCCCAGTCCTAGCCTGTGCATATGTGGGGATTTGCTTGCAAAGGCGAAGACTGCCCTGCGCTACTCCATTTCTTGCGCCACTAATGCCGCTCTGGTTTTCACACTTCTTGCGTGTATGTAGGGCTTGCCCAAGCCTGCTTTGTTTTGTGCACACAAGAATCCACGCGCCTACCTGTGGGGTGACACAAGGTGGTTTTCTAGCGGTAGGTGAGTCATATTGCAACATATACAACACTATTCTACTTTTGCAACATTCAGATAAAACACTTGCAACAAACGTCCGAAACAGCTGAAACACCTAAAACATACATCTAAAACACTTGTAAAACCATTGCAAGTATATGCAACATCCAGTGAAAACATACGATTGCAACATGCATGTTATGCAGCATTCCAGATCTATTTCTGCAACATACAGATGAAACACCTGAAACATACGTTTGAAATACCTGAAACATACGTTTGAAATACCTGAAACATATGCTTATAACATGAAACATATGCTTGCAACATGCGTATATATCCATTGCAACATACGCAACATCCAAATGAAGCACTTGAAAACATACATCTGAAACATTTGAAACACGATATCGTCGGTGTCCACGGCCTACCTGGTGGGAAATTACGGGAGCTAGCAAGCGGCGCTCGAGTGTAGTGGAGAGAGAGGATGGCGGCAGGCGGGCAGCTAGGTGCGGTGGAGAACACCGCGCCGAAGCAGTCCTCGTGGACCATGCTGCATCGGCATGGTCGCATGGAGAACTCGGTGGCAGGAGCGGGAGTGCCACCAGGTGAGCAGAGACGGTGGCGGCAGGAGCAGGAGCGCCACACACGCACGATGCGGCCACGGGTCTAGGAGCCGTGGCACGAACCTCGTGGTGGTCGAACCGGCCAGTGTGGAAGCCATCGCCGGTGACGAGCTCAGTCGGGGTGCATTGAGTGGATCTCCAGTGCATATGACCATGGGTGGGGGTGGAGCGGAGCTCACTTAGCCACACCAGCTGCGGAAGGCAGCCACAGCTCGTCATGCGGGAAGCCAAAGAAACCACTCAGCAATGGCGAACGACGGTGTGCATGCCTTGGCCATCAGCGACGTCGTATAGTGAGGGTGGGTGGTGGTGGAAAAGTGAGATGAGAAGATAAGGTAGGAGAGAAATAATAAAGTAAGCCCGAGGACGGAGGCATCCGAGGTTGCTTGTGAGAGCTTTGCTTGTGGTGAGAAGATGGTTGAGAAGCGATGATTGAGGTGAACTACATGTTTTTGGTGGAGATGTACACCCCACCTCTACCCCCTATTTGAGAAGAGACTGACATAATTATTGGTTGTTGGAGAGAAAAAAACATAGTTACCCTCAATATAATAACTTTACGAGGCAATAGGAGGTTGAAGGTATTTGGGGACTGCTGAAATGCTCTAAACGGCTAGATCTGATCGATGTGTTCCATCGTCTCTCAGAATGGTAGCCTTTGCTTTCTAGCTCTGCTATGAACTACAATAGCTCCGGAATCACTAGCTTAATATCGTGAGCCATCTTCAATAATCCAAGCATCATGCTCTTTTCCCCTAACCAAGTTGCTCCTTGAGAGCAAAATTAATTCCGCAGTTTGCATAACATCAAAGCATCGCCGGACAGTTTGTTATTGCATGTTTTTTTCTTGTTAACAATCCAAAGGCGTGCAATATAATCAAAGTCATGCCCCAAGCTAACTAACATAAATGAGTAGTCACATTCCATCTTTGAACAAAACAAGCAGGTTGGATCATCCACATTCCTCCTTTTAGCTAGATTATTCCTCAGTTAAAAGTCTATTATTAGACAATAAACAAAGAAAAATTTGTACTCTTGATGGAATTAAGATTTTCCATATTGACTGCACAAAAACCTAGACAACCAAGCTCCAAATGATATGGTCTTCCTTAGGAGACAAACTAATACTTTCCACTATATTCACAAACTCAAGCCACAAGTTCATTAGCCTCTCAGAAACATTCCTTATAAGTTATAAAAGTTAGTCTCAAGTTTTCTCCATCAGAAACCTCTATAAGTGTGTCATTTGAAAGTTAATGATATCAATAGTCCATCTTGGAAATTTAATGATAATCAATAGTACATAAATAGGTATACTGGCTAGACATGACTTGAGAAGTGCAAATCTCCTAACATAGGAGTGTAACCTACCCGTCCAACCTACCACTCTATAATTTTGTCTATCACAGGCTATAAGTCTTCCCTCTTTAACTTGGTAAAAGAAGAGGGACTCCGAAGTATTTTAAAGTAAATTCATCTTTTTCTTGCAACAAAAGAGCTTAACATATTCATTGAACCTATCCTCATCTAGACCAATACTAATTGGACCACTTTTATCATAGTTTATTTTCATAACAAAGTAGCATCTTTTTTTTGCTTTCTCAAAGTTGTTCTCTAGAATAGGAGGGTATCATCAACATACTTAAGGCTGATACAACCCCTCCTCATTTGATGCGTAAGCCCTGTGATTGAGCTATGTCTAGCTACTTTAAAATGAATTCTAGTAAAGATATCACCTACAAAAGGAGAGAACACATGGTGTCACCCTATCTCAGACTTGTGCTATGTTTGAAATACACAATATTTTCATCATTGATTCTAACATATGTAGGCCCCGTTCGGTTGGGCTGATAAGCCGGCTGAAAAACTCTATTGGCTGATTTGTTGTGAGAGAAAAATACTGTTTCAGCTGAAAAACAAGCTGGAAAAGACGGATTATAAGCCGGGTGAACAGGCTCGTAGATTTCGCGTCTCAACACTTCTTTTTATCCAACCTCTCCATTTGGCACCAAAGCCTATGGATTCCAAGGTATCAAGATATCACGAAGAAACTCTCAACTCACCATATCATATGCCTTTTCATAGTCTAACTTTAGAACAATGCCACTTTCTTTGTTTTTGTACACTCCATGGAGAATCTCATGGGCAACAACCACACTTTCTAAAAATGAAGCTGTCTTTTATGGAAGAATATCGATTTGAAGCAGTTAACCTATCAACAACCGAGAGTCAAAAAAAACCTATCAACAACCCTAATCAACCTATTGTTTAGAGCTTTAGCGAAAAAAATCAGTTAACCCTATCAACAACCCTAATCAACCTATTGTTTGGAGCTTTAGCGAAAAAATCTTAAAACTGCAATTAATCAAACTGTTCGGCCTAAACTTTTTAAGAGTTGGACTTAGGATCTTTGGGTGTCAAAGTGGTCATAGCATAGTTGAGTCTTTACAAGTTAAATTCTCCAGTTTCAAACAATTTAACAAGGTTCATCAAATCTCCTCCCCCTTCTTGTTTTCTTTTCATTTGTGTCCTAGAGAGGGAGGGTGTAGAGTGGTGTTGTGTACGTCCTAGCTAACAAGTGGGGCCATGGAAAGAAGAAATGGACAATAGGTCGATTTCGGACTGTCCAACCCTCACGAGGTTTAACTATTTGACTCAGTCATGTTAATGGATGACGTGGCATTGCCAAGTTGTTCGATAGCGCACAAACAACTAGGCTTCTACTCAACTTGATCTTTCAATTCCCAATTTTTTTTTGATTACATGACGTTATATGGAATGCATGCTTAACGAGAATGAAGCTTGATTACTTATAATTAGAACAATTCGTAAATGTGTTTAGTTATCGTTTAATTCCATTGTTTAAACTGTTTTTGATCGTGTTGACTCCTTAGACACGTTTACCTTTATTTATTTAATTCAGAGAGTAGGCCATAAGCTACATGCATTTCTGCTAAAAAACCTTAAAAAAAACTATATGCAAACCCGTATGCATATGCTAGGTCCATCCCTGAATCCGATTATAGACTCGGGGTGTAAAAGGAAAGCCTATACGCAAACACTCACGTGCAGAGGGCTGTTTCAACGTGCTTAGATGAAGAGTTAAATGCACCGCAGGTCCATTAACTTTTGGTGGTGTGTCATCCAGGTCCATCAACTTTCAAACTGTATTTTTGAGTCCATTAACTTTTGGCGGTGTGTCATCCAGGTCCATCAACTTTCAAATTGCATTTTTAGGTCCCTAAACTTTTTAACTGGTTCACCGTAGGTCCATACCATGCATGCACGTCGGCTTTGGATCTTCACGTGCACGCCCAGGAGCAACGTTGCAGGCTCGGCCTTTGGTCTTTGGGCACGTACAACAGCCACGTCCGGAGTCTGGTTGATCCGACGTCCGGTCTTCATATGTGTACGTACGCCTGCATCCAGTCCTCCACAGGGCCATGCATGCACGTAAGCGTGTTCACGACATGCTAAATGGAAGAAGCTAGCTAGCAAGTGCAGCATTCATGCACATGTATACGGCCGGAGCGGGTTGCGGTATACACATATAAAGACCGGATGCAGGCGTACGTACACATATAAAGACCGGACGTCGGATCAACCAGACTCCGAACGTGGCTGCTGTACGCGCGCAAAGACCGGAGGCCGAGCCTGCAATGTTGCTCCTGGGCGTGCACGTGAAGATCCGAAGCCAGCGTGCATGCATGGTATGGACCTACGGTGAATCAGTTAAAAAGTTTAGGGACCTAAAAATGCAATTTGAAAGTTGATGGACCCGGATGACACACCACCAAAAGTTAATGGACTTAAAAATACAGTTTGAAAGTTGATGGACCTGAATGACACACCACCAAAAGTTAATGGACCTACGGTGCATTTAACTCTTAAATAAATAAAGGTAAACGTGTCTAAGGAGTCAACACGATCAAAAACAGTTTAAACAATGGAATTAAACGATAACTAAACACATTTACGAATTGTTCTAATTATAAGTAACCAAGCTTCATTCTCGTTAAGCATGCATTCCATATAACGTCATGTAATCAAAAAAAATTGGGAATTGAAAGATCAAGTTGAGTAGAAGCCTAGTTGTTTGTGCGCTATCGAACAACTTGGCAATGCCACGTCATCCATTAACATGACTGAGTCAAATAGTTAAACCTCGTGAGGGTTGGACAGTCCGAAATCGACCTATTGTCCATTTCTTCTTTCCATGGCCCCACTTGTCAGCTAGGACGTACACAACACCACTCTACACCCTCCCTCTCTAGGACACAAATGAAAAGAAAACAAGAAGGGGGAGGAGATTTGATGAACCTTGTTAAATTGTTTGAAACTGGAGAATTTAACTTGTAAAGACTCAACTATGCTATGACCACTTTGACACCCAAAGATCCTAAGTCCAACTCTTAAAAAGTTTAGGCCGAACAGTTTGATTAATTGCAGTTTTAAGATTTTTTCGCTAAAGCTCCAAACAATAGGTTGATTAGGGTTGTTGATAGGGTTAACTGATTTTTTTCGCTAAAGCTCTAAACAATAGGTTGATTAGGGTTGTTGATAGGTTTTTTTTTGACTCTCGGTTGTTGATAGGTTAACTGCTTCAAATCGATATTCTTCCATAAAAGACAGCTTCATTTTTAGAAAGTGTGGTTGTTGCCCATGAGATTCTCCATGGAGTGTACAAAAACAAAGAAAGTGGCATTGTTCTAAAGTTAGACTATGAAAAGGCATATGATATGGTGAGTTGAGAGTTTCTTCGTGATATCTTGATACCTTGGAATCCATAGGCTTTGGTGCCAAATGGAGAGGTTGGATAAAAAGAAGTGTTGAGACGCGAAATCTACGAGCCTGTTCACCCGGCTTATAATCCGTCTTTTCCAGCTTGTTTTTCAGCTGAAACAGTATTTTTCTCTCACAACAAATCAGCCAATAGAGTTTTTCAGCCGGCTTATCAGCCCAACCGAACGGGGCCTACATATGTTAGAATCAATGATGAAAATATTGTGTATTTCAAACATAGCACAAGTCTGAGATAGGGTGACACCATGTGTTCTCTCCTTTTGTAGGTGATATCTTTACTAGAATTCATTTTAAAGTAGCTAGACATAGCTCAATCACAGGGCTTACGCATCAAATGAGGAGGGGTTGTATCAGCCTTAAGTATGTTGATGATACCCTCCTATTCTAGAGAACAACTTTGAGAAAGCAAAAAAAAGATGCTACTTTGTTATGAAAATAAACTATGATAAAAGTGGTCCAATTAGTATTGGTCTAGATGAGGATAGGTTCAATGAATATGTTAAGCTCTTTTGTTGCAAGAAAAAGATGAATTTACTTTAAAATACTTCGGAGTCCCTCTTCTTTTACCAAGTTAAAGAGGGAAGACTTATAGCCTGTGATAGACAAAATTATAGAGTGGTAGGTTGGACGGGTAGGTTACACTCCTATGTTAGGAGATTTGCACTTCTCAAGTCATGTCTAGCCAGTATACCTATTTATGTACTATTGATTATCATTAAATTTCCAAGATGGACTATTGATATCATTAACTTTCAAATGACACACTTATAGAGGTTTCTGATGGAGAAAACTTGAGACTAACTTTTATAACTTATAAGGAATGTTTCTGAGAGGCTAATGAACTTGTGGCTTGAGTTTGTGAATATAGTGGAAAGTATTAGTTTGTCTCCTAAGGAAGACCATATCATTTGGAGCTTGGTTGTCTAGGTTTTTGTGCAGTCAATATGGAAAATCTTAATTCCATCAAGAGTACAAATTTTTCTTTGTTTATTGTCTAATAATAGACTTTTAACTGAGGAATAATCTAGCTAAAAGGAGGAATGTGGATGATCCAACCTGCTTGTTTTGTTCAAAGATGGAATGTGACTACTCATTTATGTTAGTTAGCTTGGGGCATGACTTTGATTATATTGCACGCCTTTGGATTGTTAACAAGAAAAAAAACATGCAATAACAAACTGTCCGGCGATGCTTTGATGTTATGCAAACTGCGGAATTAATTTTGCTCTCAAGGAGCAACTTGGTTAGGGGAAAAGAGCATGATGCTTGGATTATTGAAGATGGCTCACGATATTAAGCTAGTGATTCCGGAGCTATTGTAGTTCATAGCAGAGCTAGAAAGCAAAGGCTACCATTCTGAGAGACGATGGAACACATCGATCAGATCTAGCCGTTTAGAGCATTTCAGCAGTCCCCAAATACCTTCAACCTCCTATTGCCTCGTAAAGTTATTATATTGAGGGTAACTATGTTTTTTTCTCTCCAACAACCAATAATTATGTCAGTCTCTTCTCAAATAGGGGGTAGAGGTGGGGTGTACATCTCCACCAAAAACATGTAGTTCACCTCAATCATCGCTTCTCAACCATCTTCTCACCACAAGCAAAGCTCTCACAAGCAACCTCGGATGCCTCCGTCCTCGGGCTTACTTTATTATTTCTCTCCTACCTTATCTTCTCATCTCACTTTTCCACCACCACCCACCCTCACTATACGACGTCGCTGATGGCCAAGGCATGCACACCGTCGTTCGCCATTGCTGAGTGGTTTCTTTGGCTTCCCGCATGACGAGCTGTGGCTGCCTTCCGCAGCTGGTGTGGCTAAGTGAGCTCCGCTCCACCCCCACCCATGGTCATATGCACTGGAGATCCACTCAATGCACCCCGACTGAGCTCGTCACCGGCGATGGCTTCCACACTGGCCGGTTCGACCACCACGAGGTTCGTGCCACGGCTCCTAGACCCGTGGCCGCATCGTGCGTGTGTGGCGCTCCTGCTCCTGCCGCCACCGTCTCTGCTCACCTGGTGGCACTCCCGCTCCTGCCACCGAGTTCTCCATGCGACCATGCCGATGCAGCATGGTCCACGAGGACTGCTTCGGCGCGGTGTTCTCCACCGCACCTAGCTGCCCGCCTGCCGCCATCCTCTCTCTCCACTACACTCGAGCGCCGCTTGCTAGCTCCCGTAATTTCCCACCAGGTAGGCCGTGGACACCGACGATATCGTGTTTCAAATGTTTCAGATGTATGTTTTCAAGTGCTTCATTTGGATGTTGCGTATGTTGCAATGGATATATACGCATGTTGCAAGCATATGTTTCATGTTATAAGCATATGTTTCAGGTATTTCAAACGTATGTTTCAGGTATTTCAAACGTATGTTTCAGGTGTTTCATCTGTATGTTGCAGAAATAGATCTGGAATGCTGCATAACATGCATGTTGCAATCGTATGTTTTCACTGGATGTTGCATATACTTGCAATGGTTTTACAAGTGTTTTAGATGTATGTTTTAGGTGTTTCAGCTGTTTCGGACGTTTGTTGCAAGTGTTTTATCTGAATGTTGCAAAAGTAGAATAGTGTTGTATATGTTGCAATATGACTCACCTACCGCTAGAAAACCACCTTGTGTCACCCCACAGGTAGGCGCGTGGATTCTTGTGTGCACAAAACAAAGCAGGCTTGGGCAAGCCCTACATACACGCAAGAAGTGTGAAAACCAGAGCGGCATTAGTGGCGCAAGAAATGGAGTAGCACAGGGCAGTCTTCGCCTTTGCAAGCAAATCCCCACATATGCACAGGCTAGGACTGGGAGCAGTGTCCGGATGCATCCTATGGCCAGACATCTAGGCACTAGCTGCCCCCTAAATGTAGACTTTCCCAGCAGCCGTCAAAATAATATTGGGCTAACCCAATAGCCACTACTGAAGATAGAATATTGAGTAAACGGTGAAGATGCTCTTAGAATGATTGAACAAGGCGTCGACGGTTTCCTGAAACTAGGTGATAGATACCTCTAATACATGCTGACAATGACCCAACTACTGTCATTAATTAGTCGGGACCCCTCAATATTACACGTGAAAAGCATCACTTGATATGATGATACCTTTGCTATACAAAACCCAAGCTGTAGCTGTCTGGCTCTTGGCTACGCTTGCTATACATTTCCAATAGCAAAATTTACAACATATTATTATTTACAGCTTGGCCTTACAAAACCTACCAAATGCATCTACCGTGCAACCTATTGTGCATTCAAACGAGAACCTTTAAGTCCTCGAAAAAGAATGCACATCCTTATTTGTCAGATCCAACAGGCCACCAAAAGTTAATGGACTTAAAAATACAGTTTGAAAGTTGATGGACCTGAATGACACACCACCAAAAGTTAATGGACCTACGGTGCATTTAACTCTTAGATGAATACTAGGTGTACATGGGTATACTGTTACTGTATTGTATACCCAAATATGCATATGCTAGGTACGCGTTCACCCCTGAATCCGATTCTGGGGGCCAAATTTGATCGAGACGAAGGGAACTCGTCGATTCCAACAATATTCAGTTCGACCAGAAATCGGGGCGCTTACAAGGTGTTGTTACCCATATATGCATATATACTAGGTTCGCCCCTGAATCCGATTCTGGACTCGGGACCAAATCCGATGGAGTTGCCTTCCGGGGGGAAAAAAACGATCGAGACGGAGGGTGGTCGATTCCGACAAGGTTCACTTCGACCACGATCAGGAATCGGATCAGCGCTTACGGGGAAATACTTCCTATATTAAAAGGGACGGTACCCTTCGTATACGCTCATTCTTTGTTGCACGATCGCCGGCCCTCGCTCTCTCGCAATCACGCACGGCATGGCCATGGCTTCCCAGCCGAAGCAGATGTTCGGCGAGCCCATCTCTCTGGTTGGCCCGACGCCCGCCGACCTCGAGGCCACGGCGCAGCTGGAGAAGCTCCTGCGCGAAGCGGGAATGTACGAGAGCCCCGAGGAGTCGGCGGTCCGCGCCGAGGTGCTGCGCGACCTCCAGGGCATCGTCGACCGCTGGGTGAAGCAGCTCACGCTCAAGCATGGGTACCCCAACGCCATGGTCGACGAGGCCACCGCCCTGCTGCTCCCCTTCGGATCCTACCGCCTCGGCGTCCACGGCGGCGGCTCCGACATCGACGCGCTCGTCGTCGGGCCCTCCTTCGTGGACCGCGACCAAGACTTCTTCGGCGTGCTGACCGGCGCGCTGGCCGAGACGGAGGCGGTGACGGACCTGCAGCCCGTGCCCGGCGCGCACGTCCCCGTCATGAAGATGAGGTTCCGTGGCGTGCAGGTGGACCTCGTCTATGCCAGCGTCAACTTCCCCGTGGTGCCCCGGAACCTGGATCTGAGCGACCGCTCCGTGCTCCGCTGCCTGGACCACGTCACCGCGCGCAGCATGAACGGCGTGCGCGTGGCCGACGAGATC
This sequence comes from Saccharum hybrid cultivar R570, assembly GCA_038087645.1. Classification (NCBI taxonomy): domain Eukaryota; kingdom Viridiplantae; phylum Streptophyta; class Magnoliopsida; order Poales; family Poaceae; genus Saccharum; species Saccharum hybrid cultivar. The sequence continues at coordinate 15,895,985 of JAQSUU010000563.1, forward strand.
CTGCGGCTGGTCCCCGACGCCGCCGCGTTCCGCACGACGCTGCGGTGCGTGAAGCTGTGGGCCAAGGCGCGGGGCGTCTACTCCAACGTGTCCGGCTTCCTCGGCGGCGTGGCCTGGGCCATCCTGGTGGCGCGCGTGTGCCAGCTCTACCCCAACGCCGCGCCCAGCATGCTGGTCTCGCGCTTCTTCAAGGTGCTCAGCCAGTGGAGGTGGCCCACCCCGGTGATGCTCTGCGACATCGAGCACGACGCCGAGCTCGGCCTCCCCGTCTGGGACGGGCGGAGGAACCCGCGCGACCGGACCCAGCTCATGCCCGTCATCACGCCGGCGTACCCGTGCATGAACTGCACCTACAACGTCTCGCAGGCCACGCAGCGGATCATCAAGGAGCAGATCCAGGCCGGCCACGTCGCGTGCCAGGAGATCGCCGCCGGCGGCGGTCGCTGCTGGGGCGCGCTGTTCCAGCCGTTCCCGTTCTTCAGGACGCACAAGAGCTATCTGCAGGTGGACGCGACGGTGGCGGGCGGCGAAGAAGAGCTCCGGGAGTGGAAGGGGTGGGTGGAGTCGCGGCTGCGGCAGCTGGTGGCCAAGGTCGAGAGGGACACCTTCGGCGAGCTGCTATGCCATCAGAACCCACGCGCCTACGACGCCGAGCCACACGGCTTGCGGTGCGCGTCGTCCTTCTTCGTGGGCTTGTCGAAGCCACAGCAGCAGCAGCAGAAGCCGTCCCCGCCGCAAGGGCAGCAGCCGCAGTTTGACCTCCGTGCGACGGCGGACGAGTTCCTGCAGGACGTCTACACATACAGGTTCTGGAGGCCCGGCTTGGAGTTGGTCGTCAAGCACGTCCGGCGGAAGGACCTGCCGTCGTACGTGATGCAGAAGATTCGTGGTCCGAATATCCATGAGCTTAAGAGGAAGCGCGCCGACGACGATTCTTCACCTTCGTCGCAGCCATTGTGTTCGTCGTCCTCCGCCTCCTCTGGTGACGATGACTCCGTCCGAAGACCGAGCAGCAGGGCAAGGCTGCATCCAACATAGGCAATGTTCCCAGCTGATACAAGATCATCAATCCAAGGCAAGGTCGAGGAGTCGAGGCCTTAGTCTCAGGGAGATCGATCGGCGGTGGATATGCAGGCGACTGATAGTCTTCAGGGTAACTTCAAGTAGAGACAATGTTCCAATGAGAGTGAGGGCGGCAGAAAGACACGACGATGCATGATTACAAATTGATGAGGATTAAAGGAAGCGCGATGCTTGGAGTAGGACTGTAGTAGGAATCACTAGTTGTCGCAAGATATTACTAATGATGTAAAATTCTTGTATTATCGGGGTAAGCCCCCCCGAATTGTGTTATTACTTAATAAAGATATTACTAATGATTTTGTCAAATCTTATTAACGATTGTTGTTTTCAATTTATGCATCGTTTTTGCAACAAACTACTTTAACAAACCTAAATTGTGTTATTAACGATTGTTGTTTTCAAATCTTATTAACGATTGTAGTAGAAAGATTAAATTTGATTTGCAAACTAACCAGCCTTTAGGTTGGACCGGCCTTATGAGACATTGCAGTATCCAAGGGACACCGGAGGCAAAGAGGAAGACGACGACGGTCGAAGAACACTTTAAACGTGGCAAGATAGAAAGAGCATTATGACGGCTAAACTAGAAAGCAACTTGCAAGGGGGCAAAAAACTGTATTCTAGATCTAAGCTCTAGGAGGATCGCCACTCCTCTTCGTCGTCAACGAGAATGCCGGAGACGGAGGAGGACCAAGGGGGGTGGCGGTGGCTAGGGAAATACTCAGCTCTCATCTCCGATTTACAAAATCAAAGCATGGATCCATCTTCATTGGCTAGCTTCAGAAGCCAGAACACCACTGCTGATGCTCTCTAAGTTATTCAATTGTAACAGGTTGCCAATTTACCACGGCCAGCTAGCTAAAGGATGAGTAGGTTACGAGATCTCCTGGTACACTTGTGCTTATCGAGTCGCTTCAACCAGCCACACGACAGAATATACAGAGACAAGCAGGGCTTGCAAGGGCAGTCCACCTCTTATCATTTACATCTACTTGCTAATGGTAAAGGGTCCCAGCTTGGACAGATCCGGAACCCAGCATGACAGTTCTGATGATCCTGTCACGAACATCAAGGATCCTGGAGCCCACCTTACCAGTGGCGGTTCGTTATCTGTGCTTCCCCAGCGTGCGACCTGCATGTCCAAGTATTACCATATATAAGTAAAACAGATATACATATAAGTAATTTCAATATCAACATGACATATTCTTCTGCACCTTTCCACTTCTAACATTCCAAGCATAAACACTACCATCACCAGAGCCTGCAAGACAAGATCATAATGCATTGCTAAGTAGAACAGAAGATGGCAATGATTGCAAAGCACGCTAAGGAATGGTTTCTAACCAGATATGATATGGTTGCCATCAGGACTGAAGGATGCCTCCAGTGTTGAATTGGTTACCACTGGCTTCACATTGTATGATGCAATCTAAAAGAAAAAGGAATCATAAGAGCCATGTTTTACTAGTCTTAGTATGCAGGATATAAAGTACAGTAGGTTGTATGCTTACACTATTGCCATGGAATGAATCTAGCACATGAACACGTCCAGCTTTAGTGGTTAATAGAATCCGCCTGCCATCACTACTGAACTTTATGACATGGGCGTCTGAATCATTATTACCAACAGAGAAGATCTCAAAAGGCCCCTATGAACGTAACAAGTTAGAAGGGTTGAACACTAATGGCCAAACCACACATTCAATCACAATACCTTTTCAAATTTTCGAGCATCAAACATCCTTATGTGACCACCATAGGCAACTGCAAATACCATGCCCTGATCATCATATGAAACTGCAGGCCTCCCTTGCACATGCAGTAAGCCCTGAAAAATCCATGAGATGATTTTGCCAAGACCAGCAATATATAGTAATTCAACTGCAATGCCAACACATGTTCAATACTCCCTCTTGATCCAAAATGTAAGTTGCTTGACACTGACATGATCTCCAACTTTGACTAGAAATTACTACAAAAAATTGTTTATTTTATATAGTGTGTTATTATTTAGATATTTTCATGATAATAAATCCAGTAACATCAGCCTTATGTTGTCACTCTGCAAACATTTATATATATTTATGGTCAAACCTGAAACGGTTTAAGCAGCAAAAACCCTAAAGCGAGTTATATTCTGGATTGGATGGAGAATGTTACAGATTTCTGACAAACAAAATGACCATGCCCAAGATTCTAATTTTAGAAGAATGTCTGGAATCCAACATCCACCATCCCATGAGTAACACAAAGACAGAAGTAGGTAACAACAAGGGTTTTAATGATTCAGTTGCAACAGTTACATGTTTGGTTCCAAGTGATTTGAGGAGTTTCAACAGGGAACAAGAGGACAAATCCAAAATAGCTTTCCTCAGCTAAAACTGCAGTTCGTTTAGTTAGCATAAATAGGTAGTGAAGCAGAATCTGACGTTTAACACGTGTCACACAGGATCATTAGTTTTACCTGTGATTTTTCAGCTCGTTGATCCCATAAGAGAACAGTACGGTCAAGTGAACCAGAGAGAAAGTTTTCTTTCTCAGAGCAAAATGAGATGCAGACAACCCTGGAGAAACAAAGCATATTAGCATCCTCCACCGGCATTAGCATGACCAAAAATGTTAACTACTCCCTCCTTTCCAAATTTCAGTTCACTTTGGCTTTTGTCGTAAGTCAAACTTCTTTAATTTTGACCAATTTTTAGAAAAGTATATTGCACTATCAAGACATTTAACTTGTGCATTTTCCCATAAACTTGGTCAAAGTTCGACAAGTTTGACATAGGAAAAAGCTAAAGTGACCAATAATTTGGAACATAGGGAGTACGACTTATTTTAAGATAGTGTGGCATACCTGTCAAGGTGACCTTTAAAATATCTAAGAAACCGGTTATCATTCAGTGAGAGTAGACGCAGAGATTCTGCATTATTACTTATTTTCAGTACATGAAATAAACCATTTTCAAATTAACATAAAAGAGGACTTACCATCCCAGCCATTTTTTGATGAATATAAGACAATAGTTGGGTTATCAGTGAAGCACACTAGTTCGACCCCATATTTTTTGCTATTAATAGTCTTCAAACATCTGAAAATTTAAATGAGTGAGAAATCAATACATATCACAAAGAAAGAAATGGTTTAGAGGAAAAATAAATCACTACAAAAGGTACTGAACCATTTCCATAAACTAAATCTTGTTGTGTGCAATACCAAAGTCGAACATGAGTTTGAAATATTAGACACTAAAATAAACTAATAAACATACACGGGAATTTGTATCAGGGCAGTATTATTGTTAGGAACTGGAAAATGAAGAGTAAATTCTACAGAACATCAGTGAACCTAGCAAACTACTAGAATGTAACAAATTGCTTCTTTTACGACCAAAAAAGAACCAACTAGTGACCCTATTTACTTATAGAATAAATACTTCCGAAGACAGAGTAATGATTTGCACTCACACTGCATTTTGAGTGTCGTATAGGCGGATTGATTCATCATCGCTAGCTGTCACGAGATAGTTGGTAGCCTTGCTGTGAAAATCCATAGAACTAATTCTGCCATTCTGAAGTAGAATTATTATATACCAAAAGAATCGAATGAGTATAGTCGTAGTATGTCAATGTATATTGAGCAGTTCCCTAAATAGAGATGTGCATTTCAAAAGGAATGGGCACAAAAAATATAAGTCAAACAGACTATCATGTCATAGAGCACGCCATGAAACCTTTTTAATGTTTTCTTTCAACTGGGTATGCCACATTACAACATATTGATAGTTACATGCTCCAGTTTGAAACCTCAGTGCTATTAGCCTATTACGTGCCAAGCTTATTGAAAATTTAATAAAGAGGGCACTTCATTCAATATATCTTGCATCATGTATATAAATAGTTGTATCATTGCAAGTACCGCTAACGAATATGAACTCCAATCCCACCAGGCCACAACATATGGCAACACTGTAACACGATTAATACTAATGGCTAGGCCACAACATATGGCAACATTGTAACACAATTAATACTAATGGCTAAACCTGTTAGGCAGTATATAGGGTCCAATGCACCGTCCTAGCCCTTGCATTCACATTCTTCTTACAGCAATCTTAACTAAACTCTATACATTTTCAAGAAAGCTAACGCCCTGTTCGCTTATGCTGAAATTTGGCTTATACTGATGTTTATGCTGAAATGTTGTCAGAGGAAAACACTGTTCCATGGCTAAAAAGTACCTCAAGCGAACAGGGCGTAAGTAAATATCAATTATCTCTTCCTAAAAAAATAACTTTTTAGACCCAGGGGTGCAGAACAGTTTTAATTCCAGTGTGTGATTTGGGTAAAGAACAGAGGCTATCATACCCTTGGAAGGTCAGCCCTATCTTCATGCTCTTAAGCACCTCATTGGTGATCTCTATGCTCACACCCTAGGTGGACTTGTCATGGCAACAAATCAATCCCCCAACCCCAAAAAAGAGAAGTTGTGCCCGCACCTTAATCAATCGGTTACCAAGGATATGGCCTTGAGCGCCAAAAAAGAACCTAATCAAACCATGGATGGATGGATTCAGGTTGGTAGCAGTGTAGAGAACAGAATGGGAATCTGGGAACAACTGGACCCATCCAAGCAAAGGAAGGAATTCTCACCAACAGAAGGAATGAACCAATTGAGATCGGAATGGATGGATTCAGATTGGTCGCTGCAAGCGAATCCGCAATAAATTGAGTGGGAACTTAACACTAAGAAGAACGAAATCCATCCAAGCAAAAAAAGGTATGCTCACCAGCAGAAGGAACCAGCCAATCAAGGTTTCAGGATGGATGGATCTCTGCTTCACTAGGCTGAACGAGGAGTGGCAGGAAGACAGGGGAGGGGCCAGCAGACATCTGCTTGGCTGCACCACCATAGGACTCTTGGGGGCTATTTGGTCTGGATCCCTATGAGCCTTACCATGGCTAGCATTTTGATTGTTGCCAAAATTGGTGTGTGCAATACCAATGTATATTTGTCCACCAGTTCATTTCCAAATGGAAATCATTTGCATGCTGAAATGTTGGCTGCATAAGTGACCATGGAACTGATGCAATGGTGCCACCAAATTGGTTGCATTAAATGCTGAGTTTTTGTATTAGCTAGCTTCAATAGATCACATATTCACAAACCGTGAATCCTATGTGCGATCCATTTGCACTACTGCCTTCCCAACTATGAAATCTACAAAAAGAAAGGATTCCTCCTTGCTATATTCTAGAATCTAGACTTCTAATAAGAAACAATAAATGAAATTTGAATCAATGATACATTCAGGAAACAGGTGCTTCAGCCTTAGAAAACAGGGAAGGTGTGGAAGTGTGGGTGTGTGTGTGTTTGGGTCTATGTATGGCTCCTTTTCTTCTACTAATACAATGATACGTAGTCCTCCTGCGTGTTCGAGGAAAAAAAATTGATTCCACATGCCAAAATCACAAATGCAACAAGTTTTGGCATCACTGCAGTCCAAACACGCCACTCTTTTGTCCAAGTTTCGCATCGCTGGCATTTTGGCATCATCAAATTTCGGTAAGGTTGACACGTGTAATGAACAAAGAAGTCTTCGGTTTATGGCGATATTGCTAGGTTTCAAAGAAAAAATCAACAGGAACTGGAAAAGGTGGGTAAAGTCGCTAATTATTTGGGAGCTGGGGGCAACGAAGTGAGATTTATGTTTTCTGTTGGTTCAACCCTTAAAGCACCTTATCAAAAAAACACGTAAAGCTGCATTATGTCCTAACCTGGGGAAATTAATTATTTACACATGTTAAAAAAGTTCCATGCTCAAATGCCATTTTCAACAATTGCATCAATTTCGTTAGCACTGAAGATAGGAGGTTCCTTATTCCCACGCTACTTTCACCACCTATTAGGCAGCAGCAATGTCATGTTTGTCCCATCATGGACCATGGAAGCATATATGAATTGGAGTGTAGAAGAGAGGTTGCTTACATAGTCCCGGAAGGCTAGGCCGACCTCCATGCTCTTAAGCATGTCGTCGGTGATCTCCATGCTCACCCTTGGCGGACTCGTCATGGTGGGCAACCCTCCAATATCTTCCGCGACCAAACCTTAATCTGCTACCTGACAGGACATGGGTGCACAATTGCACACCCAATGATTTTTGCGAACTCGCGCCCCTCTAGCACGGGGGCGAGGGCCGAGGGCCGAGGGCCGAGGGCGGGGCAGATCGAGCAGCTCTGCTGCCACAGTGAGGACGGCGCGGCGAGTTCGGAGTTCCGGCCTGGAAGCGTGGTGGCGCGGCGAGCCCCGGTTGCTCCGGCGTGGGGCTTGGTCCAGCCACTCCGTCTCGGTGGCGAGGATGGCGTGGGGGTAGGGTGGAGGTCCGGCGCGGGGGCGTGAGGGCGCGGGGACCGGGGACGATGTCCGCGCGGGCACCTGGGGGACGAGGCCGAAGCGTAGGGTGGTTTCTTGTTTCTGTGAGGAACAGTCGAACGGAGGAAGACGAAGCCGATATTTCTGCGCACGAGCCTGGACCTATTGGGCTACATACTGAGTCAAAAGTGGAAGGCGTACAGCATCTGGCCTTTTATGCAACGCTTCTTCTCCCTTCGCCCATTTAGTTTCGCCGCTGTCCACCAATGGCTCACGCTCGACGCTCGACGCCGATGGCTAGCGCGGGGACTTCACCTCTTCGCCGCTGGGTCACTGCCTTGCTGGGAACGGTGCTGATCGACGAGATTTGTCCCTCTCAGTGTCGCAGCTATTGGCCAGCGACCGCTATCAGGATGGGAACGACGTTCTATAGCAGGGGAAAAAAGGCAAGTAAAACTGATCCATCCTATTTGAATTTGGTTCTTGTGTAATCTTTTGTAGTCCGGCATTGATGATTGATGTTTTGATTCACACTGTTCTTTAATTTTTTTAGAACGTGCATTAGTCAGTGTATCATTAAGAAGACACTGTTCTTTAATTGATACTTTCACCTTTCAATAATGAAAATTCCTTTGCTCGTATGATTGGAACACAAATTATTTTTATATGATTGCTCTATCACACAAATTAGTTAGATAAAGTTCGTTGTAGGTGATTTTTGTTCTGGATTCGCAACTGCGGGGACGATGTCCTGCACGGGCACCTGGGGGCGAGGCCGAAGCATAGGGCGGTGGTGGTGGGGACACCTCGTTGGGAAGGAGTGTTTTCTTTCTTATATATTGAAAAAAGAAAAGAAAAGGATGTTGCGAAAGAGGTTGACATATGGGTCCCCTGAGGAGGGATGGATCCCACAATGATATGATAGTTTTGAAATACACATCCTTCTCTTCCCATACACACACCAAACAAAGAATTAGAAATGACATACATCTCTCCACAAAACACATGGTAAGATGATTCCATCTCAAACAAAAAGGAAGAGATCATCCTATTCCACCTTATTCCTTAATCAAAAACACGTTAAGTCGACATGATCATCTTCATCATTTTGATTGATGGGTTTGTTGTCTTCATAGGTCACGTTTTCGTATCCACAAAAAGTCATCAGTGTCGAAGGGGTTATTATTGGGATCAAGTTAGCTACTATAGCTACCTCTTGTCTTTCTCTTTGTTTCTGGGGATCTTGGCTCGGAGAAATTTTGCAACTCTAGATGGCTACATATATAGCAAAGAAACAACGGATAGTTGGGCTTGGGCGTGGTTGGTTAGTTTGATTCAGTTGGATTCCCTGTACTGATGTGCTATTTCATTGTGCATGCACCGATTCACATTTCAGATTCGATTGCTTGTCCTGTGCTACGATGCCGTATTCTCCAGTGAGGATGCACCGATTCATGAGCTGCCCAGCTCACTCAATGAATCGGTTTGCAAAGGAATTTTGTCCTGTTCGGCTGCGCTGATAAGCCGGCTGAAAAACACTGTTAGCTGATTTGTTATGAGAGAAAAACACTGTTCTAACTGAAAAAACAAGCTGAAAAGTATGGATTATAAACCGGATAAACAGGCCTTTATCTATAAGATATGCACCAAAAGACAGATTTGTAGTCACACAAAGAAAAGTCCTTCATAACTTATACAACAGTCCTATATCTTATCGAGTTCTTATACAACAAGCATATATAAGTTTTATTTTCACTCGAGCTCATATAAAAAAAAAGGGTTATGTTTTTTTAAAGTACCACGGAGACAGGGATACTCTTGCTGTTTGAAAGGGCGAGTCTCGCTATTTCAGTAAATAAAAAATTAAAAAAGAATCGTTATTCTTGGTCTCGGGCCCAGTGGACAGACAGATCGCCTGGCTTGTCCTGGTCGTTGGGCTTCCCTCGCCCGTGATCCGTTTGACGTGATGTCGCAATGGGCTTGGGCCACTTTACGGTAGTTTGATTAGTCGTTGGGCCGACATGACTGTTTCCTAATCATCGTAGATTCGATTTAAATCGACACTATATATTCCTCGCTTCGCCCACCGACGAACAACCTTGCAAACAAAAAGACGAGTAAGTACAGTGTGCATAACTATAAATGTCCATGCAGCCCAAGCCCGTTGGCCCAGCACGAGGCCCTTTTTTTGGCCCGGCTCGGTGACCAGCGGGCCCCCGTTGGCACGACCCGGAGGAGCAGGCCGTGCCTAGGCCTTACAGGGCACATGGGCTGGCACGGCACGACCCGCTCCTCAACGGTAGGCCTGGTGGCGGCCCAGCCAGCCAGCCTGCCAACGGCTCCTTCTGCCACTCAGACAACCCAACCCACCGCCCCCCTCCGGTCGTATATAATGGCAGCGGCTCCCCCCACCGCACTACCCTAACCCTAATCCCCATTTCCATCCCGCCGCATTGCGTTGCTCTCTGGCTCTATGGTCTCTGCTCTCTCTCGCCAGATGCCCGCCGCATCCACCACCACTAGTCCACCACTCCATCAGTGACCACCACGGCACCACCACCACTCCACCAGTGGTGAATCGAAGCTCTCATCGCCGTCCCTGACTCCTGTGATCTTGATCCACCTGCCACCCTGTCTCCTCCCTTCTCCCTGTCTCTCCTCTCGTCCTCCCCGACTATGTGAGTTCATGTTCCCGTCCAGTCTCTCCGCCACTCACCGTCGTTTCTAATCAGTGTCTGTCTGTCCTCTGGGTGGCCCTCCCTCGTCATCTCCGACGCCGAGCTCCGGTTGCGCAGGTGTGCACACGACTCCATGAACCCTAACCCTAACCCTAAATCTGTGCGACTGTCCCTTTGCTTCTCTTTCTCACTCTCTTGTATCCTCTGCATAGGTCGGTTGTCGATGCCGCGTCTTCCTCCTCTGGCACATATATGGCTAGGCGGCCGCGCGCACCTTTGAGGAACAGTGCTAGAGATGAGCCGTCTGTGGTCGAGGTCGCCATGGGAGAGAAGGATGATGACAATGTTGTCTATCCACTCACCGGCAACGATGACCTCAGAGCGGCAAGGCTAGTCCCCGAGGACGATGATGACATCCATGAGGACGCTGCTGCGTTGCTCGGTATCGATGTCGGTAGCGGCTCTGCTCCGATCGATCTCGACGCCGGCGACAGTGGTGGAGGGGCCGCGACGGCAATAGGGACGCCGGTCGGCTCCACCAGCACATATGGTACCTCATCTGTTGGTAAGCGTAAATCTAGTGTGTGGGTTGATTTTGAAGAGATCTGTGAGACTATGAATGGTAACTCAGTTCGAATTGCTGCTATCTGTAGAATATGAAAGAGTAGATTGTCTGCTAGATCTGTTGTTGGCACTGGTCATTTGATTAGGCACTAGAAATTTTGTAGGAAAAAGACTAATCACGCTGCTAGGGTCTAGTCTAGGCTTGCTTTGAATCCTGATGGTTTGCATAACTGGGTGTATGATCCTGCTGTTGCTCGAACTGAGTTGTGTTGGTTGATTTCTAGGTTGACTTTCCATTAGGCATAGGTGAGACACAGGCCTGGGAGGACTACATTGCTCGTGCTCATAACCCTAGGTTTGTCAAGGTTTCCACTAGAGATCTTGGTAAACTGATTACTGAACGTCGTGATGTGCTTAAGAATTTTGTGTTGCCTGCTGCTTCTTCTGTTGCTTTAATTTCAGACATTTGGTCTGGTAATGCTAAGGAATACTATATTAGTGTTGTTGCTCATTACGTGAATGCTAATTGGGAGTTAAAAAAAGAGTTATTGGTTTTAGGCTGATTGATGTTAAATATTTTGGTGAAAATATTGCTGAAAGAATTACTGGTGTTGTTGAGGAGTTTTGTCTGATTGACAAGATATTCTCTGTCACTTTAGACAATGCTTTTTCGACGAAATCTGGTCGGCAGTCTACCGAGGGGTATGCCCAAGGTAGTGATTTATCGGTAGACAGGTGCGCAAGCTACGAACTAGATGGTGACGTAAGACACAACAATATTTTTATCCAGGTTCGGCCGCCGTGAGGGCGTAATACCTACGTCTTGCGTCTGATTTATATTGTTGTGTATGATTAGATGTCTTTTGAGGGGGTCCCCTACCCGCCTTATATAGTCCGGGGGACAGGATTACAAATCTGAAAACTAATCCTACTCGGTTACAATTGTCATAGCTGGCCAGATAAGGATTCCTATTCTAACCGACCAGGATCTTACTTGATCTCTAGGTTTGCTTTTCTTCCTTGCGTGGAACGCCGAGCAGATCGACTGGGCCACACGTCATCTTCTGGTGGGCCGGACCCTCTGGTCTGGGCCAGCCCATGTCTAGCCGTAAGGGTATAGGGGTTAATACCCCCACAGGTAGTCCCCGAGCACTATGCATTGTGAAGCGACACGCCGTCTTGACCTTCTCCAAACAGTAAGACTTGAGTCTTTGACGTCTCCAACCAGTCAAAACACTATCCGAGCAGCTATTGCAGGCTTCCGACCAGCTTACAATACAACCGACCACTATTGTTGCCAAAGAAGTAGGTTGTCCGAAGAATGTACAGTGCTCAGAGAAAAAAGAAAAAGATTTCCTTCTATGTGAAGTGTGCCTACTTGTATTTCTGAAAAGAAATGTAAGCAGGGTAAACAAAACATAGGGGTCGAAAAATAAACACATTCACCGCTAGGTGAAGTGTGCCCACTTAGTCCCCGAGCCTGATAATAGGTGACGTAGGCACGTGGTGCAGGATCTAAAATGAAAACTCCATGGAAACTTGATACTGAGATGCACCCGACAAGTGCATCGTACCAATGTAGTCCCCGAGCTTGCTGGAAGGCGAAAGATGAGACATGTAGCAAGGTTTAAAAAGTAATGATCCCTCAACTGTATGTGAGTCCAATTTCACATGTAGCCGAGGAAATCAGTCGTCGAGCTATGGTCAGAGAGTGGTCGAAGCAGTCCCCGAGCACATCATGAGGTATGGATGACGAGTCCCCAAGCAAGAGACGCGTTCGACGAGTCCCTGAGCGTGTTCGGGGAGTATAACGTGCTCGGTGGTCTGTGCATAAGTAGACCAGTCCCCGTGTACCTCTTCCTGTATTCCCATCTGATACGGAGTATACAATTGATATTTTTCTTCCTTCTTTGCTCTGACATGTTGTCACAAAAAGTTGACTGATGTGACGTTATTGTCATACTCGTCTGCCTTGTTAGTGTCACAATGGGCCATTCGTCGAGCGTAGCATGCCAGTGTGGGCCCGCTTGCAGGGGAAACAAGGGGCGCATTTACTGGCACAGTAACCGAAAAAAAGTAGAAACCAAAGGGATCGTGCCACGTTTATTGCACACATATCCCAAGAATCTTGGGGAGATGGGACGGCACAGTCAATGAGATAAATAGTCGAATCGCGGCTACTCCCATTTACGCCCAACAATCTCATTTGCCATCCAGCCGCCTGCATCCCCCAACCCGCCTGCCCTAGTCTGACTCCGCCGCCACCATTAGCACACCTCGCCACAGTTAGGAGCAACACGCTCTCTGTACACCATCAAAGCCAGAGCAAGGAGGCGAGAGAGGTAGAAGATGGTCAAGACGGAGGCGATGAAAAGAGCCGAAATGATGAGGAAAGAATGGTGGAAGTCAAAATCCACCGAAGCGATCATCAACGACCTTGTCGAATTGGGCGTGCTTCACTACCGGGAGCTTGCAGGATGGCGGCCAGCAGACGGCGACAGCTACCCCAATCCCTAGCCTGGTGAGATAGTCGTCTTCGAAGATTTCTTCAAGCGAGGTTTTGGGGTTTCTGTCCATCCGTTTCTTCAAGGTCTCTGCGTGTATTACGAGATAGGAATCTGCAATCTGCATCCCAACTCGATCTTCCTTGTTTCTGTTTTCATCCATCTTTGTGAGGCGTATGGGGGAATCCAACCCCATTTCGACCTCTTTAGATATCTGTTCTGCTTGAGGAAGAAAGGGTCCCAAGGCGGCTCCAAAATCACGGGCGGAGTGTACCTGACACTCCGGGACGGGATGAAACAAGAATACCTCAACTGTCCTTGGAACACATCTCTCACTGATTGGTACAAGAAATGGTTCTACATCCGCGAAGAGCCTGACAGCACCACGCTGTGCGACGTCGGGTACATTCCAGAGAAGAGGGTAGCCTGGAACGAGCGACCAGAGTTGACTGGGCAAGTGGAGGAGCTGATGGCGCTACTCCCGTGGAATCGGCTTGATGGACTGGCTATAGCTGGGAATTTCCTCAGCCGTCGGGTGCAACCATGCCAGAGGAGGGTGCACGCCGAGTACGAGTACCAAGGCTCAGCCGACCAGACGAGGATGCGATCGGAGGATCTGGACCACGATGAAATCGTACGCCGGATTAGGGAGTTATTCAATCTGGCGGACCAAAGCTACTCTCGCCCGAGCAAGATCCAGCGCGCATATAAGCTTATCTGACCAGCCCCGAGGGTAAACAATCTAACATTTTTGCACCAAAAAATATTGCCAACCACCGTAAAGTTAAAAATGTCTGATTGTTCTTGTCTTTGCATGCATAACAGGTGCACGACGTGGAGAGGCACAACCTGTACGTGTCGTTGGTGCCTGGAGTGGAGCAACCGCAGAGCGTGGAGCCTCCCCCACTGAATGTGCATCGGTGCTACATGGACGTCGAGGACGACCACGAAGCCAGGGCCCGAGCAGAAACCGGGAAAAGTTCAGTCGCCGCCGACCAGTCAAAGAAGAGGGCCGGAAGCCCTCAGGCAGACAAGGCCCCAGAAGGCTCGACCAGGAAGCGCCGTCGCATGGTGCGAGACTGGTCGGAGGACGAGGATGCAAGTGCCTACATGCTCAACCCTCGGAAGAGGAGGAGTAAGCAGACAACACAAGGGGGATCGACCCCACCGGCAAAGGGATCGCAGGAGGGCCACACACCGCCAGCGGGGCCAACACCCGGCTTGAGGACAGCTGAAGAGCAAGCCAGGCCGCCACCACAGGATGGAAGCCAGGGTTCCTCCGCCCAGCACACAAGCCAGGGGAAGCCACGGCGTCGTGCCTTCACAACCATCCACCGGAGCTCGGATCTGTAAATTCCTGAAAACTCATTCAAAACTGCATCAATAGTAGGAGCGAGCGTACAAGTAGTAAAGGTAACTGTTCTGATGTCACATCCTAGCTCGGCATCAACGGAGAGGCCCGAGCAGCTGGGCACCGCTATGGCAACCGCGTCGGCCACCAGGGAGGCGCCGGAGCAGGTGGCGCCCGAGCAAAGCCTTCCGAGGACACCGGGTGAAAAGCAAGTCCCCGAGACCAATCAGAACGTGCCTGAGCAGACCACGGCCACCACGTGTTCGACGCAAGTGAAAGTCCCTAGTTTGGTTTTGGCTAATTGATGAAACCTAGGACTAACCTTTGTATCTAAGTGGATGATTTAGATAAAGGTGGTCGTTGAATATGAGACATGACATTGACTCATGTGACCAAGATGGTGAAGACCAAGATGAAGCTTGACTCGATGGACCGGTTGTGAAGGTGAAGGGCAAGTCAAGGCTTCGAAGCAAAGGACCATGCGATGGTGAAGCTTGAGCAAGACTTGGCGCCGACGGACCGATACAACGGTAAAGAGCAACTAAAGTCAAGGTCGATGGATCGAGACGGTCATGTGATGATATGAAGTGGATCATATCATTTGGAGAAACAAAATGGGCTCAAGGCAAAGGTATAACCATAGGGCCATTTTGTTTTACACTCAAGACACCATAGAGGGTGTGAGTGGTTTAGGATCGATAGCCGAACTATTAAGAGGGGAAATCTTATCGGTTATTCGACGCATGGGTGCCACTAGGTGAATTCATGAAGTGCATTGCATGTAGGGCCTAGTGAGCTAACTGGAAAACCTTTGAAAATGATTGAGAAAAAGCTAACACACAAGCACATGGAGATGAACACTTGATGGTGTTGGCACATTTGCAAAGGTGGCGTTGGTCGCGCTGTGGTTTGCGGGTAGAGAGGGGTTTGGTTCCTTTCTCTCTCCCGCCGAGCGTGCGAGCGCGGGATTCAGGCGATTTCGGGGAAATGAAATGCCTATTTTCCATTGCGCCAGAAGTCGGAAAAGAAACGGAGGCGAACGCGGTCACAGAGCTGCACCGGACGCTGCACCGGACGCGGTCACTGTGGACCAGCGCGTCCGGTCAGTGCAGCGCGGGCGTCAGGCGCGCGAGCTAGGGTTTGACACCGGTGCGTCCGGTGACCCACGGGACCGGCGCGTCCGGTCATGCGCCCTGAGGGATCCGAGGACGTCGGACGCGGAGCGCGTCCGGTCACACACCATCGGACGCGTCCGGTGGTCCAGGGAGCTTACTGGACTCCCACCGGACGCGGGTACTGTGGCGTCCGGTGGTTGAGAGGAGCGCGTCCGGTGATGTCTTCGCGCGAGCGGGTACTGTGCGCACTGGCGCGTCCGGTGGTTCGCAACAGCGCGTCCGGTCGCTCGTTTGACCGTTGGCGCGCAGTGACCGTTGGAGGATCTAACGGACGAATTTGAAATCAGTGGACACGTGGACGTCGCAGAGGCACCGGACGCGGTTGAGCGCGTCCGGTCAGTTACCACCGGCGCGTCCGGTGGTCCCGCGAAAATCGTGAGTGGAGTTGTAACGGCTCTATCTGGATGGGATGCTTATAAATACTTGTTGGCCGGCCCTTGGGGAGGTCTCTTGGCATTTCTAACACCCTTGTGCATCCTTTGAGCTAGAACAACTCCTCCCACTCATCTCCCTTGCTTGATTGCAAATCAAAAGTGAGATTGAGTGATCCCAAAGTGCATTGCATAGCTTGAGGGCATCTAGTGGCACTTGTGGGTGGTTTAGCCGGTGGATTTCTTGTTACTCTTGGAGAGTACCGCTCCTAGCCGGCTTGGAGATTGTTGGAGGCGTTGGCAAGAGAAGGTGATTGTTCTTGGCCACCTCCGGTTGATTGTGAGAGGTTCTTGTGCTTTCCTCGGCGGGACGCCAAAAGCAACTCTAGTGGAATCCGCGTGTCATTGAGTTACCTCACTTGAGAGTGGTGTCTTGCGGTGCCTTGCGGGGCGTGCCTTGAGGGGCAAGTGACTTGAGGGTCACACCGGGGAACCATCTAGGTGTTGGTCGACACAACCGGTGACGTAGCTTGTCGGTGCACAAGTGAACACCGGGTGAACAAATATTGTGTCTCTTGTCTCCCGGTGATTGGTCTTCTTTTTGTGTTGTTGTCAATATTGATTGATTGTATATCATCTTGGTGATTGGCAACATCTTCACTTCACCGTCGGTATAACAATCACAATCCCCTCTCTTGCATTTACATTCACTAGTTTATCTTGTGTAGCTCTAGTAGTAGCTTTGCTAGTAGTGTTAGCTTGTTCTCTAGTGTTTCCTTAGTGACTTAGCTCTTGAGTGAACTAGAGATCTTAATCTACTAGACTTGTGGATAGGAGGCTTGCATCACAACCTTTGGCTAAGCAAAACTCGCTTTACGCCGTTTGTTATTCTAACAAGTTTGCTTAGTGGTTCTTGTAGAATTTTTAATAGGCTATTCACCCCCCTCTAGCCATCTAGGACCTTACAAGTGGTATCGGAGCCGTGGTCACCGTTTTAATCAAGGCTTAACATCCTTCGGTGTGAAAAATGGCTCAAATTGTGTTCAATCATGTTGGGGGCAAGCCACCGTTCTTTGATGGTGTTAGTTCTTTTGCTCATTGGAAGAGAAAGATGACAATGTACCTTGGTTCTATTCATGAGAGAGTATTGCAAGTCACCGAAAATGATTTTGCTATCATTGATCCCGATCATCTCACCGATGAAGATAGAGCAAATAGAACATGCAATAGAATGGCTCTCAATACACTTTACAATGGCATTGACACAAAAGTATTTGAGGGCATCAAAGATTTAGATTTGGCAAATGAAGTATGGACAAGGTTGAGTGAAACATATGAGGGCACTAAGGTTGTGAAGAGTGCCAAGCTATATGGGCTCAAGAGTGAGTTTGAGAACTTCAAGAAAAAGGATGATGAAACAATCATTGAAATGTTTCATAGATTGCAAGTGATAGTCAATGATCTCAAGAGCTTAGGGCACAAGACTCAAGATCAAGATTTTTGTCACAAGTTCTTATTGAGCTTACCTAGAAGATTCAAAATGTTGATCATGATGTTGCAAAGAGATGGGCTTGAAGCAATGAAGCCAAATGATTTGCTTGGTGAAGTATTGACCTATGACAAATATGATCAAGATGTTGATGACAAGGAGAAGGTGGAAGATGAGAAGAAAAAGAAGACCGTAGCATTCAAAGCCACCTCCTCCAAGGGCAAAGCTACCATCATTGAAGAAGAAGATGAAGACAACAATGAAGATGGGGAATTTGAAATTGATGATGAGGCACTTGCTCTTGTAGTCAAGAAGATGGGTCACATGTTCGTCAAGAGAAGAGGCTTTAAGAAGAGAAATGACAACTTCAAAAGAAATGAGCAATAAAGAAAGTGCTTCAATTGTGATAGCACCGAGCACCTTCAAGCGGAATGTCCTTATGATAAAAAGAAGAACAAAAAGGACAAGTTTGAGAAGAAGAAGAGAGAGGCCAAGATGACATTCAAGAAAGGCAAAAATGGTGCCTATGTGATCACTTGGGAAAGTGAAGATAATGAAGAAGAAGAAGAAGAATCATCCAACAAGGCTTTTGCTTCCATTGCTATCAACAAGAAGCCATCACTATTTGATTCATCCTCTTCATGCTTCATGGCTAAAGAAGCTAAGGTATTATATGATGAGAGTGATGATGAAAGTGAAATGGAATATGCTCATGATAGTGATAATGATAATGATAATGAAAATGATGATGATGAACCAACTAAAGAACAACTATATGACTTGATGCATCAAACTAGAGACATAGCTATTGCCAAGGACAAAGAGTGTAAGAAACTTTCAATGAAAGTAGCAATACTTGAGAAAGTCCTTAGTGAGCTTAAGACCACTCATGAGAGTCTAGTGGAAGACCATGAGGATCTTGATAAGGCTCATTCCAAGCTTGAAAAAGCTCACTCATTGCTACTTGAGCAACAAGCAAAGAAGGAGGTTGTTGTATCATGTGATATAGGTGTTACATGTGATATAATTGATGAATCCTCTAATAAACCTATCATCATATCAAATGCTAACCCTTCTTGTAGCTCTTCATCCACCACCACTAACTCTACCTCCACTACTAGTGATGGTTTCACTTGTGATGCCTCACTAATGGTTGAGAATGAGACTCTCAAGAGAGAGGTGGATGAGCTCACTCACGCCCTAGGCAAAGCCTATGGTGGTGAGGCCCGCTTGCTTAAGTGCTTGGGTAGCCAAAGGTTCTCTCTTAACAAAGAGGGATTGGGCTACACCCCCAAGAAAGGAAAGTCGGCCTTTGTAACTCCAAAGCCTAGCTTTGTGAAGGGCAATGGTCGGTTTTGCAATAGATGCAAGCAAGTTGGGCACCTAGAGCATAATTGCAATAAAAAGAACCAAAGCAAGAACCTTGTTAATGCTATACCTTTTGATTCTTGCTATGTGCTTACCAAGGGTGTGAAGGGTGTGCAAGCTAAGTTTGTTGGTACACCAATTGTGGGCCCAAAGAAGAAGGCTATTTGGGTACCAAAGAGCTTAGTTACTAACCTACAAGGACCCAAACAAAAGTGGGTACCTAAACTTCATTGATTTGCTTGTAGGTCAATTACAAAGCCGGAGGAAGGCATTGGATTATTGATAGTGGGTGCACTCAACACATGACCGGTACATCAAGAATGTTTAACTCAATCAATGACAATGATAGTGGTGTTGATTCTATCACATTTGGCAATAACAAGAAAGGCAAGGTTATTGGCTTGGGCAAGATTGCAATATCAAATGACATGAGTATCTCCAATGTGTTGCTAGTTGAAAGCTTGGATTTCAATCTTCTATCCGTGGCACAAATATGTGATCTAGGCTACAAATGCATCTTTGGGGTTGATGATGTGGAAGTTATTAGTGTAGATGGTTCAAATGTGGCATTCAAAGGCTTTAGATATGAGAATCTCTACCTAGTTGACTTCAATGCTAGAGAAACTTCTTTGACAACTTGCTTAGTCTCCAAATCAAGCATGGGATGGCTTTGGCATAGAAGGCTTGGTCATGTTGGCATGAAACAATTGAAGAAGCTTACAACTCACAATCTTGTCAATGGTTTGAAAGATGTTGAATTTGAGAAGAATAAGCTTTGTAGTGCATGTCAAGCCGGGAAGCAAGTTGGAAGCTCACATCCAAAGAAGAGTACAATGAGCACATGCAAAGCATTTGAGTTGATGCATATGGATCTATTTGGACCAACAACATATACAAGCATAGGCGGCAACAAGTATGGATTTGTCATAGTGGATGACTTCACAAGATTCACATGGGTATTCTTTCTTAGTGACAAAAGTGAAGTGTTTGACACTTTCAAGACATTTCTCACTAGAGTTCACAATGAGTTTGAGATTAGAATCAAGAAAGTGAGAAGTGACAATGGAAGTGAGTTCAAGAATACAAGAATTGAAGAACTTTGTGATCATTATGGTATTGGACATCAATTCTCGGCCAAGTACACTCCACAATCAAATGGTCTAGTTGAGAGGAAGAATAGAACATTGCTTGATATGGCTAGATCAATGCTCCATGAGTACAATGTGAGTCAATCCTTTTGGGATGAAGCAATCAATACCGCTTGCTACTACATCAATAGACTATATTGTCATCCATTGCTAGAGAAGACCCCATATGAGCTACTTCATAGAAGAAAGCCCAATATTTCATACTTTAGGGTGTTTGGTTGCAAATGCTATATCTTGAAGAAAGGCACTAGATTGGGGAAGTTTGACAAAAGATGTGATGAGGGGTTCCTACTTGGTTATTCAACTACAAGCAAAGCTTATAGAGTTTGGAACAATTCAAGTGGCATTCTAGAAGAAGTCCATGATGTGCAATTTGATGAAACCAATGGGTCACAAGATGAAGAAGAAAATCTAGATGATATTGGTGGAACTCTATTAGTGGAAGCAATGAAGAACATGGACATTGGGGACATTAGAGCAAAGCAAGTAATTGATATTCAAGATGATGATAAAGATCAAGTGCTCAATTCACCATTCAAGCTAGTTAGTGACTCTCAAGTGCAAGATCAAGGTGCTAGTTCTTCTCCTCAAGATACATCAAGTGATCAACCAAGCTCAAGCAATCAAGTGCAAGTACTCCAACCACAACATATTGCAAGAGATCACCCCATTGATAGTGTTATTGGTGATATTAGAAGTAGTGTGCAAACAAGATCAAGATTGGCTATGTTTTGTGAGCATGCATCATTTGTGTCAACCATAGAACCAAAGAAGATAGAAGAAGCTTTGAGGGATGCCGATTGGATCATGGCTATGCAAGAAGAGCTTAACAATTTCACAAGAAATGATGTTTGGGAGTTGGTAGAAAGACCAAATGACTACAATGTGATTGGAACCAAGTGGGTGTTCAAAAACAAGCAAGATCAAGATGGCATTGTAGTAAGAAACAAAGCAAGACTAGTTGCTCAAGGTTACACTCAAGTTGAAGGTCTTGACTATGATGAAACATATGCTCCCGTGGCAAGATTGGAGGCAATAAGGATTCTATTGGCTTATGCTTGTGCACACAACATCAAACTATATCAAATGGATGTGAAAAGTGCATTTCTCAATGGGATTATCAATGAGTTAGTCTTCGTTGAGCAACCGCCCGGATTTGAAGATGACAAGAAACCCAACCATGTGTACAAGTTGAAGAAGGCTTTATATGGCTTAAAGCAAGCACCTAGAGCATGGTATGAGAGGCTAAGGAATTTCCTTCTCTCTAAGGGATTCAAGATGGGCAAGGTTGATACAACTCTATTCACCAAGAAGATTGGAAATGATCTATTTATAGTGCAAATATATGTTGATGACATCATCTTTGGATCAACCAATCAAGCTTATTGTGAAGAATTTGGTGCTATGATGGCCAAAGAATTTGAAATGTCTATGATTGGTGAACTTAGCTACTTCCTTGGTCTCCAAGTCAAGCAATTGAAGAATGGGACATTTGTGAGTCAAGGGAAATACATAAGGGACATGTTGAAGAAGTTTGGAATGCAAGATGCAAAGCCAATTTCAACTCCAATGGGTACAAATGGCAATTTGGATAGTGATCTTGATGGCAATATGGTGAATCAAAAGGAATATCGGTCTTTGATTGGAAGTCTACTCTATGTCACCGCATCAAGGCCGGATGTCATGTTTAGTGTTTGCATGTGTGCTAGATATCAAGCCTCACCTAGAGAGAGTCATCTCACGGCCGCAAAGAGAATATTGAGGTACTTGAAGCAAACAAGAGATGTTGGACTATGGTATCCCAAGGGGTCAAAGTTTGAATTGATTGGATATTCGGACTCCGACTATGGGGGTTGCAAGATCAATAGAAAGAGCACAAGTGGCACATGTCAATTACTTGGAAGATCACTTGTGTCATGGTCCTCAAAGAAACAAAATAGTGTGGCAATCTCTACCGCCGAAGCCGAATATGTGAGTGCGGGGAGTTGTTGTGCACAATTGCTATGGATGAAATCAACTTTGAAGGATTATGGCCTCAACTTCAAGAATGTGCCATTGCTATGTGATAATGAAAGTGCAATCAAGATGATACAAAACCCGGTTCAACATGGAAGAACAAAGCATATTGACATAAGGCATCATTTCATTAGAGATCATCAACAAAAGGGAGATATTGCCGTTGAGAGTGTTGGCACCGATGATCAACTTGCCGATATTCTCACTAAGCCACTTGATGAAAAGAGGTTTTGCAAGCTAAGGAATGAATTGAACATTCTTGATTTCTCAAACATGAGTTGAATGCACCCCACTCACTTTTTGACATGCCTCTCCTTCGACATTGCAAGGTAAAGTTGATTGACATGTCATTCATCCTATCCTAAGGACTTGCTAGAGCATGTAGACATAATAAGTGGTATGCATGAGCATTCATGAAAAATCAAATGAAGTTGATGGATATATGTTACCACTATTGCTTCTTTGATTGTTTTGATCTAGTGGTGGCATATGACATGTTTGTTGAGCTTGCAAACCTAGTGTTGAATCTAGAAGATTTGCTATAAGTGTTTAATTCAACATAGGCAAGATAACCCTTATTAGGAGGTGTGAAGAAGCTTGTCTTTGGTTCAAATCGAATTAAATATCTTTGGCAAGTGTTCTAGGTTGAACCAATTTTGATGAATTTTAACCTACTCCATCAAACATTGTTCTTCTCTCCACAATTTGATCCCATTTTTGGGTAAGTTGTTGACAAAGGGGGAGAGAAAAAGATGATTCAACATGATAAAGGGGAAAATAAAATTTTTGATGCACACAAGTAGGGGGAGCAAGCTCATAAACAAAGTTGTTGCATTTGTTTGTGCATTTTCATATGACTTGCTCATTGCACATGTATTTAAATTCAATATACATGCTTGTGTGGTGCAATGCTAGTATAGAACTTGGATGATGAAATGATCTACTAGTATGCATAGGAATAGTTTTACATGTGGTATCTAGACTTGCCTAAAGTTTTTTTTTACGAGTGGTATAATGTTGATCTCACGGGGTTCTTAAGTTTTGTTGGATGTCTAGTTACTTCGTGATGCTAAGGATGGTGTAAACGGCAACTCCGATTGGTATCACGCTTCAAAGGTCCATTTCTTACACCTTAGCATCATTTTGGTAGAATTACTCTCCCAACATTTCTATCCATGCATATGTGCAAAGCTTTCAATCCAAACTCTATGCACATATGTAGGGGGAGCTAATGCTACCAAAACCGAGCTTGTGATAATTGTCCAAACTTTACTTATGAGCAAAATGATTGGACAAGTATGACAAGTTCAAAACTTTTATTATCAAAATCATCTTTATGAGGGTTGTCATCAATTACCAAAAAGGGGGAGATTGAAAGTCCCTAGTTTGGTTTTGGCTAATTGATGAAACCTAGGACTAACCTTTGTATCTAAGTGGATGATTTAGATAAAGGTGGTCGTTGAATATGAGACATGACATTGACTCATGTGACCAAGATGGTGAAGACCAAGATGAAGCTTGACTCGATGGACCGGTTGTGAAGGTGAAGGGCAAGTCAAGGCTTCGAAGCAAAGGACCATGCGATGGTGAAGCTTGAGCAAGACTTGGCGCCGACGGACCGATACAACGGTAAAGAGCAACTAAAGTCAAGGTCGATGGATCGAGACGGTCATGTGATGATATGAAGTGGATCATATCATTTGGAGAAACAAAATGGGCTCAAGGCAAAGGTATAACCATAGGGCCATTTTGTTTTACACTCAAGACACTATAGAGGGTGTGAGTGGTTTAGGATCGATAGCCGAACTATTAAGAGGGGAAATCTTATCGGTTATTCGACGCATGGGTGCCACTAGGTGAATTCATGAAGTGCATTGCATGTAGGGCCTAGTGAGCTAACTGGAAAACCTTTGAAAATGATTGAGAAAAAGCTAACACACAAGCACATGGAGATGAACACTTGATGGTGTTGGCACATTTGCAAAGGTGGCGTTGGTCGCGCTGTGGTTTGCGGGTAGAGAGGGGTTTGGTTCCTTTCTCTCTCCCGCCGAGCGTGCGAGCGCGGGATTCAGGCGATTTCGGGGAAATGAAATGCCTATTTTCCATTGCGCCAGAAGTCGGAAAAGAAACGGAGGCGAACGCGGTCACAGAGCTGCACCGGACGCTGCACCGGACGCGGTCACTGTGGACCAGCGCGTCCGGTCAGTGCAGCGCGGGCGTCAGGCGCGCGAGCTAGGGTTTGACACCGGTGCGTCCGGTGACCCACGGGACCGGCGCGTCCGGTCATGCGCCCTGAGGGATCCGAGGACGTCGGACGCGGAGCGCGTCCGGTCACACACCATCGGACGCGTCCGGTGGTCCAGGGAGCTTACTGGACTCCCACCGGACGCGGGTACTGTGGCGTCCGGTGGTTGAGAGGAGCGCGTCCGGTGATGTCTTCACGCGAGCGGGTACTGTGCGCACTGGCGCGTCCGGTGGTTCGCAACAGCGCGTCCGGTCGCTCGTTTGACCGTTGGCGCGCAGTGACCGTTGGAGGATCTAACGGACGAATTTGAAATCAGTGGACACGTGGACGTCGCAGAGGCACCGGACGCGGTTGAGCGCGTCCGGTCAGTTACCACCGGCGCGTCCGGTGGTCACGCGAAAATCGTGAGTGGAGTTGTAACGGCTCTATCTGGATGGGATGCTTATAAATACTTGTTGGCCGGCCCTTGGGGAGGTCTCTTGGCATTTCTAACACTCTTGTGCATCCTTTGAGCTAGAACAACTCCTCCCACTCATCTCCCTTGCTTGATTGCAAATCAAAAGTGAGATTGAGTGATCCCAAAGTGCATTGCATAGCTTGAGGGCATCTAGTGGCACTTGTGGGTGGTTTAGCCGGTGGATTTCTTGTTACTCTTGGAGAGTACCGCTCCTAGCCGGCTTGGAGATTGTTGGAGGCGTTGGCAAGAGAAGGTGATTGTTCTTGGCCACCTCCGGTTGATTGTGAGAGGTTCTTGTGCTTTCCTCGGCGGGACGCCAAAAGCAACTCTAGTGGAATCCGCGTGTCATTGAGTTACCTCACTTGAGAGTGGTGTCTTGCGGTGCCTTGCGGGGCGTGCCTTGAGGGGCAAGTGACTTGAGGGTCACACCGGGGAACCATCTAGGTGTTGGTCGACACAACCGGTGACGTAGCTTGTCGGTGCACAAGTGAACACCGGGTGAACAAATATTGTGTCTCTTGTCTCCCGGTGATTGGTCTTCTTTTTGTGTTGTTGTCAATATTGATTGATTGTATATCATCTTGGTGATTGGCAACATCTTCACTTCACCGTCGGTATAACAATCACAATCCCCTCTCTTGCATTTACATTCACTAGTTTATCTTGTGTAGCTCTAGTAGTAGCTTTGCTAGTAGTGTTAGCTTGTTCTCTAGTGTTTCCTTAGTGACTTAGCTCTTGAGTGAACTAGAGATCTTAATCTACTAGACTTGTGGATAGGAGGCTTGCATCACAACCTTTGGCTAAGCAAAACTCGCTTTACGCCGTTTGTTATTCTAACAAGTTTGCTTAGTGGTTCTTGTAGAATTTTTAATAGGCTATTCACCCCCCTCTAGTCATCTAGGACCTTACAGCAAGGTGGTCTGCCTGACGCCGCAGGCAGGGGGAAATCAGCTGGCCAACTATATGCATAACCGCATTGACTGACTCTAGGTAGTCTCTGTTCGTCGCGTTAACAAGCAAAATATAGTACACACGTACGTAGGATCGCACTAAACCAGTAACGCCAAATACGCCGATGTTGCATGACACCTCACGACGGCCGACAGAGAAACTACGACTCATTTGCATTAGCCAACGAAATTAAAGTATGGTTTGTTTGAGAAGACTCCAGGTGACTAATCGACCTACTTGCATATACTACTACGAACGTTCTCGCCTGCTTGAGCGGCACGAAAAGAAGTTCATGACAAAATTTAATTTGTCTTCTCGTTCTACTTATAATAGTAGCAACGTGGTTGGAACCCGATTGCGTGGCTGCCAAGGTACTGTATACATACACACCGATATACACTATCGCAGTCATGGGTCACAAGAAAATGATCACATTCCATTCTTCCCCTTTTATATAGTTTACGGAAAATAGATGCTTGACTTTTGTTAAGAGTCTTGTTTTTTTTCTGTTTGGATCACAGAAAAAATTCCTATTACTATTTTTTATAAAATTAAACTGATTCCTGTAAAATTTGTATGTTCCAAATAAATCGTAAAACAAATATCATAATGTTTGTTATCAGACACTAGAATGCTCGTCTCTATAAATAATTAATAGAGACGGGTCTCACACAAACACTTCTAAAATCATTTTTATAGTAGTATGTCCGGCGGTTGGCGATGTCCACGTGGCCTTGTCGCTCTATAGAACCCTGAAATCCCTGGACACTAGCTAATCCCTATGCTACAATAGATTGGAAGCTGGCCTTATGACTAAGAGGGCGTTTGGTAGGGTTCTAGATTCTCGTAGAAACGTTTTAAATCCAGATTCTCTAAAGAAACATTTCAAGTGGTGAATTAGAATCACTTCATTATACCGTTTGGCTTTTAGGCTGGATTCTGTTTCCTATATAAATATTTTTTATGAAAAATCATATAAAATAAAAATATGCTTCACAAAATCTTGTTTTTTTAATGGGCAAATAACAACCTAAATGCAAGCCATTTAAAATTGTTGCACTTAAAAAGGATAAGGGAAAAAACAATCGCTAGTGCATATGAGGGAGAGTAGAAACAGAATCAGCGAAACCAGCCTGCTGTCGTTTCTCTCCCACAGGCAGAAAAACATGTAACGGGAGAAACATTTCGCGGATGGACTGTTTGGTGGCCGATATTCTTCCAATTCTAGTGAGAAACTGAATCGTTTCTCCAATCCAAATGAGCCCTAAATCTCGATCAAGTGCTAACATCATCTACTATACTGAACAAAATCACGATTTCGATGGCATGGGGGTTTAGGACATGTGCATATAATAATGTACAAATAACTGAAGTATCATAAGCGGACCATAAAACTGAAGAATGTGACCATATGTTCTCCTCTCAACCACACACAAAAAAAAAACAAATGTTTTGCAACACTATGCTACTTTTGTCTCATAATAATACAAGCTAGTGACGGTCTTGACTGACTTGACGTGATAGCCACTGGCGACAAGGAATTTTTGTAGAAAAATTTGACGTGGGGGGACCTTGGTGAATGGTTAAGTTGAAAATGAGTCCTCAATCGGCCATAGAATAAGGTATTAAGGTAGAACTGCATGCTATCTACTGTTCGCAAGTCTTTCGTTGGGTTTCAAGCAAGTGCGACCTCCTTACGTGGCCACTCATCATTTGATAGGACGATGACATGCATCAATGCATGCGCTCCAATAATTTCAGAGGAGAGAGCTATCAGCGAGAGAATGGAGGCTGTCCGCAAAAGGAAGCTGATGATCGAGCACGCCTGGCAGTCTCTTTCTACTCCCTCAAAACATGTAATTCTAGCACAATATCACGTTTTAATATCTTAACTTTGACCAATTATAGATAAAAAAGTATCAATATTTATGATATCAAATAAATATCATTAGATTAATTATGAAATATATTTTCATAATAAATTGATTTAGAGCCATAAATATAAATATTATTCACTATAAACTTAATCAAACGTGAACTACTTTTTCTGACACGCTACACGCAACAGTTGCACAGTACGAAAAGAGTGGATCTCTGCCACCAACTGGCAAATGCTGCATATACGTGACTGTACTCTGCCACCACTGAGAAAAAGGCAGCACAACTAAAGATGTGCTAGCTTTCTCATCTCGATCGCTCCTTCCACGCATCTCGCACACTTTTTTGTTTGATCCAGTGCTCTCTGCCGTGCATGGGCGCACCGTGGCCCTGGGCAGGTTGTTTTTTTTTTTCTTATAAGCCGGCTGTGGCTGATTTGCTGTGAGAGAAAAACACCGTTCCACGGCTGATAAGCCGTGCTGATAAGCTCAGCCGAACAGGGGCGTGTCTTGTTTCCGGCTATATGCTCTCTAGGCATGTGCTGTCAGCAGACACAAGTGACTGTAGGTGTAGTCACACGTACCGTTGAGTATGCACTAATATGGGCAAACTATGTCAATGTCAAAAGTAAAGGAAAAATAAGATTTACTCTTAAGCATATCACGCTCGTCCAATTTTGCTTTCGTCTCACGTTTGGTCATTTCTTCACTTGGCCTTCACCCTCCTGTCCAATTTCAATGAGATTCACCTCCGCCTCCTCTATCTCTGACAAGATCAATGAAAACTTTAAAAATATTTATCATAGTCGGGTCTACTAAAACCTCTTTCCGCCGGATTTACCATTCAGCGGAGAAAGTGGACGGTAATAATAACTAGACTCATCACCATCGGTTTCAAACCGGCATTGAAATAATAACCATTGCTGGCTCATTATATGAATAGGTGGTGATAATCGGAAAACACACACACAAAAACATATCTGCGCGCCCCAGGGCACCATGCATGCACTGGGGCCCATGGCCAGGCCACGGCAAAGTTAGAGAGGTCGCGAGCGCGGGGCCTCCGAGCTCGTGTGCCAGGGAGCGTCACATGTCAAGCACATATATGGGCTTTGAGAGGGGGTGTTGAATGATGCTCTCGCCACATGTGTTTCATTGCTAGGCTAGCTTTGCACACACGGCTATGGTTTTCATCGTCAGTTTGGGACACGAACCGGTGATGAAAAAATGGTTTCTATTACCCTCAGTTCGTCTCCTAAGTTGATGGTGAAAACTAGCTTTTCAAGCCGGTTTTTATCCTAAAACCAGTGGTGGGAATGGTTAGAAAAAAAGTTTCAGTGTATAGTCCTAAGAGGGACCGCACAAAGTGAAGGAGGAGGGAGGGGCTGAATTAGGAGGGTCCAAAATCAATAGAAGACAAAATTATCTAAAATCTGTCTAAAACCAGTCTCAACAGGGTTTGAAAGGAGTTTCATTCTCAATAAATGACATGACACATCAGCAAATCTGCTTACGTGACGAGGTATTTATGAGGAGAGAGAGGAAAAGAGTTTCATCCGGATAAAACCCAATCCTCAAAGTTACCTAGGGCGATGAGTTTCAATATCTAGCGCTCGCACGGATCCGCTGCGTCGCGCGTCTTCTACTTTCCAGCGCCGCAGTAAATTCACGTGTTGTGGCTGATTCTGCATCCTGTACAGTAGTACGAGATGGGACAGACGGTGTCTGGTTGTTGGACTTCACGTGTCACATACGCGTACGTACATGCTTGCTTGGCTTGCATACCGGAAATTTCTCCCTGCGTCACGTATGTTTGTTGGACTTCACGTACTACTATGAATATTGGATTAATTGATGTATTTTATTTTACATGATTATTTGTAGCAGATATATTGTAGTTACCAAAGTGACTATTTTTAGGTTAGATATATTTTTAAATGGCTACATAGTTTACATTGCACATAGGATTAAAACATTGTACATATATTAACTTATGTAGCTTATCTTGAAAACAGTGAAATGAAACTCTTTACTGAGAGAGTCAGTTCATTTTTCAATCTAACTCTGTAAAGCTGAGGTGGCGACTGAGGTGACAGTCTTGGACTGGCCGGCTCTAAGTTTGGTAATCGCCGCTAACCACGCCGCAGCTACGGCGTGCTAACAGTGCGGCGCTCCTTTCGTCGGCACGCCACTGCAGGTCCAAGCATACGCGCGCGCACACACACAAATGTACGATCGATATTGTTGTATCCACCTGCCGCGTAGTACGTGGTCCTACAAATTAATTAGTTGGTACCGTACGCTGATCCGATCCTTTGCATTCTTCCACTTCCATTGTCGCGATCGATCATCATATCAAGTTTAATTCTATGCACGTACGCTTTGGTTCCATATACGTATGGCACCACCATATCTGTGTAAGGCCAGTCTCAATGGGGATTTCATAGAGTTTCATGGGCATTAAATATGCTGACATGGCACCGTGTTAATGAAGAGAGAGATGATAAGAGTTTCATGGGAGTAGAGAGAGTTTCATGGGAATGAAACTCTTCTGCACTGTTTCCAAAATATAAGTGTGTTGGAAACTGGGACATGAAATTAGCATTGAGACTGGCCTAAGTACATCATCAGTACATGCGTGTAGTACGCTGCTAGCTGTAAGCTGTAGCATGGCATGGCATGCATGCATGCACACGGACGGCGGCTGCATGCATGCGACAGGCGCATATCACACTGCACTCTGCACGCGCGCATGTGACTATGGCTGTGCTCATGCAATGCAAAATGCAAAATACCAACTATTTAGGGTGATGAAATGCAAAATGCTAAAATTTTTATGGGTGTGTTTAGTTCCTTATAAAATACTAAATTTTTTATGGGGTGGGTGAGAGCCTTTTGATGTTTTAGTTTTTTTTTTGCCTCTTGAGGTCAAAATCCAAAATGGAGAATGAATACCTTTTTACTAAAATTTTTACATGATGTTTAGTTCCATTTTACAAAATAATAGACCAAAACTTAAATTTTTTTTTATAAAATGAGGAACTAAACGCACGTGAGGGAGCAGTTGTGTGCACTGTGCAGCTGCAGCGCAGCTCCGTTGCCGGCCGCATGCACGCCACAGTCCACCCACGCGCATCATGCATCGACAAACAAAGCAGGAAACCGACAGACGACCGTACCTAACCCACCATGCTTCTCTGCGTCGTCGTCGTCGTCGTCGTCGTCCACGTCCACCGGTGACCATGCATCCGTCCGTGTGAGGTGTATCGCGCGCGCTCGTGCCCCGATCGCGGTGAAAGCGTAACATATATACACGCCGACCGAGACGACTCTGTCACGACGCGCCCGCCGTTCTCCCGAGCTAGCTTCGGACGTGCAGGTGCGCGGTGAAGCCCACGCTAATAAATGAGCCGAAACACGTCGTGGTCGATGCCGATCAGCGTTTCGTCGCCGGGCGTAAACGGGACCGATCGATCGTGAGGCCGGGGATGGAAGCGGCCGCGCGCGACGACGCGACGGCCGGTCCAGAGCAGAGAGACGACAAGAAACACGAACTAAGCAGTGACATCACCAGCGTAGCCGGAAGCTCTACGTGTTCACCTGCACATAGTATATTCTAGTAGTATAATCTATCTATCTATGTCCCGACCGCCATTTTTTATATAAAGGAAAAAAGACGAACGTTGCCAATGGTGAATGATAATAATAAACTTGGGGCTAGCTCGAGTCACTCGACGTCTCGATCGAAGCCCGTCTTGGAGAAGTTGGGAAGAAACAGAACTCCTGCTAGCTGTAGGAATACTCGTACGTTCCAAACGGAGGCTAGCTAAGCTACCGCGGAGTGTGTGTATATTAGACTATCTCCGACCACGCCATCCAAAATACAAGACATATTCTATATTTGGGTAGTGTTATAGGTAAAAGGTTCCACACCTATTTTTTATTTTCTCCGACAACAAGATGTAAAAAGAGAACCCTTTCTATAAATGTATCTCCAGAAGAGATGATACTTAGATTAGGCTATGTCTCTCCTGGCATTAAAAATGAATCTTTTGTATAGGTATTTTATTAAAGGCTGATACAGTGACGTCGGAGACCTATTTTAGATTTAGGTGTCCACAGAGAGTAGGAGTACCCTCTGTATATTATCACCGCTGTGAAACGGCTTCGTGCAGGGCGCCGTGCGTGCATTCGTGCAGGGCACGCGTGCGTTCCGGCGAGGGGGTATAGATACTCCGTAGGCGTGTGGTTGCTCGCATGTGCTGCTGCCTGCTCGGGGCTTTCCTCCATGTCTTTATTTTGGACTGGGGCTCATGCTCATCGGGCTCTACGCCGCAAAAGAGCTTTTCCTTTTTTTTCCTTACCATCGACCAGACCAAAGTGTAGACAGACGGTCACGACGCAATAGCAGCAAAGGTCGCAACTGCTTTTAATTAAGCTGCGGCATCGCCGTCTGCCTCTTTCAAGCCTCACACTGTCACGCACACCTCACCTAATCCACAGCCCTTTTCTCTTGTCTTGTCCATCTCACTAAAGTCCTTAACACATCATCCACCACAGTCCACACCAGTTATTTTACTTAGGCACGACGACAGACGACTGAGGTCTGCTAGGATCTCGTGATTTTCTATCGATCCGCCGGCACGGTGTTCGGTGACGACCATCGATTCGATGCGCAGATGTGCTTGGGCCGGACACGGACGCTGCTGGCCTCAGTCTTAGCATCTACTCCGTACTTCCTCTGTCTCAGATTATAATTTATTGACTTTTTTAACTCTAAGTTTGATCGTTTGTCTTATTTAAAAATTTTGTATAAGCATAGTCAAATTTAAGTTATTTTTGAAGAACTTTTATTAATAAAGCAAGCCACAATAAAAAAGTGATATTTAACACAAATTTTTAAATAAGACGATTGCTCACACTTGAAGTCTTAAAAAAAAGTCAGAACGGATTTAGTACTACTGCAATAAAGCAGATCAAAGATTGATTCGGCACAAAAAGAAGTGGATCGCTTCTTGCGACGATGACGCCACCGCGTGTCAAGTCATGCGCTTGTGGGGTAAATTAATTAAGAATGATGCATGCTTTTAATAAAGAATGATGATGCTTCCGTAGTTCCGTGCCCGGGCTTTCCACCGTACGTAAATAAAGTTAAAATTGCCGTCTTGTGCGTGAACGCGATCGACCGGTATTTTACGCGCGTGCCTGACTGAGCCTGACCGAAATGAATCATTGATGCAATGATGGGGAATATATTGGTTGGCTTTCCGTTTCCGGGGCAGCTTCAGTCCGTCCGTCCGTACGTGCGCCACCGATTTCTCGTCCCAACGGCCTGTGCTCTTTTCGGCGTGCTGCCAAGTCATTTCGCACCCGGGCGGCGATGGCTTCAAGTGCGCAATGTTACGCTGAAATTTGACTCATATTAATGCTTATGCTAATTTATTATGAGAGGAAAACACCGGTGGTACTTCGTCCAACTGTGCCTCTGTACCTTCGTAGGAAGTGGATGATAGTTTGAAAAAGTACTATGCTTGGATTTTGAATGTTTGGGGGCTAGGATTTACTGTCTGGCTGGAACACAAGAATTTTATTGAAACAACCCATTTCCACAGGAAAAAAAATCAAAAACATGAAAAAAATACTACATTTCCAAGGGGTTTTACACATTGCCTGTCAGGCCTCAAACCACAGTCCCTTAATATACTCCAGCAAATACCAAATAGTAGTAATAAACACGGTCGATATTACACTGATAGAATTAGCAAAAGAAATCATTGCATTTACAGAACTACTGATCATACACGAATGCGCAAGATATTCAACTGAGAACTAGTGTAAAGAACAACTACTGTACAGGAAAATACTGCTGCGAAGCTCATATACCGGGGTGTTCTTTTTTCCACAGGTGGTGCCGGACCGGGCGCGTCCGGTGAAATAAAAACTGCATATTCGGGATCTGCGGGCACTGCACCGCACCATGAGTCCATGATACGCCAAAAGCGCAACTATCAGGGGTGTCTCCGTCTTTGTCATGCACCTCCAGTCTCCGCCTCTCCATATATCATCGTCGTCACCAGTTCACCACCTCCACTTCTCTCTCTCTCTCTCCAATTCCCTCCCTCTCTCTCTCTCTCATTGGCGAAACGATGGAGAGAGTGAGCCTGCACTACTCGCCTGCAGCTCTCGCGGGGATTCTTCCCAAGAGGGTGCAACAGCTGTTGATCCAGGGAGGCTTCCTCGATGACCCGTCAGGTAATTAAGGCTTCGTTCGATCAATCCCGACCTGCCGCACCTTCACTGCATGCAGACGTCGTCTGAATCCGCTCCGCTCCTCGCCTCCTCCGAGACATGTATCCATGACTCCATGCGTCAGTACTGCTGCGGTCTAGCGGCCTGGCTTTTCCAGTTTGCCCACCTTTAACTTCTTTTCCCTCCTGCTTCCTTCGTTCTGCAATGTTTGCGAAAACCATCATGGGAATGGAAACAAATGGCGCTGAAGAATGCGCACAACTAAAAACCGTGTCACAGTATTAGTAGCCAATGAACAAAACGTGGTTCATATGTGTGATAGCTCTAGGGACTTTGTGATAGCTATTCACGTAACAGAAAGCTGAAAATTAACTTTAGAAGCTGTAAAATCGGCCCTTCATTCCAAACATGTTTTTAAGTAACATATTTTTTTTTCTCGATCGGACAATTTTCCCGTATTTCATTAAGAGGAAGATTTGGAAGTAACATATCAAGTCATGAGCTGTGCTTAGCTTTCCACTGCATCTGACTAGCGTAAAACTCTCTCCATCACTAGGAGTTAAGGACATAACTTCTTCTATAGTCTCAGATAACACTGCAAGATACCGTAGCTGCAAAAAAATAGCGAAAGAGCGAGTGAAATCAGAGAATGTTTCTGTCAGCACATGATGCTACTAGCTATAGCAATATTTATCATTCTAACTCGAGTCTGACAAATATTAGTAGTTAGCCAGTTTTGGTTCATTGGAGCAAACCTTCAGGTAAGGGAAAACGCCAATGTGAAAGATTTGAGCACTTGTGGTCCACGTCACTACTTTAAAAGGCGGCAGCTAATTAAGGACGAAAGTTCCCCAAAAAAAAAGCTGAAAAAAGTATTGCCCAATCATTCTTGACAGGAGTAAAAAGCAGAATGAACCTGTAATCCTGGTGTGACCAAATCTTATCCTACAACAAATTATTGCTTCAAGTAGCAAATAAAAAAGATTTGTAACATGGTGCTTCTAAAACAACAAAAATAGAAAACCTTAACTGAAACAACAGATGAGTAGTCCAACTCAAAGATGAACTCCGCCCCAAACATGATGATAATGATTCGTGTTAATTGTCCTTTTTCCTGACAGTTAACATGCTAGGTCAACTTCCCCATGGTTATGGTTAGCAGCTTACCTATAATTTTAAATAATGCTTGGAAGAAATAGTAAAAGTTCAGTCCTCACAAGAACATGTTTGTTTCTACTTTTCTTGAGTATCAATGACATAATTGTAGCTACTAGATCCTATGTTTCCACAAGAGAAAATTGATTGCTCAAGAATGTATTCCTCCATTGGTTTTTGACATGAAATTTGCAACCTATTATTACAGATTCTACTATATTGCACCATATGCAAGAATGGCAAGAGCTATACTCACCTTGCTTCTGGATGGGCACTTTTGCACTGATACAATTGATATTCATCATGAGTATATTGGCTCAATTTCTGTTCAAGAAATTCAGATGGTGGAGACAGAGACTAAAGGCTGCAGCTCCTGAAAGCAATAAACAACATCAGGAACACAAGATTACAGATATAAAGCTGGGTATCTCGTATAAAGCATGCAAAGCTTGTTGCCTGCTTATACTAGGCAGTCATGTTCTGAGGGCAGTATTTCTACAGTTACATGAAAGAATAAGTGATTGCAAGTATCCACCCTTTATTCTTTGTGAAGGTTTGCAGGTGCTATCGTGGATAATATTGTCAATACTAGTATTCAGTTTTCAGAAAACAAAATCTGCAAAACTTCCAATGGTAATTCGGTCCTGGTGGATATTTAGCTTTCTACAATCAGCTACAACTGTTGTAATTGATCTCAGGTCAATTTTGGCAACCCATGACGATATAGGATTTGAAGAATGGATTGATCTGTTCATGCTTGTTGTTTGCACTTACCTGTTTGCAGTTTCAGCCAGAGGGAAAACAGGAATCACATTCACAGACAGCAGTGTAACAGAGCCACTATTGAATCCATCTGTGGGGCAGCAGGCAGAAGCCAAACGGCCATGTCCATATGGAAGAGCAAATATTCTTGAACTTGTCACCTTCTCCTGGATGAACCCTGTGTTTTCTATTGGATACAAAAAACCTCTAGAGAAGAATGAGGTGCCAGATGTTGATGGCAAAGATGCTGCTGAGTTTCTGTCTGATTCATTTAAAAAGATCATAGATGATGTTGAACGCAGGCATGGCTTAAGTACTTCATCGATCTATAGAGCAATGTTTCTATTAATAAGACGGAAAGCAATGATCAATGCAGGATTTGCAGTTTTAAGTGCCAGCGCATCCTATGTCGGACCCTCACTGATTAATGATTTGGTGAAATTCCTTGGAGGAGAGAGGCAATATGGACTCAAAAGAGGTTATATTCTCGCTGCTGCTTTTCTAAGTGCCAAAGTTGTGGAGACCATAGCGCAGAGGCAGTGGGTTTTTGGAGCTCGACAGCTTGGGATGCGGCTGCGAGCTGCTTTGATATCCCACATCTATCAAAAGGGCCTTCGCTTATCCTGCAGTTCAAGGCAGAAGCATACTAGTGGAGAAATCATAAACTACATGAGTGTAGATATTCAAAGGATAACTGATGTTATATGGTATACAAACTACATCTGGATGCTACCAATTCAGCTTTCTTTAGCTGTCTATGTCCTCCATACAAACTTAGGGGTCGGGGCCTGGGCTGGTTTAGCAGCGACATTGGCAATAATGGCTTGCAATATTCCACTAACCAGAATGCAAAAGAGGTTGCAAGCCAAGATCATGGTTGCCAAAGACAACAGAATGAAGGCAACAACGGAAGTTCTTAGAAGCATGAAAATACTGAAACTTCAAGCATGGGATATGAAGTACCTTCAGAAGCTAGAAACTTTACGAGGCGAGGAGTACAATTGGCTATGGAGATCTGTGAGGTTGTCGGCTCTAACAACATTCATATTTTGGGGGTCACCTGCATTCATTTCCTCCATAACATTTGGCTCATGTATACTGATGGGGATTCCTCTTACAGCTGGAACTGTTTTGTCAGCTCTTGCGACATTCCGCATGCTACAAGATCCAATTTTCACACTTCCTGACTTACTTTCAGTGTTTGCTCAGGGAAAAGTTTCAGCTGATAGAGTGGTAAAATACCTTGAGGAAGAAGAATTGAATTGTGATGCAGTTACACAAGTACCGAGAAACGACATAGACTACGATGTGGAGATTGATCATGGAATATTTAGCTGGGAACTTGAGACTACTTCTCCAACTCTGAAAGATGTAGAGTTAAAGGTAAAGAGAGGGATGAAAGTGGCTATCTGTGGAATGGTCGGTTCTGGAAAATCCAGTCTGTTATCATGCATACTTGGGGAGATGCCAAAGCTAGATGGGACTGTCAGGGTCAGTGGCCGCAAAGCATATGTTCCTCAAACTGCCTGGATCCTGTCTGGGAACATAAGGGAAAACATTCTGTTTGGAAACACACATGACAAGGAAAAGTATGAAAAAATCATACAAGCATGTGCGCTGACAAAAGATCTTGAGTTGTTTGCAAATGGTGATTTGACTGAGATTGGTGAAAGGGGAATTAACATGAGTGGTGGACAGAAACAGCGAATTCAGATTGCAAGGTCAGTGTATGAGGATGCAGATATTTACCTCTTTGATGATCCTTTCAGTGCAGTAGATGCCCATACAGGAAGCCAGCTTTTCAAGGTTCGTTTAAATGCACAAATACATTCAACTTTGTACTAGTAATGTGATTATTTGACCGTTTGAGGCTCATTGTTGATTCAGAAGACAAAAAAAAATTTTTGTTCATATCCTAATCAAATAAAATAATTTCATTCTACAGGCTTGTGTAATGGGAATTCTTAAAGATAAAACAGTGTTGTATGTGACCCACCAAGTCGAATTCCTTCCTGCCGCAGACCTTATACTGGTAAGTGTCGAAAAATACTTTGGTTTAACCCATCGTGTCCATATTCCAAAGAACTAACCATTTGAATTCAAATTAACAGGTGATGCAAGATGGTAAAATCGTGCAGAAAGGGAAATTCAATGAACTTCTTCAACAAAACATAGGGTTTGAAGCTATAGTAGGTGCGCATAGCCAGGCTCTTGAATCTGTTATAAATGCTGAGAGTTCCAGCAGAATACCGTCAGACAACCAAAAATCAGCAGACAGTGAGGATGAGTTCGATATAGAAAATGAAACAGATGATCAACTTCAGGGCATAACAAAACAAGAGTCTGCACATGATGTCTCGCAAGACATCAGTGACAAGGGGAGGATAACACAAGAAGAAGAACGGGAAAAGGGAGGCATTGGCAAGAAGGTTTACTGGGCCTACCTGAGGGCAGTTCATGGTGGAGCCTTAGTGCCAGTAACAATAGCTGCACAATCATTCTTTCAAATATTTCAGGTAGCCAGCAACTATTGGATGGCATGGGCATCACCTCCTACAACTGCAACCACTCCAACCGTTGGATTAGACCTCCTCTTCTCTGTATACATAGCACTATCTATTGGAAGTGCCCTGTGTGTCTTGTCTCGGTCCTTGCTTGTGTCACTGATTGGTCTACTAACATCAGAAAAGTTCTTCAAGAACATGCTTCACTGCATTCTGCGTGCCCCAATGTCCTTCTTTGATTCCACACCTACTGGTAGAATTTTGAACAGGGTTAGTGCTTATTTAACTTTATGACCATTCTCATCATCTGTCACATGCTTACACACCATTAAACTAATTATTACTTTTTGCATGGAACAGGCCTCTAATGACCAAAGTGTTCTAGATCTGGAAATAGCAAACAAGCTAGGTTGGTGTGTGTTTTCAATCATACAAATTCTGGGGACCATTGGTGTTATGTCACAAGTGGCATGGCCAGTTTTTGCTATCTTTGTTCCGGTGACGGTGGTCTGTTTCCTGTGTCAAGTATGAACTCTTAAAAACGACCTTCTGTTTATAATTATCCCTTTCCTATTACTTTTTTGCACCGTGAATTCAAGATTCACTAGCAGATTCCTTTATTTGATGGTACCCATTTCATTAAATGCTGAACATGTTCATGTTTTGTATGTGTGCAGCGCTACTACATACCAACAGCGAGAGAGTTGGCTCGTTTATCGCAAATTCAAAGGGCTCCAATTCTACACCATTTTGCAGAATCGCTAGCAGGAGCATCAAGTATTAGAGCATATGGACAGAAAGAACGTTTCAGAAAAGCAAACCTTGGTCTTGTTGACAACCACTCCAAGCCATGGTTCCATAACATTTCCGCAATGGAGTGGCTTTCTTTCAGGCTAAACATGCTATCCAACTTTGTCTTTGCCTTTTCTTTGACTCTCCTAGTGAGCCTCCCTGAAGGTTTTATAAACCCAAGTAAGCTCTATATGCAGATAGAGTCATGGATGATTACAGAAGCCTCAAGCTATCTTTTTTTTTTGAACATCGAAGTCTCAAGCTATCTTACGTTTGATTATTGCCAAACTAATATGATTGTATATACAGGTATTGCTGGACTTGCAGTGACTTATGCATTGAACCTCAACTCACAGCTGGCATCCATAATTTGGAACATTTGCAACACAGAAAACAAAATGATATCAGTTGAAAGAATAATGCAGTACTCGAGGATCCCTAGCGAGGCTCCTCTCGTAGTTGACCACTACCGCCCACCAAACAGCTGGCCAGATGCCGGAACTATCAATATAAGATCCTTGGAGGTATGTGTGATACTATACTGAATTCTGACCCACTATAGGTGTAATAATCAAGTGTGCGTGTGTAAAGTTTTAGTCAGCAAACCCAAAAAATCTCTCATGGAGACTAATGTCTGAAATTGAACAATCGTTTGCTAAATCAAAGGTTAAATAACCTGCAGAAAGTGCTGCAAAGCAGAATTCATCTCAGGAACCTGCCGACTCAATGATATTTTGCAGTATATTTTACCAAAGAGGATAATAAGACTATATTTTTAAAATATGAGATAAAAATAAAGAGCAGAAGTTCACGCTTTCTCATGCACAAAATAGGGCTATTCGATTACATAAACAAAAGTGGGAGTGCCACAGATTGTAAAAAATGAAGAAATATAAGACAAGAGTGGCAGATATTGATACCGTAAAGCATGCAATTAACTGTCTTTTCTCTATGATGAGACATGACACATAAGAGTGGAAGTTTTTTTTTCAGAAAGGAAACTTCTGATGTCATTAACCCTGATATATGCACTTTCTCAATTGCAGCCACCTAATGTTGTTGTTTGCTTTTATAGGTTCGATACGCAGAGCATCTCCCATCAGTTTTGAGAAACATATCATGCACAATTCCAGGAAGGAAGAAGGTGGGGATTGTAGGACGTACTGGTGGCGGAAAGTCAACTTTTATCCAAGCACTTTTCAGGATCGTTGAACCAAGGGGAGGAACAATCGAAATCGACAATGTTGACATCTTGAAAATAGGGCTGCATGATTTAAGAGGAAGACTAAGCATCATTCCGCAGGATCCAACAATGTTTGAGGGAACAGTTAGAGGGAATCTGGATCCCCTGAATGAGTACCCTGATCATCGTGTGTGGGAGGTAATTTAATGAACTACAGATACCATTATAAAGGAATCCCTTATTTAAGATGTCAAATAGAGAGGCCAAATCTTTGTAGCATTAGTCATTATTGCTCACACTATGTTCCACGTCACCAGAAAACAGGTTGTGGACGACAATATCTTTTGTGAATAAATTTTGGTAACAGCATTCATGGCTAAATCACTAAGCCCAGTGATTGTGCACTATGATGGTTTAAATGTGGCTCTTGGTGAAGTAGAAAAACACATGTAAAAGTGCACCTATTTTAGAGAACTATAGGTGCAAAGCAGTGCCTCAGAGTTCTCTCATAATCTAAAATGCTAAAACCCTGATGTAATTTTTGTATAAAATTGTAATTTAATCAAAACTCAATCTGTAAAAAAGAAAAATACAAAAGTTATTATAAAATCATGATGACTAAGGTAAAGTGGTTTTTAGTTCTTCAAGCATATGATCAGGAATAATTTTTTTCTCCTTTTGGACAGATTTTGGACAAATGCCAGCTTGGTGATATAGTTCGGCAAAACCCAAAGAAACTGGACTCCACAGGTAATGTATCTTTTGAGCACAGCCAAATATAAAAATTTAGGATGCAGGAATAGAAATTTCAATGGTTGATACTATAGCCCTTTCACAATGATACTGTCATTGAGATTATGAGATATTTCCTGCAGTTGTCGAGAATGGGGAAAATTGGAGTGTTGGGCAGAGGCAGTTATTTTGCCTCGGAAGGGTTCTCCTAAAGCGAAGCAATGTTCTTGTTCTTGATGAGGCAACTGCTTCAGTTGACTCCTCCACTGATGCAATTATCCAAGAAACGATCCGCGAGGAATTCGGGAAATGCACGGTATTGACAATAGCTCACAGAATCCACACCGTAATTGACAGTGATCTCATTGTTGTTTTCAGTGAAGGTAAGTCACGTGATTGAAGTACCAGTTCTCTACCTTTTACCAGATGTAGCTGCTGGATTACTAATATATGTGTGCTTTAATGAATTATTGTGATGAGCAGGAAGAATTATAGAATATGACACACCCTCAAAATTACTGGAGAACGAGAGCTCTGAATTCTCCAGACTCATAAAGGAGTACTCACGGCGATCTCATGGCTTCAGTGGAACAGCAAACAATTGAATGCGCGACAAGAGAGTGAATCCAAGATGGTGAAAGTCGATACAGAAGTTGATTACCACACAATATATCTATATATGACAAGTACGCACCAAAACCACACGGCCAGGGTTTACAATGGAGGG
The DNA here is from genome assembly GCA_038087645.1 of Saccharum hybrid cultivar R570. Lineage (NCBI taxonomy): Eukaryota > Viridiplantae > Streptophyta > Magnoliopsida > Poales > Poaceae > Saccharum > Saccharum hybrid cultivar. Next base: position 15,937,736 of record JAQSUU010000563.1, read on the forward strand.
TGCTTCCGTACTCCTTACTCCAGCTCTTCATTACGATGATTCAGAAAACTGGAGTGATGAAATGTACTATAGTTTACTGCAGATGCAGGACATACGATAACTTGGTAGCTACTCCGCATAAATTGTGTACTAAAAACCAACTATAAAAGTTGGAGTAATTCACGCTTTACTGGATGAACAACTATTTGTTTAGTGGAGAACTTACATCCAGCACACTGGGCGCGGCATTCCATCGAGCTTTGTCTGTGGTGGGCGGGGCGCGCTCCGAGCCATGCCTGCACGCGGAGCTGCGTCGCCGCCGCGAGCTTACACCAATCAGGAAGGGACGATTCGGATAGAAGCTAGATAGTAACAGGATGCGCTGTCGGCGCGACGCAGGCACATCGTCGTTCGCCGCTCGCTGTCCCATCCGCGGCTCCACGCGCGCTCCCCCACAAAATGCCGCGCATGCGCGCGACCCCGGAGCGAACGTCTGAGTCTGAGGGGAGGATTAGGTTTTGGTGCACGGGCAAACTCTTGCCTTAGCCCTGAGCCCTGAAGCGCCGCCGCCGAAGCCCAGATGCAGGAGGTTCGTTGTCGAGAAAGCAACCGAAAGTTACAAACGAGTCCCTATGGTAGCTCCATGGATGCTGAGATGGATTTCAGCATTCGCATGCTGCTAACGTTCGAGCCTTACAGTGTGAAATCAGATAGCGAGGACTACAATCAAATAAAAAAAGAGAAAAATACTTGCCTCGCCTTTAACCGTTTTCTCTCTAGGCTGCTACAAGAAAGGATAGAAGTAACAGAACTTTCTGTTTTTTTTTATTCCCTCTGTTCGAATTGAAACCAACATCCAATTTGACAAAGTTCCCTGCTAGGGCAGTCTCCGTTGCTTGTTGAACTGTAATGTCTTTGTTGGCACAGTGGGAAAACAAGACAGGAAAACGATCGGCGAAGGCGTCATCTCCAGACCAGACATCATACCAGAAGGAAGAAGTCGTGCCATCCCTGATCTGCACCGTGGTGATCGCCTGGTACAATGGCAGCAGGGTGCGCAGCACTTGCCAATGCTCCCCACGCAAGTCGCCTTTGAGAGTTGCAAGACAAGATCTCTGTCTTACCCAAGTCGCCCATGCTGAACAGTCTGCGTTGTGCAGTCGGTGGATAAGCTTCAGCAGAAGGCAAATATTTCGGGTACCAATGTCCTTAGTTCCAAGTCCTCCTAGTTCTTTTCAGTGTGCAGACCCGTGGCCAAGCCATCAAACATTTGGAGCCCGAGTTCCCTTGGGAGCCAGACCAAAGGAAAGCTCGTCGGCGTTTGTCCATATCTTGGATCACCTTTGGCGCGACAACGAAACTGAGCTCATAATGTAAACCAGCTGACTGTCGAGAACGGAATTGACTAGTACCGTCCGGCCCATGGTGTTCAATAGCGAGGCTTGCCAGGTTGCCAAGTATCGATCTGTTTTGGCAATGTATGGAGTGAATGCTGACACTGGTAGTTTGGTTGCTGAGAGCGGCAGCCCTAAGTAGGTTTGCGGAAAGCCTTCTCTTCTACAGCCAAGGGCGTCGACACATTGGTTGATGACTAATTCCTGAATATGGATGGGGACGGTTGTGCTCTTGTTATAGTTGATGCTCAAGCCCGTTGCTGCAGCAAATTGGTCTAGCACGGATTTCAATCTTGATACACCTTGAGGGTCTCCTCTGAGGACGAGGAGCGTATCATCCGCATATTGCAGCACGGCACAAGGAGCTCCAGAGTCCAGTGGGTGGGTGATCACTGCTGCCTCAGCTTGAATCATCTTCTGAAGAGTTTCAGCGACCAGCAAAAAGAGGTATGGTGACAGAGGGTCACCTTGGCGAAGCCCTCTCTTGCAAGTGATCCAAGGACCCGGGCAGCCGTTCACAAGAACAGCAGACTTGGAGGATGATAAGATTGTCTGAACCCAGCTGATCCAAACGTCTTCAAAGCTTCTAGCATGTAGTATTTTGAAGAGTCCTTCCCAATTCACTGTATTGAAAGCTTTGGCAAAGTCCAGCTTTAGCACTAGAGTAGGCAACTTTCTTTTATAGCATACCTGAACCAGCTCGGCAGCGAAAACAAAAGTCTCCGAGATGGAGCGCCCCTGCAGGAAGCCAGTCTGGTTGAGATCAATGAGTGCCGAGATCTCCTTTTGCAGCCTTGAGGTCATAATTTTTGCCAAGATCTTCACACTGCAATTTTGAAGGCATATAGGCCAAAAAGCATCCATTGAAAGCGCGCCTGGCTTCTTAGGGATCAACACCATGTATGATCTGTTTATTCTTTCCAAATCAGCTTCCCCTCTGTGAAAAGCACCTAGGAACTGCATAACTTGAGTTTTGACCGTGCTCCAGGCAGCCCTATAGAAACCCGGGCCAAAGCCATCGGGCCCTGGGGCACTGTCACGGTTCATTGAGTGAAGTGCTTGCAGTGCCTCCTGTTCAGTGAATTCTGCTGAAAGTGAAGCAGGCTTCGGGCAGGTTGAGAACAGAGCTGAAACATCGAAGGACCAAGTGGTGTCCCCCGGCTGCCCAATGATGGATTTGAAGTAAGTGGTAAGAGCCGCTGTTTTCCCTTCATGATTTGAAATCTGGACCCCGTCGACCTCCACCAATTTGATGGAGTTGTGGTGCATACGCATTGTGGCTTGGGCGTGATGGAAGGCTGTGTTGGAATCACCCTCACGGATGGCACGAACCTTACTGCGCTGCTTCCAGTAGGCGGCTCTTTCTTTAAGAGCTTCGGCGAGGCATTCCTGACATTCTTTCCTGACTTGGAATTCATGAGAGGACAACGGGCGATCTTCCTCAAAGGTATCAAATAGCTGAATCAAAAATTTGCAATTTGGGATGAGTTGAGGTGGCGCCCTTATACGCCGAGCCCAAACCTTGGCAGCCATTCTCGCTGCCTTGAGGCAGATCGCAAGCTGCCCAGCTGCATCCGCACACACCTCAGCATGTTCCCAAGCCGGGAGGATGGAAGGGAGAAAGGTGTTGTTGTACAACCACGCATTTTCGAAACGGAACGTGGATGGCCGAGGGATGGTAATATCCATGTTAAGCATGATTGGGGTGTGGTCAGAGGTTGGTCTCGATAAGGAGTGAAGGCTTGTGGATGGGAAGGTTTGACAGTGATCTAGGTTGGTGAAGGCTCTGTCCAGCCTAGCCAAGGTTGGGCTGGCCCTTTTGTTTGTCCAGGTGTATCGCCTATCAAGGAGGGGAATTTCCAGGACAACAGTGTCTTGGATGGCATTGTTGAAAGATTCAGCAAGGGAGAAGTTGAAATTTGAGTTGTTTTTGTCGTCCACAGACCTTGTTAGGTTGAAATCCCCAATGAGAACCCAAGGCCCGGAAATGAGAGTAAGGAGTTCAGAAAGTTCAGCAAAGAAGGCTTGGCAGTGGCGATGGTCGGAAGGGGCATAAACATTTGTGACTGTGAAGCTGATGTCAGAGAGGAGGGAGGAGAAGGTGTTTGTGAGAGTGTAAGGGCGTTCGATTTTGTTGGTTCTTGAGAGGGAGGATGCGTCCTAGGCGGTGACCATGCCACCCCTAGCACCAGAGGAAGGAGCAAAATCGAAAGAAGTTGCAAGTTTTACAGGAAGGAAAGTTCTACGAGCTGTTTGGTTCTGCTGCATGTAACGCAAACGAAAATAATTTAAGCCTGCGAATGTTACCGGCCGCAAATAGAAATGAACTAATTTTGATTACATTTGCGTTACTGTGCACGTTACCAAACAGCACCCTAACTTTAAACGAGCTGATATCTTGAAGCTTAGATTCTTGTAGACAAACTACCGTGGGGGTAGTTGCCTGAATCACATCGCGAACGGTTACGCATTTTTTCGAGTCGCCAAGACCACGAACATTCCAGGATAAGATAGACAGAGAACGATTACCAGTGTTACTCATAGCGAACCCAATCCACACCAACAGCGTTTCAGAAGGGCAATACAAGACATAAGGCAGATGCTCAAATAAGGAAGAACCTGGCGACTCAAGTTCTTGAAAGACGGCATAACGACTACAACACTGGTGTCAGCGAACAGACGCATGGAAGCAGCCATTAAAGAAAATGAAGGCATTGTTCACAGTACATAAGTCGAGAGGGCAGCTCAAGGAGACACGGGAGCGGCCAGGGCCGAAGGCGCCATCCCTGGTGCCGGTGTCCAAACTGCGATCAGAGGCGATCATTCTGCAACGTCTGTGACCCCCACAGCATGGATGGACTTGCAGCTGACGCGGGCAGCCGAGACAAGCACCATGTTCGTTTGAGCTATTCAGCAAAATCAGCAGCCATCCAGCAGTGTTTTTCTCTCACAATAAACCAGCGAACAGTACTTTCAGCCACAATAATCCAGCGAAACGAACAAGTCGGAGACGGCCAAAGGGAGTTTGTTGCGCGTCAGGATGTTGCGCTTGGTGACGTGTTTCTTCAGACTCGCGGAGCAGCCAGAGAGCGAGTTGAGGAGGGCCTTGCGACGCGTCGCCTGGCGGGTCGTGTCCACAAATTGTCCGCCCGTCCTAGCAGCAATGCGCGCGCTCTGGCGCAAAGCAGTCGGAGCAAGCGGAGCGCGTTTGCGACGGGAGGTGTTCCTATGGGCTGGAGCAGCAGCAGCGGAAGGTGGTGGTTGCTCAGTGGGCAGGGTAGGAGCTGGGACTGCGGTAGGGGGAAGAGCCAGGCTATGGTTTGCAGTGGCATAAGAACTTGGAGTGGAGTTTGCCGTGCGAAGCATAAGTTGGGCAAAGGCAGAGGCAAGGCCGAGAGCTTGGGCTGCAGAGAGGAGGCGTTCAAGGGCAACCATGGCGGTGGCCAAGGACGAATGGAGGAAGATGCAAGAGGAGGCTAAGTTCAGAGCCCCAATAACTGCGAGAATGTTCACTAAATTTTGACTCGACACCGTAACCCTGAAATCCCATCCTAGACACGAACGATTCTAAGGCGACTCGGACGAGGAGCGAGTAACCGTTGCAGCACATTGCGAACGAAGAACAGGTTGAATCGGGGTTACCCAAACATGCGCAGGAGCTGGAGAAGGCGCGAGGAGGTCTGGGACGACGGTGCTGTGGAAGTCAAGCAGTAGGCGTTGTTGGAGCAGTTCTCCCCGGCTGCTGAGCCAGCGAGGTGGGCGGTGCAGAGGGTCGCTCCGGTCGGCGACAAGATGGCGAGCAGACGGCGCCGGAGGAGGGCGTGGCGCAGGCGGAGGGCGGGGTTGGGGTGGCTGGAGGTGGGGTGGGGCAGGCGGAGGCCGGGCCGGCGGCGCGGGATCACCGAGCCCGGGGCCATCGCCCCCGGGGGCAGTCGCCTGGCGAGAGGCGAGACGAGCCATCGCACCTCACCTTTGTCATTGTGGAATATGCCACCAAAGCAGGCGGGACGGCCCTTGGAACAGCCAATTCCATGGAAATTGAGCTTGATGCAACCCTTGGGTGGAGGCGACCATGTAGTCCGTTTCATTGCTGGGAGACGGTGACGGAAAACAGGTCCCAGAATGGAGTATCATCATCTCTGCAATCACATGGATCTTCTCTGAATGGGCGTGATATTCGCTCTTCCAGTTGCATACGGAGGGAAGCCACATGACTGAAACAATTCAGGAAGAACGATTAATTATTTTTTCCACTGAAACGGCTTCTTGGTCTAAAATTTTCAATCAGAATACAGTAACACAAAGCAAACACATGTAAAATAGCTAGAGATTGGCCTCAAGCTTTCAAGGTCTTACTCAAAAGAAAGGAATGAATTATATTCCACCTCCAACATGAAGTTAAGGTAAAATTTCTCCTTGAGTGTCAGCCCTGTAGAGTCAGATTCACCATTAAAAAAGAACACTAGGAAGAAACCAAGCATAAGCAGACGATCAGAAGCAGAAGAAATACTTGGCAATTTTGAGTATATGTCCATATCATCGTCTACTTCAACAAACTCCACCTTCAACTCACCAACACCATCTAATTCCTCATTGGATTTTCCCATAGCAATGGCTTCATCATGAATGTAATCCACGGTTGCCCACAGGAATCTGTCCCTTTCCAAAGCTAGGGAACCCCTACTAGTACATCCACGGTTCCAGTTTTCAAATGCACCATAAGCACTTTCCACACTGTACTTCAACCCATAGGAAACCAGAATCACCTTATTTAATTGTTTAGGAGAGAAGTTTGATTCCACAAGATTCCCTATGAATTTCAGACCTAGAACATAGAAAAGTGTTGGCTTCTCCACACTTCTTTGGCACTGCTCATTAACTAGAAGAACTCTTACTCCCAAGTCGAAGCAAGCCTTGACATCAGCTGGCGAGAGTGCCGGGTCATATATTTCAATGTTGCCAACTGGAAATACCATATCTTCCTTTAGAAGAAGAGCGAAAGCAAGCTGATACTGAGATCTCATGTCAAATTCAAAGCTCCCAAGGCCATAAATTACCAAATCCATGCATTCATGACTTCCCAACATGCTTGAGATATGATCACCAATACTTGGATTTTCCTTAAGCTGATGAATGAACTTTGCGTACAGTGAAGAACTCCTAGCATCCAGCATAGTTTCACGCACTTCTTTAACTATGCTCACCGCTTCCTTTAAGTCTTTATCCTCAATGTATGCATCATTAGGATTTAAATACCATCTAGTTTAATGAAAAAACAGACCATGAATCAGTCAGTGAGGTTGTTATGGTTGGCAGCGCCCGAACAAAGCTAGTGGCTGAACTCAAGGCACAGCACGCCAGAATTAGGAGCGCATGCATTTGAATAATAGGCACGCACGGTTCACCACGCCAAGGGACCAAGTGGCGCCACGATTAGCAGCAGCATGCAAGGCTGTTTGAATGAGTTGCTTGTTTGAACAATTCTAGTAGCTAGCCTTAAGTGTAGGGATGCATGTTCCGTACTTTGAGTCGATGTCTGTAATAAGTCTATAAGACGACATGATCGATGAATGAAAGGATAAGCCTGGGATTGAGACGCATTGTCTCCCTTGGGCACCCAGCCCCTGTCATCGTCAGTCTGTTGTCGATCCCGTTCACAGGCGCCGACCACGGCGCCGCCCGTACGCCGTCGAGGATTCAAGCCTCGGCCACCCACCTCACACTCCTACGCTCTACGCAGCCTGAGCCGTAACAACTTGGTACCAGAGCTCATGGCTTCCTCGGGATCCTCCACTGCCCTCGCCACGCCCACCACCACCGCCCCCACCACCGGTGTGCCCTCGGCCCCGGTGACCACCTCCCCCGCCATCATTCCAACCGCTCCGCCTGCTGCACCACCACTGCCTTCCATGGAGGCCGTTCCAGTCGAGGCACTCAACGCCTTCACCGCTGCCATTCAAGGCCTCCAATCCCAGATGGGCAACATGCGACTGCAAATGGGCGACATGGCCTCCCGCCTCGCGGCGATCGAGGGTCGGTCGTCACCCTTCGCCTCGTTGTTTCCCCAATACAGCTTGGCCGGTTACGGGGGCCTTCCTGCCCTCCCAGCAGCCTCGGCGCCGGTGATCTCCGACCTCTTGACTGCGCCGCCAGTCATGCCATCACTTCCGGCGTCGTCGTCACTCGCCCCGGCGCCATCGGCCTCTGCATCGGTCACGATGCCAACCCAGCCGCCACCAAACCAGGGAGCACCCATTACGCAGATTTGCTTTCCCCACTCACCATCGCCAGTGCCATCCTTGTCGTCCATCATGCAGATGGGCATGCCCATGCCATCGGCGCCCATGGCAAGTTCACCGCCGCTCCCTCATCTACCACCGGAGCCGGAGTGTTTGACGGTGCCGCGGTACCACAAGCTCTCGTTCCCGACATTCGACGGCAAGGACGACCCGCTCGGCTGGCTGAACAAGTGCGAACAGTTCTTCCGTGGACAACAAACACGCCCCGTCAACCAAGTGTGGCTAGCCTCGTATCACCTCACCGGCACGGCGCAACAGTGGTACCTCGTCCTCGAAAGCGAGCTGGGTCGTCCACCTTGGGCGGAGTTCTGGAGCCTATGCCAGCAACGGTTCGGGCCGCCCCTTAGTACCAATCACCTGACCGATTTGGCACGGTTGTCGTTCACGTCCACGGTCGACAAGTACATGGAGGCGTTCCAGGCCCGCACGGCGCACGCGGGCACCCTCTCCCCGCTGCAGAAGGCACAGCTCTTCACCGGGGGCCTCCAGGATCACATCCGCGTCGACATCGAGCTCCATGACCCGCAGAACTTGCAACATGCCATGCAGTTGGCGCGCGCATACGAGCGGCGTAATGCGCCCGCTCTACTCGCCTTGCCGGCACCACCTCAACCAGCTCGCTGCCATGCCGGCACACTGCCCGCGCCCACCGCTACAACAACCGCCGCGGGGACGGCATCCTTGGCTGCCTCATCGTCATCAACCCCGTCTCGACCTTTCAAATGCCTAACGCCTGACGAGATGGCGGAACGCCGAAAGCAGGGGCTTTGTTATAACTGCGATGAGCCCTATGTCCGGGGCCACAAGTGCGCCCGCCTCTTCTTCCTTGGGGCGTCCGACTACATCGTCGAGGAGCCGGACGAGGCCGATGCCAATCCGCCACCAGCAATGGCGCCTTTCAACCCAGAGGCACATGCCCGAGGCAACATGGGAGTCGGATGAGTTTTCCTCCTTTTAGCTCAAGGATGAGCCGTTCTCTCGAGGGGAGGAGTGATGTTATGGTTGGCAGCGCCCGAACAAAGCTAGTGGCTGAGCTCAAGTCACAACACGCCAGAATTAGGAGCACATGCATTTGAATAATAGGCACGCACGGTTCACCACGCCAAGGGACCAAGTGGCGTCAGGATTAGCAGCAGCATGCAAGGCTGTTTGAATGAGTTGCTTGTTTGAACAATTCTAGTAGCTAGCCTTAAGTGTAGGGATGCATGTTCCGTACTTTGAGTCGATGTCTGTAATAAGTCTATAAGACGACAAGATCGATGAATGAAAGGATAAGCCTGGGATTGAGACGCATTGTCTCCCTTGGGCACCCAGCCCCTGTCATCGTCAGTCTGTTGTCGATCCCGTCCACAAGCGCCGGCCATGGCGCCGCCCGTACGCCGTCGAGGATTCAAGCCTCGGCCACCCACCTCACACTCCTACGCTCTACGCAGCCTGAGCCGTAACAGAGGTTGTTAATGACAAATAGCAAATACAATTTACAATGAGAGATATGGGCACGTTTCAGATTTACTATTACACAGTAATACACTATGCTCTCTCTACAACAATATCTATATGCCTCATGTTTTACATGCAAATCGTAACAGAGAAATCAAATGTCTACTGGTACCTTTCAAGCCATTTTTAATTTCAGTTTTTTTTTCTGATCATTACCTTATACATTGTTGATGAAAATAAGAACATGCACTTCTGGCCGCAGCAATATCGTGATCGGTGAAGCAAATATCACTCAAAGTTCAATAATAAAAGAGAGCCAATATTTCCATAACCAAATCTAGAGAAGCCCCAAAGTGAACAAACATAGATGATCTGAAGGAGCTCATCATGTAGCACACAAAGAGCACTTTCATTCCACAAACCTAAAATGTACCAGATTCTTGCATGTAGTATATTTTTTAAAAAAAAAATAAGTCACGGATTTTAGTGATCAAAGAGCAGGGGAACAAAATTGTTCCAAAGAATATTTCAGCAGTTATATGCAAATCATAACAGAAAAAATTGAATAGCTTGTAGAATGTAGACTATTAGCACTGCACTGCAGGTTAACTTCATCAGTGAAGAAGATAAGAACTTGCACTGCAGCAATATCATTATTGGTGAAGCAAATCTCACTCAGAGTTCAATAATACGAGTAAGCCAAAAGAAATCAATAACCAAATGTTGCTAAGCCACGAAATGAGCAAACAAATGATCAAAATCAGTTTAGCAATTAGTACACAGATCACATTTCAGACCAGAAAACTAATATTTATCCGTTTCTTGTGGTATGTGGTAACATTTTTTTTACTTAAGTCATTGATACAACACAGGAAAAAAACTGAACCAAAAAAATATTTCAGAGTGTAAACGATCTTAGCAGGTACTACATGATCTTACCCTGCTAACTGAGCATCACAGTTCATCTGGACGTTCACTGTGCTCCAAACCCTCTTAGGACAATTCACTGCAACAGAGAAACAGGCAACAAGACATCAGATCCAACTACATAAAACCACAAATATGAACAATTGTACAGCAGAACAACCTGGCACAAGATGGTCCATGTCAATTTCAGGATCAAAGTGGAATACATGAACTGAAAAGGAGCTGGGAAGAGCACTAATCATGGCATGTCTCTCTATATTAGCAATGCAGTGCATGCATGTGCACTCCTGTGAATCATCACAATCTTTTTTTGAAAGAAATGAATCATCACAATCTTTGGCTAGTTCATCATCAGGACCATCATCTCCCCAGAGAGGGATATCGAGCAAACCATCGATTTCTGAGCATAGCTCAATCTCACGCACATACTCCCGAATTGCCATCACCCTCCTCACTTTCTCCCTCTGCTCGGTGACACCAGACTTCTCCTGCTTGGACATGCTGAGCTCAAGCATCCTGACCATGGTGCCAAAGCTGTGCCCGAGCAAGACAATCTTGCGGAGCTGATCCGCGCTCCAGTTCAAGGTGGGCAGGTTTTTGAAGAAGACATGGTCTGCGTATGGCATGAAGATGAGCGTCGGCCCGCGAACTGGCTGGCACTGCTGAACCGACACGGTAATGACGCAGCCCAACTCCTCCATGGCTCGGCGCTCCACGGGGACCGCGGTCGGGCACACCACCTCGACGTTGCCGATCGCGTCGGGGAACGCGCCGCGAAGGAGGAGGAGCACGGCGAGGCGGAGCCGTGGTGCCCAGCTGTACTGCGCGCCGCCGAGCCCGTAGGCCACGATGCGGAGATGCTCCCCCCCCCCCCCCCCCCCCCCCCCCGGACGCGCGCCAGTGTGTCGCGGAACGCGGCATCGGAGGCGAAGAGGTCGGAGAGCTTGGCGAAGAGTCTGGACGACGCGGCCAGCTCCATGGCGAGCCGCATGGAGGCCACGAGCCGCGCGTCATCGCCCATCACGAACTCCTCCATGACCAGGATGGACGACGAAGGACAGGCGCCACCTGCTTGGCGAAACGAAGATCACAACATGGAAAGGGCCGACATTTCAGCAAAGAAAACCCCATGATCGACGAAGACGACAAAAAAAAAGGACGATTGATGGAAGGTTGAGGTTTACCACGAACGACTCGCGCTTCCTGATCAGGCTCCATCGTCTTCTTCGCCACAGCGCCAGGATCTGGAGCGAAGAGAGAGAAAAGAAAATCAGTTTCAGTGATGCCGTGGCACGACGATGGGTGGACTGATGTACGTATGCAACGCGCTCAGAGGGAGGGGGAGATAAGCAGATGGATCGATTACCAGGAGCAGGAACGGGGGGTGGTGAAGCCTTTGCCATGGAGTTGCTCATCGCGGCGGGGTGAGTAGGGTTTTAGGTGGGTTTTGCGGGTTCCTTCGCTCTATTGGGAGCCGGAAGAAAAGCAGCGTGGGGAGAAGTGATTTCGCGTTGGGCTTCCGGTTTCGCGGAGCAGTCTGATGCAGTCAGAGTTTGCCAGAGATATTTTGTTGGTTGCTTGAGGTATAAGGTTAAGGTGTCTCTTCGTATCATCAGCTGGAAGAGGGTTCATAATTTCGGCGAAATTTCAACAAAATTTTGCAAATTTGGGTAATTTTAGGGATGACCGAAAGAAAAGTCTGAAAATTTATATTACATAAATACATACTCCCTCTGTCCCTATTTAAACGTCGTTTCTGTTTTTCGTGCCACAAGTTTAACTCGATTTGTAGAAAATACGTGCAACATTTTTATCTTCAAATAAATTTATTAAAAAACTAGATTCAAAGATCTATCCAATGATACTAATTATGTACTATAAATATTAATATTTTTTAATATATATTTTGTTAAAGTTGTTTCTCGAGAAACGAAAGCGACAAATATTTAGGGACGGAGGGAGTATGCTATATAACTGTAGACTCGTATATTTATATTGTTTATTTATATACTCCACACAATATAGATTGTAGTTATAAATCATACTAATGTTTTGTTTATATCTAACATTTTTAGAAAAATCATACTTCATGTTTAAATCTAAAAAATTGACGAAATTCGACAGAATTACATGACTTTCAGAGGTGATCGAAGAGATCACCAAAATTGAAAAACTGATCCGCTCTTTCATATGCAGGTTTTTTTTATAAGTTGTACAATAATGCCATCTCACACTCTTCATGACTTTCATTTTCAATTTACATTCTCCCTCCATCTCAAATACTCCTAGAATGGAACTCTCGCTTCATGAGAAACCAAACAATCCCAAATTTACCACGCAATACTCCCTCCGTATCGGATTTAGAAGTCGTTTAGGATAGTGATACGGTCTCCAAAACACAACTTTGACCTCTTGTTTTTATAAAAAATATTTATGAAAAAGTGATATATGTATATTTTTATGAAAGTATTTTTCAAGACAAATCTATTCATATAATTTTTACATTTGCAAACTCAACAACTTAAAAGTTATTGATGATTTATATTCCCAATGTTTGACCCAAACCTTGTCAAAACGATTTCTAAATTCGATACGCAGGGAGTACGCCAGTTGATCATGTTAAAAAAAAAGATCGATACAGAGACATACAGTTGCGTGCCTCGTGCACTTCGACTATAGTAGTAGAATTTAAACTTGACAGACACGTGATACACAGACTCCGAGAGTCAGATCTTACAGCACGCGAACACGCCCGTCAGAACATGCGCCGGAACGCTTGCCTCTTCTTTAGATCGCCTGTGCTGATGTTTGGCCAGCAGCGGAAACCAAGTTGCCGCTGTCACGGTGTCGCCGCGCCGGCGCCGGGCGCGGCCCGCATTGGCACCGTCGAGGCCAGCGAAGCATGCGGTCCAGCCGGCGTTGCCGGCGTCGCCAGCGAGGGACGCGAGGCGCGGTGAAGAGAGCAGCACGGACCACTTGAGGCACACGGCACAGCAGGCAGCAGTGGACCCGGGTGACAGCGGCTGGAAGACGTTCGCCAAGACCTCGTTGGACGCCGGGCCATGGCACCTCGTGGCCTCACGTCGCCTCCACAGCAGGTTGAGGGCGAATGCAGGAATCGATAAGACATGAATAGGAAAAAACGCAGAAAAGGGGTGAGTGTACAGTGGTAAAACAGATGAAAGGAAAAACATAGAAAATAACTAAGAATGGGTGTTTTGAACGCAGAAATCCTTAATACATGAATCATAAGACTGAATGATAAAGAGACATTATTAGTGGTTAATGAAATGATCACCCTGTTCGCTTAAACTTATTTGCTAGAATTAGCTAGCCGTTCACCAATATTTTTCTCTCACAATAAATCAGCATCAGCCGTTGAACAATGCATTTACAGCCTGCCGAACAAGGTGGATATACTATGTTAGTTACCATGCTCTTTTACTATTGTGGGACCCATACACTTATTCATCCAAATCCACCTGCTTTTAGCGACAGACAACCATGCATCCGATGGATTATTGTCATAGTCACCTCGGGCTTCCGCGAAGGACACAGAAACAAGAGATTAGAGTGGAGTTTTGCTTTCCCGTGAAACTGCGCCCGTGTTTAGTTCCAAAGTTGGGACACCCAACTTGGAACCGTGCGCGTCACGTCGTACTATAGCAATTTTTGTTTTTATTTGGTAAAAATTGTTCAAACATTGATTAATTAAGCTTAAAATGTTCGTCTCACAAAGTACAACAAAACTGTGTAATTAGTTTTTTATTTCATCTATATTTAGTACTCCATGCATGTGCCGGCATTTTGATGTAATAGGGGAATCTTCTTTTTGTATAGTAGAATTTGAGGTGGAATTGGAAACTAAACGAGGGCTGAAAAAAAAAAGCTACAGTGTTCCATAGGAAAGGAAAGGTTACTTCCCTGTGTTCCAAACGCTCTAGCCCGGTAACCCACTCCGTGATACGACGGTCGGCGTGAGGTCCGCATAGGAGATCGCGCCTCGGTGGTGCTGCCGCCGCCGTCGTCATTGTCATGCCGGTCGATCTCGAGAGCGGCTGGAAATTCCGGATCCGGGGGATTCCTCTGCATTAGACTACCCGCAGTGGGTACTCTAAAACGATACTCTAAAGCTCTAGAGTATGAATATAGGCCCTGTTCGGCAGGCTGTTTTTTTGCTTATAAGCCGGCTGTGGCTGATTTGCTGTGAGAGAAAAATACTGTTCTACGGCTGATAAGCTCAGCCGAACAGGGGGACAGAGTAAAAACTGCTGCACTGGGTACTCTAAAACGATACTCTATCCTTTCTCTCACTCTATATTTAGAGTAGTACAGTGTTTACTCTATACATTATAGTGGCGGGCCCTACTAGCTAAACAAAGGGAAAAAATGCTAATAACTCACAAACCAAAAATCCAAATTAAATTTCGATTGCACCATTAAATTCGTCTCAATAAATCCTTCAAAACTAGATCACACATGGATATATTTAGATAAAGTGACAAGTGGATCCTACAGTGGATAGAGTAGATAGAGGATGATATAGAGGATGGATGGGTGCGGAAGAATTGAGTATAGAGGAGAGAATCTTGCTGACTAGGACGTATAGAGGATGAATATAGAGGTCTATGAGTGCGGGTACTCTTATGGCTTGTATAGTTGTGCATCTAGATGAACTCTGGAGTCTGGGCGTATCCAGGCAGGACTCACGGCTGTAAACGTAAAACTGAGGCAGGATTCAAGCATGCTAACACACACAACAACGGCGGTTTCACCTATGCCATTGAAACTCTGCTTGCCATCGCATTCCTATCCAGCCACGTGACGGCATTCAAATATAGGTTAACCGTAAACCATCCGCACTTAAAACAGCGCCTTATGAAGCAACTAAGGGCTAGTTCGGTTAGCATAATCCAGGCCCAGCAAATATTCCAGGTCTACTTTCTTTTTTTCCAGGGAGCCATACCGTAATATCCCAACAGGGCGTAAGGGCCTAAGACTATCAATGGACGGATTCAAAAAAAAAAAGACTATCAATGCACGGCAAAAAGTGGATTTTCCTTCACACTCGTGATTTTCATTACATTTTTTTTTCCTTTCGTGAAGCAACGTAACATGTGTTAGCACTAGATATAACTCATCTCAGAAACACTGGAGAACACATGCTCTGAGTGACTACAATGTCCCCGCAGCTGGTACCAACTGCACTGCACATCGTAGCATACAAGGCGAACCTCATTTTCTCTGGACAGTGAAGTGGAAGCCCATGGGTTCTCGATATTCACCCGTTCCATGGCACCGGAGGCAGTAATCCAGTCCACTACCACCACAAATTCGACACCTGAGAAAGAGTGGTGAGGTTTAGCAGTCAGCACAACCATGGAGAAGAGTACTGCCCCTCCATCCCAAATTATAAGGCATTCCAAGAATTTTGGAGAGTTAAAGGATCTCAAATTTAACCAAATTTATATGATAAGATAATAATATTTATGACACCAATTAAGTATTATTAGATTCTTCATTAATTATATTTTCATAGTATACCTATTTGATGTTATAAATTTTTGTAATTTTCTCTATAAAGATTCTTGGAATGCCTTATAATTTAGAATGGAGGGAGTAAGAACATAGACCCAATCGTGTGCCTCACCATTGTGGCCATTCGCCCTTTGGAAGCATGATCAGATTGGCATGGTTTGTTCTTCCTGTAGATCCCAGACCAAATTTTGATGAGAGAAAACATCACGCCGACGAATGACTGTGGTACAGCAGCATACCACAAGATAACACAGAGATGGACTAAAAGAGACCTCGGCCAAAGCAGTTTCGGCAGTCTATTCTCCCTGTGCCTTTGCAGATGGTGCAAGGAGGATCAGGTCGTTTTGGCCTCTCCCTCCTGACATTTGACTGCAACCATAATTTCAGTTAGCACAAAAAAAGCCAATGTACATTAGACATATTCGGCTTCAGTTATGGTCTTCGTCAGTCTATACAGGTGAAGATATCCTAGAGTTCCTTTTTTTAGGGTCAACCAGAGGAAAGGTTTCCCACCTGAAATTCCATTAAAATGGGGGATGGCCCTAGCCGGCCCAGCATTGGATATTAAAAGCAGCTGTGGCATTTTTCCATGCCAGAGTTTTGTTCAAGGAGATTCTTACATGGGGGATAAAGAGATACACCAGAACTCAACAACTCCAATGTCGCGGTGCGGTAACCCGCACCCCCACAGCCTTCTGTCTTCATAGATCTAGATTTGGCCGAGAAATACAACTATACAACGAGAGTTAGCAGATATGGGCACTAACAGGTGAAGAGTATGGCTTGCGAAAAAAAAACAGGTGAAGAGTATGGGGCATTTCCCAACCTCAATTATTTGGCACATATGCAATGAATTAGAGCCCAGGTGTAGAGGTTAATTTAGTACAAACTAACTCCTCTACACAAAATGTCCTGGGCGCCACCTCTCGTCGATACACATACACTCTCACCACTGAGGCTGTGCTCGCTGCTGATCGCTCCTACTTCCTCTGCACCAACGTTTATGCTCCCACTAACTACGCTGATAAGCAGAACTTCATAGATGAACTTCAATCTTGTGCGCCCAGTGAAGATGTCCCTTGGATTATTCTCGGGGATTTCAACCTCACATGTTGCCTGGAGGATAAGAATAACTCTAATTTCTGTGCCAATGAAGCTTTCATGTTCAATGACACTATCAATTCGCTAGGGCTGATTGAAATCCCCCTCCTTGGACGTGCCTTCACTTGGTCAAACCAGAGAGACTCACCCACCCTTGTCCGTCTGGATGGAGTCTTTGTCAACAATGCGTAGGATCTGGTCTTCCCCAACACCTCCCTCATCGCCCTAACCAGATTTACCTCAGACCATGTCCCCTCCTAATTACCGTCTCCTCCCTTCTCCCGAAAGCTCACTGTTTCCTTTTTGAAAAGTTCTGGCTAAACAAACCCGCCTTTAAGGAGATTGCTGTTGCAGCCTGGAACTCCAGCAGTCATGCCTCGGTCAGGGAAACGCTTTATCTCTGGCTTAAAAGCATGCCACTGTGTTTGTGGGTCCTGGTCCCTAGGCAAGACCCACTGGGCTCCAGATCAGCGTGAGGTTGATCTCCACGTCCTCATCAGTGCCCTGGATCTTCTCAGAGAGATTCGACCTCTGGAAAGTCTTGAAAATGCTCTTGCAGCTCCACACTGCGCGGTCTCCAGGATGTTCTTCGGGACAAACTCTGCTATTGGCACCAACACTTCTCCATCCGGTTGGCCTTCGACTGGGCTGAAAAGATTTTTCCATGCTTCCGCCTCCGGCCGTAAACGCAGAAATTCGATCATGAGCCTTGAGGATGCTGGGATTGCCCACATCAACCATATGGCCAAGCAGACCATTCTCTCCAATTTCTACTCTTCCTTTGTTTGGTCAAAGCGTCCACACCTCTTGGAGGTTCTCTCTTGCTGGCCTCTACCCTTCACCTGCTATGGCTAACCACTCGCTGTCTCGCCCCTTTGATATTGGAGGAAATTGCGGCTGCTTTGTTCGCCATGGACATGGACTCTAGCCCCGGCGCTTTGACCTGGCTTTCTACCGTGCTCTCTGGCCTCACCTGAAAAAATGACTTGGTCTGTCTGTTCGATTCCTTCCATGCTGTGGCTCCCTAAATTTGGACAGCCTAAACCGTGCTCATCTTATCCTGCTGCCGAAGAAGGAAGGGGCGAACACGGAGGATGCTTATGGGCCTATCTCGCTTAGAACTACCCTATGAAGCTCCTTGTTAGATGTATATGCACCTCTTGTAATTACTCACTAGTGTAGGGTGCTATCTGCACTTTGTACATCACCATATCTGCCCCTTTGGGCATGGTAATAGATGAGTCGGTCATTTGTAACATGGTAACAGAGCCTAGGTTTAGGGTTTATTATCCCGCCGTCACCGGCGTGCCACCGGCGAGCCGCCGGTGAGCCACCACCGCCGGCCGGCGAAGTCATCTCCACTCGCGCGGCCGCCCGCGCCGTCTCGCTCGCGCCTCGCGCCGCCTCGCACGCGCCTCGCGCGGCCGCCCGCGCCGCCTTGCACTCGCCTCGCGCCGCCGCGGCCGCGGCCGCCTCCCCGTGCGACCGCACGCGCCTCCCTGCGTGGCTGCCCGCACCTCGCGCCTGCGGCCCGCGCCTCCCTGCCGAGGCGCCCCAGGTGCTGCTCCTCTGCTCTCCCTCCCTCCCACTCCAAGTGCTGCTCCTCTGCTCTCCCTCCAGGTGCTGCTCCTCTGCTCTCCCTCCCTCCAGCCCGCTCTGCTTTTCCTCTCTGATTCCTTGTTTCCAAAAAAAAAAAGAGTGCCAGGCAATTGCTGCTTCCATGGCATCCCTTGGAAAGTCGGGTGCCATCTCTGTTCCTCGCTGCCCCGTCATCTTCAATGGCACAAATTGGGGCGAGTTCGCCTTTCACATGGAGGTACACATGGGCGGGCAGCAGCTGGGGTGCTATCTCACAGGTGAGCAGCCTTGTCCGCCCACCCCACCTCTTCCCACTCCGCCCACCTATGCGCCTGATGCAGACGACGCGGTCAAGAAGCCTCTCCTTGAGGCGTTTGAGGCTCAGATGGAGGCCTACCAGTCAGCTCTTGATATACAGGCGACCTGGCTGCGTGAGGAGGCCTGTGCCAAGGCTATCCTGCTCGCGAGTATGGAGGTTGACATCTCTCTGTCCCTCCGTGGTCTCTCCACCTCTCACTCGATGTGGGCTCACCTCCGCCGCAGTTATGAGATTCGTAACGAAGCGTTGTATCTCGCAGTGGTGGAGGAGGCCCAGTCGCTCCGTCAGCACGACTCTACCGTGGAGGAGTTCCACCGTCAGATGTCCGCCGTCTGGCATCGTCTGGACATCTTGGGTGCGGAGTACTGTGCTGGTGGTACTTGTCGGTGCTGTGATCGTCACCGGGGCCAGCGGGACACTCTGCGTCTTCACGAGTTCTTCTCCCGCCTCCGCCCTGAGTTTGAGGTTGTCAGGTCCCAGCTCCTGACCCGCCGACCTCGCCCGTCTCTCAATGAGGCGATGCCGGAGCTTCGTGCTGAGGAGACTCGTCTTCGGGCGGGGGGCATAAGTGGGGCTCCGCAGTCCTCTGTTCTGGCTGCCCGAGCTCCCCTTCTGCCCACCGCTCCTCCACAGCCTCCACTGCCACCGTCCACCGACCCTCAGTGTGGCTACTGTGGCAAGTTTCGACACACCGAGGATGTCTGTCGGAAGAAGCAGCGCGACAAGAAGACTCGCCGTGGGGAGTCAAGTGCAGCTCACTCAGTCACTGCCTTGGAGTAGGAGGTCCTCACGTTGTTCCGCCGTCTCAATGCTGTTGCTTCCTCACCCTCTGACACTACTGCTCGGGCTTCTGGTACTCCACCACCACCACCTCCTCCCTCAGGTATCTCATCCAAGTGGTTCCTTGATTCTGGTGCATCCTTCCATATGACTCTGGATTCTCGTCACTTGTCATCTCTGTCTCCTGTTGATCCTCCTATTGTTCAGACAGCTGATGGAACCTCTCTTCCTGTTGTTGGTCGTGGTGTTCTCTCTACGTCCTCTTTTCATGTTCCTACTGTCTCTCATGTCCCTCAGCTCACTATGCAATTAATGTCTGCTGGTCAAATTACTGATCATGGTTGTCGTATCATTCTTGAGTCTGACTCTTGTTGTGTTCAGGATCTTCGTACGGGGTTTCTGGTGGGGACTGGGCCTAGGCGTCATGACTCTCAGCGCCTATGGGAGCTTGACTAGCTGCGCCTTCCTTCGCCCACTCTGACCAGTCAGTCCTCCAGTTCTCCAGCTTCCGCTTCAGCTGCTTCCACTACTACTTTTGCTCAGTGGCATCGTCGTCTCGGACATCTCTCCGGCTCGAGACTTTCTACTCTTGTTGGTAGTGGTGTTTTAGGTCCTGTTTCTGGTGACGCTGTTCTTCATTGTACGGGTTGCAAGCTTGGCAAACAGCTGCAACTCCCTTATCCTTCCAGTGATTCTATGTCGCAGCGTCCCTTTGATCTCATTCACTCTGATGTATGGGGGCGTGCTCCTTTTGTTTCAAAAGGGGGTCACTCCTATTATGTTATATTTATTGATGATTATTCGAGGTTTACTTGGATCTATCTTATGTCCTCTCGTGGTCAGTTTCTGTCTATCTATCAGCAGTTTGCTACTATGATTCGCACTCAGTTTGATTCACCCATTCGTGCTTTTCGTGCTGATTCTGCTGGAGAGTACGTCTCTGACGCGCATCGTCGCTTTCTTACTGATCAGGGTACACTTGCTCAGTTCTCTTGCCCTGGTGCTCATGCTCAGAATGGTGTGGCTGAGCGTAAGCATCGTCACATTCTTGAAACTTCTCGTGCTCTCTTGCTCTCCTCTCGGCTTCCACCTCACTTCTGGGCTGAGGCTGTCTCCACGGCTGTTTTTCTTATTAACAGGCAGCCCTCCACCGTTCTTCAGGGGTGTACTCCCTACGAGCGCCTTTTTGGTCGTCGTCCTCGCTACAGTCACCTCCGATGTTTTGGGTGTGTCTGCTTTGTTCTTCTCCCTCCTCGCGAGCGCACCAAACTGACTGCTCAGTCAGTTGAGTGTGTCTTCCTTGGGTACAGTACTGAGCATAAGGGTTATCGCTGCTATGATCCTGTTGCCCATCGGATGAGGATCTCTCGGGATGTCACCTTTGATGAATCCCGTCCTTACTACCCTCGCTCATCCTTCGGTTCTTCTTCCACTGATGTTGAGTCTATCTCCTTCTTGACTCTTCCTGACGTGCGTCTTCCGCTGCCTCACTCACGCACTTCCTTGCCTTCTTCGCCTCTACCTACCTCCACTCCACCTTCCATTCCCCCTGTTGTTCCTACACCCTCATTGGAGGTGTCCTCTCACGAGCTCCCTCCCATCCTCACTCCAGCACCCACACATGCGTCTTCTCCGTCGCTTCTTGGGCCTACCCTATGGGGGGACCTCGTGAGTTCACTCACGTTTATAGTCGCCGCCAACGACCTCCTCTTTCCTCTTCACCACCTTCTTCTCCCTCGCTTCTTGGATCTCCTCCAGAGCCGTCCTCTCGATATGCTCTTTGTGACCGTAGTACTCTCCATCCTCCGGATTGCTATGGCTTTACTGCTGCTGCGCTGGTTGAGCTAGCCACGTACCGAGAGGCTGCTGTCCACCCTGACTGGCAGCTCGCCATGGCTGAGGAGATGGCCGCCTTGGAGCGCACCGGTACATGGGACCTTGTCCCTTTACCGCCTCAGGTGACCCCTATTACTTGCAAGTGGGTCTACAAGATCAAGACTCGCTCTGATGGCTCCATTGAGCGCTTCAAGGCTCGTCTTGTGGCTCGTGGTTTTCAGCAGGAGCAAGGTCGTGATTATGATGAGACTTTTGCTCCCGTTGCTCACATGACTACAGTCCGGACTCTTCTCGCTGTTGCTTCTGTCCGATAATGGTCCATCTCCCAGCTCGATGTCAAGAATGCCTTTCTCAATGGCGAGCTGCGTGAGGAGGTCTACATGCAGCCACCTCCAGGATACTCTGTTCCAGATGGCATGGTTTGTCGGCTGCGTCGCTCTCTCTACGGCCTCAAGCAGGCTCCTCGGGCCTGGTTTGAGAGCTTCTCCTCTGTTGTCACTGCTGCTGGTTTTAAGCCCAGCGACCACGACCCCGCTCTCTTTGTCCACATTTCCCCTCGTGGTCGCACGCTTCTTCTCTATGTCGATGACATGATCATCACTGGTGATGATTCTCAGTTCATTGACTTTGTGAAGAAGCGTCTTAGTGAAAAATTCTTGATGTCTGATTTGGGTCCTCTTTGTTACTTCCTTGGTCTCGAGGTCTCTTCCATGCCTGATGGCATCTACCTCTCCCAGGAGAAGTACATTCAGGATCTTCTCTCTCGTGCTGCTCTCACCGATCAGCGCACTGTTGATACACCTATGGAGCTAGGTGTTCACTTGCGGTCTACTGATGGTGCTCCCCTTGATGATCCCACTCGTTATCGTCACCTTGTTGGGAGCCTTGTTTACCTTGGGATTACTCGTCCTGACAATTGCCATGTTGTTCATATTCTGAGTTAGTTCGTTTCTGCTCCCACACAGCTCCACTATGCTCATCTTCGTGTTCTTCGATACCTTCGTGGCACCATCTCACGCCGCTTGTTCTTCCCTCGCTCTAGTTCTCTTCAGCTTCAGGCGTACTCTGATGCGACATGGGCTAGTGATCATTCTGATCGCTGTTCCCTTTCGGCTTATTGTGTCTTTCTTGGGTCCTCCTTGATTGCCTGGAAAACCAAGAAGCGGACGGCAGTTTCCCGGTCCAGTGCTGAGGCTGAGTTGCGGGCTATGGCGACCGTGACGGCTAAGGTCACATGGCTTAGGTGGCTACTTGAGGATTTCGGTGTGACGACTTCCACACCGACTCCTCTATCCTCTGACAGCACTGGTGCGATCAGTATTGCTTGTGATCCTGTCAAGCATGAACTTACCAAACACATTGGTGTTGATGCTTTCTACATGCGATCGCAAGTACATGATGAGGTGGTGGCTCTTTACTATGTGCCTTCAGAGTTTCAATTGGCGGATTTCTTCACGAAGGCTCAGACTAGGGCGCAGCATAGCTTTTTTCTTTCCAAACTCAGTGTTGTTGACCCACCATGAGTTTGAGAGGGGGGGTTAGATGTATATGCACCTCTTGTAATTACTCACTAGTGTAGGGTGCTATCTGCACTTTGTACATCACCATATCTGCCCCTTTGGGCATGGTAATAGATGAGTCGGTCATTTGTAACACTCCTCACCAAAGTCCTTGCCAACCGTCTCCGCCCGGTCATCCCAGCCCTGATTGACCCTGACCAAACAGGTTTTGTTCACGGGCAAAACATCGCTGAGAATTTGTCTATGCAGCCGACCTGCTGAATTGCTGATACAAGCGCCAAGCGCCTACTGCAATCCTCAAACTGGATTTCAAAAAGGCGTTTGACTCGGTATCATGGGCAAGCCTCGATGCCATCCTTTGTACTAGAGGCTTTGAATCCAAATGGCGTGGATGGATTTCTGACATCCTCCATATGAGCAAGACTGCTGTCATGCTCAACAGCGTGCCTGGACACTGGATTCGCTGCCGTCAGGGCCTTCAGCAAGGTGACCCTATCTCTCCTTACCTCTTCATTATTGTGGCCGATGTGCTCCAGAAACTTCTCTCCAATGCTTCTGCTCTTGGAGACATCTGTCACCCCACACCCTTCCTTGCCCTGTGCTACAGTACACCAACGACACTCTGATCTTAATCAAGGGAGATGTTAGCTCTGTGAGATGCCCAAAACGGCTATTGGACGACTTCACTCTCGTCACTGGCCTCTACATTAATTTCCAGAAATCCACATTTATCCCTTTGAATATTGATGGAACTGATGCCACAGTTATGGCTCGGATTTTAGGCTGCTCCATTTCCTCGTTCCCCCAACCTTACCTAGGTGGCTAGGTCTCCTCTCTCCTCACAAGCTGAGAGTGTCTGATTATCAGCCATTTATCTCTTCCTCTGACCGATACCTTGCTGACTGGAAGTCCCGGCTCCTAAGCTATGGTAGCAGGGTGGTGCTTGTAAACGCTATTCTTGGCAGCTTACCGATCCACTATATGCTATCCATGCTCCTCCTCAAGACAGACAGAGAAACCATTGATGGTAAGCGTCTGGCTTTCCTCTGGACAGGCTTGGAAAAATGCAACCAAGGTCAGCGCCTCATTGCCTGGGACCGTGTCTGCCTTTCAAAACATGCTAGTGGGCTCGGTGTGCGTAATATAGAGGATCAAAATCACTGTCTGCTAGTTTCAAAAAAAAATCACTGTCTTCTTATGAAATTCGTTCACAAGCTGCTCTCCCCAAATGTTACCCTTGGAAATCCTGGCTTCTTCGTAACTCTGGGCCCAATCTAGAAGAAGGAGCAACCAACTCCTTCCTCGCTCAGTATTATCCAAGATGAGCTGTCACGCTTCCGCTCTTTGACCAGAGTGCAGCTGGGAGATGGTAGGATGACATCTTTCTGGCTGGATCGGTGGCTGTTGTCTGATCCGCTAGCCAATGCCTTCCCAGCCCTTTTTTCTCACAGCATCCGTCCCTATTTGTGTATCCGCGATGTTCTCTCTGATGAAGTTGAATCTGTCCTCCAACTTCGGCTCACTGCAGTAGCCACCCGAGAGCTTTCCCTTCTGAATGATCTTCTCAGCTCCACTCGCCTCACGACTGTGGCAGATTCGCACCTCAAGAACCTCCCCCTGTCCCCTTCTTTCTTCAGCAGTCAAGCATATTGCCTCCTTCATGTTGACGATGTACCAGATCCTGGCGCCTTGAAGATATGGGACTGCAGACTTCCTGGGAAGGTTAAGTTCTTTCTGCAAAAACTGTCCCAGAATCCTTGAAACTGAGGATCACATCTTCGTCTCCTGCAGCCGTGCTCGAAGGGTCTGGAGTTGTCTCCCTATTCCAGTGTCGCCCGGTGACCAGCGCCAGCCCTGACTCATTGGGGAGGGCCTCAATCTACCCCTCTGTCCACTTGGATATAATTTTGATCATCCTGTGGTGTCTCTGAAACGCTCGGAACGGTTTGATTTTTTTATGACCGGAATGACACACCTAAAGATGTGATTCGTGCTGCTGTTAGAGAAGCGGACTTCTGTGCTTGCAGATACATGATAAGGCGGATATCAAGGCATGGAGAGACTACCTTCTTTGCTGTAACTCTCTGAGTTGATTCTCTCTCTCCCTCTCATGTACCTCGACCCTGGCCTGTCAGGGGATATATGTTTGCCGTAGGCTGACAGTCCCGTTTTCGCTCAATGAAATACAAGTAGGTGGAGCCTTCTCCCCCGAATTGACCGGAAAAATATATGTTCGGTAAAGCCTGAGAAGTAACTGTTCTCTGGAGCCTGTTAAACTAAACTAAAGACATGGCTTTTGTTAAAGCATAGGCTGCTGTATATTCACCTCCTTTTAGCTCTGAACCCCAAGAGACATACGGACACTGACAGTCGACAAGCAAAGAGCAAGGGGGCATTTCCCCACCTTGATTATTTTGGCAAATAGCAACAAAATGGTGCCCCTAAGTGCAGAGGTTAATTTGGTACAAAAGATTTCATGCTAAGGAAAAATAATCACTAAGCATTAATCTTTTAAACAAGCTAAACTATGGACTTGACTTGTGTTAATTGTCTGAAAACAGGCTGCTGTATATTCACCTTCTCTGTATGGACCTACATATTCCTATTTGTACAATCTAGTTTCATTAGCCTCTCCCTCTTCTATCTACTTTGTTTTTATCCGGTGTATAGCTGTAACCACAACACGATTATTTCCAATCAAAAGAAACATTGCAACAAGAGCAAAGCGTCTAATTTCTATAGCTATAATAGCAGTTGAATCATCAGAGCATTTGTTTTTGAGAGTGTGTACAATGCATAGTAGCACAAGAAGTGCCTGATGATTCGTTTAAAAAAAATCGTTCAAAAATAAATGCCTAAATAATCAACAGCGGTTAATTTGCGCAACATCCATTACCCCGAGTTTCAGAGAAGTTAAAAAGGCTGCAAGAACCAAACATGCGGTTTTTGTACACGTCCACCTCCATCAATCTCTTTTCTGGATGTAATTTTGGATTCTGGCTGTTTGTGCAGCACACAGACCAATTAAAAGAAACGCCTTGCTCTCCCACACGCTGTGCACTAAAAGGATAACAGTAAGCTACGGCAACCAAGGCTCAGCTACGTCTCTCCCCCACCTAGCAGGCGCTCGACGAATTGCGAAGGTGAACAGAACCGAGCACCGAGCAGGACAAGTGGGAGAGACCAATACCTCAGTGCGGACGATCCACGACGGCTTCGATACGCCCAGTCGCTTCGGGGCGCCTTGAACCCCGGCGAGTGAGCTCGAGGGAGCCTGAGCCGGCGGCGACCCCAGGCAACCGGGGCCGGTCCTCGGCGCCGCAGCCATGGGCAGCGACTGGCCAAAGGCTGCGGTTTCGAGTAGTGGGTTCTGGACTTTCCGTTCATCTCGAAAATGAATTTTCTTCAGAGTTATCCTTGCACAGCGACTGCGGGCCGGCCTGGCGGCCTGCGTGGGCTCTCGACATCTCTATCTCTAGACTAGAATTTTTCTATCTTGGCCCATTAAAAAACTATTATTTAAACAGAGCATCTCACAAACATTTTTAGAACTAGCCTATTTACGCGCAAAATATCATAGTGTGTCATAATGTATTGGCGTGACCAAATGGATATGCTAACGTCATTATAACCTTTAATTCCACATGTATTTTTTTAAACTAATTCCACATGTATTGCTAACATGACAGGTGAGTCGCACAAATAGTTTGGCGTGTCTATACTGTAAGTCCCGTCAAATAGGATAACAGTACTCCTATTCAGGGGCGGATCCAACACTGGGGTGGGGTGGGCTCGAGCCCCCGCTACCGCTGCTCGGACCATGGAGCCCCTCCTAAGCCCCCGCTACAAATTTGCACATATTCAAGCTTAGAAGGAGAGGCTAGGGATAAAAGATTATGAAATAAGTTCCTCCTAACTTATTTCCTAGATCCGCCACTGCGCCTATTACGTGTCTTCTTCCCCCATTAATTCAAAATGAAAGATCTATGAACCTCGATAAATTTTTTTGTATATAGATGTTAAAATTGAGGACGATTCATTCTACTTGGACCTGGTATCATACTTTTTAAGTTTTGAAACTAAACCTTTTTCTAAAATGCTATATTCAAACCAAAGATTTAGGATCTCCAAAAAATTTGTAAATTTTCAAGTACATGCTAAAAAACAAGGACGGTCCATTTTGCTTGGATCTAGCATCATAGGTTTTGCAATTTTGAGATTAAAATTCTTTCTAGAATGCTATATTTTAGTTTCACTCAAGTTGTTTAGCCCCAAATTGGTTTCCAAAAATTTGGATATATATATATATCACTAGTAAATATGTCCGTGCGTTGCAACGGGAGAAAAAATCAATTGGAAAATAAATACAGGAATGTTGCATATCTATTTGTGTTTTACCCTTTTGTTAAATTTGAAAGCTATAGTTTATTTTATAATGATAATGACCATGGCATCCATATAAGTTAATATGGATAATAATATCACAATATCCTATTAAGTATATATCAAATTAAAATACAACTTTAATAGATTTTTTCCACTATAGCACAAAAACATTTACTCGTGATTATACCATAACTTTAACTATTCTAATTTGTTATTACAATTAGCAATGAGTTGCATCGTGTCAAAGATTGATATGTCTATTTTATTATTTATTTTTGATGATTATATGTATATATAAGAAAAAAGAGATACACCATACAAGAAAGAAAGAACAAGAGAGAGAGATCTGGAATAGGTACATAAAAAACAGACAATTGAAAGAAACACGGGTCACCTAGCATGGACCAAGGAGTCATACTTTTCACATTGACCCCACAGCTTGGCATGCCCCATGCGATCCTGCATCCGCTGCCATCGTTGAACAGCACATCGACGTTAAAGCATACCTGCACTGAAATGATCAAGATGCCCAAGAGGGGTGAATTGGGCTTTTCTAAAAATTAATTGCAATAATTAAATCCTACAAGCGGAATTCACCCCTAGTGCCTACTAGTGTTCCTAGAGATTCTACCGGTAAAAGTTTTGCACCCTAGTTTCCAATCCTAGTCTAGCATGGCAATTCTAGGAAAGTAAATCAAGCAATGAATGTAAATACGAGAATATAAATGCTTGAAAGTAAGGGCAAGGAATACGGTGATGTTTTCCCGAGGTATCGGAGAGTCGCCACTCCCCACTAGTCCTCGTTGGAGCACCCGCGCAAGGGTGTAGCTCCCCCTTGATCCATGCAAGGATAAAGTGCTCTCTACGGGCTGATTCTTCGACATTCCGTCGCGGTGAATCGCCCAAAACCGCTCACAAGATGAGTTGGGTCATCCACAAGCTCCGCCGGATGATCACCAAACTCCCAATCACCACCAAGCCGTCTAGGTGATGGCGATCACTAAGAGTAACAAGCTAGAACTCTCACTTGACCACAACAAGCCTAATAAGAAGATGGATGCACACTTGCTACTCTCTATTCACTAGTGAGGAACTCTCAAGCTTTGATTCTCAAACCACACTCCTCACTAGAGCTCTTGCACTCCCTTGCACTCCAAAGGTGTTTCTCAGCTGAACAAATGAGCAAGAGACCTCTAAAAGAGGTGGTGGGGATGTATTTATACACCCCACACTCAAATCCAACCGTTACCTGCCAACTCAGCAAAATACGAGGTGACTGGATGCGCCGGTCGAATTGACCGGACGCGCTGGTCGCTCGTAACGGTCAAAACCTGAAATAACGGCTGAGTGACCGGACGCGCCGATCAGGGGTGACCGGACGCGTCCGATCGTGCAGGGAGCTTACTGTACTCTGACCTGACGCGCGACCGCGTCCGGTCGTCAGAGTACCTTACTGGAACATGACCGGACGCGCCGATCACATCCCAGTCGCGTCCGATTAGGTGGTTTCCCTCAAGTGACACGTGTCAGCCTAAACACCGCGTCCGGTCCTCGCAAGGACCGCGTCCGGTCGTCAGCGCTGAAACACAGTTAGCGGTTAGAACTGACCGGACGCGTCCGGTCGTACCAGACATCGCGTCCGGTCAAGGGAAAACGCCTCTAAACACTCCGAAATGCGACGCAACTTGAACCAAGTTGCTTTCAACTGAACTTTGAGCTATTCTAGAGCTTTCTAGTGCTAAGTTTGACAAGTGTGCACCACACCTAAACATAAGACTTACCTAGATCAAGCTACTCGCTCATGCCCCCCTTTATAGTACGGCCAAAGAAAAAAAAACAAAGATCCTAACGACTATTCCGAATGTAACTCAACACCTTGACATCCGGAACTAACCGTCCTTAATCTTGACGTCAATTCTTTGAAAACCGAAACGATTTCCATCAAGGGGCATGAATACCATAGTGTCCAAAGCAGTTATCATCTCCATGACCTAACTTACCAAAGTTTCTGCAAAACACACGTTAGTCATGGTAATAAAGCATTGTCATCAATTGCCGAAACCAACTCTCGGGGCCTAGATGCTTTCAATCTCCCCCTTTTTGGTGATTGATAACAACACTAAGATTCAGAAGATAAGAGTTGAGGTTTTCAAACATGCTTGGTTCACATAAGCAAAAAGCAAAAAGCAATAAGCACAAGGGGTTAGGAATTGCTTATGTGCCCCAAGCCAACAGTGTGTATTCATAAGATAAAACATAGAGCGTTAGTACACAAAAAGATATAGCTCAAAAGAAATCGGAGTAAGGCACGGAAGCACAACCTTATGAGGTATAACCAACCAAGTGACATGAATTAAAAAGGTGACTAGATAGACCATAGAGACTCAAAGTATCTCACACGACCACATGTCACAAGAATGCAAGTACTAGAATGTAAACATGATGCATGAATGTAGCACACAAATAAAAACGAAAACCCTCTATCAAAACTCCCCCTGAATCTACTCTCTCTCCCCCTTTGGCATCAACTGCCAAAAACTAATCTAAGGATCTGACGGGGGAACAGACGGAGTCGAGTCAGGTGCCGAGGAGCGCGGAGTAATCACGAACTGAGAAGTATCTTCCTCGGACTCGGAGCTGTCAAGCTGATCCTCTGAAGAAGCACGCGGCTGTGAAGCAGTCTGAGTCTGATCAACAGGAACATGTGCCTCTTTTTGGGTCAGAGAGTCTCCTGTAATTTTTATAGAATTTTATAAGCAGTTTACATATATGATTAAAATTACACTTGATTAATTAAGTAAATTAAGAAAGGGGTGTAAATGAATATTCTAGGTGGGCACATCTTACTTTCTGGTGTTTTTGTAACCAATGTGAACTTTTGGTAACATTAGTTTGGTCTTAGAGGAAGTTTGCCACATAAATAAATATTTAATCTTTGCAATTCTAGGTTTTCTGGACAGCTGGTAGTATCTTGGGATTTGACCTTTAATAAAGGTGTTTGCTGGAAAACTTGTAAACACCAAAGTTGTAGTAAACTTGATAAACTAGCTTGTGTCAAAAATTGGGAGCATTTGGTCTAGTAGTTTAGGAGTTATTGCTGTTTTAAGTGACAGTCCAGAATTGACTGCTCTCTGTTTAGAGAGGATAGATTCTGGAACTTGGGAAATTTGACATGGAAAACTTAGGAATTAAGGGTTGAGGTCTGAAAATGATTTGTAGGGCATTTCATAAGCTTTCCAGATTGTCTTAGATCATATCTTTTGGAGTTGGAAATCTCCAGTTATGTTAGAAATAATTAGCTGTTGTCCAGAATGTCTTGCTGTGATATTTTGGTGTTGGATGTGGTAACCTAAGTAATGTTACTCTTGTGATTGTTAGGTGTTAGGGCCTTAACCGAAGAAGAACAGCTATACCTTAGGTTGAGTAGATTAGGTGAGTACTTCTCTACCGAAGAGGAAATTTGCACTTAATAATTGAAGTGATTTGAATAGAGCTTAAGAGTGTGGTAATGCATTTCATTCCGAGCATGTTGCATCTTTCATTATGCATCCATGAAATTTATTATGCACTCATGCAATAGGTGTTCCGGAGGGGGTAACGCTCCTCGAGTTCGAGCAAGTGATCCCGGAGGAAGTCTAGGACCAGCCGGAGGAGCCAGAGGAACCAGTCGGCGGAGGAGACGCCGCTGAGGACTTGCCTGAATGTCCTGATCACCGGCCATCTACCTTTCTAAAAGGCAAGCCCCGATGCATGCTGAACCTATTGTTTATAAATTAATCTTGAGTACTTTTAATTGTTTACTGCATTAAGTTGTAGGAGTTATATGAAAACACTTGCTGCATTATACTTGTCCTTGTCCAGATATCGTACTTAATCCTATAATAGGTTTAGGTACGTGTCAATACTTAGCCCTGCTTAGTCCGGTAGAAGTCGGGTGATTTCCGGTCATCCGCGAGATATAGGATTGGGTCACGAGTGGCTTTATGGCTATCGTGGATGGAACCATGCTTTAAAATGAAATTGAGACCGGGCGGGAGTTCGATAGTACAGCCGCAAGACACTTCACGTCTTGGGTGTGGAGCTATGCCCGTCTGAGTCGTTTAAGGACCGATTCGTTGTACGTCCTTGAGTCATGTTGAACGCAGTCTAACACTTAGTTGGCCGGATAAGTCGTTCCGACCACGAAGTCGAGTAGTATGGTTCAGGTCGGAAATCGAATGGTAGGTTGCATCTTGAAGGAGAGAAAGGATGTGCTTGGGGAC
Organism: Saccharum hybrid cultivar R570; assembly: GCA_038087645.1. Classification (NCBI taxonomy): domain Eukaryota; kingdom Viridiplantae; phylum Streptophyta; class Magnoliopsida; order Poales; family Poaceae; genus Saccharum; species Saccharum hybrid cultivar. The sequence goes on from JAQSUU010000563.1 coordinate 15,969,095, forward strand.
ATTGGCATGAGACCAAGGGGGGTTAGAGTCCCTATCACCTGGCAGAGTGTCGCCCTTGAGGATGCGACATTATTCGAACCCGCGATTCCTGAACTGTACGAAAGATGACCTGAGCAGCCCTCGCTAGGCGTGACTCGGTGAGTGTTAGAAATACCCCTCCAGCTGGATAGGAATTCGATTCGAATCGCCGTCGCTCCCGGTTAGTGAGCACTTGACTTGAGCAGCGGCAACGTAGATCTCATTAATTGAACAGATGGCTAAGTGAATGATACAATGTTGTCACAATTTATACCTGCTATGGATATAATGTTAATAATTGTTTGATGATAATCAAGTGCATGTTTAGTACAGGTGCTAAGATAGATGACAGGTAAATGCTAAAAATAACTGTTAGTACAGGTTATAAGAGTTTCAATTACTTATGCCTTTCTGCAAAATGTGATGTCAGCTAGCCTCTTGTGTAAGCCTTGCATAATCCTTGGTGTCATCTTATTTCTGGTTTTAGACGGGTAAGTCTAGTTGAGTACATTGCAGTACTCAGGGTTTATTCCCTCCTGTTGCAGATGATATGCTCTATCAAGGCTTCTGTAAAACTTGTCTCCACCCTGCGGGTGACGAAGACTAGATCACTAGGGCGTGATCATCTTTTATGTACTTTCCCTGATGCTTTTGCGGGTTGTGATCAACAAGACTGGTAGTAGTTAAACAACTGGTGTATGTTATGCTTTCGCTACTTTGTGAACTTGGTTTGTAATAATTTGCGACTCCGTGTGTGTAACGTAATTCGGAACTACTTGTGAAATGTAACGTGTGATGTGTATGTTGAATGATGCGATCCTGGTTGTAAGCGAGTTGGTTTGAAATCCTTCATGGTTTCGATTGACTACCGGGATTATATGGGCTCAAGTTCAAAAATTTAAGCGCTTCGGTGCTTGTTTTTGTACTTGTGCTCTTATAATTTGGTCGGTTCTGTTACAGTCACCACTTGGGTTGGCGGGATCCTTGATAGCGGGAAGCCCTTAGGTTGCGGCTCTAAGACACCCAACATCTATGGCTTCGAGGTACGCCTCCATACGGATTTTCCAATATGGAAAATCATCCCCCTCAAAGGTGGGAGGTGGTCCTTCCCCGTTAGACATCTTGCTCTAGGCGGTAAAGCCTAAATTAGGAGCAACTCGGCTCCGATACCAATTGAAAGGATCAAGATGCCCAAGAGGGGGTGAATTGGGCTTTTCTAAAAATTAATTGCAAGAATTAAATCCTACAAGCGGAATTCACCCCTAGTGCCTACTAGTGTTCCTAGAAATTCTACCGGTAAAAGTTTTGCACCCTAGTTTCCAATCCTAGTCTAGCATGGCAATTCTAGGAAAGTAAATCAAGCACTGAATGTAAATACGAGAATATAAATGCTTGAAAGTAAGGGCAAGGAACACGGTGATGTTTTCCCGAGGTATCGGAGAGTCGCCACTCCCCACTAGTCCTCGTTGGAGCACCCGCGCAAGGGTGTAGCTCCCCCTTGATCCACGCAAGGATCAAGTGCTCTCTACGGGCTGATTCTTCGACATTCCGTCGCGGTGAATCGCCCAAAACCGCTCACAAGATGAGTTGGGTCATCCACAAGCTCCGCCGGATGATCACCAAACTCTCAATCACCACCAAGCCGTCTAGGTGATGGCGATCACCAAGAGTAACAAGCTAGAACTCTCACTTGACCACAACAAGCCTAATAAAAAGATGGATGCACACTTGCTACTCTCTATTCACTAGTGAGGAACTCTCAAGCTTTGATTCTCAAACCACACTCCTCACTAGAGCTCTTGCGCTCCCTTGCACTCCAAAGGTGTTTCTCAGCTGAACAAATGAGCAAGAGACCTCTAAAAGAGGTGGTGGGGATGTATTTATACACCCCACACTCAAATCCAACCGTTACCTGCCAACTCAGCAAAATACGAGGTGACCGGACACGCCGGTCGAATTGACCGGACGCGCTGGTCGCTCGTAACGGTCAAAACCTGAAATAACGGCTGAGTGACCGGACGCGCCGATCAGGGGTGACCGGACGCGTCTGATCGTGCAGGGAGCTTACTATACTCTGACCTGACGCGTGACCGCGTCCGATCAGTGATGACCGGACGCGTCCGGTCGTCAGAGTACCTTACTGGAACGTGACCGGACGCGCCGATCACATCCCAGTCGCGTCCGATTAGGTGGTTTCCCTCAAGTGACACGTGTCAGCCTGAACACCGCGTTCGGTCCTCGCAAGGACCGCGTCCGGTCGTCAGCGCTGAAACACAGTTAGCGGTTAGAACTGACCGGACACGTCCGGTTGTACCAGACACCGCGTCCGGTCAAGGGAAAACGCCTCTAAACACTCCGAAACGCGACTCAACTTGAACCAAGTTGCTTTCAACTGAACTTTGAGCTATTCTAAAGCTTTCTAGTGCCAAGTTTGATAAGTGTGCACCACACCTAAACATAAGACTTACCTAGATCAAGCTACTCGCTCATGCCCCCCTTTATAGTACGACCAAAGGAAAAAAAACGAAGATCCTAATGACTATTCCGAATGTAACTCAACACCTTGACATCCGGAACTAACCATCCTTAATCTTGACGTCAATCCTTTGAAAACCAAAACGATTTCCATCAAGGGGCATGAATACCATAGTGCCCAAAGCAGTTATCATCTCCATGACCTAACTTACCAAAGTTTCTGCAAAACACACGTTAGTCATGGTAATAAAGTGTTGTCATCAATTGCCGAAACCAACTCTCGGGGCCTAGATGCTTTCATGCACGACGCGGCCCAACCATGCCCCAGCGGACACAATGTAGTCTCCCATGTTAAACTCGCCGCCGACGTGTTGCACCTCCATCGGTGACACTGCACGCCCTTAGCTAGGACCCAGCACCATCGTCCATCGGCCGCCGTGTTCTTGACGTCATCGTCGTCTGTTAAGCGAACCAGGTTGAACTCCAAGGCTGTGCTCATGACGACGATTGTCCTGATTTGGTCTATCGTTGACACGACCATGCTGGGGTACAACAAGCTCCGGTCGGCGTCAGGAACATCACGAGCATTCACGATCACCTTGGTGCTGTTGAGGCGGACAAATTTGCCCAATTTGCGTCCTCTATCGTTGGCAAGAGTGTTTTCATATTTGTTCGATCAACCAATCTAATTGCATATCAGTCGCCGTGTTCTTGACGTCGTCCCCGTCTAGTAAGCGAACCAGGTCGAACTCCGAGGTTGTGCTCATGACGACAATTGACCTGATCTGGTCTATCGATGACACGACCATGCTGGGGTACAAGAAGCTCCGGTCGGCATCAGGAACATCACGAGCATTCACGATCACCTTGGTGCTGTTGAGGCAGACAAAGTTGCCCAATTTGCGTCCTCTATCGTTGGCCAGAGTGTTTTCATATCTGTTCGATCAACCACGGTTATATTCTATAGTTGATGATGATCGCACAGTTTCCGATCCGGAGATGATTTGAGAGAGTTGGAGTCTCTGTATATTATATAGAAAATAAAATAAGATTTCGCTTAATTTATTTTCTATTTGAATTAGGATTTCTATTCCTATCTAGTTACGGGAGAACAACCCGGACTGGAACTCACGCTGGACAAGAGCTACTCTAACTCGTAGGAGCACAGGTTATATATATAAGTCCGGACGGAAGAAAGTATTCATCGTCCAGTAGTTAGAGGAAGGCGGACCAAACAAATGGATGGACGAAAAAAAAGAGCCTGAAATTTTGCCTCTTTATTATTAGGTATAGATATAGATACATAAATTCTTGGTCCAGAAAGTCATATTTTATCATGTAATTTTCTACCATATGTGCTCAAGTGAATTCAAAGTTCCTTGACAAAACGCTTGTTCAAAAATAGGTTTTAATGTGAAATTAGATTTAAAAGAGTTCAAACTAAGCTAAAAACTCCATGGACGCCAAAGATAATGCACACAAATGCCATGTGATACAAGAAATATACAAGATATGCATTTATTGTCTTTGTAGAATTCTAAATAGGCTATTCACCCATTTCTAACCATCCATAGATCCTTTTCACTTGGTCAACCCAGATACTTTTTTGGTATTGAGACTGGTTAATCTCCAAAAGGTATAGTTCTCTTGCAAAGAAAGTATGTAGTAGACCTACTCAATGAGATTAGTATGTTTAGTGTATACCTGCATCAACACCTATTAATACAAAACCATAAGTTATGTGATGAATCAGGAGACCCAGTGAACAAGGAAAGGTATAAAAGGCTTCTTGGTCGGCTCATTTATTTATATCATACAAGATCAGATATCTCCTATAGGGTAAGCATTGTGAATAGATACATGCATGATCCTAAAAGTGGACACTTGGATGTTGTATATCGTATTCTAAGATACTTGATACTTGAAAAAAGAGTCCTAGAAAAGGGTTGGTGTTCATGGCCATCTAAAATGTATGGAAGGTCACTGTGATGTTCACTAGGCCAGCTGCCTTGATGATACGAGGTCTACTTCAGGCTATTGTGTGTTTGTTGGGAGATATAAGCATCAAGTAGTGGCTTCACATAGTTTTGAAAGCAATTCAAAGCCGCTTCAATTTTATCTCCAAGCACATAAGCCAAAACGCTTTGTCTACACACATACATCATCAATAAGGGACGCTACTCATGAACCGATGCTCCCTTTATAGGCTCAGCTGATATTATGATTCCTCCTCTGTGACACCGCTCATATGTCGGATAGCCTCCCAAGCTTCCTCCTCTGTGAACGTGGCGGTGAGGGCCTCGGCGTCGGCCCTCGGTCTGCAGCTGTAGATAGCGTCGATGTCGAACGCCCACCTAGTGTTATCCTTGCAGCCTAGGATGCCAGAGTAGTGCGCGGTGACCACGGCCACCTTGGCGTCGTGGGTGAAAAGCGAGACGCCGTCCACCTCCAACCGCTGGATGCGGTTGTTCCGCAAGCGCATGGACACACGGACGTGGAAATACCGAGTGGTGGCATCCCCTTCCCGAGCACCCTACACTTCCTCCTCTGCTTCCATCACGCCACCTCCTCTTGGATGTAGAGGGCGGCCTTGTTGCGACAGAGAGATCGGAGTAGCTATTCTCCTGCAGACAGTGACCAGAACTCCTCAAACAGATCAAGTAATAGGATAACAAAGGTACAATTATGCAAGGTGGTCAGTTTGGATCGACGCTTACGTGACCCAACAGACGTCGCGTGCTGAAGAGCCTCGACCCGAGCCACTAGGATGCCAGCCGCATCCGTCGTAGCGGTGGAGGCGCTCGCCTAGGCCATGGCGACCACATGCAGGAAGTCTCTGTGTTGAGCCAGGCGTTCTCAAACCGGAAGCAGTGGGGCTTTGGTATGGCGGTGGGGATCTGTATGAGTAGTGGAATGTGATCTGAGGTGATACCTATTCTAGAGGTGAGTGATGCATTTTTTTTGAACCGGGGAGCTTTGCTCCTCATTTCCATGCAATTGCACGGAAATACGGTGGGCGCCGGGTTTTAAACCCGGGGTGGCTGAGTGCACGGCTCTTTGAACCTGTGCTACTGACCAAGCGAGCACTTGAGCTGAAGGAGTTGTTAAGGAATGCTCTATCTAGCCGGGCTAGAGTAGGGCACTCTCTCTTGTTGCTCCAAGTAAAGTTGCGATCCAGAAGAGGGAGTTCGATGAGGGCTAGAGAGTTGATGGTGGTGTTGAAGCGATCCGCAAGATCATTGTCAAAGCTTGGGGTGTTCTTATCGCTAGGGGAATGAGTGAGGTTGAAGTCGCCTAGAAGTAACTACAGGACAGAGTCATTCACAACGATATTAGAGAGCTCAGCGAGGAACGTGTTCACGTCTCTGTGGTCAGCCGGGGCATAGACGTTAGTGACCATGAACCTAAGATCAGAGGAAGTAGAAGTGAACGACGTGGTAAGAGTGAACTGGCCAGAGAAGGAGGGGACAGTGGTGAGCGTAGAGGGGTTCCAAAGCGTTACAATCCCTCCCCTAGTCCCATTGGCCGGGACGTCATTGTGAGCCGAGAGGTTAGAGGAGAGGAAGGATCTGGGTTTGTTACGCTCAAGTCGATCTAGTTTGGTTTTCTAGCGACAAGCTACCCTGTGATTATTATTATCCTGAACGGAGAAGCATCCTTAAATTTGTTCAATCAACTTGTTTTGCTGTAAATTATTGTATGCCTACAACAAATATTTCAGTATATGTAGAAATTAAAATAAAATTTGATGTTCAAATGCTAAGCAATACAGTGACTTTGAAGATATGTTTGAGCTCATCCGTACACACAAAGACCCACCTAGACTTTGTTTGGATGTCCATGTATCCACCTCAACACACATGGATTGAGGTGGATATATGGACATCTAAACATATCCTCAGCCGTGAAAGAAAATGACTCACGTTGGGTGGTTGAACATAAAAAAGGGTACGAGTTCATGGACTAAAACTGTACATGAACAAGGGTAGAAAGGAAGCCTGATCGGCCGCCATTGGTCCCGTTCGGCTGTGCTGATAAGCCGGCTGAAAAACACTGTTGGCTGATTTGTTGTGAGAGAAAAATACTGTTCCGGCTAAAAAAACTAGCTGAAAAGTACGGATTATAAGCCGGATGAACAGGGCCATTGTTTCGGCTGCGCTGTGGCTGCGTGCATGGCAGGTAAGTTCATGGACTCTCGTTCCAAGGATTTCCTCTTAACCCATCATCGGTATTGCTTGCGGTTCCAGGTGCAGATCACCTCCTCCCTAGAGCAAACATTGCCGGGGATTGCCTCCATTACCTGCTCCTGCGACCACCACAAGATGGCGCAAAGACTCGTCGTCTTGCATTGTCCAACAGCATACTCCGTACGTATCTACGTTGCTACTTTACTCTTTACACGTTGGACGTCGGAGAGCGAGGGTTCTGGAGTCCGCCAGATCGCTACGCTATTCAACTCTGCGGGACCCACCAATGCCTAGAAACCCCAGCTCCCGGTCTCACCGGCTGGTGCACCCCACTCGGTCATGTGGCGGGTGACGCGGACTCGCGTGTGGCAAATCTCCCCGTCGCTTTATCCGCAGCTCGTGTCCGATCTGGAGCCATCCGGATAGCCTCGCCCCGGACCTGATCCACGGACGGAGCCACATCCCGCACCGTCCGTGGAGCAACGGACGGTTGTCGCCGCGGCGGTCCACGGTCCACCGCTCTCCCCGTCGGAAGAAATTGGGCCGCCCGGTTTGTCCCTCCCTATCGCTTCTCTAGCTCGCCCATAGCTGCTCCCTCTGTTTCCTTGTCTTCTCCGGTTGTCCGGCTTCGTCTCCGTCTCTCCGGTAAGCGCTCCCCGTCCCGCCATCTCCGTCCGTGTGTTTCGCGCCTGTTGCAGCCGTGTGTTGTGAGGTTCCGGTGTCGCGTATCTCCGTTTTTTAGTTCAGTGCTTGGTTACCTTCTTGGATCTACGGATCATGGCTGAACCGTGCTATTCTTACATACCACCGCGAGAACCTTCTCTAGGACCCTTGCTTTTTAAGGGTTAGTATATGTTTACTGTTTAGCCTGGAACTTTGCTAATTAAAAGGCCTTGGGTTCAAGGTGTTGAGAGGAAGAAGGGGTTGTCTCTGTTCAGACTTCAGACTACTTCAGTTGCTATGCTTTACAAGCAAATACGAGAGGAGTAGGCTCCGGTGGCCTGCTCCTACGATTCTACGAGCATATGTTGTCGCGGTAAACATGGTCCTAAGGGTGATTTAATGGAAGAAGCTATTACTAAAGGGCGTGGCCATACTGCTTTTTTTCGCCCAATTAAGATGATGCGCTTTGAGTAATTTAGTGCCATCCAAGACGTGGAATGGATTTGCTTAATTAACTTGAGCATATTATCAATGACGCTGATATGAAGCTGCAATTCTCTTGTATTAATTGCATCAAGTATTTGTACGCCGTAATTCTCAGTCCACGACTGTGAAAATCAAGAAGTACACGAGGATGCGTTTCCATCACTGACTTTATTAGTTTGTACGTAGTTCTTATTTTTGCGTTCAACAAGGATAATTTATACTTCAATCATTAAACTTGGAGCTTTATTTTGTTTCCCTAGTGTTTACCTACTTGGTGTCAATTTCGAGTGGCTAGGATGGAAACTGTCGAACATTTAGTTCCTTGATTTGATTTTTTTTTTGATGAAAAGTTCTTTGATTTGATAGGGTATTGTTTGCCCAAGTCCATGCATCTAGTATCTACTTCTATATAGGCAAAGTAGAGGTGCATTTTATCTCAAAGCTTCGCCTATTCAACGCGATCTTTTTTCTCAGGCCTCGTTTAGGTTCTAAGTTTTTTCACACTCTGTCCATCACATCAAATATTTACATATATGTATGGAGCATTAAATGTTGGTAAAATAAATAACTAATTGCACAGTTTGTATGTAATTTAGGAGACGAATGTCTTGAGCCTAGTTAGACCATGATTAGACAATAATTGTCAAATACAAACAAAAGTGTTATAGTGCGATAAAAATTTTTCACACCCAATCTAAACCAGGCCCTAATCATTTATTGCGATCAGGAAGTACAAAATTGATGCTAACCTTTTTGTCAGGACTTAGGAGTAGCTGGCCAGAAGGTCATAGTAGTTTGATCGATGCTATGCTAGCTTGTTCGCTTGTCTTATAATTCGTACTTTTTAACTTGTTTTTTAGTTGAAAATGTGTTTTTCTCTCGCAACAAATCAATAAATAGTACTTTCAGCCATGACTTTTTAGTGAAGCGAACGGACTCCATATCCAGGAAAAGGAACAGTTTTGACCAGGGGCGAAGCTACGTATACATTAGTGGGTGTAAATGCACTCACAGCAAAAACAAAATTTAGTGTTAACTATCTCACATTCACCACTTGTGCACCCCCTCAATCAATGATAATGCACCCCCCACGAGCCAACATGGAAGCTAAGACTAGTACGGTTTAGCTAAAAAGCTAGCTAAAAAATTAACCATCTAATTACTAGTCAGTGTATGTTTGTATCCTTCGCTAATGGGCTAACAACTAGTAAAGGCTTGTTAAAAATTAGACCTCCTATTTGGGTGGACTGAGCAAAATTTTAGCTCCAAGTTGTTAGCCACTTAGCCTATATGATCCAAATAGACCCTAAAGACTCATTTTTAATTATTTCATAATTATTAGGAGCTCCAGTTATATAGCCTTGATTTGTCAAACTATACAGTTCAATAAAAGTTTAGGATTGAAATGGTTTGGCCATGGTAATATGCCATTTGAATTACTAATGTCATCTGATTATGTGGCAAATAATCGACATCTAATTTTGTATACACAAACTCTACACAGGCCCTGTTCGGCCGGCTTATAATCCGTACTTTTCAGCTTATTTTTTCAATCGGAATAATGTTTTTCTCTAAAAAAAATCAGTCGAAACAGTGTTCAGCTTGTTTTTCAGCATAAGCGAACGAGGCTACACTTTTTCATCTAATTTTGTATACACAAACTCTACACACATTTCAAGGGATGTCATGTAGGTCAAACTTTGAAAAATGTGTTAAATGCTTGAGCGCCTCTGAACTTGTTAATGGATGTCACTTAGGTCTACGAACTTTAAAAAACATTTTTGAGTTTCTAAATTTGTTAAGTAATACACCATAGTGGTTGGTATAGTCCTGAAATGAACCTGCATCATTTTACACGTTTAGAGTGTGCATTGCACCATTTTAATCTATGTGGCAGCCCACAAGTTTAGAGATTGTTGATGTATTTGACTCTTAAAAAATGAATTTTAGCATGTAAATATTTGCATACGGTTATGTACTACTGAAGTGATGCACCCCCTGGATTCAGCTCTTGCTTCGCCACTAGTTTTGACTCTTATGTAGCTCCAGTGTGGTCTATTCAAACTCAACTGTATATGTGCGCCCCACTTAAACTGAGGCCGTGTTTAGTTCCCAACTTGGGCACCCCAAGTTGGATGAAAATACTGTTACATCACTGTAGCGCGCTGTAGCATTTTTGTTTGTATTTGGTAAAAATTGTCCAAACTTTGACTAATTAGGCTCAAAATGTTCGTCTCGCAAAGTACAACAAAACTGTGTAATTAGTTTTTAATTTCATCTACATTTAATACTCTATGTATGTGCTGATATTTCGATGTGACGGGAAATCTTCTTTTTGCATAGTGGAATTTGGAGAGAAGTTAGGAACTAAACAAGCCCTGACTTTATGCGCACGCCGCTCAAACTGAAAGTATGCTATTAAGACTCAAATTTAGTTGTACCTTCCCTACACTCAGGCTGTGTTTAGTTGCTGCTGTAAAATTTTTGGAAGCATAGTAACTCTTTCGTTTGTGTCTGGCAATTAATGTCTAATCATAGGCTAATTAAGTTCGAAAGATTGATTTACAACCAAACTGTGTAATTAATTATTTTTTTATCTATATTTAATGCTCTATGCATACGTTTAAAGATTCGATGTGACGGGGAAGTAAAATTTTTGTAAGTTTGAAGGATCTAAACACACCCTCAGTGAAATGATTCCTTGCCACTGAAACTGGACAGCTTTTATTAGGTTGCAGTTTGAAACTTTGCTTTTTGATATGAGCATTACAAACTCCAATCCATGCTGAAAAAAAATGTGAGAACCTTTGGCCTGTACCTATCTAGCTGCTTATTTTAGTACACACGCTTGATAGCTACTCGTAACAGCTGCCCATGTGACAGAGTGCATCCACGCATCTTCCCACCTGCTATTATTTCCTTTCTGTTCAAAGTATTCAGAGCTGCACTGCACCATGTTCCACATTTTTTTAGAAATGGTTCCCTCACGTAACTTCCTCTTTGAACATGAACTGCAGCACTCAGTTGATGGCCTCATCCGGAGCATCAGCACCGGCAGAGTTCACGCAGATGGAAGCCGCGCGCCAGTCCCTCATCGCCATCTCCCAGTCGGTCCCGGAGATCGAGGCGCCCGTCATCAGGCCGCCCAACGGCGGCGGCGGCATCGATGAGAACGGGCACGAGGACGTGGCGGAGCAGAGGTACAGGGCGAAGCTCATCTCCATCTCCAACCAGTCGCCCGACGCCCGGCCAACGCTGTGCCCTCCCAAGAACGGCGCCGCCTAAAGAGCCGTGTGTCACGTGTGTGTAACTTTGCCGCATATGGGTGTACCGGACCTACCGGTTGTGTGTTCTGCTAATCTGCCAGTGGCCCAGGAGGCCAGGAGCCAGAACATTGGGCCTCAATAATAATCGCCTTGAACTGCCAAAGGGTATGCAATTGCCAAGTTGCGTCCATGTTTGCTGGGAGGCTGGGAACTGGAATTGCGAAAGGGACTGTATGCAAGTGAACATCGTTGATCGTTGACACAAATATCTTCTCTGATCTGAATGGAAAAAGTCCATCCAAACTGCCCCAACTATTGCGCGAGTTTATTTTGTCTTCTTCAATTGAAAAATCAGATTTTTACTCCAGCTCTTAGAAACCATCAGAATTACCCTCTTAGTACTTGAGCAGTTTAGCTGCCACATCAGATATTCTATCTGGCGCCACATCAGCGACAAAGGCGGTATATCAGCCTTTCGTGATAGTTCAAAGAGATCAATTTGACTTTTTCTGTATATATTTTTTTAAAAAAAATATCCAAATATTTTCTAGAATCAATATGTATTTAAAAATAACAGAATCTGATTTAATATTAAAAATTGTTTTAACTTAGAAAAAATATAAAAGCAGTTCCACATTTTTTCTAAAATCATGTTGTACCTTTTTGTTCCTTGCTTATAATTATTTGAACCTTATATGGTATTCTAAAATTTGGAACTGGGTCAAATATGAAATGAAGGATGCATATCAAGCAAGACACAGCATGACTCAACGCAACCCATTATGCAAACTGCAAAAAGCGTTTCCTCAACAACAATGTCTAGCTTAACCACCGAGACTTACATGGAAAATTCCAAAAAAAAAACAATTCAACATGTATCATGAGGTTTAACTCTGTAGTAACATTATCTTCTTCGTAGGACATCACGACAATGACGTGTTTAGATTTATTGGACCATCAACAACAGTTGGTGTGTTACTTCTCAGATTCCCGACTAACATCTACGACTTGGTCAACAACATTCGGATGGACGCAACCACTACTTTAGTCGTTGTTACTGCCATAGGTCTATGCACGCACCAGGAGCACATGATCGAGTAGGAAGACAGTGTGTGGACGGGCTTATGATGCTGGACTTCTTGTATTTCCTAAAATCACGCTCTATATTGTGGTTCCTAACTCTGGAAAACATAGAGAATGGTTTTAGAAAAAAAAATATGAAACTGGTTTTATATTTTATACTGAGTTGAAACAATTTTTATAATATTATTAAACCAGATGTCTGTATTTTTATTTAAATGGATATTGCAAACACGCCACGTGTCTACCACCTCAAGCGCACGGCAGGGCCGCGGCCACGACGAAAGAGGCCCAATGCGCACGGTACGTTTGAACATGGGCTATGCGTCGCAAAGGCTATTCAAGGAAGGAACTCTGGATTGAGTGGATCCTTTTGGGCCGGGCTCTCGTCTTGTGAGTGTGTAATCTCGGATCGGGGAACTCGACGACTGGCGACTGCGGCAGTCGGAGAAGAATGGCGGCGGCGGGAGGAGAAATTGCCGGCGCTTCGTCGGGAACGAGGACGAAGCGGCTTAAGATTGCCGTCATCCACCCAGATCTCGGAATCGGTAAGTCGCCCTCTTCCACCTCCGGTCGCTCGTGCTCATGCTTTGCGTCCCCGCACTGTCCAATCTGAGATGTCGCATAGGTTTATGTTTAGATCCGGTTAACCTTTTAGGAACAGAAAATTTTGGCTGTCTTTAACTGCAAGAGGAACGCAAATTCTATTTGAAAAATTACATTAAGGAGAGTAAAACTCAGGTGGTATCCCTGTGTCGAGCGAGCGTTGAGTTTTCATACATACGTAAGTGATGCTTCTTCTTGTGAAGTAGCGACTCTGTTCAATTAGCTTTCTGCCGGAAGCAATTGTGCTAGTTTGAAGTGTATTTGCATCGTGCTTGCCATGGGTAGCTCGCAGTTGACAAATTACAGAATAATTTCTGTGTACCTTTTGCAGCACCTGCTGCTGCAGTATGATCAAGGTATGGCCATACTCTCAGCATGAAAGATCGAAGCTGCTCAACTATTGTCAACCTTTTGTGTAGGTGGTGCTGAGAGATTGATTGTCGATGGGGCTTGCCAGCTTGCTGCCCACGGCCATGATGTTCATGTCTTCACATCACATCATGATAAAAACCGTTGCTTTGAGGAGACTGTTTCTGGTAAGGCTCAGAACTTTACCTACGTATATTTTGTTGACACCCTAGTTCTAATTACAGATAAACTAGCTTCCCTGTGGTGTTTTTGTGCTTTACACACTGTGCGCTTCTTGACCTTGATTCAGAACACTTGTCCCAGGTCACTTCCATGTTAATTCAATTCCTGCAATGCAAAATATTACAGATTATGTATAAAATTGGTGCTTATGCAAATACAATTCTTACCTAGTTTTTTCTCTGGTCGTTTGCAGGTTTGTTTCCAGTTACTGTATATGGAGATTTCCTGCCCCGTCATGTGTTTTACCGCTTTCATGCTGTTTGTGCTTATCTTCGCTGCATTTTTGTTGCACTCTGTGTGCTACTCAGATGGCCCTTCTTTGATGTCATATTGGTAGACCAGGTTTCTGTTGTGATTCCACTACTTAAACTAAGTTCATCATCAAAGGTATCAGTGTCTTATTTGCATGAAGTGCTTACTGTTCTCCAATTGCAGCTCCTTAATGACAATTTATATGTTGTATCTCCAGATAATATTTTATTGTCATTTCCCTGATCTATTACTTGCACAACATACTACTATGCTCCGGAGGTTATATCATAAGCCAATTGACATGATTGAGGAAACGACTACTGGTATAGTCTTCTGCATCTCGAATTTGAGTACCTGCTATTTTTTCTTCCCTTTTCTGGAATATGTCTTGGCATCCAGCAGCATTGTAATTGTAGTGGTTACCTTTTATGTATATCAGGTATGGCTGATTTGATTCTAGTTAATAGCAAGTTCACTGCAGCAACTTTTGCAAGGACCTTTTCTGGTTTACATGCTAGAGGAATCGAGCCTGGTGTTCTATATCCAGCTGTCTCTGTTGAGCAGTTTCACAAACCCCATGCTTATAAGTAACTTCATGCTTGTATATCTCCTTACATTTAGGTCTCACTTATTCAATTTTTAGACTAAACAGATCTTCTTACCATTATGGCATTATCATATTCAGATTTAGCTAAACTAGACAACCTTTTGTACAGATTGAATTTCCTATCAATTAACCGGTTTGAGAGGAAAAAGAATCTTGATCTTGCCATTTCAGCATTTGCTTTGCTCCGTTCTGTTGCTTCGACTCTACCTGGTGATGCTCTGCAAGAAGCAACATTAACAGTGGCAGGTGATTTTTGTTTGCATATTTATTTTCCTTCTAGTTGCATGTTCAATGTTACAAAATCAAGGGTTTTAAACAATATAAAATATTGACTCTGCTGATTTCCTACCATGCTCATTCTTTAGGTGGCTATGATAAGCGTCTGAAGGAAAATGTTGAATACCTTGAGGAACTCAAAAGACTCGCAGTGACTGAAGGGGTGTCTGGACAGGTTAATTTTGTTACATCTTGCTCAACATCTGAAAGAAACGAGCTTCTCTCCAACTGCCTTTGTGTTTTATACACTCCAAAGGTAAAGTGTCTAGCTGTGCTAGGACTTACATCAAGCTAAGCATTTTATATTTACCTTAATTAAGAAGCCTATGTCTTGTACTTATCCAGGATGAACATTTTGGTATTGTACCTCTTGAAGCCATGGCGGCCCACAAGCCTGTTGCCTGCAATAGTGGTGGCCCAGTTGAAACAGTTGTGAATGAAGTAACCGGGTTTCTGTGTGATCCCTCTCCCACAGAATTCTCCAAAGCCATGCTGAAACTTGTGAATGATCATGATCTTGCTGTCAGATTGGGTGAACAAGCACGAGACCATGTGGTGCAAAAGTTCTCAACCAAGACATTTGGTGATCTCCTCAACAGCTATGTCCTGAATATTTACCATGAGAGGATGGAATAATCTATAATACCGGGTCAGCCATGCCATATGGAAACAATTTGTTCAACACAAGTTTTTTATATTTTTACATCTAATCTGACTTTGATGTACACACATGACGGCAATGACATTCCATTGAAGTCCTTTGGCATACTATAGTCACTCGATGATCTGTATATTGTTTTCAACTATTAAATCAAATTTGTCTCAGTCCATCCTGTACTGCACCTCTGAAATCTGGAATAGAGCTGGAGTTTATTACAGTCGTCTTATTTCTTCCCCTAAACAAAGAGTAATTAGGTACACAATTGGTTGAGACATCAGTGATTTGACTGGTTAAACCTAAACTGTCAGGATCAGTTCTCTCCTGCAGGTTGCAATATGCCAAGGCGATGTTTGAAAGGAATCATGTAGGTCCAGGTTGCTGTGCCACTTTGTGAAACCCATTTGATAATTTGGTAAACTGTCATGAATCATCATATCAGAATTCTTCTACTGTCTGACTCACACCTTTCGGAAAATGTTGCTCACGTATATTCTTAGTTGGATTGGATGCCAATTCAAGCAACCGTCAGATGCTATGGGCCAAATCCAAGGTAAACTCTGAAGCATTCCTAGAACGGGACTCTGTCCGAAGTCTGGAGTAGTACGTTGTCAATGCCGTTTTGTCAGCAGTGGAATTGTTGCTTCTGTTCACCGGTAGCTGAAATTCGCGCTGGACGTTTCCAAACCCCAGAATCTTATAACCCAATTAGTCGGTGGCAGTTTTGTCATCATGATGTTTTTAATCTTAGTCAACGTATTTCGCAGTTCCTTGAGGATCTTGAGCCGCGCTGAGCGGCTGATTGCTACATTTGTTCAAAAGAAAATAGCGCGGCAGTCAAATGTATCAAGAAGCGTTTGTTGGACGGAACCATGTGGCTTGGCAAATGCTTGAAGTCCTCGGGCGACGTGTGGCGCGCCGCGTTGGCAAGTGGATATATGTCAATTCGTCCTGAAATATTTGCAAGAACCGGTGAACTTAAATTTCGTGCAAGTTTCATAGTTCATGCTTACAAATAGCACCATGTTTTGCTAAATGGTGGTGCACTGATGGATAGCTTTCGTCACAGAACATAAGATCTGATATAATGAAGAAAAGCATCCATGACCCATGTTCAGAATATATTAAGCTTGGTTTAGCTAGTTCTAACCATACAAGAAAAAAAATATTTTGCCTGGCCAATTAAGGCAGAGCAATGGCTGTCTGGCCAGCTACTCCTACTTCGTTGAACAAGAAACACATCCGATCCCTCTGTGCCGGAATAAATCTTGATACCCTATTTAAGACAGTACGAGCGAATAGAGTTGTGTCAGCAAGTGTTTTAGTTGAGTTGAGACTGACTGTCACTGCACTCGTCTTGTCTCGATGGGACTGTTTCAAGAGAGTGCGAACAGTTCATGACAAGGAAAGATGCCAAAATGATTTTTTTTGGCGAACATGCACTGTAGCACGTATTTCATTAAGAGGAGGAAAGATGCCAAAATGATATCAGACACTTACCTAAACCACGAGAAACATAAGACAAATCTCAGTGTTGACTTGTACTATTCCTGCCCATACAATACAATAGTCTTCAGTTCTTCATCCGGGAACAAGATGGATAGGCTTGAGCACCATCAGCTTCGTTTACCAATACCATTTAACAGTGGCATTAGGATTTTCATTATTAAAAAATTGGTACTAGCTACTTGAAAGGATACCATTTAGTTTTGGAGAAACAGATAAGAATGCGGCTGGAATTTGGAATAGGAAAAAGGCAACCTGATTGTACAGTCAAAGGAAACGCTCAACCGCCCACAGCCAAGAAATAAAATAATAATAATAAAAACGACAAACTAATGGATCAGGATTAACAATTCTGATCCACCGTCATCACCGGCCAGCTCCTCTTGCAACTACATTAACAACTCCAAGATGCATTTGACGTCCCAAGATACAAGCTCTCGTATTCACCTTCTGTTTCTGTCTTTCTGACAGGTAGCTAACATTTGCATCACGCTGTATTCTCAGCAGTTTTCCTTTGGCATCACAATCTGAATCTGTCTTGCAATCGCAAGGTCAGAGGGCATGCCTGCAAAATCCAGTTGCCAGTAGACACCTCGCGGTGAGCAACCGCCACCCATCAGATTGTTTGCTTGCTAAAGTCGACGCCCACCAGATTGCTTGTTTGCTCAAGTCGACGCCCATCTAATTCATGTAACTCAAGTCCTGGTTTATCCGTCAAAATCCCCACTTTTTTTTTGCGATTAGATGAGAGACAAAGTCTTGAGTTTGCAGATCTTGGCCAATCGATGTCGGCCTGCCTTTATTTTAGGTGCCAACCTTGCACTCAATATGTAAGCATCGCTTACTTTTGTGGCCATCTGACTTCTGAGTTCTGACCACAGCTCATGTTGCACTGTTTATGGTCCATGGAAATCAAATTGCCACGATACTAATACTGCAAGCTGCGCTCTTCCACTTGTTTTTGTAGCGTCTTCTGGTAGACAGTAGTTAAAAATCATGAATTTTGTTTTTTGTAAGGACCAAGAATTTGCTATTGTTTGCAATATTATCCTAGCATTTGCATAATGTACCATTTTCACTGCAAAGCTGTGCTACCCTCTGTCCTGAAAAAAGAAACATAATACTCTGTCCATCCCAAATTATTGGTATTTTTTACTTTTTTATGTTCATAGTTTTTTGTTATGCATCTAAGTACACACTTTGTCTAGAAAATCAAAACGACCTATAGGTAAAATTCTATAGATGTCTAAAGCCAACGTTATTTAAATTTGACCAAATTATAATGTAATTTGACCAAATAAGCACACTATGAAAATATACTTCATGTTGTATGTAATGACACTAATATGGTGTCATAAATCTAACTAAAAAAGAATTGACTTAAGACAACTCTAAAAGTTGATTTACTTGGAAATGGAGGGAGTAACAATTACTCCTCTATTCCAAATCTTAGATCTAGCATATATCTTGATGTATAATCCATCCATCTCAAATTATAAGTCATTCCAAGAATCTTGGAGAGTAAAAGCATCTCAAGTTTAACCAAAATTATAGAAAGAATTACAAAGATTTATGACATCAAATAGATATACTATGAAAATATAATTAATGAAGAACCTAATGATCTTTAGTTGGTATCATAAATGTTATCATCTTATCATATAAATTTAGTCAAACTTGAGATGTTTTGACTCTCCAAGATTCTTAGAATGACTTATAATTTGGGATGGAGGGAGTAGTATTTAGAGACAAAATCACTTATAATTTGAAATAAAGGGAGTACTAATTTATACCATATTCAGCCTGAGTTATTTGACGGGCTAGTATGACATCTGCATTATATATTACACCTAAATGCAGATATAAAACCCATACCCCTGGGCCCTGATCCCCTCCAGCGTCCCTCTCAGACATGCTACTTTGTTTTCTGTACAAACCTGAAGCCAAGAATCCTGCTTGAATCTTGATTGGTTGCCAGTTTCAGCTGCTTGGATTTGCCCCAGATAGAGTTCGATTCAGGTGATGGCCATGGAGGAGCCGCCTCAGCTGTTCTTGTGTCCCATCTCCATGGAGCTGATGGAGGACCCCGTCACGGTGTCCACCGGCGTCACCTACGATCGCCGTAGCATAGAGCGGTGGTTCTTCAAGTACGGCAAAACGACGTGCCCGGCCACCATGCAGCGGCTGAATTCCTTCGACCTCACGCCCAACCACACTCTCAAGCGCGTCATCTCCACCTGGCTTGACCGCGCCTCCTCCTCCTCCTCGTCGTCATCGTCGCCGAGCACGCCGCTGTGTAATAAGCTGGCGCGGGAAAAGCTACCGTCGGTGCTCGCCGGCATTGAGGCCACGCCGTTCAAGGTCACCGCGCTCAAGAACCTCAGGCGCTGCATGGATGAAGACGTGGCAGCGCAGCAGGACTTCGTCGCCTACGGCGGCATTCAGGTGCTCGGCCGCGTCATGACACAGGCGCTGGCGGAGAGCTGCGCCGGTGGAGACTTCTCGGCGTTCCGGACGTGCGAGGAGGGCGGCGCGGTCCTCGCCACGCTCCCTCTCTCCGACGACACGTCGGTGGAGCTCGTGCTCAAACCCGAGTGCATGAAGCCCGTGGTCGCGGTGGTGCAGCGCGGCAGCGCCGAGTCGAGGCTGCACGCTATGGCCATCCTCGCCAAGATCTCCAGTGCCAGCGGCGCCGAGCGTGACTGGACCCCTGGTGTGGACGTCGACGACCTGGTCAAGTCCCTCCTCGAGCTCCTGTCCGACGGTGCCCCAGCGAAGCTGAGCTCCCGCGCGCTCGACGTGCTCCTCGACGTCACGGCGCGCTCCCGCGGCGCTCGGCACGCCAAGGCCGTGGAGGTGGGCGCCGTCTGCGTGCTCGTGGAGCTCCTCCCCGACGCCGACCGCCGCGTCGCCGAGCGCGCGCTCCTCCTGCTCAAGCGCCTGTGCAAGTGCCCTGAGGGCCGGCTCGCCTTCGCGGAGCACGCGCTGGCGGTGTCGGCCGTGGCGCGGACGATGCTGCGCGTGTCGGTCCTCGCCAGCAGGCTGGCCGTGAGCGTGCTGTGGCTGGTGGCGTGCGCGGTGACGCCCGCGGAGAGGGTGCTGGCTGACATGCTGATGAGCGGCGGCGTGGCAAAGCTGCTGGCGCTACTGCAGGTGGAGAACTCAGCGTCGACCAAGGAGAAGGCGGCGAAGCTCCTCAGGGTGCACGGCACATTCTGGAGGCAGTACCCGTGCTTCCCCACCGACCTCAGGGACTACCTGAAATTCCTCAACTGATCGGTTCTCTGCATGTCACACTGCAAATGCGAGGAGTAATTCCGGCCGAGTGCGTTGAGCACGATTATGGGCATTATTTGTACAGTTAAAATGCTAGATTTTTGGATTTTGATCCATATCCATCCATGATTTGTAATTTTGTGTGCACTGTATGTATGACATTGACATCATTTCATGAGGCTCAAATGGAACTTGGAGGCTTGGAGTGTGCATTTTTGCGTTACAAGGAGATTCGTCCGGTCGTAAATTTCTGTCAGGATATATATTTTAAAAAAAACCTCATAATTAACCACTAAAACCATAGTACATGGAATCAGAAATGAATTCCCGATTAGAGGTATTGTAAGAGCAACTCGAAAGTCTCTATAAATTTCAATCTTTATATCTCTATTTGGAGAGTCGTCAATGAATATTCTCTTTATATATTTCTCATCTCTCCAATAGATTCTTTTCTCTATGCTCTAATAGTTTATCATAAATTTTCTTGTTTAAAAAAATTCATAAGAAAACTATCATATATTACATTTAGAAAGTCATGTAGCCTCTCTAAAAAATAGAGAGCGAGAAGAGTGATTTTAGGGAGTGACAATGATATAGAGTAGTTTAGAGAGTCTATTGGAGCATGTTTTTCTCTCTCTAAATTTTATGATAAAAAGATCTGCAATGAGGCAGTGAGGAGTCGGGTGGCGTAGAAGGCGAGGTTGGGCGGCGCGAGGATGGGGAGGCAGCGTTATCACGCTCGGGACAAAGGCTCGAGAACGCTAGCTTACGTCCTATAGTTAAACTGTCCGATCAAAATCCATCGGTTGAGATTTTCCAGATGACATGGCCCTATAAGACACTAGCATGTATGGTGCAAGATTCGTATAGTAAAAGATCTGCAATGTGTCTTTTAGGGAAATGAATTTACAATACTTCTATGTCAAGCCGATCTATTGGAGTGGGGCAACAAAACAGGACACAAAAACTTTGCACAAACTACTGCATCTTATTTGGCCTAGGGCCACAAGAATGGGCGGCAGCAGAAAAAGTGGGTGTCCGCATACCATTGTGGTAGCAATAATGCTCCAATTAAGATGTCCAGACGACGCGGACACCTCACTTTGCTCACTCCCACATCTAATCCCTTGCTTCCTCCTCCCTTCCGCGCTCGCGTCCAGCCCCACCCCGCGCGGCCATGGCTGCCCTGGCCAGTGATGGCGCCATCCCCCACCCCGGTGTCCTCCTCTCCCACCCCGATGTCTCCTCCCCCACCCCGGCTCACCCCCAGGAGCGCCCAACGCCCTCGGATCCGGTGGCCCTCTCCCCCCACCTTGGTGAGATCCATGGAGCACGAGCGAGATCCATGGAGGTGGCGCAGCGGTGTTGCAGGGGAGTGGGCGGCTCTCCTCCACCCCATCGCGGCATCCTCCCCACTCCGGCGACCGAGCTCCCCCCACCCTGGGGGCGCTGAGCCAAGTCCGATACTGGTGGCGCTGGTGGCTGTGGTGCTCGCGTGCAGCTGTCTCCGACCCCGACGACCAGAATTGACCGG
This sequence comes from Saccharum hybrid cultivar R570, assembly GCA_038087645.1. Lineage (NCBI taxonomy): Eukaryota > Viridiplantae > Streptophyta > Magnoliopsida > Poales > Poaceae > Saccharum > Saccharum hybrid cultivar. The sequence goes on from JAQSUU010000563.1 coordinate 15,990,576, forward strand.
TCCAGCTTTCCCATCCTCTATGTTGCATATGTATGTTTCAAGTGTTTCAGTCGTTTCAGATGTATGTTGCAATTGTTTCAAATGGATGTTGGAAAGGTAGATCATAAGATGTTGCACATGTTACATATGTTGCAATTGTTTCAGAGACATGTTGCAAGCGTATGTTTTGAGTGTTTCAGGTATGTTTCATCTGTGTTTTCTGAACGCATGTTGTAAGTATGTTTATCTGGATGTGGATGTTGCATATGTTTCACACATACGTTGCATGTGTTTTATTTAGATATTGGGTATGGTTGTAATGGTTTTCAAGTGTTTTTTTAATGTTTCAGAAGCATGTTTCAAGTGTTTTAACTGCCTTTAAACATATGTTGCAACTGTTGTATTTAAATGTTTCAAAAGTAGATCGGGTGTTGCATTTCTCCTCTCCACCTTCTGCTGCATCGTCTCGGTATGTCCTCCTCCAGGCGCCAGCAGGACATCCATACGACGCCGCGGGCCAAGTCCTTCCGAATCGAAGGCGCCGCACCCCTCTCCCTCTTGTCGCTCGGACAGCGCAGGCCCCGCGTGGTTTAACGCGCCCCAGAGTCCAAACGGCTTAGATCCACTCTGCACGCTGAGCAAACCACACCTACTACCATCCCACTTATGCTTTCGTCCTCGCTTCGCGTAAAAGGATTAATCTAGGGATGGTGGGATGGACTCTAGAAGCCTTATATGTTGGTCTATTCCGCCTTTAACAACCAAGATGGGACTAAACTCTCCACACATGGGCCACTATGAACCAAATTCCAAACTGGACCGGATGTCACATACACCCCCCCTCAAACGAACCGACGCCTCATCGGCCCAACACACCCACAACCGGGCAAATGATGACCAGGAACGTTCTCTCTTAGCACACGCAACTGTACGTGTCCAGAGCCAGCACATGTGCCATGCCGTGCATCCCACAGGGCCTACACGCGCAATGAACTCCAGTGGCCGCGAAGGTCGGCTCTGATACCATTTGTAACACGACCCAGAGTCTAAACGACTTAGATCCACTCTGCACGTTAAGCGAACCACACCTACCACCATCTCATTTATGCTTTTCGTTCTCGCTTCGCGTAAAACGATTAACCCAGAGATGGTGGGATGGACTCTAAAAGCCTTATATATTAGTCTATCCTACCTTTAATAACCAAGGTAAGACTAAACTCTCCACAATATCTTATTAACTTGCACATGGGCCACTATGGGCCAAATTTCAAATTGGGCCGGATGTCACACGTGGAGCGCGTGAAACAGAGTGCATCACGCGAGCGTCCATCCGGACGTCCGGGCACTAGCACTACTGTTGCGGTATTTAGTTTCCGGCCACGGTTCACAAACAACTCAAAATCCAATAGCTCTGGAGTCTGGACCAGAAGAAACTACAGCGTCGAGTTAAGTGTTGACAGAAATTAGATAAGTTGAAGATGGCAGACTAGAGGCGCCTGAGAAAGGAAAAAAAAATGAGTTGTTTTTTTTTTATATTACAATCAGCTTCCGACTTCCCATCATGCCATCAACTCGTCTAAATGAACAGTAAATAGGAGACAGCTTGATTCACCTACTGAGGTCATTCGCTAATCACTTTGTTTATATTACAAAGATGGTAAATTAACTTAGCAGGACTAATGAGAAAAACAGCTTCACCATTTTTCACATAAATCCGTTCACCAGATGCAGATCTCATTTGCATTACCAGTTTACCACCGTATGGACAGGGACTTCATAAATTGATAGCTGAGGATCAAAATTGTTCTAATCTCGAGTTTTCAAAGCATATCGCAACTCCTGGCATTAAAGACAAGAGCGACGTGTATCAGCACAACATGAGCAAGCAAGCAAGGATGATCGCAGTAAATTTGTTTCAATACTGGACTGGGTCTTACCATATTACCGTTGCTAGAGGCAAATGAAGGATGAAGCTCCGACAGAAGTTTATCTTCCCTTAGTCTTTCCAAGCCATCAAATGGACGTGGTTTTGCCTCACCTGTACTGGAAGGCTTCGAGCCAACACTTACACAGTGGCGGTCCATCCTTATGTACATCTCAAGTTCTTCGACTTTCCAAGACAATTGAAGAGCAACGAACTGAAACAACACGATTTCACATCCTTTTGTTATTTAGGTCCAACTGAGTAAACTAGGAATGTTCAGAAACCAAGCAAGATATTCATTGAGAGAAGCAATCACCTGTACAAGATGTTGAATGGACAAGGTTGGTCGACAACTTATATAAGGCTTTTCCAAGTTAGGTATTGTTTGTCCATCGACAGGAAGGAGAACAAGATACAGCTGGAACTGCAAAACAGAAATATGACAGTTCAGCAGACCTGGCACACGCTCCATTTGCAGGTTTAGGTTAACCTCATCTCGACAGAACTACTGAAGCATGGAAGATATATACAGTAGAGATATGCATCGGGTGTGACAATAGACCAGCGATCCTTTCCTACTTTTTTCCCTTGAAGAGCAGGGACAAAAGGAAAAAGCAAGCAACCCTGAGAAACTTGCTGTTTTGTTCCTCTTTAAAAAGTTGTTTCCCAAACATATTTTGGTTCATGTAACTGTGAGAAAATACTTTTTTTATCACAACTGTGAGAAAATACTATATCGCAAACTGAAAACTACCTCTTTATCCATTTCATCAGCAGTACGGAGGTGATCCACCAATTTTGCAATGCGTCCACTCCTTTCAATCCTGCCATTTGAACCAACACTGCCGTGTCGATTTTGGCTCCGTGTACCATTTTTCCCCCATGCAAGCATCTCTCCCCGCAATGGAGAGGTGGCTAAAATTTCTTTTCCACCAACTAATTCGTCATTCTCCTCAAAGCTGTGGTCGATACTGCCAATGGTTCCAGCAGGCGATCCTTGTGGTCTGGACCTCTTCCTGCATCTTTTCTGTCTTAAATCTGGAGAATGGTCATCAGCAGAAGATTGCTCTCTGGTGGTCTCTTTAGCATTTTCTTCTTCTCTATCCTCCTCAGCAGAGCCAGTAGGGGCAATATCAGGGGTAATGGTTCTAACTCTCCCCCGTGTTCTCCTGTACTTCCTTGCAAAGGCAGTTGCAGTTGCTTTTGCCACGGAACGTTTCTTACCAATTGCATCGGACTGTCTTCGGAATGTTTCCTCGATGGCTTCTTGTATCTTTAATGAAAAATAATGGTGTGTTCATATTGATGGTTAAATATAATATGAGACAAATACAGTTCTGGTATTGCCAAAGCAGATGTCACCTTTTTATTTCGAATCCTCTCCTGCTCACTGAAAGCAAATTCCTGCAGTGTCGAGTATATTAGAAGCACTTCATGGAGAAGCTGTGTCGAGTATATTAGAAGCACTTCATGGAGAAGCTAAATGAGGCTAAAAATACAACAATGATAGGACATATAGAGTTATAGACATAAGACATCACCTCTTCCTCATACTTATCAATATTTGGATACAAGGCTGCAATCAGTGCATCAAACTTAGGATCGTCCCTCAAAGAACGTCTGCTTGCACAATGAGTGCGACACGCTGGGCATTCGTTATTTCTGCAAAATCAGAGCATTATCTTTATTATCAGATAATAACACTCTATTTTATGATCTAGAGACAAAATTAAACTGTAAATTCTACTTGTTAAAATTGATCGTGACACGATTTTAGAGAAAATGACGCCTGCCATCATACCCTAGTCGCATAGATTTGTCAATGCAGTCTCTACAGAACCGGTGCAAACATTCCATAACTGTCCTTGTCTTCCGGATAATGCCTGTAAAATAGAAGGATTAGACTCCATGGTATATCATCATCTGACAGAAAATGATGCAAATGAAGCAATGAAATTATCAAACTTCGAACCTGTAAATTATTGTAGTTAGTAACAAACAGATTTTCTACTTGGATTTGCTAGGGTTTCATCAAATATGTTCCTTAGCTTAAGATTAATATACAACCACTTTAGCAATTGTGCGAAAAGAAACAGGTGATAAACAGCATCATATGACCTATAGGAAATAAAACCATCAGATGTGATACATGGTAGATTCATACAAGAGAAATTAGAGATGAACTGACACAGAACCAGAAGGGTTACAGCCAGTGGATGTATTAAAATAAGGATGACAAAGCAGACCACATCTAAGCAAACAGTTACATTTGGGGTGATCGATTAAAAAAATGACATGTATATGATACAAGGCAGGCATATTATTGTGCTACAAATAACTGGAAGATGAGTGGCCAGGCCAGGTGCATGACAATTCAATAGAGAAACACGGCTCCTTAATCTGAATGCTTCAGTCATGCGAGAAAACTGAAGAATGACAATGTAATATCCAAATCCCTAAGCAAAGTGAGAAAGGATATTCTCACCTAAGCAGATAGGGCACTGAAGCTCCTTCCGTATCTCTGCTAATTTCACTAGCATAAACCTGAGAGAGACAGAACAGTTCACTATAAGCTTCAGACCATGTAAAACATCAAATATCCCAAGTCCACAAACCTGAATAATGACCTTCAATCTATGAAGATCAGTGAGATGCAGGTAGATATAAAGAAATGTAGCATCTGTTTTTGTTCTTTTGAAACCAAAAAAGATATAGCTATTTTATGACACTACACAAAGATCACGTAAAGCAGTAGGAAGTAAAGGTCGATCTTTAACTAAAAAAATGAATATTGAGCACTTAAGTGTTCAACTATCCAGGAGGTATGAATACTGTAGTCAGTAGTCCCAGTCCCAGTAAGGCAGTAAAGACTTGCTTGAGACTGAAGCCGAGCTGTAGAATATATATTTCACCTTAGGGGCCGTTCGCTTAGGCCGTTCCCGGCGTGGAATGGCTAGGAATCAATCCGACGCTATGTAATTTAATGAAGGAACGGTGCAGTCGGGATTCAATCTCACATAACCGAACGAAGCCTTATGAATCTCCAAAGCCTGTACATTGCTGATTGGAAAACATGATGTGCGCATTACAAGTCGGAGGTGGCAACTCTTCCAACGTACAGCTAAAGCCACGGCAGACAGAGCAGCTCAGAACTTCAGATAAAACATGAAAAGCAGTGGTTCAAGTACGATAAGCGCACAACACAAAAGGACAGCGCCAAGTCCCCAGCAGGCCGGCTACCCGGCTATGGCCTGCAACTGCATCCTGACGGAAGCATGCATACGCATGTATAGGCCATCGCATTAATTCCTGCCTAGCTCGAATGCTGATGCATCATCGGCCATGTCGGCTCGGCGATCGGTGCGTTTGCATAGACGCGACCAGATCACACGAACTAAGCAAGTCACCGGTTCCGGTATGCACCGCCTCGAACGAGCCACTGGCAGGTCGGGTACGAGGAACCGCCGGGCGAGGCGCACGAGGCAATAGGCACCGCGACTCCGCAAGCAGGCCACAAGCATATCGTAGACAACCAAAGGGATCCACGGGATCGGAGAGATAGGGCGTGGAAGAGAGGCGGAAAGCTCACTCGTCGGTGCCGCCGTGGTCGCTCTGCGAGGACTCACTGTCGCCGTCGTCCGCGCCGCCGTCACCCTCCGCGTCCGAATCTGCCAAACCCATCGAAGCACACACAGCACAAGCCGCCTCTTAGCCATATCCGCGCGGTGATACAGAACGCGACATGCACATCGTGGGGTGGTAACGAGATAGGACTATAGGAAGGAGGCCGGCCTCGATCTCGATGCCGTCGTCATCAAGCTCACTCACCGTCTTCGAGTCCGCCCCGAGGCTCCGGGTCAGTCAACCTCGGCCTGGCTACGCCCCTGCTCGGCAGCGGCGGGCGCCCTCCTCTTCCTTCTCCTACGCCTCCGCCGGCGGCGGCATCAGAGGTGGGACTGGGAGCCGCCACGTCGCCGTGGGGTTCCGAAGGCGGCGATGGGAACCGGCGCTTCTTCGCGGGCATTCTGGCTTTCTGCCCAAAAGTTCTTGGCTCTCGGATTGCGGCGATGGGCGGTGCTTCGCCGCCCTGGCGAGACGTCCGGTGCTTGGGAGGAAGGGGAGGCGGTGTGGGGCGACGGGACGGGGAGGATGAGCTGCCGAGGTGGCCAGGCCAGGTGGATGCGGGAGCCTGGAACCGGAACTGGAAGGGGAGGCGGAGAGGAAGAGGAAAATAAAAATAAACAGGGGCTCGCGAGAGAGGAGGTGCTCGTTTTGTGGTGGCTTTGCAGGTTTGGGTCTCGCCTATCTGACTGCCTGACGGTGGGGGCCGGCGCCTGCTGCTTCTCTGACTGGCGGCTGGCGCAAGCGACGCACGGCGCATGCAGGCGTCGAGGCCGCGGCCGCCTCACCTCGCCTGCCGGCTGCCGACGCTCCGCGTTCCTGGGCCTGGGGCTGGCAGCTGTTATTCCGATTCTGCAACTGAGGAAGGCGAGGGCTGTATTTGCATTCCGCTCGGCGCTCGATCCACGTGAGAACGGAGAACACGCAGGTGTTTTGGTTTCAGATTGAGGCTGAGATTGCTGAACACGCGGCAGGCAAAATCGCTGCTGCGTCCCCGGCTTTGTGCGTCTTGTTTGCCACCACACAGGCGTCAATGTTCTCGGCTCCCCTCTGCGGCGAGAGGTGCGAGCCCGACCTCTACGGCTCTGCTCTGCCGGCGGCCGGCGATGCCGGTGCCTACCTGTCTGGAAGCTGCTGACAACCCTTGGTTTGGCCTCTTAGTTCATCCCAAAAGTTTACGCACCCTATTCTACAGAATATGGAGCATTAAATATAGACTAAAAAAATAATTAATTATACAGATTGTGACTACTTTGCGAGATGAATCTTTTAAACCTAATTAGTCTATGATTTGACAATAAAGTGCTACAATAACATATGTGCTAATGATGAATTAATTAGACTTAATAAATTTGTCTTACGGTTTATTGATGGATTCTGTAATTTATTTTTTTATTAGTATCTGAACACCCCATATAATATCTGATGTGATGTTGTCAAACTTTACGCCCTGAATCAAACGAGGCTGGCTCTGCCTCTCGGTCTCTCACTGGGCGTGTCAGCCAGTAGGGTGTAATCAATCTTCATTGTTCACGCTGCCAGCTCTCTGCTACCAACCTTTCCAGTCTCCAACGGCCGGCGGACTGGCGCCTGGCGGAGATCAGTCCAGGAAATCTACCGTGGACTCGCTTATAATTGATCTCAGTTCGTCAGTTTGTAGAACACGTACGCTGAAAGGAAACCATGCATCCAAGATGAAAACAGGTTGTAGACTCTAATGTCTGCATAGCTTACAGCAGGAGAGTAAGAATTGAGAAATGGCCAATTTCGATACTGCATGACAACAAATCAAACGACTTGCAACGGTGGCCAGTGGAACTTACAACTGAGCAAGCTACCGACAAATACTAGCAAGGTAAGAAGACTGGAACCAAGGGTGTACCCACGATTTAGGTGTAGTCATGTACAAATCAATTGCACTAGAGCCATAAAATATTCCTCTTAGTTCCAAAAACGCTAGGCATGCAAACGAATGTTTCAGAAGATGCAGCACTAAGATATATTCATCAGTTATTCACACAACTCTACTCCTAGCAGAGTATTGGTTATGTTGGTGTAGAGGTTACAAGCCCTCAGTTCAACTATTCAGTTTTTTTTAATGATGATGGCCTGTTCATCTGGCTTATAATCCGTCTTATTCAGCTTGTATTTTCAGCTAAAACAGTATTTTTCTCTCACAAAAAATCAGTCAACAGTGTTTTTCAGCCGTCTTATAATTCCAGCCGAACGGGGCCGATGATGAGAACTCTTCAATTGATTAGGCTACAAATTAATTGTCTACAGAAGCAGGAGGGAAGGACACGAGTAGAGCAACCCACATATCAATGCCGCAGGAAAATATCAAGCTCTCTTGCGTCCCACGCTGTCAATGGAGAACCTGAAGAGGCCAGCGTGAGCTCGAGGGACTAGCATGAGATGTGACACGGCCTTGGTGGCTACGCGAAGCATTACATTATTGCTAAGGATCGTGAATTTTTGCTGCTCCTGCTACTCACTGCCACAGCTACGCCATCCAAGGAGAACAGTCACCACAGCGGAACACATGCACACCATCGAATGCCCGACTCCACGCACGCTCAATGCTTATGGGCCCTGTTTAGATGCTTCGAAGTTCCAAAAATTTTACGAGATTCCCCGTCATATCGAATCTTTAGACGCATGCATGGAGCATTAAATATAGATAAAAAATAGCTAATTACACAGTTTGGTTGTAAATCACGAGACGAATCTTTCGAACCAAATTAGTCTATGATTGGACACTAATTGCCAAATAAAAACGAAAGAGTTACTATGCTTCCAAAAATTTTACACCCCCATCTAAACACAGCCCATATCTTTTTTTCTGCCAGTGCTAGCTGGTGATCAGCTCGCGACCCATGACCAGAGGTCATGATAAACATGTTCAATCATCGCACACGTTGTTCTACCACTCTCCTCTCATTCCACCGGATCGCCTTGATGGCCACGGGAGACAATCTGGGAGAGGCCGGTCGGAGAGGGTGAGGGATACAGGGGAGCCGAGTGGGGCTTACTCATCTATGCCACCAGCGCCAGCGCTCAGGCCTCAGGGTCGACTCGCTGTCGGTGTCGACTTCGTATCCTCGCACAGTGGCGGAGCTTGAAGCCAAATACGGGAGGGGGGCATTTGTCAAATCCGGACCATAGACCAACATGGTACACAAGTTCCATAGAAATAAGTTTTAGTTCTATACTACTATAATTAGGTCACAATTAACAAAACACAAGGGACCATGGTCTTGAAAAATGCACCCATTTGTATCTACAGAAAAAAAATATACAGACTATTATCATGGAAACAAATAACGAGAGATCTCAATCGTTACAAATTATCACTGAATCAACTACTTTTAGACAACGTGGTCTACGGATCTAAAGAGTTTTGAAAAAGAAAGGAGAAACAAAAATAAGTGTACCTGAGACCCGACTCGACTGTACAGAGACGAGCGTGGCTGTTAGTGGCTGCGTGGGTGTTGCCGCGTTGGGGCTCCACCGCACGAGCCGCCAGGGGCCGGTCAGCCGACCGCCGATGGCGAGTCAAGGAAGGCCACCGCCGCCAAGGACTCCATCTCGAGGCATTGATAGCTCCGGTGCTCCGGCTTTCCGCCTTCGGCTTTCGGCTCGTCGCCTCCACCGTCTCGGTTACACTGTGGATTATTGTTTTTGTGTTGACTAATGCCAGGTCCCAAGGGCGGGCTTGCATTTGCATGTGGCCCATCACCTGGTGGGCTAAAATAGCTAGCGGACTTGCACATGAGAAGCATATATCCTCATTTTCTTTTACGGGGCAAGGGGGGCCGGAGCCCTCTATGGCCATCACGTGGCTCCGCCGTTGTCCTCGCACCCACCTGCTCGCTGTCGGGATCTGCGAAACCTCTCAGACACATCGAGGACCTAGGGAATCGACGTCGAAGATGACGTGTGTGGGTGGAGAGGCAGAGGCGTTGCCGTGTCGTTCATCTACGACAATTGATACGTGCCCTTATAGATCAAGTTTGTGATAAGTGATTTGTACAAAATGATTGGTTTTAGTTGAGTTTGGAGACTATTGTATGAGTGTGTATGCAACATGTCTCTTGGTTGTGTTGTTGTGCAGTTGTGGAGCACAGAGACAGTCGACAGACTTGGGATCTCGAGTTTGGGAGATTTGTTTGGATGCTACTTACATGGTGTTTGTTGTTTGGATCGGTTAGGATCAGATTGACTGCCATGAGGAAAACAACAAGGCCAGACATGCTTTGTTCTCTGTTCTTGCACTTCCTGAGTTTGAGCTTGTGCGGAACCTTGAGACAGCTCGAGAGATCTGGTCCACCCTTGAGAGATATCATGAGGGCACTTCTCATGTCAAAACTACTCTGTGAGACCCACCGTCGAGAGTACAAGAACCCTGTTTAGTTGCTTGGAGAGTCTGATGATTCGATGTTTTCTCGCTTTCAGTCAATCGTGAACAAGATGCAGGCAAATAAATCGTAGCTTCCTTATGATGATCATGAGAGGGGCCTCAAACTTCTACATGTTCTAAATCGGAGGGTTTGGGAGATCAATCAACGAGCTTTTGAGCAAACTGAAGTCTAAAAAACTAAACCTCCAATCTAGAGCTAAAATAGAGAATCCATCTGTTTTGGAGGATCTTATGCTAACCCCTCACCTACTCTGGCTTGCAGATGACGAGCTAGCGTTAGTGATTAGCCGGTTCAAGCGGTTTGACGACGACCGCAAGAACCATCGCCGTGGTGGACTGAGTTGTTTCAGTCCGATGCTATGAACAGTGTCGCCGTTTAGTCCGACGTGCCATGTTTCCTAACCGTCGGACCTTGAGTTGCTCAGGACCGTCGGACCTTGAGTTGCTCAGGTTGCAACTTTCAGTCTCGTTCTGCAGTTCGTTTAGGCTTTTCAATAGCTCGTCAATTCTTGTGTGTGTTTTGTCCTGCGCTTGCTGCAACAAATTTGATCTTGTTTGTCTTCGTGTGTGCTACTGCTAGTCTTGTTCTCTGTCTTTTGCCGTGTACGGTAGGAGCCATTCACGTTGAAAAATCTGACTTGAAGTCTTGCTTGAGAAATGTCTCTTTTAAGCTACAGTAACCTTTCTTTAAATATTCTTTTCTTCCTTGCTAGAGTTGGTTTCACTCAAGCAACACTCCGGACCTGTTTGGTTGGCGACCAAAACTTGCCATGACTAACCTTCGGTAAACTGTGGCTATCACAGAAAGTGTGGCGAATAAAATTGAAGCCAAACTTGTAAAGTTATGGCACAAAAATGAGTTTATGACACGTGGGGCAAGGTGCTCTACCGAAGAAACTGTGGCATGACCAACCATTGGCATGGTAAACTTTGGTCTCCAACCAAACACACCCTCTTCGGATTAGTTCCGTGGGAGCATTTAACTTAATTCTTTTGTGTTTTGTTGATTTTAAATCCGCTATGATTTGAGAAATCCCTGATTGTTCTTAGGGTCAACATATAACAAGTTGGTACGTGTAATTGAATTTTTTAATTGGCTCCCATTCCTCTCCTCCCGTCGCTTTCTTCTTCGTCTCACAATCGTCCCGAGGCTCCCGATATGATGGACTTTCGTGACGTGACTACGTGAGGACTCTCCATCCATCTCACGTGAGGTTCCGCCCCTGCTTCCGTCACTGCTGGCGGGCGGTGGCGGCATGCCACAATACAACGCGACCGTCGGAGTCGTCAGTGGACGGGCTACGGGAACATGCGCTTCTAGGCCGGCATTTCGCGTCCAGGAGGACGCCCACCGACTCCCCCGGCCTGGTTTAGTTCCTTCCTCTAAAATTTAGTTCTATCATATCGGATGTTTGACACATGTATGAAGTATTAAATATAGACTAAATAAATAAATAATTACACAGATTACGACTAATTTACGAGATAAATTTTTTAACCCTAATTAGTCCATGATTTGACAACATGGTGCTATAGTAAATCTATAGTACCATGTGCTAATAACGGATTAATTAAGCTTAATAAATTCGTCTCACGGATTACTAAGGACTTTTTGTAATTTGTTTTATTATTACTATCAAATACTCTCAGGTAACACCTTAGTATAACACCCAATGTGTGTCCGCCTAGCAATTTAGCGGTTGGATTTAAACACCGCCGAACTGTGACAAAGGGTGGGTGTGGAACTGCGTGGCGGAGGCGGAGGCGCAGGGCGCGTTCGCGTTGGAGATGTGTAAAAGTGATAATAGAGTGTTATCGGCCCGGCCCACTTTATTCTTGCCTGTCGCGGGCTCGCGGCTTTGCAGATTAGGCGAAAACGAAAATTCCCTTTTGGCGGGCACCCCCGGTCATTCCCGGGCATTTCGAATTCTTAATTTTGATGAGAATCCCACACCAAACGCCGAGCCCCCCGCCAGTGGTCAGTCGTCACTCGTCACTCGTCACCAAGACTCACCGGCCCGCTCGTCGGCGCTCAGATCTACCCTACCCCGTCTAGACTCCGCTCTGCCATGGACGACAGCGCCGGCGAAGCCGGCAGCCAAAGCCAGGTACGCCGAATTCGTGGGGCCTCCCTTTCTTCTGCTCCCCAACCCTTATCGCGGTCCAAGTACGGAACTCGCCGGAGTAATCCCTCCAGGCCGCTCGCTTACCCGCGTTTTCTGTCGTTGCAGGTCCACGCGTGCAGTTCGTATCCACTTTCGTTCCCTTCCCGTGCGTTCCCCTCTAGCCTCTGTCTCTCGCGAATCTAGCGTTTCTTGTCGCGTCGAGTTTGGATCTCTGGCCGTGCTGACGCTTGTTTGGGTGTTCTGTTTCTTCGTCAGAGCCGCCGGACATCAAAAACTGGTTCTCGAGTTATGTGTATGACTCACCGGAGGTTCCGGAGCTGGTTGCTGATCACGACGGCGGCAACGGCAGCGAGACCCAAGACCCATTCGAGGTAAATTTGTTTTTGCTGAATTCTATTAATCAGGTCGTGAATACGTTACATTTCTTGCTGCAAATCTCACCCTCCTACCTATTGGGCTATTAGCCCATCTAACTGTATACTCTGGTTTCGTAACCGTGTACCCAGCATTCGTCACTAAAACATTCTCTCAAGGATGGTGGAGTTGCTTTCAGAGAAAATTGTTTAGGAGGCCAATCTGAGCCTGGGATTTTTTCTGGAAAAAATTTGGTTCCGGTTGATGGGAATGCGATTGAGCCTGCCCCCAAAAGGAAGCAAAACCTGCGGGCACTGTTTGGAGCGAGTTTTCTTGGTGAGGTTGAGGAAGCTAATGAAACTGAATGTCATGGTTTGTTCCCTGTGCAGCTAAATGCACCGAAGCATGTGTCAGATTGTACAAGCCTTCCTCTTAATGAAATAAGTGAGGCACATGCAGAAAAAAAGGATTGCACAACAAGCTTGCCTGATACTACTAGACATAGCCAGGAAGGCACAATTGAACACAGCAAGGTGCTGGTCGACTGTGATCGTATTAGTTCAGCTGAAACTCAAGAAAGCAACCCTGCAGATCAGGAGGTTGAGAGTAAAACGTCTGCTAACTGTGATCATGCATGCTTGGCTGATATTGGAGAAGGCTTTGAAGAAGATGTCATCAACCATATTGAACTGCCTGTCAGTTTCAACAGTACCATTCTAGCTGGGACTGAGAAAAAGATCCCAGATGGTGTTGACAACAGCACAAGTCTTGTTAGTCGCAACAGTCTTAGTTTAGCTGACACTGAAGGTAATTCTCCATCAGGGGAAACTGGCAATGAAGAGAATGCTCCCCTAGGGGGAACTAACCGCTGCAAGCTTTCATTAGACAGTAAAAGGCGACAAGAAATGGTTGCATCAGATGGTTTTATAGCTATAAAGAGGAAGGAGAAGCAACCAGAGGAACACAAAACAAACAAAATTCTGAGGCATCCAACTGGGAAAGAGAAGGAAAATGGGAACTTAAAAGAGAATGTCATCATTCCAAACCAGAAAGTTTTGGTCCAAGAGCAAACCAGACATCCCTTGGCAGATAGGGCTAATTTTTCAGAAGTAAACGCATCTCCGGTACCAGAGCCGACCAGGAAATGGAAGTGTCCTCGCAAAGGCAAGCCCTATGTTGGTCGTCCAATGAAGCAGCTCCGGTTGGAGCAATGGGTGCGCCGTGTGAATTGACGCTTCAACATCTACCATCCTTTTTCAGAAGAGTATGCATCATCAGGTTGACAGTTTGAACCAGTTTCAGCTCTACCAGTCTGTAGAAGTGCGTGTCACCCAAGTAGGAGTAGATCTGTTATAGTCTCGTTATGTTTGTTAGCTATCTTGTGCTACTGCTATCCCAGTTCAATTTTTTCATAGTACCAGGGTACATATCGGCAGAAGACTGAACTGAGACAAGCTTTAATGATGGGTATAATATTCTGTGAATCTTGTTTTCAGCTGAGATTCTGTGTTTCTTTTTAATGTTCAGCGAATCTTTGGTCTGTTGGGAAAATGCTTCTCAAACTGTAATAGGATTAGTACTTCATCCATAAACAGTCGCATGAATATACGAAGACTCTGTGGGGAAAAAAAAGAAAACACAAGTGAAGATGTATACTGGGCCTGGTTATTTTTGGACCGTCAGTCGGCCCACATCTTCATACGGCTTACCGGTCCTTCCGAGGCCATATTATTCCTCAACGGAAAAGTCCTCTTGGTCCCTTAATTTTCTTATCTTTTAAAACTGTTTGTTTTTTCATTTTAAGTGGTTTAGATAGTGGCTTTTTTGATGTGGCGTCACATTAGTCGTTCTACTTCTACATGATACCACAGTAGCCACGAGGGATAAATCGACCTACATTATTTTTTTCAAAAAGTCATTGAAATATTTTATTGAAAAACTATGCAATTAAAAACCATAAAATCTGATTTAATCTTCAAAATTTCGTTTAAATTTTAAAATATACATCATCAGATAGACTAACTATAATAGATAACGAGAGCACATACTAGCAAATAAACACATAAGGAGACCATAGAAGATTCAAACAATTCTAAGGTAGGCACAATAAGATAGAGTGTGATTCAAAACAAAACGATAAACATGTTTCATATTTTTTAGCTAAAACAAAATTTTGATAAAATTTTCAAGATTAAACCATATTTTAAGATTTTTAAAATTGCCTTTCAAAAAAATTATTTGGATATTTTAGAAATACAATTTATCTCTTTAGTTACCAACATAGTACGATTTACATTCTCAATGATCGACATGGTGTCATACTGTATGACTAATACTCCCTCCGGCCTAAAAAGACGGTTGTTTTAGGTATGAGTCTAGACATATATGTAACTAAAGCAACAATCTTTTTGGAATGGAGGGAATATAGCATTACGAGGACAAACCCTAGTTTCAAAATAAATGGTTTTAAAAGAAGAGAATAAAAATCCAATTTTATATGTGATAAAGAAAAAATGAACCTTTTAGTTAAGGTGTCAAAAACAACCTTTTAGTCCTTCGATTGTAGAAAAAACAAAGGAAAAAATGTACAGTTTCTATTCACGTTCTTTTGGTTCACAGAAATCGGTTATAAAAAGGGTTAAGTCCACTTTAGGTCCTTCAACTATCGTAAAAGTCTGGATTTCATCCTCCAACTTTAAAACCGGATAACATTGGTCCTCCAACTCTTAAAAAAGTTTACTTTTCACCCCAAGACGGTTTTGCATGGCACTGTTCACGGTGCTGACGTCAGCACTTATTTTTAATTTGTGAAATTAATATATTTTTATTCGGAGCTCCAAATATAGCAAATAATATATCAATTTTGATCGTCTCGACGAGCTCTTTGCAATGGTGTACTCCGTTTTGTTGTTTGAGATAGTTTTATTTCGTGAAAAAATAAATATTTCTATAAAACAAGTGAGAATAACAAAACTCACGACCATCTGTCGTTGTACCGGTACGAGGAGCGGATGAACGGGTACGTCCTGCTCACGCTCTACTCCGTGCACGTGTACCTGGCGCTGGAGCTCGTTCTGGCGACAGTGTCGCGCGCGCTGGTTGGGCTGGAGCTGGAGCCCCGGTTCGACCGGCCCTACCTCTCGGCCTTGCTACGCGACTTCTGGGGCCGGAGGTGGAACCTCTTTGTACCGGCGCTGCTCCACCAGCGCGTGTTCCGCCCCGTGCGCGCGCGCCTCGGCGCCCTTGTGGGTGTGCTAGCCGCGTTCGTCGTCTCCGGCGTGATGCATGAGGCCATGTTCTCCTACGTCACGCTGCTGCCGCCCACGGGGGAGGCCGCCGCGTTCTTCACGCTGCACGGGGCTCCAGCTTCAGCCCAACCACCGCGCGCGACGCTGCCGCTAGAACAAGCTCCAGCGTCAGGTACACGTGCACGGAGTAGAGCGTGAGCAGGACGTACCCGTTCATCCGCTCCTCGTACCGGTACAGCGACACGATGGCCGCGAGTTTTGTTATTCTCACTTGTTTTATAGAAATATTTATTTTTTTCACGAAATAAAACTATCTCAAACAACAAAACGGAGTACACCATTGCAAAGAGCTCGTCGAGACGATCAAAATTGATATATTATTTGCTATATTTGGAGCTCTGAATAAAAAGATATTAATTTTGCAAATTAAAAATAAGTGCTGACGTCATTGCTGACGTCGGCACCGTGAACAGTGCCATGCAAAACCGCCCAGGGGTGAAAAGTGAACTTTTTCAAGAGTTGGAGGACCAATGTTATCCGGTTTTGAAGTTAGAGGATAAAATCCAGACTTTTGCGATAGTTAGAGGACCTAAAGTGGACTTAACCCAGGGGTGACATAGAAAACTTTTCTTTGCATTTGATTTTAGAGGAAAATTGTAGAAAAATCTCACTAGAGCCGCATTGTTTATATTTCCTGTGTTCTAGTGACTTATCAAACACCTTCTCATAAAGAATTTCATTTTCTATTTATCTATTTCATATATACATTTCGTTCGTGTGTTTTTTTAATTCTCCGTTCAAGTAGTAGGCCTTTAACATTTTTCAACCCAATCTCATGTCCATACGACCATACCCGACAACGATGCTACACGCGTACGGCAGCCAGGCCGTATACGGCGATGCGACGCTGATCCGCTCAGCACACATTCCCTAGGTGATGATGATGTCTGCCTTCACGACGATCCGATTTTCACACGCACTCCACCGACATCTGCCACACAGGGCACGCGGCGACGTCAGAGGGCAGAGGCGCTGCGAGCCCGCCGAGGCTGCCACCTCACGGTGCGACGTGCAGCTCCGGTTGCTCACCAGCCACTGCATGCCGCCCACGTCGCGTTTTGAAGATTCAAACAGTACCCAGACTGGCCGCTTTTATAAATTCCGGCAGCTACCGCCCACCGCTGATGGCCAGCATACGACGCAGAGTCGCAGTCGCAGCACACACACATTCCTTTCCGTCCAAGTGAACACTCTAGCTAGCACACTCTCGAGAGGGTAGCCAGCTCAGCTGGTGGTAGCACAGCTTTGACAGGATGCAGACGGCGAAGGTGAAGGCCAAGGACATGGTGAGCGAGGCGAAGGAGAAGGCGAAGGAGGCGGCAGCAAAGATGCAGGGCAAGACGGGCGAGGCGACGGCGGCCACGCACGGCGAGAAGGAGATGGCCAAGGAGGCGGCCCGCGCCAAGAAGGACCAGGCCAGCGCCGACAAGCACCAGGAGAAGGTCGAGCACCGCGCGGACGCCGCCACGACTGGCCGCCACGGCGCCGGCGCGGCCGTCGACCGCGCGTACCCGTCCGCCGGCAGCACGTACCCGGCGTCGGGCAAGTACATCTAGGTGACTGCGTCAGAGGAGGCCGGCCGGGATCGTGGTCGCACTTGCGTTTTTGTGTAGCGACCGAGAGATCGATCAGCTGGCTGTATCGGTAGCGACTGGTAGTAACGGGTATGCAGTGTGCACGTGCACGTGCACGCAAGTCGTCCTAGAATAAAAATGCTCTAGCTGTTGTCAGGTTGAACCTTGGTTAAGTTGTTCGATTGCAATGTAAAATCGTCGTTGTTCGTTCACGGGCGCTGCCGCGTTCTATATATTTAATGCTGTTTTTTTTTTGCCTCCCTTCACAGTTTGATGTTATTTTGGCTTCACCGTTTTTAGATCATTGAGCTCAAGTAGTTTTCAACTGCAGGTCATCTGTAACAATACTAGTCATGTGAATAGCTATCCTACTAGGACAATCTTACAATCTATAATTGGTGACTTATTCACCAACATTGCAGCACGATGCTGCTAATAATGTTTGCCTTTTACAAGAAAAAAAGCCCAACCAAAGAAACCGTAGCTCCTATACATGTCATTGGCATTGAACCAAGAAAAGACTGGTTTTCTTTAGCTCCATGCGAGTAAAAGTGTTGCAACCTACAGATTTCTATTCATTTAAAAAAATGCTCTGTATCTATTGTTATCCAGAATATGACCCTATCATTAGTGGATTTAATATATCGCAGAACATTTCTCTTGGGAGGAAAAATTAAATGTTTACATTGGTCAAAAGCAAGCACTAGTACACAAAAGTCAGTTAATTATTTTAATAAACAGAAGATATCGGACACATTTGGCAAAATTGGGGAGAACATCTGATTTATATAGATAAACAAATTCTAAACCCAAGTAAAACTACAAAAAAATCTGAAATGAAAATTTAAAAAACTACTGTGGTAAAATCAAAGATTCATTAGTGATTCTTCTAAATCTATGGCTCTCTTTTGCAGCCAAGGCATCTTTTAATCTTCAGTAGGGATCCAAGGTCATGCACTATATCTTCTCTCTTCTGAACTATGCAAATCATCGAACATGACAGAGGATATGGGTAATTAGATGCAAATTTAGGTCTAATTTAGATCATGTTTCTTAATGGTGTACGTGGGTCATGTAAACATAAGTCATGAATTACTTTATATTGTTGTACACAATAGCAGAGGTGAATAACTTTTTAGGGAACTGAATAGATCTAATAGCGATTGATGTCATTGGTGATTATGCTATACCTAATTAATAGTAAGATGATTGATGTCATTGGTGATTATGCTATACCTAATTGATAGTAAGATGTTTTTGATTTTTGTGGGAATTTCTAGGATCTATCTTTTGTTTTGTCTTTTGTCATCTTGTGATGATTAACATGCAAGCTTCGATGAGGTCCTCTAGTTAGAATTTTTAGAATTTATCTTCTCTTCTAATGTACTTATAGGATATATAAACTCTTGTTACATTCCTTTCTATGACTTTATAAATCTATAGTTTAGCTTTTAACTTTTAATCAAGCCGTTGAAACTTTTCAAATGTTAAATAGAAACTTTAGTGTTCTTTATCTTTTATTTGAAATTTGTTTTTTATTAAAAAGAGTCGAGGTTCTAGTAGTATTTGTTTACACATGTTTAGTTGAAACTCGGCTTACACCGCAGCACTAAACATGTTGAATTTGTTAGGGGGCCAATTTGTTATATCATAGATTATTTGTGTAGTACTCCCCCGTTCCAAATTATAAGACATTTTGACTTTTCTATATATATTCTTTTAATACGTATCAGACATAGTATATATCTATGTGCATAGAAAAAGATATGTATCTAGAAAAGTCAAAACGTCTTATAATTTAGAATGGATTGAGTATTGTTTTACGATGATAGAGTGCTCAAAATTAAATTACTAATATTAAATTGACATAATGGTGGGTAATTTATAAAATCATTAGGGATATTTTAAATTATCTTTCATAATGGTAGATGTGCGTAATTTGGATACAAAGTTAGAGGGTTATTTAAAATTATCTTTGATAATGAAAAGTCTAGGTAATTTAGCTACAATATGTTAGGGGTTATTTTGAATTATGTTTCATAATGACAAAGGTGGGTAATTTAGATGTAAATTTAGGGGTTATTTGAATTATGTTTCATAATGACAAATGTGAGTAATTTACATACAATGTAGGGGTTATTTTAAATTATTTTTCTAATAGCAGAGGTGGATAATTTATATGCAAAATTAGGAGGTTACTTTATGCATTTTTCATAATGATAGAGGGGGGTAATTTGTTAAAAAAATATAATAGCAATGATGATTAATCTATTATATTAAAGGTCAAATGCTTTTGATTCTTGTGAGAATTTTGAGAATTTATTTCTTTTCCTAGCGTGTCTGGTAAAAATTAACGTGGTGTCTCTGTTGGGGCCTCCAATTAGCAATAATAAGATTAGATACAACATAAAATATTCTTTTGTAATATGTTTATTTGGTGCCATAAACATTTCTACGTTTTTCTATCAATTTAGTCAAACATAGAAAAACCTAACTTAAGACAATTCTAAGAAATGATTTAATCAAAGCCTGACTTAACACAATTCTAGGACCAGCCTCAATCCAAGTCCAAGATGAAATTAGTAATTGTAGTTTATGACCAAGCTGCTTTAAGATCCGTAAAGAGTTTTTAAAGAGGACCACCGGAGCAAAACACAAATTCATAAGCTTGTGTGTCATAAATAGACCTGATCCATAAGTAAGTTGATAAAAATGTATGTTTCGTTGTAAATATGTTTGCTAGTTTTATAACTAACTTAAGTTTGAGCAAGTTTAGTAAAGTTTGGTATAAAAAAAATATAAGTTGAGTGTCACGGGTCAATATAAGTAAAGTGGCACTCACTATAATTACCCTATAAAAGTATAAGGAAAATCACGTCCTTAATCTCCATTTTACATATTGCACAAAGGCTTTATTCTCGTATACCATCCATATGCTCATCAAGCTCCACCTTCAAAGCACGTAGCAAGGTGTGTTCGAACTGTGGTCGTTTCTTCCCCTTTTCGTCTTGGGATGGTGGCAATGCAAAGATGAGAGGGGAGTGCAGGCTGGGGCGATAACCTCCGCAGATGCTCCACCGGCAAAACTCCAACCTATCAGAAGACAATGACGGATACCGAGGATCATCTGGGAGATCCAGTCGCTCCTCAAACGAGAGAGAATCAATGTTGGAGGACGATGAGTATCCTCTCGTGTCATACTTGTACACAAACTTTCCAAACCTGTAGCATAACGTCTGGGCGTGGTCAATCCAGGCGCCCATCGGCATGGTGAGGGCGAAGGGGCCGTCGAAGCAGAAGCTATAGCGTAGATCCCAATACAGCTTGTCGTCCTCCTGCTCCTTGCCCTCAAGCTCACATGGCGGCTTCATGACCCAGAACTGGGTCTTCTTGCGAGACACAGGATAAAAGCCAACGTTCACGACGAGGCACATCTGCCCGTTCAGATCGAAGCCGTCGGCCAACAGACAAAAGCCACCCCGCAGATGGTGCCAGGCCTCGTGATAATCATCGAAGCTGTACGGGATACGGTACGAGCGGGGCGTCTCCGCGGCCACATCGACGACCAACATTCGCGCAGCGCGGGCTCGTTTGTCTGCCAAATCAGCGGTCGGCACGAATTTATTCCCGACCGTCGATGTGTACCGGCGCCGGAGATTGGACTGGGTGAAACCGGGAGAGGTAGGAGCATTGGCGCCAGCCACCGCCGCCACCCAGGGTGTACACGGCTATGGAGTTAGTCTCATCTGTGGATGTGTGCCATCGTGGGAAAGAGAGCCTGAACATCTTGTATTCCTTGGTCGGTGTGCTCAACCCCAAGACGAAGAGATGCGACAGCTGGGGGTCCCCTGTAGGGAGCGGAGGTGCCTTTGGAAGCTGCAGCGTCTCACCGGTGACAGGGTTGCACACGACCGCAGGCGCTTGATCGTGGTCGAGCGCGAAGCAGAGCCAGTCGTTGCAGACGCCGGCGAGGCGGTATCCGCTGGGGATGGCAACCTGGGACAAGGCTGTAGCGGACGAAAGGTTGAAGAAACTGGCCTCGTCGCTCCTTCCGGGCTTGCGGGTTTCTGTGACGAGCAGGACCTCCGGCTCCGACGATGCGGCGGCGGCATGATAGGCCACGTGGAGCTTGCGGAAGGAGGGGTCTGCGACGACGCTGCACCAGCTTGCAAACGCAGGATGACCGGACAAAGTCCTTGGTCGGTAGCCTCAGCAAGATGTCCGGTATGATATCTGTAGGGACTAGCAAATATGCCCGTGCGTTGCAACGGGAGAAAGAAAGTATCAAATATTTGTGGGAAACAATGACGGAAATGATATATGTTTATTTATATTTGATCTTTTTGTTAAAATTTTGAATCTATAATTTATTATTTGAGACCATGACATCTTTAAAAATATGAGTTAAAAATGACAATGACCTGTTAAGATTGTATATATGGAACTAAAATACAATCTTGGTTGATTTTTTCATTACAAAGCATAAAAATATTTAGATGAAAATATATCATAATTTTAATTTTTATAGTATTCACATATGTTCCTATAGTCAAATATCGAGCTCCGTGAATTTCTTTGACGACCCATAAAATACATAATTTAATCTCTAATTAAAGTTAGATAGGAGTTAATTGTCAACTTGTCAACGGAAGGAAAAAACTATCAAACGAAGGTAATTATCTTTAGAAAGAATATCTGGTACGAGTTGACGAAATTGCCCGGCCCTCGAGCTTTCCGGCCTGCCGCCATGATGGCGTTCACGATTATTACAGCGCCGTTCTTCGCGGCGATCATTGTTGCGACACGGCAAGTGGTCGGAGCAAGTAGTCCAGGCGACTCGCTTGGCGGCTCGTTCGTCGGCTCACTGCAGCCAGACAAGTGTGTGAAGTCGCTGTGGTAGTCGAGGGCAGAAGGCCAATGAGTCGTGATGGATGATGTAGATACACCGAGACATAAACATACAATACAATACTAAAATATAATTAATGGAAGAGGACTTAGCTTGTCAACAAGCCGCCGGGCGAGCTTGTGCTTGCGACATCCATGCATGTTGAATATGTATAGATGTATAATATACTCCCGTATATGCAAGCCAATGTAGATCATGCGTCCTTGTGACCGTGATCCTGAGCCGGACTGCGATGTCGGCGATGGCATGGCGCACCTTAGATACGGCCTTTGCGCCGCGGGACTGCACATGCTAGCACTCGGCCGTCATTGCGGGTCCTCCGCCAGATGACCCGTCAGAGACATAGTGATGAGCGAGGTAGAGACGCGGCCGTCGGCTCCTGATCAAGACCTTGCGAGGTAGAGACGCGGCCGTCGGCTCCTGATCAAGACCTTGCTAGCATGCAGTATGACTCTAGCCGATTGGATCTTGTAGATGCGTATGTGCACTTGATTGCTTGCTAGTTGATTAATCGTCTTGCATGTATGGTACATGCATACGTGCGAATTGGCTTCCATGCATGGTTTTGTAGATTGAACTCGCGTCTGGTCTTCTTGACTGGCCGTTGAAGTCAGCCATCGCGGTGCACAGGATCCTGAGCGTTGTCGTGGTTGTTGGCCGCAGCTCGAAACCAAACCCACAGAAGCAGATTCCCGTGCAGGCGCCACCGGGCTGAACTCGGAGGCAGTGGTCCTGACCGCGATTGGCGTACGTGCACCTCCCCAGTGGCATCCAGTACGAGCAATTGGGTGTCCAAGGCCATCGCCGAGAACGCGCTGTGTTGATCTGATTACATAGAGGACGGACGTGGAAAATTTTATACCAGAGGACAACCCAAACTGGAATAGAACTTGGAGTGGGCTGGCTAAATTGGGCCGCGAGAAAGCTCAGACCACCTGGCAGACAGAAATCTATGGTGGAAACTAAAAAGTGTGCAGAAATTTTCACAATTTATTATTACTGGCAAATATGCCCGTGTGTTGCAACGGGAAAACAATAATTGTGTTGTCGATGGCACAAGTGCAGCTGCACAATGAATCGTGTGTGGGCATAGTGGCCATGGCAACATGCACATCTAGTGTTATCAGGCTATGCCAGGCAACCTAGGACGGTAGTGTGTCAACCACCAAGAAGACATAGGCTAGCACTGCGCAATGATGCGTAGGGGTGGCACGGCACCCTTGTGTGTGTGGATCTAAACGGTCACGGTTGACCGAGTGTGCAACTCTTACGGTGCCCTTATCAATTGAGAAGAGCGGTGTGCTTGGAAGATCTAATTATTCCATCAATGTACGAGATGACACAATAGTTGGTGGAGGTCATGGTCAATCGATTGCTCCACTATCAGCCTTTCCAACAGTTGGTCCTCGTAATTTCAGTATGTTTGATGTATCATCTGCCTTGCCTCATCGTTATCGTTCTCCTGCACCCTCGATCTTAAGGGCTACCAATGACAATTCATTGCACACGTGTTAATGAGACTCTAGAGGTGGAACAGGTTAGGACTCGAGAGAGGGAGCTGAACGAAGTTACCTCTGCGTCCGACACAATGACAAAACCGATGATAAAAACATTGATTACGAAGCAGATACACGAATGTATCTCGAGCAAAAGATTTAATGAAAGCAACAAATTAGAGGTGAAGATATTTGTTCAAAACAAAGATACTCATTAAAAAAGGAATACGAACAGGTATTTTAGTATTAGAGATAAAAGCATAGGTAAGAAATCAAAATGAGAGGTAAACTTGGAAAAAATATAAAACTATGGAAAGAAAACTCGAAACGGACGGAAACTTTGCGAAAGAAGAAGGTGAAAACATGGAAAGAAAATAAATGACGGAACAAAGAAAAGACGGACAACAATAAGAAACAAAACCACATAGAAAATGGAATCGGAAAGAAAAAACTAAAAGAAACAAAAAAAACATCTGACGAATGATCAAACAATGGAACGAGCGGAAACGGAAACGGACACTATGAAAAAAACATTTGATGTTTATTTATTAGAAAATCGCAGGGATTTATTTGATTATGATTCATTCTTAACTATATGCGTTATCTCATGGACTTGTATCGAAGCTGAACTCCACGTTCACTGAGTTAGTTAGGAAAAGACTGAAATAATGGATGGAGTGAAATTTCAATATAGATATAGATTTATTATTAGTAGTATAAATCTTTTTATGACGCTAATAATTTATTGCTCTTCCCCTAGCATCTCCATTGTAAGTTTTTTTTTTGCCTTGGAAGGTTGTGTCCGCATAAGCTAGTTGGATAGAGGAGAGCACCTGACTATACACGTTGTCATTTTTTTTTATCTAAAAGCCTAACCGAGCCGAGGAACATGGGGAAAGAAATCAGACTTCCATAGATAGAAACGGAAAGAACGTATAGAAGAACAAAGAAGGAATTTGAAACGGACACGTGTGGATCAGAAGACAAACCAGAATAGTAGAAACGGCAGACAGAAAAAAAAAGCGGAAACAAAAAAATCACAGAAATTTTCTCTTTTAAATATTAGGTATAGATTTCCATGCGGTCCTCAGATTTCTGAGGGTCTCCCACTGCAGGAAGAAATTGTTTGAAACCCTAATGTTTTGACGTGATTGTATTGATCCTTGGTAGATATACGAGCAAGAGACGATTAGAAAGTTATTATATATTTATGTCTAGACTAGAGTCTGTATCTAATACGGAGTAACATTTATGGTCGATGCAAACAGCTTTTATTTTGCCAAAAATCGGAGAAACTCAGATGAGAAGCCTGTTTGAAAATAACGCTATAGAAAATGGCATGGAGACTAATTAACCTACATGTCTTATTGTATATATAAGAAATTTTTTAATTATTGATTAAAAGGGGAGGAGCTGGGTTATGAGCGTTGAATGGGAGGAGCTGATCACAGGCATCGTCCCTAATACGTTTATGTAATCGTTGTTGTTGCTGCTGCATGCAGATGAGTAATTAAAACACCCATTTTTTTTTAAAAAAAAAGTAACCAATACTCTGCTCAGAGTCGCGGAACACTGCCGCTTGA
Organism: Saccharum hybrid cultivar R570; assembly: GCA_038087645.1. NCBI lineage: Eukaryota > Viridiplantae > Streptophyta > Magnoliopsida > Poales > Poaceae > Saccharum > Saccharum hybrid cultivar. Next base: position 16,015,870 of record JAQSUU010000563.1, read on the forward strand.
AGCAAGAGAGGGAGACAAGCGGCATTACAAAAAAAAAAAACAGAGAGGAAGAAAAGCGAAGCATCGAATTCCTGCTACGCTTTTCTAGCTAGATTTCTACCCATGAAACGGTATTGCTAGCGCCCGGACGTACGGACATACGCCCATATCTGGACGCCTACGCCCATATCTGGACGCCCGTGCCTGCACTATGTTTCACTTAAGCGGGGGCCCACGTCGCCCGTGCCGCATGACCCCGCGCGGGAACCGTTCCCGCCCCCACCGGTTCCCACGCGAATGTTGCACGCCCGGACGTCGCTCGTGCTGCCCGATCCCATGTGGGGACCGCTTGTGCCCCCTCGGCTTCCCACGCTCATGCATGCGGGACCGTCTGCGCCCGCTCGGCGGTGCCCCAACAGCTGCAGTAGGCAGCTGCGACAGGTGATTCCCATTACAACATGTGAAACATCAGATCTACTTTTGCAACATAAAGATGTAACATGTGCAACATACGACTAAAACAGCTAAAACACTTGCAACATACGTCCGAAACACTTGCAAAACACCTAAAAACACTTGAAAGTTATTACAAACATATGCAACATACAGACAAAACTCTTGCAACATACGTGTGAACTATATACAATACACAGTTAAAATACTTGCGACATATGTGTATAGCTATTGCAACAAAAACAACGTCCGGATCTACTAAAACACTTGCAATGTACCTTTGAAACATCTGAAACACTTACAACGTATCTCTAAAACGTCTGAAACACTTGAAACATACGCTTGCAATATGCGCTTTCAGCGCAACATCTCCTTGCTGCTTGAGAGAATGAAGACTCGTTAGGTGGGGGTCGGCGGCGATGGCTGCGCGCCTCGACAGGGGGGCATCAACCGCGCGAATGGGAGAGGACAGCCGCGCGCTGCGCCAGCAGACGAGTGTCGGGACTCGAAGGTGACAAGCCGCGCCACTCTGCGCCTAGGTGGTAGGGAACGCTGCGGATGCCCCGCGCCTCGTCCTCACGGTGGCCATTGCCTCTAGCCTAGGTGCCTCTTGAGCACTGGTACGAGGGGCGAGTGGACGATCGGATAGGAGGGGGGCCGTTGGGATGGCGTCAGGGAGCGTCCGGACGGACAGCATTACCGCTCCTAAAAGGCTCGGAATATATCGTCCATCGGGAGAACGAAATCAATCCCACAAAACACGGCATCGGACTCTGCCCTGCATCAGACTCTGGCCTAAAAAAGGCTCCGGAAAAATCATCCAAACGAACACACCTAAAAAAAGCTCTAGAAAAATCTACTTCCATCTATATTATATTTGCGTCTGTTGCCCCGCTCTGTCGATCGCGTGCCTTCTAAAGTCGTATGTTGCATGCCCACATACAATCACCCTGTTCGTTTCGCAGGATCAGCAGAATCAGCAGCCATCCAGCAGTGTTTTTCTCTCACAACAAACCAGCGAACAGTACTTTCAGTCACAATAAACCAGTGAAACGAACAGGGTGAATATGGTTTCGATATATGCATACGTTGCGTGCTCGGTTTCCCAATCAATCACATAGGCATGGAAACGACCGGTCTCACACACGGCGAGGAGCGCACGAACAATATCGATCAACACTCGTGCTGCCTGGACGTCAATCTGCGAGCACACAGCGAGGAGAGCACGTACGGACGGGTCCGATCAGCATCCGTGCCACCTGTACTTCAATCTGCGAGAGTGCACACGACAAGAGAGGGCTGACACCAGCGTTGGTACAGATTACAGAACATCCTGGCCGCCTGTCCAACCATCCCCATCCATGACGAGCACTCTGGTGGGCAGCAACAGGGTTCTGCTCCCATCGGCTTACTCGCGGATGAACAAAGAGGGCCGCAGATCCTCTCATGGCTCTTTCCCAGGCCTGGGAAGAAAGCCAAGCCGCCAGATATGATGTCACCGACGGCAATTGAGCGCGGCAAAAATGCCCCAGCTGCTGACCGAGCGGGGGCGCTATCTCTCGAGTCCCTCAAGAAAGTTTAGAATTGCTCGGAGCTGAGTTCGTAGCTCCAGCTTGTGAGCGTTGAAGCGTATTGCTCGGAGCTCAAGAAGGCATTGCGGCAGGCCACCAATTCGTCGTACGTTTCCCAACTGCGCAACCTTAGCTGGAACGAGTTTCTGCGCAAGGAACCAAGTACTACAGTGAGGCGTCATTGCCTCGCTGGATGAATTTGAAAAAAAAATTAGAATTTCATGTGCAAAATCATTTATTAACTTTTTATTATTTTGTAAAAATGATTAAGTCCGTCATTGTAGGTGTGGGCAAAAATTTATGGTCCTAGTGCAACGCATGAGCATGTATCTAATAAGGTAAGAAATTTCAGCCCTCATCTAGGTAACGATATGGCCCTGTTCTGCTGCATTACTTCAGCAATACTTTTCAACAAACGAACAACGTTTTCCTCTCACAACATTTCAGCATAAGCATTAGCATAAACCAAATTTAAGCATTTTTGTTTTTCAAGTTATACTGTTCGGCGACAACCATGCCATTTGTCATCGCTGCAAGCACATGCATGAGACTTCATGAAAGGAAGTGAACCAACAACCAAGAAAGACCAAACCATGAATGAATGAAGAATTTCCCTAAAAAAAAGATGTGCTCTTAGTTGGCTCTCTTTGATACCCTCTTGTTGTAGCAAGGTATCCTGATGAATTATAACAGTGACATAACTATCAAAATATGAGGGGATATGGTTTTATGTCCCTTTATTGTCTGAAGCTGAAAGCAGGTGTATTATTTGAAACACAGGAAAACATAATCTTTTGTGGACATCATGTTTCAAAATAAAACGGAAAAAAAAGAGAGAAGACACGCTTGCAAATTAAATAAGAACAAAGTCCGCTTGAGTTCATTCAAAGAGCAAATGTGCACCCCGGTCTAATATATAGTCTATATCTAACGCAAAGGTGTGAACCCCAGGGGAGAATTGCAATACAGCGATGAACAAATGGCATACGGTGATGTGGAGAGCAATACCAATCCATTGATAAGAGAATCGTTGCACTACGCTGATACAGATGGAAACCAGAAGGAATGCTGCATGACTCCTGACAGTGAAACCATACAGATACAAACTAGTAACTACAACATAACAAGGCAAAGGCATGCACTGGTACTACTTATTACTCGTGCCCTACTCATTCCTGAAGGCTTTATCATTCCCAGGATTCCTCAATTATTGTCAGATGCTGTGCCACTGGAGCCAGTGCATGAAGTCCTGAGCCTACTCAACTAGGTCAACTGCTAACAAGGAAGCTGCGAAACGGCACCCATCAGTCGGTCACCATCTTTAGATCTGGATCATAGCGGCTTTGGTTCCCTGATAGTGACCAACCAGCTGAAGCAAATGTGGAGTGCAGAGGAAGCCCCGCGTTGGTGAATGTGCTACCGTTTGGTCCCATGGGGCTCCCTGGATCATCAGAGTGCTCGCTTGATGTACCATCCGATGGGGGGCTGGCAGTCGAGGCCGCCCCAAAGCCAGCTGTGTGTGGTGGCACCGATGTTGGCTCACGTTTCGGTTGCTCTTCTTTTGGCTTTTTACCTTCAGCAATGAAACTGCCAACTACAACCTGCAAAACAGAAGGCTTAAATAGTTGCAACAGAAGGCATTGGCGTCCCTATCTGGCACATTTGCTAAATGGAAATGAAGGGTGAACAACCATATAGGAATAGAGAACCTGTACAGGTGTCGCTGCCATCAGCATTCCAGCAACACAACCTCCAACTATGCGTCCATCACTTCCAGCCAGTGCCACACTCAAACCACCTGTTCTGCTGCGAGTGTCACCGTCCTCTGCAAGCAGGAACGAGCCCGACAGAGAGAGTATATCGAAGTGGCCCTGCAACAGGTCACCACAAAGAAATTCATATCATGTGAATTTATCACAGCATTTGAAAATAAAAATTAGAATATTGCAGATGGGTTTAGAATATTGCGGATGGGTTTTGCAGTCTGTCCTCGATTCACAAATGAACTGTTGCATCACAGTTAGTTATTTGACCTGTCATTTCAGTTTTTTACTGTATTATCCTTCCTAGCTGAGATGGAAAGCTTATAATATAACTAAATTGTAGTCATTCTGCCTTTCATCAGAAGTCAAGTTGACCAAGATTGAAGGCAAATGGAACCCAAAGAGAAAAGTAACAGAAATATGTAAAATTCAGTGGGTGAGTTCTATATGATTGTTACTACATTAAGATGAAAATATTGTGACTTGCTCTTGCACTTTGCACTCAGAGGCACCAATGAATATGCGCTCCTAAGTTCCCTGTTTTTATCCTGCCTAGATGAGATGATAACTGAAAACAAATACAGCCATATATCATCTAAAACCAAGTTGACAAAGAAAGCAGGCAAGCTACCTTACATGTGCTTCCAAAAAGCAGGGCATACCTTTATAAAAATAGCAAGAATGCAGACAAATGTAAACATGTAATAGCCAAGAGGAAAATAATGGAAATATGCAAGTTAAGTGGATCAATGCTATATGGTAATTAACTTCATCGAAATGTTACTAGAGCACAATGCAACTGAAAAGAGATTGCTGATAGTTGCAAGGCCTCTCCATGGTCAATTGCAGGGTGGATCCAGAATAGATAGGTACTGATGTCACTAGTGTTAGAAACATGATTATTTGCATTGTTTTCTCTTAGCTCAACAGTAATATAGCCATGAATTCGTAGAATCTAATGCTGTCAAGTGACAGCACCAAAAGGCCCTGGCTCCTACCCTACTCAATTGCACAGAGATGCTTGCTTAATTAGCATCCCAGGAAAAACATGCTAACAGAAAAACCATAGTCGTTTTGTCTGGCCAAAAATGTTTTAAAAAAAGAAATAAATCAGCTTCAATTTTAAACATGTGTTATTGCTTCAAAAAAGACCCAGTAGTAAAATAAAAGCATCGCCTGTGCTCTGAACAATTGAACCTGAATATACCTCATATGTCACTATCCCACCAGAGGTTGCTGGTTGACGCAGTGTTGCTGTGCACAGGGCGCCATTTGCCGAAATTATGCATGTAGTGCGCGGGCCTTGTTGAGAAAAAGCCATTATTTTGGATGCAACATCCTGAAAATACAGAGATAATTTCGTGCATAATCTCTGATTAGATTGTCAGTGGTACAGTACAACAAAGCAGCAGGCTCAAAAACACCAAGCCATTAATGCCACTAAAATTGTTGCCAACTGGTAAATATACTATTAATGCAAGTAGAAAGCAAGCCAAGATAGAATCAACAGAACATTCTCCAAAATTTGTAAAAATATCCCCTGAGCAATGTGTTATACGCACTATACAAATGAACTCTGTAATATGTTGAACAGATGTGTGCTAAGGCCTGGTTTACTTCCCTTCCAAATTCTAAATTTTTACACTCTCTTCATCGCATCAATCTTTAGACGCATGTATGGAACACTTAATAATAGGTAAAAGAAATAACTAATTACACAGTTTGGTTGTAAATCACGAGACGAATCTTTTGAACCTAATTAGTCCATGATTGGACACTAATTGCCATATACAAACGAAAGTGCCACAGTAGCAAAATTCCAAATTTTTTTTGCATCTAAACACCCCCTAAGTATTCATTGATGGCACAGAAAACATGGGAAGCTTCACGGGAGTTGACAGCAAGAGAAAAAGGTATAAAAGGATAACACTAAAAATACTGAAAAGACCGTGCAAGAAATGTTTTGAGCTTATTCTAGAAGGAAAAAAAAGGCATATAGCTCTCTCTTGTTGGTCCATTATTAGATATAAATGTGACTCTATGGAAGCTCGTCAGTTCAGTATAAAAGCCTGGAGAGTGGCTGGAATTTGCAAGCCAAGGGATAGGCAAGAACATTTCAACAAAAAACAGCATGTCATGAACAGCAGTTCACTCAGTCATGAATACAGAAATATTCCTTGAATGTAACTTAGGCACATCACATGATGGTTTCAAATACCTCGTTAGGCTTCACAGTTATTATGTGGGGAGTAAATGATGTCCCCGAAGATCCTGAAAAGCACACACACAGTGAGAATTGCTGCAACAAATTCTTTATATTTTAAAAAGAAACCTGTAAATGACATTATCATTAACATTCTGGCAATGAAATATGGTGGTGGTGAAAAAAATCCAAGTAAAACAAATATCTACTGCCCTTATTGGTTGGCAAGGGTAAAAGGCTAGAGATTACTACAAATCTAAGCATGATTAAGTTACGAGGGGAAAAAAATTATCCATCTTTGGTCGGTATGTGCACATACTCCCTCCGTCCCAGAAAAAGTGTCATTTTAAGTTTTTCAGACATCGTGTTTGACCGTTCGTCTTATTCAAAAAAATTTAATAAATATTATTTATTTTGTTATGACTTATTTTATTATTAGAGATAGTTCAATAATGATTTATTTATTTTATAATTTGCACAAAATTTTTGAATAAGACGAACGGTCAAACATGATGTCTGAAAAACCTAAAACGACACTTTTTCTGGGACGGAAGGAGTACATGAATCCTTATTAGTATAAAAGAAAAAAAACGCAAGCAACCTGCGATGAGAAATACAATATTTAAAGACCAGGCTCATGTTTGAATAGGGCCTTGTTTAGATTAAAAAAAATTTCAAACCGATGAATAGTACTACTTTCGTCTTATTTGACAAATATTATCCAATCATAGACCAACTAGGCTCAAAAGATTTATCTCGTGATTTTCAACTAAACTGTGTAATTAGTTATTTTTTTTACCTACATTTAATACTCCATACAAGCGGCTAAAAATTGATATGATGGAGAGAGAATGAAAAAACTTGGAATTTTGAGGGGAGCTAAACAAGGCCTAGATGCTACTTATCCTGTTTATACAGTGCATAATAATAAAGGCAATGCCTGTACTTCACCAAAATATTAAAATGCCTGCACCACCTCCATTCTATTTTTAATTACTTCAGAATGTGGGGGGATCCTTTAAAAACAAATTCTTGCACCAGTCATCTAGTTAAAGGCACAAAAAAGATGACATAATAAATAAAAAAACGTATTCCAGAAATCACGTCATATACCTCCAGGGCCCTAGCACCACGTTTTCAATGGCTACCGCTACGGGCCAAGGCATGGCCTTATGTAAGCGCATACTTTGGAGAATTGAGACATAAAAGCAAGGCAGAGAGGTGGTGTAGGCTATTACCCAAAGCATCGAGCTGTTTCTTTTTGCCGGACCCAGGGGGCCGTCCTCTGCGCTTGCCGTCGGGGTTGGAGCTAGAGCCGCCTCCACCGGACTGGCCGCCCGCCGCTGCCGCGGACTTGAGTCCCAAACCGATGCTCCCGTCCGGGCCATACTTCCTCGGCCTCCCCCTCTTCTTCTTCACGAGCTCCCCACCGCTCACGGCGACGCCACCGGAGCCGGGATGCTGCTGCTGCAAGCCCGGCGCGCCGGAATCAGCGCGGTACATGGGCCCCGGCGGCATGTCCGCGGGCTTCATGTTCATCGGCGACGAGGCGCCCGGCGACGGCGCCATGGGGTTGTTGAAGGCGAGGGGCATCCCGTGCGTAACGTTGGCCGCCGAAGCCGGCGGCATCCCGGGCGGCGTGGCGGCGGCGCCGAACGCGGTGGCGGCGTGCTGCATCATGACGCCGCCGCCGGCGCCAGCCTGCGGCGGGGATCCCACGCGCGGCGCCGCCTGCGCCTGCGCCTGAGCCTGCTGCTGGTGCTGGTCCCGGCCGTCCATCTCGCGGCGGGCGGGCGGGGCGGTGAAAACCCTAGGCCTGGCCTCCCGAATCCGACGCGGACCCTCCGCCTCGGCGCAGCTCACCTCACCCGCGCCCGCGCGCCTCGTCGGGCACAGTTCACATGCGCGGGTCGCGGCGGTTGGACGTGACCTTTCTCTCTGCCTCCTCTGCACCCGAAAACCGACCTCGAAATCGAATAAAATACGGCGGAAATGGGGAAAGCAAGCCGAAGAAAACAGAAATTTGGGAGAGAAATGGAGCGAGGAGGGGGAGGTGGCGAGGTGCGAGTGGGAAGAGATGGGGAGAGTTTACCTGGCCTCAGGGGTCGGATCAGATCTGTAACTGACGAGAAAACGCGAGATATATCGGGTAAAAATCGCTGCCTCCCATCTCTCCCCCCTGACGGTACGGTCTTGTTTGAACAGAAATACCTTTTGTCCCTCGGTTCCTTGCCTCGTTTAGTTCAGAGAATTAGGAAGAAAAACGCCGTATCAGAATTTCTGTAGCATTTTGTTTGTATTTGATAAAAATTATCCAAATTTTGACTAACTAGGCTTAAAATGTTCGTCTCGCAAAGTACAACAAAACTGTGCAATTAATTTTTAATTTCATCAACATTTAGTACTCCATACATTTGCCGACATTTTGATGTGACGGTGAATCTTCTTTTTTATAGTGGAATTTGGAGGAAAATTGGGGGAACTAAACAAGCGGTTACTCCGGCAAATGGTCCGAATTGGAACAGAGGATTCGTTTAGTTTCGAAGAGTTTTCAGGTATTAACAAAAAAAACTAATTGCACGACTAGTCTGAAAACAGCGAGACGAATTTATTAAGACTAATTAATTCGTCATTAGCAGAAGTGTACGGTAACACTTTAGTGTCAAATCATGGATTAATTAGACTCAAAACATTCATTTCGTAATTTCCACGCAAACTGTGCAATTAGAATTTAATACTCCATGCATCAACCGCAAGTTTTACGGTAGCACTTTTTAAATTCTGGATTTTAAAACTAAACATGTCCATAGTTTGCACAACTCACCATAATTTTCACGAGTCAGGACAATGAAAATATTCATTCGGTTTGCTTTGAGAATTGAGAGTTGAGGGGTTGTTTAGTTGGTGAAAAAGTTTGGGTTCGGCTACTGTAGCATTTTTCGTTTTATTTGACAAAATTTATCTAATTATAGACTAACTAGGCTCAAAAGATTCGTTTCGACATTTACAGATAAACTGTGCAATTAGTTATTTTTTTACCTACATTTAATGTTCTATGCATATGTCTAAAGATTTGATGTGACGGGTACTGCATAAACTTTTTTGGGTTAGGGGAGAAACTAATCAGGCTCTGAGAGTGACCGACAAGCGGCGAGACCTCGACAACATCGGCTGTGTCGTGGACGCCCTGCGAGCGACCGAGCGTGCGTGACACGACACAACAAATTGAATGGCAGGGGCCCATCAGGCGTCAGCGTCGTGCACGGGACTGACAGGAGAGTACGAGTACGGTGGCCGGTTGGGGGTCCCGGGCCAGGCGGACGACGTGAGAGAAGAGCGCCGGACCACGGGCGCGGCCCAACGGCTCCACTCTCCACGGGCGGGCAGGGGCAGAGGTACCTCGCGTGCCGCAGATCCCGCCGAATCCCCATCCCCTCCGCGCCGTGTACGACGTCGCGGTCGCGGCTGCTGCCTCTGCCTGCCTGGCCCGTGTGCCCGTGCGGCTTGTCGTGGCGCCCGGCCGGGCGGCACGGAGCGGGCAGCGGAGGACCCGTGCCACAGCAGCTCGTGCCTTCTGATGACGTCGTGTGGTGTGGGGGCCGCCAATGGTTGGGATCGCGCCGTGTGGTGTGATGTGATGTGATGTGACCAGCTGTGCGACTCCGATGCGGGTCCCTCTCCCGCGCCTGCTTTCCGCACGGCACGGCACGGCGCGGCGCGGATCAAGGCGTCCCGGACTGCCGGTGTTTTTCTTGGCCGGACGCACGGTGGGGCACTGAGGCGGTACGGCCGCACGCTGGGCCGCTGGCCTTGCTAGGAACGCTGCTAGTGGGGTCGTCAGTCTCACGGTTCTGTCTCTCTTTGGGCATTGCGGCCTTGCGGGACGTGCGACATGGGCTTAAAACTCGGCCTGTTTTTCGTAGGCCTAACCTGGAAACGATCTGGGCTCGTTCTCTTCAGCCTCACACCCCGTTTCCATTTTCCTCTGATCTGTCGCTTTTCCTGCAGAGTGCAGAGCGCTGAGTGCACCTCTGTCTGCTGGAATTCCTTTTGCGTCCTACTGTTGTGAATTGTTCTATGGGTGTGTTTAGATGGTAAAAATGGTGTAAAAAAAGTACTGTAGCACGTTTTGGCTTTATTTGGCAAATAGTGTCCAACTGTTGACTAATTAGGTTTAAAACGTTCGTCTCGTCAAGTACAACCAAACTGTACAATTAGTTTTTGATTTTATCTACATTTAATACTTCATGCATGTATCACAAGTTTGATGTGACGGGGAATCTTTTTTTCGCATAGTGTTTTTTTCGTGGAACTAAACAGGGCCTATATAGAGTACATCATACAAGGTTGCGGATTTGTCGCCTCTATCGTGCACACTGGTGCAGAGTGGACCAGCAGATAGTCAAATTCTTTTATTCTGGAACACGAATAGGCAAAGGAGTGCACGCGGAATTTATATACGTCTCCCTCCACATTGACCAACCGGTCAATTTCAACAGCCCAACCACTTTGGGTGTTAGCATGGGTTTGGATTGACGAAGTGAGCTTCCAATTGAAAAGCATATGCCAAGTAGATGATCTCAACCTCACTGCTTTTTCAGTTTTTCTCAACCATCGCATGGATCCGTGAACCACCTCCAACAAATGCCCAACAACCCCCCCCCCCCCCCCCCCCTGCTCATCTGAGAGCCACGCCGCATGCAGCAGAGCAAAGCCCCCATTAACCCCCCTTCAGCTCTGCTCTTGCATATCAGTTGCAATGTCGCCCGAGCATTATTAGTGCGCTGCGTTTTGGAGCTGTAGCAACGAGCAAAAGGGCTCATCGATCAACAAGTGAAGTGAGTGACGCGAACAGTCAGAAATCGGCGTCGGCATGGCGGACAAGAAGAAGGTGGAGGTCAAAGAGACCAAGGTGGAGGTCAAGACGGCCACTTACAAGGTGTTCGTCCACTGCGGGCAGTGCGCGCGCGACATCCAGACGGAGTTCACCGAGTTCCAAGGTGCGTTTTGACGTGCTGTACATGTTGCTGCACTTGTGTGTTGCTTCGAATGGTGCATGTCAATATGCCGGCCATATGCATGCAGTGCAGACAGACACAGGAGCATGCGTATGATCGATCATACTGCGCCAACTTAAACTGTGTGTGAGTCTCTGAATATGGGGCACATATATAAACTGGCAGGGGTTGAAGAGGTGAAGGTGGACGCCGGGGCAGGGAAGGTGACAGTGAAGGGCTTCGCGTTCGACGTCGAGAAGCTCAGGAAGAAAGTTGAGAAGGGATGCCGGAAGAAGGTCGAGCTGATTCCACCGGCGCCTCCCAAGGACGACATGGTCGTTGAGGTCAAGACCAAAAAGGAGGTAAATGAGACTTCCATGTACATGCATCGATCTCTGATAACACAGCATGTAGATTTCTGATTATTTCACCTGCCTTTCCATAGACCATGGCGAGTACAGCACGGGTAGTGTGCAGTGTCTGATCAAGAACACTGCTTCTTATGTTGGGTTTTCCGCGATATATAGCTCCATCATTCATGCATTTCTTTGGTTTGTTATTAATGCCGCAGGAGCTGAAGGTCATAACTGTAAAGCTTCCGTTGCATTGCCCCGACTGTGCAGTCAGGGTCAAGGAGATGTTGCTTGAGAATAGAGTAATCTCTCTCTCTCTCTCTCTCTCTCTCTCGATCTCGAGCTGTAATCTCATAATTCCATCAATAATGACATTTCACACACGCTAATATATATAGGTATCTACGAGGCCAAGACGGACTTCGGCAAGAACACGTGCACCGTCGAGGGTGTCCTTGAGGAGGACAAGCTCGTCAAGTACATCTTCGAGAGGACGCGCAAGAAGGGCATCATCGACAAGGTCGAGAAGAAGGTGATCGTCAAGGAGGAGAAGGTCCTAGTGAAGAAGGCGGACAAGGAAAAGGAGAAGAAGGAGAAGGAGGAGAAAGAGAAGAAGGAAAAGGCGAAGGAGGCCGCCGCGAAGGTCCTCAAGGAGGTCATCGCCCCCTACTTCATCCCCTGCACGCACCCGCACTTCGTCGACTACTCGCACCCGGGCCACCGCTACGGCTGTGGCTGCGGCTCCTGCTCTCCGTACGGCGGCGGTTACGGCTACGGGTGCGCCGGCGGGTACCCACCGTACGGTGGTGTCAGCTACATACACACTGAGCTCAAAGGCTACCAGGAGACGGCGTTCTTGCACTGCACACACCCCAGTGAATTCATCAGCGAGGAGAACCCCTATGCATGCGCTGTGATGTAGACCTTTTTTGCAGTTGGATTCATGTTGAATAATTTGAACACTAAGAACAACGCCAACGATGGCTCGATCAAAATTTTTTTTGCTTCAGCTCAGATTTGTTATTAGCTTGCATTAATTATGTCTGCAACCAATCTGAAGTCTACTGTATAGTATTAAACCAATGACAGTAGCCAGCTAGGAAACTTGATCCTTCTTCCAAAGCAAATCTTTCAGGTTTTCCGGCTGAGACGCTAACTAGCTTATACCCATGCATGAGAAAGCGTAGTATTTCAAATAGGGAAACTGTGACGCTTTGATAGTATCTTCTGCGTATATAACGTTTGATAGAAACAAAGAAGCAACTTTGCCTAGCTAATTTACTGGACTATTATTTGACAACAAACTAATAGCAACCAACATTGTAATTGGAGGTTCCAATCAATAATTAGATCGGTTTTGTAAACATAAACACACTTTGACTTAGACAGGCTCATGACTCCTGATGGATAATATCATAACAATTGCAGTTACTAGACATATAAACTATTGCTGGTGGCTTTCGAAAAAGTAAACTATGCATAGCATTAAGTTAGCAGTAAACTAAATATGGTCAGACTATTTTCGTTTCAATTGCTTGAAACCATCTTTTTTTTCCAATCACCATCAATCATAAGCCCTTGATCAAATCCAACCACCTCAACTGACAAGTAGTTGGAATGTTGGATGCAGGGTTCTGGGATTCAAATAGCAAAAAATTCCTAACCTGACCGAAATTGGGTGAATCTTGGAAATTTTAGACTAGTACTTATTTGTGTTGACTAGTGAAAATGTTCATGTTTAGCTAATATTTAGCTGAATTTTAGCCAAAATTTGTTCCAGAGGCACGATCGAAGAGGAAATCAATGGAACATAGTTTGATAAGTTTGCACTTTTATATCAAATGAAAAACTTTTGGATTTGTTTGAACTCTATACTACACTGAAAATTCAAATTGGACCAAATTTTTTTTGATTGTTGGTACAATGATGTTTCGGGCCTCACCAAGATGAACGAATTTTGCTAAAATTCTATTGTTCCAAACCCAATCCCTGCCAGAACCCTGGTTGGATGTTGATTTGAGTTTCTAACTAAAAACTAAATTGGTTTCAATCTCATACAAATTGCAGAACTATTAAGGAACAAGAACAGACAACAGAGCTGATAAGAGTAGTTATTACAGTGATGAGAGCATGTAATAGTATGTTACCCAGTACAGTTTTTTTAAAAGCATTTTGCTATTCAATTCATGCACTTGTGCACATCAAAGGGTTACAAGTAGTTCATCAATCTATTGGAGAAATTGTTTCATAAATAGATATATGTGCAGAGAATCATGCGGACAACTAAGAACAACAGACTTTATCAACACATGAGCATACAAAGAGATGACAGAGAACATTATAATAGCCATAGACATCTGAAGGCCAGATAATTAAGTAACACAGTTGAACAGGTTAGATAGTGCTACATGTCATTTCTCATCAAGTTAGTCATTGGCTCTTCAGTGAAGTTGGTTATTTTGTTCTGGTCAAATTATTCTTGACAAATCTAGCTAGCTAGCGCACATAGAAATTTCATGTTGTTTGGCTTCTGGCTACTCGTTTGTTTATTTGTCACTAACTATAGTAACAACAAGCTGCAAACTTGACACAAAGGGCTGTAATAATTTGTTGCAGTTTTAAGAACTCTGCAGATTTAAGGAACGAAAAATTCTCAATCAACAATTCATCATGGACGGAAGGAAATGTGACTAAGCGTCACAGTATGCTTGGGACCTGAACATGTCATTTCAAGAGACGCTGAAGGCAGTCAAGCTATAGGTGCACACAGACACACCATCAAATTCTGTAGAAATGGTGTGGAGTGGGAGTTTTAAGCTAGTCATATAGTCCTATGCTCTGAACAGGAATGCAACAGCACAATCCAAAGAGGCCATAATAAACACTAGATGGCATGTCCTCAAATGAAAACGTCTAGAAAATAATCTTTGAATGTCCAAGTCCCAAGAACTTAGGGAGACAACCATCTTGCAATCTACGCATATGAGACAACGAAGAACAAAGGCAGCATAGCAGGCAAGTAGTTGGTGACTTTGTGAGGAGTCCCCATGAGCTGCTTGCTTTGCGAGATGCAATTTACTATAGCTGAATCGAGTACTAGCTTCGTGATGTTTAAACAAAGGCAAAGCACGCACACGTGTGAGCAGAAAATTGTGTGGTAACTTGTGACGAAGCAGTTCCCAGACTCCACAATAAACTTAGAAGAAGAACCAGAATCAGAAACTGATTGATGATATATACGAGAAATAATATAGTATGCAGTATGCACGCGTCACTAATTGTTGTTGCACACACAGGCAGGTAAAACCTTTGTCTAACTCAAAAAACAATCGTGCCCAAAAGTATATATTCACAACACACACACACACCCCTAGCAACTACATGATGATGATAAAGTAAGAACTGACAGCTTACGCCACTAGAATACGCGAACTTTCTTAACACAATTTATTTGGAGATATTATATTATCTCATCCATAGGAACAATAACAACAAGAACCACCCCATGCATGGAAACATCGATTAGCACACTTGCATCCAGTCCCAGAGAACAATTTTTCAAGACTACTTATTAAAAGCCAGATTAAAAATTAAGACAAGGTTACACCACAAATCAAGTTTCAAGAGGCACATGAGAGGAGAAAAAGGAAAAGAAAGGAGAAGAAATTGAAAACACAAAATCAGAGAGACCGAGCAAACACTACGGAGTTATACAGAGATCGAGATAGAAATAGATAGATAGAATCCTTGCAAGCATACGTGCTCTAACCTTTTGCAAGCTGCCCTTAACCCTTGTGCCGTTCATTGCTTTCTTCTTGACATCTTCCTGCAGTTCTCTCAAACCTGAATTACACCACCGGCCATCATGGACATGGACTTGCTTGTCAGAACGGCGGCCGTGCACCGGCCCAACCATGGCCGTCAGCGCCGGGCGGGAGCTGCGACCCGCCACCTGCCATGTTGTTGAGCGGCAGGTTGAAGAACGGCAGCCCGGCAGCCGACGGGTCTGGAGGGAACGGCCCACCGCCCATGCCTCCAGCGCCATCGGCACCACCGCCCGACGGCTGCATCTGGAGGCCGGGTGGCGCTGCCTGAGCCTCTTCCTCCTCCAGGGGGAGGCGCTCGTAGGCGACGTTGGCGAAGGACGCGGCGATGACGATGACGGGGCCTGCGGCGTAGAGCGCACCCACGACGTTCCCGCCGACCACCTGCCCCTGGCCCCCCGCGAGGAAGATGGTGAGGCTGGTGGCGCCGGGGGGAGCCGGCGGCGGGAGGAAGGAACCCGAGAGCGACAGGATCTCGAACCTCCCGTGCAGCGTCACGACGGCGCCCGTGGGCGCCGACGGCTGCCGCAGCGTCACGTTGGTGACCACGCCGCTGCCGCTCAGCACGCAGACGCCGCGCTGCCGCCGGCGCGCGTACGTGGAGACGCTCTCGAACACGTCGCAGCCGCTCCCCACCTCCAGGATGTGGGCGCGCAGCGTGTTGGCGCTCTCCCGCGTGATGATCACCGGGGGCTTGGGCTTATTCTTCGAGCCCGGCGGGCGCCCGCGGGGCCTGCGGGCTACCATCTCCCCGTTTCCGCCGCTGCCACCGGGGGCGTCTCCGGCGCCTGGGCCGGATGAGGACGACCCGCCGTCGTGCTCACCGTACGGCCCGCCGTTGTTGCTGTTGCCGCCGCCGCCGCTGCCATTAGGGTCATCCTCGGAGGGCTCCGGCTGCTTGGCGTAGTTGTGCTGCAGCTGGAGGTCGGGGTGGAGGTGGTGGAGCTGATGAACGTAGCGCGTCGCAGCGGTGCCGAGGTCGAGGCCGGCCATGCTTTTCTGCTAGCTCATGTACTGATGTAGCTAGCAAGCAAAAATTTTAAAACTAGAAAAGCAGCGAAAAAAAGAGAGAAAAAAAACTCCAATTGCAACAGAGAGTGGTGTTTTGTTTTTAGGTTAAAAGGAAGTGTTGGAAAAGGAAGCAATGATTTTTAAAGAAGGGGATTGTTTATGATTCTGCCTGTTTTAAAAGCTTTTGGATGCAGAAAGAAGCAAACAGGGAAGAAATTAAAAACCCAAAGAAGAAAATGGTTGCATGGAGAAGAGAATTGAAGGAACACGCACCAACAGGGCTGTGAGCTAGCTATGAGCAGGGTAGGGAAGGAGGAGAGAAAGGAGGAAGCTATAGAGAGGAGGAGAAGGTGAGGCACGGGAGGCAGGCAAGATGGGAAGAGAAGGGTTCGAGAGCTTCTTCAAACCAGTAGTAGGAGGTGTACCGCATAAAATAATGTGGGGAGGAGGAGAAAGTTGGGAGAACAAGTTCTTGTGCATCCTTTGCAGCTACGGAAAAAGACATGAGGCTATAAGACTGACACGTGGGCCACAGGATTGGGGGCCATGGGTCAGTTTCGCAGGCGTCCTACATGATAGTGACAGGGCCGGGGAGGCATCGGAGAAAGAGAGACGGATCGAGCGGGAGGAACTATGATGCCAAAATGTGATGCATGGTGACAGCGATGGCTTAGCGTGTTCATCGCAAGATTATGCTAGTTAATCAGGGTTAAGCGCCTAAACCCGTGGTTTAGGACCCCTAATCCTGGTTAATGCGAACGGTGTGGAGGTTGTTCATGACTACACTCTGGTGGGGCCCATGCTAGCGCGTGCTGAGCTCGGATCAATTGCACCTGCAGTTAGGTCTAACCCTTCCTGTAGTACGTATTTTTTTTCCAAATTATATAAAGTGCATGCTCATGTACTACATACATACATTCACAGGTCACCATACAAGTGCATATACACATGTATTCCTATGATGAATGAAAACATCTAAAAACCGAATAGTGTGTGTGTGTGTGTGTGTGTGTGTGTGTGTGTGTGTGTGTGTGTGTATATATATATATATATATATATATATATAGGTATTTTGTTGCCGATGGATAGTGTAGTTTAATTTCCTTATAGAGTAAATTAATCAATGAAAACATAAGCACACGTGCCAACACAAAGACATTAATCACGCAGGTAAGTTCTAACAATATGTAAAAAGTGCAATATTGTTCTTATGGAGACAACAATACACTGTAGATGTGCACGTACGGCATGTACACAGGCATATATGTGAGACTTTTGTGCCTTTCTCTCGTACATAAATATTAGTTTTATGAATTGATTGATGCTTTTTTTAATTATCCAATTGTCCTTTCTAGCATAATTTTAGACAAGACCATATTTTAAAAATTTATTGTATGTAGTTTACTAGTAATAAACTATGTCAGGTCAAATGGGGATGACCCACATCATCTATCCTCACTCTTAACTTATTTTATATATGCAATATCTTATCAAGTCGTATAACTGTAACCAACATCCTGGTACTTTCACTAATCACACCACGTACGATGAGCTGAAAAACACTTTGTTGGAAGCTATCTAGACTACTTTTTACCATCTTTTCATGAGACCACCCGGTTTGCCCAAAGTTACACATCTTTTTTAATGCTTCTCCTTCTGGATCTTTTGGAGAGATTCGTTCTTCCCAACAAATCAACGCAGTAGTTTTATTTTTCAACTACATGCATGGGGAGACTTGGATGTACGTACGTTGAACTTTTCCTTAAATAAAATAGGCTATTATTATAGGAAGAGAGCAGCAATATATATAGTTAATGTTATCTATCAAATTGTGTTAGTTTCGCTATTGTTTATGTAATTAACATATGCCAAGCAATCATGCAACTTTATAACAACGAGTACAGTTCGTACAGCCATGCATGGTTAGTGTTATGATATAAGTAGCATTAAAAATCTATGCTCAACTGTAACTTGTTCTCTAGCATATGCATGTACAAACTCACTAAAGAACACACCGGAAGTATAGCATATGCATACTAACAATTAATAGTATATCTCAATACTATATGATTCAATGATCTACTCCTTCCATCCCAAATTATAAGTCATTCCAACTTTCTTAGAGAGTCAAAACATCTCAAGCGTGACCAAATTTATATAATAAAGTAATAACATTTCTGATATCAAATAAGTATCATTAGATTCTTCATTAATTATATTTTCATAGTATATCTATTTGATGTCATAAGTCTTTGCTACTCTTTCTATAATTTTGGTCAAACTTGAGACGCTTTGACTCTCTAAGAAAGCTGGAACGACTTATAATTTGGGATGGAGGGAGTGCATGAGATATATATACATTTTTTGGTATATATGCACATCTATCATCCTTCTTAATTCTACTGTTTTTGGCAACAGCTTTCATTGCCAATCTAATTGCATAGTAGGGCTAGCCACAGCTATAGATCACAGAATCTATACCATGAAAAATGGTACATAATTTAACAGAAGTCTTAAATTAACTACTCCTTTTTTTCCTCAAATACAAGGTATCATAAAAACTCTAGGGCAAATTTTAGGATAAAACAAATAATGCATGTACCGATGTTTCGTAGTGCCGGCTAGTAAATTAAATTTGTATTCGTGCATGTAGTTCAGATGGCTTACTCGAGGAATCGGGGGTTAGACTAGTTTAGGAAATGTGGCCTACTCTATTGTGAGGTGTACGTACGTGTTGTTGAGCTCAAAGACCCGAAATTTATAGTAGGGGTTCGTTGACGGTAGTTAACGCCCATCATAAATCGTCAATATAACTTGTATAAATGCAAAAAAAATGATCACTAACATAAGTTTAGGGGGTTTAAACTAATAAATTTCATAAGTTTTGGTGAATCCTTGTTTTCAGCCAGGTTTATCCAGAAAACCATCAGGGAGGACCTACTTGTTAGATTTAATTACGCTTATCCGTGATGAAATCAACTCCAGAAGACTCTAGAAGACACCAGAAGGCGAACCATGGCGGCAGAGGGCAGGAGGCTGCCACCTGCAGGCCGCTTGGCCCCCTGGGCCCACTCCTCAGCCTCTCCTTCGAATGTTGGTGTTCCACCGCCTCCTAGGTTTAATCTACGCCATTGCTTTAAGTTGGTTTGATCCGAGGACTCATGATTGATGGTTCCCCCTATATATATCAGCCTCTACCCCTAGGGCATAACTCCATAATTAAGATATCAAACCCTGATCAAGAAGAGAAGAACCTCAAAGCTCCACAAATATTTAGGGCATAAGCTAGTTAAGTTAGATCTAGAGGGAGGCAAGCTTCTCTTGGATTCCTGATCTTATCAAGAGCATATTTTGGTATAGCCTTTTGTATCCACTCTCTTGTATCTTTCATATTTCATATGTTTGCTACATTTGCTATGACATTGTTCTTAATATTATTCAAGTTCTTAGTTATCATATTCATTGTCTCCGTTCACTATATGTTTAGTATAGCTAGATTATCTTTATGTTCAAGCATAACTTTGTATAGCGCTCGCTCTAATGTACACGGGGTGAGTGGTCGACATTGTGTAAGCGTGGTGCTTATACGTTGTTTACCTGCGGATACACCCTATATTCTGGGCCATGTGATAGATTGCGAGTGTGACACTCTCGTTGAGTCCTTTATAGTCCACTCCCCAAATATAAGACAAGTAGGATCTAGTGACGAAGGAAGTCAGGCTCTGTTCTTGATCTTCCTTAGTAATATCCCTTATGTGTAGATATGAAGTTGATCTTAGCCATGATTATTAAGTGTAGTTGCACTAATCATATTATGCTCTGACTTGTAATTAAGAATGACTTAGGAATTATTTCTCTACTGTATCTACTTAGCCATGCAAGTGTCATCTAAAGGAGTACTCTGAGAGTTCAATTATCATTTATCATGTATCAATCATATTACATTTATCTCTTTATTTACCCTTGTTGTGAGTAGAAGATTAGTTATGGTTTATCTCTCCACCATATGTATAAGTTATCAATATATTCCCTTTTGACCATTCTTTCCTGATTTAAAAATATAAATAACGATACCTAGAATACTCATGGGTGAAGTGCTACAATGGTATATTATCTGTGCGCTTGCAGACCCTTTCATTTATATTTATTCTTCTAAGTAAGAAATGCCAACAAGCATTTCTAACGGTGTTGACAAGTGTCATATTAATAAATACCAACAGGGTTACAAACGGGAGGTTCAAGTGTCAAGAGGTACAAGAGAACATGTCTAAGGAGAAAAGAACTGCCACAAAGAGGGAGGGAGAGAGAGAAGGGCCCTCTGTGTCCCCTTATATGGTTTTGGGGGGGTACTTCACGTCAGCTAGTCTGGCTGGAGCCTTCGATCCTTCTTATCCATCCGGTGCTCCCATGTTTGTCGTACTTGTACTTGTAGCGAAAGATTGGGAAACCTGGCTTCCCACATCAAACGTCTATCACTGGTTTGTTCCTTCGTGGAAATAATGTCCCCGCAGTCCACATCCTCTGTTTCGTATGAGGTGTCCATTATTCCGGGTGTGCCTCCTTCTGTGGTACACATGGACAGTACGTACACCTATGGCTATGCACGTCACATCAGGGTGACTGTTTCATACGATGGGCCTTTAATTTGACCCTTTCGAGAAAAGGAAAGATTGGCCCAGTACGCCTCATTATATTGTACTTGGGCTTTGTCCCCAGTCGGGCAGTGCTTGAGCAGGATCGAAGTTAGGGGCTGATGGTACTTAGGGCATAGGTGGGCAAACCAATCTTGTGGTTGGCAGTCCATTACCCGAGCCGCAAGTTGAGCGGGCAGAAATGTCTCCTCTATGGATGGAGGAACATGGTCGGGTCCCAAGAAGCAAAGGGGATGACTGGGCTAGCCACGGAGCTTGTTGTTGGGTTGAGCTCGGGACCCACATATCTCATGATGATGCGTTGCCAACTAGCCTACCATTTCGGGTGCTACTCGCATTTCGTACGATGGACCACTGACCCTTCTAACAAAAGGAAAAGGCTAGCCGAGTACCCGTCACTGTACTCGAGGGAGGGGAGGGGGCAAGGGGGGACCCGGGTACTATGAGCATGTGTTCTTCGGTTTGACAGTGCCTCCGCAGGGTCAAAGTCGGGACTAGGCCCCTTGGCCTGAGTTCCCAAGTCCTCACCCCTGTTCCCAAGTTCCCACGCAGAGTAGCCATAATGTTCTAAGAACTCGGCACTGTACGATGTCGTAATGCCAAGGGGATGAGGGTACCCATGGTACATATATTCATCAGTAGCCCTCGAGCCTTCTGAAGGGTCGAGATGGTAGACTAGCGGGGGGGTGAATAGTCCTTTCTAAAACTTAATTGCACCAGCTAACCGAAATAAATGCGGAATTAAAACTATCGGTCTACCCAAGACTACACCCCTCTATCTATAACTTTAGCACCTTATAAAAGGTCCTAATCAAGCAAATAAGGTGCCGGACTAGCAAGAGCACACCTATCCAATTCTAGGAGCAAGATCACACAAACCTATGCACTAGTACTTTGCCAACCGAGGGAGCTCCTACACAACTAGTGAAGCAAAAGCACAAAGCCCCTAGGCTCACTAGCAATGCTCAATAACAAGGCTACACAAGCCAAATTAGAGAGTGCAAACTACTTAGCTACACAAACTAAGTAATGTGATTAACAAGGTTACACAAACTAAATTAGCCACGTAAAGGGGATACTTCTAGCTACACAAGCAAGAATGTAACTAGCTAGCTATACAAGCAAACTAGTTACAAGAGCAACTACACAAGTACTTAAGTATATAATGTAAATACAAGCTTGCATAGAGAGGATGCAAACCATCATGAAGAAATACAAAGTTGACACAATAATTTTGCATCGAGGTTCACTTGGTTGCCACCAAGCTAGTCCTCGTTGTGGCGATACACCCGCTTGATGGATCACGAGCTAATTGGCATTCCAAAGTCAAACCCTCAGCGGATGCCGCACATCCAACACAAGATGGGGATCCTCCAAGCCACGAGCAATCCACTAGAGTAGCCAATTGCGATCTCCCACGGAAAAGGCTCAAGAACCCCTCACAAAGCTTCTCCGGAGCCTCGCACAATCTTCTTGCAAGCTTCGACGGAGTCACAAGACACCAAGCCATTTAGGAGGTAGTAACTAACTTGTAAATTCCATTCCGGAGGCCATTCCGTTTTGCTTATTGGAATGGAACATTCCGGTACCGGCCGATACCGGTGTACCGTTCCGGACTTTAAAATAATATTAATATATGAATATACTTATACATAAATATGCATATAAATATATACCAACTTAACTTCTGACATAATTATGCTTCCTCACAATAACATTTTTGCCAAGCTCACATATAATTCAGCAAGTTCACAAGACCTTATTTCAAACTCCAAAGCTCATCCATGGAAAAATAAAATACATGCAAACACAAATTCATAAGTTGATTGTTCAAAGTTCAAACACATAGTAACATGAATACCGGATGGGGTGCAGGCATACATCACACAGCTACACGTACACGTACGTCGACGAGAGACGGACGGAGGCCATACGGTGTCGATGCGAACGAGCAACCAAACGGGTGGATATGGATCCATTCATCACGTGTCAGGCAGCATCTCAGCCCACGAGTCGGCCACTCGGCCCATTAACCAAACGTTCCTGGACTGCAGGCGCACCGCGGCAGCGCGCGTGTTTGCTGTGTCGTCCGGTACCGAAATAAACGGAATAAGCATTTCGGCCGGTATTGCCCGGAATGACCGGTATTGCCCGGTATTGACCGGTATTTGACCCGGTACGGGATTGAGGCTCTTCTATGCCGGTCTAGGTGCTGGTACGAGACATTCCGGCCATTCCGGCCGGTACCGGAATGGAATTTATAACTATGGGTAGTAACCTCCAAGAGTAATAAGCACCACCGGCTTGCAACACGAACACCTAGTGCCACTCGATGCAACCTCACGATGCAATTACACTAGAACCACTCACTCGCTTATTGATTCGCAATCTAGCAAGCACAAGTGAGTTGGAGGCTTCTCAAACCAAGCACACAGAAGGGAAACACATCCCCAAGGTCCTCAGCTCCAGCCAAGGCTGGCCACCACTTCTATTTATAACCCCACGGTCAAATAGAGCCGTTACCCCTTCACTGGGTGTTTTTTTCGCAGCGACCGGACGCGCTGGTCGATATGACCGAACGCTCTGCACTGCCTCCGGTCACCCATGGCCGTCCACGTGTCCTCTTGGATTCAACCACGGCCACTCAATCCTCCAATGGTCATCATGCGCCAATGGTCACCAAGTGACCGGATGTGCCGCTAGCCTAGACCGGACGCACATGTCACGCATAGCCCGCCCGTGTGAAACCTCGATCAGACGTGCACGCTTGACAAACTAAATGCCATAGTGCTAGCATTCGGTCATTTCTAGTAAGCACCCACTCGTGACCTGATGCGTCCAGTCGATCGACCTGACGCGCCACCGCGTCCGATCGACCTCGTGTACTTCCCAGCTTCTCTGGGGCTTGACAGGGTGTGCTAGTCCTATGACCGACCGGACGCGCCGGTGCAAAGCCCTGGCATCCCGTGCCTGACTGCTGCCACTGATCGGACGCGTCCGGTCGTGCTGAGACCACGTCCGGTCACTACCAGTGACCACCATTCGCCTCTATTTCTATCCACGATGACTTAGAGAAAATCTTCGCCTCTGGCATAGTGGAAAATAAGCATTTCACTTCCACGAAAGGACCGAATGTGCCAACACCAACAAGTATTCACCACCTTATGCCCCAAACCCAACTCTACCATTCAAACTCCACCTCCTTTGCAAATGTGCTAACACCAACAAGTATTCACCATCTTGTGCACGTGTGTTAGCATTTTTCACAATCATTTTCTTCAAATGAGTTAGCCACTCAACTTGCCACGCCACTCCATTCTAGCAATGATGCAAAGTTAGATCACTCGAGTGGCACTAGATGACCGATATGCAAATAAGTTTGCCCCTCTTGATAGTATGGTCATCTATCCTAAATCTGGTCATACACTTCTCTACACAACCTTTGACCGATGAAATGAAATGCCCTAGGTTATACCTTTGCCTTGCGCATTTCATTCCATCTCCTTCGATATTGATGCAACACATGCACCAACCAATCACCAAATGATATGATCCACTTCATATCATAATGTGACCGTATTGGTTCATCGATGTTGACCTCACTTGCTCTTCACCGTTGTGTTGGTCCATCGGCGCCAAGTCTTGCTCAAGCTTCACCGTCACACACGGTCCCTTGCTTCAAAGCTTCCAACTTGCTCTTCACACTTGCAATCGGTCCATCGAGCCAAGCCTCATCTTGATCTTCTCCACCTTGGTCACATGACTTCATGTCATGTCTCATATGCAATAAGCTCCTCCATCATCACATGTGCAAGCTTTGCAACATCTCCAAGCCATTTCTACCTCCATGGCATATGTTGCTCACACACATGTACCTGTGGACTAATCACCTATGTATGTCATATAAAACACAATTAGTCCACCTAAGTTGTCACTCAATTACCAAAATCAAACAAGGACCTTTCACCTTCTCAGGAATTAGACACATCATGAGGAGAATTTTTGTTTGGGTTGACATTATTTTTTTCACTTGGCCTTCTCCATGGGGGTAGGCGAGCGCACCCCTAGTAGGTGGTAGCCCCTGAGCCTTCAAGTGATTCTTAAATAATCGGTTGGAGGATGACTCTAGTTAATTGTGTCATCATTGTTGTTCAGGGGCGCATGTGGGCTTGCAATTTTTCTCTCGACCCGAGATTTTGGGGGTCCCATCAAGATCTCCACTTATGTTGGGAATTGATGGGCTCCTTCTTTTGTTCGTAGGATAGATTTATTGACCCTTGGCATCGCTCCACAATTTAGAGGAGTATGTGAAGACTTTGATCCCCCCTACGAGTCGTGGTCAAGGTGGGGCGAAGGACTCTTATCCTATCTGTTAGGCATAGGTCCTTAGGTTACACGTAGCAAGATGGCTGTATGGGCTTGGTTAGGACTGGCCCATTAATGTATTGTGTGCTCGTAGCCAAACATGCATGGGATTTGCATGACTTAGCCCTTTTTGAGAGAGCAAAAGGGCATCGTGGATTGATCATTTGCAATGGATTTGAAGACTCCCTTGGTCTCTGTTGACGGTAACTAACTACTATTATAAACCGTCAACGAAACATGAAAATGGCATATATCAACCTCCAAACATAGAATTAGGATTAAGGATGGCAACGGGTCGGGTTCGGATCGGGTGGAGTCTTCGTGCACCAAAAACCGAAACCCAAAATCAAAACCCGAACCCGAACCGAAAACCGATTCGGGAGGAAATTCATCACCAAAACCAACCCCGTGGATACCCGAAACCCGAACGGATACCTGAAACACGTGGATAAATATACACATATTCACATGTATAAATAAGAGACAACAAATAATAAATATTTTCATGAGTCAATTTTGAATAGATTTAATAATCTAAGTAAACAAGTTATTATAAAACATGAGTTTTAATTCCAAATGATTTAATTCAGATATCCATTGGATATCCACGGGTGAAAAACCAAACCCGAAACCGAACCCGATACCAAACCCGAAAACCGTGGGTGAGAAACCATATCCAAACCTGAACCCGCAGGACCCGAAACCCGCGGGTATCCGACCCGAACCCGATCCACTGCCATCCTTAATTAGGATTTAAACTGACAGAATTCCACAGTTTTTGGTGATCTGTGTTTCTGCAGGGGTTTATCAGGAAAAGGACACAATATGCTAAGGACGTCGGAGTAAAAAGCATATTCTACAGTGGAACCAAGTTGAGAAGGATCTAGAAGACATGAGAAGGCGACCCACCGAAGGTGGGGCCCACCTGGAAGCCACCCAGGTCGGCCGACCCTAGGGGGTCCCACCTGTCAACCTCCTCCGTAAGTCAGTTCTCTACCGCCTTAGGGTTTGCATTTTTGCCGTTGATCAAGGTCGGTTTGATTTGAGGATTCTGGTTCATCCCATCGGCCTATATAAGCCAGCCCCTACCCCTGGATTCAAAGTATTCAAGTCATTTGATCAAGTCATCAGAGCCAAAAACCCCAGTTTCCTTATAGCTCCACCATATTTTAGAGCATAGATACATATGTTAGAAGTAGAGGAAGGCAAGCTTCGCTTAGATTCTGGATTGTGTCAAGAGCGCGGCTTGGTAAAGCCTTCTGTAACCTCTCTTTTGTATCTTTCTGTATTTACTTGATAGTTACAATAGATATGACATTACTTTATATATTATCTATGTTCTCGGTTATATTGTCCATTGTCTACTTTGATTATATACTTACCATAGTTAGAATGTCTTTATATTCAAGCATAAGATCGTATAGTGCTCACACTTTAATATCATGGGTGAGTGGTCAACATTGTGTAAGCGTGGTCCTTATACGTTGTTTACCTGTGAATGCACCCTATATTCTGGGCCATGTGATAGATCGCGGAAGTGACACTCCCGTTGAGTCCTTTGTAGTCCACTCCCCGAATATAGGACAAGTAGGACCCAGTTGCGAAGGAAGACTTGCTCTGTTCTTGATCTTCCTTTGTAATGTCCCTGTGTAGATATAAAGTATTATTGCATGATTGCTAAGTGTAATTGCACTAATCATAGTATACTCTGACATGTGATTAAGAATGACTTAGGAATATTCCTTTATTTTTACCTAAACCATGCTATTGCTATAGAAGGGAGTGCTCTAAGTAAATTACACTATTTATGACTTGACATTTATCATTCATTCATTATCATTTATCTTATCACTTATCCCTGTTATGAGTAGATGGATTAGACATGGTTAACTCTCCATTGCATGTACAAGTGATTATCATATTCTATATCCATTCCTTTCGGTGGTAAAATATAAATAACGATCCTAGAATACTCCTGGGTAAAATGCTACAATGGAATAATTATCTGTGCGCTTGCAGATACTTTCTATTCTTATCTTTATATTCTTCCTAGTCACATTAAATAATAAGATAACTACTTAGTAGTAATACTAGGTAGTGCCTATAGTCACTTTTAGCTCCATCACTAGGGATGACAACCTGGTATAATTAAGCTAGAGGTGTAGGTAATTAAGAGGTGACTACTAGAATATGTGTCAAGTTAATAAATACCAACAAACATTTTTGGTGCCATTGCTGGGGATAGAATTCAAATTCTTTTCTTGGTAGTGACGCTAAGAAATGTCAACAAGCATTTTTAGCGTCGTTGCCGGAGAAGGTTGAAAGGCTATCCAAAAGGAATATTGATATCACTTGTACCACATTGATGTGATTGAGGAAACCATTTATCTCTACTCAAACATGTGATTGAGGAAACCATTTATCTCTACTCAAACAGGCTTACCATTGGTTTGTCTACTTGTGTATCTTATGCAGGGTGATGTATGACCGGTTTTGATCTTCCGACAAACTACTTAAATGATCCAAAAGTACTACTTAGGAAAGCTAAAACTAGTCTTAAGAAGGTTCTCACTCTAGAGTCGGAGGACAACCGAGTAAGAAGTTTGATATCAGAGTTTGAAGCTATGGCTAACAAGACTCTTCACAAATTCTCTACTCCAACCACTGCTAACATTCGTACCAGATCACAAACCGATGTTGGAGAGAATGGATTCGAGCTCAAGCCAGCTCTTATCAATATGGTGCAAGCTAGTCAGTTTTGTGGAAAGGCACATGAAGATGCGAGTGCATATCTGCAATACTTTTTGGAGATCTACAACACTTTCACTATCAAAGGAGTAACCAGAGATGCTATTCTAGTCCGCCTTTTCTATTCTCACTGTTGGGAAAGGCAAAAGAGTGGTTTTGCACCAATAAAGACAAGAACACTACATGGGATATCTGCTCCACTGCCTTTCCCGCAAAGTTCTTCTTCATGGGCAAAACAAATGCTCTGCGTGAGAATCTCAAGTTTTCAACAGCAACATAATGAATCTATCCTTGAGGCCTAGGAACGCTTTCAAGACTATATCTCAGAGTGTCCTCATCATGAGATGGATGAAATTGGCTACTCATACAAACCTTCTACCACGTGTTGACCACTAGCACCCATGAGACAATGGATGCTGTTGCAGGAGATGCTTTTCTGTCACTTACTATTAGAGATGCAACAGCTCTTGTGGAGAAGATAGCTTCTAACCAAGATTGGAATAAAGAATGAACTCAGACCCACAAGAGAGGTGGAATGCACCAGCTCAAGGAGGTAGACATGTTGTCTGCCAAGATAGACATGCTGATGAAGAGGCTCGATGACCGAGCCAGTGAGAAGAAAGAAGTCATGCACATTCATGACTCTCGCATGACATGTGAAGAGTGTGGAGGCACTAGGCACTCAAGCCATAACTATCCAGAGATCCAAGCGGATGTGAACTATAATACTATATCAACAACAACACCAACTACCGTCCTCAGAATCAAGGTTGGAATCAGCAACAGAGGCCTAGCTACTCAGGTAATTATCAAGGTAATTATTAAGGTAATAATTTCAATACACCTTTGAGAGATCTAGTTGCTGGTCAATCTAGATTATTAGATCAAGTGTCTAAGAAGATAGCTTCCCATGATAAACTGCTAGAAACTATCAATAATAGAATGGATAGTTTTGCTCCTACCATTAAGAACTAGCATAGCTTAAATAAAATGATAGAATCTCAAATAGCTCAGATGACATCTTCTATCCCTCCGACTGATAAAGGTAAGATTCCAGGGTAACCGAAAGAATTAAAAACTGTAAATCTTGTCGACATATTCAACGCAGGATGGTACTATAGAGATCAGCCATCAGGAGGATGGAAAGATGACTCCATGTCAAAAAAGAAGGGTGACCTAGGAAGACCTGTCATCCCAATAGCCATTGGGCCAAACACTTTTGAAGAAGCTGTCTATGACTTTGGTGCAAGCGTCAACATCAAGCCAAAGGTAATTTATGAGAAAATTCATGGAGTCAATTGTTGTACATAACCATGTGTTTGCAGCTTGTAGGTCAGTCACTCTGCTACCAGAAGGGCATCCTTGAAGACGTCTATGTGCGAGTTGCACACTCGTATGTATCTGCAAACTTTGTGGTAGTAGAAACAGGTGGTGATGAGAAGGCACCTATCATTTTGGGTCGACCATTTCTATGGACTGCAAAAGCCATTATCTACACCGATGATGCTAAAATCTTTTTCATTATCAAGGGTAGAAAGGAGAGATTCACTTTCAAGAACAAAACACGACAATCTCCTGCTCATCCACAAAAGGCGTCCATATACGAGGACAAGACAACAGAAAAGAAGACAAATAGGAGAAGGAATAAGACTAAGCAATCACCTACAGAATCAGTGAAGATGATCAACATAGTCCACACGGAATACGATCACCTCCTTATATCAATGTACCTCCTTAAACAAGATGATCCAGGCGTACTAACAATCAAGTACATGATCAATCAAAGAATCTTCCACAAGACCTTATGCGACACTGGGTCGAGAGTCAACACAATTGCCAAGATAACATATGCGTATTTATTCAGTAAAAAACCTTTATACCCCACCTATATGCAGCTATAAATGGTGGACCAAACATTTTGATTCCCAGAGGGGATAGCAAAGGATGTCATGGTGCAAATTCATGATCACTATGTCCCCACTGACTTCATGATCATGGACATAGGAGAAGAAGAATACGATGCACCGATTGTGCTTGGAAGACCATTCCTCAACACCACTCGAGCAATCATCTACATGAGATCAGGAGAGGTCCACTTCTAGTTCCCTTCTGAGAAGGTACGCTATTATTTCAATAGTTATACAACTTATGGACAACCAATGAAGAACAGATCAAGGAGGAGACGCCGTTTAGCCCAACACTGCAAGAATCAGCTTCTAAATGATGAAGAAGAAGAACCTATGAAGGACAAGTCCCCAACATCAAAGTCAACTTAAACAGGTATGGAAGGAGAAGGGATCATTGTCCAGTTCACCGTCACAAGAGGTGCAACGAGGGTTGCCTTTTCGGTCCAGTCATGCACCCTGAAAAGACTGAGCAAGATGAGAAGTCCTGTTTAGAGGACATAAATCACCGAACCATTGCCAGGAGAAAAACTGGGTAGTTATCCATATTTTCCTTTTTAGCATTATATAATTTTTCTTTAGCATATTTATTCTTTAGCATAATTAATTTTTGTTGCATATTTACTTTGCTACATCTGTATTAGAAAAAGAAAATAAATATTTGCTTACTGCATTGCATCAATAATCTTAAGCCCTATGTGAATAATTTTGTGGCATAAACCTACAGGAATATTCACCGTGGTGGTATAAAAATAAAATAAAATAAAATAAAATAAAATAATTATTCATCTTGTTACATTTTCTATTGCATCATAAAATTCAAAAATATTGAAAAAGAAATTATGTTGCAATTATGCTTAAAAGAAACATTATATCAAACATGGAAGAGCTCTAGGCAACTGAAGCTTAGGTGGTTTATCATTAACGCTTAATCTGTTCTACAAATTTTGTTGTTTATTTAAGTTTTACAGGATTTAAAGTATTAAGAAGAGCTGGCAAGCGAGTGGATGTTCTATCCACTATTAGAGCACTGCTTCAATCATCATCAACAGCAATCAATGCTTCGATAGAGGGAGTATATCTACACTACTAGTTTGCTACACTACAAGAATGAATGACTATGTCATCATCCAGCTTGGGGAAAACATCCTCCATGTATCTAGCTAAGTATTTCTTTCTCTTTTTATTTTACTACTTTTAAGTGTGCTATTAAATACTAAAAAGATGCATAACCATAAAATAAAATAAAGAATTCATTTTAAGTTCTAAGTAGATTGGTATGATTTTTAAGTTTGAAATAAAATAAAAGGAGAGTGTGTACGGAAGTTTGCTTTTGTGCTCAAATAAAATGGACTCTGAAGATATTTTTTATGGAAATGATGAATAGTTGTTTTGCCGTAATTCTTCTCAAGTACTTAGTTTTCAGCCTTGAATTCTCTCGAGTATTAAATACAATTATTTTGACCTAAAAATTTACTCTGAGCCTGAAATTTGTGGGTAGCGAATGTTTGATCTAAATCTAGGTAATTGACGGATATGATATGAGAAGGTCTGAGCTACTGTTTATGTTGTTCCTAGTGACACTAAAGTTCTGGAGATTTATCTTTTAAAAACTCTTAAATGCTACATGATGAGTTCCTGTATGATAGAGCTTAAATTCCTACCACAGCCATACATAAATGCTAGACTAGGAAATCCACATATACATGATACTTGCTTTGCATTGAGTGTTGTCAAGCTTTCTTGATACCTTAGAGACTTGTCATGCTTTTAAAATTAAGATCACACACACTCCACCAAATATGCTGCTTTTACACTGAAAGTACGCAACAACATGTTTTCATTCATCCATCCAATTATCCTAATACCACCAAATAAATACTCCAAGTTCTTGTTACTATCTCTCAAAAGTTTTATTACAGAAAGAGGCTTGTGGCTATGCAAAAGTTACTCTAAAAAAGAAAAAAAAGAGAAAGAGAGTATTAAAAAAATGGACAAGTGTCCAAGATATTAAAACAATGGGTACTTGGATGCCCGCCTAAAAAGAGAAGAGAGATGAATAAGATAACCCATATTCTTTAGCAAGTGTTTATAAGTTCTAAGAGAGAGATATGTTTTCAAGGAATAAAAGTAGAATTAGATTTACACCATTGTCACCATTGATACCATTTATCCACCATATATCCACTCCACTCCTCATATCCACACACACACGCACATCTTGATTTGATTTTATGACTCGTTTCTTTGGATCTATTGTTTGACTTTACAATATATGCTTTGCAAGTATGTATGCGATGTCTCCTTACCTATGAGCTTCACATAAGCCTTAGTTATAGGATGAGAGAGAGAAGGCATATATTACTATTGCCTTGGTAAGGATCCATAAAATACCACATATTGAGAGACTTGAGAGGGTCATACAAAGGAATCTCTGAGTTTTATTTTAAAAACTTGTAAAAAACTCTAGAATAATGGTTGAACAGAGCTTGAGACAAGTGCTTGACTTGACCGTTCTGTCTTTCAATTGCTCAAGACCCAAGTGAAGGCTACAAGCTCCATAGTTGAAGGTAATATGAGTAAGTTTGAAAGTCATAATAGTTTACTTTAATCCGAAGAAGAATTCTTGTTTGAATGTATGTGTGCTTTCGAGGCGTGAAAGCATTGCAGCAACTCCTGATCTATTGCTGAGTTAGCTTTGCTAAGGGACTAGCAAAGGTTAAGTTTGGGGAGTTGTTGACGGTCACTAACTACTATTATAAACCATTAACGTAACATAAAAAAGGGCATATATCAACCTCCAAACATAGAATTAGGATTTAAACTGATAGAATTCCACAGGTTTTGGTGAATCTGTGTTTCTACAGCGGTTTATCAGAAAAAGAAGGCAAGATATCAAGGACGTCGGGGTAAAAAGCATATCATCGTGGAACCAAGTTGAGAAGGATCTAGAAGACACGAGAAGGCGACCCACCAAAGTGGGGCCCACCTAGAAGCCACCTAGGTCGGCTGACCCTAGGGGGTCCCACCTGTCAGCCTCCTCTACAAGTTGGTTCTCTACCGCCTTAGGGTTTGCATCTTCACCGTTGATCAAGGTCGGTTTTATCTTAGGGCTCTAGTTCATCTCACCGGCCTATATAAGCTAGCCCCTGCCCCCTGGATTCAAAGCATTCAAGTCATTTGATCAAGTCATCAGAGTTAGAAACCCTAGTTTTTTTAGAGCTCCACCATATTTTAGAGCATAGCTATATAGGTTAGAAGTAGAGGAAGGCAAGATTCGCTTGGATTCTGGATCGTGTCAAGAGCGCGGCTTGGTAAAGCCTTATGTAACCTCTCTTTTATATCTTTCTATATTTACTTGCTAGTTATAATAGATATGACATTACTTTATATATTATCTATGTTCTCGGTTATATTGTTCATTGCCTACTTTGATTATATACTTAGTATAGTTAGAATGTCATTATATTCAAGCATAAGATCATATAGTGCTCACTATTTGATATCATGGGTGAGTGGTCGACATTGTGTAAGTGTGGTGCTTATACGTTGTTTACCTACGAATGCAACCTATATTCTGGGCCATGTGATAGATCATGGAAGTAACACTCCTGTTGAGTCCTTTGTAGTCCACTCCTCGAATATAGGACAAGTAGGACCCAGTTGCGAAGGAAGACTTGCTTTGTTCTTGATCTTCCTTAGTAATGTCCCTTGTGTGTAGGTATAAAGTATTCTTGTCATGATTGCCAAGTGTAATTGCACTAAGCATAGTATACTCTGACATGTCATTAAGAATGACTTAGGAATACTCCTTCATTTCTACCTAAACCATGCTATTGCTATAGAAGGGAGTGCTCTGAGTAAATTACACTATTTATGACTTGACATTTATCATTCATTCATTGTGATTTATCTTATGACTTATCCCTACTATGAGATGGATTAGACATGGTTAACTCTCCATTGCATGTACAAGTGATTATCATATTCCTATAGCCATCCCTTCCCAGTGGTAAAATATAAATAACGATCCATAGAATACTCTGGGGGTAAAATGCTACAATGGTATAATTATCTGTGCACTTGCGGATACTTTCTATTCTTATCTTTATATTCTTTCTAGTCACATGAAATAATAAGTAACTACTTAGTAGTAATACTAGGTAGTGCCTATAGTCACTTTTAGCTCCATCACTGGGGATGACAACCTAGTACAATTAAGTTAGAGGTGTAGGTAATTAAGAGGTGACTGCTAGAACAAGTGCCAAGTTAATAAATATCAACAAGCATTTTTGGTGCCATTGTTGGGGGATAGAATTCAAATTCTATTCTTGGTACTGACGCTAAGAAATGTCAACAGTCTCCTCGCAGTCTCGTTGGGCCTATAAATATCTTTGTTCAGGGTGCATTTTTTGCATTGCCATTTATTCGACTTGGAGCAATGGATCCACTATCACATCCCAGATGTTAAGAAATAATTAAAATGTGATAATGATGCATCATCAAGCATAAGTATCAAGTGTTATGCCATAAATGCATTCATATTGCAATAATAGATATCATATGTTGTATATGTTTCAAGTATTGTTTTTAGAATCTTTCAGATGATAATTGCCTTATTTCAAATATGTGCTACATGTTGCATTTATAGCATTGTTATGTTGCATATGTAATGTTGCCATATGAAATGTTTCGTATGTTTCTTTGTCATGTTCATATATTGCAAATCTGGTATTTTAGTTAATTCCATGAAATGATGGCATGTTGATACATTAGGTTCTTTATGAATTTATATATGAGAATTGGCTTAAGCAAATAAAGTTTTGTTTAAATAAAAGTTGTAGTGTTAAATGTGATTTATAATCTGGGATTAAGGCTTGATAATATTTTGTAAGTCAAACATGTTTAAAATGGGGCTTCAAGTTTGAGTTTAAATTTGGAATCCAAAACTTGTTGCAAGTTTTCCAATTCGAATTCGAATTCAGATTTGAGGAATTATTAAAAGAGTTTCCGAAGTCAACTTGGTCAACCAAGAGTGAAATTTGGTCAAACATGTGATGCTTGACTCAATGATGCCCTTGGGTGATGGTGTGATCACTAAATAATCACCAATTAATATAACATCAAGTTTCAATTTGAAATCTTTCCGAAAACCCTAAAATGCAAAACCCTGATTTTACCCCTTTTTGAATAAATCAAAATCTAAGCAAAATTTAGGAAAAAGTTTAAAACCAAGTTTGTAGATCTTTTCAAGGGCTACAAGTTTGGTGTTTTGAGTTTTCAAAGTTTCATTGTAAAATTTTGAGTAATTTTGAAAAGATTCAAATATCAAATTTGACCTCTTTTCATCTCCCCAATCCAATTTCAAAATGGAGAAATAATTTGAAACTGTTTTGAATAGAAAAGTTGTAGGTCTTACCTATATGTACAACTTTGGTATTTTGAGTTTTTGAAGTTTCAATATAAAATTCAAAGTAATTTTGAATTTACAAATTTCTAGAAAATATCCCCTTTTAAAATTCAAATTCAAATTTCAAAATCTAGGCCGAATTTGAAAATGTTTATATTGAGAAAGTTGTATAACTTTGAAAATTGAGCAACTTTTGTTTTTTACAGATTTTCAACTTTTATAGAAAATTTGAAAGTAATTTGCAAAATGGAGTCAGTGGTAGTTTTGTAAATATTTCAAAATCTGTTTCCAACCGCAGGGCGCCGCCTCTCGCCGTCGCCAGTGATCTTCGAACTGCTTCCAGGCGCGCCCGTGGTCGCCAACTGCTGCTTCACGATGGCCGGATAGTCTCGTGTGTCGCCCTCGCGTCGATCGGTCATCCCTATATAAGGCCACCACCGCCGTCATCATTTTTTTCTTCTTCTCTGTTTTGCCACCGCCACCGCCTGGCTCCACCGCTCGCTGCTGCCGCTGTCGAGCTGCCTCTGACCAAACTAAGAGCTCCACCACGTTCGCCTTGCTCCCATGTACACGCTTAGACCACTCGCGTCACTCCAGTTCGCCCGGAGCGCTCGCAGCGTCTCCTCCTCCGTCTCCGGCGACCGAATTCCACCGCAAGCCACCCCACCATCGAACGTGTACCTTCGCTCCCTCTCTGCCTTGATCGAGGTGGGCACCAGTTTCGCGGTGATCTCCAGGTGCTAACCATGCCCTCGAGCTTGCCTAGTTCATCCCGTAGCCGCTGCGCCACCGCATGTCGCGCAGCCGCGTCGCCTTCGCCACCGGCGAGCTTGCTGCCGCTAGTCTGCCGCCGCCTTAGATGGTCTAGTGTGTGCACAAGGCTATGGGGATCACGTGGGTTCCGTGGCCATTGCTTAGGACCTCACCGCCGGTGAGAGTCCGGTCGGTCAAGCCGGCGGTCGCGCGGTCAAGGCCGGCCGTCGCCATGGTCTCTGGCCAGAGCAGGGGCGCGGCCGAGCCACTTGCTGGGCCGGCCCAGTCTGCTGGGCCAGGCCAGGTGAATCAGGTCGGGGAAGGAACAAGGAGGGAGGCGGGTGGTGCTGTTGGGCCGTCTGGGCCAAAAGGAGAGGGGTAGCAGGCCTGTTATGAAATTTGTTTATCTTTTCTAAAAATATCAAATAGTGCCGATTTTTTTATTTATTTTTTTTTGATTTATCTAGAGCTCCAAAAATATTGAAAATTTTTGTGTAGCCTCTCTGTGATGTGTACTATTTAGGAAAAATATGAAATGCCAATTTTGATTACTTTTTGTAAGTGATTTAATTAGCTCAATTAATTATTAAATGCAACTTCCATGAATTTTTGTAATTGAAATAAAAGTCCAAAAATCATGAAATTAATTTTGGGTGATGTTTTAGGGAAGATTAATCTGTAGAAAAAGTTTGGGCTTAATTGGATAAAATTCATTTTATTCTTAATTTTTGTCTTAATTAATTAATTAATTAAACCGTGTCTAACTTGATAATTTAGGATTCGTGTGACTTTGAGATTGCTTGTTGACCTTGGATCATTAACATGTGATGATCCATTGCATCTTATTGAGTTGCTTGAGCTCACGATTAACTTGTTAACTATGATTTGTTAATGATAATTAATATGTTTAACATAGATCATTAATGGTTAATGATTTCTTGTGTAAGTAATTAGTGGTCTTGTGATAGACTTACTTGCTTATTAGATGCGACCTCTTAGATAAAAAGTAAAGTTAAGTAGTTTTCTTAACAACATCTTAATGTGATTGGAGTTGTTTAATAGTTCTGTTGGATTGCAACTGTACCACGAAGGAAAGTTGTACTCAAGTAAATAACTAATATTTATCCTTTCTAAATGTCTCTTGTATGCTATGCTTTGTTCATCATCATGCATCATGGCATACATTTCATCATATTAAGCCTCACATAATTTATATACGTATAGTGTACGAGAATGAGAAGATATGTGTTGATCCAGTCTCAGAGTAGGGCCATTCGCTAGAGGTGCTGGTTTCTATTGGAACTCTCTGAGGGAACTAACTTCTCTGCAACGCAAGCAAACCCCGGATATACAACCACTCTTCTGTTTTTAAATGCTTTATTACACCTTAAGTCTAGTGTAATGTGCATTATGTTAGTAGGAGTTGGTCGATACCGTTGTTGCATGATTACCTTGATCTACATTTATATCCAGATGATATCCAACTAGTATGTGTAGGTCGATCCCTTATGCTTAGTAATGCTTAGACTTCGGTAGAAGTCGAATGGTGATTTCATTGTTCACGAGAAACAGGTTTACCTTTGCTTCTCCTGACCTAATGACAGGTCATGAGAGCATATGAATAAGAATATGGTAATATTAAGCAAAGACTAGGCGGGTGGCTTGCATCGTGAAATGAGTCGATGTAGTGCTCCGCCTATATCGGTTAAGGACCGTACCGTTGTAGGCCCGCCTGTGTTTCGAGACTTTGCAACTGGCCACATGCTCCGGTAAACCTAAAGCCTCAGTAATTCTATCATGTGAACGGCCAACCGCGCACTAGGAGTGGAGAGATGGCGAGAGTAGTGTGTACCCTCATGGCCAAAGGCTAGATTGGAGGTGTACTGTACTCTCAGGTGGCACTAGACCCGGTCACATTTTGGAGGATCCAGGTGAAGGTTGATTTATATAGGTTAGAGTCCTACATTTCTTGTGTGGTTAGGGATCCCCAGGTGGGTATAATCGGTTCGAATAATCGTTGCTCCTCGGTTATGGAGACTCAATCACCTGACCTACATCGTAGTTAACAATGGAACATGGCGATTATGGAAATAAGATGGAAAAGAGATGGATATGAAATGTGATGCTTGATACAAGTGATTGAGATAGAACAGGTGCAAATCTAGCTATAATAAGCTTCACTAAAACTGACACTAAAACTTGTTTAAAATATTGAAAGGATCCACTTATAGTAAAGCTTTTCTGCAAAACTCCTCTTTTCTAACTTCACTACTTCCCTTAAAACCAGCATATCCTTGGAGTCTTTTCTTTTCATCGGGTAAGTCTTGCGGAGTACAATTGAGTACTCAGGGTTTGTTAACCCCTGTTGCAGGTGCTGACTGGTGCTGATAATTAGGTCATGTCAGTGGGCTCAACGTGAGCTGGTTATCATCTCCTAACTTAGGTGCTCTACCTAAGTTATCTTCTGTAGTTCTACTCGACTTCCGCCATTTAAGTTAAGTTTGTAAAAGTTAACTTAATCATGATTTGTAAATCTATTGTTGTTATTCTCCCGCACTCTGGTGTAAAGTTTTGTAACAAATGTTGTAATGTTGTAGTTACTCCTTTATTGATCCTATGTGAGTTGTAAAATGTGGATGATTCGGGTTTCCCTAGGACACCCGACAGACTTCTTAAGTTTTATGGTACACATGTATGGTTGTTAGAGGTGTTTAAGATGATAACAAGTACATGTGGGCCATATTATTTAGGAGGTTCTGCCACATCCACCCCTGGTCGTCATGTCATAGTAATAGTGTAGTATGTGTGTTGACGATTTCCTCAGATCCCGCCTCATTCTCTCCTCTAATGGAAAGGGCATTTGAGTAGGAAAGTGCCTTGCACATGAATCTTCGTCAATCTACACGCACACTGGCGACTGCACTCCTGTGGTCATAGAGGAATTGTCGTGACTATGGGGGTGCAATGCTCTCTCGGGAGATGGAGGCAACATGATTGGTGCGGATGCACCGCCATCGTACACGTAACAGGTGATGATGATGGTCGCTTGCCCTGCCCATCTTACATGCTGCTCCAAACAGTGTGGAAGGTGGGTAGCGATTGTCGCTTGTACCTATCCCTTTACCACTGGTTCTCTCAGACACAAAGAGGGTTATGGAAAGGAACTCCTTAGCCCCCCCCCTCCACTTGGGATCTATCATGTATAGTTGGCAAGCCATGGTGGATTGCCTCCATCGGGTGCTCGAGAGTAACAGAGCCCCCTCTTTGCCTCTCGAGGTTATTCCACTTGTTGGTGGGGACTCGGGGTCATCGTCGGGCTTTCTCCACCAAAAGGTTAGTGTGTCCGGCCTTGTTGTAGGTGGTGAAGGCGTTCTGGCCGTTGTCTTACCACTACCGCCGATTTCTTGGGGTGGCGTCACTCCCACTGACCTTCCGTTGCAGAGGCCTTCAGCTTTCATAATACTGACGTTCCTAGATGTACATTATGTGTAGACACACAATAAAAGCTATGTATTTAGAAAAAACAGAATGACTTACAATTTGAAACAGATGAAATACTAGTTAATATTCATGTCGACTGTTTTTTAATGAACCAACATGAATAGTGCCTTGTTTCTATAGAAGAAAGATACAAACAATTATCGAGGAAGGCTATGAGAAAAAACAACAACACCGAGGACAACTAAATTCGACTATCGGATAGGCATATCAGATTACGTGTTCCTAATTTAATTTTCCGGCTCTCCGTCCGTATTTGTCCACATATTCCGATTCCGTGTCCAATCCCAACTTTTCCGCACCCAATCTCATTTCCATAAAAGAAGATATGGAAACGAAACGGGAGAGGGGTTTTCTCACCCATTTCCGCTAGTTTCCATCCCTACCTAAGGCGACCGCCTCTTTTAATGCCGCCTGAAAATTTACGTACACAACCCCTAAATATGCCCGCCTCCGTTAATTAGATAGAATGTCTCATAAAATCATTCTTTTAGTAGTGAATGTATCATAAAATCATTCTTTTAGTAGTGAGCCCTCTTAAACCTCTAAGATGAAGCTGTTGAGAGAATGAACAATATAATGTCTTGATCAATCTAGTTGGAGATGGCGTTGTTGTGGAGCTGCACGGGAATCCTAGCATTCCAAAGCTGCAAGGGGAGAAGGTCCGGCAGCAATTTAGTTGGTCATGTAGACACGTTTTAGAACAAATCCAATCCTTGAAAAGTTTCAAGTGGACAGTCATATAAATATATAGTGGGTTTGTGCATTTGCCAGACGACGCATAGTCAACTCTCAAACTGATATTTTACGTTCGGGTCATTGGTATCCTCATCAAGAGCTTGAGAAAATTAAATATAATCACGCAATCACTTAGTGTCATAGATATATTTGATTTGATTCAGATTACCAACTTGGAAGAAGCAAAGGGTGGATTTTTAATTTGTTCCATCAGGTGTTGAGGTGACTCGTTGTTTTTAAGTTTTAACCTATGCGTGCTACAACAATCAGCTGTAGTACTCTTTTGTTGTACTTCATGTACTACTGCGCAACATGTGTACACTTCTTTGAAAGACGACCAACACATAGTATACTCTGGGCCTATTATATATATATTTATATATATATATATATATGCTATTTTTTTCACTGTCATTGTCTGTTACAGTAACATCAGAAACAGGCTTTTAACCATGCTCCTCCTTTACATCTTCACCCCTCCTGCCCACCAGCATCAACACAGTAAGTTGTGCCGAACTAATAAGCTCTCGACAAGTACCCATGCATCTTGGAGCCGAGACAAAGCTTCGGCTCGTCCCACGTGCCCGGTCACGTGCGGTCAAGAGCGGCCAGCCCCAGCCCCTAGGCGGTGACTCGGCGTGACTGTCGGCCATGGCCGGGCACGTCAGGAGCTCGCCTTTCTCGGGAATGGGCTGCGCTTTGCCCATGCTGAGAGCTTGAGAACGAAATGAGACCCACGCGATGACGGGAGTCCCTCTGCAAGTGGGCCCGACCACGAAGCCCCACGCTGCATGCGCTGCAGATCGCGAAAGGAAACCCTAACCCTAGGGATGCTCCAAAAGTAGTGATATGGGAAAACGAAATTATTGCCGATCATGCATCCACCATTTTGTGAAGTACTCTCTTCATTTCAAAATAAGTGCGTACTTCGAGGAATCAATCAATTTCAAATTTAACTAGATTTAAAAAATAATATTTCCATTTGTATCTCTAAACTAATTCACTATGAAAATATATGACATGGTTAATCTAATGATGTTTATTCGATATCATATATATAAATATTTTTATATATATTTAGTCAAATGTAAGATGTGTTGACTCCTCGAAATACGAGATGAGCATTTATTTTGGGACAAAGTGAGTACTGAATAAATCAACTCTTAGATAAAACTAAATCTACTATCTTAAATACCACCAACTTTTTAGTAAAAAATTATTATTATTATTATAACAAATAAGTAGGTTATAAAAATATACTCCCTCCGTCCAAAAAAAAATACAATTCTAGCTATGAAATTGGGCAAAGCGCTTGTCCAAGTTCATAGCTAGAATTGTGGTTTTTTTTGGGGGGGCGGAGGGAGTATTTCATGGTAATACTAATTTTATGTTAAAATATGAGTTTTATTTTTCCATAAATTTAGCCAAACTTAAAATAATTTGACTTAGGATATTTTCAGAAGTTGATTTGTTTTGGAATGGAGAGAATATTCATTCTGCAATCTAGTAGTAACACTCTTCTAGAATCACCCTAAGTCAAACTATCTTAAGTTTGACCAACTTTATATAAAAGAATAACAAAATCTAACACAATAAATAAATACATTATGAAAATATATTTTCATGATGTATCTAGTGCTACTAATTTGGTCTCATAAATATTAATGTTATTCTCAATAAATTTAGTCAAACTTAAAATGGTTTGACTTAGAACAACTCTAGAAATTGAACTTGAACTTGGGACATGAATTAAAATAAGGGTGAACAAATGATCATCGTATTATCCATCAATCAATGCTAGAGTTAAGATTGATGACAAATATCCTTCATCTATTAATGTGCATTGTTGGCATCTTTATGCAAGTGTACTTATAGTACAAATATGCAGTGATGATGTAGTATTTTTTTCCGATGAGTATTTCAAGGTTTATATCAAATATGGGGAACAAAGGAGAAGAACAAACTATATTAGGAAGATGCAACGTCCTTTGCCTACAAGATCTTCTTGAGAGTGTTTTTGATTGTTAAGGACACACGCAACGGGGCTGGTCACAAGGGTTGAAGGTTGCACGACATGGAGCGAGTTGACACCCAGGGATTGCAAACTAGGTATTGTTGGTAAGCAAAGATTGTTATCTATTCTAGTGTGCAGCTACTAGTGGTAAAGCGCTACTATAATTGAACTATTCTTGTCTATTTAAATTGTCCCCTCCTTATGCGACAACTCCAGTTTCACGCCCACAGGACAACTTGACACACCCCATCACTGTCCTATTCCCCGAATAACGGCCACACCAACTTTGTCACTCTATTGCTTTTTGCGATATCTGCTAGTCTTGCGTTCCCAGCCCATTATAGAGCTCCTCCGCTATGTTTCTCAAAGTCCACAGATTATTTGCTCTCGTTTACCATACTATCTAAGCTAAACAACTTATGCTACTCGTGAAGTCGACCAAGAGAGACATACTATGATTACATGTCTATTCTTGCTAATGATCTAGCCACCATGACTAGGATCACAGCTATGCATCTACTCCTAGAAACTAGATGATAAGATAAATGAACATCGTACGACACATAGCACATATTATTAGAGGTAATAAGAACACAAGAAACACAACTCTAGATTCATATATATAGATGTCAACGACGGGTTATACCTTGAGGCTAATCTAGATGGTGCCTAGAAGCTCTCGACGATACTACGCAAGGAGATCAACCAGTAGGATGAATCCTTGCATGTGGGCAAAGTATTCAGCAGTGCCTTCCTCTGGTGGTTCTTGATCTACAACCTTAGCGTGGTATAGTGCGAGGTCTTCTTTCACAACCATCTAGTAGTGTACAAAAAGTCTCTGCTCTCATAGATGTATTCTATTGTCGTACTAGGAGAGGTAGGGGCACCCCCTGCCCGACGCTGCCCCATTCTAGAGAGAGAGAGGGAGAGGAGGGTGTGCCGCCACTGCCGATGTGCCTCCATCCACTATTCATAGATAGAGGAGGGGAGGGACATCGACACAGGGCTAGGAGAGGGAGGGGCGCACAGAGTGAGAGAGGGGTGGTAAGGGGGGAGAGGGTGGTGATGCTCAAGGTGAGGAAGAAGAGCTGGTGGGAATAGGTGTACGGTTTCCCACATATAATCAAGGTTGATTTTTGCTACCCATTAGTGAAACTCATTTTGACCATATCGGTTCTATTATGAACCAGCGTTAGTATATTGTTCCCAATAGTTTTAATAAAATTGACAATAAAAGTGTTGTGGGTAAAAACCAATTATGTAGTAGTGAATGCCCTATAAGCATATATTCACAACTTGTACAATTCTTGGTTGCTACTACATATTTTATCTTTCTAGGATTGGCAGCTGATAAGATACCTCCTCTGTAGCTATCTCAAATTCTGAATATATAAGGGGGGCTAGATCTCTAACACTAGTGCCTCGTACTCTACCTCGATCACTACACTACATGTTTTGTTGTTTAATTAGATTACTAATAACAAGTAAGCAGGTCCATTGTGAGGTTGCAAAGGTAGTAATAATAAGTAGTAGTATAAAAAGGAATCAACATTTGGATAAGATGTACGTAATTAAGTACATTACGATTTTTTTGCTTTGTCTTCTCACTGCTAGCTTTCTGTATCTTAGATTGTAACCACCACTTTTTTAAGGATGCAATTAAAAAACCGAGCCCGTCAATCACAGGTGTGTCATAAATTAAATACTTGCATTGCAGGTTTCATGCTGTCTTGGGCGAAGCTAACGAGTGTCATAAATCAATCAACCACTAATCATGTGTCCAACACTTTCACCGAGTAGTATATGTGACACATTAGGTCTGTATGGATCGCATGAGCTAACAACCACAAGCAGCTAAAAATTAGCTCTAGCTCATCCAAACAAAAGGGTGTATGGACCGCTGAGGATCCAAATATGCATGTGCTAACAACTACTAGTTAACTAATTTTTAGTTGGCTTAGTTTTAGCCACAACTAACAACTAGCTCTGGTGCATCCAAACAAGCCCTTAATAGATTTCCATACCTTATATTCAAAAAAAATCTTTGAATTCCTTAGACATGGTAGCTTTAATACATTCTAAAAATACTAGCTAATTTTTAGGGTTTAAAATTGATGTCATAGATTTCTTGTTTATCTTC
The DNA here is from genome assembly GCA_038087645.1 of Saccharum hybrid cultivar R570. NCBI lineage: Eukaryota > Viridiplantae > Streptophyta > Magnoliopsida > Poales > Poaceae > Saccharum > Saccharum hybrid cultivar. Next base: position 16,060,246 of record JAQSUU010000563.1, read on the forward strand.
TAGGGTCTTTAAGACAACTTCTAATCCTTTGCTGAGATGTTGATCACTTGATCTTCATCATCACCTCGCCCAAGTACATCCTTGGATCCAAAGGACCAAAACTTTGCATACTAGCGCACAATATTAGTCTGATAGATCATGTTGTCACTCAATCACAAAATCACTTAACAGCTCTATTAGAGTACGCAGTGGATCCGGCCCAACTCGCTATACTCATGAGCCATGCCTGCTCACGCCTAAGTCCACCAAAGCCCACAACATACTAAGGTCTTGTGCCTAAGTCAACCCAAAAGAGACTAGTCTAATAGGTGTGGGTTGTCCTCGCCTTATATGTTGTGCCCACCCACCATTAATTTGAAATGTGGGGTTAAATCTAACAATCTCCCCCGTCACACATTGAGCCTAAGTCTTCACATCAGATAACCCCGTGCGATCTCTAGAAAAAGTTATCCAGGCCTCGAGTCTAACCCTACATGTCACACACAACCCGTGTGACCTCCAAGACATTAACATGCTCCCCTGTCACCATGTGACCTTGAGATTTTCTAGGTTTTTTCGACCATGGGCTGTGATACCACTTGTTAAAGTGCGCGACAGATCCAGCCCAACTCGCTATACCCACGAACCGGTGCCTCCTTAGGCCCATATCCACCAGAGCCCACAACATACTAAGGCCTTGGGCATAAGTCAACCCAAAAGACTAGTCTGATAGGCCCTCATCTTATATGTTCTGCTCCCCCACCATCAATTTCCGATATTGGACTAAACCAAATAGACTCTTACTAGGTGCCATTTTTCTTACATTTCTTATACAAGAATTTGTTTGGTTGCCTACACCTCCTTCATCCTGTCTAGGTGGATCCGTATTCTGATAAAGAAGTTTGTTTGGTTGCCTACTGAGTGGGATGCAAACTGCATGAGTGGATGCAAAAATACGCCCTCATCCTGGCTCGGTGGATACGCTCAAAAATGAGCTTCACTTGCCATCCTGGCTGTGTGGATGCAATGCATCTTTGCTAGTCCTCATGTTATCCTCAGACAAAGAGTCCATGTATCCACTCATACAGATGACCACACATCTTCACATGGGATTACTCCATCCACCTATACAACCAACTAAACAGTATTTTTTTCATACCAATGCATCAACTTAGCCTGCATCCACTCATGCACGATATACGACATAGGGTTATGAAAACAACCAAATACACCCTATTTCCAAAAAAAAGGTGTTTGATGAGGTTGCATCGTATATCCTAGCTGAATGGATGCAAGGTTAGTGGAACCATATTTCAGAAAAAGAAGGTGTTTCAATGGGGTTTCATGTCACTGTTTCCAAGATAGACTCTCATGTGTTGGAAACAATGTAGACAAGTTTCGTCCCCATGAAACTCATTTCATCAAACTTTTATCATATCTCTCTTCATTAATATTATGCCACATCAGCTTATTTAATGTCCATGAAACTCTCATGAAATCTTCATTGAAACTGGCGTAAAAGAGTACATTTAATGCATGTAGTTTTTTGTTTTATGCCTGACTAGATCTTTGGCAAAGCATTATAGGCTTGTCTAGGACCACTCCACTCAAGGTTTTCTTCTTTGCTCCAAAAATTTGATTGGAGAAACTGACAGACCCACCAGAAATGGACATTTTTTTTCTGTTCCACCAAAATGAGCTACTCCGTAAGAAACTTTCTGCTCCATGGAGTTGGCTGCTCCAAAAAATGGTGAAAGTTATGGTGCATACTTGGGGATTGCTCCACTAAAAATCCGCGCGCGATACGTTAGAGATTGAAACTGGAGGAGTTGGATCCAAACTAACCTTGTATTATTGTTGAGATCAACAGTTCAACACATGCGCTTCTCGATCTGGTTCTTGAACAAGTTAGGTCTTTATTTTAGACTGCCTCTTTGATCTTAATAAATTTCTAAATCCTCTAGAAATATAATATTACACTTGTCGAATCAACACCAGTTTTCCATGTCCACGCTGAATTCGTAGTTAATTGGCATTATGTACGGAAGCACATACGTACTCAAGTGATGGATCGATCGACGGGCGCGTGAATTCCACACCACACCAGCTCATGGATCGATCTGCCCGGCATGGGCGCGCGCACCGCACAAGCACCAGCCTGCCGCGCTAGCTCGAGATCTCCGGGCGGCGAGCAAAGGAGGTGTCGTCGTCGTTCTTTTGGCCGTCTTTTGACCGGTCCGTTGGGGCGCGTCGTGGTGGCCGATCGATCGGTCATCGGTGGAGATGCCCTAGCTAGATCTTGGGCGCGTCGTGGTACCCAGTTGCGCTATTTTTAATCCGCGTGACAACTTTATTATTAGCTTTAAAGAAAGCTAGCTTAGCGATCCGGCGCTCTAGGTAAGCAAAGCAAGCAAGGTATAGTAGCCCCAGCACCAGCAGGCTCAACGCCAATTGTTTAGTCGGCGTCGCTAATTGTGCGCATCATGGTCCCTAATCCCGACAAGCACGTCGCCTTTTCGCCAATGGCGTGAGGATAAGCCCGAGAGCGAGGGCTACTAATGGCGTGATTAAACCTAGCTAAATCCCTCGTCGAGTCCGCGACTGCTGAGACCAAAGCATGGCAGCTGGTTGTATGCGTGCGCAGGAGCGAGCGAGGAAGAAGACAGACGCCGCCACTGACACTGCCGCCATCCCCACCAGGAGGCGAGAGGCCAGTTTGGTAAAGCTAGCTCATGTCGAGGACGACGGAGGCGAGCGTGTTCATATGGAATTATCGATGCATGCAATAAATCTTCAGCAACAGCAGGGTTAAATTCTGCTGATTCACACATCAATCAAGCGCAGGTCATATAATTTGGTTTCGTGCCACTAGTAGTCTGTGTGTATTGGTTGGCATGTCGCTGTTTTCCGGCCACACACAAGCTGAAAGCAACAACCGGGAAAGTCCAACCTCCGGGATGGCTGGTAGCCCTTGCCCATGGTCGTTCCTGATTTCGGATATGTCACCGAGAAATGCTGTCGGCTAGACAGCTTCATCCCTAGGCGGCTTGCTGGTGTAATTTCTTCTCCCTTTTCTTTTAAGGAGTACTACATCAGCTTGGATCGGAGACACAGCACCCACACCACACGCAAAGCTCACACACATCCATGTGTTGTCCACCTAGGACACCTAACTTTTTGCTAACTCATATGAATTTTTTTAAAAGAAAAAGATAAAAAAATGGAGTAATTAACCATACATGCTAGTATAGAAAAAAAACATGTGAACATAAACACATGAATCATAGAAAGTATGTGAGCTTAGCTTTTCGTGAAGAGTTACCATATATCATTCTTTCTTTTTTACCGAATATAATGTTCTATAAGCTAGTTGTTTTAACACTGTTGAAGCTGCCCTTATGCAAAAAAAAATTGAGAAAATAATTGCTCGTGTAGTGTGTATAAGTATCATACTGTAAATGCCAAAATTAGTAATATCTAGAGAGCGCGAAGAATGCATCACGAACAATGCACGCTTGTATATATTGATATAGATTATTTTTCTTAAACATATGTATGTGTACTCTTGGCTATGTTGAGCTCTATATGTGGCTTATTAGCTGAAACAACATTGTTGTGTGTGATAGACAAAAAAACAAATGTATTCTACTCCCCCGTTTAAAATTAGTGGTCGTTTTCGCTTTTCTGGCTATATTTTTTTACTACTATATGTATGTATCTAAAAATATCGCATATCTAGGTATATAATTGAAATAAATTTATATACCTACAAAAGCTAAAACGACCTATAATTTTGGGCGGGGAGACTATTATGTGCAGGTTCTATCCAAACCACACACTAGACAAAATTTTAGTTACCGGTGTAGAAATATAGGAGGAGAATTAAGACCATGTGTGTGGAATGTATTGTGCTTTGGAAGCCGATCACCACAATATAGGTCTTTGTTAATCATCGTTGGATATACTTGTGTTTTGGCAACTGGTTATGCTAAAGGCGGGCATTCTTTTTTAAGGTCTTTTTGTTGAGAACAATTAAATTTGACCGAACCTTCCCCGCCATCTGTTGCACCTATGGTAATAAGTATCAGCCATATGCATTCTTGGATGTAGAGGATGGGGATATGTTTAATTCCATCTTCTAAAATATGTTGTCTCTGCCTTCTTAATAATATATATGAGATGTACGTCCTTTCCTACTGATATATACTCTATTTGTAGATGCCCAAAGGATTGGAAGATTCTGTTGTTCAATCCTCAATGATGAGGATACTACTACATACTTAATATAGTGTCACCAAGAAAGTAATAAGTTAATTAAAGGAATAGAAAATTCTACACTAACTCTCATGTTGGTACTAAAAGTAGCTTCTAATTCTAGTTTATCTCCCTTTGCCGGTTCTTTCTACTGGCTTTAGTTGCTGTTACACGTAACTAGTGCAAACAATTCGGCCACATGACCTAACATATAGTTTATGTTCATTAATTCCTTGAATTAGCAGCTAGCACCATGTGTTGATGTTTATAAAAACACCGCAAAATCTAACTCCAATTCAAGTCAAATACTAGATTATTGCCACAAAAGTTCATATAACCACGGATAACATTAGATATGAGAAGGGGTTACCCGTCAAGCAAACTGCATAGAGTTACAGCCTTATGTTTCCTTTTTAATTATATATATTATGTGTCGCTGGAGATACTATCTAATGAGTACACGAGCACCTTGTTTAATTTATGTATACTATGTGTGCACAGAAGTCTAGACAAATCAACTATATTATCTGACTAGGAAGGAAACATATGGAAAGTTGGTTATCGTTAGACGCTTTTGTACTAGGCAGTACATTATATTAAATGGTGAACAGCAAAACATCATTTTGTAGGTTACTAGTACTTAAAAAATGTGGTAAGTACTACTTGATTACAGCCCAACAACATCAACATCATTTGTTGTGTCAATCTTTATTTTGTGGTCAATGTGCAAGCCACTTTTTTATCACCTACCCCACTGTGTATAATGTACATATGACGGTAAAAGTGCAACTTGCATAAAAGTTCATACATATGAACTCAACAATATGTAAAAGTGGCCAAGAGTTTCCTGTAAAAGTAGTACAAAGTCAGATTATATGGTATAATAGTCAAAAGAAGCCAGTATACACTTCACTAGTAATATATATGCATGTGAACCGGCCAGCAAATATATGATAATAATAGTTAAGTGAAGTACTTAAAAAGACTTATTATAATTTGTTTTTGTTTCAATGAATCTTTTAGACTTCCAGAATCACTAATATTTACTCATTGAATCTTTTTATGATATTTTTTTATCAAACATACATAAACATCACTGATTTCTAATAATTAAGCCTTTTATGTACTAAGGATTAATGTATATAATATGTGAATCATTGTTTGAGTACAACTAGCTAGTGTACAACTCACGATCCAACAAGTAAATCCACCTAGATGAAAACCTCATAAATGTAAGAACGGTTTAGATTTACCTTTGTATTTATTTGTGAGTTGTATAAGAAATGATTATATATATGCGAAGCATTTGCGCCATGTAACGCAGTGACCATGGATGTCCATTAATTTGAGACTTACACGAGATTCTAATTAAATGATAAGTAAATTGGAATGGACGTACTGTAGTTGTTCAATATCGATGAAGGCGACAAAACATGCCCCTAATCAGCATGCGCAATAAGCATCACAAAGTGATGACTGACGACGCCAAATGAGAGGAAAATGAGAGCTCGCGCACATGTACGCACAACAGATCGTTTATAGTTTATTAGGCATTTGGGACAACCGAAATTAAAGACGAGGGAAAGATTCTGCATAGACTTTGTTTGCCCGGAGGCGCATCATCTAATCATGTCGCCATTTGAAGCTAGCTAGCTTCTCTCCCTCCTCCCCCACACCCACTATTATCAAAAGCCAATGAGCGATTAGCTCGCGATTATTTTAGGGTTTAACGGCATCTTTGCCAGGGTGGATGGAACCTTTAGCTAAATTAATGGCCACTAAAGATAAGCACTACACCTATTATTAAGACCTGTATACGCATAGTAGCGATGGACGACCTATGATAAAGTGACAACATTGGACATGAAATGAGGCGCGAACGGGAGGATGGAAGCTTAGTGCGATTAAGGGTGTTGACCTGAAGGAAATGCGTGTGTATTTTTTACATGTAGGTTGAGAGAAAATACTAACCGACCAGGAGTTGATTGTGTGTACACACACACCCTTTGTGATTGATAATGATTGATTTGTCACCCCTCTCAACTCCATAATTTAGTTATTTAAATAAATTACTAATATGTCATGTCAAATCTAGCTATATGTATTCGCCCCAGTCATCTCCAGCTAGATATCCGATCCCTCTCCACACATGACATAGTTTAGATATACTAGCTAGATTTGGACCAAAATGTTTTTTTTTCCTCGATCGGACCCAACGGCCCGTTTTTCTTTGGACCAAAATGTTATCTTTGTGTTGTTTATTTACCTACGGCCGGGAAAGTGGTGTGTGTGGCTTAGCTTTCGGATGTGTGTAGATGATGGATCGATGCTTGATTCTGCAAACAGAATATGTGACCAATGCAAATAGTTAAGTGGTACTATATGCTCTCTGCATCCCTAATTTCTAATAATACTACTACATGGTTAATTAATTTCTACTGATCAGGTCACTTTCATGTTCAATCCCTGTTCCAAGTACAATTATTAGATTATTACTCCAACGCAGAGCTTAGTTTATAACTTGATGAACCATAAACACGCAACGCAATTACAAATTACTACTGGAGTACTAGTACTACCGACGTGACTCTTGGCATACAGCTCGATCTATACCTCTGCCGGATCCGAATCCGATAACGTACGTTCGTGCTTTCGGTTGGTCCTTATATGAAGTAGCTACCACCGGTCGTCGGGACCTGGCGGCCATTGCCTGTGCGTGTGATGAACCGGCTGGGCTGGCCGTCCTGCCGGCAGCCAGCTACAAGCAAGCTGCAAGCAGTGGAGTGATGAGCCACAGATGGATCGTCCTCCACCATGAACGCACGTGATGGCATGGCGTTTGTGCATGCGGTCATGTGCGCGCGCGCGTCCCATCTCCGGACCACCACCTCCCTGCTAATAGCTCCGCGCATCCGCGGCTGCCGGCCGGCAGCCCGGCCGGGCGCGGCTCTCTCGAGATATTCGAGCGCCCCTAGCTACGACCTAAACGCGCGCGCGCAGGGCCACCACAGACGCACGCATGCGCCTGGAGTGTCCACGCAGCATCATGGAGATCGAGAGGCGGAGTGAGAGGGGGCCACCGCGAGCCGGGCCGGGCGCTGCCCGTCGCACGTTGCGCCGTGCAGCCGGCGCGACCGCCGAGGCGGGCGCATGTGCGTGCATGCTGCTGCGTCGTTCCACAACCCCCCACGCCTCGCCATGTTCCGCGCACTGCATTGGCCCTTGCATTAGCGGTAAATACAAACCACAACGGTTGTGCGTCCACCCCTTATCTCCCAGCGTCCATTTTACTTCAAGATTCGTGCGTCAATGCTTTTTTTGGTAAAAAAAATCTATGCGCCAGTGCCTTTTTATGGTATGTAAGAGTGGGTTGGCTCACATAAATCTCGAAGCAAAGTGGTGGGCGCACACCTGGTTGTGGAAATTGCAAGTTGATTGCATTAGCCATCGACGCAGCGGTGGAGGACGACGAGCGGCTGCCGTGCGCGCTCGTTAAAACTGCCTCAGCACAGCACAGCCCAGTGAAATGATGGTTGGCGCGTTAAAAAGCTGCCTCTCTCCTCCATTCCTTTGGACCAGAGAGCGCAACATGTGGGTTGTGGAGTCCTCACAAGTCTGGTCCAGTTGTGCTAGAATTATCTAATCTGGCCGTAGTAAGCCCAGTTCCAATCCAGACCAGTTATTAAGTTATTGGGCTTCTATATTATGGGCTTCTACCTCTAAAAAAACATATTATGGGCTTCATGTCATTCGATAGATTACCTCTGTTCTTTTTTTTTATCGGAGATTACCTCTGTTCCAACTTCTAAACTAAGGCAGCCTGGACCCTTCTTGATTTTTCTGTCTTTTACCGTATTTATTTAGTACTATATGTCTATATATAAGTATAAGAACTGGGATACCGGTCGGTTTATGGCACCTTGGCCGGCTGGCGGCGGATACTTCGGGATGTTCGTGCCGTACATGCCCAACAAATTGGATGTGTCTGCTACCTGTGGATTCTCAATCTCATCGAACGTCTGCTTATTTATGACGTGCATGATGACATTTGCGCCTTGTTTAGATGTACCCTAAAAGTTAGAATTTTTTTACTCTCTCCATCACATCAATTTTTAGCCGCTTGCATGGAGTATTAAATGTAGGTAAAAAAATAACTAATTACACAGTTTAGTTGGAAATCACGAGATGAATCTTTTGAGCCTAGTTGATCCACGATTAGACAATATTTGCCAAATAAGACGAAAATGATACTATTCATCAGGTTGAAAAAATTTGCAAAGTGAACGAGGCCTTGGTTTTGTGTTACCACATACTCCCTCCATGTTGGTAAAAGAAGTCGTTTTGGATAAGGTTTGAGTCAAACATTGGGAATATAAATCATGAATAACTTTTAAGTTATTGAGTTTGGAAATGTGAAAATAATATGAATAGATTTGTCTTGAAATATACTTTCATAAAAGTATACATATATCACGTTTGAATAAATATTTTTATAGAAAAATGAAGTCAAAGTTACGCTTTGGAGACCGTGTCGTTGTCTAAAACGACTTCTTTTATCAACCTGGAGGGAGTACAGTACTGTCGGTGAGATTACCTAAGTTCAACTCTGGCATATGCCTGGGGACTTGGTGCAATGAAAACCCGGAGAAGATGCCCGCCTTAGGCCGTGTTTAGTTGCCCGAATAGGGGCATCCTGAATTCCCCCGAATCACTGTGGCAATTTTGTTTTTATTTGGTAATAATTGTCCAAATATTGATTAATTAGGCTTAAAATATTCGTCTCGCAAAGTACAACAAAACTGTACAATTAGTTTTTGATTTCATCTACATTTAGTACTCCATATATGTACCGGCATTTTGATGTGATGGGAAATCTTCTTTTTGCATAGTAGAATTTGGGGGTGAATTTGAGAAACTAAACAAGGCCTTATATATAGTTCTTTTGGCTAAACAGTGACAAATTTTGCCCTAGCTTTAATTCCACCTAACATGCAGAAAACGGGCAAAAATTATTATTATTAGTTACTTTTAATAACTGACATGGATAGTTCTTCAAAATGCTTAATATCCAACCTCAAAAGCAAAAATAGAGTAGCTCTTTCTGGAATAGAATTCCATTGTTAACCAATGGACGCAGCTGAATAGCTGACCACCAGGTTTTGCACAGCACACCAATAGGCACGCCACTAATAATGTTTCTACTTGACTCTGTCCACTACTAGCTGTTTGTGTGATTAGTGTATCTGTATCCTTTCTTATAAATATCTCCGAAACTGTCTTTTTCCCTCGGATCAAGTGTTGCTAACCTAACTACTGACGCATTACATACATCATGCAGCATGTATCAATGTCAAAATAATGTCAGTTGATACATACTCCTATAGTAATAAAAAAAAACGCTCGTTTTCTGCTAAAAAAAATTGGGATCTAAAGCGGCATAGTTTCGCAGCATATGCCGGCCCCCAAAATACAAATAAGACTTTACAGCTACAGACGAGGACGACAAGAAGGCACTAACTGTTGGACTCTCTGTCTCTCTCTTCCCTCGACAGAGATATTTTGACCTCATCGACAACGTAACCTTGGTTAACTAGGACGACGACGCACCTGCATACCGTACGTATGTATATTAGATGCACATGTATTTATATATGCTATATATATGTACTATATGTTATCTCTGTTCCAGGACATGGAAACAGACCTGTAAAGTTGAATGCAACTCCGATGGAACAAGCTGAAACATATGCATTCTAGAAGCTATTATGTCTGAGGGAGTTCTTGCGAGGACATGATGCAGGCGAAGTAACCAAAGATCTATCAACAATATAGCTGTACAGGACACTATGTACAGCTTGCTGGATAAATTATTTTAAGAACAGACACGGTTCTGCCTGTGATTGTTATGTTAGTTTGTCTACTCAGGAAAGATTCACTCGGCTTGTCTGAAACTTTCAGTCCAATGGCAGCTCAAAAAAGTCCTAGTTTAAGTGTACTATCAGACTGGTAATTTAGTACTAACTTGTTTTGGATCTTTTTCTTGCAAGTACATGTTTGCAGGACAGGAGGTCATCGTTGTCTTCGTCACTATAGTACTATTGTATAAGTGTTCCTTTCTACTTATCTGCAAATTAATACTGATATTCTGAAGCTGCTTCCCTGGTTCTGAATGTAGGCAGCATTATGCCGGACTACCGGATGCTCTGGTATCAGCTGTTTATTCCTATGCATTTTACCTTCCCGGTTACATGCATTCATCTACCACAGAGAAATCTTTTCTCTTTTTTTTTTTACTTTGTATGGGGAAAACAAATAAATTAAAATAGACAGTCCGACAGCAAACGTGAGTCCCTGAACATAATCCAAAGATGCTATTCAGAAGAAAGAGCATGACTCAAGGAACTAGATTAAGAAAAGGAACATATCAATTCCTTTTAAGACTGTTAGTGAATGTTAACCTGAAGTTTTAAAGGTGTTACATTTTAAACGAGCTAGGTGTGATTTAGTATTATAACAAAAGCTAGCCTTTGCAGAGGATGTATACTTCTTAGTTCTCACCCTTGTAGACTTGTAGTTATTGCAGAAATTCTTGTCTCTATTGATTAGCCATACGGAATAGTAACAAAAACATAGGGCACCATGCAAGAACAAAGTGCTGCTAATACTATTACTGGTGACTCCAGAACAGACTGAAATGTCGTACTTCATTTTCACCGACATTCTAGACCTCATTGATCCCAACACAGATGCAAAAAGCGCACTGCAAGCCAAACCGAAGAAGGCAGTGCACCACAGCTGTGGCTGGAGCTCCTACCCTAGCTATTCCAGCTTCCCAACGGCTGTGCCCCCAGAATCCACAGGTGATACAACCCATGGCAGTTGTGCACAGCCTTCTGCGTGTCTCACCTATGCAGACAGGAACAAAAGCACATAACACGGTGACACAACCAAAGCTCTCCTCCTCTGTCTTTTGCTCACTGTGCTAGCATAAATACCCGGCAACGAAACCGCCCGCATGTCTCGTCGCCGTGTGAACTGAAAGCACGAGAGCTAGCTCCATCAATGGCGCCTACCAGCAGCACAGAGCATGCACACGTAAAGCACATCACGCTGCACCAGTTCCTGAAGCAGCAGCAGCTGCTGCAGAACCGGCTGAAGCCCGCCGTGATGTGGGGCTGGCCATCGACGGCGGCAGCTGTCGGCCGCCACGTGCCCGAGGACGTCGCGGACGACGATGACGCCCTCGGCGGGGCGTGGCCGCCGCGCTCGTACACCTGCGCGTTCTGCCGCCGTGAGTTCAAGTCCGCGCAGGCACTGGGCGGGCACATGAACGTGCACCGCCGGGACCGCGCCAGGATGCGCGGCGGCCACCATGGCGGCAGCGCCGCGGCGCAGCTGCAGCTCGGAGGCGCCGCGATGTTGCCGGTCGGCACAGACGAGACGCCCCACGCCGCCACGGCCGCGGCGAAGTACGCGGTGCTGTACCCGATACTGAACTCCAATGCCGCTGGCGCGGTCCTCATTCCCAGCGGCGACGTGCTGCTCTCCGGGCCGGTGGCGCTGGCGCCCGCGCACGAACGGTGCCACGTGAGCGACGATGACGAGGAGGAGGAGGAAGACAAGGACGTCGACCTGGAGCTGCGCCTCTGGTGGCCGTGATCGAAACATCATGGGGAGCTGATTTTTTTTGGTTGTCTTCGTGATGATGTGTGATTTTTTTTTGCTGTCTCTTTCATAATTATTTCTCATCGAATAATTAATGGCATGGGTTTTGCGAGTTGCCATTGATTGGAAAGGAATGCCCGGCGTTTTAGCACAGGGTGTAAGAGAAGGACAAACAGGCCTCCGAATGGCGGAGACAAGAGGAAAGAGAGGCTGGCAGTCTTCAAATTTTCCCACATAAAAAGGCCCTGGTTGCCTCGATTTAATCAGATACTATATTTATTTATACAACAACAGGCTGGTGTGGTTGCATAGATTTACAACAGTTTTGAGGCCGGCTGCCAACTATGAAGTCTAGAAGCCCAGCGCACCTTGAATTGTTTAACATTCATGTAACTTACAAACGGTATTTATATGTAATTTCAATTTCACTTCGTGGTGTCATGGCGGCACACCCTTCGTGACTCAAGTAACCTCCTATTTTGTCTTAAGTTTTCAGAAACCTCGATGGTAGCTGGATATTTCATTTCATGAAAAAACTAACAAGTCAGTTTCGATACGTATGATGAATTGATGATGTAAACGAAACTGTTATTTGATGCCCAGTAGAGCTAACAAGAACAATTTGACAATTTTTCAGTAGGAGTTTCAGTAGTATTCTCTAATCTCTAGCACCCTCCTGACTCTGCACCCACAATCTCATTTCGGGCCAAATAGGGCACCACACAAGACACAACACGAAGCTGCAAGGCGATAGACATCCGGAACCACGAAGCGTCTAGCGTCAGCAAACAAATAGAAAGTACATTGACTGCATCAAGCTAATCAATACAAGTCCTTTGATTCCTCTGCTTATTACAGAACTACTACTTCAACACGACGGCTAAAAATTTTAAAGAAATCGCACTAGTAGAAAAAGATACTAGTTGCTAATGCGATTCGTTTCCTTGCTACAGTTGGTTAAACATACCATCCAGCTTCATCTCTCCAGTTTGCATGCAGACTTTTTTCCCTGGATTTAAGTAAAAAAAAAGTCCATGCCTTATCTTAACACTTCTTGGTCTGAAAATCGGCAAATTTTGAAAATTCTAACGGTGCATTCTGTCTCACCTCATGAACCTGCAACACTATTGCTGCACTTTCTTTTCCTGAATGATGATCATGTAGCACTTTCACCTTGCACAAAACCATGTTCGTTCAAATCTTCCACCACATGCTCATTATCGCTCAATGAGGAAATCCCAATCTGCAAGTTCATTTGAATGAGTATCCAATTAGTTGACATCAAAAGTTTTAAAAGATACATGCATCCCTTTAAATCGATTTGATTTCTAACAGAATCCCACATGAAAATATTTACAGCAGAACTGCAGAATTTACTGAGCAGCTGTTTTTTAATCAAATGAGCAACTTGTAAATTAGTGTGTAGAGTTGAGACTTGCGAGCAAAAATCATAACTCAAATACTATGTGTTCAGGGAGTTGAATTACATAAATAGAAGTTCAGATAATAGAAAACTGAAAAGGTACAAATTCTTAGGATGGTTCTACTTCTGTTTTGTCTTTCAGAGCCTCATTTTCCCCATTGCCAGTGACACGTTTCAACCGCGTGGCAGCTTTGTCAATCGCCAAGTTCAGTTGGCTTATCTTGTCGCCCAGAGTTTGACGAGTTTTCTGGATGCACTCAGCATATTAGCTATCAAACTTATCTGTCAAACAAAAAAAAGTAAGTATATTTGGGTCCATACCTCTAAACCTTCATCATAATATTGACCCTGCCGTCTTGGCACCCTCTGGAGGCCAGTTTCATCAGATTCGCTATCTTGTCCATTTTCATCCAACAAAGAATCCAATGTTCTGCTGATCTGCTCAAGTATGTTGAGCAGTTAGCAACCACTTTTCAAATTAGTAGTTATATGACAAGAAAATCTGGAAAAAATAGCATCTAGAGCAAGATTAGTGTAGAACAACACAGATATTTCTTTCGTCAGTTATCAACTATTAGTAAGTAGCTCATATGCACAATATTTTAGTTAGAAATCTGCCATGGCGAATTAGAAGCATATATTTGAGTTTGTCTAGAGATCAGAAATTGAGAAACTTTCTTCCTGCCTTCAGGAAGACATTGCATTATAGGTTTCTGTTGGCTACTTTGAGCATTGCTAAGCAAATATGGTGATTCTACAGGCATCTTTTACAGGGATTTTCTGTACATGCACCAGTGAAAAATACTTGAAGATTGGGTAATACCTGAGGAGCAAAGACATATCCAAGTGTTCCAAAGATTGCTCCCCCTATAAGAAACCCAGCCAAAAATCCTCCCCCACCTTTAGAATCTTCACTGTATAACAGGATAGTTCCACAAATAGTATAAGCATGAAGCTGAAAATGTATTGCACGCTATATGTGGATTTGGATGGACCTGATCTAAAGACAAAGTGAAAAGGAGGGAAAAGGTCATACAGGAAGATGCTTTCAATACTTCTGCCAAAATGTTATAAGTAATTAATCAGACCTAGTTGAAAGTGAATGTTGAACCAATTCAAGATGTTCTAATGTTATACCAGGATCCAAGCTAGCTATATTCAAGATTGCTTACATTTTAGCCTGACATGAACTGTTCAATTAGAATGAAACTTCAATTGCTAGTTGGCGTTCAATTGAAATGTGACTAGAGTAAAAATTGAGCATTGATAGTCACACTTGAAATCAGCTCACATGTAGTTTCAGCTTAAAAGACAACTGAACTGGGCACTGTGCACTCTTGCCAGATCAAATAATGTTCGATTGTTGTGCGAGTAGATGGAAATGAACACTTAAAGCCATCAATTCTAAAAAGACCACACTTAATTCCAGCTAAAAAAAAGATAACTGGATTGGGAACTCTTGTGCATCACTCTGTAACACTGTAACACAAAGTGTTGTATCTAAAGACGGAAATTAAGGGTAACTCTGTCGCCTCTGTGCCTATGCCTACATTCTGTCTACAAGCATATATGAAGAGAAAAATGCCATGGATTAAAAACACAACCTCTGTGCTCTGCAGATGGTTAACTTTCTACAATAATTTGTACTCTCAGAACTTGAAGGAACTGCAAGATGTAAACGATTTCTGTTTGACTTTAGCTTGTTGTTCCTGCAGACGAATGTATTTGTATGCACCGTACCTTGGACAAAACACAACAAAAGGAATGAAAAGTTAAAGACAATAAGAGCATGCAACAAATGCACCACGGATTCAATACAACTCACAAACCAATATCTAGCAACAAGCTCCACCTTGTCGCTAAGCAAACAAACACAACATCTTGAATTATTTCGTTCAGAATGGGTCAAATTATCACTTCATATTACTTACACTGGTAGTTTTCTGGAAAGTTCCCCAAAAACAAATAGCGATTCGCTAACCTTCTATATATAACATATTTTGGCACTTTAGGGCCTGTTTGGATACACATGGCTAGTAAATACTAGTTGGGGCTAAAAATTAGCTCAAATTAGGTTGGCTAACAACTAGTTAAATACTTGACTAAAAAAATAGTCCACTTATTAGCCCTCCTATTTGGATACACTAGAGCTAATTTTGGCTAACTTTTAGCTAGCTAGCAATTAGCCTTGTATCCAAACAGGCCCGAGGAGCACACGCTTCAATCAATTGCACTTAATTTCTTAACAGACCACGAAAAAAAAAATCCCCCCACCCCTTTCCCTCCCTGACTCCCTCCCCCCTTCACAATACTTTTTCGATGTGCATCTGTTCCTCACCAGTGAGGACTGCCGATAAAATACAACACAGAACTAGCAAGATAGCTACTTGAACCACTAGATCCTTAGCAGAGAGCGATTTAGTGATTCCTTGACTGTGGGCAGTGGAGATGACCAAATATGCCTCCACGCGTATGCAATCTGAGCAAGATATGAGCTGCTGAGACTGGGGGCACTCACCAGAGACAGAAAGGGCGGCGGAGGGAGCGGCCATGGCTGCCGTTGGGTTCGGCGAAAGGGAAGCTGAAGCTTTGCCGAGGGAGACGATGAAATCGGCAGCCTATCCTGCTGCGGTGCTGCCCGCCGGCTTCTAGCTGCGTACGCCGTACGTGGCCGCCTCCTTCAGTCCTTTCGTCAGGGCCCAAAAGGCCTCTCCGTTACTTCTCCGCGCCATGGAAACGGTTGTTGGGCTGGGTCTGTGAAGTTGGTTGCTCTAATTTAGGCCTGGTAAGGTGTTTGCTTACTCGTTGCTCAAAAAAAATAAAAGATGTTTGCTTACTCATTAGGCCACTCGTCCCTTGCTCTGTTTTAGATTTGTTCGGTGTTAGTTTGGGCACATTTAAGTAAATTGCAACAATATTTCTAACATTAAACAAATGTACTATAAAAATATATTCAATGATGAAATTAATGGAACTGTTTTGATATTGTAAATGTTATTACTTTTTTATAGACTTAGTCAAATTCGAAGAACTTAACTTAGGATAAAACCAAAACCCTTTATATTTCGAAATTGAGGGAGTGCAAGTTTGTAATAAACACGTTAAGAACATCGGAATCAGATGGAGAACTTGAAGATGGGGAATATTTATCCTTTGAGTGTCATTTATGTCCATTTTCTGTGGCAAGCAAGTAGTTTACATCTGTTCCACAGTTGGTCTAAAATGGGAGGCAACAAACATAATTACCTATATTGGATGGTGATGCTTCTCTTTGTTGGGCAATTTGACCACAAGGAACAAAATCGTTTTTGACAATGGTCACCTAAAAAAATTTAGGAGGATAACTAGCTTCGGCTCTGAGCTCAATTACATCGCTCGAATGATTGCAAAGATCAGATTTGTGAGGCGTGCAAATTACTTGAAATAAAGAGAAGCATTTGTGAGGCGTGCAAATTACTTGAAATAATCAAAGAAAATCACTTTTAGCCATGCCACTTGGCCGATGACGCCGAGCTGGCAGTGACGTGGCAACCACCTTGGCGCCGTCGTCATTGGCGCCAAGCCTGGCGCCATAGATCTTGGCGTCTAGCTGTTACCATATATATCTTGGAGTTTGAAATGAATAAGTAAAATTGTTCCGAGGTACATAACACAACTTTAGTGCAGTCCAAATGGTTATGCTTCTTAGCTAAAAGGCCTTGGTTCAAACCCCAGCACTGCATTATTTTTTGTTACATTTTTAATAAGCACTAGAAAAAATAATCTAAACTAGGATGCAATCGAAACAACAGTACAATTGATACTACGCTGAACTTGTAAAAAAAAGGCAGTGCACAGTTGCAGTGTAATGGGAGGAAAAAAAGATTAACTACTGATAAAAAAATCTATGCCATTTATCGATGTCATAGCATAATTTGCGAAATAAATTTTCTTGTTCTATTTCTTAGAAAAATATAGCAAAAAAAAGCTGCAGGTGCGCACCCCCTAACCAGCTAGACCGCAATGGTGTTTCTGCATCTTTCTGAACGACCTTACTTATTCTATTGCTTCTTAAAAATATAGCAAAAAAATATGCCGCAATGGGGTTCAAACCCAGGCGCCTGAGCTAAGAAGTAGGGCGTCCTAACCAGCTGGACTACTTAGAAGTTGTGTCTTATGTCTGGAAACAATTGTACTTGTTTTATTTCAAATATCAAGGTATACATGGTAACAGCTTGACGTCAAGATCTATGGCGTCAAGCTTGGCGCTCGCCAATAACGACGGCGCCAAGGTGGCTACCACGTCACCGCCAGCTCGGTGTCGTCGACCAAGTGGCATGAGAGTTTGGCGCCATCGCTAACAGCATCAAGATGTGTTACCTTAGCATCAGCGTGGATGACGCTAAGTCCTACGTCTATTTTCTAAAAGGAAAAAGTCTACTTAACTTTCTGAACTATCAGCTACTGTCTAACATACACCCCCAACTATAAAACCGTCTGTTTTACACCCTGAACTTTTCAAAACCGTTCAAATTACACCCCGGAGCGGTTTTGGATGGTTGTTTGCTACAGTAACCATTGTTTTTGCTATAGTAACGACGGTTTTGACTTTTTCTTTTTCTATTTATTTTCGCTGAATCTTTGAAAAATCATAGTAAATCACAGAAAAATCATAAAATAAAAAATCTAATTTTGTTGGACTCCACATGAGTAAATCTACACAATGAACATATAATATAGTATGCTTTAGTACAAATTTTTTCTGTAGCTTTAAATTAGTTAGAAAATCAAATTTTGTCTGTAATTAATTGGAATAATTCATAGCTACAGCTTCTATGGTCCAATTGTAGTGAAATTTTTATGATGAGGTTATTATTATATGCTTGAACTATAATAAAAATTTCATACTCATTGGATCATATATAACTTGGTTATAGATTTATTTAGGTTTATGTTTAGGTTTATTTAGTTATAAATTTTATACAATTTTTTCTGTAGCTTTAAATTAGTTAGAAAATCAAATTTTATCTGTAATTAAAAAATTGATACTAAAGCATACTCTATTATATGTTCATTGTGTAGATTTACTCATGTGAAGTCCAACAAAATTAGATTTTCTATTTTATGATTTTTCTGTAATTTACTATGATTTTTCAAAGATTCAGCGAAAATAAATAGGAAAAGCCAAAACCGTTGTTACTGTAGCAAAACTATGGTTACTGTAGCAAAACCGCCGTCCAAAACCGCTCCAGGGTGTAATTTGAATGGTTTTGAAAAGTTCAGAGTGTAAAACAGACGGTTTTATAGCTGGGAGTATAGATTAGACACTAGCTGATAGTTTACGGGGCTAAGTAGACTTTTTCTTTTTTCTGAAATCTTTCCATTAGGAACGTTTTTAAAATAATCTTTCGTAAAAAGGACTAAAAAAACAAAGAAGACGGGGCCAAGCGTTGTAGGACCTGCCTTCCTCGTGCCAGTAGTACTAGTACCCTTTACACTGTCGGAACTAGGGATAAAAACGGTACGGATATTTTCTGACCGTATTTGAGACCGAATTCGTTTAGAGGGGTTTTAATCCGTCCGTATCCGAGTCCGGATATTTAATATCCGATACCGTATTCGTATCCGAATATTTAAATCACATATTTATGATGTCGATATCCAATCGTATCCTATCCGGTATTTTTGATACTATCCGTATTCGAATCCGAATCCGGACATAAATATGAAAACAAATACGATATTAATGATATTCGTCCGTATCCGATCCGTTTTCATCCCTAACCGGAACGTACGTGCGCCCCAGGGCACCGGCCGGGCCATACGCACACTGGTGGCAGCTCGGGTGAGGTGGGGACCGGGCGCGAGCCGCGAGCGGTGCCGGTGCGCCGTGCATGGCACACGAGCGGCTGAGCGAGCACACAGTAGGGTGTAGGGACTAGGGAGGGAGCCCTACGGCTGCCTCTGCAACTGCAAGCGTCTCCATCGACCGACGGCCGGCGCGTACGGCACCGCGCCTGCTCTGCTCCGGTGTCCGGGCTGCCACGCCCACGCCATCGGGGCGCCCCTTCCCATGCTCGGCGGCCCGGCCCGGCCGGCGGGCGCGCCGCGCAGCGCAGGGCCGCGCGGTGTCGCGACGCGCGCCGCACCTGCGCGCATTATTAGCGGTGCACGGCCGGGCCATCAGCTTGCTGCGGGTGCGTACGTGCGTGGCAGCTCAGCCACTTGGAGAGAATCTCCAACGTACGTCCTGCGCCTGCTGCCTGGTCGCCGGGCGGCCGGCCGGACTGCTGGCCGGCCCGATCCATCTCGTCGGGTCGACGCCGTCACCAATGCATGCAAGGCAAAAGCTGCACCTGGGTATCGGGCTCCTCGTGCATGTGTAGGTGCCGTCTCAAAATCTCAATCGCATTATGTTACGTGCATTGCTCGCCAACTTGCTGATCACTGTACTAGCTTATTAGTGCTAGTACGCACCACATGACGGGGAGGACGGAATTAGGAACCACTACGCCATGCTCCCGGCGAGAACATGCACGTACCATGTGGTGTGCTTTTGATTCGGCTGTCTAGTTACCCGTGACGCGGTCCACATGGCACCATCCTTTGGCCGGCCGGCAGCTCTGCTTCGACGCAGGGAGGCACCAGTGCGTGAGCGCGCTGGGTTTTGACGTTTATTTTGTACCGCTCTGCAGACTGCACTGCATGCCGACCCTTGGATTTGGATACACCCAGCGAGCTGGGCCTTTCTCTGCACATGCACATCACAGATAATTTGCACCTCCTGCTCCTGCTTGGCCAGGCAATGGCGTGTAATTAAGCAGGTTTAATTGGCGACTGCTGGCCGGTTAAAGCTGCTCAAGCACAAGGATCGTGTACTACAATATGTATGGTTACTGTTTGGACAAGTACGTACGTCGAAGAAATGTTACTGTATTCGATCGATCATGTACTACAATATGATAAGGACTACATTCTCTTTTTTTTGTCGGCAGATATGGTCGAGGATCAGGATCCATGCATGTTAATTACTGTACGTTCTATAATTTGGGAATGAAGTACCGTAAGCAAGTACATAAAGGTATGAGATAAAAAAAAGTACATAAAGGTGCACATATACCGAGAGTTGAAGCCTTCTAACGTAATCCCTCTGTCCCCCAACTGTTAGTCGTTTTCGGTTTCTGTGCCCGCAAGTTTGACTCGATTTGTATAAAATACGTGCAATATTTGTATCTCCAAATAAATTTATTAAAAAACTAGATTCAAAGACATTTCCAATGATATTAATTATATACCGTAAATATTAATATTTTTTAATATATATTTAATTAAAGTTGTTTCTCGGGAAGCGTAAAGCGACAGACATTTAGTGAAGCGTGCCGGTCAAATTATGTAAACTTTGATCAAGTTTATAGAAAATAATATTAAAAAATTTATACCTCCAAATAAATTTATTATGAAAATATATTCTATAAGTAATCCAATGATACTTATTTTGTTTCATTAGTGTTAATATTTTTTTATATAACTTCAGTCAAAGTTTGAATTGTTTGACTCCTCAAGATGTGAGAATTTCATTTTTTTTTTTTGTGCACGGAGGGAGTAAAAATGGCTAGAGTAACTGCTTGGAGCTAAGGGCGTGCCCAACGCTACAAGCTGCCAGGAGCCATAGCGTCCATCTCAGGGTGTGTTTAGTTCGATGAAATTTTTTGGCTTTAGTTACTGTAGCACTTTCGTTTGTATTTGTTAATTAGTGTTCAATCATAGACTAATTAGGCTCAAAAGATTCGTCTCGTAGTTTTCTACCAAACTGTGTAATTAATTTTTTTTCGTCTATATTTAATACTTCATACATATGTCCAAACATTCGATGTGACGAGAAATCTTGAAAATGTTCGAGTGTCCAAATCCCCAGCGTGTCAGGTAGCTTGCAGGTGCAGCGGAGGCCTCGTCTGACAGTGCAGAAGCACTCGATACTGTGTGCGTTGTGGACTTGTGGCAAAGAACTCAGTGACACATCTTCCTAGGTAAAGCAAAAGCTACTTCCTAACTGCAGATATAGAAAGAGGATGTTAGCTTGCGATGAGATGAGTTTTCAAAGCACCATATCTTTTGTCATTTATAACAGTGTTACACATTTCATCGGTTGATGTTAAGTAGAGACGAGTTCCATACCTGATCCCATGTCCAATCAGACTCAACATTTACTGACTCGAGCAGGGACTAGAACGCATTTTTTGCTTCCTACAAATCAAAAATATAAATGAGGTTGCCAAATCATGAGCAAACATCCAATTTATAATTTGCTTGCTTCTTTCAAGCCATCTCACCATCATCATATAGTGGCGTAGACTGCAGGTTCTTCTTCACTTGTTTTCTCCTCCAGTGGAGTGACATTAATCTTTCCTGCAACTGGCATGGTTTTTTTGGCCTCCTATAGAGTAGCATGTTGAAGCGGCGTCAACATTCAGTTACAGAGGGAAAACTAAGCAGTTAAGTCCACTAGCCACTATTAAAAGAGATAGTATAAGTGCAAAAATATAGTTTCATCCACAGAAAAAGGACTGTCCAGTTAAAATCGTTCTAATTTCCATCGAAGTAGAAACTATATAACTGAGACTATAGATGTCCCCTCCCCCTCTCTTTCAAGTATCCATGATTTTTCTTTTTGAAATAAAAAGATGGAGAGAATATCTAACTTCAGTATGATACCTAGTTACCAGTAATTTCTGCCAAGAAAAGGAAGCTGAAGTAACTTCTTAGGTAGTTCCTTCCATATACTGAGTAACGGTACTTCACACTATAGCGTCTCTAGTACCCTCTAAACACTCGTAATTCGCTTTCTCTAAATGCCAACTAAGAAGAAACATGAATGAGTACCAAAAAAGATGCAACTGGACTGTATCTGTAAGAAATCTACTAAACTCTGGTGTCCAAAAAACATCTATATTAAGTTTATCAGTGTTGCACATCTCTAGTCACGGTTCACAAGGTAGTAGCAATGTCAAACAAAAGGACTGGGCCAAGGGACACAAGTTCAGTCATCAGTCATCATGAGACATCGATTTATCAAGAAGTTCAGTTCCACGATGGATCTAGTTTTATCAGAAATCCTGACTAAGCTATGACCGAGTACACAATTTATTAGGATTACGTAGGTTTTGTCTTGCTCCTATCGACAAAAAGGACCATGGCAATGCATTTGTTTCAGGGAAGAAAAAAAATCTAGTAACACATACCTATCTTTGATGGACCTCCCATGTTACATATAATTCTTCTCCTAACAAGAACCACTACAATCTGTTCTGCTCTATTCCATTGTTACAAATATCTTTGTCATTGCCTAAACTTCACCGACCATATCCAAGCATCCAAAATCCGGATAAGTGTTCCACAATAATTGTAGATCACAATGTCAGAAGGGGGGAAATATACATTATGTGCCAAGTACAGTGTTTTAAATCGCGGGCTATAGCATTTAGCAGAGAGGTTTGCTCAGCCGCTATAGCGCCACTATTTACTGCTATAGGGCTGCTATAGCCCGCTATTTAGTACAACAGTTTTTTAGCGGCAAATGGCTAAACCTCTATAGCACCGCTATAGTCTGCTATTTAAAACACTGGCCGAGTGTGTCTAGTTACTCCATTTTTCATAAAATGGATTTTACAATTAATGGTAGCAAAATACTATCATCCATCAAAGGAAAACAAATGCAGTGCTAAAAGGCATGTAAAAACAGGCTCCACAAGGATGTTGACAAGGATATTCACATACAAATTGAAATGGTACAAAAACTGCAAAGTTTATAACAAAAAGGCAACCAGAGACAAATTGTTAAAATGTGGGGTCATTGACTTGGACAAGATTTAGTAAAGGAGTATAAATACATCAACTATGAAGCACTAGGTTAGGGAGTTTCCATATGCAAGCAGTTCGGTCCTACAAAACAAAATTTGATAATATATAATGAAAATCACATTATGTAAGCCAAATAAAAGCACATCTAAAAGAACTACACGCTCCTTTCCAAATTATAGGTCACTTCAGCTCTGTCCTAAGCCAAATTTATAAATTCTGACCAAGCTTTTAGAAAAAATATATATATAATTAAGACATTTCTGGTGGATTTAATGAAACAAATTTAATATTGTAGATATAATGAATTTTTCAATAACCATGTTCAAAATTAGAGAAGTTTGACTTAGGACAAAACCAAAGTGACCTATAATTTGGAATAAATGAAGTATCATGCTACAATCTTACCTCAGAACCACTGCAAACAAGGCCATCATTAGGTGAAATTGCCAGAGAATTAATATCTTTATCATGTGCAGCTATAACAGCCTTTGCTTTAAGAGGGACTTCATCCTCAGCATCATCAAGGGCATCGTCCCAGGTCCATACCTTGATGGTTCGATCGCTAACAAAAAGATAATCTTAATGAAAATTTTGGTGTCACTTCAGGCAAACAAAGATCACAGAAACTGAAGAGCAAACCTGCTGCCACTAACAAAATTGTTCTTTGTTTTCTTTGAGAAGGCAACAGAACCAACAGCTCCCAGATGGCCTTTGCCAATGCCAATACAGTTTTTTCTTTCAGCATTCCATAACCTCACCTGTGTACAAAAGATCACACTCAAAAATAGGAAAAGCAGCACAAGAATGCACTCAACAGCAGTGAGGATTATCAAAAGAAACCAAAACGTTAGGGTAAGTCAACATAGTTTTCAGGTCCAGACATCACAACTTACAGTATTATCCTTGCTCCCAGTTACAACAAGTGCCTTCCCAGAAGCAGAGACACAGGTGTCAATGCAAACAACTATTTCGGTGTGGCCAGCAAGTACATAAGAACATGACATCGACACCACATCATAAACACGGACCTGAATATGTAGGTAACGGTTTGATAAGTTTCAAGTGCATTAGCCAACAAGAACTGTGCAGACATCATTTACGAATAGCTCACCTGCTCCAAGTTGGTAGCTACAGCAAGATATTGTTCCTCCTCCCCGACAAACTTCAAGAATCTCATCATTATAACCTATTAGTCGTCTATATAGGGACAGTTCAGAGGTCCCATCATCAGTTCTTTTGGGACAATAGAACAAAAACTGCTGATCAGCAGTAACACATAGCAATCCTTGATCATTTGGCAACATAACAGCAGATGTAAAGCCCCTTCTTGTTTCCTCGTTCTCTGAGTTAACAGTTACATCAGATGTTTGCTGCTCGAATACGCAAAGACAACTGTAGAAGACCAGAAAAGCCATTGATTGCATGTACTACAGAAATATGCAAAGAACAAAGCAGGATATAAATGCAAACTAATGTACCTCTCCAAGCACCACATACGCATGACCCCACGTTCACCAACTGTAAGAAAATAACCAGACACTTTCTTCTTTATATTTGCCACTTCTATGCCCAAACAAGCCAAGAACTCACTTCCTGATCCAATGAAGGAAACAGCTTCTATCATTTCATATGTCGGTATTGTCTTCTTTGAGCTGTACTTATGAATATCCCACGTGGTAACAATCTGCAGATGTTCCATATAGTCGGAATTACCAGTAACTCCACACAGAAAATGCACACCACAGTAAACTCCTATGTTAGAAATATCAAAATTCAAGCAAAACAGGTACTCCTATGACCACCACTTTTTGAGCACAAAGGTCCACATACAAAATGGGACGAAAAGTTTCAACCTCTGACACTTCCAGTAAATTTTGACTGTTTTGAGCCCCACAACTTACTCTATATAGTTCTGAAGAGCTCATGGAGCCCTAAGAATATACTACCTCCGGTCACAAAAACATGTCGCTTAAGACAAAATTTGGTCAAACCTTAAAAACTGAAGACATCAATAACAATTACATTATTCAGTTTGGAAACATGTAAGTTATATGTGTAGATTTGTAATCAAAATATCTGCAAAATCTTTTAATTTGAAGGATTTTAAGAATATATTCTAGAAAAAAATGGCTGGACAAAGATAGACATCAAAGACTGCAAAGTCAAATTTGTCAAGCATTTTTTACTGTAGGGATTATGGATATATTTCAGTACAAGAGAAGTATAAATGTTTCACTTTAAAACATATGTAATGATAGCAGAATGAAAGCTCAAGAATACATAACAGACATGAGATCACTCATACCTTATCCCTCCCAGCTCTCAGCAATGTTTGTCCATCATCAGACAATGTCAATGAAGTGACTGCTGAAAAATGCTCTTTAAGCACAGCAACACATTTTTTAGTTTCAAGGTTCCACACTCGCACAGTGCCATCTTCACTTCCTGAAAACAAACTGGAGATCCAGCACACAAAGATTATCTTGGGCTCACCAAAAGGAAGTGGAATACACTGCATACATGGAGGGAGGGGGGCCAGTAGAGCTCAGTAAAAGTAATACATTGATTTGAACTAACATGCTCCCAGAGCCATTTTCAGCGATCCAGTTCAATAAAAGCATAATTCCTTATCTTCAAAAAATTGTCCTCACCAGAAGACTTTTTGGATCTTTGTGGAACATAATGGTCGTCACAACGCCTGTATGGCCTATGGCCTCTAAGGAAATGGGTGCAAAATCCACCATCCACATCCCATACGCAGACCTTCTTTTCTGCTCCGGCAGTTGCAAGCAAACCACCAGAAGCTTGGCATGCCATGGCCATGATAGGACCATCATGTCCCTGTACAGCATAAGTTAAATACATTAGTTTACCTCAAATGGCAGTAAACTAGCATCGTATTAACATAATGACATCAGCAAATTTTAATTGTATAAAAGATGTTGGCCTGTAGTGGTAAATCAGCCATACAGTCTCTAAGTTAACTAATTAATTAACACAACAATTAGTATGGCAGGATTAAGATCAAACAATGAAAAATTGAAAAGCTGTGCACATGCCCTGTAAGAAATTGGTATGTCTGATTATAACATCACGTTGGTTAGTGGAAATAATAAAGGTATCCTTTATCTTTGCACAATTAACCAGAAAAGATAAGAAGGTAAAACTAAGACATTAAAATACAACATCCACATTTAATTTAACTTCACACAAATCACAATTTATGAAAAGCAATACATGAGGTCCGGTATTCTAGAAGTGTGCGATAAAATATTTTTTGTAAGGAAACCAGTAGAGTCTCATAGATTAATAGCAAAGTTCTTGAGAAGCTTCTAAAACTTCAATCCATTTAATTTCCCACGGTTACTATACCAATGACCCCTATCCCTAGCTCCCTACCAACACACTGTAACCAAGATATCAAACGAATAATGTTGATGAGGAGCTGGATAGCTTAGAATATGTGCAGTTGACAGTTCTGACATTCACACAAGGATACAAGCTTCCTAAGTTTGTGGCAACTACATTCAAACTGTCAAACTACTACCAGAACTCCGAGATTTTTGGTATGCCGTGAATAATCTCCGGATTACTTCATAGTTAGATACAGGGTCATCATCTAGCAGCATTCACATAAAATTGCTTTCCTGTGGTCGAATTCACTAAGCCGTGCACAGCAATGTGGATACCAGGGAAACACACGACAGCTCAATACTCACCTTCCAGCTGCGTATGCATGTTCGGGATGCGAGGTCCCAGACTCTAATAAGCCTGCTGTGGCCCGCGGCGAAGATGAGCCGTGAGTCGGGGGATAGCGCCAGCGCGGGCGCGGTGATATATGGCCTCCGAGTCGCCGTCGACGGGCTCCCCTATGGCGGAGGCGTCCGCGGCGGACACCACGCGCACCTCCCCACCGCATGCGCACGCGAGGAAGGCCTCAGCCTCGGCGCCGCCCTCGCCATCACCGCCGGGGGCGAGCCCGACGGCAAAGGGCCCGCCAGTGTAGAACTGCTGCAGGGAGCGGTCGCAGCGGTAGTTCTTCTTAAGAGCATGCGTCGAAGTTCTGGCGGCCGCGGCAACGGCGGGGGGTCGTCGGAGCAAGGGTTTTGCGGCGGGGGCGGCGGCGCGGGAGGAGATGGAGGAAGAGGAGGAGGGTTTAAGCGAAGTCAAACGTCAAGGGCGCGTTTGGTTGCCCGCATGCCCTCCGGCCAGGCCCGTCGCATACTCGCATGCACCGCCTGCCTGCCTGCCTCGTGCCAGCGGCGCGTACGCTGGTGGCAACCGGGGTGAGGTGGGGGACCGGGCGCGGGCGGTGCCAGTGCGCCATGGCAGGCGAGCGAGCACACGGTGTAGTACTCGTAGGGTGTACTCCAGCCGTGTAGGGAGCCGCAGCTGCCACCTCTGCAACCGCAGGCGTCTCCATCGACTGACGGCTGGCGCGTACGACACCGCGCCTGATCCGGTCCGGTGTCCGGGCTGCCACGCCCACGCCATCGGGGTCGGGCCGGGCGCGCCTTTCCATGCGCGGCGGATCGGCCCGGCCGGCGGGCGCGCAGGCAGGGCCACGGACCGCGGTGTCGCGACGCGCATTATTGGCGGCCGGCCGGATGATGTGGCGGTGCACGGCCGGCCCACCAGCCTGCTGCGGGTGCGTAGTAATAGTACGTGCGTCGCAGCTGAGGCTGAGCCGCTTGGAGAGAATCTCTAACGTCCTGCGCCTACTGCCCGGTCGCCGGCCGGCCGGACTGCTGTTGCTGGCCCGATCCATCTCGTCGGGTCGACGTCGTCGCCAATGCATGGAAGGCAAAAGCTGCACCTGGGTATCGGGCTCTCGTACGTGCACATGCAGATGCATGCCGTCTCGAATCGCGACTTCCTGACGCAACACACCACATGATAACCACCACGCCATGCTCCGGCTAGGACATGCATGCATGCACGTACACGAGGTGGTGTGCTTTTGATTCGACTGTCTATTAGTTACCCGTGACGCGGTCCACTTGACAGCATCCTTGCACTGCCCGGCAGCTCTTCTGCTTCGACGCAGGGAGGCACCGGCGCGTGAGCGCGCTGGGTTTTTTGACGTTTATTTTGTACCGCTCTGCAGACCGCACTGCATGCCGACCATTGGATTTGGATACACCCAGCGAGCTGGGCCTTTATTTCTCTGCACATCACAATTCACAGATAAGGGCATGTTTGGTTTGGGTGTTAAAGTTTAATAAACACTGTAGCACTTTCGTCTTATTTGATAAAAAGTTTCTAATCTTAAACTAATTAGACTTAATAGATTCGTCTCGTAAATTACTCCTAATCTGTGTTGACATGCATGCAATTAGTCTACATTTAGTACTACATGCATTTACTGTAATATTAATGTGATAAGAGTTAAACTTTAACATGTGCAAACCAAACAGAGCCTAATTTGCACCCCTGTTCCTGCTTGGCGGATCAGAAACCCAGAGGCCGGGCAATGGCGTGCAATTAAGCATGTCAAATTGGCGACTGATGGCAGGTTAAAGCTGCTCAAGCACAAGGCTGGCTCGTGTACGCATCAGACGATGCTGCCGGTGAGGGCGAGCGAGCATTAAAATTGAGCCGGCCGACCGGTCTTACAAACACCTCAGCGTCCGGACAGAGATTTGGCCACAGATTCCGTACGTGCCGATATGCTGGTACCCAAGTCCGCTGGTCTCCGTTCGATCGCGTGGCAGGTGGCACCAAAAACACACTGACTTCCAGTCGTCACGAGCCGCCCGGACGACCCGACCGCACGACGCCATTGCTCGCGCGCTGCATGCCAGAGCGGACAAAGATTGGGCAACTTTTCTTTTGCCTGGTGATTGACGTAATGACCGTTGAGGATTGGGATTGCTAGATCCGTTTTTTCATTTCTGATCCAAAGAATGAGGAGTGTAGGAGCTGTAAATAGATCTTGTGTGTCTTGTCCAATTAATCCTCAAAAACATCGCATAAGAACACAAATGGGACAAGTATTTGAGGAAGGCTATCAATTCATTAGTCATTGTATGTGTACATATGGTCCTTTTATAAAGACGCGGCCTTCAAGACATGTTTAGTAGCCTCTATGCATATATATGGTATGAGCTCATCAATCCTTTAACTGAGAAACTCTTAACACTTCCTCCTAGTCAAAACACCATGACAAATGTGTCTTGTTACAACTCCGAAAACCCCAATAGAAAAAAAAATATGGAGAAAAAGTATATATATTATTGCTACTTAATGCACTTGCACATTGTTGCCTCATTAAAATCTTAAATGAGAAACTTTATGAAAACTCGCTAAGGAAAAAGAGTATGATGTACTTCTTCAGAACATATCATGAACTTGTGGATCATATCAATTGAATTGTCTAGAATACTTGTCATGGGCTAATGTTCTAGGGAAATTCTCCCCAGAACTCTGCAGAACTGTCTCGCTATGTCAAAGAACGCTTTCTACAGTAAACATGTATACAAAGAGCCTTCGAGGAAACAAAACTACTGCACAACAATATGCAAGGATCATTTCATAATCTTAACCTCATCTTGCTTCTAAAACCCATGAAATAGATACAAAATAAGTGTATATAGACAATAAGCCCACTTTTATTAATGGTGTCGTGATAGAGCCTTTAATGTAGACTTAGGAACTCACCATTAGAACAACACCTTTGGGAGTTGGCTTCGTGGGTTTAGGATGGTTTTAGAACCTTTAGTTCTGCTAGAGGCATGACCACTTGTTGGTTACTTTGAATACGTAGAAATGATTTGTTGTTTGAAAAAAAATGCTTATCTCCTCTGCAGGTGGTACTTTGGACTGTGTGTTTTATGCAGAGGTCAAAAATAGATTATTAACATCAACTCGATGTAATAATTGTGAATTAATAAAATTTATTTTTATATAAAATTGTTGGGGTACCCTCTGGCCCTCCCCGCCTGGCCATTGTTGAAGCCATTGGAAATTCTAGCACGCATATTGAGAGCTTCACCATCAAAGTGATTGTCTGATCACGCATCGGATGAAGCCCTGTATGACAAGTTGCATAGGAAACATGCATATGCATGGTTACTGTCGAATGTTTATCTAGCATATATATATGAAGGCCTCCAGATCTACGTAGTACGTGCAGGCGAGCGAGCGTACATGAACAGTTAGTAGACTGGACCATGGCCCAAACCTATCCGGGAGAATCCAAATATATATGTGCATGCATCCAGCTAGCTAGCTAGCTAGCAAACCCTCAGCTCCAAGGGAAACAACAGACGAACTCACGAACACCGGAACGGCGTTTAGCACGACTCGCTCGCCCCCAAAGGGCCAAGACACATGAACAAGCAAGATTGTGAATGTGCCATGCAGCCAGTACACTTTTCCACAGAATAGCCCTCGATTAATTTCCTCAGAAATAATTATTGCTCAGTAGTAAAATGACAGTTGCTTAATAATGTTGACACTTGACACAGCGAGCGTACATTACGCTGCAGGGTGACGATTGTTTCAGCAGTCAGGACCCTATACCAGATAGCTAGTATACCGATGATAATCGCAAAAAAAAAAAAAAAAAAAAACTAGTACTGATGACATCACACTTATCATGAGAGCCTCACCTTTTCTCATGCATACGGGAAATGCTGAAGATACTTTATTTGGGGATACCTTAATAATGGTACTAGTACGTACTAATATTAATTAGTACTATATGTGATCCGACCGAGATGGCTTTGCCTGTACTGAATGCATGCAAGACAGCAAGGAGAACGAAACCACTGCAGCTAGCTGCAGAGGATCAGATCGAGACGAGACGACGACGACCCGAGACCTTATTGCATGCTTCAAGCCAGATTAAGGGTCTGTTTAGTTGCAATTTTTTTTGCAAAACGATATTGTAGCAAATTTCGTTGTTATTTGGCAATTAGTGTCCAATCATGGTTTAATTAGGCTTAAAAGATTCGTCTCGTCCATTTCGTCTAAACTGTGTAATTAGTTTAATTTTTATCTATATTTAATGTTTCATGTATGTGTCAAAAATTCGATGTAACGGGGAATCTGAAAAATTTTGCAATTTTTTTTGAACTAAACAGGGCCTAATTCGCGTGTGTCAAGTGGTTCAATAATCAATATATATGCATATCATATGGCCTATAAAAGCTGGCTAGGTTGCTATCGAAGTTGTATCCTATTCTGATATTGGTTCTTAGTGTTCTGTGTCGTGTCAGCTAGTTGCCGCATGAGTCTGTTCATCGTGTGGTTGCATCCCAGAAGACATTCCAAAGGGTATCTGTGTCGGTACTAGTTGGTACTATTGCTATCGTATACAAACATACTCCGTACATTGCTAATATAAAATTTGCACGTACAAACATTGTTAGGTAGGACGTGCCTATAGAGCCTAGAGTCTGCATCGCATCTACCAAAAAGTTGGCGAGCATGGTGATGAACTGATGAGTAATAAACGCGGTATAAAGTTTCGGGTGTCTAATAAAAAATAAATTATAAAATATGTCAGTAAATCACAAAATAAATTTATTAAGTCTAATTAATCTATCATTAACGCATGTGTTACTATAGCATGTTATTGTCAAATCATGGACTAATTAGGTTTAAAAGATTCGTCTCGCAAATTACACACAATTTGTGTAATTAGTTATTTTTTAATCTATATTTAATACTTCATGCATATGTCCAATATCCGATGTGACAGAGTGTAAAGTTTTAGGATAAAAACCAAAGAAGGCCTAAACAAAGGTCGGGCAGAGTTGCTGTAGCTACCGCATGCCTCTACGACCAGAGTCCACAAGAATAATGCTCAAACAGAAGTTGGGTTCAAGCCCTCAGGACACTCCCAATGGAGTATTTATGATAGTTTCTGTCTATCTTAATTATCTTGACAGCTAAGCAAATTACTGAGGTGGCAATAGAATTAACGTAGAGAGAGATTACAAATCATATAAACGGTTTCTCTACGAGAAAATGGAGTGGTCGCGCGGATCAAGAACGGAAGAAACTGGGCAAACCCCGTTGGGAAGACTCCAGTCGTTTCTCTCCCCCGCTTTGTGCATCCAGTGCTCCAGCGTGATTCACGGCGTGCTCTGCAAGAGTTCCGCGATGTCGTGCGGTGCGCGCGAGCGGCGGTGCTCGTGCTGACGCTGGGGCGTGGAGACAGCTGCGGCAGGCATAGAGGGCGACCTTCTTTAATCTCCTCTGATACTCCACGCCAGCTAGTGCCCATAGCAGAATTGAAAGCTCTCGTGATGGAGGTCGTGGTGGTGTGACATGCATAGCCTAATTCCTAAATTTGGAGGTGGGATTTGGGAGAGGAAGAAATAGGAGTTTTTCTTCTGTTCTTTCTGTTCGTGGGAAGCAACGTGAGGAGAGAGAGCAGCAGGTCGTTCCTGGCAAGGACGGCGTGATCTAGTCTCGTAGTACTGTCGTAGATGAGATATGATGAGTGCTTGCCACAGAAAATCGTTGTCAGTTTTTAATAGATATGCATGCTCATTAAATATTACTGTGCATGGACACTGATATAAGAAACTATGCATTAGAGGTATCGAGTCAAAATTTAAATTTCACTGCCCTCAGGAGCGGACTGTCATGGACAGCAATCCAGGAATACCTCGAGCTCTAGGAATTCATGGAGAACATCACCCTCACTGATCAGCAGGACCTGATTATCTGGCAGTAGACTTTGGATGGGAAATACTCTACCAAATCGGCTTACAACGTGATGCACGTTGGATTCATGCCTTTCCATGGCCACAAACTAATCTGGAAGGCCTGGGCGTCGTTGTGGGTGAAGATTTTTCTCTAGCTAGCTTCGCGGCGGTGACACTGGACGGAGGACCAAAGAGCACGACATGGCCTGACAGCGAAGGACCTTTGTTTCCTTTGCGACCAAGAGCCAGAATTGATTGACCACATCATAGCCAAGTGCTCATTCACGAGGAAAGTTTGGTTCCATATCCTCCAGGCGTTGGGGAAGCAGCTACCGCAGGGAGCACCATCAACTCTATCCTGGTGGCGTCGGCTTAGAGCATTGAGCACTGGAGCACAGCAGAAAGGTATGGACTCGCTTTTCGTGCTTGTTTCATGGCGTGTGGAAGGAACGCAATGCATGTTGCTTCCGAAACGCTACGACATCGATCGAGGCGGAGCGTTGGGTCGAAGTAGGTGCAAGCGGGCCGGAAGAGCTGACAACGTAGCTATATGCCCCATGATCCCATCGTTGTTTGTGTCTGTTAAAATGTAGCCCTTTGTGCTCCTTGTGCGGCCATCGGCCGGTGTAACGTATACTCTCCCCTTCTCGATTGAAACGATATGCAGAGCTCTACGTATTCGAGGAAAAAATGCTCAAGGCGACCTCCCACGTGTACGTTTCCATTGTTTTGAGCGTCTTGTCCACAATTATTGGTGCGGCATATATACTGCATGAGTAGTTTGTACCGAACCTAGCTATCTTGATATGTATGGTTACTGTATTCGACCGATCATGTACTACAATGACAATGAGAATGACAGGACTAGCTTTTTTTCGTCATGTTTTGCAGCATCACTTCAGCAGGACTTTTCATCAAACAAACAATATTTTTTCTCACAATAAATCAGTATAAACATCAGCATAAGCCAAATTTCAGCGATGATTGAGGATAACGTTTGTAATTATAGCTAATTGCGTTCTATGATTTGGGAACAAAGTAAGCAAGTACATAAAGACTAGATTAATTGCTCTGCAGTTTATGTAGATATAAGTTAGGCCACGTTTAGTTTCCAAAAAATTTCAAGATTCCCTGTCACATCGAATATTTGGACACATGAATAGAGTATTAAATATAGATGAAAAAAAATAATTACACAATTTAGTAGAAAACCACGAGACAAATTTTTTAAGCATAATTAGTCTATAATTAGACACTAATTAACCAATGCAAAAACGGAAGGGATACAGTAGCCAAAGAAAAAAAATTCGCGAACTAATCAACTCCTAAAGGTGCGGTAGTACGCATACACAGCGCTTTATTGTGGCCTCCTTGTCTCGTTGTCATTCTGCTCACTGTTAAACCATGTGCCTATGTTTGATATATTTTCACCTTTTCATACATGTGATGTACTCTTTTCAAATAAACAAATGAAAAAGTACTAATCCCATAATTATATATTGAAAACATTATTTTTTTGTATGATGTCACCGGATATATATATATATATATATATATATACACACACACACACACACACACTTCGTTTAATTAGTCACAAAATTAGAGAGTGCCTTTTTGAAACCCAACATGGTATAAAAAAATGAAAATAGAGCCACATTCGATATTTTGAAACTCCTTATCAAGACAAACTAAGCCTTTCCAAAAAGCCGAATCAATATTTATTAAAAAATGCATGCGATTTAAATAATGAGCATCTACAAAGAGTGCCATAAAAAATAGGCCAAAAGCCATGGTTTTGCGTGATTGCAAAAATATATTTAGTGCAAAATAAAATAGTTCCTCTAAGAACAACTTATTAATAATTTTGTTATCCACCCTGACATCCTTAGTCAACGCACGTGCGTCCATAACAATAGCGACACACAGATTTTTATTTTTCTTCTTCCTTCTCCTCCTCCTCCTCCTAGAAGCCCATGCCCTCGGCCTTTGCCTCCACTGCTAGCTGCGCCGCCCATCGTCCATCGTCCACCCATCCCCAGCTAGAATCAAAGGATTCGCTACCACCGTCCCTGCTCGATGCTGGCCTTGCCAACCACCGGCGACCAACGTCGCGCCATCGCTGTCGGCTGCACCATCCACCAACTGCCCCGTCGCACGACCTCTGCCCTCCTGTAATCTCAGCAGGAGGAGGAAGATGTGGACCCCTCGCCCCCGTCGCGGACTTCGCCTTTTCGAATGTCTCTAGCCGCTCACTCAGTGGTGCTTCGCCGCCTTGCTTCCCCCCCCCCACCCTCCCCCCCACACCCAATCGAACTGGCACCACCCACCGCCTCCGGGCCCCTTCATCTAAGCCTGAAGAACACTGAAGGTTCTCCACCGACGCCCAAAACCCTAACTCGTGCAGGTACCCTGTTCCAATCATGTATAGATAGATGCATGTCCGTGCGTTGGCAACATCTTCAACGCGTGCGCCGATTAAAGATTGTGACTTTAGCCAGTGTCTGACAAGGGGCGCACACAATCGAATTTTAGGATGGCGGACAAGGGGCACGCGCAGTCGAATTTTAGGATGGCCAAGGAGAAGCGCAAATTTAAGATGAGAGGAACTCCTCCAATAATCCTTTCTCTTAAAAGTTATACGTACAAGGAGAGGCTAGTTTTGGGTGTTGGGGACATCGATGGATTTAGGCTGTTGTTGGGTAGACACTTTTAGCAAAAGCCCATAATCAGTTTGTACGATTTTGGTCCACTGATAGAATTGCTCTTACTAAGGGGAGCATGCGAGTGCTAATACAGGGGAATGGTAGCCTTGGCATTGGCATAGAAAACGTCGCTGAGGTGAATCTCCACGGAGGCTGGTAAAAAAATACAGGGAACGCCGGAACGGAGCACAACGGCCGTAAAAACCACGATCTGCTGGCACGAAAGAATTCTGGTCCGCTCATTCTGAGGACTATATACCAGCTCTGGGCCCCCCTTGCTAACTTAGGCAGGCAGCATGCATCCATATACGGTTCGTTTAGTAACTTTCACTTGGCATTTATATTCACGGATGCATGGAGCCTGTTTAGTTCCTTCCTCAACCTAAAAAAAAGTTTGCGCAGTACTTATCACATCGAATCTTTAGACGCATGCATGGAACATTAAATGTAGGTAAAAAAATAACTAATTGCACAGTTTATCTGTAAATATCGAAACGAATCTTTTGAGCCTAGGTAGTCCATAATTAGATAAATTTTGTAAAATAAAACGAAAAGTGCTACAGTAGCCGAACCCAAACTTTTTCACCAACTAAACAACCCCATTGTCCACCAACTTTCATTGGCCATACCAAGAACGGACATCGCCACACTCCCACACATATCGAGCTGCGGCGAGAACTGAAAATCACCCACAGAAACAGAAGAGAGGCGGGCCCACTGGCCACGCACTCCTATGCTATGCCTCCATAGAGTGGCAGAGGCGGGGTGAGGTACTGACGTGAGGTGAGACCACTCCTCTTCCATCTCTCTCCTTTCGCTTTCCCCCTCCCGCTCGCTTTTTAGCGGAGGAAGAGAGGCAGCGGCAGCAACTTGCAGCAGAGAGAGAGAGCGAGCAAAGGCCAGCAGATCACAGCTCGCTCCGCCTGATGCGCCTCCCAGAGATTTCAGTTTCACCGCGACGTCAAAACAAAGCGAGCTTTTGGTTGTAATCTCTTGGGGGCATTGCGGCGGCGAGTGGGCGAGCGAGATCTGCCACGACGCGCCAGCTGCTGCAGCGGCCTGCCGCTGCCGCCGCGCCCATTGCCTGCCCAAGCACAAAGCCCCCCACTCCAAACTAGTGCGCCGTCCACTGTCGCCCGCCAGCCACGCAATCTTATGCATGGCCTAGCAATCTGCGGCTTCCGACGTGCCGCGCCCACCGGCACCGCTGGAGAGTAGAGACACGCAGATAGCAGCAAGACCAGCACCGGCTCCTAGCTGCTCGGTGCGGTGTCTCTTCTTTCTAGGGAGGGGGAAGGCGACGAGGGCGCGCAGCAGGTGAAGAGGCCGGACGCGTAGGTCCGTTGCAGCCTTGTGTGCGCGCGCGCGCTCTGGCCTCCGCCTAACCGCCGATCGACATGACGCTGGAAGCTCTGTGCACGACCAGCAGCAGCGACGTCCTCGTCTACGACACCTTCAACGCCGCCGCCGCGTGCGCCGCTTCTGCGGGGGCGGGGAGCTTCCTCTTCGGCAATGCAGCACCGGTGGAGGTGCCAGCAGCGGCAGCGGCGGCGTCCCAGGCGAACGGGGACAACGGCGTGCAGCAGGTGCGGAGGAAGCGGCGGCGGCGGCAGAGGAGCACCAAGAGCGCCGAGGACGCCGAGAGCCAGCGGATGACCCACATCGCCGTCGAGCGCAACCGCCGCCGCCAGATGAACGAGTACCTCGCCGCGCTCCGCGAGCTCATGCCGGACTCCTACGTCCACCGGGTACGCAATCCTACGCTACTATTCGAACCTCGATCATAATGGGAATCAGATATTCAGATAGTGGCACTGTTACCGTTTGGTCATCCCGTGACTTTTCTTCTTGTCAAATCACGCCTACGTGTACTACCACCCCAGCTGTTGCTTTGATTTATTCAAATGTTTTTGTAATAAAAACTAAATTTTAATCATGCGTGTAGAGCGATCAGGCGTCCGTGGTCAGCGGCGCCATCGATTTCGTGAAGGAGCTCGAGCTGCAACTGCAATCCCTGGAGGCGCAGAAGCTGACGCTGAACCGGCAGCTGCAGCGGCAGCGCAGCGACACGGCGGCGGAACCGGCACCAGGCCGTGACCGTGATGACCCCGCGTCCGCCGGCAACAGCGGGGATGCCGCGGCGCGCAGCGAGGGGTCGGCGCCGGAGCCGCAGCCGCAGGCGCCTCCGTTCGCGCGGTTCTTCCGGTACCCGCAGTACGCGTGGCGCCACGCGGCGGCGCGGGAGGATGCCGTCGTGGTAGGCGCGGAGGAGGCGAGCCGCGCGTCCGCGGTGGCGGACGTGGAGGTGGGCGTGGTGGTGGACGCGCACGCCAGCCTCCGCGTGATGGCGTCGCGGCGGCCCGGGCAGCTGCTGCGGATGGTGGCCGGGATGCAGGCGCTCGGCCTCGCCGTGCTGCACCTCAACGTGGCCACCGCGCCCGACGCCACGGCACTCTACACGTTCAGCCTCAAGGTACGACGACAGACACTTTTCCTGATGAGTGACGAGTAGCAACGGTTTCTCGCTCCTTCTGTTCACGGACCAACCGTCGTCGTGAAATCCTGCCTGAAATGGTGCATCGCCGTGCTAACATGCACTTTGGTCACCGGTGCCGCTTTACATGACCAAATCCTGTCCTTTTTTTTTACAACAAGAGCTCTCTGATACGCCACTTCAGTTAAGATTGCTAGATTAGTTCTGTATTGGATACTAGTCACAACTAAGAGCAACTCCAACGATTTTGTATTTTTTATTTGGCAAAAGATGGAGTTTACCAACTCTCAAATCAATATTCGAAGGAAAAAAAAAGTTATCTCCAACGGTTTGGCAAAATTGACTTGCCAAAATCCAAAAAAGTAAACCCGGCGGCGCGAGATGGAAGAGCGCACGCGGGAGTAGTGCGTGAGACGGAATGCCAAGCCGATCGCGAGCTTGCATATATGCCGATCTATCTTAGGATTTTGCCAAGTTAACAAAAATGCAAAGCTCATTTGCCAAACCGTTGGATAGGAGTTTTGTAGATTTTTTTACAAAAACAGGAATACAAAGCCCATTTGCAAAACTGTTGGAGTTGCTCTAAGGGCCGGTTTAGATAAAAAAATTTTGCAAAATGGCACTGTAGCAAGTTTTGTTGTTATTTGGTAATTAGTGTCCAATCATGATCTAATTAGGCTTAAAAGATTCGTCTCGTTCATCTCGTCTAAACTGTGTAATTAGTTTTATTTTTTTATCTATATTTAATGCTTCATATATGTGTTTAAAGATTCGATGTGACGGGGAATCTGAAAAATTTTGCAAAATTTCTAGAAAGCCTAAATTGATCAATGATCACGTAGTCTGTGCATCCAACAATAGTGCATCCGTGCTCTGTGCTTGTACTGATTTGCACGTACTAGGCCCATACACGTCTTGGCAGGAAAACAGAGCCGTCTCCCATCTCTTGTTGCCTCATCATATACTAGAAAACCAGCGCAGAGACCATTGTTCTTGTTCATCACACTGGCTTGTGCCTGCTGCTGGGCCAGGTCTCCAGATACAGAGACCAGTAGAGGTAGTAGAGCACAGTCCACAGTGGCTTCCCCTGCGAGCCCAGCACGACTGCAGCACAAGCCATGGGCGCTCGCTTTTGACCAGAGATGCGGCCAGGGCGCGAAAGCTGTTTGCTGCGTTTGGTAAGCTGTAACACTGGGCTTTTGACGTCCCTGTACTCACATCATCTGAAACACCTTCAAATTCGAGCAGATATGAGTACAGTGAAAAGGAAAGGTCGTGTGTTTTCACCGCTTCTTTTTACTAAAGGCTAGTAGTACGTAAAGGAGAAAAGAACCATCATGGAGAATCTCTTTGGTGAGCGGAGCAGCAGCAGCTGGCCGGTCGTCCTTTGACATGGCGCCGAGGAGATCGATCGATCAGCAGCGAAAGGCTATGGAGTGTGCAGAGAAAGATTGTGTTGTGTGCCGCTGCCGCCGCCTTTTTCTAGTGCTGCGTGTTTCAGCAGAAGACTGCGTGAGTATCATGCGTTTGTGTGCCCAGGAGCCGGCCGGACCCCCAACGCAGTAGGCAGAGGCTTTTGCTTTGCACTTTTGCCTGACTTGGCGATTGATTCCATCTGTCACCAACATGTACTCATCTCGTCTCTCGCATGTGGCGCTCTGCAGGTGGAGGAAGGGTGCGGCCTGGCGACGGCGGAGGACATCGCCGCGGCGGTGCACCACGTCCTCTGCATCATCGATGCCGAGGCGACAGCGCAGGGGCTGCTCGCTGCCGGAGCAGCAGGGCAGCCGGGCCTCGAGCAGTCTAACTAGGCAGGAGAAACACACCGCCCGCCGACGAGGTCTGCCGGCGCAACGCTATGCAGGCGAGCCGGGGGCATGGAGTGCAGGGTGCCTGCTTTCGTTTCTGGTAAAGTGCAGTGTCGTGCGTGCGGGGCTGCCGGCAGGAGAGCCTGGTGGCGTAGATAACTAGTTCGTTTTCTGGACTTGTGGTCACGTTCGTGCATCCCGACGGCATGCTTATGCGTGCCCTTGTCGCGTTCACTGCGATCGGGGGCGGCGGCGTCTCAATTGCATTGGGCCGGCTAGCAAGAACAAGAAAGCCCAGGCCAGCTGGGATGTGGAATCAAATCAAACTTCAAACGAATCCCATCCAAAAAAGCAAATAGGTAAAGTGGGGCACACTAGGCTTGTTTTGTTTGGCGTGGATTATGAAACAATGTGGCGTCCCTTCTTCCCACTTAGTGCAAATGCCACGGAATTCACTAAGGCTGTGGTTGGTTGCTTGTAAGCATCGTCTTCGGGAGTTTGGTATAATTTACTAGCTAAACTAATAGATATATACTCCCTCCGTCCGCTTGATTGTGCAATTATGGGAAACGTGCCGTTCAAACTGTGTCAACTTTGACCAAATTTATAGCAAAAAGTATTAACATTTATGTCTCGAAATAAATTTATTATGAAAATATATCTCATAACCAATCTAACGGTACTTATTTTGTCTCATAAGAGTTAGTATTTTTTTATATAATTTTAATCAAAATTTGCGATGGCTGATTTCTCGGGATGCGAGAATTGCACATTCATTAGGACGGAGGGAGTAGTAAGTTAACAAAAGAATTAGCAACCTTAAATTTTACGGAAATACTCTCTACAAGGCGTCCGGACGGACCGGACCGCCTCGCCCCGCCCGCACCGCACGCCCCAGCCCATGCCACCCACTGTGCGCCCCTCGCCCGGAGTTGCACCTCCTGCCACGGCTGCATTCCATCCGTTGGCGAGATGCCCGCGCCGCCGTGAGCCCTTGCCTGGAGTCGCGCCTCCTGCCGCGACTGCGCTCCATCCGCCGGTGAGATGCCCGTGTCGGACCTTTGTGCTGTTGTGAGCTCCATGTACCGCTGTCGGCCTCCGCACCGGCATCAAGCTCCGCAACAAGCCTCCATTCATCCAGGCGCAAGGTAACATTACGTTGAAAGCGCATATTGCACGCGTATATTTTAAGTGTTTAAGATGTTTTCAGAGGTATGTTGCAAGTGTTTTATTCGATGTTGCAAAAGTATGTCGGGATGTTGCACATGTTATAATGGCTATACATGTATATTTTAAGTTTATGTTCCAAATGTTTCATCTGATTCGGATCTAATTCAGACATATGTTGGAAATGTTTTATCTGGATGTTGCAAAAGTGGATCTAAATGTTGCATATATATATATATATATATATATATATATATATATATATATATATACATATATGTATATGTATATATGCAAGTGTTTTAAGTGTTTTCATATGTACGATGCAAGTATTTTTCATCTGAATGTTGTAAGTGTTTCAGCTGTTTCAGACGTATGTTACAAGTGTTTTATCTGAATGTAGCAAAAGTAG
Source organism: Saccharum hybrid cultivar R570 (assembly GCA_038087645.1). Taxonomy (NCBI): domain Eukaryota; kingdom Viridiplantae; phylum Streptophyta; class Magnoliopsida; order Poales; family Poaceae; genus Saccharum; species Saccharum hybrid cultivar. Next base: position 16,101,652 of record JAQSUU010000563.1, read on the forward strand.
ATTGAATGTCGCACATGTTGAATGGGACCCACTCGTCGCAGCTGTTTGTTGCAGCTGTTGAGGCGCTGTCGAGCAGACAAATGGTCCTCACGTGTGGTCAAGCGACGCGGGAGACGTCTAGGTGACATGGGCCCCGCATGGGCACACGAAACGAGCAGGAGCGGGAAACGTTATGCGAGGAAATGGGCTAGCAAGCACGGGCATCCGTTCGGACGTCCGGGTGCTAGCATCTCCCTAAATTTTATCCTTCTCCAACAGTCTCCTGTAATAGCTTCCTAACAATTTTGCGTTGAGAACCTCGAACAATTTCTAAGAGCAAGGTCAATAATAGAGCCAAGTACTTGGCTATAAGCCAAGTTATAAGAGTCAAGCTATACAATAGTTAGCTTTCTATTTATCTGTAATTTTATTATTATTATTATATGTCTTCAACTGCGCAAAGTTACGAGTTAGAGAGGATATTTGACAACTTTTTTACTTTTCAGGAGCTCTTTTACCAAACTGTTGGAGGACACTTTTTTGTTTTGCTAAAATCAAAATAAAGAGTTGTTTTACAAAACTACTTAGAGTATCTCCAAAAGTCTTTCTTAAGATCATCATTTAAAGAGCCATTTGACTAAAAGTCGCTTTCTATATCTTTCCACCCTCCAACAAATTCTCTATATCTTGTACACACAATAGAGAGCCAGCCCCACTGTCCCTATTTAGCTAGCGAGAAATCTCAAATAGAGGATGACTATATTGAAGATCTAATTAAAGAAGCCGCTGGAAGGAATTTTTCACCAGCATCTCTATTCCTATCAATTAGGGATGATATAAAGATGTTCTTGAAGTTGCTCTTAGTCTTAGTGTGCATTAGACTTTATATAGCTCAATTCAAAACAAACATAAAAGTATGCTGTTGTGCATAGGCAAAACCGTGTTTAGTAAAATTATGTTTGGTTCCCCATATTATGTTGCATATAGTCACTTCCATGCCATAGTAGAGGTTTTATATTTCTAGCTAGTGAGTCAAATTCTAAAGTATGGACGCATGGTTTTAATTCCAAGGTCCGTCTTGCATTGAGGCCCACATGCTGATCATCTATTAGTTCATTTTGATAAAGTTGTAAGGTGTGAACATGGGATTTTAAATCCGGATCAAGTTTTTGATGTGGTCGCATGCAATATCTAGGTGATGGCGATCACCAAGAGTAACAAGCATAAACTCTCACTTGACCCAAACAAGCTTAATGAGAAAGGTTGATGCACATTTGCTACTCTCAAAGCACTAATAAGGTCCTTAATCTTGAATTAGCAAATCACAATCTCCTCTCTCTCTCTCTATATATATAGGAAGAGTATACTCTATAGCTAGCTACAAAATAAGTTATTTTGTAGCCACCTCTATTTACTATAATTTTATGTACTAATTTACGACAATGTCAGTATCTATTTACGATAGTTGAATTACTATAACATATGGAGATATTTACCATAATGTTACAGTAAATCACATAGTAAGGAGTTATTATAATCTCGTAAATTAATATAGCAATTATTGTGACTCAAAGTGGCTACAGAATAAGTTATTTTATAGCCAGCTCTAGGGTAAGCGCGCGCGCTCTCTCTCTCTCTCTCTCTCTATATATATATATATATATATATATATATATATGGAGAGTATACTCTATAGCTAGCTACAAAATAAGTTATTTTATAGCCACCTCTATTTACGATAATCTTCTATACCTAATAATAAATCGTGAAAATTTCTGCACTCCTTTTTTGTTTCCGCCTCGAAATTTCTGTCTGCCACCCTTAGTCCGCGACCTGTTCGACAAGGCGCGGTCGGTGGCGCCGTGCATCCTCTTCTTCGACGAGCTGGACTCGATCGCCGTGAGGCGCGGCAACAGCGTGGGCGACGCGGGCGGCACGTCCGACCGCGTGCTGAACCAGCTGCTGACGGAGATGGACGGCATCAACGCGAAGAAGACGGTGTTCGTGATCGGCGCCACCAACTGGCCCGACATCATCGACCAGGCGATGCTCCGGCCGGGGCGGCTGGACCAGCTCATCTACATCCCGCTGCCCGACGAGGCCTTGCGGCTGCAGATCTTCAAGTCATGCCTGCGGCGGTCCCCCGTTTCCCGCCGCGTCCACCTGCCGGCCCTTGCGCGCCTCACGGCCGGGTTCAGCGGCGCCGACATCACGGAGATCTGGCAGCGCGCGCTGGCGGTGCGCGACGTGATCCAGCGGAGCCTGAAGGTGGGCAAGGCCGCGGCCATGCGCGGCGCAGAGATCGGAATAGGGCACTTCACGGAGGCCCTGAAGCACGCGAGGCGGAGCGTCAGCGACCTGGACGTGATGAAGTATGACTTCTTTGTGCAGCGGCTCAAGGGCGGAGCTGGCTTCGAGGACGAGCCCAACATTGCTGCCCCGATGGGAAAGGAGCCGCTGACGATCACGGAGACAGAGGAGGACGACGAGACAGCTTGCTGTACTAATCAGTTTGGAGCAGCTTTTATGCCTTAAAAATAAAGCTAGATATCTTTGGTTATGGTTTATAATCATGTAAAACTTTTAATTGTTTCATATTCGTGATTTGTTTGAGCGTTGTCTGATTGTCTCCGCCAAGGCGCCAAGCCCTTTGAAGTTTAAGCAACTTCATTAAAAAAAACCATTATCTGTATCCTAAATATTTAATGCTTTTTCTTATAAATCTATTTAACTTTTTAAAAATAATTTACTTTGAGACGGTGAGAGTATCTAGACAAAACAAAACAAAAAAATATACTATAGGCCTAATAAATGACTTGTGTATAACCCGACCATCCAACCCTAGGATTTGTTTATTCTTTTAAATTTTTATGTGCTAATAACATAAATATGCGCGTCCACCAATATTCAGAGATACCGAGAGCTGTATGAAAACACATGTACATACAATGAACGCTGCCTCATCAAGGTGTAAAAATGTTCATCAAACTGTATTGACCGTCGATCTTTTTTCGATTCATTTGAGAATTAAATAATAGCAACCCGGATTGATATGATCTCCATCAGTTTCCCATAAGTAACCGCTCCACGTAGCGCTCACCCTTACATCAATCTTGCCGCATCACACGACGTCTTAAATCCTTGGAAAAGAACAGAAGCGTGGTCGCAAGGAGAGTTTGATCCAGCTAACCGGCTGTCGATCCACAAACACCTGGCTTGATGGAGGGCAAGACCCGGCGCGGCGGACTTCGATTCGTCCACCATGCAAGGAGGAAGGGGCAGACCTCGTCATCCCGCACCAACTGCTGGCCGCGCGGAGCGCTGTTGGGCGTTGAGCTGTTGACTGGGCTCGCAACGCCACCGTGATGCCCGCCTCGGTAGCCGCCTGGCTGTGCAGCAGCGTGACAAAGCCAAGGCATGGCTCCTCGCAGGCAGCACAGAGCTAGGAGTCTAGGTCGCGCGCGGCGCGCCCTATCTAGCAGCCCACCACGGTGCGGCGTTGCTGGCTCCGGCGTCCGGTCGTCGGTAGGTAAAGACACAAAGGATCTAGCTAGCCCCCATCTTCTCTCCCGTCGCTGGCGCGGGGGGTCGCTCTGCGGGAGTGCTGTGCTGCTTCATGGTGGTGCCCGCGACTGCGAGACCAGGAGGTTGGGTCGCTCTTGCTCGAACAGTTGGATAGGGGATCAGGGGACTAGAGTGGCGGCCATGGCTGAGAAGAGGAGGCTGAGACCTGGGAGCTGGATAAGGTTAGTGACTTAGGGTGTGTGTGTGTGTGTCGCGCGCGCGTGTGCACGCGCGCAGCGAACTGGGCATTTACATGCTCCATGGGCCTTAAGCGTTTGGCGATGGATCAATGGCTAAATGAGATAGATTATATTTATTTGTTTTTTGAAGAAACATATTTATATTTATTTGTGAATAACTTAGAAATTTTAAAACCGAGCTCCTCGCACAACTCGATGAGAAGGTGCAGCTCTCCCCCTACATTTGTTTGTTAGTTGAGACTTATTCGATGTTGTAGACTTGAGGAGACGTTCTTGCTATAGGCTTGCAATTTGAGTCTACCATAAACTTTAATGTGAAAATTAGTGATTAGACTACTGATGAATTTTGGATAAACTTTTGGTATCTGAAATTGAGAATTCGGGACATAATAGAATTATATTGGTCTTACGCCTAGCATTCTTTTTTCAGCCCCTCCGATATATTTTTTCTATCCGCCAATGCCCACTATCATTACAACTCAAAGCAAGGAGTAATTGACGATATTATAAATCGATGCAGACATGTAAGGTCACAGTGGGCTGGGCTGATTCACGTTACAAGTGTGGAGGAGAGAATAAAAAGTAATACAAGGTTCCAGGTGTAAAGATGTAAGAGAGAAAAAAAAGAAGCAAGGACCTCCATTAGTTTTAAATATATTAGGGTTCCCAATGCAAAATGTTTAAATTCGATATTTATAAAAACAGAGATCTTGCAAAATTCTTCAAATATCATATAAAAATCATAAAAATACAAGACCAGTTTTGTTAGTTCGATAAAAATGTGATCTATCCATAAATGTTAAGTGAATGTTGTTAGATTATGCTTAAGATATACTTATAACTAAATAATTATGCGCTTTGCAACGGAAGAGAGGTGACACTTTTTTTTTCTTTTGCCTACTTGTCCTACACGTTCATGGTCAACAGCAAGGGTCATGCTCGTGGAGCGTCCTTCACCGGCCCGGGGATCCTATCATCATTGTGTCTACTACAAGTGACTTGGGCAGATCGTGGATGCACAGGTGGCGCTGTTGCTGCCTGTCCGGACGCTGAAGACACAACTGGCACAAGACGCCAGCGCGGGGCTGTCAACATGCGACCACGACGAGATCGTGCTCCATTCGCTGATCCCGTGGTCCGGGAAGCTGGACGTGCGTAGACCCACATCGCTAATCGAGCCCCTCGCCGTCACCCAAGAGGTTGTCTTGATCTGATGGTTGAGAAAAATACTTTACTTGGTTTATTTATAGTATACTAACTATGACCAATAAATTCTTTTGTTATCAACAGTAAAATAAGGAACCTGCTACATCATATAAGTTTAAAATGAACTCTATAATATCCAATCCATATATACAGTTTATAAAAGGCTGACTGGTCCCTATAGTTTACACATTACATCGATTTCAAGGTGTATTAGAGCAGATAACGCGCCCATTATACTTATATAAATTTCTAAATCGCTATCCATGTAACCACTAAGCAAGTTGTCCGACCCGGTGCAACGCACGGGCATGTTTTGCTAGTATATACTAATTTACGACAATGTCAGTATATATTTACGATAATTGAATTACTATAACACATGGGGATATTTACCATAATGTTATAGTAAATCACATAGCAAGGAGTTACTATAATCTCGTAAATTAGAATAGCAATTATTATAATTCCAAGTGGCTATAGAATAAGTTATTATGTAGCCAGCTATAGGGTAGTAGTTCTATATATATATATAAATCCAATAATTAGTTGAACATGCGAACATTTTATATATATATATATATATATATATATATATATATATATATATATATATATACCGCGTGTTCAACTAATTGTTGGATTTAAATAATAAATCATTGTAGTAGTAAGATAAGTTATAAGAAGAGTCTCAATTTGTTATGGGTTGGCTAAGGGATAGGTTTTCATTGAACCCATCAACAGACCTGCACGCCGCCATCCAAGGGCAGGGCTAGCCCTGGGCATGAAAAACCGAAAACCGAGAACCGAACCGAAAAAACCGAACCGATCGGTTTCGGTTCCTAATTCGGTTCTAGAAATTCAGGAACCGAAATAACCTGGGTCAATTCGGTTCCAGGGTTCGGTTAACCGAATTAACCCGTAGGAACCGAATTCTTATTCCTCTTCATAATCATGACTTCATTAACTTGAATAAGTGTGTGTGTGGCTGTGTGCTAGTGTGCTGTATGGCTAGAGCCTGGAGTGGAGGCTGCATGTTTCATTTCATTACTGTTTGTTGTTTGAGTCTTTGATAATTGTTATTTATTTATCTTAGCATTTGAGAGAACAATCATATTATGTGGTACTGTTTATTGTGATGCATTGCTCTTAAAATTGTCCCTGTTGAGTGCATGAAAATGAGGCAAAATGCTGCTAAAATTTTTAATTGAATGAGCTATTTTTTAAGTTCCTGAAAATTTCGGTTCCTTCGGTTAGAACCGAAACCGAACCGAAGGAATCGAAACCGAATTACCTCGGTTCCAAGATTTCTCAGGAACCGATCGGTTCCTTGTTCTGCTGGAACCGAATTAGCGGGGGAACCGAGGAACCGAACCGAACCGAACCGAAGAACCGAACGCCGAGGGCTAGGCAGGGCAGTCGTACCTCAAGTTATTATTAGTATATATATATAGTATACAAGCCCGCCGGTGAGGCGGTGACGTCCTTGGGCTGGAATCATAACTGGGACCAAATGTATGCCTTAGCCCATCCTGGATCACCAAGCTCCTGCTCCCTGCTGGGCTTGGCCGAAGAGCATAATAATTTCCTGTAAATATCCAAGCCTCCGGATGCTCACAGAAAAATGAAGAAGAATCAGCCTCGCTCTTGTGTGGTGGACACCAAAAAGAGAGCCAGCTCTCGGCGAGGGCGAGCCCCCGGCCTTTTGACTTGCTTTGCTTCACGCTCCCTCCTAGTCCTCCCCTCCTTACGGCCTCGCCACTGCGATTTCGAAACAAAGGCGGAAAGCGGAGGAAAAAGGAGGAACGGCCATGGCCGCCCTCGCCGGCGCTGCGGCGCGCCTCCCTCCACCAACGGCGTCTTTGCATACTGTAATGTAATAGAGGCCTGGTCCGCTGTGCTAGCTGCTGCAGCAACCTATTACCTAGCTAGCGATAGCGAGCAAGCCCATGCGATGCGAAGCCTACGACACCAGACCAGACGAAGTGCAGCCGTCGTCTAGAACCTTATCGTTCTTTGATTCTTTCTGGTAAGTGTTGGTCGAGGCCGCATCAAGCGAATTGGAAGCATCCGAATTTCCGAGTGGAAGTCCGGGCCGGAGAACCGAGAGGAGTCGCGTAATAGTACAGCAATCCACGTCGCATTGCCGGTCGCAACGATCCAAATCGCCCGCAAGTGCGATCGCGACGGATACCGATCACCGAGAGGGAGACTAATCGTAGTCTAGAATGTAGATGCATTCTGTACAAATGGTGCCAGCAACCAGGCGTCAGGTCGAGGTCCGTGTGATGCAGGCCACTGACAGGATCAGACGACCAAACTCATGTACCCATCTGCTACTATGTACAGCAGTATGTACTGGTATGTCCACACTTCACAGTGACATATCAGTATTAGAGCCGTTTCATGGCGAGTTGGCGACCCTGATCCACTAAACAAACACCGGAAAACGTCGTGGGCTCGTGGCTCCAGCACAAAGTTCTCATAGCGTGCTCTTTCTTAAAAAAAAAGGATAATGATGATAAATAAAGTTGTAGCTGAAACGACCAAAGATGGCTCCTGTTGAATCGACCAGAGTACCACCAGACGTAACCTAACCCCAGCCACGGATTTGGAATATCAAACCACATGTTGTCCAGCCAGGGCATCGCTTAATATCTATCTAGGATTCCAGCATCGTTTGGGTCACAGAAACTTGAGCATATGTATGCGTCAAGGAACAAACTAAAGAAAAGGAACAAACTAAAGAAAAGGGAGAGGCCATGCATGGCCAGTGGACAGTGGTGCGTGGCCGATAAAAGGAACCGGTTTGTTTTTTTGCATTTGCAAAGCGGAGGGGGATCAGATTCTGATCGCCCGTCACAGGCTAAGATCTGAGTACGGATCATGCAGTAATACTGCATGAGTATAATAAGAGTAACAAAACATAAACAAGTCATTTCAACCCCGAGACCGGGAGTAAAGCACCGTCGGTTTGCAGCTTTGTTGCTTGTTGGGAGTAAGCTTAGTTCATGGGCGACGGACCACAGGCAACTTCAGCGACAACAGAGCTATAGCACACATGCTTATCTGGCTATGCAATAGGTCCACCACTGCTATGTGCTATGATGATGGGAAATTCCAAACGCAAACGGGATTCCTGCATTTGTGTTAGTGCAAAAGAGGGGTCCCTAGCCCATTGAACAGTCAGTTTTCATACTATGTGCTCAGCATTTAGTAAAAGCGAAGGCTCAAACATTGACACGTCAAAGAAAACGAAAGGGATAAAAAAAAAAGACCCAAAAAAAATGGAAGGGCAATACCAGAAGGCAGCAGAAAACTGTTGGACTAGTCTTGGACTGAATTCACAGTAAGAACATGTTCACTGAAATAATGGAATGTGGGTCTTCGTAATACGTAGGATGGAAGAGCAAAAAAACAGAACTGATCGAAGACCTAACAAGTAGAAGCAGAAGAGGCCTCACCGAGCAATGCAGACGAACTATTGGACCCTGGCATCACATGTAGGGATGAACATTGTCACGAGACGACACCCCTGCTTTTTTCCATTCGACATTCCATCTTGCAAGCAAACAAGAAAGCCTGCCCAGTAAGCATCCTAGGTAAAATCTGAAACAGATCTGAGCTCACATCGGATGATCTGAATCCCTTCCCCTCCCACTCTTGCTGCTGAAGCACGACCGCCCAGCAGGCGGCAACCGCTTCGTGTCCATGGCGTCCTGCAGTGCGCGCCGGCTGCTGCGTCCCCCCTTGCTGTTCTCGCCGTGACACCGTCTTGATGTGCCGGCGCCACCTGCAAGGATGCCGCTCTCCCTGGCTGCCGTGAGCTCGTCTTCCATGCTGACCTGCAGAACGTCGGCGATGGACATGCGGATGTCATGGTCCGGGTCTGACGACGAAGGCCCTGACTTCAACTTCAGCGGCGGCGGGCGTTCTTCTCTGATCTCAACCTTGCTGTCGGCCTCGTCCATTCTCTCCTGGCCATCACCGTCACCATCACCATCTGTGCTGCCCGCCATGCTCTGCTGCTCGTCGCACATGATCTCCAAGTCATCCATCACCACAACCACCTCATGGGCAGCGTCTCTCCCAACACTCTCGCCTGGACCACGGACCTCGGCCTCCTGCGTCGCCCCCCCCCCCCCCATGCCCACGGTGACGAAGGTGATGTTGGAGCGGCACAGAGGGCAATTGGAGTGCGACTTGAGCCACTTGTCAATGCACTGCTGGTGGAAGGCATGGCTGCACTTGGGCAGCAGCCGCAGGCTCTCCCCGTCCCTGAACTCGCCGAGGCAGACCGAGCAGTCCGTGGTGTGGACCGAGGCATCACCACGCTTGTACTTGCACAAGGTGATCTTGCTGATCAAGGTCTCATCCAGCCCCGTCGACGGCGAGATGTTCCACGATTCTTGGCTCCTGGATTGTCCTTGGCCTCCACCGCCGTTGCCGCGGCGGCGGGCACCACCACCTGAGTTGGAACTGAAGACTCTGCCTCGGAAGGAACCGAAGGTGCCACAGTACCTGGAGACGAAGGTGTAGTAACTGACGAGGAGGAAGGCGATCGCCAGCACGCCGATGATAGCGACGACAAGCGGGGAGAAGACAGGGCCGGAGGAGTCGTCGGGGCTGGGGCCGCCGACGTCGAACGGCGGAGGCGGAGGGAAGATGAAGTAGCACCACTGCGGGCAGTACATGCTGCACAGGCCCTGGGAGCAATCTTTGGTTGGCTCATAGGGGACCCAGGTAGGCTGTCCCCCCGAGATTGCAAGCGGTGACGAGGCCATTGCCTCCCACCACGAGCTCTGGGCTCCGGCAGCAACGGCAGACTGGGAGAAACGAGGCGAGACGGTAGCTACTTCACTCCTCAGTCTCTAAGACTGAGTCTCCAGGTGCTAGCAGAGCATCTCTGTGAGCTTCTGGGATAAATCATTTTGATGAGAAGAGAGAGGGCATACTACGTGCCTTGGATCCATGCTCCTTTCTCGGTGTTGGGAATTGTGAGAGGATACGGGGAGAGATCAGATGACGCTGCTGGGTGCTGGCTTTGAGAGTTTGAGAGCCAGGGAAGCTTGTTTACAAGGGAAAGTATTTGGGAGAGATGGAAGGTGGAGATGGTGGTGGTTGGGACCTGATCTTATTTGCTTTTGTTTTTGGTGCTGCAGCTCTTCTTTCCTTTTTCTTTTCCTGATGTTGCTTTCTCTTTTAACTTCGATTCGATGCTCTCTTTGACACACTGACACACACAGATCAGATAAGGAAGACAAGATGTCCGTCTGATATGATAATAAGGAATGAACAGTAACAGGAAAGATAAACAGAATAGTACACTTCTGGGTCCTGACACAACAAGATGAAGAAACAGAGCAGTAGCACCGATGAAGCCTACCAGTACAAGCTTCAGCTGAAAGAGGAAGGAAATAAAACTTCTTATTCTCTTAACGCCAAAACGTCTTAAATCTTAAGGATTTTGTTGAATGAAACCCAATGTTTGCACTCATTTCAAGTTTTTTTTTTGTTTCAGTTAGAGATGTTGTAGGCTTTGATCAGTCAAATTAACTTAAACAAATAGAGAAAATGAATATTTGAAAAGCCTCACAAACTGTTAAAGAAACAAATTCCATAAAACAATAAGTTGCTAAAATTTGCAATTTTTTGTGAACTGGTAAAAATCCATTATCTTGTAGCCTTGCCAATGACAATGTTGGTAGTGCTATTGTTTCCCCTCCAAAGAATAGGACTGTCCTGTACCATAAACCTTGAAGTCTCTCTTTCAGCAATCAGGTTTTTCTTTCTTCAAGTCAAGTAACTAAAGATAATGATTACTCGCACTATTTCAACTGCTTTCTTTGAATTTACTTCTCTCTTTATGACACTAATCTTGTTATAGTGTCAACATAACCTTAATAGCTTGCACTGGTATGAAAGGGACCAGCCCTTGCTTTTCTTGAAAACTATGTTTTATGGATGTTTGGATTAAACGATCAGCATACATGCATACAAAACAATGTAACATTATGACATATACAAATCAATCTAATGAAGGCACAAACCACATGGTGACGATCATCTTACAGATAAGAAAGGCAGAACAGGTTAACATTTTATCAAATCTAAGTTGGACAGAGAAAATTAACAGAAGTAGGTGAAAATCAGAAGATTTCCCTTTTTATTTTGAAAAAACCAGAAGAAAATTTTCTCCTCTTGTGATAAGCAAATAACTGTCACATTCGTTAAAAAAAAGCAAATGACTACCACATAACAGGGATAGCAGATTAGCAGTGCTGTCAACCATGCATGACAGAAACATAGAGAAGTGACAAATTTTGGGACACATGTAGACATAGGGACCTGTATGGTTCCATTCAGTGCAAGCTAAGTGCTATTCCTGGCTAACTTACAAAAGACCAGCCAATTTCACTCTTTCCCTTAATTAAGGGAGAACTTTGGAGGCATATAAATTCAATTGTGATACTCTCTTTCAGATTCATGGTTCAAGGGATTTGAAGAGGCTAACGTGTAATGTTGTTCTCATTTGGAAGGCAATTGAATAGTTATGCATCAATAGAACAAATTAAGATGTTAGTAACCAATGTGCAAAAGTTCACAAGAATAGCTTGAACAGAACAGACCAAATGGTTTGCACGCCATAAGTAGCCATAAAGTAAATGAAACACAACATGAGGTGAGGCAGAATATCTTATACAAGAGGATGAATGAAGTAGTTATGAAGAATATGGTCTGACATAAACAAGAGCACTCGAGGAAATCATTGATGTCCATCCTGCTTCTGAAAGGAACTGAAACCGAAATGCAAAATGGGCATAACGTATGAGCCTTTCTTTAATATAAACAGTGAACTTATTCTGTCATACTGATACCAATAAATTACTGGAGACATCGATGTTATGCTGCGCAAATAGGACTACTTTGTGCATAATATATTACCCTATATTTCTCTAGTCATCCAGTTGCTTCTATATATTACTATAAAAATTATGGATATTACTTCTATTGCTGAAAATGAATCAAGATGCATGACCTTATGACAGTATTGAGATTCAAATTAATTTTACCAAGAAAACCAACTGGATGGTAGTTAGTAGATTAATCGTTCAGGACTCCAAAAGGTTAAAACAGGACAACCAAGTAAGCTGATTCTGATTTCCATCACGAAGGACATTCACTCCACAAAAGAATGCTATATTTTCAAATTCCTCTTTTCCCTGTTGGTTAGTGGAAATGGATAAACAGAAGGTTTGTAGGAGAAGACAGATGAAGTGGTGGACCAAAGAGGAACAGGATCATCCCTTTTCCCCCTTAAGAACTAGTCCCACCAATAGGGGTAGCTTTAAGACTTTGACCCCTTTGAGGTTAGAAAGAAAAAAAAAGATAAAATAAACCACCTGAGTTTGCTTTCACCCAAAAAAAGAAAGAAAGAATTTAAATTTGCATTGATCTGGCCCACTTTAGTCCCTTAAAATTTGTGGGAACAGCTGCTTTAAATTATGTGGAGTTAAATATGCTCCTCTTTTGCCATTTTGCTTCCCCTTGAACAGACACCAGGAAAAGGTAGTGTGTGCAAATCATAGTTGTACCCTTCATCATCACTATCTTACAACTTATCAAGAGGGCCACACTGAACTCAATTCTAGCTTTTTAACTACTGTTCTAAACAGTCTCATAGCAACAGCTTACACTTATTGTCTGTTTTAATGAGGTATTGAAACAATTTTTAACATACACCCCTTAGAAAAAATTTTTTACTGTTGGTTCGCCAAACCTTAACACACCCTCCTCCTTTATCCGGGTTTGAGACCGGCTATGTTGAGACGACTCAAGAAAGTCTTTCAGTCAACATAGGCCACTCTCATGGATTTGAAACCCACAAGAGATTTGTTGGGGGGCGTAACCCTCTTAGCGACGCGCTACATCGGAACCCGGGTGTGGTGTTAAATGGGCAAGGGCCGGGTCGTCATCCCCTTAGTGGCGCGTCGTATCGGGACCCGGGTACGATGAAAAATGAGCAAGGGTCGGGCCGTCGCAACCTTAGTGGCGCGCTACATCTACGCCCGGGTGTAGTGAAAAATGAGCAAGGGTCTTCGCACTTCCCTCGAAGGGTGCGAAGGGTAAGGAAGCTAGCCGAGCCAACTAGGATTCGTCTAGGTAGCTGGAACGTAGGGTCCCTAACGGGTAAGCTAAGAGAGCTAGTCGATGCAGCAATTAGGAGGCGTGTAAATATTCTATGCGTTCAGGAGACTAAATGGAAGGGCTAGAAAGCAAAGGAGGTAGAGGATACTGGCTTCAAACTTTGGTACACGGGGACAACATCGGGTAGGAATGGTGTAGGCATCTTGATCGATAGGAGCCTTAAGGATGGAGTCGTTGATGTTAGGAGGCAAGGCGACCGGATTATCCTGGTCAGGCTGGTAGTTGGAGATTCGGCTTTAAATGTGATCAGTGCCTATGCCCCTTAGGTAGGTCTTAGCGAGGGCACCAAGAGGCAGTTTTGGGAAGATCTTGATAGCATGGTTAGTTCCGTGTCTATCAGCGAGAAACTCTTCATAGGAGGAGACCTCAACGGCCATGTGGGTGCGACTAATGTAGGTTTCGAGCGGGTGCACGGGGGGTTCGGGTATGGTAGTAGGAATCAAGAGGGGGAGGATGTTTTGAACTTCGCGTTGGCCTATGACTTGTTGATAGCAAACACCCTCTTTAGGAAGAGAGAATCCCATCTAGTGACCTTTTCGTAGTGGACAACACTCGAGCCAGATCAACTTTATCCTTGCAAGGAGGGAAGATAGACGTGCTTGCTTTGATTGTAAGGTATTACCTGGGAGTGTGTTGTCCCTCAACACAAGCTTGTGGTGGCGGACTTTCACTTTCGGGTACGTGTCCACCGAGACAAACGGGTCAAGATTGCGAGAACGAAGTGGTGGAAGCTGAAAGCCCAAGTTTGGTTTTGGTAATTAATGACATCAAGTTGCTAATGCTACTGCATCAAGTGTGATTAAGCTAGGCATAAGCAACACATGTGATGAAGGTGTACGTGGCAAGGAGTGGTGGCCACAAGATCACAAAGAAATGGTGCATGGATATGAAATGACGATCATGGTGGAGATGCACATAATATGATGGACATGATGATCAAGTGGAGGAGAAGGATCTAAGAGCGCAAGGCAAAGGTATAACCTTAGGGTTTTCCTTTTGCCGGTCTAAGATGAGTAGAGAAGTGATTGACCGGGTTTAGAATACATAGCCGACTATCAAGAGGGGCAATCACGGTTAGCTCGGGAATCAAGTGCCACTAGATCAATGTCTTGAGCATATGCATTAGGATCTAGTTGAGAGCTAACATAACGCCTTGGAAAATGTTTGTGAAATGCTAACACACATGCACATTGTGGTGTACACTTGGTGGTGTTAGCACATTTGCGAAGGCGGTGGTGTTTGAGCGGTAGTAAGGGGTTTGGGGTTCGCTCTCCCTCCCGCCGAGCTTGCGAGCGCGGGATTCAGGCGTTTTTGAGGAAATGGAATGCCTATTTTCTATTGCGCCGGAGTCTATAAAAGGTGACGAAAGTCCAAATTGTTTTTCACTGAAAAAAAACGATCGGACGCTGCACCGGACGCGGTCACGGTTTGACCGGACGCGTCCGGTCAGTTCAACGTGGCGCGGGCACTAGGGTTTGTGACCGGACGCTGGTCTGGCCTGATGAAAGGTCTTGATGGCTAGAGGGGGGGTGAATAGCCTTTTAAAATTTTCTACAATGACAAACTAAACAAGTTTATCAATACAACAAATAGCGAGATGCGAGTTTTGCTTAGCCTACGGGGTGTTTGCAAGCCACCTATCCAATTCACAATTCTAGTATATTTGCACTCAACCGCACAAATCAAACCTAGGAGGTAACTACCACTACAACTAGCAAGCTACACAAAAGAGCTACTTTAGCAAAGCTAACTAGCTAGCAAAGATAACTAAGAAAGTAATACAAGTGAGAATTAGGAGGGTATCACCGAGGGGCGAAGTATTGAGCCAACCAATATGATCAACAATGAAAACCAAGACAACCGAACACCGGGATCAATCAATCATAATATGAAAGTGATGACACGAAGATTTATCCCGAGGTTCACGTGCTTGCCGGCACGCTAGTCCCCGTTGTGTCCCTTTTCACCACGTGGTTCGGTGGCTAATCGGTCTCACACCGAGCCTCTCAAAAGGCGCCACAAGAACCTACCAAATGGCAAAAGGTTGCAAATGACACGAGCAATCCACTAATATTGCCTTTGGCGCTCCGCCGAGGTAGGCACAAACCCCTCACAATCACCGGAGGTGGCCAAGAATAATCACCAACTCTTGCCAACGCCTCCAAGCTGCTCCAAGCCGTCTAGGTGGCGGCAACCACCAAGAGAAACAAGAATCCCGCAGCAAATCAACCACCAAGTGCCAACTAGATGCAATCTCACAATGCAAATGCACTTGGATCACTCAATCTCACTTCGAATATGCAAAGAAGCAAGAGAGATGAGTGGGAGGGGAGTTGCTTAGCTCAAAGTGCTCACAAGTATGTCAAATATCCAAGAGAGAGAGCCTTGAGCCGGCCAACGAGTATTTATAGACGTACCCCTTCGAATATAGCCGTTAGGAACGAGATCCAGCTGAAATCGCGCTGACCGGACGCGCTGGTCCAACTGACCGGACGCTCCGGTCGCGTAACGGCTAGTTATTGAAACGCCGACCGGACGCGCCGGTCGCAACGACCGGACGCGCTGGTCACGACCGGACGCGCCGGTCCCGTGACTGACCGGACGCGCCGGTCAACACTGAGTCGCGCAAAACGAACCATCGACCGGACGCGCTGAAGAACTGACCAGACGCCACAGTGCCCGCGTCCGGTCGGAGTCCAGTAAGCTCCCTGGACGACCGGACGCGTCCGGTCGCCTGTGACCGGACGCGCTGCGCGTCCGATCAACCAACTGAAAAACGCGCAGACGCTGAACGCTGACCGGACGCGTCCGGTCAAACAGTGACCGCGTCCGGTGCAGCGTCCGGTCACCACTGTGACCTCCGTTCGCCTCCGTTTGATTTTCGTTTGATTTCCGACTTCCGGCGTAGTGGAAAATAGGCATTTCATTTCCCCGAAATCGCCTGAATCCCGCGCTCGCACGCTCGGCGGAAGGGAGAGAGGACCCCAAACCCTCTCTACCGCTTAAACTCCAACGCCATCGCAAATGTGCTAACACCACCATGTGATCTCGTCAAGTGTGAGTGTGTTAGCATTTTCACAATCATTTTTCGAGGCGTTATTAGTTCTATCCAAATGCATATGATCATGAAATGCACACCTAGAGGCACTTAGGAGTTCAATAGCCGCGTCATTCCCCTCTTTATAGTACGGCTATCTATCCTATAATGTAACCACACCCACTAGGTGTCTTGGTTACTAAAATACAACCCTTAAGCATATACCTTTGCCTTGATCACGTAGGGTCGCGTCCAAATCCAAGTGTGGCCATCATGATCACCATGTCCATCTTGCCACCAACCTTGGAATGTACTAATCCTCATATGCTACATACAACTTAGGCATAGGATTAGTACTTAGGCATTGTCATTAATTACCAACACCAAACATAGGACTTTCAATCTCTCCCTTGTTGGTAATTGGTGACAACCCTTTCACAAAGATATTATGATAAAATTTTGATTGAACCCATGTCACATTGTCCAAGTATATTACCATGTGTAAGAAGTATGGACAAGTGATCATGAATTCAAATTGATAGCAATGGCTCCCCCTACATGTATGCTATATGTTTGGATTTAGGAAGCATACATGTTTAGATAGAAAAATATAGGAGCATTGACTATCAATAGGTGCTAAGTGTTTTAGATTATAGACCTTTGAAGCGTGATACCATCGGAGTAGCGATAAACATCATCTTAGCACCTTGTGTAGTTAGATATCACTTGAAAAGCACAAACAAAACTAGAAACCTTGTGAGATCAACATTATAAGCAAGGCTCTAGTACCACTTTGAAAAACATGAAGCAAGAGAAATCTAACTACTTCCTATTCATGCTAGTACTTCAATACACCATTCAATTGTATACTAGCAAGTCACCACACAAGCAAAGTATTGGAGAAAAAGAAATGCATAACTATGCATCATACATATGAGTGCACAAAGAAATGCAACATTCATGTTTAAGAGCTTGCTCCCCCTACTTGTGTGCTCAAAAATTTTAGTTGATCCCCTTCTTTTATCAATTCTCCCCTTTAGGTTTTCTCACTTTGTGAACAACATTTTTCTCCCCCTTTGTGCTTCTCCCCCTTTGAGTTCTATCTTTGTGAACGACATTTTCTCCCCCTTTGGCACCGATGACCACAAGGGACCAATTTTAGATAGATTATCATGTTGAAATATGGGGTAAAGATCAAGTTTGTGATTCAACCTAGATTGCTTGCATAAATAAAATGCTTCGGTTTGATCCAAGGGCAAGCTTCTTCACACCTCACTAGAAGGGTTATCATGCACCATGTTGAAGCAAATATTTAGACAAGTTTTCTAGATTAAACACTTAGGATCACAAGCTACTTAAACAAGTTATATGCCACCACTAGATCATACAAGTCAAGGAAGCAATAGTGGCACCATATAAACTTCAAAGTAATTTGATTTTCATGAATGAGCCTAGAACATGTAAATTATGACTAGATGCACTAAACAAGTCCTTAGCATAGAATGTATGACATGTCAACCAATTGTACCTTGGGGCTCGAAGGAGAGGCATGTCATAACATTGGGGTGCATCAACTCATGTTGGAGAAGTCAAGTATGTTCAACTCATTCTTTAGCTTGTGAAATCTCTTCTCATCAAGTGGCTTGGTGAATAGATCGGCTAATTGATCTTCGGTGCCCACACTCTCAATAGCAATGTCACCCTTTTGTTGATGATCTCTAATAAAATGATGACGAACATCAATATGCTTTGTTCTTTGATGTTGAACCGGATTATTGGTTAGCTTCACGGCACTTTCATTGTCACATAGCAATGGCACATTCTTAAAATTGATTCCAAAATCCTTCAATGTTGCCTTCATCCACAAGATTTGTGCACAACAACTACCCGTGGCGATGTATTCGGCTTCGGCGGTAGATAGTGCAATACTATTTTGCTTCTTGGATGACCATGAGACAATTGATCTTCCCAACAATTGACAAGTCCCGGAAGTGCTCTTTCTCTCCACTTTGTCACCGGCATAGTCGGAATCCGAATATCCAACTAGCTCAAAACTTGCACCTTTGGGATACCATAATCCAACATCTTGTGTATGCTTCAAATACCTCAATATTCTCTTTGTTGCCTTCAAATGACTTTCTCTTGGTGAGGCTTGAAATCTTGCACACATGCATACACTAAACATTACATCGGGCCTTGATGCCGTCACATAGAGTAGGCTACCAATCATTGATCTATATAGTTTTTGATCCACCATGTTGCCACTCTTGTCACTATCCAAGCTTCCACTAGTGCCCATTGGAGTTGTAATGCCCTTTGCATCTTCCATGCCAAACTTCTTGAGCATATCTTTGATGTACTTGGTTTGGCTCACAAATGTTCCTTCCTTCATTTGTTTGATTTGAAGTCCAAGAAAGAAACTAAGTTCACCGATCATTGACATTTCAAATTCCTTTGCCATCATTTTCCCAAACTCATCACAATAATCTTGATTGGTTGAACCGAAGATGATATCATCCACATATATTTGCAACACAAACAAGTCTTTTCCAATCTTCTTGGTGAATAGAGTAGTATCCACTTTGCCCATGACAAATCCTTTGGATAGCAAGAAGTCCCTCAATCTTTCATACCATGCTCTAGGTGCTTGCTTCAATCCATACAAAGCTTTCCTTAACTTGTATACATGATTGGGTTTCTTGTCATCTTCAAAACCGGGAGGTTGCTCCACATACACCTCCTCTTGAATGTACCCATTGAGAAATGCACTTTTCACATCCATTTGATATAGCTTGATATTATGAGCACAAGCATAGGCTAGTAAGATCCTAATTGCTTCCAATCTTGCAACCGGGGCATAAGTTTCACCAAAGTCAAGACCCTCTATTTGTGTGTAACCTTGAGCCACTAGTCTTGCTTTGTTCCTTACTACTATTCCATCTTGATCTTGCTTGTTGCGAAAGACCCATCTTGTTCCAATGACATTGTGATCCTTAGGCCTCTCAACTAGTTCCCATACTTCATTTCTCTTGAAGTTGTTGAGCTCTTCATGCATTGCATTTACCCAATCCGGATCTCTCAATGCTTTATCAGTGTCTTTGGGTTCTTCCATTGACACAAAAGAAGAGTGAGCACAAAAAGATGACAATCTTGATCTAGTTTGAACTCCCCTTTGTATGTCACCAATGATGGAATCTAATGGATGGTCTCTAGCAATGTTGGTTGGTTGAAGCACTTGCACTTGATTGCTTGGATGTTGATGTTGATCATGAGTTAGAGATGATGAACTAGCCACTTGTTGATCTTGTTGCACTTGAGATGATGTACTAGCTTGATTTTGCATTAGAGACCTACTAGCTTGTGTAATTGGACTTTGGAGCACTTGATCTTTGTTGTCATCCACATCAATCACTTGCTTTGGCCTAATATCACCAATATCCATTTCTTTCATAGTATTGGTTAATTGAGTTCCTCTCACATCATCCAAGTTATTTTCCTCATCTTGAGAGCCATTTGTTTCATCAAACTCAACATCATGAACTTCCTCAAGTAAACCACTAGCCAAATTCCAAACTCTATAAGCTTTGCTAGTAGTGGAGTAACCAAGTAAGAATCCTTCATCACATTTCTTCTCAAACTTGCTCAATCTAGTGCCCTTCTTCAAGATGTAGCATTTGCAACCAAATACCCGAAAGTATGCAATGTTGGGCTTTCTTCCATTTAAGATTTCATATGGTGTCTTCTCTAGGAACTTATGGCAATAGAGGCGGTTGCTATAGAAGCAAGCCGTGTTGATTGCTTCGGCCCAAAATGAATGACTCACATTATACTCATTCAACATTGATCTTGCCATATCAATCAAGGTTCTATTCTTCCTCTCAACTAAGCCATTTGATTGAGGTGTATACTTGGCCGAAAATTGATGTTTGATTCCAAGCTCATCACATAGCTCATTAATTCTTGTATTTCTAAACTCACTTCCATTGTCACTTCTCACTTTCTTGATTGTGGTCTCAAATTCATTTTGCACTCTCTTGATGAACTTCTTGAATATGTCAAATACATCACTCTTATCCCCAAGAAAGAATACCCATGTATATCTAGTGAAATCATCCACAATCACAAACCCATACTTGTTGCCACCAATGCTTGTGTATGTAGTTGGCCCAAATAAATCCATGTGCAACAACTCAAATGCCTTGGAAGTACTCATAATGCTTTTCAATGGATGAGTGTTGCCTACTTGCTTTCCGGCTTGACATGCACTACATAGCTTATCTTTCTCAAATGTGACATCCTTCAAGCCTCTAACTAAGTCATGCTTCACTAACTTGTTCAATTGCTTCATGCCAACATGACCAAGTCTTCTATGCCATAACCAACCCATACTTGATTTGGTGAGCAAACATGTTGAGAGTTGAGTGTCACTAGCATTGAAATCAACCAAGTATAGATTCTCATATCTAAAACCCTTGAAGATCAAATTAGAGCCATCAACACTAATTATCTCCACATCATCAACACCAAATATGCACTTGAAACCTAGATCACACAATTGAGCAACCGAGAGAAGATTGAAGTTTAACTTTTCAACTAGGAGCACATTGGAAATGCTATGATCATTTGAGATTGCAATCCTTCCAAGAGCCTTCACATCACCCTTGCTATTGTCACCAAATGTGATACTATCAATGCCACTATCATTTGATTTGAGAGAGTTGAACATTCTTGAATCACCGGTCATATATTGAGAGCACCCACTATCAAGCACCCAATGCCTTCCTCCGGCCTTGTAATTTACCTACAAAATAAATTAATGTTTCTTAGGTACCCATACTTGTTTGGGTCCTTGGAGGTTAGTAACTAAGCTCTTTGGTACCCAAATGGCCTTCTTCTTTGGACCCACAATTGGTGTACCAACAAACCTAGCATGCACACCTTTCTCACCCTTGGTAAGCACATAACAAGAATCAAAATGAATGTAATCCATTTTAGCATGAAACTTGTTGTTGTTCTTGTTCATTTTATTACAATTAATCTCTAGATGCCCAACTTGCTTGCATCTATTACAATAACGACCATTGCTCTTCACAAAGCGAGGCTTTGGAGTAGCAAAGGCCGCCTTGCCCTTCTTGGGAGTATAGCCCAAACCCTCTTTGTTAAGAGAGAACCTTTGACTACCCAAGCATTTTAGCAAGCGGGCATCCCCACCATAGGCATTGCCTAATGCGCGGGTGAGATCATCCACTTCTCTCTTGAGAGTCTTATTTTCAACCACAAGTGATGAATCACTAGTAGTAGAGATAGAGTTGGTTGTGGTGGATGATGATGAGCTACATGAAGCATTAGTAGGACAAACAAATAAAGAATCATCAATAATATCACATGTTAGTCCAATATCACAAGTGGCAATCACTTGCTCCTCCTTAGCTTCCTTCATGAGCTTCTCCAACTTGAGGTCCTTCTCCTTGATGAGCTCAAGTAGAGAGGAGTGGGCTTCCTTAAGCCTAGTGTGAGCAACTTCAAGGTCCTCGTGGTCTTCCTTTAGACACTCACGAGAGGACTCTAGCTCATCAAAAGATTTCCTAAGAGCTTTAAGCTCTTGTTCAATTCCTTTGCACTCCTTACCCTTTTTGAGAGCAACAAGCTCTTCCATCAAGGCATCATTTTCATTGCTCTTGGCAATGAGCTCTTGCTCCAAGATTTTGCACTTCTTGGTTATCCTCTTGTAGCCCTTGCTCATTTGATCTATTATGCCCAATAGATCATCCTTGGAGTAGTCCTCATCCTCCTCATCATCACTCCTACAACCATCACTAGCACAAGAATCATCATCACTATCATCATATTTTACCTTGGTAGGCTTGGCCATAAGGCATGTCGATGTAGTGTCGAAGATGGATGGCTTGTTGGAGAGGGCGATGCTTGCAATGGCTCGCCGAGTGGTCCTCTCATCATCACTAGAGCTATCATCATCACTATCGGAGTTATCACTATCCCAAGTGACCACATAGCCACCACCCTTCTTCTTCTTGTTGATAGTGAAGCTCTTCTTCTCTTTCTTCTCCTTCTTGTCCTTCTTGTTCTTCTTCAACTTCAACTCCCCATCATGATATCTTTTATCTTCATAGGGACACTTTGCTACTACATGATCGGGGCTATTGCAATTGTAGCAAAGCATCTCCTTTGCCTTCATGAAGTCCCTTCTCTTTCTTGCACCATATCCTTTCTTCTTCATGAACCTCCCCATCTTGTGCACTAGGAGGGCCATGGTCTCATCATCGAATGGATCATCATCATCGCTCTCCACCTTGCTCTTGCCCTTAGAAGATGAAGCCTTGAATGCAATGGGCTTCTCTTGCTTGACCTTGATCTCCTTCTTCTCATCTTCATCTTCATCATCATCATATTGAGCATCGGTCATGACATCTCCAAGCACTTGGTTTGGAGTCACCTTATCCAAACCCTCTCTTTGTATCATCTTCCTCAAGATAGCAAACTTCTTAGGTAAGTTCATCAAGAACTTATGTGAGAAGTCCTTGTCCTTGACATCTTCTCCTAGGCTCTTGAGATCATTGACAATAACTTGTAGCCTATAGAACATCTCCGGTATGGACTCATCATCCTTCATCTTGAAGCTTGCAAACTTATCCTTGAGCATATAGAGCTTGGCACTCTTTACCGTTGAAGTGCCCTCATATGTTTCTTCTAATCTTGTCCACACTTCACTTGCCATCTCAAGATCCTTGATTTGCTCAAAGACCTTTGCATCAATCCCATTGTAGAGAGTGTTGAGAGCCATAGTGTTGCATTGATTGTTGATGCGGTCATTGTTGGTGAGGTTGTCGGGATCAATGATTGCATAATCATGATGTGTAACCTCCCAAACCTTCTCATTGATAGAGCCAAGATATTGCTTCATCTTTCTTTTCCAATGATCAAAAGATGAGACACCATCAAAGAATGGAGGCTTGCCCCCGACATGGTTGAACACAACTTGAGCCATCTTACACCGAGGTTGTTAAGCCTTACAAACGGTGACCACGGCTCCGATACCACTTGAAAGGTCTTGATGGCTAGAGGGGGGGTGAATAGCCTTTTAAAATTTTCTACAATGACAAACTAAACAAGTTTATCAATACAACAAATAGCGAGATGCGAGTTTTGCTTAGCCTACGGGGTGTTTGCAAGCCACCTATCCAATTCACAATTCTAGTATATTTGCACTCAACCGCACAAATCAAACCTAGGAGGTAACTACCACTACAACTAGCAAGCTACACAAAAGAGCTACTTTAGCAAAGCTAACTAGCTAGCAAAGATAACTAAGAAAGTAATACAAGTGAGAATTAGGAGGGTATCACCGAGGGGCGAAGTATTGAGCCAACCAATATGATCAACAATGAAAACCAAGACAACCGAACACGGGATCAATCAATCATAATATGAAAGTGATGACACGAAGATTTATCCCGAGGTTCACGTGCTTGCCGGCACGCTAGTCCCCGTTGTGTCCCTTTTCACCACGTGGTTCGGTGGCTAATCGGTCTCACACCGAGCCTCTCAAAAGGCGCCACAAGAACCTACCAAATGGCAAAAGGTTGCAAATGACACGAGCAATCCACTAATGTTGCCTTTGGCGCTCCGCCGAGGTAGGCACAAACCCCTCACAATCACCGGAGGTGGCCAAGAACAATCACCAACTCTTGCCAACGCCTCCAAGCTGCTCCAAGCCGTCTAGGTGGCGGCAACCACCAAGAGAAACAAGAATCCCGCAGCAAATCAACCACCAAGTGCCAACTAGATGCAATCTCACAATGCAAATGCACTTGGATCACTCAATCTCACTTCGAATATGCAAAGAAGTAAGAGAGATGAGTGGGAGGGGAGTTGCTTAGCTCAAAGTGCTCACAAGTATATCAAATGTCCAAGAGAGAGAGCCTTGAGCCGGCCAACGAGTATTTATAGACGTACCCCTTCGAATATAGCCGTTAGGAACGAGATCCAGCTGAAATCGCGCTGACCGGACGCGCTGGTCCAACTGACCGGACGCTCCGGTCGCGTAACGGCTAGTTATTGAAACGCCGACCGGACGCGCCGGTCGCAACGACCGGACGCGCTGGTCACGACCGAACGCGCCGGTCCTGTGACTGACCGGACGCGCCGGTCAACACTGAGTCGCGCAAAACGAACCATCGACCGGACGCGCTGAAGAACTGACCAGACGCCACAGTGCCCGCGTCCGGTCGGAGTCCAGTAAGCTCCCTGGACGACCGGACGCGTCCGGTCGCCTGTGACCGGACGCGCTGCGCGTCCGATCAACCAACTGAAAAACACGCAGACGCTGAACGCTGACCGGACGCGTCCGGTCAAACAGTGACCGCGTCCGGTGCAGCGTCCGGTCACCACTGTGACCTCCGTTCGCCTCCGTTTGATTTTCGTTTGATTTCCGACTTCCGGCGTAGTGGAAAATAGGCATTTCATTTCCCCGAAATCGCCTGAATCCCGCGCTCGCACGCTCGGCGGAAGGGAGAGAGGACCCCAAACCCTCTCTACCGCTTAAACTCCAACGCCATCGCAAATGTGCTAACACCACCATGTGATCTCGTCAAGTGTGAGTGTGTTAGCATTTTCACAATCATTTTTCGAGGCGTTATTAGTTCTATCCAAATGCATATGATCATGAAATGCACACCTAGAGGCACTTAGGAGTTCAATAGCCGCGTCATTCCCCTCTTTATAGTACAGCTATCTATCCTATAATGTAACCACACCCACTAGGTGTCTTGGTTACTAAAATACAACCCTTAAGCATATACCTTTGCCTTGATCACGTAGGGTCGCGTCCAAATCCAAGTGTGGCCATCATGATCACCATGTCCATCTTGCCACCAACCTTGGAATGTACTAATCCTCATATGCTACATACAACTTAGGCATAGGATTAGTACTTAGGCATTGTCACTAATTACCAACACCAAACATAGGACTTTCACCTGACCAGCGCGTCCGGTCAGTTCATCTGTGCGCAGAAGGAGAGCGCGCGACCGGCGCGTCCGGTCCCTCATGGAACCGGAGCGTCCGGTCAGGCGTCCAAAGGGGTAGAGAGCAGCGGAGTGCTGATCGGACGCGTCCGGTCTCGACGGGAGCTTACTGGAACGCGACTGGACGCTGGCACTGTCGCGTCTGGTCAAACGGTTGAGTGCGTCCGGTCACAGCAACGGCTAGTTCTGACGCGCACTGTTTCTTGCTGTCGTGTAGTGACCGGACGCGTCCGGTCACCCTGACCGGAGCGTCCGGTCAGCGCGTTTTTTGCTGCGTCGTCCGTAACGGCTAGCTGCGTACCCCTTCGCTATAAATAGAGGATGTCCGGGATTTGAGGGTAACTCTTGCACATTTTGAGACCTAGAGACATCTTTTGAGCTAGAGAACAACCCCTCCACTCATCTCTTTGCTTGGTTGCACATCTTGAGTGAGATTGAGTGAGATTCAAGTGCATTGCTTGAGAGTTGCATTTTAGAGGCACTTGATCTTCGAGTTGCTGCGGATTTCTTGTTACTCTTCCGTGTTTCCCGACACGGTAGATGGCTTGGAGCAGCGGAGGTGATTGAGCTCGCAATTGGAGATTGTTGGAGCCCTCACCAAGTGTTGTAAGGGGTTCTTGATCCTTCCCCGCGGGAGTTCGCAAATTGGATACTCTAGTGGAGCTCGTGGCTTGGAGGATCCCCATCTTGTGTGCGGTTGTGCGGCGCCCGCCGAGGGCTCGACTCTTGATAGTCGATTAGCTCGCGAACCGACAAGTGGGTGCATCGCCACAACGAGGAGTAGCTTGCCGGGAAGCAAGTGAATCTCGGTAAAAAATCTTGTGTCATCTCTTTGCCGAGGATTTCTCTTGTGGTTGATTATTGTGATTGATTCTTCAAGTGCATTACTTCTCTACATCGTTGGTATAAGAATCAAGTCACTTGCTCTTTACTTTCTTGTACTAGTCCTTGTGTAGTTTGCTCAGTGTAGCCTTTTTCACATAGGAGTAAGTAGCTTAGTGACTTAGTCTTGTTGGTGTGTATTAGAGATCATAGCCTTGCTTCACTAGTTTTGTATAGGTGGCTTGCATAGTGTAGTTGAGCTAGTGCTAGAATTAGCTTAGCCTTCTTTTATACTAACGTGGTTGTTTAGTGAAGTTTGTAGAATTTTAAATAGGCTATTCACCCCTCCTCTAGCCATTTGGACCTTACAGAAGCTTAGAGGGGAAGCAGCATAAAAGTTTAAGGAGAGGATGCTAGGCGAGGGGCCTTGGGAAGAAGGAGAATATGCCGACGACATGTGGCTAAAGATGGCAACATGTGTCCGAAAGGTGGCTTCAGAAGTGTTTGGCGTGAGTAGGGGAGGCAAACAGGAAGCGAAAGACACATGGTGGTGGAATTACAAGGTGCAAGGGCTATTAGGGAGAAGAAGGAGTGTTTCAAGCGCCTCCACCATGACAAGAGTGCAGCCAACATCGAGGGCTATAAAATAGCGAAGAGGGTTGCAAAGCGAGCTGTGAGTGTAGCAAAAGGTCAGGCGTATGATGGCCTTTATCAGCGGCTAGGCACGAAGGAAGGGGAGGACATTTATAGGATGGCTAGGATCCGCGAGAGGAAGACAAGGGACATCAACCAAATAAAATGCATCAAGGATGGGATAGATCGACTTCTGGTAAAGGATGAGGAGATCAAGAACAGATGGAGAGAGTACTTCGACAAGTTGTTTAATGGGGAGAATGAGGGTCCTACCCTTGAGTTGGATGACTCATTTGACGATACCAACAGATGCTTTGTGAGGAGAATTCAGGAGGCAGAGATCGGGGAGGCTTTGAAGAGGATGAAGGGAGGTAAAGCGATGGGCCCTGATGGTATCCCCATTGAGGTGTGGAGATGCCTAGGCGTCAGAGTGTTGGGCATTCTTAACGTCACTACCAAAAGTAGACTTAGTTTTCTAATTCTGATAACGGCGCCAAAAATGCCAAACCTATCCCTCATGCCACTTAAGCCAAGTTGTCATCCCCAGCATGACACGAGAGACGCGGTATTGAAATATGCAATTGCTCATCAAGATAAATAATAAAAGGGATCTGCAAGCGCACAGATTAATACTGATGTAGCATTTTAACCGGGAAGTATTCCAGGTATCGTTATTTATATTTTTACCACTGGGAAGGGATTTCTAAGTATCATGGTTGATAATGGAATGAGAATATGGAACTGAGTACACATCATTGCATGTATAACCGAGAGTATTTATCAATCTCTTTATACAGGTATAAATGTCACATTAAGTAAAGGTAAAGTGATAATGGTGACAAAGATAATTAATCTGATCAGCTAGCCACATATAATAATGATAAGCACCTCAACAGATATTCTAGCAAGTCATTAGCATGGAATTAGGATGAACTACAAAGATATTCCCTAAGTTATTATTAACTATAAAGTCTAGCATATCATAGTTAGTGCAATTATACTTGGCAATCATGGTGAGAAAAGACTATATCCATGCATAGTGAATATTAGCAAGGAAGATGAAGAACATAGCAATCACTCCCCTGTAATAGTGTTGCTCTGCCTGCCCTATACACGAGAGGGGGACTATATAAGAATCAACGAAGCTGTCACTATCGCGAACTACCCCACAATCCAGCATATAGGGTGCAATCACAGATAAATACGGTATAGACACTACGTCTACACAATAATTATCATTCACCCACTGTACACATGGATAAACGCTATACGATCCTAAGCATGTATATAATTCCAATCTAACTAAGCCAAGCATATAACTATGATAAACTAAGAACAATATAATTGCAAATATAATCAAGTAGAGCAAAGTCATAATCAATATATTGAAATAGAATAAAGTCATATTCATAATATTGAAGAACAAAGATGAACAATTGAAGAACAATAGAGGAATTACCAAGAATCCTCTTGACAGATCCGGAAACCAATCGAAGATTGACTCCTTCTAGTTCTAATCCTATGTAGCTATGCTAACTAGAGATCTAGTTGATGTGGTGGCTCTAGGGCTTGATCAGAGGCTCTCCTCCTGAATTAGGGTTTGAAGTATGAGACGAGGGGCTCTCCTCCAGGGTCAGGGGCCTTGCTTATATAGCCCTTTCGGATGAATCTGGCCCGTTGGATCAAACCGACATTGATCGTGCAGTTTTCCTTGATCCTCTAAGTCGGTGGAGCATAATCCTCGAGGCGGAGCCTGATTGGCTGAGCCAGCAGGGCGGGCGCCCTAGGGACTAGGGCGGGCGCCCTGTCCCCGGCTCTGTTACGCCTCCCGTTCGTTCTCGTGGCTTCTGGACTCTTCTAGATGTAAGATAATTACGTGTTCGGTTAATATCCCGTCATTAATCCGACATGTGGGCCTTTCTTCCGTATTTCCTGATAACCCCCTGCAGAAATAGATAAACAGCAAAACTCATAGAATTCTGTCAGATAAAACCCTAAGTCTAGGTGTTGGTTTCATTTGGATCCTTTTCTCTATTTATTTGATAGTTATAATTGATACTTAAGGACCGTCAACACAGAGCGATAGTATGGTTAACTAAGCTTTTTAACCTTATTTTTCGGTCTAACAAGATGCCTGAAGAATGGAGGAGAAGTATATTAGTACCTATTTTCAAGAACAAGGGAGATGTCCAAAGTTGTACTAACTACCGTTGGATTAAGTTGATGAGCCATACGATGAAGCTCTGGGAGAGGGTTATCGAGCATCGCCTAAGGAGAGTGACACGTGTGACCCAAAAATCAGTTTGGGTTCATGCCTGGTTGGTCGACCATGGAGGCGATTTTCTTATTACGACAATTGATGGAGAGATATAGGGAGCAGAAGAAGGACTTGCACATGGTCTTTATTGACGTCGAGAAGGCATATGACAAAGTACCGAGAAATGTCATGTGGTGGGCCTTAGAAAAGCACAAAGTCCCAACTAAGTACGTTACCCTCATCAAGGATATGTATAGGGATGTGGTGACGTTTGTCCGAACATGTGATGGCGACACCAGTGACTTTCCAATTAAAATAGGACTGCATCATGGGTCAGCTTTGAGCCCTTATTTATTTGCTTTGGTGATGGATGAGGTCACAAAGGACATACAAGGTGATATCCCTTAGTGTATGCTCTTTGTTGATGATGTGGTGCTAGTTGACGACAGTAGGATAGGGGTTAATAGGAAGTTAGAACTATGGAGGCACACGTTAGAGTCGAAAGGGTTCTTACTTAGTAGGACCAAGACCGAGTAGATGAGGTGCGATTTCAGCGCGACTAGGCATGAGGAAGGAGACGTTAGCCTTGATGGGCAAGTGGTGGCCAAGAAGGATACTTTTCGGTATTTAGGATCGATGCTACAAAAGGATGGCGACATTGATGAAGATGTTAGGCATATAATTTCAGCCGGCTGGTTGAAATGACGTCATGCTTCTGGCGTCCTCTATGACAAAAAGGTGCCTCAGAAGTTGAAAGGTAAGTTCTATAGGACGGCGATTCGCCCGGCGATGTTATACGGTGCTGAGTGTTGACCTACAAAAGGAGACACGTCCAGCAATTGAGTGTAGCAAAGATGCATATGTTGTGTTGGTGTTGTAGGCACACAAGGAGGGATAGAGTCCGGAACGACGATATTCGGGATAGGGTTGAAGTGGCACCAATTGAGGAGAAATTGATTCAACATCGGTTGAGATGGTTTGGACATGTTCAACGGAGGCCTCTTGAGGCGCCGGTGCGTAGTGGGGTTCTAAAGCGGACCGATAATGTAAAGAGCGGTAGAGGTCGACCTAAACTAACTTGGGACGAGTCCGTTAAGAGAGACCTTAAGGAGTAGAATATCTCTAAAGATTTAGCTATGGACAGGAGCGCTTGGAGACTGGCAATCAACGTGCCTGAACCGTGACATCTTTCTGTCTTGTCCATTTATGTTCCTTTATGTGTCTTCCTGTTTATCGTCTCTTTTGGGTTTTATCTCTAATCTATCCTAATTTGCTTGGGACAAAAGGCTATGTTGTTGAGTTCAAAAGTTATCAATCTTTTTTAAAAGAGTCTGAGACGGATTTAGTGTAGTGGTTTTCAACAGGCGTCTCTCTCTAGTTCCTTGTTTTGGTTGTGTTTAAGCCTATGGTGTGGCTGGGCCTTACATGTTCTTCGCCCGGTCTACTGTGCTGCTGCGCTCCTACCGTTTTACTTAAAAAGGAGCCCATGGAAATGGGGTACTTGAATGCTACACTCCAACATATCTGTGAACATTCTATCCTTTGTTGAGGTGATTTTCAACAGGTGCCTACGGAAATGGGGTGCTTAAATAATACATTACAACCTAGATATGCACATTCTATCCAGTGATTATACCTTAGTACAATAGCTCTCAACATATCAAGAGCAGATGCATGCACACAGTGACTACATGCTTATTTAGTACATGAAAGCTGCAGGAGTGCCTGGAGAGAAATCAATTCCTCAAAAAACTTTGCAGTTTAAATTTAAATAGGAATAAAAAAAAAGTGCATTAAACAACTATATATTTAGTTCTTATTAGGAAAGACACTTTTTTTCAACAGACAAGCATTTGGGCATAATGTCACTACACAAGTGATCATTAAACAAACAGTGTTGCACTACCAAGAGAATGGATGGCATATAATACTCGCTGTAATATGGAATGGTAAATCACTGCTTTGTTCGGAACACCAAATTCAAGCTAACTAGGAGAAACCAAAACCTTTATCCGAATAAATCAACTTAGAATTGCCCAGTTCTAGCCCTCTTCTTTATCAATATAATCGGCAGCTCACTTGCTTAGTTCTTTTAAAAAACAATTTAGAAATGATTAAGACCCAACCAGTTGTAAACTGTAACAGCACACAAGGATGCATGGTGGTGTACAGCTACCAATGATGAGTTTATCTTTTGGAGAGCATTACAGGAGCATTGCTGGGGAAAAAAGGAAGTCTATGAAAGTTAATATGAAGTGATTACAGTGATATAGAAGTACTGAAATATCCAAAACCAGATTAACAATCCATAGGGCTGGATAGAGGAACTGAGGAAGGTCGAAGGCCCCCAAAACCAATTCTGCTGGGTTTTTCTTAGTTTTAGCTCGCAACTGCCAACCTTTGTGGTACCAATGATTCCATGGAGAATTGAACTTCAGAGCCAGCAGCATCATTAGGAAATGGAAAATATGAGCATTAAGCATGCACTAGGTGCTATGGACGCACCCTAATTCTCTTCAGTAGTTGATGCAACTGACTTATGGCTGAGTATAATAACATAAAAATGAATACATTGGGGACAAAAGAGAGAGAGAGAGAGAGAGAGAGAGAGAGAGAGAGAGAGAAGGCAACCCTTCAGCTCATGAGACAAGCCGAACACTGTTGAAACTGAGGATATTCTGTTTTAAGTGTCTTTAGCATTTATGTAGGTCACTGATTAGTGCTTGTTGAATGATCACTTTGACTGCACTAGTAAGAGTTGAAGATTATCACTATTGTTCTCCAGGGTGACAGAGAAACCTATGATTCAGTAACCTTAAAATTGATACTACATCGACCTCAAAGAGCGTATAATGAGTAGGTTTATAAAAAGAAATAAATAATACACATTTCAATCTAACTATATAACCTGAGAGAGAAGAGTGTAATAACTTCAACATTTTGGCAAACGAATAAGGAGATACAACTTTCATCGCTAAAGCATGGAGTTGCAATTAGATAAGATATGGTCATCTACAAAAAGGACTGAACAAAATAAGTACTCCCTCCATCCCAAAAAGAGTGTCGTTTTTGCTATGAATCTGGACAAACATTTGTCCATATTCATAGCCAAACGGCACTCTTTTTGGGGCAGAGGGAGTATATATTTGGGTGCAGAGCCACCTGTTTTTGGATTCGAGGGTTGAAAGAAACTGAAGCTTTTCAAGGTTGAAATAAAAATCAGATATGTCAAGAAACAACCGTTATGTAATATAGTTATACAAAGAAATCCGACCGGGAAACTAAGCTAATGAGAATTCATCCAAAATTAGGAGATCGCAAGTGTGTCAGCAGGAGAAACTTGATCCATTATGTAATATAAATAAGTACAATATTGTCACAATAACATAACTGAAATTCAATACAATTGCAAGCTACAAGGACATTACTTCGCCTGAAGTTAGAGCTAATGCCTTTTGTTGGCCTTTACCTTAGCAGGACCAAGGCAGACAATGATAATTGAGTGTTGATTATGATTGCCACCTCTTATTCCGCATCCATATATAAAAAAGTCAGGCACTAGATCTGAGTTCCCAAGAAATAACATATTAATAACTTGCCGATTAAAATATACTGCAGGAACAGAAGTTTTTTTTTTCTGGATGCTCCTGGTAGATAGTGTATGACCCATGGCAAATTTCTCTCAAGCTTCAAATTTTAATACAAAGTGAACTGAGCATTATGGTTTTGCTTCCCACATCATTATGAAAGGAAATTGAGCCTCAAGCTGATTACTAGCTGTTCATGCTGCATGAACCTACTCATGATTGCAAGGTAAATGATAAAATACATAAAATTTCAGAAAGCAGTATGTGTAAGATCAATCAGAAGTATTCCGATGATGTCGTGGAAAGAAATTTTCCACAGAAACAAATTAATTCAAGTACCAACCATGAGTAGTAAGTGCAATTATAGGCACAATGATCATGCACTCACGCACCAGGTAGTGTAGGAAAAAAAAAACTTTTTACTGTACAACAAGGTTCCACATCTGTGTTTATATCAATAAGGCAGATGGAACTTTCTTCCTGTAGGCCAGTATAGTATGTTTGACTATTCCTGTTTATCTTCACCTCCGTCCGTGCTGGCATGATCAATGCTTGCTCCTTCAATATTTACAACTTCAACTTCACTTCGGCCTTTGCAACTTCAACCTTATCATCACCACTTTCCCGCCAATTCAAGCGTACAGGTCTTCCCATAAGTTCCTAAATAAAGGACAAAATATAAATCTGATACCTTAGTACCTTAATGTGCTTGTAGTTTAATACATCTTACATTCGATTTTATAAAAAGATGGAACGGAAAAATGGGACAGAGACAGATAATTCATCTTACTGTATGATAACACTATAGCAGGTCTGCTGTTGCAATTCAATGGCAAGGGTCCTCAAAATTATTGTCAAAAACAGATGGAGAGAGAACATAGTTGATAATTGATAAGAAATTTTTATTTTATCTAGTGGAGGCATGTGTCGGAGGAGGTATGTTATATATCTTCACTAAAAAAACGTAAGGTAGAAGTTTGTATGTAACACCTTTCCATCAAGCTCAGTGAGAGCAGCCTCTGCTTCTTCTTTTGTCCCAAAGGAAACAAAACCATACCCGGCTGCTTTTCCATTATCGAATATAACATTAGCAGAAAGCGGGTTAAAATTTGCAAAGAACTCTTTAACATTGGGAGCTCTTGCTTTCCATGGAAGATTGGACACGTAAAGCTTGTGCCTCTCTATAATGGTGCCAAGAGGAGGAAGCGGAGCTGGTTTTCTGAAGCTCTTTGAAAACTCCACCTTGATTGTCCTCCCCATTACATCCTAGAAAATATTATTCTCAATGTTAGTATCTTACTTTGGTGAAATCTTTAGGTGTCAACATTTTAATGACTATCTCAATGATAATGATACAAGACTGATAAACTCGGCCCATGTTATAGAAAACTCAATCATGAAGTGATATTATTGGACAAGTAAATCCATGTCCACGTAAAGTGCGAGCCGTTAATATCCACTAAGTTGCTGAAAGCCTCAGTGGAGGAGAATGCAAGTGAGGCCAATGGATGGATGCCCTAGGACGTAATTTAGATATCATCTTCTACTTCACATCTACTCTGTCTATCTGATGCTCAATCGTGAAACTACAGCATGGTGCAAACCAAACGCATACGCATCAAGGCAACCATTAACGCGCTCACATGGGAGTTAAGCTTCTCAGCGGCGGCAGCCGCCTCCTCCGCCGTCGACATCGTGACGAACGCGAACCCCCTGTTCCTGCCATCCTTCCCCTTGATGACCTTCACCAAACAAACACAACAAAAAGCTGAATACCGCAACTAAAAATTCAAAGTCGGACACCCAAAACGCACGCGGGGCCTCAACGGCTCGCCAGAGCACACGGCATTGCGTTCACGGAAATCGATCGCGCCTCCCACCCTCACCTCGACGTCCTTGACGATGCCGTGCTGCGCGAAGAGCTTCTCGATCTCCGGCGCCGGGAAGGACCAGGGCAGGTTCGCCACGTACAGCTTCCGCCGC
The DNA here is from genome assembly GCA_038087645.1 of Saccharum hybrid cultivar R570. Taxonomy (NCBI): domain Eukaryota; kingdom Viridiplantae; phylum Streptophyta; class Magnoliopsida; order Poales; family Poaceae; genus Saccharum; species Saccharum hybrid cultivar. The sequence goes on from JAQSUU010000563.1 coordinate 16,136,169, forward strand.
TTCTCCCCCTGCTCCTCCCCCTCCTCCGCCACGGGGGCGGCGGCCTGCGCCTCCGGGGGCGAGGATGCCGCGACGCGGAGGCGGAGGCGGAGCGCCTGGTACTGGCGGCGAGGGGAGCGGAGCGGGAGGAGAGGAAGGGCAAAGTGGGCAACCCGCGGCGCGGGGAGCGCCGCGCCGGGGCTGGGGCTGCGCGCGAGCGAGAGCGCCATAGCGAAGCGGAGCGTGCGGCGCGGGTGGTTCGGGGCTTCGGGCTGGGAAGTGGGAAGAATTTGGGGGGCTGGCCGGCTGGGCCTCGGGAGGCCGTGGACTGGCTGACGATTCTGCCCCTGACCTGACCTGGAGATTTTTGGGCCGTCTTGTTTCGTTTCGGATAATGTGTGGGTGCCGCTAGCTGGATAATGTGAGCGGGGGCTGAGAATACATGGCGTTCATTGTCTGTGGACGCCCAACACTGCACATTTCATCTTGGGAAAAAAAAATGTCACTGCGCTTTCATCATTCAGTACCTAAAATTCGCAAGTGGCATTCAGGTGCGACCCAGAATTCGATCTGCTTTTATCAGCCCTGTTTCTTTGTTCTGTCAGCTAAAAATAACAGCACTTCAATGTAGAGATGACACATTGGAAAACTTTGAATCGGAGTCGGGTTTTCCTTGTCATCTTCTTCACTCCTTTCTATGCGCCGCAGCAGACCAGCTGAATTCCCCGTATATACTCCCTCAGTCCCAGAATGCTCGCAGGACTTAACCGGTAATAAGGTTGAAGGTAAAAGACGCTTATATCCCTATAAAACAATCATCAGCCTTCGATAATTTGAAATGACAACATTTATTGTTCTCCTCCCGTTCCAGGCCACAGCTCCAGCATCAACGATAGACAGGCCTCGTTCGCTTACGCTAAAAAACAAGCTGAAACATCACCATATTCGGTTGGCTGTAAAAGCACTGTTAAATGGTTGATACTAATGTTAATTTGTTGTGAGAGAAAAATACTGTTGAATGGCTGGCTGAATCTGGCAGATAAATTCAAGTGAACAGGGATTGTTCCGACTGATTTTTGTGAAAGAAAAATATTATTCTGACTGAAAAAATAAGCTAAAAAGTACGGATTATAAGCCGGCTGAACAGGCCACGATGTAAAGCGATGGGCAACATATGATTGATGAGCTAGTGTAGGACCTACGTTTTAGGCTATAACGTCAAGCAGCATTGGGATACAAATTTTGAGTGCTAGAACGTCTAATATTATGGGACGTGGAGTATACACCTTGAGGCCAAGTTCTTCGGGAGGCAGAACTGGGATTCCAAGCAGTCCTCCGTATTTGTTGGATCTTGTCACATTGGTCAATCTATTCACGGCCTCTACTATTTGAGACTCAGAGAGATCAGATGGGTGATTGAATGATTCTTTCTCGGACAGGTGCATTTACTGATATATGAACAAAGATAATAAGGTGCGAACTGGTCCCTACTTTCTCCGTCCTTTATTATTTGTGGTCGTTGGTGTATGTGGCATAAGTTTGACTCAATTTATAAAATACTGTAATATTTGTATATTCAAATAAATTTATTTAAAAAATTAGATTTGAAGACCTTTTCAACGTCATAAATATTAATATTTTTAATATAGATTTAATCAAAGTTGTTTATAAGGAAGCACAGATATTTAGGGGGAGTACGTACTAGTAAAATTCTGGTCCTACAAAGGTTAGATTCTCATGAACAATGCAGCATCTCTGAAAAAGATAAGCGCCATTTTTGTGCACCGGTTAAGGCTAGCACTAGCAGTCTAGCAGCATCTGCTCTCTTCTCTACCACGCTGGCCCTATTTATGTCAGCTAGTTCTTATGTACTGTAGTATACATTGTTTCCACCTATTAGTATGTACTACTAGTACTGTACTTTCTAATATTAGTATCGAATTGGAGTCTTGTGCAATGTGGCAGGTTTCTTCTAGCAGGATGAAGGAATCTGATGGTGAGTTGGGCCCAGAGCTTGAAAAGGCCAAGATCCACTGCCCTTCTTCAAAGTAGGAACATGGTAAATGGAGAAACTGGAAGCCAACGTGAACTTCATTGACGAGCTAGTGAGCTCGCCCTGTTACTGATGATGTAACCAGAATTGTGCATGCTTGCTGAGCTTTTTTTTTGTGCGTGTTCTAAAAAAAACCAATAACATATGCAAGAGAGTACTAGAGATTATGATGATTGCCATTTGATTCAGGCCTAATTTCGTAGGACCCAGAAATCATTCAACCTTTGCTGCTTTCTTAAGCAAGGAGCTTCCTGGCAGCAAGGCCTGATTCCTGGGACCTAGTCCGGGCCTAGAACCCTTTCAACGTCTCCTTTTGAACGAGACGCGCACGCACTGGATGACTGGACGAAGAAAAAACTGCCACCTCTTGTTGGCCTCACCAAAGTCGCACAGCCTTTCAGAATTTTCCTCGTTAAATTTCGGACCGAAGCGAGGGCAGAAAAACCGACCTGTGCCCTGTGAACTGTGCTGGCCGAGATGATGGGACGAAAGCGATCTCGGTGATGTGCCATAAACACGAGGAAAAGCGGAGATATTGCCCCCGCAAATAAAAAGTGGTTTGATAGGAGTTTCGTTAGGCTTCCATCTGATCCGTGTCGTTGTGCATTATACACGCCCTTTTCTTCATGATAGGCATCACTCCTCGTTGCGGGGATTGCTCAGAAGAATCTCTCCCCACACACACTGAAGCACAGCGTTGTCTTCTGTTTTATATCGCTTTCTCTTTTAGCAAAATTTTGTTTTTTATCGCATGATCCTCTCTTTCCTCATGTTGCTGTTGTTCCTGCTACAAACTTATCGGATCAAAAGCGGGTGCTCGCACGAGGCGGCGGAGTGGGGGCAGTACTCACTGTCTGTCACCATACCACTAGGCAGCTCCATTATCATGGTGAATTGGAGGAGGATAGGAAGCAGTGGTGGTGGCATGAAGCCGCCCACTCGCCGATCGATTCCTCTCGCAAAGCAACGGAAAAATGGGCCTCGAAAGCTTGTGCTGGGTGAGCATGAACCGTACGAACACCCTCGTGACACCGGCCACCACCACCACCACCACCACCACCAGGCAGCAGCGAAGAATTGAAAGGCCCTTTCCTCAAATAAAATGAGGAGCTTTGAAAGCCATTGATTGGCAGGAGGATGGAAGCGTCGAGGGGCCCGGTTCCCGGCCATTGTTTGGCAAAATTCAGTAGAGAAGGAAGCTTGTACGCCGAGCGTTTCGCGGAAAGGAACCGAGCAAGTACGGTGGTGTGGCCCTCCCCGTTGCTTTCGTCGTGGAAAACTAGTAAGGAACTCCCCAAATATCCCCCGGAATCATGACTCGCCAGCGATTCGATCCAATCCAATCCACATCCAAATCTTCTTCTTCGGCCAGTTGATCTACATCTACGAGGAGTATCTACTACCTGCCATGGCCCATCGGAGGGGCCTGGTGAGTCCCACGGTAATTTGGTGCCGGCCCGCCGCAGACCGTAGCGACGACTGGCAAGGAAGACACAGCCGTCCGATCGCGTCATGGACGGCCGGGTGCGAGGCCGAACCGGGGGTCCGTACTCCGTAGCGACGGATGGGGGCAGGAGGCGAGTGACATCACGCGGCGGCAGAAAGTCCTCGGCGTGCGTGTGCGTGTGCGTGCGACGCGGGGGGCGGGCGGCCAATGGTGCCGCGGTGGGTGGATGGCGGCGTCACGAGCGGGGCAGGGCACGGTGGTGCTGGTGGTGGTGTTGGTGGCCCAGCCCTGGTGGGCGCGGGCGCATTTTCCAGCCACTTCGCCCGCGCCGCGCGCGCGAGTGGCCGGGACGGACGGACGCCGCACAAGGTTCGGCGCAGGCGGCACGGCAGGCGGCCACAGCGACGCGTGATCCGGTGTCCGCGGGCGCCCGTCGGTCACGGCGAGCATGGACGTGCTCGCCCCCACACTCTCCTGTCCGCTCCGCACGCACAATGCCAAGCGCAATTGCGCCAGCAACAGCAAGCATCCCCCTGGGAGGCCGGCCGGCTGGGCCAACCGGGGGCGCGCTCCACGTTTCGCCTTTCTCTCGATGGGGGCGGCGGATTCTTTTCAAGCCTGGAAGCCGCACGTGGACCTGCCAGTACACGGATCATTGGGCGCCGTACGACCCTTGGATCTGGGCGCTTATTGATCGATCCGTCTTTATTGCGTCGACTGAGACTGAGAGGAAGGGCCCTACCGTGGGCGAGCTTAAATGCCCGAGCGCCGCCGGTTGGGCGGGTGGTGACTCTTCTTCCGTTTCCGTATGGGCGGAAGACAGCCGGCCGGCCGGCCCGCCCGCCCAGCGGCGACGATGGCCTACGATGACGACAACGTCGGCATCGTCCGGCCGCTGTCCGGGCCGAACGGCGGGTCAACCAAAGTTAGGCAGGGGGCACGGCTCAGCCCGCCGTACCGCGGTGATGAATCACATTCCATTGCTAGCACCGTTTCAGCCCCCCTGCATTGCACTTGCACATTTGCACGGTGGATTCTAGCATCTGGCGGTGGATGGTACAGAGAAAAGAGGGGGCAGGAGAAGAGAAACCGCCATCAAATCAAGCAACACAAACCCTTGACATTGAAGGCCATCCAGGAGCAGCATTCTTATCCTTTTATTACAGGCAACAAGGCAAACACGAATATGAACACTCCTACCATTCCCCCATCCGTGACAGTATATGTATATGTACATTTCTACTACTATATCAAGCACCGCCGGTAAAAGTAAAACTAGGGAAAACACCTATAGGTAAAACTTGCAAAACTTAGTAGTGACGACAAGAGTAACTGCTACAACTACCTCGTTTCCTTTTAGAGGCACCAAACCCAAACCGTTGTTTACTAGCACAGCGAGCTGCATGTAAACTGCTATGCAAGTAACCGTAACCGTACCGTACGTGCCGCATTGCACCGGCCTCCTCGTCTCGTCCAGAAGCGCGGGCGTGCAGTGGGGCCTTGGTTATTGCTTGCTTGCTCCTACTACTGGCTCCTTTTGGCTGGCTATGTATGTAGACCGGTCGATCCGGCAAACACCTATAGATGGTATCTAGAAGTGCGTATGCTACAGTGGTGTACCGCTGTTTCCGGTGGATGAGGGCGGCCGCGTGGGCCGGCCGGACGGCATCGGAATCGGACCCGCGCCTTTGTCGTCTAGAACTCCACCATGAGGCTGCCGAACGGCGACCGGTGCGGCACGCCCTTGCGCCGCTTCCCGGTGCGGAAGCTGTTGGCGGTCGCCGGCGGGGTCGACGGGGTGAAGCTCTGCACCACGCTGCTCTTGTCGCTGCCGCCGCTGGTGCTGGTGGACGAGTCGTCCTCCGACTCCGACGCCGCCGCCGCCGCGCCCCTGTGCTGCTGGTGGTGGTGGTGCTGGGCCTGCTTCTTCTTCTTCTTGACGACGGCGTGCTTCTTCCGGATGCGGAAGTCGCCGGAGGTCCCGACGATCTGCGCGGCGCGTCCACGGGACATTACACATTAGTGCTACATACGGTGCTGTCGTTGCAAACCACACGTCCGAAGCGGGAAGCGGGAATGCTAGCTACAGGCTACAGCACAATGGGAATGGGGGGCCTTGAATTGAGGTGGCGGCGGGCGGCGTACCTTGCAGCCGAGGGAGCAGAAGCGGAAGGTGTCGAGGAGGCTGCGCTCGCAGACCTCGCAGGTGTTGGTGACGCCCTTGCCAGGCCTCGGCTGCGGGCGCTCGTTCAGGAACACCACGCGCGCGCTGTTGATGATGTAGGTCTGCACGCCGGTGATGTCCAGCACCTTCTGAATCTCAGACACCCGGATCACGTCGTGGTAGGAGGACCTCCGTATCTGCAACAACAACCAAACAGAGCATGCATCGCCGTCAGCGAGAAGCCGCGGATGGAACAGGCACATTTGCTGCCACTTCAAGAATGTCAGTTATCCTCATCTTTGGATTGTTTCCCCCTAACGCGTGTAAGGAAATATTGGCCGTTGCAACTTTGGATTGGATGCAACTAACAAGAAGAAGTCTCCGCGACTGAGGAGAGACCGATAACAAGAAGAGCCTTTGGATGGAAGCAGGGGCGCCGGCCGGAGCTGCCGTTTCTTTCAAAGAAAGGGCCCGGCGCCGGCTGCTCCAATCCGACGCCAAGAAATGCCACTTTTTCCCCCACCGGGGTGTGCTCACCTGGATGGCGTGGTGGTCGCGGTGGTAGGCGAGGCACTGGGAGCAGAGCGCGCCGTTCATGCAGTCGAGGCAGTACATGTTGCACTCGCTCTTGTGCGCGTCCGCGTGCAGCTTGCATTGACCGAAGAAGCTCGTCCCCAGCAGCGGCTTGAGCCACGGCGGCCACCGCTGGTTCTCCGCCCCGTCGCACCCGCCTCCTCCCTGCCGCATTCGATCCGGCGCCGCCATTAGCGCCAGTCCAACAAAGAACAAAGAAACAGAGCACAACACCGAAAAAAAAGGCAAGAAGAGAGTACACGTTACCATGGCGCCGCCTCTGGTGTTGACTCTGAGCGGCGATTCATCGTCGATTGCCATTTCCGGCGATCCACAACCAAAACTGCAAGGTGCAGTGCAGGGAGAATGTGGAGAGAAAGACAGAGAGTAGGGGTAGTGGGGATTTGGAAGGGGAGGGAGGAGGGAAGACGAGAGGAAAAGGCGAAGGCTTTGGAAGAAAGAAGTGGAGGTAGGAAGGAGGTCTTTTGTAGACCGGGGGAAAGCTGCGACAAGTATCACAGCACTGGTATAGGCTAGCGCTAGTGGTGGTAAATTACCAACAGGAAACGATGCTCTCTGTGCCGAGCTCGTCCTTATCCGCTCCCCCAGCCGGATCCGGTCCGCCGCCCGCTAGACCCGTTCTGCACTGTGCCTATAAACAATTTTGGCTGCCTTCCCTCAGCTGTCACGCTTCAGGTTCAGGAGATGAAAACCTGGTCCATCAGATTGCTGTTGCTTCACGGTGCTCGATGCAGATACACAGTGAAGAAGCTCACTGCACACTGCCGTGAAAATGTGAAATCACTGCATGGCCTTGTTTAGTTCCCCTATTCTCCCCCAAATTCTACTATGCAAAAAGAAGATTCTCCGTTACATCAAAATATCGGCAAATGTATGGAGTACTAAATGTTGATGAAATCAAAAACTAATTACACAGTTTTGTTGTACTTTGCGAGACGAACATTTTAAACCTAGTTAGTTAAAATTTGGATAATTTTTACCAAATACAAACGAAATGCTACAGGAATTCTGATACAGTGTTTTTCTCCCCCAATTCACCCATCTAAACGAGGCCCATGCCAAGTCGTGCTGTCGAGTGGAGTTTTCGTCCGAGCTCCTGCAGTCAATGGAGGGCACGCAGCCATCAGCAGTGACGTCGAGTCGGTTCCATCTGGTTCCGGGCACTGGTCACAGCTCACAAGTCGCAACCTGAGACCCGACCCGGCCCGGACCGGACCGGCACACATGTCCTCGTTTTCTCACTTTGTTGGTGTTGTTTGTTTATTGGTCAGAATACATGGTGCTTTGTGCGGTTTCTTCGTCACTTGCTCCACCAATGTTGCTGTAGCCTCTAGGAGGCGCCCATCCATTCAGGGCGGCGGCTAGTGCAGATGTGCCAAAGCACCCAGCCACGATTTTCCCGCTGGGAAAAAGTTACCACTAGGCACTAGACAGCCACGCCGTCTTCGAGTCACGCCCAGATCACCACGGCCGCACCGAGGGAGCTTCCCCTGGCCAGGCGCCCAGGCCACAGGGGAGGGGCAATGGGGCATCCGCCATCCGCGGCACGAGTATAAAACCGATCACCACCGATGGATGGGGCAGGAGGGGATCAGATGCTCGCTTTCACATTCTCCAGTGCGAGTGCGTGTGCGTGCTGTCTCGGATGGAATGGAGCTGATCGGCTGACTGTTTGGAGAACTTGTTCAGTTTGTTCTCGAGATGCTTCGTACTGTGCAAGCAATGAAGATGCATTTTTCTAATGCTAGCCCCTGCCATAACCGATTGGTCTGTGTACATGCTTTTCAACTAACCCGATGGTTGTTTCTTGACATAGGCCATGTTTAGTTCCTAAAAAATTTTAAGATTCTCCGGCACATCGAATGTTTGGACATATGCATGGAGCATTAAATGTAAACGAAAAAAACTAATTACTTAGTTTGGTAGAAAACCACGAGACTAATCTTTTGAGTCTAATTAGTCTATAATTAGACACTAATTAAAAAAACAAACGAAAGTACTACAGTAGCCAAAGCCAAAAAATTTCGCGAACTAATCACACCCATAATCATCGTCACCTGGGTTGGCTGGGCAAGTAATGTAGCAGGTTCAACCAGGTCAGCAAAAAGATCGCATCTTTTTGGTTTTTAAAAAAGAAATTAGAGTATCTCTTTTCCCCGGCCAACGTACGGCATTCGGTAGTATTGGTGAACCACCCTTGCCAACGCCAACGCCTTTGGACCAGTCTGGCCGCTCGATCGCAAGCAAATGCTATGCCACCTCTCACGGGTTGCTTCTTCAATTATTCAGGTTTTTTCTTCTTCTTTTTGAGACTTCTTCAATTATTTAGCGGAGGCTGTCACATAGTTCATCTCAGGTTTACTGTGCGGACATCATGATTTCCATGCCACCTAATATATAATTTGGTGTGTTGAATTTATGTGCCTCGGTATTAAGGATCGGTTACAACAAAGCCCCGGTCGAGTAATTTATTCGCGCTGCGGTTATGCATCACATCGATCGTTGGCGCCTGGAACCGGTCCTGATAATCCCCCTTGCCTGATAACGATGGACTAACCTATTAACAATTATCTGGCCGGAATGATGATGAGGCGATCGAGCGAGCCGGCCCTCCTAGCCTAGTCGCGCAAGGAACAAACAAGGGAGAAAATATTGGTTAATTTACTGCGCGATAGGAAAATGATTTAGTAGTATTTGTTACATCACCTCCTTTCTTTCTTTCTTCTTTTAATTATTAAAGGGCCTTTTTCAATTTCGATTGAGCAGTTCACTCAAATAAGTCTACGCGCGCACTCTGCCGCAGCTGCTGCTGCGTTATTCACGCACGCATTATTGGCGACGTCTGATGTAAGCCTGATGTATGATCATCATTTATCATCCCCCCAGCTTCACGGTCTCAAGTTACGGGACGAAGCAACCGTATGCTACGAAAGCTCGGAAACGGCCAACGCGAGTGTGTGTGGAAGCTACGCGAGCCTAGCTTAGCTAGGGGTTATCATTGGTTGGCTCGTCCGTCCTTTTTTCTTGGGAGATATACAGGAGTGGAAGCATGCATGGGCACTGATCTGGCTGGACAGCATCGCGGTTGCGAGGAGAGAGGCTTCCTCGAGAGCTTGCGGCCGAGGAGCGTTCGAAAAGAAGGCTACGGCGTGTCTGGCTAATCATGCCGTGCATTATTCGGGATCCCGTGATAGCCATTCATAATCGTCGTGTGGAAAGATGTCTGTTCCTGTTCTTGGTTCCGGCGGGCATGGGAGGAGAGATCCAGGCAGGAAAGAAGGGCAGATATAATAAAGGAGGTGAATGAAACATGCACCCATGCCCGGGGGCATCCCCCGATCATGCTATCATTGCACCCGGTTCGGAGCATCATAATGACTGCAGTGCGATGCGATGCAAATGCAATGCTCGATCCATCCATCCACTTGTAAAGGTAGCGGAGCCAAGCCAAAGTCTTGTGGCTTTGGACTTTTGCTCCAGTAAAAAACGGATGGGACTCCATTTCATGGCGGCTGCCGGGTAGTTGGGGCAACGTCAGTCGTCAGTAGTATAGTACAGCCAAGCAAATCATACTCCAGCACTGCAACGAAATTGGCCGCCTGCCTGGCCCTAGCCTTCCTTCCAGGACTCCCGTCATGGTTCAGTAAAGCGTGTGAACTGAAGCAACCAGAGCGAGCACCTGAGGTCACCGCCGGTTCGCTCGCTCTCGGGTCGGGGGGTGCCTGAGACCAACTGCACGCACCCAGCAGCGACAGACAATAAACAAGGCAACAGCGAGGGCTCTAGCGAGCGAGGCCGCGTGACGCCATGATGGCTCCATTGCCTGCCGCAGGGATGGCTGTCCTGGCGCCGCGCGCGCGGTGCGGTGGCTGGCCTTTGCGTGGCCCGGACCCCGGGGATTAGTTAGCCGTGTCCGCGTCTCCTCCGCCGCTCCGCGGCCGCCTGGCTTCCTGGGACTTTCCAGGGTCGTCGTTTCTTTCTCTTCTCGGCATGGCAAGGCAATTCCCGGGCTGGCTGACACGCCGCCGGCGCTGGGGGGCTCTCGTTGCTTCGTTGGGGCGGGCGCCGGGTGCTTCACTTCCAAGAGACGACTTGCCAAATCTCAAATCTCTGTCCAGATCGTTAAGTCTGCTGACGTGCGTATGGCGACGTGCACGCTCCCGATCGGGACACCGCTGCGGCCAGCCGCCAGCGGCGCAGCACCCAGTCGGACACTGCCTTTTGTCTCGAACTGCGGCTGCGCATGTACGTATGCACACACCACGTCCTTGTTCGTGTCCATGTGCGCGGTCGTAGCTGATTGAGGGTGTGTTCACTTCGTATGGAAACCAAAATATTTGCTCTTCCATTCATCACATCAAATATTTAGACGTATGCATAGAGTATTAAATGTAAGTAAAAAAATAACTAATTGCGCAGTTTGTCTGTAAATGTCGAGATGAATCTTTTGAGCCTAGTTACTTTATGGTTGGATAATATTTGTCAAATAACAACGAAAAGTGGTACAGGAACTTTTCACCCACTTTTCACCAACTAAACACACCCTGAAATGTTTGTGCTGATTTGACTCGCACGTATAGTAATGCATAACTGCGCGGCTGTTTTGACTTGCACGTATAGTCTCGTGCGATGCAAAGTCCGAACCGGGACCTGTTCTTCCGTGCTAGGATACGAACTTTTGTTGACCAAATGCAATACTCGTACGACTGAAGGAACACCTGGAAGTCAGCTGTGTGGAGTCGAGGTACTGGTATGCTAGCTCTACAGATTTCTTCTTCAGATAATAGGGCCAGCATCCGAGTTGGCCCCGGCGACGGGTCGACGGCTGTGCCGGAGCCCGGAGGCGGAGGGGAGACGGATGCCTGTTGCCTGTTGCCTGTTGGTGAGGTGACTGACGGCCGGGGAGCCGCCACGCGAGGGGCAGGAGGGGTCCCTGCGCGGACTCACGTGTGGCTCGAGCACATGGCAAGGGAATCGGCTCGCGCACCGGGGCGGGCACAGCGCCGTCCCCGCGTTCCGCCACGTTTATTGGCTGAACCTTCTGGCGCGCTCCGCGTCTGCAGCCCGGAATACAATAAAAACACATCCACATCGTCTTGCCTCGGGACTCCCGCCACTCCCTACCGGGGCCACGGCCACCTACCGTGGTCCTCACGGCTTGCCTGAACAGAAGAACAGCGACCGTGTGTTAAAAGATCCGGCGGTTTTTCAATGGTCAAGCTGTCCGTTCCCACGCAGACTGGACTCACTGTGCTTGCTGCTTTGAACCGAAGCATCCGTTCCCACGCAACCGAGAGTTAACTGTAGCGGTAACGGTACACCACTGCGCTTCAGTGTGAACTTTAAGGATCGTCAAAGCTTGATCCTTTTCTTGTGGTTGCTGTGAACGAAATTACGTGGCCACAGAATGAAGGGATTCGTTCCGAGGATTGCGCCGGCCGATTCCAAGGAAAAAGGAAGGAAACTCGGGCCTTGTTTAGTTGGCAAAATTTTTGGTAAAATGCAACTGTAGCACTTTCGTTGTTATTTGGTAATTAGTGTCCAATCATAGTCTAATTAGGCTTAAAAGATTCGTCTCGTCCATTTCGTCTAAACTGTGTAATTAGTTTTATTTTTTATCTATATTTAATGTTTTATATATGCGTATAAAGATTCGATGTGACGGAGAATCTACTGTTTTTTTGCAAAAATTTTTGGAACCAAACTGAAACTGGGCCTCGATGCCGTGGATCCCCAGTTCACCGTGGCGCGCTAGGCGAACAAAGTTCCCCCCGTTCTCCTGTTCCTAGTCCACGCCGAACAAACACGAACAATCTGCGTACGGTCCGTCGCCTGGACGGCAGATCGATGCGGGCCACAGGTTCGGTGGGCGAGCGTACGGTGCCGCTGCCGCTGCCGCTGCCGCGCGCGGCGCGCTCCACCTCGGCCTCCCGTGCGCACCGCCCGCCGGGCACGGAGCATATAGCAAAAGCGAAGCATCAAGCATGTGGCCTGCGTCCATCTGCCGATTCGCAGTTGGGCGATGATGCGGGCCAGCCGGGTCTGCCGATTAGTTTTGTAGGCGACCGGTTGGGAAAGCGACGCCTGCCTTGTTGTTAGGGGGAAGCCTTTCCCCTCCTCCCGCGCCGGCGTTTTGTCACCACTCGCCCTGCAACAGCGCCGGAGTCCGGAGGAGGAGTGCGGGGGACGTCAACATGCTCGTCCGCTTGCCACGAAGCATTATATTTGTTTGGTTCTCTCTTTCCTCGCGGGGTGCAGGGGGCAACAGTCCATCTGCTGTTCCAGATCAGCTCCGTTGGTTGGGGGGTGTTGTCCGTCCGATCCGAGACTCTGTGCTCGCGTTTATTCATTCCATCGCCACGGGTTCAAGTGAAATGAATGAATGACACGAAATGCATGTGATGTTTGATGGAACGCTGAATTGAGCGATGACACGCGAAAAGTTTTTTTTCAATAAAAAAGTCACATCAAATATTCCGTACGATATTAAAAGAGATTTTTTGATACTAATAAAAAACTAATTATATAGCTTGCATGAAAACCGAGAGACGAATTTATTAAGCCTAATTAATCCGTCATTAGCACATTTGTTACTGTAGCACTCTAGTGTCAAATTACGGACTAATTAGGCTCAAAACGTCATCTCGCGATTTCTAACCAAATTGTATAGTTAGTTTTTTTTCGTCTACATTTAATGTTTTATGTATGTGCTGCAAAATTCGTTATTGTAGTTTTTCGTGAAAATTTTTTTTATCTAAACAAGGCTTTTGTCGGAATTCAGGTAAACTACAAGTACTCTATCAAACTGACACAGAACAAAGAGAGGAGCGACATTAGTTGTTCGTTAAAAATGATGGTGCCTTCTGTTAAAAACTTGGTAAACTTTGAGAAGCTGGACTTAAAAACAAGCTAGAGTGAACTATAATTATGAATAGAGATAATACCATAAACCAATATTGGCTACAGTAGTACTAAATTTGTCGGCCTTATAAGAACAGAAAAGATAAAAAAAAGAAAGGAAACGATCAGAGTCGAACAGTCTCCACCCTGTTCGCTTGAATTTATTAGTCCAGCTTATTAACCATGGTAAAATGTTTTTCCTTTTCCAATGAAACAGCATCCAGCCGGCTTATGGTCGGTGCTCTAAAAGTCACTAGTCGTTCTCGTCGATTCGAACAGATCGATTCGGCCCAAAGACAAAGTGACGTAGGGATATGGTGCCCCAAATTTCATATGTGCCACACCGCCGTAGTTGGAGGCCTTTTAAGCTGAACTATGTAACCCAAGATGTGACGATGATGGGCTGGGCTTGCATGTCAGGAGCGGATAGAGCCCATTTGCAGAGTTTATATGCAACACGTGAGAAAGGAAAAGATAAAAAAAAACTGCATTTGTTGTCGTGTCCTTCAAGTGAAGCACATTATAGACTGTTTGGATCTTGAGCTAAAGTTTAGCCCTTATTATATCGGATGTTTGATGTTAATTAGGAGAACTAAACATGAGTCAACTATAAAACAAATTGCAGAACTAAACATGAGTTAATTAGGAGAACTAAACATGAGCCCATTTTGCTGATGTTTGATGTTAATTATGTAATTAGTTTTATAATTAACCTATGTTTATTACTTCTAGTTATCATCCAAACGTCTAATGTGACGGGGCTAAACTTGAGCCCTATCGGATCTAAATCGGGGCCTTAGTACCCCTCCATGCCCAAAAATAATGCACAAATCCCTTCTTAGAGGTCAAACTTTTTTAAATTTGACTGCAAATATAGAAAATAGTATCAACATCGGTATATTCAAATAAGTTTATTATAAAAGTAAACTTTATGCTTAATCAGTAATACTTATTATACAACATAAATATTAATACAGTGTTGTATAAATTTGATCAAATTTAAAATGGTTTAACTCCTCGAGAAGCGAGATATGCATTTATTTTAGGACGGAGGGAGTACACTATACTTTGCACTAGTCACGGCTGCTGAGCAGGGGCGAAGCTATATGTAAATTAGGGGGTGCAAATGCACCCCCTAAAAATTATAAAAACAATAATTAGGTCCAAAATCTCACTATATATGCATCTTCATGGAAGATTTCTATACACCTATAAGCTAAGTACACTTCTCTCTAATTTGCTCTAACTTCGCCACTGCTCATGAGTCATGACACGTGAAACTAATCAGCACCGTCTGGCGTCTGCTTCAATGGATGGAGTGAAGCACATTAGCACACCATTTCGTACCATAATATCCTGGGATAACTTAGCTGCTAGTTGAGCAGCCAATAGCCACCTAACGTGCATCAAATCCCAACCAAAATAAGCATCGCGGCGGGCTGTTTCCTGCACAAGAACCTCGCGGAATAACGTGGCCAGATCTTCGTTGTCGTTATGCACAGCACGAATGGTTTCCTGTATTCCGGATTAGGTTCGTTCTGGATCTGGATTTGCAGAGGATACGACGTTTGAGCAGACGGCTTGGACCATACATACTCCTATGCGTAACCAATTTGAGGGGTGTTTAGATTCCCTTTCTAAACACTTTAGTCGTTGTCCCATTGAATATTTGATAGATACATGAAATATTAAATATAGACAAATTACAAAACTAAATGTACAGATTGAGACTGTTTTGCGAGATGAATTTTTTAAGCCTAATTAGTTCATAGTTTGACAACGTGGTGCTAAATAAACATGTGCTAGTGATAGATTAATTAGACTTAATAAATTCGTCTTACGGATTACTGATAAATTCTATAATTTATTTTTTTATTAGTATCCGAATACTCTATACAACACTCTTGTAAGACACATCCTAAACTTTAATCGCTGGATCAAATGCCATGTGAATACAGGGGGCCGACGCCATGTGCCGGTACCCACCATGGATGGGCCCGTGAAACTGCGCCGCCGCCGACCGGGTGACCAACTGATGGCGCGTCAGCCAACATGGCAATCGAGTGCGTATATATGGTAAGCGAATACAGCATGGTTCCATGTTGGCAATCGAGTGCGTATATATGGTAAGCGAATACAGTAGGAGTATTCGATTTCTCCTTTTTTTTTGGGGAATAGAGTATTCGATTTCTCGGGTGTCTCTAGAACTCGTCACATCTGGTCCCAATGATTGGAACTGGACGCGCCAGCTCCGGAAACTCCAAACGCTACGCTCCCTTTTGTTGGATTGGAGTAATATCAAAAGAAGATTGCAGGGATAAAAAAACGGAAGAAAGGAGTGTATATAAGCGTTTGGAACGGAGTGATCGATGAACCCTTTCCCGCGGAATACCGTAGCTCACAGGTGATTTCACAGGAGCCAAAACATACATTCAGATCCGTTGTTTTTTGAGACAATTCCCTGTAAGCCATTATAAAACATGCAACTTCCTCCTTAGCCATCGGAAAAGTTTACGTTCCCTCTCAGCCATCGCTTCGATTTTTTTGTCCCTTGTATGCCACTGCCGTCAAAATGGTAGCTAACAGAAGGTTGAAATGTCCCTTTTACCCCTCTTACAAGTGGGCCCCACACGTCATCCTTCTTCAACCTCTCAACCATAGTCGCCCAGCACCTCCAGCAGGCACCTTCGCGCCCACACCTGTGGCAGTCGGCGGCCAGCGGCCAAGCACGCTCGCCCGCACCCGCGGCGGCCGGCCAGGCACGGTCGCTCGCTCTCGTCATCCTTCTTCCTCCTCACTCCATAGTCCATAGCCATGGATGTAGAGAGGAGAGCTGTGTCTTGGCCGTTGGTGTTGGAGAGGAGGCAGCCCGACGCGGTCGCCAGCGAGGGTTGGGCGGAGGCGCACCCAGCTCAGTCGTGGGCTAGAAGAAGA
Organism: Saccharum hybrid cultivar R570; assembly: GCA_038087645.1. NCBI lineage: Eukaryota > Viridiplantae > Streptophyta > Magnoliopsida > Poales > Poaceae > Saccharum > Saccharum hybrid cultivar. Next base: position 16,152,240 of record JAQSUU010000563.1, read on the forward strand.
GCGCGAAACCCCGCAACGTCCTGGATCTCGGCCGGGAAGCCACCATGGGGAGGCGAGGTGGAGCTCGGCTGCGCCGCTGGTGCTGGCGAGGGTCGCGCGAGCTGGGCGCGTGGGGGCGTGGGTGGCGCAGGAGGTCGGGGGTGGCGCAGGAGTGGAGGAGAGGAAGAAAAAAGCTCGCCGGCCATGGAGGTTGCTCACCGGAGAAGAAGAAAGGGAAAGAAAAGGCTCGCCGGTGACAGGAACGTCCGCGGCGGATGTTGAGGGTGGCACGTCAATGGTCTTCCTCTTGCTCCCAGCAGTGTTCCTCCTCTTGGCTCTTCTTAATCTCAACTCTGGCGGCGATGTCAAGGATGGCACGGTGACGCTGCTGGAGTTCAAGCACGTGCTGGAGGACGTGGACGGCCGCCTCTCGACCTCTCCAAGAACGCGCTCAGGCTTGGAGGCCCACGTGCCCCACCCCGTGCTGCGCCATGTGCCGCCGTTGGCCGGCCGCCGACGTAGCCGAGCTCCTTTCCCCTCTGTGCACGAGCAAGAGTGCAGCTCGTCAATGGCTTCCATAGCCATGGAGTGAGGAAGAAGAAGACTGACGCGTGGGGCCCATAGTCACATAAAACGGGTTCACCACCTTCGACCCTCGACCCGGGTTCGTCGATTCCGACCCGGATTCACAGGTTTATTTTCGACCCGAAGTGTAAAAATCTATCACGAGCAGCGTACCACATACCGCGACCCCGTACCTCGACCCCCATCGACCCAAAAACTTTGTGACTATGGTGGGGCCCGCCTGTAAGAGGGGCAAAATGGACATTTTGAACTTCTGTCAGTTGAAGTTACCATGAAAGTTGACGGTAGTGGCGTACAAGGGAAGAAAAAATCCAAGTGATGGCTGAGAGGGAACATGAACTTTTTCAGTGGCTGCGAAGGAAGTTGTATCTTTTATAATGGCTTACAAGGAATTGTCTCTTGTTTTTTTTGCCCTTCTCGTAGAAGCCTGAGGGCTGAGGTAACGCTACAACGTGGGTGAACAGGGGAGAAAAGAAAGACCGACTCCGACGAGAAGAACCTAGTATCTCAGTACTCCCTCCATCCACGTAAACATGCGCGTTTTTTAAGAAGTCAAATAGTTTAAACTTTGACTAAATTTATATAAAAATATTAATATTTATAATACAAAATAAGTATCATTAGATTAGTTATACAATATATTTTTATAATAAATTTATTTAGAGATATAGATGTTAATACTATTTTCTATAAAATTAATCAAACTTGAGTTAGTTTGACTGGTACGTATCCCATAATTGTATCTTTTATTGGACGGAGAGAGTAGTATGCAGTCGCCGTCGCTCCATCATGGCCCTCTCTCGATGTGGAACCACGCTCGTCGCCATTACAAAGCCCGCTTTTCTGCTTGGAACTTCTACCTTCTCAGTTCGAAGTGGCACCCTGACCCTGCGCCGTCAGCTGCATGGTATCCTGCCCTCCACATCAGTGCTTTGGTTGATGTACGCTGTACCGTGATGGATTTTCACTTTGACCAGCATGGCGGCGAAGGGATAACAAGATCCAGAGAAAATCATTAGCGAGAGAGGGGCAAGATTTTTTTTCATGAGCAGAGTGAAATAATGCACAACTCATGTCAGTTCTTATACTCATAAATTATTTTATTTTGATTTGATCCGTCAAAGTATGTCATGTCAATACTCGTACTCTCAAATTGCATTGATTCAGATATCAATCTTTGTTTGGGTTTTAATGGTCATCCAAACAAATTTGGATACATCCTAATCCTATGCACCAATGAAGCATGTGGAGAGGGTGTTGACATGGACTCGACACGAGGGGCATAGCCAAGAAATTGATTTTTTGAATGTTAGGAGGGCAAGAGTGTTAAATTTTCTTTCGCAAAAAAAGAGTGTTAAATTTTCAAAATTTATTTGAATTACAAAAACAGCGGAAATTTCACATTCATAGGGCGGCCCTGCCCCTGTCTCTGCCCTTGCTCGACACACATGTGACCTCCATCTCTTCTCCTCCACCTCACGCCCATCGACGATTGGCCCATGCTCCTCATCAGCAATTTAGGAAGGGAGAGGGGTGCGCCAATCTTGCCGGATAGGCGACTGCAGGCGGTGCTAGTAGCGTGACGTAATATTTGCATGAGTTGGGGGGGGCATGGAGATGACAATGGACGTGATCGGAGTTACTTGATCTTGCGCTAGCTTTCGTGCTAGCCGGTCTTAGCAGCGAGGCCATGTTGGCCCCACGCGCCACTACCTAAGCCATCATCACAGTCGCCCTGTGCATGACCAACACCATTGTTGTCGCCACCGCTCGACCCTATGGTCGTGCCATCCACAACCCACTCCACCACAACTATGACTTACCCATGTTAGTCTCATGTGTGCTTTGTCTCGTCGCTGCCGCTCATTGCCCTTTGTGGTCCACAACGACGCCCACAGTCACCGTCATCACCGAGCGCTACGTCAGACATTGTCCGACCTAGCTTATTGTTTGCAAGTAGTAATGAGCTACAAAGCGTAGCCATTCATTGGTGCCCGCTGCCCATAAAGAAGATGATAGTTTTCAAGAGAACCATAAGGAAGGTCATAAATGTTCATCTATGTTATATGACTTGGCCATTTTGCGCATAATCCCCTCAATTTATTGTGTTCAACAATCTAATCCTATCTTAGCCCCCACTTATCAGGTCTCACAAGTTAGGTTGATGTCAACACGAACTCAGCGTGCCACATCGACACGTGGACATGGACCTAGACCCGTTTTGATAACCAACGAGGCCTAGTTGACGGTTCAAAAGGTGCAATCTCATAGTATGAAGACCGGCCAACTTGACAAGTTTGAGGACCGAAATGACACAATTTATGAGTACGAGGACCACAATGACATACCCAGATAATTTTGAGGACTGATGATGCACTTTACTCTTTTTTATATTATCCTCACCAACAATTAGATCTTAGGTCCAGATGACGGTATCCAAATTTAAAACTCTTAATATGTGTTTTCTCTGTGGCTCCGTTCGGCTGTGCTGATAAGCCGGCTGAAAAACAATGTTGGTTGATTTGTTGTGAGAGAAAAATACTGTTCTGACTGAAAAAATAAGCTGAAAAGACGGATTATAAGCCGGATGAACATGGCCTATGTTTTCTTTAGTTAATTCCTATGTTTTTTATTTCCTAGTTTTGCATTCTTATTACACTAATGTGCATTCTTCATTGGGATCACCCGATTCTGGTAACTCATTAAAAGTTCTTCTATGCACCTGGTTTCCAATAGAGACCTAACATGTTTTGACCATGTTGCTTAGTGCGATCCATTGACATGATATCATAGATTCGCCCTTGATGATAATGTGGAGTTGCATTTGAAAGGAACTTGACAAAAGCACATGCGAACCAAAAAGGTGGACCCTAGGTGTAACCAAAACTTGTCTTTTTTATATATAAAAAACAAACTGTGCCGTTAGGCCCGTTACTCCCCGACAGTGGGACACACACACCGTGCTAACCTGAACACACGGCGGGCGGCGGGAGGGTCATCATCTACATGATGGCTCTCTCGTAAATAGTAGCGCCGAGCTCCATGCCCCTTCACCAATCCTCCTGCCGGAGTGCCGTCACTAAATATAAGAGCGACAGAGTCGGGCTCCTCTGCCTCCCGCGCGTCTCTCTCCCTCCCCGCGATCGCACTGCCCTCCAAACCCGCACGGAAAACGGATCGAGCGCGAATGGACGAGTGGCGCTGCCGGAGGCACCCGCCGCTGCCCGGCGGCGGCGTGTGCCCGCACTGCCTCCGCGACCGCCTCCTCCGCCTGTGCCCCGACTGCGCCTGCCCGAGGCCGTGCGCCTGCTCCCCTTCCTGCGCGTCGTCCCCTTCCTCCTCGTCCTCCGGCGCCAGCGCGCTCGGCCGGGTCCACAGCCTCATCGAGCGGGAGCACCGGGTCGCGCGCTCGCGCTCCGTCGCCGCGCACGGAGCCGTCGGCGTCGGCGTCGACCAGCGGCGGCCCAAGTCCGGGGTATGGGGCTGGGTGTCGTTCCGGAAGCCACCGCCACCGCCTGCGGAGGCCGTGGCCGCGGGGTGCAGGGACGTGGAGCAGGAGTACGACGACGCGGTGGCATTGGCGAGGTCGAGGTCGGTGTCAACGACGGCGGCGCCGGCCCCGGAGGCCAAGGGCGCGCCTAATAAGGCGGCGCGGTGGGGGAAGCTCATCCCAGGGAAGATCAAGGCGCTGCGGAGCCGGAAGCCCCGCGCCGCCGGTGATTGGCGGGACAGCGCGAGATGAAAACCGATCGCGTTGTAGCTCGGGTCAGTTTGTTGTTTCCTCGATTTAGGTGGTGTTGGCTGATCGATCGAACGTGTGTGCAGCCGCCTGCGCTAATTTGCTGATTCAGTCTGTTGTTTTGTATTGTCATCAGTTTATTTGGTACTGCTAATTACGATCACAGAAAATGTAAATATGCTAGTGGTTCCCAATTGTGCGTTTCTCTGCTTATCACAATGAATTTTGAAATTTTGACTTTTTCGTTGGAGATATGATATGATCATATGAACGAATGTTATTATGGATCCTAAACGCACACACGGGACGCAAACCTATCTGACGTTTCAGTGGTTTGCGCCCGTGTCTCTGGGTCAGGGCAGGCAGATGCTTGCTGTCTTCCAGTCCTAATCGTGGATCCTGACGCAGATGCTTGGTTCCCATCGTCCGCGGCTTCGATCCACGACCACGGTCCGTTTGGTTTGGATCGGTCGATGCGTTCGATGGTGCTGGCTGCTGTGCGTCTCGTGCGATGGCGAGAAAAATGTTTCAGTCTCAGAGAGCGAAAGCGTTGGCATGCACGTCGGTCCGTTCGGACTTCGCGACCCTTCCGTTTCGTATGTTTCTGCATGTCACATCCGCTGCCCCGGCAGGACAGGACGGCACGTCGTACGCGTGGGTGGTCGGCCATTGGTGTCTACTGTTTGTACGTGGGAGCGGGGAGGAAGGCTTTCATGCTGTCTGAACGGTAAATAAAGCGATCAACGCGCTGCACCGCGGAACGCTAAAGCAATCACTACAGTAGCGTTTGCTACAGTAACACGTCATCGGTGGAGTTTGCCTGTGCGCGTCTATAAAAGAGAAAGAGGAGAGAGAAAGAGAGAGGAGAGAGGAGGGAGGATATGAAATGGTTGTTGATATTGAGTAAATATGGATGCAGCCGGAGTTGGTATAGAGGCGAGAATCCTAAATAATTAAAACGAAATATTTTTTTAGAGATGTGTTTAGAGAGTGGCAAGACGTGCGCACGAATGGTACGGTACCCGGTCGTGTGTGATTCGGTCTGAGCACGTCAGCAGTGACTAGTGAGCAGTGACCGCGATCAGGTCGGCGTCGGCACCACCCATTAGCAGGTCTATTTGTAACAGTACTAGTACTGTAGTATACGGTACATTGGTTGCGTGCTCATGTGACTTGTTTAGATGCCATTCAAATTCTAAATTTTTACGTTCTTCTTGTCACATTGAATCTTTAAACAAATGCATGAAGCATTAAATATAGATAAAAAAATAATTAATTGTATAGTTTGGTTGTAAATCATGAGACGAATCTTTTAAATCAAATTAGTCTATGATTGGACACTAATTGCCAAATACAAATGAAAGTGGTACATTAGCTAAATTTCAAAAAAAAAATTGCATCTAAACCCTCCTATCTGCGGTTGTAGGCAGTAAATCGCCAAGTTAGCCCCCTACCAAACGAAAGTGTTACAGTAGCCAGAGCTACTGTGATAGCTACAGGAGCCGCAGGTGAGAAGAAAAATATATTGTTAGCCAGATGCTGCATTGATTCTCTGCATGCTATTACAGTCCTTGGTGAACCTCTGTAGTGAGCTGGTGTCTCTTTTTGAAGATCTAGTCTTGGACAGCGCCATGCTTTCCAAACAAAAGCAGACTTCAGCCAAGAGAACGGATGCCCCAGTGACTGTTGAATAGTGTTGCCCATCTACGTCCTTCTTGCCCATCCCGTGGAGAAATGGCTGCAGGCCAAGCAACCATGTACGTGTGTCCGTGCAACTCAGCGTTCTGAACTATGCAAGTCTATTCTTCAATGAGTATTTTATTTCCCATAAAAGATGTCTTATCTCTGTTTCAAAACCAAAAAATCCACCGTTGTGTACATGCTTTCTATGACACGCGTTATTTCATTTGCCAGATAGAACCACTGTGATCACTCGCGCGTGCGTGGGCGCGCAAATCACTAGTGTGACCACAGATGTGCTGTTTCCACGCTCGTTACGCGACACAGAAAAAAACTAATTCGAAGAATTGACGAAATCAACAAATAAAACGAAGAGTGTTGTAGTATATACTCCCTCCATTCTAAATTATAAGGCATTCCAAGAATCTTGGAAAGTCAAAACATCTTAAGTTTGACCAAAATTATAGAGAAAATTACAAAAATTTATAACATCAAATAGATATACTATGAAAATATAATTAATGAAGAATCTAATGATACTTAATTGGTGTCATAAATATTATTATCTTATTATATAAATTTGGTCAAACTTGAGATCCTTTGACTCTCCAAAATTCTTGGAATGTCTTATAATTTGGGATGGAGGGAGCAGTACTCAAAAGATCATTATCTAAAAAAATATAGTACTCAGAGATCAGAGATCGAAGATCATGGACCTCGCGGCAGCGAAGAAGCTGTGGACGGCTGGTCGGGCTGGACAGGGACGAGCGATACGCCAACGCTTTGCCTCGGCGGAGAGAGAAGAAAACAGGCCCTTCCATGTGGGCGAGATAGCTGATAGCTGCTGCTCATGTTGCTTCGACAGCAACCTCGGCCAGTTTAAATCGTGGGCTACCTAAATTTAGATGGGCCAAGTGGACCACATCTTCCACCCAACTGGGCGGAATAGTAATTGGGCCTGCAGGAGTACATCCCCCAAAACTGCCGCGTCTCGGCCAATTTGGATCGTTGGCTCGTGGCCGTAATTAAAATGGGCCTTATCGTAGACGTTGGCAATCAAACGCAACAGAGCATTTGGGGGGGGGGGGGGGGGGGGGGGGGGGCGGCGATTCTGGCTTGATGAAATTCCGTGTTGGCATGCACCTCAGTTCTCAGTGCAGTGAAGAGGTGCTGAATTCAATTTAGTAAACCCCTTGGCCATTTTCGAAGCAAACCTTATATTTGTACTCAAAATCTTTAGCAAGGAAGCAACGAAAGGTGCATTCATCAAACCGACGACAAAGCCAAGCCAAGGCAAGCGCACAGGCACAGGAGCTAGTTCACTTCAGCACGGCGAAACCACCCAATCCGGCGACGACGACCAGTGGAACGACGGACACCCAGATGACCCGCCTGCCCCAGCCGCGGCGGCGGTCGGGGTCCCCGGCGACCCAGAACCCCACGGCCACCTCGAGGCCGCCGAAGAGCGCGACGGCGGCGAGCACCCCGTAGTAGGCGCAGAGCAGCGCGCCGCCGCCGCGGAGGAACACGCCGGCGGCGGGCGGAGACCTGGAGCTGGAGAGCGCGAGGAGGAGCGCGGCCGCGGCCTTGGCGGCGCCGCCGCCGACCAGGGCCCGCCGGAGCTTCGCGTCGTCGTGCCCGGCAGCCGCGGCGTCCGCCAGCTGCGCCGCGGCGGGCATGTGGACGCAGAACGAGTCCATGGGTCGTCGGGTGCCGGTGCCGGGAAGCTGAACTTCGGAGTGTCTCTGATCGAGTGGTCGCTCACTGGCACGTAAGGCTCGTGCTCTCGGGCTGCTCTGATCGATGTGGCGGTGTGGAAGACGACGCGCTTGAGTGCTTCCACTTATATATAGGAGGGGAGCACCGCCCGCCCGAGGCCCGAACCGACGGGCACGAGCAAGGCAGAGGCAGGCAGGAAGGCGTAGGCGTAGCCGGCCCGCCCGCCCGACGGCCCGAGGTCCGAGCGTGTGGCAGAGGACGACTTTCTGCTTCGGGGCGTGATGTGACAGCGAGGGGCCCGAACCAGAGCGGGCGAGCCCGAGCCCGCTCGTGTAGTCGCAAAGGTGGGTGTTGACGAAGAAAACTATATTTAGCAGTTAACGACGGGAGGGAGGAACATAAATTTGAGCGGAAAGCGACGGCCCGGGCGCTCAGCATAGATTCATCGGGCTCGCCGGGCTCAAGATTAACCTTTTCTTTTGGTGTAGTTTAGGACAACCTCTCGAAGTAAAAACTGACAGAGCCACAGTATACCGAGGGAAAAATCATACTAGCTGCAGTGGCATTTTTCTTCCACAAAAAATGTCACGGCAGTTTACGTACACCTGCATCAATTTAAATTACAGTGGTATTTTTATTCACCACGGCAAAGCTCAAGCTGTAGAGACAAAAGACTGCTACCAAATATGTGGAGTGGCATTCACTCCGGGGGTAAAAAAAAAATGAAGGGCTTTTGCTTCGTATGTATTACAGGTAGCCAGTAAATTGGGTTTGTGCCGATGCAGATCCATGACACTCGATAGTCTAGTGGGGAAATCTTATGCCGGGCCGCTCTGTCTGCATCGGCACCAGAGCGCCATCTCATCGGTCAGTTGATCCCCTCCAAAGCCCGTTCGTTCCCTTCCCTCTCGAACTTCAGAATTCATTCAAACAAAGATCACGGAACAAATGCATGCAAGTAAGAGACCAAATTTATTTGAAATTGCCAACACGTTTGTACGCTCGCTACATATAATCACAACATTATAAATAAAGTACATTTCTCGTAGTCACAATGCCGATGCGGCAATTACATGGTACTCCATACATAGTACTCCGTATTCAGTAACATATCAACGTATATAGGGCAGCATGGAACTATGCCATTCAAACAAACCCAAGAGGCCAAGACAGTGTACGTTGCAAACTTGTCACTTCAAGACCGCGAAGCCTCCGACTGCGGCCAGTAGGAGCAGCGGCAGGAGCGACGCCCAGAGCGCGGCCACGCCCACCGCGCGCCGGCGGGGCGGAGGAGCAGGGTCGTCGTCGTCGTGGGAGAGCCAGAGCCCCGTCCACGCCTCCGCCACCCCGAGGATCACAATGGCAGCCAGGACGCAGTAATAGGTACGGAACAACGGTTCGGACAGGAGGAACAGACCCGCCGGGGCCCTGAATAGCATCAGGTACAGCGCCGCCGCGGCCTTGCCGACGCCGCCGCCCACCAGGACCCGCCGCAGCTTCGCCACGTCGTGCGTAGCCTCCACCATGTCGGCTGCCGCGGCGACCGCGTCGTTGGCGCTGATGGTGTTGCCGCCGGCCTCAACGTCGAGGGGACTCATCTTGTTCGGGCGATCTTGGCTTCCGAGTTCCGAAGTGGCCTGTGAGGGCTGGGCTGCGGTGTGCTGTGTGCTGCGGGAGAGAAGTGTAGCGGGTGCTGGCTGGTGAAGTGGAGGACGATGGTGGTGGTCTGGTGGAGCCGTGGAGGACAGGGGATTTATATAGGGCTGGCCTTCGGCCCGTAAACGTTCGCCGACGTGGATGGAGACATGGCCGGGCGGCGGGGCGGGCCTGTAGCTAGCCCGAGGGTGCAGTTGGAACTCAGAAGCAAAGCCCGATTGGAAACAGAGCAGGCAGAAGGGCTACCATTTTTTTATTGAAGGAAACGATCCCAGTGGAGCTATGGTTGATTCGGGCACTTGGGGCCCGGCGCTGCGCGCTGATGTGGAGTCCTGGACGCTGGAAGCCCGGTGGAAATTTCCACGCGGTGGCCCGGAGGCAAAGGGGAATAGACTAGACTACGAGGAGGGAAAGGAAAATGAGCTGGCATGCCAGTAAGAGGGAAAGATAAACTAAATTCCCAACATATTTTTTATATACGCAAGAAGAATCACCATCATTTTTTTTACAAAAGGAAGATAAACTGATGAGAGACCAACTTCAAAATGTCCTTTGTCCATACTCTATGTGCCATGAGTGATTGACACGTCTTGTAAAATGGTTTTAATCTTTTGGTTTGCATAGCATGTTCATAATTATAACTCGCCGGACGTGGTAATGAAGTCAAGTTGAGGATGGCTAGAAACATGTTTTTGCCACGTGATCTCGTGGGTCCAGGGATGCGGCATGGCGAGCGTCAATGCCTTGGGTCGATGGACCGTGCATGCTCGAACGAAGCCATGGGCGATCCACATCACTCATGTAGTAGAGGGTGCATGAACACATTGGGCAAAGGGGAATGTTCAGTGTGAAGATGGTGTTGGCCAAGTTTAAACCGAGCATCAAGTTTAAGTGAAGAGGTGGCCTAGTGGCGGGAGTGGGAAGCACTTTAAAGCGTCTTAGGCTAAGGATGAGCCAGGACACTGCAATCATGGGTCATGACTACACCTATACTATTTTCATCGATGTAACTCTTATTAAATTTGCTTCTTCTTTGATCAATAAGCAGTGAATTTTTCACCATGATCATACTTCATAGTAGTATATGCTCAAGCAGCTCAAGTGAAAGCTTTGTTTAACCATGTTCAGATTTCAATAGACTAATAGCTTGGACATGGGATTAGAAAATTCCACCATTTTCCCACTGTGTAAGACAACTCGTAAATTTATTGTGTAAAATAACTCGTAAATTTATTGTGTAAAATAACTCATAAATTCATTGTGCATTTGTGCTAGAATTGACCATTAATCAGGTGTGATCAGTCTCATCCATCTAAGATACTAATCCAGTGCAATGAGTCCATTCCATTTTGGAATTCCCCTTCCAATCCATCCTAAACTAAAGAGTTGGACTAGAAAGCATACTTTATGCGATTTCTCTAAAGAAGCTAGTGAAGGAGCAGTTCTGAGTCATGCAATTCTTTCTAAGCTATTACCTTGAAAAGAAAGCAGTAGCGATAGGAGCAGAGCATTATATAAATTGCAAAATAATGGTACACACATCTTCAAAATTAGAAGGGCATGCCTAGTGCAGTTGGTGAGTGCTAGCTCGCCGAGTCACCAGGTCCTGGGTTCGAAGCCGTCTCTCTGCAGAATTTCTACGGGGGTAAGACTTTGCTTCGGTTATTCCCTTCCCCAGACCCCACTCGTGTGGGAGCCTCTGGCACTGGGTCTGCCCTTTACACATCTTCAAAATTAAAGTGCTTGCTCAAGGGCTAAGTGACTAGCGCCAAATCATGCTTGGAGAAATGCACAGGTTGGTTTCTCAGGTCCCATTTGGTAGAACTCTACCTTAGTGGTGGAGTTTTTGTTCTTTGGCTCCATGAGTGGAACTAAAACTGTTTTGGTAAAATGTTTGATAAAACAACTCCCCATGGTAGATAAAAATAGTGAAATATCCATAATGTCCTTATCACTTTCTTTTTCTTCCTTCTTTTTTCTTCTCTAATTTCTTATCCCTTATCCAGTTATCCACCTGTGAGGCCTCCTTGCCTCCGGCTTCCAACGTACCGAAGCCTCGGTGCCCCGCTCATCCACGACTTGGTGGCCCCTTGCCTCAGTGGCTCCATGGCTCTCCTCCGTCGTCCAACGCCCTAGTGCCTAAGGGACGTTTCGGGGAAGTTTTGCATGGACAGCGAGGATTTGGGTGAAGCTACTTTTTTGGGCTTCTCGGATCTCATCTTGCTCCAGAGAGCGGAAATTGCGGGTAGAGCAGAGCGGCGGCCTTCGGTCTTGTTTGGTTGGCGACGGGGCTGAGTTGCTCCTAGAACGATTCTAGGAGCTCTAACAAATGGTGCCCTTAGTTTCACCTCTCCAAATGGAATGGAAATTTGAGGGACACGTGACACCATCAGAAGACTTACATCAAGGCAAAGTTGTGAATATGATGGGTTCAGATAAAACCTAAGAGTATCTTCTACAGATTATCTATCACTTCTCTCTTAGAAGAATGTATACGAGATCTCCTATTATTGGTTCTCTATGTTTTTCCCCTTCCTCCAAAATATTATTAGAAACCAATCCCCAATATCCACCCTAACATGTGGCTCCTACATGTCAGTGTCAAATTTGTTTTACTCTCCTTGTCCCTCCTGTCTCTTTTAGTCCTGCACCCTCTTTCCTCACTCAGATATCCCTATCTTCTCTTTGTTGTCGACAGTGCTCCTATCTTCATCCTCTGTCAATGACCCAAACCAGGATCCTACCTCCTCCACAAATGCTCCTCCCTCCCTCCTCCATCGGTGGCCCAAGATAGGATTTTGCCTCCTTCCTCCCTCTTGGCCAACAACCAAAGCCCTACTCCACTAGTGCTCCTCTCTCTTCTCTATTAGCAGCCCAAGCAAGGATCCATAGAGCCACGGAGGGTAGGAATGGAGAGCTGAAGAGGGAGGACCAATAGCAACAACAATAGACGCAACAGTGCTAAGAGTTTGGCCAGACGTCGGAGCTAGACATAGCCATAGATTTGTAGACCATTGACACCTCTAGGTTACAAAGCCCCAATATGAGGAACCTGTTTGTTGCCTCCAAATCGAACTTCATAAGGGAACACCAGATCCACCCTAAGGACCATTGGATCTAGCTGCCTCCACGCAGATCTACCCTCATGCCACAGAAAAATGAGCTATGAATGCTGGAGCAAGAAGTCAAGTTAGAGAAGAAGGAAAAAAGGGAGGAGACCAAGATGTCCCAGCTGCCACTGTAACACCTCAGGTGTTATAGTGGCTAATTAACCTGCCATGTCATCATATTGCACCGCAAAGCATCCCTGATTAGGTCAACCATGTTATGCATTAACTAAAATGAGTTTACCTTTTTAGGTTGGATGTGCTCTCAGTGGTGTGACTCGAACCGAAAACCATAATTTCGAGTGTCACCGCAAATGCTTAGTTTATGCCCTGCGTAATTTGAGGTGTGTGACTGTGTTGCACACTAGTGCCAAGTGTAGGGTATGAACTCAAGTACAACATGTAAAATGAAGCTCCAAGTTTGAGTTTGAATTGGAATCCAAAACTTGTCGCGAGTTTTCCGATTCGAATTTGAATTCCAATTTGGGATGTTATTAAAAGATTTTCAAAAGTTAAATTGGTCAACCAAGAGTGGCATTTGGTCAACCATATGATACTTGACTCAATGATGCCCTTGGATTATGGTTTGATCATTAATTAATCACCAATTAAAGTAGTAACAAGTTTGAATTTGAAATTCTTCCGAAAACCCTAAAATCCAAAACCCTGATTTTACCCCTTTTGAAACAATTCAAAATCTAAGCAAAATTTGGAAAAAAATTTTAAAACCAAGTTTGTAGCTATTTTCAAGGGCTACAACTTTGGTGTTTTGAGTTTTCAAAGTTTCAGTGTAAAATGTGGAGCAATTTTGAAAAGAAACAAATTTCAAATTTGACCCCTTTTCATTCCCAAGCTCAAATTTCAAAATGGAGGCAGAATTTGAAAATGGTTTGAATAGCAAAGTTGTAGGTCTTGGTTATATGTACAGCTTTGGTGTTTAGATTTTTTGAAGTTTCAACATAAAATTGAAAGAAACTTCTAAATTACAAATTTTCAAAAAGTGTCCCCTTTTGATTTTAAATTCAAATTTCAAAATTGAGTTTGAATTAGAAAAAGTGTTCAATACAAAACTTGTAGAGCTTGAAATTCTGAAGATTTCATATCTTGGGAATTTTTCAAGTCACTACATTATTTTGGGAGTAATTTCAATTTGCAGTTTGGGAGGTGCTACAGTGGCAGGCAAATCAGGGCTCGGCAGCAAGCGGCATGGGCGCCGGTGAGCCACCGACGTCGAGCTGGCCAGTTCCACGACCTTCTAGCGAGCTACCGTGATCATCTGGACCATCTCGCGCTCTCCTGTCTCCTCTCTACCTTCTCAATCCCTATAAAGCTACCACCGCTGCCACCGTCGGCGTTTTGCTTCTCCATTTCCGCCGCCACCGTCATCGCCTTGCCGGCCAAATTCGTCCTCTCTACTCCACCTTAGCCCTCTCCATCTCACCATTAGCTCCGCCATCATCTCACGAGTCGTTTGCGCCTCCCAGCGCAGTCGCTACCGCTCGGGATCGCGGGTGAGCCGTCGTCTTCAATCTCGGGTCACCACCATTCGGGGTGAGCTCCGCCACTGTGGGCAGCTCGGTACAGTCCGAGTTCTTGCCATCTTGTCCAGCGCACGGGGAGACACGCTGGGACGTCGAAGTTCTCACCAGAGCGGCAGTCGCCATAGCTTAGGCCGTCGTGCCGCCTCTCGTGGTCAGCCATCTCCACCGCTTCTCCGCGTCTACCAACTGCACATCTAAGCTCGTGGTGAGCCACTGGTGCTCCCCATGCTCTCAATTTGGTTGATTATGGTCTGCAACATCGGGGACCCGGGCATCGCGGCCACCATGGCGCCATGGTCGGGTGCGGCTTCATCCTTGGCATCTGCGAGGAGCTAGTATATTCATGGGAGTGCGGTAGATGGTGTAGATTGTGATGCTCATGGTAGCTTAGTCAGGGCTTCATCGACGGGGTCGCGGCCATCGGCCGGCCGTCGTAACGCTATGGCCGGGCGCGGGAGAGAAGAGAGGGGGAGAGGGGAACAGAGGTAGAGGAAGGGAGCGCGGTTGGGCCGCGCTGGTGGGCCGCGCCAGTGAGCGAGCGTGGGCGAGTGCGGGCGCGAGCACGCGATTGGGCCACGCGGTTGGGCTGAGCCAGGGATGAAGAAGGGAGGTCCGCCCGGTCGGCATCTTTGTTTTTCTTTTTCAAAAATGTGAATAGTATTAGTATTTGTTTATTTCACTAGAATTTTTGTAGAGCTCCAAAAATAGTGAAAATTTTTTGTAAGCTTTTCAAGGTGTAAAATAATTAGGAAAAATATTAAATGCTAATTTTGATTACTTTTTGCAAGTTATTTAATTAGCTCAATTAAATATTAAATGCAACTTCCAGGAATTATAGTAATTAAAATATTAATTTAAAAATCATGAAATTTATTTTGACACTATTTTAGGCCATGATTAATCTATAGAAAAAGTTTAAGCTCAATTAGATGAAGTTTGATTTATTATTAATTATGCCCTAATTACTTAAGTGTTTAAATAAATGATAAATTCATACCTTTAAGTGTTGTGTGTCCTTTTGATTGAGTGATGACCTTGGGTCACTAATTCTTGGTGATCCTTGGCGCCTTAATTACTTGGTTGAGCTCGTTAGTAACGTGTTCAGTAAGAAGCGTTATTGTAGCTTAAGTAATCTCTATTAGTTAGTAGGTTTTGCTATTTTGCGACTGTACCATGAAGGAAAGTTGTACTCAAGCTATTAACCGTGACATTTCATCATCAAGCATCATGTTTATCACCGCGTCATGTTGAAACATGTAATGTGCTCGTGTAGTTTCCGCTTTCGAAGAAGTCGACGTTGGCGAGCAAGTCTCCGGAGAAGAGCTATCTTCGGTGGGTTCCGGACTGGAAGTCGGAGTTTTTGAGCCCGAGTTAGCTGTCTCGTCAGACCAAGGCAAGCCCCGATGCATTTAAACCCTACCTTGAGTTTTACAAATCTTTATCATTTATACTATGATTTACTGCATTAAGTAATTAGGAGTTGAGTGATAACCCAATTGCTGCATTGTCATCCTTGATTATTGCGATATCACCCTTGATGCCTATTTTATTACAAAATGCGTAGTATGCTTCGCTATGCTTAATGAGTTAAGCTTTTAAATGAAATGTTTACATGGCCATGACGGCATACTTAATGAATATTGAAATATGAGAATGAACTTGAAAGATCGGGTGGGTGGTTTGGCCACTGCTAACTTGCATTGGAAAAGGAGTCTCAATGTAGTGTTTCCGCCTTATCAGTTAAGGACCGTACGTTGTTAGCCCTCGTGTCATGGAGTTTTTATTAGTACTAGCCATGTACCCATGTTGGGTAAGCCTTACTTCGGCTATTTCATTACGAGAACGTCTAACCTCGCACTGGGAGTGGAGAGATGGCGAGAGTAGCGTGTACCTTCGGGGCTAGAATTGGGCCGGGTTCAAGGAGTACTATGCTCTCGGGTGGCGATGGACACGTTCTGATTTTTGGTTACTCGGGTAAGAGTTGATATATGCAAGATTTGGTTCTACATATGTCGTGTGGTTAGGAAGCCCCAGCTGGATAAATGAAGCGGTTTGAATCGTTGTTACTCCACGAGAAAGGAGTCTTGGCCTTGCACCAACATCGTAGTTAAGAAGTGGAATTGAAAGAAAGAAAGAATGAGAAAGATCTGGATGAGAATTACTTTGATCTAGATTAGGATCACTTAGAATTGGTTAATGAACCATCAATGGTAAAAATAAAATATTGAAGGTAAGGACTTACTTTAGTAAGCTTTTTAGCAAAAGAAATTTTGATTTCTTGAATACCCGTACCTTGATTCCCTAAAGCTAGCATACCTTTAGAGTCTTTCTCTTAGTCGGGTAAGTCTTGTTGAGTACTCCCGTACTCAGGGTTTGTTAAAAACTCCTTGTTGCAGGTGCGGTTCATGAACAAGTCTGCTTTGAGCCTTGTTGCATGACCGTTGTGGCTGAAGAAAGTGATGATGAATAGGCTGTGTGGCCTCTGGGTAAGGCACTTCGTTTGTGTGTTTGTAATAAAGTTACTACGGATACTTCCCTACTACCGGTTTGTAATAATGCTACTTAAGGTTTGAAATTTGGAAACTGTGGTTTGTAACTTAAGTTATTGTAAGACTTCCACTACTTTACTCTGATGATATTTTTAATAAACTGTTGTAATATTGCAATACTCCTGTAATTGGATCTTGTTTGAAGGATAGCAGGCCTTTTAAGTTATGAGAAATATAAGTACGGCTGTCAGAGGTCATTATGACGATGACAGGTACATGTGAGCCATCGTAATTAGAAGGTTCTATGACAGCCACTCTCTTCAATGCTCTCTGGACCTCCGATGACAATTAGAGGAAGTGGTAGGGTTGGAAGAAATGTTGCGATAGCGACGGGAAGAGGTCATCAAGTTGCTCATCCGGACGATGTGGGGGCGAGAGTTTATGAGGAAGAACCTCTTGAATCTTGATACAAAGAACTCATCACAACAAAATATAATAAATATATAGCATTGGTAAACTTGAGGTTCCAATGAAATTAGGAACTGGAAACTCTCAAAAACATTTTTTTAAAGTTCGAGGACAAAGATCCCAGTCCGTATGCATGCCAACAGGGCCAATAAAAGCGTTTAGCAGTTTCAATGGTCAAGAAATTCTCAAAAGAAAATTTGCACCATGAATATGAAAAAGAAACTGAAATTTCTATTATTATGAACTAAAAACAGGCAAGAACACATGAATTTTCATGGAACCACAAATATGAACATTCAGACATACATAAATTAACAAATTATTAATATAAACTATTATTCCCGTGATAGACTGGATAAAAGATCTCTTATTGGCCTCCGTGTGGATCCTCCCTCTAAAATGCAGATTCAACTAGGCTCAGGGGCGGATCTAGCGAGGGGGCTGGGGGGGCTCTAGCCCCCCTACAGCCGCAGATCCCCTTGAGTCCCCTGGAGCTCCTGCAAGAAATTTCCACCATGGCTGTTGAGTAGGAGGGGCTGAAGATGTCGAACCGTTGCGTCTAGAGATTGAAGACGCCCTTTAGTCGACACGTGGGCTAGTGAATAACGGGCCTTTTTCATTAATTCCCATCTCGCTCGGTTGTGGCCCAAGAAGGCCCAAGCGACCCTACCATTATTCCAGTCGATTGAAGTCCCCGTTCCCCTGACTCTACGACTCCCGAGGTGTGGAGATTGCGGAACGGCGGCTCGCTGCTTGCCAATCTGCGTGGCGTGCAGCAGCCAGCCGCTGGCCGCGGCGGCGTTGCACCAGCGCCATAGCTACATGCCTACCTCCCAGCGTCAGCTAGCTACTTCCTCTTCCTGGGCTGGGGCGCCTTGACGGCTAGCAGTGGCTGAATCACCAACAACTAATAATCTGTCCAATAAATTTGCTGGATTCTTGTAAAAGATGCATTCTCGAAAAAGAAACCTGGATCACCTGGATTCAGCATTGGCATTTCCATAACGTCTTGCAAGTTGTCGGGCAGCTTCCGCATGATGCGAACCAAGAAGTCCATGAAGCAGACGGTGTCCAAGCGTTTCCTCGTGTCCTTTCCATTTGTCTTTCTCAATGCCGGGCTTCAGGGCCTCCATTATGTTGGCCGTCCGGCATCGGCGCTCCTCCTCGTCCTGGTCCTGGCTGAGCTCACCGACGACGTCCCCCGGTGACGCGAGCGTCGGCTTGTAGCCCCAACACAATGCAAAGTCCGTCTCCTCCGGCGTCAGATCGCGCGGCAGGTTTGCCTTGAACATCTTCTCGGACGCGATGTGGTACAGGCAAAGCTGATCGTATTCGCTGGGCCGAATATCCAGGTACATGGCCAGCACGCCACCGCAGTCCCAGATGCCGGACATCATGCACCGATCGGCGCTGGGGTCGACATCGTTTTCGTTGGCGGCGTCGCCCTCGTTGCCGATGACGCACACCTCCTCCCACCGGTGGTCCACGGTGAGCAGCCACGGGGCGACTCTGTGGTGGCCGTTGTTCGTCGTCAGGAAGGGACGGCCTGACATCACCATGAGCTTGGACCTCGCGTGCCTGCTGTGCGAGTTTGGGTCGCACTCGCCTGGCATGTCGATCGTGGTCACCGTCTCGTCGTCGACGTCGAAAGCGAGGATCAGTGATGACCGGAAGTCATGGAGCAGGTAAATCTTGCCATCCATGTAAAGCGACTCCTGGATGATTCCTCCGCACATGGTTCCTTCTGGTAACGCCATGACATGACTGATCGGGGCTGCTCCTCGGCGCCGCCGGTGCCAAGCGTGTAGACCAGCAGCTCGTTGGAATACATTTTATTGGGTGGCTCGCAGTCCCGCCTGCACCGGCGCGACAGGAGCAGCTTGTACGTTTTGCTTCGCCGGCCGTAACCCAAGCCCAGTATCCTGTAAGACCCCTTCAACGGACAAGGGACAGCCACTTCCTTGTCGTGGTCGGCGACGGCCGGGTTCCAGAGCACGCACGTGGTGGTGGGGCTATGCTTTGTGATCTCGCTGGCGAGGAGCACGACGCCGTTGCAGGTGTTGACGTACTTCTTCTTGAGGTACCTCCCTCCGGCCAGGGCGCGGATCGGGGCGTTGCTGCCGAGCCCGGCGCCGGCGACGTGGAAGCCGTGGAATCCGCTGACGCGTCCCCGATAGCCTCGTTGCCGTACCGGCGCCGTTGTGAGGTAGGCGATGTGCGGGTGGGGCAGCGGCGCGCCGAGGCGGCAGTGGAGGATCCGGAACTCCGGGCTGCGGATCACGCGGCGGTGGCGCTTCGCGAGAGCGTCATGCATGCGATCGCGGTGCGGGCCGGCAGGCGGGCGAGGATGTTCTCCTCAATGGCGCCGTTGCACAGGCACGCGCCTGACGACGCGCCATCGATGGCCGACAACTTCTCCCTCTTCCTCGGGTCTGGAGGAGCGCCCAACGCCGCCTCCTCTCCATCCTCAACGATCTCCTCCTGCTCCATCGATCCCTGTTGTGGATTCGTGGCTTCAATAGATCGTATAGGCGCCTGTTAGTACTGTTTGGTATGCCGTATGCAGATAAACATTATAGCAGTACATCGATCTGTACATGTTGATACCCTTTTTTAGCCTGGAGATCCGGTAAAAAAAAGTAACGTAGTCCAATTAGTTACGGTCAATGAAACTAAATTAAGGGCGCACATCTTATTGTAAAAATATAGGAGTCGTGACCTACATCAAATCATTCCACAATATTTGGATGGATATTTGGATGGGATTCTAAAATCCCGATTCTGATAAAAATAATATTCAATGTTTCTTAAGTTTTGTAGAATCCTCTGGTAGACCTAAACATTTTGTGGGCCGGGTTGGATTTGGGCCGGGCCAAAAAAAGGCCAGTTATTTTGGGCCGAAGAAGTCCCATGTCCATGACTATTCCACCGGGCAAGTCAGGCTTAATTTTCCGGCTAGGTCCGGGCTTGGGCGGACCGCCCGCGTATTTTATTGTGTAAAATAGCTAAAAACATCATTTCAGGCCGGGCTCGAACCAAGAATTTTTTTTGGACAGCAAGATCTGTGCCCAGGCCCTATCCACTAAGGTTCGTGGGGCTAAAACCTGTCAGGCTCGGGCCAGGCTCAATTTACTCAGTTTTGTCCATCCTTACGCCCTGCTAATGGGCTGAGAACCGAACTATACCCACACCACACCATTTAATTAATGCACCTGAACCCAATTTGTCTTCACTCCGCTTCTTCCCTCTTCTAAACCAATCGAAGCAATCAAACCTATCCATTTCTAAAATTATGGTTTACACCCTATTTCCCAGGTTTCGTGCCCACGTAGCACTCGTGTACTGCAGTTGTGCAATACTAGTCCTGCTAGTTGTTCGTCTGTCTAGAAGCAATCATTGATGGGTTCAAAGAAGACGACTTTTTATTTATTTATTTTGCTTGTCATCGCTGTTGGCACGGGAGCCAGAGACCGCTGTCCAATGGACGGGCCTCGGTGACGGCGACCGGCTTCAAGGCCGGCTCCATGCGAGCAATGACCGGCTGCGTACACTCGTCGGGCCTGTGTCTGTGGATGCTGCTCCGTTCGCGGTAGCGCATATGCGCGACCATGGGGTGGCTGCAACGATGCGCACAAGGTGCGGCTCTGCTGCTCCATGGCTTGACGACGACGTCGGCCAGAGCTCGCCATGACACCATGGGTGCACGACGGCGGCGGCCAGAGCTCGCCATGATGCCATGGATGCACGACGACGCGCCCCGCCCAGCGACTGCACGCCCCGCTGTACAAGGATGCTATTAGACAGCGGCGACAATGGCGTCAGGCTTGCCGCAGCTCTTGCTACTAGTGGCGATCCATCGAAACCCACTCCAAATCAACCCTAACTGTTTTCTCTAGTTATCCAAACACAAACCAAACCGTTGCATAGGCCAGTCCATTTACAACCAACCCAAAGGACCCCAAAGCAGAAACCAATCCATTAAAACTGTATCAGCCCAAACCATTAGCAGGGTGAATCCTAGGGTGTTTGGATGAGATTCTAAGATTTTAAGACTACCTGGATTCTTAAAATGTTTATGGATCCAAACGCTATCTATGTGTGGGAGCACATTTTGTCTCCCACCATCCATGATATCTAGTGGAGAGTTGTGATCTATTGTTGTTCTATAGCTCAGGTTAGATGTCGTTGACCGAATGTCTTACACCCTGGCCAGTTTCTCGTCGTGCACCATCGCTAGATCCATGACCGCCACCCCTGACACTCGTGATGTTGGCGCTATCCCGAGCAAGAAGTTGTTTGGCCTCTCCACCCTCTACCACGACAGTCGGATAGCTGGTGCAGAGCATCCTTGGGAGCCTCCACATGGACAAGCAGGAGGCCTGAGCACGAGAGGTCAAGCTCGATGGCGATGCACAGTGGCTTGAGGAGAGCTAGAGAAGGGGGAAGGGAGGAGAGGAGTGGCGATGGCGCAACAACATACATAGATAGATTGGGAGGACAAGACAAAAAGGGGATTGAGCAAGGATGTCCCGGAGGGGAAGGGAAAAGGTACTTCCATACTCCAATATCAAACAACATACACACTTTAACCATTAAAACCAAGCAAATTATCACTCCAATATCAAACCACATACACACTTCAACCATTAAAACCAAACAAATTATCACCTTGACTATTTTGAAGTAGTTTCTTGAGTGGTTTTGCTGACGTGATAGTGGAGCCCACATGTTATGCCGTCTCTCTTTTCTTATATTGTCAAATGTGCATGTGTGTTGCAACGCAACATAAATCTTGTTGTGCAATCATCTGGATGATTTGCTTCACCGAGATTTTTTTCAATGATCACATCATCTATATAATACATCTTGGATCTGACCATATACCATCACTAGGCACATCTAAGGGGCTGTTTGGTGAGGCTCCTCTCTAGGTGCTCCCTTGCCGGAGCCAGAGCCCTTCTGCCGAAACCTAAAATCGCGGCTTCGCCTGTTGTACGAGAAAACAGCTCCTCCCTACCCATTCCATGCTAGAAGCGCTCCTCCAACCGATCGTTTGGTGCGGCTCTCCTATCGAAGGTGGAGCCAGAGCTGTGCGGGAGCCACACCAAACATGCCCTAAATCAGACTCCGTTGTTGGACACGTGCTATTCTAACTCGTATGAGGACATGTCGTTGTTCTAAACTTGCATGAGGACACGTCGTGAGTTCGTGTAAGATACGGGACAAGAAGGTGCACTTTGGGAATTAAATGAATACAGACTTCACTCAAATATTTTTAAAGTTTTACAGAAATATCATGGTTTTATAAAATACCTTGGTTTCAAAGTGGCATCAAGTATTTTGATGCAACTTGAAAACCACAATATTGCTAAAATTGCATGCTCTATATTCCAAATTATAAGACGTTTTGGTTTTTCTAGATACCTAGCTTTCGCTATGTATTGAGACATAATGTATATCTAAGTACATAATAGAAATTATGTATCTAGAAAAAAACAATACATCTTATAATTTGAAATGGGGAGAGTAGTTTCATTTTTTGAAAAAAAACTTCACCCTAGATTTTTTTCCTAAACTCTGGTTTTACGTGTCTATGGATTTTAAAACTATATAGTTTCTTAAAACCATGCCAATATCCAAACCCAAAATAGCGCCCCCCCCCAAACAATCTGCATGATAAACAATCACATAAAAATTTTCATGAAAAATTCCAATATAATACGAATGCATAGATGATGCAATGATATATCTTCATGTAAAATTTGAGACTGACCAAAATTTGTATATGGATCCACAACCCACGCAAATTCATGTACTGATGTTATCGTTTTTGTTTCTCCCAGCACGAATTTTTATTCAAGCTCAAAGTTTGCATAAACATCGATGATTGCATCATCTACATCCATTCATATTTTTTTATAGAACTTTTCATGCGCTTTTGTATGTGAATTTCCTTATAACGGGAGTACTGAAGAGATAGGGATGGTGTGGTTTCGTGTCCAAAACACCCGATATCAAGGCGTTAGGGGTTTGTAATTGTCTCCTGGACTCAGAGGAGGGGAAAGTGACGAGCATTATTATGCCCCTATACTAGCTTCATATAATGCATAACAAAACTTTCTTAAAAATCTGGAAAGTTTCACGCGTGGAAAAATAGAGCATTGCCACACTATGCAAAGTTCAGATGTATATAATGTATTTTCTAGAGAAAAAAATATTGTTCTGATCTCTATATAAGTTATACACATAACCATTCGTTATTAAAAACCTAATGTTATGCTCTTTCGACCAAAATTTGTAAAGGAATCTTAAACAATAAATAATACTAGTAAGTCTATTAGATGAGAACCAATCATGCTTTGCGAATATTTATTTCCAGCATACAAAACCCTCCTTTTGTTCTTCAGTATGTGGCTTTGAAATAATTTGCAGATAAGATTTTGTTATCAAACCACATGTTTACGATCCAAATAGACCAAAGAATCACACTCACTCTCACACAAACATGAGATCTTAAATTATGGTTTACTTGTGTACCCATAACCAAAAAAACTCATCCACGTTCCTTGGTGGATGTGTAAACCAAAAGTGACATGAACCATTCTCCAAACAAATCTTACTACAAGATAATTAAAAAAACAGGCCTTCAATGATCTTGGGGACAAATACTCCCAACGTTGCAACTCATATGTCACTTTAGCTTTGTTCTAATATAAAGTTTTCCGACTTTGACCAAATATTTAGAAAACATGTTAATGTCCACGAAAATTTAATGAAACACATTTCATGTTGTAGATGTCGGTGCATCTTTCCTATAAATTTAGCTAAATTTAGAAAAGTTTGACCTAGAATAAAGCTAAAATTGCCTATAATTTGAAACAACTGGAGTCTACAATTTGCATTACAACACAACCCAAATCAAACATAACGGTAGTGTCTCTGAGACGAAATTTATGGATTTTATTTGTTCATCTTTTTTTCACCAACACGCCTGAGCATCTGTCTCATTTAGTGGAAGAGAGAATTACATCCAACAATGATCCATGATCTAGCAAGTCTAAGCTTACCAAGATTATTGATCGTAAGGCCAGGATCACGATTATTGGTTCAGATTGGAAAACTAAATCCAAGCATTGTTGTTTTAGTAACGCTCCTTTCTATACCTTTGTATGTAGCTCGTATATATTACGATTGAGCTGAAAGGCCCTCTAAAGTAAAATTGTCTATCAATTTATCCGAAAATATAATATGGCCAAGAACTACAAAACCAATATCATTAGAAGATGTATAAATGTTATCTAGGTACAACTTAAAGTAGTCAGTGTGTATATAAATTTGAGTAATTAGGAGTTTTCTTATAAATTTTAATACACCCTACATTATACATTAGAAAACAAGGGAGCGGTAAGAAAGGCAGTACATGATAATAATATTGTTGGAACAATACAATTAGCTAGGAAACAGAAGTCTCAATGGCGTTCAAAATCAGATTGGGGAATTTGGAGAAAGGATTTATCTTTCTATATATCCAAAAGTTAAAAATTCATATAGCTCAAATCTGAAGCAAATTTACAAGGAGCTGCATAGGAAACTCGAATATTCAAACACATAGAAGGGATAGTGTGGTGGCTGACTTACCATTGAACCACTAATCTGAATCTGAACCTGAAACTATTCGAATTTTGACAACACCACGCGCATCATCGTCCTCGGAATCTTCTGAATCATTCTCAGAAACCACATCCAAATCTACCGAATCCAGCAGCAGTGGCAGTTTTATCACGTCCTGCACGTCATCGGGCAGCTTTCGCATGACGGATACCAAGAATTCCATGAAGGAAACGGTGTCTAGAATTGCCTTGGGGCCTTCCCTGCTGTCTTTATCACGGATAGGCTTCAGGGCCTCCATTATATCTTTTGCATTTGCAATGTTGCGGCGCCTCTCCTCGTCTTGGCTGAGCTCGAGGATGCTCTGCGCCGACACGAGCGTTCGCTTATATCCCCAGCATAACGCATAGTGCGAATCATCCGGCACCAGGTCACACGGCAGCTTTGCATCTAGCATCTTCCGGCCAGTAGCGAGCTGGTACAGACAGAGCTTGTTGTTGGCGATGGTGAGGCCCTGGATATGCACGGCGAGCACACCGCTGCAGTCCCAAACGCCGGCTATTGAGCAATGATACGTGTCTCCATTGGAGTCGTGGTAATAGACGCTGCCCTGCAACTCGATGACGCACCTACGCTCCCACTGGCGCGGTCAGCAGCGAGCAGCCACAGGTCGGCTCTGTGGTGGTGACCATGGTTCGTTGCCAGGCACAGGCGACCCTGCATCTCCATGAGCCTGGACCTTACATGCCGTGGATGGTCCCGGTCGAGCTTGCCGGGCAGGCGAATGGTTGTGACAGTCTCGTCGTCGACGTCGAAAGCTAGGATCACTGACCTGTCGACGTCGAGGAGGTAGACCGTGCCATCCATGTAGAGTGACTCCTGGCTCTGGATAGCTCCGTCTATCCCCGGCGGCGATGATACGGCCGGTCTTAATCTTGGTTGCCCGCCGACGAGTGCGTACACTTGCAGCGAGTGCTTCCAATGCGTGTAGTCCATGCGGAACAAAAGAAGCTTGTACGTTTCACTCCGGCGGCCGTAACCCAGCCCCAGCATTAGATAGTTAATGTTACCACCCTCCATGGACGGATCTGCAGGGACGGTGAACTCCCGCACGACGTCGGCGACGGCCGGGTTCCAGAGGACGCACCTGCCCAGGGGGGAGTAGTCGTTGGTGGCAAGGAGCACGACGCCGTTGCACGTGTTGACGCACCTGTAGCCCAAGTAGCTATCCCCGAAGATCGCACGCATGGGAGCGTTGCTGCTGCTGATCCCGGCACCGGCGCCGGCGACGTGGAAGCCGTGGAACTCGCTGACCCGGCCCCGGTATTGTTTGTACCGCAACGACGCGGTCGCGATGTGCGGGCGGGGAAGCGGCGCGCCGAGGCGGCAGTTGAGGCTCCGGAACTCCAGGCTGCGGATCAGATCGCGGTGGCGCTTCGACAGTGCCATGCATCCGATCGCGGTGCGGGCCGGCAGGTAGGCGAGGATGTTGCCGATGACGTCGTCGCACAGGCAAGCGCCTGACGCGCCATCGACGGCTGACCTCTTCCTCGATGAGGTTGATGCGCTCGACGCCGTCCTCCCACGGTCCTCAACGATCTCATCATCCCTGCCTTCTTCTCCATCTACTTTTTTTTTGATAAAATTCTTCTCCATCTAGCGACTGTCGTGGTGTTTGGGTAGTTCTATCGCAAATGCCGAGCATCTCTAAAGTTTCCAAAACCTATTCCCAATCTTGTTTTTTTTTTTGGCAGGATTGAAAAAAAAACTGCTCTCTGAGAACTCCTAATCTTTTTGTGCTTGGGAAAATAGATCCGATCGCGCGATAAAAATACGACGTGGCAGGATGCAGGGTAAAATAAAGATTAGGATAAGGTTTTCAATGCAAATATACAAAAGAGAAAGAAAATATAATAGGGTTAGGATTCCTGATATAAAAATTGTCTTCTATATTTTATAAAGCGAGATTTTAGAAACGGCTAGAGAAACTCAATCAATATGCTCTCAATATTTTTTTAGCCACTTGAAAACTCATTGATTTACCAATTGCTTTTTTCAAATTTATTGGAGATGCTCTTATTTATTAACTGAGGATTTGCTAATATTACAGGCTATGTTTTTTCTTTTAGAAATGAACTAGATTTCATTAAATTAAAACCCCCTTTTACAACCGAGACCTTAACATAAGATAAAATTACATTGAAGCACACCACTAGGTCCCTATACTTCATCTTCCTCGCGTCCGGTGGCGTACACCCCTTCAGGAAGCTTCATCGCGACCATGGAAGCACACTAGATCTGTACCCGAGAACCACAGTCCCTACCAACAGAAGACTTCACGAACATGGAGACCGCAAAAGAGGCACGGTAAGCTCAACCACCATGGGGAGTAAAGGACGCCGAGAGCACATCGGCCGTATCTTATGAAGGTTGAACCGAATGTAAGATCCAAAGTCGCTAGCATCACCACCAGCAACCGGAAGGGCAGATGTGCTGCTGCCAATAGCATCACTGGTGGCCGAAAAGACGATCTTGTAGAAGGGGAAAAATAGATCCAATCCCTCTTCGAGAAGGACTATGCCAACATACCTCGATCTCTTCAGGAAGAGCATGCCATCACCGAAGACGACGACGCATCCATCAGCGATCCGGTATGAAACAGAAAGTCGGATCAAAAACATTGAAATGCCCAACCAAAACCTAGCCCAAATTATTATGGATGAAGAAAAGTAAAAGGAGAAAAACCTAAGAAAACAGTAGATCTGCTAAAAGGACGGACCCCCGCTCCTCCTCACCACCGGCAGGGAGGCCAGAGGCGAGGGGAACGGGCCCTCAAACAGTAGATCCTAGACAAGTTCGACGACTGGAAAACATATTTTAATGGTTCAAGTACTACGATGATACTCCAAGACAAGTACAAAGACCGTTCAAATAATCAGAGAGATTAGCACCAACTATATATTCTCTCGAAACAATACATTCTCAAAAGTGAAATCTGGATCATCTGAATCCATCATCTTCATCTCCAGCACTTGCTTCATGTCCTTGGGTAGCTTCTGCATGATGCGGACAAAGAAATCCATGAAGCACACGGTGTTGAGCGTCGCTTTCTGGCCTTTCCTCCTATCCTGCTCAGCGACGGGCTTCAGGGCCTTCATTATGTACGTCGAGCATTCCCGGCACCGGTCCCTATCTTGCTGGAGCTTGCCAACAATACTGCTCGGTGCCTCGAGCGTCGGCCTGTAACCCCAGCACAGCGCGTAATTTGAATCCGATGACGATGACTCTGAACATTCTGGGGTCACGACGCTTCCCAGATTTGCCCTGAACATCTTGCCGGTGGTGATATCAGACAGAAAGAGCTTGTCCAAATCGCCCAAATCGCCCATGTAGTCTTTGTAGTACAGGACCAGCAAGCCACCGCAGTCCCAAACGCCCATGACTGAGTCAGGCTCAGGATAGATGCGGCCCTCCGAACAATGCAGCTCGCCGATAAGACACCGTCGGCACCATTGGTGATCTACAGAGAGTAGCCAGAGAGCACAGCCACTGCCATAGTTCGTCAGCACGCATGGACGGCCGGACAACTCCATGAGCCCGGACGTGTACGTGTTCCCGTGTGGATCGCGCGCGACCGGCAAGGCGATGGAAGTGGCCGTCTCATCATCGACGTCAAAAGCAAGGATTGCTGCTGGCTTGCTGTGGCTGAGGAGGAGGTAAATTTTGCCGTCCATGTAAAGCGATCGCTGGCTGATCATTTCTCCGTCCCGTACAGCCGGTAGCTCGTCTCTGCTGCCTGCTTTCCAAGTTCAGCGAGTGCGTAGGTAACCAGCGAATAATCATCAGCAGTGCCATCCTTGCGCCCGGCGGCGCGGTGGTCTCCATAAGTTGCTGCTTTCTTCTTGCGGCGGCGGCGGCACAGGAGTATAAGCTTGTAGGCTTTATTCCTATGGCCGTAACCCAAGCCGAGCGCGCGGTAATCTTTTACTACGTCCGTTGAAACAACTGCTGCATCTGGGATGGAGACGGATACCTCCTCCACGACGTCGGCGACGGCCGGGTTCCAGAGGATGCACCTGCACCGGGCAGAGTCCTTGTCATCGGCGGCGGCGAGTAGCACAACGCCGTTGCATACGTTGACGTATTCCATGCCGAGGTACCTCCGTCCCGTGAGCGCACGCATCGGGGCGACGTTGCCGTCGAACCCGGCGCCGGCGACGTGGAATCCCAGGAACACGCTGGCGGGCACCTCGCGATCGTCGGGCTCGTCCTGCGTGCGCCTCCGCCATACTGGCGCTGTCACGAGGTACGCGATGTGCGGACGAGACAGCGGCGGGCCGAGCCGGCGGTGGAGGCGCCGGAACTCGGGGCTGCGGATCAGCCGGCGGTGCCGCCTCGAGAGCGCCATCGACGCCACCGCGGTGCGCGCCGGGACGCGGGCGAGGATGTTGCCCACGACGTCGTCGCGCAGGACTGCTGCGCCTGGGCCTGACGACGCGCCATCGGTGGTCGGGCTCCCGCTCCTCCTCTTCTTCGCGTCTGGCGTGCCCGCCGCCGCCACCGCCTTCTCTTGCTCCTCGGTCTCGCGCTCGCCTTCCCTCTTCCCCATCGTATCGTATCGTATCCGGAACTCGCGCGTTCGTTGCTGTTTATATTCCGAGACACCAACTGTCTTCGTCATTTTATCTCAAATCTCAAAAAAAAAACTGTCTTCGTCATTGGAAAGATTTACCTTTTGTGATTTGCAAAAAAAAAAAAAAGAGAAGAAGAAGCTTTTTTAAGGGTGCACCAATGCACCAGCATCTTTTGTTAGTTTTGTGCCAGCGGGAGTTTATGTAGGAAGAGGAATAGGAGTTTATCCCACTAATCAATTCCGTGAGAGGGGTGGTAATTGAGTGAGAATATAATTGTTCTTTTTATAAAAAATAGATATATCCTAACCGTCCATTATGACTTATCATATAATTTCACACTCAAAAACCCCACACCAATAGCTCCCTCTCTTATTTCCCTTCACACACCAAACAAGAGATTATGACTAAAAGTCAAATTCTCACAATAACTCACTCCAACTCCCGCTGCCAATTCTCATGCCTCTTCTCATGTACTCCATCAATTTCAAATTATAAGATGTTTTGGATTTTTTCTAGATGCATTGCTTTTACTACGTATCTAGACATAGTGTATATCTAAGTACATAGCAAAAGTTATAAATCTAGAAAAAGATAAAACGTCTTATAATTTGAAATAGAGGGAGTAGTTGCCAAACACACCTCAAAGAGATAAGGTTGTGCAATTTTTTTTATAAAAATCCTTCCTTTTTCTATAAATTAGTATTATTATGTAACCGTCCTGGTGGATTGTTTATGTGTTGCACTTTAATCACCATGGTTTAACATAACTGTACCTCATAATGCTCATTTTAGAGCTTATCACTCCCGCTCTCTCCCTCGGCCCATCGTCAAGTACTCTTATATCCTTCCGCTTTGAGTTTGAAGCTAGAAAACCTTCGTCTCCGACTCTCCATATTACCACTCTTGTCATGGTCTGGCTGTCCGAGGGCATATACATGTCACGGCACACTGCAGGCATACGAATGGTCTTTTATATTCTTTTAACTCACAACAAGTGCACACAAAACATAAGGATTAATTTTTGTTGCACTAATATTTATTATGAGCCTTGAAATTTATTTGTTAAAGATTGGGATAAGCCCAATTAAATCCGACAAAAATAGGTAGCTCATTGTTATTGGCATGAGCACTAGAAATAAATTGTATGTACTGTTAAACGCACGGACATGTTTCTAGTGTATTAAAAAACCTTAGCTTAATCATCAAACAGTACATTCTCAAAAGTGAAATCTGGATCATCTGAATCCGTCATCTTCATCTCCAGCACTTGCTGCATGTCCTCGGGTAGGTTCTGCATGATGCGGACCAAGAAATCCATGAAGCACACGGTGTTGAGCGTCGCTTCCTGGCCTTTCTGTTAGGGGTCAGTAATGGTTGGGCCCTACATATGGACCATGGGCTTGGGCCTAGTCGAGCAACAAGCCTGCTGGACCGCTGGGCGTGGGCGTCACCTACAAAAGAGAACAAGGGCAGCAGCAAAGGGGCATCGAACAATTATCATAACTCGATTGAGTAGCAGGATACAGGACCTCAGGGAAAGGGAGGTCGGAATAGAGAAGAAAGGGGAACCAGGTACAGAGAGAAGGAGGCTCGAGGAGGAAGAAGAACAGTACTACGGGGAAGGGTATCGTGTGTCTGATAATTGTTCGATGCCCCTTTGCTGCTGCCCTTGTTCTCTTTTGTAGGTGACGCCCACGCCCAGCGGTCCAGCAGGCTTGTTGCTCGACTAGGCCCAAGCCCATGGTCCATATGTAGGGCCCAACCATTACTGACCCCTAACACTTTCCTCCTATCTTGCTCAGCGACGGGCTTCAGGGCCTTCATTATGTACGTCGAGCATTCCCGGCACCCATCGTCCTTGTCTTTGTTGAGTTTGCCAACGACATTGCTCGGTGCCTCGAGCGTCGGCCTGTAACCCCAGCAAAACGCGAGGTTTGATGACTCTGAACACTTTAATGTGACGACGCTCTCCAAATTTGGCATGAACATCTTGCCGGTCGTGAGATCGTGCAGAAAGAGCCTGTCGGCATTGTATAAGTCGTCCCTGTTGCATAGGACAAGCACACCGCCGCAGTCCCAGGCGCCTATGATTGAGTCAGGATAGATGCGGTGCCCCGAACGCGGCTCGCCGATAACCACAGAGCACAGCCACCGCCATAGTCCGTTACCACGCATGGACGGCCGGACAACTCCATGAGCCCGGACGTGTACCCAAGTGGATCGCGCTCGATCGGCAAGTCAAAAGCAAGGATTGCTGCTGGATTAGTCTTGCTGTGGCTGAGGAGGAGTTAAATTTTGCCGTCCATGTAAAGCGAGTGCTGGTTGATTGCTGCGTTCCCCCGTACAGCCGGTAGCTCTATCTGTGTTGGTTGCTTCCCAAGGTCAGCCAACGCGTAGGTAACCAACGAAAAATATACAGTGCCATCCTTGCGCCCGGCCGCGAAGGAGCGGTGGCCTCGACGACGACGAGCTGCTTCTGCTTCCTTGCGGCAGCCGCACAGGAGTATAAGCTTGTAGGCTTTACTCCTCTGGCCGTAACCCAACCCGAGTGCGCGATACTCTTTTACGTGCGTCGAAATATCTGCATCTGCACCTGGGAAGGACACCTCCTCCACGGCGTCTGTGACGGCCGGGTTCCAGAGGATGCACCTGCACCGGGCAGAGTACTTGTCACCGGCAAGGAGCACGATGCCGTTGCACGTCCGAAAAACCTCGATCCCGCGAGCGCACGCATCGGCATCGGGTCGTTGCCGTTGAACCCGCCGGCGCCGGCGACGTGGAAGCCCTGGAACGCGCTGGCCGGCGGGCCGCGTCCTTACAGTCGCTGTCACGAGGTACGCGATGTGCGGGCGAGGCAGCGGCGGGGCGAGCCGGCGGTGGAGGCTCCGGAACTCGGAGCTGCGGATCAGCCGCCGGTGCCGCCTCGAGAGAGCCATGGACGCCACCGCGGTGCGCGCCGGGACGCGGGCGAGGATGTTGCCCACGACGTCGTCGCACAGGACTGCTGCGCCTGGTCCTGACACACCATCGGTGGTCGGGCTCCCGCTCCTCCTCTTCTTCGCGTCTGGCGTGCCCGCCGCCGCCTTCTCTTGCTCCTCGGTCTCGCGCTCGCCTGCCCTCTTCTTCCCCATCGTGTCGTATCGTATCGTATCGTATCTAGGACGCGCACGTTCGTTGCTGTTTATATGCGAGACGCCAACTGCCTTCGTCATTGGGAAGATTTTTTTTTGAAGAATTAGCAGGAGCTCTGCTATGTCATATAAGAAGAAGAGCAAGCCAAAGTTTTACAGTCTTATTACATTAAGAACCAGAAAACACAAGCATTGAAAACACTGGAAGGTAACATCTCCATTAAGGAACTACCGGACGTCCGCAAGCCTGCGTCATTAGCCCCAACTCTTCCTTGATTAGTCCCAGCACTTGAATGGGAGTTCTCTCTGCTTCTTGAAAGGTCCTTCGATTACGTTCTTTCCAAATATTCCAAGTCGTATACATAAGGATTGCCGCTGTTGTTCGTTGTTGAGTGGAGGATTGTCCCTGGAGAGCGCGCTCCCACCACTGCTGCACTGACTGCACATCCAGAGAGGGGGGCCGAATGTAATCACCCGCCCGATTTTTAACAAGGGACCAAACCTCTAATGCAAATGGGCAAAGAACACAGAGGTGAAGTGCCGTCTCTAGATGTTGGTCACACAGCGAACAGACCGGGTTGCACGGCCAGTTCCTTTGTAAGAGTTTATCTGCCGTCAATATTTTTGCCTGTATGAGCAGCCAAGTGAAGAAACGGTGTTTGCCTTCTGCATGTGCCGTCCAAATGGACTTGGAATTGAAAGGGATAGTGGACCCTTTGAATTGCGCCAAGTATGCTGATTTTGCACTGTAACATCCATCAGCTGTCCATCTCCAAGAAATGGTGTCCTCCCGATCAACCAACTGGACGACACTTACAAGGTCCCAAAGCTCAATGAATTCAACCATTTGTTGTACAGATTCCATCCTCCACAGTCCTCTTGTCCAATTCATGTGCTGCAAGTCATCTTTTACCTTCTGATTCTTTCTCCATGCAAGTGGGTAAAGGTTTGGTGCAATATCAATTGGCGCACGACCATTGAGCCAAGATGAATGCCAGAAACTTGCCTTGTCACCTCTACCAATAGTGACAATTGTCGAAGCACGAAAGAGAGCCTTATCTGTAAGATCACAGGGTGGAGGAGTTCCTACCCACGGCCGATTAGGATCCACCCATTCATACCAAAGCCATCTCAATCTTAAAGCTCTTCCAAATCTTTCCAAATCTAGAATCCCTAGCCCACCAAGGGGCTTTGGTCTTGCTGCCTTAGGCCACATCACCAAACAATGCTGACATTCAGTTCTCCTTTCCAAAGGAATCCCCTCCTGATCTTGTCAATTTGCTTAATTGCCCATTTCTTGATTTGGAACACTGTGAGGAAATGCACTGGAATAGAGGACAGCACCGAGTTTACTAAAGTTAGTTGGCCATGTCTTTCCAGGAATTTTGCCTTCCATGATGGTAGGCGCGCAGCGACTTTATCGATCATGGGCTGCACATCAACCCTCCGCAGCGGCCTAACATTTAGTGGCAGGCCCAAGTATTTGCATGGGAATGCTTTGACCTCACATGGGATGATGCCACGAATTTGATCCATAATTGTGTTGTTGCAGGCTATCGGATATACCGCACACTTTTGAAGATTAGTTACCAACCCAGAGGCTTGCCCAAATACTTGGAGAATTTCTAGGGCTGTATTGAACTCCTGCGGTGAAGGATTCAAAAAAATTGCGGCATCATCGGCATATAAGCTGACTCTTAACTTGACCGACCTGTGTTGGATAGGGTGCAGCATACCCAATCTAGTTGCTCTGTCAAAAAGCCTCTGCAGGGGGTCAATTGCTAGGACAAACAGAAGAGGCGACAGTGGATCGCCTTGTTTTAGCCCCCGTCCATGATCAAACCAGTGGCCTCTGGAGCCATTCACGAATGCAGCCGACGAACCTGTGCGTAAGAGAGCGGATACCCAAGCACGCCACCGAGGTCCAAATCCAAGTTTCTGTAGAACTTCCTGCAGATAATCCCATCTCACCGAATCAAAAGCCTTTGCAATGTCTAATTTGAAGAATAATGCTGGATGCTTAGCTTTGTGCAATTCCTTAACTACACATTGAGTGTACAAGAAGTTATCATGTATGCTCCTTTTCCTGATAAAAGCACTTTGACTTCTGGATGTTAGAGAGTCCAGAGAGGCGGATAGCCTTGTTGCTAGGAGTTTAGAGAGCAATTTAGCCACACTGTGTGTTAGACTGATTGGGCGAAAATCAGCCAGGGAAGCTGCATCGACTCTTTTTGAATGAGGATGATGTGCGCAGTGTTGAGTACTTTCAGATGCTGGTCATGTTGATTGTAGAAATAATTGACCGCTCGTAATAGGTCATGCTTGATAATATCCCAAGTAGTTTTATAGAAAATCCCAATATATCCATCTGGTCCTGGTGCTTTATCTGAAGGCAGATCATTTATTGCTGCTCTAACCTCATCAACTGAGAATTCATCCTCAAGGTGAGAAAGGTTCTGCGGGATTATGTCGAGGATGTCCCAATTTAGGGTGTGAGACCTTCCCTCCGGCATGCTGAAACTGCTGCTGAAATGGTTGGACACTGCCTGTTCTTTGTCTTGCTGTGCATACACAATTGTGCCATTATGCTGGAGGCTTTGAATGAAGTTCTTCCTTCTTCTTGCACTAACTCTCAAGAAGAAGAGCTTGGAGTTGGTCCCAGCAGCCCTTACTGCGCTTAGCCTTGAGCATTGCTTTGCTCTAAGCTTATCTACTGCTATTAGGCCAAGATATCGCTGCTTCAATTGACTGTGTAGTTCTTCTTGGCTCAGCAATCTGTACTCTTGTACCACATCAAAGATCCAAATGAGTTGTTTTGCTGCCGTCAACAACAATTTACAGTTGCCAATTTTTGATCGCGCCCAACTCCTGAGAGCCG
This sequence comes from Saccharum hybrid cultivar R570, assembly GCA_038087645.1. Taxonomy (NCBI): domain Eukaryota; kingdom Viridiplantae; phylum Streptophyta; class Magnoliopsida; order Poales; family Poaceae; genus Saccharum; species Saccharum hybrid cultivar. The sequence continues at coordinate 16,187,454 of JAQSUU010000563.1, forward strand.
AGGCAGTCCGCTGTAATTTTGTTTGCAGTCGTAGGAATGGATTTGTTACATAGAGATCCCTATTCCATGCTTGGCTGACTTCTTCCATGAATCCAGGGAGCTTAGGCCAAAAGGACTCGAATCTAAACCCCCGAAATTTGTGGACATTAGTGCTGCCCACCAACATCAATGGGCAATGGTCAGATACTAGAGAGGAGACAGCTTGAAGGGAGCAATTTGGAAGCATAAGATCCCATTCAGAAGTGCAAAAAGCTCTATCAATTCGCGTATGCGTTCTGTTATTTGACCAAGTGTATTTCCTGCCAAGAAGCTTCAGCTCTTTTAATTCTAGATCATCCAGCAATCTTCTGAAAGCCCCCATTAATCTTCTATTCAGGTTGGAACTACTCTTGTCTTGTGCTTGCAAAATCATATTAAAATCTCCCACAATAAACCAGCGATCTGAGGTTATGGTAGAAATTTGCCTCATTTCCTCCAGGAAAAATAGCTCGTCATTATCTTCCTGTGGCCCATACACGACAGTAATCCACCATTCACACAAGGATAGAGTGGATTGAATTTTGGCTGTGATAGTGTTTGTTCTGTACTCATGAGATAGGATTTTATAGTAAGTGCAGTCCACTGCTAGAACTGCTCCCCCTCTGGTGCCCTGAGCTGGCAAGAAGGCAAAGTGCTCCTGGAAGGATTCACCCAAAGTTTCAATAATCACCTGGCTGTCCACATTTGCTAATTTGCTCTCCTGGATGCAGACAATTGATGGTCTTGTTTCTATCACTAGATTCTTGACAACCCTCCTCCTGACCGGGTTATTAAGGCCCCTCACGTTCCAATTTAGAAGAACACAATGCTGATCATTCATGGATGACGATTGAAACACAACTCGGAGACAGCCCTCCCCCCTCCAAAAACTACATGTAGAAGGAACAAGCAACACAGGATACAAGCGTAGACCGCCGATTTGAAGAGCGGGTCTCGCTGCACATACTTTCCTAACACTGGAAATAGACTGAGGACACTGGAAATAGACTGGGGAGAAGAGGATGCAACAAGGGAGTGGCACTGGGAAGTGGACAACATAGGGAATACAAACACACACACTAAGGGAGCTTCGAGGTCAGGCTGTTCCTTCAATTGCAAGCGGAGCCAAGGAGTCAGCTCCATCTGCCTCATCTGGTATCCCAAAAAGTTCTTTGAAACCCCCCATAGCAGTGTTCTTCAGAGGTTTGGTGAACTGGCCCATGAACTCATCCTGCACAACATGGTTTGGAGTGTTTCCAGAGAACAACACCCCACTTCTCTTAATCAACAAAGCTGTAGCTTGTTCCTCCATCGTGAGATTTGTTTTTGGCTTGCTTGCAATTCGTGCACTCTGCCTAGTAGGTTCCTGCCGGCACCTCTCCTTTGGACCACAGTGAGCCATCAGATGTGCTGCCAGCCATCCATGTGGAGGATGGGTTGGTACAAGATGGCATTCTAGAGAGGCTGGATCACTCCCAGCCTGACATCGGCCTCACAAGCATGTTAACACAGGCGCCACCACTGCTGCTACCTATTGATGCGCCGATCCTGCCAACACCCCAAACCAGGAAAAGAAGATTTATTTGCTCCTACCTTCTGTGTTTCGCAAAAAAAGAAAACGAAAAAAAAACTTTATGAAGGGTGTGCACCATCGTGGAGGTCCAGTTGTATTTGGAATGCATCTCGGGCTCTCGGCAACTTGTTTTGTATACGGCCATACGGGTCTACGGGAGATTCGAAGTTGACGTGACGGACCTGGTTACTTTGTTAATCCACGTCACTTCGAGAAGGCAGCCGCGCCGCCGGCATCGTATCAAGGAGAAGAAGAAGACAAGGACGGGACTCCGGGGACCGGGGGAGGACATACCGCGACGCCATCCCCATCCAGCCATGGCCTTTGGCCTTGCAACACGGTTACACGGAGTCATATCCTCCATTCCTCCCTATCCCTGAAGAATCATGAGCGTCCCCACATCGTCGACACCTCGTCTGCCAGTCGGCGCCGAGGAGAGAGGGAACATTTTCCTGCAGACGACGCCACAAGCCCACAAGGTTGTTTGTCACACGTCTGGAGCTTGTAGCGTTGCGTGGGCGTGGTGGCGCGACGTACCGAGCAGGGCAAGCAAAAGAGCTCTCGCGGTATGCACCCTCAGCTCCCACACTGTGCCCCAATGCAATGCAAGTAGCCGATGGCCGATGCGCGTGGTGTTGCCGGGGCTGCATGCAAATATCAGCAGCAAGTCGGCTTGCATTGACGGCAAGCTCTCTATCTCTCCTCGCCGACCACCCAACCGGCGCTCGTGATCGACGTAGAAGACTACTGTAACAGCCATCGAGTTGCCGGGGGATGGAGCGCGTCGCCGCCGCGCGCAGAAGAGATTGAGGCACGCCAAATCGAAGCTGATGATGGAAATGTCCGGCCTGCTGTGTGCGTGCATGGCGACCGTCCGCTGTTGAGTATGTATATATGGGGCTACCAGCCAATCGACGCTCGTGTCTCCGGGGACGGGGAGCGTCGTCGCCGCCGCATCAGTGCAGAGGCGGTGTGCATCCGGACGTAGAACGCTGATTTATTCTGAAACGTTTCGTGTCTCCGGGGACGGGGATGCACACCGCCTCTGCACTGATGCGGCGGCGACGCGAGTCCCCGTCCCCGGAGACACGAAACGCTGATTTATTCTGAAACGTAAACTACAAGCATAACGGGGTGGTGGCGCAGTTGGCTAGCGCGTAGGTCTCATAGCTGAATTGAGTTATCCTGAGGTCGAGAGTTCGAGCCTCTCTCACCCCAAATCTTTTTTGCTTCCCCATTCTTTCCCGCCCATTCTGTCGATGGGCCTATTCCGCCTCGAGCTGTCGAGCATGCTACACTTTTCCTGCTGAATTCGCGGCCCCCTGCACGCAGCCCAGCACCACCCTTTTTTCTTTATCCTTTTTATATTTGCGAGATTGGACAAGACTCATCAGAAGCACATGGTCCGAGCCGAGATGCTTTTGCGCATGCCGAGTTGGAGTCGCACGATACTTAGCGGAGACTTTCACAAACATTCTCTTATCTACCTGCAGCTGCAGGGATCAAATTTTATTACCGGTATACATTTGCCTACTGTATGGGATGATTGCAAATGCACGGGCGTCGTCCTGTCCAAAGTCAATTCGTGGCTGACCAGGGGGCATCGACCGTGCGTGCTGCGAGCGCCGACCGCCGGCGCCCACATGGGCGACGCCCGCCCGACGGAGACCATCCAACAGAAGCACGGCCTATATGCTGCGCGTACGACTACGTACTGGCGCGCGTTCGGTGGCGTGGTGCGCATCACGTCGTCCTCCCAGCCAGAGGTTGCCCATGCGGATGCAGCAGGAAGCAGAACCACAGCTGGAACGGAGTGGAGTGTGGACGGACGACGTCGACCGGTTTCTCGGTAGAGTTTCGGCGTCAGGCGAGAGACAGAGGTGTGTTTTACCCGTCCCGGACCGTACTTCAACGGTTCCACCTGCCAGTGGTTACTGATGGTTAGTGCTCGAGGACTTCTACTTCTATCTGCGTCCCATTTTTCTGTGCCTGTGGATCAAGATGGAGCGCAACCAGGCCAACCAGTGCCAGATCTGGGTTGTGGTTGTGACCTGGAGGGGGGAAATATGCACGGAGATCGATGTTTCATATTTCGGTTTCGGCTCGCTGCTCGCTCTATGGTTTGCGACTGTTTTATGGCTTTAGCTGTTCTCCCTAGTCCCTACCGTGTATGCCAACAAGCGCAAAAGATCTCACCATAACCTTACTGACGTTAAGGCGTTTTTTTTCGCGAACACGCAAACTTGCGCGTTTTTCATTTAAGAGAGGTGATGTTAAGGCGTTGAAGAAATATATTTGGAACATCAAAATCGGAGTTCAAACGAAAAAAAGGAAAATTGGGCACTGTTAGCCAAAACCGGTCTGACCAAATTCCCAGACCGAAATGGTTGGTTTCTCTGTGTTCCATCCATCTGGCAACACGGTCGAGCCCTGTGGAAACCGGCTAGGCTGTTTTCCAGAAGTGGCCAAGCTAGTTTTCAGAACTGGACAGACCGGTTTTACTGTTTTGAGTCCAATTTGTTTTCATCTTGATTTTAATCTTTTTTTGCCCATGGGAAACTTCAAGATTATGTCCTAGATATGTTTTCTACTGAGATAAGATCATAAGACCACTCCCTCTCTATATATGAGAGGATCATGACCAATTAAAGAATCCAAACAATCGTCAAAAAATACATCTACCACTTTTACCCTAACTTTACCAAGCCCTATTGTCCATCATGTCTTTCGACAACATTTGGCAGGTCCTAGAGCCCTATTCAGGTGGGCTTGCCAATCCTAGAGCAATGTGCCCCTCCCTGACGGGTCTTCCGGGAGGTGTTTAGGAGTATACCAAGTGAAGAACGAGCGACAGATCGCTCTAACTAACCAATCTCGCTATTCTACCATGTTCTTGCTGCGTGCTAGATCGTGTGCGGCCTCGGATGTGTTAGTCCTTGCTGACGTATGACCTAATTCGGCGTTAACAAGTATATGTGACCTATGCATTAGTGCATCTCCAATGGTATTAAGAGTTGACTTATAGAATATTTATCAATAAAAAGAAAAGAGAATGTAAATTACCTCTTTGTAAAGAGATAAGCTCATTCTTTTTTCTGTGATTTATATGTCTATGTTTACACATTTTTGTATACTAGCATGTTAAATTATTCTATTTTTTAAGTTTATATAAGCTAACAAGTTGTTTTTTAAGACCGAGAGGAATGCTTGTGTTCCTCTTTCCTTATAGAAAAGGACTACATTGACGTCTCATCCTCTAGGTGCCAAGGCGTGACTGTTCTCCCACCCAAGTCCCAACATCATCGCTGCATCCTATAGGGCTCATATTTTGATCACAAAATAAAAGCTGGTTCCTTGAATATATTTTTTATAAGAAAAACATCTTTCCACAGTAACGTTTTTGGAAATTTGTGATGCCTAGAACCGCAGGATTGCATTTTGGAGGTAGAACAAGTAAACAACTGACACCAGGTGTGCTTGCCCTATGCTTAGAGTTGGCAGTACTTTTCACCAGGTGTACTGACACCAGGTCAAACAGGAAAAATAGCCACACACTCTAGTCCCATCTCTAGTTTGATAATATAAGGTTGATGCTACTAGATTCGTCATGAAAAATATATTACATAAATTTTGTTCACAATCTAACAGAAATTCGATACGCCTGCTTATGTTGTGAACTGCTTATATTCATTGTTAGATTAGAAGGGTTGTCGGTAGTTGATTAAGCTCATTATGATGGAATATAAGCATCCAGAATTGATTTTCCGATTTTGGACTGGTGCTCATATCTCTGTAAATTTATTTTCAATATGTAGCGGTGTTACCTTTCAACAAGAAATATGTAATGATGTTTTTTGGGTGATAGACATGCTCATTGGCACTAATAAGAAGTCTATATATGGTAACTTTGATAAGCTCAAGATTAGTTTGGAGTTTGCGTGGATTAAAAAAAGATTAGTACTAGTATTCTTTTGTCTTGCCTAGAGGTTAAAAAACTAGCATCCGCAGTTTCGCGGAGTATGTATAGAGAAGTGTGTGATTTAAAGGACCGAGGTGTTAGCCTGGCACGGCCATTTTTTTGACCACTACTCGTACGGTACAAGACTACGTACAACACACCAACGCCAACTTCCGAGGCTGAGGCTGCGTGAAAAGAAAATACTTGGCAGTCATATTAGATGTGTCGAAAGGATATTAAGAGGGGTTTTCAGATACTAATAAAAAATAAATTATAGAATCTGTTAGAAAACTGCGAGGTGAATCTAATGATACTAATTAATCCGTCATTAGCACATGTTGGTTACTGTAGCACTTAAGGTTTTTCATGGACTAATTAAGCTCAGAAGATTTCGTCTCGCGATTTCCTCGAGAACTGTACAATTAATTTTTTTCGTCTACATTTAGTAGTCCATGCAAAAAAAAATTTGGCAAGTAAACAAGGCCTGAATTTGCTCGTACTAAAAATCACGCTGCTGTCCTTGGTATTTCAGGAACCGCATCGCCGGCGGTGATTACTGGCCGGAACGAACCGTAAACTACTCCAGCTAATCATCGATGGCCATTCATGATGGTCCGGCCGGGGTCGTTCGTTGAGCGCCACGAGTATCCAGGAAAACCCGAGGAGCAAGACGACACACCGACCTGGAAAGCCTCGCGATCATATACAGAATCCGATGCGTGCCGCCGAGCGGTTTTAAAACAGACAGCCAACCGGATCGTTGCACACTTGCACCGACCGAGGACCGACGACTGAACATGTGTCGAAGTATCAATCACCGTACATTACTGCAAAATTTAGAATGCGCACGGCGCGACAAAACCATGCGTGTCAAATAAAGTCGCAATAATCTTTCTCTTCTTCCTCGAAAACAACAGGGAATCAGGGTCCGGGTCAGGGACCACCATGTTTCTTCCTTCGTCATTATAGAAAAACTAAAACGACAAGGAAAGGGAAAAACTAGGCATCGGCAAAGGATTGCGTCCGCTTCCATGCGATAGATAGATAGAGAGATGTTCTCGCAAAAAAAACACACACAGAGAGATGGGACGCAGGCACGCCGCACGCAGCGAGAGTGACGTGACACTGATACCACAGCCGCAGCCCGCAAGCCCGTAACGTATAACCAGTGGGGAATAAAAAGACGAACGAATTCGATTCCAACCCACCCGTTCCGTTCCGTCTCCCTGGCCACCACCAGCCCAGCATGCAGCCTGCCTCCCTCCTTCCCTCTCTGTCCTCTAATAAAAAAACCTGCGAGCAAAATGTGAAGACCCCACGCGACCCAACAGCAGACCCACAGGGATGCTGATCGGAGGCGGTGTCTTCTAGTTCTAGCCGCAACCGCAGCCCGCAGGCCCGCAGACGCACCACCGCTCCGCCCGCGCCCGTCCATCTTCTTCTCCAACTAGTGGCAGCGCGGCCGCAACCGCTCACCCACCACTCCTCCCCCCAAATTTCTCCGCATTCATAGCGCTGCCTGCCCGTTAGAGAGCGACGCCGACGCACGCACCAAAGGGACGAGACGAGAGGAGGCCAAGCCAAGCAGCAGCGGCAGAGACAGACGCAGGCAGGCGCCGCAATGCAGGGCTCCAAGACCAAGTAAGCGTCCCTCCGTTACACCCCTTCTGTGCTGGTTCTTGATCACTGCGACTCCGCGCGCGAGGTGGGTCCCCGCCGCGGCCAGCGGCGGTGGATGCTTCATCCGTTCACCGTCTGATTCTGACGGTGGTTCCGTTTCTTGGTTCGAGCGCAGATCTGGCTCGGCGGAGGCGAAGAGCAACGGCAAGCCGAAGCCGGATAAGGAGAAGAAGGGCGGCGGCGGCGGCGGCACGCCGCCAACACCCAAGGACAGCAGGCCGCGCAAGCCGGCCGTGCCCAAGGCGAGCGCCGCCGGTCACGGCACGCCGCGCTCCGCCAACAAGTCCCCCGGGTCGGGGTCGGCCGACCGCAAGGCGCCCAAGGCCGCCACCGCCGCCTCCCGCCTCGCCACGCCTCCGGAGGTACGGCAATCCGCGACGACTACCGTACCACCACCGCCTGCGGTTTGCGGGCGCGGAAATCCGCGTGCTTTTTTCGCGGAATTCAGACTTGTTTTGATGGTTTCAGAAGCAAGGGGGGAAGCCCGCGAAGCTGCCGCAGGAGCTGCAGGCGCAGCTTGCCGCGGTCCGAGAAGAGCTCGTCAAGGCCAAGGAGCAGTTGGTGGAGAACGAGAAGGAGAAGGGCAGAGTCCTTGCGGAGCTGGAGCTTGCCAAGAAGGCGGCTGATGAGGCCAATGCCAAGCTGCAGGAGGCGCAGGAGACTGATAAACTCCCTGCCGCCGAGTCGGAGCAGGCAAGCATGCACGGCCAGCAGGAGGCTGATGATAATGCTGCACTGCGGTCGACAGTGGAGCAGCTTGAGAAGGCCAGGTATGAGCTGGCCGATGCAATTGATGCCAAGAACGAAGCGCTCAGCCAGGTAGATGATGCCGTTAGGGCTTCTGAGGTGAAGGCTCAGGAAGTTGAGCTCCTCACTGCAGAGGTTAAGCGCCTCAAAGGGCTGATTGATTCCAAGATGGATGGCAAAGGGAAGAAGACTGCAGAGAGGATTCAGAATCTTGAAGCAGAGAACTCTGCATTAAAGCTCAAGCTTGAGAAAGCAAAGGCTGCTGAAAAGAAAGCAGTTCAATTGGAGCGCATGGTTAATGAACTTAAGAGTGATGCTGATGATGCTAGGAAGTCTGGTTCCAAGTCAGAGCAGTTAGCTGATGAATGGCAGAAGAAGGCAGAGCTGCTCGAGGTCAGATTGGAAGAGGCTGATCAGTCTAATATTTTGAAGGGTGAGTCTTTGAATTCAGCAATGGAAGAATTGGATTCAACAAGTAGTTTGCTTCGTGATAGAGAATCTGAAGTTGCTGCTCTTCGGGACAAAGTCAGGTTCTTGGAGGATGAGCTGGCAAAGCTCAAGAGTGATATTGTTGTGTCGGACCAACGGGCCAATGCTGCGGAGAAAGAGGCGGCAGATCTATGGACAGAGGTTGAAGGGCTTAGGTTGAAGCTCCAGACAGCGGAAGAGAAAATGGAGGCCCTGAGCAGTGATAAAAATGCAAGCTCAGAAATAGAGACCTTGAATGAACAGAAGAACCAGCTGGCTGACGAGCTTGAATCTACTAAAGATGAGCTTGAGAAAGTTAAGAAGGCAATGGAGGGTCTGGCCTCAGCCTTACAGGAAATGTCAGCTGAATCCAGAGAGGCACAGGAGAAGTACCTTCTCAAACAAGATGAGATTGAGCATGCTCAGGCACAGGTAGAGGAGCTTAACTTGAGTCTGAAGAATACCAAGGAGAACTATGAACTAATGCTTGATGAAGCAAACTATGAGAAGGTTTGCCTTACAAAATCAGTTGAAAGACTGCAAGCAGAAGTTAAGAGTGCACATGAGGAATGGCAGTCCAAAGAGCTAAGTTTTGTCAGCTCTATTAAGAATTCAGAAGAAGAGATAGGTGCTATCAGAGTTCAGATGGACAGGACCTTGGAGGTTGTTAAGGAGAAAGAAAATGAAAACACAGAGTTGCAGGAGAAGCTGCAGCAGCTTGAGTCTCAGCTAGTGGAAGCTAACAGAATCAGGGAGGAAGTCAACGCTGAAACTATCCAATGGAAGGAGAAGGTATTAGACCAAGAGAATGAATTGCAGAACATAAAACAGGAGAATGACGACCTGCAGGCAAAGGAATCAGCTGCTTCTGAGAAGATTAAGCAACTCTCTACCCAGCTTGCAAATGCAAAAGATGGCATGATAAATGGTAACACCAAGGAAGGAGATAATGAGAAGGGGGACACTGAAGATGAAGATGAACCTGTTGTGGTAGTTTCCAAAATGTGGGAGAACAGCAAGTTTGCTGACTATGATTCATCTAAGGAGAAGGAGAATGATGATGGTGACTCACAGGTTGATTTGGAATCAAACAAGGGGGATGCAGGTCTTGACAGCAATGGGTTGCACTCAGCTAAGGAGAACAGTGGCAGGGCATCACCAACTAAACATTACCAGCAGCATAAGAAGAAGCCTTTGCTGAAGAGATTCAGTGGTTTGCTGAAGAAGAAAAGCGAAAATTAGCATAAAACCATCTGATGATATTCTTTGTTCTATCCTTTGTGACATATTTCTTTGACTAGCCATCTAGTTCCTGAGTCTTCCCCCATGTTATGGTAAAGCAAATGATGGATGCTTCAAAGAATACAAAATGTAGACTGTATTTACATAATTGCATCCGCTGAGTTCATGTCTTACATTTTTGTATGTTTGATTGATGATCATTGGTATGCTAGCTCTTGTAATTGTTCATTATATGGTTTGTTAATGTTGCTGTCTGTGAAGCAGAGATTTTCGAATCAGTTATACTACTAAAAGATCAAATAACCTGTATAAGCAGAAGTGACGATCCCCATGTTCCTGAGCTGACATGCAGAGTGATGATAGCAACGGGTCATGGTGTATTATTGGACGGAAAAGGCCTGTTAAACATGTGAGAGCCAGTAGGGTTCTTGATGAGGCTGTTGGCCTTCAATAAACGATTTGCTCCGGGTACCCTTTTTTTTCCCCTTTGGCAATTGCCCCCACTCCCCTAAAGTTAATATAAGATGCTACTCCTACATTATATGAAGGTGCATGCTATTTCCAAATTATTCAGTTGGCTCACATGGACCTGGAGTGATGTGACTGAATAAATGAGCCGATAAGCAACACCAAAAGATCAGGCACCCTGTTCGTTTGGACTTATCAACAGAATCAGCAGCCATCCAGCAGTGTTTTTCTCTCACAATAAACCAGCGAACAGTGCTTTCAGCACAATAAACCAGCGAAACGAACAGGGTGCAGGTTCAGTATAGATGAGCAACTTCCGCTGCTCACCGCCTTATCAGTTGAAACTTTCAGGAATGCATGCCAAAATACGTGAGTTAAGATGAGATGGATATCGATTCCAGTAATGCCAGTATGAACTGGTGATGCAAGGACCATGGTGCAGAGGGACCACCGCACCGGTCTTCTACTCTTCTCAGTGAAACCATGTGAAGCTCTGGCAGCTCCCGCGTGAAATGAAACGGTAAGATTCAATTTCTCAATGTCGACGGTTGACACCTTTTTGAGCCTGTTTAGTTCCTCCCCCAACCCAAAAAAGTTTGCGCAGTACCCGTCACATCGAATCTTTGGACGCATGCATGGAATATTAAATGTAGGTAAAAAAAATAACTAATTGCACAGTTTGTCTGTAAATGTCGAAACGAATCTTTTGAGCCTAGTTAATCTATAATTAGATAAATTTTGTCAAATAAAACGAAAAATGCTATAGTAGCCGAACCCAAACTTTTTCACCAACTAAACAACCCCTTTGTATCGTGTCCTCCAATGTTTCACAGTTCACTGCATTCTGCACTCTGTTTGCCCCAGCAGTAGTAATGGTGAAGAGGCAACAGTGTCCGGTAAAGTGGAGCCGGGAACACTGCAGCATGATGGAGAGCAGTTTTTGGACCTTTGGGTTGTTACCGATTCTATAGAATAGTACAGTCTGGTCTCTGCAGCTCACAAAGCCACACGTGACATGTACATACTGAAAGTTTTCAACTTTCTGCTGCTTAACAAAAATGACTGAATTGGAAGTGCACAACTGCACAAGCCAATTCATGAATGAAGGTACTAGCTACATTACGTCAGTGCCCAAGCATCAGGAGGGGGAAAGATGTAAGGTAAATTGAGTATTATTTTTTAAGTGAGATAGAATGGGATTCCTAACGCTTTTTGACTCAAAATGTAAACCTATGTGACTATGTCAGTAAAAGATACATGTCCACTGCAACCTCAGTATATCTCCTAGAAAGAGAATTCCTCGGGTAAACATCTGCCAAACTTGCTGGAAAGAAAGTTTCTGTACTTCCCCTTGAGTTCCCCAACTGCAACCAAAGATGTATTTCTGTTGGTTAAAATTGGACTACACTTTATGGATATCATTTACCAAGATATTGAGTATGTAGGGCGTCAAGAACTATTTACCTCTAAAGTCTTCAGTTTTGATGTCAGGCAGATTGTGATATAGTGCCAGCTTTAATAATTTCATAAACCCATTGTCTGTTACACAATATTTGTCATCTTTTAGTGTCTATTCCTGAAAGGCAAACTGCACAGTACATTAAAAAGGAATCTAATATTATATTACCATCAATGTACTTTCCAGAGTGCTTAGCATTGATCAGATATGCTGGTGTATCATCTTCTTTCAACTGCAAAGGCAGCATATCAATCTTCAGAGCCAATACCAGAAATACAGTAATGGGCAAAAGGTAGAGAGCTAACACGAGTTACTAAATAACCAGAGAGAAAAAACAAAGAAATAGAGCCACCTACATGTGAGAATAAGGAACTTGCAAGTGCAAGTGGGTCAGCAGGAGAGGGGGCTCTGCTGTATGCTGGGACAAATTTTCCATCGTGGTATCCAGCCAAGAAATGGTAAGCAGCCTGGCCAGGAGAGAGCTTCGATACAGATGGTATGGCACCAGTGCTGAAAGTAAAAAAGACCAATACATTGTTAGCAAACTTAGTCCTATTCTTTCTTGTCATAACTACAATTTTTTTTCATTTTAACTATCATAATACAAGAGACATTAATGTTCCTGTTTAGCAAAAGAACTGTTGTAACACTCCACATACTGCATGTTTTAGACAAGACAAATCATGTCACCAAAGCATGGACTCTTCATTACCTATCAGATGACACAATAATTACGGCAGTTGGTTTGGCAAACAATTTTGGCTCCCTTCTTGCCTTTGTTGGGAAAAGCACAGTAGACCCTTTAGAAGAGATGACTGCACCACAGTCAATGGACAATAGAGCATTGTGGATTTCTAAGCAGGACATCATGATTTCCATCGGAGCAAACAATAATACAGTAGAACCACCAAAGCACATAAGCCTGAAATACACAATATGGAAGGAAAATAAGAACTTCATAGAAACAGAATAAATGAAGAGTAATAAGCTGACTTTACCAGCCTGGAACCGGGAGGCCTCCTCTTGCAGACAATATCGGGGCTGTCATAGCAGTAAGTGCATCTTTCACAATAGCTGAATCAGCGAATGCTTTACCGCATAGGATTAGAGATGACCGTTCAATATCCACTGCTGCAAATCCATTAGCATATTGTGTTCCAGAACCAAGAACAGTCTTAACATTGTTACTGCTTCAAACATTCACAATCAAGAAGAATATAACATATTAATTAGCCTTACACTGTAGCCAACTACAGACTTCAGTTCTTGTTGGAAAAGATATTACTTGAATGAATGAAGTCAACGAACAAGTTAAAATCATATGTAAAAGAATGAAAAAGGTAATGTACCTTACTGAACTGGTAGCATATATAGTCAAAGGGGATGTGTCATGGGAAATTGCACGATCCGATATTTTCCAAAGGACATTGGACAGTAACATAACAGCAGAGGGGTTATCACTAATGACTCGAACCTTTGCATCACATTCTGCTGAGGAACCAACGGCACCATCTTGAACATATAGACACGAGATGGATGAAAGATGAAACGTCACCTATACAAGCAAGCAGTCTGTCAACAAACAGGGAGATGATATGACTATAAATTAAGAAGAGTAAAAAATTTTGGATGCTGAAAAAGGGACTAACAGTACTTCATCTCCATTCATGATAATCATCATTGAATACCATCCCATTGAGGGATGAAGCCAAGACTTAGGGCACCCGCAATGGTATAAACCAATTACTAGCTCTAAGCCAACCTCTCAAATAGTGCTAGCTTTTAGCAATGGCTCATAGTATGATTTGGCCCACATGACACTCTCACATGATCTTGGAATATGTGTATGAGCCTCAAGAGCTAGTTTTTCTCTCTCTCTCTCTCTTCTATTAAAATATGAAAAAAAATGCTTAGAGCTAGCTTATGAGTCAGCCATTGCGGGTGCCCTTAGAACCTACCAGTTTTAGAAGCTTTGCAAATTGAGCTTTAGAAACACCAGGGACACCACCAATGACATCTTCTCTAACATGAAGTGGAATACCAGACAAACAGTCTGCATGTTCCAGATGCAGTCACAGAGTTACATGACATATATCAGTTGTACATACACATAAGTACAGGACAACAACAATTTGCACATACCTAGGTAAGTAGCACCTCCTTTCTGAAGCTCGGATGTTTCCAAGTTATGGAAGACCTTATCTTTCACAATGACACCTTTCCCAGCAATAGCCCACTTAAGACCATATGAAACTTCTGGGTCTTCTCTGTGCAACAAAGGGTAGATCGGAATTTTGCAGATATTTTGAAATGACTGGCCAAATAGAATAAAATGAAATATCAAGATTGACATAAGAAGCAGTAAGTGACATAGGCATTCCTCAAGTAAGAAAGTTTAGGGTGCATGCCATAGCTTGTCGTTTGGGAGACCCATACTTAGGTATGAGTCTACCAGAAGCTCATAGGCCTAAACAAAGACATTAGATCAATAAGCAACTAGGAAGAGGAGAGTATGGCCTTTGACCACACTTACCTTGGATAGGTGATAATCTCTCATTGCTTCTATGGTAAGCGCACTGAAACTGCAAAATTCAGAAACCAAAAGTTTTGTCAGGCTTCAAACAAAGCACAATCACAACGAGCAGACAGTCGTAGACACAGATTCGCTGTTTACACGAAAACCTCGTTTATTTCACCGATACTCATAACCAGCTCTTAGACAATCCAACCGCGCGCCACCTGAAAGTGCAGCACTCTAATTCTCTAAACTACAGCCATCTATTCGAGTCGTTAACACTGAACAACACCTCCCTCTCCCTAATCATAAATTCAGTATCAGAGCTACACGCTTCTGCATCCTCAGGATGTAGGACGGCAAACCACAGCCGAAATCAACCATATCAGTGCCGGTCGCGGAAGGAATGCAGTGAGTGGCAAGCAGCAGCCAGCAGCACGCGCCCTGAAGAGTGGAATCGGACGCACCTGTCGGAGGCCCGCCGGCGGCGACGACGCTGCGGCGAGCGCTGCGCGGCGAAGAACCCCGAGCATATGCGGTGCGCCGGTGCTTCACTTCCTCTCCACCGCTCCCCGGCCTGGCCGTGTTTGGCTGCGGCGGTCGCTGCCTGCTCAGCGGCGGAGATGGGGACGATCCCAGTTCAACTTGGGTAGCCCAACAGGCCAACAGTGCTGCTGCGGGGTAGCCATGTAGCGTCATCGGCCCATGACGATTCGCTTGACTGAGACGTGTTGCCAAAGCCCAACAGTGTTTAGCACTTGGAGTGGATGAATGCCAAAGACCATATGAAACTTCTGGGTCTTCTCTGTTTAGCACTTACAGTGGCTATCAACATTTCTTTCCTCTAATAATATAATGACTCAACGGTTTCAATTCAACATTATTCAAATGTTCTAGCTTTTAAAAATTCTCGGTTTCACGAGAAAATTGGTCCATTTCAATAAAAACTTTAACTTAAAAAACTTCACTAGAAAACGAAACATTCTATCTAAAAAAGTAGCGACACTAGCACTGTTCAGCCGACTTATAATCCGTATTTTTCAGCTTGTTTTTTCAGCCAGAACAGTGTTTTTCTCTCACACAAATCAGGCAGAACAGTGTTTCAGCTTGTTTTTTCAGCATAAGCGAACGGGGCCACTATTGCAAGATCATCGGAACTAGCAAAGTGAGCGTAGGTCGGCTGTTTATATTTCTGATGATGGTGAAAAATTATTTTAGAATTTAACAACGCTATTCTTATAATATAATGATACGAAAATATTTTAAGAAAAAAACAACGCTATTCTTTTAGTAGTGTGTTCATAGTGATGGGTGTATGTCCATATATGTAGCGTGTGTACTGTAGTGTGATTCGAAAAAAATCGAAACAGTTTTGTTTCAAAACTGTACGTCGGGCTAGTGTCTCTCCCTTCATGCTCACCAAACAAAAATAAAAGCCCGATGATCAGAAACAGCTCTACTGTTTCCTTTTGCAAGTCGCGCATTTGACGACCGCGTCACTTGGCATGGAACAGGAGGAGACAAGCTCTACTGTTTCCTACCGACAGGGAAGGCATCGTGACTTGCCAAATGCCAAACTGATGCGGACAAGGCATTTACAACAGAACCAGTAGGCCATAGTCAATCAGGCACAGAAGGGAAACTAGAAATGGAGCAAGACATTCAGGAACACAGCAGCTGGACAGGGCATTATCTTTGAACCACTGAATATGGATTGAATGAATCTGGTCGATATATACAGGGATTGGACTAAATGCCTGTCCTATCCGAACAGCACTAGTACTCGTTTACACATCAGAGCAGCTTGTCTAACGGGCATTCTGCTTCCCAGGTTCATTCATTCATTCATAATGTGGTGAATGGCCACCGAATCATGTTCTGATGAAGGCGACACAGATGCCTATGTAGGCCGGCGGTGGACGGAGTTTAGGCCAAGGACCCGCCAAGCTATGTAGCCATGCCAACCATTTTTGTCATCCAGCCACAAGGGTCTGTCGATCCGAACTAATGAAGCCACTGCATGCTGGATGTTGATATGTACAGGTGAGGTGGACACCTCTCGGTGCTTTGGTGATCATGACGCGCCTACCGCCATTTCTGATGGTTTTTCTTGTGCCTCGTCCTTGCCCAACAATGCTGGTGTGACTGAAACAACACCGATCAGGAATAGCAGTGCTATCGACTGGGTGTCGTAAAGGTCACTCAGCGAAGTTAACTCTCCAAGAGCAATTCCAGCCTGAATGCATGACAGTAGGGGGGAAATAGCAGAACTGATATTAGCACAAAAAGGGAACACTAGATGGCAACAGGTAAACAAGCATGATATCTGACAATAGAACTTACTCTGACAGTCACATAAGCAGCTGGGATAAGACCAATGAGAGTTCCCAGTAAGAATGTATGGTAGGGGACATCTACTATGGGTGAAGCTAAGTTGATGAAGGTATTTGGCAATGTTGGGGTCACCCTGAGGAAAAGCATGTAATTCAACAGCTTCTCTCTTCTTTTAGCAACCTGAAATGAAAGACAATTTACCTCTCCTCAGTTATGAGATACATAGACGAGGGACTTAAATCAAATAGCCTGACTCAAGCGTAGAGCAATTCAGAATAAACAATTTAAGCCTGATACACAGACTTTAGAAACAAAACTACATTTGGCGATTTTGGTCTTTAGATACCTGTCTCTGGAAGAAGCTGAGCTTATCTGGCCACAGTGTGAACACCAGTGGCTTCCCAATCATCTTCGACAGGAAATAGCACGAAGAAGCACCAGCAGTAGCAGCAAAGACCACCAGGGCCAAGCCCCGGAGTTGCCCAAATAGAGCACCAGCAAGCAGAGACATGAATATTGTCCCTGGGATCATGAAGGTCTGCATGAAGATGTACACAGCGCAATAACCTACCAACACCTGTAGGGTGTAGTCACTAGTATAGTTCTCAAGATGGCCACTGCAAAGAAACAAACTGGTCGTTAGAAAACAAAGGAAAATTCCATTCCAGTGGTACTAGCAATTACTAAGTACTGTGCACACATCTGAACTTTCTGCCTGTTTAGTTCCCAAAATTTTTCAAGATTTCCCGTCACATCGAATCTTTGGACGCATGCATGAAGCATTAAATATAGATAAAAAATAAAACTAATTACACAGTTTAGACGAAATTCACGATACGAATCTTTTAAGCTCAATTAGACCATGATTGGACACTAATTGTCAAATAACGACGAAAGTGCTAGAGTATCATTTTCCAAAAAAAATCGCGAACTAAACAAGGCCAATTCATTTCGGCAATATAAAAAAACAAAGGGCATGTCCAATTCGGTAGTGTAGCAAGAAAGAAGAAGGCCATGTGCAAACGGTAAACCATTAATACGGGAAACAAATAGCTGACGTGTGTAGACAGATCAGATCCTGTGTGATTATCGGCTCAAGGCAGATGGAACACGCTTCGACCAAGTCCAAAAGCATATGGCAATTGTGGCTGGCACGAAAGTGACATGGTAATTATTAGGAAAAATAAAGTGACACGATTAAGTTACCCTTTTAAAAACTTTACCCAGAGAAATGTAGATTCGAATTGGAACACCAGGTTGTAATTCAAGTTGATCGGTTGCCATCAGATCTAAAATCATGGTTCAACTAACAGCACAAACACACTAAGCAAGCAGTACTTGAAGATGGCACCGGTCTTACTTTTGAGAAATCTAATCTTCCCAATTTGAAGGGAAATTCATAATGGTCCAGAACACAAACAAATCATCCGTCTTAATTTCGAATTAACACAAGGGGCAGCAAATTTCACCAGATCCATGCTATACGTCTTTCAGAATTTCCACCAAACGAACGTTGAGATCCATTCCGGATCACGAGATAACCGCTAACTAATTGCTTGCAAAGCTGCCACCACTACCAATCAACTGTTTCATTGCGACAAACGCCAGTGTCATTTGGCATTGAAATCGCAGACAAAGAATGAAACGCTTGTCGTGCACATTATTCATCAATCGATCCACCAACACAGATTTGCCTTACACGTACAGGAAGAAAAAAGAAATGAAATCGATTTGTGCCTTGGAAACTACTCCATTTAGAGCATATAGACAATTTGCGTGCAGAGATCAACTAATAATCATAGCGAGGGAATCTTGGCATCACATCACAGGAAAAAAAAAAGCTGAAGCTTTCGTGAACAGAACTGACAAGGCACCAATTCACCAACCGGAACAAGAGAAACGAAGAGCTTCTTATTAGGGGGGCAGGAGAAAGGAAACATACGTGAGGATTTGGAGTTCTTCGAGATTACGTGGCAACTTGAGGAAGCTGTAGTCGGAGTCCGGCATGGAAAGGTAGACCCCGACGAGCCCAGCGGCGAAGGCGGCGGCGACCCCGGCGCCGAGCGCGGCCTCCCACACCGGGAACCTCTCGTCCCGCCCCATCCCTCCTCTCCTCCGCCTCCTCTTTTCCCCTCTCAAAAACCGGGGGAACCGGGCGAGGAGGACAGAGAGACAAGAGATGGAATTTCGAGAGGAGGAAGAGGAAGAAGAAAGAAGAGAGCTTTCCCTGGCTCCCTCTCTCTCTCCTACCTTCCCAATTCCCTTGCCTTTCTCCTCCCTCTCTTTGCTTTT
Source organism: Saccharum hybrid cultivar R570 (assembly GCA_038087645.1). Taxonomy (NCBI): domain Eukaryota; kingdom Viridiplantae; phylum Streptophyta; class Magnoliopsida; order Poales; family Poaceae; genus Saccharum; species Saccharum hybrid cultivar. The sequence goes on from JAQSUU010000563.1 coordinate 16,206,208, forward strand.
CTTGGCCGAGTTTAATACGGGAGGCAGGGAGGGAGGGAGGGAGGAGACCAGCACAGAGAAGAGGGGGGGTCGGGAGCTGGAATTGAATATTCACTCTCCTGTTTATTTAGGGTGCGTTTAGTTCATTCAAAGTTCCAAAAATTTTACAAGATTTCCCGTCACATCGAATCTTTAGACGTATACATGGAGTATTAAATATAGGTAAAAAATAACTAATTGCACAGTTTGTCTGTAAATGTCAAGACGAATCTTTTGAGCCTAGTTAGTCCATGATTGGATAAATTTTACCAAATAACAACGAAAAGTGCTACAGGAATTTTACACCAACTTTTACACCATCTAAACACTGCCTTAGCTGATTGCCTTTGCCTGAACAATTTTCTGCCCGTCTTCGTGTTTCTTGCTTGGCTTTGGCGTTGCCGTGGCGTTGGTGTAAAGATAAACAACATGCTTTTTGGTCAGGTTTTGTTCGGTCTGTGGCGTTCTGGCAACTTTCAGTTCTCGGCCCATTTGATATGGTTGCTTGCTCCTGTTTATCTTGCTTGCTTATTTTTAGCAAAACTGCAGTCAGTTCATACAAAATAAAGTTCATTTTAAAAAAAAAGAATCGTGTGTGTGGGTTTCTTACGGACGGCGTTGTTTTGTTTCGGTGCAGACATCGCCTAGTTGGAAACAGCAAGCACGTCGATTTTATCTCACGTTTTCAACAAGCTGAGTCGAATACAAATGGACCGTTGCGTTGCTTGGATGTAGCCTCCACCCTCCGCCAATTTTCGAAATATAGGCCTTGTTTAGATTCCAAAATTTACCCCTAAATTTTACTATGCAAAAAGAAGATTCCTCATCACATCAAAATGTCGGCATATATATGGAGTACTAAATGTAGATGAAATTAAAAACTAATTGCACAGTTTTGTTGTACTTTGCGAGACGAACATTTTGAATCTAATTAATCAAAATTTAGACAATTATTACCACTAAAAACAAAAGTGCTACAGTGCTTGATGGTGACACTGTGCAAATTCGATCGCCCCGAGTTGGGGATCTAAACAAGGCCATACAGCCTTTTTCTTTTGAGAAATCGAAATATATAGTTGTGCTCCCGTTTTAAAATGCTCTTTTGCTTCTTTGGTTGGTTTGGGCTTTTTGGCTTCCGATATTTTCAACCCATCGGAGTCGTCCGTTGGGACCGCCCGGCCCGCTGTGATCGTGATTGCCGCTTGGGCACACCACGACGTGGCTCCTCGTGCTGTTGTTTCGTTTTTGCTTTGCCATCGACAGCAGCGGCGCGCGCTTGCAGCGCCACCGCGTGATGTTTTTTACTTCAATAAATAATAGGTACCGTAAAATATAAACCGCAGCGTCTGACGACCGCCGCTCTCCCCTCCTACTCACATCGACAACTCGCAGTCACAGCTTCAGTTTCAAAAACAAGTGGCGGTCCCAGGGTGTGTTTAGTTCGCGAAAGTTTTTGGCTCTGCCTACTGTAGTACTTTCGTTTATATTTGTTAATTAGTGTTAATCATGAACTAATTAGGTTTAAAAGATTCGTCTCGTGGTTTTTTACTAAACTGTGTAATTAGTTTTTTTCGTCTACGTTTAATACTCCATGCATATATCCAAACATTCGATGTAACGGGAAATCTTGAAAATTTTTGGGAACTATACGTGGCCTGAATTGAACCGCCAGGTTTTGAGAATATCCTTGCCAAATTTCCGGCGATGGTGAAATGGAATGGATGGTTTTGTTTGGGCGAAATGATCAGCAGACTGACCACATCACATGGGCTGGAGCACGTAGATGCTCCCTCCGTAGGTCTGTCTCACCGTTTGACCCGCCGGCCTTGCCATGTGTTGGTTCGTTTACAGGTACCCTGACTGTAGGCATGCAGCAGTACCCACCACCACCTCCCCACTAACCGCTAACTGCCACTGCCATGTTCAGTCCAGAGAAAACAACGAACTCCCCATTTGGCCATTTGTGCATGTGCCGCACGATCGTTGTAGATCGCAGCTCGCGGTAGTTCCTAAAATTTTACAAAAATTTTTAAGATTTTTCGTCACATCGAATCTTTAACATATATATATGAAATATTAAATATAGATAAAAAATTAAAACTAATTACACAGTTTAGACGAAATTCACAAGACGAATCTTTTAAGTCTAATTAGATCATGATTGGACACTAATTACCAAATAACAATAAAAGTGTTAAAGTACCATTTTCTAAAATATTTCGCGGACTAAACAAGGCCGAGAGGCAGGGCTACGCGGCCTTGGGCGTGGAACGATTGCAGATTTCAGACAAATTGGCGGTCGAAACCATGATCTCAATCTCATGTGGATACTATATTTGTTGTAATGTGTTTGTCACTACTCCTACCTAGGATCCAACTCGACGAACACCAAAGGTGGTTGCAATTCTTCAGCAACTGCAACGGATCTCGCCATGGCAGGCAGATCAAGCGCTTGTGCAGAGTCAGCAGTGACTCGGAACGAGATCACGTGAGACAGACGGAGGGCGCACTGGATTTGGACCTGCCGGTATTATTGAGGCTGGAGCAGCAACGCACGCAGCTATGGAGGAGTAGGACTGACGAAAAAGGCTCCTCGCCACCCATCACACCGTCACAAAATTTCAACACGGTAGGCGCTCCGTAGCGGTGGATACTACCTGCAGTTATTAGTGCTTGTTGGAGATCTGATCCACAAAGGAACAATGAATATGTTTAGTCGTTCAGTTTTACAGGTTAGTTAGTAGGACATGAAGGAGTGATTACTCAACGCTCCACCACTGCCGTGCCCGTGGCGTGCACATGGTTCCCGTCAGATTCACCACGGTCAAACTAATCCCACGCGCCTTTTCCTACAGATCGAGCTCTTTGATTAGCCTACCGATGAGATAACCATAACCATGCAAGGGACGAGCTTAGCTTAACCATTGGGCGGGGAGGCTGTCCAAGCAAAAGCTGCCACCACGCTTGTTTTTAACTGCGGTGGCCGCCGGCCTTTCCGCGCGTCCACATGCAGGAAACGTGAACCAACGCCGTTGTGTTTGTGTACCAACGACAACAAGGCGCATAAAAAATGTCTGGTGCCGAAAAAAACATCACTTTCTGATTGTTTTTTTCCTACCATTGCCAGTATTGCTTTCGGTACACAACACAGCGTGTGTACGTGCTGCTGCACACCACCGTGAAATCGACACCAAAGATGTCCGTTTCATCTAGAACAGAGCACTGTTTGCTGTAAACGAGGATGGCCGCCCGTGCTTGTCACGCCGCTGGCGGGTGGCGGGTGGCGACTGGCGACAGGACAGGTTGCCACCGGCCGTTGGACAGAGACCGAGAGCGAATTCTCTGTAGGGCGTGCCAGTGCCTAGTGGCCTGCCTGATCCCTCCTCGTGGCGTGAACGTGGACGGTGGACTAGCCTCGGATCTCAACAGTGAGTGGGGAATTTCTTTTTTCTTTTTTTTTTTTCCTTTTACCGTCCGGCTGGTCACTGGTGTGGCTCTCAATATCACATGGTGGTGGACCAAACTTTGGCCGCTGCGAACGCGATTGATTCCGCAGGCTGCAGTTCGCCTGTTTACGACGAGGCAAAGAGGTGCTGCTTTCAAAGTTCCCCCAGTCTTTCAGAATTTCAGAGCAGGTGGTTTCTGATAGACTCGCACTCGCAGTATTTGCAGCTCCTGTTTTTCATCTTAAGTACGCGTTCCGGGTGTGATGTTTGCTTTCGTGAGTTGAGTTTGGCTTGGGAGCATATCGAAAAGAATGGGCTGGGCACGACTGAGTCGAAACGGCACGCCAGCGTGAAAGCTACGGGCGAGGGCGATGCTGAACACGCCGGCGGCCACCGCGGCCCCGCCGTCCACGGCCTCCCTCGCCGGCAGCCACTCCGGCTCCGGCGCCCCCTGCGCACTAGCCTCCTCCCCCTGCCCTTCTCCCCCGCCATTCCCCTGTTCCCCCTCCTCCTAGGTCTCCCCGGCTCCAGATCTGGATGGAGCAAGGCTCCCCTTCCCAGCGTTGGGCCGATGAGGTGGAGGGCGAGGAGCTCACGACCGCTGCCGCTTCGCCGGGTCTCAACCCCGACGCCACCCTCTTCTACCCCGCTGGATCCGAGGACGACTACGGCGGACGCCTGTCCCTCACCGACTCCGAGGGCTCCGGCTACTCCGACGCCGGCTCCCCGCCAACGGTGGGGATGGAGAAGGAGAAGGTGGTCGCGGAGGAGGGTCCGTGCCGACGCCGGCGCTGCCGCCGCCGCCACCGCGGCCGGATGCCTCGCGGGTTCATGGCCGCCGCCCGCCAGGCCCACCCCCCGCTTGAGGGCGACCCCCGCCCTCGCCTCAGGGTGGACCGCCGCCGCCATTCCCCTCGACATGAAGACGGGGAACGCCGCCGCCACCCGCCCTGCCGTGACATTGGGGAACGCCGACGCAATCTTTCTCGCCGTGGGGGTGGCGAGCGCCGTGGGGGTGATGGGCGCCGCCGCTATCCCCGCCGCTCCCCCCCGGCAATGCACCCTCCACGGTTCTCTGGTGCCCCAGACGCGGAGGGTTTCTTCCAGGCTCAGAGCCACCGCCGCGGCCGCCGACGTACTCCACCGCGGCGCTCCAGGCCGGTGCCTCCCGGCCTCAATGGCAAATGCTTCAACTGCACAGGGGAGGATCACATCAGGGCCAACTGCTCCCACCCACCCAGATGCCTCAACTGCGGGTGCGAGAGTCACCGCAAGAGAGACTGCCCCTTTCCTCCGATGATGGAGGCTGCTCCTGGGAAACGTCGCCGTACCTCGCCCCAGGAAGCTGCGCCCCGACGCCGGCCCCCTGCTCGCCGCCGGATGAAGTACACGGACGATACTGCTTTCGGTCGCTCTGTATCTACGGGACGTTCCACATCCTTTCCGCATCGCTGTGCTCCACCCACTCCGGAACTGCCACGCCACAACAGCGAAACGGTGCTTCATGCTGATCCAGAGCCCAATGGCGGCCACCGTGAGCTCGTCGTCGTGCACCGCTCGGGGGAGCTCGAGGCAGCAGAGCTGAACCTCCGACTGTCCTTGGTCGCGGTGATCTCGGGCACTAGGCCAATGGTGTCACCCGAGATGGTTCGTGCGTACCTGGCCTCCCACCTTGGGGTGGTTGAGGCATCGGTACGGCGTCACGAGCCCGAAGACTTTATCGTCAGATTCTCGCGCCCGGAAGACCGGGAAACGGTGCTGCGCACGCCGGTGGTCAACGCCCCCTTCTCCCTGATTTGGCATCCCTGGAGAAGGACGTCGCTCGCCACTGCCGACTTCTTCCAGTTCAGAGTCCTGATTGGGATGCGGCACGTCCCCCTGCACGCGCGGAACGCCGACGTGGTACAAACCATCCTGGGCTCCTCCTGTGCTCGCATCGAGCTCGCGCCACCGGAGGTCACCCCAGTTGATGACGACAGAGAATTCTTCATGGCGGCATGGTGTCAGCACCCAAGGCTCATTCCTGAGGAGCAAGTCATCTTCATTCCGGAACCGAATGTGCTCATCCCTGGCAACGCCCTCGCCTTGCGTGCTGGAGAGGCTGTGCTCAACCGACTGCCCGGCCTGAGATATGTGATTCAAATACGTATTGTCGAATACCAAGACTGGGCTCCTCCGTCTTCTGATGATGAGGGGTACACTGGGGGCAACCATGACGATTATTCTGGCTACCGCCCCGGTCACGACTTGGGTGGAAGAGGTTCTGATCCCGGACATCGAACCTACAGATCAGCAGCTGCTAGTGACAACGCCCCCAGATTGGGGGGCTGCCGCGGAACGACCTTCATGCCGCGACGCACAATACTCATTGGCTCCTTTGTCTGCCCGGTACATGACGGGCCACACACTAGGTTCGGGCCAAGTGATGTGATACAACGCGCCTCCTCACTGGATGCCGGTGCAGTCGAGGCTCACGGAGCGCTCCTGCCGGCCAAGGATGCGGAGGCAATAGAGTCGGGGGATGGTGACGCCACAGCCCAGGTATCTCATGACTTGGCGCCCCTGGCTGCCTCTCCCCTGAATGCCGGTGTAGCTGAGGCTCACGGAGTGCTCCTGCCGGCTAAAGCCGCGGAAACACTAGAGTCTGGGGATGGTGATGCCACGGTCCAGGCATCTCTGGACTTGGCGCTCCTGGATGCTCTCCCTCCTAATATGCACGAGCAGCAGCAGCAGGGCCACGGGTTGATTGGTTCCATCCTGATCTCCGATCCCTCACTCCTTGGAGTAGTGCTGCATGATTCACCGCCAATACAGGAGTCCCATGCTGCCCCCACAGGACTCATCGCCTCCGCTCTGGAGGCCGGCTCGCTACTTGTGGGGGCACCGGCCCCCCGCATCGCGCCTGGGCCGGACCCGATTCCGTTGGAGGACGCGACTACACCAGTTGCGTCCAACTTCAGCCCACCGATCCTGTCATCGCCCCCCAGGCTGCGGGTGTCGCAAGTGCCGGACTACAGCGTCGTCCCCGATGACGCCGATGACGCCCCCGATGACGCCGTCCCCACACCACCGCCCGAAGTGGACCCTGGGATGCTCTTCGTCAACTCCCTACGGCTGCCATTGCCGGAGGCCCTGGTGCGCACCCCCCCGCGCTCCCGCAGCGCACGCCGTGAACCGCCCAGCCTCGTCCCCAGGCGCAGTGACCGGCTGGCAGCCAAATCTGCGTTCCGCGATCCCAATCCGGAAAAGCAAGCAAAGCGCGTCCTCGTCAACAAATGGGAACGCAGGCCTGATGGCGCACCCATCGATGCCACTGACGACCGGATCGCCGTGCTCTTCCACGAGACGTTCAAGGAACCGGTGGACTCCCCCACTCGTGAGGCGTTGCGCGAGTTGATGTTCCCTTCGCCCTGTGAGAGGTCGGACTGGCGCTGCTCACAGCCCTAGTCGACTAGCCACGACGGCGCTCGCTTTGTCGCAAAATTAGTGCTTAGTTAGTACAACTTTCTTCCCCACCGCTTGCGGTGATTCATGTTGTGTACTACTCCGTGATGTGTATCGGCGTCTCGCCGTGACCGCTCCCGGAGCGTGTAAACTTTCTAACTTCCACTTAGTGCAACACGTGCCAATGCACGTTTTCGAAAAAGAATATGCAATATGCATATGCTTGGATTGGATCAATGGATTGCTTTTGGAGGAAACGATCAGGTGGCGAGGACAGTGAGCTTCAGCAGTTAAGGGGAAAGCAGCGACCACTGATTGGTGTGCATGGCATCTTATATATCATCAACATCATATTCCGTTCGACTCACAGGCATCTTTCTCTTGTAAATGCCACGTATATTCGAACAACATGATCCTGTCTGTCCCCAAAGGCTGAAGCAACGAAGTGTTGCTGGATTGCGACTGACGAAGATGAACTGCTTGTACTATGCCAAGCAGCAAACCACGGCAGCGCGATTTCTAATGCGCACTCACACTGATACAGCAGCAAAAGAATCCAATGCCCTGTTCATTTCGCTAAAATTTTGGCTTATGCTGAAATGTGTGAGACTGTATACTACCAGCACTGGCGCAGGAGACAGCAAAGTCCTTACTGATAACTAAATCAATCAATATGTCAGTGCAACGAGAAGCACGGATGATCCACCTCAAAAGCCGCAACTTTCGGTACAACACTACAACCAATCGACAAGGAATGAAATTATGCAATGCCTCGCCGACATCCAGATCGCTGATCCAACAATTTCAAGTGGAGTTATTGCTGGGCGTGGTACTGCTGCTTCGGTATCACACCCAACACAAAGACACATGGGACACAATCAAAATGGGAAAACCAACCCGGACCGTATGGTAGCTGCAGCAATCAAAGGCTGTAATAAGTATAACTTCTGAAATCTGATCTGAAGTTTTCGCTATGATATAAAGCCCCCAAGGAAATTTCGAACAGATGGTCGATGCCTTAACGCACTGGGGCCTTCTAAACTCGCCAACGAGCGCATTTACATCAGAAGTGATTCGTGTCGTTGGGCAATAACGCCACTTGCAACAGCTGAACAGCAGCTAGTACAAAATTCGCGGCTCAGGTAAGCGAAAACCGGATATTCTAACCAGATATTCAGGCTTCAACAGAAACATCATTGTTGTGTCCGCCCGACGCAACCTTCACCTTTTTGCTTGATTTGCCGGATTTTCTTTTCTTGCACTTCTCTGGTATTATTAGGTGACGCAGACCGAGCCTCAGCAAGATGTACGAACCATTAATCCCATCTCTGATTGTGGACACATCTACCTGTGGATCTGCCGTGGACATTCTCATCTTTGATTGTGCCCGCAGGCCGCATCGATTTACATTGATAATTAGATGTTTTGAAAGATCATAATTTTTTTTTCGAAAGATCGATAATTAGATGTTTCAAAATCTAGAGTACTTGCCTTCTGCAGGCCACTAAATTTGGCTGTTTACACTTCATATAACAAATATATTAAGTTTTGTGAGATCGAATGATAATAAATTATTTATTGTGATGCATAGAAAAGTAAATTTAGTTAGATCGAGAATTGGCTAGGTGCTCCTTCTTTTGTCACGCTCATGAACTCCCGTTGGCGAAAGGTACCTCACATTCAGCAGTGTGGCGTGGGCAGGTTCCCAATGTGTGGAGTCCTTGATTGCGAAAGATTGTAACATGTTTCTTGAGTAATCAATATAACTCTCTCCTTTTTGTAAAAAAAGAGCAGCGCAACAAAACTACTTTGTTGCGGTAATTCGATAGTTTTGTCACATCAATGCATGTACTTCCTCCATCCAATATAGAATACAATTCTAATGTACTGCTCAAGTTTTACTATTTTAAATTTGACCAATTATTGATAAAAACATCAATATTAATGATATGAGACAAATAATATTAGATTAATTACAGAATGTACTTTTGTAATAAATTGATGTGAATACCATTCACTTGCATTTTCTTGGACAAGAGTAAGAGTAGTACACAACAACATGCTTCGGCTGTGGTACGCGAGCAAAACGGGTTAGGTCTGAAATAATTTTTGGATAGATTATTTTAAAAATATTGATTGACATAGGTGAATTAAAATAAAAATTCGCCTATCCGCACGACCACGACAGCCGACGACAGCCACGGAGCCGTCGTCTCCCAACCCTCCGACCACAACGCCCTCAAGGCTACAGCGCTGCCGCGGAGCCCTCTGTCTGTTCCCTGGAACGACAGAACGCCTCCAACCTCCATCCCGCGTCCCCGTCCCCGTCCCGTCTCCTGTGTAGTTGAATCAAAGCTAGGTTGGAAATTTTCTCCAATCGAATCTTATCTTACTCACATTTTGTGCGATTCTTCTTTTATTGGTTACTAAGTCTAATGTTTCCTAAGCTTTTGATTTTTGATATCCGCTGGGGATTATAAAAGCAAAAAAAAAGTGCATCCGGCTCTGAAGGCTATATGGATAAGAACGGTTCTAAGAAGAAGACTAGAGCCAAGGCTCTGCGTCTTCAGCATCTGCCTCCTGTAAGTCCTATCGAATCTCCTCTCTTTTTCGGACATTGATTCCGGTGGAGACTGATTTGTACGCTATGTTCCACAGGATATCCTACGCGATGTATTGTCACGGCTGGAGTTCAAAGAAGCTGCGCGAATGAGTATACTGTCTCATAAGTGGCGACGGCTTTGGAGATGCTACGAGAACCTGGTGTTCACCAGGGAGACGATGTTCAGCAGCGGCAGCAATGCAGTCAGGAACCGACAGAAGTTCATCAGCAATGTCAACAGTGTCTTGCGTCAGCTCAGGTCTACCATTCTGAAAAAGTTTGTGGTTCGATTCAAGCTCCGCAAACGACAGACCCGCCATGTTGACAGATGGGTTAGCTTCGCTGCAAAGCCGAAAGCGAGGCACATTGTCTTTGATTTCTCTCGGGGGTCCTGGGGCGATGACCATGACAGCAGGTATATGTTTCCGGTGCATAATTTCAGCGGCTCCAATGGCTCTTCTGTCAGATCATTGCGCCTCATGTTTCTCTGCCTGAATCCACCACCTGGTTTCTGTGGCTTCACAAATCTCAAGAAGCTCAAGCTCGACGGAGTGTCGGTCCCTGGACATCTCCAGTGCCTGTTGCCAGAGTGTGCCGTTCTTGAGTGGCTAAGCATCGTGCGTTGTACCCTGCACGGCCTGCAAATGTCGCAGCCATTGTATTGGTTGCGCTACTTGCGCGTGCAACATTGCGAAGGGATGCGAAAGGTTGAGATCCAAGCTCCAAACAATATTCAAGTTTCACGACAGTCCGATGCCAATTGTGCTCAATGGATGCTTGGCCCTAGCAGAGGCGACTGTTGCGCTGCTAGCATCGTCTGATTGTTTTAACTATGCCTTCACAGGGCTTCCAAGTGGTATCCCTCATGTGCAGAAACTCAACATGGAACTTGTCATGTGCGGAAACACCAAGGTTTGCTCAATGCTAATGAAAATTTAATACGTTTTCATGTGCTTTAATTATAGATTTTCTAAATGACTGCCCTCATGTGTGATGTGTCAGATGCAAGAATTTACAAAATGCCCTACCGTGTTCTTCAACATCAAGCATCTTGTCTTGACCATCGAGATGTTTAGACATCATGATGAGCACACTGGTGGTATTATTCGTCTTGCTTACCTTTTGGAGTTGGCTCCAGTTTTGGAAGAACTGGAACTGCATGTAAGTTATCTCTTCAGCAATATTCTATTCATGGTCCCATTGAAGTTTTTGTTATATATACCATCATAATGTTTGTGCATCATTCATGTGTTATGGCAGCTTAGCTGTTGTGTAACTTTTTTTTTTCCATTTTATGCAACTGAATACTTCAAATTTGTGAAAGTTTAGCATGCACTTCTATACTGCTATTGTGAAAAATGCCCTCCATGGACAGCTTGCTGAACGTAAATTTAGCCATCTAGGTGTTTTCAAAGGTGTTTTTTGTTTTTTAAGAAAATCATAACTAATTCATTATAAATCAAAATATATGAAACTAATACCAAAATATTTCTAAAAGTATAATCTATCAGTTGCCAGTTTTTGTTGTTTTCAGAAAATACAAAACCGCCTTTTAAATAAACCAGCTAGATTGCTAAATTTGTCTGGTATTGATAGGTAGATGGTTAAAAAAATGGGTTTTGTATGGCTGAAATAGACTTTCCCTAACTTTTTTATGATGTGGTTAGATGAGAAATAATTCTGCTAACTGCAGTCTACGTATAATTACTAGTCCATATGAAACTAATACCAAAATATTTCTAAAAATATAATCTATCAGTTGCCAGTTTTTATTGTTTTCAGAAAATACGAAACCACCTTTTAAATAAACCAGCTAGATGGTCTGGCCCTTTTCATCCGGCTTATAATCCGTACTTTTCAGCTTGTTTTTTCAGCCGGAACAGTGTTTTTCTCTCACAACAAATTAGCCAACAGTGTTTTTCAGCCGGCTTATCAGCACAGCCGAACGGGGCCAAATTTGTCTGGTACTGATAGTTAGATGGTAAAAAAAAAAAGGGTTCAGAGTTGTATGGCTGAAATCAGTGGCGGACCAGAAATTTTTTAGAGCTTGGGCGAACATTACAATGGATAAAAAATCCACATAAGCATATCGACCACTGATATAAGACAAGTTGCAGACATGATAGTTTGGAAACTAAAATCACCGTTCAACATTACACATGTGGATATGCAAACATTAAGCCTCGTTTGGCATAGCTTTGAATGCTTTCGACTTCTTGTTATAGTGCACACAGAGGAGATGGAGCCGGTGAAACTAAAAATTATGGCTTCATTGACACCAAAAGTTCAATATACACTATGCCAACTCACAGATATGCGCCAGCTACATTTTTAAGCCTTAAGTTCTGAGACCGCTCGATGAGTGGTAATTTAACTGTTGAGTGAAAATGGAAAGTCAATTAGACTCAAAGAAAAAATAGAAAGTTAAATATGACTTATGAGTGGTATGCACCAGCTACTATGCATGGTACTCGTAGATGGTACTCCGTAGCTGAGTGCTATCTGCTGGCTGCTGCTTGTCTTTTGCTCTGTGAGACATAAGAACCAACGAATCAAGTGACTGATTTTCTGAAGCCTGCCGTGCTGCATTGGCATTGCTGCCCTTCACTGTGTCAGGTCGTCACCAAGGAGAGGCGGAGAGCCCTGGCAGGTGCCCAGGGTCGCCGGGCCCTGGGTCCGCCCATGACTGAAATAGACTTCTAACTTTTTATGATGTGGCTTACTCTTAGATGGGAAATAATTCTGCTAATTGCCATCTATGAATAATTACTAGTCCATATGAAATTTTTTTGGAATTATTTGTTTTGCAGATGGAGTGGCATGGCACGGGGCAATTTATCCTGGGACTTGAGGACATACTGCCCCAGAGGCCACACAATCATCTGAAGGTGCTCCAGATGACTGGAGTGTACAGCTACAAGAGTCTGTTTGATCTTGTACTTTATATTGCTCGCAATGCCACTGCACTCCAGCGCATGGTCATTGATCCAATGGCGAAAAAAAATTATGCTCTCACCCGTAATGAGGAAGCACAATTTGCGATCGGTTGGGGCCGGAAGATGGCGAAACAACACCTCCAGGCAGGCGCGTCCCGGGAAGATACGAGGCCGAGTTCGAAACACTAAGTGGAGGTCTAATATCTAGTGCTAAAATAAAAAATTAAATAATAGTAAATATCAATGTATTACTTATATTACGAAGTATAGTAGCATAGACCAAGAATTATACATGTTGTATAACTATCACTTGAGAAGTACAGCAGCATAGACCAAAACTAGCTACATAAAAATATAAAATAGGGGCTGGACATGAAATTTATCCGATGATATGCGTCTCCGATCTGGTCTGGATTGCGACGAACAACGAATAATGGCGAGGCCGAGGCCGAGGAACTGGAAGTCCGTCTAGGTGACGAAGGCGGAAGGGTTACCCGAAAAATTGGAATCGCCGCGACGGCTCCATCTCTGGAAGGAAGCCACGATCGTGACTTGTGCTCCACCTCCAGTAGGTCACGTTTTTGGGCAAGGAACACAGCTTAGGCTGATTTTCTAATTTAAAAAAAGCCCAAAATTATTATATATACTTAGTAAATCTTGGGGCCCATGATTTTTGGGTCCCAGTTCGGTTGCACAGCCCGCATGGGCCCGAGGACGCCCCTGCTCCAGGGAAAGGGGTTTGATGGGATCCTTACTATCTTGTAATGAGGCAATATAGTACTAAAAACAACAAATAATTGGAGAACATATATTGTCGAATAATTTGTTAAGATAAAAGGGGGACGTGTTCTTGTGCTTACTGCCATTTATTTCGAATTTATTTGTTGTGCTTATTTCTCCAAATAAATATATGTTCTCGAAATATATTTCATAGAGAATTTAAAGAAACTAATTTATGTGGTGTATTTTCTAGAATCTTGGTAACCAAAGCGAGCCTCTTTGTTAGGCGGTACGCATTAACCAAGTTTTTGGCAGGTTTTTGTTTGCTACCTAAACTTGCAACATCTCATATTTGGCTTGCCAAATCTATGCAAAATATTTTTGTCCAACTTTTAAGCCCCGTTTGGGTGTTGTTTCTTAAAACTCGAGTATTATGGAACCATAGTTTTAAAAACCGTAGACATGTAATACCATAGTATTTAGAAACCGCAGTATTTCTCTGTTTAAAAAAAACATGACGTGTTTAGCTACACAACAGTACGTTGCTTTTAAGACTAGTTGGTTGTGTCTATGCTGCTAAAAATAGCATGTATCTCTAAAAATAGCAGTGAAATGGAGACACGCCATCAGAGATAGATACCCGTCACCGAGCTCGGTCAAAAATAGAGGGTTTGGACCAAGTTTTTTAGACTCCAAAAAAAACTGTGGTTTTATTAATACCGTAGTTTCTAAAACTCCAAATTAATTACATCCAAACACCTTTCTTTTAGATACCTAGGTATTTTAAAAAACCATGGTATTGATTTAAAGCTCTAAAAAAACTTTGTATCCAAACAGGGCATTAGCAACTTCTGCTTACCAAAACCTTTGGCATGACAAATTTTGATAGCAAACCATACACTCCAATAAGTTGAGAAGGAAATTTGGAGCACATAGGAGACGCCTTAAAGGCACTGTGGTCTTCTAATAAACGCAGCAAAAAAATGCATTTACATCAGATGCGATTCTTTGTCATTGGGCGGCGTCAGTTGCTGTTGGAGTATATAGGCCCATGAGGCATGCCCCATGTGGCCCATGTATGGAAACTATACAGCTACCCTTCTAGGGTTAGCCCATCAGTGAATGAACCAAATTCTCCAACAGTTGCAACAGCAGCTACAAAATTGGCAGCATGAATAAGCAAAAACCAGATTCTCAGCTAGATATTCAGGCTTCAACGGAGACATCATTGCTGTGTCCACTCGAGGCAACCTTCACTTTCTTCTCCTTGCCCTTTTTACTTGATTTCCTGGATTTTCTCTTCTTGCTTGACTTCTCTGGTACAGGTGAAGCAGGCCCAGGCTCTGCAAGTTCACCGTTCTCCACAGCCGAACCATTCATTTCATCTTTGATTGTGCCCGAATCTACATCTGGATCTACCACGGACATTCGCATCAGTGTATAGTCCAACAGAAACGTGCTTCGGACTAGTCTATCGACTCTGCTGAAATGCCTCTGCGAATACGGAATAAGGCCCTCAAGGAGCTCACTGATGCCATTGATCTGCAGAGATAAAAGCACAAATCATCTCATGAGAAGAAGCAAAAGTTTGTCAGACCATGAACAATCTTAATAAAAGTTAAAACGCCTTGGGAAGAGGGAAAAATTATTACCTCCAGGATATCAGTGGGAGAGAAACTCCTCAATACCCGAAAAAGCACAAACTGTGCCACATGACAGAACTTGGGCTTCGTATTCCATTCACGGACGTACTCTAGAAGCACGCGAAGGCCATCCTTTGGAAGGCCAAGAAGAGCCTTTTCTATTGGATCCTCTGCGTCAGCTCTCCTGCACACCCAATGATGTATAACCTCATGTTAATAATTCAAAGCGGCTGACTTCATTCCAATCAAGATATAGTACTGTACCTGGCAAGCTGTGAGAATAAATCTAGAAGCCTGTGTGGTCTTCTAAGCTCAAATGCAAGTTGTATTGCCTTTGCATAGTCAGAATCTGACACAGCATTTTCCAATTCCTGGCCTCTTAAAACTTCTTCCTCCTGCAACAATGATGAGTTTTAGAATGTTGCAGATGCCTGACATAGTGACATACTAGGCCTGTATAGATCCCTAAACCCATCAAGCAGAGGCAAAGATGAATATATCAAGAATATGTTAAACTCACAGATATATGATATCCCAACTATATACAAGCTCACAATCTCTATACAAGGTCTAACGTCAGGTATTTCACAGTTGTTCTTCCAGCAATATATATATATTACATAAAAGCAAGCATCTTACTTGCAATTATTATATATGCTGAAAGCGTAACAGAAGGTTTCACTTGCCTTCTTACGGAAATCTTGCTGCTTATCTTCCATGGTGCAGTCATGCCACAGGTTGAGGACAGAATCGGTTCCACCAGTAACAACCATTTCAGTTTTCATGCCAACAGCCAACGCCCAGACCTGTTGAACAAATAATAGTGAGTTTGAGTCCCCTCCAGCAATGAGACAGAAAAAGAACTCTTCCCTTGCATGGCAATGATGTCATACCTTCCCATCATGCTTATCATAAGTAGCAATGCATTCATTTGTCTTGATTGTCCATAGCTTCACTAGACCATCACTTCCTACATTACGGAACATCAGGCAAACAGGATCAACAAGACTCCCTGAAGGCTCAAGATAATAACTTAGACGAACAGCTTATTTCCTATTACCACAAGAAACAACTTGAGTTCCACGTGAAAGGAAAGAAGCTCGCAGAACACTTGATGTATGACCCTCAAATGTCTTCAAGCATGAGCCATCAGCAACAGACCATATTTTGATTGTTCTATCACCAGAGGATGTCATGACACATTGTTCAACAGGAGAAAACTCAACTGACCAGATTCCTCTTTTGTGCCCCTTAAGGACAACAGAGGACACTAGGTTAGGGAGTTTCCATATGCAAGCAGTTCGGTCCTACAAAACAAAAGTTGATGATATATAATGAAAATCACATGATGTAAGCCAGAAAAAAGGATGTGTCACATCTAAAAGAATTACACCCTCCTTTCCAAATTATAGGTCACTTTAGCTCTGTCTAAGCCACATTTATAAATTCTGACCAAGTTTTTTTAAAAATATATTATCATATTTAATACAAAAAATGGATTTAATGAAACTAATTTAATGTTGTAGATAATAATGAATTTTTCAATAAACATGCTCAAAGTTAGAGAAGTTTGACTTAGGACAAACCAAGGTGACCTATAATTTGGAATAGAGGGAGTATCATGCTAGAATCTTACCTCAGAACCACTGCAAACAAGGCCATCATTAGGTGAAATTGCCAGAGAATTAATATCTTTATCATGTGCAGCTACAACAGCCTTTGCTTTAAGAGGGACTTCATCTTCAGCATCACTAAGTGTATCGTCCCAGGTCCATACCTTGATGGTTCGATCGCTAACAAAAAGATAGTCTGATTTTAGAATAACAATTTTGGTATCACTTCAGGCAAACAAAGATTACAGACAAACTGAAGAGCAAACCTGCTGCCACTAACAAAAAAGTTCTTTGTTTTCTTTGAGAAGGCAACAGAACCAACAGCTCCCAGATGGCCTTTGCCAATGCCAATACAGCTTTTTCTTTCAGCATCCCATAACCTCACCTGTGTACAAAAGGTCACACTCAAAAATAGGAAAAGCAGCACAAGAATGCACTCAACAGCAGTGAGGATTATCAAAAGAAACCATCAACATAGTTTTCAGGTCCAGACATCACAACTTACAGTATTATCCTTGCTCCCAGTTACAACAAGTGTCTTCCCGGAAGCAGAGACACAGGTGTCAATGCAAACAACTATTTCGGTGTGGCCAGCAAGTACATAAGAACATGACATTGACACAACATCATAAACACGGACCTGAATATGGAGGTAACAGTTGCTAAGTTTCGAGTGTATTAGCCAACAAGAACTGTGCAGACATCATTTATGAATAGCTCACCTGCTCCAAGTTGGTAGCTACAGCAAGATATTGTTCCTCCTCCCCAACAAACTTCAAGTCAAGAATCTCATCATTATAACCTATCAGTCGTCTATATAGGGACAGTTCAAAGGTCCCAACATCAGTTCTTTTGGGACAATAGAACAAAAACTGCTGATCAGCAGTAACACATAGTAATCCTTGATCATTTGGCAACATAACAGCAGATGTAAAGCCCCTCCTGGTTTCCTCGTTCTCTGAGTGAACAGTTACATCAGATGTTTGCTGCTCGAACACGCAAAGAGAGCTGTAGAAGACCAGAAAAGCCATTGATTGCATGTACTACAGAAATATGCAAAGAACAAAAGAGGATGTAAATGCAAACTAATGTACCTCTCCAAGCACCAGATGCGCACGACCCCACGTTCACCAACTGTAAGAAAATAACCGGCCGCTTTCTCCTTTATATTTGCCAGTTCTATGCCCAAACAAGCCAAGAGCTCACTTCCTGATCCAATGAAGGAAACAGCTTCTATCATTTCATATGTTGGTATTGTCTTCTTTGAGCTGTACTTACGAATATCCCATGCAGTAACAATCTGCAGATGTTCCATACATTCAGAATAACACACAGAAAATGCACACCACAGTAAATGCCTACGTTAGAAATATCAAAATTCAAGCAAAAAGGGTACTCCTATGACCACCACTTTTTGAGCACAAAGGTCCACACACAAAATGGGAGGAAAAGCTTCGACTTCTGACACTTCCAGCAAGTTTTGACTGTTTTGAGCCCCTCAACTTACTCTATATAGTTCTGAATAGCCCATGGAGCCCTAAGAATATACTACCTCCGGTCACAAAAACATGTCGTTTAAGACAAAATTTGGTCAAACCTAAAAAAACTACAGACAACAATAACTATTACATTATTCAGTTTGGAAACATGTAAGCTATATGTGTAGATTTGTAATCAAATGCCTGCAAAGTCTCTTAAATTTGAAGGATTTTCAGAAGAAAAATTGCTGGTCAAAGATAGACATCAAAGACCATGCAAAGTCAAATTTGACAAGCATTTTTGACCGGAGGGATTATGAATATATTCCAGTACAAGGGAAGCATAAATGTTTCACTTTAAAACATATGTAATGAAAGCAGAATGAAAGCTCTAGAATGAATAATAGACATGAGACCATTCATACCTTATCCCTCCCAGCACTGAGCAATGTTTGTCCATCATCAGACAATGTCAATGAAGTGACTGCCGAAAAATGCTCTTTAAGCACAGCAACACATTTTTTGGTTTCAAGGTTCCACACTCGCACGGTGCCATCTTCACTTCCTGAAAACAACTGGAGATCCAGCACACAAAGGTTATCTTGGGCTCATCAAAAGGAAGTGGAATAAACTGCATAAAAATAATGCAGTGATTCGAACTAGCAAGCTCCTAGAGCCATTTTCGGTGATCCAGTTCAATAAAAGCACAATTCCTTATCTTCAAATTGTCCTCACCAGAAGGCGCTTTGGATCTTTGTGGAACATAATGGTCGTCACAACACCTGTATGGCCTCTAAGGAAATGGGTGCAAAATCCACCATCGACATCCCATACACAGACCTTCTTGTCTGCTCCGGCAGTTGCAAGCAAACCACCAGAAGCATGGCATGCCATGGCCATGATAGGACCATCATGTCCCTGTACAGCATAAGTTAAATACATTAGTTTACCTCACATGGCAGTATACTAGCATAGTATTATGAACATAATGGCATGAGCAAGTTTTAATTGTAAAAGATGTTAGCCTGTAGTGGTAAATCAGCCATACAGTCTCTAAGTTAACTAATTAACACAACAATAAGTATGGCAGGATTAAGATCAAACAATGAAAAATTGAAAAGCTGTGCACATGCTCTGTAACAAATAAGTATGTCTGATTGTAACATCACGGTGGTTAGTGGAAATAACAACGGTATCCTTTATCTTTGCAAAATTAAACAGAAAAGATAAGAAGGTAACACTAAGACATTACAATACAGCATCACATTTAATTTAACTTCGCACAAATCACAATTTATGAAAAGCAGTGTATGAGTTCTGGTATTTTAGACGTGCGACAAAATGCTTTTGTAAGGAAACTACTAGAGTCTCATAGATTTATTGCAAAGCTCTTGAAGAGCTTCTAAAACTTCAATCCATTTAACTCCCCACGGTTACTATACAATGACCCCTATCCCTACCAACACACTGTAACCAAAACATCAAACGAATAATGTTACAGGTTGAAGAGCTGAATAGCTTAGAATATGTGCAGTTGACAGTTCTGACATTCACACAAGGATACAAGCTTCCTAAGCTTGTGGCAACTACATTTGAGCTATCTTTCAAACTGTCAAACCACTACCAGAACTCTGAGATTTTTGTTATGCCGTGAATAAGGTCCGGATTACTTTATAGCTAGATACAGGGTCATCCAGCAGCATTCACATAAAATTGCTTTCCTGTGGTCGAATTCACTAATCCGTGCACAGCAATGTGGATCCAGGGAGCACCACAAAACACAGGACGGCTCAATACTCACCTTCCAGCTGCGTATGCAAGTTCGGGACGCGAGGTCCCAGACCCTAATAAGCCTGCTGTGCCCCGCGGCGAAGATGAGCCGTGAGTCGGGGGACAGCGCCAGCGCGGTGATGGCCTCTGAGTCGCCGTCGACGGGCTCCCCTATGGCGGAGGCGTCCGCGGCGGACACCACGCGCACCTCCCCACCGCATGCGCACGCGAGGAAGGCCTCAGCCTCGGCGCCGCCCTCGCCGTCGCCGCCGGGGGCGAGCCCGACCGCAAAGGGCCCGCCAGTGTAGAACTGCTGCAAGGAGCGGTCGCAGCGGTAGTTCTTCTTGAGACTATGCGTTGAAGCCATGGCTGGTTCTGGTAGCCGCGGCAACGGCGTGGGGGTCGTCGGAGCTAGGGTTTTGCGGCGGGACGGGGGCGGCGGCGCGGGAGGAGATGAAGGGAGAGGAGGAGGGTTTAAGCAAAGTCCAGTGGCCGGACTGTTGTGTAGGGAAAGCGAAGGGGCTGTCGCCGAAGTGTCGGTCCCGCCGGCAGCGAAACAACTTCCACAGTGCCGCGGTGCCGGTGCGTCTCGCGGTCTCGCCACCTCTTTGGGCAGGGGACAATCAGCTTCAGGTGGAGGAAACTGGGCTGCTGGGCCGCTCTCTGCTAGATACGGCAAGCATGTCGTGGGTTCGGCCAGGGTCACATTTCCTTTCCACCAGTTTTTTTAAGTCTGTCAAAAAAAACGTGCTTGAAACATTGTCTTAGTCTATTTTTTCTCCTTATTAAACTCTAAAATCTGATCTTTTATCCTCTCAACTATAAAATATATTTAAACATCTACCAGAATGTTTTGGAAACTTTTCAGGTTTTCCTAGATATTTTTCTTATTTTCCTATAACTAAATCATTTTTTTTTGGAAATTTTAGAGATACTTTGACGTTCTATAAATATCTTATTTGTGTTTTATCTTGTCCTAATATATTTCTAGATTTTTTTAAAAAAATAGATACTTAGAAGCATTTTTTGTGGTTTAAAAACCTTATTGAGGTAGTATGAATTTGCATTGAAAACCACTTTCTAACCTGAGTAGAATGTAGGTAATTGCGTGGCTTTTGAAGTTTAAGGAACGAAATCAGGTAATGTTTCATAAAGGTAAAATGGATTTTTCTCTCTTTTTGAGCACTAATGAACGAGACCAAATTATTCTTCCGGCCTTGAAGAGACGCATCCACATCCTCCGCCCTGGACGCCTTTTTGTCGAGTCAAACCAGGCAGTAGTAGTGTGCTCTACTGCTCAAACTTGAGGAAGCAAAAAAAAACTAACGGTAGTGCTAGTGTCCGGAGCCCGTGCGATGCACTCGTTTCACGCTCCACGTGAGGCCCGCGTCGCCCGAGCAGTGAGAGGGAAAGGGCGCGCGGCGCCTCGAATTCAAAAGGACTTGGCCGCGGCGTCATACGGATGCCTTTGCGGTGCCGGGAGAGACGATACAGCAGAAAAGTGAGGAGGAGAGATACAATACCTGATCTACTTTTGAAACATCCAAATACAACAGCTGCAATATACGTCTGAAGACAGCTAAAACACTTGAAAAATGATTCTGAAACACTTGAAAACCATTGCAACTATACGCAACATCCAAATAAAACACATGCAACGTATGTGTGAAACATATGCAACATCTAGATAAACACACTTGCAACATGCGTCTTAAAAACACATATAAAACATACCTTTAAAACATCTGAAACACTCGAAACATATGCTTGCAACATGCCTGTGAAAACAATTGCAACATATGCAACATGTGCAACATCTTCCATCTATTTTTGCAACATCCATATGAAACAAATACAACGTATGTCTGAAACGTCTGAAACACGTGAAACATACATATGCAACATAGGGGAGGAGAAGGTTGGGCCGGTCGATTCCAGTCGCCGGGATGTGTGGGGGAGGGGGGCTCGGTCGCCTGGGTGAGAGAGGGTGCCGCGCCGAGGTGGGGGAGAGCCGTCCACTCCTCGCAACACACTGTAGCGCCACCTCCATGGATCTCGTCGGGGTGGGGAGAGAGCCACTGGATTCGTGAGCGTTGGGCGCTCCCGGTAGGGGAGGAGGCCATCGGGGTGGAGGGGGTGTGCACGCCGGGGTGGGTGAGGGCTCCGCGTGTCGGGGTGGGGCAGGGCGTGAGTGTGCAAGGGATAAGAATGGGGAAGAGGAAGTGAGGGCAAACGGCACGTGAGGGAGTGAGCGGTGGGAGACGTCCGTTTGAATGTGAATTTTTTTTTGTTTAGAGTTCGCCCCTGGGGAGCCGCGTCCAGTCGCAGAGTCACATACGGGCGTTCTGATAGGAACATTATCGAAAAACTAAAGTTTCTTGAAAAATTGGAGTCCATGTGACCTCACAATTCTATCTAAAAAACTAAGCGTGGCGTTCCGTTTCGTCTCAGATGTATTACGAGTACGACCGAGGCTCAGCTTTACGTGGTAGATGTACTTAAAAGCTAGATCTACCTACTTAAAACGTCAGTCGATCCACCAGGGTGAAATCGCGGCGCACCATCTGATTCCGTTCCACTTCCACCGCTCTCGTCTTCTGCCTCCAAAGTCCAGGCCGTGACGCGCGACAGCGCGACACGGAGCGAATGAGAGAGACGAAGGACGCCGGCACGCCGCCGCGGTGTCCCTGTCTCGTGCTTAACTAACCGCGCGCAAAATCTGGCCACGACCCGGATCAGAGATGCCGGAGCCGGCCCGGCAGAGGATCCACCTGTTTCGAGGAAAATCACGCCGGGGCCGGCGTCTCCGACGGTCACCGTCGATGGCGTGCCTTGCCTTGAAAAAGCCCCAACAATTTTATCTGCACAAACCTTTCCCTTCGGCGGTTAGCGGTTGTCAGATTCCGCAGGTTACAGTTACAGAGCAAAAGGCCCCGGCTCGCCGTCGCAGACGAACAAAGTCGTCGCGGCGTGAGACGCGTGCATGCGTTTCATTCCGTCGTCTCGCCCCTGTCGCACCACGGGGAGTCGGGGACGCCTGCGTTTGTTAAACATTCTCTCGCAGTCGCAGCTAGGAGTAGTGGTTTGGTTCGCACGTCGGCGTCGAGTGATCGGCTTAGGTAAACGCGGCTTGAGACATTTCTCGCCGGCAAGCTGAGAGCCGTGCGTCAGGCACCAGCGTTTTTCAGCTGCGCCGGGCGTCAGCGGCGACGACGGACGACGGCGAGCACGCCATCCACCACTTGCCTTTGCGTTAACGACCCAACAACGACGGTCAAATCCGGGCTCCCTTGAATATGCACGGACGTATATCCATCGGTTACTGTCTGGCTGTTTGCTGGTTACCTTCTCCTACACGAATCTCCTCCCGTCGCTCGCGTTCATAAGCATTTATCTGTTCGTGGTCTTCGCGGGTAATCAGGCAACGTCAGCATTCAGCAGCAGGGGTTTAAAAAATTTCAGGGTCCCGTCGACAGATGTCACCTTCGTACCATCATTGTTGAATTGGAAACCATGCATGTACTACGGGTCTACGTACGCATGCAGTAGTTCTCTTCTTGGGGACAACGAGTGGAAATGTCTTCACTCGTTTGATGGCGGACATATATTGCTTCTGGAGTCTGAATTGAATATAGAGAAGGGTCTTTTTTATAAATTGCAAGTGAGTAGGATAACACACGCTTTTCACTCTCACCAGAAGTCCAGAATTTTGCTTCAATTCATCTATCCGTTTTATTGTCTGGCAATACTGAATACTTGAAGAAGAGATCTTAATAACAATAATATGACTCACTTTTCGATCGACCATTCACACTAGATATTCAGAAAAACAACTTTCAGTTGAACTCCCGTTTCCTCTCTGGAAAAACTGTAACATTGCTGAAAGAAAGTACAAATGGATAGGACGTGTCTAGCTTGCAGCCACAAGCAACCTAAAGGTCAAAGCGAGTTCGTTTTACCTTCTGCATAAAAAAATGGCTCCCGTCGTCATATCCTCTGAAATGGCCGCGAGAGAGACTTTCTGAAAGTCTCGAATCAGAATGACTCAATGATAAGTTGATGATCATCGATCGATCGATCGCCCCCCCCCCCCCCCCCCCCCCTCCCCCATACCCTTTTGGAGACAGTCAATGGCTTCAAACCTCGGGCAACCCTTTTACTGACCTAACTACTTACAGGCAAGTGGTGTGTGGTGACCCACTTTTTTTGCTGCTAATGTGTGGGGATCATCATTCATTAGGACGCCAAGTCATGGGTGAGGTCATGGCTTTTGTGTACGCCGTCGGGTCTCAAGCTGTAATCGAGCCGTTATATGCTCGGTGATTGTACTCTGCAGTCTGCAGGCTTATTAACTTCCATCTCTAGAAGGCCGTCGCCCTCGGCGCTTCTTCGCCGTCACAAAGCAGCTTTCCTACTCTAACTAATGCACTCCACAAGATATTTGTGAGAAACTCAGGCCATGGATAACGTTAGCATCAATACCACCAACAGTGATATATATGACGTACACGTCAACCTGATTTTCTGAGAAAAGAAGTTTTTAGCGTAAAACTTAAAATTATTATTTCGCATGTTTTGAACAAACTGATGTGAGACAAATTCTACGAGTGTCATATGTTGCATATGCAATTGTGTGTGTATCCCGCATATACATGCATATCAATGTGTAATGTCATAGTCATTTATTTGGACTTCTTTTAGCGTTACTCGATTAAAGTATATCAAATCTGATAATATTCTGCTAAGTGTTTTTTTAGAGAGATTTTTTTTTTTCGGGAAATGCCAACTCTTTCACCAACCCAAAGGATAGCAGTCTAAGTAATTAGTGCTAATATATGCGCTGAACATAAAATGGTACTTGCATACTAATCAGCACAACTACTCCCATAAAAAATTGTAGAGTGTTGACTACCCTACAAGGTACTAAAAAGCAAAGCTCCTCGAAAAGAGGCGGATCTAAGATGAAAGTTTAGAGAGGCCGAAGTTGCGAGTTTATCTGTCAAGCGCATTGTGCAGAGCCAAGCTTGCCACCATATGGTTGATGCAAGAGTCGACCACGGTTTTGGCGTCGCCCGCGATCACTGCTGCCGCGCGCACGCCACTAGGTGCGACGACACCAGCCGCGCTCGCCCCCCCTCCCCCCCCCCCCCCCCCCCCCCCCGGCCGCCCCCCCCCGCCCCCCCCGCCCCGCGCTGCCGCCAGGTGTCTCGTCGCCCTCACGCCCCCGTTGGGTGAGAAGAGGCCGGCCTTCTCATTGCCCCCGTGACGTCGCCAGCCGCGCTTGCTGCCCCTGCACTGACACCGTGCGGTACGATGCGTCGGGGGGTCTTGTGCTTGGGACCATCGCTGTCAGATGGCAGTGGTGGCAGCGGGCGTTTGCGCTCTGCTTTCAACGCTTTCACCTTCTCTCAAAGCAATCATGGTACAAATTCTTGAAGGGGTTCCATGGGATCAGCGGCGGTAAGGGAGCTTCATAGGATCAACGGTGGTAGGAGGGTTCTATGGGATCAGCGGCGGTAGGGGGGCTTGAGTGCCCCCCCCCCCCCCCCCCCCCCCCCCCCCGCGACTAGATCTGCCCTTTGGTTTCGGCCATGTGAGTGTACGTTTGTTCTGTACTACGGTCAGGTCGATTTCAGCCGTGTGTGGGTTATTATTTGATTGATGATGGTATATATAGGTAGTGTAACATGTCAACGAAGTCAAAATGATTAACCGGAAAACTCCAGCATCATTATATTTTTTAAATGAAAGCTTCATTATATTGACCAAAAAAAGGAGCAATCTATATATTACAAGAATAAGCGCTCATTACACAATTATAAGCCGCATATATATCACTGGCGTATGAGCTGTGTGAAATACATTGTACACAGATCACTGATATATAGATAGACCAAGTGAGATAATGCGAAGCTAGTTAAAATATTTAAGATAAAATAATCACACAATTTTGTACAAGGCATGCACCACCAGTCCTTCCGTTTCCTAGCATGGAAATTTCATAGCGGCAAGCTGCCGCTCTCTAGCAGCATGTCCTTCCAGAAAGCATCTTCGTCGTCCTCCAGAGAGCACATGCTCGGCATCTCGATGGGCTCCGACAGAAGCTGGGCAAAACCCTGCACCGGCCTGTCAGCTGCAGCTGCCACTTCCTCCGGATAAGCCGCAGACACCAATGCAGCAGCCAGCGGCTCTGCATACGCCCCGCCGATCGCCGGAGCCGAAGCGTTGTTCAGTCGCTGAACTACCACGTCGTGCTGCTCTGCAAAACTTGCGATATTGCTGAGATGATCAGGCGGTGACCCGTAGTTCGCGTGAGACACGAGGAGGTTCATCTGGTCCTGTAATAAGCTTGGAACGATGCTACGACTCGCGTTCAGAATGGCGTTATCTGCGGCTGCTGCGTTGAGGCTAGGGATGAGACCAGCAGCAGCAGCAGCGCTTCCTCCTCCTCCATTGACGGCCTGCAGCAGAAGCTGCAGCGCCTGCACCTGCATCAGAGCGCTGCTGAGGCCTCCCAGGCTCGCCGCCGCCGAGAGGATCGCCCCGGGGGAGGCGACGATGTCGTCGGGCGGCAGACGCTGGTGCGTGACGGGGTCGACGCCCATGCGCAGCAGCTTCTTCCGGATGTGCGTGTTCCAGTAGTTCTTGATCTCGTTGTCCGTCCGCCCGTCCAGGTGCGTCGCGATCGTCGACCACCTAACGCAGGACAAACGACAGCGTAAGTACGTAGCCGTGTCAGCGTGCAATTATTACTCCTAAGACTAGATCATCGTATCTGGAGAATGGAAAAGCAGGTGGCCGGCGGCTATGCATGCATGGGTGTCATGGTGACCGTCATATGAGTGCGTGACGTGAGTGGGTTGACGTTGATCGATCGGGGTCGTACTTGTTGCCGAGCTGGGCGTGGAGGCGGATGATGAGGCTCTCCTCGTCGGCGGTGAAGTTGCCGCGCTTGATGTCGGGGCGGAGGTAGTTGGTCCAGCGGAGGCGGCAGCTCTTCCCGCAGCGGTTCAGCCCGGCGGCCTTGGGCAGGTTGCGCCAGCTGCTGACGTGCCCGCCGTGCCTCTGGATGTGCTCCACCAGGACGCCGTCCTCCTCCTCTGTCCACGGGCCTTTCTTCACGCCGGCGTCGTGGCAGCAGCACGGGGACCTCCCCATCTTCTTCTTCTTCTTCCTGCAGCTCGATCGATCGATCGACGTACGGAACACGCGCTGCGCCTGCAAGTTCGTTTGGATATGATGTCCGGCCGGCCTGGTGGGGTGCAGGAGGGATATACGCGGTGCTGTCCCGGAGAATGAAGGTACGGTGTACTTATAGGGAGGGGTTAGCTTGCAATGGATAGATGTTTCGTGCATGGCAACATTCAAGAGCCTGTGGCGGTTATGAGAGAAACTATTTCTATTTACCCGTCGTTGTTGCTTCGTCTGTGGATCTTACCGAAGTCAAAGAGGGCAGGTGCTGGAGAGATCTCGCACCACGTAAGACTGATATATTCGCGCATGCTGTGGTGAACTTTCACCCTTGCTTGGCCTGTCGTACGCCTGCACATGTCTAAGAGGATGTTTGGTTAGAGGAGTTAAAGTTTAATAAATACTATAGCACTTTCGTCTTATTTGATAAAAAGTTTCTAATCTTGGACTAATTAGGCTTAATAGATTCGTCTCGTAAATTACTCCTAATCTGTGCCGACATGCATGCAATTAATCTACATTTAGTACTTCATGCATTTAAGAAAACATTGATGTGATGGGAGTTAAACTTTAACACACTCAAATCAAACGGGGCCTAAGAGGGTAGGCAACAGATGGACAGCTACTCAGCTAGTGGCTGCGGGCATCAAGCTATAGAACATCGAAGCATGCATTTTCTTTATTTCAAACTTTCAATCTAAGGTCCACCTTTTCTTGCAACATAACTGAAGCAGTCATGTTTTTTTTTTCAGATGAGACGTGACACAAGGAAAAACAAAACATCCGACACGGATTTGATGAACTCTTAACTCTACCTCTAGCTAGTGTTGCTATGTTGCATCGATTAATTAGTTTCACTTAAACAGTTACATGGTGGGGTGAGTCCCTAAATGAAAATAGTAAAAACCATGGCATGTATTATGTATAGACACTAAATGAGAAGAAAAACCAAGACAATTTTCTCTTCTAATACTTGTATAAGTAGTTGCCCACCTTAAGGTGCGGTGCCGTGTTCAATCCTAGGTGTGGGATCGACTACACAGATGGTTAAGATCGAGCCATGTCACCAGAGCCTACCCTCTTCGTTTCGATAGGCTGACAAGAGTCTCTCTCTCTCTCTTTTGATAAAAAAACAAGAGTCTCACTTAATGCACAAAGAAACAAGATTAGTACGTACTCGATTTTGCATGTCTCACTTAATGCGTGATTTTCGTTGGTGCTGTTCGCCTGCGCTCGATTTTGCATGTCGTGCATGATTTTTTTCCCTAGCCGCGCAGATTGCTTTCCTTCCTAGCCACGCAGATTTTGCATGTCACGCGTGATTTTTTCGGCTGGGCAATCTCCTCTGCGCGAGCAGTGAGCAGCAAGCAGCGAGGCGAGCGCGCGGCGTGCGCGAGCAGCGAGCGGTACAGAGGAACTGCGGACAAGGCACGATAGGCGAGTGGGTGCGTCCGCGTCGCACATGGGAATCGAGGCGAGCGCGGCGCGGAGTAATTGCGCGTGCGTGGTGCGCCGATCGAACAGCCAAGGGCAATCGCGTCCATATTTGCGTCTCCGGCTCCGGAACGACATCCTTTACACAATCGAGGGGAAGGGCCAGGACGTCGTTTTTTTCATATACGGAGGGAGTATACGGTAGTATTATAGGATCATCAGGTGTCAAATGTGCATGCAGGCGGCATTAGCAGCCCCACAGAAACCCAGGAAGTGAACCTTCCGAGTGTTGATTCGGCGATGTCGACTGTCGAGTATGCAAGGATGGCCGTTGGCCGCAACACAAATATATAACCAATATACTAATGTATTGTGCTATTCAAATTGCGTTGTTTGTTTGACCTCTCGACGCAATAAGTACATATAAACAAATCCATCCGCAGTCACGGCCCTGACGTATTATATATATAATACATATCTGCGCTACTAAATCCACAGAAAATGCGGTGTTCTCCGTAACCAACCCGATGTGCAGGTTGGGCTTGAGGTTCCAGGAAATGACTCGGTCGTGAATCCGGTGAAGAATGCACTGAATATAGATGGATAATGGCAAGCACCGAGAGATTATTGCCGAGTCACAGTTTTTGTCAAAAGGGAGGAGAGTCGTTGTTCCTCGAGCGCCAAAAAGGTGGGGAGAGTCGTTAGTTAGCTATATGGGCCTATTATGGCTTGACCGATGTTTTCCGTGTTCCAAGCTCACGGCACGGCACCGGGTTCAGTCCACCGGCTCTCTACTCTGCTGTCCCGGCGACTGCTGCGAGCTGACCAAGTGACCGGGTGTTCCTGGCCCGCACCAGCTCCATGGAAAACCACCGCCGGGGGCCGCCGGCACGCCTTTCCTTTCGCCGCGGCCCGCACGGCGATCGTCCGAGGCATTAATTCGGTTGCGCGTGCTCGTTCACAGTTCGGCGGTTTCGCGGGGCTCTTGCTGTGTTGCGGTTGCGGTGTGCCGGACCTGACGGTGTTGCTGCTGCGTTGGCTTGTGACCGGAGCGTGCGTGGATCGCGGAATGGAACCCAGTGGCCAATGCGAACTGACGTCTGTCCGGGCGGGCTAATAAGGACTGAGAAGCCCATAAAACTGCAGCCCTGGGCCGAACGGCGGCTGTATAGGTTGGATTCTCACTAGAGTTCTATCTGTTTTCTTGGCCCAGGGGCTGTATAGTGAGAGTCCAACCGATAGTGAGATAATTTTCAAAATGAATCATAACACAACCCCTGGTGTAGATGGATTCTCACTTCAACTCCCAAAAAAAAAGATGGATTCTCACTAGAGCTCTATCTGTTTTTTTGGCAGTGTCATTAAGGATGACCTTATGGCATTTTTTGTGGAATTCTACAAAAAAAACTTCCTCAGCCTCAACTTTGGAACAACTATTTTATTCCCCAAGTGTAATGAAGGTAAACAATGCAAATTCAACAATTTAGATTACTCTGTTTGCTAAATATTAGTTTCAAAATTTCAAAAGGTTATCTAACAAGATAGTTAAAGTTTCCCAAAGAACTATCAAACCGTCACATCATTTTTTTTGCTAGGACAAGATATTATACAAGGTGCGATGATTTTTACATGAAATCATTCATGAGTTACACACAAAGAAACAAATTAGACTTGTTTTCAAGGTTTGGTTTTTTAAGTGTCATTACACGTATTTTTCTTTCGACGTGCTACATATTATTATGTGTTTAGACTTATACTGTTATTAAATACTCACCACTTATGTTTAATAATTGGTCAAATTTGGGGCACTCCGAACGCGTCGTGCAAGCAGCCCGATATCGTGCGACCCAGCTCCACGTCGTCTTCCTCGTGCCTCTCCTGTCTTCTTCTCCCTTCCCGCACCTCCTCCTCCGCCCTCCACCACCGACGGCGGTTCCCGCCGTCTCACCGCGCCGCCCACCTCCACCACGAGGGCGGGGGTGAGGACGAGGACCTTTTCTATTATTTCAAAAATTGTCACCGTCTGCGTGGAAGGGTCCTGATCAAAATCTTATACACCTCAGGCTGCCTAACTTGCGGGCCGTCAAGTTAAAATCCGGCACTCCTATGCTACGTACAGTACCTGCTTTCAAAAGTATTGTACTGGTACACCCTGGTGTCTGGTAGCCTCAATCAAGGTCATGTGGCGTCCACGATAGTGTACTGTCATCAGGATTGATCGATCGCCGATTCGCTGTGCACAAATCCAGCACGCCTAGCCCGTGTGGACGTGTGGTACTGTGGTAGCGGATAGCCTACGCAGCATTGATCCGCTGAAGCCGCCACAAACCAGCTCATCAGAGGACGACGCGCGACGCCGGCTAGTTGTAGGCTTGTAGCAGTGCAGCATCGTGGTATGAACCTAGTACACCCAGCACGCAACTCAAGCGCTGTCATAACGTATCTCCGGACCGCCAATAATTACTCAACATTCATTTAATTTTCCTCGTGATAATTTTGAAGGAAAGGTGTTTCTATAACTCCAGCCAAAATATGGAAAAAAAAAAATCCGAATAATATAGCCTGCCTGGCTGATCGCGAGTCCATCACTAACAATGCTGACAGTCATTGTAATCTGTAAACCAGTTTCATGCGTACTCCAGAATCCAGAGATGCGTCGGCTGTTGCAAAACCAGACCAAGAAGGATCGAATTGAACTCAGGCGACGGACCCATCGCGAAGGACTCTTCGGAGGCTTGGACAGTCAGACTCGGACAGTGGCAAAATCACGCGAACGTGTAAACATGCCGGTAAGCGGCACACGGCGAGCTAGTGCTAGACCGTACCTCGATCTTAAGTTAGCTGTTCAATCCACAGCACCCACACAACCTTAAACCTTTACGCCCGGCCACACTTCTCCAGGATTCCACGTCAACACATACATGCACATCAGCACCTGTATCGACTGACTTGAGTTCGCAAAGTGACAAAATACACTACTTGCCGCCTTTGCCGGTATCATTGACAATGCGATGTCAGGATGCGTCATTGATCGCGTGTCGATCGTTGCACTGAGATTCCAACAGCCAAAGAGAGCGAGCTACTGACACTGCCACACACCCGGCCGGCCGGGCTTGCCTATATATACGCGCACTCGATAGCTCAATGGTATCCATAGGAAACACAGCTTACTAGCTTAGGACTGAGAGGCGCCGCTGGAGAGTGCAGCTCGATCTCGAGCGATGAAGGGAAGCAAGGGCCACGAGCTGGAGGCCGACGTCCCGGCCTCCGAGCTGTGGAAGATCTATGGCACGCTCCGCTTTGTGGAGCTGGTCCACGAGCTGCTCCCGCAGGTCCTCCACCAGATCGAGGTCGTCAGGGGCGACGGCAGCGTCGGTACCGTCATCAAGGTCACGTTCCCTCCAGGTGAGGCCATGCATCTTTGAAACAAATAAAACCACTCCTGAATCTTGGTGTCGACGGACACGCTAGCTAGCTAACATGCCGATAACATAACCCTGTGTCTGCCACCTGCTAGGTAACCCTGGCGTGCAGACCTACAGCGAGGAGTTCGTCAAAATCGACAACGAGAATCGCGTCAAGGAGGCGGCGGTCATCGAAGGCGACCTTCTGAGCCTCGGCTTCATCACGTACGTGACCCGTTTCCAGATCATCGAGAAGGGTCCCAGCTCTTCGGTGATAACATCGACGGTTGAGTACGAGTGCCACGACGGGCGTCCTGAGCTCGAAGCGGCGGCTTCCACTGCACCCTTGGCTGCGGCTGCTGAGAGACTTGTCCAGTATGTCAAGGAGCAGAAGACCGCCCAGGCAAGCGCCTGATGAAAGTGAAACAAAAATACTCAGAACTGCTAGCATATGGTTTCAGAGGACGAATAAAATGGATGTGTGTGATTCTGGTACTGTAAGATTGAGCATGCTGTTAACATGCCTACATGTTGCAAGATCTGTCACCTGTGTGTGTTGTCTGGTACTTCGGTTTGAATAACGGGAATTTACAATTTTTCGTTCATATCAATTGAGTGTCACTTTTCGTTTATACTGTACCACCAAACCATATCATTGGCACAAGACGTATATTAATGTCTACATCTGTACTGTACTGTATTTCGCATTATCATTGCCCTTTCCTCCTGTTATCAGTATATTTGATTGGAGTGTTAACCAATGGTGTGGTTATTGAATTATTGGTCTTACAAACATATATTTAGAGTTAGTCATTTGGTACTGCTCTGTAGTGGTTCTTTTGTAATCGCAATTTCAGTGACCTGCCCATGGTGTGGTCTGCTATGTAAGGTTAAAGTGGAGTTGTTCATAACCAAAGCTACCCCTATTGTAATCGGAATTAGAACGACTTTTGACTTGCATTTGCGGTGCCATTGCACAGTAAGCAAAAACCCTTTATTATTTCCAAGCTCTGAATTTACATGAATGTTCTCAATGTTATGCCTGGCAGATAGCATATCCAGGTGACAAGGTTCAGGTGATTATTCTCATGATGTATTTTCGTTCGTAGCTCTGAATTTACATGGGTGCTCTGAATCATATGCCTACAGGAGAGCATATTGTGCTTGCGAAAAGGTTAGGCCAGATGATTAACCACATTATGTATTATCTGTCTGATGCACACTCTCCGAAGAAAAAAAAAAAGATCCAGCAAACACCATGGAACAGACGATCAGGTAATCACTATTCAATGTAATCCCTATAGAAATTTATATATGAAAAAAATTACAGAACTAATGACACCATCCTAACCTGATAGATGTAGATTATGTACTACCTCTTGCTTTTATTTAGGCTGTGCACTAGAGTTTCATGCTGTGCTTAGGCCTGATCCAAAGAATCCCATGTGTTCAGTGTTCTCAGGCTCGGAGCATAGATATGGTTAGGTCTTGGAGAATAGAAAGCTTAAGTTGTTCTGGACAGAGGCAGAACCGGGGGGGGGGGGGGGGGGGGGGGGGGGGGGGGCAGCTGGGGTCGTGCCCCCCACCCCAACACAGTGAAGCTTTGTTAAATATTCCTATAAAGCTTGTTACTTTACAGCATAAAACGCGACAATTCATCTATTTTTAATCATAATATTGTGAAAATGCGACAATTCATCTATTTTTCGTTATGAATACTAACTAGTAACTACACATGTAAAAGCACTAAAAACGTTGTTGAAATATACACTTATGTGTGTCACTGTCATCATATTTCTCCGGCCCCCCTTAATCAAAGTTGCTGGTTCCGCTACTCGACTAGATGATGATAATGATAGAAGTGAAGTGCTGGATAAGAATAGACAGGTGAAAGGGAAATTTGCTTCCTGTTCATGGTTGTTTGTTTTATAATTTTCTTTGATTATGTAACTAGCATATCATTGCTCACATCTGTGACCTAGCTGCTGAGCAGCCAACAGGGCTTGCATGATTATGAGATTTATTTATGTGATTCTTGCAATTAACCCAAGGTGTTCCATGCAAAACTAAAGGTCACTACATGTGATATATAAAACTGCAGTACTTTTATGCATAGCTCATAAAATATTTACTGCTACAACATGTCTAACAATTGTTATGTGCATTTTGGTAAAAAGAAAATGCAAGAGGATCATGAGGCAGAAGAACACGCACCATCATCTGTCTCTTTGAGGGTGTAAAATGCATAAGAAATCAGTTTGATGTTAAAATAACCATAAAAATTTGAAAGCCCAAATTCCTTAGATTTCCTTTGACCAACTTTGGCGAAGCATGGTTCAGCTTGCCTCATTATTTTCCTGCTCATTTTCCCACTTTTTTGTAGCAATTCATCAGTTCATCCCTTTTGCTTTCCTCCATAATTTATTTGAACAAATTGCTACTCCAAGCCAAAAAAAGAAAAAGAAATAAGTAATATTGGAAAACTTCTCTTATATAGAACTTACATGTTATGTGAGGACTTAATAAGACCCACAATGAATAATGTTGTATACTACCCTGCCCCACAAAAGGCTTGACATTTTATCATCCAAAATTTGTCCCAAAAACTTGTTGGTTTAGCCTACTAAACAAGGAACACTAGTCATTAGCCCTGTTTAGGACAAACAATACATATTTCACTTGGAAATCCTGAAGAGTCACAAGCACATACTATTGTTGATTCAAACATTCCTACATGAACCAAGAAGCAATGCGTACCACAATTGCCAAAAGAGCAAATACTATTTTTGATTCAAACATTCCAACATGCACCAATCAGAGCGTACCGCTATTACTTGCCAAAGAGCAAGTTCATCATGCCATCGAACACTTGCCCTCGCTTCACAGTGCCGCCACGCACGGCCTCCTCGTCTGGCACGAACCCCTTCCCCTTCATCGTCTCTAGCAGCGCTTTCCCCTCTTCCACTTTCTCCGCCCTCAGATACGCCTCAAACGCGGCCAGATACGTCGCCACATTCGGCCGCATCCCGCGGTCGAGCATCTCGACTAGGTACTTGCCGGCTTCCGCGCACCGGTCGCTGGCCGCGAGCCCCCTGATAAGCACGGACAGAGTGTACGCGTTGGGCATGACGCCGGACGCGAGCATGCGGTCGTAGGTGCGCACGGCGTCGCGCCAGTGCGCGGGGCCGGCGTTGGCATAGGCCTCGAGGACGGCGGTGTGGGCGACGACGTCGGGCATGGCGCCCTTGTCCTTAATGACGGCGAAGAGCGCGAGAGCTTCGTGGGTGAGCCCGTCCTTGGACAATCCGTCGAACATCTTGATGGCGTAATCGGTGAGGCCCTCTTTCCGCATCCTGTGGAAGATCTCCTGTAGGTTGGTGGGGTCGGACGGCTCGGCAACGGCGGACTTCTTGCTAAAGGGATCGTAGTAAGGGGGAGGCAGTTCATCCTTCTTTGCCGTGGACGGGGGTGGATGTGAGGAGCTGTCAGCGTCGTCGTCGGACCAGTCGAAGGCAACTGGTGAGTTGGTGTTGGGGCTCCGGTGGGGAGGTGGGGAAGTGGTGGAGGAGAGGAGACGGCTGGTGTTGGATACGGAGGTGCAGGAAACCCCACGCAGTAGGCGGCGAACGGCGGCGGCGGCTGCAATGGGAAAGGAGAGGGGGGTGACTAGGTGAGTAGAGTAGGTGACACCGTGACAAGGGGTGTTGTACTGTGGTGCCATAAAAGAGAGGTAAATTTTCTTTTTTGAAATACTGAATAGAGATAAATAAAAGCATTTGAGTTTGTCCAACTCGAAATCAGGTTCCTCAGGACATACTCCCTCCACGTCGGTAAAAGAAGTCGTTTTGGATAAGGTTTGGGTCAAACATTGGGAATATAAATCATGAATAACTTTTAAGTTGTTGAGTTTGGAAATGTGAAAATAATATAAATAGATTTGTCTTAAAATATACTTTCATAAAAGTATACATCTATCACGTTTGAATAAATATTTTTATAGAAAAATGAAGTCAAAGTTATGCTTTGGAGACCGTGTCGTTGTCTAAAACGACTTCTTTTACCAACATGGAGGGAGTACTCCCTCGGTCAAAAAAATAGACATCACATATTCTCATTCTTCAAATAGTTAAAATAAATTCGAATTTGATCAATCTATAAAACATACGTACTAATATTTATAGTACATATATTATTAGATCAATCGTACAATATATTCTATAACAATTCTATTTAAAAACATAAATATTGAAACTATTTTTATAAATTTAATCAAACATAATGTTGATTCTCCTCTTCTTGAGAATAGTTATGTGTGCTCTTTTCGTACATAAATCAACATTTGGTCGTTTTTGACTTAGTTTAAAGTTTTGTTAAGTAATAAATATTGCATCACATGAGCCATTTGAACTACTCCCACCTCATGAATACAAAGTATTCAAGCAATTTTAGAATCAAATAAAGAGTCTACCAAAAGACTAAATTGTTTCTTACTAATTAATTAGTTCGGTTGTTGGCTTATTTAATTTCCTAGTAGGGCATAGTACAAGACATGCATGCATGTCATCGATTTGGCTACCAATTGCATGAGTCATTTTGGGCAAAAAGGTGTTTAAATAGAAGACATACAAGGATGGAATTTTAATTTTTAAAGACAGACAAGCACAAATGAGATTGAGCAATCCATAATATCTTATAGTTTGAAACAAATTTCAAACTTACACATACCTTATATTTTAGGACGGGGCAGTAGTTAGTTTCTAACTGTTATATACTCCGTCCGTCCTAAATACATAACACTTTTAACTTTTAGACATCTTGTTTGATTGTTCGTCTTATTTAAATTTTTTGTACAAATATTATTTATTTTGTTCTGACTTATTTTACCATTAGAAATATTTTAATAATAATCTATCTATCTATTTATTATTTATATAAAAACTGAATAAAATAAATGATCAAATATGATATCTATATAAAAATAAAAAATGTTGTCTATTAAGCCCAGAACCAATTGCGTCAAATCAGCATGGGGCGGATCTGCGTCGGTGGGCGCGTCGAAAGTCGGAACAGGCTCTCACAAAGGCCCAGCTAGCCCTCGCGACACCAGCCCATCTCGAAGACACACTACGCCTCGGTTGCTGTCGCGTTTCGCATCTCCCGGCGCCACATCCCGAATTCCCGACTCCACGACTCGAGACTCAACCCTTCCTGTTCAGCTGAGCTTATCAGCACAGCTTATCAGCCGTGGAACAGTGTTTTTCTCTCACAGCAAATCAGCCACAGCCGGCTTATAAGCCAAAAAAACAGCCTGCCGAACAGGGCCAACAAGTCAACCGCGACTCCCTGCGCGAGCGCGACCACGCTCGACGGCACCCGCGCACCCGTCGGCCGTCGCCCCAGCCACGCGCACCACATAATCCGCGACCCACTCCTCCAGCTTCCTCCTCCTCAGTGGTGGCCGGCCGGCAGATCCGCCGCCCGGAGGCTGCTTACCCCGGCGCCTCACACGCCCAGCCCCCCAGCACCCCTGCTGCAGCCTGCAGTGCTGAGCGGCTGGGCGCTACCCGGCCAGTGCCCAGGTTGCGGCCTGGCCCCAGA
Organism: Saccharum hybrid cultivar R570; assembly: GCA_038087645.1. NCBI lineage: Eukaryota > Viridiplantae > Streptophyta > Magnoliopsida > Poales > Poaceae > Saccharum > Saccharum hybrid cultivar. Next base: position 16,243,505 of record JAQSUU010000563.1, read on the forward strand.
CCCCGGTGCCCAGGTCCGGCTCTTTTCCTTGTTTTTGCTTAGGTAAGCAAGTTGAACATATTGATTATACTGAATTTGGTGGAAAGAAGTTCAGAAGCTTAGAAACATGTAGGTTGTGCTAATATATCCTCAGGTTCATTTGTTGCTTGCTAGAATATTTATGCAATTATTAATAACACTTTCCGTGTGTATATATTAATTGTACGAATACTCAGAAAGATGGTGTTTTGTTTTTGACTTTAGCATCATTACATGTTCAAATGAACTTGTTCTCAGTTACTAGTGTCAGTATACATGTTTAAAGTCCCCAAAATTAGGTATGGTGTTAAGTCAGGGACAAATTTTGCATAGCTAGGTAACATGGAAATTAGCCCCTCCCTTGCCTCAATTCTGGATCCGCCACTGCAGCATGAGAGACACTGACACAAAAATCTTGAAAGTACTCTTGACCTTTGCATATCATGATTCACACAGCCTACTCAAGTATAAGAAAACACAAACGCGCTAATTGAGATGTTAGATTCTTAACGTGACACTGACTTCTCAACTTTTTGGCCGTAAGATCTCATTTTGCTGCGGCCTGGTGCCTGCAACAGTAACAAAAGAAAAGAAAAACTTGTGGGGTTCTTTGAGAGCCTTCTGGTTTATAGTGATAGGCTGATAGCTCATGACGATACAAGGGAAGAGAGCCTTCTCCATGAGTTTAACAAGGAATAGTTCATTCTTACAATTAGCTGATTGTTAGACATAACTGACAAGGTTAGGTCTACACCAATAAAATAAGGTGCTCAAAATTTGGCGAACTGTGCCTTGTTAATGGCATCCTATGGTCGACCATACCATATGAATAACAACTTATTATTAACTAGAGTTCTCTACTGACACTCTGTCATATTCTTCGGGTGACATTGATGTTTGAATAAATCTCATATCTCCTGCCTGCAATTTCCACAGAAGAAAAGTCTATATATGTACAGACAGAGAACTCACATTGCGGATGCCTCAGCATGGCTACTACAGAGCTCACCAAAGCAATGAAAGGGAGCCTTAGCCACGAGTTTGAGACTGGACTCCCAGCTGCCGACGTGTGGGAGGTCTATGGAGGCCTCCTTGTTGGGGATCTGATTCCCCAATTGCTTCCTCAAGTGTTCTCAAAGGTTGAACTTGTAGAGGGAGATGGTGGCGTTGGAACTGTTTTGCTTGTCACTTACCCGCCAGGTTAGAACCTGAAAACATGAGCTTCTTTGAGATATGATGCGGTCTCAGCTCCAAATAATTTTGCTTTCTTGTGATTCATGGTGGTAGGAACTCCTGGATCAGACGGTTTCAAAGAAGAGTTCATCAAGGTCGATAATGAAAACTGCATCAAGGAGGTCCTAGTAACTGAAGGAAGCTTTCTCGATCATGGCTTTAAGAAATACTTGGTATGAACCGAGATTATAGGAAAAGAACAGAAGACAGCCACCATAAGATCGACTATTGAATATGAAGTTGATCAAGAGCATGCAAGCAACCCCCTGTTGTCAGTACCAGTGGTTTAGCTACTATTGCTAAGGCCATCACAGAATATATCAAGGAGAAGAAGGGTCCTGAGTAAGGCCATCACAGAATATATCAAGGAGAAGAAGGGTCCTGAGTAAGCTCCCAAGTAATTAACTCTTATGGAAAAAAGGATGATAGCCTCGTGTATGTGTTTGATTAATGAAGATTGTATCCACCAATGAACAAATAGAATAAAACAACTGCAAGATCTTCGCCTGGATTCTAGTACAAGACAAAATTCTCACAGCACAGAACCTACAAAAGAGAGGGTGGCCACATCAAGATCACTGCGTCCTTTGCAATGGGCCCTTAGAAACTGCCCTACATCTATGTTTGTGCTGCCCATTTGCAAAGGCGGTTTGGGACCAAATACTCTCTTGGGAAAACTTCACTGAGCTGCAGTCACAGCCCCAGAGTGACCCTATCCATATCAAAGCTTGGTGGGAAGAGATGGCAAGGAAAGTCCCAATTGCTGAACGCAGACGGCTGAATGGGGTAGTGATTTACACATTTTGGAATGTTTGGAAAGAAAGAAATAGAAGAATCTTCAATAACGCTACAGAGACGGTGCCACAAGTGGCTGCAAGAATCAAGGAAGACATAGAGCAGAGAAAGAGAGCTTTCGTTTTCGCTTAGCAGTTTTTTACCCTACCAGAGGCTTTTGTCGGTGTTTTTCTACTCCAAGGGTCCTTAAAACCCCTTCGGAGTGTCATCTTGCTTGTATATAAACTCTCTTTCTCTATCTTAATTGAAAGGCAGAGCTCCTGCCATTGCGTTCAAAAAAAAAGAACAAATAGAATATGGTAATGAACAAATGATTACCATTTGATCCTTCCATTGCATTTTGTGGAATCTGTTGTCAAGCCAGCATGTATCCAGCATGACTGTAATGCTGATGGTAGATTAGCTATGCCAGTTTACGAGATATGCATGTGTTTGATATATATATTACCGTTCTTGTTGTTCTGAATTTTGTTGGTCTTATGTCCGTTTTCGAACCTGTATTGAACCTTGTTGATGGGTAAGATTCGTACTAAACATGTTCTCATCATGGTAGCTCAAGAGCAAAAAAAAAATTTTGTTTAATGGATGAGATTTACAATGGAGTTTTACTAGCAATAGGATACATTGGTTTGTTGTCAGTCTTGTGTTCATCCTTTTTGTTGTACGACATGCAATAATTGATGATTTTTCTTCCACTAGTAGTATGCCCATGCTAACGCTACGGTGATGTTTAGTTGTGTTCAAATTAAAACCAGGACTCCCTAATATCGAGACATGTCTCTAATGAACATTCTCCATAGTAGTCATATCTCCAAATTTGAAACCAGAGATCACCTTTGTAAATCATAATAATGATCTATCAATGTTGAAGCTCCTTGCGATTGGTGTTCCATTTGATCATTATGCAGCACGACAGAGGGAGATAACTTGCTTGGCATATTATTCTATCAAATTTAAAGTACGAGCCACATTAAGATAAAAAAAATTGGATAGTTCAAAGATGTCGGCAGGCCTAAAAAATCTGTAGTATGGCAATCTCTTATCTGACATTTTGATAGAAAAATAAAGGGGAAAAAATGATCTCGCCTTGCTCCTGCAGAAGTTCCCATGGTAGAGACGACGTGTCTAAATCTGGTAATGCTTCAAAGAAGATGCTTTGCGTGATCACTGAAGGGAGGAGAAAAATCAGTTCAAATCTGGATGAGTGAGGAAGAAGCCGCCCTTGAACAATTGAAACTCCTCAAGACCATAGAGATTTCTGCAAAGTAAAATTGATATAAATGAGCAGATGTATGCATTGTCATTTCATGGTTTCACACACAACATACTATAAAGTTTATTTTAGTAACTATCTGTTCATATGTTATTAAAAACAAAGCAAACAACTACGAACCACTACATGAATTACTTAAGTACTAAAATCTGACTAAACCAGCCTGGCAAAGCTAGAGATCATAGAAAATATACCTGTAATAGCTGACAAAAATACAGCCTGAAGTTAAGATTGTGATGAAGGGTCCAATATATGCCCCATGAAGATTATTGAGGCAGACACCTTCCTTAATGACAAAGAAGAAAGGGTGGTCGGTAACAAAGTGCTCTCCTGGTGAGGGCTTGCCTATGCCCATTGTCACAGAAGTTTCTTCAATCCCTTTATCATTAACCTCCAAAATTGCTTTATGAAGTATGTCAGATAGATACAGTGTGCTCCGACATCCCCAAGGTAACATGGCTAACAATCACAGACAATGCAGTCCAGGTCCACGATGGCGTTGCTCCACCACGTGGCCGGCGCGGCCTCACCTTCCGCATCATCGTCCACTTGGACCTCCTCGAGCTTCCCCCGGACAGCCACGGTCGGATCGAGTCAAGGGACTTCATCTGGCACTACGGGGTCGTCGACGGCAGACGCACGGTGCGTGATCGCCACGACCCGCCACCACCAGAGGACAGACACAGACGCCACCGCGACGACGACGACAATGAACGCCGCGGCCGCCGTCATGGAAAGAGCGAGCGCTGGAGAGCAAGCTTGCTCCGGAGCCTCTCTCGTGTCCCCGAGGGGACGAGGGAGAGAGAACGCTCTGAGTCAAGGCATGGCCGACGCGACAGACCAACCGCGCCCGACGGACGCCGTAGGTACGTCCAGCGCACAGCAGTCCAGGACACCAGCGACATCGGCCCGCAAGCTACCCCTGCAGACAGACAAGCCCAGTCTCCACCCCCAGCGGTCCCAACTCACCACGTCGACGCGTCAGCCGGGGGGCACGGATCGGCCAGGTGCCCCTCGACGACACGGCAACACCGGAGATGGAGCCCCATGGGGAGATGACGTCCCCACCTACCCAGCCGTGCGATCATCTGTTCCCCTCGACACAGCAGGAAGGTGTCAACCCCATCCCGCCGCTTGTTTCAGAGCCCGAAGGAACCCTACCACAGGGCGCAAGGGAAGGGGCCCTGCAAGCGACACCTGTGAAGGTGGACGCGGGGGCTGCAGCGTCTGCTCCCACGGCAACGCCACCTGCATCGCCGGTCACAAGGGCTGCCCCGCCTACTCCTCCGGCCGCTCCAACTGCTTCACCAGCGACACCGACGAGCAGCACCCGTGGCCGCACTATGGAGCGCCAAGAGGGTCGTCATGGCAGTGCCCGCAAACGTTCCACACCAAGAAGGGCGCCCAGAACTCCAGCACTGAATGTCGACAGCGGCAACTCCCAGAGGGGCAACCCCGGCCATCCTGACGACGATAACAGCAGCCAATCGCCACACCCGCTGGCTGCTCCAGGTTTAATTGATTTTGACTCTGTGTCACCTGACCCCCCACCCTTGTCTCACAGGCAACCAGCTCCCACCGAGGTGAACAGCCAACTGGCATCTCCTCAAGCTGCGCCTGCTCCAATACCATCCGGACACGGTGCGCCCCGCTCCTGCCTGCCTCAACACAGGAGGTTCCGCCCCAACTGCGTTTACTCCAGACGCAACCCACGCAAGCAGCGGCCGCCAACGACAGCGACGGAACAAGCTCCCCCACCACAGAAACCCAGTGGCCAGCTTCATCAGCAAAGTAACGCACCAGACCACCAGGCCGCTACTCCAAGGGCCGCTGCAGCGGGCGGTGGCCGCAAGGCGCCGGAAGAGGCAGACACCTGCCCCACAGCGCAAAAGTGTGCGATCGCTGCGGCATCCTGGCCACGCGGAGACGCCCAGGCGAAAGCTCGCCAAGTCCTCATGAAGAAGCTTGGCTTCGTGGAGGAGGACCAGTCGACAGACGATGCACTACTTGGCTACTTCAGGCTCTTCGGCGGACCTCTAACAGATTCGGTGGTCAAGACATTGACGGCTTTGTGCGGCCTCGACGGCGACACAGGTGCTGGCTACTCCCAGGCATAGGCAGCAAGATTCAGCGCAAGGGACACTCCATATCACTCATGTTAAGCATCAACCATCTGTATCTTAGTTTCACTCGGCTCGTCGTCGTCAGTTCATGGTGGTCTGTCAACCTCAGTTTATGGCTTGTGAAGGGTGTGTGGGTGCTGGCCAGGGGCCCAAAATCATCAAAGCGACCTCTGCAACGCCTTAGTCATCATGTAACTTGGAGTCGCTGTACTGCTGCTGCCACAACACGGATACACTCTTCAGCGCTGGCAGTCAGGGGCTTTCAGTCATCCGGCTGCTGCTTGTTTCAGTTTCAGTTGTTTCAGTCGATCAACAAAGCTGTGGCCATTCAGAGCCAGTTTAGCTGCATATCCTTATTTATGATACGCTGCCAGGCTCTCCGACTCCTCATTGCTGGGACAAATTTGGTCTTCCATGTCGCAAAGAAATTGTAACATACTCTGCTGGAATGTGCGTGGGCTCAATGACGTGGTCAGGCAAGATGCTGTAAGCCTGCTAGTTAAGGATACAGCCTCCTCCATTGTATGCCTACAGGAAACAAAGCTACAGAATGTTGATGTGGCCGTCGTCAAGCGGACAGTGGGTGCCAAATTCACAGACAACTTCATTGTGCTACCTGCAGCCCAAACTAGAGGTGGCGTCCTTCTAGCAGCGAATGAGGATTACTTCCAGCTATCAGACGCCCATCTATCTACACACGCCGTGACAGCAACCTGCACCATGAAGGCTGATGGGATCAAATGGCAGATTACTGTGGTATATGGACCACAAGGTGATGCTGAAAAACTGCAATTCCTCCAAGAGCTCAAATCAATCCCCAGGCCAGTTCATGGAAGGTGGCTGATCCTTGGGGATTTCAACTTGATCTACCAGGCAGAAGATAAAAACAATCTGAATCTAAACCGTCATCTAATGGGTGCCTTCAAAGCAGTAATCGACGAATTGAACCTAAAAGAAATAGGTCTCAATGGTCGCCGATTTACTTGGAGTAATGAACAGGACATGCCCACTCACAAGAATCGACAGGCTCCTATGTACCCCGGAATGGGAATTAGCCTTCCCAACATGCTTCCTTCATTCCCTGCCTTCCCTAATGTCAGACCATACTCCGCTTCTCCTGCAAGGGGACATAGAGCACTACCAAAATTCAACCTTCCGATTCGAGAATTTTTGGATGAATATGGAAGGGTTCAAGGAGATGGTTCAACAGGTTTGGAGCAAACCGGTCCACTCTACCTTACCTATCAAGCGGCTGAACACAAAATTGGCAAGGCTAGCAAATGGCATCAGGAGGTGGTGCACAGAGAAGGTTGGGGACACACGGCTACAATTGGCCATTGTTAAAGAGGTCCTGTTACAATTGGAAGCGGCACAGGAGAACAGGCTGCTCACGAACCAAGAAAACGAACTGCGCCGACGCTTAAAAGCGAGGAGCACCGAACTTGCAGCCATAGAAAAATCCAGGATCCGGCAGCGGTCAAGATTGGCATACATCCGCAGCGGGGATGCGAACACAAAATATTTCCACATCAGGGCCAGCACAAGATTAAGGAAAAACTACATCCACTCTCTACACACGGATGGGGGCGTGGCAGTTGTGCACAATGACAAGGAAAAGGTGATGACCGATTATTTCTCAGACCATCTAGGCTCGGTTACACAGAGGGGGAGGACCTTCAACTGGGAAGCGCTTGGATATGTCCCAAGAGACCTATCAGCACTTGAGGCACCGTTCACGCAGGAAGAGATCAAGGAAACGATAAACTCCATGCCGTCTGATAAAGCGCCAGGTCCGGACGAATTCACGGGACTCTTTTTCAAAACATGCTGGGAAATAATCAAGGACGACATCACAGCGGCAATCAACAGCATATTCTCGCTGAATTCCCAAGGTTTTGAAAGACTAAATTCAGCAAACATCATCCTGCTCCCCAAAAAAAAGGATGCCACGCGCGTAACAGATTTTCGTCCCATCAGCCTGATACACAGCGTTGCAAAAATTTTCACCAAATTGCTAGCAAACAGATTGGCGCCGATACTGGACTCCTTAGTCTCCAAATGCCAAAGCGCTTTTATCAAAAAAAGGAGCATCCATGACAATTTCCTCTATGTCCAAAACGTAGTGCGCACCCTACAGAAGCAGAAATTGCCTGCTATCTTCTTGAAGCTCGACATTCACAAGGCTTTCGACACGGTCAGTTGGCCCTACCTCCTTGAGGTAATGCAGGCGATCGGCTTTGGACCACGCTGGCGTGAGTGGGTATCGATCCTCTTCCGCACCTCCTCATCAAGAGTGCTGCTTAATGGGCAACTGGGACCGGTCTTCAGCCATAGGCGAGGAGTTCGGCAGGGTGATCCCCTATCACCCATGTTGTTTATTCTCGCCATGGACCCGTTGCAGCGCCTGTTAGACATGGCTACACAGCACAGTGCGCTCACCGCTTTGCCACTGTCGGCGTCAAGATGGAGGACTTCCATGTATGCTGATGATGCAGCAATCTTCATCAATCCGCTCAAGGAAGACCTCGAAGCCACCACGGCAATCCTACATGCATTCGGCTCGGTCTCGGGCTTACATATAAACATGCATAAGAGCTATGTCCATCCGATCAGATGCCAAGACATTGACCTCGATCATGTTCTGTCTTCCTTCACAGGAACGATAGCTTCCTTCCCGTGCCGTTACTTGGGGTTGCAGTTGCATACGAGGTCCTTGCAGAAGATCCACGTTCAGCCTCTAATAGAGCGCATTGGACAGAGATTGCCAGGATGGAAAGTTTGGGCAAGGAAGAAAATCAACAAAATCGGAAGATCGTTCTTGTGGAAAGGAGATGAGAACGCCAATGGAGGTCACTGCCTCGTCAACTGGCCAACTGTTTGCATGCCAAGAGATCTAGGGGGCCTAGGGGTGCCCGACTTGGACAAATTTGGGAGAGCACTGCGCCTACGATGGCTGTGGCAGGAATGGGTTGATGACTCCAAACCATGGGTGGGAACAAAAGTACCATGTAACGACATAGATCGCCTCCTGTTCAACTCTTCCACCACGGTCACCATGGCAATGGTCACAAAGCCCGGTTTTGGCACCATGCCTGGCTAGAAGGTGAAGCACCTAGGTATCTAGCGCCCAACCTTTTCAAGGTGGTGCGCAGAAAAAATATGACAGTACGCCAGGAACTATTCAATGGGAACTGGATTAGATCTTTGCGAGCACAGATCACTACATCTACACAAGTCCAGGAGTTCGTCGATCTATGGGTCACATTACTAAATGTGCGGCTACAGGATGATGTGCAAGACTCAATCACTTGGAAGTGGACGCCCGATGGTATTTACTCCACTCGCTCGGCATATAGAATACAATTTCGTGGCTCACATCCAACATTTCAGCATGATCTCGTCTGGAAAGCACATGCGGAAAATAAATGCAAGGTACATGCCTGGATCCTCATGCACGGTAAAATTCTAACGGCCGACAATCTACAGAAGAGAGGGTGGCCGCATCAGGAGCACTGCGTCTTGTGTAATGGGCCGTTGGAGACAGGAGTTCATCTATCTTTGCTTTGCCCTTTCGCAAGAGCTGTTTGGGACGAGGTTATGTCCTGGGAGTATTTCAGGCTGCAACTCCCACAACAGGACCCTACATGCATGGCCAAATGGTGGGAGGAGGAGGTAAGTAAGGTGCCCAAACAGGACCGCAAGCGGTTCAATAGAATCCTCATTTATATTGTGTGGAACCTGTGGAAAGAGAGGAATAGGAGGATCTTCGAAAACACCCACATGACGGCGCAACAGGTGGCCTCGTTAGCAAAAGAGGATATAATGCAGAGACGTAGGGCGATGAATGTTGCTAGGTGAATCCTTTTTAGCAGCAGGATTTGATCTCCTTTGATATCCTATTTTGGTCCTAGGACCGTCGTGTTTTGCGCCAGGGGGCGTCACTTGTACATAAAACTCTAATCTCTTTATCTTACTTAATTGAGTGGCAGAGCTCCTACCTTTTATTTCAAAAAAAAAAACTTCTGGATTCATCTTCCTTGACCATATCAGTGAAATCTGCATCATGGAGGAAGGGTAATTGAAGGCCCATTTATTTTAGAAACTCCTTCATATATAGTCCTGGAATGATACTGTGAACTTGGGAACCCTGAGATCCACATGTCGCTTATCAGTTGGCAAATGTTGTTGTAAGAATGATGGTTCCGCAAAAAATTTCTTAGTCAATTCAAACAAGCCATCATGAACATCAGGTAGGAAGATGTACATGGAGAACTCCCGTTCCTTCTTTCCTTGCTGATAAGGAAGCTTAATCACTTTAAATCCATCATAAACTGCAAAAGGACGATCTGAGTTATATATCATATTCTACATGTTAATTTGCTTGGCAACATCTTAGGACTTGAAAAATCAATAGAACAGAAAACTCAAATCATCAGGGGCAATAATTCTTCCGGTTCTTGTCAGTGCTAAAACTAAAAACGGCTAGCATTTAGTATCATTTAAGAGAAAAAGCAGTACATCAGCACAAGTACAATAACATGTGCATCCCATTTTATTATAAAATCAGGTGGTGCCAATAGGAAGAACCTCCCCATCTTTAATCCCACCACGCAGTGAGCTGCTTGCCACATGAGGATCCATCTGAAATATATATAGCAGCAAAAATCCTTAAGTTCTAGATAACTATTTAAATAAATCACATAAACCTGGTAGGCAGAACTAACATTTTGAACATAATGCGTGCCTCCCTGGTTATTAACCCACAAGTTGAAGTAACTTAACCATTCTCAGCCTCCATGGTTTTCATGGCAGCTGTAACGACTCAATAATCTAAGCTAGTTTTCAAATTAGTAGAAATCCATCCTATTGTGGTCGAGAACTGCACAGAAAATAAATGGTAGGCTCATGTTCAACTCATATTTTTCGAGTTTATCTGAAAAGTAGATATGGATTCCGTCCAAGAAACAAACATCATTTTTAGTCAAGCGAAATCAAGAAACAAACAGCCCAAAAACGCATCAGCGATTGTCACTTACCTCCCTGGGCATGAAGATTCATGGCCCCTACCAGCTGCGACATCTTGAAATCAAACTGTCACCCATACGGTGCTATCACAGCTAACATAGGGGAAGCAAAGCTCAGTGATTCATATATATAAATAGGAAAACAACAAATGGACCACAAGATTAAATAACATAGAAAGAGTCTAGCCTGTGAAACTATATCTTGGAAAAGTATTCTAAAAAATAACTTGGAAAAGTAGGCTCAATCAATGTATACTTCGAAAACAAATGAAAAACTATTGACATGGAAACTCTTTTTATCTCAAAGTAAGTTATAGAGGAAAGCTCGACAACACCCTTCCAAGTTCGAAGATCATAGTTTGAATTCTAGTGTTTTAGAAATCTGAATTTCCAGATTGTGTATAACAGAAAATTTAATTTCCCATTATAGTATTGATCAATCGAAGTGTCTATATTAGACTTTTTAGCGGCCACTTCATCAGAGGACAAATATGAACCAAGTCAAAAATTGATACAAATCAAAAGAGGATATGACTTCAAAATATCAAATCAGAGGGCCCAAGTTGCAACAACTTTCTTTGCCTCTCCCTGAAATCACATAGCTAGGTTATACATCTTTAGTCTTCTCAATAAAATTCACATAGCTTGGTTACTTTTAGCCATTTCTAGAATATAAGAATGGTCATTTCAACATTCTTCTAACAACCTATTGCAGAAAGTGAAGCACTAAGGCTACCTAAACAGCAAGAAACATGGCATGTTTTTCCCAAACTACATTGTTAGCCACTTGACCTGTGCATCACACGGTTAGACATCATCAGTGATGAGGGGAGGCATCAAGTGCCACATAAATGAGAATGGCTGTTCTGTGAGTAACGGAGATTATAAAATACATTTGTATTTTGTTGTGTTTGCATCAGCACGTAGGTTCAAAGAATTTTGGGGATTTTCTACAGCATGTACTGCCAGACAGCTACATTCCAAAAGATGACATTACTAAAAATTAACAAGGATATTTATTTAAAAGTGGCAGATAAAAGAAGAGCTTGAATGGACCTCTTGATTTCAGCAGGGACAAACATTGTGAATAACATGATGATTAGCTGGGTCCAAAGCATCAGTTACTGATCCAGGAATGCACATATTCACAAACTCTACCCTGCATACAGAGATCAACAGAACCACATCATCAAAACACGGAAAATTAAACACCGTTCTTAGAATGGACAAGAAAAACAGTCACATACATCTCGGAGAAGGACGTCATGGTGTTCAGGGCCACAATCCTCATCGCTTTGTAAGAAAAAAGAAATCAGTAAACATCAACAATAATCAAATCGAGCCAGGAACCTAGGACGACCAGATCCAGAGGGCCCCGAGGAGCAGACCTTCTTCACGAGGAGTAGATTGGATGGAGGGAGGTGAGCCAGCGTTGGCGGCGCCACCTGGAACCCTATAGGACGACCGGATCCAGAGGGCCCTAAGGAGCGAGCCAAGCCGCCTCAGCCGCAACTGCCGCCGCTCGTGGTCCGGAGAACACGTACGTGGACGCGGATGCCGCGGTGGCCAGGGGGGTCAGATCCAGGCTGCCCCACCCTTCTGGCCGCCGGCGCCACCGCTGCCCGGCCGTCGGGCGAGCGCGAGGGTCCTGGGCTCGGGCATCAGCGGGCCGCCCTGGCTGCCCTTCTGGCCGTCGCCGCTCTGGCTAGCCATGGGCCACCAGCTGAGCGTGAGGCAAGCCGGCCGACCGCCGCTGCTACCACCCGGCCGCCGGCTGCCCGGCTTGCGTGTTGAGGAGAAGGGTGTGAGGAAGGGCCCCGCAGGCCTAGCCGGCTGCCGCCTCCTTCCTCCTTTCTCATTTTCCTCAGATCGATCCCTAGCCGTGCACGGGTGCTTATCGATAGAAGATGGAGAAAGTGGGGATCATTTTTTCGGAAAAAAACGCCGAGGTGTGGGATCGATCCCTGGCCGCACAGAAGTGTGGTGGGCGGAGGACGTGCGGAGGTGAGGTGTGTGTGGGATGGAGGGTGAGAAGCCTCGCTTCCCACGTCCGCCATCGGTCTTGGAGTAGGTGTTTTATCTGTGTGTGTAATTTTCAGGGTGTATAATGGTCGGAGACTCTTAGCCGAGGATGTTTTACTGGGTGGATCAAGTATAATTTAAGTATTACATTATAATAGAGATTTAAATATTACATTATAGTAGAGATATGTCAGCTTGATTTTTCCTTACCTGAGTTGTGTTGTGTATGATATTATACAGTGCTCTTATCACGTATTTAAGGTTTCTTCCTTGCTTAGCTATGCTGCCTCTTGGCTTGTTAGTACAGAACTCCAAATTTGGGAATTGATTTGTGATCCCTGAGATGGAAACCAAACACCTGTAAACGGTGATCAGTGATCCCACCACCAAAACATCCGTTACCTTAGGACCAACCAAACGCTATCTTATCCTCCTGCCTGCAATTTCCAGTTTCCACAGAAGAAAAGTGTATACATGTACGGACAGAGAGCTCACATTGTGGATACCTCAGCATGGCTACTACAGAGCACACCAAAGAAATGGAAGGGAGCCTTTGCCATGAGTTTGAGACTGGACTCCCAGCTGCCGACGTGTGGGAGGTCTATGGAGGCCTCCTTGTTGGGGAGTTGATTCCCCAATTGCTTCCTGAAGTGTTATCAAAGGTTGAAATTGTAGAGGGAGATGGTGGCGTTGGAACAGTTTTGCTTGTCACTTTCCCGCCAGGTTAGAACATGAAAACATGAGCTTCTTTGAGATATGATATGGTCTCAGCTCCAAATAATTTTGCTTTCTTGTGATTCATGTTTCTAGGAACTCCTGGATCAGAAACTTACAAAGAAAAGTTCATCAAGGTCGATAATGAAAACTACATCAAGGAGACAATTGTTACTGAAGGAGGCTTTCTAGATCATGGCTTTAAGAAATATATGTTTCGAATCGAGGTTATAGGAAAAGATCAGAAGACATCCACCATAAGATCAACTATTGAATATGAAGTTGATCAAGAGCATGCAAGCAACCCCCCTGTTGTCAGTACCAGTGGTTTAGCTACTATTGCTAAGGCCATCACAGAATATATCAAGCAGAAGAAGGGTCCTGAGTAAGCTCCCAAGAAAGGATGATATCGTGTATATGTCTAGTGAAGATTGTATCTACCAATGAACAAATAGAACATGTTAATGAACAAATGATTGCCATTTGATCCTTCCATTGCATTTTGTGGAATCTGCAGTCAAGCCAGCATGTGTCCAGCATGACTGTAATGCTGATGTTAGATTAATATAAGCTCTTGTTCTGAAAAAAATAACACCTAGCCTAAGTTTTTCTTGGAAGATGTTCAGGCCAAAGCCAATTAGTCCAAAATGGAAGCGTATAGTTGACAACACCATATGGCTAAGTTTATTAAACTAGAGTTCTCTGCTGACACTCTTCTCACAGTCCTCTGGTGTCGCAGACAATTCAAGCCCTCGATCGGCTATAAAATCTCATTTTCCTCCTGCCTGCAAGTGCAAGTTCCACAGAAGAGAAGTCTATACTCTATATATGTGTAGATATATGCCTCACATTGGGGATATCTTAGCATGTCTATAGAGCTCAAAGCGATGAAAGGGAGCATTTGCCATGAGTTTTTTTTTTTTGAAAACAAGCAACTTTATTATTAACAGCATTTAGCTGTTATCAGGGAACAAGATCCCCAGTTTACAGATTGTAGTGCCATCCTAAGAGGGCACAATGTACCATGATGACTTGAAAAGCAAGAGAATACATCGTCCTGTGAAGCAGGAACTAAAGCTCTTGAGGCCTGTCTTGCTAGAGTGTGAGCAGTTACATTTTGCTCTCTAGAAATCTTGAAAATCTTGCAGTTGGAGTTTCCTGTCAAGTTTATGAAGTTTTGAGTAATGTGCCTGATTCTCCAATCTGGTGTGGGAGAGCGATCTGCAGAGTTAAAATAAGACGCCAGCTGCTGACTGTCGGTGAGGTAGTTTGGTGCCTGCAAATGGAGCCGGGCTCCCCGCTGCCGACGTGTGGGGTGTCTATGGAACTCTCCTTTTTGAGAAATTGATGCCCCAACTGCTTCCTGAAGTGGTCTCAAAGGTTGAACTTTTGGAGGGAGATGGCGGTGCTGGATCAGTCCTGCTTATTACCTTCCCTCCAGGTTAGAACCTGAAACTGAAAACATGAGCTTCTTTGAGGTATGAGTATGATGATGCTTTCTCATCTCCAAATAATTTTGCTTTCTTTTCTTGTGTTTAATTTTGCTAGGAACTCCTGGATCAGAAACTTTCAAAGAAAAGTTCATCAAGGTTGACAATGAAAACTACATCAAGGAGACAATAGTTACTGAAGGAGGCGTTGTAGATCATGGCTTTCAGAAATACATGGTTCGAATCGAGATTATGGGGAAAGAAGAGAAGACATCCATCATAAGATCAACAATGGAATACGAAGTCGATGATGAGCATGCAGACACTCCCCCTGTGTTCAGTACCGATGGGTTAGCTACTATTGCTAAGGCCATCACAAAGTATATCAAGGAGCAGAAAGGTTCTGAGGAAGCTCCCAAGTAATAATTAACTCTAAGAAGAAGAAAGGACCATGGCGTGAAGATTCTATTTGTTGGATTGCTTCATGCCTTGTTCGGCACGTGTGTCAGTAGCAATTAGAATATGAGATCGTGCACGTGTGGAGCGCGAGTTTGGCGCCCGACATCGTGCAGCGTTCACGCGGGTTGAATCGTGCACGTCTTGATATATCGTGGGACGCATGGAGTGAGTTTTATAGATGCTTGTTTATTACTCCCTTCATTCCAATTTATAATTCGTTATGTGATTTTTAGCAGAGATTAAGGTAAAGTGTGGATTAGACTTGATCAAACGCGGGGTTGGAAAAACTGTCGAGTCAAAATATTTGGCGTGATTCTAACAGGACATACTGGCAGGTCAGATCGAGTCGGACTATTTCTTAGAGTTTTTGCACTTTGGGTTGAATTTGTTTTTTTGTTGGTCGAGTCAATGGGTTGAAAACCATGACCCAATCGTTGAATTTGTTTTTTGTTGGTCGAGTCAATGGGTTGAAAACCATGACCCAATCCTGACTTGATGTACTTGTGGGTTGTCACTTTTGTCTCTCTGCCATTGAAGTTAATCACAACCAACTTGTGGTTTTGCAGGTGACAATGAGCACACCACCACAATTTTCAAAAAAAAAAAACACGAAGAACCTCTGTTACATACGTACACCGGTAATGTCAAAATTATATTTCCTGCGGACATGGAGCATCTCGTTGCCAGTGCAAGGAAGTCATCACTATGGCGCATGATCCATTTCTTCATATCAGACTACTTGCTCATGAGCCCAGCTCCCCTGCGTTGGCCACCTAGCCTCACTGGATTTGTCCTGAAAGTAGAGCTCCCTAGATGTGATCGCTAAGTGAGCTCCCCAAGCATGATCACCCTCCACCAGTTTGACCTCCCTCTAGTTCTATAGGTGTGAAATGGAGTGGTTGGATCTGCAATTCATCTCATGACAGCAAATGTTTTCCTAGAACTTAGGCTGTGTTTAGTTCCTCATTGAATGCAAAATGCAAAATACCAATTACTTTGGAATAATGAAATGCAAAATGCCAAAATTTTCATAGGTGTGTTTAGTTCCATACAAAATACCAAATTTTTCATGGGGTGGGTGAGAGCTTTTTGGTTTTTTGGCTTTTTTGGGGTCTCTTGAGGTCAAAATCCAAAATGGAGAATGGATACCTTTTTGCCAAAAATTTTGCATGATGTTTAGTTCCATTTTGCAAAATGGTGGGCCAAAACCTAAATTTTTTTGGGGGAAATAGGGAACTAAACACCCCCTTAATTGTACACCTCCAGAAGACTCAAATAGAGGAATCAAGCCTGAAGAAGGCGAGTCTGTAACCCATGAGGATGCCAACGCTCTAGTTCAAGATGAAGGTGGTGACTCTGTTGCTACAGATATAAATTCTGCCTCTTCTCTTCCTCACTTATCAGTTGACAGGCTCGATGAGTTAAAAATCTTGCTGGAAGGTGATTGTGAGTTAGAAATTTTGATCTAGCCAACATATACAAAATCAAATATGGTCGTGGCTAAATAACATGATCATGCTATCAATTTGCTTGTGCATTTATAAAAAAATGGCTTTGTCAATAAAAAATTTTGCGGATAAAAATTGCGCTAAGTGGCTTATCCATAAATGACTTCTGAAAACAACACGTTGGTATGTTGTTGATTCAACCTTTTAGAACATCTTGAATCATATATACACACGTATTCAACGAGAAAGAGTAACATAAAAGAATTTTTTTATGAGATTCAACCTTAGTAAAAATTCATGTAAAACAAGTCCTCATATAAATTTTATAGGACAGGTGGCCAATCCTCTCTTGCTCGAGGTTCGATTTTCTTTTGTTTCAAAAGGGAATTTGTAAAATCTAAGAAAAAAATCTCGACATTTTAAAAGAGGCTGCAGATGTAGTACATAGAGTGGCGACCGGTGAGAAGCACGAGTAGATGCTTATGCTGTCCATTCGCTAAGGCGGTTTGGAGCCAAATCCTATCTTGGGAACATTTCGACAGACTAATGGGACAACAGCAGAACGACCCCTAGAGATTATACAGTGGTGGGAGAATGCCTCAAGCAAAGTGCCTCGCATAGAGTGGAGACGGTTCAATGGTATGGTCATTTATATCTTTTGGAACCTCTGGAAAGAGAGGAACCGTAGAATTTTCAACAACATATACGAAACGGCGATGTAGGTGGCCTCGAGAATTAAAGACGACGTAGAGCAGAGAAGAAGAGCTTTTCGATAGGGGGCTATTTTTATTTGTGTGATCCCTCTTGCTGCTGCCCTAGGAGGACTGCTTGTTTCTCTTGTCCGTACATAAAACCCCTGTTCTATTTCCAATCTTAACTGAAGGACAGAGCTCCTGTCAATTTTTCAAAAAAAAAAAAGAAGCACGAGTAGTTGCTGCTACAAGACGGTCAGTCAAAACGTGGGCAAACATGTACACACCAGGGTTTTTTTTACCGACCGGTCACCTCAAACCGCCGGCCTCCGGTTCCGGTTTGCCGGTAACCGGTCGAATTTGAATTTGAATTCAAACGCGCCTTCGGTTCGGTTTGTGACCGGTTTACCGGGCGGTTTGTAGCGGTTACCGCACGGTTTGAGCGGTTTACCGCTCGGTTTGAGTTTGGAATTTTCTTTTTTCTTTTTTTTTCAAACTTCTATACGTATAAATAAATACTAAACGAACTCGAATTTGAAAATTTTTTACACCATTGGCTTCTATAAATCATGAACTATTTTTAGGAATTTTTCAGCATTTTTTTTAAATTTTAAATTTGAATTTGGGGGCCTTAACGGGCCGGGACCGGGATTTTTTTCTTCTTTTTTTTCAAACTTCTATACGTATAAATAAATACTAAACGAACTCGAATTTGAAAAATTTTTACACCATTGGCTTCTATAAATCATGAACTATTTTTAGGAATTTTTTTAGTATTTTTTTTTAATTTTAAATTTGAATTTGAGGAATACCTAACCGGACCGGACCGGAACCGGTCCGGCCCGGTTAGGCCGGTACCGAGCGGTTTTTTTAACCCTGGTACACACCACTCAGACAAACGAAACGGAACCTCCGCTTTTGCCAGCGCACTGCGCACCCGTAGCGTAGCGGCTACTAGCGCCTATTGCGGCCTCTTCCAAATCGAGCGCGCCGAGATTCGTGTCCACCGTGCCGGCACGAGAACAGAGAACACCCACCTCACTGCTGACGCGGGCACGACTCGTCGCCGCCGCCGCCGCAAAGCAGTTCCTCCCGGGTCGAATCTCTCCACTGCGTAAAACACACCGCCTTAACGGCCGGCCCGCCACCGCGAGATGCCTCGGAAGTCGCACAAGGCGAGGGGCGTGGCCGCGCACGGCCCCGTTGGTCTCACGGCCGGGCCGAGGCCTCCCCTGAAGGCCGCGGCCCCAAACCCTAGCCCCGCCGCCGAGCTTCCCCAGGCCGGCGTACCCGAGGCCGAGGGCCTTAAGGTACCTGACGCCGGGGCGTCCGCCGCCGCCGCTGAGGCCCTGGAGCGCCTCCACGTCGCCCCGGCTTCTGATGGTGATCGGCCGTCGCCGCCGCCTTCAGAGCCCGTGCACGAGGACCCCGCACCGCCGGTCGAGGCGTCGTCTTCTGGGAGGTCTGCGGCGGGCGGGAGTTGGGAGGAGGAGGCCATAAGGAAGCTGCACGAACTGGCGGAGATTGGTGGGGATGAGGTGGAGTTGACCGAGGAGGAGGTGCGCGCCAATGATCAGAGGCAGGAGGACGAGGTGATGCGATGTTCTCTCTGACTCTATGTGTGTTTGACTGGTTGCTGATATTAGTTGGAGAAGCATTACTTAGCAGGCTTCAGTCATTGTTATGGTTGATTAACTGAACTTCAAGAGTACCATGCTGCCTTTACTGATTATCGTGGCCAGTGTGTTATGTTATTTATGTGTGCCTCTGTTTAGTAACTGACCTGAACTTGTAGCCTCCTTCATTCAGATGAACTGTCAGAGGCTTGTATTATATCTGGGTGTGATTAACTTTAGACCAATGTGAGCGAAGAAATGCACTTTACAAATCGTCCTTCTCATAATTTGAGTATTTTGGGTCTGTGCCCTTCACCAGCGAAAATACCACTTTACAAAGTGTCCCTATAATACATTTGCATTTCTGCCAATCTGGTAAATACTTTTTTTTTATTTGTGCCGTTCACCAGCAAAAAGATTTTTTTTTCCAAGTAATACTGACTAGCTATATCAAGAAGCCAAATAGTACTACTTCCTCCGTATGTCAATGCTTGATGTTCCGACGCTGAGATTGTACTGCGGCAGGCTAGCTCATTCTTCTGGTCAGGAATGTCTAGTATTCCTGACCGGTGACCGGAGGGAGTACTAGAAATCTAGAATATAGTGTACTTGGGTGCTGCTAGTTACAATTACAATTATCTTTGTTTTCAATAATTAAGCGTGTCTTAATCACTTGTTTTAGTCTGATAGAATGTAAATCCATTGCTCAGATCTGTGCCCTCGAAGCAATTTTTGGAGATGCTGTAGTGATTTTGGACAGAAAGGGAGGCCAACGGTCTTTCCAGGTATATCCTTCATTTCAGTTTTCAGGTCATATTCTTTGTACTGTAGGAGCAAGGATGTAATTTGCTAGTGTAATTACAGGTTCTTGTGCATATTGAGATTCCAGATTCTATAGATGTATCAACAAAGCTCAATTATGGTGATGGAAAATTAAACTATGGGGCAACACGTGATGATGATGATGACCTTTTCTACAAGTTCAGAGTTGAGCATTTGCCTCCAATCCTGCTAACATGTCTCCTGCCTACATCATACCCAAGCCACCGTCCTCCCCTTTTCACTATATCTACATATTGGCTTGATAAAGGGATGATTTCATTGTTATGTCGCATGCTTGATATGCTTTGGGAAGAGCAACAAGGGATGGAAGTAACATATCAATGGGTGCAATGGCTCCAAAATTCTTCCCTTTCTCACTTAGGGTTTGATAATGAAGTAATTTTGAGCAAGAGTGATGTAACATGTGATGCAGATGGTGAAGATAAGCGTGCTTGCCCAGATAATGTTCCACCAGATGTTATAATTCCAAGGCTGATGAGATACAATGAAAATAAGCATCATGAAGCTTTCTTACATGCTATCCATGAGTGCATGATTTGTTTCAGCGAGTGTCCTGGTAATTATTTCACCTCTTTTTTTCTTGTGCCCTTTATGTCCCTTTATGCGTCTCCCTGTTTCTCGTCTCTTTTGGGTTTCATCTCTAGCCTACCCCAACTTGCTTGGGACAAAAGGCTATGTTGTTGTTGTTGTTGCTGCTGCTTCATTGTGTCTGCAGTAATGTTTATGGTGTTGCGCTGTAGAAGTTTTCTGCTGTGTTTTAGTTAACAATAAAGGTGTCTGTTGACCTATGGTTGTCCCAGCATAGTATGGACCTCTTTGTCTATGTATTATCATATTGCCACTCTACATGCAGTTTAGTCCCCAAACTTTCCCTTTTTATACAGTTCACTAGGTACTGGAGTTGTAAATTGTTACATGTTTTTCCATTACAGGTAGAAATAGACCTTATTCTGATTTCTGTGTTAAATAGTCTTGAAAAAAACAATTTTCCAGCTGTACTTGTTTGTATAACTTTAAAAGCCTGGTGAGGCCTTCATAACTGTCTCCAACTTGGATATGCTCTATATCCATTTCTTTTATTATCCTCATTATCTGAATTGATGCTGCTTCTATTTTTCTTTTAATCTAATTAGTTATCTCATCAGGTGTTGATTTCATCAAACTTCCGTGTCATCATTTCTTTTGCTGGAAATGCATGCAAACATACTGCAAAATGAATGTCAAGGAAGGAAATGTAGTGAAGTTGCTATGTCCTGATACGAAATGTGAAGGTGCTGTTCCTCCGAATGTATTGAAAAGGTTGCTTGGAGAGGACGAATATGAACGTTGGGAGGGATTACTGCTTCAGAGAACTCTTGATGCCATGAAAGATGTTGTGTACTGTCCAAGATGTCAAACTGCTTGCTTGGAGGACGTAGGTAATGAAGCAGTGTGTTCAAGTTGTTTGTTCAGCTTTTGCACCCTTTGTAGAAATCGCCGTCATATTGGAGAGCATTGTATGTCACCAGAAGAAAGACTTATGATCTTGGAGGTACGAGAACTTGATTCCCTGTATATTTAGCTTATACCTAATATATTATATTTAAGGCTTGATATGATCACAATATAGAAATTTTTAGTATACTAATATATGATAAGTAGAAACAGAAAATGGGAACTACTAGAAAACAGTTTACATATGCTCGAATCTAATGGATGGCATTCCATTGTTCAGGTGTTTATTGTTTTCTGTTCTGAGTGTCTTAAGCAGAAAACTATCGTCACGAAGGGTTACTGGTGGTGGTTACATTTTTTTTACCATAGGGGGTGTTTAGTTCCTGGGGTGAAAAATTTTGGCTTTTGGGGTGTCACATCAGATGTTTCATGGGATGTCGGAAGGGGTGCTCGGATACTAATAAAAAAACTAATTACATAACTCGTCTGGAAACCGCGAGACGAATTTATTAAGCCTAATTAATCCGTCATTAGCATATGTTTACTGTAGCACGCCATTGTCAAATCATGGATTAATTAGGCTTAAAAAATTCGTCTCGCAAATTTATCGCAATCTGTGTAATTAGTTATTTTTTTCGTCTACATTTAATACTCCATGCATGTGTCCAAACATCCGATGTGATGGGGTGAAAATTTTTGGGAGAGGAACTAAACACCCCCATAGTGTCCACCATGATTTCTGGCTAGATGCCTATGTATCTTGTGACCAGCAAACAAGATATACGTGTAGCTGTCTTTTCTACCACCTGTAGAGTGATTATACTAGACAGCATTTTGATATACTCTGATGGCAGCGATGCTTTAACTAATGCTTTCTGGAGTTAATTGAGGGGGCCAGTTTGGTTATGTTCTCTAGAATATTTTTGGGAATCCCAATTCTTAATTTCATTTTTATACAGAAACGCCAAGAATCTGGGAATGTGCAAGGAGATCAGATGAAAATTCTAGAGGAACTACGCAGCCTGAAGGAAATTATGAAGGATTCAAAACAGTGCCCAAAATGCAGGATGGCCATATCTAAGACAGAAGGATGCAATAAGATGCATTGTGGGAACTGTGGGGAGTACTTTTGCTATCAATGCAACCGTGCGATCACTGGATATGAGCATTTCAGGTGAGTTATCTTTCAGTAATAACCACATTCTGTTCTTTGCTATATACTGGCTTGACAAAAAAAATGATCCATTTTTGCATATAGGGGTTCTTGTGTGCTTTTCCCTCAAGAGGAACTAGACAGATGGGAAATGCAAATGAATCAAAGGGTCCGACGCCAAGTTGTTGCACATGTGCATGCTGAAATGCATGGGCAGAATGGTCATGCTCATCCTTGCCCTACATGTCGGCAACCGTCTCCAAAGGTAAGCAGCTACTTTGTTCAAAACGGAACTGAAGGCTAGGGGACGAATCCAGCTGCTGTGTATCTTCGCATGAAGAGACCAATAAAATTTTGTTTCTGGCCATTTACACTTTTAAAATGGTGTTTCTGTTCGGGACTTTTGCCCATATACGTTTTGGTCTGTGCTTTAACCTTTTAGTTGTGATTATTTCGTTTATGGGATTCCAATTATTATATTATTAAATAATGAGATTAAATAACAATGAGCCATGTCTTGATTGAATTTCACAAGTGCTAGTATTACTTATTTGGATACTGTATATGAAGTAAAACTGTTGCTGATCTCTAGGTCACTTTATTTTATTTATCGTTTGAACTAAGACAAGCCTGGGCTAAACCACAATAGTGGGTTTTCTTAGTGGACTCCTAACTGCTTGGAACTGTATTGTGATTTTCCCCAACCAGAATTAAACAAATGCCTTGGCATTACCTCTTATGTATTTGTTTTGGTAACTTTGGCAGATTGGAAACAACAACCACCTCTTCTGTTGGGCATGCCAGAAGCATTTTTGTGCCCTGTGCCATAAGACTGTCCAAAAGCCCACACAGCATTATGGTCCCAAAGGATGCAAGCAACATTCGGCAGATCCCTGAACGAGGTTTTCCCATATGTGCATCAACACCGTGGTGCCAGTGCAATTTCCAAGTGTTTTGTGCAAGTACACATATATACTTATCCTGGGACATACTTTACTCCTGGATTCCAATTTTTGGCTGTGAACATGTTTTGAAGTTTCCATTGTCATTGTACCTACACTAACAGTTCTGCAGTTTACATTCGTGAACATGAACAGAAATTATTCATTCATTCAGTACCGGATGAATTGTTGAGATTACTCTGTATATTGAAGATGCGATTGAACACCAAGTCAAAAACCAATAGAACCTTGCAGAATTCTGAGAGGGAAGATTATTTGTTGTACTCTTGGATTGATCTTGTGCCCCAATACAAAGAAAGTTATCATTGTTAGGTTACATGTTTTATTATTTTAACTTGAGTTCCCGATAGTCGGACGTGTGGTTCGAGTGACGGTTCTCATTGAGATATTGAATGTTCTTGCTGGTTGCCTGCATCTTCAATTTTTCCCCTTAATTCTGAATTTTTTTCTAGTAATGATTTCATGATCCATCTTTGTCTGCCGAAAGGAAAATGGTTTGAAGAAGTCCGTCTGGCCTCCCTCAACTATTGTATGCCTTCCTCAATTGGAAAACCAGATTTTCTCCCCAAACTTTTAAAACTGTCCTATTTACCTTTTTTAATGTTTCAGTTGATGTGATGCCAGGTTTTAGTTGATGTGATGCCAGGTTAGCTAGGAGAAAGGTAAATCGAACTTTCCCGCAGATTTGAACAAACACTAGGTTGGGTTAGGTTTAGGTTAGGTCGGGAAATAATGTTGGGTCAAAATCTTTGGCCCGAACTTGACCCAACACAATAGCGGGTCAAGTTAGATTATTTCTCGGGCTTTTCTACTTTGGCTTGGATTTTTAACGTGTTGGGTCAGGTCATAGGTCAAAATCATGACTCGAACCTGACCCGACATACGGGAAAGTTGAGTTGGGAGGTCGTGACTAGGTTTACCCATGACTAGGTTTACTTTTTAGTGATAGTTTAGAGGATCAATTAAACTTAATAGCAAACATAAATAAGTTTTCAAAAATTATCCAAATATTTTTTTCTAGAAAATATGCATTTAAAAGTACTAAAATCTGATTTAATCTTAGAAAATTTGTTTTAGCTTAGAAACATACGAAACCAATTTTGTATTTTTTTTTCTAAAATTGTGCTCTATATACCCTGTTCGTTTGAACTTATCAGTCTGGCTTATCAGCCATGGTATAATGTTTTTCTCTCATAGTAAATCAGCGAACAGTACTTTTCAGCCTGGCTTTTCAGAGTTGCTTACTTAAAATTATTTAAATCTTACATAGTCCCCTAAAATACGAAATTGGGCCAAATATGAAACAAAAGGGTGCAGGCTAAGACAAATCCTCACAAACTGCAGCGTGGATCATTGTGCACCTTGTACAAACTGCAAACAAGTTTCCTGAGTGGCAACATCTTGCTTAACAATCGAGACATGCACAGCGATCCAATTAAGAAATATATAATTCAGGTTATGATGGCACATTTAGCAATATGTATCATGTGGTTTAACTTTGTAGCAACACACTGTTTTGTCTAGAGGACATCACGGCGATGATGTGTAGATTCACTGGACCATCATCAACATCTGGTGTGCAATTCTCAGACTCTCGAACTAACGTTTGCAACTTTGCTAGTAACAATGCAACATCCAGATGGACGTACCATTTCCTCATTTATCATCATTGTCGTAGGTCTACGACCCGCACACTAAAAGCACATGCAAGCAGGAATACAGTTTGGACGGTCTTAGGACGTCTGAATTCATGCATTTTCTAGAAGTAATGCTATATTACGGTGTCTAACTTAGAAAAATATAGAGCATGATTTTATTAAAAAAATGAAACTAGTTTCGTATCTTTCGAGTTAAACAAATTTTCTGATATTTTAATTGGATTTTAGTATTTTGTTAAATGCTTATTTAAATATTTGGATAATTTTTTGATAGTGTAATTGACTCTAAACTATCATAAAAATCCAATTTACCTATATGCACGTTAGCTAAAACTGTTTTAAAAATGACTTAGGAATGTAAACCGGACGGTTCAAAAAATTTGGAGATTCCATAAATCTGGTTTTCAGATTGGGTGAGACAAATTGAAGGTTCACCTGTCGAAGCCAATGCTTAAAGGCATAGTTCGGGTGTGGCAAACAAAATGGAACTCGTTGGATCAGACGGTCCATTTTCGGAAGGCCTAGTTCAAAGGCTCAAAGAGACCCAACGGATGCATCCTGGACTCCGTGCATGTTACGGGCCAGGCCAGGCACGCTGTTTCAGGCGCGGGTTTGCGAGGGTTTCAGCGCGGGCGCGCGGCAGATGGAGAGCGCGCACGGAGAGCGAGGGCCCTCGCCGGAGGAGGAGGAGACCAAGGAGGTGCGTTTGTTGCGCGGGATGATGCTCCGAGTTCGTCGGGAGGGGGAGGAGGAGCCCCGGGTGCTGGATGAGCAGGAGCAGCTGCACGCCAACAACCAGCTCCAGCGAGACGAGGTACTATGTGCTGCAATCGACCCTCCAGAAAGCCTCGCTACTTGGGATCGTACTCCAAACTCCGAATCCATAGTTCGGGCCTGTTTGCAGGGCTCCTGGTCGGTTCCGGCTCTGGCTGTTGCGCACGGGCCCTGCCAAACGTTTCCTAGTGGAGCCATTTTTGAGTAAAAAACAGTGGCTCCTACAAAACGGCTCCCGTTCGTACGGAGAAGGGCCTTAAGAGAAGCCGTGTCAAACAATTCATTGTCACTCCTGGTAGGCTTGATCTCGTTGGTAGTCCTCGCTAGCTACGTAGCGGCTACGGTTGGTGCTTATTTGACTGTTTCGTACCAACCCTGCAGCAAGGGATCCCAGTGTTGGGGGCAAATTATCAACGGAAGTTTCATTAACTTGGGGTGTGGGGGTTTGGGGGGGGGGGGGGGGGGGGGGGGGGGTTGGTCTCCCCTTGATGCATCGTTGCCTTACGAAATATTAGTAGTGAAGGATGGATGCAGTATGGGTATACAGAAGGCCCTGGATTCTGCAATTTTGATTTGGTTGGGTGGATTTGTCAAGAGGCTAAAAAACAGGCCGTCATGCCTTACTGACTGAAAATAATTTTGTTACAGTGGCCCATCCGGACTTCGTCTTGTAGCCTTATTGCTATTATGCCTAGTTGTGATGTGGAATAACTGTAGCTTCAATGCTTGATCAGACTAACTCGCAAAAAAAAAAGCTTGATCAGACTACTATTAGCTAGACAATTCAGTAAATAAGTCATGACAAGCATGCACCTAATATGGTAACCATCTAGAATTAGACAAGAAGGTTACAGAATCAGGGAGACACTTTTGGGATCCTTCGTATTGTAGAATAATGAAATGATGATGAAGCAACAATGCATGAGTTATTTTAATGATGGTGTCCTTGTAATTTTTCCCTGAAAAAGGATAATGTATATTGACTTTCTCAAATATGTATGGGAAGGACAGCAAACTTTAAGATTTTTCTGGTGATGTCAATTATTTTTAGATGGTGGCACTAGAGGCAATATATGGAGACAACATAGCGACTTTTGGTGAAAAGTCTGGACTGCGATCTTTCCAGGTATGAATTTCTAGTTGGTCCAGACTCCCAGGACAAATTATCTGTCAGAAACACACAAAATAATTGTGAATTTCTTTGCAGATCCATGTGCATTGTGAGATTCCAGATGGTATCATTGTGTCTGCAGAGGTACTTAAGGGTGTTGATGATGACACGGACTGTCGGTTCTTTCACTCATTCAGTGTCCAGCATTTGGCTCCAATCTCATTGACATGTCTTATGCCTCTATCATATCCGAGCCATCACCCTCCATACTTTACTCTCAGTGTACCATGGTCGGATAATGTGAAAGTTTCCTCCCTGTGTCACATGCTGGACTTAATCTGGGCGCAACAACCTGGACAAGAAGTTGTTTATGAGTGGGTGCAATGGCTTCAGAATTCTGCGCTTTCTCATCTTGGTTTTGATGACGTGATAGCCATACGCCATTCTGATAGTATGATGGGGCCGATAGATGTTCGGGCTGTTGGAGAGGTTGTGCCAGTAGAGTCTGTCATTCAGTAGTTGATTAGCTACAATGAAGAACGATGTCATGAAACATTTCTAAGTGGCCTTCATGACTGCATGATCTGTTTAAGTGAGTACGCAGGTAATTGGAATGCCCCAGTTAACACTTGGGGGTACTCTTCTTTCATGATTTATCTCCATCAGGGTTTAAACTGTTTAGAATTCTCTCTCTCTCTCTCTCTGTGTGTGTGTGTGTGTGTGTGTGTGTGTGTGTTGATGTTTTAGTGTGTCTTATTAAGGATGTTTAAATAATGATCACACCCCTATTAATTGTGTCTCATTCTACCTCGTTAGTTGTTTTCCCTCTGAAGCTACCTATGTTTTTAAAATGGGAATGGTGGGGCCAAGGGTGTATCAAATTTAAGTTTTTGTACCAAGTTTGTGATTGAGAAATGCCAGTCTACTGTCATTATCTAGCTGGTAATTTTCATGTGTCATCTAGCTGGGAATAATTCTGAACATTGGAAGTTCCATCTGGTTTCGACATTGAAAATTTAAATCCATATCTTTTGGTTCCTCTCAGGTGTTGACTTCATAAAACTTCCATGCCAACATTACTTTTGCTGGAGGTGCATGGAGACATACTCAAGGATGCACGTCAAGGAAGGCACAGTTCTGAAATTGCTGTGTCCTGATAACATGTGCCAGGGTGATGTTCCTCCTAATCTATTGAAGAGATTGCTAGGAGATGCAGATTTTGAACGGTGGGAAAGATTGATACTTCAGAAGACTCTAGACCCAATGGATGATGCTGCTTACTGTCCAAGATGTGAAACAATTTGCTTGGTAGATGAAGAGAACAATGCTCAGTGCTCCAAGTGCTTTTCAGCTTCTGCACCCGCTGCAGACTACGCTGTCACATAGGCGAGAGATGCATGGGCATAACTCCAGAAGAAAAACTCCTCTCCTTTCAGGTAACCAATAACGCTACCAGCCAATTCTAGACGGTAGTTACCAAAAAAGGGGGAAAAAAACGAAAGCAATAGCTTTGAGTGTTCACTACCGAGCACAGTTCTAGCTAGGTGTGCTATGAATATAAGATTTGGGATGAGTGTTCTGAGCATGCCTTTCATTTTATGCAGGAACGTGAAAAGGTGCGTCAATTAAGCAAAGGTGACATTGAGAAGACAATTTCCTTGGCAAAAGAAATATGCAGCATCAAGGACAGCATCAAGGAAGTGGCTGAAGTGCTCCGTCTTTGCGTTCAATGCCCTTATTGTGGCACTGGCATCTCACGCGTGTCAGGCTGCAACTCGATGGTTTGTGGGAATTTGTGGCCAGCTATTTTTGCTATGGCTGTGGGGCGGTGGGCTGCCATGGCTGTAGCAAGGCAAGGTGTGCATTTCTCATTATATGTTTCTTGGTTTTTGAATTATGGTTTGTCAAGTATGCTCTCCGGTATCTATTTTCTTGATACCAATTCTGAAATCTGAATTATTGCAGAAATGCTCCAGGGAAGGTGAAGCAGGTCGATGTTAGTTCTTTTTTGAGCGCACAGGTTGATGCTATTAAAGTGTTTTGCTATGGCTGTGGGGTGGTGGGCTGCCATGGCTGTAGCAAGGCAAGGTGTGCATTCCTCATTATATGTTTCTTGGTTTTTGAATTATGGTTTGTCAAGTATGCTCTCCGGTATCTATTTTCTTGATGCCAATTCTGAAATCTGAATTATTGCAGAAATGCTCCAGGGAAGGTGAAGCAGGTCGATGTTAGTCCTTTGAGGGCACAGGTTGATGCTATTAAAGAGACACGGAAAGAAGTAACAACAGCAAGATCCAGACAATATCCATGCCCAAGTTGTCGCCAACCAAATTCCAAGGTAAATTTGCCGTGAATTTCACATCAAATGCATTAGGCATTCCCCTCGATATCGACTGATGATAGGAGATGAGAACACTGCATTCTCTGGCTCGAGCAGGTGGAGAACAACAACCATATCTTCTGCTGGGCATGCCAGGTTCACTACTGTGCATTGTGCCGAAAAGTGGTTCGGAAGTACGTGGAGCATTATGGTCCCCGACTCCCCGAGGATGCAAGCAGCACAGTGTCGACCCCATCATTCATAACCCTTGAGATGATCGAATGGTCAGGATCGACTTGAACCACAATGGTGAAATTCTTATTTTCTTTCTAGCTTCGTACTTGCCTGTACGTTCTTCCAGGCCGTAGCATGTACAAAGTAGTTTGTAAGAGCAAATCTTCTCCATGGAAATGTATAGAGAATCTGGAGATTAGTGTATTTTCGACACGACGACACGGCGGCACTTATTTGTTGTTTAGGGGTGGGGCACCTATGTGTTTGTCTTCTAGGGGCAGTGGGGCACCCCTCCCCTACTGATTCATCAAAAAAAAAAAACACTGGCTGTAAGCTTTGCTGGATTCAGTAGTATAAGAGTTTTCTCGAGGTGTTAAACTTTGACTGATCTCGCTAAGCCATCGTACGGGACTACAGCTAACCTGCCGATCAGGATTCAGGAGTGGCGATGAGCAGCTCCACTGTTGTCTTAGAGGGTGCAAAGAAGAGAGAAGTGGTCGAAAAGGAGTGCAATACGCTGGAGCTAGCTTGGAAATGCTTAACAATGTGTCAAAGTTAACACCCAGTGCAAAGAATAGAAAGTGATTTATCCTCCCTTGTGTTCCCAGCCAGTTGCCACCCCAAGCATGGTGATGCACTGGAGAGAGGAAACAGAGAAACCAAGATGGAGAGGGGAAATTGAGTTTTTTTTTTACTTTGCCTTACTTTAGTAGCCCTATGTTATGTTTGAGTGCTAGCATTTATTATACACTGAAACAAATTTTGCTCAGGTTAAGCTTTATAACGTGGAATCCTAGCAATCTGTTGTACCATGCTACTAATAAAGTTAAGTTGCCTTGATAGTCTTTATTGGGCTGGCCGTTGTTTTTCCCATATGTGGGACGCAGAGACTTAGGAGGCACGGCTAGCCCATAACCGATTACAGGCCTGCTAAACCCTAACAGTACAGGCCCATCAGAAAAGGCCCGAAAGCGAGTCACATCGAGAAACGCGCCCGCCGTCCTGAGAGGAACGGAACGGGGTTGTGGAACAGAAACTCTGCAACTGCAACAAATCAAAACGGCGCGTGATTTCCGCCCCGCACACGGTGATCGTCGTTATACGTCGAGCCGGGCGGGCACTTACCCGTTCTCCTTATAGCGGCGGGTTTTGGCGAGGGTTCCGCGGGCGCGGCGGCACCGGCACCGGCACCGGCACCGAGCGTAGTCAGCGGATGGAGAGCCCGCGAGTAGAGCGAGAGCCCTCGCCCGAGGGGGAGGAGGAGGAGCTGGGGCTGCTGCGTGATATGATGCTCCGCGCTCGCCGGGAGGGGGAGGAACCCCAGGTGCCGGAGGAGCAGCTCCGCTCCAACGACCAGCTCCAGCAAGACGAGGTACTAGCTACTTTTCCTAATCGATCCCTCCTACGCCTCACCACTTGGTATATATTGTGCTTTAAACTCCGGTGGTGAAACTTGGGAGACGTTTTATATTTTGCTAAAAGAATTTTGTCAGAATAGTAGGAACCACAACAAGAACAAAGTTTTGTCAAAATCTGCTTAGGAGAGAAACATATATGGAACACAATTCAGCAATCCTTTTTTGTTTGAAAGAAACAGGAGGGGTTTAAGGCCCCTACTGGAATTCAGCAATCATTTTTGTCACCGAAAACATGCTCTGTATCAATGCATCTCTGTTCCACTTTGGCCACACAGATCCTTGCATTGCATTTACATGCTAAGTGGATGGATGGAGCCATGGAGGATATGGATGGACATGAAGCATCGAATACTGAAAATCTCGAATCATTTGAGTTACCAGCTACAACCTGATTTTGGCTTCTTTTGGGACTCATAATGGCGAACTGATGAAATTGGTGAAAAAACAATGCATGCATGATTCTGAAGACCTGTTAGAAGCTGCAAATTTTCTTTTCTTCTGAGAACTGAAACTGTAAAACAGATGCTCTATTTCTGTGACTCTTGTTGGGTTTCATACTTTCA
This sequence comes from Saccharum hybrid cultivar R570, assembly GCA_038087645.1. Lineage (NCBI taxonomy): Eukaryota > Viridiplantae > Streptophyta > Magnoliopsida > Poales > Poaceae > Saccharum > Saccharum hybrid cultivar. The sequence goes on from JAQSUU010000563.1 coordinate 16,274,822, forward strand.
TCTCGAGCCTACCCAACTTGCTTGGGACTAAAATGGTTTGATGTTGTTGAGAAATGAAACAGATGCTCAGCTTGTTTTTTTTATTAAAAAATATCGTTCATCTTGGACTGTGTAGCGAATTAAAAAGAACGAAGGACACATTTCAAAGTTTTTGTGCTGATATATGTTTAGATGCTAGCACTGGAGGCAATCTACGGAGACAATCTAGGCATTTATGATGAAAAGTTTGGACTGCGATCTTTTGAGGTACATTCTTTGTAATTGGCTTACAACTCCCATGAAACAATATGTATCAGAAACACAATGAAAAATGTGATCAATTCCATTTTCCGTTGTTGGTTCTCGCAGATCTGTGTACATTGTGAAATTCCAGATGGTATTAGTGTATCTGCTGAACTACTCCAGGGTGTTGTTGATGATGATGATCCCAAAAGTCGGTTCTTTGACACATTCAGTGTCCAACACTTGCCTCCAATGTCATTAACTTGTCTTATTCCTCCGTCGTACCCAAGTCATCACCCTCCATACTTTACCCTAAGTGCACAATGGTTGGATTGTGTGAAAATTTCCTCCCTCTGTCACATGCTCGACTCAGTATGGGCACAGCAACCTGGACAGGAGATTGTTTATGAGTGGGTTCAATGGCTGCAGAGCTGTACACTTTCACATGTCGGTTTTGGTGATGGAGTAGTCATACGACAGCCTGATATTATGATGGGTTCTGCAGATGTTCGGGCTATAGAAAAGATTGAGTCTGTAGAATCTGTTGTTCAATATTTAATTAGCTACAATGAGGAGCAATGCCATGAATCTTTTCTAAGTGGCCTTCATGACTGCATGATTTGTTTCAGTGAGCATGCAGGTAATAGGTATGCTCCAGTTAATACTTGGGGTACTCTTCCTGATGTCTGTCTTTTCCAAATTGTTCTCTATTAGATTGTCTCTATTTGAAATCTGATTGTACTATATTTTGGACATAATAGTGCCTTCACCGGATTCATATTCAGTCTTAGGATTATTGACAATCTGTTAATAGTTCTTGTACGAAAGTTTGTGTATTCATGTGATACCTTACCAAGGAGTGACTGTAAAGATTTTAAGTTCCACTAAGACCGAAAAATAATGGAAAATCCATATCTTTGAATTTTGGTTTTCTACAGGTATTGACTTCGTAAAGCTGCCATGCTTGCATTACTATTGCCAGAGATGCATGGAGATTTATGCAAGAATGCATGTCAAGGAAGGAACAGTGCTGAAATTGTTGTGCCCTGATGACAAGTGCCAGGGTGTTATTCCTCCTAATCTATTGAAGAGGTTGTTAGGAGGTGAAGATTTCAAACGCTGGGAAAGATTGATACTTGACAGGACTCTAGACTCGATGGCTGATGCGACTTACTGCCCAAGATGTGAAACAGCTTGCCTGGAGGATGAGCAGAATAATGCCCAGTGCTCCAAGTGCTTCTTCACCTTCTGCAACCACTGCCGCGAAAGTCGTCACATAGGTGATGAATGCATGACTCCAGAAGAAAAGCTTCTATCCTTACAGGTAGCAAATAAATCTACTAAGCTATGCTCTATATGAAATCATACTAAACACTAGCCGTTTTCAGTAACTGTTCAGTTGTGATTGTTCACTGTCAGATCCAATTTTGAACGCAACTTCCTAGGATTTCGGTAGTGCCATTATATGCTCTTAGGTATTTCATCAAAGATAATATCTGTGGATCTTCAGAATCTGTATAGAAATAATTTTGCTTAAGTAATCAAAGCTTATTTCTCTGCCCTCTTTGCCATTGCAAAACTTCAACTTAGTTGGTTCCTACAGAAAACGTCTTGTACTATAGCACAAATTGTTTTGTTGATTGTTTATCAAGTTGGATTTCCATGCGAAGACACATGCTGAATGCTGTAATCATCTGTACAGGATCGTGAAAAGGTGCGTGCTTCAAGCAGAGGCAACATTGATAAGAGAATTGACCTGGTCAATCAACTGGTCAGTATCAGCGAGGCACTTCGTGATGCTGTTCCCTGTCCCCATTGCCGTACTGCCATCTCAAGGATCTCAGGCTGCAACCACATGCTTTGCAGGAACTGTGGGAAGGGGTTCTGCTATGACTGCGGCAAGCCATTATATAATCACAAAGGGTAAGCTTCTCTGAACGTCTGATGACCCTAGTCTAAGTGTTGTTGTTAAGTATCCTCTACCATATCTAAGCTCTTCATACTGCTTCTGAAAACAATGTTCATCCTCAAAAGTGAGCAATGCATACGTGATCAGGAGCTGAAGTCAGTGAGGCAGGCTGATGTCGTTAAACAGATACAGAAAGAAGTAACGGTGCCCGGGGTCAGAAATTATCCGTGCCCGAGTTGTCACCAACAAAATCCCAAGGTAAAGTTGTCGCTGCTTTTGCAGACCATATGATTCTGGATGAGCGATAGATTTGTTGTCATCTGAATACCAAGTTAGACATGCCATAGTCTTATTCAACCGAAAATATGGACTGTGATGTTTATTTATAGCTGAAAACTTTGTGGCGCTGTGCTGTTTCTACTATGACCAGATGGGAAACAACAACCATCTTTTCTGCTGGGCGTGCCAAGTCCATTACTGCGCGCTGTGCCGGAAGGTGGTTCGGAAGAGCTCGGAGCACTATGGTCCCCGGCGCTGTAAGCAGCACACTGTCGACCCCGAGATCCCCCCAGCAAAAGAAGGATTGTGAACCGGGTTTTCAGAAGTTGAGAGAGGTTCGTGTTCTGCTATAATGATGAGCAAGCCACGCTGACGTTCTCACTTTTTAGAGCAGGAAGTGGGGCTTGCTTTATTGTGCCAGTGCCATACCATGTAAATACATATATTATGCACTTTCTTTTTTTTTGAAACTTATATTATGCAATTTCAACGAACATGGTTACAGTTATTCTCGACCCCGCTGGGTTCCATAACACCAAAATTTTTAGAGATGTCCGTCAGTCTCCGGAAGCGCAGGAGGGTCCTCCAATCGTGTGACTTTCAGCACCCCTGGGACTTCTGCTCATTTGGCAAAGTATTGACGGACGTCAATACGTTGAAATGTACGTTGTCGATTCTTTTATCCAAATATGTAGGTTGCATATATATGTAATATTAGCATGGACTAGTATGGATTTAGCTCACTTGATAGTCGACGGGCCTGGTTGTTGGTGATGAACGCGCTGAACAGTCCAAGCTCATTCTCATACATTGCGCTCCGTGCTGCTTCGACGCTGAGGTTCAGGAAAAGACCACAAGGATCAGTACAAAATACATACAGGGTAAAAAAACAGGAGGTAAATTGAGTTTTCTGGTGGCTTGGAGAGATCCGTGAGCCATGCAACCTGCTGAGCACTCTGGCGAGCAGGCGGTAGTTGTACTCCTCGAGGTCTTCCACGCCGTTGTCCGGGACGCGGACTGTGGCCTCGAACAGGTGGGTCTCCTGGCCTCTTCCTCTCCGCTTCGACGGGCCGACGGCCGCCGCGTGGGCAGTGACGGCGAGCGCCACCAGGACGGCAACGACGGGCAACATTCTGCCGCAGGTCGTCTTCATGTTTGCGGTTGCACAGCTTGCAGGCTTGCAGCTACTGAAGATTTCTGTTTCGCTCGGTTGGGATATGGAGGTGAACTAGGGCCATTTTTATAGGGTGCCTGTGCCGATCAGTTACGTTCTGATTCGGGAGTTCGAATTGTTGCATAGTAAAAAGCTAACTGAAGATCATTCATGAGGATTAACGTTTCTACTGTCCATAAGTGATGTGTGTCATTATAGCAGTAATAATGCAACATGTCATGTCAATCGCCAGCAACAGGCAAATGCATACAAATCATGCAAACTGCTGCGTTCTGGATCAAATCCTGATCTGGAAGACAAGGGTGTGCTTTTGTTGAACAAACGAGACACTTGCATAGACTTGGGAACTGAGAGAGACAGAAAAATATCAGGAAAAACTTGATTCCTTGTGCATGACAATAAATTAGCTGACGCATGTGAATGAACCAACAAGAGGACAGTCATATGCCTACCTTTTTTCTACCCCGGTCATATGCCTACATCAATTACCCATTTACGCTATGTCTTTCAGATGCACGAGTGCCCCGCCTTTCTATTCTGGACCTTCGGTCTGCAGAACATGCAGTAGTCGGTCACGCACGCCCAGCAGAAAATGTACTTCTCATCTTCCTGTGTGCACAAGATATGTGTGTACCCCTCAGCTTCACATTAATTCCGCACCCCAAAATTCAGTTGTTTTATACAGATCGAAAACATACTAATACTAGGAGTGTAGCTAGGTTCCATTACCTTGAAGTTTTGTGCACGGCATTTGGGGCATCTGACGGTAGAACCAACTGGGCGTGCTGCATTTCTCATCAGGCGTTCAGGTTGTATATCTGCCATTTGCCTCTCCCACTGCGCTATGTCTCTCGCCGCAAAGAGTTTGCAGTCCTGATCCCTGCAAATGCAATGAGTTGTGTTTTTTCTTTAAAATGGAATGCATAGGTTTCGTGCTATGTCATGTCAAAAGCGTACTTGCGTTTGCCTAAACATAAGTAGACCAGAAAACCTCGAGCTCTTCTTCCCTTGTGTTTCAGAAAGAAATAAGGATACTAGATGCCCGAAAGGCCTACCTGAAATGCTGATAACCACTGATGGCCTTGCCGCAGGCAAAGCAGAAGAACTGGCCACACATTTCGGGCACAGCCGAACATCCTTGTACAGTTGTCTGATGTTGAACAGTTCCTGCGCCACCTCCTTCTCAGTCACCCTGCCTGAAACCTGTACATTTTTCAGTAAAATCATAGCATGCTGTGACATTCTGGAGCAGAGAATAAACTGCACACTACAAATCAAGGATTCTATATATATATATACACCTTTCGGAGCTGTATCTTTTCCTCAGGAGTTAGACACTTCTTCCCTGGATGACAAGGCCCCTTACAGAACGAACAGAAGATAAAGGAGCATTTTGGGCATTGTGCATTGTTGTCGTCATCTTCCATGCAACCGATCACGCAATTTGGACAGTAAACCACGTTTGACATTGAGTCCAGTGTTTTCTGAAGGAGAAGCCTATCCCGACGCTCATATTCTGCTTCTGTAAGAAACCTCTTGGTGGAATTGAATCTTTGCACTTGGTACCAGGGCATACCAACTGAAATACACTACCTTCCTTGACATGCAGTCTGCATAAGGTCTCCATACACTTCACACAGAACAAGTGTTGGCATGGAAGCCTGATGAAGTTTGAACCTAATTGTTTGAATATTAGGGTAAGATTTACAGGAGAACAAACTTCTTTGTAAGCACATTTCGGATTCCCTGGCTCCCAATAAATATAAATTGTCTACTATATTGCACTTCCACCCAGGTAATTGGTTACAACCAAGGCACAGTTCAACAAGGTAAGGGCCTAACATGACACCACAGAGTAAGTGATAAGCTTAGAGCTGGAGGAAAGTGTTCACCTTTGGTCTGGTTAAGACATATCATGCACATATGGATAGCCTCAAGAAAAGCTTGATAACGCTTCTTACTACTGTAGTTCAGCATCAAAGGGATTACAGACTCCAGTGAGTTTGTTCTTGAGATTGCATGGTTATCTGCGTTGTGGTTGACAATATCTGGACCCAGTGTCATGTTTCCATCAATCCAAAGATAAGACATGGAAGAATTATGTAGCCATTCAACCCATTGATATACGACTTCCTGCCCTGGCAGCCCTGCCCAAATAGTGTCAAGCATGTGACAGAGTTGAGAAACATATGGCCCATCCATCCACTTAGCAGTGGCAGCGAAATTTGGGGGCTCTTTGCTAGGATAGGACCGTGGAAGAAGGCATGTCAATATCAAAGGAGGCAGGTACTCGAAATCGCAGGTGTACGAGAACTCGTCAGGTCCATCGTCATGTGTATAATCGTCTCACCATCCTACATCCCTGGGGATAGCTTTAGGAGCTGAAAGCTTAGCTCACACTTTGATGCCATCAGCCAAATGATAATGTATGTAAATCTGGAATAAATAAATATAGACAGAAAAACCATCAAGATCAGATTCGAGCCATCCAAGATAACTAAACAACGACATACATATATGAATTAATTAAGTGAACAGATGATCATGCATGACCAGCTCAAGAAACCTGAAAACTGCGGAGCCCTCCTTTGTTTTCAAACACAATCAGATCATCACCATATATTGCCTCCAATGCCGTCAGCTGCAGCGGACAATCGTTTATCTATTATATATAAGCGAACAGATGATCAAGCTCAACAACGCGATCTAAAGAAAGAAAGTTTGGCTCTGTAGTAAGATCAACTCGTCAGATTTTGAAGCAGCGCAACATATATCAGAATCGGAGTCCCAACAGCCTTGCTCCATGTCATGATCCAATGCATTTTTATCTGGTCGTTTTTTGTTTCTTATATATAAATCAAATTCTACATGTCCCAGCACCATCCCAAACCCAAAGAGTTACAAACCCTGCAACATAAATCCCTAATCTCATCATTACCATCCAGCAGACTGATCGACCAAATAAATAAATTAAAACAAGCATTGTAGCACACATCACAATCATGGTTTCCGTTGCAAAAATTCCAATCTGATTGACTAGATTAGTATACTGAATTACTGGAATTTTTTAAAACAATATTTTTTTAATGATTAATTGCAAATCTAGCATTTGGTTGGTAAGAATCGTAAATATATAGTACTGTTGGTTTCTGAGTGGCCGATAGGGATTCTATCGGCAACTGGTGGGCCGACAGGAACCTGTCGGTGACCCAGCGGCCGACTAGTACCTGAACAATCCAGACAGGACAGCCTCGTCCTCCTGCCGCTGCTTGGTTGTCTCGTATCTCGTATTCCTCCAGCTCCTCATCGGCGAGGAGGCTAAGTCCCACCCCCGCAGCCGTAGCCGCCGCATCCAGCCTTGATTCCGCCTCAGTCTCCGCCACTCACGGGGAGTCCAGGTCGACCACGCCCTCCTTGGCCTCGCAGCCACCCTCGACAGCCACCGCACTGGACTCCGCACCGCCCGACGATGAGGCCTTGTCCGAGAAACGCCCGCTGCGGTGGAGCTCCAGCTCCAGCGCCCGTGGCGACGTAGTGCTGCCGGAAGCTAATGCCGCCATAGCGCGAACTCGGGCTCTGGCGCCGTACATCGCTCTCGTTTTCGTCGTTTATTTTAGGCTTTATTTTTTGGGACTAGCAAAAATACATCTTATTTCGCAGCCTTCTCGACGGCTTATGGCTCAAATTTATTATTTAACTGGGTAGCATGTCCGTGCGTTGCTACGGATTAGCTAACATTTTGTACTTAAAACACATGGATCGTATGATAAGATAACAATACTGTAAAAATTAAATACAGCGTTAAAGTGATATTTAATCGAAGAAAAACAAAGTTTGTAAAATAAACACCGTCACCCGACCACCAGGGGCGGATGCACGGGGCTAAGCAGGTCTCACGGCCCAATTCACAGCTCCTCGACACCAGATGGCGCGACCCCCTCCTATTCCCATCCGCGTCGGTGTTGCGGCGTCCGGCGGACTGAGTTTCGACTCCGTCAGACGTTTGCAGTTATATTATGAAAAAATGCAAATATTATATTAAATTTGAATGGAAAGCACATAAATTAAGATTTTAGTTGCAAATTGTGAAAATATCTTAAAAAACTCAACTTCCTATATATATATATAGTTGAGTGTCCGTGCGTTGCTACGGGTGAATATAGTTGAATCCTATAACACACAACCACCATTGAATTGGACCAATATTAAGCATCAATTATTTTTCAATAAAATTTATGCTCCAGGAGACCAGACAACGAAGAACTAAAAGAAAAACGACGATAGTCTTGGGAACATTGAGAAGCTTGGCTGATGTGGACTTGTTCATGTTCCCCTGGCCCTTACATCCTGTTGACTGACCAAAGCCCAAATAAATCAATTCTAAAGAACCGTGGAATACAAGCCATAGACATTAAGAAACAAATCACACCAAGCTCACCTATCCATTTAGAGGTAATAATATGCCCTTGTCGTACTCTGTTTGTACGCCGTGTCAAGGTGCCAACCTGCATATAGAGACGAGGAACATGGTCAATCCAAAGAAACATATTAGTTTTTGTTTTACCTTTTCTTGCCAGTTTTCTTTGCAATGAAAACATCACCTAAGATGACAAGTCGACAACAATAATAGGTTTTGTAGCTCATGATAATAACATGTACATACTTGATAATCCTAATCGTAGTAGGTATGTCTAGGACTAATTATGCGGATGGTGTAATCACTTGACTAATTCCCCAAACAATATATTTCATTCAAAATATATCAATCTAAAATTGCTGAAAACATACATTTTCTTGCAGGTTCTTCTAATATCCACTTCCTATTCTAAAATTCTCCCAATTTCATTTTTTCTGCAAAACAATATCAAAATTCAAATTTTCACATGTTCGAGTGAAATCAAAAGAACACATATCGTTTGTCCAAAAAAAAGACAGGAATAACTTTTCATGGCCATATAACTTAACCTTAATCTCAAGATATGAGTCATTAAATGGAACCATGTGGCGAAAAATTATAAGCCTGATTTGCTTTCATGATAATTTTACAGCTAACCACAAAATGTTCATAAATTTGTTTTCATGGTAATTGTACAGCTCACTGCAAATTAATGAGATTTTTTTCCAAAGCATCCAAAAAATGTATGGGTCAGGACAATGACAATGTAAGGAATAGCGTTAAGAATGTAGATTGTGACCGTTTCATCTACCGGTGAATTGATATGGATAGAGAATAATTTCACTAATACTCAACAAAGTTTAGCTCTGCGCATAATCAGTGCTTAACTCGACTGGAATGAACCCAAACATGAACCATCCTTTTAGAAAGCTCTGATCCTCTTCTTTTCTATAAAAAGCTAATGGAAACTTTAAAAACAGGAGGAGCCAATTCAAGAATAGAGTAGAGCTGTGATTTTAGATAACCTCATCACACCATATCCAATCTCCGAATATAAGAACATGAGAGCAGCAATTGCAAAATATAACTCTACTCTTCAAGAAGAAACCTCATTGGAACTGAAGATCTCAAAGTGATCTTAAACGAAGCAAGAAAAGTCTTGTTTAACTAAAGCAAACTTTAAACCAGGTTCTGAAATATAACTTGCAGATAAATTAGTTTGTACCAAATCTAAATTATATATACCTACAGCTACGGGAGCAGGTTTCTAATATCTGACTTCTAATAATACCACGATGGCACCAAACCTGGGGAGCTCAAGATCTAAATATAACCATTACTCATGGAAATATATATATATATATATATATATATATATATATATATATATATATATATATATATATATATATACAAAAATAAATAAATCATACAGAAGTATGCCCAATGTACTTAATTAGATAGCCAATTTATAGGTACTTCCATAACCTTGTATTAAAATTAGATATGTCAGCTAGCTTAACTCGAATTCAGACACATTAATGTTAGCCATTTACACTGAATCACCGAATAGAGTAGAATCAGATTAACTACATTAGGATTAGTTGACATATCTAACTCGTTATCTAGCACCCATGTTCTGTGTAAGTGTGAGCCACAATTTCTTAACTGAACACGAAAAAAAGTAAAAAAAAAATGTAACAAATCTGAAGAAACAATGATACACTGAAGAAATTAGTTCTGTATTCAGTATAAAAAAGGTGTCATCACAAGGTGCTGTAGGAATTATACAGAATAAATAATTATGCATCAGATCACAACACTTTACACCATTCTTCTGATAGCACTAAGTTCAAGGGAAAATGTTAACTGTTTCAGTTTACTTACCATTCTTCTGATAGTGTTAAGTTCAAGGGAAAATATTAACTGATTGCTATTTATTTTGCTTCATGATATCCCAATTTAATCTAGGCTGCTTATAACTATTGGTATTAAATGAATTCCCATTTTGTCATCCTAACTTCAGTAAGACTGAATTTAAATGAATTCCCATTTCTAGCCAGTTCATCTTTGCTACCAAGGGCTATAGCGCTATACTGAAACATTGTGATTAGGTGACAGGTGCAGGAGATGTATGCTTTTCAATGTGCGGCCTTTCTTTGTATGCTTCAGTGTTTTCCCACTATGGCCATGCAAGCGCGCAAGTAATACAAAAAGGATAAATATGATGAAGAGTACAGAGTATACATTTTGACAATTACCAAGGAGGTGAAAGTATTTTTTACCACAGGAATCCCAGGGTCTTTTCCACCATTTTCTTCAAGATGAGCAAATTGCATCCTAAATTAGTTGACAACGGTGCATAAACAAGCATCTTTGTGAATGTAAGCACCTCTCCTTTTCTATTCTTCCTCTCAACATGGCGGTAGGAATTTAAGTCTGCATCATGTAAGGCAGTTTCTTGCCTGGCATATAATTTCCATCTCGGCCTTGCAATCAGGCAATATTTATGAGCCTCAACACTTACCCTGCAAAATGGTGGACAAAGGGATGTCAGTGTACCCATGAAAACATTGATGATGTTTCAGACATTCTACTCAAGACATACACAATCAAACAGCTACTACTAACTACTACCTAAATCAGGCAAAGTTGCTTTCACTTAGAGTCAGACGTAGACGTACGTGAGCATAGGGTGGGTGATGAAGGCAACCAACGCTCGGCAACAAGTGTTCAGACCTGTTAAGCTTTCATGCCTTTTCTTGAGCATCGACGATCTTCATGCTCGCGGTGGCCGACATGTCCATCCCCGGGTCTGACCAGGGCATTGGTAGATCTTCCCAGTCTACGGCCATGGACGTCTCGAGGAGTTGCATGCTTTATTGGCCTGTTGACCGCCTCACAGTCAGGAAGAGAGGGAGTTACGACGGTTAGGACTCCATTATTGGGAAACCAGCGAAGAAGAAGGTTACGATGGGATCTGCATCCCTGCTCAGCAATGCCCTTGATATGAGGAGCTCCACCCGAGGAAGATCTCGCAGCGGCACAGCTCACCCACACCCATGGCGGCACGGAATAAAGCAGGTGGGGCAGGCAATGCGCCGGCTGTGCTGGTTGGCGGTGCCACACTGCCACATTGTTGGGGCAGCGGCGGCGGCGGCACGGAGCAGGGCAGCGGCGGGGACGCGATTGGGGGCAGCGCCGCGGGACGCAGATGGGGCAGGGGACGCGGCCCCACAGGGCGAAGGTGAGGAGCAGCGGCGCTGCGGCGGCAGAGTGCGGGGATGGGACGGCCGGAGGCCTCTGCGATGGCGGCGGCGTAGAGGTCGAAGAGAACCTTGCCCATCTCGATCCCTGTTCCGGATTGAAGTTGGGGGTGGATGGCGCACCGGCAAGGCGTGGGATGAACGCGGAGCCGAGGCCGGATGGGGAGGAGAGGCACGACGTGCACGGACGGGGAGGTGAGCGCGGGCGTGGGAGAGAGCCGGTCGATTAGGAGCAAATTCCTGCGCTAATCGGCGAGGGCGGTCGGCGTCCTCCCCGTCGGCCAAGCGTCAAGATCTCCTGGCGCTCTCCGGGGCGGCGCATAGCAGCGCCGGCGGCGTGGAGGTGGCGCAGACCATGGGGGAGCGGGGAGGCGGAGCAGTGCGAGAGGATCGGGGGGACGTTCGTGGCGTGGAGGGGAGGACCGTGGGGGAGCGGGCGCGATGGGCGACGGGTTGTGCGGGCGCGGAAGGAAATTACGGGGAGGGGCGACGGGGAGGTGGGGAGAGGGTCCGACGGTGACGATATCATTTGGGGTTTTTTTAGTTGCAGAGATAGAGATTTGACTGATGTATAATGTGTTTAATTTGTTTTAGAATCGAACTCCTCACGGTGTCTAGACGTGCACCTAACTCGTATAAACATGATATTGGAGATTTATATCCAATATATTATCATGTCATATCGCCCTTTTCGCTTGAGATTATCAGCCTAGTTTATCAGTTATAGTATAATATTTTTCTCTCACAATAAAATAGTATGACCACAAAAACCATCAGACAAAAATTATGCTTTAATTTACCTCGGCGTCTGGCACCACACTATTTTTAGACATGTTCCTCTTAACCCATTACTCATGCGAGCACGGAAGGCTTATATATTTATCTATCCAATGACCATGCCATGTGTTTTAGGGCTTGTGTGTGACTTTTGTGTTTTCAGCTTTGCTCTATGTTTTTTAGCCAAAGGCACGGATGTCTGGACGGCTGCGCCTGCAAACCGTTTCTCGCACTGCCCTTGAATGTCACCTGCATCGAGAAGAGGGGAGGGGGCGGCGGATACCCAACCGGCGTCGGAAGGAGGAGGAGACACCAAAGCGTGGCAGCAAAAAGCGAGGAGGGAGATACCACCCAATCTACTTTTGAAACATTCAAATACAACACTTGCAACATACGTCTGATGACAGATGAAACACTTAATATATGCACCTGAAACACTTGCAAAAACACCTAAAAACACGTAAAACCATTGTAAAGTATACGCAACATCCATATAAAACACTTGCAACATATGTGTGAAACATATGCAACATCTAAATAAACACACTTGCAATGTACGTCTGGAAAAACAAATGAAACATTGGGAATAGAAGCTTGCAACATATGCAACATCCCGATCTACTTTTGCAACATCCGCATGAAACGCTTGCAACATACCTCTGGAACATCTAAAACGAAGCATACGCTTGCAACATGCGTTTTTCACATACTTCTTCCATACAATGTAGCGCAAAGCGGGGGATGGCTAGGGAAGGGTAGCGCCGTCGCGGCCCCTTCTAGAGGAGAGTGGAGGGGGTGGCTGCAATAGGCCACCGGTGAACTTTGGTCGTGCTGCGAGCTACCGTCGTCGCAGGCGGGCGGAGAGGGAGGCGGGGACAAGCCAACAATAGGCACAGGCCACTGACAGGCTCTGGCCGAGAGGAAGGTGAAAGCTCTAGTTTGGTTTTGGTTGATGAAACCCTAAGTGCTAACCTTTTACTCTAAGTGATCATGAGATAGGATAGCACATTCCAAGTGGTGGAGCAAATGATGAAGATCATGATGATGGTGGTGATAGCCATGGTGATGGTCAAGTGCTCGGACTTAGAAAAGAAGAAAGAGAAAAACATAATGGGCCCAAGGCAAAGCTAATATTTATAAGACCATTTTGTTTTGGTGATCAAGACACCTAGTGGGTGTGATTATATTTAGGATAGATGATCGTACTATTAAGAGGGGTGAAACTCGTTGTGAAATGCGGTTATCAAAGTGCCACTAGATGTTCTAACTCATTGCATATGCATTTAGATTCTAGTCAGTGCTAACACCTTTAAAATATTTGTGAAAATATGCTAACAACACATGCACACGGTGATATACTTGGTGGTTGACACATTTGAGCAAGGGTGAAGTGTTTGCACTTGAAAAGGGTGAAGCCAGGGGCGTCGGACCCTGCTTCTCAGAGCGTCGGACTGGCTGTTCCCAGGGCCCGACGACTAACCCTAGCTGGGGTGCTAATGTGGCGGCCTGTGAGCGTTCATGGGAGAGCGTCGGACCTGCCTGGGTCCGACGGACAGGGGTCAGACTCGGTTCGACGGCTCTGGAACCTTTTCGGTGTAGTTTTGATAGGCGTCGAACCCTGTTGAAAGGTGGCGTTGGACAGGTCGAGTGCAATGTTCATCGCGCGGTGTTTGGCGAGACGCACGAGGACACAACACGTGGCAGCGTCGGACTCCCCCTAGGGTCCGACGGATGGCGTCAGACCGACGTCTGAGGGTTTTAACCCTCTCTGGACCTTACTGGACCACGTCGAACCCTCCCTGGTGTCCGACGGCGGGTCTGACCGCCTAGGTCCGACCGCGGTAATCAGCGCGTGTCTGACCGTTGGGCGCACGAGGGTCATTTGGATTTGAACGGGACATGTGGCAACGCGAGAGTGGATGCGCCAGGGCGTTGGCCCGACTGTCGGACGGTCCGACGACTCGTGCCAGAGAGTCCGACGATCACTTATGTGACCCAACGGCTCTATTTCGTGGGAGGCTTCTATTTAAGTCCCATGGCCGGCTCTTGCTCACTCTCTTGACCATTTTCATTGACATAGCAACCTAGTGAGCTGAGCCAAAGCCCTCCCACTCATCTCCATCGTTGATTTATCATCTTTGTGAAATTAGGAGTGAATCCAAATGCATTGCTTGAATGATTGCATCTAGAGGCCCATCAGGTTGAACCATGCGTTACCGGTAGATGAGAAGGCTAGAAAAGAGACTAAGGCCCAGTTTATCTGGGCGTCTATTGGCCTCTGCACGGCTTTTTAAATAAAATCAAAACAATCCACTAAAAAAAGAACCCGTTTTATAAGCAAGTTTCAAAAGCTTCTGGTAAAAGCTCAAATAAACAGGTGCTAAATAAAACTTAAACCAAAAACAAAGATAGTAAAAATAGAAATATAAAACATATTAATATTGACCAAAACAAAAATAATAATCATTTGCTAATTAATTTCAGTAGCATGTACTCCTCTACCACAAATTATGATGTCCCCTCTCATGCTTGAGGAATATGGTACTAAACTTATGTCCGTGCTCCCTCCTCCCATAAAAGAATGCAACTATGGGATTTGTACAAATCAAACTAACTTAATTTGATTAAATTATAGTAAATAGTATTAACATTTATGTCTTTCAACTAGATGTACTATGAAAATATATTTCATAGTTAATTTAATGATACTTAATTTGTATAATATTTTTACTACTTTTTTATATAATTTAGGTCGGACTTCAAATCGTTTGACTTCTTAAAAAGTGAAAATTACATTCTCTTATGGACGGAAGGAGTATAACGGATCAACGGTGCATGGATCACACAAATCTTGCATATGTCTTCTTTGGTCTTTGCTAGGGTGAGGCTTGTGGCCACCGTAGGATTCTATGCGGTAGTGAGGGCTTGTTTGTTTCAGTTTCTTTTATGGTTTCTGCCAGTCAGAAGCAACGAGCTGAAACAAAAGAGCGTAGGAGCTAGCTTTTGAGTTCGATTAAGAAAGCTAGAAAGTTTGATTTATGAGAAAAATAAACTAAAAGTTGAAAAGCATGTCAATATAGGCTTTTCTACCTTTGGTCCATTGAGAATCTAAAAACCACATAAGACTAGCTTTTGTGTAAAAGACCCAAAAATTACAGCTTAAACCAAACAAGCCCAAGTCTTTTATACTCTTTAGAAGAACTGTGGTGTTCTCGACTTCTAGTTTTGTTTGTGGCCTCTTGTTTTGCGACAAACTTTGCCACTGTCTACGCTTACCAACTTGTGAATCTGTGATATTGAGCGTACGAGTTACGACGACCAACCCGTTCGCTTGAGTTTCAGCCGCTTATTTTCAATCAGTCAACAATATTTTTTTCTTACAACAAATCAGCCAACAATACTTTCGGCTGTTTATTTTCAGCCTAAGCGAACAGGCTAATCATGACACACACACGTACCTCCTCTTGGTATTGTTTTTGTTAGGTAAACTACTTCCTTATCGTGTTTTATGGTGATGTCCCGATCCCCAGTCATACATGCAACTTGCTCGACCAAATTAAAGGCATGGCCTGTGGATTGTGTGAACAGGACTATGGCGCATCGAGTAGAAAAACACGAGCAGCTAGCGAATGAGAAACGCGGGCGAAGATAATACAGAAAAGGCTACATCGTCAGTTCGTCGCAAATGTCAAAAAGGCACGATACAGCTGGACGTCCATTGCGTGCGTAGGCTAAAGCCCAAAGGCACAGCGATTGAACCGGATAGAAATGGTAGTAGGAACCCGGTGATCACAGTCCTGCATCACGCTGACGTCATCCATATACTTCAGTGCTTTGCAGGCTGCAGCTGTAGTGAGACAGTGAGACTGATAGACCAGATACTCGCTCCGTCCAGCGAACAATACAATCATAGTTTAGTATCCTAAATTCAATTAATTATAGATAAAAATGTATCAATATTTATGATATTAAATAAATATTATTAGATTAATTATGAAATGTATTTTCATAATAAATTGTTTTGGAGTTGTAAATGTGAATAGTATTCACTAGAAATTCTCAAACGTAAACCATTTTTGCTAGCACATAACCCATAGTTACGTTCTTTTCTAGACAGAGCGAGCAGAACACATGCTGGGATTACTCATCAGTACTGTACTGTACTTAGAGTCATTGTTTTATAGTATATTTATATATATACCAACTGGCTACTGGCAAGTGGCAGCTGAAGGTCAGTTACATCTTGGGTTAACTCAGTGAGTACCGGAAATATTGACTCCTTTGTGAATCTATGACTGCATTGCTTAATACTGCATGCCTGCCCAAAAAATAGCATCTTTTTAGATCCTCTGTATATGTGCATACTAGCCTAACTGATCTCCCTTTTTTACTAGTATTATTATTTATGTATAATAATACGCCGGTGATGGTTCCATCGACGTATTCGTATTGAGTTTCTGCTCCTGTTGAGCTATACAATTATACAAGTATAGTATGCTGGTGTCGATAGTTGCCAGGCATACAATTGGTTTGGGATTTCTATTTTGCTATCTAAAAATCACAAATGAACGACGATAATCATATCTCACAACCCCATCTGGTTACTGCTTGTAACTGCAGTAGCAGAGTATCCGGGTTCCTGGAGCATGGCGGAGGCGGGGTCCGCTTGGAAGTAGCAGGACACTAGGTCGTCCACCATGGCAGGAAGCGGGTCCGGGTGGTCAGCGACCAGACCATGTGGGCCCATTGGGTACTGGTCGTCCTCCACGGGGCCCCACAGGCCTAACTCCCTCTCCAGGTCCTCCAACCACCACTCCTTTCCCTCCTCCGCTCCGTGGCTGCTCGTGTTGGCGCTGCCGTTCGGCGGCTGTGACGCATTGCTCAGCTGGCAGCACGGCGCCGGTGCCTCGGCGGCGGCCACGGTGCAAGCGGAGGCGCCGAGATCGTCACCGTCGATGATGCTCCACAGCTCATGGTCGATGTCGATCTCCGGCACCATGAGGAGGTGGTCGTCCACGCCGGGCGGGGCGCACACCGGCGGCGGCGGGGACGTGGACGACGCGCAGGGCGACGCGGGCGCGGACACGGCCGGGCCGTACGGCGCCGGCGGCACGGGGTCCACCAGCATGTCGAAGCCGAAGGTGGGGTCGTCGAGCATGGGCATCATCTCGAGGTTCTCCAGGTCCAGCTCGTCGTCCAGCTCCTCCTTGCTCGTGTTGCTCTGCTGCTCGCCGGAGTCGTCGCCGCTGGAGCAGTTGGTCGTCGTCGTGGTGGACGAGGACGGCGACGGCGACGGGAGCGGCTCCTCGGCGCCACCGCCAGCGGCTGCTTTCTTCTTCTTCTTCTTGGCCCCGGCGGCGCCGCGGTCCTCCCCGCCGGCCGGCGACACCCGCTTCTTCAAGTGCGTGTTCCAGACGTTCTTGATCTCGTTGTCCGTCCGGCCCGGCAGGCACGACGCGATCTTGGACCACCTATAGTATAGACAAAACCCAAACGGAACTCTTATCAGTCTCGACGTCGATCATGGCTGGGTCCAAAGGACGACGTGTGCAGCTGAACTCCGATCCTCGAAGTCGGAACGCTGCTTGCACCGTACGTACTTGTTGCCGAGCATGGCGTGGAGCTTGATGATGGTCTCCTCCTCCTCGGCGGTGAAGTTGCCGCGCTTGAGGTCCGGGCGGAGGTAGTTGATCCACCGCAGCCGGCAGCTCTTCCCGCACCGCAGCAAACCTATGGATGGAGTCGAAGAACCATTAGAGCTGAGCTGAACTTCTAGTCCCCTGCATGCATGACAGCGCGCCGGCGGCGGCCGGGGCTCCCGTCCCCTTACGTACCTGCTTGCTTGGGCAGGGCGCGCCAGTTGGCGTGGCCGTACTTCCGAATGTAGGCGATAAGGCGCATGTCCTCCTCCGGCGTCCAGGAGCCCTTGTTGAGCCCCACCTTGGCGCAGCACGGTGCCCGGCCCTTCCCCATGGTGGTTCGTTCCGAGCCCCAAGCTCGCGATTCCACGACAATGCCTCGCTTGTGCCAGGGGCCTGTGCGGAGCTGCTGTAGCCGGGGCAGTGGCAGGCCAGGCGTTTATATACACGCACGCACACACGCGGCCCCGCGGTGAGATGCCGGGTGGCGCAACACAATCCGGGGCCGTGTCGCGCTCGCGCTCGCGCGCGGGTCCTCACCGCGGACTCCCCTCACCAACCAAACCCCCCCGCTGTCGGGAGCCCTGCCTCTGTCTCTGCCTGCACCGTTGATTTCCGCGACGGCGCACGGGAGGCTGCGATCGCGCGATCTCTTTGGGCCCTTGCTTGCCCAGCTGGGTGTCCGAGGTGGCCGCGCGGGCGCCGACTGGCATCGCGGTGGCGTCGGCCGCGACTGGACATGTGCGATTGCTTGGTGTGCCGTCAGTTGGACAACCGCGACGTGGCTGCATCATCAGACCGTGGGTTATGGGCTAATAATGCATGTTTTGGGAAAGCAAAAAAAGGGGAGATTAAGCGCGACAATGATGGCTAAATATCGAATTTTTTGCCCACGATTCGTCAAAATCAGCATAAATCGCGGGGGACAGAGAGCAAGTTGGAGCACTTTGCTTAGGATCAAATCTATTTCGAGGCTTCGAGCAGTCCGTGTCCGTACCACTGTGCGCAAAGCTTCCCAATCAATGGCGCTTCCTAGCTTGGAAATAGGGTCATTTAGAGTTAGGTTGTGCAACTCCTTCATACACGGTGCACATCGGAGAAATTAAAAGGTGGATTGCAACCTGGTAACAGAGAGTGCTCAGTTTGTTTTATGCGTCTTATACTAGCAGTACCTAATCACTCACTCAGTACAAACGGAAAAATTCCAGCAGTACGGATGGCCGTGAATATCAGAATATGGTCAACAGCAAGTGGATGTGTGAAAGTGTCAAAATCTATAGCTAATTTGGACGTTTTCAGGGCATTTTTCCTGTTTTTCTTTTCCACAACCGGCTGTCCTTATCGACAGGGAACGCATCAAAAGGAAGAAGAAGAGAAAGAATATGCGCTAATTATATACTCCAGTTGAGACATTGCATTGTCAAATTTGGTAGTTTCACATTATATTCTTAATAAGGACAAAAAAAAAAGTGGTGGCATTTGGTTGGTACGTACCACTCAAATTATTTGATTTATTCTCCCCTTACTAGTTAAGCTGTTGATATCAACAGGACATAGAAATTAACAAGTTGTTCAAAAAAATGGCTACACTCTAACAGAAGCGAATAAACCGTACTTTCCCCGGCTCATGTTTATGCCCTTTTTTTTGTGAAACCATTTCTTCAAAGTTTAAAAACTATGTCTTCTGCATATATATATTTGCTTTCATCGTATCAAGCTCGGTCACTTCCTTGGAAGACTACCTACCCGTTACTATTTTTCTTCTGCATATATATGTCTTGGAAGTGACCGAGCCTGGTACTATTTTTCTTCTGCATATATATCTACTAGACTACTACCTGTTCGTCAGTCGTCACTGTTGGAAAGAGTAGTAGAAAAAAGAAGACTACCTACCCGTTACTATTTTTCTTCTGTACGGCACCTCTCGTCGTTGATCAAACATCAACAATCCGATTCGCCGATCAATTAAAATTTTAAACCTCATTCTCGACCTGATCGCTTGCATTGATTACCGGTGCTAGCACGCAATGTATACCTGTTGCAATCCACAAGAACAGGCCTAACTACTGCATACAGGACACATTGGAGTCCAACCTCACTTGTGCATCCATCCATCCCAATTTGTGAATAGACACTGTAGGCAGCACAGTCAGGTACGAAGGCTCGGCCAATTAATCAATGCGCGTTGCATCCAATAAGAACAGCTGATCACTTGAGAGTAGGGTCAGTTCGGAGTTCACTTCTTACCTCAAAGTGAAAGGGTTCTCGTGAAAGCGAATTCTTGAGTAGTGTACGCTTGATTAGCTGCCGAATTTAGCAGAACACTTTGACCAGCCAACTACATGCATGCATAGTTGCATACTGCAGATGAACGGCCGCTGCCACGTCGCCATTTTAAACTATTTGGTAGAAAGGTGGAGAAAGGAAGGATGTTATCCTGCTCACTGTGTCAACGAGAAAAATACTACTTTTCTAGGTGCATACTACGTCCAAATAACTCACGCACCACACATTTGGATTTGGAAACCACAGCCTGCTTCGTCCGTTTTTTTTAAAAAAAAAGTAACCACACACAGTGCACATGCAAAATATACTGCTCTCTCCGTTCCAAATTATAAGTCGTTTTGACTTTTCTTTACATGGAACGGAGGGAGTATTTGCAAGAACAGATACGAGAGGGTCACATGTTTGTTGGCATCTTGATTACTGTATGCAGGGTGTCCGACAACACTCCTAAACTGTTGAGTGTTGACGACACAACCATTATTAACAAAGAACCCAAGGTGTTCATCAGTCTTGTGTCGACAAGAGTACTATATTCCTTCCAGGTCGGTAAAAAAAGTCATTTTAGACAACGACACGGTCTCCAAAGTATAGCTAGTTTTGACTTCATTTTTCTATAAAAAAATATTTATTTAAAAGTGATATATGAATACTTTTATGAAAGTATATTTCAAGATAAATTTATTCATATGATTTTTATATTTTCAAATTCAACAGCTTAAAAGTTATTCATGATTTATATTCACAATGTTTGACCCAAACCTCGTTTAAAACGACTTCTTTTACCAACCCGGAGGGAGTACGCAGAACTCAGAGTCTCACCTCACCTTCGGATTTCGAAACCAACTGCCTGCTTGGACCATTCTAAAAAAGTAACAGCTCACAGTGCTCATGCAAAATACAGTATACTATTTCCGAGAACAAACATGAGAGGATCACGTTTTTGTTGGAACCTTTGATTCCTGTAGGGTGTCCGACAACACTCCTGAACTGGCACAACCATTAACAAAGAACCGAAGCTGTTCATCAGTCTTGAGATCGTTAGATCGACAACTACATAAAAAAAACCACTTTCCTTAAAAAGAATTGCACTCAACTGATGCAGCAGTTCCTTCATCGTCCAAGTATGGTGCGTGTGTCTCCGGTGATTGCAGGCCGAGAGAAAATCTTTTTAAAAAGGTTTTTGGTGAAGACTAAACCGACGCCCTTCAACAACCACTAGTCCCTTTCCAACATCATCATCCGGAGACTGCAGATTCTGCCTGCCTTGCCTTGCCTGTGCGGCAGCCAAATGGCTCAAGTCTGCGTTAGGGTAACCAAACATTTATTGCCGTTTTACCTTCCCTGCACCTAACCTTGACGTGCTTTCTCTCACCGTGGAACCCACACTCGATCACGCACGTTTTTGCATTTGGACTTGTATTGTGTCACTGTGTACAGAGTGTAGTTGTAGAAGCAAATCAAAAAGAATGTTGAAGCCGATGCTTTAATTAAAGTTTCTTGACCTGTGTTGCTACTAGCTAGGCTCTCTCAGATCAGCTGATCTTCTACCTAGATTCGAGTGACATTGTAGCTAACCTCATCGGTGACATGTTAGACCCGGACGGCGGGCAGCGATCACAGGCTAGCTGCTGGCTGCTGCAGTGCTGCTAATGCTAGGTACACGTGAAGATGTGAAACTAGTACTATTTTTTTTTTCTAAAAATGTTCTTTACTTGTTTATGATCTATATATAGGTATTTTGGAATTGGTTTGTTTTTGTTCCTATTGCTTTATTGCTCGGAGTTGCACTCGTTATTTGTCTAAAACAAGTAAGATCCGAACAACTCTAAATATAGCACCAACAGATAGATGACATTTTTAAAAGAAAAATAGAACTATTTTTACATTTTTATGATTTAAGATAAATTAGTTAGGAATTCTTAGAGATCAAACTAGTTTTTTAATCATTTTAGAAAATTAAAACCATTTTTAAAACCAGCCAAATGACCAAATTTATTCGGTTTTCGATAGTTGGAAGGTGTGAGTTACCTGGTTTTATAGTTTTTTTTAGAAAGGACGGCAAAAACTTTCCCGTATTTTTTATTAGACGATAAAAAACAAAAAAAAGAAGTATTACAAATATTTACACAGCCCACCACATGCCGGTTTTATAGTAGAAGGTTAAAAATGGAACTATGTTGTGAGTTGAATGTTAGAAAATATACTTTACCCAATAAAAAAAACATAAAGCAAACCCCTAAACCTACATCTAAATTACCTAACTCTTCCATTCCATTACGGAAGATCATTTAAAGGAACCACCTCAATTTGCTGGACAAGTTTCGTCAGCCGCGACAAACTAGTAGTACATTGTTTAGTTCTATCAGTGTTTTTTTCCCGTATATAGTAGGAGCCAAAGAAGAAGATTCTCCGAGTACAACCACGCATACGGCTGATGAATAATATATACTTGAAATCAAAGCAGTTAGTCAATGACCCAACAACTGCAGACTGCAGTGGGGTACACCAAGCATGCATGCAAACAAAACACAAGACCCACAATAATGACAGAAAACACAACACATGAACAATAATGCAAATGGATTAGCTAACAAATAAGACCAAGGGTAAAGACTAAAGACGTAGTGCTAGTACCCGAACCACGTGTGCCACATTTCCTGCTGTACATTGCACGGTGGTGGAATGACGATGCTGCTCTCAAACAAAAACCGAAGGAATCATAGCGGATCAAAACCAAACGCTCGGTAGGTATAGGTTAGGGCTGAGCATTTCCAGCAGTCCCCTAGTAAAATCCCTCATTCTCATAAAAATATTATATGAGAAAAAAATATAGTTATTTTCTTGATAAAGTGGTTCTCAATTATCCTCTTTTTTGTTACCCAATTCCTCTTCTTTCCTCAAATAAAGGGAAGTTACATCTCTCACATATACGGTGAGCCCCACCCATTCTTCCCTGCACATTGTGAGCTATTGTCACCGCACACCCCTCCAAACCATGAGTTCGCTCGAGAAATTTGCTCGTCATCAGCCGCCGTTGGTCAATTCTGTGCTATGCGCTGGGCCACCAGCTACCCCTCAGAGATGGTCTTGTCATAGGTCATCAAAGGCATGCGTCGTTGTGCCCATTTTCACCTCTGCTGTTGCAATTATTGAGAGCTCGAGCTATCGCGCACAACTGCCCCTTTCTAGGCTTCCACCTCCCTCTTTTCTCGGCTTCTTGTCGTTCTAGCTCTGCCATGACGTATTGGAGCTACTGCATTCGCTAGATGGTAGAGCTCTAGCGGGGTGGCTAGCATGATGGGGGTCGAGGACGAGGACGACACGACAGGGGTCGGGGAGGTGGGCAGCGGTGCGGAGAGCCCACGGGGAGACGAACCGTGGTGTTAGGAGGCAGGGCAGCAATACAGCAGGACAGGGAGGTGGGCAGCAAGGGTGAAGAGGCGAGCACTGGTGCATGGAGAGAGATGAGCATGGGAGGGGAAAAAGGATAGACCGAAGAAAGAAAATATTCTAACAGCTAGATCTCACTTATTATAGGTGATTATTGGTGATCTACTGCAGCATATCTTTTAATAATCAAAAAGTAATAGTGGACCACCTCTATTGCCCCCTTATTGAGAGAGAGAGATACTGCTCAGCATCGCGATCACAGTAGTAGTTCTCTGGTGATTGGTTGGTGCCAAGTGTCGCCTGCACACTCATAAACTATCGCCCGGTGGGTCTTGAGCCCTTGACTCTGGCCGCGCGCGCCCGCCGCCCCATGGCCATGGCCATGCATGCGCATATATACGACCAAAACAGCTTTCAACCTTGAAGACCCCTTTGCGAGCCCATTTGCACAACAAAACGCTGCTCATACACCACAGCGTCGTCATATTAAATGGCCGGTTCCGATCCGCATGGCATTTCAGCATGAGGCGTTCGTGTCGCAGGAGTCCACCGCAGTCGCTCGATCTGTGCCTTTCTGGTGCCGGCACAATCGATGCAGCATGCATGGATCGGCAGCGCAGGGAGGGGCGGGGGGCCGGGCCGGAACGGGACCTTTTGGACCGCGCCCACGCGCGCACGCGAGAAATGACGCCAAAAGCGATGGATCTCGCCTCGCAGTCGCAGCACCCGTTCGTGTGAATCCGCGGACGCCCGCGTCCACGCGGCGCGGCGGTTGTGGAGCGGAGACAATCCGCGGGTGATCTCCCCACATCATTCGTTTGACTGGCTAGCCGCCCGAGGTGCACCGTGCACGGAAACGTACAGGCACGTGTGTATGCTACAGTGCGACTTCATTCCGCTCTAGCCTGACGTGATGCGTGCGCTGTGCCCCCGCCGCCCGTCGGGCGAGACCGTAGTTTGGCAATTGGCACCGTGTACCGTACGCCCGGCCTGCTGCATGCCTATGCCTGACAGGATTAAATGGGCTGCAGTTGGGCGGCAGAAGGTCTCGCTGCCGGGGCGGCGGCCGGCGCCCGTTCGCTGCGAGACATGCATGCATGCATACGCGCGCGGACCGCGGTCTCATCAGTCATCCGGTGTACGCAGGCTGCATCACGTACAGATTCAACGGGGAGCAGCCTGGCCGTGGTGCGCCACACACAGATCATCCATGTGTGGGTCATCACCCCGTTCGTTTCAGCTATTCAGCCAAATCAGCAGCCATCCAGTAGTGTTTTTCTCTCACAATAAACTAGCGAACAGTACTTTCAGCCACAATAAACCAGCGAAACGAACAGACTGCATGTGTCCGAGTGACACGCTGCGCCTGCACGGCCTCCTAGCTCCGGAATGTCAGCGTGACAGCGTCACTGCTGACCTGGTTCTTCTCAGGCCTCAGGCATGGTGCCGACTCAGGAACGCATTTTTTGCGTCGAGAGAGTCGTCGGACCAGTACATTGGATCACATTGGACAGATCGATGGCGACTTTCTTGTACAGGTCCCGTGTGCAGCGAAGTACTCGTCACCGTCGCCAGTACTAGTCGGTGTCGGAGTGTCCGGTCACGGCCCTTTTCACTCTGATACAAAAAGTCTACTTTTCTTATCTGATCGAACTTTGCTTACCTGTCAGTCATATAATCTACATTGCTCTGATGGCTCGCGCAATCGGCATACGGAATATGTGATCAACGGGTCATTCATCTTTGATTACACTTCAAGGCACCAATCCTCGCCAGAAGAAAAAAAGGAACGAATCAAGACGGTAATCAGGAATAATTCGTGCATCTGTCAACTGTCATCGTTCCCTCCTAGGCTATTGGGTTCGTCTTGATGTCTGATGACCTACCTACAATATATTGGTGTGTATGTGTATCGCATAGCGACAAGCTTCCTCTCGAACCCTCGACGCGAATCCTTCACAGGTAGATGCAAAGGTACTGTGGATGACAAAAGGACATGGAAAAAATTACTATTTTCCCTTCCCATATTTTCAACAATTACATATCTCGTATTTATACCGAAGGCAAAATGCTGCCTTCGAGATTACAAATTGCCCTTGGTCTACCTAACATACTCTCAGTATATTTACGGGCACTTTGGTCCTTTTTTTTTCAAATCCAGCGACCTCGGTCCATGCCCATGCTCTCCTATGGTGTATTGCTAACCATGGAGAAAGACCAAAAGACAATCCTTCATTGTAAGGGCATGTCTTGTGGTGTACCTTCGAGAACAACTTTTATGATATACCTTAGAGGCCTCTTGGCAATTTTTGGAGAACCTGCTTGGAAGTAATAGCGCAGTGATTCGAATGGGCAGAGAGGGGTGGCGCGCCGAAGGTCTAGGTAATAGAGAAATAAGTATAAGCGTATTTTTAACTTTTATGTGCCATGGTAAATGTGAAACAAGTATAAGGGTCTTGTAAGTTAATTTATGCATAAAGCCAGTGGTAGGTAATTTGTAGCATGCAAAATGGTATTTTTATTTTATTCATGTGGTAGTTTCTAGCACTTGAGAAATAACATGTAAATTTCTTTTATTGACCCAAACAATTCAAATAACATTTTACTGTCAAATGAGGTACAAAATTAATACAATTCAATTTTAAACACATGTTGGCATATTTTATCAAGGGTGGCGATGTTTGGTGAAGTTTGGAGTTGAGGAGGCGTTGTTTCCTGTGACCGGACGCAGGACCAGACGCTAGACCTGTGCGTCCGGTCACATTGAAACATGAGCGGACTCGGTGGAGACGAGTGACCGGACGCTGGTCGTTCACTGTTCATCATCAGGTCGATGACACGTGGCAGTGTTCTGGTGCGCGGAGTGGAGTGTCTGAGTGACCGGACGCTGACCGCGTCAGGTCATGGTTTTGCTCCTCTGGACCCTCTCTGGAGTCGACCGAACTCTGGGAGGGTGCCGAGTTAGGTGGCGCGTCGGCGCGTCAGGTCAGCATGTGAGCGAGCGCGGCGGTTCTGGTCTTGCACTGTGGCACGTCCGATCACACTTAACCGCGTGGAGTTCCTGACCGTTGGAGATCGGTGGCCAGCATTCAAAGACAGGGACACGTGGCGAGGATTACACGACCGGATGCTGGTGTGGGTGCGTCTGGTCGTCCTCACCTGGGCGTCCGATGGCCCCGTTTTTCAGTGGACTGAGGAGCCAACAACTCTATTTCGTGGGGACTTCTATTTAAGCCCCATGGCTGGCTCTAGCTCACTCTCTTGGCCATTTTGCATTGACATAGCAATCTTATGAGCTTAGAAGCCTCTCACTCATCTCCATCATTGATTCATCATCTTTATGAGATTGGAAGAGAATCCAAGTGCATTGCTTGAGTGTTTGCATCTAGAGACACTTAGTGATTGTGTTTCGCTGCGGAATTCGCTTGTTACTCTTGGTGGTTACCGTCACCTAGATAGCTTGGAGCAGCAAGGATCGTCGAGCGAAGGTTGGTGATTGTCTCCAGCTCCGATTGTGGTGATTGTGAGAGGTTTTTGACCTTTCCCCTGTGGAAAGCTTAAAGGTACTCTAGTAGATTGCTCGTGGCTTGTGTGATCCTCATCTTGTGTTGGTCGTGCGGCACCCTATTGAGGATTTGGCGTGTGAACCTCCAAGTGAGTGAATCGCCACAACGAGGACTAGCTTGCCGGCAAGTAAGTGAACCTCAGTAAAAAAATCTTGTGTCACCTTGTCCGAGAATTTTATTGGTTTGATTGTGATTAGTTGATTGGCTTCATCTTGTGATTGGCTCATACCTCAACACATCGGTATAATCATCGTCATCCTCTCTTGCACTATATTCCTAGTGTGTAAGCTAAACTCTTTAGTGTAATTAATTTAGAGAGCTAGCTTTCGTCAAGTCTAGTAGTTAGTGAGACTCTTTAGGTAGTCTTTGAGAGCTCACTAACTTAGTGTAGTGACTTAGCAAATTGTGTGCTTAGTGATCATAGTTACTAGAATTGTGGCAGGTGGCTTGCTCTTTTAGTAGGCTAGCGCAACACTCGCTCCGCCATTTAATTGTCTAACATATTTGCTAAGTGTTGTTGTAGAATTTTTCAATAGGTTGTTCACCCCCCTCTAGCCATTAGGACCTTTTACCAGCAACGACCAGGCTCGGCCCTCGCCAACCATTCCCATCGCAAGCGTAGAGCGAACCTAAAGAACCGGAGGTCCAGGACTCCAAGGCCACCGAGGGCGGTTGGCCTGTAGACCGTGGTCCCAGCGACACGACATCTTTCGCCCAATACGGACTCAGTTCTAGCCCACAAGAAAGCTCGACGCCGCTTGTCAATTTATCTGATCGCCCAATCAGAAAGGTAGTAGGCGATGCTCAGATGGATCGGGATCAGCGACGAAGCCAGCGGGGGGGCTACCCGGGCTCCAGCCCCCCTACGGCCATGATTTCCATGGAGCCCGGGCTAAGCCCCCCTACCACCATGAGGAGGAAGAAGAAGGAAAGGAGGGGCTAGAGGAAGAAGAAGAGGAAGCCAGCCCTCCCTAACGCCATTCCTGGCTTCGTCGCTGATCGGGATCGCAGATAACGTCACCTTGGTGAGTAGCACACGGCCAACACCGGTGAGCAGCTCAGACTTCCAGGTCGGGATCCTAGCCGCGATTGCATCCACTAATGGTTGCTCATTGACATGTTGTAGTCTCTTCAACGACCGAGGGATGCATAGAGATAAGTATCACTATGATGCCCACTCTGTAGTAGGGAAAAGGGATGTCTCACCATTGGATAAGACTATGTGACCAAGATAGATACAATATACTCCTCCGTTCCAAATTATAAGTCGTTTTGACTTTTTGGTTTATTTATTTTGCTATGTATCTAGACATAATATTATATCTAAATACATAGCAAAATAGATGTATAAAAAAGTCAAAACGACTTATAATTTGTAACGAAGGGAGTAGAAAAATATGTCTATGGATCTATATACATGACTATCACTATCGTTGTAAACAAATAGTTATTGCTTGCACCGTGCTTTGGCCCTTAGCTCAAGACCATAACTTCAATTAGACAACTAAGTACATAGAGGTGATGGTAGAACAACAACAACTAGAGACAAACAAGAACATTAACATACTGATAACCCATAGGAGTAAATGATACAACTACCGCATAATAATTAAAAATTATGTTGCTAAAAAACTAAAAATAAACAAACATCAAGTAGAACATACCTACCTTTTGATTCCACTTTTTGACAATGTACATCTTCAAGTAATAAAATAATTAAAAGAAAAAAGGAGTAACTATCTTTCACGCTAGAAATTTGACATTTTATTTGACAAAATATTGCTATCTTTTTTTTTAAAAAAATAGAAAAGATCAAATTTTTGACCTGACACTAATATAATCATCAACCGATAGATACATTTCTGAATCTCGATTTGAATGTACAATAAAGCGAACCAATATAAGTGTCGCGTTTTAGTGGACGATTTTTTTGCGAGGTTTTAGTGGACGAACGTATTACCAGCTTTTAAAGAAACAATAATGATACATGATTATTGCACCGGTTGATGTATCATTATTGTTTCATGATTATTGCACCGGTTGATGTATCATTATTGTTTCTTTAAAAGCTGGTAATACTTCGTCCACTAAAACCTCGCAAAAAAAAAATCGTCCACCGACGCCAGCGGCCAGCCGATGTGCCCTCCTCCACCAACATTTTTGTATGTCCTACGATTCGTCGGCCAATGGGCGCCTTCGCAATGTTTGCGGAGACACTCATCCAAGGCCATTGGCTATACAGAGCTCGGATCGGTTGCAACGGGCGCATCAGAGAACTTGATCAGACGAATTCAGCAGAGAGCTAGCGGTGATGAACGGAACGGTGAACCGATGTGAGTGTGAAAGATCGCGGAGTGCTTTACAGCGGACGCTGACGACCTGTCGGAAAGATTCCTCCGGTCGCCGGCCGTTCGCCGTCCCCATCGCCGCACGTTGACGCGCGACGGCGCACGTCGCTGGCTCGCCGTCGCACGTCACGCGATCTGGAGCTAGCTTTGCGACTTCGTCTCTCGCTGGCTACGCAACTAGCTGCACGGCCATCTCCAACTCCATCCCTGTACAATCATACAACACGTCTATTTCTTCAGGTTGTTGAGCTTTTCCTGCAGCACCGGCTAGCTTCCTCGTCTACTACGTACGTCAGTCGACTAGCGCGATGATCATTTCGTCCATGGCCGAGGAGGAAAAATGGACTTGAGGAGGGAGCATTGCTGCGCAATATTCTCGCCGACGTCGACGACTACTGGTGATCCGGCCGGTGAGGTTTGAACTGTAAAATTGTTTGGTTGTGCCGTTATATAGTATTCAGGTACTACTGGCCTATGCCTGAATGATTCAGCAGGATCTTGTCAAGTGACGGCAGGTGAATACATCGTCAGATCACGTTGCTTTCATGATAGAGAATAAAAGGCAGCATCTTGGATTACGCAAGGTCTCTACTAGTAGCCAATCTGTGCCGACAGCTACAAGCAGGAGAACTGGTTCATCGAACTGAACAAGTCTGAAACTTGCCTAATCAAGTTAGATACCAAGCCAAACCTGAGAAAAAGAAGTTTACCAAAGACTTGTCTGTAAATAAAGCAGTAAAATATACCACCGCAATGCCAATGATTGATGAGGTAAAAGCTAGTCCTACAAGTTTACTGCACCGACAATGACCTGAGTTCATCTTCAACCTTGTTCAGTTCGATGATTGGTAATCGACCCGAGGTAAATGGTGAAAGATCTGGAGCAAATTAAATATGATAAGCGCCGGTGGTCCTTGATTTTCAACAGGCAATTGCTAGTAGCAGTAGTTCTCAGTAGAGATTAGGTAGGGGGAGGCTGTGGACTCCATCGCCCAGATTGTATTAAACTAGTCTAAGGCCCTGTTCAGTTCCAAAAAATTTTGCAGAATTTTTCAAGATTCCCCGTCACATCAAATCTTTAGACACATGCATGAAGTATTAAATATAGATAAAAAATAAAACTAATTACACAGTTTAGACGAAATGGACGAGACAAATCTTTTAAGCCTAATTAGACCATGATTTGACACTAATTGTCAAATATCAACGAAAATCGCTACAGTGTTATTTTGCCAAATTTTTTTGGAACTGAACCGGCCCTAAAGCGGCTTTCGTTGTTAGCGAATTTGGTGAGATTTTATATACGTCCTCCTCGAGTTTGTTGGATGCGACGCCTCCCCTGTGTGACATCCTGCTGCTGTAAGCCGATCGTAACTTGGTGTCTGTTGTCGCCGCCGCTTTGCTTCGGACAAGTGCCTGGCTGCCTGCACATCACTGTTTGCCGTGCTGCTCCACCTGAAAGCTACTACATGGCTTTATTTGTGCGTCAGGAGAAAATATTTATCTTTTCCCTTTTTTTCCTTTGAGGAAAAAACCATTCTTTCCGTGGGAGATAGAAAAGGAAGGGTTTTGTGTAGGCCACGAATAGAATTCTCTTGTTTACTTTTGATGAGAGAGAGAGAGAGAGAGAGAGAAATGATTTTCCTTTTGGAGGATGGGAGAGGATTCAGGACGTACATCTCTTGGTCGTTTCGTGAGCTTCTGTTGCCGGCCGGGCAGAGGTCTTCTTTTATTGGGCTGGATCGAAACGGCTCTAATGGGCCTAGTGGTAAGCGAGTTTGCCTGTAGAGCTCGGCTGTCACCGATTGATCATCCGTATCGCCGTGTCGGTATGTGTGTACGGTCAACCAAGAGATAACCTTCTGATGTGCATTTTCCTCTTGCGTCTCTGGAGTCTGGACGACGTCGCTCTGCTGATGCCTGATGATCTGGTCACTGGTGGGCTTCCGGTTTCGCTTCCTCCCCCTTTGCTACTTGCTAGTATAGACACGTATGGACACAGAGGTCAAAGGCGAAGTAGTGTAGTGCCTGAACTGGTACAACAGGTCGCCGTACCACGATCCTTTTCAGCAGCAATCAGCCACGTACGCAGCTGAGCGCTACGGATCAACGCCAACTGCGTCACGTGAAGGGCCAGGACCGTCACGTCGCCGGGCGTCCATCTCGTCTTGACTTGCGCCGCCGGCGACCGAGACGCCTGTGGCCAACCGGACCCTCCGGCCTCCGGGCACGCGAGACCTGATGCCGCTCGCGCGCGGTAGCGTGTTTATGAGCTCGCGACTTGCGATCCCGGCCGGTCAAATGGAGTAGCCGCAAGCTATAAAGCTACGAGAGCCTACGGAGCGTTTGTTTAAGCGGCAGCTCTCGCTCCACGTTTGCCACCACACCACGTAGCAGTAGCACCTCCACGCATAGGAAGTCCCCATCCTGTTCCTTTCTTTCGCCGGCGTATTCACATTGCCATTGAATCGCCTGCAGTACTGCAAGTGCAAGGGTAGCTAGCTTGTGCTTGTCTCGGGCTCAAACATCGAACACACTGCTTGCTGCACGTTGGAAACGCTGGTGACGACGTTCTTGGCCACTTCTGAAGAACAGTCATCGCTGGTACTTGGACGCGTGCAATTGGGTTAGTACAAGTCAGTGGTTAGCACTTGAGTTTCCCCGTGGTCTTTGCTTCAGAAAATGATAAAGGCCCATAGGGACGGAGGCTTTAGATAAACATCTATGGATCTGCCCATGTACTCAAAGCACACCAGACTGTTTTGTTTACTGAACTTCTGATTTCTGAAGCAACGCGAGGTGGTAGTGACGAAAGCAAATGCTTCAGAATATGTTTTCTGAAGGTTCAAATGGGAGGCTTCAGATTAACAACATCTGTCCGTGTGTTCAAAAGCACCAACCTGTTGTTAACTGAAGCAAAGCGAGGTAGCAGTGCCTGAAAGCAAAGTGAGGCACGTGAGGCATGCGTGAAAACGGGAAAAGCATGAAGAAAAATCTCACTAGCTGCGTGCCTTTGATAATACAGTTCCATGACCATGAGCGATTGAGCGTATATATACACGATAATCAAGTGTATTATTAATGTAGTACACACACAGACACACTCGCCCATCACCGGGCATATACCTTCCCTGGCTTGTAGTCAAGGTAGCCAAATTCAGGGTAGCTGTTTTCCTCGTTTGTTGCAGAAGGTGATAGTGATTTTTAGGCGTAGGCGCCACCGACCTTGATTCCGGACAGAATGCAGAGGCAGGTGAGCATCTCTTCGATGCCCAAGCTCCTGCCGGAGGAAGACGCCCTCGGCGACGACGACGACGTCGAGGCGAAGCCCGAGAAGGCGCCGGCCCCGCGGCCGTCGGGGAAGGAGCGGTCCGTGCACCTTATACCGCTCATCGTCGTGCTGTGCTTCCTCCTGCTCTTCCTCTGCTCCCACGACCCCTCTCCTTCTGGTACGTGCGTGCGTGTTTATTTCTACATACATGCGCTTTTCATGTGTGTTCATGTTTCATCTCTGTTCACAATCTGTTGTTTTTGCACTTCAGATATGTCGAGTTTTGGGAAGAAGGTTGGGAAGAACGTTTGAGATATTTGCTTTTTATCTTCAGTTTTTCTCTTCATCCAAATCGTGTATTTGATATTTTCATCTCAAATACGAAGAATAAACACGGACCTCTATGGAGCTTGTCCCCAGTAAATAAATGCAAAGCACACTGGTAGTATCAGAAGTTCAGAACTATGATCCACAGATAACACTCGGTTCTGTTCTGTGGCTTTCGTTTGCCCTGTATTATGCCCATTCGCTTGAGATTATTAGCCAAATCAGTCAGCTAGCCAGTAGTGTTTTTCTCTCACAAAAAACCAGGCAGCAGTACTTTCAGCCAGTCAGATCAGCCAAAACGAACAGACTAGCGTCGGCGCCTGATGATTTGTGTAGCACGGTGGCCCAACTTGCCTACCATTTTCTTGCATTATTATTATCGTCGCTGCAAGCGCTAACTATACACGACAGGTGGCCACACGCCCCACACGCTGTTGCAGAATCCTATATTTTGGCTGAAGGTAAACAGACGCAGAACGAAAATAACAAGCTGGGCAGCTGAGCTTATCGCTATCGGACTCAGCAAGCTAGCAGATTTCAGAAAATGAACATGGGCACTCCGGCAGTGTCTTAAGTTTCCAACCTTTCAGGTTCAGTGACATAATATGATACTCCAAATACGAGATTGGTCTTTTTTCCCCCCTCTTGATACAATGGCTTTTTTAAAACTACAACACGCCAATTGTCCAAATAATTCAGTCAGCTACCTGAAACGCTGCTGCTTCAGGAGCACAAAAGTGCAGCCTCCGTGATGAAGCGCTGCTGCTTCAGGAGCGCAAATGTGCAGCCTCCGTGAAACTGCAGCTCCCTCGTTAAGAGCCATAATAATCTCTCAAATAGAAGCAATTACTATACCAGGAAACAATAGGTGGACCAACAACAGCACAACTTCAAAAGCATTAAATTTCATTTTCCCACTGCCGGGTAATAACGATTAATGATTAATTGATAAAACGTACCAGGTACAAATTGCAAACTTCTTTAGGTCCCAATAAATTTCAACTTTCAAAGAGGTTTCAATCTGATGATGGCAACCACAACACCACGGAATGAGTCCAATGACCATCTCAGTTCATGTCTATTTACATTACATGCATGTATGAAGCAAAACTAAAACTGTATCACTTATAGTACCAATCCCTGCGCAGCTTCTGGCTTTTTAGGAACATCAGCTGGTGGAGAGGCCTCGCTGGGCTCCTCATCAGTAACAGCAGGGACAGTCACCGTAGAGATGGGAATTTCTTCAGGGGTTTCAGCAACATGTATCTTCGTAAATTCGCTGCCCAATTCCCTATGTGTTGCAGGGATTTCTGAGATGTTTGCTTGTGCAGGCCCGGCCTCAGCATTCTTGTGCTCCTGCTCAACTGCTATCTTCTCCTTAGCCTTTGCACCAACATCGTTGGCTGCACTGGTGACCTTGCTGAAAGCACCAGTTACCCATGCTGCTCCGGTGAGGACATACCTGTTCTTCATGATAGCAGATCCAGCAGTCGAGACACTCTGTTCAGCAGCTGCCAGTGCTGACTTTGTCTTCTCAGAGACTTGGTATTTCTGATCCATTTCCTTCACTTTATCATTTACAACCGAAGTACCAACACTGATTGTCGGTACCAATACTATAGGGGTACCCACATTCAACGATAATAAAAACTAAAACGACTAAGCCGCGACAAAGCACAACCCACTACGCATGACAAGTCCGTCTCGTACGAGGCCGGCTCGACGGAATGCCTCGACCGCGTCCTGTCTCCGACTCGTACGAGGCCCCCCTCGACGGGAGGCCTCGACCGCATTCCGACCCGCACGGGGCTCGATCGCCCCCCGGGAGCGCTCCGACTCGCGTGAGCCCGGGTCGAGGCGCTCGACCCCCTCTGTCTCCACCTACCACGAGACGAAAAGTCAAGGCATTTAATACAACTACCAACTACCACCTACCGGCATGGCCGCGGCCTGGGTCGACGTGAGAACAATACCAGTGTCAGTCCTCACTGTTTTACCGCCCATCCCGTGATGGGAGATGAAAAACGTCACTGTGCCCACCATACCTAACACTATGCATCACTAGCGACCCTCGAGGGAGGATACGACAAGGCCCGTATGCCGTGATTCCAGGGATTCGGACTTATCCGTTCGGCCTCGACCCGACCTCGACCAGGCCTCGACCAGGCCTCGACACAGCGCAACAGGGAAGGAAGGACGGTATGGCACGGCGCTCCGGGTCTTTTCAGCACCCCGTCTCCTACGACATCACGTGCCCAGGGATGACCTCCCATTTCTACGGCACGTCGCTACAGTCATCCCAACAGGGATCGACAAAACATCATTTCAAGGCTCCCCGTCGCCTTGGCCTCCTCTCGTCCTATAAAAGGGGGAGGCCGGGGCTTCACGAGGGGCAGGAGACAAGAAGCAGAGACGACAACAGACGAACAGCTAGCCATATACAAGACTGAGATCAACATCTCAAGCAATCATCCTGTACTCTTTCTTTTTCTCCTTTGAGACTTGGGCTCGACGCCCTCTCTCGCAAGCTTGTAACCCCTACACAAGCACCTCGGTGCAAGGAAATACAGACCTCTCTCACCCCCGCTGGACGTAGGGCCTTCTTTTGCCCGAACCAGGATAAACCCCCGTGTGTTCTCCTTGCATCACCATCCAGGAAAGGGACACGCAGCATTTTACTCGTTGGTTTAGGACCCCCTCGGGTCCGAACACCGACAGTTGGCGCGCCAGGTAGGGGATCGCTGCGTGCCAACGTCGCTTTCCCACCTTTTTCCTGGATGGCTGACCCCGAACGCCCTATCCCGTTGGCCACGGTGATCTGGTTCGGGAGTTTGGAGTTCATGTCGCTCGGCTATGGCTACGATATGGTCCTACTCCCGCCAAGGCACCCTACCGACGAGGATTACGAGCTCTCCCGGCCTGGGGGAGCAATCCGCCGGTACCGTCGCTCCAGGCAGGCGCGAGCCGCCCGGCGGCGGCGAGCCCGGCGCAACCATCGTCTCCACCTCGCGGAGGGTGATGGGGTTCCCCGTTCCGGCACTTCCCAGCCAGACGTCGGCCCAGATTTCCTCGTGGAAGGTCTGGGTAGGATAAGCCTGGCCGAGGACGCCATGCCAACGGAGAACCCCGCCGCTCCTCCGCCCGGTGTGACGCCACTGCCCCGTGCATCTCTTCCGGCGTGGGCAGCGACATCTCCTTCCCCGTTTCCGTTTGGGCTAGTTTCGGCTGCCCAGGTGTACGCTTCTTCCGTGAGCACTTGCATGAGTGCTTATGAGGAACTCCCCGGGCACCATCTACGCTCCACTCTGGACCTCGTGGCGTCCGCGCCGGCTTCTGATTATCTGGACTCTACTGAGGCGCCAGAAACAGAACCCCGTGTGGCCGCTTCCCCACGACGCAACCCCAGTAGCGACCCGCAACGGCCATGCATTCCCCCGTCATACTATTATTTCGGCGCCCCTGACTCCGACTCGGCTGACGACACCTACGATCCGACCCGCGAATGCTTCAACGTCGACGTTGAAAGCACGTCGGATTCGGAGCAAGAGGAGCTGGCCGGAGGAGGGCACACGCCGCCTCATGTCGAGCACCCCGCCGACCGGGACGAGGCTCAACTCCTTGCGGATCAAGGAGTGCAGCTCGAGCAAATCCGCGAGTTGCAGGAAAAGCTTGACGAAGAACGGCAAAACCTGTATCTACTTCAGCAAACCCTCGAGCGTGAGCGTGCGGAACGCGCGCCTGGCGGGAGAGCTCGCGAGAGAGCTCGCGACGTCAACCGTCGCATCGGCGAGGACCGGGCCGCCGACCCCCCGGTCTTCGCTCGAGCCAGCCAGAACGTCGTCGCCGCCGCCATGCTCCTCCGAAACATGCCCGAGCCGTCGAACCCCGATGCCCGCCGGGCTCGAGATGAGATCCGAGAACTCCTCGAGACCGCTGCCCTGCAGCAGGCCGAGAGCTCTGCCTCGAGGCGACGCGAGCCCGCCTCGGAGCGGCTCGCCGAGCCCTCTCGACAAGAGAGAGGCCTCGGTTCATCTCGAACCGGCCCGACGGATCCGGATGGCTCCCGCCCCTGAGCCCGTCACTCACGACCATGGACCTCGAGACACCCGTGGCAACATCGTCGAGCGCCGCACGCGCAAGCACGGTGACGGCGTGGCTCGAGGTTACCATGTGCACAGGGGCGGACGCTATGACAGCTCGGAAGATCGAAGTCCTTCACCCGAGCCTCCGGGCCCTCGGGTCTTCAGTAAGGCTATCCGTGAAACGATACTCCCGGCACGGTTTCGCCCCCCCACGACTCTCGCCAAGTACAACGGCGAGACCAAACCCGAACTTTGGCTCGCCGATTTCCGCTTGGCGTGTCAACTGGGCGGGGCCACCAATGACCGGGTCATCATCCGACAGCTCCCCTTGTTCCTCTCCGACACCGCTCGAGCCTGGCTCGAGGATCTCTCGCCTCAACAGATCCACGACTGGGATGACCTCGTGAGGGTGTTCGAGGGAAACTTCAAGGAAACTTACATGCGCCCCGGCAACTCGTGGGACCTCCGGAGTTGCAAGCAGAAACCGGGTGAGTCCCTCCGGGATTACATCCGGCGCTTCTCCAGGCAACGTACCGAGCTCCCCAACGTCACCGACTCCGACGTGATCATGGCTTTCCTCTCGGGCACCACTTGCAAGGAGTTGGTCCGAGAGTTAGGCCGTCACACCCCCCTCACCGCCAACGGCTTGATGGACATCGTCACCAACTTCGCCGCCGGCGAGGAGGCAGTTGGTGCCATCTTTGGCGGCGAGCAGGACACGGGGAAGCAGAAGACCGACGATCCCGCGAGCTCCGCTCGGGGCTCCAAGAGGAACAACCGCAAGAAGAAGAAAGGCCAGCAGGGCAAGCTCGAGGCCCCGGCCGACGAGCTTGTCACCGCTACCGAACGCAAGAAGTCTCGAGGCCCCCCCGGCGGGGGCGTCTTCGACAAAATGCTTAAAGAGCCATGCCCTTACCACAAGGGACCCATTAACCATAACCTTGAGGATTGTCATATGCTCCGCAGGTACTTCGAGGGCGCAGGCAGCAAGAACACCGACAAGAAGGAAGACCCAAAGGGTGATGACAAGGATGAGGGGTTCCCCGAGATCCACGACTGCTTCATGATCTACGGAGGACCCTCGACCCGCCTCTCAGCGCGCCAGCGCAAGCGAGAGCGGCGAGAGGTCTTCTCCGTACAAATGGCGGTCCCTCGTTTCCTTGACTGGTCTGCGGTGGCCATCACTTTCGACCGTGATGATCATCCGGACTACATCCCCAATCCGGGGGTCTACCCTCTTGTCGTTGATCCCGTCATCGCCAACACACGCCTCACCAAAGTACTCATGGACGGCGAAAGCAGCCTCAACATCATCTACTCCCAGACCCTCGACCTCCTTGGAGTCGAGAGAGCGCGCCTCCAGCCTAGCGTCGGGGGCTTCCACGGAGTTGTGCCAGGGAAACGGGCGGAACCCCTCGGACGGGTCGATCTGCCCGTTTGTTTTGGCACACCGGCTAACTTCAGGAAGGACACCCTCACCTTCGAGGTGGTCGGATTCCGTGGGACGTACCACGCCATTCTCGGGCGCCCGTGCTACGCCAAGTTCATGGCTGTGCCAAACTACACCTATCTCAAGCTCAAGATGCCAGACCCAAACGGCGTCATCACTGTGGGGCCCTCGTACGAACACGCCTACGAGTGCGACGTCGAGTGCGTCGAGCACGGCGAGGCTGTTTTGGAGTCGGTGGCTTTGGCTGCGGACCTCGACGGTCTCGCGAACGAAGTTCCCGACCCGAAACGCCACGCCGGCAGCTTCGAGCCCGCGGAGGACGTCAAGCTCGTGCCCCTCGACCCCGCTGATCCCAACGGGAAGGCGCTGAGCGTCAGCGCCACCCTCGACCCGAAATAGGAAGCCGTGCTCGTCGACTTTCTCCGCGCAAACATCGACATTTTTGCGTGGAGTCCCTCGGATATGCCAGGCATACCCAGGGAAGTCGCCGAGCACGCCTTGGAGATCCGGGCCGGATCCAAACCGGTGAAGCAACGCCTGCGCCGCTTCGACGAGGAGAAGCGCAGGGTCATCGGCGAGGAAATCCACAAGTTACTGGAGGCCGGGTTCGTCAAGGAAGTTCACCATCCCGAGTGGCTAGCTAATCCTGTATTAGTTAAGAAAAAGAGTGGGAAATGGAGGATGTGTGTTGACTATACTAGTTTAAATAAAGCATGTCCAAAAGTTCCCTTCCCTTTGCCACGCATTGATCAAATCGTTGATTCAACTGCGGGATGTGAAACTCTCTCGTTCTTAGACGCTTACTCCGGGTACCATCAGATAAAGATGAAGGAGTTCGACCAGCTCGCGACTTCATTCATTACCCCGTTCGGCATGTATTGCTACGTTACGATGCCCTTCGGTCTCCGGAACGCAGGGGCAACGTACCAGCGATGCATGCAGCACATTTTCGGGGAACACATCGGACCAATCGTCGAGGCATACATCGATGACATCGTAGTCAAGACAAAACAAGTCGACGGTCTGGTCAGCGACCTCGACGTAGCATTTAAATGCCTCCGGGCGAAGAACATCAAGCTCAATCCAGAAAAATGTGTTTTTGGCGCCCCTCGAGGTATGCTTTTAGGGTTCATCGTGTCTAAGCGTGGCATCGAGGCCAATCCAGAAAAAATCTCTGCCATAACCAAGATGGGCCCCATCCGAGATCTGAAAGGCGTGCAGAGGGTCACGGGCTGCTTGGCGGCACTCAGCCGTTTCATTTCACGCCTCAGCGAAAAAGCACTCCCTCTGTATCGCCTCTTGAAGAAATCGGAGCATTTTTCCTGGACCCTCAAGGCCGAGGAAGCCCTCACAAAACTCAAGGTCACGCTCTCTAACTCACCAATTCTCGTCCCTCCGACCCCAGGAGAGCCGCTCCTACTTTACGTCGCTGCCACGTCACAAGTAGTCAGCGCGGTCCTGGTCGTCGAACGGGCCGAGGAGGCTCATACCTTGCTCGTCCAGAGGCCGGTCTACTTCATTAGCGAGGTGCTCTCGGAAACTAAGGCCCGGTACCCTCAAATCTAGAAACTGCTATATGCTGTCATCTTGACACGGCGCAAGCTCCGACACTACTTCGAGGGCCACCCGGTTACTGTGGTTTCTTCTTTCCCCCTGGGAGAGATAGCCCAGAATCGGGAAGCCTCGGGTAGGATCGCCAAGTGGGCAGTCGAGCTCATGGACGAGACCCTATCTTATGCGCCGCGCAAAGCTATAAAGTCACAGGTATTGGCAGACTTTCTGGCTGAATGGACCGACACCCAGCTCCCTCCCGCACAGCTCCAGGCCGAGCTCTGGACCATGTACTTCGATGGGTCATTGATGAAAACAGGAGCAGGCGCGGGCTTGCTCTTCATCTCACCCCTCGGGGTTCACATGCGTTATGTCATCCGGCTCCATTTCCCTGCGTCCAACAACGTCGCCGAATACGAGGCACTCGTCACGGGGCTGAGAATCGCCATCGAACTCGGGGTCCGACACCTTGACGTTCGAGGCGACTCCCAGCTCGTGATCGATCAGGTCATGAAGAGCTCGAGCTGCCGCGACCCCAAGATGGAAGCCTACTGCCAAGAAGTACGGCGCCTCGAGGACAAGTTTCACGGCCTCGAGCTCAACCACATCGCACGCAGGTATAATGAGGCCGCCGATGAACTCGCGAAAATCGCGTCCAGTCGAACTACGGTTCCACCAGACGTTTTCGCGAAAGATCTCCAGCGGCCGTCCGTCGACCTTGGGTCGGATGGAGAGGTCGACGGGACGTCACTCGACCCCCCACCTGAGGCAGAAGCCCCCTCGACCGGGGCCGAAGCCATGCAGATGGAAGGATCGACCCCACCATCTGACCTCGAGCTTGACTGGCGCGCTCCGTACCTCGACTACCTTATCCAAGGGGACCTCCCCTCGAGTAAGACCGAGGCTCGACGGATCGCTCGACGTGCCAAAACCTTTGTGATCGTTGGCAACAGTAAGGAGCTGTACCGCCGCAGCCCTACAGGCATCCTCCAACGTTGCATCGCAAACGAGGAAGGCAGGGACCTACTCAGCGACCTGCACTCGGGGGCTTGCGGTCACCACGCCGCACCTCGAACCCTCGTCGGGAACGCCTTTCGACAAGGATTCTACTGGCCGACCGCGGTCTCCGACGCTGTCAAGCTAGTACGTTCCTGTAAAGGTTGTCAGTACTATGCAAGACAGACTTATCTCCCGGCACATGCCCTGCAAACCATTCCCATCACGTGGCCGTTTGCCGTTTGGGGCCTCGACCTTGTCGGACCTTTAAAGAGGACGACGGGTGGCTTCACCCACTTGCTCGTCGCTATCGACAAATTCTCCAAGTGGATCGAGGCTCGCCCCATCACCAGCATTAGGTCCGAACAAGCTGTGCTTTTCTTCACCGACATCATCCATCGCTTTGGGGTCCCCAACTGCATCATCACGGACAACGGTACCCAGTTCACCGGTAAAAAGTTTCTGGATTTCTGCGACCACCATCACATTCGCGTGCTCTGGTCGGCTGTGGCTCATCCAAAAACAAATGGCCAAGTAGAACGTGCCAATGGCATGCTCCTACAAGGCCTGAAACCCAGAATTTTCGACAAGCTAAGTAAACATGGCAAAAGATGGGCTGCCGAGCTACCCTCGGTCCTGTGGAGCCTAAGGACAACGCCGAGTCGAGCCACGGGGTTCACTCCGTTCTTCTTAGTCTACGGGTCCGAGGCTATGCTCCCAACTGATATAGAATACGGATCCCCAAGGTTAAAGGCCTACAACGAAAGAAATAACGACGCCACAAGACAGGATGCCCTCGACCAGCTCGAGGAGGCCCGAGATGTGGCTTTGTTGCATTCTGCCAGGTACCAGCAGGGTCTCCGACGCTACCACGACAGACACGTCCGCGGGCGTGACCTCAACGTCGGCGACTTGGTGCTACGGCGGAACCAGAACACCAAGGGGCGCCACAAGCTCACACCGCCATGGGAAGGACCGTACATTATCGCCGAAGTACTAAAGCCGGGCACCTACAAGCTATCCAACGAGAAGGGCGAAATCTTCACCAACGCTTGGAACATTGAACAGCTACGTCGCTTTTTTCCTTAAGAAGCCTCGAGGCTCTGTAATTTCTTTTCGTCAATAAAGAATACAGCGATGTTCAAATTTTTCGTCTCACAATGAGGAAGGATCGACTCTGCACTCCCAGAATCGACCCTCCCTCGGGGGCTACAAGGGGGGAACCCCCCAGTCCCTGAAAATCTTTTTGCTCTTTTTTAAAATTTAAGAGCCGCTTCTTAGATCGACAGCGCTGCAAGAGCACCCTAAGGTTCGAAAGGGCTCTCGAGCCTGGAGTATCACCTACGCCTCCGAGGCTACGATACCTCCACTCACCCCTCATGCCTTCTAGAGGTGCAACTTCACGCTAAGATGACCTAAATAACGGCTCTTAAACTTTGAAAAAGAGTACACCCCCTTGTCGTTTAGATCAGGTTCTTACACGATCTACAAGGCCGCAACGGCACCCCGAAGCTCAAGGGCAGTTGAGCCGTGAGATCACTTACGCCTCCGAGGCTGCGGTACCTCCACTCGCTCCCTTACGCCAAAGGATGCAACTGCGTGCTAGCTAAATCATGCGAGAATATGATCCAAACGATAAAGGGAAGAAAAGTTTGAATAAAACTAAAACAACCGCGAACCGGTTTATGTTTCAAGTTCTTACGGCCTCCGAGGCCACCACAACCAAAATTCGAAAGTAACTAACTTATTACATGGGCCTCCGCGCCCAGTTTTGGCTCACAGGCCGTTGTCGTCAGCAGGCGGGACCACCTCAGGTTCAAAGAGCGAGGCCAGACGGCTCCCAGGCCCCTCCGCGGCATCGATCAGCTCTAGGCAGGCGTCTTCATTCTCCGCGTCCGTCCGCTCCGGGTCTGTAATGAAGCCGTCGGCAACAAGCTCCATGTCGAATACAAACCCCGAGCGGACGACGGCCAGCGCCCTCTTCACGCCGTGGTGGAGGCTGTCCCGTATCTTCTCCCGGGCAAGGTGACCTAGCGCCGCCATCCGACGGATGAAGGAGTTCCCTGGAGCATCTTCTCCGATGTCGGCGTCGGGCTCGACCCCCAGACCATCGCACACCGTGGTGATCGCACCCTCGAGCAGCTGGGTCCTCCGGGTCTCGGCTTCGAGGAGGCTCTGCAGGGAGTTGGCGGTCGAGTGGGCCTCCCGGTTCTCACCCTCCAGCTCTGGAATGCGACGAAGCCAAAATCAGCACCCGATACGAGGCCTCGACGGCATAACTACGACGAGTCATACTTACCCTCGACATGGGTCTTCAAACCCGTAACCTCGTCGCGAAGCCCCCCGCACGTCTGCTCGAGCCCCAGGAGGGCCCTGTCC
Source organism: Saccharum hybrid cultivar R570 (assembly GCA_038087645.1). NCBI lineage: Eukaryota > Viridiplantae > Streptophyta > Magnoliopsida > Poales > Poaceae > Saccharum > Saccharum hybrid cultivar. The sequence continues at coordinate 16,318,130 of JAQSUU010000563.1, forward strand.
TTCTCACGGACGGTCGCTTTCAGGGCCTCGATCTCCTGGCGGGCGGTGTGGAGCGCCGCGTCCTTCTCCTGGACGGCCCCGTTCAGCACCGAGACCTCGCCCTTCAGCGCGCCAAGCTGGGCCGTTACCTGCCCGATTTGGACATTGAGGAGGTCGCGCTGACGGCCAACTTGGGAGACGTCCTCCTCGAGCTCCTTGACCCGCGCCGACAGGGGCTCGAGGTCCCTGCGGGCCTGGGCGGCCTCCTCCCGGGCCTTGTCCGCCTCAGTGCGCATCGAGGCTTCAGCCGCCCAAGCCTGGATCGCTTCCTCCTTCACCGTCGAAAAGGTGGTGCGCAGCTCCGCCATCTCAGCAGTCCGATCGGCGAGCCTCTTCTGGGTCTCCTCGACCAGGGCCCGTTGCCGGGACAGCGATGCCCACACGCCACTCTCACCTCGGATGAAGAGTGACTTGCGGCGGGAGGTCTCCTTCAGCTCCTAATTCAAGAAAGAACCAGAAAAAGATAAAGTGGCCGAGGAGAGGAAAGCACCTAGAACCACGAAGAAAGCCAAGAGGATCGGCCATACCTCGGTGGCATCCCGCATACCTCGCGAGACAGCGTCGGTCGCCACGCGGAGTAGCCGATCGAGGTGCTGGCGGACGCCCTCGAGGTACTGCCAGCGATGCACCTCATCCCTATCATTCAGAGTAAGGATGGGCTCGGCGTCGGGGTTCGCGGCGTCCCTGAACTGAAGGGGCGGCCCCTCCCACCTCGGGATCTCCTCCTCGGCCCGCGCTATCGCCAGCGCGGCAAAGTCAGGCCACGACGATGACGGCGCGGCCGGGGCACCTCCCGGCCCCGTCGACGGGCCGGCCTCGATGGCCTCGCCCGCAGCCCCCGCGGCCTCAGCAGAAGTCGAGGCATCCGCTCGACCCGTGGCCTCGCCCCCGTCGACCCCCATTATCTGTTTTCCTCTGTCTAGGGGGGCGACGTCGAGGGCAATGACCACGGGCACCCGCCCCTCGGCGGTAACCGGCCCCTCGGCAACCGGTGCCCCTGAAGCTAGCGCCTCTGCCGTCGACGCTTCCGGGGCCGGTACCTCGCCCGTTGCCGGCTCGGGAACCGGCGCTCCGACCACCGGTGCCCCCGCGGCCGGCACCTCAACCTCCGGCGCCACTTCTTCGGGGGCTCCGGTAGAGGGCTCGACGACCTCGCCCTCCGCCGTGCCCACCGGCTGCACCGGCAGGCCTTGCTGTGGCGGCGGCCCCCCCGCCGGTGCAGCTCCCTCCGCGGTCGCATCAGCCCCCGCCCTTTCCACGGCCGCCTCAACGGTGGCCTCGGCCGAGGGCAGCGCCCCGGGCTCCGCCTCGACCGGGCCGGGCGCCACTACCCTCACCGGGTCTGATCCCGCCGCGGCGGGGTCGGGGCCGGCAACCGACGAAGCGCCGGCAGCCTCCTGCTGTCGACGACGCTCCTTTGCGGCCTCGACCTCGCGGACCCAGGCCGCATCCTGCTCCGCCGACCGGTTGAGGACGACGGCGCTGGCCCGAAGGGACTTCACGGGGGTGGGCCCCATGGTCTCCGCCTTCCGCTTCAGCCTGAAAAATAATAGATAAGATCGGTCGACGAATTCGAAAAAGAAGACAAGTCCCCTTAAGCTCGAAAACTCACCCGGAGATCGGCACCAGGGGCCTCGACGCCCCACGGTCCGAGCCGCTCGAGGCGGCAGGCGGTGGCCTCGCGGCAGCCCCACCCACGGACCGAGCGCTCCGTGGGGCTCTCGTCGGCGCGTCACTGCGCGCCTTCTGCGCCTCCGAGGCCAACTGGCCTCGGGTCTTCACGCCCGACGGTGGCGCCACCGACGACGATGTCGGCGCCACCGCCCCCGTCCCCGTCCGAACTTGCGGGGCTTGGGCTGGGGCAGGCGCCCCCGTCGACCCCGCTTGCTGGGTCCGGGGCAAGGCAGCCCCTCCTGCCGAGGGGCCCGTCTCCTTCTTCTCTTCTTCCTTCTTCTTCCTCTTCTTCTCCTCTTCCTCGTTGTCCTACTCGACCTCCTCGACCACGATGACCGAGGAGGATGACCCCGCGATGGGCTCCAGCAGGGGGCGGATATCGGGGAGACTCCCCAGCCCGGTCGCGGCCTCGTACCGCGACAAGGCGTCATCGTCCTCGCCGCTGCTGTCATCGTCCTCCCCCGACATGGTCTCAGAGGGCGACGGCTCCAAAGGAAGCCCGTCGAGGGCCTGCTGGCGCCGGCGTTTCTTCCGCGCCTCCCCCTCCTTGGCCTTGCGGGCCGCCCGTTTCTTGGTCGACTCCTTGACCTCCTTCGTCTTCGAGGCGTGCTGCCGTCGAGCATCCCGGGCAGGCTGGTCCTCCGGGACCGGCGGTCGCGTCTCACGCAGCGCCGACAAGTCCTGCACACCGGCGTCGACTGGGTTAAGGAGATCCAAGAAACAAGCGAAACCGAAACGAGCACACCGACTCAGAAAACTTACCACGGGCTCGAACCCCTCGGTGGGCCTCATGGGGAGCCGGTCGGCTTCCTCCGCCTTGAAGGTCCCGACCATCCGGCGGGCTCGACGCAGCCCCTCCTCGAGGGTGAGGGCCTCGTGGGACATCCGGCTCCCCTCCAGAGACGCCTCCGGAGTCATCTGGTCGAGCCGCAGGCGACGCCGGCACAACGGCATCACCCGGCGGCGATGGAACGCCGTCGCCACCGCCGCCGCCGTCAACCCTCGAGCACGCAGCTGCTGCAGCGCCGCCAACAACGGGTCCAGACGCGGCTTCTCGACGTCCGGGACTCCATATACCCAGCGGTCCTCCCGGGCGGTCAGCACGCGGCCGGTGTACTTCGGCAGCTGGTTGTCGTCGTTGCGAAGGTAGAACCAGCCATCGTGCCACCCGCTGTTCGAGGAGATGAGGCGAGCCGGGATGTACTGGTCCGTCCGGCTCGACCTCAACTGCAAGACGCAGCTCCCTACCCGCGCTGCGTAGAGGACGCCCTTCTCCCCCGCCCTCCGCGCGAAGAGCTCGCCCTTGAAGAAGTGAAGCCACAGGTTCCACTGCGGCTCCACCCCGAGATACCCCTCGCAGACCGCCGCGAAGATGGCAGCCTGCGCGATGGCGTTGGGGGCGAGGTGGTGGAGCTCCACCCGGTAGTAGTGGAGAAGCGCCCGCATGAAGACCGACGAAGGGACGCCGAAACCCCGCTCGTGGAAGCATACGAAGCTCACCACGTAGCCCTCCGGGGGCGCCGGCTCCTGGTGGGCCGGCGGCGGCGCTATCCACTCCGGCCGCGACCGGTTCGTCCTTGGCCGCAGCAATCCATCTTCAACCAGCTCCGCCAGCTTCTTCTCCGTCACCGAGGAAGAGGCCCAGTCTTCGGCGGGGAGGATTTGGCTCTTTCCGGCCATCGGCGTTGTCGGGAGGAAGATGAGCGAAGAAGGAGGTGGCGGCGGCAGCGGCGATGAGGGCGGAAGGCGCAAGATGGCTAGGGTTTCCTAAGGCAAAGGATGGCAAGAGCGCAGAGAACCGGAGAGGAACACAGACCCCCGGGTCTCATTTTTATAGACCGGGAAGAAGTCCAACGGCCACGCGAAAAGGTAGGAACAGTTTTCCGCAATAAATGCGCTCACCTAACCGTCCCCCACGTCTTACAGGAGCCAGGCACGTGGCCGTCCCCCACGCTGTAACCGAACGCCACGTCGCCCACCACCGCGCCGATCTCGCCCTAAAAAGGCGCGCCTGGCTAACGGGCGGGGCGAGATCCACGGACGGATATTCCAAATTCCGATAACGGGCTCCGAGCCCGCTTTAAGTCTCGAGGGAACGAAAGCTGGCCCTCGACCCGGGTTCGACAGCTGCCCTCGAGCAACAGAGCAAGGGACGACCAGGGATGCGCCCGTACATGGCCAGGGCTCGAGCCACGCTCTCGAGGCATCCCAAGACGTATTCGAGGCCAAAGGACGAGGTCGAAGCAGGAATCCCCTCGGGGGAGGCATCGAGCCCTCGGATCCTGTCGCAGGGAACCGACATCCGCACGACCACTCCTTGGCATCTTTGAAGAGTGCCTCCGGGCCACAAGCCGACTCCTAACGACTGGGACACGGACTCTCACTCGAATCTCCCCGCTAGCAGCTCGCCGGAGATCGCCGGACTCGCCCAAACGGGGTAGTACGGCGTTCCCCACCCCTCCTCCTTTCCGAAGGAAGAGCGCGAGGGACGGACAACGAAAGACGGCAGGGACTCTGATCGACCTCGTGCGCGCGAGGCTCGGGGGCTCGACCGCATCAACTACTCCCTAATAAAAACAAGCAAGACCTCGGAGGAGATTTTCTCAATACTCCACCGAGGCCTCGGAGGCTACACCCGGCGGGTGCGCTCGCGCGCCCCCACCGGAGAAGTCCAAAGAACGCTCAGACGCCCCTACTAGAAAAGCAAACGGCGCTATGACTCCAGTTCATCGGTAAAAAGCCTCTAGGAGAGTGAACATACACTCACCTAAAGGCTCGGGGGCTACTGTCGGTACCAATACTATAGGGGTACCCACATTCAACGATAATAAAAACTAAAACGACTAAGCCGCGACAAAGCACAACCCACTACGCATGACAAGTCCGTCTCGTACGAGGCCGGCTCGACGGAATGCCTCGACCGCGTCCTGTCTCCGACTCGTACGAGGCCCCCTCGACGGGAGGCCTCGACCGCATTCCGACCCGCACGGGGCTCGATCGCCCCCCGGGAGCGCTCCGACTCGCGTGAGCCCGGGTCGAGGCGCTCGACCCCCTCTGTCTCCACCTACCACGAGACGAAAAGTCAAGGCATTTAATACAACTACCAACTACCACCTACCGGCATGGCCGCGGCCTGGGTCGACGTGAGAACAATACCAGTGTCAGTCCTCACTGTTTTACCGCCCATCCCGTGATGGGAGGTGAAAAACGTCACTGTGCCCACCATACCTAACACTATGCATCACTAGCGACCCTCGAGGGAGGATACGACAAGGCCCGTATGCCGTGATTCCAGGGATTCGGACTTATCCGTTCGGCCTCGACCCGACCTCGACCAGGCCTCGACCCTCGACACAGCGCAACAGGGAAGGAAGGACGGTATGGCACGGCGCTCCGGGTCTTTTCAGCACCCCGTCTCCTACGACATCACGTGCCCAGGGATGACCTCCCATTTCTACGGCACGTCGCTACAGTCATCCCAACAGGGATCGACAAAACATCATTTCAAGGCTCCCCGTCGCCTTGGCCTCCTCTCGTCCTATAAAAGGGGGAGGCCGGGGCTTCACGAGGGGCAGGAGACAAGAAGCAGAGACGACAACAGACGAACAGCTAGCCATATACAAGACTGAGATCAACATCTCAAGCAATCATCCTGTACTCTTTCTTTTTCTCCTTTGAGACTTGGGCTCGACGCCCTTTCTCGCAAGCTTGTAACCCCTACACAAGCACCTCGGTGCAAGGAAATACAGACCTCTCTCACCCCCGCTGGACGTAGGGCCTTCTTTTGCCCGAACCAGGATAAACCCCCGTGTGTTCTCCTTGCATCACCATCCAGGAAAGGGACACGCAGCATTTTACTCGTTGGTTTAGGACCCCCTCGGGTCCGAACACCGACACTGATCTTCTCACTTAGACCAATTCTCTTGTCAAAGGAAGATACTCTAGCTGTGGCAGTCGACGTGAGCTGATGCTTCTCATCCAAAGCTTTTGCTTTGTCCAGTGCATCCCTACCAAGGATAAATCCCTTTGCCAGCATGGTCCCAACAATGTCCTCAGCCTTTTGAAGGGCAGAAGGTTTTGTGTCTTTGGGCTGCAGGTGAAAACAATGTTACAAAGCTATACAGCAACTACAGCAATACCATGTTGTAATTTGTAAATAGTATGGCTCTGATCATACCTCAAGAGCAGCTAAAACAGAACCTGGTAGCTCATAATCATTGGCTGGCGTGACGATTACAGCCATATCAACTATTGTGGCCCCCTTCGATACAAATCAAAGCACATGTTAGAATTTGCCTGATGTCTATTTGCAAACAAAGTTCTCATTGATATCAAATACAGCTTGGCTTTCAAGCTACAGCCAATAGGCCAAGGTAGACACAATGTTGAAAAATTAGTTGGGACATTTGGCTATGTAAAAGGCAACATTCAATGAGCAAGCAAAGATATCACATGAAACAACCAATGAAAGAGGGATACAGTCTATGGTTGGAACTTAAGAATATCATGGCAACAAATTGCAGTACAATGGCACATTGATTAAATTCAAATAATTAACCCTTTAAGTACGATAAAAAATGCATACCATACTTTCACAGTAATACAGCTAACAAATCATCAATCCATGAAAATACACAAAATTTTGAGGCCTCCAAAACTTTCAGATAAGACAAAAGAAATACCGTGAGAAGCATTGCCGTCTCAGCTCCTTGATTGTCTTTAAAAGTAATGTAGGCAACTTGAGAAAGCTCATCGCCACTGCATAGCACTATATAGTTAAACACATGTCATAGCACAAGGTGAAAAATAGGCACCATATATATGGTACTAACCTCTGCATTTCAACATGCACAATATCACCAGAAAAGGAAAAGAATTCCTTTATATCACGCTGTGCTGCTTTCAGTGATACATTGCTCACCTTCACGGTACTAAGCGTGCTTGTCTACAAAAGTTAAATGCCAGAAAATGAACATCTAATAAGCGGTATTGTAGATTTATAGTGCCATAGCGAATAATCCACCCCAACAGGCATTTCTTTAGTATACTTTAAAAGAAGAAAGAAGATAAAATGAAAAAATCAGTTACACACTAGCACAGATGCATTAAGTTAACACATACTAGCATACCGCACAGCACGGAACTCTGCTTCACACATAGCAAAAATCTTCATAGTAAATTATTCCATTCAGGTCAGCTACAATTGACGCATGGCATAATTGGGGCCTTTTCTCACAAATATCGTATGAGTAATTAAGTATAAAATAGAGGCCTTTGTCCCAATATTTTTAGATAATTTTAAACAGGGCACAACCAAAAGATAATTTGGGTAGCATTCACGGCGACTCTATATTGAATGGCTAAAAATAGCCAGGTACAACCATGCCCCCTTTTCTGATTCGAGTGCTAATATGTCTTTATTTCCATTGCTAAAAATAAGAAATGCACTTCAGTAAAAGGTTTTCATGTTCTCATATCCATACATGTTTGTCGTGTGTGTGGGTTGCAGGTGGTGGGGAAACAAATATGCGTCATTATTATTCTTTTTTTGCCACATTCATTAAACTTCACCAACTGCACTTACCAGACAACGACATATCAATAGCACATTACACCCCCACAAATTAAATACTAATGTTGTATTGCACATCAACATAATAGGCGCACTTGTGGCAACTTTGCTTAGAAGGCTATACCCATTTTATGTATACAGAGGTAAGCTTGATATTCACCAGAGTTTGTTTGTTTTTTTTCCTCGCTTTCTTGTTACCTCTTAAAAGGCATTGAGGAAAAAAAGTAATAAAATGGGAGTTAAACCACACACACACACACCATAAATCTTTGAGCATAAGCAAGTATACAAACACAGAATAGGCCCAAGACTTTAACTTAACACTACAAGGTAGACAAATGACAAATCAAGCACTAAAACAGTGATATGACATATGACCAAGCACTTCAAATCATCAACAGTATTTATGACTCCAAACACCACATTTCGAGGACTTCACAAGTCTACTGAAATGAACGAGATTTGACTATAACCAACAACCATCCCGCATGTCAATTTCCCAGTTCCACACGCGCTCTAGTTTCCCCCTTTCGCTTCTTGCAACAGTTCCCCGTCTCTTTGCTACTACGACTGGGGAGATGCGGCTAGCACTGGACCATATAATCTGCAAGTCGAAAACCTGCCCCCAAGCTCTGCGGCTCCGAAAACGAAAGAAAAAAAAAAACGGCGAGCAGGTGCCCCCGGATCGGAAATGCCACGGCACACAAGCTCGCGAAAGAGACGAGTAATCAATAGGAGAGCAAGGAAAGGGGAGACCGAATGCTCACCGCCATGGCTTCCGCGGCGCGACGCCGAGATCTCGAACCCTAAACCGCTGACTTGAATCGGGAAGAGGGGAGTAGAGAGTCTAAACTGGAACGGCCGTGTCCAGTGGGCGGGGTTTATAGAGGTCCGAGCGCGGAGGCGGAGCACGCGGCGCGGCGGTGCCATCGAGACGACGTGGGGGCGGTGACGTGGCGACGTGGGGGGTACGCCCGAACTGGGCCCCACTCTCTTTCGGCTTTTACTTTGGGGTCCGGTCGAAGTCCATGGGGCCTGACTTGTCGCCGCGAATCCGATGTGGCCTGACCGGGCCCGGGTGGATCGCCGTGCCTCCACGGAGATCCGACCCGTTCGCGATGGGCCTTGAAACTTCATGGGCCGAAATATGCCTGGCAGCTTTAGGCCCATAAGGCCGGTACCTGATTAACGGAAATAGTACCACGCTGTTCCTTTTCTTTTCTTGGATAAAAAAAAACACTTGGAAGGAATGGTGAGATGAGACAGCAGAAATGGGGAAAAAAATAAAACACGAGGTACCCAGGGAAACGCGGACATCTCAATTTTTGCCAGAGGGACACGCTTCCGAGCGGCCCTACCAACGCTCCATTCAAATGCTCGCAGGGACACGCTTCCGAGCGGCCCTACCAACGTTCCATTCAAATGTTCGTGACCATGGTTACAGAACATAAGCTTTTTTTTTTTGTATAAAAAAATACGATTATCAAAGTGGTGTCAACGACAACTAAAATTCATTTAGTATTAGTATAGCTACAGCTTCGAGATCTAGCTATTTGGCACAGCTCCACTAAGGTTCATTTAGTATAGCTCCAGCTTTTTTTTTTTTTTGAAAGAGTATAGCTCTAGCTTCGAGATCTAGCTGTTTAGTGCTCCAGATCTACAGTTTATAGAGTAAATTAAAGTGATTTAAATAGTTTATAATTGTATTTAATATAAACTGTGAACCAAATAAGTCGTATAAGCCAAATGAATCATGTAAATGCATTTAATATGCCTACAGTTTTAGATCCAAAATTTTCTAGAGCAAGAGTTCTATCAATCGAAGTCTAAAATATTATAGGTCACCTCAGCAAGCATTATATTTTTTTTGCGAGTAAGCATTATTATATTATTGTATAGGAGTATAAAGATAAACGGTAACTAAAATCTTATTATAGGTCACCTCTGCAAACGTTATACGATGATGTAGGCCCTGTTCGTTTCGCTGGTTCAGCCAAATCAGCAGTCATCCAGCAGTGTTTTTCTCTCATAATAAACCAGCGAACAGTGCTTTCAGCCACAATAAACCAGCGAAACGAACAGGTTGTCAGATTCTTCTTCTTGGGAGGCACGAGCATAGAGCTGAGAGCGTCGTGACTCATCAGAGCAGGTCTCTGTAATCTCCCTGACCTGTAAAAAACAACGAGTAATAAGTCTTTTTAGTTTCAGTGTGTAAAATTTTAGGGTATCACATCGAGTGTCACGTAAGGGTGTTACATAGGGTATTCGGATATTAATAAAAAAGCAAATTACAGAATCCGTCAGTAAATCGCGAGACGAATTAAGTCTAATTAATCCATCATTAGCACATGTGTTACTGTAGCATTTTATTGTTAAATTATGGACTAATTAGGTTTAAAAGATTCGTCTCACAAAGTAGTCGCAATATGTGCAATTAATTATTTTTTAGTCTATATTTAATACTCCATGCATGTGTCTAAATATTCGATGAAATATGGTGTAAATTTTTAGGGAAAAACTAAACAAGGCCATAGTTGAACAGAAAGGAGACGAGTACAACACTACTATTAGCAACTATAGCTACGTGCATAGTGAATTGCAATGACAACCTGAAACTTTGTCAGAGTGACTTCCTTCTCCACAAGCTCCTTCATCTGAATCTTGGCCTCGTAGACAACTATCCAAAGAGAGAGGACTTACAAGGAGGTGATCAGTCACCATGAAGCTCTGAGGCTCCTGATTGACATATGCACAGAGTAGTGACCAGTTTTCCCCTCAGGCGACTTTGGATCTAAAACTCGCTTAGCTCTGCAGTTTTTGTATAGTTTTGACAATTGCCGTCGATCCGAAGTATTTGTCCTTTTTGGTGACAACGACTATAATTAGAAAAACCACCAAGCTTGAAGCACGTGAAGCAAAAATCGATCTTTATCTTCCTGGGAGTTATTTCATCAACCTGTAGGATCTGGCTAGCGCCGCAGCCAAAGAACGGTGGCAACTCTGGGGCTAGTAGCAGCCTCTTGCGTTCTGCTCTCATGCATCCTAGTGCAACTATCTATGCTCCTGTAAAGGTTATCGATGCAACCCTTTGGTAACCTCTGGCAAAATGGCTTAGCTACAGATCCAAGTGGAACGCTCAATAATCCGAAAACGAGATCAACGAAATCGTGGCCAACTTCAGCGTACAAGGTACTTTAGATCACGTGATGGACCCCGACCCCGAACCCCCCGACCCGCCTGGCCCCGTCGCCGCCCCTCGACCGCCGCCGCCCACACCCTCCAGATCCCCTCCATCCCCAGCCTCCCCTCTCCTTCAGCGCCTTGATCCGCATCCGTCGTCGCCCGATCTACCCGCTGGTGGGTCCTTCTCCGGCGTTAGCCATGGCTACGCCAAGATCCCAGCGCCCGCGGCGCCGGTGGCCGAGGCCGGCTCTCCGTCGCCCCCGTCGTCTGCAGGCTCCGTGGAGGGCTCCCTGCGCAAGCCCCAGCCGTGCGCTACTGCCGGTGGCCGCGGGGCTGGCGGCTGGGCAGCTTCCTGCGTGCCGCCGTTGCTCGCCGCCCCGGGACCTCCCCCAACCTGTGCGGCGCCGTCGGGTGGCGCCCCCGCGCCCGCGACCCCTGCTTCGCCGGGACCAGTGGACGCCGCCGCGTCAGCACCATCCACGCGCCCGCGGTCTCCCTGCGCCGCTGTCGTCCACCTTGTGGAATCGTCGCCGGGCTCACCGCCGCCCGGCACAGCAGCCGCCCAGCCCGTCTCGCGGCCGTTGAAGGACGTCACTGAGTCGGCCTCTGGGACATCCATGTCGTCGGGTCGGCCTCCGCTGACATCCTGGACCAACGTTGTCCTCGTGCGCCCATCGGCCCCCAGCTCATCGCCCTCCTCCTCCTCCCCTGGAGATAGTTTCATGGGCGCCGCCCTCGCCTCTGAGGCCGCCACGGCTGTGCCTCCTCTAGGGCCCGCCGCCACAGCCACCGCTGCAGCCCGGTCGGTGGAGGAGCTCGTCAACGTCGAGGACGCCTCCGACGACGACGAGGATCCCAACTTGGCCTCCCACGCCTCTCCCTTCCTCCCCGACCGCCAGTCAGCAGGCAGGAGTAAATCCCGGCGTTGGGAGGAAGACTACGACGAGTACAGCTCGGACGTGCCCGGCTCTCCTGCCGTGCCCCCCGCTCGCCGGGTTGTCGAGGCGACGGTCTCGCCCGTGCCTGTAGCGCCGCAGGAGGGGGGCAGCTCGGCCCCACGTCCGGTCGTCATCAGCAAGAAGAGGCGGCGGCGCCGCCGCCGTTCCAAGAACGCTGCCGCCGACGGTCCTCCAGCAGGACACCCACTACCGGCTGCCAGGGTGCCTGCGCACCTGCGTCTCGGCCCGCAGCCGGTCGACCGTATGCCCGTGCATCAGCGCCTCAACTGGCGGCGCAACACGTCCAAGCCACGACGCAGGTTCAGGACGAACGACAGGCGCTCTTCGGTCCCGACGCACGCGCCTCCTCCACGCCGTGCGCCCCGTGCAGCCGCGCCTGTCGATGCGGATGGCTTCACGCTCGTGCAAAGTCGTCGACGCGGGCGCCCCCAAGCCTCGTCTCACCCTCGTCGCCAGCGGCCCGTGCCGGCCTCACTTATCGGTCGTTGCTTCAACTGTTTGGCAGCTGACCACGTCGCGGCCAAGTGCACCTTCCCGTCCCGCTGCCTCTTCTGCCTCAGCACGAGGCATCGGGCGAGGAACTGCAAACACGGTCGTCGTTCGCCTCGGCACCTCCCCTCGAACCAGGTGGGAGGCTCCCCAGGGCGTGGTCGTCCGGGATCGCTGCCGCACCCTCCCTGCAACGGCAGCGATTTGCGGGACCCTCCAAGGCGCGGCCCTCGCCGTCGTGCTCGTCATGCTCCTTATGGCAACCGTGGTCGCCCTCCTCATGGCAACCGTGGTCGCCCCAGTTCGCAGTCGTGTCGTATCCATCCTCGTGATGGGGACGTTGACGACAACGGTGGCAATGGGCAGGACGCCGCCGTCGCTCTGGAGTTGCGACCGGGCCTTGGGATGAGCCCAACGCTCCAGCATGCACCACCTGTCCTTGTGGGAGAGATTCTTTGTCCAACCCAACTGGGGTTCGGTCCCTCCTCATCCGGGCCACGCAGGCAGTGCCTTCTGCTGCTGGGGGCGCAACGTCAACAGTCCGCATCGCTCGAGGCCTCCCAGGAGTTTGAATTTCAAATTCTGTCGCGGCCTCAACCACCGCCCCCTTGGATGGACCCGTTGCTTTGTGTCTCGGAGTTGGAGGCCACTGTTTGCCACCGCCCAAGGTCCGCGGCCTCGGAGCACCTGCCGCAGGTCCTCGAACCGGACATGGCGCCGCAAAGTAGCCCCCTGCTGGCGTCCTGGGCATCGGGGCTGGTGGCCGACGAGCATGAGCTTATGCTTTCTGTCGGAGCCGCTGGCCACGCCCACGAAGCGCGGCCTCACCAGCCCTCCGTCGGGGCTTACGACGACACCCACGTTGGGCAGCCGGATCAGCCTACCGACGACGGCCTATCTACGTCGGTTCACGGGACGGACTCTCCTCCTTTTGTCGAGGACTTCATCGCCGGTCTAACGCTACCGCTCGAGGTACCACTGATCCAATCGCCGCCGCGCCTTCCTGTCTCGCGCGTGCGGGATGAGGACCTGGTGCCGCGCCGCAGTGAGAGACTTGCTGCAAAATCCGTCTTTCGTGACCCGAACCCGGAGAAGCAGGCCAAGCGGGTATTACTCGGCAAGTGGCAGCCATCGGCGGGCGCCCCACGGTCAGCACCACCGACGCCTGACGCGACCATCGACGCTCGGTTCCGCGAGACGTTCCGTGAGCCGTTGTCGTCGTCCAAGCGCGAGGCAATGCTGGAGCTCTACCCCATGCTTGGTGCTCGCGGGCGGCGGCGCTTGCGCCTTGACTAGCCTGGCTAGGTGCTTGCTTGCTCTCCCCTCGTCGCAAAATCTGTTCTTTATTTAGTACGCTGTTTTAGCTCCACCGTCAAGCCGGTGATTTGTGTAAGTGTGTGTCTGCGCGGTGCACTCGGCATCTCGCTGCTGTTCACTGCAGACTTGTGTTTGTATCAACTCTAACTTCTCTTAATGAGACACGTGCCAAGCACGCTTTCGAAAAAAAACTTCAGCGTACAGAACAGCGGAGTTGGTCTTCGTCTGAAGAACCTTTATCTTCACTTGCCCAACCTTGTCGTCGGCCTCATTCTCTTGTTCATTGCACAAGTTCCAATCGACCGAACCGAGGCCTGCATCGTCAGACATAGGAACGTTGAAATGGAGCCCAGTTAAAGGTTGCTTGAATGTGAGTGATCAGTGATCTCTTGAGCAAACTAGTTCTCTGAAAGGAATGTATCGCAAGTAAATCAGTCACAGCCAGGTGCAGTGCAAAATTTAGAGTTTAATAATTTGAACGAGAAAATAATCTAGTGTACGTTGTGTGGTGATAGACAAACCTTATCAGAAGTGAGCTGGAGAATCGTCTTGTCAAGATCGGTTGGATCCTGAACTCCGAATTTCTTGCAGAGAGAAAGCAAGAGAGACGTGGAGGCTGGCGCTACCTGAAGATCATCAGTGGTGATAAACTTCTGGCGTCCCTTCACAAAAACTCCATAATCAGAACCAGCAGCCGCAGTTTTGGCACCGTTGTCCGGCCTATCCCCAACACTCCATGACTTTGCCGCATCTGCAGACGGTGTCAGGGACCGAGCTAAACGCGAAATCGTCACTAACGCAACAGCTCGTGTCTATGCAGACATAGGCCGCCCTAGGCTTGGTGTCGTCGATGTTGATCTTGAGCTGACAGCAGTAGCTGGAAGCCGCCTTGAGTGGTTTCAGAAGCATCGCCTTGCAACCCTTGGTTTGGAAGTAGTCGGTGCTGAGATCCTCCACGCTCTTGTACACCTCGTCGAAACACCCCATCCGAGACTGCTTGTCCAGCAGGCGAACGACGGCGCCGAGAGGCATGGTGAGGAAGCCGAAGAGCACGTCGACGAACTCCTTGTCGGACTCTGCAAAGAGCACCTTCCTCTTCTCCTTGTCCACGAACAGCTTCACGCCAATGGTTGGCGCTTCATTCTTAGCCATGGTGGATTGGATTGGTGGTGATTTGGCTTGATGAAGTGGTACTGTTTCTTCTTGTGCTACATGAAACATGCAAGTATGATCCTTTAAAATACCTGGTACAGCCAGCGCTGAATGGCCCTGGAATCTGACAGGCCACAACAGTATAGAAAATGAAACGACAACAGCCTCTTCGCACGAAGAGTCGGGCATTGAAGCGCTAGTTACTTCAGAAACTTCTCATTTTCCACACGGAGAATTTAGGGCTGCCATTCAATCCAGAGGACATCAGTTTCCTAGTCATGTGAACTGCATTTCCTTGATTCCTTCCGATGCCAATTTATCGCTTTAAAAAAGAAAAAAAACACACCATAATATGGGCCAGAACAGCCTTTCAGCCAATTTAGGCGTACAAGTCGGCCCTCTTGTGCATCCTAATAACGGGAAAGCCCACCAGGGGAAAGGGCCCGTGAATCATCTTGTTTCTGCACCTGGAGCAGATTATAGATGGCGATTTAAAAGGAATATCATTTTCCGGCAACAAATGTTAGCGTGACTCCATATTGTCTATAACATGTTTTGTTTTTTGTGAGGCACTAACGTGATCATAGGTAGAACGGTGGAGCCTGAAGATAAATATAGAGGGAACCAATATGAGAATATATAGTTTAGGGAGTGCTAGGGTGGCCATTATAAAGGTACATTAGAAAAATATACATAAAATGTTATAGCATCCTCTAAAAATTGTAAATATGAGGGGGGGGGGGGGGGGGGGGGGGTGGCATGGCCCCAACGAAGCTCCGCCCTGGATAGAATCAAGTGACATTTGTGTTCATACAAAATAGGATATAAGGTATGAGGTGGTTACATGTGATATGATAGTATGGATTTTGTCCGTCGAAGTCAATTGGCCTTCCATGCAGTCATGATTGTCAACGCTAATTAACTATAACTAGTAGGATTCCCCGCGCGTTGCTGCGGGTAGTCAAGAGGAATTAGGATGAATTTGGATGTTAACAACTGAAAATTAGGACTATACATATCTACAATGTTGGTAATGCAGGTACATTATGAACTTGTGATGTAAGTAAATGACACGGAACTATAGGAAATAACTCACAAAGCAACATGATTTAACATATATCACACAGTATAAGAAAATAGATATATGTTAGAAATTTGGATAATCACAGTATAAATATAAATAAACTAATAGACGATGGAATTAATTTGAAGAAATAATTTACTAAACTGATCGACTTCATTGACTGGGACACGCGGTCGCTAGTACTGGCTTCCTCGTTGTTTTTGGACGGATGCTGGTCACCGAGTGCTCCCTTCGCATACAGTTTTGTTGCTTCTTGGATGGGAACACCGCAGCAGGCGGATGGCCCGGTGGAGAGGAAGGATGGCGGGCGACAGCGCTGGAGCACGGCGGAGAGAGAGGACGGCGGCCGGTTGGGCACTGTGGAGAGCGCCATGGCGGCGTGGTCACGCTAGAGCATGCCACAGCGGTGCGGACGTGACGGTGCGATGAATGGAGAGGAACTGGGTTTTGGAGAATGGAGACGACGGGCTCACAAGCAGACAATGTTTTCCTAAACGCTAAACGGTAAACAGTCGGTCACCCTTCGTTTAGCGTTTAGACTATTTAAACGGTGTTTAAACAGAGTTAAACGGCCTAAACGGTTTTGTACAATAACAATAAAATATACATATTTATGTAGGTAAAAATAAAATTTGTTAGAACCCATACATATTTACACATGTAAAAATCAAATATTCTACCAAATAATCTTGTTGGAAGAAATCTAAATCCCACAACACTTTATATAATTACAATGTTAATTAGTTTCATGTTGATTGTGATAGACGTAGTCCTTTAATTCACTTAATTATGGATTAAATGATTGTTTAGCTCATTTAATCATGTTTAATCTGATTTTGTTTAGACCGTTTAGATGAAATTGAACGGTTTAAACGGGTTTAAATGGACCGACCATTTAATTCACCGTTTAGGGCCTAAACACACGGCTGACTTCTATTTACCATTTAAACGGACTAAATGAGCGTTTAGGCGAACCGTGCAAACAAATGTAGTTGGAGGTGGAGGCAAGTGGAAGAGGATACACAAGTGGAGAGCGTGGACTGTTGGGCTGGTGTCGTGAGCGTCCGACTTATGGGCCTAAAATGGCTGGAAAGCCTGTTATGGCTCATATCACGGGCTAGTTTTTTTAAGCGATATAAATTGACATCGGTAGTTATAGGAAATGCGACTAGGAAACTGATCTCCTCTGGATTGAATGGCAGCCTAAATTCTCCGTGTGGAAAACGAGAAGTTTCTGAAGTATAGTAACTAGCGCTTCAATGCTCGACTCTTCGTGCGAACTGCAGATGTGATGTGAAGCGTCGAGCGCCCCTTGAGATCAGATCTGCAGATGTGAACTTGAATCGTTGCATGCAGCATCCGTAGGATATTTAAAGGACTGCACAGGCAGCAACTCGTGCAAAACAGATTCTACTCGCCAGTTTACAAGAACGCCCACAATCCCACATACAGACTGCCACACATATACCATGTGGAGCTACGCTGGACCAACAGTGGCAGTGAAGCTGTTCGTCGACAAGGAGAATCAAAAGGTGCTGTTTGCAGAATCTGACAAGGATTCCATTGATGTGCTTTTCAGTTTCCTGACGATGCCTCTTGGCACAATCGTTCGGATTCTTGGCAAACAATCTGGAGTAGGGTGCCTTGATGAGCTCTACAAGAGCGTAGAGAGTCTGAGCATAGACCACTTTCAGACCGAGGCCTGCAAGACCATGCTTCTTAGGCCCCACAATGCTGCTGCAAGGCAGTGCGAGCGGCTTAAAGTCAGGGTGGATGACACAAACCCTAGAGCAATTTACTTATGCAGCAACACAGAATGCCTAGCGGTGACTTTTAGTTCAGTTCCTGATGTTGTCTGCATTCACAAATGCAAACCCTATGGTTGTAATGGCCGGCACAGTCGTCATATGGAGCTGCCAGAGAATGACAATGCTGTCGTTGGATTTGCCGATGGCGGAGGTTTTGTCCAAAGTGGTCTGAAATTTATCATCACAGATGATCTTTAAGTGTCTCCTGCATCTACAAGTCTTGTGTTCTCCATGCTTGACAAGTTTGGGCTTAATGAGAAAACTAATATTGAGGAGATGGTTCTTAATCTCAATTCTAGCAAGGTTAGTCTCTCAACTGCAAATACTATTTTTTAGTAGTTCATTTAGAATATACAGAAGTTCAGAACTATATATGGTTCATTTAGAATATCGGAGAAATTCAGAACTATATATGTTTCTTTTCAGATAACTAGCTTGCTTAAGAGAGCACTGATATCCAAGCAACCTTTCACTGGACTGTATTTTGATATTCCCATTACACCAGATGCTGTGAATCAAGTTGAGCTCCCAGAAATGTTGTCCCCTAAACTAGAGAACAACGGTTCTGCAAACAAGTTCAGTGCCATCAAGATAAAGCTGATTCAGACAGAGGACAGCTCCTCAGTACTGTATGCAGAGGTTGGGCCAGATTTCATTGATCTTGTATTTGGCCTCCTTAGCGTTCCACTCGGATCCATCATCAAGGCTTACAGTCAGTGGCCCCAAAATGGATGTGTCGATAATCTTTACCGAAGTATAGACGGGAGTGCAAGAGGATGCATAAGAGATGGTTGCCGGAGCTTGCTACTATCTCCGAAATTTGCATGCTTCTTTGGTTGCAGCATCAATGCACTACAAGTTGAAGAATCAGGTCCTAATAAAACAGTGTCACACAGGAGGTGTTCTAAGTGCTCCAAGGACATCTGGGGTGACAACAAATGCGCTTGCACTTACGGTCAGTCATATTCAATTAGGCACGATGAGATAAACCCGAAATCCACAACACCACGTGACTCCTATAGTAGAGAATATATTAAGGAAGGTCCAAGAAACTTCATCGTAACCAATGATCTGCGCGTCCTTCATTTCTCCTTGGCCAACACACTCCAAGTCATGCGTGCATCCAATATTCCCAAGGAGAAGCTCGTGGAGAAAGAACTTACTCTCGACAGAACACAGGTAATTCTCGACCTTTTACTACTGAACAAAGCATGTCTTTAACAATATGTCATCATAAAGAGCAGATTCAACCCCGGATTTTAGGTTCTCACCAGGTCCTCTGCCTGTGCACTGTGCAGGTCCTGAAGCTACTGAGAGCTGCGATAGCGACTCGGGAGGTACTCAGCAGCGTTCTTCTGCCTCCTAAGAAGAAGCGGCATCCCCATCACTAGAGATTCGCCTGTTGTCAAACTCATCCGCCACTGCATCATCTGAAGCCAGCCGGGCACGTTCCTCCGTCCGTGTTTGCATACTGCATCAGTGAAATGTAGTAGTACTTGTTATCGTACCTTGGTGATGGAGGCATCTATTTCAGTCTGATAATAATATCCTATTTGGAGTCAATGAAACTGAGCACTTATGTATCGTCAGAACTTATCCTACAGAGTATGGATTTCCGCTTGATTTGTATTGGAGCCTCTGTTCCGACACAGCAAGCACACTAGAACTAGAAGGCGTAGTCTGTGAAAATGTTTGCATACTGCATCAGTGAAATGTAGTAGTACTTGTTATCGTACCTTGGTGATGGAGGCATCTATTTCAGTCTGATAATAATATCCTATTTGGAGTCAATGAAACTGAGCACTTATGTATCGTCAGAACTTGTCCTACAGAGTATGGATTTCCGCTTGATTTGTATTGGAGCCTCTGTTCCGACACAGCAAGCACACTAGAACTAGAAGGCGTAGTCTGTGAAAACGTTTCCAAAGCTCGCGAGCGATTAGCGAAATTGTCAAGTACTAAATCCGTTCCAAATTACAATTCGTCTGACTTTTTACCCCAAGTTTGACCATTCGTCTCATTCTAAAATTTAAGGCCAAAAAAGTTTTTTTAATAAGACGAGTTTTTTTTTTGACCGTTTTAGATTTTTTTAATAAGATGAGTGGTTAAAGTTAAGGTCAAAAGTCAAACGAATTATAATTTGAAACGGAGTAGGATAGTTGGGTTTGTGTTGCGTGTTGGTTTATGCCAGCCGTGTGGAGTGGGTTGAGGTTGACTATACGGACTCCTTTATTTGACGCGCATGTGTCAGTTTCGATGACCTCTTATCTTGTTCACATTTTTGTCTTCCTCTCATCTTCCCCTTATATTTATCTTTCCCAACTGGGCCTTCCACTTCTGGCCTCTGCCGCCTCCTAGGGCGCCGGTGAGCACACCGTCCACCTCACCGTCCACCTCCTGTCCTCGCCACCGCAACCCCGTCCTTCACTAACGTTGTGCTCAATTGCCCCCACCACTAACCTCGTCCACCGGTTGTCCTTCACCGCTCGGTCGGCGTCACCATTGCGTCTCTGCTGCCCTCGAACCGCCACCGCCGGCGGCCATCTCTCTAGGTCCAGAGGACATTGGAGATTTCCCCAAGCCCAAACCTAACCCTAAACCCGTTTTCCCCCACCGCTGCTCGTCTCGCCTGTCGTCCGCGGCCGACGGCAAGGATGCCGCCGCGCCGCTTCGCCCCCCTCCCACCCGCCCTGCGCGCCCGCCGCCCTCCCTAACCAAGGGGCTTCAAGAGCAAGAAGCCGTGTGTTGGTACTATTACTGGCGCACGCGCATCAAATAAATATTTGGGGACTATATATTATCTAATTTGCCGAGTGAACTCCTTGTACAATTGGTCAACTGCCATGAATGATGCAACCGGAACCTACAACTGTTTAATAATTTGTGGGACATTTTGGTCGTAGAGTCGCAGTAGTGACGGTTGGCTACGGCTAGCCAAATTTAGCCCAGAAAAGCGAGCACATTTATCATGACCTAAAATTTAGGACTATATAAGACAACTATTATACCATTCTAGCATAATTTAAGGAATTGTGAATTATTATGAGACATCTTAAAAGACAATCATCATACATATTGTCTATTAAATCATCTTTAAAATTACGTGACAACATTATATGAGACCATTTACGACACGACACTAAATACTTGCCCCAATTAAGGAAGGCAGGGATGGTGTACAGTAAGAGGGCCGCCATTCGAACTAGACCAAATCAACAAACAATGTCCTGCAAGGCTGAGAAGGAAAAAGTCCCTCAGCTGTTTACACAGTCTGCTTTTCATCCCTTGTCTAAAATCAAATTCTGGTCCCTTTTAGCTTTTCAAACTATTTGTTTTTGCACCATAACCCCATGTCAGCAACAAGAGAAAAAAGAGTAAATCGGATTGATAGTTGGGTTATAAATTCAAAAATTTAAACTACTAATAGTTTTTTTTCAAAAAAAAATATGAAAATGACTTTTATGAGAAAATTATGCAATTAAAATCTTTAAATCGGGTTCAATCTTAGAAAAACCATGGAGCTTGGAGTTATTTGAATCTTGTTAGCTTGGAAATATGGAACCAATGTTAGATTGGAAAAATATGAAACCAATTTTAGTTTTTTCCTAAAAACATGCTCTATCTTCTAGTCCTAATGGTAAAAGTAGATCTGGATTTTGCAATGACGCGTATTTTTCAAGTGTATGTCCAAATGTGTCAGCTGCTTTCAGATGTATGCTGCAAGTGAATGTTTCAGCTGTTTAAGATGTATGTTGCAAGTGTTACATCTGGATGTTGCAAAAGTGATCTGAATGTTGCATAGGAGATGAGACATTAGGATTGGAGTGGAGCGCGGTGGAGGACGGGGCGCGAAGGGGAACAGGGTGCGGCGGGGACGGGCCACCGCGAGTGACACTTGCGCGCTCTCCGTTCTGTTACGCAGGGATGGGCAGCGACATAAGAGCACCAATTGTTTTCTGATTGGACGGGTCGATCGAATGGCTGGGGCTGCATCCTGCATCCGAAGGCGTCCTGGGTCCGGACGTCCGGGTGCTAGCCGTCCCGCATAGCATAATCTTAGAATCAAGTGGCATTTGCTTTCATAAATAGATTAAAATATGAGGCAGATACCTGATAGTATATTTTGTGTTTTGGTCATATAGTGAATTGGCAGTCATATAGTGAATTGGCCTTCTGCACAATCATGATTGTCAACGTCAACTAATTATAATAGATAACGAAAGCATCTAATAGCAAATAAATACTAACATAGAACCTTAGAAGATCCAAGTAACTCCAAGCTATGCATTAGAAGAGAGCATGTTTTTACAAAAAAAAAATCTAAACCTAGTTTCATATTAATTCAAGCTAAAAACAATTTCCTATGCATTTTCCTAAATCAGGTTTAAGATTTTTAGTGGCATAATTTATTTAGAAAGGAATATTTGGATAACCTTTTGAAAAAAAATCTATTTGTAGTTCGAATTAACTCTTTTGTTTATGTAGTCTGATTTACCTCTTTTCCACTTGCCGCTGACATGGCGTTATAGTGCAAACAAATAATTTTAAAATTTAAGAGAGACTAAAATCTGATTTTATAAAAGGGATTAAAATCAGAATTTTCTTCACAAAGCATGGCTATAATACAGCCTGCTTGTTGATTTTATATGTATTACAGCCTACCTAAAAGTAACTCTAACAGCTCGGCTATTCTTGTTTTGTAGGCTATTTTATTTTGTATAGCAAAAAGTAGGCCGGTACTAGCTGGCTTTGTAAAATAGGAAGCTGGCTATCCCTTGATTTTCAGTGACCATAAGCATCTCCAAGAGATTAGCCAAAAAGACCAGTCAAATTTACTGATTTAGCTACTCTCTAAAATAGTTTTGACAAAAAAAAATACTAGAGTACTCCAACAGACTCTGTAAAACCAAGATGCAAGATGGCTAGTGAGGTACGGTATCCAAAAGTAGAGCATGAACGAGGTGGGATGCAGAGCTACTAAATTTGGAGAGTCATTTATAGAGTCTGTTGGAGATGTTTTTCTTTTAATAATAATCAAATTTAGTTTTAGAAAATGATTTGGCTAATTTTTGGAGATGCTCGTACCAACCACAGGTGCACTCGCTATCTGCAGATGAGAATAGCAAGGCTGTTGTAGACCTCTTCTTTTTTGAGGAGTTTTTTATTTTACAAAATGACTAAACTATGAAATTTAGCTACTAATTTTAGTCGGGCAACGTATCAGGTGGAAACCACACTATTCGTGAAAACTCATGCAAACCACAGAAAAAAAGTCGTCTAAATTCATCAAAAAAATCACATATATAGATGATATGATGATACACAACCTTGTAAAATATCTTCTCTAAATTCGACATCGTTTGTGAGATATAAAAATAACAAATTTATAACAAATCGTCTAGACAACTTTCTAGCTTGAAACTTGTTATTTTTATATCTTACAAACAAAGTCGAGTTTGTATAAAATATTTTATAAGGTTGTGTATCATCATATCATCTATATATGTGATTTTTTTAGTGAATTTAGACGACTTTTTTTGTCATAATTTGCACGAGTTTTCATAAAAGATGTGGTTTCCATATGATACGTTGGCTTTTAGCCAACCTATTAGAGTTGCTGTTCATAAACCCAACTAGCCTACTTGAATACTTGGCTCCCGCGCTTGGAAAACGTTTTTACAGACTACGCCTTCTAGTTCTAGTGTGCTTGCTCTGCCGGAGCAGAGGCTCCAACACCGATCAAGGGGAAATCCATACTCCGTAGAACAAGTTCTGACGATACATAAGTGCTCAGTTTCATTAACAGCGAATAGGATATTATCAGACAGCAATAGATGCCTCCATCACGAAGGCACGTTAACAAGTATGCAAACACGGACAGAGGAACGCACTACGCTTCCGATCCCCGGCTGGTTTCAGATGGTGCAGTGGCGGTTGAGTTTGGCAACAGGCGAATCTCTAGTGATGGGGATGCCGCAACCCCCCGCAACCTTGTCTCATGCATTCCTTTGCACTACCTTCTACACTTCGGTAAAGATTATCAACACATCCATTTGTGGGCCACTGACCATATAATAACACTTGATCATGGAACCAAGTGGAAAGCCAAGGAGACCAAATATAAGATCAACAAAATCTTGCCCAACCTCCGCATACAGTACTGTGGAGTTATCTGCTGTCTGAATAAGCCTTATCTTGATAACATTAAACTTCTCTGCGTCGTTGCTTTCTTCCTTCGAGAACATATTTGCTGGGAGCTCAATAGCTCATCTAGACTCACAGGCACATCACCCGGCTTGGCAACAGTATCAAAATACAGGCCGGTCAAAGGTTCCTTGGAGATCAATGTTCTCTTAAGCAAGCTCAACATCTGAAAGAAACAATTATATTGATCACTTATATAACAAGAAAAATTTCAAACATTTTTTTTAGAACACGTCCTTTGATGCGTTTTTCATTAAGAGGAGAAAGCGTTGTATACTTGCAGTTGAGAGACTAACCTTCTGTTTATCAAGATGCAGAAACTTCTCCTCAATATCGGCTTTCTCATTTAGCCCAAACTTATCGAGCAGTGAAAACACAAGACATGTAGAAGCAGGAGCCACTTGGAGATCATCAGTTATGATTAGCGTCCGACCACTTTTGATAAACACCCCATCATCCGCATCATATCCAGCCGCAGCATTATCACTCCGGTGCAATTCCCGAAGCTTATACTGCTTACAGCTTTTGCAAGTGGCATTCGGACTGAACTGAAAACGCTATCTAGCAAATCATGCCGCAAACAAAGATTAATCTAGGATTTGCATTGTCAACCTTCAATTTAAGTCGATCGCATTGACTTGCAGCAGCATTGAGGGGCTCAAGAAGCATGGTCTTGCAGGCCTTGGTCTGGAAGTGCTCTATGCTGAGACTGTCGACGCTCTTGTACACCTCATCAAGGCACCCTAATCAAGATTGCTTGCCAAGAAGCCGAACGATGGTGCCAAGAGGCAGTGTCAGGAAACTGAAGAGCACGTCGACGAAATCCTTGTCAGATTCTGCAAACAGCACCCTTTGCTTCTCCTTGTCGATGAACAGCTTCACTGCAATCGACATGATGTGCGCGGCGGTCTATACTGTATGTGGGCTGTTCTAGGCGAGTAGGATCAGCACGAGCTGCTGCCTGTGCAGTCCTTTAAATATCCTATGCAGGCAACGATTCAACTTCACATCTGCAGATCTGATCTCAAAGGGCGCTCGACGCTTCACGTAAGGTCAGTCTTAATGGGGTTTCATCAGAGTTTTATAGACATTAATTATGTTGATGTTACACCATATTTATGAAGAGAGAGATGATAAGAGTTTCATATGAGCAGAGAGAGTTTCATGGGGATGAAACTCTTCTGCACTGTTTCCAAAATTTAGATGTGTTGGAAATAATGACATGAAATCCCATTGAGACTGGCCTAATCACATCACGAGCAGTCATATATTCAATGGAAGGGACGGTTAATGGAAGGGACGGTTCACGCATGCAAGTCGCTTGTTTTTACAGAAGACCAGGAGGGTGGTCAGCCTCCTTGCAGAATTTGAAGCGATTTGCGCGTTTGGTTCTGCTGAAGAAGCGCCACCTCACCTCGTCTAGTGAGAAATTGGAGAGAAAAACGTGTTTGGTTTCTTTGCCATGTAGCCTTGATTTCTGTGTAAACGAGTTATTTCTTGCTGGGCTGGGAGAGCCAAATTGGCTCATCTCAATGAGGCATGGCCTTTACTTGGCTAAGAAAGGCAAAGCAAAAGTTGTCTTGAATCCAAACATGCCTATTATTTTCTGTTTTTTTCTTCCATTTTACTGTTTGAGTAAAATAAACTGGTGGTTCTTAAACTTAAGAGGCGGTATCATCTAGATCCCTAAGTTTTATTTTTTATTTCTAGATTCCCAAACTTATCCCAGGCTTCAGCATTAGTCCAAACGGGTTTTGACCGACTCCATACACTGATGATGTGACACCCTGACTCGGTGCTGATGTGGATCAGACATGTTAGGTCCGTTACCTAAACTGGCACAGCGGTATTGTCTAGGCTCCAAACTTTTAACATTGCATATCTAGGTCCCCAAACTTGCTAATTGGGCTATATATACGAGGTACCTAAACTTGCACTACAGCGCCATCAGTCCCTAACTCCAAAAATGTAGATCTAGGTCTCTAAACTTGATAATCAAACGCCACACGATGTCCAAATTACCATGTGCTAAGTCGTCTGCATGGCTGTTGACTATGTACCTAGCACGTGGGGGCCTATACGCCCGTCCCTCTCTCTCATCTCCTTTCACACTCCTAGTGCAGCCCACATGTCGTGCCGTTTTCTCATCTCCTCCCCCTCCCTTTTGTCTCTATTAGATCAGTGACAACACCTCCCTGCCCTTGGTCAGTGGCGTCCGCGTCTATACAACACTTTATAGAAAGGTTTTGCCGAAGCGTGAATCCGACTATCAATAGAACCAAGGGCGAGGAGCCCGGCTGGCCACCATCGGGCCTTGGTCGTGACCAAGCCCGATATATAGGTGTGTTGGAGGATAAGAGCGAGTTGTGTTGAGGCCAACAGCCGTCACTTTGGTCCTGGTGGCCTGCTCAGAGACGCTCTAGCTGTTGGTGGTGGTTTGCTATTGGTGTAGGTGCTAAGACCACGACGATGCATGAGAAAGTGGTGGTGATGGCACGAGAGGGAGTTGGGAAGGAGATGAGAGATAAGGACAACATGTGGACTCCACATGCTAGGTGCATGGTCAGCAATCACGCAAGCAGCTTATGACATGATAATTTGGACCTCATGTGACCCTATTAACAAGTTTAGTAACCTAGATATGCAATCTTGGAATAGTGTCACCCATCTGGCCTAGCCCAAAAAGACGGCTTTTGAATAGCCCACCCTATTTAGATTGTAGAAGATAAGGATCACATGTGCGCCTTGCCTTTCAGGTGTACGGTCAACAGTCACGCAAGCGGCTTATCACATGATAATTTCAAACTAGTGTGGCTTTATTAATGAGTTTAGTAACATAGAATAGCCCACCCATCTACCCTAGCCCAAAAATACTCCTAAATAGCCCACCCATTTGAGACTATAAGAAAAGTCCATGCAAACTAGTCTATAGTTTTAGAATAACCACCTATGTGGCCTAGCCCAAAAAGATTCCTGAATAGCCCATCAATTTTGAGATAGTAGAAGAGTTCATGTAAACTGATCTCATGGGCAGTGTGGCCCTATTAACAAGTTTAGTAACATAATCTTAGAATAGCCCACCCATGTAGCCTCGCCCAAAAAGATTTCTGCATAGCCTACCCATTTTATAGACCATAGAAGAGTCCATAGAAAATAGTCTCTTGGGCAGTCGTCGGTGCTGCACAAGCTGATTTTGCCTCGAAATGCGTCGGCAGACGCGGGCGCCGCACACGGCACGGCGACACGAGACGAGACCGGACCCCTGAGGCGAACCCGTTCGGCTGCCGCTCGGCGCTCGCGCTCCGCACCACCAGCCAAGTGCGGCTGTGTAGCGCGTCTGCAAGCCACCGAGCCTAGTCCGCGCTTGACTCTGCCTGCGCGCCGAACCGTCGCTACAGGCTCCCCCGTACGTGCAAACCATCGATCGCTAGGCGCTGAGATCGCGTTCGGCACGACACGGAAGCCGTCTACGTGCATCGTTTAGCCTGGACACAATCTCTACACGCGAACTGGCAGCTAACACTGATCGCACTGGGTCGGGTAAAACAATCCGGTAAAGCATATAGCGTACCAAAACTACCGCAACGGAGTACTACGAAGGGTGCGCAACCGTCGCTCGCACGCTATATATGGCGGGATGCAGGGCATCCGGTATGCACAGCGCCGGCCCCACCACCACTCACGCGAGAGCATGCACGGGATAGGGAGATGGATCCAGCGCTGGGCCCCGCTGGTGCTACTATGTCGATTAACTAAAAAAAATGTTATAACTCACAAACAAAAAATCAAATTAAATTTCGTTTACACCATTAAATTCGTTTCAATAAATCCTTCAAAACAAGATATCACATGGATATATTTAGATAAAGTGACAAGTGGGCCCTACAATGGATAGATGATGATATAGAGGATGAATGAGTGCGGAAGAATTGAGTATAGAGAAAAGAATGTTGATGGCCTTTTAGAGGATAAATTTAGAGTACCACGATAGCGATCAGTCTAAACATAGGAAGTCATTGACTGCTTGCATGCATGCACCATGGTAGCCACCGCCACGTCGGATGCATGTTAGTACGGTATAGTGTGATGCACGGTCGTGCCAGGTGAACGATGAATCCTGCGTGGCATTACGTCCAGGTACAGTTCCCACCGCGTAATTATGGGGAAACAGTTGGGTACATTGATCTTGTGATGAAATTTGCTAATTTTAAAACACAAACAGATTGGAGGTTAACTTCCACTTCGCGGATCAGCTCATCCAGCCGTCCATCCATGGAGCGCCATCCGAGCTGGCCACTCGGTGGCCGTAGGATAGATGATTCGGTGGAGGCAAATACAGCACACGCGTAGCTTGAAACAGAGAAAGATCCAGTTACGCCTGGCCTGCCAAATGCCCAAGATACCCATTTGGACCCAAGATTCTCTCGTCTTCTCCAACGAACCACGCGATACGGATCTCCAAGGCATGATATTTATACTGCGCCGCGTCCGACGCACACGCGCATCCTAAACCCCAGCAGATCTGAACTGAAGAGTCCTCCACCCTGCAGAGCAGGTCTTGGAGGCGCCAAGCGCGGCGACGATGGAGATCGAGCGGCCCCCCAGCCGCAGGGTTGCGGCTGTGGGTGAGGAGGACGACGGCGACGTGGCGCTGGTGGAGCAGGTCCGGCTGACCGTGCCGACGACCGACGACCCGACGCTGCCGGTGTGGACGTTCCGCATGTGGACCATCGGCATCGTCTCCTGCGCGCTCCTCTCCTTCTTCAACCAGTTCTTCGCCTACCGCACCGAGCCACTCATCATCAGCCAGATCACCGTCCAGGTCCATTGCGTCGTCCGGCCGGCCAGAAATCGTCTGGGTCACGATCGTCGTCTCCTTATTACTAACATCTGCTCTGATGGCGACGGCGTACGTGTGCGTGCATGCAGGTGGCGGCGCTGCCGGTGGGGCACTTCATGGCTCGAGTGCTGCCGGAGACGAAGCGCTCGGCGTTCGGCAGAGAGTGGACGATGAACCCGGGACCCTTCAACGTGAAGGAGCACGTGCTGATATGCATCTTCGCCAACGCCGGCACCGCGTTCGGCAACGGCGGCGCCTACGCCGTCGGCATCATCACCATCATCAAGGCGTTCTACAAGAGGAACATCTCGTTCGTCGTCGGCCTGCTCCTCATCATGACCACTCAGGTGCCGCCGGCCGTTTTGCATGCATGCATTGTGTTACCGCACGATCGATTGATCGATTAGCATATATGCAACCTGACATTGACGATGTCCATTATATTTGTGCACGCACGCGTGTATAGGTGTTGGGCTACGGATGGGCAGGGCTGATGAGGAAGTATGTGGTGGAACCGGCGCAAATGTGGTGGCCGCAGAGTCTTGTGCAGGTTTCTCTCCTCAGGTGAGTGAGTGGGCACGGACTACTTAGTGTACTGAACTGATGATCGATCACTGCATTAAATTAGTCACTGGCAATCTTCGTACACGCGCACGATCGATCGAGTTCATCAGGGCGTTGCACGAGAAGGAGGAGCGGCGGATGACGCGGGGCAAGTTTTTCCTGATCGCGCTCATCTGCAGCTTCGCGTGGTACATCGTCCCGGGCTACCTGTTCCCGACCATAAGCACGGTGTCGTGGGTGTGCTGGGTGTTCCCCAAGTCGGTCACCATGCACCAGATCGGCTCCGGCATGAACGGCATCGGCATCGGCGCCTTCACGCTGGACTGGTCCGTCGTCGCTTCCTTCCTGCAGAGCCCGCTCGTGTCGCCCTTCTTCGCCATCGTCAACGTCTTCGTCGGCTTCGTGCTCTTCATCTACATCATCCTGCCCGTGTGCTACTGGGCCTTCAACCTCTACAACGCCAGCACGTTCCCCATCTTCTCCACCGACCTCTTCACGGGCGCCGGGCAGCTGTACAACATCTCCGCCATCGTCAACGACAGCTTCGAGATCGACATGGACGCCTACGCCAAGCAAGGGAAGATCCACCTCAGCTTGCTGTTCGCCATATCCT
Source organism: Saccharum hybrid cultivar R570 (assembly GCA_038087645.1). Lineage (NCBI taxonomy): Eukaryota > Viridiplantae > Streptophyta > Magnoliopsida > Poales > Poaceae > Saccharum > Saccharum hybrid cultivar. The sequence goes on from JAQSUU010000563.1 coordinate 16,347,628, forward strand.
ATGGCCTCGGCTTCGCCTCCATAGCCGCCACGCTGTCGCATGTCGCCCTGTTCTACGGGAAGTATGTGCACGAACACACGCTCTGTTGTTGCCCGTCGTTCCCCCACATCCGCCTTTTGCTGCTAGACTGATCACTGACTGTATGGGCGGTGTTCTGTTTCTGATCTGAAGGGAGATATACCAGAGGATGCGCGAGTCATACAAGGGCAAGTCGGACGTGCACACGAGGATGATGAGGAAGTACGACGACATACCCAACTGGTGGTTCTACTTGCTGCTCGTGGTGACCATGGCCGTGGCGCTGGTGCTCTGCACCGCGTTCAAGAAAGAGGTGCAGCTGCCGTGGTGGGGGCTCCTCTTCGCCTGTGCCCTCGCCTTCTTCTTCACGCTTCCCATCAGCATCATCACTGCCACCACAAACATGGTATCCCTCTGTCCCTAAATATCAGTCATTTTCATTTCTCGAGAAACAACTTTGTCTAAATATATATTAAAAAATATTAATATTTATGATGCGTAATTAGTATCATTGGAAAGATCTTTTAATCTAGTTTTTTACTAAATTTATTTAAAGATACAAATGTTGCACGTATTTTCTACAAATCGAGATAAACTTATGGCACACACACCAATGATGACAGTTATTTAGGGACGGAGGGATTACGTGTCTACTTACTATAATTCCCAGTCGTGTTGAGCGTGTGTGGCACTTGTCTGCAGACACCGGGGCTGAACGTCATCACGGAGTACTGCTTGGGGCTCATCTTGCCGGGGAAACCCATAGCCAACGTGTGCTTCAAGGTCTACGGCTACATCAGCATGAACCAGTCCGTCTCCTTCCTCACTGACTTCAAGCTTGGCCACTACATGAAGATCCCGCCGAGATCCATGTTCCTAGTTCAGGTACATACTGCACATTTCGCTCTCGATCTCTCTCTCTCTCTTTGATCGATCAGTGGCCAATTAACTGCATGCAGTTGATGACTGATGAAGCAACTCAGTGTTATGTTTGACAAATAACGCATATCCTTCATTCAGCTGATCGGGACGCTCGTAGCGGGGACGGTGAACACGATAGTGGCGTGGTGGCTGCTGACCACGGTGCCGCACATCTGCGAGAAGGAGCTCCTCCCGGAGGGTAGTCCGTGGACGTGCCCCGGCGACCACGTCTTCTTCGACGCGTCCGTGATCTGGGGCCTGGTGGGCCCGCGCCGCATCTTCGGCCCGCTGGGCTACTACAACGCGCTCAACTGGTTCTTCCTCGGCGGCCTCATGCTCCCGGCGGTCGTGTGGCTCCTGGCCAGGGCGCTGCCGGGGCACGCCTGGTGGATCAGCCTCATCAACCTGCCCGTCGTCCTGGGCGCCACGGCCAACATGCCGCCGGCGTCGCCCATTAACTACACGGCCTGGTGCTTCGTGGGCACCGTGTTCAACTTCTTCGTGTTCCGCTACCGCAAGGCGTGGTGGAAGCGCTACAACTACGTGCTGTCGGCGGCCATGGACGCCGGCGTGGCCATCATGGGGGTGGTCATCTACTTCGCGCTGTCGGGACACCCGCTCGACTGGTGGGGGTCCAGGGGCGAGCACTGCGACCTCGCCACCTGCCCCACGGCCAGGGGCGTGCTGGTGGACGGCTGCCCCGTACTCTGATGACGATGATCAAAATACCAAGAAATACACCTGCCTGCTTGCGTGTATACAGATTTATTTATATATATTGTTGGTATTGGCTCTTGACACCATCGTATTCAATCTGTACATATATAGATTGTGAATTGCCATTGGACATTGAAAAAGTGCCATTGAGTGTGTGGTATTTTTTTTTCTAGAACATCGAGTGTGATTGGTATGGCGTATGCAAATGTTCCCGTGCTCTTTTTCTTCCTGTCTGTTTTGTTCAGTTTGCATTTGTGAATTTGTTCTCCAATTCGGCGTATGCTGTACTTTTGCCGTTAGTTTTATTAAAAGGAAAAAATAAATAAAAACAAGTGTTCCCTGCTTTAGAAACTGTTTCGTTGTGCTCCTATGCAATGCTTCCTGGAATCTCAAGCAACCGATTTCGGTCGACTGGCCGGCGAGCCAGTTCTGAATCTCTTCGCTGTGAACTTCAGGGATCAGAAACCCCCAATAGTTTTGGTGTTTCAGTTGCCACATGAATCAAATCTGCCACAAATAAGACCCCAGGTAAACCCCATTTCCATTCAAACGGAAATATACAAGTCATTCATCAAAAGGAAATACAAGTGTATGTGGATAGTAGCGACAAACCAGACAGCACTCACAAGACGACTCCTCGCACACAACAAGATAGCAAAGAATAACTCGACCAGACTCAAACTTCACCTGCCTTCCTGACACAAGTCCAAATTTGCCACAAAATGAATGCATATACTTTTCGAGAACGTGGAGAAGACTGCACTGAACTGAAAATTGCCATCAGGAAGAAGAACGCTCCCAGCCTCGTCTTTGGAACTAGTAGCGGTGACGAGGCCGTCTCTTTGGTTTGGTTGCCAAGCAGGCGAAGGTCAGTGCATCGCGAGAGATCAATGCAGCCCTCAACAGGTTGAGTGCCTGCGAAAAACAATTGTCACACAAGTAGATTTGTGGTGTGCAAACATGAAGCTAGAAAAAAAATTTAGTCTGATCACCTCCACTTGTGTGAATGTGAACTCTGTTGTCTCAAGCTTTGATACGGAAAGTTCCTTGCCCTTCAGTTCGTGCAAGGCGTTCATTACCGAGAATGGAGCCACGCCAAGCTCATTAGTCACCAAGAACTTCCCTGGTCCCTTTGCATAGCCACCACCGGTTTCTGTTGTCATGGTTGGCACCTTGGGATTCACTGCCAACAATTTCGTATGGCTGTGGGAACATTTCATTTCCTCAGCCACGAAAGTAATACAGTTTCTGATGCAAGGAGAGCAGCAAGCGACAGAAGATACAGTTGGCGGCACCTCATCACTTGGTAGCAGGGGATTGCTACAAGTGAAGAAGGGGGGCAACCTGGGGGAGATGACCATGTCTCGACTTTTATCTGATTTTATGCATCCATTCAGGTTGAGGTCCACACTTTTGTAGAGATTATCAATGCAGGTGATGGATGAAGAACCTCCAAGGAGCTCGACCACATGGCCGAGTGGTAAAGTCAGGAAACTGAACAGAAGATTGCAAAATTCTACACCCACCTCAGCGTGTACTACCGACGGATTTGTGTTTGCCACTAGAAGGTTCACTTTAATGACATTGCAATCTGAACTTGAATCATTCTCAGAACTAACATAGGCATCCATAGAGATGGGTTCATCTGTCCTTGTGGATTCGTGGGATGGTTTGAATACAAGATCAGTCAGGGGTTTATCAGACCTGAGGCTTTGCTTTAGAAAGTTCTTTATCTGTCGATAAAAGAGGAAATGTCAATTCAAGACCATGAATGAGTTAGCAAAGAAGATAGCAATGTAAACCAGGGCTCTTAGTACTAACCTCCTCTAAGCCAAGTTCTAACGTTTTCTCTTCAAGCATGGTTATGTCCTCAAGTCCCAAGCTACGTAAAAGGAACATGAGATTGTCCGTATCCGCAGACACAACTTGCAGATCATCTGTAATGGCATAGCTCATTCCGCTTCCGCCTCTTACAAAAACCCCATCATCTTTAGCTTCCCCGTCTACCTTCTTCCACTCCAGCGAATGGGCCAAGGGTTTCCCACACTGCCCGCACAGCACATCTGGAACTGAACTGTAGTAAATCGTATCAATGACGCACTTAGGCTGGCTGCAAACACAAATGTACCTGTGGTTCCTGTCGTCAATCCTGACAACAAGATCCTCGTACAACTTCCCGGCAGCGCTGAGGGGCCTAAGCAGCATATTCTTGCACGCCTTGGTCTGGAAATGGCTCTCGTCAAGGCTCTCCACGCTCTTATACAACTCATCGAAGCAGCCTAGAGATGACTCCTTGCCCAGCAGCCGAACAATGGTGCCCATCGGCAGAGTGAAGAAGGTGAGGAGAACGTCCACGAAATCCTTCCCGGACTCTGCGACCACCACCTTTTTCTTCTCGTTGTCCACTAGGAACTTGACCCGGATCTTGCCAGTTCCAGCAGACCCAGCTCCGGCCATGGATATCGGCGACAGAATGCTCATTCAGAGAACCTTAAGCTTTGTGGGAGGGTTGAATGGATTGCTTGAGTTGGGATTCAGAACCCACCTAGTTTTGTAGTGTCGTGAACTCGTGATACCTTCAGAACGGTCTCTTCAGATTCGGTGCTCCATTTTAATACCTTCGGAACGGCCTCTTCAGATTCAGTGCTCCACTTTAATTGTATCTCAATTCTCAAATGCAGCACCGGGGCCCAAGGTTTGCTTGAATCCAAGCTGTGGCGTTTGGTCTTCTGAATCCAAGCTGTGGCGTTTGGTACTATATGAAAGGCGAAGCACTGCACGTATTCATAGGGAAACACAAGTGCTACTGACATTATGTCATCACTTGAACCGGAAAAGCGGACCGTTCTTCTGTCACGTGCATTGACGATTAAGTCCTACATTTCGCGGTTCGACTCGTTTCACTTTATATCAACACACCAATGCAGTTTTTTTTTATGTCTCTCATCTAGCTACAGCTGTAACATCTGTTCATATACATGCACGCCACTTAACACATGCACACTACTCACATCACCTTTGTACAAATAAACCTACAACTACACTTAGATCTGAAGACCGCGTCCTTCTTTAGATCACCGAAATCATCTGATTTTGTAGGCGACGGGGACGTCACGACCCCACTGTTGCTTCACACGTGAGACCGCGCACTTCTTGAGATCACCAAAATCCTCTGATTTTGTAGGCAATGGGGACGTCACAACCTTACTGTTGCTTCACACGTGAGAGACAGACGCTTAGAACTAGTCAACATGAGAGACAGGCCAAAATCCTCTGATTTTGTAGGCAATGGGGACATCACAACCTTACTGTTGCTTCACACGTGAGAGACAGACGCTTAGAACTAGTCAACATGAGAGACAGACCAAAATCCTCTGATTTTATAGGCAATGGGGACATCACAACCTTACTGTTGCTTCACACGTGAGAGACAGACGCTTAGAACTAGTCAACGTGAGAGACAGACGCTTAAAACTAGTCAAAATGGAGACTGTTCCTATTAGAATGCTGCACAGCAAAGACCTAGGTGGGACACCAGCGTTGCGATCGCAGGGGATCGAACGCTGGCGGGCAGACTCGCCACTGCGAGTACTACCACTGAGACTGTCCGCACTGGCATACTCTAAATGATACTCTAAAGCTTTAGAGTATGAATATAGAGTAAAAACTGCTGCACTGGATACTCTAAAACGATACTCTATCCTTTCTCTCACTCTATATTTAGAGTAGTACAGTATTTACTCTATAGTGCGCAGTGGCGGGCCCTACTAGCTAAACTAAGGAAAAAATGCTATAACTCACAAACCAAAAATCCAAATTAAATTTCGATTACACCATTAAATTCGTCTCAATAAATCCTTCAAAACTAGATCACTCATGGATATATTTAGATAAAGTGACAAGTGGGTCCCATAGTAGATAGAGTGGATAGAGGATGATATAGAGGATGGATGAGTGCGAGAGAATTGAGTATAGAGGAGAGAATCTTGCTGACTATGACGTATAGAGGATGAATACAGAGGACCATGAGTGCGGATAGCCTGAGCCAACACACCGATGCAGTTGTGTGCTAGTGATGCGGCAAAGTTGACACTACTTTTGCTACCAAGATCAACTGCTCCTTTCGTGATTGGCTGAATGAGAATGAAGCCAAAGTTCCGATTCATTCTATTGTTTCATAGCCATTTAAATTTCATAACTCATCTAGAGTTAAAAAAATCAAGCCGAAAGAGTTTCATTTAGATGAAGCTCAATTCTTTTCTATCTTTTTTTAAAGCGTTGTCATGTATGGCAATCTATTTAATGTGGACCAAAAATCCAATCAAGATAGACCTAGTAAACTTATATATTGATTAAATTATTATTATGACGTCCAGTTCTGGAGATGGCAACGGTTAATTTTTCCCTCTATAAATTATGAGATCCACTCTCCCACATAAAAAATGATATAATTTTTTTGGTAAAAATTAAATTTATAACTCTAAGCTTTTATTATCATTTTTATTTGGTAAATCTGGTATTTATCTATACCTTATAATAAAGAGGCAAAATTTCTGCCGTATTTTTTTCTGCCACCGACTCGGTCTCGCACTCTGGCATCCTTTCACAGTTAGGGTAAAATTGCCGAGACTTAGAGTGGGAAAGATAATAGAAAGAAATACAGGGTTCCAGATGTAAAGATGTTAGAGAGAAAAAAGGTAAGAGGACCTTAATAGTTTTTGAAATAGATTGGGGTTCCTGATGCAAAATGTCTAGATCAGAGTGGGTCTCTCCTGGTGGGCTCTTTTTCTCAACCTAGGCTGAATCATTGCAGTTGAGTCGACTTCGTTGTGGGCTGGACCAAGCCCACACAAGTCTTTTTCCTTTTCTTTCGTTTTTCTCTTTTTCTATAAAAAACAAATATCTTGCAAAATTCACCAAAAATCATAGAAAAAACAAAAAAATGTCAAACTAGTTTTGTTAGCTTCATAAAAATATGGTCTATCCATAAATGTTATGAATCTTGTTAGGTTGTGCTTTTACCTATAGGTTTGTTAAATTATCCTTACATATGTTTTATGCATATATGTTCGGCGATGACTGAGGATGTGCTACAGGAAAACCTAGAATAGGCAAAGGTGGCCGAGGAGTACGAGGAGGATGTCCTCGTTGTCGGTGTTGCCGAAGCCTTCACTAACTTTTTGATGTCCGGTTCTTACCTAAGACAAGCCATGGTGCATAACCCCTACTTTTCAGCAATTATATATAGGTTCAGCGATGACTGAGAACGTGTAAGAGGCGGACCCAGAATACGCGGAGGTGGCCGAGGAGTACGAGGAGGATGTCCTCGTTGCCGGTGTTCCCAAAGCCTTCACTAACTTTTCGATGTCGAGTTCCAACCCAAGGCAAGTCCCGGTGTATAACCCTTACTTTTCAGCAATTATTAAGTTTGTTTGCGCATTAAGTTTTGAGGAGAAATATATACACCATCGATGTAGTTCTTATTAGAAACAAAACTTATTTTTATTAAAATATGGATTAGTCAATGTTACAACTAATTATTTTGTGAACCGGAATCTTGTGCAGATTATTGTATAATGAAATCTAAACAAATGTATTTATGCAATTCCTAACGAGGGCTGCCATGTGAAAAATCAAGAGAGGTCTCCCATCATAATCATTGGCGGACAGACCAATCCTTTACACATCAACAAAAAAGTTAAAGAGATTGATATAATGCGTCAAAAAAGCTACAAAAGTCTATATTGCGTAAACACATAGGTAGTATGGAGAGTTAAAATTCTGATATATTTATATCTAAATAATTATGCACTTTGCAATAGAAGGAAAAATATACCAAGCTGTATTTTAATTCGATACAATTTTAATAGCACATTGTTATTTATTGTCAGCATTAACTTATGTTATGGATGTGACAGTCATCACAAAATAAATTATAAAAGCATAAAACATAAGCAGATATGTACCATTCACGTTATCATTTTGCATGAATGTTTAATATTTTTCTCTCCTGTTACAACACACTTATTTCTTGATTGCCCCTTTGTCATCCAGTGTTGGGGCTGGCTTAGCTTACAGGTGGATCAGACACTTGACCCTTTCCATATCCTTCAGACCTTCGAGGAGCAGCTTCAGGTCCCCTTCTTTATGGAGATCATAATCATCATGTGTTGGACAATTTGGAGGGCAAGAAATGACTTCATCTTTCGTCAGATTAGCCCGGTTTTACAGTTTTCAAAGGGCAATTTCAGAGAAGAGGCTCAGTTACTCCTTAGGATTAAAGGAAGGTTCAACTGCAATTTAGTCAATGGATAGACGATCTACAGTAGCCTGGTCTCTCTCGGTTCTAGCCCTCATTATCTTTTTTTCCTTCTTTGTTTCTTAAGCTCTTACTTTTAGTTTTGCTTGTCTCCCTTTTGTAACCTGAACCTTTTTACAGTTTAATAAAACTGATGTAGGGGTGCAAACCCCTCCAGTTTCATTCAAAAAAAAAAGATCCAGAATGTGGTTGAGTGATATCTCCCAACGTTCGGACGACACATCCAGACATCCCCGTCTGCAATCCGTGTCCCCGCACGCGCGACTAACTACACGTCCGCACTCATGCCAGCACGCCCCGCCCGTGCCTACGTTTAGCACGCCCATGTGGGGCTTGCGCCGCCCGAACGTCGCCCACGCGGCCAGACTGCGCGCAGAGACCGCTCTGGCACCCAATCTACTTTTGTAGCATCCAAAGAAACACTTGTAAAATATTTTCGAAACAGATGAAACACATGTAACATACGTCTGAAATACTGGCAAAACACTTGAAAAAACACTTGAAAGTCATTGCAAGCATGTGCAATATTCAGATGAAACACTTGCAACATATGTGTGAAACATATGCAACATCTAGATAAACGCACATGCAACTTACGTCTGAAAAAATAAATAAAACATTTGGAACAGACGTTTGCAACATACATGTATAGCCATTGCAACATATGCAGCATCTGATCTACTTTTGCAACATCTATATGAAACACTTGTGACATACATGTGAAACATATTAAACACTTGAAACATACACTTGCAACATATTATTAGGGATGGCAATGGGACGGTTTCGTGTCGGATATCGCGGGTTTCAGGGCTAACGGTTTCAGATTCGGGGAGGATTTCTCACCCACGGTTTTTGAGTTCGGGGCTCCGAAATCTATCGGGTTCAGTTTCGGGTTTGGATTTTCACCCGTGGATACCCAATGGATACCCGAAATAAATCATTTGGAATTAAAAATTATGTTTATAATATACTAAATACTAATAATAACTTGTTTGCTTAGACTATTAAATTTATTCTAAGTTGACTCATGAAATTATTTACTATTTGTTGCCTCTTGTTTATACATGTGAATATGTGTATATGTATCATGCATATGTTTATAGAAAGTCCTTATTGATCTTACTATGTTGCCATACAAAGCAGGTTTCGAGTATCCAATCGGGTTTTGGGATCCGAGGTTCTGGTTATGGGGATGGATTATCAACCGAATAGGTGTTCGAGGCGGTTTCGGGTTTCGAATTCGGGTTTCGGGTTTGGGTGCATAGAGACTTTACCCGTTCCGAATCCGCCACGTTGCCATCCCTACATGTTATGGGCAACACTCTAGTGGGCGGCGACACCATGTTAGGCGCGTTGAGGAAAACTCAATAACCCCCTCGATGGGCAGATCGGTGCCGGGAGGCGGCAGAGCGAAGAGCACCGAGACTTGGCCACCACGAGCTTCTTCCGCTGGGGGCACCACCAGCGCCCAAGGAGCTTTGAGGGGGGCACGAAGGACGGCACGACCGCGACACCCTTGCCATCTCCAGCTGCAGGAGGAGGTGATGCGGAGGACGTTGGCGTTGGCGATGGGGGCAGGGGCGGGTGGGAAGCGTGACTCCAGCGGCAGAGCTCGGTGTTGCAGAGGCGGGGCAGAGGAAGCGGAGGTGGTCGCCGCTAGCGGCGTTTGATGGGGAGTGGAGCTTGCGGCGAGCGCGCGAGGTGGAGTGGGATTTTTTTTTGAGGAGCGGCGTTTGGACACCCACACCGGCAGCATTACCAATAAAACAAGAGTTATGAGCAGATGAGCTTGAGCACCTTGCCCCCTTACAAACATATACTAACCTGAACGAGGTCCATAGCCGATCAAGAAGGGTAATGACCTAAGTACCTAAGCATAATGGCCTCCTTGCACTTGGAGGAGAACTAGCTTACCATCTTCCTAAATGAGAGAGTGGATGTCATACTTTATGGCAGAGAGATTACGAGTCCCCGTAGTGCCTTTCAAACTAAATTACCCTAATTCAATGTTTAAGATCGTATGGTTGTATGTTTTGAAATTAATTTGTTTCACCTTAGTGTCTACTGAATAAAACTAGTTTTACTGAATTCATGCTTTAGGCTTTCGGATACTCTTTTTTACTCGGCTAGTTAAATGGTCTGAATGCCCTTAACATTAGAACTGTAGCCAGTATTTACTGTCTAGGATATCTGATGATATGTTAGTATATGCTTATATGCCAAATGTTATAAGCAACAGATGATATGGGCCGAAATAGAGCATTTTTACTTTAGTCTTTCAGCACCGGAATCATGAGGCAGACATGTGCAGTCTTGTACACTTTCTCAAAAAATGTTTAGCAGCTGGTTGTCGACAACTACGACCATGGCTGCCTCATAGGATTTTTGCTTTCTTGTCATTTTTATTCTTTCGATTGTTTGTCCGTGTTCCTTGCATTTGGTGTGTCAATTGTATTGTAGGGTGCATTTTTTTTTTGAAAGGCTCAGGAGGGGTTTAAGGCCCCTACTGTAGGGTGCATTTCGATTCGGTTGATGATCGCGGATCACCAACAAGCTCCTATGTGCTGCCTGAGAAGCAACAAGTCCTCTTATTGTTTACCTGGACTTCTGGGGCATATGGCGCTTGGAAAAACCTGGGTGTTATTGGTTTCAAACATAATATGATCCACACACAATTCTCGCCATAACCGTTCTCTATATGCAAGAGAGAAGATCCCGATGAAAGAGAAAGCACACTCAGCTCTGAACTCGGCTCAGCAGCCTTTGTTTGTGCGGGCGACGTGGCTCACTGCCTGCGTTGATCTGTGCGTGGGGTCACAAGACACGCGGCAATAGCATGGGCAGTGTCGCACTTGGCCCTCGGTGCAGCACTCGATCAGCTCTGAACTTGCAGGCTTGCAGCTGTACCAGATGAAATCGCAAAAGAATCTCCCCTAGTGTCTCTCATCCTCACACAACATGGTTATTCGAACGCTCTGTTAACTTTTGCTGGCAGCACTGAGGTTGTAGCTGCAACCGCAGTCATAAAGTTTCCGGAACGATTGGGTCGTGGAACGATGATCGTGGAACGTGGAACACTCCTTGAGAAAGGATTTTTCACTATCGGGACGAAACTGATTCACGTTCCCGGAACGTGGAACGTGGCACCGTACCACGATCCCGGTGACTATGGCTGCAACAATTCTCAGTATATATATATATATAGTAGGTACTCCATGAGGCGCAGGCACATCTCAAACGACCCACACCCCAAAAGCTTGGTGGAATGGTGGTGCGTGGGTGGGTAATGGATAGTTATAAGTAGAAGACACATCAGGCTTAGGTTTACATTACTAGGCGGCCTCTCGTTCTCTACTCTACCCTTTCCCAATAGATATTAATAGAGATGCAGTGTTGAGAAGAGAATGGATAAGTAGGATAGCATTTACATGTCTTTCCTTGATCATAATCTCTCTGCTCTACCTCTGTTTTGCTTACCTAACACGATGACGACGCACAGAGGAGGATTGATGGCATCACACTACCCGTGCTGCGCTATGATTTATTGTGCTGTTACTTTCATATAGGGAGTAATAGTAGGAGTATTGCTAGTCCTCCAAATCAGAGGCACTTATGTTGCTTCATAGCTTAGGATTCCCCTGCTCTGGAATTTGGAATCCAATGACGCCTCGTGTGGCCGTGTCCTCGTCGCCCTCCAACGCGCCCGCAGCTCTGATCGGCAGCAGCTCCGTGATGCTTGTGGCGACTGAGGCTAATTTCAATGAAAAGTTTCACCTCCGTTTCCAATACGTGAAACTTTGATATGAAACGGGTCTCTCCCATAGTGCAAAGTTTCATGGCACGATTTCATCACTTATTTTACTATTCATAGGTCCCACCTGTCCCTATCATCCCTCTCTTCCCCGCATCCTTCTTGTCACCGCCTGCAGGCCGAGCATGGTGGCTCCCGCATGGACGCAGCTCGCGCACGCGGGCGGCATTCGCCCCCACGCGTGGCAGGCGGGCTCGCCACGAACGCGGCTCGTGGCGGCGGGCAGGCAGAGCCCTCGCGCTCGCGGCGCCCGCGACCGGCGGAGGACGTGTGGCGGGCGGAGTCGCGATGGGGCAGCTCGCGACGGACGGCTCATGACGAACGGCGCCGATGGATCTCCCGCGACCGGCGGACGAGCGCCCACGGCCAGCGACCTTTCCTGGGCGGTCCGGCGGCCGCGCCCTGCGGAGCTCGCACCCGCGCCGGTGGATCTCCCGCGACCAGCGGACGAGCGAGCGCGTCGGGCGGCCTCGCCCGCGGCGGTTTGGCAGCCGCGCCCTGCAAAGTCACGATGAAGAACACACGGTCCCGGAGAAGAAAAGTCACGATGAAACGAAGGAAGGGCCTCAATGCAGGTTTCACGGTGTTTTTGAAGTTTTGGAAACAGTGCGGATATGTTTCGTGGCCATGAAACGAATTCCTTCTCTCTTCTCCCACTTTCATGCAAAAAACTGATGTGACACCTTATTAAATATATATGAAACCCTATTGAGACTGACCTTGGCATGTTTGGTTTGCCATGTTAAACTTTAATGAGTGTTAACCATGGGGTTGACCATAGAGTGTTCGGATACTAATAATGGATTAATTAGACTTAATAGATTCGTCTCGTAAATTAATCTCAATCTGTGCAATTAGTTTCATAATTAGTCTATGTTTAACACTCCATGCATGTGTCTAAACATTCGATGTGATAGGTGTTAAAAAAAACAAGGGGAACCAAACACCTCCTAAGAACGACGCACCAGTTACACTTGATGACAGCTTACGTGCGTAAGGCGACCAAATCAATCAAGGAAGCAAAGGGTTCCAGGCTTCAAGTTTACTCGGGTCTAAGGTTGGACGAAAAACTCGAAGCTCGTTAGCTCGCTCGACTCGTGGCCAGCTCGGCTCGGCTCGTCAAGATTTTAGCTCGTTAGCTATAACGAGCCAACTCGAGCCAGCTCGCGAGCTGCTCGCGAGTTAAACGAGCCATGGTTTCAGGGAAAAAGTCATCATAACTTATATTAGTTTCGCATTTTTTCATGTCTTCCACTTTACGAATGGTTGATATGTCAGTACATATGAATATTTTGTTCGATTTAAGGCTGTTGGATGTATTATTTTTATATTATTACTATTCTCAAGCTTTAGATAAATATAAATATTATATTTGCGTACTTTTTTTATATCGGGCTCGCGAGCTTAACGAGCCGAGCTAGCTCGTTATCTTAACGAGCCAGAACGAGTCGAGCCGAGCCGAGCCGGCTCGTTATCCTGCCTTACTCGGGTCATTGGGTGCACGACAGCCGATTCATAGTTGATGGTCGGTTGAGCCTCAATTGGGATGTGGGAAGGCAAGCCTGATACAAACTCATGACCTCTGAGCACGCTCAGTAATGTTGTGGTGCGGGCGTCCAGGAGGACGGACACCGCCTCCAAAAAAAATATCCCACTTCGCCTCGTGCGCTCACCACAATCTTTGCTCCCCGTCCAATGCCGCAGCGGCGACCACCTCTACTTCCACGTGACGCCAGGCTCCGCCATTGGAGTTGTGCCTCCCGCCTGCCCCTACCCTCATCGTCGATGTCCTCCTCATCACCTCCTCCTATGGCTGGAGATGGCGAGGGTGTCGCAGTCGTGTCGTACTTCACGCTCGCCTCAAGGCTCCTCGCGCACCGGTGCCCCTAGCAGAGAAGCTCACGGCGATCAAGTCCGTGGTGCGACCAAGTCCATCACCTCCCAGCCCCGATCTACCCATCGAGATGGCTATTGAGTTCCTCAATGCGCCAGACATGGTGGTCGTCGCCCACTACTGTGTCGCACCTGACATGTTGCAAGCTTATGTTAAAAGTGTTTCAGATGTTTTAAAGGTATGTTGCAAGTGTTTCATATGAATGTTGCCAAAGTAGATCGAGATGTTGCATATGTTGCAATGGTTATACACGTATGTTGCAAACGTCTGTTCCAAATGTTTCATCTATTTTTTCAGACGTAAGTACTTGCAAGTGTGTTTATGTGAATGTTGCATATGTTTCACACATATGTTGCAAGTGTTTCATTTGGATGTTGCATATGTTTGCAATGATTTTCAAGTGTTTTTTCAGGTGTTTATATGTATGTTGCAGGTGTTTAATCTGTTTCGGACATATGTTACAAGTGTTTCATCTGGATGTTGTAAAAGTAGATCGGTGTTGTACATGTTGCAATGCACGCAAGAACCGGAGGGCACGAGCGGTCCCTGCGTGTGGGCCTCGCAAAATGCAATCGTAGGTGGGGACATGCTGGCGCGCGCGGAAAATGAAGTGCGTCTGGGTGCTAGGCCTTGTACTAGTCACTAGCGCTTTCCAGTGGTTTTTTTTGAGAAACTCTAGCGGGTTAACTGGGTGGGTTGATTGCGGTCAGGAGGTCATATCGTCTAACTTCAGGTGGAAACGACTGCACCTGTAGTCAGCACATCTGAGCCGTGAACTCCACATCCGACAACAAGTCTACTAAATTTACATGGGCTGCACAAAGACAAGACCTATCTGTAGGGTCGAGATGGCGGACTAGAGGGGGGTGAATAGTCCTTTCTAAAACTTAATTGCGTTGGCTAACCGAAACAACTACGGAATTAAATCTATTGGTCTAGTCAAGACTACACCCCTTTATCTATAACTTCTAGCACCTTGCAAAAGATCCTAACCAAGCAAATAAGGTAGCTTCCTAGCAAAAGCTCACCTAAACAATTCTAGTTTGCAAGGTCACACAAACCTATGCAACTAGTACTTCAAGCATCGGGGAGCTCCTACACAATTCTAGTAAATAAAAGCATAAAGCTCTTAGGCTCACTAGCAATGCTCAATAATAAGACAACCAATGTCAAATTAGAGAGCGCAAATTACTTAGCTACATAAACTAAGCAATGTGACTAACAAGGTTATACAAATCAAATTAGCCACGCAAAGGGAAGCTTCTAGCTACACAAGTAAGAAGATAACTAGCAAGCTACACAAGCAAACTAGTCACAAGAGCAACTACACAAGCATAAGTATATATGAAAGTAAATACAAGCTTGGGTTGCATGAAGGCAAACCACCGAGAAGAGTAGACAATGTTGACACGGTGATTTTCTCTCGAGGTTCACTTGGTTGCCACCAAGCTACGTCCCCGTTATGTCGACCAACACTTCGTGGTTTGGTGGCTAATCGGTATCCACAACCGAGCTCTCCCAAAGAGCGCCGTAAGAACCCACCATCAAGTGTGGTAGCTCAATGACACGATCTATTAGAGTTGCTCTTCGCGATCCCCGCGGGGTGAGCACAATCTCCCTCACAAAGCTTCTCCGAAGCCTCGCACAATCTTCTTGCAAGCTTTGACGGAGCCACAAGCCACCAAGCCGTCTAGGAGGTGGCAACCTCCAAGAGTAACAAGCACCACCGGCTTGCAACATGAACACCTAGTGCCACTCGATGCAATCTCACAATGCAACGCATTAGAATCATACTCATTCGCAATCGATTCACACTCTTACAAGTATAAGTGAGTTAGAGGCTCTCCTAGCACTCCTAAAGCATGGACACTAAGTCCCAAGGGTGCCAAGCACCGGCCAAGACCGGCCACCACTTCTATTTATAACCCCACAAACGAATATAGTCGTTGCCTCTTCACTGGGTGTTTTTCGGGGGCAATAGATGCGTCTGTCGCCTGGTCACCAGACGCGGCCAACATCAGACGTTCCTCAACTACCCGTGATGGATCTTCGCCACGTGTCTACGATTGAATGAGAACTGTTGATCTCCAACGGTCGGTAAACTTCAACGTTCGTAGAACCAATGCGTCGGACACGTCAGTTGCAATCCACCAGACACGGCGCCCTTCCATCGAACGCAGTCCAGAACAGTTCGAAACCATGCAGAGCCGCAACAGACGCATCCAACGCTCCTTCATCGGACACGCTCAGCGTCTGACCAACAGACTGCGCAATGCCGCCTTCGAACCCTGCTGACGCCACCTTCACTAGATGCTGACGTCACGTGTCTGTCGCCCGACCACCAGCACGTCTGGTGCTCACACATTGGCACAGCACAGCTCGGGTTAGGCAACAAATACAGTGGCCGCATCTGACTCCTCCGAACCCTGCGTTCGACGCATGTTTCTCAGCGAGAAACACTTCCGCGACTTCGCCTCCTTTTTCATCCTTCGGCGTAATGGAAAATAAGAGTTTCATCTCCACGAAAACGCCTGAATCCCGCCGAGCTCTACCGCTCAAACTTCATCACCTTTGCAAATGTGCCAACACCAACAAGTGTTCACCACTTTGTACACGTGTGTTAGCATTTTTACAATCATTTTCTTCAAAGGAGTTAGCCACTCAACTTGCCATACCACTCGATTCTAGCAACGATGCAAAGTTAGATCACTCGAGTGGCACTAGATGACCGATATGCAAACAAGTTTGCCCCTCTTAATAGTACGGCCATCTATCCTAAACCCAGTCATAAACTTCTCTACACATCTATGACCGGTGAAATGAAAATGCCCTAGGTTATACCTTTGTCTTGCGCATTCCATTCCATCTCCTCCGATGTTGATGCAACACATGCACCAACCAATCACCAAATGATATGATCCACTTCATATCATCATGTGACCGTATTGGTTCATCGATCTTGACCTCACTTGCTCTTCACCGTTGCCTCGGTCCATCGGCGCCAAGTCTTGCTCAAGCTTCACCATCACACGCGGTCCCTCGCTTCAAAGCCTCTGACTTGCCCTTCACACTTGCAACCGGTCCGTTGAGCCAAGTCATATCTTGACCTTCTCCACCTTGATCACATGACTCCATGTCATGTCTCATATGCAATGAGCTCCTCCATCATCACATGTGCAAGCTTTGCAACATCTCTAAGCCATTTCCACCTTCATGGCATATGTTGCTCACACACATGTACCTGTGGACTAATCACCTGTGTATCTCACATAAACACAATTAGTCCACCTAAAGTTATCACTCAATTACCAAGCCCTATTACAGTATGCGGCCACCGTGGTGGAGGTCTAGGCTGCCCTCAACAAGTTCCAGGTTGTGTCATTTTCAGGAGGTTGTGCTTAGCCTGGGTGCATCGAGGCCATCAAGCGACTAGGAGCATGGACGCTGTTGTACAGGCATTGTGTTGTGCAAATTGTGCTTGCACTGTATTCAGTGAATTGTATCATTGCAGTAACTGAAGAGGAAGCACAAGTTTTAGCAATTTGTGCAGGTAGGCAGCAAAACTGCTAGCAAATTGTATAGATTGTCTTTTGGAAATCTGGAATGTTACGACTGAACACAGAGCAATTATGTATAGACTGTCTTCTGCAATGTTTTGACTAAATAAAGAGAAGGCATTGTTGAATTTTAAAAACTTCAGAGACTACACAAATATCATTGTTCCCAACTCCCAAGCATCCAGTATGAAGTGCATGTCACATAGCTGCTAAATTCCAGAGAGTACATAATGATCATGTCTTGTTTGCAAAAGAGTTTTTGATGTTCTCATTTCAGGGGGTGTTTAGTTCCTAAAATATTTCACCCAAAAACATTACATCAAATCTTGCGGCACATGCATGGAGCATTAAATGTAGACGAAACAAAAAAACTAATTGCACAGTTTACCGTGAAATCGCGAGACGAATCTTTTAAGCCTAATTAGTCCATGATTAAACAGTAATTGCCAAATAAAATAAAAAACTACAGTACCTAAAACCAAAAAAATTTGCCAACTAAACACCCCCTCAGTGAAGCCAAAACCTTTCCATCAGATTTTCTTTTGTTTGAGTACTTTTTTCTGACCTCAAAACCTTTTTGACCTCCATAGTTAAGCTAAAACATCCGAGCTTCCTCTGTACTACTGAATTCCATGCCAACTTGAGGTAAGAAAGTAGGGGAAAACCCATCCCTATAGCAAACAAAATATTTAATTTCGTGGTCATATATATGTCTGACCGCATGGGGAGAAAGAAACAAGCATGGGCTACACACCTCTTTGCTTCCATCTCATATATCCTGATTTGATTTTGTGATGAATGCAAATTGATGTTTCTTTAATCAATTCTAACACGAGCTGACGTAGTAGAGGATGACAAATAAATTAGGAGAATATTGATGCAATCTGAACACACATGGAGAGAAGGAGTGCAGACCTGCGAACATGTTCCTGACGACACAACACAAGCAACAGCCAAGATCGCCGACGCCTCGCCTTCGTGTTCGCGGGAGATGCTGATCGCCGCCGCCGATGCCTCACCCTCGCGGCCTCGTTCGCAGGAAAGCAGACGGAAAATCGCGCCAAAATAGAAAAGCCGGCGCCATAACGAGGGAGCGATGGAGCTATTGTTGGGCCGAGGCCCAGATAACAGAGGAGCTCGGCAGCCAGACGTGGAGGCTAAGAGTGCATAAGTCTGCATTCGTTCGATCATGAGCCGACGGCATAGATGTGCTGACTGCAGGCGCAGTCGTTTCCACCAGAAGTTAGACGATCTCGTTCCGGTCAGGAGTCCATTGAGTTCCTATCGGACTCGGCTTAATTATCAGTACATGCCTGCCTGTGCCATCCAGGCCCAGAGGCAACACACGGCCCTTCCAAGTTCCAAGGTGGCGCCCGCGTCTCACGCACTACTCGTGGGCGCGTGGACACGCGTGTTTCTGCTGGAGCTGCGACGAGCCGAGATGAGGCGACGACAACGGTGTCGGTGCCGGAGCCCCGAGGACCGCAGAATGGTAGCCGCAGCAACAGTCGGCCAGCAGCCCAGCACCAAGCCATGGAGATTTGTTGTGGCTGCGACAGATCTTAACTTTGCAGGCAGCACACGTCGCCGCGTCCTCGACAAAACCATAGCGCGGCGACGATGGAACTCAAGAGAGAACGCATGCGTGCAGCTGACAATTGACTGCAGGACAGCAAACACAAGCGAAGACACAGGGAGATAGTGTTATTACAGACTTAACAGCGAACGAGTTGATGTGTAAGATCCAAAACCGTGGTCCACCAGTGGATTTTGGAAACCATCTTGTATTGTCGATACTGATTGTTTCACACTGTCGTATTTGTACTTGTACATATATCGATTGTGAAATGCCATTGGGCATTGATCCGTACTGTTTAATCTTTTGTATGTGTCCTGCTTGCATTTGTGCTTCGATTCGGCGTAGGAGGTTGTGGCCTTGTGGGAGCTCTCCCAGGTCCAGCAACCAGCATAAGGCTGATGAAATCACGGTCGAAGTTTATCTAAGGGGTGTTTAGTTCATCGGATGTTGAAAGGGGTGTTCGGATACTAATAAAAAAACTAATTACATAACTCACATTATCAAATCATGGATTAATTAGGCTCAAAAAATCCGTCTCGCAAATTTATCACAATCTATGTAATTAGTTATTTTTTCATTTATATTTAATACCCTATGCATGTGTTAAACATTCGATGTGATGGAGTGAAAAAATTTTAGGAAGAATTAAACAACCCCTAAATCTGACTTAGAATCAATAACAGCTAGCACAATAAATAACAGGGCACGGGTTGTTGCCTGGTAGGTATAGCGCCTTCAAAACCTCCCTACAGCCGGCACTCTAGGCAACTTCATTTTTATATAAGCATAAGCAAAACCAAAGGTACTCAGTAGAGTAGAGAGATCCAGATCCAGGAAAGAAATGTGAATTCTACCAACGGTCCTTATTCATTCTCTTCTCTTCTCTAGGCACTGGACTGCTCTGTTGATTTCTATAGGGTAGAACCGTGGAGGATCGAGTCGAGTGGAGATCGACTGGTGCAAGTAGAACCAAATGCAATGCAACCTGCACGTCTCTTCTACTCACCCACCCACGCACCAGCCAAGCTTTGAATCTAACCACGTTGTGTGAGAATGAGAGACATCAGGATGCACTCTCGGACTGCAATTTCACCAAACCCGACGTGATACTCCATTCGGGCTACCGTCGCGAGATGCCCGCGGTTTGCGGCGTTGCCGGATGATGCATTACAAATTGCTAATCCTTGGGAAGTTTAAATTACAGAGTGGACTCTAGATTAGGATTTGGGAAGATAATTTTTAGGGACCTAGGCTTTGAAATTCCAAACTCACAGATTGTCTGAACCAAACAAACAATAGCAGTACAAGTGCTACGTATGAGTCCACTTAATGTCTCTTTTAGAAAAAGCATTAGTGATGAGGAGCAAACTCGCAGACTAACGTACTATAGTTACTCTCGTATAGCTTTTATTAATTTAAATGAGGGCTTGGATTCTTTCATATGTAGTTTACATAAAAAAACTGGAACATTTACAGTCAAATCAATATATATGATCTTTGTCAATAACAGAGTTAACATGCGGAGGGAAAATTTGCATTCAAAGTTAACCGCCGAACCAAAACTTTCATGTCCATTTTAAAAGAGGGTTATCCTTGCTAAGAATAATTTACTTAGGTAGAATTGGAATGATAGTAAAGTTTGCAGCTCTTGTAGTGAATCAACAACCTTTTAGCTGGCTATGTACTTTTGTATTAAGTGTTTAACCTCCATTAATTTCAGATCATTTCTTTACCTTTTGGTCTAAGAAGGGAGTCCGAAATTTAGAACTTCATTATTACGCTTTGATGGGCAATATGGCTCACACATGGAATTATTTTTTGTTCAATAACGTCTAACTAAATCTTTTTTTGCATGTACTATTAGGAAGAGACACTGATTTTTTGTTTTAAACTCTGTTGTAGCATGCTGATGACCAAAAGGAATGGTTGGCTAAGGCGTTCCAACTTCTAGATGAAGAGCCATACAATTCTTCGTCTCTCGTGTATGGTGTTTTAGATTCTGTGTTCATCTATAATGTTGAACATCTTTTTCTGGTCGAAATTGTTTTGTGCTTGTAATAATTGTGGTCTAATTCCTCTTCTTTGAAGATGTCTGAAGCCTGAACCTAACCACTATGTAAAAAGAGTTTTATGCCTATGTGATTGTTTTAAAAATTGGACAAAGGAAGGGGTTCTATTGTGGTAGTTCTTTTTGTGTTGTGTGTGGCTCACAATCCTGTTTTTTGCTTCTACTGGTAAGTTTTAAAGGTCCCCTACTAGCCAGGAATTCCAAGAGTATCAACCCTCCACCCCACATACCCACTCCCAGGTCCCAAGTCCCGCCTACAGTGCCATTGATTTGGAATATGCACGCAATAGATCACACTGACACGGGCTGTTGCTCGGTAGGTGTAGGCGTATAGTTAATAGTATGTCCTAATGGCACCATAAGGCCTCCCTGCGTGTCGTCATAGCTAGCTCTAGGGAGCTGACACCTTTTGTTGGGTTCATTTATGAGAAATTTTACGATGGTTGGAAAAAATATGGATCGTCCATGGAGTGAGATCAGACGGTCTTAAAATAGGAGGTACTCATGTGAAAGTACTCAAAAGTGCCAAATTGGTGGGGACGGTACTAAATTATGTGGGACCAATACGAAATTAGGGGTCAGTTTCCAAATTTTTCTTAATTTTATTATTTTTCGGATAAGGGTAATTCAGCAATTTCTTCATAGTCTTGTGGGGCAAATCTGGGATTTAACTTCCCTTCTCTCTCAATCTCTGAATCATCTCGCGGCGGAACAGGCGTAGCTCACTGGCCGCCACCTCCCCGACGCCGGCGCCCGCGAATGCGTTCCCCACACCACCGCTGCTAGCATGCGCATATGTGTGTGTGTTCAACTCATTTTGAACCCTCTCTTACCCTAGACATTTAGAACCTACAAAGGTGAACCTGTCGCCGAACGCTCACGCTATCCACGGTAGCAAAAATTATTTCCACCGTTGGATCTCAAGATTTACGGCGTTGGTTTCTCCCACCGGTTTATACTGTGCTGCCATCTGCAAATATCTATCCCGTCTCTATCGCCCTTCCTCCAGAACCATCGGTGCACACGCCACTTCCTCGACGCCTCCGCTCCTCGAGCTTATGCCTGCCCCCTCGCAGCTCCGCCGCCGCCCTCCCTAGCGCCGGTGCTCCTCCCCTTCTCAGCTCCGCTGCCGCCCCTCCCCAGCGCCGGTGCTCCTCCCGGCTCAGTTTTACTCCACCATAGCCTCGCTCTAGAGTCTTCCACCCTTGTCCCGAAGACAAAACATCGAAGAAAAAAAAAGACGCCGCTCCCTCGACTCACACCGGCCCTCCCCGTGCCGCCCTAGCCCGCGCCGCTGTCTCTCTCTCTCTCCCTCTCTCCCCATGCGGCGGTGCACCGGCTGGCCACCTGCGCTGGCCGCTCTTCGACACCGGATTCCGGCCATGGCCGGAGCCAGGGCGCGGCCACAGACTGGGCGCATCTCCTCCTCCCCCTCTCCTGATGTGGCCTCGGTGCGGATTGGTCCCGACCAGGGCGTTGCCCTCCGGATTCCGGCCATGGCCGGAGCTAGGGCGGCGACGGCTCTCCCCTCCCCTGTGCCACGCACGCCTCCCTCTCTCTCTCTCTCTGTCCCTATCCTCTACCGCTGTGGCGGTGCAATAGCTGGCGGTGGCTGCAGCCGCAGACCACGTGCATCTCCCTCTCCCCCTCTCCCGATGTGGCTCAGTGCAGATGGGTCCCGACCATGCCGTTGCCGGTGCAGGGCAGAAGCATGGCCTGGAAGCCGCTCGTCCTCATCTTCATCCCTCTCCCTTTGTCCCACTGTGGCCGCGCATGGCCCTCGATGGTGCCGCATTTTGTTCAGAGCAGCCTCAGGTGATCCCGTTTTCCTCTTATTTCGTGATTTTGCTTTTGTCCCTCTGGTTTCTCACTACGTTGCCTATGAATCGTGTTCTATTGTTTGGTCTAATGCCTGCAGCTCCAATGTTTAGATTGCCAAGGCATCACTGCTGCTTGTCATCTTATCTGACGAGATTTTCAAAGTGGTCCTCACATATTTCCCTTGTCAACAGAGCAGCGATGAGTGGTGGTCACATATTTCTCTTGTCAACAGAGGAGCGATGTTCAACTCCAGTAACATTCTGCATAGGCAGACTACTCTCAAGTATTGCCATCTACCATTTCTTTTTTCTCCTTGAGCCTATGATGAAAAATTCCATAGCCATTGCTCAAGGATATGATCTAATGTTTATTCACTTGTGAGGTACTGGGCATGACCTGTTACTTATATTATGCAATTTCTGAGAGTAACCCAGTTGTCAGCATGCCTTAGAGCTCCAGGTTGAAGAACAAATGATGATTGAAATTTTTTCTGAGGCCTCGAAAAATCTTGTCTTCATTGAAAAAAATTACCTTTTTCATTGCAGCAGCAGAAATTTTGCAAGCCTTTAAAAGACCATGTTAGTTTGCAAAGAGAAATGTCACTGGCAGTTACTATTATTTATCTTACCGTTTCCTCTGAATTATATAGGCACTGCAGTTGTATTTCCATGACATGTTTATGGCATACTCATAATTGAACCAACTGAAAGTGAGACCGAGGTAAACATATGTAACTTTTCTCTTACCGATCGACATGGAAGACGTGTAGGATGTAGTCCAGAATAGCTTCACAATTGTTCCTTACATGATTTTTTGTGGTCATAGATTGCTCCATAAACTGCCTGCAATGCTGTACTACATGTCTAGATGGCTTAATTTGTGTTTGTCTATTTTTAGATAAAAATGATTGCAGGTTTATACAAAAACAATGGATACCTTCATTTGTATCTGCACACCCAGCCAAAAATGGTCTCATGTTTAACAGAATGAAATTTTGGGATGGTTGCTGTAGGTTTGGCTCTCAACTTTTTTTTTTCCTTTTTTGCCTACATATCTGCTACATGCCAGATTTCTTTTCCAGAAGTCCCTTTTCCAACCTTATTTATATATATAGATGGTAAGGTCTGTGCTCTTTTATATCCATTTGCTTATTGTTGTATGATAAGCTGCAATTTAAACATAGCTTCTTATTCAGATTCTGTATATTGCTGGATGAAACTGCCAGTTTTTTTTGGTACAAAATTGATCCTATTGGTGTTTAATACAATACATATTGAATCTCATGTTCTGTTTGCTGGCTGTACATCAGATGATCCATGGAGTCCTTATCAAAGATAGTCCATCCATTTTGTTACTTCATGTACTCTTACTTGCCAGTTTTTTTTGGTACAAAATTGATCCTATTGGTTTTTAATACAATACATATTCAATCTCATGTACTGTTTGCTGGCTGTACATGAGATGATCTACGGAGTCCTTATCAAAGATAATCCATTTTATTACTTCATGTACACTTATACTGATATATGATGGTATGATAATTCCTGCAATTAATTGGTTCAAAGCCTTAAGCCATTTTTTTACGAAGGCCTGCTAATTTTTTGACTGCGCCCACTGACCTTTACAGTATGCCGTCGGATGAAAACCGTGCGACCCAAAAAGTGTCAGTGGACAAAACTGTGTTAGGAACAACAAGCATAGGGGCATTGGTTTACAGGTTATGAGCTTCCTTCATGCCTCATTTGTACCAAGGAATGTTTGTTTTCC
The DNA here is from genome assembly GCA_038087645.1 of Saccharum hybrid cultivar R570. NCBI lineage: Eukaryota > Viridiplantae > Streptophyta > Magnoliopsida > Poales > Poaceae > Saccharum > Saccharum hybrid cultivar. The sequence goes on from JAQSUU010000563.1 coordinate 16,372,103, forward strand.
ATTGCAGAGTGTGCATACTAATTTCCAGAAATTTCAGCCTCATGACACTTAAACCTAATCAGAAAGTTGTTTTTTCAGTTGAGTAGCCATCGGCTACCTCAGATAGAACGACGGCTGCAAGATCTTGAATCTACTGTCCCACTTGACAATGGTTTGTAAGAAGTAGCATCATGTATGTTGAGGTGAGAAAGCATCATATATGCACATGGAAGCCCTTGAAGGCTTTTTGTTGCACCCAAAAAAAATCAATCCACTGAACCTACACACATGAGTAGCCTGTTCATAGCATGTTCTTACTGGAAACAATTTTTTTTTGGTTCTCCACATGCTAAAGCCTCCCTGTTTTTATTAGGACAATGATCTTGGTTCTTTGACAATAAGGCATCATATATGTAACAACGATCTTGGTTCTGACCTATCTGTCCTTATTTCCTAAAGTTTATGTTCAGATTTCAACCATTATAAGGCATACATGTGTTTCAATTATTTTCTTATATTTTCCAGCCCTAAAATATACACATCTCGGCTCCAACAGCCCTGAACTCCCATCGCCAACAACTAAACTGTGCTTGCTTGTGCTAATGCTGGCTCTTCATCGCTGATTTGGTCATTCCAGTCACGAAATTTTTGGGTTCTCCTGCAGGTTGTGGTCATTTAATTTTACTTCCATTTGTCATGTACCTTTTTAAGCCTTCTATATATATTCCCTTCCAATTTCAGTTTTCATTTGTTTTTGAAATAGAATGTCTATAGTTTTCATAGATGCAACTTTACTCATTGGTCGATATTATTTCCTCATTTCTTTCCTTTGTACAACAGAGAATAAGGTAAAGAAGACGGTCGCATTTGCTATACATAGTAGATCAAGAAAATAGTTGCACGCCTCTTGCTGAAGGTCGTCAAGGCATTGGCCAACAGATTATGTGAGAACCCCTCCCGCCCTCTTTCTCACTCCCTTCAGCTACTACTTGATGAGAATCTCCCCTCTTCAACTAGATTAACAATTACTTTAGTGTTTTACCAAATTCATCATGACTTTACTGTGTGGCCTCACCTCCAATGCTATTTGCTCAATCGACGCAGGACTTCCAAATACATATGGTAAATGTTACACTGCATCCTATACACATAAGCCTCATATATTGCTGGGAACAAGAATTACGAATCTTATCTACAAATACACACCTCCATGCAACCAGGCAGTAAAAAAATGAATTTTGGAAGTGTGCTTTTTTTTATTAATGTCTACAATAAGAAACCCGCAATAATCCGCACTGAATCCTACAGCCCACTCATAGGAGCACCGTGGATCTACAAAAAGCAAGAAATACCGAACCGATAGCCTGTTCACTGTATAATATTCAGGCCAGTATACTTCAAACCATAATCGGTTACTTATAAACGCAGGTTTCTACCAAAACTTGACCCATGTATTCCAAACCAATAACCTCTCTACTCGCCCAGCTGGTAGTGTCTCGCATAACCTTTGTCATATTGTGCCTACATGTTAAGTTACCTAAGACATAACTAAAACTCCATGTGATATTATATTATGCATGTTTGTACTTAAAATACTACTATATTTGTTTTATCATGCGTACATAGGTCCTTTCTCAAATGCCGTATTTGCTTCTGACCGCCTCAGAAGCTAAAAAACCTATTTTCAGAAACCCGCGAAACCCAAAAAAAACACGGCTACAAAACATACGGGTGCATATCCAAAACCACTGCACCTAAATAATTTTTAGGTAAACTTCATCAAACCCTCAGCTATCGCGCGCAGGGGCGCGCGTTTCCACTAGTTTATACATATGTCAGAAGTTTTGTGAACAGTTTGAGGGCAGTTCAAGTCAAGAGTAGTGTTTGTGACTAGGGCCGCGTTCACTTGCCATGCATACCCAAAATATTTCCTCTTCCATCCATCACATCGAATCTTTAAACGCATGCATGAAGCATTAAATGTAGGTAAAAAAAATAACTAATTGCATAGTTTGTCTGTAAAGTTCGAGACGAATCTTTTGAGTCTAATTAATCTATGGTTGGACAAATTTTACCAAATAACAACGAAAAGTGCTACAGTAACTTTTCACCCAAATTTTCTCAACTAAACACAGCCTAGGCTTGATCATGGGCCACCATCGGATCCAACTCGCCCAAAAAAAGGTAAAAAAAAACCCAACACAGCAGTACGTTGGGTCAAGTTTGGATCATGATTTTTGAATCATGACTTGACCTAAACTAGGAAAAAACAAAAAACTAGAAAATACCTGACTTGCTAGTGCGGCGGATTGGGCTTGGAAAAAAAAAAGTTGACCTGACATTTTTTTCTCGGTCAGACCCGAACTCAACCTAACCCCGTGTTTGATCAAGTTTTCTTATGGCTGAACTTAGTATGCATCTTGGTGCTCTTGATTTAGAGTTTGATAAGTGAAGATCAAATACCTCTAGCTCCTAGAAGGTCCAATAGACTAGATGACCTTCGGTGTGGAGCTCTTGTTGGAGGCTGCTAGTTTTATGTTTGGTTTGAGGACCGTCAATTTAGAATGGAGAAAGAGGACTTGTAGTGGATGGCTCAAGTAAGCTCAGCCCTCAATGGTTGTTCCAACATGAACTAGGGATGGTGGAAGCTATTTGATTTTTTTGAGGCGAAAGAGAATTATATATTAGATAATAGTTGAGTACATCGATACGTTACGAGCACTCTAAAATACACTACATATATCCAAAAATTGATTTTCATCTTAATTGTACCCACGCTGTGAATAGTTTCAGATCTCAAAACTAAACCTGTATGATGCTTCATATGGATGATCGCACAGGTAAACACTCGCGAGAGAGAGGGCATTTTTTTATACCATGGAAAAAAACGGGTTGCATACGTGTAAAACATATCCAACTGCATGCCAAATGCACAAGTAACACGGTGGTCTCCAGCCAGCTGCCTACGGTCGTCAACACTAACACCTTCGCCCACGCGCAGCACCCACGATGCCCGGCCACAGACATGGCTAGGCTTCACATGGGAAGGAACTCTGCGGTCTAGCCAGTGCGCTGCGCCTGCGCCGCATAGTAATTCTGGTGTGGCTGTGGCAGATCCTGCATGTTCTGACTTCTGAGAATTCCCGGGCAAATGATCAGTCGCCAGCCTCAAGGCTCTCAGTTCAGATGTGCACTTGTACTTCCTGCTTCTGCAATTGAAGCAAGTAATGACGCGAGATATCTATTCAAGTCTATGCAGCAGCAAATTAAGAACATGGTCCACAACTGAAAAATGAAGAGGAACAATAGTACCGAGTAGCCATAGCCCATAGCCAGTGAAGGCGAGAACTCAAAGAGCACACACTGCGTGCAGTTAGTGGACATGACGGCAAACACAACTGAAGAACCGGGGAGATAGTGTTACTGTTACAGTGAACTAGTTGATGGGGAAGATTTAGAACACGGTCCAGTGATTTTGGAAAACATCTGCCTGTTAGATTACACTATGGATCAGGTCCACTTCCTTTGATGAAAATCACAAAACTGTTACAGGCATGGTTAATGGACGGTGGTGCACTGGTGCTTTTGGCTGTTACTGATAGCGAGCAAGAACCATGACTACACTGAGAAACAGATCAGAGATGGATCGATCCTACCCTATCTCATGTACACAAACCATTTGCAAAATTCAAATAAGAAAGGCACATTCAACTGTTGACAAAATGGTATTTCGATTCTACATAACTCTCAGCTTCCCACAGGAAGGAACCGAAAGCAACTGCCTCCAAGACCAGATGATTCAGCTCTGTAAATGTGATCGTTATCATTCTACCATCCTTTGCATTGACTGAACCATCGTCCAATACCTTGATGTCTGGCCGTCCAAACAATGCCTGAGTTTGCTTCTCAATCAGTGAGACGGCTTCCTTCGATCTGATAGTAGCATATCTTTGCAATGTATCAGCATCCAGTTGCGAGACATAAGACTTCAACTTGTTTGGATTTGATTCTTCGTTGTCCAAACTTATCTCCTCCCCATCAGGTGTAATCTGTACTAAGGACTCCATATCCCAGAATGGATTAGGCTGTAGGTTTTCAAATACTATCTGCTGCTTGGGGTTTGGTGGAAGAGTCTTCATAGTTTTCTCAAGTTGGAATCGCTCATCCACCCTTTTCAGGAAGTAACCATACATGATGGATGCTGCATACAGCTTTCCAAGATTCAAGTTGCTGATTTCAACCATAGTATCCGGCGGTGCTGCTATCTTTTCTCCCATGATAAGATTAAGATGGTTTTGTATCATCTCAAAAGCATCTGCGGAGTGTATGCTTTGCAATTTATCCTCTTGATTTGGCAACGCAGATATGTCACGTACAGGGCCACCCCCTGGTGATAATGCAGATGTCATAGATATGTCATTATCCATGAACCTATATATAATCCAACAGTAGATAATCTCTTCTAAGGCATTCTGCCTTTCCTTCTCTTTGACTTCTGCAATTCTCCTGTAGTTCAATTAGCTTATTACCAATTAGTGAATTGTTCAGTGTAATAATTGACGTGACTATGACTATATTTACATGATTCAATGGAGGGTAGAACAATAACATCAAAGCCTTCTAGTCCCAAGCGGTAATGGCAGGCTATCATCTGAATCAATCAATCAAGAATCTACTTACCTGTACCTTGTTTTCCCCTATCTCTACTGCCAAAATTGTTTCTGTTCTTTTTAAATTGTAGCCTTTTGCATACAGAAACCATTTTTTTCAATGTTGTGAGACAATGTGTATCATTATTCATGGATAGTTGCCTTGCAGGTTTACATCTTAACATAAAACATGGTGAACAAAATAGCAGATATGATGATTGAGTGCTTGCTGCTGATTTGAAGGAGACAGTTCTAAGGAATTGAGGGAACTTACTTGTAGAGGAGGTCCTGGGGAACTTTTGAGGCTTCTTCGCTTTGGGCAGCTTTCTCTGATTGAAGATTTTCAAGTTGCTGATCAACTGTTGCAGGGATAAGGTGAGGGTGTGATTGTAGTATTTGAACCAGAAGTTGACCGCTTGGAGATTCAAATCTAAGTGGAGCAAGCTGTGTGTAGCCATCACCAGATTCGGCTTTTGCTTTAATCTTGAACGTCCTTGTACGGTAATTATGAATCTGGAATCCAGCTTTGGAACGAATGGTACAAGGGAACCCCTGCAGAACAACAAGCCATCATCACTTGACCCAGAATAACTTTTAAAAAAAAGTGGGATGTAGGTTGCTCGTATATAATACAGCATCATGATGTAAACAGAGAATTCATAGATAAGTAGGACCTTAATGAACATCTAGGTTCAGCAGAACAGTTCAAGCATAAGAAAGAACAAAATGCAATGATTACCATCATCTGTTAAGGAAGAGCCACACAGCACTGAGAAAATCAACTACACAATGGGCACAACACAACCAACTTCAACAAATGCATCAAAATTTGGTAACACCAAGTGATCCAAAACATTGATAGTGTAAGTACCAGACATGTTTTCACAACTCAAGTTAGAAGGATTGGCATGCTATACCATTACACGATAAGCATCATGAACAGATAATCCTCAAAACAGAAATATCAAATGCTAAGACAGCACAGGCCTTTTTATCTATCTTTATGGTCTGAGGAACTTCCAGGGAAGGTTTGTATTCAATTTTTAGCATTGCAAGACACTGCTATTTTTGTAGATTAAATCGAATTGCATACCAGTGTTAAATAAAGTGCAGATATCTTTTGTATGAATGGACAAAGCACACCCGGCACTCCAATGTTGGCGAAGTTGTTGCGATAGTGGGCGCATCACACGACAGAGGAACAGCAAACAAAACCTCAAGCAACACTGCCCAGATTGGCACTAACAGGTACTCAAAGTTTAATCAATTTAAGTATAGCCAACCATGTTCCCACAAATTATCCTTCAAGCCTTATTTGGCAACCCGATCTACACAAACGTCAGTGGCAAACAAGTGAGACAAAAAAAAGTTGATATTGCAAGTACCAGTCAGATGTTTTTACAACTATACGAAGGTTTGGCATGCTATATCACTATATGGCAATCATCATGAACAGCCAAAATCCTCAACAGAAACATCAAATGCTAAGGCAGCCCAGGCCTTTTAAGTTTTAATGTATCTATCAATATGATTTGAGCTACTTTCAGTGACAAGTTCTATATTCAATTTTCAAAGACACTACCATTTGAGTAGGTTAGATAGTTTTGCATATCAGTTTTGAATAAAGTGCAGTGCAGGTATCTTTTCACTGAACGGACAAAGCACACCCAGTAGGCCAGCACCCTAAACACTGTAGTATGTAGTTCCAGCACTTAGAAAAAAGAATGATTGAGAAGTTGTTGCAACAGTGGATGTATCGCAAGGCAGAGCAACAGCACACAAAACCTCATGCAACACAGACCAAGAGCAGCAACTCAGAGGGTGCTCACTGCTCAATTTGAGTAGTTTCCACAAATTACGCTTCAAGCCTTATTCTGCAATCCGATCTATACAAATACAACGTCCAATTCGAGGAACCATACGCCCCTACCAAAACTTTAGCACAAAGAGGATAAATGGATAATATGCTGTTGCAAGGAATATCACACATACATGAAACAGCCAGATGGTTAACTCAGCTAGATGCCAGCACTAGTCTAAGCGCAGCAACCAACAACTCAGCAGCAGCACATCTGCCGAGGAGCGGTACGCCGGTAACAATACCGTCGGAAGCCAAGCCATACGCGCTCGCAGTAGCTACTAGAGAGCACCAGTACGCCCGCCCGCCTCACTAGCAGCACGTCGTACAGAATAAGAAATGGGAGGAGCCACCTTGCAGAAGAGCCTGCCGGACTCCACGGCGGCGCGCGGCCTGACGCCACATGACGAGGTGGTCGAGGAGGCGGGGGATGGCGAGGCGAGCACGAACGCCGCTTCGGCCCACGCCGGCATCGCGGCGCGGGCGGGGGACGCGGAGAGCGAAGGCCTGGGCTGGGGAGCAGGTGGGATTCCGTCGGCAGTTTGGGTTCCTGAGATTTTCTCCTCCGCGACAGCGTGCGTACTGAGAACGTGCTGATCTTTTTTATCGGGAGCTCGTGCTCCGGCTCCGCTGCCTGCCTGCCTGCCTTCCAGCTGCTGGTGTGCGCCGTCCAGGTCCAGTCCAGGCTCAGTAGGGTGCGCACGGCACGCCACGGCCGCGACCTGCGGGCACGCCATGCGACTGCGATACTTGTGAGGCATCCAGAGCCAGCCGTTTTGCCGTAAGCGTACGGGGCAGTGGCGCACTGCAGAAAAGTTGCCACGACACTGACACGAGGTTGGGCTGGTGCAATGTGTGCCTCTGTAGGCTGTAGCCAGGGATGCACATGGTTGCGTCTTTCCGTTGGCCTGCTACTGCAAGCACATCATGCTCATTTGGTGGGCGCTGCTGCAACCTGCAAGCGTATCGTCTTCAAGGGAGAGTGGGAGACGGTTCACAGAATCAGTCCACTGCTAGTGGGGGGGAAAACAGCAGGCAAGCCACAGAATTAGCATGATCAGTTGGGCCAAGAAGCCAAACTTGAAGGGAAATCACGATTTTCTTATGCAAACTAAGGTCTAAACATGCTAGAAACTCAGAAACTAAACATCTCCGAGTATGGAAACAGAAACGACTAATGCTTTGAGGATTCTAGGACTCCTAGTGGTGTGACACTGACGACGCTCTGAAAGCTACAGCACAAGATCTGATTACATCTCCCTTGACAGGAAGGTCACAAGCACCAAAAACGTCCAAAAAGGTAACAAATATAATAACTCATCAAATGGACGGAGGGAAAAAAAATCATGCACACGTCCTTTAACAGCCAACGCATTTCTGTACTCGAAAGACAGGAGTGAACTCCATTGGCAATAAGCTAGTGTGGCTTCTGAACATGAAACACCATGCGCCCAGATATAATATTCAGGCCTGAGGCCTCAATCAAATGTCGGTGATAAGCACTCTTCAACCATGTCCAGTAGGTTTGGGTTTTCCAATGCAGCCGCAACACGTTCTTTGTCGTTCAGTTGCTTATTCACTGAAACAAAGAAATAATTTATATGATGAGATATTCAGCCAAGCGATTGATGTGGTAACTATTACAAAAGCTGTAGAACATATACCAGCAGCTTCAGTTGCGTGTGATCCAGGGGCAACCCTTATGTCCACCTATAACAGTTAAGATTCAGATGGTTGTCTAAATTTTCTCACAAGATAACAATCGATAGAGAGAGAGAAAGAGCGTGCGCACAAACAACCGAAACAATTTCCCTAAAATGTTGATGATTTTAAAAAAGATTAAAAAGACTTCCAGATCTTTCTTATTAGATGGCATTTTCACTTGTAAAATGAAATATTTCCATATGAAATGTATAGCATATTTGTACATGAGCCACCAATTTTCTAACCATTTCAGCGACCAAGTTTTATGTGCAACAAAGGTATAATCATTTTATAATTCAATCTGAAAGACAGACATTTCAGGCCCATGTACCACCTCTGAAAAAGTAATTAGCAACATAACTATCCATTATGACAGCAGTATGCTAACATAAATGCCATGCCTATCACAGATTTCTAGAACTAGCTAAACTGCGTTTGATGGTAACATATCAAACCATGATTGCTCTGTCAAAATAATATTGATAGTGTAAATTGTAACAAAGTACTTTGTCTCAAGCTCTACAATGACAACAAACCTTGTAACGAGGAGGGAGACTCCGTACAAGTTTCACACGTATGCAAAGGCCAATAATAGTTGCCATACTGCAGTGCTCCACTGTTGGGGTGAAAGTAACCCTGATGCAAAGAAAATATATGAATCTCAAGAGTGAGCCTCGGTAACAATCCTTAACTGTACATCCAAATCAAGGAACCTAGATATATGAGAACTTACCTGACATGATTACTTTCATCATTGAGTTCAATTGAGTCTTCAGTTACCACATTCAGCTGTTCCAGTGAGTATGGGTGCTCTGGATCCTTTATATCTCTAATGTGATGTAAGAACATTAAGGACCACAACCAAATAGCTAGGATAGAGAGCTCACAGATAAATGGAAAAACAAGCTACATTTATATAAGGGGCCGTTTGAATCCTTTCATTTGGAGGAATTGAAATCTACATAATAAAAAGGATATCAAATATTTCCAGCTGGTCTATAGGCTCTGCCGCATTTTCATCTGTGGTCTCTGGTGGCAGTCGGACGCGCCTTTCTTTTTTCTCATGGATTATAGGATTAGCATTAATCAACCCCATAGCCATTTCTATGAAATGCAATGCAGCAGCTTTAGATGAGGAAGACAAATTCCTGAAAATCGAAACAAATGAAAATGTGTTGGCAACAGCATTTTGTTCAAATTGCACAACTAAATTATACCACAAAATGTTTATCAAAGAATATTTATTTTGCAGGCTGCAGTATGAACTCAGCCATCTGTGCCAGTTATGCAAAACAATCGCTTGCTTGCTAAGACGCTGGAGTGCAAACTAGGTCCTTGGAGGTTATTTACAATCAAATGTCCCCTTGCATATTGAAAAAAAAAGAAAATTCATGTTGAGTCGACCAAACATAAAAAAGCCTAAAAAAGAAGAACAACAGAATTCATCCTAAATTTCAGTTGAATCCCAGCACCACCAGGCGTGCAAGTCAATAACTTGGCAAAACACCACCCAACATCCACAAATGGAACTGTTGGAAGAAGTGAATTCCATTCCTTGGCTAACCCTAGAAGGGTAGCTATATAGTCTCCATACATGGGCCACATGGGCCTTAGCCTCATGGGCCTACATATACTCCAACACCCCCCCGCAGTCTGAACTACCATCGCAGCGGAGTTCGAGGCTGAAACAAGAAAGAACACACACAACCCCCCCACAGACGCAACTAGCCACTGGTGATGTTGAGGCTGGAGCGAAACTCGGCGAAGGTCGAGGACGGGAGGCCTTTGGTGAAGATGTCCGCGAACTGGGAGGTCGTCGGGACATGAAGGACCCGCACCTCGCCCATGGCCACCCGATCACGGACAAAGTGGAGGTCGATCTCGACATGCTTCGTCCGCTGGTGCTGGATGGGGTTGGTGGAGAGGTAGACCGCACTGACGTTGTCGCAGTAGATCAGTGTGCTCCTGGAGGGTGGAGTGTGCAACTCCGCAAGCAGCTGCCTGAGCCAGGCGGCCTCCGCCACGCCGTTAGCAACGGCGCGGTACTCCGCCTCGGCGCTGGACCGGGAGACCACCGGCTGGCGCTTGGACGACCACGACATCAGGTTGCCGCCCAGGAAGACGGCGTAGCCGGAGGTGGAGTGGCGAGTATCCGGGCACCCGGCCCAGTCAGCGTCGGTGTAGACGACGAGGTCGGTGGAGGAGGTCCGGTGGAGGAGGAGGCCGTAGTCGAGCGTGCCCCGGAGGTAGCGGAGGAGGCGCTTGAGAGCCGTAAGGTGAGGCTCCCGGGGGTCATGCATATGTAGGCAGACCTGCTGAACTGCATAGGTGATGTCCGGCCGGGTGAAGGTGAGGTACTGAAGTGCCCCGGCGAGACTCCTGTACGCAGTGGGATCGGCCACCGGTGGTCCCTCAGCCTCAGACAACTTGCCCTGAGTGTCGACCGGAGTGGAGCAGGGGTTGCAGTCAGTCATCCCAGCCCGCTCCAGGATGTCCCGAGTGTACTGCCGCTGGTGAAGTAGGAGGCCGGTGGGACGGTGCTCAACAGTGACACCGAGGAAGTGGTGGAGCTCACCCAGATCCTTCATCGCGAACTCCTGCTGGAGAGCAGTGATGATCCGGCGGAGAAGTGGCTCACTGGAGGCGGTGAGAACAATGTCATCAACATAGAGCAGCAAGTATGCAGTGTCGGCTCCACGGTGGTAGACGAACAGGGACGTATCAGACTTGGCCTCCATGAACCCCAGGGTCAGCAAGAAAGCGGCGAACCGGTGGTTCCACGCCCGAGGTGCCTGCTTGAGGCCGTAGAGGGACCGGTTGAGCCGGCAGACCATGTCAGGACGGGTGGTGTCGACGAACCCCGCCGGCTGACTGCAGTACACCGTCTCGGTAAGAAGGCCGTGGAGGAAGGCGTTCTTGACGTCCAGCTGGTGGACGGGCCAAGACCGAGCAAGCGCCAGTGATAACACGGTACGGACGGTGGCTGGCTTGACCACCGGGCTGAAGGTCTCATCGTAGTCGACGCCAGGGCGCTGAGTGAAACCCCGGAGGACCCACCGAGCCTTGTAGCGCTCGAGAGAGCCGTCGGCCCGGCGCTTGTGGGTCCAAATCCACTTGCCGGTGACGACGTTGGAGCCCGGCGGCCGGGGCACCAATTCCCACGTCTGGTTGGCGAGTAGCGCGGCGTACTCCTCTTCCATCGCGCGGCGCCAGTGAGGGTCCAACAGGGCGTCGCGGACGGAAGAGGGTACCGGAGAGACCACCGCGTCGCCGGTCGAAGCCTCGAGGGCACGAGGCGGCAGTGTGCCAGCCGCGTGTCGTGTCACCATCGGGTGAACATGCCGCGGGTGTCGGTGAAGCAGCGGCGGGTGGTAGACCGGCGGGGCACCACGAGCCGGCGGGGACTGCGGCGGTGGTGTCGGCGTCCCCGGTGGAGAAGGGAGCGCGAGTGGCGGCGGCCGCGGCCTGCGCTGGTACACCCGTACCGGCGCGGCGAACCTCGACGGAGGTGCCGGGGCAGGTGCCGGGACGGGATCCGGCGTCGACGGAGGTGCCGGGGCAGGTGCCGGGACGGGATCCGACGTCAGCGACCGACACGACCCCCCCGGGGCAGAAGCGGGGGACGAAGGCCCCGGGTGTGCACCAACCGGAGAGGACGGGGCCGCGCCCGAGGACGAGGGGCCCGGACCCGCTGGGAATCCGGGACCGGGGGCCGGCCCGGCGCGCAGCGAAGCGGTACCTGCAGGAGGCCACGAAAAAGGTGGCTGGACCACCGGGTCAGTGGGAAACAGGGAGGGTGGGTCAGGTACCGGAGGGGTGGTAGTGCTGAAAAAGGGAAAAACGGACTCATCGAACACCACATGGCGAGAGATGAGAACCCGTCGGGAGGTAAGGTCAAAGCACCGGTACCCCTTGTGATCCGGGGAGTACCCGAGGAAGACACAGAGCGTGGAGCGAGGGTCCAGCTTGTGGGAAGAAGTGGCAGCGGTGTTGGGGTAACACGCACACCCAAACACGCGGAGGTGATCGTACCGAGGCGGGGTACCGAAGAGGGCGTGGTGAGGAGTGGGAGCGGGGCAGGCCGTGGAAGGAAGGCGGTTCAGAAGATAGGTGGAGGTGTGCAGGCCCTCAGCCCAGAAGCGAGCGGGAAGAGAGGCCTGAAACAGAAGGGTACGCACGGTGTCGTTGGTGGTGCGAATCATCCGCTCAGCCTTGCCATTCTGGGAAGAGGTGTATGGACAAGACATGCGGAGCTGAACACCGTGAGAGAGAAAGAAGGCACGGGAGGTGGAGTTATCGAACTCACGACCATTGTCACACTGGACGGCCTTGATGGTGAGGCCGAACTGTGTACACACCCAAGCGAAGAAGTGGAGAATGACGGGGAAAGCGTCAGACTTTGCACGAAGAGGAAAAGTCCAGGAGTAATGAGAGAAATCATCAAGTAGCACAAGATAGAACTTGTAGCCAGAAACACTGATGACAGGAGAGGTCCAGAGGTCGCAATGTATAAGATCAAAGATGTGAGCCGCCTGGGAAGAAGAACTATGGAAGGGAAGACGGACATGACGGCCCAACTGACACGCATGACACAAAGGCTCATCGTGAGTCCGAGGACACCGAATGTCAAAACTACGACTGAGCTGCATCAGGGCTTCATGACCAGGATGGCCGAGTCGCCGGTGCCAAATAGTGGAGGAAGTAGTGGTGGCGAAAGCAGCTGACAATGGGGTCGGCGAGGAAGACGAAGGAGACGCTGGGAAGCGAAGGGTGTAAAGGGGACCCGTGCTGTCACACCGAAGCAGAGGACGGCGGGAAGCCAAATCTCTGACAGTGAGACCGGAAGAGTCAAACTCCACAGAACAGGAATTGTCAGCAGTAAACCGACGAATAGAAAGAAGGTTGTGAACCATAGAAGGTGCCACAAGAACATCAGGAAGACGAAAGGAGCCATGAGCGCCGGCGGCACCCACGGACGTGACAGGAAGACAAGACCCATTAGCGACCATGATGGATGAAGGGTGATAGGAAGAAGGAAGTTGAACGGAAGAGAGAATAGTGGGGTCAGGAGTGGTGTGGTAGGTGGCACCCGAATCGGCGATCCACTGTGGGCCGGCACCAGGAGTTCGCGGGGCCAGCGTGCTGAAGGAGTGTGCCAAGGCCGCCGAGTCCCAACCGGGCGGTGGAAACCCGGGAGAGGCAGTAGCGAGCATGGCGGCGGCCGGCAGGCGAGGCTCACCACCGGGAGCCTGGAAGGGCCATGACGGGTCGTGGAACCCAGAACCCCCACCACGTCCCCGTCCGCGACGACGGCGTCCGCCACGCCCCCCCCCCCCACCCCCGCTCGGCCCGGGTGGAGGAGAATCCACAAGAAACGACGGCGGCGTAGGGGACGGATGTGGTGCCCAGGCCTGGCCAGTGCCCGCGCCAGAGGCGAGCGGCGCGAGTGGGTGGCCCGCGCCGGTGGGCAGCGCTGGAGGGTGGCCGGGCCATGTCGGGGCCATGCCAAGGGCGGCCGGAGCCCAGGAAGGAGAGGTGGTCGGGGCGGCCGGGAAAGGCGCAGTCGCGGTCGCGGGGGCACTGCCGGCAGCGAAAGCAAGGGCCTGCTGTGCCCATGTTGCGGGAAGGAGGGGCGCAGAGGCGGAGGGGGTGGGCGAAGGCAGTAGCGCGGGTGAGCGGGTCGCACCAGCAAAGGGAAGGGCGGTCCCGACGGTCACACCGGACGCAAGGCAGCAGCCAGCCCGCAGGCCAGGGGTCGGCCATGCGGCGGGAGAAGAGGGAGGAGCAGCAGCCGGCAGGGGCCCGATGGCCGCGTCACCCGTGCCTGAGGCATACTGTCCAGTGGCTGGCCATGGCACGGAAGAAGAAGCAGCGGCACCCGGGGGCGCTGCTGGAGGAGCGGTGGCCGCACTTGTAGGGGTGGCAGAGAGGTGGGCAGCAGAGGAGATGGTGGCGCCCAGGGCCAGCCCACTCCCTGGCGGCTGGAGCAGGGGCTGGCCACCCGCTCCAGGGAGGGGCGGCGGCCAGGCGGCCTGGGAATCAGCGGCTGGAGGGAGGGGGCGGGAGGAAGAAGCCGCAGCGGCGGCAAGAAGAAGGGCAGCGGCCCTGGAGGCAGCGCCTGGAGGGAGGGGGCGGGAAGAAGAAACTGCAGCGGCGGCAGCAGCTCCAGGAAGAAGGCCGGCTGCAGCTGCTGGAGGCAGAGCAGCGGCGCCCGCAGAGGCTTCCGCCCCTGGAAGAGCAGCAGCGGCTGTAGGAGGGGTGGGATGCCCGCCGGCCAGAGGAGAGCCGCCAGCAGGCAGGGGGTGGCCGGCGGCCAGGTGCTGGCCGGCGGGGAGGTGGTGGCCGGCGGCCAGGGGCTGGCCGGCGGGGAGAAAGGGGCCGGCGGCCAGGGGCTGGCCGGCGGGGAGGGGGGCGGCCAGAGGAGGACCGCCGGGTCTGGGCGGGTGGGAAGCAGCGGCGGTGCTGGGAGAAGCAGCAGCGGCAGCACCAGCCAGGATTTGGGCCCAGGTGGGAGAGGAAGAGGAGGGGAAGTGGGAATAGAGGGAAGGGGGAAGGGGAGGGCCGCCGGCCATGGTGGCTGGGCCGGCGGGCGGCACCACCAGGGGAGGGGCGGCGGCTGGGAGGCAGGGAAGAGGAAAACTAACCCTAGGCTCTGATTACCATGTTGGAAGAAGTGAATTCCATTCCTTGGCTAACCCTAGAAGGGTAGCTATATAGTCTCCATACATGGGCCACATGGGCCTTAGCCTCATGGGCCTACATATACTCCAACAGGAACAAGGGGCTTGAAAACATTCACGATATTCCACAGTTGCTTTGCTTCACCCCATCCACTTCTGATTATCCTCATTCGAACAACTCAATCAATGCCAATTCACAAGACAAAGTACCCTAAGTGGACAGTGGTGTCACCAACGAAATTGCAGGTAGAAGAGCAACCAAAGAACCTTCCCTCAAACTTGGGAAGCCAGACAAAAACGCCCAGCTGAGATAGAAGTTATTGTTTCTGCTCTGTACATCAAGAAAATCTCAATTCATTACATGCTACTCCAAGAAAATTCAGAAGATGCTAGAAGGTACTCATACTTGTTTCCAGTGGCAGACCTAGCCAGAAAATATAGGTACGGCAAACAAGGCACATTTGTCAAAGCTAACCAACACTTGGGTTCAGCCACGTATATACCATATTTATATCGGTATCATATAACTATTGCAGTCTAAACAGTAAATGGATGGTATAGACAAAGATTCAAGTGTTATATCTCACATGAAACGCACACAGGAATTTTCTTCTGTCATCCATATAACTCACCTTACATCAAATGATCAAAACACAAGAAGATAGATAACATGTATTTATTAATTTGAGAAATAAATCTTCGTTTGAAGATGTTCATTTCATGAAATATTTTATTCCATAAGTAGATAATTAGGGCCCTGTTTGGCAGGATTTCTTGAGAGGATTCAATTGTGGCTTCTCTGACTTCTTGGGTAAAGTTCACTGCTTAAGAAAGGGCTTCACAAGAGGAACTCCAGAGGGGAGAAGCCGTTTTTTTTACTACAAGGATGAAGCCACATAAGCGTGGCTTCTCCAGCTTTTCTGGCTTCTTGATGAGTCTGGATTCAAAGAAACCTTACCAAATAGGGCCTAAGTGAATATGTGACAAAAGGTATTTGAACATGGGGCTTAGCAAGAGCAGATTCCCCTTCCACTTCTCCCACATAAACAACAGCATCAGCATTAGCACTTTGTTAGGTACTTGGGGTCAAGCAACTCTATGAATTGCTACTAAAGACGCTCTTTAAATCTATAAAATTACGCAATTGGCTGATGAGCAATCTAATTTTGTACCAACTTTTTCCAAGAACCCAACATAATTTGAGTATTCAACAAATCAAAGTTCCAACTAGCAAGTAGCAACTACGGAATGTAGGGATTGGACGTGTTTTCTGTACCGTTTCTTTGTATAGGATGAGACAGCCATGCGTGCTGTTGTGCCAGCACTCGTAGGCTGGCTGGCACCTCTCGGTCCTCACCTCCTAGGCCACGCTCGTGCCTGGCTCCAGTACGCTCACACATCCCGTGCCTGGTGCATGCCCTCAATGAGCCAGCTCGGCAGCTCCATCTATGGTTTCCCTTTCCCACCCCCAATGGCTGATGCCAACAGCTAGAATTTTTGTTCGACAATCGCTGTGGCGGCGCTTGAATGGTAAGAAGTGCTAGGTGGGAGGTGCTCACACTGGATGACACAAACCGGAAGGGCTGAACAGAACCTATCTATCTCCAGCTTGGGCTATCTCGCAGTTCGGCCATTGCCATCAGCCAAGTCAAGTTAAATTGGGCTGACCTAATATAGCAATACACCTAGTTCGGCCTTGCGTGTTCATCTTCCCACAGCGCTCACGCCACGATTTGGGAGAAAAATTGAAGAGAAATCTGTAGCTGTTTCTACTCTGGAGAATTGTACATCAACTAGTCATCTGTTCCTACAGCTACAGAGGGGACTGGAGACAGGAGACAGGAGACAGGAGACAGAAGACAGAGAGGACACTCACGGTCACGGCTCACCTAGGCGGTTCGGCGGACGGCGATTGGCGGGGCGGCTCGGCCTGGAGCTGAAGCCTTGGATGGAGGAGTCACACCGGCGAAGGTCTGGCCCGCCCGAGCGCGTGCGGGGTCGCCGTCCTGGCGTCGCCTCCCAGGAGCGCCAGCAATCGGTGGAGAACGGATGAGGGCCGGCCGTCGACTCGATTTCACGCCCTCCTAGCGCCAGTGACCTGGCTCCAAACCTAGGACGGCAGCGAACGAGCGGAGAAGGCGGACGCGTCGGGGAAGACGACTTGGCTGTGTCTCTCTTTCTTGTGGGAAAAAGTCTACTTTTCCTCCCCCAACTTTCACGAAAGTCCGATTTTCCTCCCTCAACTCCAAAATCAAACAAATCATCTCCCTCAACTTTTCAAACCGTGCATTTTACCTCCCTGGAGCGGTTTCGAAGACGGTTTTGCTACAGTAAACGGTGGTTTTGCTACGGTGAGACGGTTTTGTCTTTTTCTTTTTTTATTTATTTCGGCTGAATCTTTGAAAAATCATAGTAAATCACAGAAAAATTATAAAATGAAAAATCCAATTTTGTTGCACTCCACATGAGTAGATCTACACATTGAACATTTAATATGGTATACTTTAGTACAAAGTTTTTGCTATGAAGGTTTTGCTTTTTTCTTTTTTATTTATTTCGGCTAAATCTTTGAAAAATCATAGTAAATTACAGAAAAATCATAAAATGAAAAATCTAATTTTGTTGGACTCCACATGAGCATATCTACACAGTGAATATATAATATGGTATGCTTTAGTACAAAATTTTTATTGTAGCTTTAGATCTATGTTTTTCTGTAATTAATTGAAATAATTCATAGCTGCAGCTTCTATAATTATTTTGTTGGACTAAAGCATACTGTATTATATATTCACTGTGTAGATCTACTCATGTGGAGTCCAAAAAAATTAGACTTTCTATTTTATAATTTTTCTGTGATTTACTATGATTTTTCAAAGATTCAGCCAAATAAATAAAAAAGAAAAAGACAAAACCTTGGTAGTAAAAATTTTGTACTAAAGCATACCATATTATATGTTCACTGTGTAGATATGCTCATGTGGAGTCTAACAAAATTAGATTTTCCATTTTATGATTTTTCTATAATTTACTATAATTTTTCAAAGATTTAGCCGAAATAAATAAAAAAGAAAAAGGCAAAACCTTCATAGCAAAAACTTTGTACTAAAGTATACCATATTATATGTTTAATGTGTAGATCTACTCATGTGGAGTGCAACAAAATTGGATTTTTCATTTTATAATTTTTCTGTGATTTACTATGATTTTTCAAAGATTCAGCCGAAATAAATAAAAAAAGAAAAAGACAAAACCGCCTCAACCACCGTTTACTGTAGCAAAACCGCCTTCGAAACCGCTCCAGGGAGGTAAAATGCACGGTTTGAAAAGTTGAGGGAGGTGATTTGCCCGATTTTAGAGTTGAGGGAGGAAAAACAGACTTTCGTGAAAGTTGAGGGAGGAAAAGTGACTTTTTCCTTTCTGGTGCTACTAGTGAGTTGATCCATTCCAACTTCGCTACAGCATCTTGTGGGCCTTATGGGCCGTGTTGGACCTCCTCACATACAAGTATACAAGTGTATACAGGCTGACGAGCTGCGAGCCCCGACCGCGACCGAGCAGATCGATCCATTGTTCTTCGGTTCTTCCAGCTCCTGCAGTAGTGCTTGTCTTCTTGGCCGGGAAGAAAGAAAAGGGGAGCCTTGGCTGGCGAAGTGGCGATGGCGGCGGCGATGGAGTTCCTGGAGACGCAGGGCGCGACCCGACCGGAGCTCGCGGAGTGGTACGCGGCGCTTGCCGACCTGTACCAGCGAAAGCTATGGCACCAGCTGACCCTCAAGCTGGATCAGTTCCTCGCGCTCGCCGTCGTCCAGGTCCGCATGATTCCATCATCAATGATGTCTCGTTTCGTTTACCTACCCTAGTCGGTTGTCTTCTGGCGTGCTGCGTGCGGCTTGATCTGTTTAGGGTTAAAGGGGGCGCATTTTTACTTGTGGCCGTTAGCTTTTAAGTTCAATGCTGTGCGCTGCAGCGCGCGGAGTAGATGGTAATCTCACATGGGTGAGGTGTTTGTGTGGGTTAATTATGTTAAGAGAACACCATCATGCAATACTGTCTTATCAGTATAGGTTCGAGTTCGATTATAGGAGCGTGCATACCTAAGTTTGGATTCTGTGTTACTGTGTAATATGTTTCTACTACACTCCTAGAGTTAAATGCTTGAGTTTTTGTTGCTTTTAGTTTACTAATCCTACTTAACAGATACTCTTGCCTAACTTGCTATGGTTTTGATTGTCCACACACCTACTACATTTCCTAGGTGTAAACATGTCATAGCTGTTGTAATGTGATGTATCTTTAATTTATCTCTTGGGCTTAAGAAATAATTACCCATTGGTACCACAAAAGCTGAAAGGCAAGTTTTATAGAACGGCGATTAGACCTGCTTTGTTGTATGGAGCAGAATGTTGGCCTACAAAAAGACGACATGTCCAACAACTGAGTGTCACGGAAATGCGTATGTTGCGTTGGATTTGTGGTCACACATGGATGGATCGAGTTCGGAACGATGATATACGTGACCGTCTAGGGGTAGCACCAATTGAAGAAAAGCTTGTCCAACATCGGTTGAGGTGGTTTGACCATGTCCAAAGGAGACCTTCAGTTGATACATACAAGCTGCATATATCATCTATACAATCCTTCTCTCTCTTATTGAGTCAATCTAGCATAGTTCAATCTTCCTTCTTCTTATAACTTTAAACAAGCTGCAAGGCGTTGCTATCCATCGCAATACCCACCCACAAGAAGTAGTGGCAATTCTGGAAGGTTTGTTTCAAATTGTCAAGGAACAAGTATTTTTTTAACAAGATCTGATTGTGCATTAATAAATAGTAAGATGAAGAAAAATTCGATATACTAGGTACAATAACGCCTAAGAGCCCAAAAATATCTCGAATAGGAATTCTAGGATTTGATTCTTTTACCCTAGTGCGTTGTGGAGTTCTAAGTCGAGATATCAATGTGAGAAGAGGAAGAGGAAGACCGAAGTTGACATGAGAGGAGGCAATTAAAAGAGATTTAAAGAGTTGGGATATATCTAGAGATCTTTGTTTGGATAGGAGTGTATGGAAAACAGCTACCGACGTGCCTGAACCATGACTAGGGGCTCATGTTGGGTTTCAACTCTAGCCTACCCCAACTTGCTTGGGACTAAAAGGCTTTGTTGTTGTTGTTGTTGTGTGAATACATACTGGTTGCTTGTGCTCAGAATTTTGGTTGCTAACTCTATTAATCGGTGGAAATGTGAACCTTTGGAAATTGTTTCTTATGTAAACTAGCTCACTTATGTTGGTACAGAATCACAGTTCATTCGACTTAATTGTGATTAATACATATTATGCTATATGGAATGACTTCCCTTCAAGCACCAATTACATATAGTCTTATTAATCAACATTGTGCTATAGGTAGTTTTCTTCCTGAAAGCAATGGATGAATAAATCTTCAGTTATCACATTGCAATTGCATCATGGCTGCCACATCTATGTTGTGAAATTATAAAGTACTCTTATCACATTCACATGTAGATTCATTCTTCCACATACTTTGATTTTATCAACACTTTGGTTGCCCTTTTACTGTCTTTACCCCACTGCGCTGATCGCTTTGTGTGTGTGTGTGTGTGTGTGTGTTTCTTTTTATTCAGGCAGGCGATGCTCTGATTCAACTTTATAATCATTTCATCTCTGATTTTGAGACAAAGATCAATCTTCTTAAATTTGCTCACTTCACAGTCGTAGTTTCACGCCAGTATTTGGACAAGGATGCTGGTATAAACTATCTTGAAGGCATAATTTCAAAACTACGTGATACCCGGGAATCGCGGGTTGAAGAGCCCATTCTGTATGTAAAGATGCAGATTGCAACTTTTCTTCTTGAGAAAGGGAATCATAAGGATTGTAAGAAGCTGCTAGAAGAGGGCAAAACCACTTTGGACAGCATGGTTGATGTTGATCCTTCTGTACATGGTACCTATTACTGGGTGTGTTCTCAGTATCATAAGTCCCGTCAAGACTACTCAGAATTCTACAGAAGTGCTCTTCTTTATCTTGCATACACAACAATCGAGTCGCTTTCAGAACCATTCAAACAGGTTTTACATATTACTCCCTGCTTGTATTTTGACATCAATAGATTGGGCTTATTCTTACAGTTTCTGATAGGGTTTATATATGAGTTTCAGAACCTGGCATTTGACCTCTCACTTGCTGCTTTACTGGGTGAAAACATTTACAACTTTGGGGAGCTACT
The DNA here is from genome assembly GCA_038087645.1 of Saccharum hybrid cultivar R570. Taxonomy (NCBI): domain Eukaryota; kingdom Viridiplantae; phylum Streptophyta; class Magnoliopsida; order Poales; family Poaceae; genus Saccharum; species Saccharum hybrid cultivar. Next base: position 16,393,225 of record JAQSUU010000563.1, read on the forward strand.
TTCCCATCCGATCGTAAGTACAAGTTTTGCACTCGTTTGTTCGTGCTGTCTTCTTTGGAACTGAGTTGTACACAAGACCTCGATTTTGAGTTGTTTTGTCTAGGACTTCAATTTTGTCCATACAGAAGATTTTAGAATGCCACTGCTATAATCAAATGCAAATTTGCTAAGCTGAATCAATGGGTTTTTCTTATATAAAGCATATGAATCATTGACTTCACTTGACATGAAAATACAGCCTGATAAATAAACTTTGCTGTATTCATGAACCAAACTCGTGGCCATACCTAACAGCTTGCATAGTTAATTTATCTTCCCTATAGTGCAAAGCTGAAACTGATGTCATGAATACTGGTGTCGCTTTGAGAATTCGTCAACTGATCTCCATTGTTGACATCTTGTAGATCCATAGCCTTTTGGGAACTCAGGCTGAGTGGATATTTCATATGTTGCAAGCTTTCAACTCTGGGAATCTATCCTTGTATCAAGAAATCTGCAAAGCTCATAACACCGCTTTGAGTGCCCAGCTTGCATTGGTACAAAATGAGAGGAAACTACTTGAAAAGATCAACATTCTTTGCTTGATGGAAATCATTTTCAGGTATTTCTCATAGGCATCCAGTTCTAGCATGAGCGAAGCTTAGTTCAGTAACAGCTTTGTCTACTTGCAGTCGATCATCTGAAAACCGCACGATCCCAATGCGGGATATAGCAGAACAGACCATGCTCTCTGTTGAAGATGTGGAGTATCTGCTAATGAAGAGCCTCTCTGTAAGACCTACCCTCCAAAAACCGTGCTTGGCTCTTTTTGGCAGTATCATCATGGTCTTTTGACATTACTGTGCTTTTTTTCTTCAGGCTCGTCTTGTAGAAGGCAATATCGATCAGGTTGATGAAGTTGTCCATGTTTCATGGGTTCAACCGAAGGTGTTGGGCATAGACCAAGTGAAATCCTTGCGTGACCGGTTGGATACATGGATTGGGAAGGTTGATGCGACCTTGCTTTCTGTTGAAGCCGAGACGCCAGACTTGGTATCTTCGTGATGTTCTACTCTTGAAGGATCACTGTGACATAATATGATGTGAACGAAGTCATTAGATATTTATCAGGGTGTCCCCCTGTAACGATTGCTGTAACAGCGTAGACTCGTTGCTTCAGTTTTAGTACAGTGTAAATTCTTAGTTCGTTTCATAACTAAGCCTCCCAATCCCTTTGGTGGGCAAAACGAACAGTGCCTTAAGGAACCGTTGCTTCGCAGAATGCATCAGCTGACTCAGCTCAAGATGTGATCTTATTTTTTAACATTAAGACAACGAACCTATACAAGAATTCACCTACGTCTACACTCGACGAATAAGTGGTCTCAAATCACAAGGAGTCAGCATATATGACTTCAGCATTTTGAAGGAATCCCGTAGCACTTCTCCAAAAGCAAAGGATTAGAAATCAAAACTCAACAGTGACCATCTTACACACATCTCAATACAATGAGAATGGCAATATGCAAATGCTAAACAAAATTTGCCAACATCGAGTTGCTAGGGTCTACTACATATAGTATATCCATGTGAACGATAACAAATCAGTGGTCACAAATCAAGTAGTCAGCATATATGGCTTCCAGCATTTTGAAGGTATCCATAGCATTTTTGCAAAAGCCGCGGGTTAGAACACAACTCAGCTGTGACTACTATCTTACACCTATATCTCAATACAATGGAATGGCGATAAGCAACTGCTAAACAAAATTTGCCAGCATCGTGTTGCCAGGGTCTAGTACATAGAGTATAACTGTAAGAACGACAAGGATTTGGTTCAGATTCGAGAAGAGTGTGGGTCTTCTAGTTCTGATCTTGGCCAATTATCTGATTAACCACGCCAACAGCAATCGTGCGCCCAGACGACCTCAAGTATGCCCTCCCAAGAGCTCGGCTCTTTGAGAATTCCTGAACACAGACAGCTTCATCTAGTGTGACCTGAAAAATTGCAAGAAAAACAGTATACTGGTATGTGAATAATTTATGATCGTCGTTAGGTAGTCTAAAAGAAAGCCATTCACAATGATCCAGTTCATTTATTACCTGTATAAGAGCATTCTGCTTGGATTTAAGAAATCGAGGTGCCGATTTACTTGGTTTGCCAGTCTTGTCAAGTAATGCAACAATTTTTGTTACTCTTGCAGCCTCCTTCACATGATGTATGTGAAATTCCACCTAGGTCCAGAACATTGTTATGATATGCTGATAAAAGCTAGTCAAGCAGAATTTGTCATATTTTTACCTGAGAGCCAACAAGAATAGGAGTAGTGATGTCCAGGACTAGAACCTTCAGCTCCAAGTGGTTAGCTACAGCCACAGGGAAACCAGGGTGGCAAAGAACCCCGCCAGGTATTAGTTGATTTCCATCAATACCCTGTAAACAGATCGCCACATTATCACCAGCTCTCGCTATGGTGCATGAATAGGAGTCCCGCTCAATGGTTTTCACAGTGGCCTCTTGCCCAGAAGGTAGAACTAACACCTGCAACAGGAAATAAAGGATGTCACAGAAAAATATAAGCATCGCCATATAATTCACAACCATTCAACTGAACAATAAAGAAAGAATGGTAAAGGAAAAAAAATTCCCCAGGACATATTATTAAACAACTTAGATGCAGCTACATTCCCGTATCTTGATACTGAAAGGTCAAGGATTAGCATCACATGGCCAAGATAATGGTTTTAATATACCGGAACCTTATCCACTTCATATCAAATTCTCAAAGCAATAGTGGATCATTTAACGCATCTGCAGGGAAGAGAGGCTCCATAGGAACATACCTTAGAACCATTTTGAATGGCTCCAGTTTCCAATTTTCCATAAGCTGCCAACTGTCCTGTTGACTGAGACTTAATAACATCACAGATTGGAAGAATCAAGGGCTTCGAAACATCCCGAGAAGGAAGCTGCAGGGAATCTATAGCATCCAAGAGGCAAAACCCTTGATACCTAACAGGACATCTCCATTTTAGATACAAAATTGAACAGCATACTCCTAGTCAAATAGAAACCCCCCCTCATCCCCACCCCACCCCTCGTGGCCAACAAGAAAATTATAACATTCTTCCCATGCATGTCCAAGGTCCACACTCTCAAATTTGACCAAATAGGCGCTGTGAAAACATAAATGTGATGATTGAAAAAGGCTACTGAGTAGTAGAAACCAGTTTTTTATTAAAAATAACATTGAATATTTAACTGCAGGCATAGTTCATTTAAGAGTAGTGTGAAGCTGTTCTCCAAAACATTGAAAGGTTGTAGTATGATTGTATGAAATTAACCAAACAACATTAACATGAAAATCCATAGCAGCATAGCTGTTCACAACCATTTGCTCCAAATATATATAAGCAAATTGTCAACTAACTACAGTCTCTTTTACTTGTAGTTAAAGAGATGGACAATCTCCAAACACTTCCACCTTTTTCTGATTACTACATGTAGGAAAAAAAATAAAGCATTCAATTCCCTCCAGACAACATCAGTTGTCATTTGAAATATGTAGTTCAACTTCTTAAATTTAATTACTTAGATCAAACTGATGAAAGTGACATGTAGATTTGTCTTGAAAAACAAATGACAATATTATATTTATAACAAATATATTACAATGGAATTCAGCATCACAGTTCAGATTTTAGAGATAGTATTGATGTTCAGAACGACATTGACCGGAGCGAGTATAACTACTGTTAGTGATAACTGCCTAAGATAGTTTCATGCAAGGCAGCAAGACAAACTATTATACATTTCTATACAGTCCAGAAGATGCATATTTTGGACTGTAGTAGTATTAGAGATATGAGCACCACAAAACATTTATACTCTGAAGCAATTTTTACAACCCTATTCAATCCATGAGATGATACAGATTTAAGGTCCATTGCAACAATAGGTTTGAACTTTGAAGCGCCTTCAGAACAGAAAGGAATGAAAGCTTCAAGTCATAAATTTCAGACTACTCGTAAGAGGTCATAAGCTAGATAATCTCATCATCATAATGTAATTATCCACGTGAGACAAAAGTTCACCTGAAATTGAACTTACCAGGAGGTCAAGCGAGCATCTGAAGGAGCGTTGATCAAATTTTGGTTTTCTACAGCACTAAGAGGAATCCAGGTGACAGCTGGGTCCTTGAAGTTGCATGACCGCAGGAAACTACCAAGCTGTAGTTTGATGAAATCAAACCTTTCTTTTGCATACGCAACAGCATCCATCTTGTTGACTGCAACAACAAGCTGTTCAACACCAAAGCTTCTAACAAGCTGAGCATGCTCTTTAGTCTGGCCAACACCTTTTCCTCCTTCACCATCCATGCCAGCTTCAAAAGAACCAGTGGAAGCATCAACGACAAGTATAGCTGCATCAGCTTGTGTTGCACCAGATATCATATTTGGCACAAAATCTTTGTGGCCAGGTGAGTCAAGCAAAACTACACGGAATTTCTTGGTCTCCAAATAAGCCACAGCCACAGTCATTGTCACACCTCGTTCCCTTTCTTCACTGCTCTCATCCATGGCCCATGCAAAAGCAAATGACCCTTTCCCCTAAGAAAATGAAATATAAAACACAGACAGTTAGTACACAGATGAAGAAATAGAGTGGCTTATATGAAAGAGGATCAACATACTTTCTCTTTCGATTCCTTTTCATTCTTGTGCATATCTTTTTTTGATATCCTTCCTAAGAGATGCAGTAATCTCCCAGATAGTGTCGACTTGCCAGAATCAACATGACCAACCTGCCCAAATTGTTCAAAGTCACTTCCCTTCAGACATCGGACATGTAGAAGAACAACAATGTCAAATAATAGATACTGTATTTACAACAGAAGTTGGGTGATGACATACTATTGCAAGGTTTAGTTGGCTCAGCACCCCTGACTCCGGATCAGCCAACATCCACTTCTCAGGCTTATACTCTTCAGGCAAACAAGGTTTTGTAACATTCACATTGTTCTTGTCTACATTTAGCTGGCCTATGTCAGAAAAGAGTTTCTGGATCACATTGTCATTCTGTGAAGAACTGCTAGCCCCACCACTCTGGTTACCCTTCGGCTGAAAACCATCGGAAGCCAACAGAGCTATCCTCTCCACAGGTACTTCTTCAGAAAGTACAGGGGTTTTCTTCTTTTTTTCAGCACCTAGTGAGCTACCAGCAGATGGTAACTGCATGGAATTGGCTGTTGAGATGCACAAAACAATTAGAATTGAGGAAACAGGAAAAAAGATAACTACCTGTTAATAGAATATGCAGCATATCAACTTTAGTTTGGCCCTTCAATCAATCTTAACACAAGAACAACTCAATTCAGAAAGCGTGCCAAGCAAGATATTGACTGCAAAGCCATCGAACAAGCAAACATTTCTTAAGTGTATAACTGTATATAGACAATGTTTAGCGTACAAAAATACTTATGGATAGCCCAATGCTATGGATTGCAAATAGCAACGAGGTCTGCAACTAGATTGACAGAAAAAAAAATCCACAATGCCATGGGAATATCAAACGTCGGTCCGTAGTCGGAAAAAAGAAAACCAAGATCCTTTTCAGCACATACGAGAAGCAAATGTGCATGGTTATACTGCTAGTCATTATTTTTCCCTTCCATTTTTCCTATTTATTTGGATGATTAGGAAGAAGCTATTGACGTGCCTGAACCGTGACTAGGGGCTCATGTTGGGTTTCAACCTAGCCTACCCCAACTTGCTTGGGACTAAAAGGCTTTGTTGTTGTTTGTTGTTTGTTATTAGGAAGAAGCAACCAACTCGATAGTACATGCCAACTGAGTTCGTAGTTAGACATATCAACATTCTATACAAATGATGCAAATTTGTATCAATAATACCTTTATCATAAGACATACTAGCATGCTTTCTCGCAGAATCACCATCATAATCTACGGCACGAGTCTTCACTGGTGTCTTGGCAGAATCGAATTTTGATGCAGCAGGTGTCCTAGGCTCACTTAACACAGCAACAGCTGAATCTGACAGAACAATGATAACATGTAAGGAAACATTACGGTTCCTTGTATACTTATAAACAGAATCAGAATTGTTGAAGCATGTGTGACTCTGATACCTTTTAACAGACCATCCTTCGCAGATTTGACAAAAGTCTCACGGAAAACCCCACACATCTCACAGTACACCATGCTTTCATGATTACTGAACATGCACATGGAACACGTCCAATGAACCGGCACTGTACTTGACGACTTCTTCAATGATTCTATGAAAGATATTGGCAACAAATATTAGAGATCAATGAGCCATATATTCATATTCCAGTAAATTGGGTTGTACTAGCTGAGGAACTCCTCAAAACTAAACCATGCAATAATCAGGACATAAAGTGCAACACATGTAAAGCATAGACGTTTGCAGACCCAAAGGATACTGATCAAATCAATTAGCTGGATGACGCCAAAAAATCATTTCCGTAGCTCAGGATGTTAAAAACAATACTATGCGTGTTCACCACATGCCCACAATCCAGCAAACAATCAGCAGCGAAACCTGCTAGATGAGTGGTAACCTGCTAAGACCCAGACATTTTCATACTGCACAAGGTTTTTGTTTAAATTTTGACTGCTGGCTCGATGTGTGAAAATTGACCTCCTGTCAGAAAATGCAAATATGCATGATGCCTCCAGGCAATGAATATGCAACACAACATCTCCATAGCATAGCATAGAGGATGGAAATTTTGCATGTAATAAATCATTGTTTCACTTTCTGATGCTACATCTACAGCACAACTGGGCACAATTACATGCAACCCACATCAATCAGTTGAGTCTATCAGCAGTTGGTGCCCAAAATAGGCATAGAAATTAATGCAAGACAATGAAATAATCACTAATCAGGGGGGCAGCCATTGATTAGAGCAATAGAACAGCTGTTGTGAAAAAACAGGCACATTTCCGATTGTCTGAATCAGACTATAAAGCAGGTCTAGTAATCATTGCCACCTCTTTGCAGTGATATGGATAAAGCCAGAAGATTCGGAAGTATACCTTTCCCCATCTTAACAGGATGATTGTTGCCGTATTCGGTTTCATCATACTCATCATAATCATCATCATCATAATCATCATAGTCATCGTACTCATCATCATAGTCGGGTCCAGATACAACCTTTCGAGGCATTTTCCTGCCATAAGGAGATTCCAACAAGGAAAGCGCTGTGATCCATGCACATGGCTAGTAAAGTCAAATCAGGAATGGCTCAACTCAATAAGGATTCCTATAATCCCATCCACAACAAAATAGCCAGTTGCCAGTGGCATATGTAGTACCAAATGCGGCACCAGAACAGAGGGGTTCCTAATAATGACATACTTGGTAAGACTAACATAAGCTTCGGCTCCAACCAATTGTCATCCCTGACCCAGCCACACGTCCATACTTCATAGATGCAATTGAAATTCACAGTTTGAAAAAGCCTAACAATCTGATGCCAAAGCAAGTAGCTAACTCAATTGCCTAATGTAACCTCTCTCAACTCACCCACAATCTAGCAAATATTTCATGCTAATAGTTGACAAAATTTTCTTTCCCCAAACAAACTGAGAAGTATATCATCAAGTTCATGTCTCTGTCTCCAGAAAATCCACGATTCTACTGACAAATTACAGCACATCACACAGAGCAAGCTATAGAGATTCCAGAGAGTCGAGAGACAGATGATAAATCACCGCGTATCTAATCTACTTACTTCGCACCCACAAAACTTCAGTCCTCTCTGCAGCCGTATCTACAGCTGCTGCACTACACCCACTCCCTCCTCTCCCCAAGTCCCTAAACCCTAATGCCGCTTTCGCATCGAACGCCGTCGCTGCCTCCCGGGACTGTACCAGTACCACCCGCCCAGCCCGCTACTGCCGCGTACAATCACTGAGGTTCCGGAATCGACTGCAACTGACAACCGCGCGCGCCCACGAATGTGAGAACAGACAGATTGGGGCACCCTCACAACTGAAGCGGAAGCGGAAGCGCAGCAGCCCCAGACCCAAAAGCGCAGGAAAATGCCAGAAACCCATTGGTTGAGACGGGGAGAGAGCCGGTGTACCTCGACGCCGGCTAGATGTGATCGGGGGCTTAGTCTTGAACTCTCTCGCCGCTCTCCGGAGCTCGCCTCTCTGGACTGGAGTCGCGAGGAGGTTGAGGAAGGATCGTGTCGGGGAACGGCCGGTCGCGGCAAAGTCGAGCAGGCGCGGCCGCGGCTCGGTGCGGTATGGGAGAAGAAGGGGAGAAGCGAAGGAAACGGGAGGCGACGACGGGACTGCTTCGGCCCCTCTGGGCTGCGTGGGCCGTTGGCGGTTCTTACATGGGCCTTGGGCCGACCGACCTTATTTAATCTTGTGTCTCGTGTCTCCACCGCCGCCGAGGGAGAAGGAAAGAGATGGAGGAGCGCGAATGCGCGATGCAGAGCAGATGCAGAAGAAAAAGCGGAGGAGTATCGCCGTCGGGGCAGATCCGTCCGACGCTTCCTCACCTGTCGACTGTCGATCGGCTCATCCCCTGTCAGCCGGGTGCATCAGCAGACCGGGAGTCCACCGCCGATTCGTCGCATCTGCTCGTTGCCCCGGCACGATTGAAGTTTGAGGTCAAATTAGCTGAAGGCCTTGTACTGAACAAGAAGTGGGACGACCTTGAAGAGTATTTGTTCAGGTTCCTGACCAATGTTGAGGGTGACAGAAAGCACTCCCATCCTGGGCTTTTCTATCCATTGTATGAAGCTTATGTTTCGGATTTAATTGTGAAAGGTGAGGTAGAGAAAGCAAAGCAGGTTTTCAAAGACAAGGCTGAGCCCCAGTCTCGCGCTGAGGATTATCTGTATAAGCCAACCGATCTAGAGCTCCGTGTTCAGAAGCTAAAGGACATTGTCAGCAGTGGTCTCTTAACTCCTGATTTTGTTAGAGGAAATGTCAGAACGGCTGTTGTTGATTATATTGGGTGTTACTTTCCCGAATCTTTAAGGATGAAGTTTGATGTGCAGATTTTTGAAGAGCTTATACTCAGTCAGAAGTGGGAAGGGATTGAAGATTACATGTTAGAGTTCCGGGCCAATGTTCAGGGTGATATTGTGCATTCCCATCCAGGACTTTTTTATTCTCTCCATGAAGCTCACATCTCATATTTAATTGGGAAAGGTGAATTTGAGCAAGCAAAACAAATTTTCAGAGACAAGGTTGAGCCCCTGTCTTGCGATGAGGATTCTCTGTACAGACCAATCGATCTTGAGCTCCGTGTTGATAAGCTTAAGGGCATCGTGAAAAATGGCATTTTACCTCCTGATTTTGTTAAAGAAGATGTCATAGGGGCTGTTCTGGACTATCTCCAGCTTTACTTTGCTGAATCTTTATGTGAGAAATATCTGGACAAAAGCAGATCCGTGAATTTTTTTTCTAAAGTCTGACACGGTTGGGAAGGTGAGGCGATATAGCTGCTTAGCTTGTGGATTGATTATGTCAGTTGGCTGGGTTGTTGCAGATATATCCCATCACATCAAGCATTCTTCTGCTTCGTGTAGACATTGTCCGAGAGTCACAGAGCAGATGCTAAAACGTCTTGCATGCATTGAGGGGGGTCAAGAACTTCACATAAAGGTGATTGCAAACGCGTACTTGAAGAACTCATCAAAGAAGAAAAAGGCTGCATCTCAACCTGCATCGGCATCAAACAAGAGGAAGGCACCTGATGATATTACTCACCATCAATCTCTTGTGCCTGTTGATCCGGTGCTTGTCATAACTATTTTGAGTAGCATTCTAGATGTGAACGCGTCAGCACTGACGTTACTCTCAAAAGTAAAAGACTCTGCACAAGGTGATGGACATATGCGCAAGGCAAGACGGTCTGATTGTGGGGCTGAGAGGGACATTGGTTGACGCAATAGCCCACGAGACCCCTGTCGAAGATGGATATCATTTTTCTTGAAGGTTAGTGCACTGCTTGATTCACGAAGCGATTTGTTTCCATTGCTAAAACACATTCCAGATACTGTTTCAGAGCTATTGTTGAAGGAGGATAAGCTCCTTTATGATTTAAGGTATAGCTGTTTGTATGCTGCTGCGACTCCAGCTCCGTCCGCAGCTACGGCACCGAGCTTGAGGAGCCGCACTAAACGGCCAGGAGAGGCACAAAGGCGAAGCTGCTTTGTAGGGCTTCGACCGAGAGCTCCGACTCCGGTAACGGAACGCCCGCAGAGGAGCCGTGCCAAACACGCTCAACCCCTGCACTCTCAAGCTCTGGAAGTTACCAGTAGATAGGGGTGTGTCATTGTAATAGGTCAGCAGGACACAGGGCGGGGCATGATGTGACATTGCTAGTTTGCCACGCTGGGATGTTTTTCTTGTTAAAATAATGTCTGGAAAACAATGAGTAGAAGAAAATAAATGTTTTTCTTTATCAGGAATAGTTGTTTTCCTAAGCACATATGAACCCGAATTGCATTCCAGCATCAGTCCAAAATGCTCTTTTCTATAACTCATAAATAACCTAATGTGTTGTACATTTTGATAATACTATGGGGATTTTTCTTTACTGTATCTTCATTGTGCTTGTGTAGTGAATCCCAAAATTACAATATACAAAATTCAGATAGAATATATTTTGTATAGCTGTTGAGGTTATTTTATTGACCTGTGAAAGAACAAGAAACTGTACCCTTAAGCACTGAAAATCCATTGAAGGTCACATGATGCATTACCAGGCTGACCAACTGGTTGGAATTCAGTTGTATATTTCGCAGAACAATCAGTTCAATAATGGAATATTTGTCTTGACATCCATTTAATTGTTCTATGTTGACTTCCCATCCAATATCGGATATGACCATAAAAAATTCAGATCAAGTAAGATCGGAAGTTTGTATTCAGTACAAGACACTGTATTGGTTTGCCTAAGTATCAAGTGGAGCTACTGAAACATCATCTAAGCACATTTTGTGGGACAACGGAAGGCAGAGAACCGCACCTATAAAATGAGGAATTAAAATGTGTTGGGGTCATGGGGTGTACTCCCATGTTCTCACCAATACTAAAAGAAAGGAAAAGTGCAGGCAGAAGTTCCAATTGTCATGTAAGTAAAAGAAATGCAGCTAGAATAGATGAATGCTAAAATGGACCTTTTCCATAAATATTCAGCGAGTCCAGAAAATGAAATCAGCATAGGTATTTCTCCCGAAGTAGTCCAAGTGCGCGAGTTCTTTCTCAGCACGTTAACAAGAGACGCGATAGTGAAATTCCATCTCGTGTGGACATGCAAAGCACTGCTCATCAGTCCCTGCAGCATCTCCTATATATTATCTATATCTACAAAACTAGCTACTGACTACTAGTGGTACAAGGCAACCTAGCATTTGGACACTGTAGTTACAAGAAAAGCATCCACACGAATACACGATGCATGTATATAAGCCGGCTCATCTCCAATCAACACTGTCTCGACCAGATCGACACCACGACACCTTTGATAGCGTTGGCCGTCTTCATGGCGCGCGGCCCTCTCAGCGACGTGCGACGATCTGCTCGTAGAGGTCCCTGATCTTGAGCCCGACGATGGTCTGGAAGAGCCCCGTGCCGTTGTTGCTGCCCGGCAAGTCGGCGTGCGTGAGCATCTGCTGCGCCACCTCCCCGTAGAACTTGGTTGACAGGTTGCTCAGGTGGGTCTCCACGTAGATGAGCTCGTCCAGCTTGTCGAACTGCCCGTCCATCTCCACCACCGACACCTTACCATCCGAAGGTTGGTGCCAACGCAAGAGACAGAGTTGGACATAGCTGTTAATTAGTGAGCTGAAACGCTAGCTGAGACAGTGATGAGTGAGTGATCGTCAGTTCATCATCACCTCGTGCCCGAAGTAGGTGCCGAAGCCGTAGGCGAACCTGATGCCGGGGTAGGAGCAGGAGAGCTTCCGGCCGCAGGGGATCCAGTTCACGGTGGATCCTTCGTCGAAGAGGTACACCGGGGCGAAGTGCTCCACGCCTTCCTTCATGATCAGCTTCACGCGCAGCACCTTGCCCTCGTCGTCGCCCGGACCCGGGATCAGCTGCGTCGGCAGGACCTGCGTACTGCTTCTGCGGCTCTGCAGCAGCAGCAGGAAGAAGAAAAGGAGGGATATGAATTAGGGACTCTCAGCTCTGCACTATGACTTGTGAATTTTTCGCGTGCAATGCAAGTGCAAGGTTGCCGACAGGCTTCACCAATGTAAGCATTGAAGTCGGGCTTCCTTGCCTCGATGCTGGCCCTGATGCTCTCAAGGCTGTGCCCACGCTCTGCCATGTCTCTCTGCATAACGGAAGCTCAAAATAAATGGTCGTGATCGTGAAATCGAGGCAGACAACGTCCTGATGACGAGCAGTGTATCGAAACACAACGGACCTGAACTTTCCATGCAAACTTCACCTCGTTGCTGATGTCCAGGTAGATGCTCAAGTTTAGCAGATCCCTCACGCGCTCATCGTACCTGACACAGGCAACAACAGATAGTAGATTATATATTGAGCATCGCAGGCTGAAAAAAATGACGAAACAAAATGAGGCAAGGGATGCCTCAGTAGTCTCACATTGGGTGCAGCCCCTTGATGACGAGGATCTCGGGCGGAGTGATGAGCTCGGGCGGGTCGAGGAGGCCGGTGACGTGGTTGTAGACGGGCTTCTCGACGGCACGGCCCTCCTTGATGGCCCTCACCTGCTCGTACATGAGGTCGAAGTCATGGGCCCTCGGGTCCAGCGCCGTGACGCCCTTCGCCTTCCGCCCGGCCCGGTCCAGCGAGTGGTAGTCGTCGAGGCAGATCACCGTGGCGGTGTCGCTCACCAGCGTGTTGGAGTTCGGGTTCCCGCCCCTCGGCGGCTCCGCCCCGCCGCCCAACACGCTCGTCAGGCGCCGCATGAACGTGCTCTTCCCGCACCCGGAGTCCGCCGCCACCCCGATCACCACCGTCTTCGAGCACGACACGCGGATGGTGGTGGCAGTGGGGTAGCAGGCTCGACTCCGGCTTCGGAGAAGGATGGACGTGCCCGCCGGCGAGTAGAGCGAGGTGGCGGCGCTCGTGTGCACCGTGAAGGCCGCCATGGATCAACCGTGCGTCCTTGTCTTGCCTTGCCACCGTAGATATATGGTCAGCAGCAGACGAAAGCGGAAGGCGACGGCCATGAAAAAGCTTGGTGGTGGTTTTGTGGACAACGATATGGTGGGCCCCGAGTGACTTACGTGGTACCATGTGGGTCACCTGCTGCGGATGAGAGAACCAGCGCTGGAAACCGGAAACGGTTCGGGGGCGGTTACAGGCGCTACCAAATTCCAATCCTGGAGTACATAAACGATAATAGCTGTGTGAGTGCGCCCGTCCGGGCGTGTCCGCGCCGGACGCGCTGTTCTAGGGCGCTGTTCTAGGCCTGTGCGCTAATCTGTGTGAGAACATCTTCTTCTTAAGTCGAAATATCTGGAGCTGTCTAGCCACCGTGGATCGAGTTTTTTTTTCAATATGCAGCCATCGCTACCCAACTCGTCTCACTCACTCACTCCTGCGTCCACGCACCCAGTCCCACGCTTCCTTCTCCCTTCCACGGCTCGCGCCCCGCGCTACCTCGACGCGTGGCCATGGCCGCCTCCCTGGCCAGCGGCGGCTCGCTCCCCCACCCCAGCATCCTCCTCCCCACCTCGATAGCCTTCTCCTCACCCCGGCGGTCCCTTCCCCCACCCCGACACTCGATGTGGCCGCGGTGGCCGCACTGTGGCAGCGTGCAGGCCATCACCGTCGACCGTCGCAGCGGTCCTCATCGTCACCACCGGCAATGGCCAGTCTCAGGAGCAGCCACCGCTGGCCGCCTCCGCGGACCCGGCGGCCGGAATCGACCAGTGTAGTCTTCCCCTCCCCTATGTTCCCTGACCCCTGGCGGCTCCTTTCCCCACCCAGGCGTCCTCCCCCACCCTAGTGGCACCCCTCCTCCCACATCGGCGTCCTCCCCCACCAGGAGCCCCCAGCACCTGCAGATCCGCACGGCCATGACACTCCCCGCGCCATGCTCTCTCTCCTCCTATGTTGCAATTGTATGTTTCAATTGTTTTAGGCGTTTCAGAGGTATATTGCATTTGTTTCGTATGGATATTGCAAAAGTAAATCGAGGGATGTTGCACAAGTTGCATATGTTGCAATTGTTTCAGAGGCATGTTGCAAGAGTATGTTTCGAGTGTTTCAGATGTTTCACATGAATGTTTCATCTGTGTTTTCCATGTTGCAATTTTGTTTATCTAGATGTTGCATATGTTTCATACATATGTTGCATGTGTTATATTCGGATGTTACGTATGGTTGCAATGGTTTTCAAGTGTGTTTCAGGTGTGTTTTTCAAGTGTTTCAACTACCTCCAAACATATGTGCAACAGTTGTATTTGGATGTTTGAAAAGTAGGTCGGGTGTTACATCTCTCCTCCTCCCACCTTCTGCTGCATCGTCTCTCCCGGAGCCGGCAGGGCATCCATACGAATGAGGGATGAGCGGTGGGCGCGGGACGAGGGAGCTGCATGCGTCGGGCGGAAGCGAGGGAGCTCCGTACGAACGGACGCTGCCTTCGGAGCGAGATGGGCACTAGGCGGAGGGGCTGCATACGTCGCGACTGGGAGCAGGGGTGCAGGCGCGTGGTAACGTAGGCGCGGCGGGCGTGCTCTACTATTGCGTGGGCGCAGCGGACACAATTCTATTTCGATTTACGTGAGGGGGCGTGGTGTGTACGTCGAACGGGATCAGCGTTCGGACGTAGGCCTAGGTCCAGACGTCCAGGTTCATAAAACATAGTCTCTGTCTGAATAAAATAATGCAATTCTCACTTTCTAAAAAAATCAATTAATTTTTATGTTTAACCAAATATATACGAAAAATTACCAACATTTATGACAGTATAAATAAACATTATTAAATTATAGTTGTGAAATATATTTTTATAACAAACCTATTTAGAAATATAGATGTTGATATAATATTCTAAACTTGGTCGAACTTAAAAAAAGTTTGACATTTTTTGGGCGGAGGGAGTACCCTATATGTCATAAGTGAGTTGTTGACCATAGACGTAAAACTCGATAATATTTACGTTTTGCTTCAGCTATATCCTCTGTTCCAAAATAAACAGTTGCACATCTTTCCGAGTAAATTTAACTAAATTTACATAAAATATACTAATATTTATAATGTGTAATAAATATCGTTACATTAATAGTGAAACATGTTTTTTTCTAATAAACACAGAAGATGCAAATGTTGATAATATTTTCCATATCTAGTTATAATTTTAAAAATAAGCTCTAAAAATTATATGAGCAGCTATTTTGGAATGAAAGGAGCATATGTTACGGTTAACTTTTTTTTCATATGTTACGGTTAACTTTTTTTGTTAGAAAGAGCTTAATATGAATGTAATGTAACTAGCGGTCACCTTTATTGCGCATGGAATCAGACGAAATTATTTATAGATTCAAATGGTGATAATAGTAATAAAAAATATCCTCGCCTAGAGGTTGGATGCCTCGGTAATTATCACAACAAACTTTATTACGCACGGGGCTAGATGAAATTATTTACAGACTCAAATGATAATAATAGTAACAAAAATCTACCCTGATCGGAGACTACACGCACGATGATTATCAGACTTAATTTTACTCCTCATAGGTCCAGACGGAATTATTTATAGAAGTAAATTATAATCATAGTAATAAAAAATTACCCTGTCTAGAAACTAGATGCCCTGATGATTATCAGAGTTAATTTTACCGCTCACGTGTGCGAATGTAATTATTTGTATAACCAAATGATACTATTAATAATAAAAGAAATACCTTGTCTGTAGACCGGATGCCTCGATGACTATCAAAGTTAATTTTTACCGGTCACAAATTCAGACAGAATTATTTATAGAAGTAAATTATAATCATAGTAATAAAAAATTACCCTATCCAGAGACTAGACAAGATAATAAGATTTATGATACCAACTATGTATCATTAGGTTCTTTATTAATTATATTTTCATAGTATATCTATTTGATGTCATAAATTTTTGTAATTTTTTCTATAACATTGGTCAAACTTAAGATGGTTTGACTTAAAATAACTTATAATTTGGGATGGAGGGAGTAAAAGCTTAACGAGTATTTATTTAAAGAAAAGGCAACAATTTTTAATTACGCTGAGATGTGCTGGATCGGTCAGAGGTGGGGCCATATGACTAGTCATTTGTAAATTAAAAGGCCAACGAGTACTTAAAAAAAGGCCAACAATTTTCAATTGCTACCGCCTGCATGCAACAGTTATTGCGAAAATTGAATCCGCATGCATGCAACGACCCGCAATTTACTGATCCCGCCTCGTCTCTCCGTACTTCAAGCTGCACAGTTAATTAGAGAGTAATAAAAGTATCACGTTCTTTACTCAGCTTTAAATCCAGACTGCCTCACCGGAATATAAATAACATGCTGACTCCGGCCGCCGGTATGCTGAATAGTATTCATAGTGCAGGATGCTAAATAGTAAGGTCCCTTAGAGCCACAGGGGTAAGCATATAACTGTAGTCAAAGACGGCTAGATGAATAATCAGGTCGACAAATTTGTCTTTCAAGTTGCAACTATAGCTGGTTGAAATGGACTAGAAATTTATACGTCTTGTACCGGCAGCACAACTGCATGTGCAACGAGGGAAAGCCCAAGGTATTCGACCGGCCGCAAGGGACCAAACCAAACCACATGGACGCGAGGCTAATGTTTCGACAGCCATAACGCCGCGAGTGCAATGAAAGCTGGGAAAAGACGAACGGTTCTCATACCAAACTTTCGACTAAATTGGCAGGAACGATAGCATATACTAAGCATATACCAAATCCATAAATTGACCGTTACGCTAATGTTTCAGAAGAGCTACCCTCCTACTTCCATACCATCTTAAAAGGCAATTCTCAGCGCCACTGACATAAGAAAAGATAAGACTCAAGGTGTATTGACAGGTATGCACAAAACCATCGAGTGAACATATGCTACGTAGCCACAAGTAACTCCCCATTTTCTCAAGAAATGTAATTCTCCATCATGACTGGCTTCACTTGTTCCCTCTGAAGTACATGTACACTTTCTGCAAACATAAGACACAGCAAATGTTATGCTTTAGAATTCTGTATTATTATTAAGAAATACTTCAAGAAAGGTCATCTGAAACATGGAGCAATGTAGAAATAAAAAAAGCAGATAAACATCACACCATACATAATGGTGTTATATCGGATGCAACAAAATTGTGAGACCAATTCCTATGCTGAGTCCCTACAGATTAAGAAAACTGTATTTGTTCATCCAAATGACAAACTAAATAAAATGGCAAGACAACCAAATATATCATTTGGCAAATCAGACATTAAGAAATTGGTAACAGTTATGTTTCTCAATGAAGTACCCCCACCGTGTTCTTCTAAGGCAAACATATTTTACTCAACTGTACATTAAGGAAAAAGTCTACATAATCCCCTGACGAAACAGGTATCTTACACACTAGACTATTTTACTCAACTGATGTCATCAATTCCTGGGAGAGATCAGCCTCCTTGACCCCTGAACGCGGGCCAAGTCCAGAACATCCTGCAAGCTTGGTAGCAGGGACTGCCGCTGTTACATCCCTCTCTGCCCAATCGACGCCACCATGTGGTCCGAGGCTGTTCGTGAAGGTCCACCATGTGGACGGCACAGAGAAGTGGAACGGGATAGAGTGAGCAGCTCTATCGGCGTAGGGGCATCATGTGGTGGCCAAAAAATCACTACAGCGATTGGCACGGAGCAGAGCGAGGGAGGGATAAGCGGCAGCAACATACATGGAGGAGAGCTGGCAAGGGTTGATGCAGGGACGACTAAAGCATGTTCGTTGCACCCTGAAAAGTGGCCCAGGCCTCGCGGCATGCCACTAGCAAAACCACCTCAGGTGGTCATTTAAATGGTATTGCATAGTTTAGTGTGTGGAATACCACGTTTTATAGGTTGAGGGGGTGAAGTAAGCACCCTAGGATACCTTAGGGGTGTATGTAGACTTTTTCCTAACATTAGCATCCATAAAATGTTTATATCAATGCGAACTCAGACTTTAATACCAAAAAAAGGACTGTTCATCTAGTATGTTGTTACACAATGGAACATCCACTAGTTTGCAGAAACATTGAAATGTCAAGGTAGCAGAGTGATGACTGTTGAGGGGAAAAAACTTTCATACCTGAAGAACCCCAATGCTCAGCAGTGTCTCCAGACAAAACAGTGCAAACCCCACAAAGTAAAAGATCTGCAACAGGGAAGTATTGATTCTTATTATCGCCCCAAGATTTCTGACGCATTGAAAAAGGCACGAAAAGTGTGTCCACCACTCAGCTTACCCCAATTATCACATGCTCAGAGAAGGTGTCAATCGCAGCCAGAATACCACTGACAAGAATTAAAAAAAAAAAGTTCAGCATCAGACTAAGCATAATACATTGATGTTAAAAAATTGGCCAGCTATGAATAACATTTTCACACCATCCACTCAAGCCAATATGTTTAAGAGCATATTTACAGACCAAATAAAGCATATAGCAATGAACAGTTCAGCTGCTAAATTTGAGACATTGAACTGGCACATGGCCAGCCATATTCTTTTAAAAGAGCATAAAATTAATCAAATTTTTGACATATTTCAGATTCAGACCTTACAGAGGAAATTTGAGAGGTTTAACTGGCACATGACCAGCCATATCTTTTAAAAGAGCATAAAATTAATCAGCTTACTGAGTTATTTCAGATTCAGACCTTGCCTAGGAATATGGTAAGAACTTATTTCTGACCTTTCACAGAAAATTCTCAACTATAAGCACCAAGTAATTGAAACTATACTCATAATATGGCCATGGGCAGCCATCCAACAAGGCGGCACACACACGTCCAATTATCATTAATTGTTGTTTGTTTGGAACCCTATATCTGAAAATTTAGGGAATTATCTCTTGCAATCCATAGTGACCTTGTTTATTATGAAGGTAGAAATCCATATAAAAGGGTTAGCCATCTATGGGTTATGATCAAGCAAGAATCAACCTAGTTTCTCCTCCGAAATCTGTGATCCCAATCTATGATTTATTGATTTCTCCTTTCCCAGCAGCCAACATCACTGGCTATCTATGCAATGGTGCTTACCCACATTACCCAAGCCCATAACAACTGATGGCTTTGATTACTTTAGATAAAAGGAGTGGCAAACTTACGTTAATGATTTCCCATGAAATACAATTGGTGGAGCAATGGCAGCAATTATGCAAAAACCAATGTGGATCTGCACCAGACACAATTGCAAAAAATGATCTCATCTGTGCTAAATGAAAAGTGACAACTACTAAAGTAGTTGAACTGAAATGTTAATCATGCAAAATAAACTTGCAAATTAGATCTTACCAGGTAACACAGGAAAAACCATCCAAAACTGAAAGCACTATTGGTCCTATTTAATAAGTTAATGAGAGTGTCAAATACAAAGCATCATACAGCAAAGCAAAGACTTATAAATATAAGCATCTTGGTTCCAAAAATGTATATCATAACTATAGTAGAGTTCCACTTAACAATCTTATACTAGAATTCGAGCCACATCAATGATTGGTGCCTAAATATAATAGGGACAAATATACCATGCCTCACTAATTGGTACATGAAAATAGTCACTACACTTCCCAAGTTCGCATATACTATATTTACACAGGAACTTGCACTTCCCAAGTCCACATATACTATATTTACACAAGAACTTGCTTTGCAATATGCAATGATGCAAAAGGCTCTAGGATGGGCACATATTAATTTACACAAGAACTTTCTTTGCAATATGCACTGATGGAAAACGCTCTACGATGGGCTCATATAAAATGTACTACAACGCGAAATTTATCCATAGTAAGGAGTTCCAAAAATGATCACGGCATACCTCATTGCACGGTAGAGTGGCCTATACCATATCAAATATGACAGAGGAATTCCAAGCAAAGCATAGATTGTTGCAAGGAAAAACAACTTTGAATCTGCAAGCATAAGATATGCCAACTATTTAATGCAAGTGCAATGTATAGAGTACACCAGCATTTACAGACAACCATGAAACCCACCTCCCTCCTTGATCCAGCAGACTATGACAGCAATGAAGTTCCAGGACAGGCAAAGCACAATTCCTGCAATTTTATATTAACACAAATCAAAAGCACGAACAATCACTGCTAGCCACCTATCAAATACACCATATCTAGTAGACTTGTACCCCTAATTGCCTGCTTCTGCACCCCCACCCACCTAGATAAGAAAACGACTTGCTACTACTAAATCACAGGTGCAACAAAATGGTCCATGCCAACATACCAAGCCAGCTTGCGAATGCAAGATACTGCAACTTCTGCACATTGGCTGGTATCTCATTGGCAATGTCATGGTGGATGATGGGGAAGAATGGCGGCCAGTTCTTCTCCTCCATCGGCACGCCAGCTGAAAAACCAAGCAAAATGGGGAAAATGCCAATGATCACACTTCAGTAGTTCAGTTGAAACAAGTAACAAGTCAAACGCCACAGACAGTCTGACACCAGAAAGAAAGAAAAAAAAAATAGTGACGCACCATTCTTCAGCGCCTCCTCCCTCCTCTTGATATCCTACAGCCAGAAAACAGAAGCCATGAGAACACCACCAATCAAACAGCCAACTAAAAGTCCGAAAGTGGAAATGGAGGACAAAAAAAGCCCACCGCCTCTCGCCTCTTCAGATCTGATTCCCACGACGAGAGCTCCCTCGCCTTGCTCTTAGAGTCCTGCATTGCGCGCCGACACCGACCCAAAACCACTGGGGTTAGCACGAGAATAGCAACTGAGGAAAAAGGGGGAGAAGCGTGTGGATGAAGCGCCTTATTACCCCCATGGTCTCGAGCGGGACGTCGACGACGGCGTCGCCCCTGCCGGCGCCGCCGAACCCGACGGGCTCAGTCGGCCGGAACCCGTACTGCTGCTTGCCGCCTCCACCTCCTCCATTCTACGACGCAACAGCGACGGTTGATCAGATACTCAACTAAAATCTCCAGATCTAACAAACCACCTAGGTAGGCAGCAAAATTTCCGAACGGGGGGGAAAGTGTTTTGGGGCTCACGGAGAAGGGGTTGTCGTCGGCGCTGCCCTCGTCGAAGGGGTTGGGGTCGTGATGCATGCTCGCCTTCGCTTCGGGCTAGACGCCGGCGGGGGGAGACGAGAGCAGCGCGAGGCGCGGAGGTGGCGCGGCGGGGGTCGGTGCGGTGGTTTTGGACTAGCCTTGTTCAGTTACCTGAATCGGCAGCTTCTGAATCTGCATAGTGTAGTACTGTAGCACTGTAGCACTTTTGTTTTTATTTGCTAATAATTGTCCAAATATTGATTAATTAGGCTCAAAATGTTCGTCTCGTAAAGTATAACAAAACTGTGCAATTAGTTTTTGATTTTATCTACATTTAATACTCTATGCATATACCGGTATTTTGATGTGACGGAGAATCTTCTTTTTCATAGTAGAATTTAGGGGCGAAAACGAGGCCTAGGGTCGCTTCCAGTTCAAGCAGTTTCTCCGGCCTTTTTCTGCCTCGCGTTGCGCTTGCGCCTGCGCTGCTTTTCACGTGAGCTGCGGAGCGGCGGATGGCGACACGACTGGGAGCGGGTGGTGAGGGTTCGGTCCGTCCAATCACCAGCACCAACACAAGCACGCGTCGTGGCGGCGCCCACCGCGAGGAAGAGACCACGGGCCAGGGCCCGCCTTCATGCCCGTTTACCTGCGAGGAAACAACGGCCACCTAGCGGCCCATTCAGATAGAAGGCCTGTTCTGCTGATCATGTTTCAGCTTGTTTCAGCTTATTCTCTTTTACGTAATACTATTAAATCAGTCGAAACCAGACCGCAAGAGAATTCGTTCGGCCCCATTTAACTTTGGTGCTTTTCTGACAACTTGGGCCTTACATAGGCCCCCGAGAGAGTTTCCTCTAGAAAATCGGACGTGTCCGCGCGGGAGTCAAAGAAAGATTTCGGAGGAGCTCACTCCGAGGAGAGCAGAAATCCGGGAGGGGATCCATGCAATGGAACCGAATGCCTCTCAACCGAAGCAAAGGTTCGTCGTCCCTATCTTCTTCCTCTGGCTAACCCCCGTCATCAGTCTCATTTAATTTGAGCCATGTGCGAGCTCCACATGCGTCTCACGCGTCCCCAAGCTTATCTATCATCCCGGACGCGCTCGGCAGGAGCTCAAATCTTTCCCCCTTTTTTTTTTGAGAGAGAGAGAGGGCAGGAGCTCAAATGTTAGCCACGAGGGCTTGTGTTTAGTGTTGTTTACGCTAACCGCAGGCACTTAGTATTCAACTTGAAAGGATAGAGTACAGAGAAAATGTTGCATATGGGCTTAATTATATTATAAGGGCATGTTCCGCTCTTACGGAGGAGCCTTGCCGAACGTTTTTATGGTGGAGCCGTTTTTTTTTAGTAAAAAGCAGATGAACTAGAGCCATTTCGGAGGAGCCACGAATCATGACTCCTCCAAAACGGTTCTGGCTCCTTCAGAGGAGCCCTTTAAGAGAAGCCGTGCCAAGCACCCCTAATTATATTAGGGGTTCCACGCACGACAGCATAGGTGGTTGTTTTCTTCTTCAGTACTCCCTCCGTTCCAAATTATAAGTCGTTTTGACTTTTTTTCTTCATCTAATCTGCTATGTACTACCTCCGTCCAGAAAAGAATACAATTATAGTACAGTGTCACATTTTAGTATCTTGAGATTGACCAATTATAGATAAAAAATTATCATTATTTATGATATCACATAAATATCATTGGATTGATTACGAAATGCATTTTCATAACAAATTGATTCGGAGCCATATTCACTAGAAACTTGGTCAAACGTGAACTAGTTTTACTGGCACGCAACCTGTAGTTGTATTCTTTTCTGGATGGAGAGAGTATCTAAACATATTATTATATCTAGATGTATAGCAAAATTGATGCACAAAAAAATTTAAAATGACTTAAAATTTGAAACGGAGGGGGTATTTAGCATTTGACTGATAGACACATGCTTGCTTTTCTTGCCTCTTGGTAAGGAGCTCCCTTATGGAGCAAGATCTAAATAAAGCTATCTCGTCTCGAAGCAACATAACATGGCCGAGATTGAATTGCCAAGTGGCCGCTAACATCTTTTGGAATAGGGACCTAAATAAATAACAGGGTGTTGAACTAATATAAAACATTGGATCCCACTGCACAGCTAGGTGTGCACGGTGTACTTATGCTTCCTCTAGCAGTGTGTGCCTTCAGAGAAAGCGACGCTCCTAGCGTCCACCCCCCGCACCCCGCCGCCACTAGCGGCGACCTCTAGCCCGGCGTCAGCGGCCCCCTCCCCTCCTTTCCCGTCCCTCCTCCCTCGCGCCAACAGATCCAACCACTACCACAGCCCCTACCTCCTCCGGATGCGCCGCCGCGCGAGCCTGCACCGCCACCTCCTCCCCGCCGCCGGACTCTAGCCCGGCGTCGGCGGCTCCCCTCCCCTCTCTTCCCCTCCCTGCTCCATCCGCGCCCGTAGACCCCACCGCCACCATCACAAGCCCTGCCTCTCCCGAATGCAACACCACCAGATCCTGAGAGCCACCAGAATCCCGTCGCTGCCACCGCAATCCGTCGCCTCGGCGCAGGCTTCCACCTCCTCTCCCGCTCCACTCGGATCCGGAGCTTCCACAACATCAGCAACGCTGCGGGATCCGGAGTTGGAGCTAGGGCTGGGGCTAGGATACGGAGCTGTCACGGCCGCCACCGAGTTCACCGCCACCGGGTCCGGGGTTGGGGTGACGCTGTGGGCTCCCTCAACACTTGCGAAGTAGTCGCCGCCGTCGCCATGTGCACCCCCCGAGCCCAAATCCATCGTCGTCCGGCCTGTGCCTGCCGCAGTTGGAAGATTTGAGGACAAGACGTTGGTCATCGTCGAGGACGTCCCGGAAGGTGAGGACGAGGATGCCACCGCACGCTCGGGTAGGAGCAAGTTCCGACGTTGGGAGGAGGACCCCGGCGTGGGCAGCTCAGAGGACGAATTTGTTTCTTCTGCCACGTGCTTGTCGTACCTAGACGCTGCTCATAAGGCTCTCTGGACCACACCTCCACCGTCGGTTGGGGCTCCAGACCCGGTGCAGTGCGCTACCGCCGTGGAGGCTACTCATCCAGTGCCTACAAAGGGAAATCGGTGCCGTCAACACAGGATCGGTGCGCCCAACGACCGTGGGACTCCACTGGTGAACGCCGTGCGAGTGCCTGTGATGCGTCGCCTTGGTTCGCAGCCGGCGGCGAGAGTCCCGGTGCACCAGCGCCGCGGCCCGCGCCATAGGGCGTTGGTGCCTAACATGTCCCGGCAGCCCCATCGAGGGCCCAATGTCGACACTGATGGTTTCCAAACTGTCGTGAGTCGTCATCACCAGCACTGCCTAGGGAAAACGGCACCCAAACGCCACCGCCCCGTTGTTGATGGTAGTTAACAACCATTATAAACCGTCAATAAAACATGTATAAGGGCACAAATGAGATCACCAACGAAGATTTAGGGTTTCGAATTTCACGAGTTTTGGTGAATCTGTGATTTCTGTAGGGTTTATCCAGAAAACCGTCAAGGCGGACCTACATGTTAGAGTTAATTACGCAATTCCACCGCGAAACCAACGTGGGAAGGTTTTAGATGACTCCAGAGACATCACGCCGAGGCTGAGGCTGACATGTGGGGCCGGTCGACCCCACTTGCAGGCCGCCCAGCCCCTTGGGACCACCTGTCAGCCTCCTCGTTGCTATGTCGGTTTTCCACCGCCTCCTAGGATGCATCTCTGTCGTTTCTTAAGTCGGTTGATTCAAGGGCTCATGTTACAATCTCAAGGCTATATAACCAGGCCCTGCCCCCTAAGGCATCAAGTCATTTGAGAAGACAGAAACCTTAATCATCCTCAAAGCTCCTCTATATTTTAGGGCATAGCTAGTTAGGCTAGGTCTAGAGGGAGGCAAGCAGGCTTCGCTTGGATTCCCGACATTGTCAAGAGCGTGGTTTGATATAATTCTTGTACCCCTCTCTCGTTGTATCTCCATTATTTTTATATGCTTGCTACAATTGTTATGATAATATCAGTATTCATCTTATTCTTGTTCTTAGTTACAATGTTCATCGTCTACTTTGATTATATACTTAGTATAGTTGGATTATCATTATGTTTATGCATAAGTTCGTATAGCGCTTGCCCTAAGGTACCATGGGTGGGTGGTTGGCACATTATGTAAGCATGGTGCTTATATACTGTTTGCCTGCAAATACACTCTATATTCCGGGTCATATGGTAGATCTCGGATGTGATACTCCCGTTAAGTCCTTTGTAGTCCACTCCTCGAATATAGGTCATAGAAGTAGGATCCGGTTACGAAGGAAAAACAAGCTCTATTCTTAATCTTCCCTATGTAATACCCCTTATGTGTAGATATAAAGGTGATCTTAGCAATAATTACTAAGTGTAATTGCACTAATCAATGTATACTCTGACTTGTAATTTAGAATGACTTGAGAATTATTTCTCTAATATTCTACCTGACCATGATAATGCCATAGATATGAGTGCTTTGAGTGATTTATCATTATACTTGATCAATACTTATCATATACATATCTTATCCTAATTCTTACCCCTGTTATGAGTAAAATTTCGGTTGTGGTTTATTTCTCTATCAATACTATAAGCTATCAATACGTATCCACGCTACACCTTTTCTATGATAAAATATAAATAACGATAACTAAAATACTCTTGGGTGAAGTACTATAATGGAATAATTATCTATGCGTTTACAGATTCCTTTTCATTCATATTATATATATTCTTCTAGTCACATAAAAGGATAAGAGAACTACTTAGTGTTATTCTAGTAGTGATGCTAAGTAGTACCAACAAACATCTCTGACATTATCACTAGGGATGACAACCTAGCAAAGTAATGTTAGGAGATATAAGTAAATAATATGTGGCTATTAAAACAAGTGACAAGTTAATAAATACCAACAAGCATTTTTGACGCAGCTTGCGGGTCTCCGCTTCAACTACCTCGTGCACGACCACATCGCCGCTCAGTGTCACTCCCCGTCTCGCTGCTTCCGCTGCTGGGGTACCGGCCATCGGGCTAGGGCGTACAAGCGTAGTCGTTCGCCAGTGTGCAAGCGAGGCCCTTCGCCGACGTGCAACCCTTCGTCCTCGGAGGCACATCGCCCTGGCCGGGGTGCCATGGTGCCTCGCCCCGCTGGTTGCGACGCGCCAAGCCAGACGCCGACACCGTCGTTACCTCATTG
The DNA here is from genome assembly GCA_038087645.1 of Saccharum hybrid cultivar R570. Classification (NCBI taxonomy): domain Eukaryota; kingdom Viridiplantae; phylum Streptophyta; class Magnoliopsida; order Poales; family Poaceae; genus Saccharum; species Saccharum hybrid cultivar. The sequence goes on from JAQSUU010000563.1 coordinate 16,419,676, forward strand.
TGTGTAGCAGCAGTGACCACGCCGTCATCATCGCCACAGCAGCAACCTGCCACTATCACCACCTCTAGGTGACATTAATAGCCGTCCTAAGATCGAGGTCTTCGTTATCCCGAAGAACACGGAGCTTGCTGCACCTGAAGCGGACTTTTACCTTGTTCTTGCCGCACTTGTTGGTGGCAAGCAGCCAGCTGTCTCGCCCGAGGAGTTCCAGGTGCACCTTGCCTCGATGTTTGAGGTGTCGGATGTAACACCCCTGGTGTTACGAGCTCACTTAGCCATGAGGTTAAGGCCGAAGAGAAATCACCAAACGAGTTCCTCGGTTTTTAGTTTTAAAAAAACTTGCATAAAATGTTAAGCAACTTTTATGTGGCCTACTTTTCTGGTTGAGAAGAATCAAATGAAAACCTAAGTTAATTTCTTTAGTGCGTAAAACTATTAATGAAAGGCCTATAAGAAAAGTATAATACATAGCTTTAATTGTTTGGCATGAAAAACAATTTCTATAAACCAAAGTGTAACATAACCTATGATTGAAAAGTGCCATTTTTGGAGAATAATTTTGAGCTAAATAATTAAAAAGTGCTTGAGTGTTTCGTTCCTATGGTTTAGTACAAAATATGGACTAATGCATGGGGTATTTGTTCATCGAAGTTAATACAGTTAGACCTTTTAAAAATTGTGGCAAAAGTGTTAATGGTGGTTTAGTTCAAACGAAACCCTCATCTCTTCTAAGTCTAAAATGGTGGTAGACAATGTGATTTCGGCGTTTAATTTTTAACGAAAATACTTAAACACTAGCATCATGTTTTTGCATAGCTTGTTAAATCGAAGTGGGCACTTGGGCACGGTGTAGCTTATAGTCGTGTTGGATGTCACGTGCTCTCATAAAATTTGCCCAAAAAGCCCTTAAAACACGCTGTGAACCAAGTTTGGTGCTCTGTTCATGATCTGGAATTCAGCATGGCGGATGCATGTTGGCACTTCTCTATCTCCTTCTCGGGTCGCTCACTGGTCGGTGTCAATGGCTTCATTAAATAGTTGTTAGTGTCGACTTTAGGGATGAGAAATTGGTTGAAGCTCAATTGCAACGATAGGTAGTTTTAGTTCGCTTTAAAATCCGTGCAAGCGTATGGCTTCGGCCGCTCGGTCTCTTGGCCGCAGTCACCGCGCGCTGCTAGTCCTTGGACATTGGCCGGCTATGGCTGCCCCGCCTGTCGCACTAGCCGACTCTGGCCAGCCACCGTCTGGCTGCTGCTGCCGCGACACGCGCATGCCACGGTTCACGTAGCCGGCCGCAGTGCGTGGCCCTGTAGAAGTCGCCGAGCCGTCGTGGCGTTCGCCCACGCCATCCACTCCACCTAACACGCCCTAAATGTTGTGGCATGTGCCACCACTGGACGCCCACGCGCTGTTGTCGCCAAGTCGCACCTTGAGCCTGGCGCTGCTCCCTGCCCGCCCCGTCCCTGTCTCCGCGCTAGCTGACGCCGTGCTTTGAAGGGTAGCAGCCCCGCCTTCCTACACCGCGATCGCTCCAAGCTCCTTCACGCTCTACTACTAGCACCACAAGCTTTGCCTCACCCTCGTTCTCGTGCAACCGACGCGTACCAGGTCCGTGTCACGCCGCCGCCCGCCCTGGCCATCGCATCGCCGGGTGCCACGCTCTGCCCCTATTCGCTAGCCGCCGCGCTGCGTGCACACGGCTAGGCCACTGCGCCCTGCTCCAGCACGAGCGAGGTCTAGTCGCGGGCACGCCATGTCTGCCCGGTGCCGCACAGCTTGCCCTCGTCGCCCGCCACATCCTTCCGCACCGCCACCACGCAAGGCCACCGTTGTGCTGCCATCCGCCCGCCTTGGCATGTGGTCAGCTGGCCACTGGCCACCTCCGATTGGGCACGCGGCCACCCCCTATGGCGCGTGAGTTTGGCACCCCTTGGTGGCCTGCCCTTGCCGCTGTCGTGGCCTCAGTGTAAGGTCCTAAATGGCTAGAGGGGGGTGAATAGCCTTTTTGAAAATTCTACAAACTTTACTCAATAACAAAGTTAGTACAAAAGATGACAAAGCTAATTCTAGCACTAGCACAACTACACTATACAAGCCACCTAAATAATTCTAGTAGATATGAAGGCTATAATCTCTAATCCACACCTAAGAGGCTAAGTCACTACTTACTCTACTCCTAGGTGAAAGAGAAACACTACACAAATTAGGAGCTAGAAATTACAAGAGAGAACAAGCTAAGAACCTAGTAAGGTAGACAAGTAAGTAAAGGAGTGAGCATGTATTGTTATATCAACATTGATGAGTAGAGATATTTCTAATGAACCAATCAATCAATGCAATCACAATCACAAGATGAAATCCTCGGAAAAGAGATGACACAAGATTTTTTACCGAGGTTCACTTGCTTCCCGGCAAGCTAGTCCTCGTTGTGGCGATGCACCCACTTGATGGATCGCGAGCTAATTGACTATCAAGAGTCAAACCCTCAACAGGTGCCGCACATCCACTCACAAGATGGGGATCCTTGAAGCCACGAGCTCCACTAGAGTAGCCAATTCACGAACTCCCATAGGAAAGGCTCAAGAACCCCTCACAATCACTTGGTGAGGCTCGAAACAATCTCCAATCACGAGCTCAACAACACCGCTGCTCCAAGCCATCTAGGATGTCGGGAAACATCCAAGAGTAACAAGAAATCCGCAGCCAACTCAAAGATCAATTGCCACTAGATGCAAATCACTAAGCAATGCACTTAGAATCTCACTCAATCTCACTAGATTATGCAACCAAACAAGGAGATGAGTGGAAGGGATCTTCTCTAGCTCAAAGTATGTCTCAAGTGTTCAAAAAGTCAAAGAGTCCGTCCCAAGGCCGGCCAAACGAGTATATATAAGCCACTCCAAAGAATAGAGCCGTTAGGAACAAAGAACCTGCTCTGCGCGCGCTGACCGAACGCGCAGGTCAGATCGACCGGACGCGACCACAGCGTCCGGTCGCTCCTGCGCGACAACGCCGAAAGCAAGACTGGATGCGATGCTAGAGATGACCGGACGCGTTACACCCAGCGTTCGGTTAGAGTCCAGTAAGGGTCTAGAGAGCGATTTCGTCGACCGGACGCGCCACCGCGTCCAATCAGCTCTGAGACCGTGCTGTTCTCTAGGTGCGTGACCGGACGCTCTGGTTCCATGAGGGAGCAGACGCGCCAATCGAACTGACCGCACCCGCGCCGCGCGCTGCTCTGCCACTGACCGGACGTGTCCGGTCAAATTGAGTCCGCGTCCGGTCACTACCAGTGACCTCCGTTCGCCTCCGTTTCTATCCATGATGACTTAGAGAAAATCTTCGCCACCGGCGTAGTGGAAAATAGACATTTCATTTTCACAAAAACGCTTGAATCTCGCCGAGCTTGCGAGGCGGGAGAGAGGGAGGACCCCAAACCCCTCTACTGCTCAAACGCCACCGCCTTCGCAAAAGTGCTAACACTACCAAGTGTTCACCATCATGTGCATGTGTGTTAGCATTTTCATAATCATTTTTCAAGGCATTATGTTAGCCCTCTACTAGATCCTAATGCATATGCTCAAGATGATGACCTAGTAGCACTTGATTCACGAGCTAACTGTGATTGTCCCTCTTGATAGTCGGCTATCAATCCTAAACCCGGTCAATCACTTCTCTACTCATCTTAGACCGGTAAAAGCAAACCCTATGATTATACCTTTGCCTTGACCACTTTGTTCCATGTTCATCTCCTCATGCTTGATCACCATGATCATCATTTCATGTGCATCTCCACCATGATCGTCATTTAATGTTCATGTACCATTATGATCCCTGCTCCTTCATCACATGTGTTGCTATGCCTAGCTCAATTCACTTGACACAATGACATTATCAACTTGGTGTCATTAATTACCAAAACCAAACTTGGGCTTTCACTCAGTCGACCGAACCAGACGTTGGCCGCTCCCCTACCTCTGCTCTGCTTCAAGACGAAGAGAAGGACCTCAGGTGAGAATAGAAGCTTTTCTCGGGTTCTCAATGCAAATGTATTGCCTCAAGTGAATAGTGCCATATAGTGCCTGATGTACTACGGGTTGGTTTGAGGGAAGTTCAGGGGCCTCGATGCAAAGTGTTTGTTTTATATGTTTTTCCTTTTTCTTTTACTTTTTAATCGACTAAAAGTTTAATAATTCATAGTAAATTATAGAAAAATCATAAAAAGGAAAATGAAGATGTTTTAGAATCCTTGTGATTAGATCTATGCAGTAGATGTATAATCTCACATGTGTTAGTAGATAAATCTTGCTCTAGATTTTTGTCTATGAATTTTTATGAAAAAATTCATATCTATAAATTCTGTGCTCCAAATGTCAGGAAATTTTTATGGTATGCTATTCTAGTGATGCTTGATCTATGATAAAAATTTCATGTTCAGTTCATGCATAGTTACCGAGTTATTGATTTATCATTGTCACATGCTTTTATTGCTATTAAATCTTGATTAAGTGCTAGTTAATAATATGTTTATCCAAAAATTATGAAACTTGTACAACATTTCTGATTAGTTAAGATGTATCTCCCATAAAATTTTCATGTCCAAAAGAGATGTTTGGTGTGTCACCTTTTTATTCCGTGGTTGTTTTTATTTAATCTTTTTATATATACTATATGTTTAGATTAAGGTTAATAAATGCTTTTCTATGCTACTTGTTTACTGGTTACCTAAGTGAAATGTTACTCATCTTTGTTTGGTGATAATTATATTCTTAGCATGTTGCTTTACCCTACACTCATATCATTAAATTGCAACATGGTTGTGTTGTTAACTTGTGTTATGTTAATTATAATCAACTCACAAGTAAGTCTCTTTCGGAAAGGTTGAGAGTTAGGTCAGGAACGCTTAGTGACCCTAGTTCTCCTTGACGACATGTTGTTTGTCTTTTAATGTTTGGGGATATCTATGCTATGCTTGTTTCGCTTAAGCATGTATTGCATTTTTGCATATCATAATAGGAACAACAATGCATCGATGGATCAACTAGAGGACTTGGTGTTTAACCAAAAGATGGTGCAATGGGGATCAGGGCATGAAGATGGAATACTAGCTTTTGGTTATATTTTACCCAGGCAAGCTCCGGTGCATAACCCCTACTTCCTGCACTTTATATTATGTGATATGCATTAGGTTTGAGGAGTTGAATGAAACTCGCTCGCATATATATATCCTTATGAGTTTTACTAGTATGACAGCATTGTGTAGCTTGCTATGCTATAAGAATCCGGTAGAAGTCGAGTGATTGCCTGTCACTCGCGAGAGATATGATTATATATTAATACTATTTTTATCATTTGCTACCACATGGAATATAAATATATATATGGATAATAATTGGAGACCGGATGGGACTGTATTTGAATTGGATTTGGACCTGGTTGGCAACTGAGCGAGGCCCAGGTTGCAATTGTCTCGCCTGTGTTGATTGAGGACCGTCCGTTGCTATGGATGGTAGTCAAGTCACAGACTTATTATCTTGAGCACATACTTGCTTATGGGGGCGGGAAGATTTGTTACTCTCTTATTATGGGTTCTGGCTTTTTTCGGACCGACTGTTATGGGTGGATTATTGGGTGGAGGTCTAAGCACCGCACTAAGGCTGGGCCTCAGGTGTTGGGGGCTTGGAGTCCCGGTTTGGACGGGGACCTGGACCCCTTGATAGGAGTGGAACGGGTTGGTCTTGTTTGTGCCCGGGGTACAAATAAGGCGTGTGTTTCGAGGTACCCAGCTGGGATACATTGATTCGCAAATCGTCGTTTCTGCGTGACAGTACAACTTGGCTATAGTCTACCACCGTAGTAAAAACTAGAACATGGAAGAAGAGAAAATTGTTCTGATTGCTTATCACATGCTTGAAAGTAGCATAGGTGCTCACATAGAATGGTTAGATAATGAACTAATGTGGACGGTTAATAAAATTGAATAAAAGGATACACATTTAGTAATGTTTCCTATAGATGCAATAAACCCACAAGCCACATAGTCTTGTATATCCTTAGAGTCTTTTCTTTCCTCCTAACGGGTAAGTCTTGCGGAGTACAATTGAGTACTTAGGGTTTGTCCTACCCTGTTGTAGGTGACAGGAACATGTGGAGCTGACACTTGTGTGTGGAAACCTCTTGGTGGACTCAGCGAGGATCTCCGTTACGTTGCGGACATAGAGTTTATTTAAAGTTCCCACAAAAATGATTTACAAGGAAAAACATATAACCTGCAATGATTCCATGTATATAAAAGTTCATCATGATAATTAATGTTTAACTCATCACTAAATGATTTTTATTTCTGCTGAAACTCTGATAACATTTATATTCCACTGTTATTATCAAATGATGAGTTCCTCTGATGTGGTATTAAAAGTGATGTAAGAAATGGCTAAAAATATTGTGAGCTTTATTCTCTCATTTATGATCTTGTTGAAAGGTGGGGATTTTCGAGTTCTCCCATGGGGTGTGCTCGATAGAACTGTTTGATTTAGCTCACTTTCGAGGTACTTAGTGTCTAATGGAAGCCAAGTACCTCTGAAAGTGGGTTATTTCAAACGATTCTGCCGCATCGAAGGGCACCAGCATCTATGCCTAGCTTGGGGGCAACTTTGCATGTGAGTGTCTGCTGGACGGCCGCCCTAGCTCATCGTGCGAGGTTGTTGGTCTTGAGGCTGAGGCAGCGGACCTGGTGTTGTGGAGCCGGCCGAGGGAACTGCCACCCGCAGTCGACTCGACGCTGGACCCAATGTTGGTTGAAGTGGCAATCCATGTTCCGCCCCCAAAATCGTCGCCCCGCTTCAGAACCAGGCCATGGGGACATGGCCACCATTGTGGTCGACGATCCTAGCGATGTCCAGCCGGTTTTGACTTCGCCCAGGGAAATGGAGATGCTAGACGCGCCGAGGGACTCCTCGAGCGTTGACGACACGGGTCTGTCAGTGTCATTGGGGTATGTACCCCCTACGCTTCATGAAACACCGGAGGCGCAGCTTTGCCTTCCGTTGCAGACGCCCCTCATCCGTGGGCCGCCTAGGCTACGCAGGCCCCGAACACTGGTCTCCGTTCGGTCGCTGCGGCTCAGTGAATTCCTTGCTGCGAAGCCACGCGAGGCGGACTTCACCAAGCAGGCTCAGTGCGTGCTCATGCAGAAGCTGGGAGTCGTAGCAAGCTCGCCCAACGTCGACTCTGAGACGGTGCGCAAGTACAAATCAACCTTCTAGGCACCGTTATCGACCTCCCAACAGGAGGCGCGACAACCTCTTTTCGATGGGGAATTTGATCCGTTGGCCATGAACTTGGATATGGTCAGAATGGACGAGGTTTGAGGTGTTTCCTTGTCTCAGTCGCAAAATTGTAGCTTATGTATTCACGACCAAGCGTGAGAGGTGTGGGCAGGTTTCAGTAATCTCTGTAAAGTTTTATAACAAAACTTTCTGCTTCTGCTTAATAAAAAACGTGCCGAGATACGATCTCGGAAAAAACAATGTAGAAGCTAGTTGCAGTTGTAGGTCGATCGATCTGTAGCTATTGATCCTAGTAGATAAGCTAAACCGGTCGAGCACGTAACTTGACTGGAAGTTGTTCTAGCTAAGCAATATAATGCCATGTTAGCCACATCAGCTCGATCCTCAGTTTTATGGAAAGGTCGTTATTACTAGCATGTATTATTCAAAGATCGATGCCCAGCCATAGCACTAGAGACAAAAGATGAGGTGAAAGGCAAAGATCTGGTACAACATATTCAATGTTTTCGCAGTGGTTTTATGGAGTTGTACGTGGCTCTGATTTTTTTTTTGAGCTGACCCTGTGGGCAAATCAAAGATATTTTTTGCGGGAAGGGATTCTATTAATATATCTATATCTATATCTATATCTATATCTATATCTATATCTATATCTATACCTAATAATAAAGAGATAAAATTTTAGGTTTTTTTTTCTTCAATCCATTTGTTTGATCCGTCTCCCTTTAATTACTGGACGATGAAGAGATTCTTTTGTCCGGACTTATATATATAACTTGTACTCATACGGGTTAGAATAGCTCGCGTCTAAACCAATATGTAGTAGGAATTCTAATCTAAATAAATTCCTCAAATCCTGAGTACTCTAAATAGAACTCTTAATAATCAAATAAAAAAGATAAGAGTTACGTTCTTTATTTTGCTCCACTTTCTTTATTTACATACGAGTTAGAATTGCTCACGTCTAGACGAATATGGGAGTAGGAATCATAATCTAAATATATTACTCTTGAGTACTCTAAATAGAACTCTAGACCAATATGGAGTAAAAATCCTAATCTAAATAGATTCCTCAGATCCTAAGTACTATAAATAGAACTCTTAATATTCAAATAGAAAATAATAAGAGTTACGTTCTTTATTTTGCTCCGCTTTCTTTATTTACATACGAGTTAGAATCGCTCGCGATTGCTCTGGCCCAGGCTGTCTCAAGACACTACGTGCATATTGTCATGGCCACTTCTGGTCTCCCACATGAGCGTTGTGCCACGGTGTAGTGCCGGCATAGTTTCCGCACTATGGCCATCACGCTAACGGGCTAAGCTGCCTTGCCATGGTCAGTGACACAATGCGCACGTGGTGTCATGGCTGCAAGTTCAAGCCACCTCGCTGTGGCCGTAGTATCTCGCGTGCAGCTCTGTCATACAACCATGTTCGTGCCGCCTAATATTATGAATTACGATCCCGTTGCAACGCACAGACATATTTGCTAGTAAGATATAAGATAACACAGTTACATCCTTGTTTACATGAAAAATAAAGTATCTGGACACAGAAATATACCCTAGACTATATCGAGAGCCCTCAAATAGCAACCTTCACCTCTAAATTAAATCATGTTGACGACTATCTAAATCCAACCCATTAGAACTCAATAATAATGCCGACGATATCCAAAGGAGCGTAAACCCTCCGATCATCCTTAACGACAGGCAGGACACATTTGACACGTTGAAACTTGAAAGAACATCGGCCGCCTCATCGTCGAATATAATCAAGGGACAATGTTGGATCTGGATGCCAAGATATCTGTCCGGCCGCCACTGAGATCGGAATCCAATGAGTCGTTAACACACATGCAAACGGGGAACATATGTGATTCACAGTGGCCCTCTTCATGTTGCTTCTGTTGAAGTTATGACAAATAATAAGCATGGACGTGTTGATGTTCTTCACATTTTTTTCTCAAGTGGATAAAGGGTGTTGTAGTGCCATACACTACCAACGAGGAGAACCCCCCCCCCCCCCCCCCCTCCCCGAAACCAACACTTCGGGTGAAAAATAGTTGGGTCACTTAGTAAGAGATTGTAGATCCATACTACTTATTTTTTATAATTACACAGTACAATATAGACACTCACACATATATGCACACTCACCCCTATGAATACACGTACGCAAACCCTACCCCTATGAGCACCTCTGAATGGCTGAGCCGGCAGATCTCGAAGTTCACGAAGTCACAGGTGCATCGCTGTCGACGGGGATGTCGCCTACCATTGAAAGCATAGCACCGTTAAATCTTGGAATAAATTCAGAAAAATGCGAGCACCTATGCCAAGTCGAGGACTTAAATCTGGGTGGGTAGATTCCACCACAAGGAACCCAACCAACTGATCTATGATTAGTTCACATCCATACTGCTTATTGTCAGTTACTAGAAGAAAAAAGCTAGCTAATATATAGTTTTTCATTAGTGAAGCTATTAGCTCCGTTTGGATTACCTAGGTATAATTAGTATTATTAAACTAGGTTAAATAGCTTCTTAGCTATGTAGTTTATTTTGAGATATTAGCTGGCCGATCAGCTATGGTTTTTGGATCATTAGTGCTAATTTTACCTGCTACTAGCTAGCATCTGGGATTAACAAGGTCTCTAAATAATACTCCAAGTCTTAGGAAATACTATCTCGATTAGCTTGACTAAAAGAACCCTCAGATAGTTGAGACAAAATTACTAATAACCGTTGGTCACTTGCAAACTGTAGCTCAATTTGTCGACAAATGTTGGAAAAGTAGTACTATTTGTTGTCGGCATGTATATGCATGTGTGGATGCACACTGTAGCTCAATTTGTCGACAAAACGGCACCAATGCAACTTTGTCAAACTCAGAGATTAAGTTAATTGTAACTCACGATGCGTACGTTTATATCTAGGCCCGTGCTGGTGCACGGAAAAACTCTGCAATTATGGTCTTATTGAGCACGGCACGCCCGCATCCCACACATGGCACGCCCGCATCCCACAAATGCCACGCCCGCAGTCCTACACACAGTACACACACTGCATGTATAAGGGACCTACATGTCAGTCATCAGATCGACGGATTAGCTAGTTAAACATGTGCCTAATAAATGTGCAAGTGCAGGAAGTGTCACTGCACTCTCTTCTCGATCGGATCATCTTCGATCCAGGGACAGATCGAGATGCCATTAATTGTTTTCTGGCACTGCATGCATGGAACTCTGCAAAAACGGCAAGCAGCAAAGCGCACTGCTACTACTGCTAGGGCCTGTTTAGTCCTAAAAATTTTTGCAAGATGATACTGTAGCAAATTTCGTTATTATTTAGTAATTAGTGTCCAATCATGGTTTAATTAAGCTTAAAAGATTCGTCTCGTCCATTTCGTCTAAACTGTATAATTAGTTTTATTTTTTATCTATATTTAATGTTTTATGCATGTGTCAAAGATTTGATGTGACGAGGAATCTGAAAAATTTTACAAATTTTTTTTGGAAACTAAACATAGCGGTTGGCCTACACAAGAGCGAGCTAGCACCTACTAGACCCATATACTGTACGTATATTGCTCTACCCTGGTCCTGGTCAGTCGCAGGAGTATTTTAATCACTTGAACTTAAACCACACAAAGGGTACTCGTACTCCTCATCCTTCTTTGTGTAATGTAGCAGTATAGTTACTTCAGTTAGCCCTGGTTATTATCGTCACAGATTTTGTACTTGTACACAACTTGTATGAAGTACTTCTCGTTCATGGCTTATTAGTAGTATTTATTTATAGGTTCCAGCTGGCTTCGCATCGATCTTAGTATTATGGTTAGAGCAATTCCACTTGTTCCCCTTTTCCCTTTTCCTTAAAGTCTAGTATAGGAGATTGAGAAAACCAAATTGTAGAGAGTATAGTGGATATCTACTCTAGGAGAAAAACCACATCCCCTTTATATGTGGGATCCATGTGTTAATCACAAAAAATGTCTCTCTTCTTCCTCCTCCTTTTCTCTAGCCCCCCAAACGTTTGTGCGTGCCGGAACTAGTGCGAACACGCGGCGACATCAGCTCACAAGTTAGGGCACGGACCTGCAGTGGCTCGCCGGCCCTAGCGCGGGCGCGTGACGGAGGCGGCTTGCCGGCCGGGGCGCAGACGCGCGGCACGTTGCAATGCAACGTGGGGCCCATATGGCCATATATGTCATATTGAGAGAGAAGGTAAAAAGGGGGGATTGAGAAAAATTGCTACCAGATCCCCTCCGTTTGAGGGAGAGAGGGGGAGATTTTTGAGGGAGTGAGTAAAAACTTTTAAGGAAAGGGGGATGAGAAAGGGATCTGCTGGAGCTGTATTTTTGCACCTCAATCTCCTTTGTGCAAGAATGTATAGGGAAAGAGGATCTCTTTTTCTAGATTTGGTGGAGTTGCTCTATAGCTCATCTTCTATCTACACAGGGATGGAGAGAGTGTGAGTGAGAGTGATAAATGGAGGTTCTTGATACATATTGGCTTGTTGCACTAGAATATATATGCTCGGGCGTCACGTCACATGGCCCGATGCTTCTCATTCCTTACACTAGCCCATATCCTATGCATGCATTGCATGCGCAAGCATGGCTACTAGCAGCAGAGAATCCCAGCATGCAGCACATACATGCATGTCATATATGCGTATGCATGAGAGGTCGAGAGATGCGCAGTCTTGCAGAGAGAGAAGTGTGTGGGGATACTGGTATACTGGGGCAGCTGCTAGGGCGCCCTCGTTTTGTGCCCCACGAACAAGAGATGCTCAGATCGATTTGATAGTGATCGCCAATTTTTAAATCCCGGCTCACGCGCGAACGTGGGAGTTGGAGGAGGCAACGAATTGATGGCCTGAGCTGGACAAAATCCAAAATCATATGATGATGTGAAGGTTGGTGGGGATCACTCAAATTTTCTTTAGTACTCGACGTTTATGTCTCTAGTAACGAACATTGAAATGGCACCATCGGTTACCGTACCAGGAATACTAGAATATTACATGCTTACAGTGACAACAATGACTGTTAACTCTCTGTTGGCGGCCCAAATCATAAGTTAGTATCAACAATCTTAATCTTTTAACAGAGGTAGCCTCCAAGTTAATTCTTACGGATCTGCTAGAAAAAAAGAATAAACAAAAAACTTAATTTGTTCAACTATACATGTCTTGCAGACCTTACATCGCGACTCAAAAAATACCACCCCTGTCCCCATTCTAAATTATAAATTATTCTAACTTTTCTAGATATATATAGTAACAACTTTATATCTAGACATAACGTGTATTTAGATACGTAGCAAAAATTATGTACTTACAAAAGCCAGAATATTGACTTAAGGCCCGATTGGATTCTCAAGTCTAAAGTTTAGTTGACTAAAATTCAGGTATAAAACTTTACTGTAGGCCACTTTAACTCACTTGTGTGGTCTAAAGTTCTGCGAGATAGTCTAAACTTTAAATAACACTTTAGACCTTTTGTTTGGAGTATTGAGAGCTAAAGTTGTCTAAAACTTAGTGGCTAAACTTTAGACTATGGGATTCAAACAGGGCTTTATAATTTGGAACAAAGGGAGTACGATACATGTCCAACCGCAAAAGTTCCTAATTGTTTTCAAATACAAACGAAGTGCAGCCACAGAACACAAGCTTGCATGCTGGCATTCTTCAGTTACTCTGAAATACTTAATTATCTAGTCTAGCTAATAAAATAAGCCCACTCCTTGAAAGGAAGATTCTCTAGCCTTTGTTAAAGCGAATATATGGCCTTAATCACAGCATGACACACAAAGGACAAATCCAAATCATCTAGAACACCACCTAATCCCATTTGTTTAATATAATAACCGTGTACCTCTAAACAATTGTGAACGGGTCAGTATATTTTATAATGTACTCATCATGACAGGCTGCCCTCAAATTCCAACTCAGAGACTGCAGTTCTCCGTCACTAATTAACTCCAAACAATTCCTCTTAGTGCTCTGTGGAGTAGAGATCAGGCATTGATCGCCTTTTGGACAGTATCGCGAGTCAAGAAGTCAATCCAGTTCCAAAGCGTGGTAATAAGGGTGAGACCAGTGGGGACTGCAGTTTCGAATCCAGAGAAAAATATTAAGGAACTGAACCCTAGCTAACTGGCACAATGTGCAGTTGTCAGTAGAAAAGAAATGCACACACATCAAAAAATACTCCATGCTTGGAGTGTGGTTAAGTGATGACAAGACTCTTTGTCTTGACTGAACTCCATGGTGCTAAGTCAAACTGATCAGACAACAAGTTCATATAGTTTCTTAATCAGTCTATGAAGCTATGCATCTGATGCCTACGTGTGAAATAGATTCCGCTCTGAGGTTGGAGTAAAAGATTTAGAAGCCGCACGTTGAGGCCTTGTTTAGTTCCCATCAAAATTCTAAGTTTTTTCACTCTCTCTCCATCACATCAATTTTTAGTCGTTTGCATGGAGTATTAAATGTAGGTAAAAAAATAACTAATTACACAGTTTAGTTGGAAATCACGAGATGAATCTTTTGAGCCTAGTTGGTCCACGATTGGACAATATTTGTCAAATAAGACGAAAGTGGTACTATTCATCGGGTTGAAAAAACTTTCAATCTAAACCAGGCCTGAATATGGTTTGACCAGTACGTAGGCTACGAGAAGCTAGGCAGTTAGTGAAATTCACACATGCATTTTTTTAAAAAAATAATCACTGTTATTATTTTTAAACAACTTTCTGTAACTCGAGCATGTCACATGTTTATTGATGTCATAAGAATGTTGATGGGTTGCACTATGTTTTTTTTATGAGTGGGTTGCACTATGTTGGAGTTTATTTCAAACAATATATAGTATCATAGTATGTATATAGTCCAAGATGCACAGTCGTCATACATTTCTGGGGAGGACATAAGTAAGTCCTTTCATTCATTTTTACATACCATTCTCACAAAAAAGGTACTTTGTCATCAGGTAGCAAACACCAGTAGTCACCAAATAAACAACAAGCAGGCAATAAGAGGCACATCAAAGTATATGCCTTAATTGTACATTTTATGTTCCCACAGAACTATCTAAAAATGGATGCATAAGGCAAATTTGACATACATACACATTATATATACTGGTATATATACACCAAAGAAATTAAATGAAAAATATTTAATAACAAGAGTACTACTCTGCATAATTATATCTGAAAGACTGTTCCCATATCGCTAAACCTGGACCATGTTATATTCAGGTTTGATTAAAATTATTAGATCAACTGAACAAACTGCTATTTCAGCTAATATACGGAATCACAAAGCAGGCGGAGTACTCAATATTTTTAAGTAGGTGCCCATTATTCAAACGTACACGACTGTGATGAGTCGATGACGAACGATTGCATGCTGATTTTTTTTAAGCCGATGAATCGGCATCAGTGGCTGCTGAGCTGATATTGTATTGTTAGTTGCAGGAAGAGATAATATCGAGAATCCTTTCACCCGAAGCATGTCCTGTGCGCCGAAAACGCCTCCAAACGCGGGGCCAGAATCTTCTGCGCGCTGAATCCAAACTTCACAGCACAAGGCTACAGGATTCTCGGCGCATGAGATCCTTGCTCATGGATGTCATCGGATTCAAAGAAACTTCCAGCAGAAAGCAACTCGCCTTTGTTTAATCCCCATTGCAGCGTCACCTTCAAGAACCACCTTCCCTTTGATGTATAAATAATTGTATACAACAAGCGCTATCTGTGAAAAAAATCTGAATTGATCAACTCCAAATATGACCATTTTATGTCACGAAATATCTGTGAAAAAAATATGAATTGATTAACTCCAAATATGACCATTTTATGTCACGAAATCTATGTGTGTGATCAGAGTGAGATATGTGTCTCGATGACTGTTTGCATTATTGTTGCCGCCGTTTGTGTAATTTACTCGAGCCACCAAATGTATAATAATAATAATAATAATAATAATAATAATAATAATAATAATAATAATAATAATAATAATAATAATAATAATAATAATAATAATAATAATAATAATAATAATAATAATAATAATAATAATACTTCATGTGTACTATATATATAATGGGTTCAATGTGGTGCACATATACACCTTGTTTGACTAGTCTCTCTGATGAGATATTACTGTCATTTTCGGCCTCATTGGCTAGACTTTTGTCCATTCGCCGAAACAATTTATAATGTATCATGGCATCATATAAGATAGTTTTGAGTACATACAGTATATAAGATTATAACGTGTATTGGTGATAAACCTGCAGTAGGCCAGCTAGCTGCCGGTGCCTGCAGACCGGTCCGGCCGGATCTTATTTTTTCTGCAGGCAATCATCACGTTGTTATGCTGAACATGTTTGAAATCCGACCAGCACGTCCATATATATGTACCTGATCTGAAACGATAAGGAGAAAGAGGTGATAAAATTAAATATAAGAGATTCAATTTATTTTTAAGAGCACACATCACATCTCTCACTTTCAAATATCTCTCCTAGCTGGGATAGGTAGCGGTTTTTTCATATAATCAAAATTTTGAAACTACAAGCAGAGATAAAAAAAAACGAACAGGATTGGTCAGGATAAACTCTTTTCTGTTTTCACTTTTATATTGTATTAGGGAAACAAAACTGAAATTGAAAAGACAAAAACCGAGAACCAATACGGGATCATCAGATATCGAAAATGGATCAATTTGAACAAAAACATGTCGATAATGGTCGAGGTGGGAAAACACAAAATAGGAACATCGGCGCATAGAACTAAGGGGGGTATTTGAATGCAGGGACTAAAGCTTAGTTGGTGTCACATCAGATGTTACATATGTGGTGTTCAGATACTAATAAAGAAACAAATTATAGATTCCGTCAGTAAACTGCGAGATGAATTTATTAAGACTAATTAATCCGCACTATTACATAAATCTTTTCCAAGGCGGACGTTTTTTATTTTCTGAGACGGTCAAGGGCAACCGCCACGGTTGAAAGGTCACCGTTAATGGTAGCTTAACCGCTGCGGTTGCCTGTGCCCGCCACGGTTAATCGATTAACCGTGGCAGGCGCCTAGCAAATGCCCGTCACGGTTAATGCATTAAAAAACCCAAATCCCACTGGCAAGCCTGTTTTCGAGCCCACCGGTGAGCCCAATCCCAGACCTAGTCCCCGCGCGCAGCCGCCGCAAATCCGGTCGATCCCCGCGCGCCTGTCGGAGGAGAGGGAGGAGGGGGCCTGGCCGCCGCAGATCCGGCCAGCCCCCGCACGCTTGGCCGAAGGAGAGGGAGGAGGGGACCTGGCCGCTGCCGGATCCGGACTTCGGCCCGTCGGATCTTCCACCGCGCGTAGCTAGGGTGGGGGAGGAGGGCCGCCGTGGTCGCTACTGTCGAAGGAGATCCCCGCCAGCGCGCACACCTGGCCGGATCTGCCTGCGCTGAGGCCGGATCCGGCCTCCCCATGCGCCACCGCGCTGGCGGGATCTAGTGGAGGCGGTGGAGGAGCACCGCCGCGCAGGGAGAGGGAGGAGGGAGAGCCACCCCAGCACCGCCGTCGACGGGGAGGGTGGGGGGAGCTCTCGCCACTGGTGTCGGTCCATGCCCCTCGCGCCACCACCAGTGGGGGTTGGCCCCCGCGCCATCAAGAGAAGGTGAGGGAGGCTCGAGTGGAGAGGAGGGGAGGCGCCCCGAGCCGGCCCGCTGCACCGCCGACGAGGGAGGAAGGGAGGGGGCGGTCACGTATGGGAGAGGTACGGGTGGCCGGCGCGCTAAGGGAGAGAGGGAGATAGCGTCGCCGACGAGAGAGGGAGGCGGCAGGGGAAGTGGTGGGGCACTGGGAGAGTGAGACTAGGGTTCACAAGTGAAGTGCCACTTATATACGAGCCTGGTAGAAAAGCTAAGATGGGCTTTTCTTGGGCTAGGAACTAGGGCCCTATTTTTGGAGGCGGGCCTTTAAAGTTGCCCGCCTCGGAAAATAGATTTATAGAGGTGGGCATTATAAGACGACCGCCTCGAAAAATAGGGTATTTTTGGAGGTGGTCGTCTTATAATGCCCGTCTCCGTAAATCGATTTTCCAAGGCGGGCAAAAGTGACCGCCTCCGTTAATAGCCATGGATTTTTCGAGGCGGTTGAATTTGGTGCCCGCCTCCGTTAAGTTTTGGGTGGTGTCACACAAAATCAATTCTGTAGTAGTGTCGCCATTAGCACATGCGTACTGTAGCTTTACTGTAGCACCACATTATCAAATCATGGACTAATTTGGCTTAAAAGATTCGTCTCCCAAATTAGTCTCAATCTGTGTATTTAATTTCGTAAATAGTCTATATTTAATATTCCATGAATGTGTCTAACCATTCGATGTGATATATAGAGACTAAAGTTTAGGTAGGTAAACCAAACAGGGCCTAAGAGACGTGACTTCATATATACTAACCTAATTGACTTGGCATGACGACATTGCCAACATATAAATAATTCTAACTCATACACTAAGGTTCATAAGTTGACAAGTATATAAAGAGTACAAGACCATTAGTCTGTAACAAAGCAAGAGTCTACCATGAAAAGAGCTCCTATATGGCGTGGCATGGCCAACAACATTATTGCACTTTCCTAAAACAAGATATCCTATGTTGGGTAAAAACGGCATATCCCAGACCAAAAAAAAAAGAAAAAAAAGCAAAAATGACAAAAAAAACAACCATAGTGTTTTCGTCCCGTTTCATATTTACTAGAAACAAAGAAAAGAAAATAGTTTGGGACTATGAACATGAATTTGAATGGGTTAAATGTAAAAATCGGGACGGGACAACGACGGGATTTATCCCTACCATTTTCAACCCCCTAACTACAAAACACAGATATATACTAAACGCGCTAAGCTAGCATTGCAAATAAAGGGCCAACCCTTGTTCCGTTATCTAAAAAAATATCCTCACATGTTTGATGCTGCTGATCGGTTTGAGGTGCTGTAATTATTCACAAAAGCATTCACATTATCGTTCGGCATAGTACCACACCGCAAAAACCTACTCTGTTCATTAGGGTGCAGCCGGCTGGGCGCCTCGGTGCATAGAAGACAAAGCCATGCCATTTCAGATCATAGTACTCGGCACACATGCATTCGCTTGTTGTATATGTCCTGTGGTGAAACGACCAAAAGTACACACGACTATGCGCCACACTGTAGCCGCCGCATATGGCAGTTCGCACACGCATTTCGTCCAGTAAGAGGGTGTTTAGTTCTAAAAAATTTTCACCCCAAAACATCACATCGAATCTTGCGACACATGCATAGAGCATTAAATGTAGACGAAATAAAAAACTAATTGCACAGTTTACCGTGAAATTACGAGACGAATCTTTTAAGCCTAATTAGTCCATGATTGGACAATAATTGTCAAATAAAACAAAAAAAGCTACAGTACCCAAAACAAAAAATTTCACGAACTAACCACCCCTAATTAACTCACCCGGCGGCCCGGCCCCGATGCTGATGCTGATAGACACAAACACAACGACGACGCACAACCATGCATATAATCATGGACTGCTGTTTACACATGAATAAACAGCAGTAACTAACTGCTCTATTGATGGTATACATAGTACAGGCACAGAACGTAAATAGTGTACGGAGTATGATGTAAATTCTTGCATGTGTGCAGAGATCGATCCAGAGAGAGCGTAAAAATCGATCGGGTCGCCATGAATAACGAAGTGGTGCAACCCCTGTTTAGTTCCCCAATTCTCTCCTCAAATTCCACTATATAAAAAGAAGATTCTCCGTCACATCAAAATGTCGGCAAATGCATGGAGTACTAAATGTTGATGAAATCAAAAACTAATTGCACAGTTTTGTTGTACTTTGCGAGACGAACATTTTAAGCCTAGTTAGTTAAAATTTGGATAATTTTTACCAAATACAAACAAAATGCTACAGAAATTCTGATACAGTGTTTTTCTCCCCAATTCTCTCGGGCCTCGTTTAGATGAGAGAATTGGGGAGAAAAACACTGTATCAGAATTCCTGTAGCATTTCGTTTGTATTTGAAAAAAATTATCCAAATTTTGACTAACTAGTCTTAAAATGTTCGTCTCGCAAAGTACAATAAAACTATGCAATTAGTTTTTGATTTCATCAACATTTAGTACTCCATGCATTTGCCGATATTTTGATGTGACGGAGAATCTTCTTTTTGCATAGTAAAATTTGAGGAAGAACTGGGGAACTAAACATGACCTCATCTAAACGAGGCCCAAGTATGTTGCGTGTGCGGCGGACTCGGTCATATTCCGTCCGTCAGTGGGTTAATAAGGAAGACAGAGACGACAGGCGTCCGACGAGCTAGCCTAGCCAGCGAGGGAGGGCCGGGGGCCGGCTAGGGCCGGTTCCAGTTTTTTCACCGTGCATGGTAGCATTGCATGCGGACGCACTACGCAGTGGCACTACCGCCTTTTTACCATGCGGCAGGCAGACAAATGCCCGACGCGGCCATGCCGCCTTGCGTATGGAGGTGGCACACCGGCCGCGGCCTCCCCCACCTCGCCCGCGCCGGCCCCTGCCGTCTGGCCGTCTGCCCTTGAAAAGGTCAGCCTCCATCCGTCCGTCCGTCGGTCAATCGTCCGCCGCAGGAGGAGGGCCAGCATATGCTTATGCATGCACACACACACATCGGCAGAAGAAAACAATACAAAAACCACACAACCCATCACTCTCGCCCTCCTGTCCCTCTCTTGATATGCCTGCCTCTCTCTCTCTCTCATCTGCCCTCACATACTTCTTTATTGTCCTCTCTTGGAAGCCAACTCAAGTTACCCATCTCTCCTCTCCTTGTGTATTCTCTTCTCTCCTCTCCTGTTGCTTGCTTGGTGTAAAGAAAAGATAACTCACTTTCCACAGCCCCATCTCTCACATCCTGCTTCCCCTCCACCCTACCTCCTTTTCTGCCCCCACAATAGCAAAACAATCTTGCTGGATTGCTTGCTACTAGCTTACCTCCAAGCAGATCGAGCCAACCTTCAACTTCAAGAGATCGCTGTCCTGCTGCCCTAGCAAGCCTTCTTCGTTCTCCTTCGTGCCAACACATGCATGCACCCAAGCTGCTGCTTCCTGTGCATCACACGGCTCTTCTTGGCTAGCTAGCTAGCCTTATTAGCTTGGTGCGGCCAGTTGATTGCAAAGGAGCGAGACGAGAGAATTATTGAGCTAGCGGTTGGCATCAGCCGCGCGCTTGCGCGCATCCACTATAGAGGCAGGCAGCGACCGGCGAGAGCGAGGGATCGGCGAAGGGCGCCCTAGCTAGCTCTAGCTGACGCGCGCCACAGTCATGTGTGACTACTTCCTTCCGAGGATGGAGGGCGGAGACCAGGCCGGCGGCGGCGACCTTACCGACATCGTCCGGTCCGGTGGAGCCATCCCTGGCAACGCCGCGGACATGCCGTCCACGGCCGCCGCGGATGAATGGCAGCTCCAGGGGGACCCGATGCTCTTCCCGCCGCTTCCCTCGTCGACGACATCGGAAGCAGGCTGTGCAGCCGCCGGGGGCACCGGCGCCGACGTCTTCGTCGGCGCGGACCCTTTCTCCGGTCTCATGGACCCGTTCAGTACCGACTACTCCTCAGGCGCCGACTTCTTGGACGCCATGCCGGACGCGATGGCCAAGGTCGGCTTCGACACGGCTATCGGTGGCAGCAGCGGCTGCGGAGGAGGACAGCTGATAGACATGAGCCGGAAGCAGCCTCTCTTGCCGCGGGGGGTGCAGATGCCGGCGCTTGGAGTGCTGGCGCCGAGGATGGTGTTGCCGTCGCCGTTGTCGTCGCCGAGGGAGATACGACCGTACCAGCCGTTAACCGGCGACATGGTCAAGCTCGGAATTACGGCCGGGCAGGTGGCCGGGTGCGCCATCGACGCCGCCGTCGTCGGCATGCAGATGTCTTCGCCTCGCGCCGCGGGCGGAATCAAGCGCAGGTTGGGCAGATCCGCCTGGATCCAACACATCTGCTATCTTCGTTGCATCATCTCATCTTGCATGTACATATACATACATACAGGGTGTGTGTTTGCTAGCTGTAGCTCGTGATGATTTTTAGGGAAAGGTTCTGCCATCTCTTTTTTTTCTGTTCCTTTTGCTTCTCCTCCTTTTGTGCTCTGCAGTCTGCACTGCACATCCATCCATGGAAAAAATAAGAATTGAGGGAGGATTCCAAGGATTCCTCGGGCTGTGCCAGGAATTGGCAAGGTCGTAGATGTTGCCTACAGCTCGAAGTTTTAGGCAAAGGAGTCATCATGAACACATGGTGCGATCGGTGGGGATATTTCTGAGAGCATGTTTAGTTGCACCCCAAAATACTAATTTTTTCAAGATTCTCCGCCACTTCGAATCTTTGACGCATGCATGAAGCATTAAATATAGATAAAAAATAAAATTAATTACACAGTTTAGGCGAAATGGACGAGACGAATCTTTTAAGCCTAATTAGACCATGATTGGACAATATTTACTAAATAACAACGAAAACACTACAGTAGCGTTTTGCCAAAAATTTTAGCATCCAAACGGTGCCTGAATCGGCAAACGATGCCTACACATATAGGGGTTATGTGCATCTAGACCTAGCTGGTTTTCTCCCCCGGAAAGGCCGGCTTTTGAATCTTCCAAAGCTGATTTGTGAAACCCTAGTAATAAGCTTCAATTACTTAAAAAATCAATAACTTTGCCTCAAAAGATTATGCGTGCACTTGCAGTTCTGTAAATTCATCACGTGATTACAGCAGTTCTTCAAATATTAACACTTGCAGAAAATTCATTTGCGCAGGAAGAACCAAGCAAGGAAGGTGGTATGCATCCCGGCGCCGACAGCAGCTGGGGGAAGACCAACTGGAGAGGTGGTTCCTTCTGATCTCTGGGCCTGGAGGAAGTACGGCCAGAAGCCTATCAAGGGTTCTCCTTATCCAAGGTATGTGTTAATTTGGCACATCCACTAATTAGCCGGGATTATGTTTCAAGAGAAATGGTTAATGTGGCTCTATTGAGCCTTTTAAGCCGAACAATCTGCTGGTGACAGATTGGAGGTGAAGCTTTACGAATTACTATGTATAAGAGTAATAAACAAAACTATCTTCTCTATATATGGTCCATAACTATAGAATTCTCAGCTCCACGATTCTTAATTTGTGTCTGCATGATCGATGCAGTTTGAATTAATTAGCTGAAAGATAATTTAATGGTTACCTAGCTAGCTAGGTATAGCAAGACACGTATGGGGATGCTTGTCATTCTCATGTGTCCAATATAATTACTAGTTTTTTTATCACTCTATGATACATTTTGGCATTTTTTTTGGGAGTGCACAGTATCATCATAATTACAGATACGGTTACATTATCAGCAATAGATAACTGTTATGTAACTAAAATATTCCTGGGTTAATGTATGATCCATGTTCCAAGGCATATACACATTATCAATATAATTGTGTTCATATTTTTTTTCCAGATTTTAATTCTGTTCTATGCCGAGTGTAGATTGCTCATTACACCCAGCTGGATTGATTTTTAAGATCTCTTTGTACAGTTTTTATATACATGTGATATGTCAAGACTATCTTCACTAGATTAAAGTGGAAACAATGTAAAACTATGGTTTTATTTAGCAAATAATGCATATATAAACTGAACCCAGATATATGTATATATATCGTCATATGAAGTGCGATTTACCTTACATATGCTGGTTGCAATGTTCACAGCAAGTGATGAAAAGGTGCATGCTTGCTAACTTTAATAATGTTCTTGTACGTCCATGAAATGCACGGTATCCAGAGGGTACTACAGATGCAGCAGCTCAAAAGGATGCTCAGCACGGAAGCAAGTGGAGCGCAGTCGGAATGACCCCAATATGCTCGTCATCACGTACACCTCTGAGCACAACCATCCATGGCCGACTCAGCGCAACGCCCTGGCCGGGTCAACCCGGAATCACCACGGCAAGAACAGCAGCGGCAGCTCAGGTTCCAAGGCGAGCTCACAGAACGAGAAGCGACAGCAATCGAACAACGTCAAGGAAGAGCCCAAGGATCCGGCGGCCACGACGACAACCATTAGCACGATTACTACCACAACTACTAGTACTTCTCCGGCAGCGGTTGTGAAAGAGGAGACGCTGGCAGCTGGATCTTCAGAAGCATTGGGGCAAGTCATGGATACAGCAGCAGTAGACCACAACATTGAACTCATGGACCAGGTGTTCAGCGAGAGCTACAAGCCGATGATACCGGAGGCCGGCCACTCTGACGACTTCTTCTCCGACCTCGCGGAGCTGGAGTCAGATCCCATGAGCCTAATCTTCTCCAAAGAGTACATGGAAGCGAAACCAAGCGGTGGTGATCGTGGCCACCATCAGGAGAAAGCAATGTCCAAGGATTTGGATCCACTGTTTGACATGCTAGATTGGTCTACTAATTCCTCATCAGCAGGGAGCTCATTTGAGAAAGGAAAGAGAGGCTAATCCATTGGCATATGTGCACACATACATTTGATCAGCAGCTAATAATGATAACCAGAAATTAAGATTACCACAAGGTCAGCAAGGAAATTAAGATGAGAGAGTTTTCCTTTTTTTTCGCTTTTCTTTTCCTCTTTGGTTCTTCTTTGCTTCTTATTATCATTGTGTGAGAGAGATTGGAATTTTTTCTTCTTAGATATGAACCTTATTTTTTAAGGTTTGTGTCAGGTTGAGATTGGAATTTTTTCTTCTTAGATATGAACCTTATTTTTTAAGGTTTGTGTCAGGTTGCTTGGTGTACTTATATGCATGAGATGAATAGCCCCCTGAGGATTCCTCTCTCTCTCTCGAGTCTCGAGTGTGTGGAGGACTCTCCATTATTGGCATGGCATGGAGAGTTTGGGCCTGTTTGGTTCCCTGCATCCGCCTGAACCAGGCTGGCCGGATGCAGGGACCGGCCGTTTGGTTGCCTGCTCATCTGGTTGAGCCAGGCTTGGCGCGTGCACGAGGCACCCCGCGGCCAGGCTCTGCGGGAACGAGCGAATCGGCCGTTCCTGCCGGGCCTGGCTGGCTAGATGCGCTTCTTTCTCGTCTAATGACGCTATTAGTCTATAATTAGCGAATATCAAGTAATATTAAAGTATTTTAAAGATGTTTAAGACATAATTAGATAAAATAAGTACTTTAGGAGTGTATTTGTATAAAATAAAAATCATAACCATAATCTTGTAATATTTTTATCTCATGCAACATATTTTGTACGAGCAACCAAACAACATCTCTTCTCAGCCAGCCTAAGTCGATGCAGTCAACCAAACATGACAGGGTCGCATGCCCTCAGCCTGTCCCATGTGAGCCTGGCTCCCAAATACGAGCCAGGCTCTACTAGTACGCGAACCAAACAGGCCCTTTATGAACGTTGTCTAACATTCTATGTGCTTGAAGAAGAGGACATAAAAAATGGTGGAGAGATTGGGGCCGGGCCAGGGATGACGTGAATGTGATAGATGGAGGAATAGACCCACATCCTTGAAGGTGATGTGACAGAAAGCAGGGCATACGGAAGATGTTGTTACAAGAGCTGGCCTCTTGCTTTTCAGCTTTTGCATGCAGCTGGAGCTGGGGCCTGCTGGGCGCCTATGTTTGGATTCTGTGAACGGTACATATTTAATATTTTTGTCTGTGCGCTAAGGAAAATGCACGAACCCTTCTTTATACCTGCCCCTGATCTAAAGACCAGCCACTGCTCCAAGGCAGGAGTATTACTCAGGTCCCCTGTGCATTAGTACATGTGATATACAGAGCGCGCATCTATCTGTTCAGCATCTATCTCTGTACGTGCCCGAGCTAGAACTAGCTCTGCAGCTGTGCCGGCCGGACTGACAGGTAACGGCGTCTGGTCTGTGTATATAAGTAATGAAGTGACGAGTACAAGGTGTGTGCCGCGTCGCACGTACGTATGCAGCGTCCTGCAGCTTGTGTCGTCTATACATACCTGCAGTGTGTACAGCAAGTATGCGGGGACGGTCGTCTGCATACGTGTCTAGCTTGTGTCGCAGACTCTCGCAGCTGATGCATGTACACGTATGTGCACAATGATGCTGTCAATAATAAGGAGCAATGCATGCATGCGTGTGAGCGGTGAGTAGTGCCTCTGTTGTAGCAGCATGGCCACGTGCACGTGTCTTACGGCCAGCCAGTGAACCAGAGATCGATGATGCATCGTATCAACACAGTGCATAACTGTAAGTTTGTCAGTCGTGTAGTCCTCTTCAGTCTATGCAGCATGATTATGTTTGTTTACACACATATATACGTACATGCATCCATCAACGAACACAGAACAAATTAACTACGCTACATACTCTGCCGGCAGCCTAAAGTACAACGCACTTTCCGGCCGGTCAATGCATATTATTTCTTCCATGAAAAGGTAAAAAATTGTAGCGTGCATGATGAACAAGTGAGCAGCAGTTTTGTCAATAAGACAGGTCGAGGAGCGAATGAATCCCAGATTCCCAGTTGGTCGAGCTGGACGTTTTTTTTTTGCTGCTGCTGATTATTGGCGGACGGACATATATAAGTACGGGGTACTACTAATATATAAGCCGCCGGCTATCAGTTGGGCATTATTATGTTATAAGCAACGACCGTCGTCTCCTCACTAGCTGGTGCAAGGCTACCGCCTCGCGCGCGCGCACCAGACCACTCGCGCCACCAGGCCTCCGATCCAGCTGCAGACATCGAGGCCGTCGTCGGTGGCGCTCGATCGGCCGCTCAGCGACTTCGTTCGTGCGTCGCACGCGCCCGTGCCGGCGTGGCTGCCGGCTTGCCGCGTGAGCGATCGTTGATGATCGGGCTGGCAAGTCTCCGCACGCAAACCGATCACGTACGCCGGACTGTGTATGTGGCCGCCGTACGCGAAGCTCCTGTGCGATCCGCACAGCGTCCACGACGACTGGAGATTGGGTCGTGATGCGCCCAATAATTAGGCATTCAAGCGGCTGGGGCATACCTGTCCGGGCGTCCGTCGTCCGATGGACTGGTCGGCACGCACTGTACACGAGAGAGAGATCGAGCCATGGTGGGCGACGACGACGGACCGAGGGGTGGTCACCGCGGTCACGCGCGTGCGTGCGTGCGTGTCACTATATTTCACTATTTGCCTACTGGGAGCTACCGCCAGGCAGGCAGTCAGTCAGGCCCGGAATTGAATGTTTAGTCCAAGGATGGATGGAGCCGTCCGCGGGCGGCCCCTGTACCGGCACATTTGGATGTTCAGAGGTGGCGCATGCATGCATGCATGGCGTTTGCAGATGCAGAGTTGTTGCAGTGTGTCTTTCTTCGCTGGCTAAGCCCTGTGACGTGTTTAACGCAGGTGCTGTGCCGTGGGATCCCCGGCGCAGGGGGCGTGGCAGAGGCATTTCCCAGAACATCCCTTTTATGCTCTCCTTTTACGGTCAGTGAGCATAATTACCTTGTCCTAAATAAATTAAATGAAGAAAAGAAGAGGTGAGTACAATTACCTTCCGAGGCACAATTACCGTGCTGGCCCAATAAAAGCGAGCGGGTTACAGATTCCTTTGCCTCCGGCCCAAAGAATGGATTGGTACCCAGCCAACCTTTGTTTTGTTGGGCCCCTCCGATATGGTGGAGGCCCTCTCGCCTCTGATGACTGCTGTTACTGCGGTCCTGCTCCCGTTGTTTTACTTGCACCTGCATCTCACACCCTCATCAGTGCCTAGGAGATGTGCTATTTTTGAGAGGTAATGTAGCCGCGGCCCCTTCCAACTGTTCCTCAAATGTTGCCCAGTGTAGCCGGCTAGCCGCGATGCCATCTGCTCACGCTTACGTGCCTGTCATCGGACCTCACCTAAACTCCTGTGTTCCACTTACTAAGCAGCAGCTCGCTGTTACACTGTTAGACACTGGCTGACGTGCTCATAGCCAAGTAATCCTCACGTACGACGTCACGCGGCACCGCTGGACTGTCAGCTTCAGAGGAGCTCTCGGAGCCTTGGACCGTTGGACGAGAGCACTACTTTGGGCGTTACCTCAGCCGTTGGATCGGATCCACGTTTGCGGTTGTTCACCTGTAGCTGTAGGACTAGGACCTCTTTCGCCCTCAAACCCCAAAATAACGAAGGATTACCATTGATTGTGACTTGTGGGTTGTGACCCCGGGCACTACTCCGTCTATTATCTTTCGATTTTTCATTTTTTTGTATTAATTTACTCATTTTACTTTTGTGTACTATTGACAAGTCTGTCGAAATAAGTTATTTACAAAACTTGTGCTAAATATATTGTATATGTTGAACACCAAAAACTTACGTGCATAATTTATTCGTAGAATTTGTAACGTAAAAGTTGTGCTAGAGCATTTATATTGAGAAATTGTTATTTTAGATTTGTCCCCTAATAATTATGAACAAAAGTTAGGTTGCAGACGTCACATGTTTGTGTTGAGCTTGTTGCTCATGATTGTAACACTATGAGTAAACTATGAGCTCTGTCTTTCCATTAAAAAAAAAGGTTCACACCGAAAAGTTGTTAGGATAAACTTATCTATAAACTACGTCAAAAAAAGTATTGAGAAAAACTTACAATAAGAAGTTGCGATGATAATTTTAGCCTGTAGAATATTATATACAAAAACTACCATGTAATATAAACACACAGAAGGTTGTGTGGAAACGAACGTTTCCAAAAAAAAAAATACACGAGGATAGTCATATTGTTTGTTTGTTTCTATAATCCCGTGCACGTTCGCTGGTTGGCAAGACCGCTCTTTTGCCCCGGCCCCCGAGAAAGAAGGAAAGAAACGCACGTCAGGAACTGAAAAAAAAAACCGAATGAAAGGCGCACAGAAAAAATATCTGAAATCGCATATGGACATGGACTCGCGGAGCCGGGCCGCCTTGTCTGAAAGCAATGCCTTCCGGAATTCCCTACGCCAAGTCACGACGATCCAATTTCGGCCCGGACGAAAGAGAGTTTTGCCGTCCAGTCCACATCGTGGCCCGAATCGACTCACCCCTTTCCTCTCGCCCGACGAGTTTTGCCTCTGGAGTCTGGACTCTGGTTGCGACCCGAACCCTCCATGGATAGACCAGCGGATGCTACCAGCACGGACGCCGATGTCGAGCAGGCGAGCCCGTCGCTCCAAGGGGAGGCCGAGGTACGTGTCCTCGTGCTCGTCTCGTCTGTTCTATAGCAGTATAGCTCCCGTGTCCTTTCGAGGAGGCCTTCAGCTGCGCGCGTTGCGCTGGTCGATCGAACGGCGCGCTGCTGCAGGAGCGGGAGGCCCCGATCTCCGAGCGCCGGGCCGGATTCGGCCGGTAGCCACAAGGCTCCTTCACCGGCTGCCCGGTGCCTTTTGCCGCCTAGCCTAGCCGGCCGGTAGTCAGCTGCCGCTGTGTTTCACTAGCAACTCTGCACAAAAATGGAGCTTTTAGTCTGCTACCAGCAGTCACCGTAAAATTGAACAGCACATGATAAAACATAGCATACTGCCATACTTCTCTCAATTTTTTTTGGTTCCTCTCTCAAAAGGAACATAGCACGATATAGAAATATGAGTGTCCTAAACACAGCAATACTGTCAGTGTCAGAGCTTGGTGCCTCTGCTGGGAGCTCGGCAACAGGAAGTGGGGAAAGACAGTAATATCTACTCCAAGGCGCCCAAGATAGTCTTATGTGAGTTCTGAGTTCTGACATTTCCTCTTTACACTCAAATTTGATTCAACAACAATGATACTCGAGTGAGGAAAATATATTAGTGTTTTATTGTATATTTGCTTCTATCTCAAAGTCTAGTAAAGTACATCGATCATACTACATTCTTGCTGCAGAATGATAATCATGCCAGTGAACTCAACTTGCTGTGCCAGGCCTGGTGTTCTTGGAAGTCACTGCTTTCTACGGGGTCTACCTGAACCTGATCGTGTATCTCCAGGACGTTCTTCATGGCGACAGTGCCTCCAACGCGGCGGCCGTCAGTTTCTGGGCTGGAACTAGCTACCTGATGCCCGTGGTCGGCGCCGCCATCGCCGATTCTTACTGGGGCAAGTACAAGACCGTGCTCGTCGGCCTCTCCATATCTCTCGCTGTAAAAACCTTTGCACAACTTGGCATTTGTATTCTAGGCAGAAACTGGCAGTTGCTTCTCTGACGAACAAGTGAAAGCAGGGGATGGCCGTGATCACGACATCGGCTACGCTGCCGTCTCTGAGGCCTCCGCCGTGCGAGCACGGCACCGGCACATACTGCGCCCCGGCGGCTCTGCACCAACGGCTGGTGTTCTTTGCGGGCATATACCTGTGCGCCATCGGGATCGGCGGGGCCAAGGCGGCCATAGTCTCGTTCGGCGCGGAGCAGTTCGACGACGAGAACGGCAAGAACGTGGCGGAGAGGGAGAGGAAGGCCTCCTACTTCAGCTGGTACTACGGCGTCAGCAACCTGGCCATGCTCACCTCGGGGACCCTGCTGGTCTGGGTCGAGGACAAGGTCAACTGGGGGCTCGGGTACGGCGTCTGCGCGTCGTTCGTCGCGGTGGCCGTCGTCAGCCTCGCCGCGACGGCGCCCGTGTACCGGATCGTGCCTCCGGTGGGCAGCCCCTTGAAGGGCGCGTGCCAGGTGCTCGTCGCGTTCGCTCGCAAGGTGAACGTGAGAGTGCCTGACGATGCCGCCGAGCTGTACGCGGAGGAGCATGTCAAGGTGTCTTTGCATCATCCACCTCGCGAGTTGCTAGAGCACACGGAACAGTTCAGGTGCTTGGACAAAGCTGCGGTTGTCAGGAGCGCGGACTTGGAAGGCAGCAGCCCATGGAGGCTGTGCACGGTGACCCAAGTGGAGGAGCTCAAGACGCTGCTGCGGCTGATCTCGATCTGGCTCACGTCGGCCGTGTACTTCGTCGCCAACACCCAGGCGCAGACCACCTTCGTGCAGCAGGGCACGATGACGGACTCCAGGATCGGGCGCGGCGCGTTCTCCGTGCCGGCCGCGTCGCTGACGTGCATCGAGACGGTGTTCGTGGTGGCCTCCATCGCGCTCTACAACCGCGCCGTCGCGCCCGCGGCGCGCCGCTTCTTCGGCCGCGCGGAGGCGTTCACGCCGCTGCAGCTCATGGGGCTCGGGCACGCCGCGGTGATCACCGCCGTGGCCCTCGCCGCGTGCGCCGAGGCGCGCAGGCTGGCGAACGTCAGGGCCGGGGCAGCGCCCTTGGGCATTGCGTGGCTGCTGCCGCAGTACGTCGTGATGGCCGTCGCCGACGCGTCCCTCAGCGTCGGGCAGCTGGAGTTCTTCTACGACCAGGCACCGGAGACGATGCGCGGCGCCTCGACGGCGTTCTACTTCCTGTCGTGCTCGCTCGGGAACCTCATTAGCTCTCAGCTGGTGACGCTGGTGGCGTCAGTGACCGCGACGGGCGGCAGGACGGGATGGTTCCCGCCAAACATGGACGATGGGCACTTGGATTACTACTTTATGCTCATTGTCGGCATCACCGCAGTGAACTTTGCCGTTTTTGTTTACCTCGCCAAGAATTACACGCCCAAGAGGGTTAGATAGGATTCTCTATTCTCTCTGGTCCTTTTTTTTTTCCTGTTAGTTGTCATCCGCATGTATATAGTTCATATAAAAATGCATAATATACATTTGATTTTTTTTTACGGGAACAGGAGGGGTTGTCCCTTACTGAATGAAATTTATTAAAACACAAACCAAAAGTTGTTGACAACGCTGAGTGATTCCTCTAGGAATTGATCAATAACAGCATGATACTTTAAGCTTTGTGTGAAAAATAACTGAGGCAAATTCCTTCTTGAAAAGTTGTTGACAACGCTGAGTTGATGGTAAACACCTCAAAAACTTGTCATTTCGAATGATAGACCAACACATAATAATCAAGATTTCCTTGAGGGACGGCGCGGCAAGTTGACATCTGAAACGTGAGACAATCTCGAAGGAGTTAGTCGCAGTGTCTTCGAGTTGCACAGTTAGTCACAATGTAGACATCGAATTGTAACCCGTCTATGTCTGTGTTGGCGCCTAGCACCTGGCCAAGGCAAGCCGGTCTTTGTATTCCGAACCTTCTTCTTAATGAAATACGTGCAGCGCACGTTCTCGAAAAAATTGAAATGTGAGAGAATCTCAAAGGAGTTAGCAACAGGAAACCACAAATGGACAGCCCATGAACAAGTGAAAAAGTGATTCCTCTAAGGCAACACAATTATATGTGGGCAACAAAGACCTCGTGCTTGTTCTTGCATGAAGAGTTCCAACATGAGATATAGAACTGGTGAACATTTCTATGGCCAATGAGGTGCTTATAAGTCTTACTTGGTGTAAGGAGAGTTGTACCCAAATGTAGGACCAAAAATCTTTCTCAAAACTAAGGGGACCGAGTCTAGAACATCAGACATCTCCGTAATAATTGATCAAAGGCTTGAATTGGCAGAGAAAGATGAAACATGTTGTGATAAGGCAGTGGTGTCTTTGCCAGTTTGAATGATCATATAAGCTTTAATTGATGCACAGAAAGGTTAAAAATTTCGGCGAAGTTTGGCTAAAATTTCATGAATTTCGCTTATTTCAGGGGTGGCCAAAAGAAAAAAAATCCAAAATTTCATATTACACTAATACATATGCTTTATCATAAATAGATAACTCTAGACTCATATTTTCTATTGTTTATGTTGTATATTCTTCTAATGTGTAGTCAAAATTCATGTTCATATTTTATTTAGAAAATTTTTAGAAAGTTATACTTCATGTTTAAGTCTCTAAAAAACTTTTGCAAAATTTTCGATCAAACTTCATGAAATTTGCTAATTTCGGTGGTGGCCAAAAAATTTCTAGTGCTGAAATTGAAAACCATGCATGGAACATGCGAATTTGATTCGAAGACACACTCATTTACAATGTTTATTGGTTGGAGCCTAGCACGTTCAGCGCATAGACGTAACAGGAATATTATACCATGGCATATGCATCTGAAACAAATTATAATTTGAGTTTTACTAATTTATGGAAGAGAAAGGGAGATTTTGGTTTGACCAAGATTTTAACAGTGAGGATTTGTTTTGAATTGGATTTTTGGGTAGGCTTTTTGGGACAACTCGATTATGAGAAGAAGTGGATTTGACGCTGAACTAAAGTCTAGCAAAAAGGAGGACATTAACGCACGACTTGTCATCTTCCTCGCGACGACGCCTTCTCCGCGACCCATCGGCTCCACCTCCCTCTCCTCCGCTGACAACCCTCCTCTGCCTCGCCACCCCGCCCAGGCCCCACCGCCGGCTATCAACCGCACCCACCCCTAAACACAGGGAAGTTAACCGGCGTCATTCTTGTCCTCGCCTCCACCCCCGGCTTCCACCATTGGTGGCCGGCGGCTCCCGCCGCCTCACCGCACCACCCACCTCACGTCCCTACCCTTTGACCCCGTCCACACTAATCCCAAGGCAGGTCGCCAACGAGCTCCACCACGACGCCGTCCTCGCCCAACCGCCGTATCCCGCTGCTGTCTCGCTTGCCTCCACCGCCGTGTCGTGGCCGCCAACCCCTAAACCCTCTTCTAAGGTCGCCGAGGAACAGACCCCCTAATGCCAGAACCCTACCGCTGGTGACCTCCTTGCTAGAACCCTAGCCGCCTTCTTCTTCCTCTTCGGCGCGGCCGCGGGTGCGGGCATAGACGCGTGGGGCGCGAGCTCGGCTCGTCGCGTGATGGGTCGCATAAAAGCGTTTCCGTTGGCAAAAAAGTCACAGAATACCTCTCGGCAGCATAGGCTACTTATAACAACCCCTAAAGTCTTAGCCGTGCAAGTTCCTTCAGACCCATACGACCCAAAAAGTATTGGGCTAGACTGATTTGATTCCTTTGGGCTGGGCTGATTCGGTCATGTCTTCTACTCTGATGATAGGCCGAAAGCAACAGTAAGATATTTGTCCCATGGAGCCCCTAGAGATACACCAAATTTTTTTGCCATGACTGCTTTGAACCAGGTGTCTTCTCTGATGCAGAGGCCGTGGGTTCACCGGATGTGGCCGTGGAGGCGGTATCTATCTGGGCGACTCGCCATCGTAAACCAACAAAGAAAGTTTGGCAGAGGAGAAGGCACCACCAAGGGTGGGTTAGCAATAAGAAACCGCAAAGGGACTGTTCATGAACAGGTGAGAAAGTAATTGCATACAATAAGAAAATCCATGACTTGTAGAGAAGACTCCGGCAAAGAACAAAGTGCTCGGTAACAAAAACCATCACGTGTAGGCTGTAGCACAATCGGTTACCATACCTCTAGTCATGACGGAGAAGATCTCCTCTATCGAATCTGGTCAAGTATCAAAGCCCTAGCCTAATAATAATGAAATGAAATAAAATACACCTTGTTAAAAATAAGAGGAAGTAGCACTTTTTTTTGTCACCGCCTTGTATATACCTCCGTCACTTTTGCAACCGCCTACGTGTTCTAGAGTTCGTGAATGGAACATGGGTCGGTGGCAACTGTCAAAGGCAGTATAAATTCAGTCCAGCGGTCGGTGAGGCCAAACGCCTGCTCTTTACAGTTTTCGTCAGCTGATCTGTGGTTGACTGGTTGTTGAGCTCGTTGGTCTTCAGTCCCTGCGTCGAGCACAAGCGAATCGATCACGGCGCCGAATTTCTCCAAATAAACGCCACTGTACCTTACCATAAAGCCAATTAGACCAAAGATGCCCTTGTATCTCTGTTTCTCCATCCTCAACTTATCCACCAACCGTCTTAGGTTTCAGATCTCTAGTCAATGTCAGTATGTATCAGACTGTCTGGGCAGGTTCAGGTTCAGTACCCTAAGGGGTTGATTGGTAGCCCGAATGGGGGCGTCCTAAGGCCCATCCCGCACCAAACGGTGCACTATGGTCTTGATTAGTTCCCCTGCTCGCATCATTTGCCTGCCTCTCTCCATTCCTTCCCCCCCCCCGTCCTGTACGCCTCCGTCTTATGGAAATCCACTTCCCTCGCGATGCAGTCTCCCTCTATCCTTGGCGGGAAGGGTTTGGGTGTGCGTGGGAGATGCCGCGGTGCAGGCGATAAAAGGGCGCATGCGGGAGGCGGCTAGGGTTACCGTCGCATTTCGTGCCTCGCCTTCCTCCTTGCTCTGGTGCACCCTTTCCTCTTGCTCCCCCTTGACCTCCATTGGCTGGTGGAGTACACCACCACCGGTGGATTCGCGGTGCTCCTCCAGTGCTGCGACGGTATACCCCACCTACACCTATCTTCTCTTCCTCTTTGTGCGGTGCTTCATGATTTGACTCTGGATTTTGCTTTAGCCACACCATGGTTCTAGGGTTCTTGTTCTTATACTCAGATCTGTGAGCTGGTGTGCTGATGTACTACCTTGTACTTTGTTTGCGTGTTGTTTGTTGGTCAGATCTGAGTTATATGGATGCTTTTTGTGTTGATGATATGAGGATCCCTATACATCTTGTACACGATGATGAATATTTCGATTTATGAACTGAGCATTGTGCCTAGGTCGATGATGTAGAAATTTTTTCTAACCCTATGCGCTGGAGGAGCACCCTTGGGTGTGGCAGCCGCGTGTAGATTGGGCTAGTTGGTCTAAATGTTTGCTTGCTCCTCAGTACACACTGCATTGTGCATGTTAATTTCTAATGTTTCCCTCCATCCTGTTGGTAGAAATGGACTTCCAAGCTAGGCGCAGGGCAGCCGCTGCTATGGTTGTGGCAGTGGTTGTGTGGTTTTTCATGTGGTTTAGGAGGAGAGCTCAAGATGCTCGTTCTGTGACCTATGGCCCCATAGCAGAGAGGGACCAACAGAGGATGAATAACCTGAGATACATTTATGAGTCTGATGATGTTAATTGTGTGAACCTGCTTAGGATGAGAAGAGCTCCTTTTTTCTAGCTCTATGATCTATTTCGTAGTAGGGCATTGGTCACTGATAGCATACATGCATCTGTGGAAGAACAAGTTGCTCTTTTTTTGCATGTTGTTGGCCACAATGAAAGATTTAGGGTTGTGGACTTGAGTTTTAGGAGGTCTGGAGAGACTATCAGTAGGTTTTTCCAGAAGGTATTGTTTGCAGTGGGGGAGCTAAGGAATGAAATGATTGTCCCTCCTGCTACCAATGTCCATCCTAGAATCCATGACAGCAGAAGATGGTACCCCTATTTCAAGGTTGGTATCTCAAACTATTTTGTAGAGGCCATCATTACTTGACACATCTCTTAGTACAAATTGCACAGGAGAACTAATCTTTTGTTCATATAGGACTGCATAGGAGCTATTTATGAGACTCATGTATTAGCTAGGGTACCAGCTAGGATGCAAGCTGCCTTTAGAGGCAGGAAGCACAACACAACACAAAATGTACTGGCAGCTGTGGATTTTGACCTGAGATTCACCTATGTTCTTGCTGGTTGGGAGGGATCTGCACATGATGCACTTATCTTGTCTGATGCTCTGCAAAGAGATAATGGCCTTAGAGTGCCACCAGGTACCATCCAATCCACACTTACCTTTGTCCAATAAATGATCTAGGATGAAACTAATAAAATATGGCACTATCTTCACATTTTATAGGAAATTTCTATCTTGTGGATGCTGGATATGCAGTCAGGCCTGGTTTCTTGCCACCATACCGAGCTACCCGATATCATTTGAGAGAGTTTGGGGCAAATAGGCCCCAGAACCAGAGAGAGCTGTTTAACCTGAGGCATTCCTCTCTTAGAGTAACTGTGGAGAGGGCATTTGGGGCACTGAAGAATAGGTTTAGGATTCTGGACAACAAACCTTTCTATCCCTACAAAACTCAAGTTAAACTTGTTCTTGCTTGTTGTATTTTGCACAACTGGATCCTTAGGCATGGAATGGATGAACATGTCCCCACAGAATCTTCCTGGACACCAAACATTAATGACAATGCCTCATAGCCTGATCATGTGCCTGACAATGGAACATGGGCACAACAGAGGGATGCATGGGCTGCTCAAATGTGGCAGAACAGGGGCAACTCAAGAGTGTAGTCCTTTCCTTTGTTAGTAGTTTGCATTTGTGTTATGTGTACTGAGGTAGTAGCTTTGATGAACCATGTATTATTTTCTGAGACTTATGGCACTTTGCAATGATGTGATCCCTATTTGATACTGTAATTTAATATTTATTTGGATATGTTTATTGAAGCTGCAATATTTCTTATATGCTTGGATGCCTGTGGCTAGGAAATACAGAACATGGATGCTCCTGTTGTGAACATTGATGATGGTGAGAACAACTTGGTGGGAAATCAGGATGGGGTACTTGCTGGTGAGGATGCCATTCCTGTGGCACCTCAAGCAAATGGCCCAATGCACTGGACTCCTGTGCAGTCTGTGTTCATGCTCAAGAGGTTCCATGATCTTGTTGGGCAGGGGGTGAAAACTAACAAGGGATTCAAGGAGGTTCATGTTAGGCAGGTTGCTGCATGATCTCTGAGTTTGCTAGGGTGGCTTTTAGTGTGCAGCAAATTTACAACCACCTGCGTAAATGGAGGAATAGGTGGGTAAAGATTGTTAGGCTGAAGGATCTAAGTGGTGCTCTCTGGGATGATGAGCATCACATGATAGTGCTGGATGATGAACACCTGTTAGGACACACCAAGGTTAGGACAAGTTTTAGTGTGACCTAATTCTTATCCTTCTCTAGTAATATAATCCTCCATTCTAACTTCTACCTGTTTGACTAATTAGGACCACCCAGCAAATGCTAAGTTCTTGAACACTCCTATAGAGAACTATGTTCAGATGGAGGCTATATTTGGTGGTAACCAGGCTACTGGTAGGTTTGCTATGGCCTCAAATGAGCCATTGGGCACACCAACTGACATTGGTCAACTTGACTGTGATGCAAAGGAAGAGATCACTGACTTGGGAACTGAGGCTGATTTTGGAAAGGGAACCGACAAGAAGTATGCTGATGAAGGGAGAGGTGGGAAGAGGAGGAGGCTTACACAAGAGAAAGTTGACCTCATGACTGGTATGACTGAGGCTGTTAAGTCTGTTGGGGAGGCCTTGAAGGCTCCTCAGCACAATGAGGTGCACCAGGATCTGTATGGCTATGTCATGGGTACACCTGGCTATGAGTAGGAGGCACTAATGTATGCTCTTGTCTACCTGCTGAAGAACAAAGCAGAAGGGTTGTGCTTTGTGCAGATGAGTGAGGAGCATAGGATTCTGTGGCTCAGGACCTATCTAAGCACTACCTATTTTCATTAGGTGCCTGTGACCTTGCCCCGACACTTTTGCAAATAGCCATGCTGACTGCCTTATGCTATAATTAACTTTTGTGGTGTAGCTCTAACCAGTGGAGGTTATGACAGACTCCCTAAGTAGCCTTACTAAGGCTCCTGGTATTTTTGTATAGCATAGGACCATGGTGATGGGGTGGATGGTATTGGGCTGTGTGGTGTAGACAATGACACCAACCACTGGATGCTTGCTTGGTTTGGTTTGTGAAACTGCATTTCATGTTTATCTTCATATTGTTGCAGTTCTTATTAGGCCTGTGATGCTAGCTATTTCAATCTGCCTACTTTTCTGGGATGATGTTTACTTGGGAACCTTTTATGGCCAATGATGAATAATAGAAGATTGAGGTGGCTGTCCTGTTTCTGCCTACTTTTCTTGTTGTTTACTCATGGCATTCATCAATTGGGTTGGAATCATCCACTGTTTTGCAACATTTGGGTCGTACTCAAGTTGATGTCAACAGTGGATGTTCAAGTAGATTCCATGGCTGCCATGTGTTTGGGTATTAACAAAGTTGCCTATGATTTTTGTTGTTTCCATTTGGATGGCAGCCACCAATGACCTATCTATTTGACTGAGGCTCATACATTGAGGGAGATGCCTGTTATGATGAAACAACTCATTCTGAGGCAACCGCTTTCAACTAAGAATAATCTTGTCATCATCTGATACTTGCTTTTAAATGTTTGTAAGGGCTCATGGCTTGGTATGTCATGAACCGCGGGAAGCAGCCAGGTGTTTATGATAGTTGGGCAAAATGTAGTGCCAGGTAAATGGGGTGAGACATAACTCCTGCAAGGGCTTCCCTACCAAAGAAGAGGCAGAAGCATCCTACTTGGAGTACATGGGTTGTGAAGATGACAAAGTTTATGTCAAGGCCCCAGCAAAGGGGGTCAGCTCTACACCACTGTTAGTTGTTGTACCGGTAGGGCTCTATTTGTTCTTGCTGGTGCTTCTCGGTTTCCTCTATGCTCGTTGTTGCAGTTGCCTGTGATGATCAAAAAGTGCCATGAAAAACTAGATTGACAATGGCCTTGTGAGGTACTGTGACCATTATTTTGTTGACCATTACTTCGTAGGAGTGTTGTATCGTTGTAATTTGTGATCAGATGTTCCAAGGTCATTGTCGATGAAAAGGGCATTTGAACTGAGGACAACGGTTCCCCTATGTCTTGTTTCTTTTGCTGAGATGAGAAGAGTGGTAACCTCACCAAAAACATACATTGGTCTCTTGACTTTGTACCTGGCGCCGCACCAAACACACCTGGGTGCATGTTCTTGTACCACTAAAATCTACATGGTGGCAACCAATCAGCCTACAACTCATCTAGTAGCAGAGCCTTAGGTGCAACCAAACACAACAAGGTGAACCATTTCAGCTGGGATCCAAAGGGCCTGGATGGGGCCTTCATCCAGGACGATGGAGGTCAGAGCAACCAATCAGCCCCTAAATGCATGCGTCCGTTTTTGGCTAAGACGTGTTTAGATGCAGGGACAACAATTCAGTTGGTGTCGCATCGGATGTTATATGAGGTATCGCATGGAGTGTTCGGATACTAATAAAAAAATAAATTACAGATTCCATCAGTAAACCGCGAGATGAATTTATTAAGCCTAATTAATCCATCATTAGCATATGTTTACTGTAGCACCACAGTGTCAAATCATAGACTAATTAGGCTTAAAAATTAGTCTCACAAATTAGTCGTAATCTATGTAATTAGTTATTTTTAAGTCTATATTTAATACTCCATGTATGTGTCTAAACATCCGATATGATAGGGATTAAAGTTTAGTTGGGAAACTACACAGGGCCACGTGTTAGTTCAACAAACCACGTGTGGAATAAAACAGCTGCTACTAATCGGTCACAGCCTTTTGTAATTATTATATTGTTCAATTTGCTATATGTATATATATAGGGAAAAAAATTTCTACTCTCTGGAGTAGTTACTCCCTTGCCCAACCACGTACAGCAGGCGTGCAGACTCTCTTAGCGGGTCACAAACTACACCCGATAAACATGTATACGCTACACGGCGAATCGGTATTTCATCCATCAAAATTCTTTTTAATCATTATTATTATCCTCCCGATTGATGATCTGGATACAACGTCCTATATCTCGAAACCTCGACTCCTACCAGCCGCCGCCCCGCCAGCCCGCCACCTCCTCCTCCCTTCCTCCTCTTGTCCTTCAGGCTCTGTTGGAGCTGCGAGCGCCTCCTCCGTCGAGCGGGCCGCGCGAGCACGCCACAGTCCAAGGTCCGCCTTCAAGTAATATATATATATATATATATATATATATATATATATATATATATATATATATATATATATATATATATATATATATATATATGTATATATATATATATATATATATATATATATGTATATATATGTATATATGTATGTATATATATATATATGTATGTATATATGTATGTATATATATATCTATATATGTATATATATATGTATATATATATATATATATGTATATATATATATATGTATATATATATATATATGTATATATATATATATATGTATCTATATATATATGTATATATATATATATATATGTATATATATATCTATATATGTATATGTATATGTATATGTATATATATATATATATATATATATATATATATATATATATATATGTATATATATATATATATATATATATATGTATATATATATATATATATATACATATATACATATATACATATACATATATACATATATAGATGTATATATATACATATACATATATGTATGTATATATATATACATACATATATATATATGTATGTATATATATATACATACATTATGTATGTATATATATATACATATATGTATGTATGTATATATACATACATACATATATATGTATGTATATGTATGTATATATACATACATAATGTATGTATATATATATACATACATATATATGTATATATGTATATATACATACATATATATATATATATACATATATATATATATATATATATATATATATATATATATATTACTTGATTTCTCACACGTGTTCAAAAGCACAGAACAGAAACCGTGAGATGATACATAAGGCGTGACTGACGGCTGCGCTGACCAAGAGGGTTTGGTACTCGGATTAGGGATTCATCTTTTTTTGGCCACCTAGTCGACTCGGTTTTCTTTTATTAAACAGAATTTTCCACAGGCGTACATCCCATGACTCCCGTTCTAACACGGCTCTGCAGGAACATGCCTCATCTCTCTCAGAAAGAAAAAACAAATCACCACTTCCGCATCCGATTATCCGCCTAGACCGGCGCCTGAAGTAGCGTGGCCGCTCATCCATCCGCCCCCTTCCCCTCCCCCAACCGCGCGCTCTCAGGTTGCCGCGCGTGCCCTTCCCCATCGCCGGTCGCGCCACGCGCCCATCCCTGTCACCTGCGCTGCTCACTCCTTGCTATCCGTTCGTCCCCCATTATCGACGGGCGCGTCGCTGACCCCGCCATGGCCGCTGGGGCACACGTCCCGTGGCACCTCAAGTCTTCCCTGGCCAAGCCAAGGGCACCCATGAATGCAGCCGGTGGTGGTGGTGCTCACTTGTCGCGGCTCGCTGCTGGCTCCCACCCCGACAGCCGGAATCGACCAGCCTGACATTTTCCCCCTATGTTTCACATGTATGTTTCAAGTGTTTCAGACGCTATAGATGTATGTTGTAATTATTTCATCTTGATGTCGCAAAAGTAGATTGGAGATGTTGCATATGTTTTAAGTGTTTCAGATGCATGTTGCGGGCGTTTGTTCAAAATGTTTCATCTGCTTCCAGACGTATGTTACAATCGTTTTTGATCTGGATGTTGCATATGTTTCACACGTATGTTGCAACCGTATGTTCCAAATGTTTCAGCTTTTTCCAGACGTATGTTGCAATCGTTTTTGATCTGGATGTTGCATATGTTTCACACATATGTTGCAATAGTATGTTACAAATGTTTCAGTTGTTTCAGTCTTATGTTGCAACAAGTGGTTTCATGTTGCAAGTGTTTTATTTGGATGTTTCATGTGTTTCACACACATGTTGTAAGTACATATTTCAAATGTGTCATCCGTTTTCAGTCTTATGTTGCATTTATATTGCATGTGTCTTATGTTGTTCGGCCAGGGGCGAGTCGAGGCTCGTGCGGACGGGGCACGCGGCGCCCGAGGGGGCAGCGGTTGGGGGCGCTAGGGGCCGGCGGACTGGAGTGCTGCGAGTCGGCTTGCTGGGGGCGTGCTCGTCCTCAACCACTCGTCCCAGCTCCCGAGTGTCGCCCACGCGAAGAGTCAGAGAGAGTGAGGAGGGGGGTCAGGGGAAGGACCGGCTGGTGCAGAGACAGGGGCGGAGTGCACTCGTGGGGCGGTGCAAAGGCAGATGGGGGTGGGCTGCACGGGCGGCCGGATACGGGCGTCTTTTTCTGAGCTTTGGAAAAAGTACAATGGTTTTGTAAAAAAAAATTTGAGCTCCACTTAGGACCTGTACGTCTTTCCTAAATCATGGTTTTGCAAGTCTCTGGCAGTCTTTTGATATCATGGGTTTCCAAAACTACAACATCTAAACATGCTCGACCTCTTCTTTCTGGTCAACAACAGGCCACATAGTTCAGCTGATCTTTCAAAGGAATCTCTCTGTCAATTATACTGATGCAGCCTCTTTCTGGAGACTGGGACCTGAACGACTGAACCTCTCAACAACCAAAAAGTAATAACAGCGGCAATGAACCTCTCAACAACCACAC
Source organism: Saccharum hybrid cultivar R570 (assembly GCA_038087645.1). NCBI lineage: Eukaryota > Viridiplantae > Streptophyta > Magnoliopsida > Poales > Poaceae > Saccharum > Saccharum hybrid cultivar. The sequence goes on from JAQSUU010000563.1 coordinate 16,462,085, forward strand.
AACAACGGTGCCGCCCAGCAGTCCAAACGCAGATATATTCAAAGGATCTCTCGGATTGGTATTTTGCCATGTGCTGATAATACGTTTTCGCACACATGTGAGCTTCTTCAAATGAGGATAAATCTAATCTGCGCGTGGCCGTCTGCTAGCTGATGCTACGCTGTATCTTAATTAACTTCAATAATCTTTTCATTTTTTAAGAGGGCACAAGGGCAGTCGGCAGGAGCACATCTCCTTAATTAGTTTTGCCGTTATGTAGTACTATATCTCTTTACTCTAGAAACAGTGAAACTAAACTCAAAGTCTCTTATTATATTGCCCTATTTTTTTTCACTCTGTTTAGTCTCCTGACGTAAATGTACCAAAAATTGGCATGAATGAAGTAAACTACACTATCGTGGATATATGAGCTATACAGCAATATCTGCGCAAAATAGCTTAACGGTCACTAGAAAATCTGTCTTTTGTTATATTTAGCTGATGGTTTTTGCGGCTGATAAGTCGGCTGATGCTGTTTTGTTGTGAGAAAAAAAACATTGTATCATGGTTGATAAGTCGGGCCGATAAGTTCTAGCGAACAGGGTGAAGCAGATTAGCGGGAACAGTTGCATCCAAGGTTACCAGGGCGGCCTTCCGTTCCGCGTATCTGGATTCTGGAGAACTGTTTTGGGATGAAACGGTACTACGGTAGGTAGAGAGTTGTTTTAGTAGATACGGGAGTTCAATTTGATGCATTCTTTTTGGAGTTAAACTCCATGTATGAGCATGTGTAAAATGTACGTAGTATAGTAAAATAATGAGAGTCAAAGGACTTGATGTGCTAGGCGAAAAGCAAATCGAGCTAATAGTGACAGACGGTGACTCTGGCCGGGGTTGACTGCCCGGCTGCCCGTGCAATTCCTTTGATGACAGTGAACGCCGGGAAAGAAGAGATGTCTGCGGAAAGAAGGCACTCGACCATCTCACCTGTAATGTTGGAGTTTGACCGTTATCCCTAAGCAGAAGATTATGCTAAAATGTTGGTAGCGGACAGGTTCTTGCACTCTGTCGTCATGCTAGCTACTGGCATGACTGAGCATGCGTATTTGCATTGGTTGTCTCTGTTTTTTTTAACACATATCACATCGAATATTGCGGCACATGTATGGAGTACTAAATGTAGACTAATTAAATACATGTCGGCATAAATTAAGAGTAATTTATGAGACGAATCTATTAAGTCTAATTAGTCTATGATTGAACACTCATTGCTAAATAAGACGAAAGTGCTACAGTACCCGTTAAACTTTAACCGAGCAAACCAAACACCCCTGACAGTACGATCCCTCCCTTCTGCAAGTAGCATTCGGTGGAGATAGTTAGTGCTTGCAGGATACTAGTTACTACCTGTCAGTATTATACGCAAACTAGGACCTAACCAATTCTTCGAAGGCAGACAATAGTAATTAGTCTCTACTCATTGAAGGCCACTGATTCTTGAACGTTGCCAGAAGGGAAAAAGGAATCCTGATGAATGAGACACATCTTGCCATCTCGGAATGCTTTTCCAGCAGGAATGCATCGTACTGAACTTCTGATCCCTGAGAATCCCCTGATGCTAAGATCCATGCACCGGTCGACGACAGTGAGCACGACTGCTGAGTAGTCCTGGGCTAGCAGCCCCTAGGTAAATTAGGCACGTTTCGCAGAAAGATCGGAGCAGTAAGCAGGACTTCAGAGAAAGGTTACCACGGTGGCACGCCGTCGGATAAAGCGCAGATTCCACGTCTGCACGCAAGTCTAGTCTAATGAAACGACAACGTAACGCGAGGGATAAATCGACTAATCCCGTTCGCCCTCGCAGTCAGTTAAAATAATCTTATTCGCATGGCTTCCGTGCTGCGGACCAGTAGTATTTCACGCATGTGCGCATTAGGCTAGTTCGTGCATGCTTTGCGCTTTGCGTAAACACTGCTTTGAATTGATCTCGTGTCCCTGGGCACGTAAGTGTCAGTGACGCCCGCCGTTTTACCAGCTCCATCTCCCTGTCGCGTGCCGCGCCCGCGTATATAAGCCGCACTGCTTGCGCTCTCGTTCATTCCCATCCCAGACTCGCTTCTCCGCACACGACCAGCGAAGCCGCACGCTCCGCTAGTCCCGGGGATTGCGAGTAAAAAGCTAGCAGGAGCTCGTAGCTTCTTTTAGCACCCTTTTTCGGGGGATCTCGGCAGCTTGCAGTTGCAGCGGCAGCAAATGGACGCCGGCGACGCCATGGAGAAGGGCCAGCGCTCGCCGCGGCTGCCAGAGGTACGCTCTAGCCTCCAGGAGCTCCTTTTCATTTTCTCGTACATTGGTATGTGTGAACCGTGAACGTGAATGTGCGATGGCTTATGGCAATTTTCAGTTTTGTCAATAGCCTTCGCGGGCAACAGAAAATCGGGTCAGTTCTTGATGATTAGACATTTTTACGACAAAGCAAATATGAAATGCAAGGTCTATTTGACTTTTTGGCGAATTATCAAATACAGAGTAAACATAGAAAACCATATGTAGAAGCAAGCTGTAACGTACCAATAATAAAGTCGCTTAACCCGTTTCCCTTTGTACGCGCAAGATAACGTGCGATGGCACGGCATAACCAGAGCATTTACTGTTTGATCGGGTAGGAAGTGATTTTGCACGTACGGGGTTGGTGGCAACAACCCTTGTAGCCTTAGCCGAGTATGTACGAGCATACAAGTTATTCTGAAGTGTCCATCAGACAAGTGAAAACGGTTTTGTGTGCTACAATATCCGAAAATCTGGACTTTTCAGATTTTCCGTTCAAGGTTCAAAAAGGTTGGTCAGAAAAGGTGCACCCCCCCCACCCGGTTTGAACACAGATAGATTGCCATACTTTTATGTGTGTTATACATGATGAATAAATAACAATTGCCGTAGATGATAACCTTGCTTTTATGCTGAGTTATAACCGTGCAAACCGGAAGTAGTACATTTTTTGAGTGGCAGAAATGCAGAGTTCATATTTCTGACAGTCTGCACAAATTTACAAACATTGCAGAGGGGGAGCCAAAAGATTCAGGATGAAAGTCTCACGGTGCCACTCATTCAAGACAAGAAAACCGGAAGCAAAGCACCAGCAGTGGTTCTAGGTGAGCTCCAGGTTTCTTCAGACAGAGCCAGAACCACAGAGACAGCTACTGTAATTTTGCTATCCAAGCTAGCTTTACTAGCTAAATGCTGACACATCGAACACTGAATGTTTTCTTCAGGATTCGAGTGCTTGGAAAGCACAGCGTTCAATGGCATTGGCACGAACCTGGTGGTGTACCTGGAGACCGTGCTGCATGGAAGCAATCTAGCCAGTGCGTCCAGTGTCACCTCGTGGTTCGGGACCAGCTACCTGACCCCGATCTTCGGCGCCATCATCGCGGACACGTTCTGGGGCAACTACAACACCATCCTCGTCTCCCTCCTCGTCTATCTTCTTGTGAGCATTATTTTTCAAATCCAAATCAAAATCACGTGAACCGTGAACGTGAAAACTTACGACCATGCTTAAGGTTAACTTTGCGATATGATTGACGACGCAGGGCATGATGTTCGTCACCTTCTCGGCGTTCCTGCCGGCCACCGAGCTCTGCGGAGTTGGGTCGTCGTGCCACCCCGTGCTGGGCTCGCAGAACATCGCGTTCCTCGGCCTCTACCTCGTGGCCTTCGGCAGCGGCGGCGTGCGGGCGGCGCTGCTGCCGTTCGGCGCGGAGCAGTTCGACGACGACAACGCCGTGGACCGGGAGCGCAAGATGTCCTTCTTCAGCTGGTTCTACATCTGCGTCGACTTCGGCATGATCATCTCGGGCGTCTTCATCGTGTGGATCCAGCAGAACATCAGCTGGGGGCTCGGCTTCGGCATCGCCACCGCCTGCATCGCGCTCGCCTTTGGCGGCTTCGTGCTCGCCACGCCCATGTACAAGCGCCGGATGCCCACGGGAACGCCGCTCAAGAGCCTGGGCCAGGTCGTGGTCGCCACGTTCAGGAAGGTCAGCCTCCGCGTCCCCGCGGACGCCAGCCTCCTCTACGAGGTCCACGACAAGATCGAGCAGCCCAAGATCGCGCACACCGACGAGTTCGGGTTCCTCGACAAGGCGGCGGTGGTCGCGGAGTCGGACCTGGAGGAGGTGACGAACGACGCCACGGCGGCGGCCGCGGGGTCGTCGTCATGGAGGCTGTGCACGGTGACGCAGGTGGAGGAGCTCAAGATCCTGCTGCGCCTGCTCCCGATATGGGCAACCAGCATCGTGCTGTCGGCGGCGTACGCGCAGCTGAACACCACGTTCGTGCAGCAGGGCGGCGTGATGGACATGCGGGTGATGTCGCTCACCGTCCCGGCCGCGTCCATGGTGTCCTTTGAGGTGCTGTGCGTCCTGGTGTGGGTGCTCATCTACGGCGCCGTGATCGTGCCGGCGCTCCGGGCCATCTCCCCCGCGCGCGGCGAGCCGTCGCAGCTGCAGCGGATGGGCGCCGGGCGGCTGCTCATGGCGTGCGCGATGGCCGTGGCGGCGCTGGTGGAGATGAGGCGCCTCGATGCCGCGGGCCGCGGCGAGTCCATCAGCATCGCGTGGCAGATGCCGCAGTACTTCGTGCTGGCCGGCGGGGAGGTGTTCTGCTACATCGCGCAGCTGGAGTTCTTCTACAACGAGGCGCCGGAGACGATGAAGAGCATGTGCACGTCCTTCGCGCTGCTCACCGTCGCGCTGGGGAGCTACATGAGCTCGCTCATCTACGCCATCGTGGACGCGCTCACCGCCACCGGCGGGCGGCCTGGCTGGATCGCGGACAACCTCAACGAGGGCCACCTCGACTACTTCTTTTGGACCATGGCGGCGCTGTGCACGCTAAACTTCGTCGTGTATAGTGGTTTCGCCAGGAACTACAAGGTCAAGACGGTCGTGTCGTGATCCTGCCACTGCCAGCGTACACAAAAAGAGTCCAGTTAGTTTGCAGTGGATGTTGGTGCGCAATGGCAGGCACCTAGGGGGCACAGAAGATTAATTTTAGGGATTGCTATAGGAGGGCTCGGGTGCGTACAGGTGAAGGCAGACCATTATTTTGTGTGTTCTATTCCATGGTGTTGCATTGTAGCGATGGGGTCCTTTTTTTTTGGTTCCTTTTCTTTTCTCTCTTTTTCTTTTTTCTTTTTGGCCAGTAAGCTGAAACATGGATGCGCAACAGGACATCCATGGCCACATGTTATTATGCATTAGGAAAAAAAAAAGTGCAGTGCTGGCTTGCTGCTACTCGTTGCACGACGAGTGGTTGGTTCTGTTTGCCAATTGTTCGAGAGGGCAGCGCCCGAACAAGTTCATATGTCCTTCTGGGCCTCGGAATGCCCGCGGAAATGTTGGGCCAAGATGTTTCGGTACAGGCTGGGCTTCTTTGTGGGCACATGATAAGTTAAGTTAGGACTTACGGCGGTCAGCCATTTTAGCCTCCAAACTATTTCTTATGCTCAAACTCTCCTTTTAAGCTCAATTTCATCGTGAACTATAAAGATGATCATTTCAATGCTCAAATTTTGCATTTTGGGCTCAATTTCATCCATAAAGTATCACAAGTGTTTTTCAGTCTTTAAACTTTTATTTTCAACCTAATTTTGTCTATCCAAAAAGAAAACTTTATAAGGCACAATTTCATCCATAATTTATCAAAATGCATTTTTGGTTCAACTTCGTCCTTTGTCCAGCACCACGTGCGATTTGATATGGATAGTCATCGTTAGGTACTATTGTCCCTGGCGTCGTCCGAACTATCGAATCGGATAGCACACTTTCAACATTTATATTCATATTCTAAGATGAATATAAATATAGACCTAAATATTCTTAAATATGACTTATTTTTAGCCTATGGATAAACATTATTATTTTATACACAAATGGTTATTAGTTGAGCCTAACTCTAGAAGTACCTGATAAAAAATTATAGATATGTTATTATTCAATATATCCATGTTTATTAAGGAATAAATAACGTTCGAAGCAACTATAATTGCTCCCACAAAAATGATTTAGTAGGATATATATGTGTGTATGTGTGTGTCGATTAAATTGAGCCCAATATGCAAAGTTTGAGAACTGAAACGATCATCTTTATAGTTATAGGACGAAATTGAGAAAAATATGCAAATTTTGAGGACTGAAACGATCATCTTTATAGTTCTAGGATGAAATTGAGTATAAAAATATAGTTTGAGGACTAAAATGACCGTTTTAAAAGTTCAGAGATGAAACTGAGCCTTGAGCAATACTTCAAGGACAAAAACAACTATTCTACATAAAATAAATTAACTCCGTTCACAGTTCACACAAGCCACAACGTTAGCGAGAAACCTACGGGAGCACACTCCCAATTCAGTCCAAATAAATTCCACTGAAAAACCTTTGAAGAATCATCGGGGCTTACGAAAAATAAGTAATAACAACCATTTATGGAAGCAAATATCCGTGTACGGAGAGGCCTCAGGAGCACGCATTTGATTTCCAAAATTCGAAATGAACGCATATAGTTTTCAGATACAGCAAGACTGGATCGTATCGAAGAGACGACGGCAAGTATGGCACGTGGCATCCTGTGGTTCGACCAACAGGACATAGTAACTCGATAATGTGGGGTCCAACGGCTGCAAGTTTGAAAATGAAATTCTGGGGAGATTAAACAGGCCCGCTCCAATGGCCGGATTCCTCGAATTCAAATCCGGCCGCGCTTTCTGCCTTTATATACGACCCCCACGCTCCCCGTCGTTTGCTTTTCCGGATGACCCATCGCAGCTTCGCATTCGCTGCGCACCCCAGCTGAGTCGAGCCGAGCGGAACTAGATCGAACAAGAGGAGGAGGAGGCCAAACAGCGGAGAGGAAGAGAGACCGAGGTGACAGGACAGGAGGACGGTCGCCGCCGCCTGCAGCGAAGAGAGCATGGACTTCCTCTCGCTCCCCCGCCGCGACCTGCAGGCGCTGTGCAAGCTCAACGACATCCGCGCCAATATGACCAATCCCGCCATGGCCGACGCCCTCCGCACGCTCCCCAAGGTAGGCACCCTCTCATCCTCGCCCCGTTACGCGTCGATCACCAGATCTGGGCTCTGTGAGTTAAAATACTTGCAACGCATTCCGTAATTCTGTTCCAGGTCGAAGGGATCGAGGAGTACGTCAACGTTCTGCAGCCGGTCGTCGTGCCACAAACGGCGGTTAAGTCGGTGAATGAGGAGCAGAAGCCGAAGAAGCAGGAGAAGCCGCTTCCGCGCGGCCGCCGCGCTGAAAGGATCAAGATGCCCAAGAGGGGGGGTGAATTGGGCTTTTCTAAAAATTAATTGCAAGAATTAAATCCTACAAGCCGGAATTCACCCCTAGTGCCTACTTGTGTTCCTAGAGAGTCTACCGTTAAAAAGTTTTGCACCCTAGTTTCCAATCCTAGTCTAGCATGGCAATTCTAGGAATGTAAAACAAGCAATGAAAGTAAATACGAGAAAGTAATTGCTTGAATGTAAAGGGGCAAGGAACACGGCGATGTTTTTCCGAGGTATCGGAGAGTCGCCACTCCCCACTAGTCCTCGTTGGAGCACCCGCGCAAGGGTGTCGCTCCCCCTTGATCCGCGCAAGGATCAAGTGCTCTCTACGGGTTGATTCTTCGACACTCCGTCGCGGCGAATCACCCAAAACCGCTCACAACTTGAGTTGGGTCATCCACAAGCTCCGCCGGATGATCACCAAACTCCCAATCACCACCAAGCCGTCTAGGTGATGGCGATCACCAAGAGTAACAAGCTAGAACTCTCACTTGACCACGACGAGCCCAAATGAGGAGGTGGATGCACACTTGCTACTCTCGAATCACTAGTGAGGAATCACAAACTTTGATTCTCAAATCTCTATCCTCACTAGAGCTCTTGCACTCCCTTGCACTCTAAAGGGTTTTCTCAGATGTTTGAATGAGCAAGAGACCTCTAAAAGAGGTGGAGGGGTTGTATTTATACACCCCTCAGAGAAAACGAACCGTTACTTTCTGACACGGGGTCACCGGACGCGCCGGTGCAACGCACCGGACGCGCCGGTCCCCTGTAACGGTCAAAACGCGATTTTGAAATCGAACCACCGGACGCGCTGGTGCCACTCACCGGACGCGTCCGACGTGCAAGGGTGCTTACTGGACTTACACCGGACGCGAGGCCGCGTCCGATGCCTGAAGACCGGACGCGTCCGGTCCTCTCAGGACCTTACTGGACTCGCACCGGACTCGCCGATCAAGTCCAGGTCGCGTCCGACGGGCGTTCTCCCTGGATGACACGTGTCGGTCGCTGACCACTGCGTCCGGTCCTCGCGAGGACCGCGTCCGGTGGTCAGGCCCGAAACCTAGCGCGGTTAAGTACACACCGGACGCGTCCGGTGTTCCCGAAGACCGCGTCCGGTGCCTAGAAAACAGCCCGAAACGCGTCGCAACTTCAACCAAGTTGCTTCTAACTGAACCTTGAGCCAATCTAGGGTTGCCTAGCGCCAAGTTTAACAAGTGTGCACCACACCTAAACATAGGACTCGCCTAGGTCAAGCTACCCATTCATGCCCCCCTTTATAGTACGGCCAAAAGAGAAAAACGAAGATCCTAACGACTATTCCGAATGTGTCTCAACACTTCGTCATCCGGAACTAACCGTCCTTAATCTTGACGTCACTCTTTTGAAAACCGAAACGATTTCCATCAAGGGACACAAAGCCACAGTGCTCAAAGCAGTTATCACCTCCATGACCTAACTTACCAATGTTTCTGCAAAACACACGTTAGTCATGGTAATAAAGTGTTGTCATTAATTACCGAAACCAAACCTTGGGGCCTAGATGCTTTCAATCTCCCCCTTTTTGGTGATTGATGACAACACTAAGTTTCAATGGATTAGAGTGAAGGTTTTCGAGCATGCTTGGTTCACATAAGCAGAAGACAATAAGCATACAAGGTTAGGAATTGCTTATGTGCTCCAAGCCAAAAGAGTGTACTTCATAAGATAAGTCAACAAGCGTTAGTACACATAAAGATATAGCTCATAAGTAATCGGAGTAAGGCACGGAAGCACAACCTTAGAGCTATAGCTAAAACGGTGACATATATTAAACACAGTGACGAATAAGACATTAAGACTCGAAGTTTTATGACTCGACGACAATGTCACACGAATGCAATGCTGAAAATAAACATGATATGCATGAATGTAGCACACGAAAAACGAAAACCCACTAACAAACTCCCCCTGAAACTACTCTCTCTCCCCCTTTGGCATCAAGCGCCAAAAACTAATCTAATCTGACGGGGGGACAGACGGAGTCGTGTCGGGTGCCGAGGTGCGCGGAGTGATCACGAAGTGAAGCGAATCGCCCTCGGAGTCTGAGCTATCTGGCTGACCCTCTGAAGAAGCTCGTGGCTGTGAAGCGGTCTGGGTCTGAGCAGGAACAGGCACTGACTGTGTAGCAACAAGTGGATCTGTCTGAGTGACCTGAGCCTGAAGTGCGCCAGTAGCTGGGGGATCTGTCGAGGCAACTGAAGAAGGGAGGGTCTCTGTAGTCCCGGTCCCTGTCACTGGTGGAACGACTGCCTCGGAAGCTGACAACCCTGACGAAGTGTGAAACGTAGTCGTGTGCGAGGATGTCGGCTGACCAGTCAACTCGCTGTAAGTGGCACTGAAGTCACCAATAGGTGTGCCTGTCAGGAGATGCGGGCGAGGCTGGTCTGACGGTGTGAACCCCGTATGGATAGGTGTGAAGCTCGGGGACTGAAAAGACTGGGGAACCTGCTGCTGTGGAGATGTAAACTGAAAGCTCGGCTGTCCCTGACTCGATGGACCGCTGGAATGCAGAGCCGGAGCCATGATAGATGCAGGCGGAGGAACCCCAACTGTGATGAGATGCCGCAGAAGATCCATGTACTGCTGCTGATTCTGTCGCTGCATCTCAACCTGCTGCCTCTGGATCTCTAGCTGCTGTCGCTGAAACTCGTCCTGGCGAGCCTGAATCTGTGCTAGTGCTGCAGCTGTATCCTGTGCCTGGCGCTGTATCTGCTGCTGCTGCTGCTCCTGAGCCTGGGTCAACCTCTCAAGGATAGCCACCATGGCTGGGTCTGAGCGGGAGGCTGAGCCAGATCCACCGGCCTCGTGGTCGTGAGACCGAGGAGACCGGTACCTGGGGATGGGCTGGTAATCCTCATCAGTGCTGTCGGAAGTGACATCCTCAGGTATCTCAGCAGGCTGAGTGTCAAGGTCTGCAAGCTCTGCCTCGGCAAGCTCGTCAACTCTAGCGTCCTGCTCAGCTGCTGTCTCAGGAACATCAGGGCGCTCACGCTGTCCTGGTGCTGGTGTCTGCTCTCTAGTGATAGAAGCCCAAAGCTGTCTTATGTCATAATCAGGGAATGCTGTAGTAGTGTTGGCAATCTCTGCCCTGATCTCTGGTGGCATCTGGATAGCAGATCTGATAATGAAGCAAATCCAGTGGGCATAGGGAAGCTGACGGTTACCCTTGAATCCCTCAGCAATGGTGTCCTCCATCTCACTCAGGATAAGATCCCAGATATCAAACTGTCGCTGTGTCACGAGGTGGTGAACAACCCAAAGCTGCATCCTCGTCAGTCCCTCTCTATAGCCAAGTCGAGGCAGTAAAGTGCGTCTGAGTATAGCATCCAAGACTCTGGCAAGAGGCGTCAGGCTGGCAGGTGTACGACGTGACCCTTCGCCAAAAGGCTCGCGAAAGCAGGGTCGAACCAGGTCGGTGGGTGGCACTGAACCGCCGTGAGGGCGTCTGGGAGGTGGAGTCTGACCATAGCACAACTGGTGGATCCTCGTGTCAGAAGCAGGTAGTCTGAGGATCTCTCGGGCTCTGGAACTGTAGAGTCTGTGGTCGCGGCCTCTGAATGCGAAGTGAATAAACTCATGAGCAGGATCAATCCACAAAGAAGCATAGAACTCCCTGACCCATGTACCGCAGTAAGCACCTGTCCGTCCAAGTAGATCTGATAAGCCAGGCAGATAGGACAGGTGAGGACGGAGCTGCTCTCCCACAACATCAACCAATGCCTCTAGTCGACATACCCTCTGAGGTCTGAAAGCAATGCCACTGTCAACTAGGGCCCTATAGAAATCCTCCTGAAGTGGGGTATAGAAACCCTCTGAAGCTCTGGCATCTCTGACAGGTGGAAACCATCGGCTGACCTCCACAAACCTCAAGTTCTTCACCTGACGTGAAGAAGCACCCCTCAGATCTAAGTGCACGACCGGGGGTGACCCTCTAACTCTGGGAGGAGGTCGTGCACCACGACGCTGGCCCTCTGGCCTGGGTGTCACCTGTGAACGAGCACGTGTGGAGCGGCGACGTGGTGGAGACTGAGCTGCCTGCTCCTCTGTATCCTCAGTGGCCTGTGGAGCCTCAGTAGTCTGGGTAGCCTCAGTAGCGGGTGTAGTCTCTGTAGCCTGTGTCTGCTCTGAGGGAGGATCAACTGACATCTGCTCTGAAGGTGCAGTGGCCTCGGTACTCTCAGTAGCCTCAGTGCCGAGCTGTCGACCTTCAAGATGAAAGCGACGCTCGCCTATGTGCAAGCCACTGCGTCTGCCACCTCTCTCTGCCTGCTCTGCGGCGTCTGCCACTGCCTGAGCGACCTCTGCATCTGAAAGTGTCCTCCTCTTCTTCTTGACTGCAAACTTGATGCGCTTACCACGCGCAATCTCATCACGACGGGGAGGACTGTTGTCCCCGTCACCAGGAGCACCACCGGCGTTCTTGCAACGCACCATGCTGACTGACTGCCTGAAAACCTCTGTGAGATGATGAACTGACACTCGAGAGGCTTGGCCTCAATCCGTATCTGCAGGCTTGGCCTCGGATTTAGCAAACAGATCTGACCCGGCACACCGACTGACTCGCTGCACGTATGGAATAGAGAGATATACAATAAGCATATATATATCTAAAGATACGAAACCCTAGATAGCAAGCACGTGAGATACGAAGTGAAACAACGTTAAGCTACCTCGGATCGACGAGATGACGGTGAAGGGACGAGGTGATCTAGTTTGCGAGAAACCCCGAGATCGGCGATCGAGCACTGAAACGACCAATCGAGATAGCGATGAAAGGTTATGGTCAACGGCAAGCCCTAACGAGAGAATTGAAAGGACTTGAATCGAAAACGGAATCGAGTCGAGCCGTTACCTGAGTTAGGGTTACCAAACCCTAAACTAGGGTTTAGGGGTAAACCCTAGGTGAAAAACTCGGCCGAAGGAATCACGGGCAGTTGGAGCTAGGGCACGCAAAGGAGGGAGGAGCTGCGGGCTAGGGCTACTGGAGCGACTCTTGGCAGGAGCTGGCTCGCCGGCGGCGAGGGTGTACGCGCGAGCACGGCGGTGGCGCGGCAAACAGCGGATGTGGCGCGGGCGCTGCGCGAGGGAGCGAATGCGGGCGAGCTGAGGGCGAGGTGGCACGGCAGGTGGCGCGGGAGCCGCTGGAGAGGAGGAAGAAGACCGGTGAGCGGCGGCTCCGGCGGATTAGGTCACGGGGGGTCGGCGAGACAAGGCGGCGGCGGCGGATTCGAGCTGGTGAAGAAAAAACGATGAAAAACGATTCGGTTTTATGAGGGCTGAGATCCGCTCGATTCGGTAGCACCGGACGCGGTGGTCAAAATCACCGGACGCGGTGGTGCAGCGTCCGGTGACACTCCAGTAAGCGCCTGGAGTCACCGGGCGCGTCCGGTGTGGACAGACCGGACGCGGTCAGAGTCCGATGGCTGAGTGCTCGGGATTTCATCGCGGAGCACCGGACGCGGTGGTGATAGCCGGGACCGGACGCGGTGGTGGTCAGAGGCGCGTCCGGTGCAGCGTCCGGTGCCAAGTTCTGGACTTTGTCTTCTGGAAAACCGGACGCGCTGGTGAACGCCGGGACCGGACGCGGTGGTGCAGCAACACTGCGTCCGGTGCAGCGTCCGGTCGCTGTTTTTCGCCATTCTTCGTTCCGAACTTTGACGCGACTTCTCCCAATCAAGTTCCAATTCAAAGAGACTCAAATAAACACCAATTGGAACCTGATATGAGTGACCTCACTCAAACCCTCAAATTTTTAAAATAATTTGCCTTAGGCTAGAATTATTTTTACGAAAAAGGCAATAAACACCCGAGGAGCAACGTATGGCCATGCAATAGAGTTTTTGGACCTTTAGGAGCGTCAAATGCTCTCTCTATTCATGGACGAACACAGAGGTTGCTCAAAGCTAAACCGAAAAGAAACGACAAAACAAACAACCATGCATATGCAATGCAATACAAGAGAGTAAAGCTAGGTTGCTTGTCAAGTTTGATCCACGGTTAGGCTTCTTCACTCCTCCAAAGGAGGGTTATCGTAACCGTGTTAGCCAAGCCCTAAATGCATTGCGATAAAGTAAACGTGACATATGATACAATGCAATGCAAGGGACAATACGCGCTCATTTTTTAAAGTTACTTGAATCAAGCACATTAAGTTCACTTCTTAGCCTACAAAAGGTAGCCTCGTCCAAAGGTTTAGTGAAGATATCCGCTAATTGATTTTCACTTCGTACACCTTCTAGTGATATGTCATTTTTAGCAACGTGATCTCTTAGAAAGTGATGGCGGATATCAATGTGCTTGGTGCGAGAGTGTTGTACCGGATTGTTAGCAATTTTAACGGCACTTTCATTGTCACATAAAAGTGGCACCTTTTCAAGAACAACTCCATAGTCTAGGAGGGTTTGTTTCATATATAAGATTTGTGCACAACAAGCCCCCGCGGCAATGTATTCCGCCTCGGCGGTGGACAAAGCCACACTATTTTGCTTTTTAGATGACCAAGATACTAAGGATCTCCCAAGCAAATGGCACCCTCTGGATGTGCTTTTTCTATCAATTTTGCAACCGGCATAATCCGAATCGGAATAGCCAACTAGTTGGAATCTAGCTCCTTTGGGATACCATAAACCAATACTTGGGGTGTGCTTAAGATATCTTAGGATTCTTTTTACGGCACTTAAGTGAGGTTCTTTAGGGCACGCTTGAAAGCGAGCACACATGCACACACTAAACATGATATCGGGCCTAGATGCGGTAAGGTACAACAAGCTACCAATCATAGAACGGTAGAGAGTTTGATCAACCGGTTTACCTCCCTCATCTAGGTCGAGATGTCCATTTGATGGCATTGGGGTCTTGATTGGCTTGCATTCTTCCATCTTGAATCTTTTGAGAAGATCCTTGGTATACTTTTCTTGAGAGATGAAAATCCCTTCTCTCATTTGCTTGACTTGAAAACCAAGGAAGAATGTGAGCTCACCAATCATTGACATCTCGAACTCCTTCGACATCAATTCACCAAACTCCTTGCAATAATCTTCATTTGTTGACCCGAAGATGATATCATCAACATACACTTGACAAATGAAGATCTCCCCATTAAGCTTCTTGGTGAATAGTGTGGTGTCGACCTTCCCGATGGTGAAGCCCTTCTCAATGAGGAAGTCCCGGAGGCGCTCATACCACGCTCTAGGGGCTTGTTTGAGCCCATATAGCGCCTTGGACAACCTATAAACATGATTAGGATATCTAGGGTCTTCAAACCCGGGAGGTTGATTTACATAGACTAGTTCATTTATAAAGCCATTTAAGAATGCACTTTTCACATCCATTTGATATAATTTCATATCATGATGTGATGCATATGCAAGAAGGATACGAATGGCTTCAAGTCTTGCAACGGGTGCAAAGGTCTCTCCAAAATCAAGCCCTTCAACTTGAGAGAACCCCTTTGCAACTAGTCTTGCCTTGTTCCTCACTACTATGCCTTGGTCATCTTGCTTGTTTCGGAACACCCACTTGGTTCCAATGACTCTTGCACCTTTAGGATGCTCTTCAAGTGTCCAAACTTGGTTGCGGGTGAAGTTGTTCAATTCTTCATGCATGGCATTTACCCAATCCGGATCTTGAAGAGCTTCTTCTACATTCTTAGGTTCAACACAAGAGACAAAAGAGTGATGTTCAACGAAAGAAGCTAGCTTTTGAGATCGAGTCATTACTCCCTTTGTAGGACTCCCTATGATGAGTTCTTGTGGATGAGCTTGAAGTAGAGGTGAGTTTCTTCTATCAACCACTTGAGGAGGTGGATGGGGAGCATCAACATCTTGAGCTTGTGCCTCGGCTTGTTCATGAGAGACATAAGTATCTTCATTTTCAACTCTCTCATTCTTGTCATCATCTTGAGGCACACGTGATGAAGATGGTGGATCAATGATTTGCACATCGTCTTCATCATCTTTTGGTTTGATGTCTCCCACCGGCATGTTCTTCATGGCCTCCCTCAATGGTTCATCACCTACATCATCACAATTCTCAATTGCTCCTTGGGAGCCGTTAGATTCATCAAATTCCACATCATATGTTTCTTCAACCAAACCGGTGGTATGGTTAAATACTCTATATGCTTTGGACTTTGATGAGTAACCAACAAGAAAACCAATATCACAACGTCTTTGAAACTTCCCTAGGTGTTGACGCTTCTTGTAGATGTAGCATTTGCAACCAAACACCCGGAAGAATGAGACGTCCGGCTTCTTCCCATTAAGCAACTCATAGGGGGTCTTGCCAAGAAACTTTTGAAGGAAGAGGCGATTTGAAGCATAGCATGCGGTGTTGATTGCCTCGGCCCAAAACTTCTCGGGAGTGTTGTACTCATCTAGCATTGTTCTTGCAAGGGTGATCAAAGTCCGGTTCTTTCTCTCAACTACACCATTTTGTTGAGGAGTGTAGGTTGAAGAAACTTCATGCTTGATTCCAATTTCATCACAATAAGCTTCTATGTTGGTGTTGTCAAACTCTTTGCCATTGTCACTTCTAATCTTCTTTATCTTGACTTCAAATTCATTTTGAGCTCTCTTTGCAAACTTCTTGAAGCAACTTGCCACTTCGGATTTGTCATGAAGGAAGAAAGTCCATGTATATCTTGAGTAGTCATCCACTATCACAAGACAATAGAGATTACCACCCAAGCTCTTGTATGTTGTAGGCCCAAACAAATCCATGTGAAGAAGTTCTAGCACTCTTGAGGTTGACATGAAAGCCTTGGTTGGATGAGTGTTTGCAACTTGTTTGCCGGCTTGACATGCACTACAAGGTTTGTCCTTTTCAAACTTTACATCCTTCAATCCTCTTACTAGTTCTTTCTTCAATAGCTTGTTGAGAGTGCTCATTCCAACATGTGCAAGCCTCCTATGCCAAAGCCAACCAAGTGAGGTCTTGGTGAACAAACATGTCATCAAGTTTGCATCTTCGGAGGTGAAGTCAACAAGATAAAGATTGTTGTATCTAAAGCCCTTGAATATCACTTGCTTGTCATCTATCTTTGAAACTTCAACTTCATTTGGTGTGAACAAGCATTGGAAGCCAAGATCACAAAGTTGCCCAACGGATAACAAGTTGAAACTCAATGAAGCAACATAGAGCACATTTGAGAGTGAGTGATCATTTGATATTGCAATCTTGCCTATACCCTTGACTTTGCTCTTTGAATTATCTCCAAATGTGATCTTCTCTTGACATATCCCATTCTCTTCAATTGAGGTGAACATACGAGGATCACCGGTCATATGTTGAGTGCAACCACTATCAATAACCCAATGAGATCCACCGGTCTTGTAGTTCACCTACACACAAGAGATCAAGCTTTTTGTTTAGGGACCCAAACTTGAGAGGGGCCCTTGACTTTCTCAACTAGTGACTTGGCAACCCATATTTTCTTTGGCCTATTCTTGTTTGGGGGACCCAAAAACATGACTTTCATCTTTCCATTTGAATCTTTTCTTAGCATGTAATGAGCATTGAAGGCAAAGGGTCTAGCATGCTTGGGCAAGGGTTGTGGTGGTGGAGTTTTGCATTCATGAGCAAAGTGACCTTCTTGACCACACTCAACACATCTCTTTGGCTTGGGCTTTGACTTGCTTTGTTGTTGAGCTTTTGCTTTCTTCTCTTGATTTGCCAAGTACCCAATACCACTTCTATCCATCTTCATTACGGTGTTCATGAGGAGCTCACTTTGCAAATATTGGCCTCTTGTGAACTTGCTTAGGCCGGTCTTGAGATGCTCTTTTTCTTGCTTTAGCTTCTTGTTCTCTTCAATGAGTGACTCATTTGTTGTTTGCTTCTCAAGAACCATCAAACCTTTAAGCTTCTTGTTCTCATTTGCAAGCTTCTCATTCTCACACTTGAGCTTGGCATAATCATCATGGTTGCATGACTCAACCACACTCTTGCCTTTGCTACTAGAACCTTGCTCAATGCTTTCAATGATCAAATCATCACATGATGTAGCTATATCACACTTAACAACATTGTTAGTAGCATCATGTGTCTCAAGAGCAAGTTCATTTGCAACCACAAGACTATCATAGTCAATTTTTAATGTGGTATATTTGTCTTTTAGAGAGCTATGTCTAGTGATGAGCTCATCATGCTTCTTCTCAAGTTTATCATGTTGATCTTTAAGCTCTTTGTTAGAGGTTTTGAGCTCCTTGAGAGTGGAAGACATAATTTCATTTTGATCTCTAAGCTCACCACTAGTCTTTTGAGCATTTTCAAGCTTAGATGATAGTGATTTATTTTCATTTTGAAGGTCATCATTTTCACTTCTTGTCCTTCTTATGATTTTAGAGTATTTGTTTAGCAATTTTACAAGTTCATCATAAGAAGGTGCATCAAATTCATCATCACTATCACTATCATCATCATCATCACTATCATGGTTTTGTACCTTACGTTCACCCTTGGCCATAAGGCATAGGTGAGTAGTGGACGATGATGGTGAAGAAGGCGGTGAAGGTGGTGGTGAAGATGTCGGTGAAGATGATGGCCCCATCACAAATGCGGCAACCTTCTCTTTCTCATCATCGCTCTCATCTTCGGAGGAGTCACAAGATGATTCAATGTCGGTGAGCCAATCACCAACAATATATGCCTTTCCACCCTTCTTCTTCTTGTAGAACTCCTTCTTCTTGCCATCCTTCTTCTTGTATGGCTTGTTCTTCTTCTTCTCATCTTCTTCATCACTTGAATCATTTTTCTTGCCCTTGTTCTTGTTCTTGAACTTGTCTTTTGGTGGTCTAGGGCATTTATGAGCTAGGTGGCCAAGTTCACCACAATTGTAGCAATCCATCTCCGAGATGGGCTTTCTTTTGCTACTTGTGAAGAATTTCTTTTTCTTGCCATCGAACTTGATGCCACTCTTGTTGAGCTTCTTTAGCATCTTGGTGGTCTTCCTCACCATGAGTGCAAGTGATTCATCATCGATATCACTTTCACTTGAGCTTTCTTGCACGATCATGGCTTGGCCCTTCTTCTTCTTCTTGTCATGGCTAGCTTTGAAGGCCAAGTCTTTCTTCTTGGAAGATGATGAGCCCTCTTCCGGAGTGATGTGCATGTACATCTCATGAGCATTGATCTTCCCCAATACTTGAGTCGGTGTTGCGGTGGAGAGATCACTTTGATGAAGCACGGTGACAATGTGACCATACTTCTCAACGGGAAGCACACTCAAGATCCGCCTTGCAACATCCGATTGACTCATTTGAGTGAGTCCAAGAGCATTGAGGTCCTCTACAAGAACATTCAAGCGAGTGTACATTTCATTAGCACTTTCTTTGGGAAGCATCTCAAAAGAATTAATTTTCTTTAAAGCAATATGATAGCGTTCCTCACGCTCACTCTTAGTTCCCTCATGGAGAGCACAAAGATTTTGCCACAAATCATGAGCGTTCTTTGCATTACGCACACGATTGAAGATATCTTTGCCTAAGCCCCGGTAGAGTGCATTTTTGGCCTTTGCATTCCACCGGTCGTACTTCTCCTCGTCACCCGTGGGGTTTGCGGGATCCTTGATAGCGGGAAGCCCTTCGGTTGCGGCTCTAAGACACCCGGCATCTATGGCTTCGAGGTACGCCTCCATGCGGATTTTCCAATATGGAAAATCATCCCCCTCAAAGGTGGGAGGTGGTCCTTCCCCGTTAGACATCTTGCTCTAGGCGGTAAAGCCTAAATTAGGAGCAACACGGCTCTGATACCAATTGAAAGGATCAAGATGCCCAAGAGGGGGGGTGAATTGGGCTTTTCTAAAAATTAATTGCAAGAATTAAATCCTACAAGCCGGAATTCACCCCTAGTGCCTACTTGTGTTCCTAGAGAGTCTACCGTTAAAAAGTTTTGCACCCTAGTTTCCAATCCTAGTCTAGCATGGCAATTCTAGGAATGTAAAACAAGCAATGAAAGTAAATACGAGAAAGTAATTGCTTGAATGTAAAGGGGCAAGGAACACGGCGATGTTTTTCCGAGGTATCGGAGAGTCGCCACTCCCCACTAGTCCTCGTTGGAGCACCCGCGCAAGGGTGTCGCTCCCCCTTGATCCGCGCAAGGATCAAGTGCTCTCTACGGGTTGATTCTTCGACACTCCGTCACGGCGAATCACCCAAAACCGCTCACAACTTGAGTTGGGTCATCCACAAGCTCCGCCGGATGATCACCAAACTCCCAATCACCACCAAGCCGTCTAGGTGATGGCGATCACCAAGAGTAACAAGCTAGAACTCTCACTTGACCACGACGAGCCCAAATGAGGAGGTGGATGCACACTTGCTACTCTCGAATCACTAGTGAGGAATCACAAACTTTGATTCTCAAATCTCTATCCTCACTAGAGCTCTTGCACTCCCTTGCACTCTAAAGGGTTTTCTCAGATGTTTGAATGAGCAAGAGACCTCTAAAAGAGGTGGAGGGGTTGTATTTATACACCCCTCAGAGAAAACGAACCGTTACTTTCTGACACGGGGTCACCGGACGCGCCGGTGCAACGCACCGGACGCGCCGGTCCCCTGTAACGGTCAAAACGCGATTTTGAAATCGAACCACCGGACGCGCTGGTGCCACTCACCGGACGCGTCCGACGTGCAAGGGTGCTTACTGGACTTACACCGGACGCGAGGCCGCGTCCGATGCCTGAAGACCGGACGCGTCCGGTCCTCTCAGGACCTTACTGGACTCGCACCGGACTCGCCGATCAAGTCCAGGTCGCGTCCGACGGGCGTTCTCCCTGGATGACACGTGTCGGTCGCTGACCACTGCGTCCGGTCCTCGCGAGGACCGCGTCCGGTGGTCAGGCCCGAAACCTAGCGCGGTTAAGTACACACCGGACGCGTCCGGTGTTCCCGAAGACCGCGTCCGGTGCCTAGAAAACAGCCCGAAACGCGTCGCAACTTCAACCAAGTTGCTTCTAACTGAACCTTGAGCCAATCTAGGGTTGCCTAGCGCCAAGTTTAACAAGTGTGCACCACACCTAAACATAGGACTCGCCTAGGTCAAGCTACCCATTCATGCCCCCCTTTATAGTACGGCCAAAAGAGAAAAACGAAGATCCTAACGACTATTCCGAATGTGTCTCAACACTTCGTCATCCGGAACTAACCGTCCTTAATCTTGACGTCACTCTTTTGAAAACCGAAACGATTTCTATCAAGGGACACGAAGCCACAGTGCTCAAAGCAGTTATCACCTCCATGACCTAACTTACCAATGTTTCTGCAAAACACACGTTAGTCATGGTAATAAAGTGTTGTCATTAATTACCGAAACCAAACCTTGGGGCCTAGATGCTTTCACGCGCCACGGCCAAGTCATCGGAGCCAATTGAGCCAGAGGAAGACAAGGAAAAGTTAGAGGAGGATGCGAAGCGGCAGTCGAACAAAGAGGATGCACAGGCACCTGGCGTCGGGCGGCGCGGTGCCAGCCGGCGCGCTAGGCCCGTGCCTACCGTGCCTCTGCCGCCGGGCAAGGCAATGGCGGAGGAGGAAGGCCAAGAGGACAATCTGAAGCGGGAGGCCAAAAGGCATACTGCGCCTGCGCCCGTCGTGGGCCGGAGCGGTAACAGCCGGCGCGCTCAGCCCTCACCTGCTGTGGCCGCGCCGGTAGCCGAGTCAGAGGTTGCTAGTGCGGAAGAGGAGCAGATGGAGGAGAAGGTGGAGGACCACAAGCAGGAGGCTACCATGGATGATGTGCCGGCCCTTGGCGTAGGCCGCCGCGGTGCCAGTCGACGCGCTCATCCGGCGCCTTCTGTTGCTGCGCTGGCAGGCAAGGTGGTAGTGGAGCAGGAGCAGAGGGGCCTGATCCCACGCGGCCGTCATGTCAAGGCCAAGGGTAGTTCGACCGAGCCTATTAGGTTGGACGACAGCGATGATGAAGAAAAGGAGGATGCGAAGCCGGAGGAGCAGGAGCAGGAGGACGCGCAAATCCTTGGCGTGGGCCGGCGCGGAGGTGCCAGCCGGCGTGCTCAGGCGGCGCCTGCTGTAGCTGCACCAGAAGCTAAGGCAGAGGAGGACTAGAGGGCCCCTGTCCCACGCGGCCGCCGCGTCAAGGCCAAGTCGACCGAGCTCGACAGCAAGGAGCACAGAAAGCCGGAGGAGGAGAGGGGAGATGCGCCAGAAATTGGTGTGGGGCGGCGCGGTGCCAGCCGGCACGCTCCTACCCCTTCAGAAGCTCCGGCAACGAGAAGTGTTGCTGCAAGAAAAGACGAGGCAGGGGATGTGGCCGTGGAGGATGTACCCATCTGGGCCACTCGACAGCGTAAGCCGACGATGAAAGCAGCAGCTGCTGCTGTAGTGGCAGAGGAGAAGCCACCACGAAGGGCTACAAGGAGGGGCGCAGTGATGAGTACCCTTTTGTATCAGGAGGTACAAGAGAAACCACAAGGTGAGAAATGAGTGATTTCATCCCAATCAATGCGCACCGACTGAAATGCTGCTTTTGTTGATGCCAAATTTGATTGTTGAACCATGTGTCTTCTTTGTTGCAGAGGCTGTGGGTGCACCAGATGTGGCCGTGGAGGTGGCGGTACCAATCTGGGCCACTCACCAGCGTAAGCCGACAATGAAAGCAGTAGCAGCTGCTGCAACGGCAGAGGAGAAGGCGCCACCAAGGGCCACGAGGAGGGGCGCGGTGATGAGGACCCTTTTGCCGCAGGAGGTACAAGAGGAACCACAAGGTGAGAACTAAGGATAGTTTTCATCCCAATCAATGTGCACCAACTGAGGTGCAACTTTTGTTGATGCCTATTTTTGATTGCTGAACCAGGTGTCTTCTGTGTTGCAGAGGCTGTGGGTGCACCGGTTTCTTACCAGCGATGTGATGCTCTGGAAGAGTATGGAGAGGCTTCTGATCTTCAAAAGGAAGAGTTAAACGAGGTGGGCACACCGAAACAAGACGAAGATCAAGGTGAGACGTAGACATGGTGTGTCTGTTTCCATTTATTTTCTGAAGCACCTGCGCCTAAAGCTAATATAGATATTTTTTTCTTTTGTTTTTGTATTGAATTGTCAGATCTGGTTATCATTGAGGATGCGAAGCTGATGGAAGAGACTCCAGCAGAAGAGCCATCTGTGACTGATCAGGCATAAGAGGAACCACAAGGTGAGAACTGAGGAGTGTTTTCATCCCAATCAATGTGCACCAGCTGAGGTGTTGCTTTTGTTGATGCCAATTTTGATTGCTGAACCAGATGTCTTCTCTGATGCAGAGGTTGTGGGTGCGGTTTCTTACCAGCGATGTGATGCTCAGGAAGAGTTGGCAGAGGCTTCTGATCCTCAAAAGGAAGAGTTAAACGTGGTGGACGTACCGAAACAAGACGAAGATGAAGGTGATACATATATATGGTGTGCCTGTTTCTATTTATTTTCTGAAGCAACTGCGCCTAAAACTAATAGATATTTTTTGTATTGAATTTTCAGATGTGGTTATCATTGAGGATGAGAAGCTGATGGAAGAGACTCCAACAGAAGAGCCATCTATGACTGATCAGGAATGCACAGATAATTCAGAAATGCAAGAACAAGTGGACGATGAGAAGTGCCATGCTCCCTTGGCAACCCAGGAGGACGAAGATCAAGGTCAGACATACACATGGTGTGCTTGTTTCCATTTATTTTCTGAAGTAGTTGCGCCTAAAGCTAATATAGATATTTTTCCTTTGTTTTTGTATTGAATTTTCAGATGTGGTTATCATGGAGGATGAGAAGCTGATGGAAGAGACTCTAGCAGAAGAGCCATTTGTGACTGATGAGGAATGCATGGATAATTCAGAAATGCAAGTACAACAAGTGGACAATGAGAAGTGCCATGCTCCCTTGTTAACCCAGGCAGAATCACCAATCCTTGGTCATGTTTCAACGGTAACCGAACAGGCATCTGAGGACGATGAAGATGCCAGTTTTCAGGATGATGGAGGCTCCAGTTCGGGTCTATTGGATAAGGGTGTGTGTGAGGAGATCTATGATGCCAGTGAAGAGATGGAATTGGTGCCCTGCGTTCAGACTCTGCAGGCCCCATTGATAGGCAACGAAAATGATGCCAGTTATGCCAACCATGAAAGTGAAGTAGGAAACTTCAATGAAGTACCAACTGTCAGAGAGGAAATCAGTGAAGTTGATACACTAGAAGTCAGTAAGGAGAAGGAACACACGAATATTGCTGAGTTGCAGACTGACATTGTGGATGAGGCAGCTTTTCTTGATTGCTCGAGTAACATCAGCCTAGTTGCTGAAGAAGAGATCAATGAGAAGGTCAATACTGCTGGAGAGGAGACCAATGACGAGCTTAATAGTGAAGTTGGTCTTGGCTGTCAAAAGGAGGGTGATGTGGTTGTTGATAAGGTGCTGCATGACTCGGTTGATAACACCATTCTTCTTGATTGTTCAAGTGATATCAGCTGGGTTGAAATGGAGAAGGCAGGAAACGTCAGAAATGAGATGCCTGAGAACCTAGCTGCATTGGATGAGGATGGTGATAAACCGAATGAAGTGGTTATTGGTGACAACATGTCCCAAATCACAGTGATAGATGAAGTTGTTCAGGAGGAAAAGGGAGCAGTGATCACCGATGAGATGTTGCAGGGAACAGCTAGAATGCATGACGACATCAAGGATGATCAGTTTGAAACTGTTACAATGGATGAAGATGTTGTCAAGGATAATTTTGAAACTGATAGTGTTCATGCTGATGAACAGATGGAAGCGGTAACTATTGACAAAGTGCTAGAACTCACAGGGACAAAAGTTGAAGATGTTGAGGAGAAGACACCACCGTTAGTTTATGAGAAGCAAAAGAGCACAGTTACAATGGATAAAGATGTCGTCAATGATCATTTCAAAACTGATGTTTTTCATGCTGATGAATTGATGGAAGTGGCAACTACTGACGAAGTGCCAGAACTCTCAGAGATAGATGATGAAGTTGTTGAGGAGATGAAGACGCCATTGTTAGTTGATGAGAAGCAATTGAGCATAGCTACAATGAATGAAGACATTGTGGATGATCATTTCATAACCCATGTTGCTCATGCTGATGAACAGAAGGAAGTGGTTGCTACTGAAGTGCCAGAAGTCACTGGGACCGACAGTGAAATTAAGGAGAAGGCACCACTAATAGTTGATGAGAAGAAACAAAGCTTAGTTACAATGGACGGAGATGTTGTCTTTGATCATTTTAAAACTGATATTGCTCATGCAGATGAACAGAAGGAAGTGATAGGTATAGTTACTGAAGTGCCAGATGAAGTCACAAGGACTGACGATGAAGTTGTTGAGGAAAAGGCAGTTGTGATTACTGAGGACATACCAAATCAGGGGACTATACCAAATATCACACATACAATGGATGAGTGTTTAAAGGAAAACCATTTTGGAACTGATTTTGGTCATGACAATGAGCATAAGAAAGCAATCACTGCTGACTTTGAGCCACAAGTCTCGAGAACACAAGACGGGGGTGCCCGGAAGGAGAATGCATTGCTTGATGATGTCATAGAGTCCCTGTCCAAGAGCATTATCACCATGGAGCCATCAGTGTTCAAGAACAGCAGTGAGAAGAACACTGCTGAACCCATGATAGTGCTAGAAGAGAAGGGAGTGAAGGAAGCAAGCGAATCTGAGGATTTGACTAAGCTTAGCCTAGGGCAGCTCAGAGCCAAGCTCAAGGAGAAGCTGAACGCCAAGAAGGTAATGAACCAATTCCACTCCAGCTATGTACCCTTTCCGTTTATGATTTATATACTAAACTGGCTTGTAACATGCAGAACAAAGAAGCAAAGAAGAGGGTGGCGCTTGCCAGGGTGGACGAGAATGTCTGTCGATCCCACGCAAAGGGGAAGCAGCAGAACCTGAATCTGCAACAACATTAACCCGGGGATGAAGCTGGCTCTGAACTCTGATATATCACGTGTGCGTCCAGATAGCATGCAGTTGTGGTGAAACCATGGTTTCTCCTACCTAACTTATGTGTGAGTTGTTTGCGTGTTTGCTTGGAGAGGCCTAAAATGATTCGGCTGTATTTTGGTCAAGTCCAATCGTAGGCTAGTACCCAACATTGACCTGTGAAGTTTGTTGGTGTTGGTTGACTGTCTTATTTCGAACTCATTGAGAATACCTGCTTGCTTTATATCTCGTGCAATAACAAATTTGAATCAGATTGTATGGAAATGCACCTTGTTCACATCGTTTGCTCGAAGCGATATCCTATTTTTGTGTTTGCAACAAGTTAACTGTAAGCTGATTATTTCCTGTAGTCCTGTTCCCTAACAGTCCCATCCTGAGGTTTGCAGGTTGCCTGGTTGTTATTCAGCTTTCCATTGTCAGTAAGTCTGAAGGTATAATAAGAGAGATTTGTTACTGTGTTTGGCCAGTTCCTCCCAAAGAATTATTTCCAACCGTTGATATATTAGTAATTTTATATTGCAGTCATCTATCTCTGAATGACAGTCCAGAGCTACACTGCTTTAATTACTGTGCACCTATCTTGGATTCCTCTGAAACTACAGACTGCGATTTATGCATCTAGGTCATTCATTTGGTGATTTGTGTGTCCAAACAGAAATGCGTTTGATTTTACATTGTGTCGATCTACAACATAGAAAAAAATTAAGGATTTGGGTTGTAGTCCCGCTGATTCTACATGCATCTCATAGGGTGATGAAAAAGATTGTTTCTGTTTGATAAAACCAGGTGAGCACTCCTGCAGTCCTACTTACTACTGTTGTTTCGGTGTTTGCTCCTCTTTTCTTCACGTTTTTTGGCTTGTACACAATATCCTGGCCCGCTGAAGAAAGGAGAGAGGTTTGGTTGATTTCACAGCATGTGCTTGGTCACTTTTTGAAATTACTGTGCACCTTCTGGTTGGCACAACATGTGGTGCATTGCCATATGTCGTATAGAAATTGGTGTCTCCATGGGAATACTTTGGACCGCAGAGTTTACCTATTGATTTGTCCCACCTTTAGTTTTTTAGTCATTGATTCTCACCTCTTCTCTTTATCTCGCTAATTACAGATGTATATAAGGAGGTTTTGGTAATGAGTGGGAACTTGCTAAATCACTCATTTTCAGAGGTTTGTTTCACTGCTTTTGTTTTCTACAGTTATGAGTTGACGTGGTAGCATGTTCATTTTTTACTCCCTAAAGTACTGGATGGGTTCAAGTATTTTTGTAGACATCTACAGGAAGCTAGAATTGTAGAAATAATAAAGCATATAGTATATGATGATTGATGCTCTTGCTATTACTTGAGTAGGTTCAGTTTTTTACATGTATACCTTCGTATTGGTTGGTTGCAGGAAGTGTCTTTAATAAAAGTAGAGATATGAAAATCATTTAGATGATACATTGTTAAGGGCACGTTTGGATTCGTTGCCGGCTTGCCTCGCCTTAACATGTATAGTTATATTACTGCTAGCAGGAAAAAAAACAATGAGTCCCTTTGTTAAATCCCAGTAATGTAGATTTATATTGATAATAAAACCTGAGACTCATCCTTTGGGTATGCAACTATTCAAGTCTAGAGTTCAGTGACCCACACACTCAAGAATATAAGATGGTTTGCGTCTCCAAAAACAAGAGCCCTTGGTAAGTCTACATGAAATGGAATGTTGTCCTTCCCTGATTTAGAGTTGTGATAGCAAGTGTTTTTTTTTCAAGGCTAAGAGGGAAAATTATGCTGGTTGCCTCTTCAATTAGCTGACCAGATAGAGCAATGTTCTTTCTCCCTCTATTCTCTGCTCTATATTTCCGATTATATTTGGCTCACTACAATGGATTCTTAGATATTAAAATAGTACTGCGTTCCTACTGAATAAAAAACTTTTATTAATATGCACGTATAGAATAATATGTTCATTCGTATTTGAACTCCGCTGCTTTATCTACTTGGACTTGGAAAATTAGTTGCGTAGCATCTCAGAATTGCCAGTCAGTACTGTTAGACCTATATACACCATTGTAGTGAATTTTAAGAATACTTTTGATGCAATCACTTCTATTTCCATCTGTTTACTGAATTGGGCGAGCTTTGCTAATTCCTAATCAGATGAGATGGAGATACATGTGTTAGTTGTTGCTTTGATAGTTCCTGGTAAGATACATGTCTCCTAATAATTGTGTGGAAAAAAGGTACATGTATCTATGCTTGTATGGCAGCAAACTAAAACAGTTTTGCTCAATTAACTCTATCAATGCCCTATGTGACAACACTCTATCAATGCTCGATGTGTTAGTTGTTGCATTGGAGCTTGCTCGATGTGACAACACTCTATCAATGCTTGCTCGCACCGCTGCAGATCTGGAACATACTTACTGATGCTCATGATCTCGATAGTCATACTGGTGATTCGGAAGAGATCTCCTAAAAAGTCTTTAGTGCCCATTTTGGCCAACTCTACGTTATATTTATTTGGTTAAGTGGCATGTACTTCCATCATGTCTATTTTTTTCAATTATGAAGCATGGCTAAGCGATCCTACTAACATTGGGCACAGTGTTCAGGTAGTTTGGCCCAGGGATGACAATCCTAGCCGTGGGTACCCATGGGTGTTGTACCTAACGGGAGTGAGTGTTGGTACAAAATTCCACCCGTGGATGCGGCTACGAGTACAGGATTCTACCCGTGGATGTGGGTATGTTGCTTCACCCGTCAATGCTAAAAATATAAAGAATTTCATCTCTTCTAGTGATAATCTAACGTGGGTGCGGGACCTGACAATGCTAAAAAATACAATGAATTCCATCTATTCTAGTGATAATTTAACCCATGGGTGTGGGTACCTACAGGTATCGTACCCTATAGGTGTGGGGTACAAGTACAAAATCTTATCCACGGGTACATGTGTGGGTATAAAATTTTATCTGATAGGTAATTTGTCGTGGACGTGTATTTACTCTACCCAAACATTACCTGACCATTGTTATCCCTAGTGTAGCCAATAGTAAGATAAGAAATTTTGTATGGTGATGTAGGCGGAGATTTCCAAGGATCCAAATAACCTCCGGAGCATTGGAAGATTTAGCGAGCATTCGGAATAACTAATGTATTACAACTCTATTGTACTATAACTGGCACATAGATGTATGCATGGCTAATGCTTTCTGGTAGTTGGTTTCATTACCACAGAGCTGCTCCCAAATTGACCTACTTCCAAGAAGTATTAAGTATATTCCATGTTTAATCACCACTTATGGGACAGGGGAATTAAGGGGCGTTTGGCAGGGCTCCTCCTGAGAGGCTTCTCCACAGGAGCTAGAACCGTTTTGGATCTAAAACGGCTCCGGAGGAGCCCTACCAAACAGGCCCGACCTAGGTCTTTCTTGGATGGGACACCAAATCCATGTATCTTTATTGATTAACCGATTTCTCAACGTTGAAGTTGATGCTAAAGAGATGCCACTTCCTCATGATTTTATCTTGAATCGCGACCTTCACATGTGCCAGTCAAACAAAACCACATTATTTCAAGCACCTCCCCCCTCCCTCCTCTATTGACTCTTATTTCAAGCACCATTCCACTTCTCTCCCCAAATTTAGCGCCCAATTTGTTCACTCTAGCAGCAACAACAAGCACCAAATTCACCTCCCATCAAACAAACAGCAGCAAGTGAGTAGGATTTATGATCCTACCTTGTATTGCCGAATGCCGATAACCGACCGCTCACAGCCCACAGGCTATCCAAATGCAGAACACGTGAAACAGAGACCGACCGCTCCGATTCAGTCACGAGTCACAACCACGTTGCAGGCGCGGTTAGCAACCAACCATGCGTTCTCCTATTCAGCAATGTGTGATTTTTTTTCTCTCACACAGGTCTTCATCAAACTTAAATGTCTGAGACAACGATCTCAAACCAACACAAAACCAGCCGCACATTGACACATCACACATGCATGTGGAATCTTTATAAGTACAGTAGCTGCCAAGGATGAACAGCATCAAATCTACTTCGTATAAAACGTGCACCGCGCGCCTGTGAGGCTGACACACAGCTGTATCACATCGCAGGCACAAGCAAACACCGTACAAGAACGCACCATCGTGTTCTTGTCCACAACCTTAGGCCTTGTTCAGTTCCCCAATTCTCTCCCCTAATTCCACTATGCAAAAAGAAGATTCCCTGTCACATCAAAATGTCGGCAAATGCATGGAATACTAAATGTTGATAAAATCAAAAACTAATTGCACAGTTTTATTGTACTTTGCGAGACGAACATTTTAAGCCTAGTTAGTCAAAATTTGGATAATTTTTACCAAATACAAACGAAATGCTACAGGAATTCTGATACAGTGTTTTTCTCCCCAATTCACCAATCTAAACAAGGCCTTAAAATTCCAGGACTATGTGTGGCCGCACCAGTTATCCAGCGGCAGGCAATACCTCGAGATTCGTTTAGTCAACATGCCTCTCCTACGAGAACGAAGGACGTATCTCGCGATATATTGGATACAAGAGATTTTGGAATTCATCTCGTCTTTCCACGGTTCTCTATATTCAGCTGTCTCTTTCAGGCTCTCTCTCCTGCTTTTCGATTTCATACTCGCTCCTCGCCCCTCTCTCACTCTCCCTGCAGCTTTCCTCTTCCATCCCCTCTATTCTTACCTCTCGCATTTCTCTCTCGCTCTTCATTTTCTCTCTCTAGTTCTCTCTCGATCTGTTCCTCCAGTTTGTACCAAGATCAGCTACGGGTGCACATCAGGTGATTTTACGGTGCGATCTATCCTAATAATACTCGATTTGTTGTTTCCTACTTGAAGACTGGTATCTGCCGTTCTAGATGTATTCGTCTCTCCCCTCTTCGATTTTTTTCTCGGTTAGATTAAGTGATAGATCCAGTTGTAAATATATTCGTGTTTTTCTCCCCTCTTCGTGTTTTTTCTCGGTTACAGAGCATTAGTTTATCCAACTGGTTGTCGTCATTTGCAAGCTCCTTACTGCAGCTCCCATAGTATTAAGATTCAGGTCCGATTTTTCAGCCTTGGATTCTGCTTTCCTTTCTTTCTAAAACCGAATCCAGTATTTCTTATACATTATCTTATCCTCTTATTTTTTTAAAAAATGATTTTTTCTGTTCACATTCACCGGAGCTTTTTCTTATTTTTTTTAACTGTCCTTCTAATCACTAGATGCAAGTACATTCGATTCCATCCTAAGCTACCTCAAGCGGACGAGCGGCTCTGTTGTTTTCCTAATAGATCCAGTTCGTTATTTTTTTCGAACTACAAGATTGTTTATATGCACTACATTTACAGAGCATTAGTTCTTTACTAACTATGAACATCGATTCTTCCCTGCTACATAGCATCTACCAACTGTCAATACCTATTTATATACCCATACTCGTTACTCTGCTACATAGCAATTATCAGCTGGCAAAGCAATCGTTATTTTTCATTCTTTTATTGCTTTGAGTGCTACATATGTAAACTAATAGTTATTTAGATTCAATGCCAACTAATAGGTATGTGAACAACTAATATCAAATGATAGTTATGTGACCTAATAGTTAATTTTTTCTTGCTTTCGGTGTTAGATATGTGCACTAATAGTTATTTAATTTTTCTGGATGCACAGATGTGAACTAAAATACGTCATGCCTTGAAACGTGATTTGGTTGGACTGTGCCTCGCTATATTGTGGTTGCTCTACTAATCTCTATATTGTTGTGCCTGACTAATTTAGAAACATGGATGGACGAAGATATTGGTTCCCAAATTTTAATGAGGTGGCTGTATGTTGACACTATGTTATGAATCATTCACTACAACATAGAAGCCGACTGTTACTAACTCATATGTGCGAAAAGGACATGGAAGTGCATAAACCCGGCAAATCCTGTGAAACCAATCTATGTCATCTGAAGTTCTATATTTTTTAGTACCATATACTCTGCTATTTAGTGGTCATTTCTGGGTTCATCCATCCACCTTTGTTTTTATTTTGTTTTTTTTGCTCTGTCAATAAGTAACAGAACCATGTTTTTTCGAATTAGTATACACCATTTATGAATCATATACAACAAATTTATTGATTAGCACCTTTTCGTGTTAATTGGACCAGCAGCTTTTTTATTATCTGTCTTCTTTGATATACTCTCAAATGCTAAATTGATCTATAGGAAACCGATTTAGTTTTGATTATTTTGAGTAGTGAACTGATGCTATTGTAAAAAGATTAATCGAATGCTACTGTAGAATAATGTGTTTCCATAATCTTTGACTCAAGTGCTGCCCATACATACAGGTTTTCCAGGACTGCATGGTAATTTTTTTCATAAATTTAGGATTTTCTATATATTGCTGTTTTTATGGATCTTATGGAGCATTATTTGTACTATGAACTATGAAATTCGATTCTTCCCTACTACCTAGCAACTATAAATTGACAGAATTTTTTTATATCCTATACTCATTACTGGATCTGAATGGTCATTTGCATTTTCTCAACTTGCATTTTGCATTTTTTCTTACTTTCACTGTTTTGTATATGAACTAATGGTTACTTTTGCATATTGTATATTAGATTCGATCTTCCACCTGTATGTTAGATTCATATACTAAATTTGATAACTCTATGCCTGTAACAGTTGTTCTGATTTGACATACTAAGTTTCATACTACAAATTTCCACTTGCTTGTGTTGCATATAATAAATTTCATACTACAATTTTCCACTTGTTTATGTTTCATATAATAAGTTTCATACTACTAAGTTACCACTTTATGCAATGTGCCTGAAAAATACTAAGTTTCATATACTAAATTTTAATGCGCTTATCTAAAATGAGATTGTACATTGAGTGCAAGATATATACCTGGTTTGCTTTGTTTTTTTATAAACAGGTTTCTCTTTTAGGTTAGATTTTTTCACTGAAGATGATTAGTTTTAGGTTCCTTGTTTGTTCTGTTGTTATAAATATAGTCACTGCTGCAATTCAGATTTTATAGGGCCCCTTTTTAAGTATTTTATTATGCTATACAGAAAGTTCCTTTTTAAGTATTTTTTAACACACCAAGGTACACTACAATATTATTTAATTCACTATTAGCAGTGTTTTGCATACCAGTTACATTGAATTAGTGTTCTGAATAACAGTGTTCTTCAAGTTTATTTTTAGCATTGAATTTCACCTGCCAGGCTGATTTCTTTATCCTACTAAGCCCTGTTCTACAAAATATCTATCGATAGGAATCAAGCTTTTATTGTCTTTTAATGATACTATGACTCCATATTATGGACTTGGACGTCATGTTAATTTTCCATCATAATCATCTATGGGAAAACTTTTTAATGGTGTCTAACTACAATTCCATATTATGGATTTGAACTACGATAGTATGTGCTGCTTAGATAGCACGTGGACTTCTATTCTATTTAGCATTTCAGAGATGTCAGATATCATTGCAATTCCTAAGTGAGAACCTGCATGTGTTCCCTCCCATTTCTATCCATGTCATGTATACAATTCAGTATACTATATGCAAGAGAAGGTACATCATGTCAGATAAAAAAATTCACCATGGTTTATACAGACTCAAACAATTTACTTTCAAACTTACTAGGATTAGGTCTTCTAACTAGTACATACTTTGATTTTCCCCATAAATTGAGGACCCAGTCGTTTGAGAATTTGTGTCTGTTTGAACAATTGAACCCATGAGTAGTTAATCCTCATTGCTCATTTTGTACCTAAATGACTAGTAGGAGACGGAGCATATGTCATACTTATAAGTGCTATGGCTCATTGGTAGTTGCTTCTTGTTATGCTCTCTGCATAATCTTTTTCATGTTTCTAAAACCAATATGTAGAGTAGGCACCAGGCCACCAGCTTTCTATTTTAAGCCTACTTTTGCATGCATCATCGTAAACATTGTTCATTATTGCAATACACTGTTGTTGAAGTATCAGAGAGTAAATAAACCCTGCCACTGCTAAGTATTTGCCACTTTAACTATTTTCAGGTAACAATCTTAACATGGTACTACCAAATTTCAGAGCCTTAGCAAGTGTGCAACCATTTGGCTCTTTGCCTGTTAATCAAGAATTGTCCTTAAGGTAAGTAGTGTATACCTTTATATGTGTGGCACTCTAGCAACCTAGGTATGATCCATACCTATTAATATTTTTCTCATGTATGTTTCTCTCACTCCTCAGCTGACGTAGGTTTAGCTATACTACTGTAGTATATTCTAGGAAAGAATGTGAATTGTGTATATCATGTGGAGTATATTCTAGGAAGTTTCAACTACTATAGTACTTCAACAAGGAAAATATGCCTATCATATAGTAATAGTATTATTTTTTCCAAGGCAGTTCACCGACCTTTACTTACTGTGATCATTTTAGATTGACTGGCTGACGACCAGGACCTCATTCATATGCAAGCTGTACTTTTGAATTTCTGTTTCTTTTTTCAGATGCAAGCTGTACTTTTGACTTTCTGTTTCCTTTTTAAGATATATGTAGTCTTGTTGTTATCTTCTATCGATCAAATTCACTAACTGATGTATGTATTAAAAGGTTTATGTTTTATAACATCATTTTCTTGAATCAGGTACATCATGTCATATATTTGGTATTTTGGTGTTAATAAATGTATATACTTCAGTATACTATATGCAAGAGAAGGTACATCATGACAGAGAAAAAAAAATTCACCATGGTATGTACAGATTCAAACGACTCACCTTCAACCTTACCATGATCATGTCTTCTAACTAGTATATAACTATATATACTTTGATTTTACCCATATATTGATGACCAGACGTTTGAGAATTTGTGTGTTGGAA
Organism: Saccharum hybrid cultivar R570; assembly: GCA_038087645.1. Lineage (NCBI taxonomy): Eukaryota > Viridiplantae > Streptophyta > Magnoliopsida > Poales > Poaceae > Saccharum > Saccharum hybrid cultivar. The sequence goes on from JAQSUU010000563.1 coordinate 16,496,280, forward strand.
CAATTTAACCCATGAGTAATTAATACTCATTGCTCAGTTTGCACTTGATTCATAGGAGGAAGCATATGTCATAGTTAAGTGCTATTGTCTCATTGGTAGTTACTTCCTGTCCGGCTCTGTTCCTAATCTTTTAGAGTTGATGATTTCGAAACCAATATTTGCAGTTGTACACTAAGCACCATCCTTCTATTCTAAGACTACTCTTGCTTGCATCAGCATATGCATTGTTCATTATTGGAATACACTATTGTCAAAGTATCAGAGTAAATAAACCATGCCACTGCTAAATAATTGTCACTAACTATTTTCATGTAACAATCTTAACATTCCACTACCAAATTTCTGAGCCATAGCAAAATGTTGATGGTGATTTCTCAAGCCAGTGTTCTTTTGTTTTGTCTTTGAATATATCATAAATGTAATATAGATAGATTTTCATTTGTATGATTGTCAACTCTATTTGTGGTTCAAATCTAACCATTACCCTTATTTGTGTACACCATTTTTTGCTCCCACAAACAGCCACGTCACCTGTTTCTCCTATCCATCCGATACGGCACCAACGACCAGAAGAACACCTTCTAACATGTTCGTGCCCCATCCAGCCCCAACGCTACTGAAAGGCTCTATCCGTCCGTACGTGGGATGCGGCGCCATCCTGCGCTTCCGCTTCAGCCTCAACCGCTGCAGCCCCGGCGAGCGCGGCGCACGGCCAGCTCCGATGCCCTCTGCTTGCCCCTTCTCCGGTATCGCCGCCTTCTTCCGTACGTATTTCTCCTCCCGCTCTCTCTCCCAGCCTCCCTCGCGCTGCTGCCCGTGCTCACCTGCTCGGCGCTCCCCGCCTCCCGCTAGGCTAATGCGCGCCACAACTCGATCGATGCCGGGGCCGGGTAGCTTCTCCTGCACGTCCTTGCGCGGCCCCTAGACCAGCATAGCTCAGTTTACGGTCGTCTGCAGATTGGCTGGCCGGCAAATGCAGGTATGCTACACCTTCTCTTCCTATTTTGCATCTTTTTTTTCAACTGTATATGGAGCTGCTAATGTATAAACAATTAGATCTGAATATCAATTACAGTCTTCCCAATTTCTGCTTAACAATTTTTTTTTGTCTGCCATGTCATCTAAAAAAGGTGCATTCCAGAATATACTGTTGCCAATTTCTTGATTACCAGGTACTGTTTATGCTTCCGCCTCTCTTATGCTGCTTAGATCCATGTCATCCTATTATTTTACTAAATTACCCCTTGAAACCTTTCAAGAAGATGCTTCACCAAAAAACTTGGAATTTTCCTAGCACTAAGCAGTTTTGGATGCCTGAAAGTTACCAGGGGATCACCTTTGATGATTTACTTTTCCATTTCTGGTCATGGGCTCGTTTGTTTGAGAATGTATATACTACACTTTTATACATGCTACTAAATTTTATTTCTAAGTGGCACCTTTCTCAGATTATGCTAGCAACAGATATTTATTGCTGCATATAGTTTCAGTTGTATCTCACGTTTGGTTTTGCAATCAGCAGGTTCTTTTCTACTTGAACCAACACAAGGAGGCAAAGTGATTCAATCCCAGGAAGCCAAGGCATATTCAACCAATAAAATCATGCTGCTTAGTACCTTCTCTTGGTCCTGTATTTCCCTCCTATTATCTAAACCCTAAACTCTAAAAACTGCATTTAGTTCCTGAAACACGCAACAAACGAAAGGTTGTCCTAGCTTTTGCAATATATACATATGGAAACACAGGAGGTAGTTGGAATTATTGTTGGTATTTTTTCCATCTTATATGTGTAGCCTACAAAAAATTGTTTTTCCTGTAACTAAAATAGTTTTCCGTACCCAATAGCTCTCGCAGACTGTCAGCTGTTCATATCAATGCTTTCCCTGCTTCTATCATGCGGGTGAATCTCAAATAAGCTCATATGCGCATTGCAGAAAAAATATTAAAGATCTTAGTAACTGTGTGCATTCATAGATTCTTTGGACTATGTATTGTTGCGTGCCTCATCACTGGTTTTCCCAACAAATATATATATAACCCACTTTACTCCATTTCCTCATTCCTGCCATCTAGATTAACTTTAATATTGTTATTATACTTTACAAAAGCCAGCTGCACTCTAAGCAGTCAGGTTCAGATGTAAGCCCAATATGGTCAGCGAAAATTGTGGAGAACTATTGTGCCATGGGAAATCTGCACATATGCTACATGGTGTTACTTTTTCTGAATTCATTCCCTTCTTGGTTTCCATGTTATTTACTGAAATTAATGAATGCTAATTCTTCCTACCAACATTAAAAGAATAGCCTTGACTACAGACTGCTCAAGCAATCGCGTGAATCATAGAGGGCTATTAGCTTAGTGATACAAAAGTACTATTTTTTGTAGCTTGCTGATTTGCTATTCTATTACCAATTGGACATCTTTATTATCACCCCTTTAGGTGGTTCGTTGGGTGCTGCCTTTGCATTTGACATCCTTTTCTTTGTGATGGACTTCAGATTGATTTCTTTTTAGTTGCCGCTTTGATGCATTCTTTTAAGAGTGCCCGAGAATGCAGAATTCTACATGGCCATACCATGGTGGATTGTAGTTCCAAAAGATGGAGCTGAGACCTGCCATCCATATCTATACAAGGTTAGTCTTTTTTCCATCTTATATGCCCAGCCTAGGAAAAAAATCTGTTTTCCCCCTAACTGAGGTAGTTTGTTTTTGTAGGCAATAGCTCAGATAGATTGTCAGCAGTTCCCGTGAATATTTTCCCTACTTCTAAACTTGCTGCTGAATTTCAGACTATAAGCCTACCTACAGTTTCCTTCTTACATGATTTGAATGGAAGAATGGAATTTGCAAGTTTGAGTACCTGTATATTCATAGGTCCTTTGGCCTACGTATTGTACTTGCCCAAAAACATTTTCTTCCAAAATATATCTGTCTATTTCCTAATTTATGGCATCTTTGTTAGCTTTAATAATATTATTATGCTTTACAAAATCTCCCTTCTGTCCACTTGCAGCTGAGCTCTATGGTTTATGCAGACAACCACATACATTTATTTGGCCTGTTTGCTATTCAGTGCTTATTCTTACTGTGTGCTTTGCATTATCTGCAAAATTTGGAATAGTTTTCTATGCTACCATTGCCTTCTCATGCTATATTTTTATGCTTGCTAGCCCGCACAACTGCACGGGGTTTTTGCTAGTTATCCAGCTTCTATGATATGCATGCATTGGAGCACTATACCATAGAAAGCAGGTGAATTATGATGAAAATAGGAGGGGATGTGATTATGCTGTTTTCCTTGTGATTCAGCTTCGAGGCGGGGAGTTTTGGCCATACATGATGCAGTAAATTTTGGTGGCATAAAAAATGCTCCTAGCTCTAATAGCACTTTGGAGTGCAGTTGTAAAGCAATGAATGTACCTGACCATGCTGCTGCAATGTACTGTATATATAATAAAAAAAGGTGCTGCAGAGAGTTGATGTGAGTTGTGGATGGCATCCAATGTTTGATGCTTTCATCAAATTGTTATTTTTTAGGAAAATACTCTTTAGGAGTAGGTAGCTCTTAAGTTGTTTCAAATCTGACATATGTATTCAGTATTTTTCATTACATTAAATGGCACCGTTTAAAAAGAAAGCCTTATTGATCTGCATCGATCCAATGTTTCTTTAGTGCTAACTTACTGCTATGAGCCTATGTATGTATGCACACGTAAATTTATATAGACATTTGATTTGTATCATTGTTAGCTCTATTTGTGATTCAAATTATTAATGGATGTGTTATGAACAACAGGTGTGTTCAGCTATTTCAGCCATCTTCTGAGAGATGCAAGTGGTGTTGAAGGACTGTACCCAGGGCAACAATGCGTTCCATCATTCGGTTCAGAATTTGGAAGAGATGTGATTTTGAATTTATGATGACTTTTACTTGGGAATGATTTGAGCCTCGTGAAAAATTGAAAATTTGGGCGGCCTAGAGTTTTTAGCGGGAACATGATACATTAATTTTGGGTGGCAAAAAACAATGCTATACCTGACCTTAAGGCTGCAGTGTACTGCATGTACAACAAAAAATGGTGCTGTAAAGTGCAAAGAGCTGATGTGAGTGATAGATGGCATCCAAAGCTTAGTGTTGTAGTCAGATTGTTAATTGCGTGTAAAGACTGTCACAGTGAATGAAATTGGAAAGTAAGTGAAATATAAATTCAATATTGTTAATTTGGCTTAATTTGGATCATATTAAGAGCGAGGTCAAGTTTGAAGAGATGACGTAGATTACAAAGACTTCTAAGTGAGCAAGAGTACTAGTATCAAAATAGATACATGATTGTTTTTATAAATCCAATTAGATTTTTAATTGTACAGCAAGCATAAAAAGAATCGCAAAGAAGAGATCTACTCTAATGAAATAAGAGCTGGAAGGGAAAAAGAAAGAGCATAATAGAGTGAGAAACTGTGGTCGATGGGAGAAAGAAGTGAATGGCGGAGAGAGAATGTCAGAGAAGAGTGAACGATGAGAGAGAATGCCAGAGAAGACAGGCTGGTACGAGAGAGCAGAAATAGCGCGAGAAATAGAACGAGAATCTCTCACGTGAATGGAAAAGGTGGGTCAAAAAGGTACTGGACAGGTGGTGCGAAAAGATTGAATCAAGAGAAGAGACCAACGGTGACAGATAAGGTGTGTGGCCACACACAGTTTTGGATTGTAATTTTCGCAGGCCCGAGCATCACGTTACTACCATGCAGTCTACGAAATGTAACACCACCAAGATCAGAAAGAAAAATATTCATCGGAAGATGCAATGATAGAACAATCCCAACAGCTTCTATTTACATATGCAAAGATGATCTGATAATAACGACATCCTATCAGGACACGACAGGTGCGTCTGTAAACTAACTAGTATAAGCATACGCCTACAGCGATGATAATTGATAAGAGCTTCTTCTTCTTTTTTTTTTGATGAGGAAATTTGATAAGAGCTATGTGTGCACATGCATCATGCAAGTGTCCTATATCACGTCGTATGCATGTGTAGGCTATATAAGGTCAAGTTTGAAAATCAAGGAATTATAGAATGATCCACTGGGCAAAAACCTCGCTGTCAGCATTATTGAGCCCGCCCTGCACGTCATCAGCTTCAATAATCCCAAAGGCAGGCAGGCCAATCGGCGAGCTCGATCAGGCACAGGATGTTCGTAATGCATCAGCCAGTCCAGGTCAGTCACAATCACGCGGCAAGCGTGGTTAGCCATCATTCATACTGGTATACAGATCGGAGTAAATTTGACATATGACAATGACATTTATACTGTCCCACGATTCCTATTTTTAAATGCGACATGTATAACGAATCCATTCAGCTCGGTCAACAAAAGAAGATATCGAAAACAAACAAATTTGGCTAGAGATGGATCATATAGTGCAGCGAGATGCAATCTCGCAGAAGACACATTTCTACACAAAACGTACGGTCCGCATATACAATATATAAGTGCAAATCTGTTTTATTTACAGTATAAAATTGCCTTTTGAAAGATCTTTATTTGGTCCCCTTTTAGGATTCTTAGAGAACCGTATCTCCAAATATATGCGTTGATGGCTATATGCACTGATCGTCAGAGTACTCTTTCCATTCCAAATTACCAAATTATAAGATGTTTTGATTTTTATAAATATATATATAGCTTTCGATATAAACTATATGTCTAGATGCATAAATAAAACAATGAATTTTAAAAAGGTCAAAATATCTTATGATTTAAAATAGATAGATGCATAAATAAAACAATGAATTTTAAAAAGATCAAAACATCTTATAATTTAAAATAGAGGGGATAGTATATATGCTACCAGGGACTGCTTTTGGCTCTTTTGGTGATCACTGAAGTTTTGTCTGCAAAAGACCACTACTTTCAGAAGTATTTTATGTGTTGGTCAGGTTCCTAACATGAGAGGTCAGATTTGATCACACATGATGTCAGGAAATTTTTAAACAAGAATTTATTTGAATGCATTCGTATTCACCTCAATCCATATATGTATGTTGTAGTGATGGATAGAAACCATCCCACTTATAATTTAAAATAGAGGGGATAGTATATATGCTACCAGGGACTGCTTTTGGCTCTTTTGGTGATCACTGAAGCTTTGTCTGCAAAAGACCACTACTTTCGGAAGTATTTTATGTGTTGGTCAGGTTCCTAACATGGGAGGTCAGATTTGATCACACATGATGTCAGGAAATTTTTAAACAAGAATTTATTTGAATGCATTCGTATTCACCTCAATCCATATGTGTATGTTGTAGTGATGGGTAGAAACCATCCCATTACATTCCGATATATATGGATTGAGGTGAATACAAGTTCATCCAAAGCAAGTCTGAAGTGAATTTCACCCCACGCTATCTCGTACTACAAAAAGTTTCGTGAAAGTCTCCATAGGTGTAGGGAAGTGGAATTTAATAATATAACTAGCACAACATGCTTGTGTGTCGCAACAAAACACAATACGTCTTGAAATCGTAGTTCATGCTATAGTTGGATACGAGTTGTTCTAATTCATATGAGCACGAATACTAAGTCTGGGTGGACACAGATGGTATAAGGGTAGGGTTATCGTATCTATTTGGATTAGATTTATTGACATATGGAGGATGGACCTGAGTTGAGTTTCCAGAAGCGACAGAAGAATATTCGCTCTATAATATTAGACATTTAAGAAATAGATCGATACAATAGGATCAGAAAATTGTTAACTGCAGTGGATTTCGGTCGGTCTAATAGTCTACCACGTGATTGATTAATAAGCAAACTAATGTTTAGTCGTAATAGTTGGTGTGGGCATTTGGTGGGCAGACACTACCTGGATTTGGTGTTGACACGGAAGAATACTTTGGCCAGAAATATGTTCGCATGTATCGATAAACTAATAAACCAAGAAATAGTTAATGTAGCGTCTAAAGAGTAAAGATTGCTCATGGTACATTGAAATTTTATGGCGTAATTTAAAAATTCGGTGAAATCATCCAGAATTTTGCCATTTTGAAACCATGCTTTGCCGACAAATGATTGGCTTACTGATACGGACTTGCTAATGTTCAGACGTTCAATTCGCAGCGATAGCGTCGGATGGTACCCGCTCAGCGAGCTAGCGAGCACCTCAGTGCGTCGGGTTTGCAAGCGAGTGCCCCAGCAGCGGGCCCGCGCTGCCTCAGACGTCACCCGTGCCACCCCGGATGTCGCCCGCGCCGTCGCCCTCTTCCCACGTGCATTCCATATGCAACCCCCGATCTACTTTTGAAATATTCAGAGGCAATAGTTACATCATACAAAGAAGGTAGATGAAACACTAGAAATATGCATCTGAAACACATGCAAAAACACCTAAAAACACTTGAAAAACATTACAAACATATGCAACATCCAGATGAAACACTTGCAACAGACATATAAAACACCTGAAAACACTTAAAAATAACGCTTGCAACATGTATGTATATGCAACATCCAGATCTACTTTTGTAAAATCCAGATAAAAATACTTGCAACATACGTCTGCTACAAATGAAACATTAGGAATATGCACTTGAAATATATGCGTAGCCATTGCAGCATGTGCAACATCTCGATCTACTTTTGTAACACCGATATGATACACTTGTTTTGACCAAATCCAATATGATACACTTGTAACATACCTCTAGAACATCTGAAACACATGAAACACATGTTTGCAACATGTGCTTTCAGCGCAACATTTTCTTGATGCTTGGGAATGGAGGCTCATCGACGTGTGGAGTTCACCGGTGGCGCGGAGGTGAAGGCTGCAACAAGTCCGGTGGAGAAGGGTGTCACAGAACCTCCTAATTATGATGGCCCACAGGTACCCGTCATTATCATAATGACCTCTGACAGCCGTACTTATGTTCCTCATAATTTAAAAGGCATGCTTTCCTCCAAACAGGATCCAATCACAGGAGTATTGCAATATTACAACAATTTATTCAAAATATTCAACAGAGTAAAGTAGCGGAAGTCTTACAATAACTTAAGTTTACAAACCAGTTTTCAAACCTCAAACCTTATGTAGCATTATTACAAACCAGTAGTAAAGAAGTATCGGTAGTAATTTTATTACATCACACAAGCGAGATGCCTTGCCCAAAGGCCACACAGTTTACTCGTCGTCACTTTCTTCAGCCACAACGGTCATGCAACAAGGCTCAAAGCAGACTTGTTCATGAACCGCACCTGCAACAAGGGGTTCAACAAACCCTGAGTACGAGAGTACTCAACAAGACTTACCCGACTAAGACAAAGACTCCAAGGGCATGCTAGCTTTAGGGAATCAAGGTACGGGTATTCCAGAATCAGATTTTTTTTGCAGAAAAGCTTACTAAAGTAAGTCCTTATCGTCAATATTTTACTTTTACCATTGATGGTTCATCAACCAATTCTAGGTGATCCTAATCTAGATCAAAGTAATTATCATCAAAACACTTCTCATTCTTTCTTTCAATTCTAGTTCTTAACTACGATGCAAGTCAGGTGATCAAGTCTCCATAACCGAGGAGCAACGACGATTCGAACCGATTATACCCAGCTGGGGATCTCTAACATCACGATATATGTAGAACCGAATCTTGCATATATCAACCCTAATTTAGATCTCCCAAAACCAGAACGTGTCCATCGCCACCTGAGAGTACAGTACTTCTCGAACCCGGTCCGATTCTAGCCCCGAGGGTACACGCTACTCCCGACATCTCTCCACTCCTAGTGCGAGGTTAGACTTTCTCGTAATGGAATCACTAATATTTTGGGCTTACCCAAGGCATGAGGCTAATTGCAAAGTCTCAAAACACAAGCAGGCTTACAACGAACGGTCCTTAACTGACAAGGCGGAAACACTACATTGGAACTCCTTTCCCAATGCATGTCAACAGTGGCCAAACCACCCGCCCGATCTTTCAAGTTCATTCTCATCTTACAATATTCATTAAGTATGCCATCATGGCCATGTAAACATTTCATTTAAAAGCTTAACTTCTAAGCATAGCGAAGCATACTACGCATTTTCAGTAAAACAAGTATCAAGGTTGATATCGCAATAATCAAGGATGACAATGCAGCAATTAGGTTATCACTCAACTCCTAATTACTTAATGCAGTAAATTATAGTATAAATAATAAAGTCTTGTAAATATCAAGGTAGGGTTTAAATGCACCGGGGCTTGCCTTGCTCTGACGCGACGACTAACTCGGACTCACAGACTCCGACTTCTGGTCCGGAACCCACCGACGATAGCTCTTCTCCGAAAGCTTGTTCGGCAACTTCGACTTCTTCGAAAGCGGAAACTACACGAGTACATAACATGCTTCAACATGATGCTCGATGATAAACATGATGCTTGATGATGATATGCCACGAGTTATGACTTGAGTACAACTTTCCTTTGCGATACAGTCGCAAAACAGAAAACCTACTAACTAGTAGCGACAACTCCAGCGATACCAGCTTTTATCACTAAGTAAGTTACTAACGAGCTCAAACACGAAATTAAGGTACCAAAGATCACCCAAGATTAGTGACCTAAGGACATCACTCAATCAAAAGGGCACACAACACTTAAAGTTATCAAATTAACATTTATTTATTATTTAATTAATTAGGGCATAATTAACAGTTGATCATACTTTATCTAAACAAGCCTAAACTTTTTCTAGAGATTAAACATGACCTAAAACAGTGTTACAATAAATTTCAAAATTTTTGGATTAATAATTAAATTATTAAAATTCATGGAAGTTGCATTTAATCTTTATTGGAACTAATTAAATCTACTGCACAAAGTACTCAAATTTAGGATTTAACATTTTTCCTAGATAGTTTACACATTTAGAAGCTCACACAAAAATTTTCATGAATTTTGGAGCTCTACAAAATTTTTAGTGAAATAAACAAATAGCAGTACTATTCACATTTTTGAAAAAGAAAAACAAAATCGAACTCGGACCGATTCCCTTCTCTTCCTCCGGTCCAGCCCAGCCGAGCGGCCCGCTCGCGCGCTCGCGCTCGCCCGCACCCGCGCTCGGCCCAGCAGCGCGGCCTGCTCCGCCCGCACGCTGCTCTCTCTCCCTCTCTCGCTGACAGCCATGCCCCACCTGTCATCGCCTTCCTCCGTCTCCCTCTCGCTCTCCCGTGACCCGTCCATGCCCGCACGGTGGCCGGCCGGCGAGCATCGCGTCGGTCACCCAACCGAGCGGCTCTACAGCATCTACACGACCTAGTGAACCCATTTTACTAACTTGCAGCTCGACTCGAGCTCCGGTGACCCGCTATCGACGGCGATGGCGGCACGGTGACCACGGTACGCAGCACGCCGGCGCAAACAAAGCAGTGGAGACCAAATTGAGGGGACGGGGAGCATTAGTGGCTCACCGCGGTTGTAGTGGAGCTCTCGGTGGCGACGGGGAGAGGCTGGAGTGGCCTGGCCACGTGAGGGCGACGGTGGCGGTCGGTCGCCGGAGGTGGACACGGGAGCAGGCGGTGCGGAGGCTCGGGTGCGGAAACGGTGAACTCAAGTGGTCCACGAGATGCGCGAGGATGAGGCGACCCTATTGGTGCGGTTTGCGTGGCCGGTGGAGGCTCAACGACGGCAGCGGCGGAGCTAGCGGCGGTGGCGGTGGCGAAAACAGAAAAGAAAAGAAAACACGGTGACCTCGACATATTTATAGACATGGCCACGGTGCTCGACTCTGGAAGGCGCGCGTCGTCGCGCTGGCGGTCCTGGTCGTGCGGGAAGGCCGTGGAAGCCGTCCGGCGTCTCGCCGGCGCCCATGCCGGCCGGTGGCTGCCGGTGATTCGTCGGGGCACTGTAGCTGTCCCCCCAAAATTTGTAATTCAAACTGTTTTTCTCAAATTACTCTCAAATTCATGTGGAAACTTGAAAAACTCCCAAGATATGAAATCTTAATAATTTCAAGCTCTACAAGTTTTGTATTGAACACTTTTTCAAATTCTAACTGGATTTTAAAATTTGAGTTTAAATTCAAAAGGGGACACATTTTGGGGATTTGGTAATTTAGAAATTACTTTGGATTTCATATTGAAACTTCAAAATCTCCAAACACCAAAGTTGTACATCTAGACAAGACCTACAACTTTTTTGTTCAAAACATTTTCAAATTCTGCCTTAATTTTGAAATCTTAGTTTGGGGACAAAAATGAGTAAAAACTGAAATTTGTTTATTTTCAAAATTGCTCCACATTTTACACTAAAACTTTAAAAACTCAAAACACCAAAGTTGTAGCCCTTGAAAAGTTCTACAAACTTGGTTTTAAACTTTTTCCCAAATTTTGCTTAGATTTTGAATTATTTCAAAAGGGGTAAAACAGGGTTTTGAAATTAGGGTTTTCGGAGGAATTTGCATATGGAATTTGTTGCTACCTTAATTAGTGATTACTTAATGATCAAACCATCATCCAAGGGCATCATTTGGACCAACATGACATGGTTGACCAAATGTCACTCTTGGTTGACCAATTTAGTTTTTGAAATTCTTTTACATTTTCCCCAAATTTGAATTTAAATTCGAATCGGAAAACTCATGACAAGTTTTTGGATTCCAACTCAAACTCAAACTTGGAGCTTCATTTTATGGGTTGCACTTGAGCTCATACCCTACACTTGACACTAGTGTGTAACACAGTCACACACTTCAAATTACACAGGGCATGGACTAAGTATTTGCGGTGTCATTCGAAATTAGGGTTTTCGTTTCGGATCACACCACGGAGAAGCACATCCAATCTAGATAAGTAAACTTGTTTTAGTTGATGCATAACAAGGTTGACCTAAATATGGATGCTTTGCGATGCATTATGATGACATGGTAGATTAATTAGCACTATAACACCCGGGGTGTTACAAAGGGCGTGGCGAGTTGCTCCGGTGAAGGTGGACCGCGCGTTGGAGAAGGCCGCGATGGAGAGAGAGAAAGGCGGGCGACCGCGGTGGACAGAAGGCGCTATGGAGAGGGAGGAAGACGGGTAGTTACTCTAGGGCATGTTGGAGATGCCGGCCGGTGGCCGGCGCCCGGACACCGTGAAGAACGTTGAGGTGGCGCGACAGAGCGCGGTCGTGGCTCTGGGTGGAGAGGCTTCTGGAGAGGACGAGTGGACGAGAGACTTATGGAGAGGACGAGTGGACAAGAGGATACGGCGTTTGGCTGATGTCGTGGCCCACGAATAGCGGTGTCTAGACGATCGGACGCCCGGGTGTATGTATTTCCATTACCGATAACACATAGAAAAGGTAGGCTTTAGGCATTTTGTGAACCGCTGCAACTGATCTGATTCTTGGGTAGCTAGCTTTGGTTCTACTATAACATTTGGATTTTCCTAACTTCAAATGATTTTTATAAATAGTTTATTTCTCTGTTTTATTATATTGGTCAACTCTCCATTTGTACCCATTGCATGCATCTATATACTATGTATATATATATATATATATATATATATATATATATATATATATATATATCATTTGTATATATATTTCTTAGCTTGGAAGCTTTTTTGTTAGATAATGGATGAAATTCTAGCTTCAGAATCCTCTTCTAAGAATGCATCATGGTACACTTATTATAAAAATATAGAGACTCCTCCAATTTGTAGCTCGAGTAGTTATTTGTCATGATTTGTTCCGTTGAGTCAAATCCGACTATCCATTTGCGCACCAATTAGAGCAAAAGTGGAACCAAAGTTGAAGCCATCTGATGAGAAATGTTACGCCATCTGCTAGTTAATTGAAGTTGTAACCACTAAAGAACATATCGAGATGATGAGACATTCTACGAAGAGGAAAAACACAGTGCGGGGATATTTGGTTTAATCAATGGGACTCTTTGGTGGAGCTCCGGTGGCTCCGGCTCTGGGCACTGTAGCAGCAATGTGGTAGAGCCGCTAGAGCACCCCGTCGCAAGCTCCTCCTGCTTAGGCGTTGCTTTTTGCGGGAGGAAGAGCCGACTGGCTCCTTACTACGAGGAAGAACAGTGCTGCAGCACAGAGAGCCGGGGCCGGTGCCAAACATGGCCTAAGTTGTTGGATCATTATAAATAATAACATCTTGATCCTCTTGGTGAATATAGTGGCTTCTTTTGAAGCTCTTTAAATAGACAGAATAGAATAGATTAGTGGTTATCAATCAATTATATGAACTGCGTCATGGTAACAAACACATGCACAAACCAGTGACCCAAGTACTTATAACACTGATAACGACACCAGTACATCACAGGCACAAGCAGCACAGGCACACATCTCCTGCTTGTTCTTATTACAGGCACGAGCATCATGTTGCTACTATCGCAACCAGTCCTGATGCACGCAATGCCTGATACTACTACTGTACTACAGAACCAGTATTATGTACTATATTGATAACACTGGTATTAGCACAGCCACACTGCTATCAAGCACTACTAGTAGTATAATAATATTGTAGTGATAAGCAGGGAGCCCAGCTGAGCAGAGTGATAGGTGTATCAGCGCCTTATCAGCAGTGTGGGCTGGCACAGCGCCGCGCGGCTCAGGCGACCGGGGGCGGCTTCTCGACGTCCTCGAGCGGGCGGAACCACACCTTCTGGTCCAGCACCGTGCCTCCCGCAGCATTCGCGGCGGCGTCCGGCGCGCCACCAGCGGCCAGCTTGGGGTCCACCGCCGCTGGGCCAAACACGCCGGTCGTGGGGTGCGGGCTCCAGTACTTGTCGGGGTTCCCGGCGCCGCCGATCACATCGTCCGGCACGAACGCCGGGCGCACCTGCTCCTCCAGGTTCTTGTCGTACGCCGAGGCGTGCACGGCCCTCCTGCACACGGAAACACGTCACCCGATGAGATGAGAGCGGTGAGCAAGACGCATGTGACGATAGTTCGGTTCATCGTTCAGACAAAAATCCGAAACCTCAGCTATAACACTACGGCGCCATGGCATCAGACAAATTGACGCAGTAACAAACGCATCACGATCGGAGTTCCACGCAAGGCAGGGCTGCGCGCGCACATGGGGAAGAGGACACGCACGGCTAGGCCAGGTGGCCGGCCCCTCCATCCCCTCTCTCAGTCTCAGGCACTCACCTCCACCGCGTACCGTACCAACGTCCGGTACTACAGAGCCACGCCGCATCTGGCACCGTCCGATGGGGGTGTTAGGTGTTACAGGGCCCCAGCGACGGACGGCCCCGATGGGTCGTCGGCCAGCAGCGCGCGCGATGGGATGGAAAGTGAATCGTACGGACCGGACGCGAAAGGACGGCCGGTGGGGCCCGGCATACGGAGGAGGGGGTTCCTTTGAGTGAGAACCAAACCAAGCGGGCCATGGGCCATGGCAGATCGGCAGCGGGTAGATGGGAGTGATGGCTGATGACTGCCCAGTGGCCACTGGTGAGGGTGGGTGGAGCGACAACTACCGCGCACCAGACCCATCCGCCCCCGAGAACTTTTCGGAAAGCGATGGAGGGGGCAATCGGTCGAACGGGTGGGTCGCTTGCTGCGCGCCTTGACGTGCACGTCCTGCGTGCCTCCACTGCTCCTCCTCATCTTCTTTGTGTGGGTGCGCCTGCCTGCCAGTGGCCACTGAGAGTGCCGGAGTGGCGTGGCGTTTGGCTTTTCCTTCCTCCCTCGCACTCGCACGCAGAGGCTGACAGACAGCCTCGCAGATTTGACAGTCTGAAGTGGGCAGAACGGCAGAAGAAATATCTACTGCAAAGCGCTCGAAAACAACAGCGAAGGTGGAGTAAATCTAGGAATCAATCAATTTTATCTTTAAGTTCAGATAAATATAGAAAAAATCAGATTGAAAAATATTAATGTGTATGTCTATTGAAGTATAAATGTTGAGATTTTTCCAAACTTAAGATTACTGACCTTTTGATGAAGACGTGACTACAAGGATGATGGATCTAGCTTGATTAGGAGGTGCAAGGGTTTCTAGCTTTACAAGGATGATGGAAGTGGAAGTTCAAGGTGAAGTGGCATTGTGGCAGGCTTCCAGGCCCGTTCCAGGTGTTCCCCCTCGGCCCCTCTATTATCGTGTTCTACGGCCAGAGGACTAAACAAAGCTGTCGATGTTCCCAAAGCAGAGGGTTGCCATATCTACGTAGTATAGACCATGTGAGAAGATGATAACCCTTCTACTGTTGCCAAGTTCTAGTAGATTTTCTGCTGAGCAAAATCTTGCCACCACCAGCACACCGAATCAGAGTTATCCACAAAGCTAAGATCCTCCAAAGTCGGAGGAAAAAAAAAAGGTGCAGCGAGCTGCAAGCCCTGTCCGAGCCTACTACGAGCACCCAAAGCAAAGCTAAGAACGGCCATAAAGAAGCAATCAGATCGCTCTGCTACAACTACCACAAGATCTTGGACGAACTGAACAAGAACAAGCATCTTCAGAGATACTAGCAGGCGAACAAACCAAAAGAGAAACTGCGTGTTCCCGTCCCAGTACCTCGGGGAGGCGGCCTTGCCGGCCAGGACGCGGCTGACGAAGCTTCCAGCGATCGCCCGCCCCTTGGAGCTAGCTGCTGCTGCCATGCAAAGACCGGCCGTTCGGGAGCGGCGGGGAGGCAAGCGGGGCGGAGGAAGTCACCACAGCAACAGTGAAAGCGCTGGTCAGGGAAGAGAGGTTGAAAGGGTGCGGTGGGTTTTCAATTCCGTGGACTCCTTGCTCCCCTACCGGCTGCCCCATTTTATAGCGCGCCCGGGCCCCCCCGGGGGCCTGCAGCGTGAGCCGTGCAGGCACCACCGAGCAAGCCGGTGCCGGCACACCGCCGTACAGCGCCTGCTGTTGCCATTGGCTGTTGCTTAAACAAAAAGGAAACGGAGTTAACGGCCATCGGGGAGCAGCGCACTGACGGCAACCTTTGCCGCTCCTGATCGGAACGGCCAGCTGTGCGTCCAACTACCTACCAACGGCCGGCCAGCGGCATCGCTGTCCGGAGAGAGACGTCGCCTTGGGACCTCCATCAACGCTGGGCCGTCTGATCATCAGATCACTTGTTGCTTCCTCCTACTACGAGTATCATTGCGCGGCTTTTCTTACCCCCTGAAAGGCTGGAAAATGGTGTTATCCATGTGCCATTTCTTTGATGCCAAGTGTGCGTGTAAAAAGACTGGTAATAACTCGGTTTTGTACCTGATCGTGCGGACTAAAATGGTACACGTATGCAGCATTGTTTGTTTCGCCGTAGTGGTTTATTCTTAAGGAATCACATTATTCAATGCGTGACAGGGAAATGGACGGAGGACGGTTTGACTAGGAGGCAGCGGTGAGATACTGCAATATCAATTCCATCCGTGACAGTGGAAATTTCGCTTGCCAATAATAAAAGGAAAAGGAAAGTGATTTTCGTGACGACCTTCGCGGTACTGTACGAGCGTATGCTTTGTTGGTGACGAGCAGACATGGATACCAAAGGGAAACTGTCATTCGTCTAACAAGGTGTTCTTTTTTCTTTGCAATAGAGATACGTTTTTGCCGTGTAAGGTAAATTTTGCACTTTTTCTTCTTCGTTCACATGTTTTCCTCGTCCACGTCAAACTTGATCCTTCTTTTGTTTAAGGTTCGTTTGAAAATCTTGCAACAGAGAGTCTAACCGTATGGTGGTGGGATGTGGATGGGTGGGTGATGAACGGTAACCAAGTACTTCCTCCGTCTGAATGGAATGAGAATACTGTTTGCCTAGGAGTCAAACAATTCTAAATTTAACAAAGCTTAGAAAATATTATCGTATTTAAATCTTAAGTACATTTATTATGAAAATATGCTTCATGAATAATCTAGTCATATTAATTACACATCACAATTATTAGTAATTTTTGTATATAATTTTTTGTGAAGAATAAATTTTGTTTATATTTGATCAAAATTAGAATTGTACTTTTTGGGAAGCAGAATTTCCACTCTTTCTAGACTGGAGGGATACCACTGTCCCATTAAGAACTAGCAACACATATCATAGGGTATGTAAGCTCACGATTAAGACAACTCCAACGGTGCTAAAAGAGCTACCTCATAGAAAATTAATATGTTTAGCTCAATGAGAAAGAGAGAGAACAAATGATAAGCTAGCTCTTCATGAAGAGCTAAACTCACATGCTTTTTCTATGCTTCATATAGTTTATGTTTACACATTTTTCTATACTAACATGTTTATCTTACTCTATTTTTTATTTAAAAAGATCGTATGAGCTAGCAAGTTGACTCTATCGTTGAGAATGCTCGTATATCAGTAACAAAGTGTCTATAATGGCTTTATTAATCTCAAGATCTGTCAATTTAATATTTCAAAATTGAAAGGACCATGGAACGTGTGCATGAACACTGCTGTACTATGATTTGAAAAAAAAGGTAAGAGCATAATTAAAGGCGTTAGGACGAGACGTGGGAGGCAGGAGAAGAAAGGGAAAAGGAAAAATGATGGATCCAAGGCGAGAAACTGTGGGCATAATCTTTTATAATTCAGTGTTCTACAGCGTCCATGTCATCGAAGTTCTAGACTTCAAGCATTACAAGTACGGTGTCTTCATTTTTTTAGAAAAAAAGGGGAGGTCAGATCTGGATCAACAGGTACCAACACAATTAATTACACAAACATAAAAGACAAGAGTGTGTACGGGTACCACCATAGCATATAAATGTACGAGAATCACGGGCGAGATTCCAGAAGCCGGCGTATTATTGAGTAATATAAAAACAGCCAGTGGCCATATATTTGCTCATTTGCTCACCTGGGGCCGGGTGCATCCCCACTGAACTGTGCCGTAGCGAGTAGTTTAGCAGTGCGGCTGTGCGGGCATCAGAATATGCCGTTCCAGATGCTGGATCAGCACCGACCGACCATCTCCCCGCGCCAGCGCGTTCCGTGTCGGCCCACACGTGCCGTCCGCGTGTGCGTTCGGTCGGACGGGCGCCGTGGATCAGATTGACACCGGTGCAATGGATTAGGTGCGGTGCCTGGTTATTATTCTAGTACAGTTCAAGCAGGGCTATCAGCACTCGTGGTATTTTAAATTCATCCTCTAAAATGAATATTTCGTCCTGGTCATTGAGATTTCATCCTTTATATCAATTTCTCCCACACTCATCCATATTCTATATCATCCTCTATTCACAATGGGGCCCATATGTCTGTAAATAAATTTTATTTAAATATATCCATATGAGATCTTGTTTTGAAGAATTTATTGCCAAATTTAATAGTATAATCAGAATTTAATTTGGATTTTTGGTTTGTGAGTTACAATATTTTTTAGCGAGTTGAAAAAGTGGGGCCGCACCTCCCTCTCTCCTCTCTCTCCTCCCTCTCTCACGCTCTCCCTCAGACGCCACAGATAGCGTACCCCGTAGCGAACGTAACGATAGAGTATCAGATAACGTTCACCGCTGCGGGAGTTTTCGCACGCCGATTTACCGGGGCCTTTACCCGCTGCGGATAGCCTGCTACTAACTGACTGCAGTGTCCAAACAAAACAACCCTATCTTTCCTTTTTGTTTTTGTTGACCCCAGAGCCGGGGCTTGAATCTTTGACAGGTTATTATTGTTCTCGCTGAGGTCCTGTTTGGTTGTTCCGGAACAGGCCATTCCCGGTTTGAAACTATTCTTCTGTAGAACAGATTTGTGAAGCAGAACGTTCGGCTGGATTTTTTTTGAATCTCGTTCGGCTGGCATTAATCTCAGATAATCGGAATTAATCTCAACGAGGCCTCAAGGAGATGCCGGAACGAAAGAACGGCAAAGCGTTGGACCGGCATGCTGCACACAGGTACAGCCGCAGGCCTCCGTCGACCGTGGGCGACGTCACTCTATCTGCAGGAGCTGGCAGCAGCCGTGTTCCGTGCGTCCGATGACAAACAAATGCCATCCTCAGGATAAGCACCGTGCCGGAACAAGTCACGTACGCAGCGCAGGCACACGCACACCACACTCTTATTTTGTACGTAGATAGGAGTATGCAGCTGCAGCCGTCCCTCGTCGTGTCGCGCCCAGCACAAACCGCCACCGGCCGTATCCGTAACCCGCGCGTACGAGTACAAGGACGCGATCAGGCGGCGGCCCGCGAGGTCTCTAGAGCTGGATTCGCGGTATATAGCCTGCTGTATCACGTCATCCGTGTCGTGCGGTTGCGAGTTGCGACGTGTCACTGCTGACCCACGCCCATCCAGGTGAGGTCCATTGCTCGATCGGTTTCTTCAGGGGAAGTGCGTGTTCGAAATAATAGAGCTGGGATATTGTGCGGCGGCAACAAGTGCGGAACCAGATGCGGCTTGTACGGGTTGCGCCCCGCCCGTCCGTCGGGTTCGATGCATTTCCATCCGCCAGAGCGCGGGGGAGGGGCAACTCGGAGCGGTCGCTACTTGGCTCCCTGTACGAATGAGAATCTCGCCGTCCTGCACTGCCGCGATCATGGTTCGATATGCAATCTGAAACCAAAATCAGAGCACACGACTAAAAACTATACGCATGGCGAAGTGCAGGCTCAGCTTTAGAAGACAAGAATAAGGTTCTGTGGTGTTGTGGAGGGAGACAAACGGAGGACGAACAAGATGAGTATCGGATTGGAGGTGCCAACGTACGAGCACATTTCCACGACGCGATTCCTTTGCTGGGATTTTTGGTGCACCGGCCCCGTTCACAACCACTTGCGCAGCACCCCCGCATAAAGCCGTGCCGTGCAGCGCCGTGCCACGGCAACGTCACGACTCACGACACGAACGCGGCACAAATGGACTGGGGGATGCCTGCGTCCCTTTCTATGTACTGTTTGTCGCATACAATAATACCAGTAGGTATTATAGGTAGAAGATGATATACCTCCAGCACGATGCAAGGTGCGGAGCCTCCGACACGGGATAAGATAAGCATATCGGCCATGCATGACTTGTCACCTTCGCCGGCCGTGAACGCAAGTATTTTCGCCGTTTCGCGTCTACGCTTTGAATCGCAGCGAGGAAAATACTACTGCATCATGCCGCAGAGTTTGAGCTTTGACAACAGCGCTCTGCGCGTCAAAGTGCGCGGCCGGCCCGGACCACCGGCCATCGGCGACGCGTCCTGCACTCCTGCGTCGTCCATGTGATGATCTGGTCCGGTCGTGTCACATTTTCCTTGTAAAAAGAAAAAAGCAGTATGAGGTCGACGCACGTGTTTACGAATTATACGAGTTGATGCGTATATGTCTTCTACCTTCTCTTTTCTTCTTTGTTGATTGACCAGGTAGCGGGCTCATGCGTTGCTATGGGACAGCTAAACTTTTTTATTAAAAATATACGGATCGCACGATAAGATAACAATACTATAAAATTAAATACGAGTGACATTTAATTCAAAAGACAACGTTCGTGAAATTAACACGGTCACGTTCCCCTGATGCTGCTCGCTGTCGACACAAGTTGTCCACGCGTCTGCGGCCTCGTCGTACGCCCTCAACCGGTAGCCGTCCTTGCAATTAGCAGCGTAGAACCGGGCCGTCGAGGCACGCGTTGGGGCTCCGCCACCCGGTGACCATGCCGTCGAGGATGACGGACCACGCATCGGCCTCCGGGGAGTACGCCTGGTTCAGCACCTGTTGCTGCGCGCTGATGCCCTTCACATACCAAAATAATACAATAATATACTATTATTATCAAAATATGACCGTGCCATTGTGGCAGTTTTTCATTAAGAAAAAGTAAAATTACACCAAACGATCGTCGCACGAAGCCACGGTCTTCCTTTCTTTCTTTTTGTTAGTGTCGTATGTCGTATTAGTGTCGTACAGTATGTCGTAGGAGATAGGAGATGATGATGTCTGGATGTGGATGTCTCTTTATTACTGGGCCTGACAGAATGACATTCTGCACAATGGCTGCATGCACGCGCCAACCTGTTTGCCGTGGGCTGGAGCAGTGCAGTGCAGCACGCGTTCGATGGGCATGAAGCAGACCGTTTAACGCCAAACTCGGCCCAGAGTCTGAGGGGCCTAACCCAATTCTCAACACAAAGCCCCAATCTAAGGTTCAGTGGACTTGGTCAACTACTCAACTGCCTCCTTGTATCAGCCCAAGCACTGCTTAATTGGGTTCAACTGGGCCTCTCAACTGCCGCAGAGGCCCAAACCATCAAGCCACCGCGAAACGCAGCCACTATAAAGGACGCGAACCGCTGCCAGTCGGAACCCTACGTCCGCCGCCAGCCTCAAGCTCCCAAAGCAAACCCTTTACCCACACCCGCCGCCGCCGCAGCCACACCACAGCAGCCATGCCGCCCAAGTTGGACCCGTCTCAGGTGGTGGAGGTCTTCGTCCGCGTGACGGGAGGCGAGGTGGGCGCGGCGTCGTCGCTGGCCCCCAAGATCGGCCCGCTCGGTCTCTCCCCGAAGAAGATCGGTGAGGACATCGCCAAGGAGACCGCCAAGGACTGGAAGGGCCTCCGCGTCACCGTCAAGCTCACGGTGCAGAACCGGCAGGCCAAGGTCTCCGTCGTGCCCTCCGCCGCCGCGCTCGTCATCAAGGCGCTCAAGGAGCCCGAGAGGGACAGGAAGAAGGTCAAGAACATCAAGCACAGCGGCAACATCAGCCTCGATGACGTCGTCGAGATCGCCAAGACCATGCGGCCCAGGTCCATGGCCAAGGAGATGGCCGGGACCGTCAAGGAGATCCTGGGGACCTGCGTCAGCGTTGGGTGCACTGTAGACGGCAAGGACCCTAAGGATCTGCAGCAGGAGATCGATGATGGTGAGGTCGAGATCCCCTCCGCTTAAAAGGTGAACACCTCAGCTCTTTCTTCGCGCCTTGCTCTTTCATTGATTGCTCTGCGGGATTGCTAAAATTTAGATGAGACCAATGTTAGTGTTATGGATTAGTTTCAGTGAGCTGCGTGGATATGCCAAATGAAACATTGATTGATTTCTGTTTAGATTCCGGTACTGCCTTGTCGGTAAAACTCGAAATTTTATCAGGCCTAATAAATTACACTTTTTCGTTAGTGAATAGTGATACACTTATATGAACGGGTCTGTTTCTCTTTAACACATATACTGAATCTTTTGTTTTTTTGGAATGTCTAGATTGCCATTCTAGTTCAGTTCTGTGATAGTAAGTATTTTCCGCCTTTATTTTCCACTAGGGCAGGTACATTTGGTAATTATTCATGCTTTATTTTTCATCATCATTGAAGGATATTCATTTGTAGGCCACATGTCTGATTAATGACGTTTCGTGAAATCCTTTGCCTGCTCATAAATGTTTGAATTGTGTTGAATGTTGATACATACAACTGAAGCTCTTTGTAGTATATGTTGGTACTTGGTAGGCAGTTACGTACATTCTTTGTTTTAGCTTGTTTGATAGAAAGGTTCACTTAATAATTTTGCTTATGTTGTACTAGTACAGTTGCTCAAAATGTTAAATCTTTGTAGTTTATGTTGGTAATTGGTAGGCGGTTTGGTACATTCTTTGTTTTAGCTTGTTTGATAGAAAGGTTCACTTCACAATTAATTTTGCTTATGTTAACAGTCTGGTTGTTGAATGTCTATTGTTACTAGTCCTGTTCTTTTTTCTGCTCAAAATGTTAAATCTTTTGCATGTATTTATGACTTCGCTGTCTGTTCTCCATGCAGGCTATTCAACTAAAGGAGATCATCAGACGCTGTTGAACTCTGCAGTTTGTTCCAAAAAAGTGCTGTTTATGTACCTCTAGATCCCGCCTATATTTGTCTGCTCTAGTAGTTAATCTTGTGATAAGACTTCAATGTTACTTATGTTTTGAGTCCGGAATGGAGTTTTAAGCATCAAAATGCAACTTGTTTTTTTTCCCGGGTTTATGTTACGGCGATTTTAGCACCAGACGTTCAGCGCGACACTGGTCCGCTTCCCAAACCCGCCCGGCCCCGTGTTTAGGTTTAGAACGGAATAGAAATCCACCGCTTCCCTATCCCCTGTTCTCTCCACCGTGCTCCTGCTCAAAAAAGAGCACGAAACACCTTGAGTGTAACATTGTAAGTATATACAAAAACTACGTAGTATAATATCGGGATATAAATACTGTAACATCAAAAAAGAATGTAGTGTAACAATGAAAAATATATACTATAATATCAAAAAATATGTATTGTAACAACGAAAATTATGTTTTGCAACATCGTAAAACATGTACTACAATATAAAAAAAACATGTGCTGCAAGCTTGCAACAAAAAAAAATTATGTACTGTAACATCGAAAAAATATGTACTGCAACATCGAAAATTATGTACTGCAACATTGAAAATTATGTATTGCAACATCTCAAGCAGTAGTAGTGCAACATCGTAAAAACATTTGTTGCAACGGTTGGATACTATTTACCAAATAAAACCAAAACATGGTACAATACTTTTTTTACACCTTTTTAAAACTAAACACACCCTATGTCTTTCTCCTGATTCCGCGTGTTAGAGGACGTGTGGACGATTATTTCCTAATAATTGTTGTACCTCACAAGTCACATTAATTTGCTTATCGGCAGTGTCTCGACTCTTGACTATCAAAGCATTATAAATATTAGGCAACTTGCCCGGGGGAAAAGTGATATCCAGCACGGGTCCAATAATTTGATCAATACGCCCTACGCTTTTTTCTTCAATTGTGGAAACCCCGGGACGCGAAGTAGTAGGATTGGTTCTCATAATTATCACATAATTTTCAAAAAAAAGGAATTTGTCGAAATTTTTTTTTCTTGTTGAATAATGCCAAATCAAAAAAAATATCCAAAAATTACCGAGTATTGGATACGCGGATACACCGTTTTTTTAAAAAAAAAGCAATGACACGGGGATACTGCTGGATACTTTGATTATATATTTAGCAACTTTCATGAGTTCAATAAATAGATATCTAGGGGTTCAACTTAAATTACAGAACAGACGAATGCAGCGATTTAATTTAAAAAGGTGAAATATGGAGCAGAGACCTTACCAGAAAATTCAATTATGATTCAGGCCGTGTTTAGTTGCCCGGATTTGGGGCAGGCCGAAATACTGTAGCACACTATGTGACACTGTAGCATTTTGTTTTTATTTGGTAAAAATTGTCTAAACATTGACTAATTAGGCTCAAAACGTTCGTCTCGTAAAGTACAACAAAACTGTGCAATTAGTTTTTGATTTCATCTACATTTAGTACTCCATGCATGTGCCGGTATTTTGATGTGATGGAGAATTTTCTTTTTGCATAGTGAAATTTGGGGAAATATTTAGAATCTAAGGCCCTCAATTTTCTTCTCCAGCCTCTGCAATTTGTTTTGAAGTTGGTGAAGAACTGCTTGTCACATTGGGGCACGCATTGATTTCACGTAATGAATTGGAAGCAAAGTATTTGCTTGCATCTGAAGTGCGCGATTCTTCCAACACTAGTGGTGGCGCTGTAGATGCTGCACCAGGCCTACGGTGACGGCGATGGATGGTGATACAGAAAATCAAGGAGCCAAATCAGAGTATTAGGCTCTGTTCATTCGGCTTATAATTCGTTTTTTTAACTTATTTTTTTAGTCAGAACAGTATTTTTTTCTCATAATAAATCAGTCAACAGTGTTTTTCAGCCGGCTTATCAGCACAACCGAACGGCTTACAATGGAGCAGAAGAATCAAGGCTTCATGCCGGTCGATTTCTGCCAGAGATGGAGCTCGGCGGCCACCGCCCGCTGGATCCAGTCATCCAGATAGGCGCGTGAGAGACGGATGTCCCGATGTACTATAGTACTCCGTAGCTCATAGCTGCGCGCCTGTGACTGCCGCCGATTACGGCGATTGGATCGAAAGTCACACGAAACGAGCGGGCCTGGAGGTCTGTTTGACGTACTGGGCCGTATCACATGACGCCCAAACGTGTCCGATACAAGTATCCGAGCCAATTTTGCTAAAAAAAGTATCCGCGCCAATACGTATCTGATTTTTTAGACACGCCTGGGATACGTATCCAAGACGATGCAACTGTTCTTGCGGATGCTCTGAACTCTGTGTCAATTGATCGAAGCTCCATTGATGGTATTATTAGACAAATGAGAGACTTTATGCAATTTGAGTTCTCTTCATGTACCATCTCTGTTTCGGACTTCTCCAGTGGCGAGCCAAAAGTGACTCATGAGTCCTAGCTGGACCACGATGAATCGATTCATACCACTGCACTAGTCGACTCAAAGAAGGAGAGGGAAGAAGTCGACTCATATTCTTGCATCAGTTCATCACGATTAAAAAAAATCAGAATAGAGAGACACAGGGAGCGACTCAAGAGTGAGAGGCTTCAGGCTTGCAGTTTTTTATTCGTATACACGCGGCCAGACCCTGTTTAGTTCCCAGAAAATTTTGCAAAATTTTTTAGATTCTCCGTCACATCAAATCTTTAGACACATGCAAGAAGCATTAAATATAGATAAAAAATAAAACTAATTACACAGTTTAGACGAAATGGATGAGACGAATCTTTTAAGCCTAATTAGATCATGATTGGACAATATTTACCAAATAACAACGAAAAGTGCTATAGTACTGTTTTGCAAAATTTTTTGCATCAAAACACAGCCCAGGTTGCACGAGGAGTCGACTCACCACCAGTGAAAGCAAGAGTCAACTCAAGTAAATGTACTTGTGTCAGCTTTTTTCGTGGTGAACTGACTCACCACTGTCGATGCTCAATAGGAACTGTAATAAAGTACTTCCTCGGTCCAAAAAAAATACAATTCTAGCACAGTGTAATATTTTAATATGTCAAGTTTAACTAATTATATATATAAAAATATAAATAATTATGACATAAAATTAGTATCATTAGATTTGTTATGAGATATATTTTTATAATATATTTATTTGGTGTCAAAAATATTAATACTTTTATCTATATATTCAGTCAAACATTGGATACGGAAATAAAAAATGAACTAAAATTGCATTCTTAACCGGACAGAGTTAGTAGCAGGTAGCCTAAGGGCCTGTTTAGATGGTGAAAAAGTTAAGGTAAAGTTCCTGTAACACTTTTTATTGTTATTTGGCAAAATTTATCCAATCATAAACTAACTAGGCTCAAAAGATTCGTCTCGACATTTACAGACAAACTATGCAATTAGTTATTTTTTTACCTACATTTAGTGCTCCATGTATGCGTCTAAAGATTCGATGTGACAGTTACTGTGTAAAGTTTTTTGGGCCTTTTTGGTAACTAAACAGGCTCTGAGTTTATATCTGTATGGGTATCTGGAGATTTACTGGGGTGTGATACGTAATTTATCTGAGTTTTTTTTAAAAAAAGACGTATCCGACGAACTGAAATGAGAAAGAAAGGACAAGACGACTTCGGTTCACACGTGAAAGTGCGTTGAAAGGTGTCAGCAGGTCCATGGAGCCGGAGCCAGCATGTTCGCCCGCTGGGCCGAGTGTTCGCCCACTTCAGAGTCTTCACCTTTAGAGAAAAATCCGTGTCCGTCGTATCCGATGCATATCGGACACACAATACCTTCAGAACTATCCGCGCAATGGCCAAGCGCGTCGAGATCGCGTTCCACCGACGCTCTTGTGGCTGTCGTCGTGTCCCTTGACTGCTTAAAGGGCAAGTACAATAATATGCCGTAAGCTGACTAAATGGTGAGTGGAGGAGAGAGAAGAAGTGAAATGTAAGTTTATAGTCGGCTTAGACATACGAACTAAGAAACCTTGTGAGAGAGACGAGCGATCCTAAATCCTAATATATAAGCGTAATCACTTTTATTCATGACTCATAATATAAGGCGCGCTCACTCTAGACACACGTGCGTCAATGCTGTAATGTTAATGTTGAGAGAGAATTAAATGTGTTTCTTGGTCTTTTGAAGTAGAGGTGGTTACGCCTTATACACTGAGACGGAGGGAGTATATCAATGGGCTAAGAGAAGGCTGCAAAGAACCTTACAACGAGCAGCTGACTCTATTATTAACCTTGCTCTAAGCACAGGTGAGCCCAAGGCGAAGTACTGTAGGCCCCATCGCTGCTCCACCCACTCGCGGCTTGCGGCGCCATCTGGGGTCCCTCCCGTGCCAGTCTCCTCCCTCGCAGGCTGCAGTCATATGCTTCCACGCAGCCGGCCCAACCGTCGGGTTGCCTTCAGCTGCGTCGGCCGCCTCATGCGGCCTCGGCCGAGGGGGCGCCTCGGTCACATGACACAAGTATTGCTACACTTCTGTGCTCGCTTTGCGTTCGAGCGTCGTCAAACATGTCTGAGCGTCGTTGTACCCTCCTTGGTCGAGATCGTCACTTTGTGTAGTGTAGTCTTCATTTGAGTAAAAAAATGTAGTGTAGTCTTGAAGATGCAATTGAGGTTGCTGGTCCGTAGCCACCCCAAGCAAGCAAACCAGCTGTCGCAGGTCGCCACTGGCCGGCCAGATGAGGCCGCTAGCTACCAACGTGCCACGCACGATGTGCCGGCACCTCACAAAGTTGTAGATCTGGCAAGGGGGAGGCCAGATCTGGCCCACCAGTTGGCCGACCTGCCGAAGAAGCTCGGGGAAGAGGCAGGGTGGTGGAGGAGTGGGGGTGAGGGATGGGCGCGGGAAGTAAGTGGGCTACGATGGGGACATTTTTTCGAACCGCCACAGAGGGCGGCGGCGGTGGCCTGAGATGTGGCGGAAAGGGGACACTAGAGCGATGCCGGCAAGCCGCCCTCGAGTCACCCATTGGGGGCGCTCAGGGGGGGATGGAGTGGAGACCGCTAAGCTGTTTGGCCTTTTTCCGTCGAGCTTGCTATCCGGATTGCTGTTGTTTGCCTTTTGGTGACAACTTTTTGTGGCAAGTCAGAGATGTGCTACCAGTAGAGAGTTGAGATGCCTTGATTACTATAGGAGAACGCATGTAGAGTGCAGCAAATAATCAGAGAAGTGACAAAATATAGTAACAGAAAGAGAGATTCAGTTGTTGACATGTGATGGTTTAGATAGAGGAGATAAGTGATAGAGTGTTGTACAGAAAGAGAGATTGCCCATGTCGATGATGCGCCATCGCTAGCCACGTCAGCGGGCAGCTGACTTGCCACGTTAGCAGGCCAGCCACTCCAGGCGGAGCAGCACCGGCATGACACCGCAGTTTGGCTGCTCCAGGGAGATTAGCGCGGCCAAACGGGTTAGTTTTTAAAATAACAAAGCACCAGTGTTAATTTTAGAAACCAACCTGATCGCTTGGCTGAAAATAAGCGGCTAAAAGTACCGTTGGCTGATTTGTTGTGAGAGAAAAACACTGCTGGCTGGCTGAAAATAAGCGGCAGGCTGTTATTAAAGATAAAAAAATGAATAAGATAAGAGCAGAAGGCGGCGGGCTAGCGAAAATGGGAAAAGAGAGTCAGCACATAAAGGCAAATAAATAAGACAACTATGGAACCACTTTAACTTCTAATAATGTCTAATAAAATGTTCTTCTCATAACATTCGGGTTGGCTAGGGTAGTAGGCAGGGGCAGAAGCAGGAACTGAGGTTAGGGGGGCAGCATTAGTTTCCACCTCCACATGACCACATTAGGATTTTTAGCTTGAATAGAATTAGCACTTGAAACAACAGGATTAAACAAACATGAATTGTTTTCTCCTCTTCATATCACCTAATCAAAAAGAGGATTCGACTATTTGAGATACAGATCAAGTGATTAGATTAAATAAACTATAAACAAGTGCTATTTAAAAAGAGGTTGTATTCTACAGTAAAGAAAAAAATGAAGAAATAACACAAAGTGACAAAGACAAAGGGGGAGGGTGGAGGCGAAAGGCAGGATGCCTGGGCGTGGCGTCTGGCCATATGGGCACGGCGCCGGCAACGTCGACATCGCGATTCGCGAACTCGCGATGACTCGGAGGCGGAGGCGGGAGTCTTGGCGTCTGCGCGTCTCGGGGGCTCAGCCGTTCGGCCAATCCTTCTGCCATCCTGCTCGTCATGTTGGCTGAGTCAACGAACAAGATCAATGCGGACTGCGACTGCGGATTGGAGTACGAAGAGTCACGCCTCGTGTGTCGTGTGTCGCGGCGCATGGAACTGGGTGCAGCCGTGCATGCACGTATAGATTTATTGGACTGGATCTTAGTGGGCTGCAATCACAAGTTGTTGTTGGGCTCCAATTGAGGGGGGCAGCCTTCTGCTCAAAATAATAATAATAATATAAGCATTGATATTTAAATATTTACTAGCAAATATGTCCATACGTTGCGACAAAAAAATCCATCAAATGTTCATAGAAAACATAACAACGAAATTATTCTACATATTTGGAACCTATTTGGAAGAAGAGACTATTGCAAGAAATCGGAGATCGGTAAACAAAAAAAAAAATGTACTCGCTCTGTCTCTGAATAAATAAATTCCTAGGTCAAGAATTTGTCTACAAATAAATCAATCTCTAGGAGACTCAGTGGTCCACCGGCACATTTATTTTTCCTCAATATCTTCTCGCATTTACAGCACCCCCTCCCATCTCCCGATTCAATGTTGAGTTTTTGCAGCTAGATGTGTGTAGTAAATGCTATAATTGTTATCTATTGGAATAATCACCTATCAATGTGCAACTACTCTAGTTAATAAGGATAGTATGACCTTTTCTCTGTCATACTCCCTCTGTCTTGTAATATAGTGTATTTGTCGGTGTCTAGAAACCGAGGGTCTAGGCAGAGCGACAAGTGAATTTGTATCTGCGCGTCTAGGTCCGGATGGTGTGCAAAGCGGACACAAGGGTTTATACTGGTTCAGGCAAGAATGACCCTACGTCCAGTGGATTTTACTGCTGCTTGTGTTGCTTTGCACTGGAGTGCTCATAGTATAGGTTACAAGCTTTCGAGAGAGGGAATGAATCCCAGGTCTCTTTGGAGGGGTGTGTGTGCTGACTTAGTGAGGTGTGTCCTCTTTTCTTCCTAGATGTGGCCCCTGCCTCCCCTTCTATAGTTTTCAAGGGGAGGGCTCGGGTTACATTTATAGTAAAAAGATGAAATGGAGAAAAGAAGAAAGAGAAAAATAAAAAAGGTGGTTAAGCTTCCCCTATAGCGCAGAGATATTATGGGCCATTAAGCTTTTGGCCGTCTTCCTCCTTATCCGACGTGAGCAGCTTCCCTTGTAGCGCAGAGATATTATGAGCGTTAAGCTTTTGGCCTCTCCATCTGCTGGTGCAACGTGCCGCGGCCATGCCTCGTCCTGTGTGCTTTTGTGCTGTCGAGGATGGGCTGTGCGTGCGCCCGAATTTGCGTAGAGAGGAGGTTAGGTGGTATAGTTGCCGTTATCCCTGTCGCTGTAGAGGTATGGACATCGTCGTGGTGGAATGATCGGAGTCTTGTTGGATCAGAGTGTGGTTCGCATTTTCCTATCCACTGTGTAGGGTCGTGCCTGTCTCATCAGCGGGAATGGGCGCCATGGTGGGGACCTACGCGGCTCTCGGTCTCGAGCGCTCCCGTGCTCACGTTGCAGGGGTCGGGCGCTTTGATGACGTTATGGGGGCTCGGGCGAGGCAGAAATTGCCGTCCGAGGCACCGATCTCGCCCTAGATCTTTCCGCAAGGCTCGGGCAGGACAGAGGTTGGCTTTCGGTCTTGAGCGACTGACACACCGTCAGCGTCTTTAGCGGGTTGGTTTTACCAGGCCCCTTCGATGGGGCTTTAGCAGATGTACAAGGTGCCGTATTTCGCCTTCCGTTGGGTACCCTAGTATATTGATACCCGACAGTAGCCCCCGAGCCTATAGAGAAGTGGTGCACTCCTTCAGTTATATTACACCATTGCAGAAAAACATGACACATGTTAGCTCTCCTTCTACTCAGTCTGACACGTTGCACCAAAAATTTGTTGATTACCATAATGCAAACTCACATAGTGGCTTGACAGCCTTTGATGTGGGAGGGCAGAATAGCCCCGGAAGAAAATCGCAAACGCTGTACCATTCTCTCACAGTGAATTAAACATTAATTAACACCATCAGATTTTGATACAACTGTCCCATCCTCAAAACCTCGCTTCATCATACTTAATTGTGCAAAAAAAATTTAATAAACCTTTAAGAAAGTTGATCACTGAAAGGGCAATGTGATATTGAACTGAGTAGAACATGGTACAATACCAAAAACTTCACCAGGGGCTTCTCCCACTTATCGCCTCAATCCTTGCAAATGTCTGACAGAAGCTCAACACCAAACCGCATCGAGGCATTTGAAAGGGTGGTAACAATATTGCTTACCCTAGAAATGTGCACCATTCACCATAGTGTGTACTTTAAGCAAGTTATGTTTAATTATACTACATAAGGAGAATACTCGTGTAGCAATATATAACTTAGTAGTAGTAAACTAGTAAGATCAAACAACGCACGCTAAACAGAATGCTCTGTGTAGCAGACCCTACAGCACAAAACCCTCCAATCACTTTCAATTTCTATGCGCAAACAAGCCTGAAGAAATTCTTGTCCTTCTACTCCAAGGAGGAATAGTTAATTTGACATCAAATCAGGATGTTGGAATAATAAATATTACTGGTATTTTTTTTATAAATCTAGTTAAATTTTAGAAAGTTTAACAGACATGACTCCTACAGTACACACTTCATTTGTACGGAGAGAGTAGGCCATTTGGGACGTCATTAAGGTTGTGTTTAGTTCTTCATGAAATACAAAATGTAAAATGCCAACTACTTTGGAATGATAAAATGCAAAATGCCAAAAATTTTCATGGTTGTGTTTAGT
The DNA here is from genome assembly GCA_038087645.1 of Saccharum hybrid cultivar R570. Classification (NCBI taxonomy): domain Eukaryota; kingdom Viridiplantae; phylum Streptophyta; class Magnoliopsida; order Poales; family Poaceae; genus Saccharum; species Saccharum hybrid cultivar. Next base: position 16,528,027 of record JAQSUU010000563.1, read on the forward strand.
TCCATCCAAAATGCCAAATTTTTCATGGGGTGGGTGAGGGCTTTTTGACTTTTTTTTTTTGCCTCTTGAGGCTAAAATCTAAAATGGAGAATGATACCTTTTTGCCAAAAATTTTGCATGGTGTTTTGTTCCATTCTGTAAAATGATGGACCAAAACCCAAAATTTTTTAGATGAAATGGGAAACTAAGGCCGTGTTTAGTTTCTATGGAATGCAAAATGCAAAATGTCAATTACTTTTGTTGGAATGATAAAATGCAAAATGCCAGAATTTTCATGGATGTGTTTAGTTCCATCCAAAATGCCAAAATTTTCATGGGATGGGTGAGAGTTTTTTGGGTTTTGGCATTTTTTGGGGCCTCTTGAGGACAAAATCCAAAATGGAGAATGGATATCTTTTTGCCAAAAAAATTTACATGGTGTTTAGTTCTATTTTATAAAATGATGGGTCAAAACCTAAATTTTTTTGGATGAAATGAAGAACTAAACACACCCTAAACACAAATTTAGGCCTGGTTTAGTTCCTAATTTCTATGTCAAATTCCACTATGCAAAAAGAAGATTTCCATCACATCAAAATGCCGGCACATGCATGAAGTATTAAATATAGATAAAATTTAAAACTAATTATACAGTTTTGTTATACTTTACGAGACGAACATTTTGAGCCTAATTAGTTAAAGTTTGGATAATTTTTACCAAATACAAACGAAATGTTACAGTGCGCATTTATTGCGAACGGTTTCCAATTCGGGTGCCGCGGATCCAGAACTAAACACGGCCTTAACTGATCCAAACACGTACTCAGTGATGATTGGTCATGCACTATGCTTCTGCGGTTCCTGGCTTTCGGGGCACATCGCTGAGGATACCTGAACTCTCTGACTCTCTGGCCTTGTTCAGTTCCCCAATTCTCTCCCCTAATTTCACTATGCAAAAAGAAGATTCCCCGTCACATCAAAATGTCGGCAAATGCATGGAGTACTAAATGTTGATGAAATCAAAAACTAATTGCACAGTTTTGTTGTACTTCGCGAGACGAACATTTTAAGCCTAGTTAATCAAAATTTGGATAATTTTTACCAAATACAAACGAAATGCTACAGGAATTCTGATACAGTGTTTTTCTCCCCTATTCTTCAAACTAAACGAGGCCTCTGTGCGACTTGCACGTGGTCAAAGATTCCCAGGGAGGTAAGGGCGCGCCCAGCTTTAGCTTTCATGAGACAGCGACGCGGCCGCATGGAGTTGGTGGAAGCGATTTCACGTGCAGCTTCGGCAGGCTATCTCGTGCTTGCTGGTCCCACTCAGCAGGGGCACGAAGCAAACGTATACGCACCGACTCGTGGATATGAAAAATACGTACTGGTCGCGGTGTCAAGGTTCGACGGTTCATCACTCTTGGTGCAAGAGGAGAGACCGAGAGAGCAGGGGCTGTTTGGTTCATCACTCTTGGTGCAAGAGGAGAGACAGAGAGAGCGGGGGCTATTTGGTTCATCACTCTGCCTGCCATGCCATGTGTGGCGTCGTCGAACTTTTGCTTTTCAGGCTGTGGCTCGCCACAATGCAAACGAAGGCAACACCGAAGGTTAGGTGGTGTATTTGACCGCCACAGGTTTGGCGTGCTTTTGTACTGGAAGTCTCCGTGGCTGCCACATTTTGATACAAACCAAACACCGGCCGCAGTACCAGTGGCTGCCATAGTTAGTGGCGTAGCGTGCGGCGGCAGGAACCAACCAGCTGCCTAGCTCTCGTGGCCGCCGCATCTGTGATGAGGCGAACATCGGTCGGCAACCAAACATCCTCTAGGCTGTTTGGTTCTGGCCAAACTTTGCCTCGCCATGCAGCGGATGCCACCAATAGTTGGCTGCCGTTTGGTTGATATGTCTGTTGTGGCTGCGAGCCGCACGCTACCACTGGTAGTGTGGCGGTAACACACCTGTGGCGATGAAAATTGGCGCCTAATTTGTGGCTTGTTTTTCTACTGTGAAAATTGCTGGCTGCCACACTTAAAACCTGCGCCAAACAGCATCCTTTGCTCCGTGGCGAACCGCAAGTTAATCTGGTGAAGTGTGGCGCCGAACCAAACAGCCAATTTATGTGCTCGTTTGCGCCACAGGTGTGGCCAAACTCTCCACCACAACTGCTCGGCGGCGCCACGGCTAGGTGGCTGACATCGGCTGGGAACCAAACAGCCTGTAGTACTACCCCTACAACGAACTGAGGATCGATCAGCACCGCAACCAAGTAAACCACTGATTCCCATGCACGCGTGGAGTGACCGAGTGAACAATCTCTCTGGTCCCTGCTCCTTTCACCGTTGTGTCTTGCCCGGAGCTAGCCTAATGTATGAGTGACTACACGAACCATCCACATCCACTTGGCCACTTCCATCCAATATTTAGAACGGGGACTTATTATGTGAGTGAGGCACCCAAGATCGGATCCACATCCACCAGCCAGCAAGTGATCGGTGATCCCATGCATCTCGAGAATACGAACGATATTGGGGCTGTGCACTGCTCCTCACTTTCGGTCAGTAATGCAGGTGCCTCGTAATGAGTACGCGCCCTGCCGATATATATACGGAGTAGTATGTTGGGAGCATTTGGTCTCTTGATTGGAGTGCAAGTACATGTCATGCCGGACCAGAGCGGGTAGAGACATGGCTTGTTGTCTGATACGGCTGGGTCTTGTTGTTTAGATGCACCCCGAAAGTTAGAATTTTTTACTCTCTCTTCGTCACATTAATCTTTGGACTCATGCATGAAGTAGTAAATATAGGTAAAAAAATAACTAATTACACAGTTTAGTTGGAAATCACGAGATGAATCTTTTAAGCCTAGTTGGTCTACGATTGGACAATATTTGTCAAATAAAACGAAAGTGGCTATTTATCGGGTTGAATTTTTTTGCAATCTAAACGTGCTCTAGCTATAGCTATGGTGAAAATGTGAGATGGAGGTCGATAAGCGGACAAATTTAGCTCACGCACGCAACTGTTTTGTGAGCCTGCGTCACATGGTGGGTTGTCCATTAAGAGACGGAGCAGCAGCAGCCATCGATATGATCAAAGATGACGACCAATGCAACAAGATAAGGCCAAAGGTGTGGCCGGGTGGCTACCGGCTAGCGTGCATGGGGTGTTTAGGCAGCCGTACGGTTCGCACGGCATAAGAGAATTGGCTCGTTGCCACTAAAATCTATACCAATTTCTTTATTGCTATAAAAAATTTTTGGATTTACCTCACTGTCATTCATTTAGAGTTTTTGATCTCCTCATTGCCATTACCGTTGCACGATCCAGCTTTATTCCCTTGCTTGCATCCAAATAGATAATTTGTTCCCTTCAATGCCATCAAGAGAACAGAACACCGTTACAAGGTGTTCGTAACATAGGATTAACTCCGTAAACACTGTTGATAACTAAATTTAATCATTTTTATAGTCTAGGCTTGATAGTTGCTTAGGTGATTTATTTTTTTGAATTAATTAAATTCAAGTTTAATTCGTTATATCTCTACGAGTCTACGTACACATTTTCTATTTTTTTATCTCTTAAAAATCTAGGGTAGTAGGCAATAACCGCCAACTAACAAAATACAGTAGTAATATGATAAACAAAAAATGATCAACCAAGTGCAAATTTACATAAAGATTGTTGATTATAATATAAATTCTCACTGGCAGCTTTCTTTTGTCCTTATATTGATTATTAATATATATTCTAATCAAAGTTATGGTAGCCAAATAAACGAAAGCAATTTTATATTTTAGTATTCGTACAAAGTTGCAATTTGCATTTCTCATTTGTCCAATATTAATCTAATATCAGCCATAATCAATACTCCGTATATAACCAACTTCATTTGTATATTAAATAGGTGAGTACGTGTCCATAATAATTTTTTTTTGGATTTACCAACTTCATTAATTTCTAATTAGATTAATTAGTCATTAGCAATACTGGCCAGCCTATTAATTATTTTACAAATCATGAGAGTTTTAATAATCACAACTAAGTTTAATAATTAAGTTGTATTAAACTTGAATTTAATTAATTCAGAAAAATAAATCACCTAAGCAACTATCAAGCCTAGACTATAAAAATGATTAAATTTAGTTATCAACAGTGTTTATGGAGTTAGTCCTATGTTAGGAACACCTTGTAACGGTGTTCTGTTCTCTCAATGGCATTGAAGGGAACAAACTATCTATTTGGATAGCAACCAAGGAAATAAAGCTTGACCATGTAACGGTAATGACAATGAGGAGATCAAAAATTCTAAATGGATGGCAGTGAGGTAATTCCAAAAATTTTTATGGCAATGAGGAAATTGGTATAGATTTTAGTCGCAATGAGCCAATTCTCTCCTCATCTTGCATCTTGCATACCCTAGGATTCGCTTGAAATATTCAGGCTTTCCCTCTCTCTTTCTGTTCTCCTTCTCAAGCTTCATCTTGATCTTCTTTAGCGTGTGGTCATCTTCGACGATGCATGGTTAGGATCTAATGAGGCTGTGCACGATTATAATTTAGTGGGGATGCTCCTAAGGCTTGAGGGAAGCCAACTAGCTTGGTATAGGCTGTGGTGCTCAACAGGACAAAGAGGTGGCTGGGCGGGGGCACCATCAAGGCATCAACCATAGGACGACATGGGACGACTGTTGTCTGTGCGGGGCATGGTTGTACCAATAGTTAACCGTGGCGGTGGTCGATCGAGGGATGTCAAGACATAATGGCGGTGGCCGACAATGAGGTGCGCGAATGACGAATCCATTGGTGTTTTCAAAGAATAATGAATCAGTCCGTGTTGCCAATGAAAAAGAGGACGGAGTGCCCACCCGAATGGAAAAAGTAAACTAAGAACGTCTTTAACGATGCCACTTTAATTAGCTCATATGAATCTATGTCATCAATTTGCTTATATGGAAGAGAGAAGATTAAAAAGAGAACAATCTATCTCTTATCTCCGCACATATCTCGCTCGAAATACAAAGACGTTTATGGGCCTACTCATAAAGAAAGAGAGAAGAAGGAAAGAAGATGTAGAATAAAAAAATCACTTACATGTGGTGTTACATAATGATGAAGTGGCAATGACTTGGCGTGTATAAACTAGTTGATGTCTCATACTGTTGAGGACACCTTAAGGACGCGTTTAATTCTGTCCGCACATCTCACTTCACCTTACGAAGCCAGAAAGCATAGCAAAAACCACATCGAGTTCTCTCGTTGACATGCCTCTGAGCTTGTGATTTCTAACTTTTCCTCGTTAAAGTGATCACTCGAAAATGGCTCGTCGCGCTAGGCAAGATTTGGCTCACTCGGCGAAGCAAAGCAAGGGAAAGCTCGCTACAAAACCAAACAATGCCCTAAAATGAAAAGGAGGACTACATGCAAAGGTGTTGGCTACTTGGCTAAGCAAAATATGAGAAAATTGTTTGAATATTTCATCTAAATACAAGGCAAGAAAGGAAAAACTGTGCATTTGTACCAGCGATCATCAATTGACAGAAGCGGATCTACCACCAAAGCATGGTGGGCTTGAGCCCCCGCTACTGATACTTAGAGTATCGAGCCTCTCCTAAGCTCTGTTTACAAATTTGTACCCATATAAGATGAAAAAAATAAAGATGAAAGAAAACAGAAGAAGTTGCTCTTAGGAGTATTTTTCTATATTCACTCCTGTTAATTGGGCTTGAGGAAGGAGACAACATCAACATGTGTGTACTCTCTCCGTCCCAGAATATCTGTCGCTGTTGGTGTGCATACCACAATTTTAATTCGATTTGTAGAAAATACGTGCAACATTTGTATCTCCAAATAAATTTATTAAAAAACTAGATTCAAAGATATTTTTACAATGATATTAATTATGTACTATAAATATTAATATTTTTAATATATATTTTATCAAAGTTATTTCTCTTAAAGCGTAAACGATAGATATTTAGAGACGGAGGGAGTAGGTTTGATGTGAGCCGTTGGTGACAAATGTATAGCGATTTCTATGTGAAAAGTAATTGAACATATAATCAAACTTTTCATAGGCCTTATTTAGTTCCTAATTTCTACCCTAAATTTCACTATGCAAAAAAAAGATTCCCGTCACATCAAAATGCCGGCACATGCATGGAGTACTAAATGTAGATAAAATTAAAAACTAATTACACAGTTTTGTTGTACTTTGCGAGACGAACATTATGAGCCTAATTAGTCAAAGTTTGAATAATTTTTACCAAATACAAACAAAATACTACAGTGCATATTTATTACGCACTGTTCCAACTCGGATGCCCCGAATCCGGAACTAAACACGGCCATAATGAAAACGGTGGGAACCAGTCAAATTACACCTGTCCTGGGCTACTGAGACAGGCTGAAGCGTAGTGGGACTGTGGGAGGACTACTCGCCAGAGGCCAGGTATGAGTTGCCTGTCAAACATTACACTTGCATGTTGGTGCGCAGGGAGGCAGAAAAGCCTGGGGAGCACCTGCATCGGTTTTGTGCTTGCACTTGTGATTTGTCCATGCAGCATTGCGGATGCGGCGCACATCTTTCCGGATAGCCTCCTCCAAATCTCTCCAATGATCCCATGCATCCATTGCCACTCGGTCTTCCCTTTTCAAAAGAAAAAGAAAAACACCCACCGTCTTCAACTGCGTCGATTTCTTGCCGTTTTTCTACTACTTCCATCCTGTCACCGGGAAATGGTGTAGTACTGAAATAAAACAAGGTGATTGAAAATTTTTCCAAGACATTAGGTATCAGATCAGACAGTGCAAAAGAACAAAAGGGAAGAATTGGGATGGCGCTAGTAGACACTAGTATACTATGCCACGAGCTTCTACTTCAACGTCCATCGCACACCAGTGTGCCGGTGCTCCCTCCAGCTTCTCTTTACTTCGCCTGCAGCGGCACCGTTCAACCAAACCAACGGCCAACGGACCTCTTGAACCATGAAGTGTGAACCCATTATCCTTATCCACGGCGAGCTCTGAAATCCACGTCGACTCACGTACTGTACAGTACTCTTGAGAGATCGATTTCATGAGCATGATCGAATTGAAAAAGAAAAAGGAACGAGACGTGCAGCAACAGGACACACATCCACGAACGCCGCGACGGGACTGCTCAATGCAGGCGGTGTAAGGAGTATAATTGGGATGCCAAATTTTCCTCTAAATTTTACTATGAAAAAGAAAATTTTCCATCACATCAAAATACCGGCACATGCATAGAGTACTAAATGTAGATAAAATCAAAAACTAATTGCACAGTTTAGTTATACTTTGCGAGACGAATCTTTTGAGCCTAATTAGCCAATATTTAGATAAAAATTTACAAATACAAACGAAATGTTACAGTAAGAAATCTTTTACTGTGTAGATTTTAGACCTCCCGATTTACCCGACTAAACACGGCGTTGGCCTCACCGTGTCTTCTTTTTATGTTCCAGCAAGCACGTAATGTAGGGGGGCATAGAATCTAGACTATCAAATCGCGACGGGCGACGATGCAGCTTTCTACAGGACTAGTCGTTTTCACGTCGTAGCAGCAGAGCACGCTCGCTTCCATCGCTTGGAGCAGTCCACAAGCACGGCCGCATAGATGCGCGCACAAAAGTAGTAGTACAGTAGTAGGACGTCTACAGTGCAGTGCGTCGCAAGTTAACCAGAGAGCGAGCGGGCCTTGCATTGCAAAACAGTCGCCGCTATATAACAGCACCTACGCACGAGCCAAGGGACGAGGGAGGGAGGGAGCACAAGGTTGGCAACCCTCACACACGACGCGAGAGCATGGATCCCAACGACGCCTTCTCGGCGGCGCACCCGTTCCGGTGGGACCTGGGCCCGCCGGCGCACGCCGCCCCCGCGCCTCCGCCTCCGCCGCCGCCGCAGCTGCTGCCCCACGCGCCGCTGGTGAACGCGGCGCCGAGGGAGCTGGAGGACCTGGTGGCCGGCTACGGCGTGCGCCCGTCCACGGTGGCGCGGATCTCGGAGCTCGGGTTCACGGCGAGCACGCTCCTGGGCATGACGGAGCGCGAGCTCGACGACATGATGGCCGCGCTCGCGGGGCTGTTCCGCTGGGACGTGCTCCTCGGCGAGCGGTTCGGCCTCCGCGCCGCGCTGCGCGCCGAGCGCGGACGTGTCATGTCCCTCGGCGGCCGCTTCCACACTGGGAGCACCTTGGATGCCGCGTCACAAGAAGGTACAGAGTATGATCAATTTTCTTCACCAGTGTGTTTGCCTGCCTCTGTGAATCTGTGATGGTGTGGTCGTGCCTGCGTAAATGCATGCACGCATGCATGCGGACAGTGCCCATGCATCATTCGTCCTGTTGAGTTACGTGCTCTGCTCGCCTGTAACCTGTTCTTGACTTCTTGTTCAATCATACTGTATGGCAACTAGCAGTGCTGTCCGGCGAGCGCGACGCCGCGGCCAGCGGCGGCACGGTGATGGCCGGCAAGAAGAAGGGCAAGAAAGGGGTTGGGTCGAGGAAGGGCAAGAAGGCGAGGAGGAAGAAGGAGCTGAGGCCGCTGGACGTGCTGGGCGACGAGAACGACGGAGACGAGGACGGCGGCGGCGGGTCGGAGTCGACGGAGTCGTCCGCGGGCGGCTCCGGCGGCGGGGAGAGGCAGCGGGAGCACCCTTTCGTGGTCACGGAGCCTGGCGAGGTGGCGAGGGCCAAGAAGAACGGGCTCGACTACCTCTTCCATCTGTACGAGCAGTGCCGCGTCTTCCTGCTGCAGGTGCAGTCCATTGCTAAGCTGGGCGGCCACAAATCCCCAACCAAGGTACGCGCACACATTAGTTTAGCAGGGTAACGTTTTTACATTAACAAAAAAGCCATTTTGTGTAGCTTGAATGTACGATAAACAAACGTATTGTAAACAACCAGACTTTTTAGGTCGTTGAGAAGCTAGCTAGTGTTTAATTTACCCAAGTTCGATATATTACAAGTCTGCCATGAAACATGTGTTATAAGCGAAGCTCTCAGCCCAAGTTGGAGTAACACAAATTAAGGGTCACAACTGTAATCACAGGAGGACGTAATTCTTACTGTACCTTTGAGTTGTGATTTAAAGTTTGGCTAAACATATAGAAAATTCTAAATTTATGATACAAGCTAAATACGTTACAAAGTAATAATGGAATATATTTTCATAATAATCTAGTTGATACATAAATATTAACACTATTCACTATAAATTCGATCAAAATTAATATAGTTGATTTTCACAAATCTAGCATCTTTTGTGGACGGGAGGGACTACGTTTATTCGCTCTAAATGTAATAATATAATAGTAAAAAAACTAGTGGAATGCTAAGGCCGTTCATATAACTAGAAGGAAGAAACAAACCCTCTTTGTAGTGGAATTCTGTATTTTCTGTACCGTAAGTATATACTATAGTAGTACATGTACTCCATGCAAAAGATAGTTTATAGTACGTACGCGGTAGTCTGTACAGTAGTCTTCTCCCTCCCTCCGTCCTCCCTTCACGTGTGTTGTCGGAAAAACGTATCTGCTGAAATACGATTTTCTAAAGAGAAACATTTAGGATAATTCTATTGCAAAAGCGAAAGTACCTTGTGTTGTACTTGTACGTACGTACTGTAGTATATTTTGCTGGAGCCGCACACGCACTGACGCACGTAGATGTGCGCAAGCACCTGGAAAAAGCGAGTGACGTGTCAGTCATCGGTAGGCTGCCAAAGCCTGTGCGGCCTTGTGTGGTCTTGTCCGGCCCTAGCGTCAGATGCAGATAGGCATGCATGGCATGGACATGGACGCCCCTCTCGGACTCCGTGGCCTGTGCCCTGTGTGCTGTTGCCACCGGTTTCGCGCGTACCAGTACGAGCCAACAAGCTCGCTTTCGCAGTTTGGGCCTTTTTAGATCCCGCGAGCAAACCTTACGTAGTAAATGTCCCGTCGCACTGTAGTAATTTTGTTTTTATTTGATAATAATTGTCCAAATATTGATTAATTAGGTTTAAAATATTCATCTTTCAAAGTACAACAAAACTGTGCAATTAGTTTTTAATTTCGTCTACATTTAGTACTCTGTGCTGATATTTTGATTTGACGGGGCTTTTTGCATAGTGGAATTTGGGGGTGAATTTAGGTACGCCTTGCCGGCGTACCAGTAGTCGCGTGCTCGCCCGCAGTCTTCAGAAGAGTTCAGACGGTGCGCGACGGAGTGAAATGAATGCACGGCCTGGCCTGGCCGGATTCCAGGGTGATTGGATATGATGACCTGACCCGGACGGCCGCATCGATGCGTTCCTGCGTCCGCGCCAGGCGCACCCACGAGTTCCAGGCCGGCCACTGGCCACGCGCGCGCAAGCTTGTTCGATCCGTGAGCTGCGTCTGCGTGCGTCGACACGACACGACACGACACGAGCTGCTCTGCCCTGCACTGCACAGGAACCAACCAACCAATCGACCGTGGCTGATGAACCTTTTTGTGTGGCGCGCGCTTGCGTTGCAGGTGACGAACCAGGTGTTCCGGTACGCCAAGAAGTGCGGGGCGAGCTACATCAACAAGCCCAAGATGCGGCACTACGTGCACTGCTACGCGCTGCACTGCCTGGACGAGGAGGCCTCCAACGCGCTGCGCCGGGCGTACAAGGCCCGCGGCGAGAACGTCGGCGCCTGGAGGCAGGCCTGCTACGCGCCGCTCGTCGACATCGCCGGGCGCCACGGCTTCGACATCGACGCCGTCTTCGCCGCGCACCCGCGACTCGCCATCTGGTACGTGCCCACCCGGCTGCGCCAGCTCTGCCACCAGGCGCGGGGGAGCCACGCCCACGCCCACGCCCACGCCGCCGCCGGCTTCCCGCCGCCCCCGATGTTCTAGCTGCGTCGTCGATGAGTGCGTGCACCGTCGCCGTACGTGTCACAGTTCCTTCAGGCAGTTCCGTGGCGCGATCGAGAAACGGAAGAGTGCGGGCTTTCTCTGCCTCTGATGATGTGATGTTGTCACTCGTTTGTTGCGTTGTCCTGGTTAGTCAGGAGTGGGCTTAGGATTTAGAATGGGGACGTCACTTGTTGGGCCGAGCGGGCCGTGGCACAATTTACAGTTTGGATGGGCCAATTGTTAGTTTGTTACCTCGCGGTCTCGCCTAAGTAGTGTTGTATCCCTCGTGATAGTTGTTCCCCAAAACGGTGTACCGCTCCTATGATGATGATCCCAATTATGTGTTCACAGTAGTGCCATTTGTTTTTCCTCTTAATTCCTCATTCGTGATTTTCTTGGATTTGTTCTAATTGTTGAATGGTTGGGAAAGAGAAATATTTCTCTTCGACTTTTCTCTCTTTTACGGTTGTCTCTCGCACACACCCCTCAGCTCATTCGTGATTTTCTTTGATTCATTCTAATTGTTGAATCGTTGGAAAAGAGAAATATCTCTTTTTGACACTCTTCTCGCTTTCAGTCATCCCTTACTCCCATCCTTTTTTCAACTCTTGCTTTGTCATCTCTTATCCAATTTGAAGCTTTAAAATCTTCATTGATGCCACACCATTCATGTCATAGCTTGATCGGCTCAACCTGAGCCCATAAACATTGTGACTAGCTTCAAGCAGCAGGTGGAGGTGTTTCTCTTCCCCTATGTTGTATTCGGCTCATCTTAATATTACGGAACAAGGTGCGAAATGAGAATTACTCAAGTTGTGATTTGAAGATTTTGAATTTTTTTCCTTTAATTTAATTTGTTGTTTTTCTTTGGTACATTAGAGTTTCTGATGTCTTGGCTACATATTTTCTTGTTGATACATTTGTTATTCTTCTGTAATAACTATGTTTTGATGCATCTTTTGTTCTAAATTGTAAGATATTTTGGTTTTTAGGTATATAATTTTTGCTATGTACTCCTTCCATCCATTTTTAGGTGTTGTTTAGATTTTCTTAAGTTTGACTGTATTTATATATAAAAAATCAGTAACATTTGTATCTCCAAATAAATGTATTATAAAAATATTTTCAATGATTAATCTAATTATACTTATTATGCACCATAAATATTAGTAACATCTTGTATACTACTTTTATCTCAAATAAATCAATTTCTAGAATCACTCAAAGTCAAATTTGAGCAATTTTATATAAGAGAGTAACAACAACTATGACAACAAATATATATATTATGAAAATATATTTTATGATATATCTAGTGGTACTAATTTTGTGTCATAACATAAGGATTGATGCTCTTTCTTATAAAGCCAGTCAACCTTGAAATAGTTTGATTTATGACAACTCTAGAAGTTGAGTTTGATTTGATATGGAGAAAGCATCTATGTACTCCCTCTGTGTTTGAATAAACTAATTCCTAGAGCAGTCTTAAGTCATTTTTTAATGTTGACCGAATTAATAGAGAAGAATACAAATATCTATAACACCCCAAATAAGCATGTTATAAAAATATATTTTATGGTGTAACTAATGATACTAATTTGGTGTCATAAATTTTACTGTTCTTTTCTTCAAATTTGGTCTATCTTAACTTATAACTTTAGGATTTATTTTTTCAGGGATAGAGATATACCACAGAAGCTATGTATCTAGAAAATTAAAATGATATAATTTAAAACGAAAAAAGTGGAAGAAATACAAAGTCAGGAAAGTTTCATTATCTAAAAAGTGCTATCATTATTATCTAAAAAAATCTAAAAAGTGCTATAGTTCTTCGGTCGAGCGGTTGGGAAACACCAGTACTACCAACGATTGTCATCCACAGTCCCATTGGACCTTTATGGCCTGTTGTTGCCTAGTATCATCGTGCCTCTTGCCTCATGCGGGCTTTTTCCATGGAAAAAAAAAGATTCGAACGTCGTGGTGCGCTGACTCGTATGGTGCCAAGTCTTCCACTCACCTTGGTCGGAATTTGAAATTAATTGATACTCCTCCGTATCGGATTTAGAAGTCGTTTAAGACAGCGACACAGTCTTTAAAACACAACTTTGACCTCTTGTTTTTATAAAAAATATTTATGGAAAAGTGATATATATATATATATATATATACTTTTATGAAAGTATTTTTCAAGACAAATCTATTCATATAATTTTTACATTTGCAAACTTAACAACTTAAAAGTTATTGATGATTTATATTCCTAATGTTTAATCCAAACCTTGTCCAAAACGACTTATGAATCCGATACGGAGGGAGTACTGCCCATTACCTCCTGGTGCTTTTAAGTTCTATATCATGAGCATCGTACACGAGAAAATTGTATATTTAGGACTCCAAATAACGTGTTTCGTAAATATAGGATTTCAAACATCGTCTTCGTAAAAATAACCCTTAAAACGTTGGCTTCCTGATTTGCATGACATTACGTGTATTAAGTCTCTTTTCTCATCTAAATACTGTTCCCCAAAGTGACCCTTTTACTCTTCAGTCATTTAGACGGTGATTTGAAAGCCTCCAGCGCTGGCCGCCTGCCGCCGCCAAGACAGGCTGACTGGCCGCCTTGGCTGGCTGGCCGCCGCCGCCGTCGTCTAGGCATGTCACACAAAATGCACAAGTTCATATATAATAAAAATGAACAAAAATGAGCCATACGCAATAACATGTAATAGATAACACCATGAATTTATCATGAATGAGTTCATCTCATAAATCCATGAATTTAGCATAAACAAGTTCATCTCACAAAACCATAATTTTGTTCCAAACAAGATCCAAGTCATATGAAATAAAGCATGAGTTTACATCTCATCATAGCTAAAAAAATCATCCAATATGTAGCTTTCTCTTTAGAGTCATCTTTTTTTAGTGCAGCCGCAGTAGGCATGCTCACAGGACTAGTGGTGTCGGTTTGTGAAGAGCTGCTATCTCATAACAAGAACGTAAGCTTGCTGCATAGTGAAAGCATATAGGCCCCGAGAGTTGGTTTCAGCAATTGATGACAATACATTATTACCATGACTAACGTATGTTTTGCAGAAACTTTGGTAAGTTAGGTCATGGGGTTGATAACTATTTTGGGCACTATGGTATTCATGTCCATTGATGAAAATCGTTTCGGTTTTCAAAGGATCAACGACAAGATTAAGGATGGTTAGTTCCGAATGTCAAGGTGTTGAGTTACATTCGGAATAGTCGTTAGGATCTTCGCTTTTTCCTTTGGTCGTACTAAAGGGAGGCATGAGCGAGTAGCTTGACTTAGGTGAGTCTTTTGTTCAGGTGTGGTGCACACTTGTCAAACTTAGCACTAGGTAGCTCAAGAAAAGCTCAAAGTTCAGTTGAAAGCAACTTGGTTCAAGTTGCGTCGCGTTTCGGAGTCGTTAGAGCCGTTTTCCCTTGACCGGACGCGGTCTCTGTCTTGACCGGACGCGTTCGGTCAGTACTAAACAGTTACTGCGTTTCAGCACGGTTGACCGGACGCGGTCCTTGCGAGGACCGGACGCGGTGATCATGCTAACACGTGTCTCAGAGGGTAAAACATCTAATCGGACGCGACTGGGAAGTGATCTGACGCGTCCAGTCAGGTTCCAGTAAGGTACTTTGCTGACCGGGCGCGTCCGGTCATCACTGATCGGACGCGGTCGAGCGTCAGGTCAAAGTACAGTAAGGACCTTGCACGATCGGACGCGTCCGGTCACCCCTGATCGGTGCGTCCGGTCACTCAGTAGTGTTGTTTAGTTTTTCGACCGTTACGTTCGACCGGCGCGTCTAATCACGTCGACCGACGCGTCCGGTCAGTGCGTATTTTGCTGAGTTGGGAGGTAACGGTTGGATTTGACTGTGGGGTGTATAAATACATCCCCTCCACCTCTTTTAGAGGTCTCTTGCTCATTTGTTCAGCTGAGAAACACCTTTCAAGTGCAAGGGAGTGCAAGAGCTCTAGTGAGGGTAGTGTTTTGAGAATCAAAGTTTGAGAATCCCTCATTAGTGTCTAGGGAGTAGCAAGTGTGCATCCATCTTCTCATTAGGCTCGTTGTGGTCAAGTGAGAGTTCTAGCTTATTACTCTTAATGATCGCCATCACCTAGACGGCTTGGTGGTGATTGGGAGTTTGGTGATCATCCGGCGGAGCTTGTGGATGACCCAACTCATCTTGTGAGTGGTTTTGGGCGATTCACCGCGACGGAGTGTCGAAGAATCAGCCCGTAGAGAGCACTTGATCCTTACGCGGATCAAGGGGGAGCTATACCCTTGCGCGGGTGCTCCAACGAGGACTAGTGGGGAGTAGCGACTCTCCGATACTTCGGGAAAACATCGCCGTGTTCCTTACCCTTACTTTGAAGCATTTACTTTCTCGTATTACTTTCATTGCTTGGTTTACTTTCCTAGAATTGCCATGCTAGACTAGGATTCGAACTTAGGGTGCAAAACCTTTTATCTGTAGAATCACAAGGAACACAAGTATGCACTAGGGGTGAACTTTGGCTTGTAGGATTTAATTCTTGCAATGAATTTTTAGAAAAGCCCAATTCACCCCCCTCTTGGGCATCTTGATCCTTTCAATTGGTATCGGAGCAGAGTTGCTCTTAATTTAGGCTTCACCGCCTAGAGCAAGATGTCTAATGGGGAAGGATCACCTTCCATCTTTGAGGGAGATGATTTTCTATATTGGAAAATCCGCATGGAGGTGTACCTCGAAGCCATAGATGTTGGGTGTCTTAGAGCCGACACCGAAAGACTTCCTGCTATTAAGGATCCCGCCAATCCAAGTGGTGACGAGGAGAAGTACGACAGGTGGAATGCAAAGGTCAAAAATGCACTCTATCGGGGCCTAGGCAAGGATATCTTCAATCATGTGCGTAATGCAAAAAATGCTCATGAATTGTGGGAAAACCTTTGTGCTCTCCATAAGGGAACTAAGAGTGAGCGTGATGAACGCTATCATATTGCTTTGAAGAAAATTAATTCTTTTGAGATGCTTCCTAAATAAAGTGCTAATGACATGTACACTCGATTGAATGTTCTTATAGAGGATCTCAATGCTCTTGGGCTCACCCAATTAAGTCAATCGGATGTTGTAAGGAGGATCTTGAGCATTCTTCCCGTTGAGAAGTATGGTCATATTGTCACCGTGCTTCATCAAAGTGATCTCTCCACCGCAACACCGACACAAGTATTGGAAAAGATCAATGCACATGAGATGTACATGCACATCACTCCGGAAGAGGGCTCATCATCTTCCAAGAAGAAGGACTTGGCCTTCAAAGCTAGCCATAACAAGAAGAAGAAGAAGAAGGGCCAAGCCATGATGGTGCAAGAAAGCTCAAGTGAAAGTGATATTGATGATGCATCACTTACACTCATGGTGAGAAAGACCACCAAGATGCTAAAGAAGCTCAACAAGAGTGGCATTAAGTTCGACAGCAAGAAGAAGTTCTTCACTAGTAGCAAAAGGAAGCTCATATCCGAGATGGATTGCTACAATTATGGTGAACTTGACCACTTAGCTCAACAATGTCCTAAGCCTTCAAAAGACAAGTACAAGAACAAGAACAAGGGGCAAGAAAAATGATTCAAGTGATGAAGAAGAAGAGAAGAAGAACAAGCCATACAAGAAGAAGGATGGCAAAAGAAAAGAGTTTCACAAGAAGAAGAAGGGAGGCAAAGCCTACATTGTTGGTGATTGGCTCACCGACATTGAATCATCATGTGAGTCATCCGGTGATGAGAGCGATGATGAGAAAGAGAAGGTTGCCACATTTGTGATTGGGCCATCATCATCTTCACTGACATCTTCATCACCACCTTCACCGCCATCTTCACCATCATCGTCCACTACTCACCTATGCCTTATGGCCAAGGGTGAACGAAAGGTACAAAATAATGATAGTGATGATGATGATAGTGATAGTGATGATGAATATGATGCACCTTCTTATGATGAACTTGTAAAATTGTTGAACAAATACTCTAAAGTCATAAGAAGAACTAGAAATGAAAATGATGAGCTCCAAAATAAAAATGACTCACTCTCATCTAAGCTAGAGAATGCACAAAAGACTAGTGATGAGCTCAAAGATCAAAATGAAATTATGTCTTCTACTCTCAAGGAGCTCAAAACTTCTAACAAAGAGTTTAGAGATGAACATGATAAACTTGAGAAGAAGCATGATGAGCTCAACACTAGGCACAACTCGCTAAAAGACAAATACACTACATTGAAAATCAATTATGATAGTGATAGTCTTGTTGTTGCTAATGAGCTTTCTCTTGAGACACATGATGGTACTAACCAAGTTATTAAGATTGATATAGCTACATCATGTGATGACTTGATCATTGAGAGCATTGAGCAAGACTCTAGTGGCAAAGTCAAGAGTGTGGTTGAGTCCAACAACAATGATGATTATGCCAAGCTCAAGAGTGAGAATGAGATGCTTACAAATGAGAACAAGAAGCTAAAAGGGTTGATGGCTCTTGAAAAGCAAACATCAAATGAGTCACTTATTGAAGAGAATAAAAAGCTCAAGCAAGAGAAAGAGCATCTCAAGACCGGTCTAAGCAAGTTCATAAGAGGCCAATATTTACAAAGTGAGCTACTTATGAACACCGTCATGAAGATGGATAGAAGTGGCATTGGTTACTTGGCAAATCAAGAGAAGAAGGCCAAAGCTCAACAACAACAAAGCAAGTCAAAACCCAAGCCAAAGAGATATGTTGAGTGTGGACAAGAGGGTCATTTTGCTCATAAGTGCAAAACTCCACCACCACAACCCTTGCCCAAGCATGCTGACCCTTTGCCTTCAATGCTCATTACATGCTTAGAAAAGATTCAAGTGAAAAGATGAAAGTTATGTTCTTGGGTCCCCCAAACAAGAATAGGCCTAAGAAAATATGGGTTGGCAAGTCACTAGTTGAGAAAGTCAAGGGTCCCTCTCAAGTTTGGGTCCCTAAATAAAAAGCTTGATCTCTTGTATGTAGGTGAACTACAAGACCGGTGGATCTTATTGGGTTATTAATAGTGGTTGCACTCAACATATGATCGGTGATCCTCATATGTTCACCTCACTTGAAGAGAATGGGCTATGTCAAGAGAAGATCACATTTGGAGATAATTCAAAGAGCAAAGTCAAGGGTATAGGCAAGATTGCAATATCAAATGATCACTCTCTTTCAAATGTGCTCTATGTTGCTTCATTTAGTTTCAACTTGCTATCCGCTGGGCAACTTTGTGACCTTGGCTACCAATGCTTGTTCACACCAAATAAAGTGGTAGTTTCAAAGATAGATGACAAGCAAATGATATTCAAAGGCTTTAGATACAACAATCTCTATCTTGTTAACTTCACCTCCGAAGATGCAAACTTGATGACATGCTTGTTCACCAAAACTTCACTTGGGTGGCTTTGGCATAGGAGGCTTGCTCATGTTGGAATGAACACTCTCAACAAGCTATTGAAGAAGGAATCAGTGAGGAGTTTGAAGGATGTAAAGTTTGAGAAGGACAAACCTTGTAGTGCATGTCAAGCCGGCAAACAAGTTGCAAATACTCATCCAATCAAAGCTTACATGTCAACACCAAGAGTGCTAGAACTTTTACACATGGATTTGTTTGGTTCTACAACTTACAAGAGCTTGGGTGGAAATCTCTATTGTCGTGTGATTGTGGATGACTACTCAAGATACACTTGGACTTTCTTCCTTCATGACAAATCCGAAGTGGCAAATTGCTTCAAGAAGTTGACAAAGAGAGCTCAAAATGAATTTGAAGTCAAGATAAAGAAGATTAGAAGTGATAATAGCAAAGAGTTTGACAACATAAACATTGAAGCTTATTGTGATGAGATTGGAATCAAGCATAAAGTTTCATCAACCTACACTCCTCAATAAAATGGTGTAGTTGAGAGAAAGAACCAGACTTTGATCACCCTTACAAGAACAATGCTAGATGAGTACAACACACCGGAGAAATTATGGGCTGAGGCAATCAACACCGCATGCTATGCTTCAAATCGCCTCTTCCTACAAAAGTTTCTTGGCAAGACCCCTTATGAGTTGCTAAATGGGAAGAAATCGGACGTCTCATTCTTCCGAGTGTTTGGTTGCAAATGCTACATCTACAAGAAGCATCAACACCTAGGGAAGTTTCAAAGACGTTGTGATATTGGTTTTCTTGTTGGTTACTCATCAAAGTCCAAAGTATATAGAGTATTTAACCATGCCACCGGTTTGGTTAAAGAAACATATGATGTGAAATTTGATGAATCTAACGGCTCCCAAGGAGCAATTGAGAATTGTGATCATGTAGGTGATGAACCATTGAGGGAGGCAATGAAGAACATGTCGGTGGGAGACATCAAGCCAAAAGATGATGAAGACGATGTACAAATTGTCAATCCACCATCTTCATCACATGTACCTCAAGATGATGATAAGAATGAGAGAGTTGAAAATGAAGACACTCATGTCTCTCATGAACAAGCCGAGGCACAAGCTCAAGATGTTGATGCTCCTCAACCA
Organism: Saccharum hybrid cultivar R570; assembly: GCA_038087645.1. Lineage (NCBI taxonomy): Eukaryota > Viridiplantae > Streptophyta > Magnoliopsida > Poales > Poaceae > Saccharum > Saccharum hybrid cultivar. The sequence continues at coordinate 16,547,468 of JAQSUU010000563.1, forward strand.
TCTACTCAAGTGGTTGATAGAAGAAACTCACCTTTACTTCAAGCTCATCCACAAGATCTCATCATAGGGAGTCCTACAAAGGGTGTAATGACACGATCTCAAAAACTTGCTTCTTTTGTTGAACATCATTCTTTTGTCTCTTGTCTTGAACCTAAAAATGTAGAAGAAGCTCTTCAAGATCCGGATTGGGTGAATGCCATGCATAAAGAATTAAACAACTCCACCCGCAATCAAGTTTGGACACTTGAAGAGCATCCAAAAGGTGCAAGAGTCATTGGAACCAAGTGGGTGTTCCGCAACAAGCAAGATGACCAAGGCGTAGTAGTGAGGAACAAGGCAAGACTAGTTGCAAAGGGGTTCTCTCAAGTTGAAGGTCTTGATTTTGGAGACTTTTGCACCCGTTGCAAGACTTGAAGCTATTCGTATCCTTCTTACATATGCATCACATCATTATATGAAACTATATCAAATGGATGTGAAAAGTGCATTTTTAAATGGCTTCATAAATGAACTAGTCTATGTTGATCAACCTCCCGGGTTTGAAGACCCTAGATATCCTAATCATATTTATAGGTTGTCCAAGACGCTATATAGGCTCAAGCAAGCCCCTAGAGCGTGGTATGAGCACCTCCGGGACTTCCTCATTGAGAAGGGCTTCACTATTAGGAAGGTTGATACCACACTATTCACCAAGAAGCTTAATGAGGAGATCTTCATTTGTCAAGTCTATGTGGATGATATTATCTTCGAATCAACAAATGAAGATTATTGTAAGGAATTTGGTGGATTGATGTCGAAGGAGTTTGAGATGTCTATGATTGGTGAACTCACATCCTTCCTTGGTTTTCAAGTCAAGCAAATGAGAGAAGGGATTTTCATCTCTCAAGAAAAATATACCAAGGATCTTCTCAAGAGATTCAAGATGGAAGAGTGTAAGCCAATCAAGACCCAAATGCCATCTAATGGACATCTCGACCTAGATGAGGGAGGTAAACCGGTTGATCAAACTCTCTATCATTCTATGATTGGTAGCTTGTTGTACCTTACCGCATCTAGGCCCGATATCATGTTTAGTGTGTGCATGTGTGCTCGCTTTCAAGCGTGTGAAAGCCCAAGTTTGGTTTTGGTAATTAATGACACCAAGTTGCTAATGCCATGTGTTAAGTGTTTTGAGTTAGGCATAAGCAACACATGTGATGAAAGTATATGTGGCAAGGAGTGGTGGCTACAAGATCACAAAGAGATGGTGCATGGACATGAAATGACGATCATGGTGGAGATGCACATAATATGATGGACATGATGATCAAGTGGAAGAGAAGGATCTAAGAGCGCAAGGCAAATGTATAACCATAGGGTTTTCCTTTTGCCGGTCTAAGATGAGTAGCGAAGTGATTGACCGGATTTTTAGGATACATAGCCGACTATCAAGAGGGGCAATCACGGTTAGCTCAGGAATCAAGTGCCACTAGATCAATGTCTTGAGCATATGCATTAGGATCTAGTAGAGAGCTAACATAACACCTTGAAAATGTTTGTGAAATGCTAACACACATGCACATGGTGGTGTTAGCACTTTTGCGAAGGCGGTGGAGTTTAAGCGGTAGAGAGGGGTTTGGGTTCCTCTCCCCTCCTGCCGAGCTTGCGAGGCGGGATTCGGCGCTTTTTAGGGAAGTGAAACGCCTATTTTCTACTGCGCCGAAGGCGGAGAAACGGAGGCGAAAGTCCGGAGTGTTTATCTTTGAAAAACTTCAACCGGACGCTGGACCGGACGTGGTCCAAGGTGGACCTGCGCGTCCGGTCAGCTCAAGTCGAGGGTAGAGGTGCAGCGCGCCTAGGGTTTGTGACTGGACGCTGGTCTGGCCTGACCAGCGCGTCCGGTCAGTTCACCTGGGCGCAGAGGAAAGGTACACGCAGAACGCGCGACCGGCGCGTCCGTTGGTCCTCGGGACCGGAGCGTCCGGTTAGTAACGCGACACAATCGGACGCGCGGCGCGTCCGGTCACGTGCGATCGGACGCGTCCGGTCGCGGTGGGAGCTTACTGGACTCCGACCGGACGCCAGGTGCAGCGCGTTCGGTCAAACGCTAGAGCGCGTCCGGTCACAGCAACGGTAACTTCTGACGCGCACTATTCCTGCTTGTCCTGTGGTGACTGGACACGTCCGGTCATCCTGACCGAAGCGTCCGGTCAGCACGATTTGCACAGAGTCGTCCGGTAACGGCTAGCTGCGTACCCCTTCGCTATAAATAGAAATTGTCCGGGGTTTGGGGGTAACTCTTGTACTTTTTGAGACCTAAAGACATCCTTTGAGCTAGAGAACAACCCCTCCACTCATTTCTTTGCTTGGTTGCACATCTTGAGTGAGGTTGAGTGAGATTCAAGTGCATTGCTTGAGAGTTGCATTCTAGAGGCACTTGATCTTCGAGTTGCTGTGGATTTCTTGTTACTCTTCCGTGTTTCCCGACACGGTAGACGGCTTGAAGCAGCGGAGGTGATTGAGCTCACAATTGGAGATTGTTGGAGCCCTCACCAAGTGTTGTAAGGGGTTCTTGATCCTTCCCCGCGGAAGTTCACAAATTGGATACTCTAGTAGAGCTCATGGCTTGGAGGATCCCCATCTTGTGTGCGGTTGTGCGGCGCCCGCCGAGGGCTTGACTCTTGATAGTCGATTAGCTCACGAACCGACAAGTGGGTGCATCGCCACAACGAGGAGTAGCTTGCCGGGAAGCAAGTGAACCTCGGTAAAAATCTTATGTCATCTCTTTGCCGAGGATTTCTCTTGTGGTTGATCATTGTGATTGATTCTTCGAGTGCATTACTTCTCTACATCGTTGGTATAAGAATCAAGTTACTTGCTCTTTACTTTCTTGTACTAGTCCTAGTGTAGTTTGCTTAGTGTAGCTTTTATCACATAGGAGTAAGTAGCTTAGCGACTTAGCCTTGTTGGTGTGTATTAGAGATCATAGCTTTGCTTCACTAGAATTGTATAGGTGGCTTGCATAGTGTAGTTGAGCTAGTGCTAGAATTAGCTTAGCCATCTTTCATACTAACGTGTTTGTTTAGTGAAGCTTGTAGAATTTTAAAAAGGCTATTCACCCCCCCTCTAGCCATTTGGACCTTACAGCGTGCCCTAAAGAACCTCACCTAAGTGCCGTAAAAAGAATCTTAAGATAACTTAAGCACACCCCAAGCATTGGTCTTTGGTATCCCAAAGGAGCTAGATTCCAACTTGTTGGCTATTCCGATTCGGATTATGCCGGTTGCAAAATTGATAGAAAAAACACATCCGGAGGGTGCCATTTGCTTGGGAGGTCTTTAGTATCTTGGTCATCTAAGAAGCAAAATAGTGTGGCTTTGTCCACCGCCGAGGCGGAATACATTGCCGCGGGGGCTTGTTGTGCACAAATCTTATACATGAAACAAACCCTCCTAGACTATGGAGTTGTTCTTGAAAAGGTGCCGCTTTTATGTGACAATGAAAGTGCCGTTAAAATTGCTAATAATCCGGTACAACACTCACGCACCAAGCACATTGATATCTGCCACTACTTTCTAAGAGATCATGTTGCTAAAAATGATATATCACTAGAAGGTGTAAGAAGTGAAAATCAATTAGCGGATATCTTCACTAAACCTCTGGATGAGGCTACCTTTTGTAGGTTAAGAAGTGAACTAAATGTGCTTGATTCTAGTAACTTTAAAACATGAGCTTGTGTTGTCCCTTGCATTGCATTGTATCATATATCATGTTTAATTCTCCGCAATGCATCTAGGACTTGTCTAACACGGTTACGATAACCCTCCTTTGGAGGAGTGAAGAAGCCTAACCGTGGATCAAACTTGACAAGCAATCTAGTCTTTCTTACTTGCTTTGCATTGCATATGCATGGTTGTTGCTTTGTCGTTTCTTTTCGGTTTGACTTTGAGCAACCTCTGTGTTCGTCCATGAATAGAGAGAGCATTTGACGCTCCTAAGGGTTCATAAACTCAATTGCATGGCCATACGTTACTCCTCGGGTGTTTATTGCTTATTTTTCTAAAAATAATACTAGCCTAAGGCAAAATATTTTGAAAAACTTGAGGGTTTGAGTGAGGTCACTCATATCAGGATCCAATTGGTGTTTATTTGAGTCTCTTTGAATTGGAACTTGATTGGGAGAAGTCGCGTCGAAGGTCGATTTGAAGAAAGGCGTTAAACAGCGACCGGACGCTGGACCGGACGTTGAACCGGACGCTGTACTGCTTCACCACTGCGTCCGGTCCCAGCGACCACCAACGCGTCCGGTCATCCCGAAGATATTCTCTTGGATCTGTGACCGGACGCTCGACCGGACACGTCGCTGTGACCACCGCGTCTGGTCCCGGACCCCACCACCGCGTCCGGTCATGCGCGATGAGTTTCCCAGGTAATCTCCGACCGGACTCTGTCTGCATCCTGTCAGCCCCAACCGGACGCGTCCGATCGCTCCAGGAGCTTACTGGACTCTGACCGGACGCAGCCCCACCACGTCCGGTCAGGCGACCAACGTGTCCGGTCAGTGTGTTGAAAGCGGATCTGAGCCCTCATATAACCTTTTCATCCCGATCCTTTCTCTCATCCGTTTTCTTCCGCTGTACGCCGCCGCAGCCGCCACTGTTTGCCCTAGCTCTCCCGCCGTCTCGCTGCGCGCCGCCGTACCGCTCCTAACTGACCGCGTTGTGCCTCCTCCTCCACTGCTGCTCCGCGCGCTGCTGCCGCGCACGCTGCCGTTGCCTCGCCGCACCACCGCAGCTCGCGCCTGTCTTCTCACTCCAGCGCCCGCGCCCGCGCCGCCACAGATCCCTCAGGCACACGTGCTACCGAGCCACTGCCGTGCACCGTCACCTCCATCGCGCACCACCACCGAGTCCTCGCAAGTTTCCTTTTGCCCTAACCCTAGGTCTCGCGTGACTTCACTTCGGCCTCTCTTCGTCGAGGTTACTCCGCGCGACGTCTTCTCCGCGAGGTTCCTTCACGTTACCTTGTTCTTCTACTTAGGGTTTGCCGTTATTTTCCGTTGAAATTCTAACTCTCTATCGCTTGTCTCGGCAAATCAGTGCTCTTCCGGCGCTTCTAGGGAACTCTCGCGCGTCAAGGTCTCTCATCTTTTCACCAGATTCTCACCGATTTGAGGTAGCTATCACATTATTTTCAAATCTTATCTCATATGCTTGCTTTCATTAGGACCTCACTTATCTATTAGATAATATATGTTACTTATAGTAGCTCTATCTATTCTATCTTTATAGTGAGTCCTGTCGGTGCTTTGTGTGGCAGTTGATCAGCTTTGAATCCGAGGCCAAGCCTGCGGATACGGATTGAGGCCAAGCCTCACGAGTGTCAGTTCTCCATCTTTCAGGGCTTTCTCAGCAGTTGGTCAGTATGGTTCGATGCAAGAATGCTGGTGGTGCACCTAGTGACGGGGACGAGAGTCCTCCCAGACTGACAGAAGTTGCCCGTGGCAAGCGCAAGAAGACCTCCGCCAATAAGAGGAAGAGAACACTCACAGAGGCAGAGATAGTTCAGGCAGTTGCAGATGCAGCAGAGCTGGCAGAGAGGGGTGGCAAGAGTAGTGGGATTCACATTGGTGAGCGTCGCTTTCATCTTGAAGGTCGATAGCTCGGTACTAAGGCCACCGAGGAGACAGAGGATATACCTGCTGATCAGCCCACAGAGGATCCGGAGGAGACAGAGGAGCAGACCGTTCAAACTCCACCGCGTCATCGCTCAGAACGTACGCGAGCTCAAGTGACTCCTAGGCCAGGGGGCCAGCATCGTGGAGGTCGTCCACCTCCCAGGGCTCGAGGTCACCCCCCAGTCGAGCACTTTGACTTGAGGGGAGCTACAACACGCCAGGTGCAGGCCCTTTGGTTCGTCGACGTTGGTCGGTGGTTCCCACCTCAGCGGGACCCCCAAGCGTCAGAGGGCTTCTACACACCTCTGCACGAGGATTTCTACAGAGCTTACGTTGACAGCGGGATTGCTTTTAGACCTCAGCGAGTCTGTCGACTTGAGGCTTTAGTTGAGGTGGTTGGTGAGCAGCTCCGTCCACACTTGTCCTTTCTTCTAGGCTTGTCAGACTTTCTGGGACGGACTAGAGCCTACTGCGGCACTTGGGTCAGAGAGTTCTACTCTTCACTTTGGATTGACCCTGCCCATGAGTTCATACACTTTGCATTTCGAGGCCGTGACCGCAGACTGTACAGCACCAGGGTACGGGAGATTCTCAGACTCCCTGCTTCAGATACGAAGATTCACCAGCTGTGTTTTGGTCAGACTGCTCCACCAAGACGCCCTCACGGAGATACAGTGCCACCCACAAATATGATCAGACCCTGCTTCCGTGAGCCGTTTGATGAGGGTTCCAGACGTACACCTGCCCGCATGACACCCCTTGCTAGGGTACTTGATGCTATTGTGAGGCGTACACTTCTTTTGAGGCTGGGATATAGAGAGGGATTGACTCGTATGCAGCTATGGGTGGTGCATCACCTCATCTCACAGACACCATTCGACATTTGGGATTTGATGCTATGTGAGATGGAGGATACCTTGGCAGAGGGATTCAAGGGTCACCGTCAGCTACCATATGCGTACTGGATATGCTTCATCATCAGATCTGCGTGTGAGCTGCCTGCAGAGATTCGAGCTGAGATATCAGATACCACCACTGCTTTTTCAGAGTATGACATTCGCCAGTTGTGGGCATATGTTACCAGAGAGCAGGCACCCAGGCCAGGACAGCGTGAGAGGCCAGAGGTCCCAGAGACAACAGCTGAGCAGGACGAGACCGTTCAGGGTCTTGCTGAGGCCGAGCTTGCAGATCTTGATGCTTAGCCTGCTGATCCAGTTGAGGATGATGCCCCCAATAGCACAGACAAGGACTACCAGCCTATCCCCCGGTACCATTCTCCTCGGTCTCACGACCATGAGGTCAGTGGTTCAGGCTCAGCCTCCCGCTCAGACCCAGCCATGGTGGCTATTCTTGAGAGGCTGACCCAGGCCTAGGAGAGGCAGGAGCTTTAGATGCAGCGACAGGCTTAGGACACAACAGCTGCATTTGCTCAGATTCAGGCTCATCAGGATGAGTTCCAGAGGCAGTAGCTTGAGCTTTAGAGGTAGCAGTTCGAGATGCAGAGACAGCAGGCAGCCAACCAACAGCAGTATCTTGAGCTCCTACGACACCTAGTCACAGTTGGGGTTCCTCCTCCAGCGTCTATCTTGACTCCAGCACTACAATCCAGTGGACCTCAGAGTCAGGGACAGCCGAGTAAGCCTGGGCGTTTGGGTTACCCAATTTTTTTGGGTCAGGTAATTCGGGTAATGAAAACTGCTACCCGATTTTTGCCCTGAAAAAACACTACCCGCAAATTCGGGTACCTAATAATTCGGGTTCGGGTTCGGGTATTACCCGATATACCCAAATTTACGAAAAATAACAAACTACACTAAATTTCAGTAGCGATCTATACATAATTTCAGCAGCAATTTGTATAGAATTTCAACATCAATTTGCAGAGAATAATATATTACAGTCACTCGTTCAAATAGAAAGAATTATATTCTAATAAAGTGACAAGTGAAAGTGTTCAACTAACAACATATGATAAATAGAAAGACAAAAATAAATCTTTGGGTAGTTCGGGTAGTTTGGGTACCGGGGGATATTACCTGAATTACCCAAACTAATTTCGGGTAATCAAAATCGCTATCCGAATTTGGGATCGGGTACCTCGGGTTCGGGTAATTCGGGTCCAGGTTCGGGTAATTCGGGTATGGGTAATGGGTATCGGGTATTTTGCCCAGGCTTAGAGCCGAGCTTTCAGTTCACCTCTCCCCAGCAGCAGGTTCTCTAGACCTTTCAGTCCCCGAGCTACACTCCTATTCAGACGGGGTTCACTATACCAGATCAGCCTAGACCTCACCTTTTGACAGGCACTCCTTTCACTGACTTGAGTGCCTCCTACAGCGAGTTGACTGGTCAGCCGACGCCCTCGCACACCACTCTTGTGACTTCTTCAGGGTTGTCAGCTTCTGAGACAGTGGCTCCTCCAGTGACAGGGACTGGGACTACAGAGACTGTGCCGTCGTCCGTTGCCTCAACAGATCCTCCGGCAATTGGCACTCTTCAGGCTCAGGTGACAGAGACTGCTCCGCTCGTTGCAACATCTTCATTAGTACCTGCTGCTGCCCTTCAGACCCAGACTACTTCACAGCCACGTGCTTCTACAGAGGGTCAGCCTGACAGCTCAAAGTCCGAGGAGGATACTTCACAGTTCATGATCACTCCACGCTCCTCGGCACCCGACACGATTATTTCTGTTCCTCCGTCGGATCCTTAGTTTTGTTTTTGGCGTTTGATGCCAAAGGGGGGAGAGTAGATTAAGGAGGAGTTTTGATAGAGGGTTTTCGTTTTTTATTTGTGTGCTACTTTCTGCTACATTCATGCATCATGTTTACTTTCCTGCACTTGCATTTTTGTGACATGTGTGCTTAATGAGATACTTGAGTCTTATGTGGTCTATCTTGTCATTTTTTTACATCATGTCACTTAATTGGTTCTAGCTCATAAGGTTGTGCTTCCGTGTCTTACTCTGATTTCATATGAGCTATGTTTTATGTGTACTAACGCTTCATGTTTTATCTTATGAGTACACCCTGTTGGCTTGGAGCACATAAGCAATTTCGAACCCCTTGTGCTTATTGCTTATTGCTTATGTGAACCAAGCTTGTTCGAAAACCTCAACTATTATATCTTCTGAATCAAAGTGTTGTCACAATCACCAAAAAGGGGGAGATTGAAAGCATCTAGGCCCCGAGAGTTGGTTTCGGCAATTGATGACAATACATTATTACCATGACTAACGTGTGTTTTGTAGAAACTTTGGTAAGTTAGGTCATGAGGTTGATAACTGCTTTGAGCACTATGGTATTCATGTCCCTTGATGGAAATCGTTTTGGTTTTCAAAGGATCAACGACAAGATTAAGGACGGTTAGTTCTGAATGTCAAGGTGTTGAGTTACATTCGGAATAGTCGTTAGGATCTTCGCTTTTTTCCTTTGGCCGTACTAAAGGGGAGCATGAGCGAGTAGCTTGACCTAGGTGAGTCTTTTGTTCAGGTGTGGTGCACACTTGTCAAACTTAGCACTAGGTAGCTCAAGAAAAGCTCAAAGTTAGTTGGAAGCAAGTTGGTTCAAGTTACATTGCGTTTCAGAGTCGTTAGAGCCGTTTTCCCTTGACCGGACGCGTCCGGTCAGTACTAAACAGTTACTGCGTTTCAGCACTGTTGACCGGACACGGTCCTTGCGAGGACCGGACGTGGTGATCATGCTGACACGTGTCTCAGAGGGTAAAACATCTAATCAGACGTGACTGGAAAGTGATCGAACGCGTCCGGTCACGTTCCAGTAAGGTACTTTGCTGACCGGACGCGTCCGGTCATCACTGATCGGACGCGGTCGAGCGTCAGGTCAAAGTACAGTAAGGACCTTGCATGATCGGACGCGTCCGGTCACCCCTGATCGGTGCGTCCGGTCACTCAGCAGTGTTGTTTAGTTTTTCGACCGTTACGTTCGACCGGCGCGTCCGGTCACGTCGACCGGCGCGTCTGGTCAGTGCGTATTTTGCTGAGTTGGCAGGTAACGGTTGGATTTGACTGTGGGGTGTATAAATACATCCCCTCCACCTCTTTTAGAGGTCTCTTGCTCATTTGTTCAGCTGAGAAACACCTTTCAAGTGTAAGGGAGTACAAGAGTTCTAGTGAGGGTAGTGTTTTGAGAATCAAAGTTTGAGAATCCCTCATTAGTGTCTAGGGAGTATGTCACAGAACCTCCTAATTATGATGGCCCACAAGTACACGTCATTGTCATAATGACCTCTGACAGTCGTACTTATGTTCACCATAACTTAAAAGGCCTGCTTTCCTCCGAACAGGATCCAATCACAGGAGTATTGCAATATTACAACAGTTTATTCAAAATATTCAACAGAGTAAAGTAGCGGAAGTCTTACAATAACATAGGTTTACAAACCAGTTTTCAAACTTCAAACCTTATGTAACATTATTACAAACCATTAGTAGAGAAGTATCGGTAGTAACTTTATTACAACACCCAAACGAGATGCCTTGCCCAAAGGCCACACAGTCTACTCGTCGTCGCTTTCTTCAACCACGACGGTCATGCAACAAGGCTCGAAGCAGACTTGTTCATGAACCGCACCTGCAACAAGGGGTTCAACAAACCCTGAGTACAAAAGTACTCAACAAGACTTACCCGACTAAGACAAAGACTCCAATGGCATGCTAGCTTTAGGGAATCAAGGTACGGGTAAATCAGAATCAAGATTTTCTTTTGCAGAAAAGCTTACTAAGGTAAGTCCTTATCTTCAACATTTTACTTTTACCATTGATGGTTCATTAACCAAATCTAGGTGATCCTAATCTAGATCAAAGTAATTATCATCAAAAACTTTCTTATTCTTTCTTTCAATTCCAGTTCTTAACTACGATGTTGGTGCAAGGCCAAGACTCCTTTCTCGTAGAGTAACGACGATTCGAACCGCTTCATTTACCCAGCTAGGGATTCCTAACCACCCGACATATGTAGAACCGAATCTAACATATATCAACTCTTACCCGAATAACCCAAAACCAGAACGTGTCCATCGCCACCCGAGAGCACAGTACTCCTCGAACCCGGCCACATTCTAGCCCCGAGGGTACACGTTACTCTCGCCATCTCTCCACTCCCAGTGCGAGGTTAGACGTTCTCGTAATAGACTAGCCAAAGTAAGGCTTACCCGACATGGGCACATGGCTAGTACTAATAAAAACTCCATGACACGAGGGCCAACAACGTACGGTCCTTAACTGATAAGGCGGAAACGATACATTGGGACTCCTTTCCCAATGCACGTTAGCAGTGGCCAAACCACCCGCCCGATCTTACAAGTTTATTCACATTCTTTCAATATTTATTAAGGATGCCGTCATGGCTATGTAAACATTTCATTTTCAAAGCTTAACTACTAAGCATAGCGAAGCATACTACGCATTTTCCGTAAAACAGGTATCAAGGTAATATTGCAATAATCAAGGATGATAATGCAGCAATTAGGTTATCACGCAACTCCTAATTACTTAATGCAATAAACCATAATATAAATAATAAAACATTTGTAAAATTCAAGGTAGGGTTTAAATGCACCGGGGCTTGCCTTGCTTGGACACGACGACTGACTCAGACTCGAGAACTCCTCCGTCTGGTCCGGAACCCACTGACGATCGCTCTTCTCCGGAAGCTTGCTCGACGACTTCGGCTTCTTCGAAAGCGGTGACTACACGAATACATAACATGCTTTAACATGATGCTCAATAATAAACATGATGCTTGATGATAACATGCCACGTTTACGATTCGAGCACAACTTCCCTTCACGGTACAGTCGTAAACAGAAAACCTACTAACTAGTAGCAACGAGTTTCCGCGATACCAGCTTTTAACCTAAAAGTTACTAACGAGCTCAATCATAATATTAAAGTGCCAGAGATCACAAAAGGATAGTGACCTAAGGACATCACTCAATCAAAAGGCACACAACACTTAAAGTTCTCAAATTAACATTTATTTTCTATTTAAATAATTAGGGCATAATTAGGAATTGATCAAACTTTATCTAAACAAGTTCAAACTTTTTCTATGGGTTAAGAATGATTTATAACAGTGTCATAATTAATTTCATAATTTTTGGATAAATAAATTAATTATTAAAATTACTGGGAGTTGCATTTAATCTTTATTGGAACCAATTATTTCTACTGCATAAAGTATTCAAATTCATGATTTAACATTTTTCCTAGATAGTTTATACATTGAGAAGCTTATACAAAAATTTTCATGAATTTTGGAACTCTACACAATTTTTAATGAAATAAACAAATAATAACACTATTCATTTATTTGAAAAAGAAAAACAAAAACGAAATCAAAAACTGAACTCGGGCTGCTTCTCCTCGGTCCGGCCCAACCCGGCGGCCCGTTAGCGCGCCCGCGCCCGCACGCGACTGGCCCAGCCGCGGCCCAGCCCAGCCAGCTCCGCCCGCGCGCGACGGCCTCCTTCTCTCTCGCTGACAGCGCGTCCCCACCTGTCATCCCTCACCTCCCGCTCGACGGCTCGCTCCCGCGTGCTCGCGCGCTCGCCCGCGGTGGCCGGCCGGCTACCGGTGACCCAAACGGCAAACCGACTTCACCAACGCTAACTACACCTCCCCACGACTCCATTTTGCTCGGTAGGTCTACGGTTCGAGCTCCGGTGACCCATCACCGACGACATGGTGGCACGGTGGCCGCGGAAGCAGCACGCCGGCGACTACAAGGCGGTAGAGGTCAAATTGAAGGGTCGGGAAGCATGAGCAGCTCACCGCGATTGCAGTGGAGGTCTTGGTGGCGACGGGGAGCGGCTGGAGTGCTCTGGCCACGGAGAGCGGCTTTGGTCGCCGGAGTTGAGCACGGGAAGCGGTGGTCGCGGTGGTTCCGGCGGAATTGGGCTGGCGCGGGTGGTTCACAAGGTGCGCGAGGATGCGGCGATGCTGTTGGTGCGACTGGCATGGCCGGAGGCGGTCCGGTGGCGGCAGCGGCGAGCGGTGGAGCTAGCGGCGGCGGCGGTGGCGGAAATGAAAAACGTCACGGTGAACTCATGTATATATAGGCAACGACCCCGGTTACTTCACTAGAAGACGCGCGTTGTCGAGCTGGCGATCGAGAACACGCCTGGAAGCCGGCCGAAGCCGTCCGGCGTTTCGCCGGCGCCCATACCGCGCGGTGGTCGTCGGTGATACGCCGGCGCACTGTAGCTGTCCCCCCCCAAATTTTTAAATTCAAACTGTTTTCTCAAATTACTTTCAAATTTGTATAACAACTTGAAAATCTTCCAATGTATGAAATCTTCAGAATTTCAAGCTCTACAAATTTGGTATTGAACACTTTTTCAAATTCTGCTTGGATTTTGAAATTTGAGTTTAAATTCAAAAAGGGACACATTTTTCAGATTTAGTAATTTAGAAATTACTTTTGATTTTATATTGAAACTTCAAAATCTCCCAACATCAAAGTTGTTTATCTTGACCAGATCTACAACTTTGCTGTTCAAAACTTTTTCAAATTCAGTCTCCATTTTAAAATCTTAGTTTGGGGACAAAAATGATTTAAAACTGAAATTTGCTTATTTTCAAAATTACTCCACATTTTATACTAAAACTTTGAAAACTCAAAACACCAAAGTTGTAGCCCTTGAAAAGTTCTACAAACTTGGTTTTGAACTTTTTCCCAAATTTTGTTTAGATTTTGAATTATTTCAAAAGGGGTAAAACAGGGTTTTGAAATTTAGGGTTTTGGAGGGATTTCAAATCGGAATTTGTTTCTACTTTGATTTGTGATTACTTAGTGATCAAAACCTCACCCAAGGGCATCATTTGGACCAACATGACATAGTTGACCAAATGTCACTCTTGGTTGACCAATTCATTTTCGAAATTGTTTTACAGTTCTCCCCAGATTTGAATTCGAATTCGAATCGGAAAACTCGCGACAAGTTTTGGGACTCCAATTCAAACTCAAATTTGGAGCTTCATTTTAAATGTTGTACTTGAGCTCATACCCTACATCTGACACTAGTGTGCAACACAGTCGCGCACCTCAAATTACGCAGGGTATGGACTAAGCATTTACGGTGGTATTCGAAATTAGGGTTTTCGGTTTCGGAGCACATCACTGAGAAACACATTCAACCTAAATAAATAAACTTGTTTTTAGTTGATGCATAACAAGGTTAACCTAATAGGTATGATTAGCAATGCATTATGATGACATGGCAGATTAATTAGCACTATAACACCCGGGGTGTTACAGCCCTTCCCCCTTAAAGAAATCTCGTCCCGAGATTTAGAGCCTTGAGTTAAGTAATGGAAAAAGGAAACGTGTCAAGCAAACACGTCCAAGACTTGTCTACAAAACAGGTAGGGGTTTTCTACATTACAACGATTTTAAAAGGATAGGTTACAATTTAAAGAAGAAATTGCAACCTAGATAGAAGCAAAGAACTCCGGGAAATTCTCCAACAGGTAATCTTCCGATTCCCAGGTGGCTTCCTCCTCTGAATGTTGATCCCATTGTATCTTGTACCATTTAATTGTTTTACTCCGGGTAACACGATCCTTTCGATCCAAAACTCGGACAGGATATTCAGAATATGTCAAATCAGGCTCAAGTTCAACCCCCTCCACATCAACAACTTGATCAGGCACTTGCATACACTTCTTCATTTGTGATACATGAAACACATTGTGCACGGCTGACAGTTGTTCAGGCAGCTTTTAATCTATATGCCACCTTTCCACATTTCTCAATGATCTGAAAAGGACCAATATAACGTGGTGCGAGCTTGCCTTTGACTCCAAATCTATTAACTCCTTTCATGGGTGACACTTTCAGATAAACATAATCTCCCACTTTAAACATCAAAGGTCTACGCCTTTTATCTGCATAACTCTTTTGTCGAGACTGAGCAACTTTTAAGTTCTTTTGTATCTGCCTAACCTTTTCTTCCGTTTTCTTCACTAGATCAACTCCATAAAACCATCTTTCTCCTGGTTCTGACCAGTTCAACGGAGTTCTGCACCTGCGGCCATACAATGCTTCAAACGGTGCCATTTTGATACTCTCTTGATAGCTATTGTTGTATGAGAATTCTGCTAACGGTAAACATTCATCCCATTGATCTTGATAGGTGAGAGCACAGGATCTCAACATATCTTCCAAAATTTGATTTACTCTTTCAGTCTGTCCCCCAGTTTGTGGATGATAGGCTGTACTATAAAGAAGTTTAGTACCTAATGACTTTTGAAACTGCCTCCAAAATTGCGAAACAAATTGAGTACCCCTGTCACTAACAATTGTCTTGGGTATTCCATGTAAACTCATAATCCGAGTAACATATATTTCTGCATATCTAGATGCTCTATAGTCAACCTTCACAGGTACAAAGTGAGCTGACTTAGTCAAACGGTCCACAATGACCCAAATTGAATCAAAGCCCCTTGAAGTCTTGGGTAACCCAGTAATAAAATCCATACTAATATCTTCCCACTTCCAAGATGGAATGGGCAAGGGTTGTAACATTCCTGCCGGCTTCAAATGTTCAACTTTCACTTTGCGACAAGTATCACATCGGGCAACATACTTAGCAATCTCGATTTTCATTTTGGTCCACCAAAATCTCTGTTTCAAATCTTGATACATCTTATTACTCCCTGGATGAATAGAAAACCTTGTACTATGTGCTTCATCGAGAATGAGCTGACGTAACTCTGAAATCTTTGGGACCACTAGCCGGTTCTTAAACCACAGTACACCTGCATCATCAATACTGAAATCTGTCTGTTGACCAGTTCTAACTTTTTCTTTGATATGAGCTATTCCAGAATTATTTCTCTGTGCAGACACAATCTGATCTTTGATTGTTGATTCTACTGTGACATGAGTCAACTGACCTTGTTGAATTATTTCAATATTCAACTTTTCCAGTTCATAACATAAACTGTAATCCATTGGCTTCACAGTCATACAATTGCAATGGTTCTTTCTACTGAGTGCATCAGCAACCACATTTGCTTTTCCGGGGTGATAGTGTACTTCCAAATCATAATCCTTTATCAACTCAAGCCATCTTCTTTGCCTCATATTCAATTCTGACTGAGTAAAGATATACTTTAAGCTCTTGTGATCTGTATACATGTGGCAAGTATTACCTAACAAGTAATAACGCCAGATTTTTAATGCATGAACCACAGCTGCTAGTTCAAGATCATGTGTCGGATAATGTTCTTCATGGCGCTTCAACTGTCTCGAGGCATAAGCAATGACTCTGCCTTCTTGCATCAATACACAACCAAGGCCAATACCCGAGGCATCACAATATACATCAAATGGCTTTTCTATATCTGGTTGTGCCAAAACTGGAGCAGTTGTCAATGACTTCTTTAGAATTCTAAAAGCTTTCTCACATTCTGGAGACCATATGAACTTAGTTTGATTCTTCAACAACTCTGTGATTGGCTTGGCTACCTTTGAAAAGTCAGGTATGAATCGACGGTAATAACCCGCCATTCCTAGAAAACTTCGGACTTCATGAACTGAGATTGGTGGTTTCCAATTCAGAATATCTTTCACCTTGCCAGGATCTACTGCTACTCCTTCAGCTGACAACACGTGGCCTAAGAATTGTACTTCTCTTAACCAAAACTCACATTTACTGAACTTGGCATACAGTTGGTGATCTCTCAGACGATTCAGAACAACTCTGAGATGCTCAACATGCTCTTCTTTACTTTTGGAATATACCAGAATATCATCAATAAACACAACCACAAACTTGTCAAGTTCCGGCATGAAAACTGAGTTCATCAGATACATGAAATGTGCCGGTGCATTGGTAAGACCAAAAGACATAACTAGATATTCATACAGCCCATATCTGGTGGTGAATGCAGTCTTTAGAATATCTTCAGGTCGAATCTTGATTTGATGGTACCCTGATCGAAGATCGATCTTTGAAAATACCTTTGCCCCCGCAAGCTGATCAAAGAGTAGATCAATGCGTGGCAACGGATATTTATTCTTAATGGTTACTTCATTCAGCGGTCGGTAATCAACACACATCCTTAAAGTCTGATCTTTCTTCTTAACAAACAGAGCGGGACATCCCCATGGTGAGGAACTGGGTCTGATAAAACCTTTGTCACGTAACTCTTGCAACTGATCCTTGAGTTCTGCCAATTCATTGGGTGGCATTCTGTAAGCTCTCCGGGATATTGGGGCAGTTCCCGGTTTTAACTCAATCACAAACTCTACATCTCTGTCTGGTGGCAGACCTGGTAGATCATCCGGAAACACATCTGAAAATTCACAGACTACTGGTATATCACAAATCTCTTGTACTGAAGTTGCACATACCCTTTCAACGGTCCTCTTTGGAATAGGAAGTTGGATAAGAAGATGAGATTTATTATCTGGCAGGTTCAACCTTATAGTTCTGTGCAGTGCATCTATAAGGGCTCCTCTTTGGTACATCCAATTCATACCCAGGATTACATCTATATCCTGTTTCTATCTCAATCATAAATATAAACATTACACTTGTTATTCACTTCTTATCATCATCGCTGATCACGATCACTTCATCATCAACCTCTGGAACACTTGCACCAGTGACATGACTTGCATCATCCCCACTTTCCATCATGGGTTCATCTTCATTATTGTCCTCTACACCCGGAACAATCGCGGCACCAACATCATCTTCCACTGCCTGGGGCTGATGATTGGGATTCATCAGATCATTTAGCCTATGGACTTCCTCATGCAGAACAGTATTGTACTGCTCCAGGTTTGTCACATAAAGCTCCAGCTCTCGAACACGAGCTCTGGCTTCTGTCTCCTTTTCCAGAGACTCATTCTGGAACTGTTTCCAAAAACGCATATTGCGCTTCAGTCGCTCCACTTCTGATGTAAGCCTTGCAACTTCTGATTCTGAATCCGGGTTCGGATTACGGCTACTGCTTGCTCCATCAACTCTGGTGGCCAATTGATGACGCGGCACTCCTTGCGGACCCGTTTTCTTACGAGGAGTTGTCTTCACACGTGCCATCCTAAAGCAAGATAGAATTAGGACGATGAGAACAGATAGAGGGATCTGAAGGTTAGCATGAATAGGATTGAACCTTACTTAACCCAAACCACTTTAAAAGGGAAGGTAACTTAAGCAGGTTAATTAAACATGATGCATGCATCGCACTTACGATCTAACAGAAAGATTAAGTAACACATGCAAACTTTATAACATAGGGCACTATACAAGATACTTCACTACGAAGCTTTCAAATATGAGCTAAGGAAACTATAGAATAGATTAAGATAAGCAAAAGCAATTTGGACCCAAATATCAATATTAAGTTTATTTGACCCAAAACGTTTTGAAGTTTTGCAAAGTAATATTACAATTACTCGAGTGATTATGCTCTGGTACCAGCTGTCACAGAACCTCCTAATTATGATGGCCCACAAGTACACGTCATTATCATAATGACCTCTGACAGTCGTACTTATGTTCACCATAACTTAAAAGGCCTGCTTTCCTCCGAACAGGATCCAATCACAGGAGTATTGCAATATTACAACAGTTTATTCAAAATATTCAACAGAGTAAAGTAGCGGAAGTCTTACAATAACATAGGTTTACAAACCAGTTTTCAAACTTCAAACCTTATGTAACATTATTACAAACCATTAGTAGAGAAGTATCGGTAGTAACTTTATTACAACACCCAAACGAGATGCCTTGCCCAAAGGCCACACAGTCTACTCGTCGTCGCTTTCTTCAACCACGACGGTCATGCAACAAGGCTCGAAGCAGACTTGTTCATGAACCGCACCTGCAACAAGGGGTTCAACAAACCCTGAGTACAAAAGTACTCAACAAGACTTACCCGACTAAGACAAAGACTCCAAGGGCATGCTAGCTTTAGGGAATCAAGGTACGGGTAAATCAGAATCAAGATTTTCTTTTGCAGAAAAGCTTACTAAGGTAAGTCCTTATCTTCAACATTTTACTTTTACCATTGATGGTTCATTAACCAAATCTAGGTGATCCTAATCTAGATCAAAGTAATTATCATCAAAAACTTTCTTATTCTTTCTTTCAATTCCAGTTCTTAACTATGATGTTGGTGCAAGGCCAAGACTCCTTTCTCGTAGAGTAACGACGATTCGAACCGCTTCATTTACCCAGCTGGGGATTCCTAACCACCCGACATATGTAGAACCGAATCTAACATATATCAACTCTTACCCGAATAACCCAAAACCAGAACGTGTCCATCGCCACCCGAGAGCACAGTACTCCTCGAACCCGGCCACATTCTAGCCCCGAGGGTACACGTTACTCTCGCCATCTCTCCACTCCCAGTGCGAGGTTAGACGTTCTCGTAATGGACTAGCCAAAGTAAGGCTTACCCGACATGGGCACATGGCTAGTACTAATAAAAACTCCATGACACGAGGGCCAACAACGTACGGTCCTTAACTGATAAGGCGGAAACGATACATTGGGACTCCTTTCCCAATGCACGTTAGCAGTGGCCAAACCACCCGCCCGATCTTACAAGTTTATTCACATTCTTTCAATATTTATTAAGGATGCCGTCATGGCTATGTAAACATTTCATTTTCAAAGCTTAACTACTAAGCATAGCGAAGCATACTACGCATTTTCCGTAAAACAGGTATCAAGGTAATATTGCAATAATCAAGGATGATAATGCAGCAATTAGGTTATCACGCAACTCCTAATTACTTAATGCAATAAACCATAATATAAATAATAAAACATTTGTAAAATTCAAGGTAGGGTTTAAATGCACCGGGGCTTGCCTTGTTTGGACACGACGACTGACTCAGACTCGAGAACTCCTCCGTCTGGTCCGGAACCCACTGACGATCGCTCTTCTCCGGAAGCTTGCTCGACGACTTCGGCTTCTTCGAAAGCGGTGACTACACGAATACATAACATGCTTTAACATGATGCTCAATAATAAACATGATGCTTGATGATAACATGCCACGTTTACGATTCGAGCACAACTTCCCTTCACGGTACAGTCGTAAACAGAAAACCTACTAACTAGTAGCAACGAGTTTCCGCGATACCAGCTTTTAACCTAAAAGTTACTAACGAGCTCAATCATAATATTAAAGTGCCAGAGATCACAAAAGGATAGTGACCTAAGGACATCACTCAATCAAAAGGCACACAACACTTAAAGTTCTCAAATTAACATTTATTTTCTATTTAAATAATTAGGGCATAATTAGGAATTGATCAAACTTTATCTAAACAAGTTCAAACTTTTTCTATGGGTTAAGAATGATTTATAACAGTGTCATAATTAATTTCATAATTTTTGGATAAATAAATTAATTATTAAAATTACTAGAAGTTGCATTTAATCTTTATTGGAACCAATTATTTCTACTGCATAAAGTATTCAAATTCATGATTTAACATTTTTCCTAGATAGTTTATACATTGAGAAGCTTATACAAAAATTTTCATGAATTTTGGAACTCTACACAATTTTTAATGAAATAAACAAATAATAACACTATTCATTTATTTGAAAAAGAAAAACAAAAACGAAATCAAAAACTGAACTCGGGCTGCTTCTCCTCGGTCCGGCCCAACCCGGCGGCCCGTTAGCGCGCCCGCGCCCGCACGCGACTGGCCCAGCCGCGGCCCAGCCCAGCCAGCTCCGCCCGCGCGCGACGGCCTCCTTCTCTCTCGCTGACAGCGCGTCCCCACCTGTCATCCCTCACCTCCCGCTCGACGGCTCGCTCCCGTGTGCTCGCGCGCTCGCCCGCGGTGGCCGGCCGGCTACCGGTGACCCAAACGGCAAACCGACTTCACCAACGCTAACTACACCTCCCCACGACTCCATTTTGCTCGGTAGGTCTACGGTTCGAGCTCCGGTGACCCATCACCGACGACATGGCGGCACGGTGGCCGCGGAAGCAGCACGCCGGCGACTACAAGGCGGTAGAGGTCAAATTGAAGGGTCGGGAAGCATGAGCAGCTCACCGCGATTGCAGTGGAGGTCTTGGTGGCGACGGGGAGCGGCTGGAGTGCTCTGGCCACGGAGAGCGGCTTTGGTCGCCGGAGTTGAGCACGGGAAGCGGTGGTCGCGGTGGTTCTGGCGGAATTGGGCTGGCGCGGGTGGTTCACAAGGTGCGCGAGGATGCGGCGATGCTGTTGGTGTGACTGGCGTGGCCGGAGGCGGTCCGGTGGCGGCAGCGGCGAGCGGTGGAGCTAGCGGCGGCGGCGGTGGCGGAAATGAAAAATGTCACGGTGAACTCATGTATATATAGGCAACGACCCCGGTTACTTCACTAGAAGACGCGCGTTGTCGAGCTGGCGATCGAGAACACGCCTGGAAGCCGGCCGAAGCCGTCCGGCGTTTCGCCGGCGCCCATACCGCGCGGTGGTCGTCGGTGATACGCCGGCGCACTGTAGCTGTCCCCCCCCCCCAATTTTTAAATTCAAACTGTTTTCTCAAATTACTTTCAAATTTGTATAACAACTTGAAAATCTTCCAATGTATGAAATCTTCAGAATTTCAAGCTCTACAAATTTGGTATTGAACACTTTTTCAAATTCTGCTTGGATTTTGAAATTTGAGTTTAAATTCAAAAAGGGACACATTTTTCAGATTTAGTAATTTAGAAATTACTTTTGATTTTATATTGAAACTTCAAAATCTCCCAACATCAAAGTTGTTTATCTTGACCAGATCTACAACTTTGCTGTTCAAAACTTTTTCAAATTCAGTCTCCATTTTAAAATCTTAGTTTGGGGACAAAAATGATTTAAAACTGAAATTTGCTTATTTTCAAAATTACTCCACATTTTATACTAAAACTTTGAAAACTCAAAACACCAAAGTTGTAGCCCTTGAAAAGTTCTACAAACTTGGTTTTGAACTTTTTCCCAAATTTTGTTTAGATTTTGAATTATTTCAAAAGGGGTAAAACAGGGTTTTGAAATTTAGGGTTTTGGAGGGATTTCAAATCGGAATTTGTTTCTACTTTGATTTGTGATTACTTAGTGATCAAAACCTCACCCAAGGGCATCATTTGGACCAACATGACATAGTTGACCAAATGTCACTCTTGGTTGACCAATTCATTTTCGAAATTGTTTTACAGTTCTCCCCAGATTTGAATTCGAATTCGAATCGGAAAACTCGCGACAAGTTTTGGGACTCCAATTCAAACTCAAATTTGGAGCTTCATTTTAAATGTTGTACTTGAGCTCATACCCTACATCTGACACTAGTGTGCAACACAGTCGCGCACCTCAAATTACGCAGGGTATGGACTAAGCATTTACGGTGGTATTCGAAATTAGGGTTTTCGGTTTCGGAGCACATCACTGAGAAACACATTCAACCTAAATAAATAAACTTGTTTTTAGTTGATGCATAACAAGGTTAACCTAATAGGTATGATTAGCAATGCATTATGATGACATGGCAGATTAATTAGCACTATAACACCCGGGGTGTTACAGAGTAGCAAGTGTGCATCCATCTTCTCATTAGGCTCGTTGTGGTCAAGTGAGAGTTCTAGCTTGTTACTCTTGGTGATTGCCATCACCTAGATGGCTTGGTGGTGATTGGGAGTTTGGTGATCATCCGACGGAGCTTGTGGATGACCCAACTCATCTTGTGAGCGGTTTTGGGCGATTCACCGTGACGGAGTGTCGAAGAATCAGCCCGTAGAGAGCACTTGATCCTTGCACGGATCAAGGGGGAGCTACACCCTTGCGCGGGTGCTCCAACGAGGACTAGTGGGGAGTGGCGACTCTCCGATACCTCGAGAAAACATCGCCGTGTTCCTTACCCTTACTTCAAGCATTTACTTTCTCGTATTACTTTCATTGCTTGGTTTACTTTCCTAGAATTGCCATGCTAGACTAGGATTGGAACTTAGGGTGCAAAACTTTTTATCGGTAGAATCACAAGGAACACAAGTAGGCACTAGGGGTGAACTTTGGCTTGTAGGATTTAATTCTTGCAATTAATTTTTAGAAAAGCCCAATTCACCCCCGCTCTTGGGCATCTCGATCCTTTCACACAGAAATACAGTACGACAATTAGATGCATGAAAAGAATTAGTATATGGTAAATGTGTTAATATTCCTTACCTTCTATTGACCCTTCCTGGACTATCCCGTAGTATTTCTTCTCTAGTTGGCCTCTGTGGGGTGCTAAGTTCTGATGGCGCAGTTTTTGTAACATTCTCAGTAGGTTGCCTAATCTTCCTACAAGTATAATTTTAATAATGACATTTTCATTCAAGTTTTTGATGAAGAAAATAATTACTTACCTCTTTTTTTGTCTCATTGAGTAGGCACTTGGCACTTGCTTGCCTGTGACCTTTTTACTGTATCTTTTGCAAGTCATAGGTCCTATAATCATCTTCTTTCCCTTTGCATTGGTTGGAGCAGTAGCGTTGTCACATCCATTGTTGGTACCTTCATCCTCGTTGGTACCTTCACTATCTTTGGAACCTTTCTTCTTGTGGCCACCTTCCATCCATCCCTTCCTTCTTAGTTTTCTTCGTCTTCCTACCTGTAATTTTGCAAGAGGTGCACCAACTAAAAATAGTAGTTCAACTTGTGGCCATTGTGTTTTGTCTGTCATTGGCTCAATCTCTCTATCATAAGCAACCCTGAATCTATCAACCGAGTAATTGTCATGCAGGTTACAAAGGCCAATATATGTTGACATGGCTTACTAGTGTGCTGCCATTCAAGACAAGTATAGGTCTTTTGGACAATATGCCTCTCAACTCTATTGTTATAGTCCCACACCTCTGCACTCCAATTAGCACATGTAACAATTTTTAAGTGGCCCAAACCTCTGGTATTTGCCTTTAGCTCAACCATAATAGCTAGAAGTATCCTGCCGGCAGGGAGCCTACATGTAATATTTCTTCTCTTGTTCCATAATACCATGATCATTTCTCTAATCTTATCAGCAAGGTCGGCAACATGTAAGTCTTTATGGTCTCTAATCCAGTTATTAAATGACTCTATAATATTACTAGTGATATAGTCACATTTAATTTCTGGATTGAAAGCACACTTATACCATAATAGCTTATGATTGGTTTGTAACCATTTCACTGCTTCTTGTGATTCACTTACCATTTTTGCTATATTGTCATAGAATATGTCTTCTCTGTAAGCCCTTGCCGCAGGATATATCTAGCCAAACCCTCTAAACCTCTTCTGAAAATTTTTTGCAAGATGATAAAAGCATTCTCTTTGCTCTGCATTTGGGAACACATTCTTCACGGCATTCTCTAAGCCCTTGCAAGCATTAGAACAAACAACAAGGAGTGGAGGATTACCTATTGCCTTCTTTAATTGTTCCATGAACCAAGTCTAATGGTCCATTGTTTCAGAAGCTATGAAGCCATAAACGACTGGATACATCCAATTATGACCATCAACTACTATAGCTGTGGCCAAGTGGCCATTTCACCTTCCATTAATTGTTGTAGCATCTATGCTTAAATAAGGCTTACAACCTTCCAAGAAACCATCAATGCATAGTTTAAGAGCACAGAAAAAACGGTGGAAATATACTTGACCATCCACCTCAAGTACCTCAATCTCCACGACACTCCCGGGGCTGCGTTTCATTACCTCGGCCTTCCACCTAAATAACAACTCAAAACTCTCTTCCCATTTGCCATAAACCTCGGCAAGAGCTCTTTCTTTACCCTGCCGTACAGTGTCATATGCAATTGTGACCTTGTGATCTGTCTACAACTTCTTTTGCAATTCCTTAACACCAATATTTGGATCATCTCTAAAGATACTCACAGCCTTACTAGCTACCCACTTTGAGATGGAGTTTTAGTTATCTTCCTCATGGTAGACGCACATGTATGGTGATTGACCAAAACTGTTACTTGCAAAACACAAAATCAATGGGATTCATTTTAATTTATAGGAAAAGTAGAATTAATGAAAACAAATAAATTTATTCACCTCTACAGTGCTTTTGTCTTTATGTTTGGTGCAATTTATTATCCAAGGGCAATCACCACCGGACTTGCAATAAGCTCTATATCTCATCATACATGACTTCTCAGTTCCTAAATCAAACTCCTTATTGATAGCAAATTGTCGCACAACCATTCTAAACTCCTCCATTGTTGGGTATATTGTACCGATATCCATTGGGGGATTGTTCTTATCATATGAAATCACCATCTCGCTTGGTATAGCATCACTTGTAGGAATGGTGGCACCCTCCGTATCAACACCCTGCTCATTATCAACACACTGCTCATTATCAACACCATGTTCATTTATTTGGCCTTCATCAACATGTGTCTCCTCTTCTGTCAAGCCTAGAATTTCATACATATGCTTTTCACTCACAAGTGCAATACAACCTTCGTCATCATGTGTATCCACTATTTGTAAGCTATTCCAATCAACTCTTTGCACATGATCTACTTCGGACCTAAACAAGTGAAATCAATTTTAATACCATGACCCTACTATTGTGCTATACAAGTAAGGTAACATAAATAATTAACACCATACCTTTGCACAGCAACAACAGGAAGATTGTACTGTACTGCCGGAGGAGGAGCAGTGGGCAGCAGCATTCTCGCTAGGGCTAGAGCATTGGACATGGCGTCGGTACGGGCCTCCACTTTGTAACATCCAGTTCCGGCATATACGACCCAGGCCCACTCTGCCGAGGAGTGGTCCCACCTGCGTAATAACCTTCGGTTAACCGTTTTGAGCGAAGCGAGGACGAAAGCTCAAGTGGGTTGCTACGCAGGTGGGACCACTCCTCGGCAAAGTGGGCCTGGCCGTGTATGCCAAACTGGATGTCACACACTTCAGGCGCGGCCAGGCCTTCTGGGGCGGCCAGGCCATCAGCCGGTAGGGCTAGGCCTAGGGCAGAGGGTGGCGCGGC
Organism: Saccharum hybrid cultivar R570; assembly: GCA_038087645.1. NCBI lineage: Eukaryota > Viridiplantae > Streptophyta > Magnoliopsida > Poales > Poaceae > Saccharum > Saccharum hybrid cultivar. Next base: position 16,573,105 of record JAQSUU010000563.1, read on the forward strand.
CAGGCCTTCTGGCACAGCCAGGCCATCACCCGGGTCACCCAGGTCTGAGGGCGGCGCGGCCAGGCCACCGTCGGCCAGCATGCCTAGGTCTGAGGGTTGCACAGCTACTAGGTCATTGCCGGCCGGCGCGCCCAGGGCTAAGGGGGGCGCGCCTAGGGCATAGGCGGCCATCGCGGCCACAACTGAGGCCTGCGCGGCCAGGGCACAGGCGACCGTTGCGGCCAAGGCAGACGGGCTGGCGGCCCTTCAGGATCCGGCGGGGGCTCCATGGCAAGGAACGATCGGGCGGGCGGTGGCGTGGACACGAAACGACGGATGGAAAACCAAACGTCGGTCTTGGCTCATGCAGATGGGTACGTAAGGCAGAAGGGCAAAAGGGTAAGTTTAGGTAGGAAATACATGTATTAGGAATTAAAAAAGGTGAAATACAACAAATGTCATGAAAATCAAGAAGCCAATGTTTTAATGGTTATTTTTACGAAGACAATATTTGGAGTCTTATATTTGCAAAGCGCGTTTTTTTAGTCTTAAATATGGGCGGCCAGGCCTGTTGTTGCCTAGTATCATCATGCCTCTTGCCTCATGCGGGCTTTTTCCATGGAAAAACAATAGATTCGAACGTCGTGGTGCGCTGACTCGTATGGTGCCAAGTCTTCCACTCACCTTGGTTGGAATTTGAAATTAATTGATACTGCCCATTACCTCCCGGTGCTGTTAAGTGCTAAATCATGAGCATCGTACACCAGCCAAAAGACCGAAAGAAATCAAATCCACGAAAATCACACGACAATACACGTCCAGAATCCAGACTGCCCTGCATGCCCTCTCGCTCGCCGTCGCCGGCATGCCGCGTGGAAGAAACCGCCGATCAGCCGCTGATGCGGTTGCACGACCACTCGCCCTGGCGCTCGCTCTCGTCTCTACCCTGCCTCGCGCCGCGCACTCGCAGGATCTGGCGCCGCCACCACTCCGGCCACCTGGTCGGAGGGCGACGACGTGCGACAACGTCCCGGAGCCCTTCGGCATAAGTTCTAGAGGCGCGTCGTCTCTGCCCGGCGGCTTCGGGGTGACACGCGGGCCAAACAGGGAGGTCATTCTGTCCATCGGCGAGCATGAGTACAGAATCGATTCCGTGTCGGTGCCGGGCAGCTACGTGGTCATCTTCGCGGAGCCCATCACGCAGGTGTGTTACGACGGCAAGGGCAAGCCGACGCCGGACACTGGAACCGGGGCAAAGAGCTTGGATGGGACGACGTTCACTTGGAGCTTGGAAGGGACGCCGTTCACTTTCTCCAAGAGTAACAAGCTGGTCAACTTCGGCTGCAACCGCACGCTCATCACTCATGGCTAACTTCTTCAACCTGCCCGGCGATCCCAGCCCGCTATACACCAGCTGCACCACCACCTGCAACACCCCTAACATCAGCGGCTCTTGCCTTGGGGAAGCCTGCTGCGAGGCCTCCATGGACCAGATGAACGGCGTCAAGGCGTTCGGCCTGTCGTTCGAAAGGACCACGGCGAACGGCACCGGCGACGGCGAGGAGGACGAAACCTGCAGCGCGGCGTTCTTCCTAGACAAAGACGAGGCAGTCTTCAATTTCAGTGGCGACGAGGTACGGCCGCTAAAAAAGGCCTTGTTGTCGCAGGGTGAGCGCAGGATGATTTTGGATTGGGCGATTGGGAGCACCACCTGCGACCAAGCACAAAGCTACACCTTCGAGCACTGTGCAAGTACGGCTACGGCACCTGCGTCGACGCGCCCAGCGGAGCGGGCTAGGAGTATCTCTTCAAATGCCCTGACGGGTACGACGGGAATCCGTACGTCAGTGACGGATGCCAAGGTAAATTAAGGTTTGCCCTTCTTCTTCATCCGTCCAAAACGGTCGCAAGAAGTTTCTTATGTTTCTCAAAAGAAGGAAAAATAGAAAATAGTTTTCCAGGAACAAAAAGATAATATTTACTAAATTAAAATACATGACTTAGTACTTTAATTATGGTGAATAGAATCAGATTTACATAGACTAGGAAGTTAAGTGAGGGATACATGTGTCTATTATATTCTCTTTTATTTTGTCTAAAAATGACTAGAATGCATTATATTTTAGGACGGATGGAGGACTACGATTTCACACATTTTTTTAAACATGGTAAAGACGTAGACATTCATACATACACACATATTCATTCCTATGAATACATATATTCATATAAGTACCCCTAAAAGACTGGAACTGGACCGGCAAATTTCGAGATAAAATGATAGTAATCTACTTGTGAGGAACTAAGAGGTTTTATTAAGAAGGAATAAGTCACCTCAATTCAAGTTGAAGATAATTCAAAACAGATCATTGGGATGCGTGTTCACGCCTCCCACACCAACCAATTAGTTTGAGCCCTGAATGGTGTTTGGTATTATTCTTTCAGGCTGGTTCATAGCAGAGTTTTCATTTGTAACATACAATTTTGTAGTCTGTTGTGGATACAAATAGTTTCACCTTTCTTTCTGACACGAAGTGTGTTGTTTTGTTCTGTTTGTCAAGATATCAACGAATACCGGAATTACAATAGTAACAACTGCACCTATCAGAACCTCTGCAATATTGGTGACGGTTGCAGTACAGGAACAAGCTGCAACACCACTCCTGTGACACCCGGTAATAATGCCCTACGTTTCGAACTTTGTCAATTTTTAGCGTACTAATCTCGCAACCCGTGCTATTGCACAAGTTAGAATAATAGGAGATATAATCATTAGAAGTTTGTGTTTAAAACATTGCTCTCTTTTTGTTTATTTTTCTAATACAATCTCTATATAAGGGCTTCTGTTTAACCGTGATAAACTTATCAAGTACTTTGTGTTTTTTTTCATCCATATATATATGTTCTCTTTTTCTACATGACACCTCCATGTCTTTCAATATACATTTAGTACAAGTTTTAGCTTACAATAGCTCTTACCACAACTCAGTTTAATGAGTCATGACGTCATTGATTTTCAATTTTTAATCTTTTTAGCTAGTACATTTTTTATCATCAAATTAATCAATAAGTCTTTTGCTTATGGTACCTTTTATGAAAACTCTACTTCAATATTTTATTAAAAATAATAATTTTAGACCTCAGATTGGCTCTTAGTTACCATGATAGAAAAAAAAAGGTCATTTAAGCTGGCACTGAGGCGCTCAAAATCGTGGATATAACTTCAAAGGAAATGTAGGAGGGGCCAATGGTACTAACCTTTTTTTTATCAAAACTACTGTTTATATCTAATAACTATTGTTTATCAAAGGGCATATAAAAAACAAAGGAAGGTCGTAGACACTTTTTTTTGTCTGCAGTAACCTCCTCAACTGTTCAAGATATTAATTTCTATACCAAAGAATTATATGTGCAATAGTATTTTCTATAAAAATATAGTGCTTACAATTTAGAAACAGATATGTTATAATGTTTAAGTTAAAATGTAGGCACATCATGTATGATTACCTTAAATTAATTTTTTATATATTATTAGTAGTTACAAAAGTATGTGATTTATAAACATATATAAGCATATTTTATGGTTATTTAGACATTTTTCCACGTTACTTAGAAAACTAAATGGATCTTTTTTTTTGCGAAAAGAAAACTGAATGGATTGAATGCCTACAATTATTAGTGGTAATTAAATTCTATTGGATCAATGGTTAGATCTTTCTTATTTTTGTGAGAATTTTTAAAACTCGTTTTTTTCTAGCATGTCTCGTAAAAGATCTATTGAAGGCCATCAATTAGTAATAGTAGAATAGTAATTTTAGAATATTGTTTTTTCTAGCACGTCTCGTGAGAATTAATATGAGATAATTTCTTATGAGCCCTTGAATATTACAAAATTCTCTGATGACCGCTGAAAAACTTCATGTGTCATCCATGCCATCCAAATGATTTTTCTTCGTCTCTCCGTGCCACTACTGTTAGTTCTGTCAGCATTAGTACTAGCCAGTTTTTTTACTGTAGCATTTTTCGTTGTTATTTAATAAAATTTGTTCAACCATAGATTAATTAGGTTTAAAAGATTCGTCTCAAACTTTACAGACAAATTATGCGCATGCGATTAAAGATTCGATGTGATGGGTCAAAAAGGAAATATTTTAAGTTTCTGTCGCGTCAGCTGTCCTCGGTCCTCAGTCTCTGTCTGTGCCTATCTGCTCTTCCATCTCTCATACGCACTTCCTCGCCGCCCCGCCGCCCGCCCCTCCCCTCGGCGATGTGGCCGGCGCCGCAAGGCCACGGACGCGCTCGCCCTGCCCGATCTACCTCAAGAAGCAGCTTTCCCCGTCCTCCAAGCGCAGGAAGCGCGGCGCCGACGCTTCGCTTTCCCCTTCCAGTCTTCCACCTCTCCCTCTCCCTCCCCGTCCCCGCCTCTCCGCCTCCTCCCTCGCCGTCTTAGCGTCAGATCAGGCGTCAAGCCGTCAAGAATGAGGCCCACGTTGTGGAGATCCCGGTCACCGTCGATGGGGCTGAAGCATCCGAGGCGAGGCTTTTCTTGACAAGCCTCCGACAGCGGAGGTAGGCGGGGCCCACCCGCTCAGGGAGATCGTGGCGAGCGCAGGGGCACCTGCTGCAGCTCAAGCTGTGGCAGCGGGAGGAGGACCGCATGGGCCGCGCGCGCGCGCTGGAGGCGCGCATGGACGCGGCTTCCTTGGCCCACAGCCACAACGGAATCGACGGCGATCCTGTGCTCCAGGACGGCGCTTCTTTGAGAACCAGATGTTGCACAGGAATCCGCAGGTGAGGGTCTGAGGGAGATGTTGTGGGCGTAGAGCTTGACGCGCGGGAAGCTGGTGCCCGTTCTGGGTGTGCGGGTGCCGCAACTCCTGCAGTGCCACCACCAGCCGGTTGCCGATGGCGATGAGCCCCAGCGCGCCCGCGTGGTCCAGTCCCCTGCACTCCACCTCCATCACCCACCTGCCCGTCTTCATGCTTGGCCAGCTGCTCTGTTTCTGTTTCATGGCCGTTCTCTGCTCTGTGCTGAATATGGGATCGACTAGCAGCTCTGTGCTGTTCGGATGGGTCGCGTTTGATTTTGTCCATAGCTGGAGCACCCCCCGAATCTTAGATTCTGTTGTGCTAGTGAAAACTCATGAGCACACATGCTAAAAAAGATTGGAGGCCTTCAATTAGTAATAGTAGAATAATAATGTTAGAATATTGTTATCTGAACGCAATATTTCAACATAACCTTCTCCATTGTATCATAAGGACTCTTAGTGTTTTAGAGTTGTCCACAAATATACGGATTTTGGTACCGAATCTCCAAGCATTAATTTAATTCGACAACTATGCAATATATTTTCTTTTAGGTGGTGAATTGCCATTTAAAACCAGGGGTTACTGAACAATGGGGCTATAGCTATTGAACTAATGCAAAAAACCGTAGTCCACTTCTGATGGGCTCATCCGTACATGCGCCTATCCTATCTATTTTTAACGCCGTAAACTCTAGACGTTCTTATACATGTGGACAGAGGAATAGTGATTTTAGCTATCTATGCTTATTGTAGCCAATTGTATATTGTAAAATACTTTCTGAATGCAATTTAGCATATGTAGAAATCTTTAATCCCTATTGTTTTTATATTTTCAAAGAAAAAAATGAAACATAAACCCTCAGACCCACTACACTATAACATAATTTCTGAATGCAACATGCCGAAAAGATTTCTAAGATATTTAAAGAAACTAGGTTAGCTTCTAAATCATTCTACAAGTAACTGATTTATTTTTGTCTTTTGAGCTTACTCCCAGTCACTTGCATTCAACAATTGTCTCTCATGGAACAAATGCTTGAATCCTGAACTAATGTAGATATATGCCTATATATTTCTCGATTACATTTAGAGGTACTGACGAAAGATCTAACAATGAACGTTATTTTGTGCTGCAGATTCTCCTACGCAACAACTGCAAGGTACGGGTACCATATAACTTGTTGTTTTCTATGAGTGTACGAATCCATTAGTTCATCATGACTTTATCAACAGTTTTAATTTTCATTCCAATTCATCTTGATGCATATATGTGGATTAGACTGCAGCCAGACAAGGCCTTATATTACCGGGTTTTTAGTGCGGTGCCCTTTTCTATTTGTGGAAAATCTCTTTGAAGAGAGGTCGTTGCTGATCCTTGGCTATTTATCAGGTATCAGCATGTGTGATCACCCAGAAAAGAACCCTTGTACATACATTAAGTACTGCATTGATTTGGAAGGAGTTGTTTCGTGTGCCTGCCCTGAAGGGATGAGTGGTGATGGCCGGAAAAAGGGCAGTGGCTGCTATTTTGGCTCTCAAAAGCACTTTCCTCTAGACACAGTTTTGGGTAACTTCCTCAATACATATAATATATATCATATGCTTACCACATTACGTCAATGCACATTAATCAACAAACTCCTTAAATAAGGCCTCATCATATATATAAGATAGCATTATGGTTTATGAATAAAAAAGGAAGTAAAGTAGATTAAACATACCATTCACTTTTTTTAAAAAAAAAGGATTAAACATGCCGTTGGTAATGATAAAGAGAGAAATTACAGTTTACATTAGTCCTAAAAATTATCTCAATGTTGCTACATGGGGCCAGTCAGAACACAAGTAATCTTGTATCATGCACAATCTGCAGCAAAATAATCAATTCAAGAGTCATCAGTCATTCAGTCCTATTTGCATTGGCCTCAGTAATGTTACTCCCACATCTGCAGGTGTAGGTCTTGCACTTATGGTCACAGTGACTACCGCTGCATCGTGCTACTGCTGGGCGATAAAGAAAAGAGAGCTAGGAAGAAAGAGAGCAGAATTGTTCAGGAAGAATGGTGGCTTACTACTGCAGGAGAGATTTTCAACAATCGCATCTCAAGGCGAGGACCAATATTCAGCAAAGATATTTAGTGCAGAAGAGCTCAAGGCTGCTACTGACAACTACAGCGAGAGTCGAATCCTTGGCCGAGGTGGACATGGCACAGTGTACAAGGGCATTCTTCCAGATCAAACTATAGTCGCCATAAAGAAGTCCAAGGTGTTCGATGAGAGCCAAGTGGAGCAATTTGTCAATGAGATTGCCATCTTGTCACAGATTGATCACCCAAATGTTGTCAAGCTTTTGGGATGCTGTCTAGAGACACAGGTACCATTGTTGGTTTATGAGCTCATACCTAATGGAACACTCTTCCAGCACATCCACAACAGAAATGCAACTCGCCCTCTAACATGGGAAGATTGCTTAAGGATAGCTGCAGAAACTGCAGATGCACTTGCCTATCTGCACTCCAGGTCTTCTGTACCAATCATACACAGAGACATCAAATCAAGCAACATTCTGCTGGATGAGAACTTTGTGGCTAAAATAGCAGACTTTGGTGCATCAAGATCAGTCCCATTTGATCAAACTCATATAACTACTCTTTTTCAGGGGACTATTGGGTACCTTGATCCCGAATATTTCCAAACCAGTCAGCTCACTGAGAAGAGTGACGTTTACAGTTTTGGAGTTATTCTTGCAGAACTGTTGACCAGGCAGAAACCTATTTCTGCAGCAAGGCCGGAAGAATCATGTAACTTGGCTATGCATTTGGTGGTTCTATTTAATGAAGGGCGCCTACTTCAGGAGGTAGAGCCGCACATTTTGGCCGAAGCAGGTAAAGACCAATGTTATGCCGATAACAGAACCGACCAAATTATAAGAGTACAAGTACAAAAACAAGTACCGAAGCGCTCAAATTTTCGAACTTGAGCCCATATAATCCCGGTAGTCAATCCAAACCACGAAGGATTTCAAATCAACTTGCTTACAACCAAGATCGCATCATTCAACAAACACATCATACGTTACATTTCACAAATAGTTCCGAAATATACTTACACACACGGAGTTGCAAATTATTACAAACCAAGTTCATAAAGTAACGGAAGCATAACACACCAATTGTTTAAAACTACTGCTAGTCTTACTGATCAACATCCCGCAAAAACATTAGAGAAAGTACATAAAAGATGATCACGCCCTAGTGATCTAGTCTTCGTCACCCGCAGGGTGGAGACAAGTCTTGCAGAAGCCTCGATAAAGTATAGCATCTGCAACAGGAGGGAATAAACCCTGAGCATTGAAATGTACTCAGCTAGATTTACCTGTCGAAAACCAGAAATAAGATGACACCAAGGATTATGTAAGGCTTACACAAGAGGCTAGCTGACATCACATTTTGCAGAAAGGCATAAGTAATTGAAACTCTTATAACATGTACTAACAATTATTTTTAGCATTTACCTGTCATCTATCTTAGCACATGTACTAAAGATGCACTTGATTACCATCAAACAATTATTAACATTATATCTATAGCAGGTATAAATTGTGGTAACATTGTATCATTCACTTAACCATCTGTTTAATTAATGAGATCTACGTTGCCGCTGCTCAAGTCAAGTGCTCACTAACCGGGAGCGACGGCGATTCGAATCAAATTCCTATCCAGCTAGAGGGGTATTTCTAACACTCACCGAGTCACGCCTGGCGAGGGCTGCTCAGGTCATCTTTCGTACAATTCAGGAATCGCGGGTCCGAATAATGTCGTGTCCCCAAGGACGACACTCTGCTAGGTGATAGTGACTCTAACCCCCCTTATCTCACGCCAATGTCCCCAAGCACATCCTTTCTCTCCTCCAAGATGCAACCTACCATTCGATTCCCGGCTTGAACCATACTACTCGACTTCGCGGTCGGAATGACCTATCCGACCAACTAAGTGTTAGACTGCGTTCAACATGACTCAAGGACGTACAGCGAATCGGTCCTTAAATGACTCAGACGGGCATAGCTCCACACCCAAGACGTGAAGTGTCTTGCGGCTGTACTATCGAACTCTCGCCCGGTCTCAATTTCATTTTAAGACATGGTTCCATCCACGATAGCCATAAAGCCACTCGTGACCCATTCCTATATCTCGCGGATGACCGGAAATCACCCGACTTTTACCGGACTAAGCAGGGCTAAACATTGACACGTGCCTAAACCTAATTAGGATTAAGTACGATATCTGGACAATGACAGGTGTAATGTAGCAAGTGTTTTCATATAACTCCTACCACTTAATACAGTAAACAATTAAAAGTACTCAAGGTTAATTTTTAAAACAATAGATTTAGTATGCACCGGGGCTTGCCTTTCAGAAAAGTGGACGGGCGGTGATCTGGACACTCAGGCAATTCCTCAACGGCGCCTCCTCCGCCGGCTGGTTCCTCTGGCTCCTCCGGCTGCTCCTGGGTTTCCTCCGGGATCACTTGCTCGAACTCGAGGAGAGTTACCCCCTCCGGAACACCTATTGCATGAGTGCATAATAAATCTCATGGATGTATAATGAAAGATGCAACATGCTCGGAATGAAATGCATTACAACACTCTTAAAGCTCTATTCAAATCACTTCAATTATTAAGTGCAAATTTCCTCTCCGGAAGAGAAGTACTCACCTAATCTACTCAACCTAAGGTATAGCTGTTCTTCTTCGGTTAAGGCCCTAACACCTAACAATCACAAGAGTAACATTACTTAGGTTACCACATCCAACACTTAAATATCACAGCAAGACATTCTGGACAACAACCAATTGTTTCTAACATAACTGGAGATTCCCAACTCCAAAGGATATGATTCAAGACAATCTGGAAAGATTATGAAATGCCCTACAAATCATTTTCAGACCTCAACCCTTAATTCCTAAGTTTCCAGGTTGAATTTCCCAAGTTCCAGAAATCTGTCCTCTCTAAACAGAGAGCAGCCGATTCTAGACTGTCACTTAAAACAACAATAACTCCTAAACTACTAAGCCAAATGCTCCCAAATTTTGACACAAGCTAGTTTATCAAGTTTACTATAACTTTGGTATTTACAAGTTTTCCAGCAAACACCTTTATTAAAGGTCAAATCTAAAGATATTACCAGCTGTCCAGAAAACCTAAAATTGGGAAGATTAATTATTTATTTATGTGGCAAATTTCCCCTAAGACCAAACTAATGTTACCAAAAGTTCACCTTGGTCATAAAAACACTAGAAAGCAAGGTGTGCCCACCTAGAATATTTATTTACACCCCTTTCTTAATTTACTTAATTAATTAAGTGGAATTTCAATCATATATGTAAACTGCTCATAAAATTCTATGAAAATTACAGGAGATTCTGCGACCTAAAAAGAGGCTGCTGTAAAAATTTGAACTAAAGTTATTCACAGAAACTCCCTACACAAAATTCACAAGCCAAAAAGGCTGATTTTTGTATAAATAACAAATCACATTGAAAAGTATCAAACAACAGATTTCATATTTTTCTTAGACACTTTAGGGTACCAGGACATTCTCCAAAAATTTATTAGAACATTGCACATGTAGAAAAATTACTAAAATCCATTCAAGTATTCCCTAAAACAAAATGATAGCATTATAACTTGAAAAGTACTCAAGCACTAGTGCCCAAATTTTTACCAGAGCTAATACAGGTATAAATTAGCATACCTACCAAATTTCATAATTTTTGGAACATTACAATTCAAGTTATTCATTTAACAAATTTACCTTCCTTTTAAAACACATTTCAAAGACCTATTTAAATCTCCTAGAAACTAAACATCACATATCAAATTTATATTTTTCTAAAATACTACACATCATGCAGAGCCTAACAAAATTTACTTCATAATTTTTAAGCAATTAAAACCCTATATATATATTTTCCAAATCTTATCTAAAACTGTGACAAAATAAAGAAAAAATGAAATAAATCCTATTTGTTACTGGGCCGGCCCGGGAAATGACGCGGCCCACGGCGCGCGCGGCCTGCTCGGCCATCCCGCCCGCGTGCGTGCGCTGACAGGCTGGTCCCACCCTCCAGCGACCGCAAGCAGGGGAGGAGCTCCGACCGGCGTATCTCGCCGCCGGTGACCCGCCCGACGGAGATGGACGCCCTAACCTGCTCCCCGTGCCAACCCGAACCTATTCATCCCTTTTTCCCTAACTCTACTGCCCCGGAGCTACCTCGCCGTCGTTCATGGCGGACGGCGGAGGTAGGCTACCATGCTCCGGTCATCTCCGGTGTCCCCGAACGACAATATAGCGAGGGGAAATGATCAGTGAGTGATGACGGAGAAGACGCGGTGCTCAAGAGGGATGGTGGCGCGACGGAGAGGCCGGTCCACGTGCACCGAGCAGCGGCGGTGCACAAAGCATTCCGGCGAGGTCAGTGTTCCCAACGAACTACGAAGAGATATGGGGCTACATGATCCACATGCGTAATACGGCTCAAGGAGATCCCCATGCGCGCCCTAGGGATGGCAGAGACGGACACGACGAGGCTAGCTGTGGCGGTTTGCCATGGGCGGCCATGGCGGGCGCGGCCAGAGCGCGACGCACCCGCGGGCCGTTTCGGTGTGCACGGACGGTTCCCGGCGGTAACGTCTAGCCACAAGCATCCACACGGTTTGAGGAAGTGGGAACGGGGGTCAGGGAAGGAGGAGACTGAGGGAGGGGAGCTGGCCACGGTGGACCGTGGCGGCGGCGATGCTCCGGTGAGCTCCGATGGAAAAAGAGTCGACAATACGTCCTTACCTCTACGAGATTGACTCAAGCACGAGGTAGGGGAGGTCGAGGAGCCTAAGGCGGAGCTATGGGTGAGGTTTGGTAGGCTGCGGTGCGGTGGTGAGCTCGCCCGGCCGCGGCGAGGTCTGGGTGGTGCTGCTCGTCGTAAACAGAGGGCGATGGAATGGAGGGGGGAACAGCGCGAGTGATGGGGGTTGAGGTGTCAGCTCGGTCTTCATCTCCGCTCCTGGGCTCGCGACGTGGAGGCGACGGCAGCGCTCGGACGCCACGCGGCAGCGCCGTTCTGCCCGAGCGCCACGACACGGCCTATGTCTGAACCCTGAACTCGACGGCTTCGGTGTCCATAGACCGACTGACGGCCAAAGTTCAACCGATCACCGTTCCCAATCTAGCCAGAGTTAGTGGTAAGTGTTAACAGTAACTTTGTAGAGCTATGTGAGGGCAACAAAATTGTCAATTGGAGCTTGGACTGGTTCGGCCTAGATTTGAAACTACAGAGCTCCAAAGTGGGGTACCCGAAAACTGAAACTTAGTTTCAGTCACTATGCCGACTGAAACCCGTTTTTTCAGGCACCAAATCTCTTAAACCATTTAGAATTAGGTGATGGTGATGTTGACAAAATTGTATAGCTATGTGGGTACTACAAAAGTGTTAATATGAGTTGGGGCTGGTTTGGTCTGGTTTGCAAACTACAAGCTTCCAAAGTAGGCCACTATCAAACTGGAGGGACACTTTTGAGACTTAGAAAAATTCTAAGTGCTGAGACAGCCCCTCTAGCTGACTTGTGGGCCAATTTTGAGCATGTTCTAGTCAGTTTCATGAGATGGCCATATTGAGACTTTTGTTCCCCATAAAATTCCCTACAACTTTGATTAAGAGTGCTCCTCCATGCAAGGTCTCTAAGCTAGACTTTTTAATTGGTCAAACTAAAGCACTCTAGGTCCTAATGTTGGTCAACAACACATTGGAGGGTATTTTGAAAATTTTGGTCAACATGAACCTTGCTCCATTAGTTACTCTAAGTGAGATTAAGGTATTGTAGGATCTAATTAGCCACTCTACCCTTTTGCTACACCAAATTCCTAGTGTCACAAGATTGAAAACAATTCAAACCCTAAAACACCCAATGTTTGTTGCAAGCAAGTAAAATAAAATGAAATGATGCATGTTCATGCTTATGTAATGTAGTGCAATTATGGAGCTAAACACCTGAGGTGTTACAATGCCGTTGCAGAGCTTTCAGTAAGGTGCTTAAACATGAAGGGAGAAGAATGGCCTGCCATGGTGGTGGTGGCTTCTGTTTTACAAGGGCTAAGAAGGTCATTCACCATAGACCAGACTGCCAGAAGAAAAGATGAACCGGTACGGAAAAATAGTGAACAAGAAGAAAAATATCTACGTGAGTCGAGACCAATTCCCAGTCATCAGAAGTAAGCACACAATGCAGCATGGAGGCTGAAATGTTATCTTCTTCTCATATGCCAAGATGATATTCCTAACAATGTACTATTGATTATGAATTGTGATTAATTATCGCAAAAATGTTCAAAGTAATCTTTGTGTATGCCACTACTAAGAACAAACTGCTAACAAGTCCTTGCAATCCAAATTTTGGATTAGATGGGAAAAAATTAAAATGGTAGTTCCAGTGCTCATGTCCTTAGAATTTGGTGTAAGTCATGCGTTCCAAACATCTTAGCCCATGACTTGTGCGCGACACGACACGACACGAGCTGCTCTGCTCTGCACAGCGCGGGAACCAATCGACCGTGGCTGATGAACGACCCTTTTGCATGGCTGGCGCGCGCGCGTGCGTGCTTGCATTGCAGATGACGAACCAGGTGTTCCGGTACGCCAAGAAGTGCGGGGCGAGCTACATCAACAAGCCCAAGATGCGGCACTACGTGCACTGCTACGCGCTGCACTGCCTGGATGAGGAGGCCTCCAACGCGCTGCGCCGGGCGTACAAGGCCCGCGGCGAGAACGTCGGCGCCTGGAGACAGGCCTGCTACGCGCCGCTCGTCGACATCGCCGCGCGCCACGGCTTCGACGTCGACGCCGTCTTCGCCGCGCACCCGCGACTCGCCATCTGGTACGTGCCCACCAGGCTGCGCCAGCTCTGCCACCAGGCGCGGGGGAGCCACGCCCACGCCCAGTGGCGGATCTATGTATAATCTGTGGGGCCATCCGGTTTTGATAAAACTAGTAAAATTTTACTATAGCATATATGACTTGGCCCCATAGTTCCTACTAGCTGGCCCCACAGGTTTTGAGTCCTAGATCCGCCACTGCCCACGTCCACGTCCACGCCCACGCCCACGCCCCCGATGTTCTAGCTGCGTCGTCGATGAGTGCGTGCACCGTCGCCGTACGTGTCACATTTGCTTCAGGCAGTTCCGTGGCACGATCGAGAAATGGAAGAGTGCGGGCTTTCTCTGCCTCTGATGATGTGATGTTGTCACTTGATTGTTGCGTTGTCCTGGTTAGTCAGGAGTGGGCTTAGATTTAGAATGGGGACGTCACTTGTTGGGCCGAGCGGGTTGTGGCACAATTTACAGTTTGGATGGGCCAATTGGTCTCGCCTAAGAGCAAGAGAATAGGTAAATTTAGATCTCTAAACTGACTCTCTAAAATAATATAGACTCTCAAAATAGATATGGTCTGCAGCAGATTCTTTAAATCAGGCTCTTCATTTTTCAAGGTCACCGTGTCATTACTTATTTAACTATAATTTTAGTTGGATCCATGGTGGTTTTCAGGCTTCAAAATGTGTGCCGGTAGCCGGTAGGGTGTGTAAAACAACCAAGTCACCTGTATGGTTTCTTTTTTTTTTCTTTTGGCTTCAGCAACAGATCAACGTCACGACATGCCTGACACAAGTAAAACAGCGGTCACCTCACCTGTGCCGTCCTTGAGTGAGAATTGAATGCAGCAACAAAAGGTACTATTCCATGGAGATGCAAAGGCAAAAAAAAGGAGACCACGAGCGCGGGTACGTCTGATGGCGAGCGAAGTTGGGTCGCTTCATTTGCCGACCGAAAATCACGGATTAGCTTACTCTACATTTTACATATGCAGTTGGCGAGGCCGTTGGAGTTTGTTTTCCCCCAGTTTTATAGATAGAGAGCGAGATACACTGACTGTTGGAGTTGCTCTAAGTAGTGTTGTATCTCTTGTGATAGTTGTTCCCCAAAACGGTGTACCACTCCTGTGATGATGATATATCCCAATTATGTGTTCACAGTAGTGCCATTTGTTTTTCCTCTTAATTCCTCATTCGTGATTTTCTTGGATTCGTTCTAATTGTTGAATGGTTGGGAAAGAGAAATATTTCTCTTCGACTTTTCTCTCTTTTACGGTTGTCTCTCGCACACACCCCTTAGCTCATTCGTGATTTTCTTTGATTCATTCTAATTGTTGAATCGTTGGAAAAGAGAAATATCTCTTTTTGACACTCTTCTTGCTTTTAGTCATCCCTTACTCCCATCCTTTTTTTTTTTGAACTTTTGCTTTGTCATCTCTTATCCAATTTGAAGCTCTAAAATCTTCATGCCACACCATTCATGTCATAGCTTGATCGGCTCAACCTGAGCCCATAAACATTGCGACTAGCTTCAAGCAGTAGGTGGAGTTGTTTCTCTTCCCCTATGTTGAATTTGGCTCATCTTAATATTACGGAACAAGGTGTGAAATGAGAATTACTCAAGTTGTGATTTGAAGATTTTGAATTTTTTTCCTTTAATTTAATTTGTTGTTTTTCTTTGGTACATTAGAGTTTCTGATGTCTTGGCTACATATTTTCTTGTTGATACATTTGTTATTTCTTCTGTAATAACTATGTTCTGATGCATCTTTATTGCTTCTTTTGTTCTAAATTGTAAGTTATTTTGGTTTTTAGGTATATAATTTTTGCTATGTACCCCTTCCATCCATTTTTAGGTGTTGTTTAGATTTTCTTAAGTTTGACTATATTTATATAAAAAATCAGTAATATTTGTATCTCTAAATAAATGTATTATAAAAATATTTTCAATGATTAATCTAATTATAAAAATATTTGCAGCCTGGAGGCAGGCCTGCTATGCGCCGCTCGTCGACATCGCCGCACGCCATGGCTTCGACATCGACGCCGTCTTCGCCGCGCACCCGCGCCTCGCCATCTAGTACGTGCCCACCAGGCTGGGCCAGCAGGCGCGGGGGAGCCACGCCCATGCCCACGCCGGCTTCCCGCCGCCCCCGATGTTCTAGCTGCTGCGTCGATGTGTGCCTGCACCGTCGCCGTACGTCTCACAGTTCCTTCAGGCAGTTCCGTGGCGCGATCGAAAAATGGAAGAGGGTGGGCTTTGTCTGCCTCTGATGTGATGTTGTCACTTGTTTGTTGCGTTGTCCTGGTTATAGTCAGGAGTGGGCTTAGATTTAGAATGGGGACGTCACTTGTTGGGCCGAGCGGGCCGGGACACAATTCAGTTTGGATGGGCGGCCACTTGTTAGTTAGTTAGTTACCTCGCGGTCTCGCCTAAGTTGTGTTGTATCCCTCGTGATAGTTGTTCTCAAAAAACGGTGTACCCCTCCAGTGATGATATCCTAATTATGATTCACGGTCGTGCCATTTTGTTTTTCCTCTTAATATAATATAATCTATACCTAATAATAAAGAGGCAAAATTTTCGTCATATTTTTTTCCACCATGTACGTGTAAGATGTAACTGTCCGTGACTCAATCTCACGTAGAAAGAAACGAGAGTCCGTTTAGGATCCAAACCAATAGTTTGTACGGCAAAAAAGAAAAAAAAAAGAAAAAAGAATGTTTCGTGCACCACGGCAGTAGAACCAAACCCCAATCGACCGGACTCTGTTAAATAAAACTGGAAAAGAAACTGCCAAAAAATCCACGGGAAAAAATTGCATATACCCCTTAAAAAAATTAAAAACAACCTAAAAGAATCGGATCCTCACAACAAATCTCATGAACCAAGTCCCAAATGATCGGCCAAAAAGGGAAAACAACATGACTGCCTACGGGTAAAAAAAGGAAAAGAAACTGCCAAAAAATTCACGGGAAAAAATTGCATACCGGTAAAATAACCCTAAAGGAATCGGATCCTCACAACAAATCTCATGAACCAAGTCCCAAACGATCGTCAAAAAATGGAAAATAACAGGACTACCTACGGGTAAAGAAAAAAAGATCAAACTCTCATAACAAATCTCACGCTCCTAAAAAGAATCGGACCAAAATCACCTGACTCTAGGAAGTAACCTCCTAATAAAGATCGGATACTGACTCTGCCTATGATATCGGACATGTATAGGACTGCCGATCTCTTAAAGATGGGACTCTGACTCTGCCTATGATATCAGACATGTACAGGACTGCCAGTCTCCTAATAAAGATCGGACTCGGACTCTGCCTATGATATCGGACATGTAGTTCTATTCGAAGTAGTACTCTTCCGATCCACACCAAGCCAAAGTTCCATTTGCGAAATTGCCTGCAAAAATTTGAACGCGAAGGTTACTTTTATAAATCATGCACATCTACCAAACATTAAAAAAATTACGTGGAAGCAACAATATTAAATTTGAAGTTAGTTGTTTAGTTTAGTCTAACAAATATCTTTTCAAGCACAATTCTAGACAAAATTTTATATAGAGTAAAATATAAAGAGTATGTAGTATTTCGCTCATTGTTTTTTCTTAAAAGTTTGTTAATTTTTTTTCTCCCGATGCAACGCACGGACATATTTGCTAATATAATATAATATAATATAATATAATATAATATAATATAAAAATGAGCTTGCCTTATTAGTGTTTTTCTTCGATTCGATCTAATTTTTGAATCGTTGGGAAAGAGAGAGATATCTCTCTTCGACTTTACTGGCTTTCATGGTCGTCGGTGGTCTTTCACCCATACCCCTCGGCTCATTTGTGCTTTCACTCTCACCCCTCTCAGCTCATTTCATTTGTGATTTCCTTCTATTCGCTTTAATTGTTGAATCGTTGGGAAAGAGAAATATCTCTCTTCGATCCTTCTCGATTTTACAGTTGTCTCTTACTCCCACACCCCTCTTAGCTGATTCATGATTTCCTTCTATGCATTCTACTTATTGATTCGTTGGGAAAGAGAAATATCTCTCTTCGGTCCTTGGGAACAAGAAATGTCCCTCTTCGATCCTTCTCGCGTTTATTGTTGTCCCTCACTCCCACTTCTTTTTACCCTTAGTTTGTCGTCTCTCATCTCGACGATCAGCTTGGTGGTGGTGCTTTCCCCACCTCCTTGCGGTGCGTCGGCCATGGTGGCAATGCGATTGGCCTCCCCTGCATGGGTGGTCTTGTTGCCGGCACTTCCTCCCGCGTGCTCGATCTTGATGGGGTCCTATATTGTGGTTGTTCTTGTCATGAGCGTAATCCCTTGACCACTTGGTCTAGGTCGTGCATGACATGTCTAGTAACAATCGCTCTGGGCATCGGTGCATGAAGATGGTGTGGTATGGTATGGGACGCACTTCCTCATCAAACTTTGGATGCTATGTCCTTCCGTGTTTGGCGACGACCATGCTAGTCTCTATACCAGCCTCAACAACGAGGATAACATTTAGCTGCTATCATCCTTCTTGAAGGTGATGTCACTGCATTCCATCCTACCCAAGCACTATGTTTCTAGGTGAAAATTTTATCCTATTTCAGACAGGTGATAGTGGCCACTATAGCCTTGTCCTCATTGGAGGTGTCACTTTGGAGGACTTTTGTTTGGCAGGGCTACTTGTGTGTGTATTGTGATTGTCTAATTCAGAATCTTCAGCAGTTATTGGTATCTGGCATATTCCCATTGACTATGTAGGTGGAAGTGAGAATGTTTATTTTTGTGGTCTTTGTTTGGTGGTCAGAGCTTCAAACAGCAAATAGAGTTGTTACTCTTCCCCTACGTTGGATTTGGCTCATGTCAATATTCCGGAACAAGGCGTAAAAGGAGGATTACTCAAGCTACCATTTTTTAATTTCTTCCTTTTGTTTAGTTTGTTGTTTTTTTCTTTGGTACATTAGAGTTTCTAATGTCTTGCGACAAATTTATATTGTTGGGACATAAGTTATTTTTTTTAATAACTGTGTGGCCTGATTTATTAGAAGATACTCAAGGTCCGTCATCGGAAACACTAGTACTCCCTCTAAGTTGTCTTAAGTCTAACTTTTAATCTTTGACCGAATTTGTAGAAAAAACATCAAGATTTATGATATCAAACTAGTATAATTAGATTTACTATAGAATACATTTTCATAATATGCTAATTTTATATCATAAATGTTGTTACTTTTTTTTATAAAGTTAGTTAAATTTGACACGGATTCTAGAAATTGATTTATTTAAGGAAAGAGGGAGTATTATTTACACATGCACGGCTGCACCTGTCACGATTGTCATCCACACTAGCTAGTCCCATTGGAACTCTGGCCTGGTGCCTATCATCATGCGGGCTTTCCATATGGAAAAAGAATACTACTAGTTACGAACGTCGTGGTGCATTGAGTCGTATGGCGCCGAGTCTTCCACTCACCTTGATTGGAATATATCCTGCCCATTACCTACTAGTGCTGCTAAGTGCTAAACCGTGAGCATCGTTTTCCAGCGTAAAGATCGAGTGAAAGGAATCCACGAAAATCACACAAGAATACACATCCATAGTCCAGAGACTGATCACAGACTCACATGAATAGTCTGAAAAAACAGTATTCATTATCACCAATGTCAGGCAGTGTTTAGATGGTGTAAAAGTTGGTGTAAAGTTCCTGTAGCACTTTTTGTTGTTATTTGGTAAAATTTATCTAATCATAAACTAACTAGGCTCAAAAGATTCGTCTCGACATTTACATACAAACTGTGCAATTAGTTATTTTTTTTACCTACATTTAATACTTCATGCATGCGTCAAAGATTCGATGTGACGGGGAATCTTGTAAAATTTTTGGAATTTAGAAGGAAGTAAGAGCATCTCCAGCAGTACTACCTAAAATATACCCCCTACTTTTCTATTTAGCAAGCCACCTATTTTGAGACTACTCATATTTTACTTCCAACTCCAGCAATACTACCTAAACCATACTACTCAAATTCGTTTCAGCAG
This sequence comes from Saccharum hybrid cultivar R570, assembly GCA_038087645.1. Taxonomy (NCBI): domain Eukaryota; kingdom Viridiplantae; phylum Streptophyta; class Magnoliopsida; order Poales; family Poaceae; genus Saccharum; species Saccharum hybrid cultivar. The sequence continues at coordinate 16,592,852 of JAQSUU010000563.1, forward strand.
TCAATGATATGTGGGGCTCTTTTGTCATCTCTCTCATCCAGATTTTGCACGGTGGAGAGTAGGGGGCCAACAGAAGTAGAGGGTGGAGGGGGAAAAGTAGGAGGCCAACAAATATGGGGGGTCTAGTAGGGGGCCTGTTGGAGTTGGTTTTTTGACCTCCACTACCTAAATCTGAAGTAGGGGGTCAAGTAGGGGGTCCTGTTGGAGATGCTCTAAGGTAGTGTTTAGATCGTGTAAAAGTTGGTGTAAAGTTCATGTAGCACTTTTTCATTGTTATTTGGTAAAATTTATCTAATCATGAACTAACTAGGCTCAAAAGATTCGTCTTGACATTTACAGATAAACTGTACAATTAGTTATTTTTTTACCTATATTTAATACTCCATACATATGTTTAAAGATTCGATGTGACAGAGAATCTTATAAAATTTTTGGAATTTCGAATGAACTAAACACTGCCTAAACACTGCCTCATTGAATTGGGATGAAGCATCGGTAAAGCTGTTGGAGATGCACTGACCTATTGCAAAAGCGAAAGTACCTTGTGTAGTACGAGTACTTGGTACGTACGTACTGTAGTATATTTTGCTGGAGCCGCACACGCACTGACGCACGTAGATGCGCGCAAGCACCTGGGAAAAGCGAGTGACGTGTCAGTCATCGGTAGGCTGCCAAAGCCTGTGCGGCCTTGTGTGGTCTTGTCCGGCCCTAGATGCAGATAGGCAGACGCCCCTCTCGGACTCCGTGGCCTGTGCCCTGTGTGCTGTTGCCACCGGTTTCGCGCGTACCAGTAATGTACGAGCCAACAAGCTCGCTTTCGCAGTTTGGCCGGCGTACCAGTAGTCGCGTGCTCGCCCGCAGTCTTCAGAAGAGTTCAGACGGTGCGCGACGGAGTGAAATGAATGCACGGCCTGGCCTGGCCGGATTCCAGGGTGATTGGATATGATGGCTTCCTGACCTGACCCGGACGGCCGCATCGATGCGTTCCTGCGTCCGCGCCAGGCTCACCCACGAGTTCCAGGCCGGCCACTGGCCACGCGCGCGCAAGCTTGTTCGATCCGTGAGCTGCGTCTGCGTGCGCACTTGTGCGCGTGCGTCGACACGACACGAGCTGCTCTGCCCTGCACTGCACAGGAACCAACCAATCGACCGTGGCTGATGAACCTTTTTGTGTGGCGCGCGCGCGCGCTTGCGTTGCAGGTGACGAACCAGGTGTTCCGGTACGCCAAGAAGTGCGGGGCGAGCTACATCAACAAGCCCAAGATGCGGCACTACGTGCACTGCTACGCGCTGCACTGCCTGGACGAGGAGGCCTCCAACGCGCTGCGCCGGGCGTACAAGGCCCGCGGCGAGAACGTCGGCGCCTGGAGACAGGCCTGCTACGCGCCGCTCGTCGACATCGCCGCGCGCCACGGCTTCGACGTCGACGCCGTCTTCGCCGCGCACCCGCGACTCGCCATCTGGTACGTGCCCACCCGGCTGCGCCAGCTCTGCCACCAGGCGCGGGGGAGCCACGCCCACGCCCACGCCGCCGCCGGCTTCCCGCCGCCCCCGATGTTCTAGCTGCGTCGTCGATGAGTGCGTGCACCGTCGCCATACGTCTCACAGTTCCTTCAGGCAGTTCCGTGGCGCGATCGAGAAATGGAAGAGTGCGAGCTTTCTCTGCCTGTGATGATGTGATGTTGTCACTTGTTTGTTGCGTTGTCCTGGTTAGTCAGGAGTGGGCTTAAGGCCCTGTTTAGTTCCTAAAAATTTTGCAAAATTTTTCAGATTTTCCGTCACATTAAATCTTTGGACACATGCATAAAGTATTAAATATAGATAAAAAATAAAACTAATTACACAGTTTAGACGAAATGGACGAGATGAATCTTTTAAGCCTAATTAGACTATAATTGGACACTAATTACCAAATAACAACGAAACTTGCTACGGTGCTATTTTGCAAAGTTTTTTTTTATCTAAACCGGCCCTAAATTTAGAATGGGACGTCACTTGTTGGGTCGAGTGGGCCATGGCACAATTTACAGTTTGGATGGGCCAATTGTTAGTTTGTTAACTCGCGGTCTCGCCTAAGTAGTGTTGTATCCCTCGTGATAGTTGTTCCCCAAAACGGTGTACCGCTCCTGTGATGATGATATATCCCAATTATGTGTTCACAGTAGTGCCATTTGTTTTTCCTCTTAATTCCTTATTAGTGATTTTCTTGGATTCGTTCTAATTGTTGAATGTTTGGGAAAGAGAAATATTTCTCTTCGACTTTCCTCTCTTTTACGGTTGTCTCTCGCACACACCCCTCAGCTCATTCGTGATTTTCTTTGATTCATTCTAATTGTTGAATCGTTGGAAAAGAGAAATATCTCTTTTTGACACTCTTCTCGCTTTCCGTAATCCCTTACTCCCATCCTTTTTTTTCAACTCTTTCTTTGTCATCTCTTATCCAATTTGAAGCTCTAAAATCTTCCTCTTTTTTTCAAATCTTAATATTACGGAACAAGGTGTGAAATGGGAGTTTCTCTTCCCCTATGTTGAATTTGGTTCATGTTAATATTACAAACAAGGTGTGAAAAGAGAATTACTCAAGTTGCCATTTGAAGATTTTGGATTTTTCTTTACTTTAATTTGTTGTTTTTCTTTGGTACATTAGAGTTTCTGATGTCTTGGCTACATATTTTCTTGTTGATACATTTGTTATTCTTCTGTAATAACTGTGTTCTGATGCATCTTTATTGCTTCTTTTGTTCTAAATTGTAAGTTATTTTGGTTTTTAGGTATATAATTTTTGCTATGTGCTCCTTCCATCCATTTTTAGGTGTTGTTTAGATTTTTTTAAGTTTGGCTGTTTTTCTTAAGTTTGACTGTATTTATATAAAAAATAGTAACATTTGTATCTCCAAATAAATGTATTATAAAAATATTTTCAATGATTAATCTAATTATACTTATTATGCACCATAAATATTAGTAACATCTGTATACTACCTCCGTCTCAAATAAATCAATTTCTAGAATCACTCAATGTCAAATTTGAGCGATTTTATATAAGAGAATAACAACAACTATGACGAAAATATATTTTATGATATAATATATCTAGTGGTACTAATTTTGTGTCATAAGGATTGATGCTCTTTCTTATAAAGTCAGTCAACCTTAAAATAATTTGATTTATGACAACTCTAGAGGTTGAGTTTGATTTGATACGGAGAAAGCATCTATGTACTCCCTCGGAATAAACCAATTCCTAGAGCACTCTTGTCATTTTTTAATGTTTGACCGAATTAATAGATAAGAATACAAATTATCTATAACACCCCAAATAAGCATGTTATAAAAATATATTTTACGGTGTAACTAATGATACTAATATGGTGTCATAAATTTTACCGTTCTTTTCTTCAAATTTGGTCTATCTTAACTTATAACTTTAGGATTTAATTTTTCAGGGACAGAGATATACCGCAGAAGCTATGAGATATACCGCAGAAGCTATGTATCTAGAAAATTAAAATGACATAATTTAAAATGAAAAAAAGTGGAAGAAATACAAAGTCAGGAAAGTTTCATTATCTAAAAAGTGCTATCATTATTATCTAAAAAAATCTAAAAAGTGCAATAGTTCTTCAGTCGAGCGGTTGGGAAACACCAGTACTACCAACGATTGTCATCCACAAGCCTAGTCCCATTGGAACTTTATGGCCTGTTGTTGCCTAGTACTATCATCATCCCTCTTTGCCTATGCGGGCTTTTTCCATGGAAAAAAAAGATTCGAACGTCGTGGTGCGCTGACTCATATGGTGCCAAGTCTTCCACTCACCTTGGTTGGAATTTGAAATTAATTGATACTGCCCATTACCTCCTGGTGCTGTTAAGTGCTACATCACGAGCATCGTACACGAGAAAATTGACTCCAAGCAACGTGTTTCGCAAATATAGGACTCTAAATATCGTCTTCGTAAAAATAACCCTTAAAATGTTGGTTTATTGATTTGCATGACATTATACTCCTCCGTTCTAAATTATAAGGCATTTTAAGAATCTTGGAGATTCAAAATATCTTAAGTTTGACCAAAATTATAGAGAAAATTATAAAAATTTATAACATTAAATAGGTATACTATGAAAATATAATTAATGAAGAATCTAATGATACTTAATTGGTGTCATAAATATTATTATCTTATCATATAAATTTGGTCAAACTTGAGATCCTTTGACTCTCCAAAATTCTTGGAATGCCTTGTAATTTGGGAGGGAGGAAGTATATATTAAGTCTCTTTTCTTATTTAAATATATGTATTTATTTCCTAAAGTGACCCTTTTACCCTTCAGTCATTTGGACGGTGATTTGAAGGCCTCCGGCGCTGGCTTTGCCTGGGCTGGCTGCCTGCCGCCGCCAGGACAGGTTGACTGGCCGCCTTCGCTGGCTGGTTGGCCGCCGCCGTTTGGGCATGTCACACAAAATGCATAGGTTCATATATAATAAAAATTAACAAAAATGAGTCATATGCAATAACATGTAATAGATAACACCATGAATTTATCACAAATGAGTTCATCTCATAAATCTATGAATTTAGCATAAACAAGTTCATCTCACGAAACCATAATTTTATTCCAAACGAGATCCAAGTCATATGAAATAAAGCATGAGTTTACATCTCATCACAACTAAAAAAATTCATCTATTATGTAGCTTTCTCATTTGAGTCATCTTTTTTGGTGCAGCCGCAGTAGGCATCCTCACAGGACTAGTGGTGTTGGTTTGAGAAGAGGTGCCCTCTCCTAACAGAACGCAAGCTTGCTGCACAGAAATACGATATGGCAATTAGATGCATGAAAAGAATTAGTATATGGTAAATGTGTTAGTATTCCTTACCTTCTAGTGACCCTTTCTGGACTATCCCGTATTATTTCTTCTCTAGTTAGCCTCTGTGGGGTGCTAAGTTCTGTTGGCGCAATTTTTGTAACATTCTTAGTAGGTTGCTTATGCTTCCTACAAGTATAATAAATAAATTAATAATGACATTTTCATTCAAGTTGTTGATAAATAAAATAATTACTTACCTCTTTTTTGCTGTCCCATTGAGTGGGCACTTGGCACTAGCTTGCCTGTGACCTTTTTCACCGCATCTTTTGCAAGTCATAGGTCCTCTAATCATCTTCTTTTCCTTTGCATTGGTTGAAGCAGTAGCGTTGTCACATCCATTGTTGGTACCTTCACCCTCGTTGGTACCTTCACCATCTTTGGAACCTTTCTTCTTATGGCCATCTTCTATCCATCCCTTCCTTCTTAGTTTCCTTCGTCTTCCTACCAGTAATTTAGTAAGAGGTGCACCAACTAAAAATAGTAGTTCAACTTGTGGCTATTGCGTTTTGTTTGTCATTGGCTCAATCTCTCTACTATAAGCAGCCCTGAATCACAAACTGTTCAAGGTCAACTCTCCGTTCTCAGGTTACAAAGACCAATATATGTTGACATGGCTTACCAGCGTGCTGCCATTCAAGACAAGTACAGGTCCTTTGGTTTAACTTGACAATATGCCTCTCAACTTTGCTGCTATGGTCCCACACCTCTGCACTCCAGTTAGCACATGTAACAATTTTCAAGTGACCCAAACCTCTAGTATTTGTCTTCAGCTGAACCATAATAGCCAGAAGTATCTTGCCGTCAGGGAGCCTGTATGCAATATTTCTTCTCTTGTTCCATAATACCGTGATCATTTCTCTAATCTTATCAGCAAGGTCAACAACAGGTAAATCTTTATGGTCTCTAATCTAGTTATTAAATGACTCTGTAATATTACTAGTGATGTAGTCACATTTAATTTCTAGATTGAAAGCACACCTATACCACAATAGCTTATGATTGGTCTGTAACCATTTCACTGCTTCTTGTGATTCACTTACCATTTTTGCTATATTGTCATAGAATATGTCTTCTTTGTAAGCCCTTGCCGCAGGATATATCTGGCTGAACCCTCTAAACCTCTTCTGCAAATTTCTCGCAAGATGATAAAAACATTCTCTTTGCTCTGCATTTGGGAACACATTTTCACTGCGTTCTCTAAGCCCTTGCAAGCATCAGAACAAACAACGAGTGAAGGATTACCTATTGCCTTCTTTAATTGTTCCATGAACCAAGTCCAATTATCTGTTGTTTCAGAAGCTATGAAGCCATAAGCGACTAGATACATCCAATTGTGACCATCAACTGCTATAGCTACGGCCAAGTGGCCATTCCACATTCCATTAAGTGATATAGCATCTATGCTCAAATGAGGCCTACAACCTTCAAGAAACCATCAATGCATGGTTTAAGAGCACAGAAAAAACGGTGGAAATATACTTGACCATCCACCTCAAGTACTTCAATCTCCAGGACACTCTCAGGGCTGCGGTTCATGACATCGGCCTTCCACCTAAACAACAACTCAAAACTCTCTTCCCATTTGCCATAAACCTCGGCAAAAGCTCTTTCTTTACCCCGCCGTACAGTGTCACATGCAATTGTGACCTTGTGATCTGTCTGCAACTTCTTTTGCAATTCCTTGGCACCAATATTTGGATCATCTCTAAGGATACTCGCAGCCTTGCTAGCTACCCACTTCTGAGATGGAGTTTTAGTTATCCTCCTCATGGTAGACGCACATGTATGGTGATCGACCAAAACTGTTACCTGCAAAACACAAAATCAATGAGATTCATATTAATTTACAGGAAAAGTAGAATTAATGAAAACAAATAAATTTATTCACCTCTACGGTGCTTTTGTCTTTATGTTTGGTGCTATTTATTCTCCAAGGGCAATCATCACCGGACCTGCAATAAGCCCTATATCTCGTCGTACATGACTTCTCAGTTCCTAAATCAAATTCCTTATTGATAGCAAATTATCGCATAACCATCCTGAACTCCTCCATTGTTGGGTATATTGTACCGATATCCATCGGGGGGTTGTTCTTATCATATGAAATCACCATCTCACTTGGTATAGCATCACTTATAGGAATGGCGGCACCCTTAGTATCAACACCCTGCTTATTATCAACACACTGCTCATTATCAACACCCTGTTCATTTATTTGGCCTTCATCAACGTGTGTCTCCTCTTCTGTCAAGCCTAGAATTTCACACATCAGCTTTTCACTCACAAGTGCAATACGACCTTTGTCATCACGTGTCTCCACTATCTATAAGCTATCCCAATCAACTCTTTGCACATGATCTACTTTGGACCTAAACAAGTGAAATCAATTTTAATACCATGATCCTACAACTGTACTATACATGTAAGGTAACATAAATAATTAACATTGTACCTTTGCACATCAACAACAGGAAGATTGTACTGTACCGCTGGAGGAGGAGCAGTGGGCAGCAACGTTCTCGCTAGGGCTAGAGCATTGGACATGGCGTTGGTACGGGCCTCCACTTCAAGCGCGGCCAGACCTTCCGGGGTGGCCAGGCCATCACCCGGCGCGACTAGGCCATCAGCCACCGCGGTCAGGCCTACGGCCGGCAGGGTGAAACCTAGGGCAGAGGGTGGTGCGGCCAGGCCATCACCCGGGTCGCCTAGGTCTGAGGGCGGCGCGGCCAGGCCACCACCGGCCGGCGCGCCCAGGGCTGAGGGCGGCGCGCCTAGGGCACAGGCGGCCATCGCAACCACGACTGAGGCCTGCGCGGCCAGGGCACAGGAGGCCGTCGCGGCCACGGGCGGCGCGGCCAGGGCAGACGAGGCTGGCGGTGAAAGGTCTAGATGGCTAGAGGGGGGGTGAATAGCCTTTTAAAACTTTCTACAAAGACAAGCTAAACAAGTTTATCAATATAACAAATAGCGAGATGCGAGTTTTGCTTAGCCTACGGGGTGTTTGCAAGCCACCTATCCAAGTCACAATTCTACTATATTGGCACTCAACCGCACAAGTCAAACCGAGAAGGAAACTACAACTAGCAAGCTACACAAAAGAGCTACTCTAGCAAAGTAACTAAGAAATTAATACAAGAGAGAGTTAGAAGGGTATCACCGAGGGGCGAAGTATTGAGCCAACCAAACGATATGATCAAGAGATGAATTCCACAATACACAACCACCGGGATCGATCAATCACAACAAGAATGATGACACAAAGATTTATCCCGAGGTTCACGTGCTTGCCGGCACGCTAGTCCCCGTTGTGTCCCTCTTCACCACGTGGTTCGGTGGCTAATCGGTCTCACACCGAGCCTCTCAAAAGGCGCCACAAGAACCTACCAAATGGCAAAAGGTTGCAAATGACACGAGCAATCCACTAATGTTGCCTTTGGCACTCCGCCGAGGTAGGCACAAACCCCTTACAATCACCGGAGGTGGCCAAGAACAAACACCAACTCTTGCCAACGCCTCCAAGCTGCTCCAAGCCGTCTAGGTGGCGGCAACCACCAAGAGAAACAAGAATCCCGCAGCAAATCAACCACCAAGTGCCAACTAGATGCAATCTCACAATGCAAATGCACTTGGATCACTCAATCTCACTTCGAATAAGCAAGGAAGCAAGAGAGATGAGTGGGAGGGGAGTTGCTAAGCTCAAAGTGCTCACAAGTATGTCAAATGTACAAGAGTGAGAGCCTTGAGCCGGCCAACGAGTATATATAGACGTACCCCTTCGAATATAGCCGTTAGGAACGAGATCCAGCTGAAATCGCGTGGACCGGACGCGCTGGTCCGACCCACCGGACGCGCCGGTCGCGTAACGGCTAGTTTCCGAACTACTGACCGGACGCGCTGGTCCGACCCACCGGACGCGCTGGTGAGGACCGGACGCGCCGGTCCCGTGACTGACCGGACGCGCCGGTGAACACTGAGTCACGCAAACCGAACTAACGACCGGACGCGCTGGTGAACCGACCGGACGCCACAGTGCCCGCGTCCGGTGCGAGTCCAGTAAGCTCCCTGGACCACCGGACGCGTCCGATGGTGTGTGACCGGACGCGCACCGCGTCCGATGTCCTCGGTTCCCTCAGGGCGCATGACCGGACGCGCCGGTCGCACAGAGCCCGCGTCCGGTGCAGCGTCCGGTGCTGCGTCCGGTGCAGCGTCTGGTCACCACTGTGACCTCCATTCGCTTCCGTTTCTTTTCCGTTTGATTTCCGACTTCCGGCGTAGTGGAAAATAGGCATTTCATTTCCCCGAAATCGCCTGAATCCCGCGCTCGCACGCTCGGCGGGAGGGAGAGAGGAACCCAAACCCTCTCTACCGCTTAAACTTCAACGCCGTCGCAAACGTGCTAACACCACCAAGTGATCATCACCATGTGCATGTGTGTTAGCATTTTCACAATCATTTTTTGAGGCGTTATTAGTTCTATCCAAATGCATATGATCATGAAATGCACACCTAGAGGCACTTAGGAGTTCAATAGCCGCGTCATTCCCCTCTTTATAGTACGGCTATCTATCCTATAATGTAACCACACCCACTAGGTGTCTTGGTTACTAAAACACAACCCTAAAGCATATACCTTTGCCTTGATTACGTAGGGTTGCATCCAAATCCAAGTGTGGCCATCATGATCACCATGTCCATCTTGCCACCAACCTTGGAATGTACTAATCCTCATATGCTACAAACAACTTAGGCATAGGATTAGTACCTAGGCATTGTCACTAATTACCAACACCAAACATAGGACTTTCAATCTCCCCCTTGTTGGTAATTGGTGACAACCCTTTCACAAAGATATTATGATAAAATTTTGATTGAACCCATGTCACATTGTCCAAGTATATTACCATGTGTAAGAAGTATGGACAAGTGATCATGAATTCAAATTGATAGCAATGGCTCCCCCTACATGTATGCTATATGTTTGGATTTTGGAAGCATACATGTTAGATAGGAAAGATTAGGAGCATTGACTATCAATAGGTGATAAGTGTTTTAGATTATAGACCTTTGAAGCGTGATACCATCGGAGTAGCGATAAACACCATCTTAGCACCTTGTGTAGTTAGATATCACTTGAAAAAGCACAAACAAAGCTAGAAACCTCGTGAGATCAACATTATAAGCAAGGTTCTAGTACCACTTTGAAAAACATGAAGCAAAGGAAATCTAACTACTTCCTATTCATGCTAGTACTTCAATACATCATTCAAATTATACTAGCAAGTCACCACACAAGCAAAGTATTGGAGAAAAAGAAATGCATAACTATGCATCATACATATGAAGTGCACAAGGAAATGCAACATTCATGTTTAAGAGCTTGCTCCCCCTACTTGTGTGCACAAAATTTTAGTTGATCCCCTTCTTTTATCATTTTCTCCCCTTTTGTGCTTCTCCCCCTTTGAGTTCTATCTTTGTGAACAATATTTTCTCCCCCTTTGGCACCAATGACCACAAGGGACTAATTTTAGATAGATTATCATGTAGAATTATGGGGTGAGGATCAAGTTTGTGATTCAACCTAGATTGCTTGCATAAATAAAATGCTTCGGTTTGATCCAAGGGCAAGCTTCTTCACACCTCACTAGAAGGGTTATCATGCACCATGTTGAAGCAAATACTTAAACAAGTTATTTAGATCAAACACTTAGGATCACAAGCTCGCAAACAAGTTATATGCGACCACTAGATCATACAAGTCATAGAAACAATAGTGGCACCATATAAACTTCAAAGTCATTTGATTTTCATGAATGAGCCTAGAACATAAGAAATCATGACTAGATGCACTAAACAAGTCCTTAGCATAGAATGTATGACATGACAACCAATTGTACCTTGGGGCTCGAAGGAGAGGCATGTCATATATGGGGTGCATCAACTCATGTTGGAGAAATCAATTATGTTCAACTCATTCTTTAGCTTGTGAAATCTCTTCTCATCAAGTGGCTTGGTGAATAGATCGGCTAATTGATCTTCGGTGCCCACACTCTTAATAGCAATGTCACCCTTTTGTTGATGATCTCTAATAAAATGATGACGAACATCAATATGCTTTGTTCTTTGATGTTGAACCGGATTGTTGGTTAGCTTCACGGCACTTTCATTGTCACATAGCAATGGCACATTCGTGAAATTGATTCCAAAATCCTTTAATGTTGCCTTCATCCACAAGATTTGTGCACAACAACTACCCGCGGCGATGTATTCGGCTTCGGCGGTAGATAGTGCAATACTATTTTGCTTCTTGGATGACCATGAGACAAGTGACCTTCCCAACAATTGACAAGTCCCGGAAGTGCTCTTTCTCTCCACTTTGTCACCGGCATAGTCGGAATCCGAATATCCAACTAGCTCAAAGCTTGCACCTTTGGGATACCATAATCCAACATCTTGTGTATGCTTCAAATACCTCAATATTCTCTTTGTAGCCTTCAAATGACTTTCTCTTGGTGAGGCTTGAAATCTTGCACACATGCATACACTAAACATCACATCGGGCCTTGATGCCGTCACATAGAGTAGGCTACCAATCATTGATCTATATAGCTTTTGATCCACCATGTTGCCACTCTTGTCACTATCCAAACTTCCACTAGTGCCCATTGGGGTTGTAATACCCTTTGCATCTTCCATGCCAAACTTCTTGAGCATATCTTTGATGTACTTGGTTTGGCTCACAAATGTTCCTTCCTTCATTTGTTTGATTTGAAGTCCAAGAAAGAAACTAAGTTCACCGATCATTGACATTTCAAATTCCTTTGCCATCATTTTCCCAAACTCATCACAATAATCTTGATTGGTTGAACCAAAGATGATATCATCAACATATATTTGCAATACAAACAAGTCTTTCCCAATCTTCTTGGTGAATAGTGTTGTATCAACTTTGCCCATGACAAATCCTTTGGATAGCAAGAAGTCCCTCAATCTTTCATACCATGCTCTAGGTGCTTGCTTCAATCCATACAAAGCTTTCCTTAACTTGTATACATGGTTGGGTTTCTTGTCATCTTCAAAGCCGGGAGGTTGCTTCACATACACCTCCTCTTGAATGTACCCATTTAGAAATGCACTCTTCACATCCATTTGATATAGCTTGATATTGTGAGCACAAGCATAGGCAAGTAAGATCCTAATTGCTTCCAATCTTGCAACCGGGGCATAAGTTTCACCAAAGTCAAGACCCTCTATTTGTGTGTAACCTTGAGCCACTAGCCTTGCTTTGTTCCTTACTACTATCCCATCTTGATCTTGCTTGTTGCGAAAGACCCATCTTGTTCCAATGACATTGTGATCCTTAGGCCTCTCAACTAGTTCCCACACTTCATTTCTTTTGAAGTTGTTGAGCTCTTCATGCATTGCATTAACCCAATCCGGATCTCTCAATGCTTTAACAATGTCCTTGGGTTCTTCCATTGACACAAAAGAAGAGTGAGCACAAAATGACGCCAATCTTGATCTAGTTTGAACTCCCCTTTGTATGTCACCAATGATGGAATCTAATGGATGATCTCTAGCAATGTTGGTTGGTTGAAGCACTTGCACTTGATTGCTTGGATGTTGATGTTGATCATGAGTTGGAGATGATGAACTAGCCACTTGTTGATCTTGTTGCACTTGAGATGATGTACTAGCTTGATTTTGCATTAGAGACCCACTAGCTTGAGTAATTGGACTTTGGAGCACTTGATCTTTGTTGTCATCCACATCAATCACTTGCTTTGGCCTGACATCACCAATATCCATTTCTTTCATAGCATTGGTCAATTGAGTTCCTCTCACATCATCCAAGTTATTTTCCTCATCTTGAGAGCCATTTGTTTCATCAAATTCAACATCATGAACTTCCTCAAGCAATCCACTAGCCAAATTCCAAACTCTATAAGCTTTGCTAGTAGTGGAGTAACCAAGTAAGAATCCTTCATCACATTTCTTTTCAAACTTGCTCAATCTAGTGCCCTTCTTCAAGATATAGCATTTGCAACCAAATACCCGAAAGTATGCAATGTTGGGCTTTCTTCCTTTTAAGATCTCATATGGTGTCTTCTCTAGAAACTTGTGGCAATAGAGGCGGTTGCTATAGAAACAAGCCGTGTTGATTGCTTCGGCCCAAAATGAATGACTCACATTATACTCATTTAACATTGATCTTGCCATATCAATCAAAGTTCTATTCTTCCTCTCAACTAGGCCATTCGATTGAGGTGTATACTTGGCCGAAAATTGATGTTTGATTCCAAGCTCCTCACATAGCTCATCAACTCTTGTGTTTCTAAACTCACTTCCATTGTCACTTCTCACTTTCTTGATTGTAGTCTCAAACTCATTTTGCACCCTCTTGATGAACTTCTTGAATATGTCAAATACATCACTCTTGTCCACAAGAAAGAATACCCATGTGTATCTAGTGAAATCATCCACAATCACAAACCCATACTTGTTGCCACCAATGCTTGTGTATGTAGTTGGCCCAAATAGATCCATGTGCAACAACTCAAATGCCTTGGAGGTACTCATGATGCTCTTCAATGGATGAGTGTTGCCCACTTGCTTTCCGGCTTGACATGCACTACATAGCTTATCCTTCTCAAATGTGACATCCTTCAAGCCTCTAACTAAGTCATGCTTCACTAACTTGTTCAATTGCTTCATGCCAACATGACCAAGTCTTCTATGCCATAACCAACCCATACTTGATTTGGTGAGCAAGCATGTTGAGAGTTGAGTGTCACTAGCATTGAAATCAACCAAGTATAGATTCTCATATCTAAAGCCTTTGAAGATCAAATTAGAGCCATCAACACTAATTATCTCCACATCATCAACACCAAATATGCACTTGAAACCGAGATCACACAATTGAGCAACCGAGAGAAGATTGAAGTTCAACTTTTCAACTAGGAGCACATTGGAAATGCTATGATCATTTGAGATTGCAATCTTTCCAAGAGCCTTCACATCACCCTTGCTATTGTCACCAAATGTGATACTATCAATGCCACTATCATTTGATTTGAGAGAGTTGAACATTCTTGAAACACCGGTCATATGTTGAGAGCACCCACTATCAAGCACCCAATGCCTTCCTCCGGCCTTGTAATTTACCTACAAAATAAATTAATGTTTCTTAGGTACCCATACTTGTTTGGGTCCTTGGAGGTTAGTAACTAAGCTCTTTGGTACCCAAATGGCCTTCTTCTTTGGACCCACAATTGGTGTACCAACAAACCTAGCATGCACACCTTTCTCACCCTTGGTAAGCACATAACAAGAATCAAAAGGAATGTAATCCATTTTAGCATGAAACTTGTTGTTGTTCTTGTTCATTTTATTACAATTAATCTCTAGATGCCCAACTTGCTTGCATCTATTGCAATAACGACCGTTGCTCTTCACAAAGCGAGACTTTGGAGTAGCAAAGGCCGCCTTGCCCTTCTTGGGAGTATAGCCCAAACCCTCTTTGTTAAGAGAGAACCTTTGGCTACCCAAGCATTTTAGCAAGCGGGCATCCCCACCATAGGCATTGCCTAAAGCGCGGGTGAGATCATCCACCTCTCTCTTGAGAGTCTCATTCTCAACCACAAGTGATGAATCACTAGTAGTAGAGGTAGAGTTGGTTGTGGTGGATGATGATGAGCTACATGAAGCATTAGTAGGACCAACAAATAAAGAATCATCAATAATATCACATGTTAGTCCAATATCACAAGTGACAATCACTTGCTCCTCCTTAGCTTCCTTCATGAGCTTCTCCAACTTGAGGTCCTTCTCCTTGATGAGCTCAAGTAGAGAGGAGTGGGCTTCCTTAAGCCTAGTGTGAGCAACTTCAAGGTCCTCGTGGTCTTCCTTTAGACACTCACGAGAGGCCTCTAGCTCATCAAAGGATTTCCTAAGAGCTTTAAGCTCTTGTTCAATTCCTTTGCACTCCTTACTCTTTTTGAGAGCAACAAGCTCCTCCATCAAGGCATCATTTTCATTGCTCTTGGCAATGAGCTCTTGCTCCAAGATTTTGCACTTCTTGGTTGTCCTCTTGTAGCCCTTGCTCATTTGATCTATTATGTCCAATAGATCATCCTTGGAGTAGTCCTCATCCTCCTCATCATCACTCCTACAACCATCACTAGCACAAGAATCATCATCACTATCATCATATTTTACCTTGGTAGGCTTGGCCATAAGGCATGTCGATGTAGTGTCGAAGATGGATGGCTTGTTGGAGAGGGCGATGCTTGCAATGGCTCGCCGAGTGGTCCTCTCATCATCACTAGAGCTATCATCATCACTATCGGAGTTATCACTATCCCAAGTGACCACATAGCCACCACCCTTCTTCTTCTTGTTGATAGTGAAGCTCTTCTTCTCTTTCTTCTCCTTCTTGTCCTTCTTGTTCTTCTTCAACTTCAACTCCCCATCATGATATCTTTTGTCTTCATAGGGGCACTTTGCCACTACATGATCGGGGCTATTGCAATTATAGCAAAGCACCTCCTTTGCCTTCATGAAGTCCCTTCTCTTCCTTGCACCATATCCTTTCTTCTTCATGAACCTCCCCATCTTGTGCACTAGGAGGGCCATGGTCTCATCATCGAATGGATCATCATCATCACTCTCCACCTTGCTCTTGCCCTTAGAAGATGAAGCCTTGAATGCAATGGGCTTCTCTTGCTTGACCTTGGTCTCCTTCTTCTCTTCTACCTCATCTTCATCATCATTGTATTGGGCATCGGTCATTATATCTCCAAGTACATTGGTTGGTTTGACCTTGTCCAATCCCTCTCTAAAGATCATTCTTCTCAAGGTGGCAAACTTCTTGGGTAAGCACATCAAGAACTTGTGTGAGAAGTCCTTATCCTCAACCTTCTCTCCAAGCCCCTTGAGATCATTGACAATGACTTGGAGCCTATAGAACATCTCCGGGATGGATTCATCATCCTTCATTTTGAAAGTGGAGAACTTGTCCTTGAGCATATATAGCTTGGCACTTTTTACCGTTGAAGTGCCTTCATATGTTTCTTCAAGCCTTATCCAAAGCTCATTTGCCTTTTCAAGATCTTTGATTTGCTCAAATACTTTGTCATCAATGGCACGGTAGATTGTGTCAAGTGCCGCCGTGTTGCATTGTTTGTTGATGCGGTCATTTGGAGTGAGATTTTCTTCATCAAGAATGATGTATCCTTCATTGGTCACATCCCAAACCTTCTCATGAATATTGCCTAGATATTGCTTCATCTTCCTTTTCCAATGATCAAAGGAAGAGACGCCATCAAAGAATGGAGGCTTGCCATTAACATGGTTGAATATAACTTGAGCCATCTTGCACCGAGGTTGTTAAGCCTTGCAAACGGTGACCACGGCTCCGATACCACTTGAAAGGTCTAGATGGCTAGAGGGGGGGTGAATAGCCTTTTAAAACTTTCTACAAAGACAAGCTAAACAAGTTTATCAATATAACAAATAGCGAGATGCGAGTTTTGCTTAGCCTACGGGGTGTTTGCAAGCCACCTATCCAAGTCACAATTCTACTATATTGGCACTCAACCGCACAAGTCAAACCGAGAAGGAAACTACAACTAGCAAGCTACACAAAAGAGCTACTCTAGCAAAGTAACTAAGAAATTAATACAAGAGAGAGTTAGAAGGGTATCACCGAGGGGCGAAGTATTGAGCCAACCAAACGATATGATCAAGAGATGAATTCCACAATACACAACCACCGGGATCGATCAATCACAACAAGAATGATGACACAAAGATTTATCCCGAGGTTCACGTGCTTGCCGGCACGCTAGTCCCCGTTGTGTCCCTCTTCACCACGTGGTTCGGTGGCTAATCGGTCTCACACCGAGCCTCTCAAAAGGCGCCACAAGAACCTACCAAATGGCAAAAGGTTGCAAATGACACGAGCAATCCACTAATGTTGCCTTTGGCACTCCGCCGAGGTAGGCACAAACCCCTTACAATCACCGGAGGTGGCCAAGAACAAACACCAACTCTTGCCAACGCCTCCAAGCTGCTCCAAGCCGTCTAGGTGGCGGCAACCACCAAGAGAAACAAGAATCCCGCAGCAAATCAACCACCAAGTGCCAACTAGATGCAATCTCACAATGCAAATGCACTTGGATCACTCAATCTCACTTCGAATAAGCAAGGAAGCAAGAGAGATGAGTGGGAGGGGAGTTGCTAAGCTCAAAGTGCTCACAAGTATGTCAAATGTACAAGAGTGAGAGCCTTGAGCCGGCCAACGAGTATATATAGACGTACCCCTTCGAATATAGCCGTTAGGAACGAGATCCAGCTGAAATCGCGTGGACCGGACGCGCTGGTCCGACCCACCGGACGCGCCGGTCGCGTAACGGCTAGTTTCCGAACTACTGACCGGACGCGCTGGTCCGACCCACCGGACGCGCTGGTGAGGACCGGACGCGCCGGTCCCGTGACTGACCGGACGCGCCGGTGAACACTGAGTCACGCAAACCGAACTAACGACCGGACGCGCTGGTGAACCGACCGGACGCCACAGTGCCCGCGTCCGGTGCGAGTCCAGTAAGCTCCCTGGACCACCGGACGCGTCCGATGGTGTGTGACCGGACGCGCACCGCGTCCGATGTCCTCGGTTCCCTCAGGGCGCATGACCGGACGCGCCGGTCGCACAGAGCCCGCGTCCGGTGCAGCGTCCGGTGCTGCGTCCGGTGCAGCGTCTGGTCACCACTGTGACCTCCATTCGCTTCCGTTTCTTTTCCGTTTGATTTCCGACTTCCGGCGTAGTGGAAAATAGGCATTTCATTTCCCCGAAATCGCCTGAATCCCGCGCTCGCACGCTCGGCGGGAGGGAGAGAGGAACCCAAACCCTCTCTACCGCTTAAACTTCAACGCCGTCGCAAACGTGCTAACACCACCAAGTGATCATCACCATGTGCATGTGTGTTAGCATTTTCACAATCATTTTTTGAGGCGTTATTAGTTCTATCCAAATGCATATGATCATGAAATGCACACCTAGAGGCACTTAGGAGTTCAATAGCCGCGTCATTCCCCTCTTTATAGTACGGCTATCTATCCTATAATGTAACCACACCCACTAGGTGTCTTGGTTACTAAAACACAACCCTAAAGCATATACCTTTGCCTTGATTACGTAGGGTTGCATCCAAATCCAAGTGTGGCCATCATGATCACCATGTCCATCTTGCCACCAACCTTGGAATGTACTAATCCTCATATGCTACAAACAACTTAGGCATAGGATTAGTACCTAGGCATTGTCACTAATTACCAACACCAAACATAGGACTTTCAGGCGGCCCTTCAGGATCCGACGGGGGCTCCATGGCGAGGAACGATCGTGCGGGCGGTGGCGTGGATAGAAATGACGGATGGAAAACCAAACGTCGGTTTCGGCTCATGCAGATGGGTACGTCAGGTAGAAGGGCAAAAGGGTAATTTTAGGTAGAAAATACATGTATTAGGAATTAAAAAGAGGTGAAATATAATAAATGTTATAGAAATCAAGAAGCCAACGTTTCAAAGGTTATTTTTACGAAGACGATGTTTAAAGTCTTATACTTGTGAAGCACGTTTTTTTTTAGTCCTATGCGCCGCCAGGCCTGTTGTTGCCTAGTGCCCATTACCTCCTGGTGCTGCTAAGTGCTAAATCATGAGCATCGTACACCAGCCAAAAGACCGAAAGAAATCAAATCCACGAAAATCACACGACGATCCACGTCCAGAGTCCAGACTGGCAATGATCCCCTAGCAGTTCCCTGCATGCCCTCTCGCTCGCCGTCGCCGGCATGCCGCGTGGAAGAAACCGCCGATCAGCCGCTGATGCGGTTGCACGACCACTCGCCCTGGCGCTCGCTCTCGTCTCTACCCTGCCTCGAGCCGCGCACTCGCAGGATCTGGCGCCGCCACCACTCCGGCCACCTGGTCGGAGGGCGACGACGTGCGACAACGTCCCGGAGCCCTTCGGCATAAGTTCTAGAGGCGCGTCGTCTCTGCCCGGCGGCTTCGGGGTGACATGCGGGCCAAACAGGGAGGCCATTCTGTCCATCGGAGAGCATGAGTACAGAATCGATTCCGTGTCGGTGCCGGGCAGCTACGTGGTCATCTTCGCGGAGCCCATCACGCAGGTGTGTTACGACGGCAAGGGCAAGCCGACGCCGGACACTGGAACCGGGGCAAAGAGCTTGGATGGGACGACGTTCACTTGGAGCTTGGAAGGGACGCCGTTCACTTTCTCCAAGAGTAACAAGCTGGTCAACTTCGGCTGCAACCGCACGCTCGTGGCTAACTTCTTCAACCTGCCCGGTGATCCCATCCCGCTATACACCGCCAGATGCACCACCACGTGCTACACCCCCAACCCCAACATCAGCAGCTCTTGCCTTGGGGAAGCCTGCTGCGAGGCCTCCATGGACCTGAACGGCGCCAAGAAGTTCAGCCTGTCGTTCCAAGGGACGACCACGGCGAACGGCACCGGCGACGAAGAGGAGGACGGAACCTGCAGCGCGGCGTTCTTCCTGGACAAAGCCGAGCCAGTCTTCAATTTCTGTGGCGACGGGGTACGGCCGCTAAAAAAGGCCTTGTCGCAGCAAGGTGAGCGCAGGATGATTTTGGATTGGGCGATTGGGAGCACCACCTGCGACCAAGCTCAGAGCTACGCCTTCGAGCCACTGTGCAAGTACGGCTACGGCACCTGCGTCGACGCGCCCAGCGGAGCGGGCTATCTCTGCAAATGCCCTGACGGGTACGACGGAAATCCGTACGTCAGTGACGGATGCCAAGGTAAATTAAGGTTTGCCCTTCTTCTTCATCCGTCCAAAACGGTCGCAGGAAGTTTCTTATGTTTCTCAAAAGAAGGAAAAACAGAAAATAGTTTTCCAGGAACAAAAAGATAATATTTACTAAATTAAAATACATGACTCAGTACTTTAATTATGGTGAATAGAATCAGATTTACGTAGACTAGGAAGTTAAGTGAGAGATACATGTGTCTATTGTATTCTCTTTTATTTTGTCTGAAAATGACTAGAATGCATTATATTTTAGGACGGACGGAGGATTACGATTTCACACATTTTTTTAAACATGGTAAAGACGTAGACATTCATACATACACACATATTCATTCCTATGAATACACATATTCATATAAGTACCTCTAAAAGACTGGAACTGGACCGGCAAATTTCGAGATAAAACGATAGTAATCTACTTGTGAGGAACTAAGAGGTTTTATTAAGAAGGAATAAGTCACCTCAATTCAAGTTGAAGAGAATTCAAAACAGATCATTGGGATGCTTGTTCACGCCTCCCACACCAACCAATTAGTTTGAGCCCTGAATGGTGTTTGGTATTATTCTTTCAGGCTGGTTCATAGCAGAGTTTTCATTTGTAACATACAATTTTGTAGTCTGTTGTGGATACAAATAGTTTCACCTTGCTTTTCTGACACGAAGTGTGTTGTTTTGTTCTGTTTGTCAAGATATCAACGAATGCCGGAATTACAATAGTAACAACTGCACCTATCAGAACCTCTGCAACAATACTTTGGGAGGCTATACGTGTTCTTGCCCCGAGAACAATATTGGTGACGGTTACAGGACAGGAACAAGCTGCAACACCACTCTTGTGACACCCGGTAATAATGCCATACGTTTCGAACTTTTGTCAATTTTTAGCGTACTTATCTCGCAACCCGTGCTATTGCACAAGTTAGAATAATAGGAGATATAATCATTAGAAGTTTGTGTTTAAAACATTGCTCTCTTTTTGTTTATCTTTCTAATACAATCTCTATATAAGGGCCTCTGTTTAACCGTGATAAACTTATCAAGTACTTTGTATTTTTTTCATCCATATATATATGTTCTCTTTTTCTACATGACACCTCCATGTCTTTCAATATACATTTAGTCAAAGTTTTAGCTTACAATAGCTCTTACCACAACTCAGTTTAATGAGTCATGACGTCATTGATTTTCAATTTTTAATCTTTTTAGCTAGTACATTTTTTATCATCAAATTAATCAATAAGTCTTTTGCTTATGGTACCTTTTATGAAAACTCTACTTCAATATTTTATTAAAAACAATAATTTTAGACCTTAGATTGCGCTCTTAGTTACCATGATAGAAAAAAAAGGTCATTTAAGCTGGCACTGAGGCGTTCAAAATCGTGGATATAACTTCAAAGGAAATGTAGGAGGGGCCAATGGTACTAACCTTTTTTTTATCAAAACTATTGTTTATATCTAGTAACTATTGTTTGTCAAAGGGCATATAAAAAACAAAGGAAGGTCGTAGACACTTTTTTTTGTCTGCAGTAACCTCCTCAACTGTTCAAGATATTAATTTCTATACCAAAGAATTATATGTGCAATAGTATTTTCTATAAAAATATAGTGCTTACAATTTAGAAACAGATATGTTATAATGTTTAAGTTAAAATGTAGGCACATCATGTATGATTACCTTAAATTAATTTTTTATATATTATTAGTAGTTACAAAAGTATGTGATTTATAAACATATATAAGCATATTTTATGGCTATTTAGACATTTTCCACGTTACAAGATGCTATGTCAAGTTTTTTTAGAAAACTGAATGAATCTTTTTTTTTCGAGAAGAAAACTGAATGGATCGAATGCCTACAATTATTAGTGGTAATTAAATTCTATTGGATCAATGGTTAGATCTTCCTTATTTTTGTGAGAACTTTTAAGACTCGTTCTTTTCTAGCATGTGTCGTAAAAGATCTATTGAAGGCCTTCAATTAGTAACAGTAGAATAGTAATTTTAGAATATTGTTTTTTCTAGCATGTCTCGTGAGAATTAATATGAGATAATTTCTTATGAGCCCTTGAATCTTACAAAATTCTCTGAAGACCACTGAAAAACTTCATGTGTCATCTATGCCATCCAAATGATTTTTCTTCTCTCCGTGCCACTACTGTTAGTTCTGTCAGCATTAGTACCAGCTAGAATTTTTTTACTAAAGTGACCATTTTCCTTGGTCGCGTCAGCTGTCCTCACTCTTTATCTATGCCTGTCTGCTCTTCCATCTCTTGTAAGTAGGGATAAAAACGGTACGAATATTTTTTGATCGTATTTAAAATCGAATTTGTTTAGAGGGGTTTTAATCCGTCCGTATCTAAGTCCGGATATTTAACATCTGATACCGTATTCGCATCCAAATATTTAAATCACATATTTATGATATCGATATCCAATCATATCCTATTCGATATTTTTGTCCGTATTTAAATTCAAATCCGGACATAAATCCCAAAACAAATACGTATCCGATCCGTTTTCATCCCATACGCACTTCCTCGCCGCCCCGCCGCCCGCCCCTCCCCTCGGCGATGTGACCGGCGCCGCAAGGCCACGGACGCGCTCGCCCTGCCCGATCTACCTCAAGAAGCAGCCTTCCCCGTCCTCCAAGCGCGGGAAGCGCGGCGCCAACACTTCGCTTTCCCCTTCCCCTTCCAGTCTTCCACCTCTCCCTCTCCCTCCCCGTCCCCGCCTCTCGGCCTCCTCCCTCGTCGTCTCAGCGTCAGATCAGGCGTCAAGCCGTCAAGAATGAGGTCCACGTTGTGAAGATCCCGGTCACCGTCGACGGGGCCGAAGCATCCGAGGCGAGGCTTTTCTTGACAAGGCTCCGACAGCGGAGGCAGGTGGGGCCCACCCGCTCAGGGAGATCGTGGCGAGCGCAGGGGCACCTGCTGCAGCTCAAGCTGTGGCAGCGGGAGGAGGACCGCATGGGCCGGGCGCGCGCTGGAGGCGCGCATGGACGCGGCTTCCTTGGCCCACAGCCACAACGGAATCGACGGCGATCCTGTGCTCCAGGACGGCGCTTCTCTGAGAATCAGATGTTGCACAGGAATCCGCAGGTGAGGGAGATGTTGTGGACGTAGAGCTTGACGCGCGGGAAGCTGGTGCCCGTTCTGGGTGTGCGGGTGCGGCAACTCCTGCAGTGCCACCACCAGCCGGTTGCCGATGCCGATGAGCCCCAGCGCGCCCGCGTGGTCCAGACCCCTGCACTCCACCTCCATCACCCACCTGCCCGTCTTCATGCTTGGCCAGCTGCTCTGTTTCTGTTTCATGGCCGTTCTCTGCTCTGTGCTGAATATGGGATCGACTAGCAGCTCTGTGCTGTTCGGATGGGTCGCGTTTGATTTTGTCCATAGCTGGAGCACCCCCCGAATCTTAGATTCTGTTGTGCTAGTGAAAACTTATGAGCACACATGCTAAAAAAGATTGGAGGCCTTCAATTAGTAATAGTAGAATAGTAATGTTAGAATATTGTTATCTGAACGCAATATTTCAACATAACCTTCTCCATTGTATCATAAGGACTCTTAGTGTTTTAGAGTTGTCCACAAATATAAGGATTTTGGTACCGAATCTCCAAGCATTAATTTAATTCAACAACTATGCAATATATTTTCTTTTAGGTGGTGACTTGCCATTTAAAACCAGGGGTTACTGAACAATGGGGCTATAACTATTGAACTAATGCAAAAAAAAACCGCAGTCCACTTCTGATGGGCACATCCGTACATGCGCCTATTCTATCTATTTTTAACGCCTTAAACTAATATGTGTGGACAGAGGAATAGTGATTTTAGCTATCTATGCTTATTGTAGCCAACTGTATATTGTAAAATACTTTCTGAATGCAATTTAGCCTATGTAGAAATCTTTAATCCCTATTGTTTTTATATTTTCAAAGAAAAAATGAAACATAAACCCTCAGACCCACTACACTATAACATAATTTCTGAATGCAACATGCCGAAAAGATTTATAAGATATTTAAAGAAACTAGGTTAGCTTCTAAATCATTCTACAAGTGACTGATTTATTTTTGTCTTTTGAGCTTACTCCCAGTCACTTGCATTCAACAATTGTCTCTCATGGAACAAATGCTTGAATCCTGAACTAATGTAGATATATGCCTATATATTTCTCGATTACATTTAGAGGTACTGATGAAAGATCTAACAATGAACGTTATTTTGTGCTGCGGATTCTCCTACGCAACAACCGCAAGGTACGGGTACCATATAACTTGTTTTCTATGAGTGTACGAATCTATTAGTTCATCATGACTTTATTATCCTTTGAGATTTGTTTGGCTGCACCTCAATTCACTCTAATCCACATGTATTAGGGTGTATTGGAGTAGAAAATTAACAGTTTTAATTTTCATTCCAATTCATCCTGATGCATATATGTGGATTAGACTGCAGCCAGACAAGGCCTTATATTACCGGGTCTTTAGTGCGGTGCCCTTTTTCTATTTGTGGAAAATCTCTTTAAAGAGAGGTCGTTGCTGATCCTTGGCTATTTATCAGGTATCAGCATGTGTGATCACCCAGAAAAGAACCCTTGTACATACATTAAGGACTGCATTGATTTGGAAGGAGTTGTTTCGTGTGCCTGCCCTGAAGGGATGAGTGGTGATGGCCGGAAAAAGGGCAGTGGCTGCTATTTTGGCTCTCAAAAGCACTTTCCTCTAGACACAGTTTTGGGTAACTTCCTCAATACATATAATATATATCATATGCTTACCACATTACGTCAATGCACATTAATCAACAAACTCCTTAAATAAGGCTTCATCATATATATAAGATAGCATTATGGTTTATGAATAAAAAAGGAAGTAAAGTAGATTAAACATATCATTCAGTTTTTTATTTAAAAAAAGGATTAAACATGCCGTTGGTAATGATAAAGAGAGAAATTACAATTTACATTAGTCCTAAAAATTATCTCAATGTTGCTACATGGGGCCAGTCAGAACACAAGTAATCTTGTATCATGCACAATCTGCAGCAAAATAATCAATTCAATAGTCATCAGTCATTCAGTCCTATTTGCATTGGTCTCAGTAATGTTACTCCCACATCTGCAGGTGTAGGTCTTGCACTTATGGTCACAGTGACTACCGCTGCATCATGCTACTGCTGGGCGATAAAGAAAAGAGAGCTAGGAAGAAAGAGAGCAGAATTGTTCAGGAAGAAAGGTGGCTTACTACTGCAGCAGAGATTTTCAACAATCGCATCTCAAGGCGAGGACCAATATTCAGCAAAGATATTTAGTGCAGAAGAGCTCGAGGCTGCTACTGACAACTATAGCGAGAGTCGAATCCTTGGCCGAGGTGGACATGGCACAGTGTACAAGGGCGTTCTTCCAGATCAAACTATAGTCGCCATAAAGAAGTCCAAGGTGTTCGATGAGAGCCAAGTGGAGCAATTTGTCAATGAGATTGCCATCTTGTCACAGATTGATCACCCAAATGTTGTCAAGCTTTTGGGATGCTGTCTAGAGACACAGGTACCATTGTTGGTTTATGAGTTCATACCTAATGGAACACTCTTCCAGCACATCCACAACAGAAATGCAACTCGCCCTCTAACATGGGAAGATTGCTTAAGGATAGCTGCAGAAACTGCAGATGCACTTGCCTATCTGCACTCCACGTCTTCTGTA
Organism: Saccharum hybrid cultivar R570; assembly: GCA_038087645.1. Classification (NCBI taxonomy): domain Eukaryota; kingdom Viridiplantae; phylum Streptophyta; class Magnoliopsida; order Poales; family Poaceae; genus Saccharum; species Saccharum hybrid cultivar. The sequence continues at coordinate 16,618,285 of JAQSUU010000563.1, forward strand.
CCAATCATACACAGAGACATCAAATCAAGCAACATTCTGCTGGATGAGAACTTTGTGGCTAAAATAGCAGACTTTGGTGCATCAAGATCAGTCCCATTTGATCAAACTCATATAACTACTCTTATTCAGGGGACTATTGGGTACCTTGATCCCGAATATTTCCAAACCAGTCAGCTCACCGAGAAGAGTGATGTTTACAGTTTTGGAGTTGTTCTTGCAGAGCTGTTGACCAGGCAGAAACCTATTTCTGCAGCAAGGCCGGAAGAATCATGTAACTTGGCTATGCATCTGGTGGTTCTATTTAATGAAGGGCGCCTACTTCAGGAGGTAGAGCCGCACATTTTGGCCGAAGCAGGTAAAGACCAATGTTATGCTGTTGCAGAGCTTTCAGTAAGGTGCTTAAACGTGAAGGGAGAAGAACGGCCAGCCATGGTGATGGTGGCTTCTGTTTTACATGGGCTAAGAAGGTCATTCAACATAGACCAGACTACCAGAAGAAAAGATGAACCGGTACGGAAAAATAATGAAGAAGAAAAATATCTACGTGAGTCGAGACCAATTCCCAGTTTGCAGTCATCAGAAGTAAGCACACAATGCAGCATGGAGGCTGAAATGTCATCTTCTCATATGCCAAGATGATATTCCTGACAATGTACTTGTGATTATGAATTATGATTAATTATCGCAAAAATGTTCAAAGTAATCTTTGTGTATGCCACTACTAAGAACAAACTGCTAACAAGTCCTTGCAATCCAAATTTTGGATTAGATGGGAAAAAAAATAAAATGGTAGTTCCAGTGCTCATGTCCTTAGAATTTGGTGTAAGTCATGCCTTCCAAACATCTTAGCCTATGACTTGTGCGCGACATGACACGACACGAGCTGCTCTGCTCTGCACAGCGCGGGAACCAATCGACCGTGGCTGATGAACGACCCTTTTGCATGGCACGCGCGCGCGTGCCTGCGTGCTTGCATTGCATTGCAGGTGACACGTGCTTGCATTCCGGTACGCCAAGAAGTGCGGGGCGAGCTACATCAACAAGCCCAAGATGCGGCACTACGTGCACTGCTACGCGCTGCACTGCCTGGACGAGGAGGCCTCCAACGCGCTGCGCCGGGCGTACAAGGCCCGCGGCGAGAACGTCGGGGCCCGGAGGCAGGCCTGCTACGCGCCGCTCGTCGACATCGCCGCGCGCCACGGCTTCGACATTGACGCCGTCTTCGCCGCGCACCCGCGACTCGCCATCTGGTACGTGCCCACCCGGCTGCGCCAGCTCTGCCACCAGGCGCGGGGGAGCCACGCCCACGCCCACGCCGCCGCCGGCTTCCCGCCTCCCCCGATGTTCTAGCTGAGTCGACGTGTGCCTGCACCGTCGCCGTATTACAGTTTTGGACTTGTTTGTTGCGTTGGCCTAGTTAGTCAGGAGCGGGCTTAGGTTTACAAGGGAAGCGTCACTTGTTGGGCCGGGCGGGCCGGGACACAATTACAGTTTGGATGGGCCACTTGTTGGTTTGTTACCTCGCGGCCTCGCCTAGTGTCACCCCTCGTTTAGTTACCCAATTCTCTCCCAAATTTTACTATGTAAAAAGAAGATTCTCCATCACATCAAAATATCGGTAAATGCATAGAGTACTAAATGTTGATAAAATCAAAAACTAATTGTACAGTTTTATTGTACTTTGTGAGACGAACATTTTAAGCCTAGTTAGTCAAAATTTGGATAATTTTTACCAAATATAAATAAAATGCTATAGGAATTCTGATACAGTATTTTTCTCCTCAATTCTCTGAACTAAACGAGGCCTCATTTGTATCCCTCGTGATAGTTGTTCCAAAAAAAAAACTATTCTACGTACCGCTCCTGTGATGATGATATATCCTACGGAGTAATTATGCGTTCACAGTAGCGCCATTTGTTTTTCCTTTTAATATAAAAATGAGTTTTCCACGTTTGTGATTTTCTTTGATTCGCTCTAATATAAAAAAGAGTTGGGAAAGAGAAATATATCTCTTCAACTTTCCTGTCTTCTACGGTTCTCTCTCACACTCAACCCTCTTAGCTCATTCGTGATTTTATTTGATTCATTCTAATTGTTGAATCGTTGGAAAAGAGAAATCTCTCTTTTTGACACTCTTCTCGCTTTCACAGTTGTCCCTCACTCTCATCTCTTTTTTTTTCAACCCTTGCTTTGTCATCTCTTATCCAATTTGAAGCTATAAAATTTTCATTGATGCCACACCACTCGTCATAACTTGATCAGCTCAACCTGAGCCCATAAACGTTGCGACTTGTCTCACATATGTGTAGCTAATCTTTCACCTTTCTTAACCTTACAACACATATAGATAATATAACCACCTATTCAAGCTAGTCAATCTTCATTCAATTTTTCGTATGAAATTACTCTTGTATTGTAGCTAGCATTTATTACGGACATGTCAGAGCTTCGTAGATGGGAGTTTCTCTTCCCCTATGTTGAATTTGGTTCATGTTAATATTACAAACAAGGTGTGAAAAGAGAATTACTCAAGTTGCCATTTGAAGATTTTGGATTTTTCTTTACTTTAATTTGTTGTTTTTCTTTGGTACATTAGAGTTTCTGATGTCTTGGCTACATATTTTCTTGTTGAGACATGTGTCATTCTTTTGTAATACTGTGTTCTGATGCATCTTATTGCTCCCTTTGTTCTAAATTGTGTGTTATTTTGGTTTTTACGTATTTCATTTTCGCTATGTACTTCCTCCATCCCTTTTTAAGTGTTGTTTAGATTTTCTTAAGTTTGATTGAATTTATAAAAAAATTAGTAACATTTGTATCTCCAAATAAATGTACTATAAAAATATATTCAATTATTAATCTAATTATACTTATGCACCATAAATATTAGTAATATCTTGTATACTACCTCCTTCTCAAAATAAATCAATTTCTAGAATCACTCAAAGTCAAATTTGAGCAATTTTATATGAAAGAGTAACAACATTTGTGACAACAAATAAATATATTATGAAAATATATTTTATGATGTATCTAGTGATACTCAATTTTGTGTCATAAACATTGGTGCTCTTCTTATAAAGTCAGTCAACTTTAAAATAGTTTGATTTATGACAACTCTAGAAGCGTTCAATTTGATATGGAGGAAGCATCTATGTACTCCCTGTATCTTTCAATAAATTAATTCCTAGAGCAGTCGGCGCTGGTACACGAGGATCGGCCAGGCGAAGGGCGTAGTCGGAGCCGGTGGGGACGGCCGGGGACCCCCGTCAGTCGAAATGACAGGTGCCGGCCCGGAAGGGTCCCCGTCCAAGCTCGAATTAGGAGCAGGGTCGGGGGGAAGCACCGCCCGACGGCGAGCTGGGACACGGGGCCGTAGAACCTGCAGAAAACAACGACAAAGGTGGCTCGACCACCGCATCAGTGGGAAACAAGGAGGAGAGGTCAAGCACGGAGGTGGAAGGGGTGGTGGTGGCGGAAAAGGGGAAGACAGACTCATCAAACACCACATGGCGTGAGATGAGGACCCGATGAGAGGTGAGGTCGTAGCAGCGGTACCCCTTATGGTCCGGGGAGTAGCCAAGGAAGACACAGAGAGTAGATCAGGGAGCCAGCTTGTGTGGAGCAGTGGCAGTGGTGTTAGGGTAACACACACACCCGAAGACACGAAGGTGGTCATACCTCGGAGGGGTACCGAAAAGAGCGTGGTGCGGCGTAGGAGCCAGGCAAGCAGCGGAAGAAAGGCGGTTAAGAAGATAGGTGGAGGTGTGCAGGCTCTCTGCCCAGAAGCGAGCGGGGAGGGAGGTCTGAAGAAGGAGGGTACGCACGATGTCATTGGTAGTGTGAATCATGCGCTCCGCCTTGCCGTTCTGAGAGGATGTATACGAGCAAGACATGCGCAACTGGACACCGCGCGAGAGAAAGAAGGCCCGGAATGTGGAGTTATCGAACTCACGACCATTGTCACACTAGACGGCCTTGATGGTGAGGCTGAACTGAGTGGAAACCCAGGCGAAAAAATGGTGAAGCGCAGAGAATGTCTCAGACTTAGCACGTAAAGGAAAAGTCCATGAATAGTGAGAAAAATCATCAACCACCACCAGATAGTACTTATAGCCAGAAATGCTGAGTACAGGAGACGTCCATAGGTCGCAATGTACAAGATCAAAAATGCGAGCCGCATGTGAAGAAGAACTAGAAAAAGGAAGACGAACATGACGGCCCATTTGGCACGCATGACACAAATGCTCATCATGAGCTCGAGTACAACGAATGTCTGAGCTATGACTAAGCTGCATCAGGGCATCACGTCCAGAGTGGCCGAGGCGCCGGTGCCAAGTGGTAGAAGAGGTGGTGGCGAAGGCAGCTGACAAAAGCGAAGATGGTGAGGCAGACGCCGGAAAGCGGAGAGTGTAAAGGGGTCCCGTGCTGTCACATCGGACAAAGGACGCCAGGTAGCCAAATCCTTCACAGTAAGACCACAAGAGTCAAACTCCACAAAACACGAATTGTCAGATGTAAAACGACGAATAGAAAGAAGGTTGTGAACCATAGAGGGAGCAACAAGAACATCGGGAAGACGAAAGGACCCATGAGCACCGGCGGTACCCACAGAGGTGATAGAAAGACAAGAACCATTTGCGACCATAATGGATGAGGGGAGAGAAGGAGACTGGACAGAAGAAAGTATACCAGAGTTGGAGGTGGTGTGGTAGGTAGCACCCGAGTCGGCAATCCACTCAGGTCCGACCGGAGGTGTCAACCCCAAGGTCGAGAACGACCGTGCCAAGGCCGCCTGGTCCCAGACGGCGGACCCGTGAAGGGTGCCGGGGGGAGTAGCCCACGACGGTGAAGCGGAGCCGGGAGGTGGAGGACCAGTAAACATGGCCACCGGTGGTCGAGTCTCACCCCCGGGAGCGTCGTAGGGCCACATAGAAATGCGCCCTGACCACGGGTTATGGAAAGAAGGCCATGGTGCCCCCCCGGTGGTCCAGTAGGTGGGGTGACACTCCCACGGCCTCCCCCACGACCCCCACCGCCCCCACCACGTCGGCGACGACCGCCACGCCTCCCCCCACCTCCGCTTGGCCCGGAGGGAGGAGGACCAAGAAGGAACGACGGTGGCGGAGCAGACGGACGAGGGGGAGCAGGCGTGCGCGGCGGAGTAGCAGCCAGGGCTGTCGAGGAGGACGAGGACCCTGGGGTGGTGGTGGACCCCGGCTGGAGGCCCTGAGTGAGCTCCTCCATGACGAGGTCGTCGCGGACCTGTAGGAAGGTGGGGAAGGGCCGCTGATGGGTGATCCACGTTCGGAGGTGGGCGTAGCGATCACTGAGCCCACTGAGGATGAGAATGCGATCCTCCACGGTCCAGCCCAAGTCGCCGAGGGAATCTGCCATGGTCTTCATCTTCCGGCAGAACTCACCAACGGCGAGGTCCCCCTGGACGAAGGTCCGGAAGCTCGCGTCGAGTCACAGAGCTCGGGCCTCAGCATTGCCCAGAAACTGGCCCTCGAGTGCCAGCCACGCCTGGCGAGCGGAGGTGGAGGTGCGGACGAGGTCGTGGAGGTCGACAGAGATCGTGCCGAGGATCCAGGAAAGCACGATGTTGTCCAGACGCAGCCACGACGGAGTCTGGACCATGGGCGTAGGCTCGTCGAGGACGTGGTCGTCGAGGGCGTAGCGGCGAAGAGTGAGGACCACCAGATCCCTCCAATGAGCGTACGAGGGCGACTCGGGATCGAGAACGACCGGGACGAGGAGCCGGATGTTCTGGACACCGCCGGCCTGATAGTGGAGCTGCGAGACGAGGGGGTCGGCCGGGTCGTGACGGAGAGCCGTAGTGGTGGAAGTGAGGTGTCCCGTCGAGCCGGAAGAGGTGGCCCCCCCGTCCTGGGTGAGAAGGTGCTCCACCTCGGCGATCTGGCGGGCCAAAGTGTCGGCGGCCTCCCGCTCCCGTTGCCACAGAAGGGCAGCCGCACGGACGCGCTCCTGACCGGCGGCGGCCGCGGCACGGGCGGAGACGAGGGCGGCGGCGAGGGTGGAGACGGGCTGGAGGGCGGAGAGGGCCGCTCCCTGCGGGTTGGAGGCCGCTCCATCTCCCCCCAGGGAGGTCCAGGCCGGCTGTAGCAGCAGCGGCGGCTGCGGCGGCGGCGTCCGCTAGAAGATCCGGGCCGATGGCGTCGGCGGCATCAGCCGGGGCGACCGGGTAGGCCGCTGCGGCGGGAGCGCCATCGGCCGCGAGGGCGAGGGCCAGGTGAGTGCCAGAGGCGGCAGGCGGCCCTCCAGGCGCGGGCCAGCTCGCGGTAGGGAGGGGAGCGGTGGCTGGCTGCGTCCAGGGGAGGCCCGCACCCGCGCCAGGTGGGGCCCAGGCATGGCCCGCACCTGCGCCGGTGGGGACCCCGACGACCGGCTGCTCCAGGAGGGGGCCCGCGGCAGCACCGTGGCAGGCGACGCCAGGAAGGGCGGCGGCGGCTGCAGAGGACCCGGCGGCTGCAGGGGAGGCCGCCGGGCGCGGCACAGGAGGGGATGCGGCAATCCGGGCCCAGGAGGTGGGGTGGGAGAGGGGAGGGAAGTTAAGGAAGAAGGAGGGAGGGGGAGGGTCAGCCATGGCCGGCCAGGGAGGGCGGCGGTGGCTCCTGGCTGCCTGGTGGCTGGAGGAAGAGGGAGGGAGGGAGAAGAGTAAAGTTAGGCTCTTGATACCATGTTGAAATGAATGGACTAGATTGATTAAGCTAACCCTAGAAGAGTAGCTATATAAGGTAACATACATGGGCCTCATGAGCCTAGCCATATGGGTCACAGACATATACTCCAAGAGAAGGCTTGTTCTCATTGTTCTCTAGGATGATGTGCTGGAGAATATCGGTAGGCATGTCCTAGACATGTGGCACTTAGCAGAGGAGGAACCATTCCACCTGTCGTGTTGCCAATGTTGTAGAGTCTTGTCAATCAGCACCAGTCATTTTGAACAATGCCAACCAACTGGCCAGCTGTATTCACCTGAAATTTTTTTTGTGAACTGCATGAGGCAAAGAAAACTAACCTGACATTCATAACAGAATATGAAACGAGGGAACGATCCTTACTGAGGCTGTGTTTAGATCACTTGAAATGTGTACTATGCAAAAAAGATTTTCCGTCACATTAAACTTGCGATACATACATAAAGTACTAAATGTGGATAAAATCAAAAACTAATTATACAGTTTGGTTGTACTTTGCGAGACGGATGTTTTGAGCCTAATTAATCAATGGTTGGACAATTATTACCAAATACAAACGAAATGCTATAGTGTCGCTACAGTAAATTCTGGCGCTCCAAAATTTGGAACTAAACACAGTCTGAGAAAAACAAGAATATAGGGCAATCTCTGGTTGTCGAACGGCTAGACAGACCTGGTTTTAATTCGAGTGTTCCGTCCTGACTCTCATTGCCATAACCACATATAGTATCCATTGCGGCACCTAGGCCTGTCCCTGTTATCCATAGCAAGACCACATTCACCACATATCCTAGAAATCAAAACCATTACTCCCAAAGGGAAGACCAGTTTTTATCGAATTCCTATACTGGGTATGTGGTCAGTAGGTAGATTAGATCCTACTGGGATAAGTAGGAGCTACTGATATATTTGTAGGTCCTCTGTTGTGCATGCCCTGCTTGAAGGCAACACAGGGAAAAAAACATGAGTGAGCCTAGCAGCAGATGTAACACACAGTCGAAGTATATAATCATAATCAACCTAAATGAGAAGGCAAGGCATAAAAGTTTGTATGCTGCTGAGTCCAAAAGCACTTCACATGTGAAAAAAGGAAAGGTCAAAAAAAGGGTCATGTAGCTGCCTATGGATAATATGGACCGATTATTTGTCATTGAAGGGACCAAACAGATTTCTAATCAATTAAAATTTATTTTGCACAAGAGGCTAACGCTGTCGTGATCCACAGCATGTTGTGATCTAGAAAGGACATGAAGGAAAGACACAGCAGCCAAAACGAAAGGAACTCACCAACACACCTTCCAGTCTTATTAGTCTGCGCAGATTAATTTCCTGATAACAAACACTCCTCTTGGTTGAGGTCCTACATCACGTAGCATAGAGGAAAGAAGCATCAGCAAGCATGAAACAGAAGGAAGATGTGCTCCAAATTCCCAACAACACAATATTGAAGAACAGGTGACGGAGGGGCGAAACCCTAGGTCGTCGTCGTCGCCGCGGCCGCCGCGGCCGCCGCGTTGAGGGCCGCCGTCGCCGTACGGCGCGCGTGGGGGCGTGGAGGAGAACAAGGGCGGCAGTCGCCGCGCCGTGCCGGCCACCGCGGAGATCCGCTCGCGTCACCGCGCTGGCCACGTCGGAAGAGATGGGGAGAGAGAGGGAAGGGAAGAAAAGAGACTGGCGGGACCGATACGTGCGGTGGACGAAGGAGGAGGGGGCCGGCGCTGCGCCGGCCGTGGGGCGCCATCGTCCCGTCGCCTCCGCCTCCGCGTCGGGCTCTAGAGAGAGAGAGGATGGGGAGGTTGTGCTGTTTTTTTTATGAGGAGTGGGGAGAGCGCTAGATATTTTGTGGAGGGCGACGTGGGCTGCTGGTGGCCACGTGAAGGGAGCGAAGGGACTCAGGCTGAGATGGACCAATGGGAGGGGGAGCAGGTGATGTGGCGTTGAGGTGGACCGGAGATTTCGGGACGACGTGTACCCAACGGGTGAATTTCGAGCGACGGGTGAATTTCGAGCGACGTGGTCGAACCGGGCGCACGGGCCTTGCCTCCGGCTCGTAGGGGGTAAATTTGCAATTAATATACTGCCCATTACCTCCTGGTGCTGCTAAGTGCTACTAAGTCATGAGCATCGTACACCAGCGGAAAGACTGAAATCCACGAAAATCACACAACTATACACGTCCAGAGTCCAGACTGGCAATGTTCCCCTAGCAGTTCCCTGCATGCCCTCTCGCTCAGCAGTGGATACTCTAAAGGGATACTCTAAAGCTTTAGAGTATGAATATAGAGTAAAAACTGCCGTACTGGGTACTCTAAAACGATACTTTATTCTTTCTCTCACTCTATCACCCTGTTCGGCTGAGCTTATCAGCACGGCTTATCAGCTGTGGTATAGTGTTTTTTCTCACAACAAAACAGCCACAACCGGCTTATAAGCCACAGAAACAGCCTGCCGAACAGGGCCTATATTTAGAGTAGTACCGTGCTTACTCTAGAGTGGGCAGTGGCGGACCCCACTAGCTAAACAAAGAAAAAAAATGTTATAACTCACAAACCAAAAATCCAAATTAAATTTCGATTGCACCGTTAAATTCGTCTCAATAAATCCTTCAAAACTAGATCACACATGGATATATTTAGATAAAATAATAAGTAGGTCCCACAGTGAATAGAGTGGATAGAGAATGATATAAATGATGGATGTGTGCGGAAGAATTGAGTATAGAGGAGAGAACCTCACTGACTAGGACGTATAGAGGATGAATATACCTCACCGGCCGGCATGCCGCGTGGAAGAAACCGCCGATCAGCCGCTGCAGCTGCCGCTGATGTGGTTGCACGACCACTCGCCCTGGCGCTCGCTCTCGTCTCTACCCTGCCTCGCGCCGCGCACTCGCAGGATCTGGCGCCGCCACCACTCCCGCCACCTGGTCGGAGGGCGACGACGTGCGACAACGTCCCGGAGCCCTTCGGCAGCAGAAGAAACGAGACTCTACTCGGCTTCGTGGTGATATGCGGGCCAAACAGGGAGGCCATGCTGTCCATCGGCGAGCATGAGTACAGAATCGATTCGGTGTCGGTGCAGGGCAGCTACGTGGTCATCTTCGCGGAGCCGATCACGCAGGTGTGCTACGACGGCAAGGGCAAGCCGACGCCGGACACTGGAACCGGCGGGCCAAAGAGCTTGGACGGGACGCCGTTCACTTTCTCTAAGAGTAACAAGCTGGTCAACTTCGGCTGCAACCGCACGCTCGTGGCTAACTTCTTCAACCTGCTCGGTGATCCCATCCCGCTATACACCGCCAGCTGCACCACCACGTGCAACACCCCCAACCCCAACATCAGCAGCTCTTGCCTTGGGGAAGCCTGCTGCGAGGCCTCCATGGACCTGAACGGCGCCAAGGCGTTCAGCCTGTCGTTCGAAGGGACGACCACGGCGAACGGCACCGGCGACGAAGAGGAGGACGGAACCTGCAGCGCGGCGTTCTTCCTGGACAAAGCCGAGCCAGTCTTCAATTTCAGTGGCGACGGGGTACGGCCGCTAAAAAAGGCCTTTGTCGCAGCAAGGTGAGCGCAGGATGATTTTGGATTGGGCGATTGGGAGCACCACCTGCGACCAAGCTCAGAGATACGCCTTCGAGCCACTGTGCAAGTACGGCTACGGCACCTGCGTCGACGCGCCCAGCGGAGCGGGCTATCTCTGCAAATGCCCTGACGGGTACGACGGAAATCCGTACGTCAGTGACGGATGCCAAGGTGAATTAAGGCCCTGTTTAGTTGCAAAAAAATTTGCAAAATTTTTTAAGATTCCTCATCACATCGAATCTTTAGACGCATGCATGAAGCATTAAATATAGATAAAAAATAAAACTAATTACACAGTTTAGACGAAATGGACGAGACAAATCTTTTAAACCTAATTAGACCATGATCGGACACTAATTGCCAAATAACAACGAAATTTGCTACAGTGTCATTTTGCAAAAAAAATTGCAACTAAACCAGCCCTAAGGTTTCTTCTTCATCCGTCCAAAACGGTCGCAAGAAGTTTCTTAAGTTTCTCAAAAGTAGGGAAAAACAGAAAAGAGTTTTTCAGAGAACAAAAAGATAACCTATACCTTAATTATATCTAATAATAAAGAGGCAAAATTTCAGACTCTTTTTTTTCGTCCATCCATTCTTTTTGTCTGTTTTCCTCTAACTACCGAATAATGGAGAATTTCTTTTGTCCGGACTTATATATATAACCCGTGCTCATACGAGTTAGAATAGCTCGCGTCTAGACCAATATGGAGTAGGAATCCTAATCTAAATAAATTCCTCAGATCCTGAGTACTCTAAATACAACTCTTAATAATAAATAGAAAAGGATAAGAATTACGTTCTTTATTTTACATTGCTTTCTTTATTTACGTACGAGTTAGAATAACTCGCGTCTAGACGAATATGGAATAGGAATCTGAATCCAAATAGATTCCTCAGATCTGAGTATATAATATATATACACTTTTTATTCGAATCATGTATGGCAGCAGGTACAGAAACCAGCCATAATGGGCATGATGATGAACGAAGTGGGAGCGGGACTAGCAGCTGCATCAAACAGCCACTGAGACAGGTCCTTGCCTTCCTGCCTTTGCTCGTCTATGAATACAAGGATGCTCTCTTGTTGTACGTTGATCCAGCAGACTATACTACTGCTGCTACCACAATCACAAAGATGGCCATAGATAACCTGTCTGAGGCTCCGAGCGGAGCATCTCGTCTACGCGACGCACGAAAAACAACTCCTGTTTCAGGAAGACTCAAGGATGGCTGCTCATCCTCGGACAAGTCTCCGACGCCTCGCTGTGGCATCCGCTCACAGGAGAAACCATCGTCTCCCACCGATACATGACGAGCACAGACCACTACATCCCCGTCGAATGCAGGTGCCTGCTCACCCACAGCTCCGCCGCCCACTCGGACAAGTATCAGTGGAGATGACTTGATTACGAGCCAATGAAGATGAGTGGTGAGAGGACATCATCTACGGCAAGGTGTCAAGAGGCAGCTACGATCGATCTATGAAGGCTCATCGTTAACGGAGTCGACGCCGATCGGTGGCAAGAAGGGGTGAGGCTCTGTGCATCATAGCCAGGAGTTCATGTACATGTATGGCATATACTGTCACATGCACATAGCTTGTCTACACAAGCATGCAATCGCTAGCACGATCAATGCGTAATAAATTGTATGTCCCGTTGTAATTCCTCATATCTGACGACAATGTTATACATTTATTTTCTTTTGACAGGATATATACGATAGATTGTAGGGACCGGTTTCTTTTTTTAATGCTGCGAACTTTCTTTCCCCCAGAAAATGTTGGAAACTTTCATAATAGACCAAAGCCCGACGTTTTTTATGGTGGAAGGCCGAACAATATAATCAGAAAAATAAAAAAGAAAAAAAGTACTATAGTTATGTCATCTTTTTTATCCACCTTACTTTTTCTCTCTTTTGTCCTAACATGTTCTCTTTTTTTCATCCTTGCAAGTGTGTGCCGTCCGAGCATCCGTGAGAGCATTTTACGGGGCATTCACACGTTACCCGTTCATCTAAGCGACTGTTTTTTTGTTTCTCCTATAAATATAAAAAAACAAAAGGACTAAATTCAACCGTCATGGATGTTTGAACTGTTGATCCTTCCCTATATAAAATAGAGAAATATTTTCTATACGAGTTAGAGCACCATGCCATACATGGTATGAAGTCTGATTCCAAAATGAATCGAAATGGATGATACAATTTGTAGAGTATGAATCAAAAACGAATTGGAACACCTGATGTAATTATTGGATAAATATCCAAGTCTCCAATGTACATACGAGTTAGAACAGTGCACATCTAGCAATAGTATAAGGCCTTATTCAAGACGAATCATAACATGATGAAACTTTTATTGAACAAATTTCTTAGGGGGTATTTAGTTCCTGGGTAAAAAATTTTGGGGTGTCACATCGGATGTTTCATATGATATCGGAAAGGTTGTTCCGATACTAATAAAAAACTAATTACATAGTTCGCCTGAAAATCACGAGACGAATTTATTAAGTCTAATTAATCCGTCATTAGCACATGTTTACTGTACCACAACATTGTGAAATCATTGATTACTTAGGCTTAAAAAATTCGTCTCGCAAATTTATCGCAATCTGTGTAATTAGTTATTTTTTCATCTATATTTAATACTCTATGCATGTGTCCAAACATCCGATGTAACGGGGTGAAAAATTTTAGGGGAAACTAAACACAGCCTTAGAAGTCGAAACGGACAAGAACTTAGACTGAACACAACAAAATAGAAACATGAAAAGAAAACATGCAACAAAAAAGAAACGAAAGGCTAAACAAAGACGAGGCATAGAGTTCGATGCAAAGACAAACTTAAATATACGATGCAATCTCAATTACTATTCAAAATCCGATGCTCGATCATATATGAGTAGCATCACATGTTTGTTAAATAAATTTTCAACCTACAAATCATCTAAATAAATTACACAGCAAGTTGCGTCTCCCGTTGCAACGCACGGGCACGTTTGCTAGTAATAATAAAGAGATAAAATTTCAGGCTTTTTTTCCGTCCATCCTTTTTTTCTGTTTTCCTCTAACTACCGAACAATGGAGAGTTTCTTTTATCTGGACTTATATTTATAACCCGTGCCCATACGAGTTAGAATAGCTCATGTGTAGACCAGTATATAGTAAGAATCCTAATCTGAGTATTTTCTTATAGAATTAAAATCCATAACAATGCACACTTATACTATCTATTTTTTTTTTCTAATATTAAAGTATGAATCATTTTTTTCTAATATTAAAGTATGAATCATTTCCATGGTCCTTTTTTACTAATCCTATACGAGTTCAAGTAGTGTGACCTTTTTTTTATAGAATTAAAATCCATAACAACGCACACTTATGCCATCTATTTTTTTTATAATATTAAAGTATGAATCATTTTCATGATCCTTTTTTCCAATCCTGTACGAGTTCAAGTAGGGTGACTGAAATAAAATCTTAAGATCAATTGAGAAATATAACATAATAATTAATCCCAAATCATCTCGTGTCTAATGTATCAATAGATTTTCGAGCCACGAGCAATCCAGTTATAGATTTTAAATCCCGTTGCAATGCACGGACATTTTGCTAGTATTTACTAAATTAAAATACATGACTTAGTACTTGCCTTTTTTATGAGAAAACTGAGAGTCAGACCATCCTTTAATTATTGGGAATAGAATCAGATTTGTATAGACTAGGAAGTTAAGTGAGGGATACATACATCTATTGCACTCTTCCTATTTTGTTCAAAAATGGCTAGAATGCACAATATTTCAGAATAGAGGGAGTAAGTTCCTAACAGTTCGACTACGATTTCATATGGAAGCACACACAGTTTCAGAATAGAGGCAGACATTCATACATACACGCTTACTCAACCCTATGAATGCGTATACACAGCCTATCTATATAAGTACCTCTAAAAGATTGAAACTGGACAAGCAGACTTCGAGATAAGAAAATAATAATCTACTTAAGAGGAGCTAAGCGGTATTATTAAGAAGGAAGAAATCACCTCAATTAAAGTTGAAGAGAATTCGAAACATGTCATTGGGATGCTTTGTTCACGCCTCCCACACCAACCAATTAGTTTGAGCCCTGAATGGTGTCTGGTATTATTCTTTCATGCTGGTTCATGGAAGAGTTTTCATTTGTAGCATGCAATTTTATAGTCTGTTATGGATACAAATAGTTTCACCTTGCTTTCTGACACGAAGTGTGTTGTTTTGTTCTGTTTGTCAAGACATCAACGAATGCCGGAACCCCAATAGTAACAACTGCACCTATCAAAACCACTGCAGCAATACTTTGGGAAGCTATACCTGTTCTTACCCCCACAACAATACTGGTGACGGTTACAGGACAGGAACAGGCTGCAACACCACTCTTGTGACACCTGGTAATAATAATGCCCTACGTTTCGAACCTTTGTCAATTTAGCATACTATAATCTCTCAACCCGTGCTTTTGCACAAGTTAGAATATTAGGAGATATAATCATTAGAAGTTTGTGTTTAAAACATTGCTCTCTTTTTTGTTTATTTTTCTAATACAATCTCTATATAAAGGGCCTCTATCTGACAGTGATAAACTTATCAAGTACTTTGTATTTTTTTCATCCATATCTATATCAATGTTTTCCTAAACGCTAAACGGTAAACGGTAGGTCATTCTTCGTTTAGCGTTTAGACCGTTTAAACGGTGTTTAAACGGAGCTAAACGGCCTAAACGGTTTTGTACAATAACAATAAATATACATATTTATGTAGGTAAAAATAAAATTTGTTAGAACCCATACATGTTTGCACATGTAAAAATCAAATATTCTACTAAATAATCTTATTGGAAGAAATCTAAATCCCATAACACTTCATATAATTACAATGTTAATTAGTTTCATGTTGATGGTGATAGACGTAGTCCTTTAATTCACTTAATTACGGATTAAATGGTTGCTTAGCTCATTTAATCACGTTTAATCTGATTTTGTTTAGACCGTTTAGACGGGATTGAACGGTTTAAACGGGTTTAAACGGCCCAACTGTTTAATTCACCGTTTAGGGCCTAAACAACACGGCTGACTTCTGTTTACCGTTTAAACGGTGTTTAAACGGACTAAATGGCCGTTTAGGCAAACGGTGATCTATATGTTCTCTTTTTCTACCCGACACCTCCATGTATTTCAATATACATTTAGTTAAAATTTTAGGTTACAATAGCTCTTACCGCAACGCAATAGGTTTAGTCCAACATTTGTAATTGATGGTGGGGAAGCGAAACATATAAGGCGGAGGCAGTGCTTACCTATCATACTAGTCTTTTTGACTGAGTTAGGCCTAAAGTCTTGGTATGTTGTGGGCTCTGGTAGACCTAGGTCTAAGGGGCACCGGCTCATGGATATAGCGAGTTAGGCCAGATCCGCTGCGCACTCTAACAAGTGGTATCAGAACCCATGGTCGGAAAACCTGAAAAACTCTCTGGGGTCACAGGGTGACAGGGGAGCCTGTTAACCTCACAGAGGTCACATATGTTGTGTGTGATATGAAGTGTTGTACGTGATATAGAGGTCATACGAGTTGTGTGTGATATGAAGCATTGGACTCGGAGCCTGGAGAACGTCTTCCGGAGGTCTTCCAGAGATCATACGAGGTTGTGTGATGTGAAGAGTTGGATCCAATGTATGACGAAGGAGATTGTTAGGTTTAGTCCCACATCGATAATTGATGGTTGGGGAGCACAACATATAAGGCAGGGACAACCCTCACCTACCAGGCTAATCTTTTAGGTTGGGTTAGGCCTAAGGTTTTGGTATGTTGTGGGCACCGGTGGACCTGCCCCTGAGAGGCACCGACTTGTGGGTATAGCGAGCTAGGCTGGATCCGCTGCGCACTCTAACAAACTCAAGTCTAATGAGGCATGACGTCATTGATTTTCAAATTTTAATCTCATTATTAGTTAGTACAACTTTTATCATCAAAAAATTAATCAATATAAGTCTTTTACTTATGGTACCTTTTATGAAACTCTACTTCAATATTTTATTAGAAATAATAATTTTAGACCTTAGATTGCGCTCTTAGTTACCATGATAGATAAAAAAAAGGTCATTTAAGCTTGCACCGAGGCGCTCAAAATCGTCAATATAATTTCAAAGGAAACGTAGGAGGGGCCAATGGTACTAACCTCAAGTGAATATTAATATTTATATCTAATAACTATTGTTTACTCAAAAGGCATATAAAAAACTAAGGAATGTCATAGACACTTTTTGTATGCACTAACCTCCTCTACTGTTCATGATATTAATTTCTATACCAAAAAATCATATGTGCAATAGTATTTTCTATAAAAATATAGTGCTTACAATTTAGAAACATATATTATAATATTTAAGTTAAAATGTATGCACGTCATTTATAATTACCTTAAACTGTTTTTATATATTAATAGTTACAAAAGTATGTGATTTATAAACATATGTAATTATATTTTATGGTTATTTAGACATTTTCCATATTAGAAGATGCTATGTGTCGGTACCAATAGTATAGGGGTACCCACATTCAACGATAACAAAAATCAAAACGACTAAACCACGACACAACACAGCCCACTTCAAAAACGCGCGTCAAGTCCGCTCCGTACGAGGCCGGCTTGACGGAATGCCTCGACCGCATCCCATCTCCGACTCGTACGAGGCCCCCTCGACGGGAGACCTCGACCGCGCCCCGTCCTGCACAACAAAACGCCTCGACCGCACTCCGACTCGCGTGAGCCCGGGTCCAGGCGCTCGACCCCCTCTCTTCACCTACCTTAGGACAAAAGCCTTAGCATTTAATGTAAATACCTACTACCACCTACCGGCATGGCTGCGAGCATGGTCGACGTGGGAACAATGCCAGTATCAGTCGTCACTGTTTTACCGCCCATACCGTGATGGGAGGTGAAAGCCGTCACTATACCCACCTTACCACGCACTGTACGTCACTAGTTACCCTCGAGGGAGGATACGACAAAGTCCGTACACCGTGATTCCAGGGATTCGGACTTATCCGTTCGCCCTCAACCCCTCGACCCGGCCTCGACGCCTCACACGGCTCAACAAGGAAGGGAGGACGGCATGGCACGGCGCTCCGGGTCATTTCGGCGTCCCGTCCTCTACAACACCATGGCGTCCAGGGATGGCCCTCCATTTCTAGGACACGTCGCTACAGCCACCTCAACAGGGATCGACAAAACATCATCTCAAGGCTCCCGTCGTCCTGGCCTCCTCTCGTTCTATAAAAGGGGTAGGCCAGGGCTCTGGAGAGGACAATGGACGACAAGCTATACACAAGATAGCGATCAACATCTCAAGCAATCATCTTGTATTTCTTTTTCCTCATTTGAGACCTGGGCTCGCCGCCCTCTCTCGCAAGCTTGTAACCCCTACGCAAGCACCTCGGTGCAAGGAAATACAAAATCTCCCCTCCCCCGCTGGACGTAGGGCCTTCTTTTGCCCGAACCAGGATAAACCCCTGTGTGTTCTCCTTGCATCACCATCCAGGAAAGGGACACGCAGCATTTACTCGTTGGTCTAGGACCCCCTCGGGTCCGAACACCGACAGTTGGCGCGCCAGGTAGGGGGTCGCTGCGTGCCGACGTTGCTTTCCCGCCTTTTTCCTGGATGGCTGACCCCGATCGTCCTATCCCGTTGGCCACGGTGATCTGGTTCGGGAGTTTAGAGTTCATGTCGCTTGGCTATGGCTACGACATGGTCCTACTCCCACCTAGGCACCCAACCGACGAGGATTACGAGCTCTCCCAGCCTTGGGGAGCAATCCACCGGTACCGTCGTTCCAGGCAGGCGCGAGCCGCCCGACGACGACGAGCCCGGCGCAACCACCGTCTTCATCTCGCGGAGGGTGATGGGGTTCCCCGATCCGGCACCCCCCAGCCGGATGCCAACCCAGACTTCCTCATTGAAGGTCTGGAGAGGATAAGCTTGACCGAGGGTAACATGCCGACGGAGAATCCCGCCGCTCCCCCGTCCGGTGAGACACCGCTACCCGGAGCACCCGCTCCGGCGTGGATAGCCACATCTCCTTCGCCGTTCCCGTTTGGGCTAGATTCGGCTGCCCAGGTGTACGCCTCTTCCGTGAGCACTTGCATGAGTGCTTATGAGGAGCTCCCCGGGCACCATCTACGCTCCACTCTAGACCTCGTTGCGTCCACGTCGGCTTCTGATTACCCGGACTCTATGGAGGTACCAGAAATAGATCCCCGCGTGACCGTTTCCCCACGCTGCAACCCCAGTGATGATTTGCAACGGCCACACATTCCCCCATCATACTATTACTTTGGCGCTCCTGACTCCGACTCGGCTGATGACACCTACGATCCGACCCGCGAGTGCTTCAACGCCGAAGTTGAAAGCACGTCGGAATCGCAGGAAGAAGAGCCGGTCGAAGGAAGGCACACGCCCCCTCATGTCGAGCTCCCTGCGGAGCGGGACGAGGCTCAATTCCTTGCCGACCAAGGAATGCAGCTCGAGCAAATCCGCGAATTGCAGGAGAGGCTCAACGAGGAACGAGAAAACCTGCATCTACTTCAACAAACCCTCGAGCGTGAGCGCGCGGAACGCGCACATGGTGGGAGAGCTCACGAGAGAGCTCGCGACGTCAACCATCGCATCGACGAGGACTGGGCGGCCGACCCCTCGGTTTTCGCTCGAGCCAGCCAGAACGTCGTCGCCGCCGCCATGCTCCTCCGCAACATGCCCGAGCCGTCAAATCCCGACGCCCGCCGGGCTCGAGATGAGATCCGAGAACTCCTCGAGACCGCCGCCCTGCAGCAGGCCGAGAGCTCTGCCTCGAGGCGACGCGAGCCCGCCTCGGAGCGGCTCGCAGAGCCCTCCCGACAGGAGAGAGAGGCCTCGGTTCATCCCGAGCTTGCCCGACGGATCCGGATGGCTCTCGCCCCTGAGCCCATCGCTCACGACCGTGGGCCTCGAGACACCCGTGGCAACATCGTCGAGCGCCGCACACACAAGCACGGTGACAGCGTGGCTCGAGGTTACCACGTGCACAGGGGCGGGCGTTACGACAGCTCGGAGGATCGTAGCCCTTCACCCGAGCCCCCGGGCCCTCGGGTCTTCAGTAAGGCTATCCGTGAAACTATACTCTCGGCGCGGTTTCGCCCTCCCACGACTCTTGCCAAGTACAACGGCGAGACCAAACCAGAACTTTGGCTTGCCGATTTCCGCTTAGCATGTCAACTGGGCGGGGCCACCGACGACCGGTTCATCATCCGACAGCTCCCCCTGTTCCTCTCCGACACCGCTCGAGCCTGGCTCGAGGATCTCCCGCCCCAACATATCCACGACTAGGATGATCTCGTGAGGGTGTTTGAGGGAAACTTCAAGGGAACTTACATGCGCCCTGGCAACTCGTGGGACCTCCGGAGTTGCAAGCAGAAGCCGGGTGAATCCCTCCGGAATTACATCCGGCGCTTCTCTAGGCAACGTACCGAGCTCCCCAACGTCACCGACTCCGACGTCATTATGGCCTTCCTCTCTGGCACCACTTGCAAAGAGCTGGTCCGAGAGTTGGGCCGCCACACCCCACTCACTGCCAACGGATTGATGGACATCGTCACCAACTTCGCCGCCGGCGAGGAGGCGGTTGGTGCCATCTTCGGCGGTGAGCAGGACAAAGGGAAGCAGAAGGCCGACGATCCCGCGAGCTCCACCCGGGGCTCCAAGAGGAACAACCGTAAGAAGAAGAAAGGCCAACAGGGCAAGCTTGAGGCCCCGGCCGACGAGCTTGTCGCCGCTACCGAGCGCAAGAAGCCTCGAGGCCCCCCCCGGTGGGGGCATCTTCGAAAAAATGCTCAAAGAACCGTGTCCCTACCACAAGGGACCCACTAACCATAACCTCGAGGATTGTCACATGCTCCGCAGGTACTTCGAGGGCGCAGGCGGCAAAAACACCGACAAGAAGGAGGACCCCAAGGGTGACGACAAGGATGAGGGATTCCCCGAGATCCACGACTGCTTCATGATCTACGGAGGACCCTCGACCCGCCTCTCGGCTCGCCAACGCAAGCGAGAGCGGCGTGAGGTTTTCTCCGTACAAACGGCGGTCCCTCGTTTTCTTGACTGGTCTGCGGTGGCCATCACTTTCGACCGTGATGATCATCCTGATTACGTCCCCAATCCGGGGGTCTACCATCTTGTCGTTGATCCCGTCATCGCCAACACGCGCCTCACCAAAGTGTTCATGGATGGCGGGAGTAGCCTCAACATCATCTACTCCCAGACCCTCGACCTTCTGGGGGTCGAGAGAGCGCGCCTTCAACCTAGCGTCGGGGGCTTCCACGGAGTCATGCTAGGGAAACGGGCGGAACCCCTCGGACGGGTCGATCTGCCTGTTTGTTTTGGCACACCGGCCAACTTCAGAAAGGAGACCCTCACCTTCGAAGTGGTCGGGTTCCGTGGGACATACCACGCTATCCTCGGGCGCCCGTGCTACGCCAAGTTCATGGCTGTACCGAACTACACCTATCTCAAGCTCAAGATGCCAGGCCCAAACGGCGTCATCACTGTGGGGCCCTCGTATGAACATGCCTACGAGTGCGACGTCGAGTGCGTCGAGCACGGCGAGGCGGTTTTGGAGTCAGTAACTTTGGCTGCAGACCTCGACGGTCTCGCCAACGAGATTCCTGACCCAAAGTGCCATGCCGGCAGCTTCGAGCCCGCGGAAGACGTCAAGCTCGTGCCCCTCGACCCCGCTGATCCCAATGGGAAGGCGCTGAACATCAGCGCCACCCTCGATCCGAAATAGGAAGCCGTGTTCGTCGACTTTCTCCACGCAAACATCGACATCTTTGCGTGGAGTCTCTCGGATATGCCGGGCATACCCAGGGAAGTCGCCGAGCACACCTTGGAGATCCGGGCCGGGTCCAAACCGGTGAAGCAACGCCTGCGCCGCTTTGACGAGGAGAAGCGCAGGGTCATCGGGGAGGAGATCCACAAGTTACTGGAGGCCGGATTCATCAAAGAAGTTCACCATCCCGAGTGGCTAGCTAACCCTGTATTAGTTAAGAAAAAGAGTGGGAAGTGGAGGATGTGTGTAGACTATACTAGCTTGATTAAAGCATGTCCGAAAGTTCCCTTCCCTTTGCCACGCATTGATCAGATCGTTGATTCCACTGTGGGATGTGAAACTCTTTCGTTCTTAGACGCGTACTCCGGTTACCATCAGATCAAAATGAAGGAGTCCGACCAGCTCGTGACTTCATTCATTACCCCATTCGGCATGTATTGCTATGTTACGATGCCCTTCGGTCTCCGGAACGCAGGGGCTACGTACCAGCGGTGCATGCAGCACGTTTTCGGGGAACACATCGGGTCGACCGTCGAGGCTTATGTCGACGACATCGTTGTCAAAACAAAACAAGCCGACGATCTGGTCAGCGACCTCGACGTTGCGTTTAAATGCCTTCGGGCAAAGAATATCAAGCTCAACCCAGAGAAATGCGTCTTTGGTGTCCCTCGAGGCATGCTTTTAGGATTCATCGTATCCAAACGCGGCATCGAGGCCAACCCTGAAAAAATCTCTGCCATAACTAAGATGGGCCCCATCCGAGATCTGAAGGGCGTACAGAGGGTCACGGGTTGCCTAGCAGCGCTCAGCCGTTTCATTTCGCGCCTCGGCGAGAAAGCGCTCCCTCAGTACCGTCTCTTGAAGAAATCAGAACACTTTTCCTGGACCCTCGAGGCTGAGGAGGCTCTCACAAAACTCAAGGCCACACTCTCCAGCTCACCAATCCTCGTCCCTCCGACCCCCGGGGAACCGCTCCTACTTTACGTCGCTGCAACGTCACAAGTAGTCAGTGCGGTCTTGGTTGTCAAACGGGCCGAGGAGGTGCACGCCTTGCTCGTCCAGAGGCCGGTCTATTTCATCAGTGAGGTGCTCTCGGAAACCAAGATCCGATACCCACAAATTCAGAAACTGCTATATGCCGTCGTCCTGACACGGCGCAAGCTCCGACACTACTTCGAGGGCCACCCGGTTACTGTGGTTTCTTCTTTTCCCTTGGGAGAGATAGCCCGGAACCAGGAAGCCTCGGGTAGGATTGCTAAATGGGTGGTCGAACTCATGGGCGAGACCCTGTCCTATGCGCCGCGCAAGGCCATCAAGTCACAGGTGTTAGCAGACTTCCTAGCTGAATGGACCGACACCCAACTCCCCCCTGCACAGCTCCAGGCTGAGCTATGGACCATGTACTTCGATGGGTCGTTGATGAAAACAGGAGCAGGTGCGGGTTTGCTCTTCATCTCACCCCTCGGGGTTCACATGCGCTACGTCATCCGGCTTCATTTTCCTACGTCAAACAACCTCGCCGAATACGAGGCACTCGTCACGGGGCTGACAATCACCGTCGAGCTCGGGGTCCGGCACCTCGACGTTTGAGGCGACTCCTAGCTCGTGATCGATCAAGTCATGAAAAGCTCGAGCTGACGCGACCCCAAGATGGAAGCTTATTGCCAAGAGGTGCGGCGCCTCGAGGACAAGTTTCACGGCCTCGAGCTCAACCACATCGCACGGAGGTATAATGAGGCCGTCGATGAACTGGCAAAAATCGCGTCCAGTCGAACTACGGTTCCACCAGACATTTTCGCAAAAGATCTTCAGCAGCCATCCGTCAACCTCGGACCAAACGAGGGGCTCGACGGGACGTCACTCGACCCCCCACCTGAGGCCGAAGCCCCCTCGACCGGGGCTGAAGCCATGCAGGTGGAAGGCTCGACCCCACCATCTGGCCTCGAGCCTGACTGGCGTGTCTCGTACCTCGACTACCTTACCCGAGGGATCCTCCCCTCGGATAAGACCGAGGCTCGATGGATCGCTCATCGGGCCAAAACCTTTGTGATCATTGGTGACAGTAGGGAGCTGTACCGCCGCAGCCCTACTGGCATTCTCCAACGCTATGTCACGAATGAGCAAGGTAGGGACCTGCTCAGCGATCTGCACTCGGGGGCTTGCGGTCACCACGCAGCACCTAGAACCCTCGTCGGAAATGCATTTCGACAAGGATTCTACTGGCCAACTGCAGTCTCTGACGCTGTCAAGCTAGTACGCTCCTGTAAAGGCTGTCAGTACTATGCGAGACAGACCCATCTTCTGGCACATGCTCTACAAATGATCCCCATCACATGGCCGTTTGCCGTTTGGGGGCTCGACCTTGTCGGACCTCTAAAGAGGACAACTGGCGGCTTCACCCACTTGCTAGTTGCCATCGACAAATTCTCCAAGTGGATCGAGGCCCGCCCTATCACCAGCATCAGGTCCGAGCAAGCTGTGCTTTTCTTCACCGACATCATTCATCGCTTTGGGATCCCCAACTGTATCATCACGGACAATGGCACTCAGTTCACTGGTAAAAAGTTTCTGGATTTCTGCGACTGCCATCACATTCGCGTGCTCTGGTCAGCCGTGGCTCATCCAAAAACAAACGGCCAAGTAGAACGTGCCAATGGCATGCTCCTACAAGGCTTGAAACCCAGAATCTTTGACAAGCTAAACAAACATGGCAAAAGATGGGCTGCCGAGCTGCCCTCGGTCCTGTGGAGCTTAAGAACAACGCCGAGTCGAGCCACGGGGTTCACTCCATTCTTCTTAGTCTACGGTTCTGAGGTAGTGCTCCCAACTGATATTGAATACGGGTCCCCAAGGTTGAAGGCCTACAGCGAAAGAAACAACGACGACGCAAGAGAGGACGCCCTCGACCAGCTCGAGGAGGCCCGAGATGTGGCTCTGTTGCATTCTGCCAGGTACGAGCAAGGTCTCCGACGCTACCACGACAGACACGTTCGCAAGCGTGACCTCAACGTCGGTGACCTGGTGCTACGGCGGAACCAAAACACCAAGGGACGGCACAAGCTCACACCACCATGGGAAGGACCATACATCATCGCAGAAGTGCTAAAGCCGGGCACCTACAAGCTATCCAACGAGAAGGGCAAAATCTTCACCAACGCTTGGAACATTGAACAGCTACGTCGCTTTTTTCCTTAGAAAGCCTCGAGGCTCTGTAATTTTTTTTTTCATCAATAAAGAATACAGCAATGTCTAAACTTTCATCCCACAATGAGGAAGGATCAACTCTGCACTCCCAGACTCGACCCTCCCTCGGGGGCTACACAAGGGGGGAACCCCCCAGTCCCCGAAAAAACTTACACTCTTTTTTAATTTTAAGAACCGCTCCTTAGATCAACGGCGCTGTAAGAGCACCCTAAGGTTCGAAAGGACTCTCGAGCCAGGAGTATCACCTACACCTCCGAGGCTATGGTGCCTCCACTCACCCCTTACGCCTTCTAGAGGTGCAACTTCACGCCAGGAAGGTCCAAGTGACGGTTCCTAACTTTGAAAGAGAGCACATTCCCTGCCGCTTAGATCAGGTTCTTACACGACCTGCGAGGCCGCAAGAGCATCCCAAAGCTCGAGGGCAGTCGAGCCGCGAGATTACTTACGCCTCCGAGGCTACGGTACCTCCACTCGCTCCCTTACGCCAAAGGACGCAACTGCGCGCTAAATAAATCACACAAGAAAACAATCCAAGCAATAAAGGGAAGAAAAGCTCAAACTAAATTAACTAAGAACCAGTTTGTGCTTCAAGTTTTTAGGGCCTCCAAGGCCACCACAACCAAAAACTAAAGTACCAACTTATTACACGGGCCTTTGCGCCCAGATCTGGCTCACAGGCCTTCATCATCAGCGGGCGGGACCACCTCGGCTTCAAAGAGCGAGGCCAAACAACTCCCAGGCCCCTCAGCGGCTTCAATCAGCTCCAGATAGGCGTTCTCATTGTCCTCGTCTGTCCTATCCGGGTCTGTGATGAAGCCATCAGCGACGAGCTCCATGTCGAACACAAACCCTGAACGGACGACGGCCAGCGCCCTCTTCACACCGTGGTGGAGGCTGTCCCATATCTTCTCCCAGGCAAGTTGGCCCAGCGCCGCCATCCGACGGATGAAGGAGTTCCCCAGAACGTCTTCTCCGGTGTCGGCGTCGGGCTCGACCCCCAGACCGTCACACACGGTGGTGATCGCACCCTCGAGTAGCTGGGTCCTCCAGGTCTCGGCCTCGAGGAGGCTCTGGAGGGAGTTGGCAGAGGAATGAACCTCCCGATTCTCGCTCTCCAACTCTGAAACACGACAAAATAAAAATTAGTACCTAGCACAAGGCCTCGACGTCATGACTGCAACAGTCATACTTACCCTCGATATGGGTCTTCAAGCCCACAACTTCGTCGCGGAGCCCCCCGCACGACTGCTCGAGCCCCAGGAGGGCGCTGTCCTTGTCTCGGATGGTCGCCTTCAGCGCCTCGATCTCCTGACGGGCGATCTGGAGTGCCGCGTCCTTCTCTTGGACAGCCCCGTTCAGCACCGTGACCTCGTCCTTCAGCGCACTGAAACGGGCCGTGACCTGCCCGATTTGGACGTTGAGGAGGTCACGTTGACGGCCGACCTGGGAGACGTCCTCCTCGAGCTCCTTCACCCGTGCCGACAGGGGCTCGAGGTCCCTGCGAGCCTAGGCAGCCTCTTCCCGGCTTTGTCCACCTCGGTGCGCATCGCGGCCTCGGCCGCCCAAGCCTGTATTGCCTCCTCCTTCACCGTCGAGTAGGCGGTACGCAGCTCCGCCATCTCGGCGGTACGATCGAAAAGCCTTTTCTGGGCCTCCGCGACCAAGGCTCGTTGCTGCGCCAGCGTGGCCCACACGCCACTCTCATCCCGTATGAAGAGCGACTTGCGGCGGGAGTACTCCTTCAGCTCCTGGCCACGATTCAAAGAGACCAAGAAGATAAAGAAACCGAGGGAAAAAGACAGTAAGAAAAAGGCTAGCGGATCGATCGTACCTCGGTGGCATCCCGTATACCCGCGAGACGGCGTCGGACGCCACGTTGAGTATCCGATCGAGGTGTCGGCGGACGCCCTCGAGGTACTGCCAGCGGTGCACCTCATCCCTGTCGTTCAGGGTGAAGATGGGCTCGGCGTCGGGATTCGCGGCGTCCCTGAACTGAAGGGATGGCCCCCCACCTCGGAATCTCCTCCTCGGCCCGTGCTATCGCCAGCGCGGCGATGTCAGGCCACGACGACGACGACCCGGCCGGGGCGTCTCCCGGTCCCACCGAAGGGCCGGCCTCGCCCATAGCTCTCGCGGCTCCAGCGGCCGTCGAGGCACTGGCCTGATCCGTGGCCTCGCCCCCCACGACCCCCATCGCTTATTTCCCTTTGTCCAGGGGGTGTCGTCGAGGGTGAGGATCATGGGCGCCTGCCCTTCTGCGGTGGCCGGCCCCTCGGTCGCCGGCACCTCCGGAGCCGGCACCTCGGCTGTCGACGTCTCTGGAGCCGCCGCCTCGACCGTCGGTGGCTCAGGAGCCGGCGCCTCGACCGACGGTGCTCCCGGAGCCGGCGCCTCGACCTCTGGCGTCCCTTCTTCTGGAGCCCCGGTAGGGAGCTCGACGGCCTCGCTCTCCACCATGCCCACCGGCCGTGCCGGCAGGTCTTGCTGCGGCAGCGGTCCCCTCGCCGGTGCCACCTCCGGTCCCGGTGCCGACGCGACCTCCTCCATGGTCACGTCTGCACCCGCCCGCTCCGCGCCGCCGGCGGGTGCTTCACCCGTCACGGCCTCAACGGTGGCCTCGGCCGTCGGCAATGCCCTAGGCTCCGCCTCAACCGAACCAGGCGCCACTGCCCTCGCCGGGTCGGACCTCTCCGCGGCGGCATCAGGGCCCGCGACCCCCGTAGCAGCTGACGCCTCCTGCTGCTGTCGAAGACGCCCCTTCGCGGCCTCGACCTGGCGAACCCAGCCGCGTCCTGCTCCGGCGTCCGGTTGAGAACGGAGGCGCTCGCCCGCAGTGACTTCACTGGGGTAGGCCCCATGAGCTCCGCCTTCCGCTTCAACCTGTGAAATAAAGAGCAAGATCAGCCGACGGATCCGGAGAGAGGCGAAGCCACTAAGCACAAGTACTCACCCGGAGATCGGCACCAAGGGCCTCGACCCCGCGCGGTCCGAGCCCCCCGAGGCGGCGGGTGGCGGCCTCACGGCGGCCCCGCCAGCAGGCCTCGCACTCCGTGGGGCCCTCGCCGGCGTAGTGCCCTGCGCCTTCTGCGCCTCCGAGGCCATTTGGCCTCGGGTTCTTACGCCCACCGACGTCGCCGCTGATGACGACGCCGGCACCATCGTCCCGGCCCCCGCCCGAGTTTGCGGGGCTTGGGCCGGTACGGGCATCCCCGTCGACCCCTCTTGCCGGGTCCGGGGCAAAGCGGCCCCTCCCGTCGAGGGGCCCGCCTCTTCCTTCTTCTTCTTCTTCTTTTCCTTCTCCTCTTCCTCTTCCTCCTCCTCGGTCTCCTCGACCACGACGATAGAGGAGGATGACCCCCCGATGGGCCCCAGCAGGGGGCGGATGTCGGGGAGGTCCCCCAGCCCGGTCGCGGCCTCGTACCGCGACAGAGCGTCGTCGTCCTCGCCGCTGCTGCCGTCGTCCTCCCCCAAGATCGTCTCGGAAGGCGACGGCGCTAGCGGAACCCCTTCGATGGTCTGCTTGCGCCGAAGTTTCTTCAGCGCTTCTGCCTCCCTGGCCTTGCGGGCCGCCCGCTTCTTGGTCGACTCCTTGGTCTTCTTCTGCTTCGAGGCATGCAGCCGTCGAGCCTCCCGGGCGGGTCGGTCCTCTGGGACCGGCGGCCGCGTCTCCCGCAGCACCGACAAGTCCTACGCGCCGGCCTCGACCAGATTAGGGGAATCCAAAAAACGAACAAAACCAAGCAAACGTATCAACTCAAAGATACTTACCACGGGCTCGAACCCCTCGGTGGGCCTCATGGGGACCCGGTCGACCTCCTCCACCTTGAAGGTCCCAACCATCCGGCGCGCTCGCCGGAGAACCTCCTCGAGGGTGAGGGACTCGTGGGACATCCGGGTCCCCTCTAGAGATGCCTCCGGAGTCATCTGGTTGAGGCGCAGACGACGCCGGCACAGCGGCATCGCTCTGCGGCGGTGGAAGGCCATGGCTACCGCCGCCGCCGTCAAGCCCCGAAGGCGAAGCTGCTGCAGCGCCGCCAGCAGCGGGTCTAGGCGCGGCTTCTCGGCCTCCGGCACTCCATACGTCCTGTGGTCCTCCCGGGCGGTCAGCACGCGGCCGGTGTACCTCGGCAACTGATTATCATCGTTGCGGAGGTAAAACCAGCCCTCGTGCCACCTGCTGTTCGAAGAGATGAGCCGAGCCGGGATGTACTGATCCGCCCGGCTCGACCTCAACTGCAGGACGCAGCTCCCTACTTGCGCCGCGCACAGGACCCCCTTCTCCCCTGCTCTCTTGGCGAAGAGTTCACCCTTGAAGAGGTGAAGCCACAGGTTCCACTGCGGCTCCACCCCGAGGTAGCCCTCGCAGACCGCCGCAAAGATGGCGGCCTGTGCGACGGCATTAGGGGCGAGGTGATGGAGCTCCACCCGGTAGTAGTGGAGGAGCGCGCGCATGAAGACAAATGCGGGAACGCCGAACCCCCGCTCGTGGAAGCAAACAAAGCTCACCACGTACCCTTCAGGGGGAACCGACTCCCGGTGGGCCGGCGGCGGCGCGATCCACTCCGGCCGCGACTGGCTCGTCCTCGGCCGCAGCAGCCCATCCTCGACCAACTCTTCCAACCTCCTCTCCGTCACCGAGGAGGCGGCACAGTCGTCGGCGGGGAGAATCTGGCTCTTTCCTGCCATCGACGCTGTCGGGAGGGGTGTGGGCGAAGGAGGATGCGGCGGCGGCGGTGTAGGCGGAGAACGCAAGAAGGCAAGGGTTTTCTGAGGCAAGGGGATGGCAGGAGCGCAAGGAACCGGTGGGGAACACAGACCCCTAGGTCTTGCCTTTATATGCCTGGAGGAAGTCCAACGGCCACGCGAAAAGGTAGGAACAGTTTCCCACATTAAATGCGCTCACCTAACCATCCCCCACGTCTTACAGGAACCAGGCACGTGGCCGTCCCCCACGCCGTAACCGAACGCCACGTCGCCCACTACCGCGCCGATCTCGCCCTAAAAAGGCGCGCCTGGCTAACGGGCGGGGCGAGATCCGCGGACGGATATTCCTAGATACCTATAACGGGCTCCGAGCCCACCATAAGTCTTGAGGGAACGAAGGCTGGCCCTCGACCCGGGTTCGACAGCCACCCTCGAGCAACAGAGTTAGGGACGTCCAGGGGTGCGCCCATACATGGCCAGGGATCGAGCCACGCTCTCGAGGCACCCCAAGACGTATTCGAGGCCAAAGGAGGAGGTTGATGTAGGAATCCCCTCGGGGGAGGCACCGAGCCCTCGGATCCTGTCGCAGGGAACCGACATCCACGCGACCACTCTTTGGCATCCTTGAAGAGCGCCTCCGGGCCACAAGCCGACTCCTAACGACTGGAGCACGGACTCTCACTCGAATCTCCCCGCTAGCAACTCACTGGAGACCGTCGGGACTCGCCCAAACGGGGTAGTACGGCGTTCCCCACCCCTCCTCCTCTCCGTAGGAGGAGCGTGAGGGTTGCGCAACGAAAGACGGCTGGAACTCCGATCGACCTCGTGCGTACGAGGCTCGGAGGCTCAACCGCGTCAGACTACTTCCCGATAAATACACGTAAAAGACCTCGGAGGAGTCTTCAACACTCCACCGAGGCCCCGGGGCCCGGCGGGTGCGCTCGCGCGCCCCCACCGGAAAAGTCGACGATGCCACGACTCCAGTTCATCAGCAAAAAGCCTTTAGGAGAGTAATCACACACTCACCCAAAGGCTCGGGGGCTACTGTCGGTACCAATAGTGTAGGGGTACCCACATTCAACGATAACAAAAATCAAAACGACTAAACCACGACACAACACAGCCCACTTCAAAAACGTGCGTCAAGTCCGCTCCGTACGAGGCCGGCTCGATGGAATGCCTCGACCGCATCCCATCTCCGACTCGTACGAGGCCCCCTCGACGGGAGACCTCGACCGCGCCCCGTCCCGCACAACAAAACGCCTCGACCGCACTCCGACTCGCGTGAGCCCGGGTCGAGGCGCTCGACCCCCTCTCTTCACCTACCCCAGGACAAAAGCCTTAGCATTTAATGCAAATACCTACTACCACCTACCGGCATGGCTACGAGCATGGTCGACGTGGGAACAATGCCAGTATCAGTCGTCACTGTTTTACCGCCCATACCGTGATGGGAGGTGAAAGCCGTCACTATACCCACCTTACCACGCACTGTACGCCACTAGTTACCCTCGAGGGAGGATACGACAAAGTCCGTACACCGTGATTCCAGGGATTCGGACTTATCCGTTCGCCCTCGACCCGGCCTCGACGCCTCACACGGCTCAACAGGGAAGGGAGGACGGCATGGCACGGCGCTCCGGGTCATTTTGGCGTCCCGTCCTCTACAACACCATGGCGTCCAGGGATGGCCCTCCATTTCTAGGACACGTCGCTATAGCCACCTCAACAGGGATCGACAAAACATCATCTCAAGGCTCCCGTCGTCCTGGCCTCCTCTCGTTCTATAAAAGGGGTAGGCCAGGGCTCTGGAGAGGACAATGGACGACAAGCTATACACAAGATAGCGATCAACATCTCAAGCAATCATCTTGTATTTCTTTTTCCTCATTTGAGACCTGGGCTCACCGCCCTCTCTCGCAAGCTTGTAACCCCTACGCAAGCACCTCGGTGCAAGAAAATACAAAATCTCCCCTCCCCCGCTGGACGTAGGGCCTTCTTTTGCCCGAACCAGGATAAACCCCTGTGTGTTCTCCTTGCATCACCATCCAGGAAAGGGACACGCAGCATTTACTCGTTGGTCTAGGACCCCCTCGGGTCCGAACACCGACACTATGTCTATTTTTTTCAAGAAAACTGAATGGATTGAATGCCTACTATTATTGGTGGTAGTAAAATTCTAATGGATCAATGGTTAGATCTTCCTTATTTTCATGAGAATTTTTAGGGCTTGTTTTTTCTAGCACGTCCCGTAAAAGGCTCTGTTTGTGGCAGAATCACTTAATCTAATGCCCTCCCAAGAGTACTTGTCTTCCATTAGACGCTAAGTACCTAAGAGAGAACACTAAACTACGTGATTCTGTCGAGCACACCGCAAGGGAGAACTCGAAGATCCATATTTTTACATTAGGATCACAAATGAGAGAGTAAAGCTTACAATATCCTTCCATTTGTTACATCACTTTTAGTACAACATCAGAGGAATTCATTATGCAGTTATAACAGCGGAATATAAAACGTTATCAGAGTTCAGCGGAAATGAAATCATTTAATGACAAGTTAACATTAATATGAAGAGTGTTCATATGCATGAAATGATAACAAGTTAATAGTATTTTCCTTGTAAAACTTTTGGTGAGAGTTTTAATAAATAAACTATACTCCGCATCGCGAAGGAAATCCTCGCTGAGCCCACCAGGAGGTTTCCACACACAAGTGTCAGTTGATCAGCACCTGTTACTTGCAACAGGGTAAAACAAACCCTGAGTACTCAATTGTACTCCGCAAGATTTACCCGTCAGGAGAAAAGAAAAGACTCCAAGGATCATGCAAGGCTTTCTGGCTTGTGGGTTTCTTGTTTGCAAGAAACATCACTAAGAGTGTGTCCTTAATTTCTTACTTTTAATAGCCGTATTTTATTTCTTATCTAACCTTCTATGTAAGCACCTAGTCTATAGTCAAACAGGGTTGAGCAAACAGAAACCATTTCTTCATCTTTCCACTGCCAGTTCTTACTACGATGCCAGAGCGTAGTCAAGCCGTACCGTCACGCAGAAACGGTGATTCGCGAATCAATATGCCCAGCTGGATGCCCCGAAAACACACGCCTTGCTCGTACCCCAGGCACAAGCAAGACCAACCCGTTCCACTCCTGTCAAGGGGTCCAGGTCCCCGTCCAAGCTCGGACTCTAAGCCCCCAACATTGCAGGCCCGACCTTAGTATGGTGCTTAGACCTCCTCAACCCAATATATATAACCATCTCCTCAAATCATGACAAGAGAGAAACAAGTCTTCCCGCTCCCATAAGCAAGTATATGCTCGGGACAATAAATCTGTGACTTGACCAGGGTCCATGCAACAAACGGTCCTTAATTGACACAGGCGGAACAAATGCAACTAGAGCCCCGCTCTGTTGCCCAACCAGGTCCAAGTCCATCTAACCCGTTCCGCCCGGTCTCCAATTATCCATATACATTTATATTTCATGTGATAATAACATGATTATAGTGACAATATTATAATTCCTATCTCTCGCGAGTGACAGGAAATCACTCGACTTCTACCGGAGTCCTATAGCATAGCAATCTATACGATCCCGACATACTAGTAAGACTCATGGGATCAGAATATTTATATGCAAGTGGGTTTCATTCAACTCCTTTAAACTTAATGCACAAGCATAATTTAAAGTGCAGAATAATAGGGGTTATGCACCGGGGCTTGTCTGGATAAAATATAACCAAGTTAGCATTCCACCATGGTGACACGATCAAGGTGCCATCTTTTCTGCTACCTCTGGGTGGCTCCATGATCCATTATCGCTCCTATTAAGATATATGCAGATGCAACGTAGAACGTAAATAATCAAAGGTTAACCACAACGCTTAAAGCACGATTGCGCCTCTCAAGTTAATGAGCTAACTCTAATGGCTAACGCACTAGGTCAAGTATCCACGTTGACGAGTATAGCACCATTTCCCAACACGTGCTTTAGTTACTCGAACCCCATGCGTTGCTTTGTTCATTTTTTCGATCTAATCTATATTCGAACTAGGGTTTATTAGCCATCTTAGTAATATAAACATTCTGCGGCTACCAACATAGCAGTGAGCAGCTAATAATACTATGAAGCTATCGTAACATTTTCAAAGCTAGCGCTATCGTCATTTTGCCATGAAAATTACTACAAGTTTACATTTAATAATATTAAGCGTCTCAGAATAATTAGAGCAAGCCTAAAAATATTATAAAACTATGCGGAACACTTACACATTTAGATAGATCATAATTTTAGAAATCTAACAAAATTGGTTTCGTAATTTTTGGACACCTACACCATTCTATACCGAATTTACAAATTGTACCCTAGAACTACATTAGAAAAATGCATTTAGAAAACGAACAGGCCGCCGGCAACCCATTCGGCCCAGCAGCCGCTGCGGCCCACGCGGGAGCAGCCGCGCGCGCAGCAGCGTCGGCCCAGCAACGGCCCGCGGCAAGGAGCCCGTGAGCGCTCCGCGATTTTTGCAACCCAGTCCCTCACAAACCATGTTATCACACGGCACCGGCGCACACTATTGCACTAGAGCGGTGTTTTGCTTCAGGCACCCTCAACTAAACCATCTTCACCACGGGAAGGTCCCCGGTACCCCTGCGCATGACGGCGCAGTTCCGGGCGGCACCGGCGAAAGCGCTGGCCAGCTGGAGATCACTACGGCGTGCCTAGAGGGCCGATGTCCACCTCTGGGCCAAAGCGCAGCGGTGGGCGGTGACTCGGTGGCCTACGAGGTATAGCAGCCTGCCCGCCACGGCAGCGGGTGGTTCAGCACGGTTCACGGCCGTGACGCGGTTGCGCCGGTCAACTAGGGCGGCGTCAAAGAGAACGGGAAGGTGCGGGAGCACCAGGAGCTTACCCCGGATCCCGCCGCAGTGAAGGTTGAGGTGGAAAGGCGCCTGAGTGGTCTGGCCGCGATGCGACCCCGCAGACAGGCGGCGCTCTGGGCGTGGCACGGTAATGAGGACAAGCCTAGCATTCACTCATCTTCAAATGAAACTCCACTTGATATAGCTGGTCCAATTACAAGAAGTAGAGCTAAACAATTGGAGAAGGAAATTCATTCTCAGGTGAACGCTAACCTTATGTTTAATAATCAGTTTATGTTGAATGAGCCTTTGCTTTTGAGTTCTTGTTCCAATGTCCTTAGGAATGATGGAGTGTATGAACCAGCATGGGATGAAGATGGATTCAAGCCTCTGGACATCTGAACCAAGAAGCCTATGGTGTGCATGAATAAAATGGTGGTTCATCACTTTTGCATGGGAATGCAACCAGAAGCTAGATGACTGACACATGGTACGAATTCCAAGCATAACCACGGACAGAATACAAGGAGTTAGACGGTGCTCTATAAGTGGATGGAAGCGTCTTCAAGTCTACTTTCCAGCCCATCAAACGGCTCATTATTTGGACTACCCAATAAAGAGTTATGCTCATTTTAGTAACTGCTTCCAGAAGCTGAAAAGACACGCGAACCAGCCACGAAATCCACTAGTGCATGCGCATGCTGCCATTTACTCAAAGCTGAACGCCCCTATCTCTATATATATCTTGTACTAGACAATGAAAAGACAGATCTTGTTTGGCTAAATTCAGAATACACAAACTCGTGGAGTTTTGTTTATGCGTGAGTCTTGAGAGGCTTGCAACATTTGTTCTTTCGATTCCTGAGGGAGTTGTAGAACGCCGAACTGCGGTTCACCCAGTTTGTACCTTCACGTCTATAGGGCGTGATTGCGTGGGCTGTTTCGTCGGTACGTGGAAGGGTGATTGTCTCGGTAGTTCGTCGCGTGGACAGCCTCGCGGTGCACTGCCTCTTCACCAGGTCACGCATTGACAAGTTATCAAGTTCGCAGATCCTACGAGAAGATCGGGCCACACAACTTGCTACACGCGTTGCATAGGCGTGTGCACATCATCTGGTATCAAAGCCTCCGTTTCCTCAGTAGGATTGTTCTTGTTTTTGGTAGGATAGAGTTTAAATACCTATTGTCCACTGATAGCCAAAAAAAAACCTACAGCCCAAATTCATACGTGCTACTAATTTTGTAGTTTGCTTTATCGAGTTTTAATCCTTTAAGATTTGTCTAGTTGCTGAATTTTCTTTTCCACATCGTTCTAGTTGTTATCTTTGTTCTAATCATCAAATCGTTTGCTGCATGTACCAACCATCCCACCCTTGATCTGATCGTCTTTGCTTGCTGCATATATATATATATAAAACCCACCCGTCCCACCCTTGTTTTCTTTCCGCCACATATTCCCCAACCGAGTTTCTTGTTTTTGTTCTGCGCCATCCGTCTTAGTGATCCTTATGAGCCCCTTTAGTTGAAAGTTGTGCTGCATTTGTCACAAAGGTTAAAAGAAAAGTTGTCTATGGGTCAAAAGAAAAACTGAAAACACCGAGTTCTTGTTCCAAAAAAAACAAAAAAAAGGAAAGAAAAGAAACAAAAGAGAATTGTGTTCAGCACACAAAAGGGGTTTGGGCAGCAACAAGTTACGGTTGGTGCAAATTGGTGTTCATCTATCCACTTCCTACATCTTGTTCCTTTCTTTTTACATCTTTTTCTTTATATTCAGCAACTTAGACTTGTGTTCTTGGATTATTATTTGGTTTTGCAACACTACATTTCAGTGCATTCCACTTACATATTACCCCACCAAGCTCCACTTAAAAGCACCGTGAGTTGTTGCACCGTCGTCGCTGTTACAATCACTCTTCCACTACAGATTACAGCCACGGTTCTTGCTCTTTTCAGGGAGAGAAAGAACTTGTTTTGTAAGTGGTGAGGCAGTGATTCCACATATATTCCACATATATATTGTCCTATTTTTTCCCCTTTACTAATATGGCAGGACGTGGAGATGGTGCCGCTGTTTCAGTGGAGGAATTTCAGGAGTTGCGTACACAAATGCATGATTTGGTGCAGCAGCTCCAAACTCTCCAACTCGACATGCCACGTAGAGAACCGCCACCAAATGAGGATGATGACATTGAGGAGGATGATGAGCCAGTGCGTCGTCCCGCTGGCCGTGGACGTGGCGGGCGTGGTCTTGGTTTTCCTAATTTTGGTCGTGCTCGGCGCATTCCTATTCAAGGTGGAGGAGATTATGATGGTGATGCTGATATGTTGTCCGATATGGATAATCACCGGCATGGTGGCCATCATGGTTATCGTGACCGCCGTCGTCGCCGTGATGATGATGGGTTAAGCAAAGTGAAAGTGTCTATTCCAAAATTTAATGGAAAAGAAAGTGCTGATGATTATTTTGAGTGGGAGACAACGGTTGATCAGATCTTTGATTTATATACTTATCCTCCTGTCAAGAAAGCAAAGCTTGCTGCCATTGAGTTCACAGGTTATGCAATCACTTGGTGGAATCAAGTGTGTGCTGATTTCCGCCGCGTTGGACATGATCGTATTACTTGGGATGACATGAAACGAGAAATGAGGCGGCGATTTGTTCCTGCACATTATTCTCGTGAGCTACATTTGAGGCTGAAACGTCTTGTCCAAGGCCATCGTAGTGTGGATGAATATTTTCAGGAAATGGAAATGTGTCTACTTCGTACCGGTATCACTGAAGATGAGGAATCAACTATGGCTCGATTTCTGGTTGGTCTTAACAAACCAATCACAGACAAGGTGGACATGACTAATTACAACACCATGAATGAATTGCTACATTTTGCAAAAAGGGCAGAAAGGCAGCTTGCTGAATCCTATAAGAACCGTGCTTCATTTTCAGCTCCTAATAATTCTACTCCATGGCGCCATTCACAGCAGCACGGGTCAGGGGTGCACACACCTTCATCTCATGCAACTTCTCGTTCAATTTCAACTTCTGCCAAACATTTTGATTCAAGAGGCAAAGCTGTAAGTTCTAATCAGTCCAGCTCCTCTGCTACTGCAGCTCCAAGGAAGACAAGTAAGATTGAATGTTTTAAGTGTGGTGGTCATGGGCATAAACAAGCTGAATGTCCCAATCGACGTACCATTATTGCACTTGCTGATGGATCTTATGATTCTCAAAGTAAAGAGGATGCAGAGTTTACCAATGTATTTGCAGACCAACATCTTGATACTTGTGAGTATTCAGCTGAGGATGGTACATTTGAGCTAGGTCTGAATTGTTTAGCCATTCAACCTATTCCACCTTTTGCTCACAATGACATGTTACAAGATGTTACTTCTCCATCTTCTGACGAGATTACTAGTGCTGATTTTGATGAGTTGCTTGCTGATTTTCCTGATTTGGAGCCTTCTACAATGAATACACCATCTCCTTCTTTGGTGGTTAGGAGAGTTCTTTCCACTCAGTTTGTTGCTGCTGAACAAGGACAACGCCATAATTTGTTTCAGTCCCGATGTAAAGTGAAAGGCCAAGTGTGCCGTTTCATCATAGATGGTGGGAGCTGCAATAATATTGTTAGTGCTTTGCTTGTTGAGAAGCTTGGTTTGCAGCCACGTCGCCATCCACATCCATACCATATGCAATGGTTGAATAATTCCAGGACAGTTAAGGTTTCAGCCATGATTCATTTAACATTTTCTATTGGTGATTATCATGGAGAGGTTGATTGTGATATTGTCCCCATGCAAGCATGCCATTTACTGCTTGGTCGGCCCTGGCAATTTGATGTGGATTCGGTGCATTTTGGACGGTCTAACAAATACACTTTCCTTGCCAATGACAAGAAGGTGGTTCTTGTTCCATTATCTCC
Organism: Saccharum hybrid cultivar R570; assembly: GCA_038087645.1. Taxonomy (NCBI): domain Eukaryota; kingdom Viridiplantae; phylum Streptophyta; class Magnoliopsida; order Poales; family Poaceae; genus Saccharum; species Saccharum hybrid cultivar. Next base: position 16,656,173 of record JAQSUU010000563.1, read on the forward strand.
AGAGGAGATACATGCTTCAGATGTGGCTCGCATGAAAAGAGAGGCATCTGAAAAAAGAAAACTGAGTGAGACCCACAACACTAGTAAGGAAGAGAGTTCTAAACCATCCAGCCACATAAAGCCTCATTCCACTTTAAAACAGCCACACCAAACTGAGTGCTTATTTGTGAGCAGGAGTGATTTGAGAGATGTGAGAAACACCACAGCCCCATTCTTTGTACTGCTGTACAAGGAGGTTTTATTTTCCACTAACGACTTACCTAGCTCGCTGCCTAGTGTTGTTCTTGATTTGTTACAGGACTTTGAGGATGTTTTTCCTGATGAAGTACCAGCTGGACTTCCCCCACTTCGCGGCATTGAGCATCAAATTGACTTGGTCCCTGGTGCTTCTCTTCCAAATCGTCCAGCCTACCACACCAATCCCACACAGACAAAGGAAATTCAGCGACAGGTAAAAGAGCTTTTGGACAAAGGGTATGTTCGTGAATCCTTATCACCATGTGCTGTTCCCGTTCTTTTAGTTCCAAAGAAAGATGGCTCTTGGCGCATGTGTGTTGATTGTCGTGCTATCAATGCTATAACTGTTCGATATCGCCATCCCATTCCATGACTTGATGACATGTTAGATGAATTGAGTGGTTCCATCATTTTCACCAAGATTGATTTGCGTAGTGGCTATCATCAAATCCGCATGAAACTTGGTGATGAATGGAAAACAGCGTTTAAAACTAAAATTGGTCTCTATGAATGGCTTGTGATGCCATTTGGCTTGACAAATGCTCCTTCAACTTTTATGCGCTTAATGAACCATGTTTTACGAGCTTTCATTGGCAAGTTTGTAGTTGTTTATTTTGATGATATTCTGATCTATAGCAAATCATTTGATGAACATCTTGATCATATCCGTCAAGTACTTACTGTTTTGAGGGAAGAGAAATTGTATGGCAACATTGCTAAGTGCACCTTTTGCACAGACCGTGTTGTTTTCCTTGGCTTTGTTATTTCTACAGATAGTATTCAGGTTGATGAAGAGAAGGTTAAAGCAATAAAGGATTGGCCTACACCGGTAAATGTGAGCCAAGTTCGAAGCTTTCACGGTCTTGCAAGTTTCTATAGGCGTTTTGTCAAAAATTTCAGCACCCTCGCTGCACCCCTTAACAATCTCACAAAGAAGGATGTTCCATTCACGTGGGGCCATGACGAAGACCAAGCATTTCACACACTAAAAACAAAGCTTTGTGAAGCACCGCTGCTACAACTTCCTGATTTTGGTAAGACATTTGAGATCGAATGTGATGCAAGTGGTATTGGCATAGGAGGTGTACTGCTGCAAGAAGGTAAACCTGTTGCCTACTTTTCTGAAAAGCTAAATGGTCCACATCTGAATTACTCGGTTTATGACAAAGAGCTTTATGCCTTAGTTCGCGTTTCGGAAGTTTGGCAACATTACTTGTTACCTAAAGAATTTGTCATCCATTCTGATCATGAAGCTTTGAAATATCTAAAAAGTCAAGGCAAACTGAACCGTAGACATGCAAAATGGATTGAGTTCATCGAAACATTTCCCTATGTTGTAAAACATAAGCATGGAAAAGATAACATTGTTGCCGATGCTTTATCACGGAGATGTGGTTTGGTTACACAATTAGATACAAAAGTGCTTGATTTGGAATCCATTAAAACACTCTATGCAGCTGATTCTGATTTTAAAGAACCTTTCTCTCATTGCATTGCTGGAAAAGGCTGGGACAAGTATTATGTGCATGATGATTTTTTATTTCGGACTAACAAACTTTGCATTCCAGCCTGCTCGATTCGTCAAGTTCTTTTGCAGGAAGCACATGTTGGTGGCTTAGCTGGTCATTTTGGCGTCAAAAAGACATTGGACATGCTCTCCGATCATTTCTTTTGGTCACATATGCGACGTGATGTCCAGCGACATGTTGCACGCTGCATAATCTGCTTGAAAGCTAAGTCCCGCCTTAACCCCCATGGTCTTTATACTCCATTACCAGTTCCGAATGTACCTTGGGAAGATATATCCATGGATTTTATTTTGGATTTACCTCAGTCTCAGAGGGGGAGGGATTCTATTTTTGTTGTTGTTGACCGATTCTCTAAAATGGCACATTTTATTCCATGTCATAAGAACGACGATGCTTCACACGTTGCAGATTTGTTTTTCAGGGAGATCGTTCGTTTACATGGAGTGCCCAGGACTATTGTTTCAGACCGGGATATAAAATTTCTAAGCTATTTTTGGAAGACATTATGGGCTAAGCTTGGTACGAAGTTGTTATTTTCCACCACTTGTCATCCGCAAACCGATGGGCAAACTGAAGTTGTCAACCGTACCTTGTCCACCATGTTGCGTGCTATGTTGAAAAAGAATTTGAAGCAGTGGGAAGACTACCTTCCACATATTGAATTTGCTTATAACAGGGCAGTCCATTCCACAACAAACTTTTGTCCATTTGAAATTGTTTATGGGTTTAAACCGCATACTCCCATGGATCTTTTGCCTTTACCATTGCAGGAACAAGTTAACATGGATGCATCAAAGAGATCAGACTTTATCAAGAAACTCCATGATGAGACAAGGAAAAATATCGAGAAGAAATCAGCACAATATGCAAAGCAGGCGAACAAAGGTAAGAAGAAGGTTACATTCCAGCCAGGAGACCTTGTGTGGTTACATCTACGCAAGGATCGTTTTCCCCAACATCGCAAGACTAAGTTATCTCCTAGGGGTGATGGTCCGTTCAAGGTTCTCCAAAAGATAAATGATAATGCTTACAAAATTGAGCTGCCACCTGAATATTCCAATGTGAGTCCAACATTCAATGTCAAAGACTTGCTTCCATTTGTTGGTGAGCCTGAGTCGAGGACGACTCCTTCTCAAGAGGGAGAGGCTGATGAGGACATGCCTAGCATTCACTCATCTTCAAATGAAACTCCACTTGATATAGCTGGTCCAATTATAAGAAGTAGAGCTAAACAATTGGAGAAGGAAATTCATTCTCAGGTGAACGGTAACCTTATGTTTAATAATCAGTTTATGTTGAATGAGCTTTTGCTTTTGAGTTCTTGTTCCAATGTCCTTAGAAATGATGGAGTGTATGAACCAGCATGGGATGAAGATGGATTCAAGCCTCTGGACATCTGAACCAAGAAGCCTATGGTGTGCATGAATAAAATGGTGGTTCATCACTTTTGCATGGGAATACAACCAGAAGCTAGATGACTGACACATGGTACGAATTCCAAGCATAACCACGGACAGAATACAAGGAGTTAGACGGTGCTCTATAAGTGGATGGAAGCGTCTTCAAGTCTACTTTCCAGCCCATCAAACGGCTCATTATTTGGACTACCCAATAAAGAGTTATGCTCATTTTAGTAACTGCTTCCAGAAGCTGAAAAGACACGCGAACCAGCCACGAAATCCACTAGTGCATGCGCATGCTGCCATTTACTCAAAGCTGAACGCCCCTATCTCTATATATATCTTGTACTAGACAATGAAAAGACAGATCTTGTTTGGCTAAATTCAGAATACACAAACTCGTGGAGTTTTGTTTATGCGTGAGTCTTGAGAGGCTTGCAACATTTGTTCTTTCGATTCCTGAGGGAGTTGTAGAACGCCGAACTGCGGTTCACCCAGTTTGTGCCTTCACGTCTATAGGGCGTGATTGCGTGGGCTGTTTCGTCGGTACGTGGAAGGGTGATTGTCTCGGTAGTTCGTCGCGTGGACAGCCTCGCGGTGCACTGCCTCTTCACCAGGTCACGCATTGACAAGTTATAAAGTTCGCAGATCCTATGAGAAGATCGGGCCACACAACTTGCTACACGCGTTGCATAGGCGTGTGCACATCACACGGCTACGACAGCACAACAACGACGCACCTCCTAGCCACAAGGAAACGAGCACCGGACACCGGACAGGGGAACTTGAAGTGAGCTCACGGGTACGAGCAATTTAAAAAAAATCTCATGCTATGGGCCTTACCTCCCAGCTCCATGAGCATGGCAGCGCTTAAGACCGGCGAGGAGTGAACGCCCAATTCATCCTCCCCAACGCGTGGTAAGAGCTCGATAACGGGTTCCTGGCTATCTAGCTTCTTAGGATCCTTACTGGTGCGAGGAATCGGACTAAGAGGCCTCGAGTTGGACGGATTGCAAGGGCGGGAAGGCATGACGCCCGTGCCGCGGACACGACGCGAAGAGGCACAAGGCAGATGGGCGGGTTAAGACGTCGCGGATTAAAAATGGGAACACACCCGCGTGCGCGCGGCAGACAGGACAGGGAAGGATTGACGGGCGAAATGAAGTGGCATGGCCTGCCCCCGCAGGGCGCACCGGCGACAGCTAGCGGAAACACGAGAGGCAGGGCATCCCATCGCCACGACTACCGGCCACCGGCCAAACTCACGGTAAAAACATCTGTCCAAGGGCTCGATGTGGTTGAAAGGACGAGAGGCGAAGGAAAACACCCCGACGGCCCCGCCACGGCAGCCACAACCCCGATTCATACCTGCGAGTGGCACAGCGGCCTGCCCCCACGCGCGTGACGTGCACACCACGACGGGAAACCTGGCCACGGCCAACCAGGGCCCGCCGACGCAAGGCCGAGGTGCAGCGCAACACGACCGGTGCGAGAGTCGGCCAGCGGCAACCAGCTAGCCATGGCCCGTGCCACCGACAGCGGTGTACGCACGAGGTGACCGCGTCCCAGGGGCCAAGCGGCCAAAACAGAGACTAGCACGGTTTTAAAAGCATCAACCAGAGCCCAACCAGCTCGGTCAAGCCTAACCCGACTCGACAGGGCTCAAGAGGGTACTATGGGCTATCACAAGAAGCCTCGAACACAACCTAAGGAGACTTAACGAGAGAGATACAGATACGCCAAGATCGGTTCGTCACGCTGTGCGCCTGCTCGTGAACTGAGCCCATGACAAGGCCAACAGCACGCTCCAAGCAAGTTTTAGCAGAAATTACGAGAACGATGCGGCACCCAACAGACCTACAACTATACCATTCCCGAGTACGCACTTAGAAGCAACCTACCAAGGAAAAACTTGATATGAGTACTTAAGCATTTTTGGTTGGAACCAAATGTCAACATGACATTGACATTACCTCACTATGTCATAGAAGCGATATGTGGTTAGTTAGGATTGAGTTACGAATCCAATTTTTGAGCTTGCAATTTGGTGGCTAACAATATTTATTCTCCAAACATGAAAGTTGCGCTTTTATCTGCGGAACTTGCTCATAAACTTTATCTAAACCCAATGCTCAAGTTACATTTTCTTTTTTTTTTATTTATAACAATTATTTTCATGCCGACAATTAAAGATACCTGTTCTACATATACGTATATTGTATTCAGAGTTCCATTATCAGTGGTACGCACTAAATAATTTAACTTAGGTTTTAATTTGATTCCTCTTAGGTATTAATCTGGGTGCTAAGCATACTCGTAACACCAGGGTGTTACACTGTTGAAGGCCTTCAATTAGTAATAGTATAATAGTAATTTTAGAATATTGTTTTTATAGCACGTCTCGTGAGAATTAATACACATACTCTGTTAGAGGCCTTCAATTAGTAATTTTAGATTTTTGTTATCTGAACGCAATATTTCAACATAACCTTCTCCATTGTATCATAAGGACTTCTGTTTTAGAGTTATCCATAAATAAAAGGATTTTGGTACCAAATCTCCAAGCATTAATCTAATTCAACAACTATTCAATATATTTAATTTTCTTTTAGGTGGTAACTTGCCATTTAAAACCAGGGGTTACTGAACAATAAGGCCATAACTATTCAACTAACACAAAAAACCGTAGCTCACTTCTGATGGCACATCCGTACATGCGCCTATCCTATCTATTTTAACGCCTTAAAGACTCTAGAAGTTCTTATATCTATGGACAGAGGAATAGCGATTTTAGCTAGTATGCTTATTGTGTAGCCAATTGTACATTGTAACATACTTTCTGAATGCAATTTAGCATATGTAGAAATCTTTAATCCCTATTGTTTTATATTTTTTCAATGAAAAAATTAAACATAATCCCTCAGACCCAGGACACTATAACATAATTTCTGAATGCAGCATGCCAAATAGATTTCTAGGATATTTAAAGAAACTAGGTTAGCTTCTAAATCATTCTACAATTGCTGAATCATTGTCTTTTGGTTACTTCCAGTCACTTGCATTCAACAACTGTCTCTCATGTAAGAAATACTTGCTTGAATCCTGAGTAATATGCCTATATATATTTCTTGAATACATTTAGACATTTAATACCGACTGACTAACAATTAACGTTCTTTTGTGCTTTAGATTCCCCTACGCAACAACCGCAAGGTACCATACAACTTGTCCATTGCAACGAGTGTACGATTCCATTAGTTCATCATGACTTTATCACCCTTTACTAGGTCTTTAGTGCCATGATTTTTTTGCTATGGTTAAAAAAAATATCTTCAAAGAGATGTCATTGATGATCCTTGGCTATTTATCAGGTATCGACGTGTGTAATTACACGGAAAAGAACCCTTGCACATACATTAAGTACTGCTTTGATTCGGAAGGAGTTGTTTTGTGCGCCTGCCCTGAAGGGATGAGTGGTGCTATTTTGGCTCCCAAAAGCACTTTCCTCTAGACACGGTTTTGGGTAACTTCCTCAATACATATAATATATATCATATGCTTACCACATTACGTCAATGCATATTAATCAACAAACTCCTTAAATAAGGCCTCATCAAATATAAGCTAGCATTATGGTTTATGAATAAAAAAAGGAAGTAAAGTAGATTAAACGTGGCATCCACTTTTTTTAAAGAGAGAAAATACAGTTTACATTACTCCTAAAAATTATCTCAATGTTGCTACATGAGGCCTGTTAGAACACAAGTAATCTTGTATCATGCACAATTTGCAGCAAAATAATCAATTGAACGGTCAACAGTCAAACAGTCATTCAGTCCTATTTGTATTGGTCTCAGTAGTGCTACTCCCACATGAGAGCCATTTTGACAGAAGATTTACGCAACATGTTCTCCAACATCTGCAGGTGTAGGTCTTGCACTTATGGTTACAGTGACCACTGCTGCGTCGTTCTACTGCTGGGCGATAAAGAAAAGAGAGCTAGGAAGAAAGAGAGCAGAATTGTTCAGGAAGAATGGTGGCTTGCTACTGCAGCAGAGATTTTCAACAATCACATCTCAAGGCGAGGACCAATATTCAGCAAAGATATTTAGTGCAGAAGAGCTCAAGGCTGCTACTGACAACTATAGTGAGAGCCGAATCCTTGGCCGAGGTGGACATGGCACAGTATACAAGGGCATTCTTCCAGATCAAACTATAGTCGCCATAAAGAAGTCCAAGGTGTTCGATGAGAGCCAAGTGGAGCAATTTGTCAATGAGATTGCCATCTTGTCACAGATTGATCACCCAAATGTTGTCAAGCTTTTGGGATGCTGTCTAGAGACACAGGTACCATTGTTGGTTTATGAGTTCATACCTAATGGAACACTCTTCCAGCACATCCACAACAGAAATGCAACTCGCCCTCTAACATGGGAAGATTGCTTAAGGATAGCTGCAGAAACTGCAGATGCACTTGCCTATCTGCACTCCACGTCTTCTGCACCAATCATACACAGAGACATCAAATCAAGCAACATTCTCCTGGACGAGAACTTCGTGGCTAAAATAGCAGACTTTGGTGCATCAAGATCAGTCCCATTTGATCAAACTCATATAACTACTCTTATTCAGGGAACTATTGGGTACCTTGATCCCGAATATTTCCAAACCAGTCAGCTCACCGAGAAGAGTGATGTTTACAGTTTTGGAGTTGTTCTTACAGAACTGTTGACCAGGCAGAAACCTATTTCTGCAGCAAGGCCGGAAGAATCATGTAACTTGGCTATGCATCTGGTGGTTCTATTTAATGAAGGGCGCTTACTTCAAGAGATAGAGCCGCACATTTTGGCCGAAGTAGGCGAAGACCAATGTTATGCAATTGCAGAGCTTTCAGTAAGGTGCTTAAACGTGAAGGGAGAAGAACGGCCTGGCATGATGGTAGTGGCTTCAGTTTTACATGGGCTAAGAAGGTCATTCACCATAGACCAGACTGCCACAAGAAAAGATGAATGGGTAGGGGAAAATAGTGATCAGGAAGAGAAACATCTACGTGAGCCCAGACCAATTCCCACTTTGCAGTCATCAGAAGTAAGCACACAATGCGGCATGGAGGCTGAAATGTTATCTTCTTCTCATATGCCAAGATGATCTTCCTGACAACGTACAATTGATTATGAATTATGATTAACAACAGGGGTTTGTAAGTCCCAAAAAAAAACAATCGGGGCTTGTTGTAATACTCCCAAATAACTGTGAGTTCTCCATTTAATTAGATCAGATGGTTATAATCACATATTATCTTGAAATATAAATTTATTTAAGTTCTTATTTTTTTAAAATAGGATAAATAAGGAAAGTTCTAGATTAAAAAAACTTTGCTCTAGATCTAATTGATGTGTATCTGATTTGTTGGATGTGGCAAATCTTTTATTTTGGAATTTTGGAATTTGGTGGTGTCACACTAATAGCAGGCATTGTTACATGCATCGAAATCACGGTTGGTTCTAGAGATCTTCATTGCATTAGCTTTCATGCTTTCAAAAGGAAGTGGACAATAAAAAATTAAGCTTGAATATAAGACTGTATAATGTGTTTTGGTAATTTGTGTCAATTTGTAAAATAAACCGTGTATAAAAAACATTTGCAAAATCAACCGTGCATATCTATACCTAATAAAAAAGAGGCAAAATTTCAGGCTCTTTTTTTCGTCTTTCTCTAACTACCGAACAATAGAGAGTTTCACTTGTCTTGACTTTTATATATATATATATATATATATTACCCTACAGCTGGCTACAAAAATAACTTATTCTGTAGCCACTTTGAGTTACGATAATTGTTATGCTAATTTACGAGATTATAGTAACTTCTTACTAAGTGGTTTACTAGAACGTTATAGTAAATATCCTCATGTGTTATAGTAACCCAACTATGGTAAATATGTATTGACATCATCGTAAATTAGTATATAAAATTATCGTAAATGGAGGTGGCTATAGAATAAGTTATTTTGTAGCTAGCTATAGAGTATACTCTCCCTATATATATATACTCCCTCTATATTGGTAAAAGAAGTCGTTTTAGACAACGACACGGTCTCCAAAGCATAACTTTGACTTCATTTTTCTATAAAAATATATATTCAAAAGTGATATATGTATACTTTTATGAAAGTATATTTCAAGACAAATCTATTCATATTGTTTTCACATTTTCAAACTCAACAACTTAAAAGTTATTCATGATTTATATTCCCAATGTTTGACCCAAACCTTGTCCAAAACGACTTCTTTTACCAACATGGAGGGAGTATATATATATATATATATATATATATATATATATATATATATATATATATATATATATATATATATATATATATAACTTGTGTCCATACGAGTTAGAATAGCTCACGTGTAGACTAATATGGAGTAGAAATCTTAATCTAAATAGATTCCTGAGCTAAGTACTCTAAATAGAACTTTTAATAATAAATAGAAAAGGATAAAAATCACATTTTTCACCGCTTTCTTTATTTACATACGAGTTAGAATAGCTTGCGTCAACACGAATATAGAGTACGAATCATAATCTAAATAGATTTCTAATACTCAAAATTTTTATTCCAACTAAGACAATGACTTATGTTTTTCCGTTTTAATGTTGAGACCTGATCTCCGTTCTAAGTCGCTTGCCTGGGTCCAAATCAGATACGACACCTCTGGCTCCAAGGCAAAGGCAGGAGACACATTTATAAACAGCTCACGGCAACTATGTTAGCCTACTATTTAAATAATAAATAATAATGATCATTTTTTAATGGTCATTCATTCTCTAAAATAACATATATAGGCTAGAGCAGCGTGTTCAGTCAAGTACAAAGTTTGAATAGAATATAAAACATTTCTATGGTCCATTACTCTTTTCGGTACTCATAAAAATTAGAGCAATTTGTCTACATATGTCATATGATCTACTAGGTGACTCTGAGAATCTATACACCCCATTACAACCACTATGTATTCCTATATATATATTCTGAAGCTTAAAACCAAAAACCGACCTTATACACGTAAAACAAGCTATAAAAAAATAAGTAGGCCTAAACTATTTAAATTCATCACTTTATTTTAATTGAGTATTTTCTTATAGAATTAAAATCCATAACGACGCACACTTATACCATCTATTTTTTTCTAATATTAAAGTACGAATCGTTTTCATGGTCCTTTTTTACCAATCTTGTACGAGTTAAGTTGTCGGATACCATAATTAGGGGTACCCAAATTAGGGTGAAAGTCCACCATGAATCAAACATTAATCTACCTCATCCGAAGAAAACACCAACCAAAAGAAGGCTCATGGGCTAAATCTCCTCTCGCTGGGCCTCCAGCGAACCGCGTGAGCATAACAGCCCATTCTCCTACTTCATCCGAGGCCTCACGCAAGGAGTCTCGGAACACCACCATCTCGTCCGAGCCCCGAAAATGACTTCACCTATCTCCGCCTCGTCCGAGACCAGCTCAGAAGGCAGCTCTCAATAGAGAAATTCCCCGTCTCGCCCGAGGCCCCAAAGCGAGGTCTCAGACGCAGGAAACTCTCCGCCTCGCCCGACCTCGGCCTCTGATGCTGCTTCCCTATTGGTGCGCTCGAGACCCCTATGACGTCACCCACGTTCTCGAGCCAATCAGCCGGACAGGCTAGGATGGACAGGTCAAATCTCGATGTCATGGCCCATAACGGCAGTTGCTGATCACTATATCTCCCATACTGTCACTGTCTACACGATCCAGGCCTGCGCGGCGCTGCTCTAGGCTACTATTCCAGGTGGGGTGAAATCACACCATGATTCACGCCGCCGAGGCCTTGGCTCTCTACGACGGTCAAAGCCGCAAGGACAGGCACGTCGCCACAGTGATGAACATGATCCTACGCTTCATAGCTATGAAGCCACGTCCGTCAAAGCACGTCGTTGTAGCACCCAAGGACAGAGACCACTCCTCCAACAGTGGCGCGTATGCCTGGCCATGTAGCCACGGTGCCAAAAGTACCACCGTCATGATTCTACAGTGCGAATCACATCCCCACCAAATAAGGCCCTCCCGAGGCCTCGGGGCTCTTTCTCCAACTAGGATCGCACCACGTACCAACACCTTGTAATCCTACACCTCCTTAAGACTATAAAAGAAGCATGTAGGGACCGTTCTAAAGGGGGGCAACACACGAACACATAACTCTCCTGGATCTTGCGAGGGCTCTGGTAGAGTCACACACGCACTCCACTCTCATCTTGAGACCTGGGGACACCTCCTCTCTCACCCGCTTGTAACCCCTGCTACAGGCACTTCGGTGCAAGATAATATAAATCCTCCCTTTCTCACTGGACGTAGGACATTCCTCGGTCCGAACAAGTATAAATCGTTTGTGTTCTTCTTGCACACCATTCGGATCCTCGACGCGTAGACACATTACTCGTTGGTGTCAGGAACCGCCGTTTCTTACACCGACACAAGTAGTGTGACTTTTTCTTATAGAATTAAAATTCATAACAACGCACACTTATGTCATCTATTTTTTATAATATTAAAGTACGAATCATTTGCATGATCCTTTTTTCCAATCCTGTACTAGTTTAAGTAGTGTGCCTCAAATAAAATCTTAAGAATAATTGAGAAACATAACATAATAATTAATCTTAAATTCTCTCGTGTCTAATGTATCAATAGATTTTTAAACCACAAGCAATCCAGTTATAGATTTTAAATCCCGTTGCAACGTACGGACATTTTTGCTAGTTATCAAAATAAAAGAAATTGTTAATGTTGGCCAACACCCCCATCATCCGCCGCTTGCGTACCATGCGTCGATGGGATCCCACGTCCATTCTCCTTGTGCATACGGAGAAAGGAAGTGCAGATCCATTTCTTGCGTGACTACGGGGCTTGATGGATTTTTCCCTCCTTAGCCTCTTCGAGAGATTAGCTAAATCATTTTCTAAAAATAAATTTGGTAGTTATTTTAGAAAAAACCTTTCTAACAGACTCTATAAATGACTCTCCGAATTTAGTAGTTCTCTTCATCCCACCTTATTCGTTCTCTACTTTTGGATAGTCTATCTAGCGTTTTTGTTTTAAAGAGCATGGAGTCTAGCTAAATCAGTAAATTTAGCTAATCTTATAAAATCTAAAAAAATCAATAGTCCAGATTTATTTGGGCAATTACCTCCTGCTGCTATGTAATAGGAGTACCGTAGCATTGCCTAATTATGGTAAAAATGTTCAAAGTAATCTTTGTATAGGCCATTACTAAAAACTAACTGCTAACAAGTGAAAACGACGATATATAGAATTGAAATCGAGTACCGAAATGCAACTGGGTTACATAAATGAAATCCTTGATCAATCAGTACAAGAAAAATAGAACGAGACGGTGATATATGCTGCTTCAGTTGAAACCATGGCTGTTTCGGTATCTGTTTACTTCTCAAGCAGTGTAAATCAAGTAGTAACTTTTACATCCAGAACGTCTGCGCTGCAAACACGGGGCCATACCTAGAGACCAGGTACGAACGTCCATGGGTGATCCGTAGTTTGTAGGTCGCCCCTCTTGTCGTACTTGACGCCGAATATGGTGACATGTACTAGGACGCAGCCGTCGACTTCACCGTCGGAGGCGTCCTGCCATCTGACGCCTTGCCGGGCCGCGCACTCGACAAGGCAGAACCTGGCGTCGCCCATGTACGTGAGTGTGGCACCTGTAGGCTGCCCCACATGTCTCGGCTGTTCCACGGCGGGAAGGGATGGCACAGGAGCAAAGGAACCCATCCCTGCGAAGCCCCACCCACGCGTCCACCTCGTCGACGTAGTAACCCTGGCCTTGGAAAGGCAGCTGCCACTCGCCGTGCCGCGTCCACGCCGAACTCCGGGTGTCGAAGGAGTGGGTGGTACTTCCCTCTCCCTCCCTCCACCACAGTTCTTTTGCAGACACAAAGATGGTGCGCCCGTCCGGGTGCACGGCAGGCTGTGACGAGATCGCGGTTGCCCAAAGGCATCGGCGCGGGGACGCTTTCCACGACCACCGCTCGGCGCGCCAGGACAGCCGGAACTCGTCCTCCGTGAGATCACCTCGAAGGAGCACTGCAGACGATCTTCACGGTGTAAAGCCGGTCGTCCACGGGCACGAAGAATATGTGCCCGAGGGGGCGCAGCGCGGGCGTGGGGCGAGGCCCGATGGACAGCGACGCCGTCTCCGTGTCGTAGACGAGGATCGGTGCCTCGTCGCTGTACCGGTCGGTCACAAATAAGATCTTGCGGCCGATTGCGGTCACAATTGCAGGGTACCCGTGCTCCGGAGCCTCGATGCGGATGGCGCAGGGCTCGGGGAGGCGCCCCAGCTGCTTGTTGTTCCTGACGGCGGCGCGAGCGTCAGAGTCCAAGTCGTCGATGTCCAGCTTGTGGATGCTGTACCCCATCTCCCAATCTTCTATGACGAGGTAGATGTGCTTTTTTTCTGCCCCCGCCGTGGCCTCTTGGCCGACGCATCCTCGCTGTGCTGGTCGTGCCCCCGCCGCCTGGAGTTGGAGCTGGACATCTTTGTGTACGTGAGATGTTTGTTCCTCTACTTCATGGGATCTGTTTCTGTGCATTGCATCGTATATACGTTGAACCTGAGGCTGCCGCGAATAGTAACACGGTGACACCGAATCCGGCTCAACTCGTGATTGCGGACTCGGATCGGACATCATGTACCCGACATCACCTGGATGGCCGACGCGAGCCTAACCCACACCAGATCGAGCAAAGCCGAGAACACGCTCGCAGCGTGGTGGTGAGCGTCGCAGGTGTGCGTGCCACCCACCGCGGTTGGATTCCTATCTGCAGTGTCTCACCAGGTACAGGTGTAGTCTCTCTCGCATAAAGCCACAAAAGGATTGTAACGTGCCTGTCACCTACAGAGTTTTTGATGATTTCGGTGATCCCTCCAATGACATGATCTTCAAGTCTGAGTGTAGTTGTAGGTCTGGTTATGTATGTGTGGTATGAGTGTGGCGTGCGTGTGTGTGGAGTAGATGTGTGTTCATACATAAACAGATTCTACAGCCGTATTGTAAGGTCCAAATGGCTAGAGAAGGGTGAATAGCCTATTTAAAATTCTACAAGCTTCACTAAACAAACACGTTAGTATAAAAGATGGCTAAGCTAATTCTAGCACTAGCTCAACTACACTATGCAATTCTAGTGAAGCAAGGCTATGATCTCTAATACACTCAACAAAACTAAGTCACTAAGCTACTTACTCCTATGTGATAAAAGCTTCACTAAGCAAACTACACTAGAACTAGTACAAGAAAGTAAAGAGCAAGTGACTTGATTCTTATACCAACGATGTAGAGAAGTAATGCACTCGAAGAATCAATCACAATGATCAACCACAAGAGAAATCATCGGCAAAGAGATGACACAAGATGTTTTACTGAGGTTCACTTGCTTCCCGGCAAGCTACTCCTCGTTGTGGCGATGCACCCACTTGTCGGTTCGCGGGCTAATCGACTCTCAAGAGTCGAGCCCTCGGCGGGCGCCGCACAACCGCACATAAGATGGGGATCCTCCAAGCCACGAGCTCCACTAGAGTATCCAATTTGCGAACTCCCACGGGGAAGGATCAAGAACCCCTTACAACACTTGGTGAGTGCTCCAACAATCTCCAATTGCGAGCTCAATCACCTCCGCTGCTCCAAGCCATCTACCGTGTCAGGAAACACGGAAGAGTAGCAAGAAATCCACAGCAACTCAAAGATCAAGTGCCTCTAAAATGCAACTCTCAAGCAATGCACCTGGCGTCCGGTCGGAATCCAGTAAGCTCCCATCGAGACCGGACGCGTCCGATCGCACGTGACCGGACGCGCCAGCCGCGTCCGATCGGAGTCCAGTAACGGTCCACTCGTGACCAGACGCGTCCGGTCGAACGTGACCGGACGCGCCACCGCGTCCGATCGCATCTGCCCTCCGTGCTGAACTCCTGGGTGCGTGACCGGACGCGCCGGTTCCGCGAGGGACCGGATGCTCCGGTCCGCGACCCTTCTCACACGCGCGTCTGTCTGTGGTTTGAACTGACTGGACGCGCCAGCCGCGTCCGGTCAATTCGATCACAGCGTCCGGTCACTGTTTTTTCAGTGTTAATCATTTTGGACTTTTGCCACCTTTTCTCGCCTCCGGCGCAATAGAAAATAGGCATTTTATTTCCTCGAAAACGCCTGAATCCCGCGCTCGCAAGCTCGGCGGGAGGGAGAGCGAACCCCAAACCCCTTACTACCGCTCAAACACCACCGTCTTCGCAAATGTGCTAACACCACTAAGTGTACACCACAATGTGCATGTGTGTTAGCATTTCACAAATATTTCCCAAGGCGTTATGTTAGCTCTCAACTAGATCCTAATGCATATGCTCAAGACATTGATCTAGTGGCACTTGATTCCCGAGCTAACCGTGATTGCCTCTCTTTATAGTCGGCTATGTATCCTAAATTCGGTCAATCACTTCTCTACTCATCTTAGACCGGCAAAAGGAAAACCCTATGGTTATACCTTTGCCTTGCGCTCTTAGATCCTTCTTCTCCACTTGATCATCATGTCCATGCACCATCTCTTTGTGATCTTGTGGCCACACTCCTTGCCACATATACCTTCATCACATGTGTTGCTTATGCCTAACTCAAAACACTTAACACATGGCATTAGCAACATGGTGTCATTAATTACCAAAACCAAACTTGGGCTTTCATGTATCCAAATGAGAGGCATCAAAAAAAAAGATCGAGCAAAGCCGATGAGCCCAAGTCCGCAGGGATCGCATCGTCGTGGCAGACCTGATCAACCCCACCGGCTCCATGGTCAGCCCCGTGAACCATGCCGGTGCCAGCGCCAGTGGCATCTGCTCCACGCTGGCTTGTTTTGATGACGTCACCGCCTAGGTCGTCGTCTTCTCCGACGTCACTGACCTAGCCGCGCCGGTCACCACCGCTTCTAGCACCCAGCTTCCCACGTCCGAGGAGTAGCACCGGAGCGCTGTGAAGCTGTGACGGTTGTAAAGGAGGAGCACGAGTTAGGAAGAGTACCGTGTCAGGTCGCTGCCGCGTTCATCGGCTGTGGTGATCACCGTGCACGTGTAGGACTAGATGGGGCTGTCCTTGCCGCGTAGCTGTGGGAGGACGTCGAGGCCTCCGCTGCCGCCGCCGGTCACCGGGTTGCAGATGCCCAGCCTGACGGCGTGGGTGACATGACGAGCACAGCGAACAAGGGCTGAGACGTGAGGCGGCGGCGGATAGGTGCAAGGGCTAGCAACAGTAGGCCGCGGCGTGGACGCACCCGTGTCGGTGACGTTGGAGAAGATGACCTAGGCGGTGATGTCATCAAAACAAGCCAGCGTGGAGCGCCACATGTGCAAAACCGCTTGCAAAACCAACCCGGGGGTGATTTCTGGTTTTGCAAAGTTTAATGTGTATAATACCCGGTTTTATAGTTTATTAGGGGGTTATGTAGACCATCCTAGATACGTCAGGGATTATGTAGACTTTTTCCCGTCTGCATGAAATCATTACTTAGTGCCAGATGCTTTTTGTGAAGGCGGCTGAGCATGTATTTCATTAAGAATAGAGAAGTGTGATCACATGTGTACCCGAAACTAGAAGTGGCTCAAGCCGCACAAATTCAAAAGTTGCAGAAACGCTTTGACGACGGCATTCGTCCCGTCGGACGCGGCATCCCACTCCGCTTCACCTGCCTCTCTAATAAAAAACAAAATTCCCGACTCCGGCTCGCACCGTCTCAGCTTCACCACGCCGTGCGGTCGTCCGCCCGCCCCACTCCGCCCCACCATCCCCCACGCCACCTCTATATATCTTGCGCCGCGGCCCACTACGGCGCGCCGCCACTGCCATCCCCCGCGGTGCCCGGCCTCGTACCCCTTGGCGCCTCCGTCCCCGACTGAGAGGAGAAATCCTCCACCAAAGTACACTACTAGCCGTCCCACCAACTGTAGCTATTGTTGGACCCAGTCGCCGGCGCCTCGCCCTCCGCCTCCAAGCTCTATGCGCGTGCTCGGCGATTGCAGCGCCACCGAAGTCCATGCCACGCCATGCCGTGCTTCGTCCTCCGCTGTGCCCAAGCCAGGCGCCAGGAGAGGGGGCCGTCGCTAGCCGGGCCCAGGACAGGCGCAGGCGCAGCTAGCCGCGCCACCATCCTCGGTCGCTGGTGTTCAAACCCAGCCGTTCCCTGCTCTGCTCTCGTCACACGGAAGAAGGGTGAAAACACATGTTGCAAACGTACATTTCAAGTGTTTCAGAGGTACGTTGCACGTGTTTCAGAAGTATGTTGTAAAAGTAGATCGAGATGTTACATATGTTGCAATAGTGTATGTTGCAAACTTCTGTTCTCAATGTTTTATTTTTTCCGACATATGTTGCAAGTGTGTTTATTTGGATGTTACATATGTTTTCACACATATGTTGTAAGTGTTTTATCTGGATGTTGCGTATGTTTTGCAATGGTTTCAAGTATTTTCAGGTGTTTCTGTAAGTGTTTCAGACGCATGTTTCAAATGTTTCATTGTCTTTAGATTTATGTTGCAATTGTTTTGATGACAGGCGCATTGGTGCGGGCATCAGGATGAAGGGCTAGCGTCCGGACGTCCGGGCACTAACCACGCCCCAAAAGTTATTAATACAGACAAGGGACCGAAAAAACAACATAGTTGGTGACAGATGTTGAGTTGATAATTCGTGTTGCAGAGTTTGTTACTGTCCTCCCCTAAAAAGAGCTTGTCACTCAGCTACTGATATCACTTTCTTCATGCTCCTTCAGGGCTTCAATCTCGTATGTAACGGTCAGTACATTGCACTAGAACGCAGTGATGGAGTTGCTTCTGCAATCAAATGGCCTTGAGTGGATTGACAAAAGTGCAGATAAACAGCTATCTAATTTCAGCTGGTCTGACCAGAATATAATTACCGGGAGTCAGAACACAGTTTAGCATTTCCTAGCAAGAAAACGTCAAAAGTGTAACTGCAACTACAGTTTGTATACTAACCTTAATTTTGTACACCTAAAACCACATTTTAATTGTTGACAGGTTTGTGAATGTGAGGAATCCTAATTATCGGCTGTGTACTGTCTTGCTGATGTGCTTCATATTCAGTCAAATGAGAAAATGGTAGTTGCAGCCATAGCCCATGGATACAGAAGTACCTGTGTGAGTGGATCAATACAGGGACCTGTAACTGCACACTCCTAAAAAAAAATGCGAACTCCCGGCATTCATATAGAAGATCATTACAGGGATCTGCTTGCGCCTCCATGACTGATTTCCATTGCTAACTCTTTAATGTCACAAGGTAAGATCAAAGCATAGCAAACGTTTCTGAATTCTGATCATTGTGAAGTGTCAGAGATGCACTCGTAGCAGAGCCAATGGTTCTATTGTTTACTGAAAGTTACTTCAGGCAGGACAAGTTTTTGGGGACATACTATGGTTGACATTTCCAAATTCTGTCACACACTCTGACACTCATGCTACTGTTAGAGATGTCCAAGCCCCTGTTTAGTTCCCAAAATTTCCCTCAAATTTCACTATGCAAAAAGAAGATTCCCCGTCACATCAAAATGCCGACACATGTATGGAGTACTAAATGTAGATGAAATTAAAAACTAATTATACAGTTTAGTTGTACTTTGCGAGACGAATCTTTTGAGCCTAATTAGTCAATGTTTGGACAAAAATTCACAAATACAAACGAAATACTACAGTGTCTGGCCCTGCTCTGTGCAGATTTTTGTGCTGCCAATTTGGCGCAACTAAACAAGGCTCAAGTAGCAAAACCTTATGATCCTGTGGTGAGATACCTTATTTATGATTCAAGCTGTGAATCTGGCCATCCTCTTGCTCACGCGTACATATACACACACAATAGTACCAGCGAACTACTCCGACTATTTGAGCTGGCATGTAAAAACTTTTCACACATATTGGATTTCCCCCAATCCTGGAATGCTCGTATGGCTTTCTGAGATGTGATACCATCATGTGTGGAACACTCTGAGCTACTATTGGCCGGAGTCGCTCGTCACCGCCGAGCTCGCGGCCACGCTCCCGGGCAACGGCGGCTTCGTCCTGTGGGCTGGCCGTGCCTTTGGCCCGCTGGCCGGCTCGCTCCTCTCGGGGCTTGGAAGCACTTTGCGTCGTCACTCGTCAGCATCAGGTTGTGCATCACAGTACCAGCACAGGTGAGGTGATTTCACGGTAGCTCGTCCGCAGCACAGCAGTGGCATCCAGGCATCCAGCCATCCAAATATCCAATACAGCACAGGTGAGTTAGTTTAAGGTGTGTTCGGTCGCTGAAAAGCGAGGGAAGAGTTACTGTAGCATCTTTCGTTGTTATTTGATAAAATTTATTCAATCATAAACTAACTAGGCTTAAAAGATTATAGATAAACTATGCAATTAGTTATCTTTTTATCTACATTTAATGCTCCATACATGCGTCAAAGATTCGATGTGATAGGTGAAAGAGGAAATATTTTGGGTTTGTATGTGAAGTGAACACGCCCTTAGTTTTATTTTTTTTTTGAACTCTAGTTTAGTTTGTTAAACAAACTAACCAAACCCACTCTCAGGGCTAGCAGAAAAATAGGAGCACATTGTGGATAGTTTTCCCTCTAAGACCCGATATAGCGCATAAGAATCCGATACACAAAGCCCAGTTTTGAGCTAGGAAAAAGTCTACTTTGGTCCCAACTATCGCAAAAGTTCATTTTTAGTCCCTCAACTCTAAAACCGCACAAATAAACCCCTCAACTTTTGAAACCGCGCAAATTTAGTCCCTCGGTTGTATTGTCCGGTGGTTTTATTACAGTAACCACGAGTTGCTACAGTAACCGCTTTTGCTACAGTATCCACACAGATTTATTTCGGCTGAACCTTTGAAAAATTACAGAAAATTCATAAAATAGAAAATCTAATTTTGTTGCACTCCACATGAGTAAAGCTACACAGTGAATATATAATATAGTATGATTTAGTACAAAGTTTTTGTCTTTTGTCTTTTTTATTTATTTCAGGTCAATCTTTGAAAAATCATAGTAAAAATTTTGTATTAAAGCATACCATATTATATGTTCATTGTGTTGCTCACTCATGTGGAGTCCAACAAAATTGGATTTTTCATTTTATGAATTTTTTTGTGATTTACTATGATTTTTCAAAGATTCAGCCGAAATAAATCCGCGTGGTTACTTTAGCACCTGTTGTTACTGTAGCAACTTGTTTATACGTTTTGAAATTGAGGACCAATAGCGGACTTTCGCAAGACTAGACTTTTTCCTCTGAGCTACGGCCTGCATAAAAGGCTCATAGGATCCGTTCGGCTGTCCTGATAAGTTCGGCTGTCCTGATAAGCCGGCTAAAAAATACTGTTAGCTAATTTATTGTGAGAGAAAAATATTGTTTCAACTAAAAAAAGCTGAAAAAGACGGATTATAAGCCGGATGAATATGGCCATAGCCCAACTAAACAAGCCCACCCGAAGCAACAACCACTTCTCGATCTCCGGGAGTCACACCGAGTCACAGACTGGAACTCATCCATCCATCAATCAAACTTCTAGAATCCTCTAGAACGTCAGAATTCAGAACACCCGCGTCTCTCCCCTTCCCGGCTCCCAGCCTCTCTGCGCTGCAGCGATGCGGTGGCTACCGAGGCTGCTCTCCCACGCCGCCGCGGCCGGGAGGGCCTCCGCGGCGGCGAGGTCCACCCCTAGTCTCGTCAAGGGAGGATCCCACGGGTTCGCCAGCGGCGGCTGGGATGGGTCACCGGCGGTGCCCCGGGAGTGGCTGCGGAAGCTGTGGGTAGACGAGCTGAGGAGGCAGAAGGAGGCCGCGAGGAGGTGGGGCGTCGGCGCGTCATCCGGGAACGCCGGCAGCGTGGCGGAGCCTTCGCTCGGCGCGTTCGCGAGTTCTGTGGAGGCTGCGGGAGCGGCCAGGGAGGCACCGTCAAGGAACTATCAGTACGAATACCGGGACCTCAACCCCTTCGAGGCAAGCGGATTCTGAAACTCTAATTGAACCTTCTGATTGTAGTTTGTTTTACATTGTTATGTGTGGTAACATGATTTGATCTGATGCTATGTTAGACTATTCGATGATTGGGATATAGAGAGTGCACTAAGATAGTATACACTCTTATTTTCAGAAATTAAGAAAATTATGAATTGGAAGTCAATATGCATTTGTTAGGCTGAGTATTGCTTGATTTTTACCTGCCTACTCGATGCTTTATCTTCGTTAGGAATGTTACCTGTGTTCAAATTTAAAGAACTGTGTTTAACTGATAATATTTTTAAATGTATTTACAGGCCAAACTGGTTATAGAGATTGCACGAAGATAGTTCTTTCAAAAGTAAAAAAAGATTGCACAAAGATAGTATTACCATGCATTTCAGAAATTACGAAAAATTGTTGGAACTGCAGGTCAATATGCATTTGTTAGGCAGAGTAATTGATCCGTGAACTATGCTGCCCTGTCAGTTTTTGTAAACTGCCCAATCCTTTAAAATTGTATTGAATTATTATCCCCTATTTCTTAATATTTCCTACCTTCTCTTCTTGATTGTGCCCGGCTACTTGATGCTTTATCTTGATTGGCAATGTTCCCTGTGTTTATAGGCCAAACTGGCTCCGCTTCTTGCAAGAGCTAACCTCATCATTGCCAGGGATATTGAGTGGGCAAACATCATGTTTGCTTTTGAGCAGGTGAATTGTGTGTACAGACTAGTGCATGCGCAACAAGTTTCTGGTTTAAGATGCTTCTCCATTTCTTTTCAAAATCTTATATATTATCATCTGGACTGCAGGAGAGCAGGTATATCATAATGGACCCACTCTTTCCACAATCTGTAAGTTTTATTCTGTCCTGTTGCAATCGATTCCCTTGCTGCATTATCTGTGTATTCTAATTCTATATATGTTTTAAGCATTGACTTCCTTGTTCTTTCAATGTCCAGCCAGTAGGTTTTATTCGAGAGAAAAGCAACGTCATCTTTAGGCAGGTATGTCTATGTTAGCTTGTTCTATGGCTTCATGTCATTTTTTTTGGAATTGAGTCAAGGGTCAAGAAATTTCAATTGACCTGCATAGCAATCCAATAGTCTCTATGTTGGAAGTATCTCATTTCGCATTCAAACTTCAAATTGGTTGCATCATAATAATTGGGAGTTTTGAATTTAGTTATTCTTATATACTCTATGTGCAGTCAATATTGTTGATTGTACCTTGTCACTATCTACTGTATTTTGGGTGTGTTTAGGCCACGTTTAGTTCCCAAAAATTTTCAAGATTCCCCGTCACATCGAATGTTTGATACATGTATGGAGCATTAATGTAGATGAAAAAAAAACTAATTACACAGTTTGGTAGAAAACCATGAGACGAATCTTTTGAGCCTAATTAGTCCATGATTGGGCACTAATTGACAAATACAAACGAAAGTGCTACAGTAGCCAAAGCCAAAAAAATTCGTGAATTAAACACACCCTTAGTTCCCCATTTCACCCAAAAAATTTTGGGTTTTGACCCATCATTTTGCAAAATGGAACTAAACACCATGCAAAATTTTTGGCAAAAAGGTATCCATTCTCCATTTTGGGAGGCCAAAAAGCCAAAAAGCTCTCACCCATCCCATGAAAAATTTGTCATTTTGGATGGAACTAAACACACCAATGAAAAATTTGGCATTTTGCATTTCATCATTCCAAAGTAGTTGGCATTTTGCATTTTGCATTCCATGGGGAACTAAACACAGCCTTTATCTCCATATGAAACATCATCACTGCCTCATGCATCATTTGCTATTGAGAGACTGAAAAAATATCTTCGTTCCCCCTGTATTAGAGAACAAGTATTGGCAGGCTTTCACTATCAGTCACGAATCAATATTGAGTCAGTCGGACTGATAGCTAAAGTTTCTTAATCAGGGCTCTGTTATATTATTTTTGCTCTTATCTTGGGTGGTTTGGCAAAGAATTTGTTATTGTAGCGGTTGATGCAACTAGAGTTGGCAGCGATGTTTTCCGTAAGACCACACAGCAAGACACTTAAATTAAATATATTCCCCTGTAGCGGTTGATGCAACTATAGTTCATAACTGGTATATATAGATACCGTGATGCCAAGCATTAAATATGTATTGGTTTTATAATTGTGATTTTTAGAAGAAAAGAGTGCATCCTTATAATTGATTTTTACTTCTTGGAGATTTACTAGTGCAAATACAATCCCTTTACGTTCATGTTTCAGTTACTCAGAACAAGACGACCATTTGTTGCAGAAATAACGGATGCTAGGGGTAACGAGATATTTAAGGTAATATTTCCGCAAGCCACTATGGCGTTTTGTGGAAAAAAATATTGAATTTTACTACTGGGTTTAGGTTCGCAGGCCATTTTGGTGGATCAACAGCTCAATTTATGCAGAAGTGGATGGTAAGGTAAGTAGATATTCTTCATTAGATTGCTCTAACTAGGGTAGGACTATCATCTGCATATGACTTTTGGGGAAGTGCTGTTAAGCTTAATTGTTTGGGTTTCGTCAGGAGATAGGTGTAGTCCACAGGCGCTGGCACCTTTGGCGGAGAATTTATGACCTGTACTTAGGGTAATATGGTATTCTGATACATTTCCCTTATCGTTTTTACTAAGTTCAAATCTCCCAGTTCGTTGAGTAGTTCCTGTCTTACTATACTACCTGAAATCATCTCATAATATTTCAGGAATAGGCAATTTGCAGTTGTTGAGAATCCAGGATTCTGGAACTGGACCTTTAGCCTGGTGGATGAAGATGATAAACTGTTGGCTCAGATTGATCGTAACTGGAGGGGTATTGGCTTTGAGGTAATATCCTTTTCATCGTATAATGATCGAAACATACCCTTTTGTTATACTCATACCTGATGGACATCCATGTCCATGCATGCCTCTTATGAACCGATTGCATGTTTGACAGCAAATAATGTTTTCATTGACATTCAGATTAATGATTTAAACTTCTAGGAACTATCTAAATTGTTGTGCTGCTTTTGCTTTCTTCTACCCTTAGAATTTTCTGTGTGTAACTTTTTATACTGTACTGGGCTTGCCATTGCCTGATGACACAGTTATGGTGGTATTCTATCTCACAACAGGTCCATGTTGGAGTCTGATACATCTGGTTTAATTATGCTACACCCTGCATCTTTTTGGACTGCTTTTTTTCTCTCAGTTGTACTACATTTGCTCCTAGACTATAGAAGGAATGGGATTGTAAGAACTAATGAGTTTGGAATGATAAGCATCGTCTTGTTGTTATGACTACTGTAGCTCTTCACGGATGCTGGCCAGTATGCTATCCGGTTTGGTGATGAGGGACAAAGCGACAAGTTTGCTCTCGCTGCAGATGTAAGTGGTATCACTTTCCGTTTGCCATGCCCACCTTTCCCAGTTAGCTTATGTCTCACAAATGTTCCAGGTCGATGAATTGCATGTTGTTCGCCAGCTGACTTTGCCTGAAAGGGCAGTGGCTCTTGCTCTCGCGATTTCCTTGGACAGTGATTACTTCTCTAGAAGAGGTGGCTGGTAAGTACAGTAATTGTCCTTTATTACAAATTTGACTTATCACTTGTTAGGACTTATGTGGATTCTGTTTTACTGGTTGACGACCTCCGGTGCTTGAAATTGATCAAAGCGTCTTTACTCCTTTCAGGGGACTTCCGTTTCTGATTGCCACAGAGTAGACACACGTTACACGTACCACCATCGCCTATATGCAAGGAAAAACCTTTTTGTTATTCTTCATTCCTGAAGAAGGCTAGCAGTTACACTTAGTACTGTTATCAGGTGATTGGCATCATCGCCAGAGGCAGTAACTGTTTCTGCGTGCTTCTGCTTCATCCGAAGCTTGAAAGCTGAGGTTGCCTAAGGACAGATTTCCGAAGCCTTTCTTTCCCCTTTGTTTCTGTATGAATAGTGGAAGCAACTCATCCCTCTGTTATGGAGATGCACACATGCATTGAAGTTATAGTCCACTGGAGCCTGGTGTTCACGGTGGAACTCGTCTGCTAGCCCACTTGCATCCCTGCTGTCAAGTGACTGCACGCCCACTGGTGATCAGTTAGAGCATCTCCAACAGTTTGGTAAACAAGGTTGCTATCTTTAATAATTTGGTAAAACATCAAAATTTCCTCTCCAACAGTTTGGTAAACGTGTTTGCCATCTTCAGAAGCTTGCTAAATTTCCTCTCCGCGCGCGTATATCTCCGCGCGCGTATCGCACTCCCGATCCCTCTCCCGCGTGCCCCGTCTGCCTTCCCGCGCGGGCGTGGAAACTTCCGCGATCCCTCTCCCGCGCCGCCATATTTCTCGTTCTACCTCGCGCTAGATGTCCTTCGTATCGTGAGGAGCAGACTCGACCGCCCCCATCGGATGCCGTCGTGACGAGAAGAACACGCTCGAACCCCATCGGCCGTCGACGAGAAGATCGTCAGGGCTGCCGTCTGAGGTTGTTCCGATCAGGTACGTTGTCCTTCTTCATCTATTCCCGTCGATCTTCTTCCTTCCTTCCGATCTTTTCGTCCTTCCTTCCTGCCGTCTGAGATTGGTTCTGATGATTAGCGCCGTTGGCCGCTGTTGGATAGACGATAAGCATGGACCTTGCCTGCTGCAACGGGGGTAAAAATATCTTCAGATCTTAGTCAGATAGATATTTTCGTCAGGGTGCCTCTTTTTCTTCGCGTGATGGATTGATGTGGTAAAAATATCTTCAGATCTACTCAGTATTTATTCTTTAATCTGATGGACACACACTAAGATGGTCAGTGTTGCTTCAGCTGAGCCGTTTTTCGTCAGGCAGGCAGCCAAGCAGGGCTCGCTTTCTGCTCCCTCCCTTCCTCTGAATTTTCACTTCGGCAGAGAGTTTGTAGCTCCTTGTGCCTGTCTCTGTCTACGTTCTTGGCACTGTTGCCTGAACTTCAGCCGGCGTACTTTGAACTGAATCATGGTGACCGGCAAATCTCCTATATGAATTGCCGGCAGATGGGACAGCACTGATCTCTGTCCTGTACGCGTTGCCCCCCATAACCTGCTTCGTGGAGGAGATGGCCAGCGATCGAGGGATGGACGGCGGCGTCGCCCGGACGCACGCGATGAAGACCTCGGCGGCGCCTCACGCAAATATGCCGCGAGGAGACGGACGCAGGAACGACATACGTACGGTAGTTAGGATGTGGGCCTGTTTTTTTAATTTTAGCAAGTCAAAATGGCAAACTATTGGAGATGGACTATTATTTCACTTGGTATATATTTTAGGGAGTTGTCAAATCATAAAATTTGGCAAACGATTTTTACCAAACTGTTGGAGATGCTCTTAGGCAGCTGTGAATTGATCCATGCCTCACTGATATTTTGAAACCGATCACCAGTGGGCGGGCCCTTTGGGCGAGTGCCCCTGAATAGGAGGGGGCTGCAGGACAAAAGCGCGTGGGCTTGCAGGGCCCAAGTCCCCCGCTTCTCTTCTCTCTACATCGCGGTGATAGAAAACAAATTTCTTTTATCACCTCACCAGCAGGCTAGGGCGCTAGGCTAGCAGACACGGAAGTAAGCTTCGCTTAGTATAGTTTAGTTACAGGGTTTAAAGTTTTGGATGTGACATTAAGGGTGTCGCATGAGGTGTTCAGATACTAATAAAAAAACAAATTATACAATCCGAGGGTGTCGCATGGGGTGTTCGGATACTAATAAAAAAATAAATTATACAATCCGTCAATAAACCACCAACTGAATTTATTAAGCCTAATTAATCCGTCATTAGTACATGTGTTAATGTAGTACTTTATTGTCGAGTAAAATGCACCCTGGGTCCTCAAACTATTGGCCCCTTCCCATCTGCGTCCTCGAACTTTCAAAGTGACTATCCAGGTCCCTCATCTTTTCCCGTGGTGCATCCATGGTCCAAAGTTAGCCTTGTCAGCCGCATAATCCGACGTGGCCGCGCCACCGTGGCTGATGGAAGCTGAGCCCGTGCCAATTTATCAAAAACCCCCCTCGCTCGATATCTTCCTTACTCCTAGCTCCTTTCAATCCGTTCCCCAACCGTTTAGTGTTAGGGTTCTTCACTCGTTGCCGGCCGTGCGCCGCCCGCCGCCCGCCGCTTGCTGCCCGGTGCCCGGTGCCCGCCAGTGACTGCCCGCCCGCTCACCTCCTCCGGTTCACGGCATCCATTCTGCGATGTCTTTCGCTGGCTCGTCGACGGCGCAGGAGATTGTGGCCCCCAAATTCGGGAAGCGCACGGGGCTGCTGCTTGTGCCCTGCCCCAAATGTGGCGAGGACATCTTGGAGCTCACTTGTGGTGAAGGATCAAAGGTCCCGGGAGCCATCTTCTTCAAGTGTCGGCTTCATGAGAGAGATGTAAGGCCTAGGGTTGAACCCTCCTTTTGATTTGGTTCCCTGTACCAGCAGCTCGTTCCCTGTACCAGCAGCTCTCTGCTCATTTTGATTTGGTTGAACCCTCCTTTATCATTTGCAGGTGCCTGGAACATGCCCATGGTATCTCTTTGCCGACAAGTACGAGAAAATGCTGCTTGGCAAGGGTTTAATTCAGAGGACTGGGAGTGCTATGGCGACCACTAGGCATGAAGTATCCGTGTCTGATGTTGAGGAGATTAGGATTGCAATTGGACACCTAGAGGGACTACTTGAAGCAAACAAGACAGAATTGGCACCTTTGTTTGATGATGTGTTGTCTCTGAAGAATGGAGCTGATGGAGTAGATGAGAAGCTGCAGAAGTTGATAGATTTAGGAAAAATATCAGCCGTGTGCCTTGTAGTTGTGGCTATGTTTGTTGTAGTGGCTGTAGTAATCATGTTAGTCAAGTAAAAGTGTTATGTAAAACCTGTGTTTTATCTGCAGTTAAGACTAATGTTCTGTCGATTTGAGTTCATTTGCAATTTATGTGAATGCAATGTTGTTTGACCTCATGTTGTTGGAAGGCAGCCATTGCTGCTTGACAAAAGGCAGCCTGGCTGCGGGACAAAATAGCAATTTCTATGAATTCTCTCATCCAATTGACACAAGCTGGTTTGCAACAGATTGTTTGCAACAGAGATGAAAATACCAGATGAACATTACAATCATTTCACATTGCTGGTTTGCAACAGATTGTTTGCAACTTCATGTGCAACTAACATAGATGGTTTGCAACATGACCAACTAACATAGATTGTTTGCAACTTCATGTGCAACTAACATAGATGGTTTGCAACATGACCAACTAACATAGATTGTTTTCATATGACCTATTTGATCAACTATGGTCACTGCACAAAAGGCAGCCATTGCTGCTTGACAAAAGGCAGCCAGGCTGCTGGACAAAAGAAACCTATAGCTGCTTCACAAAAGCCAACTATTTGTCACGTACAAAAGGATGACAGCACACTGCTTCACTTCTCTGCAGTTGTCCCAGTCTTGGACTTGGCTGTCTTCTTGGACTTGGGTGCCTTCTTCTTCTTCTCTGTAGGTACCCTACTGGTCCTCACAATCTTGGATGCTGTTGTAAGTGGCTGGTGTCTTGCTGGTGGGAGGTTGGAGCTGATGTAGGCAGAATCTGGAATAGGTTGTCTCACTGCATGTTGCTTAGCAGTTTGGGCAGCCTACAAAAATGAGATCCAATTAATAGCAAAATTATGAAAGAGAAAAAACAGGTGGAAGGTTGTGGGAAGAAGGAATTGCCTCATCAAACAACTGTGACACCATTGGATTCTCCAAAGTTGACATAAGTGGGACTGTTTCACTTCCTTGCTGGTTGAGCTCCTGAAAACATGACAGATGAGTTTCATATAAATTCCACACTTGGTTCACATGGGTTGGTTGTGCTCAAACCTGGACAATGGCAGGTTGTTCACTTGGTTTTCCTGCTGGTTCTACTTCTACTGTGGTAGGAGTAGCTTTCTTTGACTTCTTCACTGGTGGTTCTCCTGCTTTCTTCCTAGCACAAGTGGCTGAGTTGTGCCCAGGTTCTTCACAGTTATGGCCTTCCTAAGCAACTCCACTGAATCAAACTTCATACCAATTTTGAAAATTGGATTATGCATGTCTTCTGGTCTGAAACTTCCCATGTTCTGCCCTGCCTGTCCCTCTTCATCCGATTCTGGTAGCTTAAGTTCTTCTTCATCAGAATCCAACTCATCCCATTTTTTGCTTCCTGGCTCATTGTCTATGCCAGTTTGGGCATTTCTTTTGCTCCCTGCTCTGACTATTATATCCTTGGCTACACCCTCATCAACCACTCCTTCATCAACATTGTCACAAAACAGGTCATCATCATCATCAACTGCATAGTCACTGTCAACAAAATCCACTTCTGAACTGCCTTCACTCTCATCACCATCATCAGCATCTGTACTAGGTGGGACAGCCACCTTTGTAGGACTAATCACTTTGGGTAAGGTTGCAATTGGATTGAACACGATGTCCTCCCAGTTGTTGCTATCAATTGTATTATAATGGTCCATATAAATCACATAGTTCTTGACCTTAAAAGCAACTTGTTTCATTATCTGTGCTTCTTTATCTGATTCAATCAAACGCAGACCGGTTGACAAATCCATCTCAGGCAACAACCAATACACCGGGACACCCAGATCATAACCTAGCACCACTGATATCTCATCTACTGCATAAAAAGACCAGTACTGCACTTTAATATGATCAAACCAATCAACCTTGCCATCCAGGTACACCCGATCCACACCAGACCCACAGAAAAATCCCCCATGATGCACTTCCACTGAAAACTCTTCATCATCAGGCCCTAAATAACGAAAATGAACCCTAACATTAAACACAAAACCAGAGCATATCCACGAAAACAGTTTGTTGCCACTACTACGGCCCCAAAACGACTGCAATAGGTATCAATCACTAGAGCGATAGAGCTCCGGGACACTTACCATAGGTTGGTGCCGCTTCCCCATTAGGTCGTCGCTGGCCTGCCATGGTGCCGCCGCGCCGCAATCTGTGCGGTCGGGTGGCACCGAACACGGACCTTGCTGGCGCTGACGAAATCCCGCCTTCGCGTTCTCTGCTCCCTGCCCGCGAGTTCGCCGCCGCCCCGCCCCGGCCTCGTCTTCTATCCCGGTTGAGGAAGATCTGGGGAGAGAGCGAATGGAGTTGGGAGTGACATAGACAACGTTCGCGGGGGGGGGGGGGGGGGGGGGTTTGATAAAATGCAATACCCTCAGCTTCCATCAGCCACGGTGACACGGACACGTCGGATTCTGCGGCTGGCGTGGCTGACTTTGGACCGTCGATGCGCCGCGGGAAAAGATGAGGGACCTGGATAGTCGCTTTGAAAGTTCGAGGACGCAGATGGGAAGGGGCCAATAGTTTGAGGACACAGGGTGCATTTTACTCTTTATTGTCAAAATATGGACTAATTAGGCTTAAAAGATTTGTCTCGCAAAGTAGTTACAATCTGTGCAATTAATTTTTTAATCTATATTTAATACTTCATGTATGTGTCCAAACATTTGGTAGTATATGATGTAAACTTTTAGAGAGGAACTTAGGCCTTGTTTAATTTTCACCCTAAAAATTTACACCCTATCCCATCGAATGTCAGGACACATATATGAAGTATTAAATATAGACTAAAAAATAACTAATTACACAGTTTGGGTGTAACTTGCGAGACGAATCTTTAAGCCTAATTAGTCCATGACTTGACAATGAAGTGCTACGATAACACATATGCTAATGATAGATTAATTAGACTTAATAAATTCATCTCGTAGTTTACTGACGAATTTTATAATTTATTTTTTATTAGTATCCGATTATGTCCGTGTGATATGACACCCAGAAAAATTACAACTGGACCTAAACAAGGCCGCACGCCGCAGTGCCGCTGATGGCAGGGCTAGTGACTTGATCTTTCACCGAATTGTTAGGCGTTGGGAGACGTGGAATCCACCGGCGAAGTTGGCCTTTGTCATTTCAGGGAGCGCCTTGTCATTTCAGGGAGCAATGTCGCGCGGCGCAACTTTTTGTTGTGACGGGTTGGTACAAGGTTTTTACTGCTATTCCCTTGACTTTCTTGAAGTAGGTCTTTGTCGCAAAAAAAATGTAACAAAAATAAAAAAAGAGAACAAATTCTGAAGAAAAAGATAATTATATTAAAATTTTGGTATAGCAGTAAATCCTCAAATTACATATAAAAAATAAATAAAAAAGAAACAATATTCTGTCAAGTTTTTTCATCGTCTTCTTCTCTAATAACTTCGATCAATGCAGCCAAGAAAGCATAATTATATTCAGGATCATATTCAACATCGTAGATCCCAAATTACAAAAAAAAACTAAAATTTTAAAAAATCTATTTAAGTCCTCACATCATATACTTCCTAAGTGGCTTTAGTCGATGCAGCCGATACTCCCAAGAACATAACCTGGTTCGATATTCTGGAACTGAACCAAAATGCATCTGAATCGTTGAAAGAATATTAGTGGCTGAATCGGCTTGTACAACACAAGTTGCATATTAGCATCTCTAGCCCGTGACCTATCAAGTTGGATGTCTACTTTCCTCTCATGGCCATTGGCGATAAGGTCAACAGCCCAGAGTCAATATCCCCATGAGTATGCCAATAACCATAAGCACCCTTACCCCACTATTGAAAGGTCTTGATGGCTAGAGAGGGGGTGAATAGCCTTTTTTAAAAAATTCTACAAAGACAAGCTAAACAAGCTTATCAATATAACAAATAGCGAGACGCGTGTTTTGCTTAGCCTACGGGGTGTTTGCAAGCCACCTATCCAATTCACAATTCTAGTATATTTGCACTCAACCGCACAAGGCAAACCGAGAAGAAAACTACAACTAGCAAGCTACACAAAAGAGCTACTCTAGCAAAGTAACTAAGAAGTTAATACAAGAGAGAGTTAGAAGGGTATCACCGAGGGGCGAAGTATCGAGCCAACCAAACAATATGATCAAGAAAATGAATTCCACAATACACAACCACCGGGATCGATCAATCACAATAAGAATGATGACACAAAGATTTATCCCGAGGTTCACGTGCTTGCCGGCACGCTAGTCCCCGTTGTGTCCCTCTTCACCACGTGGTTCGGTGGCTAATCGGTCACACACCGAGCCTCTCAAAAGGCGCCACAAGAACCTACCAAATGGCAAAAGGTTGCAATGACACGAGCAATTTACTAATGTTGCCTTTGGCGCTTCGCCGAGGTAGGCACAAACCCCTCACAATCACCGGAGGTGGCCAAGAACAACCACCAACTCTTGCCAACGCCTCCAAGCTGCTCCAAGCCGTCTAGGTGGCGGCAACCACCAAGAGAAACAAGAATCCCGCAGCAAATCAACCACCAAGTGCCAACTAGATGCAATCTCACAATGCAAATGCACTTGGATCACTCAATCTCACTTCGAATATGCAAACAAGCAAGAGAGATGAGTGGGAGGGGAGTTGCTTAGCTCAAAGTGCTCACAAGTATGTCAAATGTCCAAGAGAGAGAGCCTTGAGCCGGCCAACGAGTATATATAGATGTACCCCTTCGAATATAGCCGTTAGAAACTTGATTCAGCAGCAGTCGCGCTGACCGGACGCGCTGGTCCAACTGACCGGACGCGCCGGTCACGCAACGGCTCTTTTTCGAAACGCCGACCGGACGCGCCGGTCGCAACGACCGGACGCGCTGGTCACGACCGGACGCGCCGGTCCCGTGACTGACCGGACGCGCCGGTCAACACTGAGTCGCGCAAAACGAACCAGCGACCGGACGCGCTGAAGAACTGACCGGACGCCACAGTGCCCGCGTCCGGTCGGAGTCCAGTAAGCTCCCTGGACGACCGGACGCGTCCGGTCGCCTATGACCGGACGCGCCTCGCGTTCGATCAAACAACTGAAAAACGCGCAGACACTGGACACTGACCGGACGCGTCCGGTCAAACAGTGACCGCGTCCGGTGCAGCGTCCGGTGCAGCGTCCGGTCACCACTGTGACCTCCGTTCGCCTCCGTTTGAATTCCGTTTGATTTCCAACTTCCGGCGTAGTAGAAAATAGGCATTTCATTTCCCCGAAATCGCCTGAATCCCGCGCTCGCACGCTCGGCGGGAGGGAGAGAGGACCCCCAAACCCTCTCTACCGCTCAAACTCCAACGCCGTCGCAAACGTGCTAACACCACCAAGTGATCATGTCATGTGCGAGTGTGTTAGCATTTTCACAATCATTTTTCGAGGCGTTATTAGTTCTATCCAAATGCATATGATCATGAAATGCACACCTAGAGGCACTTAGGAGTTCAATAGCCGCGTCATTCCCCTCTTTATAGTACGGCTATCTATCCTATAATGTAACCACACCCACTAGGTGTCTTGGTTACTAAAACACAACCCTTAAGCATATACCTTTGCCTTGATCATGTAGGGTTGCGTCCAAATCCAAGTATGGCCATCATGATCACCATGTCCATCTTGCCACCAACCTGGAATGTACTAATACTCATATGCTACATACAACTTAGGCATAGGATTAGTACTTAGGCATTGTCACTAATTACCAACACCAAACATAGAGCTTTCAACTATCCACAAAATGACCTTTTGCCCATAAAATCAATACCTAGAACGGTGACGAGCTCATAGTGACGACCTCATAGTGAAATCATGGCCATTATTGAAGTCGTCACAAGCAAGAAATTCCAAGCCGAATATAGTGATGATTTCACTAATTATTTTTTGGACTAACTAAGCAACCTAATTCTAAAAAAATGCATATAAATATAAATAAGGGATGTATTCCCTCTCTTTCTTGCCACCGGTGCCTCGCTCACAATATAGAAGAAAGAAGTTGTGAGGTGCCCGCCAAGCTTTGACCACGAGTCAATCCGATGGATGTATGATAGTATGAGTTTATTTTATCCATATATAGGTATCCGGTTGTACTATTAATTTAAGATCTCAAAGAGGGCCTTGTTTAGTCGAAGGTTAAAGTTGAATTTTTTTTACTCTCTCCATCACATCGAATCTTTTGTCGCATGCATGGAGCACTAAATATAGGTAAAAGAAATAACTAATTGCACAGTTTAGTTATAAATCACGAGACGAATATTTTGAACCTAGTTAGTCTATAATTGAACACTAATTGTCAAATACAAACGAAAGTGCTACAGTTAGAAAAATTCTAACTTTTCATCGACTAAACAAGGCCGAGGTTGATCGTCCCATATATGATACAGTGGGATAGCTGGCCTAGCTACTCGCCAACGGAACCCTCCTCCCCTGCGGCTCTTTACCCTGCCATGGCCCTCAGTAGTTAAAACTATAATGCCCTGTGTGTGTAAAAACGATAGAAAGATTTGAATCCCGACAGAAAAAAATATGTTTTTGACGGTGTATCGACGGGGCTAGCTCGACAGCAGTGTTTGGAGCTCATATGCTTTGTCAAAAACGGTTATCTTTTATCTGTTTGGGTTCTCATTACGAAAAAAGATAAAAGAGGTATTTGATTTGTCTAGTGGGGATTTGTCTATTGGGCTTTTGCTGCTTGTGGACAAAGGCGGATGTGTATATAGATGTACTGGATATGTGTATACTTACGTCAAAACAAAAAATAATAATAATTAAGATTAAATTTTCACCATATATATACTCTTACGGTATCTTTATACCATAAGACAAGTACAATCCTCTCTGATTTGCTTTAGCTTTAACCCTCACGCATGTGGACGTTATCCATGTAACAAATAATTTTGTCTTTAGATTTTTGCCAAATAAAGCCAAGTGAAGGTAACCACAACAATTAAAACCCATCACGTCTGACCCGATAGTAGTGGTGCATCGCTTTGTTTGACTCTTTTTAACACATGCACGTATATTTGCCTCCTTCGCTCAATCACCATTATTCACGCCAACACACAATCATAGAAAGTGTACGGCTTTAGGCACAAGTATATAGAGCAGAGAGAATAGAGATGATAATAGGGAATTACTCATCGGAGAATGTCTTCCCTCATCTTGGCATGGGTAATAATTTCCGTGCACATCCCCATTATCACCTATTGACACATCACAAAATAAATATATACGTATAGCAATTTGAATTTAACGTAAAAGTAAGTGAGATTTTTTAGCACAAGTGCACAATTAATAAACTGCAATATACATGTATAGTTCATTATTGATACTCTATTGTAAATATACACACTACACAACAAAATCCATCACAAATTCAAATGTCTAGACGCATATATGCAAAACAACACGGGAACAAAGGGGATCAAGAATGGGGGAGTACCACCCCCGTCCCCATATGGCCTGTTAGAGATGTCTTTTCTTCTGTTTAAAATCCATGTGGAGGGAGAATTAGGTCCGTTCATCCTTTAATAAGAGAATTTTCCGTGAGAAACTAGGGATTAGGACCTCATTGACATCTCTAAGCGTGGTCGATGGCTATGGCAAAATCTGACTGAAGTCAGCATCAGAGCTAGTAATGTGACATTTCTCCAAACTTTTAGCCACAATAATTTAGCATTTAGCAAGAAGCTTAAAACGATTTAGTTTGTTTTTGGAATTGGCAAGTTGCTTCCCTTAGCCTTTGATGTATATTTAATTAAACGGTGTAAAAGTTATGTCTTCATTTTCTAGGATTCCTTTTTTTTTGAAAGGCCATGTGATTTCAATGTAGATACGAACTGCATATTCAATTGTTTGTTATTATATTATAAATGCTACTCCCTCTAGTCTAAACTATAAGACGTTTTGACTTTTTTTAGAGTTTTATCCATGTATTTAGATATATTAGATGCATTATGACGTAGAAATATCAAAGCCTTTTACATCTCCAAGAGTTCCCTAAATCCTTTTTCTAACCCTTATTTTTTAGCAAGATGAGAAAACCCCCTCTCCAACAATTCCTAATCCATCCTCCTAATATTTTAGAACTTGGGAAAAGTCACCCTGTTCCGTGTAAAGTTACACGCTTCCGAGTCCCGCATAAAGTTACGCGCTTCCCCGCTCATGTTTGTCGTGCAATCTAAAGGTGAAAGGGCGTAGAAAGAATAAAGATTAGGAAAAGGCTACTGATGCAAATGTATATGAGAGAAAGAATATATAAAAGTGGTTAGGATAATTTAGAAATATGATTTTAGATATAAAATTGTCTTCTGTATTTTAGGGGTGGATTCTTATAAACTTCTGGAGATGACCTTTTTTATTCCTTCCAATACTTTTTTAGGAGTTATAAAATTCCATGTTTTTTTGAGAAAATATTAGGAGGATGCTCTTAGAACTAGTTTTTTTTTCTAAATTATGAGACTAGATTAAAAGTTGTTACTCTCTTTATAAGCCTAATAAAATGACTAGTTTTTTTTTATAAATTTTTTTAAATGTAAAATTGTTAACTCCTCGTCACGGACGGAGTAACATGAAGATCAACAAACAAACTGCTTTATCAGCCGACGAGGATCACTTCTCCTTTGCACTAAAAAAAAGGATCACTTCTCCTTTTAGGCTTTAGCGCTCAGTCCTCGTCAGCCCAGCCCTTTGCCTTCTCCAATCTCCACGAAAAGAGACTGACGAGACTCGAACCCCGAGAGCCGAGGCCACGGCCGCGGAAGGCGGAACAGAGGGAGAGAGAGACGAACCGCCTCGTTTCTTCCACGAGAAGCAAAAGATCACTCCGCATTTAAACCCCACCACTCACTGATCACCGCTTCAGCTTTCCACTGAGCACCAGTCGCATCGCCTTCACTTCACTTGAAGCGACTCCTCGAGTTCGACGCTCCCATCCCTTCCCTGCGACTGCGAATGCGGCCTTGCGCGAGCGGGTGAACAGTCTGCGAGCGGGATGAGGGAGGACGGCGGCGGCGGCATGGCGGATGAGGAGAGGGATTTGGGCGACATCGTGCTCTCCTGGTCGGTGCAGGAGATCATGAACGACGATCTCTACAAGGGGAAGGTAATCGATCGATCCTTCGCTGTCGCGCTCTTGGTTTCGATTATTATCGTAACGGCGGTTGCCAACGATTTTGTTTTCGTGTTTTTTTTCTTCTTCTTTTGGGTAGTCAGTTTGCGCGTCATTTGTGTGAGGAGGTCGATTCATTCAGTCATGGTTAGATGTTTCCTTGGGTTTTTGGTTTTGATATGCATCTGTTCGACGATTCGCATGTCCTGCTGTTGTTGTTCCGGCTTGTGGCTGTGTGGTAGAAGTTGGCTACTTGGAGCTTGGATGCGAGAGGCGGTGCTTACTGCGGCGCGTAGAGTTGGGATTGCAATTGGCATTTCCTAAACTCCATATGAGAACAATCTGACCACAGTTTGTTAGGACCCTTAGATGATGCACTCTAGTCATACACTGAGCGTTGGTGGTGTATAATACAACTGACGGATTCTGCTCGTCATCTGGCATTCTGGCCATCTTATGATCTGAATTGTACTAATAGAAAAGAACTTTATTAAGTAGGGGCATGTTTGGTTGAGAGCTATGCTTGCCGCACATTTTTGCTCAAGGCCACTAAGTTTAGTATTGCCACACTTTTATTGTAGTAATTTGTTAGGGGTGTTTGGTTGCTCGCCATTGCCCGCCACCGCAAACATAAGGCTGCCACACCGTCTGAGGCTGCTGCTTGGTTCATTAATAGGTTAAGGCTCGCCACAGCCTTTTCAACTGTTTGAAGCAGGAAATCACGCCACAAGTTACGCGGGCCATTTTGCCGCCACAGCTTCGGCGACGCCACGGATCCAGTGGCGAACTATGGCCGACAACCAAACAGTCCCTCAATACCTAACTTTAGGCAAAGTAAGGCAAAAAAAAAATCAGTCTACGATAGGTGGGCCAAGTGAGAAGTTAGGCAAACTAAGTTATGACGTCAACCAAATACTGACTAGGAAAACTGTGACGACCTAAGGTTCTGTTGGACACACATGCCAGCGCCAGCTTGCCTAATGATAGACAGATCGATAGTACATTCTGTGTAAATTGGTTCTGGAGACTGCAAATATTTTTGCTGTACTTTATTCCACAATTGCTATGTGATGTTATGGTTGACGACATCTCACATGCAATGTCCTGTATTGATCTTTGCTTGGTTCTGCACTAGATGAAATCCTAATGCTACCCCATCTGTTAGTTTGTTGCGTGCATGTTGTGTGATGACCTGTGGGCATAGCATACTTTCAGTCTTTTGTAATGCTTGAAGTTGAACTATGTAGCCTGTGTCAGGATAGTAAAACTTGAACATTTATTGACTCCTAAGTTTCAATGTTGTGTTGGAGGATGCGCATGCTATCGCCATCTTTTCTAATGAGAAACATATTGCTACAATGTATATAAATTGTGTTGGAGTATATGTCTGAGGCCCATGTGGCTAGGCCCATGAGGCCCATGTATGCTACACTATATAGCTACCCTTCTAGGGTTAGCCTAATCAATCTAGTCCATTCATTCCAACATGGTATCAAGAGCCTAGTTTTCCTTTCCCCTTTCTCCCTCCCTCCCACCCGCCGCCAGCAGCCGCCAGGCGCCGCCGCCCACGCCGGCGCGCCACCAGGCGCCATGGCCGGCCCTGGCGCTCCTTCTCCTCCTCCATCCTACTTCCTCTCATTCCCTCCCCTCTCCACCACCACTTCCTGGGCCCAGGCCGCCGGCGCGCCCCCTGCACCGCCCCCTGCGCCGCCGGCCGCCACCCAGGTCGCGGGCGAGCCCCCTGCGCCGCCGGCCGCCCCCTCTGGCGCGGGCGCTGGCTAGGGCTGGGCGCCGCCGGCCGCCCCCTCTGCCGGCGCGCCCATCTCCGCCGCGGCCTGGCAGCTGCCCGGCACATCTCCCGCTGCCCAGATGGTGCGCCCGGCCCTTGCTCTTGCCTCCGATGGCGCTCTAGCGGCTGCGGCTTTCCCGGCCGCCCTGGCCGATGTCGCTGACGCCGTCGGGGCCGACTTTCCAGTGGATGCCACCGCTGCCGCCGCTGCTGCTGCCGGCCTCATCCTGCCTGGTGGCGATGGTGCGGCCTCCCACTTGCAGGGCCGGCCATGGGCAGCAGCACCTTCAACCTCCCCGCCCCGCCTTCGGCCATCCTCTACGCTCCTCGTCCCGTCTCTGCCCTCGCTGCTGCGCTGGTTTCCGCCCGGGCCGCGGCCGCAGCCGGACAGGAGCGAGTCCGTGCGGCTGCCCTGGTGTGGCAACGGGAGCGGGACGCCACCGACACCCTGGCCCGCCAGATCGCCAAGGCGGAGCAGCTTCTCGCCCAGGACGGGGGGCCCTCTCCTCCGGCTCGACGGGCCACCTCACCTCCACCACTACAGCTCTCCGTCACGACCCGGCCGATCCCCTCGTCTCGCAGCTCCACTACTAGGCCGACGGTGTCCAGAACATCCGGCTACTCGTCCCGGTCGTTCTCGACCCCGAGTCGCCCTCGTACGCCCGTTGGCGGGATCTGGTGGTCCTCACTCTTCGCCGCTACGCCCTCGACGACCACGTCCTCGACGATCCTACGCCCATGGTTCAGACTCCGTCGTGGCAGCGTCTGGACAGCATCGTGCTTTCCTGGATCCTCGGCACGATCTCCGTCGACCTCCACGATTTCGTCCGCAACACCACCTCCGCTCGCCAGGCCTGGCTGGCACTCGAGGGCCAGTTTCTGGGCAATGCTGAGGCCCGAGCTCTGCGACTCGACGCGAACTTCCGCACCTTCGTCCAGGGGGACCTTGCTGTTGGCGAGTTCTGCCGGAAGATGAAGGCCATGGCCGATTCCCTTGGCGACCTGGGCTGGCCCGTGGAGGATCGCATCCTCGTCCTCAACGTCCTCCGCGGGCTCAGCGACCGCTACGCCCACCTCCGGACGTGGATCACCCGTCAGCGGCCCTTCCTCACCTTCCTGCAGGTCCGTGACGACCTCGTCATGGAGGAGCTCACTCAGGGCTTCCAACCAGGGTCCACCACTTCCTTGGGGTCACTCTTGCGCCTCATCCTGCTGGACTTCTTCTTCACCAGCGGCAGTACACTCTTGACATCCTTGAGCGAGCTGGGATGACAAACTGCAACCCCCGCTCCACTCCAGTTGACACGTAGGGCAAGATGTCTGAGGCCGAGGGGAACCCGGTGTCTGATCCCACCGCGTACCGGAGTCTTGCTGGTGCTCTCCAGTACCTCACCTTCACTCGACCGGACATCACTTATGCGGTTCAGCAGCTGTGCCTTCATATGCATGATCCGCGGGAGCCCCACCTCATTGCCCTCAAGCGCCTTCTCCGCTACCTCCGAGGCACTGTGGGCTTCGGCCTGCTCCTTCACCGGCGGTCCTCCTCCACCGAGATGGTTGTCTACACTGATGCTGACTGGGCCGGATGTCCGGACACTCGGCGCTCCACCTCCAGCTACGCTGTCTTCTTGGGCGGCAACCTGGTGTCCTGGTCGTCCAAGCGTCAGCAGGTGGCCTCCCGCTCTAGTGCCGAGGCGGAGTACCGCGCCGTGGCCAATGGCGTGGCCGAGGCCTCTTGGCTC
The DNA here is from genome assembly GCA_038087645.1 of Saccharum hybrid cultivar R570. Classification (NCBI taxonomy): domain Eukaryota; kingdom Viridiplantae; phylum Streptophyta; class Magnoliopsida; order Poales; family Poaceae; genus Saccharum; species Saccharum hybrid cultivar. The sequence continues at coordinate 16,696,927 of JAQSUU010000563.1, forward strand.
CGACAGCTCCTGGCCGAGCTCCATAACCCTCTTCTACGGAGCACGCTTGTCTACTGCGACAACGTCAGTGCAGTCTACCTCTCCACCAACCCCGTGCAGCACCAGCGGACCAAGCATGTGGAGATCGACCTTCACTTCGTCCGTGATTGGGTTGCCATCGGCGAGGTGCGAGTCCTACATGTACCTACGACGTCCCAGTTCGTAGGCATCTTCACCAAGGGCCTCCCATCGTCGACCTTCACAGCCTTCCGCTCTAGCCTCAACATCACCAGTGGCTAGTTGTGTCTGTGGGGGGGCTTGTATGTATTTTCTTTTCCTGGTGTATAGTCTAACTCCGCTACGTCGGTAGTTCAGACTGCGGGGGGTGTTTGGAGTATATGTCTGAGGCCCATGTGGCTAGGCCCATGAGGCCCATGTATGCTACACTATATAGCTACCCTTCTAGGGTTAACCTAATCAATCTAGTCCATTCATTCCAACAAATTGGTGCTGGAGATTGCAAATCTTTTTGCTTATTACTTTATTCTACATCTGGTATGCAGCGTGATGGCTAAGGACATCTCACCCTGAGATGCCCTGTATTGATTTTTGCTTGGTTCTGCACGAGATGAAATTAGCGATATGTTAGTTAAATTAGCATTATTCCCCCATATTTTCATGCTATTCTGCTTGTCAAGTTGTGGCTGCGATGAGCTCTTCTGCTAGTGCTACCCCATCTGTTTGCAGATTTGAGTCACTTTTGACCCTTTTATTCGAAGCTTGTGCTGATATTGTTTGAACAATACATATGTGGATAGTTAAAATGTAAAGTATTATTGAAAGCTTTATTAGGCAAAATAGAATGTTTTTCCTCTTTAACTTTGTTAAAAGATTATTATTGATAAACTTGGAGTAGTAGAAATAGGACTCTGCAGTTAATAAAAATTGGAGTAAGTACCATTCATGGCATTATCATTTACCAATTTTTTGTTTATTTAGGTTGAGAAGATCCCTGTCAGCTTTAGTTCTCTTGACTACTACTTGAAATCATATGTTGCACCTCTTATTGAAGAAACAAGGTCTGGTCTAAGCTCGTGCCTTAAGCTTGTTGCAGAAGCACCATCGTCGAAAATACTTTCCATGGAAGCTGCAGGGAAAGCAGGAGTGTATTTTATGGATGTGGACTTTTGGGACAATGGTGCTGGTTTTTCTACTGATACCTACACTGCTAGGAATGGTGACATATTTATTTTATCTAGCATGAAGCCTGAAGCTGCAAAGGACTTCGATCGCTATGATTCAGCACATTGCTTGGCAATGGTTACCGAAGTTTCTATGAATGATGAGTATCAAAAGGGCTTCAGAGTGAAAGTTGCTAATGATATTGGTTTGGAAGTAGAACTAAGTAAACTCAGACATGCAATATTTCTTGATAATATAATGACAAACATACGGATATGGAAAGCACTTTGCTTTGACACAAGCATGAATAACAATTTCACAATAATCAGGTCACTTTTGGCCCCTACAAATATGGTAATATAACCTGCATTCTTACCTTTTAAGTTGACTTATTAGTTTGTATGAGCGCACGTGCCTAATTTTCATTGCATGCTGTAGGCTGCTAGCTAACTCTTTGTTGGTTCCATTGCAGGGTGAAGATGTTTGTGCTGCCTGTGTTAAAAAGGATGAGGACTGTTTAACTTATTTGGCAGAGCATCTACTATCAGTTAATCTTAATCAGTCACAAATGGATGCCATTGAATCTATCATCTCAGCTGTACGTTGTAAACATTTGAACCTCACAAAACTTATATGGGGTCCACCAGGTACCGGAAAAACCAAGACTGTTAGTGCTATACTGTGGGCTTTGGCTTGTTTGAAATGCAGAACTCTTACATGTGCTCCCACAAATGTTGCTGTTGTTGGAGTTTGCACCCGGTTCCTACAAAATTTGAAGGAATGTAACATGCCCATTGACAAAACTGGTTTACCTCGTTCTCTTGGAGATGTTTTGTTGTTAGGGAACAAGTACAAGATGGACATCACTGAGGAGCTCCAGGAAGTTTTCTTGGATTACCGTGCAGATGAGCTTGTTGAGTGCTTTTCATCATTGTCTGGATGGAGGTACATAATTGCTTCAATGATATCTTTCTTTGAAGACTGTGGTTCTCAATATGGTATGCTTCTTGAGGATGATGGAAGCAGTGATACTGTGTGTTTTTTGGATTTCCTGAAGAAGCAATTTGACGTGGCAGCAAAAGCTGTAAAGAGATGCATGATGAGTTTATGGGTTCACCTTCCAGGAAGGTGCTTTTCACACGATAATGCTAGCAATATATCTATGCTTTTGGGTTTGCTGGAAAAAATTGATGCTCTTTTATGTGAAGGAGATTTTACTGATGAGAGTGTGAAAAGAGGATTTTGTTTTCAATCAACTGAGAACTCTATTTATGCAGAGCCGATATCTCCTAATGAGAAGGAACTAGATGGAGCAAGGTCTCTATGCCTTAAACTGCTGAAAGATCTTCAGAATTCACTTGATTTACCTATTGGTGTAGACAGGAATTGGATTCAGAACTACTGCATGCGTAATGCAACTCTAATTTTCTGTACTTCCTCTAGTTCTTACCGGTTGCATAATGCGGACATTTCTCCGCTTGATGTGTTGATTGTTGATGAGGCTGCACAAGTGAAGGAATGTGAATTGTTGATCCCGCTACGTTTGCGTTGGTTGAAACATGTTGTTTTGGTGGGGGATGACTGCCAGCTGAGGCCACTGGTTAAAAGCCAAGTAATGTTCTGCCTTACTCCTATCATTCAGTATATTTTCATTCCTAGGCCAACATTGTATGTACCATCTATATGACCTCCCTTGCTGAAAGGTTGGCACTAATTTTCAACAAAGGAATATGCCAGCACTCTATTCTACTCTTGTTCATCTGTTTTGATGACCACTACTCTTATCTTTCATTGTTTATATTTAGGTATGCAAGGAAGCTGGATTTGGAATCAGTCTTTTTGAGAGATTGGTTGTACTGAATTTTGAAAAGCATTTGCTAAATATACAGTATCGCATGAGCCCTTGTATCAGCATATTTCCAAATGCTAAATTTTATGAGAGGAAGATTTTAGATGGTCCAAATGTTCATTCTTCTTCCTACAACAAGGATTACACAGGCCTTCCTTTTGGTAGCTACACTTTCATAAACATCATAGACGGGAGGGAAGAAAAGGAAGGTGCAGGAAACAGTTGGAGGAACCTGGTTGAAGTTGCTGTGGTTTTGCACTTGATCCAAACCATCTTTAAATGTATGTCCAAGCTGAATATCTTCTTATAGCCCTGATATCTTAACTAACATTCTTGTTGTAAGTGAAGCTACTTGGCTAACGTAACTGCTAGAAGATGATTCCCTATTGATTTGGGCTAACCCTAGAAGGGTAGATATATAGGTACCATACATGGGCCACATGGGCCTAGCCTCATGGGCCTAATACATTCACACTCCAACACCCCCCTGCAGTCTGAACTACAGGCGCAGCGGAGTTCAAGACTGAATAAGAAAGAAAACAAGAGCACAACACACACAGGACCCCCCGCAGCCACAACTAGCCACTGGAGACGTTGAGGCTGGAGCGAAACTCGGAGAAGGTCGAGGAAGGGAGGCCTTTGGTGAAGATGTCCGCAAACTGGGAGGTGGTCGTAACGTGAAGAACCCGGACGTCGCCGATGGCCACCCGGTCGCGGACGAAGTGTAGATCGATCTCCACATGCTTGGTCCTCTGGTGCTGCACGGGGTTGGTGGAGAGGTAGACCGCGCTGACATTGTCGCAGTAGACGAGCGTGCTCCTGGCGAGTGGGCGGTGAAGCTCAGCCAGGAGCTGGCGGAGCCAGGCGGCCTCGGCCACGCCGTTGGCCACAGCACGGTACTCCGCCTCGGCACTGGAGCGTGAAACCACCGGCTGGCGCTTGGACGACCAAGAGACCAGGTTGCCGCCGAGGAAGACAGCGTAGCCGAAGGTGGACCGGCGGGTGTCCGGGCATCCCGCCCAGTCGGCGTCGGTGTAGACAACCAGCTCGACAGTGGAAGACCGACCGAGGAGCAGCCCGTAGCCAAGTGTGCCACGGAGGTACCGGAGAAGCCGCTTCATAGCAGCCAGGTGGGGCTCCCGCGGAGCATGCATGTAGAGGCAGAGCTGCTGGACGGCATAAGTGATGTCCGGCCGTGTGAAAGTGAGGTACTGAAGCGCGCCAGCAAGACTCCGATAGGTGGTGGAGTTCGCTGGCCCAAGCATCGCACCCCCAACCTCTGACAGCTTCCCCTGGGTGTCCACCGGTGTAGAGCAGGACTGGCAGGCGGTCATCCCTGCTCGCTCCAGAATGTCACAAGTGAACTGCCGCTGGAGGAGGAACAGGCCTGAAGGTCGGGGCTCAACAGTGACGCCGAGGAAGTGGTGGAGCACCCCAAGATCCTTCATAGCAAATTCCTTCTGGAGTGAGGCAATGATGCGGTGGAGCAGAGACTCGCTGTAGGCGGTGAGAACAATGTCATCCACATAGAGGAGCAGATAAGCAGTCTCACCCCCATAGTGGTATATGAACAGGGAGGTGTCAGGCTTGGCCTCCGTGAACCCAAGAGTCTGTAGGAAGGTAGCAAATCGAGAGTACCAAGCCCGGGGTGCCTGCTTGAGCCCGTAGAGAGATTTGTTGAGCCGGCAGACGAAGTCAGGACGAGAAGAATCCACGAAACCTGCCGGCTGACTGCAATAGACCGTCTCAGTCAGAGTGCCATGGAGGAAGGCATTCTTGACATCCAGCTGATGCACAGGCCAAGAGCGCTCGAGAGCCAGAGAGAGGACGGTGCGGACTGTAGCTGGCTTCACCACGGGACTGAAGGTCTCAGCATAGTCAATGCCGGGCCGCTGAGTGAAGCCGCGGAGGACCCAGCGAGCCTTGTAGCGCTCCAGGGAACCATCAGCCCGCCTCTTGTGCGTCCAGATCCACTTGCCGGTGACAATGTTGGAGCCCGGCGGACGAGGCACTAGGTCCCACGTCTGGTTGGCGAGGAGGGCCGCGTACTCCTCGCCCATCGCGCGGCGCCAGTGAGGATCCGTCAAGGCCGCGCGGACGGAAGAGGGTACCGGAGAGATCCCCGTCTCGCAAGCGAGACGCCTGACTCGTCACCATCGGGTGAGTGTGACGAGGGTCCCGGTGAAGAAGAGGCGGGTGGTACACCGGCGGGTCGGCGCGAGAGCGTGGCGATGCCGTCGGAGCATGCACCGGCGACGACGGCGCTGGTGACGAGAGCGGCGGAGCCGGCTCACGTCGGCGCTCGTAGACGATGCCGAAGCGTCCGGGAGGAGGTGAGGGCGGACGCGGCTCCCGCCGGCGCTGGTAGACGAGTCCGAAGCGCCCGCGAGGAGGTGGGGTCGGTGTGCTTGGTCCCGCGATCGAAACGGCAGCATCAGGCACAACGGGAGGCAGCGAAGCCACAGGGAGCGAGGGTGGAAGCTCCGGGGCTGCCTCGACCGTGTCAGGCACCGGAAGGTCCTAGTGCGAGTCCGGCAGGGGCGAGGCGGAACCACCATGAGAGTGCGCCGGAGTAGTACCTGCAGGGTAGAGGGAGAAGGGTGGCGGAATCGCCGGATCAGTGGGAAAGAAGGAAGCCTCCGCAGGGTCAGCGGGAGGTGGAGGTGTAGAGGTGGTGGAGTAAGGAAATGCCGACTCATCAAACACGACATGGCGAGAGATGAGGACACTGCGAGAGGTAAGGTCAAAGCATCGGTAACCCTTGTGATCCGGAGAGTATCCGAGAAAGACACAGAGGGTCGACCGGGGAGCCAGCTTATGGGAAGCGGTGGCGGCGGTGTTAGGATAACACGCACACCCGAAGACTCGAAGGTGGTCGTACCGAGGAGGGGTACCGAATAGAGCGTGGTGAGGCGTGGGAGCTGGGCAGGCAGTAGAAGGAAGTCGGTTAAGGAGATAGGTGGAGGTGTGCAGACACTCAGCCCAGAAGCGAGCGGGTAGAGATGCCTGGAGCAGAAGAGTGCGCATGATGTCATTGGTTGTGCGGATCATGCGCTCTGCCTTGCCGTTTTGAGAGGAGGTATACGGACAAGACATGCGCAGGTGGACACCGTAAGAAAGGAAGAAGGCACGTGAGGTTGAGTTATCGAACTCACGGCCATTGTCGCACTGGACAGCCTTGATGGTGAGGCCGAACTGAGTAGATACCCAAGCAAAGAAGTGGCTAAGAGTGGGGAACGCCTCGGACTTGGCACGCAGGGGAAAAGTCCAGGAATAATGGGAGAAATCATCGACCACCACCAAGTAGTACTTATAGCCAGACATGCTGAGAACAGGAGAAGTCCACAAGTCGCAATGAATAAGATCAAAAGCACAAGTGGCATGTGAGAAAGAGGACTGAAAGGGAAGGCATACGTGACGGCCCAGCTGGCACGCATGACACAAGTGATCATCGTGAGGCCGAGAGCACCGAAGGTCGGAACTACGACTGAGCTCCATCAGAGCATCCCGGCCAGGATGGCCGAGGCGACGGTGCCAAGTGGTGGAGGAAGGAGTGGCAGCAAAAGCGGCTGAGGAAAGCGAAGAAGGTGAAACAGTCGCCGGGAACCGAAGGGTGTTGAGAGGCCTAGTGCTGTTACATCAGAGCAGAGGAACCCGGGAGGCCAAATCCCGCACGGTGAGGCCAGAGGGGTCAAACTCAACCGAACAAGAGTTGTCAGTGGTGAAACGGCGAATAGAGAGAAGGTTGTGAACCATGCCGGGAGCCACAAGAACATCAGGGATATGAAAGGAGCCGTGGGAACTGGCAGTGCCCACGGAGGAGACAGGGATGCAGGTGCCATTGGCGACCATGATGGAAGAGGGGCAGGAAGGGTGGGGAGGACGGAGAGAAGAAAGGAGACTCGCATCGGGCGTGGTGTGGAAAGTGGCGCCCGAGTCGGCGATCCAATCAGGACTGGCTAATCGCAGCCCTGCGGCAGGAGGAACTGCGGGCGGAGGGCTGGCGGTGGTGCTGAAGGAGTAGGCCACGGCGTCTGGGCCCCCCGCGGCCGCGGCTGCGCTTGGACCTCTGACGGCGACGCTGGGTCGGCGGGCTTGCGGCAGCGACTCAGCCGCCGGGAACTGGAAGCGGAAAGGCAGGGCCACGACGGTGGCGGGCCGTGGGAGACCGGCGCCGGGGAGGTGGACGGCGTCGGCGGGCTGCTCGGGAGCAATAGCAGCGGTCGAACCGAGGGCCGCGCCCGCGCCCGCAGCAGCAGCACCGAAATCGGCGGCAGGGGGCGGCGCCGCAGCAGCAACACCGAAATCGGCGGCAGGGGGCGGCGGCCGGACTCCAGGTGGCGGGCGAGCAGCAGCAGGCGAGAGGTTGGTGAAGAAGGGGTCGAGCGCCGGGCAGTGCGCGTAGGCGGAGGAGGAGGGGGTTCCGCGGTCGCTGCAGGTCCGGCAGCCGCCGGAACCCAGCGAGCAGTGGAGCTTGCCCTGGTCCACCTGAACCGCGGGAGCAGCACGAGGAGACAGATGGGGCCCGGCGCCGCTGGAATCCACTCCGGGCGGCAGCAGGACGACAGGGGCGGCAGCGGCGGACAGGTCAAAGGCTGGCGCGGCGCGGCTGCGCATCGGCGTCGGGCGGCTCGGGAACGGGCGCCAGTTCGGCCTACGTGAGCTGCAGGCGGCCACGGACAGGACGGTGGTCGTGAAGCGGCTCGAGGACCCCAGCACAGTCCGCACGGGACCAGCGGGAGGGGGCGGAGAGGTCCGCACGCGACCAGCGGGAGGAGGCGGAGGGAGCGGGTGGGGGGCAGCGGAGCAGGATCCGCCTGGAGGGGGGCTCGGAGAAGACGAACTCGGCCCCGGAGAGGGAGACGCGGAGCCGCGCGAGTGGGCGGTCGATTCGGCGGAGCAGGATCCGCTCAGGACGGCGGCGGGAGGAGGGTGGGGGTCAGCAGCAGCCACTGGTGCCCAGGAGGTGAAGGGAAAGGGAGGGAAGGAGGAAGGGGAGGGAGGAGGAGGCCAGCTGGCCATGGAGGTGGCGGCGGCGGCGCCGGCCAGAGGGGCGGCGGCTGGGTGAAGGGCAGGGGAAAAACTCAGCTTGATACCATGCTAGAAGATGATTCTCTATTGATTTGGGCTAACCCTAGAAGGGTAGCTATATAGGTACCATACATGGGCCACATGGGCCTAGCCTCATGGGCCTAATACATTCACACTCTAGTAACATCTTTCAGTACTGGAAAATTTACTTCCTTCGCTGTAGCCTATTTCTGTTTCTGGTGCAATACATAACCTTCGATTTTCTGTCTCAAATATCAATTAAGTGCTTTCCCTCTACTTTCAGATTGTGAAGTTCGATCTGTTTGAATCGCTTTCCATCGCATGGACCAACTTTAGTAAAATTGTATGTCTAGTTTGTTATTCATGTGAGTGGAGTGATGTTAAGTCAATTATTGGCTGGTATTTGTACGATCTAGTTAGTTTTCATGAGAATTCTGTCGTTAGGTCTATATAATGAAATGATTCATGAGCAAAATCAGTGATCTTATGAGTTCTTTTTCCCCTGCAGCATGGAAAAAGACAGGCCAAGGGATTAGCATTGGTGTAGTTTCACCATACAGTTCTCAAGTTGCTGCAATCAAAGATAAACTTGGCAAGAAGTACGATACATCTGATGGCTTTCATGTCAGGGTCAAGTCAATTGATGGTTTCCAAGGAGAAGAGGATGATGTAATCATACTATCAACAGTTAGATCCAATGGGAGGGGCGCTGTTGGATTTCTTGATAACCAACGAACAAATGTTGCTCTTACTAGAGCAAGGTGTGCATCTACTCGTTTCACTGTTGTTGAAAGTACATCAGACAGTGATAACCATAAGGTATGTAATGAATGCTTTATTTGATGCAGGCATTGTCTTTGGATTCTTGGGAATGCTAATACACTACATAAAAGTGGGACAGTCTGGACAGACCTTGTTGTTGATGCGCAGAGACGTAATTGTATTATCAATGCCACTAATGATACAGCGTTGTGTAAGTTGATTTTGGATGTAAAGCATGAACTTGATGAACTCGACGATCTACTTAATTCTCACTCAGCAGTTTTCAGTAATACCAGATGGAAGGTAAATATGGCAGTCATGTTTGATCACTTTTGACTTTGATTCTATATGATACAATATTGGAAATTCTTTGCTAAAATAGTGTGTGATCTGATTGCTTATTTGTACCTGATTGCTTATTTTAGTCGACATATAGTTTACTTCATTCATTTCTTTTTATGAGGCACACTGACACATGTAAAGATTCAAACCTCGTAATCTTCAACCTACAGTTAGTCTTATGAAATGTAATTTTGTTATATAAGTGATACAATTGGATTCGTATTTGAAAGTACTATCTCATGGTTAAGCTTTTGTTGCTATCACCATTATACTATAAGAGAGGCTATGGATCAAAGTTTAACTTTCGAGACGCCAAGTCAACCACGCAATATATTTTGAAATGGAGGGAGTAGCTTATACTGAATGGTTGACACTTCTCAGTATTTTATGATGTTTGCCTATTTGTTTTCTCTTGAGCATGGGTAGTCATAATAATTGAACACGTTTTAGCCTATGGAAAAATTATTATTATCGAACATTTTGGCATGGAGTTCTGTTGAAGGGACATCATATGTTATGCTACCACTTCCTTGAACAAAGTTCTCTCAGCCTCTGCCATTCAGTTTGAACTCAGCTGATTTATTTTGTCTTGTGGTGTTGGGCTTAAATTCATACCTGAAATGCAAACCACAACTACCTTTTTTTTCAATAATTGAAGTTTTATTAATTTTGATGTCATTACATCGAGTTGATACAAGGATCTTGAAACACTCCTGTACTGTGCATGATGCACACAGCCTTGCAAAGTTTTACAAAGTTCAGACACACTAATAACACTCAAATCTGTAGACTAGACTGCCACCCATGTGCCTAGGTAAAAAACTCCTTGGCCACCCGTGCCAATTGTTGAGATGCCGCTGCAACCAAACCCTGTGCCCATGTATGAAGCCAATGTATAAAACCACAGAAATCCCCTTGTTGGCGTGGATGCTGTCATTTGATGAAAATTCAATCTCCTCATGATGTTAATATTAGACCTGGATATGTTTTTTTCAATTTGGAATCATGTATTAGTGTTTTGTGATAAAATTGTGTCTTACAGGTTTTATGTTGTTACTGGATAGTAATTTGTTTGTGCTTAACATTTACTTGGCCATCTTTGCTACTTTATATTGCGATGCATAAATCGAATGGTTCCCTCATCTAAATGATGTTAGAATTATCTGATTCTTTCATATATAAAATAAAATAATTAAAGTTAATACTCGCTCCTTATCACTCTGTGTTTCTCCATGCCTTCAGGGTAATATGCTCAGCAATGTTTATCCATTGAGATTTGAGAATGTAATTATCGAAATGTTTCCAAACCCTTATTAAATGCTTTTGAAGAAAACAAGTGGTTGTACTGTGTTATTTAATAGGGGTATGGATGGCCATTTCACATTGTTTTACTTGTAACTAGTACTTAATTGGACAAACATAGCAAAAATGAGGGAGTATAATATATTCAGTTTGAACCACTTTTTTTAGTCTTTTTGCTGATATCCTCTCTTTTTTGTATTGAACAACTCAACAGGTCGTTTTGAGTGATAACTTTAGAAAGTCTTTCGTGAAACTAAAATCTCCGCAACTAAGGAGGGAGGTACTCCAAAAGCTTGCCAAACTTGGTGGTGGTTGGCGGACGACAATAAAGAATTTTAACGTGACTGATGCTTTCCAGCTTGCAAAAGCATACAGGATTAGGGACTTGTATCTTGTTTGGAGTACTGATCTGGAGAAAAACGAAAGATACTTCCAGATAGTAAGAATATGGGACCTTTTGTCTCACCAGCATGTTGCTAGAACTATTCAACATCTCGAAAATCTCTTTTCAATGTACACAGATGATTATCTTGACCACTGCAGAAGAGTGCAGACCGAGCGGTATGCTTGTTTCCTGACTTTTTATTATCTTCTTTTATTTTGTTCAGTTTGGTTCTTTATGAACAGTGGAAATCAAATTCCTCAAAAAAAAAAAAAGAAGAAAAAGAAAAGAACACAACCAGTGGGAGAGATGCCCCCCTGATTTTGCAAGCCTTTGAAACAACGGTCTAACCAATGTAACTCAGGAGAAGTTGGCACTTAAATTCCTCAACAAAGCTATTAATACAATCGGCTGAGATTGTTTAACTATGCAATAGAATTATATAAGATTGTTTAACTATGCAATAGAATTATATAATTGGCTGAGATTGTTAGCTATACACTAGGTCCCCCCCCCCCCCCCCCCCCCCCCATTTTAATTTTTCCATGTTAAATCCCTTCTGTTGATAATTATGTTTGCTTTCCGCTGCATCCTCAATGTTTTGTTGCTTTGTTCTTTTTTTATTCTAACATTCCAAAATGTGCGTTTTATTCTTATTTGTTGCTTACTTTTTTATGTGGTTGACAGGAAACTGGAAGTACTGGAAGTTCCAATAATTTGGGATGCTGGACATGATATTGTTCGGTATAAGAAGGATTGCAGAGTCGATGACAAGGAAGATCATGATCACGTGGACACCTCATCTGCTCTGGAGAATACCAAAGTTAGTGAAAGCTTCTTGCTGATGAAATTTTACTCTTTATCATCTGGTGTGGCAAAACATTTGCTAACAGCTACTGATGGGACTGAAATTGAGATCCCCTTTGAACTAACTGATGAAGAGGAGTCGATAATTCGATTCCCACTCACTAGTTTTATTCTTGGGAGGTCAGGCACTGGGAAAACCACTGTTTTGACGATGAAACTGTATCAAATTGAGCAACAGTCCTTGATTGCATCTCAAGGGATAGAGTTAAGTGAAGTTGATTTATCTGCGGCTGAACACAAAAATAGTCTGCCAATGAAGGACACAAGCAAAGGAAAGAGTTTTATAAAACAAGTCCTTATCACTGTGAGCCCAAAGCTTTGTTCTGCTATAAAAAATCAGGTTCACAGACTTAAAAGGTAATGCTGTCTCGATTGGTGGTTTTCATGCTGTCAATGACTTCTACTCTAGTTTTTTTCCCTTTGGTTTATTTCTTAACTATGCTGTCCCTTTGATTTTTTTTTCATTTTAACCTTTTATAGATTTGCATCTGGCGATGTTTCTGGGCAACCTAGCACTCTTCACATGCATGATGTCACTGATGACCTTGAAGGGTTTACAGATGTACCTGATAATTTTAGTGATCTACCACATGAGCACTATCCGCTTACTATAACATTCCGAAAATTCTTGATGATGCTTGATGGAACATTGCAGACTTCATTTTTTGATATGATTTTTGGAGAATTGAAGCCTAGCATTGAAAGAGGTCATTCCAAAACTCGAGCTTTGCAAGCTTTTATTGAATCGAAAGAAGTTACCTTTGAGAAGTTTGCTGCTTTCTATTGGCCGCATTTCAACGCAGAACTAACGAAGAAACTCGATGCATCCACTGTATTTACTGAAACAATTTCTCACATAAAAGGTGGATACAAAGCTAACATGCCTTGCAATGGCAGACTCGAAAGGCTAGATTATGTGATGCTCTCTGATAGAAGATTTTCGTCCCTGAACAGTAAAATGCGAGAGAAGATCTATGATGTTTTCCTTGATTATGAGAGTAGGAAGCGCACTGCTAGAGAATTTGATCTATCAGATTTTGTCAATAGTCTTCACAGCAGTCTAGTTTCTGAGGGTTACAATGGGGATTTTGTAGATTACATTTACATAGACGAGGTGCAGGATCTTACCATGTCGCAAATAGCACTTCTTAAGTATGTCTGCAGGAACTTCAAGGAGGGCTTTGTTTTTGCTGGTGACACGGCACAAACTATAGCAAGGGGTATTGACTTCCGGTTTGAAGATATCCGCTCACTGTTTTATACCTCATTCCTCACAGAAACTGAAGGATGCAACCAAGGAACTAAACATGGAAATAAAGTTAGTCTCACTGATATGTTCCAACTTAGTCAGAATTTTCGCACACATTGTGGTGTTCTTCGTATGGCTCAGAGTATAATGAGCCTTTTGTACTACTTTTTCCCGTCATGTGTTGACAAGCTTAATCCTGAAACTGGGCTTGTATATGGTGAAGCTCCTGTTCTCCTCGAGTCTGATAACGATGAGAATGCAATTATGACTATTTTTGGAGAAAGTAGAAGTGAACATGGTAAGCAGCATGGATTTGGTGCGGAGCAGGTCATATTGGTTCGTGATGATGATATGAAGAAACAAGTCGTTAACGTTGTTGGTAAACAAGCTCTTGTCTTGACCATTGTTGAATGTAAGGGCCTTGAGTTCCAGGTATTAGTCTCCAAAGTTTGTTCATAATGCTATATGTTTTCATTTTAAGCATTTTTTTTAAGTTTTAACTTTGAGGATACCTTTTCCTTATAAAATATATTATGTAGGACGTGCTGCTATACAACTTTTTCAGTTCATCACCATTGCGGAACAAATGGAGGGTTGTGTATGATTACATGAAAAGCAGAGATGTTGCATCATTTGAAGTGATAGCTCATCCAGGTTTCGACAGAAACAAGCATTATCTTTTATGTTCAGAACTGAAGCAGCTCTATGTTGCAATCACACGAACTAGACAAAGACTCTGGATATGTGAAAATGCTGATGATTACTGTCGTCCGATGTTCGATTATTGGAAAAAGTTGTGCATTGTGGAGGTTAGGCTACTTGATTCTTCACTGATTCAAGCAATGCAGACAGGAAGCAGTGTTGATGATTGGAGGCTACGGGGTACCAAGGTTAGCTTGTGACGTTACTTGTTTGACATCTTGACACTATTTTTCTAGATTCAAGAATGTACGTTTGATGTTGCTAGAGATTGAGATTCTATTGATTTGGGCTAACCCTAGAAGGGTAACCATACATGGGCCTAGCCTCATGGGCCTAATACACTCACATTCCAACACCCCCCCCCCCCCCCCCGCAGTCTGAACTACCGGCGCAGCGGAGTTCGAGGCTGAACAAGAAAGAAGAAAGACCACACACACGTCCCCCCACAGACGCAACTAGCCACTGGTGACGGTGAGGCTGGAGCGAAACTCGGTGAAGGTCGAGGACGGGAGGCCTTTGGTGAAGATGTCCGCGAACTGGGAGGTGGTTGGGACGTGAAGGACCCGGACGTCGCCGATGGCCACACGGTCACGGACGAAGTGTAGGTCGATCTCCACATGCTTCGTCCGCTGGTGCTGCACGGGGTTGGTGGAGAGGTAGACCGCACTGACGTTGTCGCAGTAGACGAGTGTGCTCCTGGCGAGAGGGCGGTGAAGCTCAGCTAGGAGCTGGCGGAGCCAGGCGGCCTCGGCCACGCCGTTGGCAACGGCACGGTACTCCGCCTCGGCACTGGAGCGTGAGACCACCGGCTGGCGCTTGGACGACCAAGAGACAAGGTTGCCGCCGAGGAAGACAGCGTAGCCGGAGGTGGACCTGCGGGTGTCCGGGCAGCCCGCCCAGTCAGCGTCGGTGTAGACAACCAGCGCGGCAGTGGAGGACCGGCCGAGGAGCATCCCGTAGCCTAGGGTGCCACGGAGGTAGCGGAGAAGCCGCTTCATTAGCAGCCAGGTGGGGCTCCCGCGGAGCATGCATGTAGAGGCAGAGCTGCTGTACGGCATAAGTGATGTCCGGCCGTGTGAAGGTGAGGTACTGGAGCGCGCCAGCAAGACTCCGGTAAGTGGTAGAGTCCGCTGGTCCAAGCATCGAACCCCCAGCCTCTGACAGCTTCTCCTAGGTGTCAACCGGGGTAGAGCAGGACTTGCAGTCAGTCATCCCTGCTCGCTCCAAAATGTCACAAGTGAACTGCCGTTGGTGGAGGAACAGGCATGAAGGTCGGGGCTCAACAGTGATGCTGAGGAAGTGGTGGAGCACCCCAAGATCCTTCATAGCAAATTCCTTCTGGAGAGAAGTAATGATGCGGTGGAGCAGAGACTCGCTGGAGGCGGTGAGAACAATGTCATCCACATAGAGGAGCAGGTAAGCAGTCTCACCCTCATAGTGGTATATGAACAGGGAGGTGTCAGACTTGGCCTCCGTGAACCCAAAAGTCTGTAGGAAGGTAGCGAATCGGGAGTACCAAGCCCGGGGTGCCTGCTTGAGCCCATAGAGAGATTTGTTGAGCCGGCAGACCAAGTCAGGACGAAAAGAATCCACGAAACCGGCCGGCTGACTGCAGTAGACCGTCTTAGTCAGAGTGTCATGGAGGGAGGCATTCTTGACATCCAGTTGATGCACAGGCCAGGAGCGCTCGAAAGCCAGTGAGAGGACGGTGTGGACGGTAGCTGGCTTCACCACGGGACTGAAGGTCTCAGCATAGTCAATGCCGGGCCACTGGGTGAAACCGCGGAGGACCCATCGAGCCTTGTAGCGCTCCAAGGAACCATTAGCACGCCTCTTGTGCGTCCAGATCCACTTGCCGGTGACAATGCTGGAGCCCGGCGGACGGGGCACTAGGTCCCACGTCTGGTTGGCGAGGAGGGTCGCGTACTCCTCTTCCATCGCACGGCCCAGTGAGGATCCGCCAAGGCCGCGCGGACGGAAAAGGGTACAGGAGAGATCCCCGGCTCGCAGGCGGCGGCGGTGAGGGCCTGCGGGCGAGACGCCTGCCTCGTCACCATCGGGTGTGTGACGAGGGTCCCGGTGAAGAAGAGGCGGGTGGTACACCGTCGGGTCGGCGCAAGAGCGCGGCGGGGCCAGCGGAGAAACCACTGGTGGCGAAGGCGACGACGCCGGAGCCGGCTCCCGCCGCCGCTGGTAGACGATGTCGAAACGCCCTAGAGGAGGTGGGGGCGGACCCGGCTCCTGGCGGCGCTGGTAGACGAGGCCGAAGCGCCCGGGAGGTGGGGTCGGGGCGCGCGGTCCTACGATCGGAACGGCAGCGTCGGGCACACAGGGAGCAATGGTGGAAGCTCTGGTGCGGCCTCGGGCGTAGCAGATACGGGAGGAAAGCCCTGGTGCGAGGCCGGCAGGGGCGAGGTGGTACCACCAGGAGGGCGCGCTGGAGTAGTACCTGCAGGGTAGAGGGAGAAGGGTGGCGGAATCACCGGGTCAGTGGGAAAAAGGAAGCCTCCGCAGGGTCAGCAGGAGGTGTGGAGGTAGACGTGGTGGAGTAAGGGAATGCCGACTCATCAAACACAACATGGCGAGAGATGAGGACACGGCGAGAGGAAAGGTCGAAGCATCGGTAACCCTTGTGATCCGGAGAGTATCCGAGGAAAACACAGAGGGTCGACCGGGGGGCCAGTTTATGAGGAGCGGTGGCGGCGGTGTTAGGGTAACACGCACACCCGAAGACTCGAAGGTGGTCGTAGCGAGGAGGGGTACCGAAAAGAGCGTGGTGAGGTGTGGGAGCCGGGCTGGCAGTAGAAAGAAGACGGATAAGGAGATAGGTGGATGTGTGCAGACACTCAACCCAGAAGCGAGCGGGAAGGGATGCCTGGAGCAGAAGGGTGCGCATGGTGTTATTGGTTGTGCGGATCATGCGCTCTGCCTTGCCGTTCTGAGATGAGGTATACAGACAAGACATGCGGAGCTGGACACCGTGGGAAAGGAAGAAGGCACGTGAGGTTGAGTTATCGAACTCACGGCCATTGTTGCACTGGACAACCTTGATGGTGAGGCCAAACTGAGTGGATACCCAAGCGAAGAAGTGGCTGAGAGTGGGGAACGCCTCGGACTTGACACGCAGGGGAAAAGTCCAAGAGTAATGGGAGAAATCATCGACCACCACCAAGTAGTACTTATAGCCAGACATGCTAAGAACAGGAGAAGTCCACAAGTCGCAATGGATAAGATCAAACACACAAGTGGCATGTGAGGAAGAAGACTGAAAGGGAAGATGAACGTGACGGCCCAGCTGGCACGCATGGCACAAGTGCTCATCGTGAGCCTGAGGACACCGAATGTCGGTACTACGACTGAGCTGCATGAGGGCATCCCGGCCAGGATGGCCAAGGCGGCGGTGCCAAGTAGTGGGGGAAGTAGTAGCGGCGAAAGGGCTGAGGAGATGGGAGGCGAAGAAGGTGAAATAGACGCCGGAAACCGAAGTGTGTAGAGGGGTCCAGTGCTGTCACACCGGAGCAGAGGACACTGGGAGGCCTATTCCCGCACGGTGAGACCAGAGGGGTCAAACTCAACCGAACAAGAGTTGTCAGTTGTGAAACGGCGAATAGAGAGAAGGTTGTGAACCATACCGGGAGCCACAAGAACATCAGGGATATGAAAGGAGCCGTGGGAACGGGCAGTGCCCACGGAGGAGACAGGAATGCAAGTACCATTGGCGACCATGATGGAAGAGGGACAGGAAGGGTGGGGAGGACGAAGAGAAGAAAGTAGACTCGCATCGGGCGTGGTGTGGAAAGTGGCGCCCGAGTCGGCGATCCAATCAGGGCTGGCGGTGGTGCTGAAGGAGTAGGCCAAGGCAGCTGGGTCCCAACCGACAAGCCCGGGCGAGGCATCGGGAGGTGTAGACCACAGGGATGTGGGGTTAAACCCAGGATTGGCGGCGCCCGGGCCCCCGCGCCAGCGGCCCTGGCGCTCGCTGCCATGGTGGTGGCGGCGCCAGGAAGATGGCCCGGCTGGCGGCTGCGGCGGCGGGGGAGACTGATGGCAGAGGGTAGGGAGCCGACGAGGCCCGACGTGCGACGCGGCGCCGGCACGTGGCACGATAGGCAGCGGCGGTGGCGCCGGCGCTGGTACTGTGCACGCCCGCGTGCCAGCCAACGCCCAGGCCAGCAGGGGCAGCGGTGCCCAGGCCTGCAGGGGCAGCGGCGCTCACAGGAGCTCCAGCAGGGGCAGCCGCGCTCACAGGGGCTCCAGCAAGGGCAGCGGCGCGCACAGGGGCGCCAGCAGGGGCGGCCCCGCCGGCGACGGTGGCGCCAGGAGCACCGGCGGCCGCACCAGCGGCTGCGCCCACAGCACCAGCAGCAGCAGCGGGAGAAGGGGATGGAGGCGCCGCTGCCCAGGGACTGCGGAATCGCCGGGACGTCAGGAGGGCCCCAGCCGTCGGGGTTGGACGGTACGACGCCCACGTCGAAACCCATGGTTGCGGCGGCGATGCCGGACTGGATCCGGAGGCTAGAGGCGGCGCGGCGGCTGGGGTGGGATCAGGAAGAGGCACAGCGTGATGCCATTGGTGTACTTGCGTGAGTTGAGCGACGGAAGTGGCCCCTGCTGCGGAGGCTGCATGACAGGCTGGTACGCCGCCACCTGCGGCGGCGGCTTGACGGAGCCGGACGCCACCGACATGGGCGGCGGCGGCGCCTGCGTGGTGACCTGCAGCGGCGCCAGCAGCCGCTGCGCCTGGTCCATGACGACCACCTTCTCCACCGCCTCCGGAGCCGGAGCCGGCGCAGGTGCCACTCCCCTGCCTGGCGCAACCTCCTGCCGCGGCGGCGCGTGGTTCTCGGCGGCGCCCTGACGCCTGGCTGCTCTTGGCGGAATGGAGAAGTAGGGCGGGCGGGGGCCGGAGGAATGGAGCGGTGGAGTCGACGAACACGACTAGGGGCGTGGACTGTGGAGGAAGGGACCGGCGCCCGCACCAGCTGGGTCGCCGGGGAAGAGGACCGGCGCCCGCACCAGCTGGGGGTCAGCAGCAGCGACACGCGCCCAGGAAGTGGAGGGAAGGGGAGGGGGAGGAGGGGGCCGGCCGGCCATGGAGGTGGCGGCGGCGGCGCCAGCCAGAGGGGCGGCGGCTGGGGGAGGAGGAGAGGAAAAACTCAGCTTGATACCATGCTAGAGATTGAGATTCTATTGATTTGGGCTAACCCTAGAAGGGTAGCTATATAGGTAACCATACATGGGCCACATGGGGCCTCATGGGCCTAATACACTCACATTCCAACAGATGTTACTGCACTTCTCTTTAACAATTATAAGTCCATGTAACAAGTTCATTTTTTTTATTTAGTTATTTAATGAGGGACAATTTGAGATGGCTACAATGTGCTTTGAAAAGGCTGGTGATGCGCATAGAGAGAAGTGGGCAAGAGCTGCTGGACTTCTTGCAACCGCTGACCGTGTCATCTCCACAAATTCGGAAATGGGCCAAGCCTCCTTGCAAAAAGCATCAGAGATTTACGAGTCTATTGGCATGTATGAGAAAGCTGCCACATGCTACATCAAACTAGGTGACTACAAAAGAGCAGGTGTGATCACTATCCATAATTTTCTTGTTGTTCATCAACATGATCTGGTCTCGTAGCTATTAATTACTTTTCACTATCCATATTTTTCTATATGACAGTTGACAGCAACCTCATTTTATAAATCATCATTAACCTGAACCTAGTGTGTTACTGGAACAAGGCTATGTGGATCAAACTGTGGAGAGGCCATTATTAAAAAAATATAAATGTAAGATATAAATGCAAGCTGCTCTTGAAGATCAACACAAGTAGACCCCGAAGTTTTTTAAAGTTATTTTTATCTGCGTGTCAGTCAGTGAGGTTTCATGCCTTTCGATGTGATTGACTTGTCATGATTTCTAATTCCCCTAACTTTTGCAAATTTGCTGTTTCTTTTTCCAGAATAGTTTTATGTCCTCCCTTCCACAACACACAATCCTTTCTGAGTAAACATTCTAGAGACACTAAAATGACTATCTTTCATTGATGTAGGAATGGTCTATATGGAGAAATGTGGGACTAAAAGACTTGAAGATGCAGGAGACTGTTTTGCTATGACTGAGCGCTGGTCACAGGCAGCTGAAGTCTACTTCAAAGCTAGATGTTACACAAAGTGTTTCTCCTGCTGCTCAAAAGGGAAAGTATTGAGTCAGGGCCTGCAGTTCCTGCGACAATTGGAGAAGGAACATAGTGAGGATTTCAACTCAGAGGTTGCTGCCCTTAGAAAGACATATCTAGAAACTTGTGCTCTGCATTATTTTGAACGTGGAGACATAAAGCACATGATGCCATATGTCAAGGCTTTCAACTCTATGGATCACATTCGTGCATTCTTAAATTCTAGGAATCTTTTGGACGAACTGCTGAATATAGAGATGGAAATGGGTAATTTCTATGAAGCTGCAGGTATAGCAAAGCTTAAAGGCAATGTCTTATTGGAGGTAAACATGCTAGAGAAGGCAGAATCATTTGAGAACGCTACACAACTTCTCCTTGCCTATGTCACAGCAAATTCCTTGTGGTCTTCTCACAGTAGAGGATGGCCTCCAAAAAGTTTTGCAGAAAAGGAACAGTTGCTTACAAAAGTGAAAGAGATGGCAAAGAAAGCATCTGAGGGCTTTTTCTGCTTTGCTTACTTTGAAGCAGACTCATTGTCAGATTCACATAAATCTCTTGCCAGATTGACCTATAACTTGCTTGAGGGCAGAAAATGTGGAAACTTGTTAGTTGAACTAATTTCTGCTCGATCCATTATTGAGGTTCATCTTCAGTCTCAAATCTCTGGATACAATCTAGAGTTAGAGCCAGGATCTGAAGACATACAATGTTGTCATGATATGCTGTCTTGTAACCAGATGTCCCTGGAAACACTAGCCTGTGTATGGAACCACTGGAGATTAATTTTAGTCAAAGTGCTTGCTCATCTTGATCAATCTGAGGATCCAAAATCAAATGATAATGCAGCTATATGTGAAGATCTTTGTGCAAAATTCTTTGGGTTGAGAAAAGATGGTGATAACCGCTATCTGATACTTAATATGGACTCAAGTTGGCTTAGTAACACAGGTAGATGTTCTTTGGAGCAGAATGGAAACAGGTATTGGCTGGATATTGTCCAGTGCCATTCATGTGCTCGGAATTTTTTGGTAAATGAGCTTTCTTCTGTTGGATTTAGTGTCCTTCATAAGTTGGAGTATTTTATTGAAGCTAATAGGAGGCAAGCGTCATCTCCGTATGCCCAATGGAGAACTACCAGTATCATATATGAAATTGCAATGTTTCTAAAAGACTCTGAGTTTTGTATGGCAAAATCTTCCAAAAAGTTAAGAAACCTCTTCATTCTCTGTGAACAGAACATTTTTGAATTACTTCTCCGGACCTGGGGGGATGAAACAGCAGAGAGCTTTTACTATATACTTGACTCACCTCCTGCAAATGGTTTGATTGTGGATTCTCTTGGCTCATATACATATACTACTAGGGAAGGGAAACAGAATTTGACTCATGGGCATCTTGGAAGAATAACTATGTATCTGCTCTACACAGCAAATTCTGATGTTATGCTGAATTTAAGACTTAAACAATACCTGGACGGTGGCCCTGAGTGGGCATATTTTTTTCAATCTTTGAAGGGTTTTCTTGACAATGGTGTTGGAAGATGCTCATTGGTGGAGAACTTTAAACTGGCTCTTGCCTTTACATTCAATGCAAACTGGAGAGTTGAGAGAGATTTTATGCCCCCGATATGCTATATGAATCTAATGGAATGCCTTGGTTTTTTTGCACTGTCCTGTTTTATGCTTGATCGTTGTGTACTTTGCACAAAATCTCTGTTGGTTAAGATGCTAAAGTGCCGTACAAGCAACACTTTCCTAGGCACTTGCCTAGTTTCTGGTCTGGGTGACCAGGATTTGGATCTGGACTGTATGGCATTCTCACCATGTCGATTCATATGCCAGTCAATTGAGGATATTTTGAAGAACAAGCGTGCTATTCAAGAGTGGGTTCGGAAAACAACGCCAACTATTTCATACGTTCCATTCCTTCTGAGACTAGTAATCATGCTTTATCTGGTGACTCTAACTCTTCCTTTGGGGAATTGCTATAAGGTCACAACTTTCCTTTATCAGAACAGAATTTTTGAGGATTTGCCTCCAGATTTCTCTAAGAAGATTGTACCTACCCTGAAATTAAGGTCTGGCACAGTAACCCACTTCACAAGAGTATTTGGTGATGCACTTGCGGCAATTGGAAATCCCATGGTCGTTCTTGGTTTGCCCAAAGGCCCGCTAATCAGCCGAGGCTTAAATGCTTATAGAATTAGCAACACAGATTTGAGTGATGTTAGCAAAGTAATGGCATTACTTTGTCCAGAAGAGCAGAAATCTCCCATGCAACAAGATACAAAAACCTGGAATATTACTTCTGGAAA
The DNA here is from genome assembly GCA_038087645.1 of Saccharum hybrid cultivar R570. Taxonomy (NCBI): domain Eukaryota; kingdom Viridiplantae; phylum Streptophyta; class Magnoliopsida; order Poales; family Poaceae; genus Saccharum; species Saccharum hybrid cultivar. Next base: position 16,719,091 of record JAQSUU010000563.1, read on the forward strand.
TTTGCCTTTTGCAAGAATACGAGATAATGAGATGGTTAGTAGAATTGAAATGCATTTGAGTGATGAGAGTATTTCCTTTTGGGAGAAGTTTGAGTCGTTTCAAGTCTTCATGTATGGCCAGGTGAGTTAATTACTTGTAAGGTTCATTTAGTAGCTTTACTTTTTTTTCTCAATCCCATGTGAATGTGAGGTTCTGATAATTTTTATGCTAATTTTTGTAGAAGGATGCAAGGGTTATTATTCTATTCCTTGAAAGTTTTCTTTCTTGGCTTGAGCTACGAGACCCTCCAGAAAATATAGATGCTCAATTATTCGAAGAGGTCACGCACATCTGCAGTCAATTTCAAGAGAAGTATCTTAGGTATGTTTCAGCATTTATGAAATGGTACTGGTATTTCAGTGCACCTACTCTAATTAGTAGGAGGGTATTTGAGTGTGATCTTTAACTATCAACATCCTCTGTTTGATGCATGAAGTGTTCTTGTAAAAACGGTTCCCTGCAAAATAATGAATGCATCTGGAAACTGTATGTTATTACCATCGATTCAATCTTTATTAGCAGACAACAGGCAATTAAGCTGCCTATTTGAGGATTTGTAAATTTCCATCGATTCCATATTTATTACCTTATTTACCGCCTATTTGAAGATTAGTAGTGGTGTCCATAATTTCCATATTTACATATTCTGCATTAATTAGTGATTTCCATTGTGTCTGAAAGTGGTTACTCCCATCTGAGGATTCAAACTGCCCTTTCATTGCAGGGATAAGGAAGCTTGTCTGACTGTCGAGGACCTTTACTCGATGTGGAATGATGGCGAGAACAAACTGCAGAAGATCATCAGTTTCCTGCGCTATGAGAAAGCTTCGGGAAAAGAGTCTGTCAGAAGGAAGGACAAAGCACCTGCTGCCCAGTTCCCCACGGACATGGATGATGAATGGAGTGGATGCTCAGATAATGAACCTGAGACAGGAGGAAGAGACGCGGTGGAACCCGCCAAGGAAGAAGCAAAGGTGTCCTGCACGACTTCAAAAAAGAAAGCCCAGAATCAGAAGAAGAAGAAGAAATCGAAGAAGGGCGGTGGCAAGAACTGAGCTGTTTTAGCCTCTATCCCTGCTCAGCTCTAGTAGCATTTGATGTGAGATATAAAAAAGGTAGCACTGGATGTAGTGAACTATTCTCGTTGGCTTGAACTATTACGGCTTGTTCTAGTCTGTTTAGTGCATAGTTGACTACTACTGTTTACTGTGTTGAACTGCTTGTGGTTTATGAGGGTTTTTAGCGATGGTCAAGGGGTGTTTAGTTTTTGGGCTGAAATTTTTTTTGTCACATCGAATATTTCAAGAGAGGTCGGAAGGGTGTTCAGATGCTAATAAAAAAACTAATTACATAACTCGTCTAGAACCGCGAGACGAATTTATTAAGCTTAATTAATCTGTTGTCAAATCATGGATTAATTAGGCTTAAAAAAATTCGTCTCGCAAATTTATCGTAATTTATGTAATTAGTTATTTTTTTCGTCTACATTTAATACTCTATACATGTGTTAAACATCTAATGTGATAGGGTGAAAATTTTTTGGGAGGAACTAAACACCCCCTCGACCGACTGCACTCGGACCCTGTAAAACTCCCTGCCCCCTCGACCGACTGCACTCGGACCCTGTAAAACTCCCTGCAGGATGCGTATACCGGAATTTGGCCCGCAACGGAATACGCTACATCATCCTCTATCTTACAGTTCTTCATGCCATCCGATATTTTCAGCGTTCTTTCAGACGTCCGCTAAAACTGCATGGAGCACGGACAGCACGTTGGCGGGCTCCACTGATTTATCAAACTAAAAAATATTATAACTCACGAACCAAAAAATCAAATTAAATTCCGGTTGCACCATTAAATTCATTTTAATAAATGCTTTAAAACTAGATCTCATATGGATATATTTAGATAAAATGATAAATGGATCCCACAATGGATAGAGAATAATATAGAGGATGGATGAGTGCGAAAGAATTTGATACAGAGGAAAGAATCTCGTTCTCATATGGATATATTTAGATAAAATGATAAATGGATCCCATAATGGATAGAGAATAATATAGAGGATGGATGAGTGCGAAAGAATTTGATAGAGAGGAAAGAATCTCGTTGATTAGGCGAGTGCGGCTCAGATGCATTGTCTCAGCCGCTGTACGCCTCGACCTGGTTTCTGCTGATTGCTAAGCCAAACCCCACGAACACCCCAAAAAGAAAAGAAAAAAAAAAGAAAGAAAGACGCCTCGACCGCCGCCGAACTCTGAGCCCAAGCCCGTCCACATGACGGCCGCCGCTGCGCGGCTGCTGCTTCCGAGGGTGGCCAAGGCCACGGCCACGGCCGCCGCTCTAGTCCGCGGTCCCCTCGATTCCTTCTCCAGTCGCTTCCGAACACTCGAGCCGCCACTCCTGCGGCCGCCGGCCCTGTTCTCGCGGTACCTCTCCGAAACCGCCTTCGATGCGCAGGCGCTGGATACCCGCGTCCCCGCCACCGTCATCACCGGCTTCCTCGGCTCCGGCAAGGTACCGCCCGCCTCGCCCTCCGCCTACCCTTCCCTTCTCGCACAGTGCTTACTGATTGGTGCCGGAGTCTAGTGTAGTATGTAGCTGCTGCAAGTTCCCTTAAGCTCAGACAGCGGCTGATGCGATTGTTGCATTTCTCAATCTGATCCCAAATATAAGTGGCCACATAGTGCTCTACTTGTAAAAGCAAATGCTATTGCTGTAGAATTAGACATATTGTAAGCTTGTCGCCGTTTTGAATCACATACTTGAGGCTATAGCCTATAAAAGTATAAAGCATTGATGATTATCTAGTAAGGTTGACTTATTGTACTGAGATCTAAATTTTGCAGACAACTCTCCTGAACCACATTTTGACCTCACAGCATGGGAAGAGAATTGCTGTTATTGAAAATGAGGTAATCTTTTTTTTCCCCGACGAGGTAATCTCAATAGACATATATCGGTAGTAATTTAAGATTTTGATATTGTACACTTCAGCTATGTAAGATAACCATTTATGGCATCTTTTAGTTATAGACCCAACATTTGCAATGAATTAGCTCAATTAAACACCGTGAGACCTAGTGCCCCCATGTTAATCAGCTATATTTTCTTTCCGTGTAGTTTGGTGAGGTGGATATTGATAGCTCGCTTGTTGCTAGCCACTCAACTGTTACTGAGGATATTGTAATGGTGAATAACGGTTGCTTGTGTTGCACTGTTCGAGGAGATCTTGTAAAGATGCTTCTGAAGCTAGTGAAGCAAAAGGGGGACAGGTTTGATCATATTGTTATTGAAACAACAGGTGAATCTTATTGGAATAAAATCCTTTCCTGCAGTACTATTTCAAATTTGTAGCAGATGCCAAAACTTTTCAATAATGAAACAGGCCCTACAGATGCATGATTCCATGATTTCTTCATTATCTGATAGATTCTATTTCATAGTCCAGGTCTTGCAAAGCCTGGTCCTGTCATTGAGACATTCTGTTCAGATGAGTTGGTTTCTAAGTACGTGAAACTTGATGGTGTGGTTACAATGGTTGATTGCAAGCATGCCATGAAGCATTTGAATGAAGTGAAAGCCAGGTGGGTTGTAAATGAAGCAGTAGAACAAGTCGCTTATGCAGACCGAGTTATATTGAACAAGGTATTTTCTGTAGTATATTGTATTAAAAGTTCACTATTAATTGTTCTCCAGTTACATTTCTATCTGCATTTTTTGGTTCTAGAATAGAACATTTCAGGAATTTTGCCTCTCTTTTTTTCTAATGTTCCATAAATTCTGTAATACAGGTTGATTTGGTTGATGATGCAGAATTGGAGGCATTGACTAACAAAATCAAGGTAGATTGGTATAATCCTTTAGATAGAAAAAAAATGCAAGCTTGTTGTGTTATATAAATACGAAGACCAAAATTCTCTTGCAGTTCATAAATGGGATGGCACAGATGAAAACAGCGAAGTTTGGTGATGTTGACATGGACTTTGTGCTGGGAATTGGAGGCTATGACCTTGACAGGTTAGTAGTGTTTCTTTTCTTTGGTGTTGCCTGAGAGTTGCATATCATACATTGCTTCTATAGCTGAGATAAAACATGCACAGGATTGAGGCGGAAGTTCAGTTGCAAGATAGCAAGGAGACAGATCATTGTCACCACGGAGATGAACATGGTAAAGTGCACCCTTTGATGTCCTTTTCTCTGAGTCTTCTGGATTTGTATCTCGGATCAAATCTTATGATGAAGAAATGGTTACAGTTACTTTCAAATTGAGGTAGCAGCCAAGTTTCACTGCCAGTGCTTTGCACTGACATTCGTGTGGACATATTATTGTTAACTTTCTGTCACAATTTTAGTTTACTCTTTTGGCATGTAGGACACCATCATGATCATGTCCATGATTCAGCTGTCACTAGTGTGAGCATTGTTTCAGAGGGATTACTTGATCTTGATGAGGTAACGTTACTTGGATTAACCAAAACTGCTGTGAAGAACGTCACTTGAAATATACTACTTTTGGGTATTCATCTCTTCATTACTGCCTTTTTAAGGTTAATGATTGGCTGGAGAGACTGGTTGATGAGAAAGGGGAAGATCTGTACAGATTAAAAGGTGTTATATCTGTAAATGAGTCCACTGGACGCTTCGTGTTTCAGGTAGCTGATCTTTTTTTTCCATTTACCTGAATGAATTTGAAAAGATACATCTCTTAATTTTAGTTTTGTTTTGGGTGATGCCGTTAGTTTTTTATTAACACAGAAGATCTCTTTTCTTATTGCTTTACTTCGGAACTTGTAGGGCGTGCACTCTATGCTGGAAGGATGCCCAGCAAAGCCGTGGGAACCTGATGAGAAGAGAATCAGCAAACTCGTGTTTATTGGCAGAAATTTGGACGAAGCTGCACTTCGAAAGGCCTTCAACGGTTGCTTACTCTGAACTTTCTGATCGTGTGTTAATCCTTCTTTTTTTTTTGAATCTGCAAAAGAATGCACCACAGGAGAAACAGGCGGGACTGCAAATTCCATTATTTGGCCGCTGTTGTCGCCTCGTGTTCACTTGAGAAACTGACCACTGTTACTAATTACCAACATCCTAGATAGCGCAATCCTTTTTCGAGGTGTTTTTGTGCTTATGTGTGTGTGAGTTCAGAGTCAGACTCGTGATATGTGAATTGAGAACTTTCTTGCAACATTCTTGATATGGATTAGATCCGGGTGCGATAAATTGATTCAGTCGACAACGAAACTAAAGATTCCACGCCCTGAAAACACGTGTTTTTTTAATTCCGACAAAAAAACACGTGTTTTTCTGTGTCCTGGCTGCTATTTGACTGCACCGGACCTAATATTAGCACTACTCAAAGATAAAGAACACTACAGCGTCACACAGTGTGTAAGCATATCACATCGCCAGCAATGATTAATCTGCCCAACAACAATTTCCACGCAGACTCGCTAGTGCCCGGACCGGACGTCTGTCAGGGGCGCTAGCGTATGGATACTGTCGCGCAGAGGGAGCAAACGAGTGTATAGCGTCGGGCTCACGATGGAGCGCACAAGTAGTGAGCCCGCGCTGCCCTGCCCATGCCACCCCGCACATCATTCGCGCCGCCGGCCGCTTCCCACGTGTATCCCATGTGCAACGCTGGATCTATTTTTAAAACATCCAGATGCAATAGTTGCAATATAAAAAAAGATAAATAAAACACTTAAAACAAGCGTCTAAAACACTTGCGAAAATACCTGAAAAACATTTGAAAACTATTGCAAACATATGTAACATTAAGATGAAACAGTCACAAACATACGTATGAAACACCTGAAAACATTTGAAACATATGCTTGCAACATGCATGTATATGTAACATTCAGATCTAATTTTGCAACGTCCAGATAAAACACTTGCAACATTCATCTAGAATCGGTGAAACATTTGGAACATGCACTTGAAACATACATGTATAGCCATTACAACATGCGCAACATCTCGATCTACTTTCACAACATCGATACACTTGCAACATACTCCCTCCGTTCCAAATTATAAGTCGCTTTGATTTTTTTGATTCATCTATTTTGCTATGCATCTAGATATACTTCCTCCGTTTCAAATTATAAGTCGTTTTGACTTTTTTGTTTCATCGGAACGAAGGGAGCACCTCTGAAATATCTGAAACACTTGAAACATACTATTGCAACATGCGCTTTTCAGCGTAGCATTTGCTTGCTGCTTGGACGAATGGAGGCCCGTCGACACGGAGCTCAATGCCGCGAAGTGCCACGGAGGTTGCCGTGTGGAGCTCGTCAGCGGCACGGACCTCGGCAGGGTAGAGGCAGGCGGATGGAGCGCGGCACGACGGGAGGTGCGAGCCCAGGCGGGGGCACGCAGCACGGGTGGGCGGTGGGGGCGCAGGCGGGGCCGCGCAGCACGAGCAGGGGCGACGCGGTCAAGGACGGGGTCCGTCCCAGAGCAGAGGCGCACAGCGCACTGAACGAGCAGGTAACGCAAGGGTAGTGCGGGCGAGGCGCAAAGTGAGTGGGCGACTTACACGGGTTTGCCCCGGACGACCGACATTACCTATCTACCATAACATTTATTCTTGTATACCAAAACGGATCAGCCATGCGGCAACGTCGCCCTTCACTATTTGAGGTACTGTAGCACTTGGTTTTCTTTTTTCCCTTCCTTCCCCGCCCTTATTACTCACCCACAAGGCCGTAACTTCTCGAACTCTCCGGTCTCCACCCGCACCTTCTACGACCCTTGCGGGACGCGCTGACCCTCTCTGCCGCACCTACCTACCCTACGCTCCAATTAAGGCATATTGGCTTCATAATTCTGGCCATGACGCTGCCAGCCAAATATTACTACGAATTCAGTTTTGGTTGTTGTAGTTGAATATATTTGAAATGGTACATGTTTTTTTACGTCTCTCGTCTGGGTACAACAATAGTATCTGTTCATGTACAGACTCACACCAACCCTACACACGCACACCACACTCACACTATGCGTACACAAACAAACCTACAAGTACACTTAGAACACATCGCGTCCTTCGTGATATCACTGGGTCCATTCATGGCTCCGTAGACGACGGACATGTTGTATTCCCTTTGTGGTTCCATACGTGAGATGCAACAGAATTTATTAGAGACACACCTGGTGAGAGACACGAGTGATTCCCGGGAATAGAACTCGCGCTGGCTGGCCGGCTGTGCTAGCCACCCGAGCGCTGCTCGGTTCTCTTGAAATGGTACATGTTGTTCCTTGCTTCGGCTTCCTTACGTTTTACTGTTCTTTCTAATTCAGATGTTCGACACCTCTCATGTCTTTGTTCTTTGCCTCTCTTTTATATAAAAGCAGGGGAGCTGGAGGACCTTAATTTGTCGATTTATGAAGCAGCAACTATGCATGCTTAATTATTTCTCATGTTTACTTACTACTTGTGATCACATAGACATCACTTTTGGAAATAATGGAACAAAAATATTCTTATTTTCTACGGTATTCTCGCCCCGCGCATTGCGCGGGTGGATGAGCTACTTTCCATGTAATCAAGGTCGTATGAGACATATCAATGTGATCAGGCAGTTCGGTCGGCTATACTTAGGGGGTGTTTGATTTGCCCTGTTAAAGTTTAACAGGTACTGTAGCACTTTCGTCTTATTTGATAATTAGTGTCTCATCATAGACTAATTAGGCTTAATAAATTCGTCTCGTAAATTACTCTTAATCTGTGCCGACATACATGTAATTAGTCTATATTTAGTATTTTATGCATGTGCTGCAACATTCGATATGATATGTGTTAAAAAAAACAGGAGCAATCAAACGGCGCCTAAATACTTGCCGGCTTGCGTAACTGCTGTACTACCTGCTAATACACCGCGCCGAGCCTCCGTCGCCACCCATGACCCAACGGCTGAAGTTCTCTCGGTCTCGGGGTACGGGCTTGCCGCTGCGGCTGCGGTGCTACAAACAAAACCCTTCTCCCCGCCCCCATCCGTACACTCCTTCCACGGATCCCACTCCCACCCCACCTGAATTGTGAAAGAAAACCTTCCCGTCTCCGCCGCCAGGCAGTCTTCCATCTCGGCTCCCCGATCTCGCGACCGAATCTCATCGTTCTTGTTTGTGATAAATAAAGTAGCACAACCCTTTTGGCTGCGTCGTGACCTGTTTCTTGCTCCTCCAGTTCTAAGCCATGGACGCCGGACCGAACTCCATCTCGTCGCGCAAGAGCCGCAGCCGGCGCGCGGCGGCGCCGCGGCCGGCGCTCCAGGAGGCGGGGTCCAGGCCGTACATGCCACCGCTCAGCACCGGGTCCTGCAACCCGTTGGCCAAGTGCTACGCGAGTTCTTGGCCCCAATCCCCTCTCTTTCTTGGCACGCGCACGCAGGCTGTTGGACGGAATGCCTCAACGGTTGATGGATCCTTGTTTTGCAGGGCGACAGGTTCATCCCGGAGCGGTCGGCGATGGACATGGACTTGGCGCACTACCTGCTGACGGAGCCGAGGAAGGGCAAGGAGAACCCGGCTGCTAGGGTTTCCCCGTCCAAGGAGGCGTACCGGAAGCTGCTTGCCGAGAAGCTGCTCAACAACCGCACAAGGATCCTTGCCTTCAGGAACAAGCCGCCGGAGCCTGAAAGCATGCTCACGGATCTCCGTGCTGATGCGACCCAAGCCAAACCGGCGAAGCAGCGCCGACAAGTTCCCCAGGTATGCACGCCTAGCTATATACACTTACTCTTTGGCTTTGCACGTTCCATGATGTTCCTGACTGAAACTGCGTTGCAACTATTGGTGTAGTCTGCGGAGAAGGTTCTGGATGCCCCAGAGCTCGTTGACGATTATTACCTGAACTTGCTAGACTGGGGAAGCAGCAATGTGCTGTCCATCGCGTTGGGCTGCAAGGTGTATCTCTGGGACGCCTCCAGTCAGTCTGCGACTGAGCTTGTTACCATTGATGAGGACTCTGGTCCTGTCACAAGCGTTAGTTGGGCTCTTGATGGCCGGCACATTGCCATAGGCCTCAATTCCTCTGATGTCCAGCTTTGGGACTCCACCTCAAACCGACTGGTTGGTAGTCTCCTGATAATATGTTCTTTTATCAATGGTTGTGCTTAAGTTGCTCATTGTGAATTGTGCTTAAGATGCCCATTGTGATTGATTCTGTGCAGCTGAGGACACTGCGAGGGGTGCATGAGTCAAGGGTTGGTTCTCTGGCATGGAACAACAGCATCCTGACAACTGGCGGCATGGATGGCAAGATCGTGAACAATGATGTGAGGATCAGGAACAATGTTGTGCAGACATACCATGGGCATGAGCAGGAGGTGTGTGGGCTCAGATGGTCAGGATCAGGGCAGCAACTGGCCAGTGGTGGAAATGACAATCTCCTACACATCTGGGATGTGTCCATGTCATCCTCTGTACAGACTGCGGGGCATACCCAATGGTTGCACAGGCTTCAGGGCCACTTGTCTGCCGTCAAGGCATTGGCATGGTGTCCATTCCAGAGCAACCTGCTGGCTTCTGGAGGTGGTGGAGGTGATCGATGCATAAAGTTCTGGAACACCCACACTGGTGCATGCCTCAATTCGGTCAACACTGGATCGCAAGTGTGCGCGCTGCTCTGGAACAAGAATGAGAGAGAGCTGCTGAGCTCGCACGGATTCACTCAGAATCAGCTCATCTTGTGGAAGTACCCGTCGATGGTTAAGTTGGCTGAACTCAATGGCCACACATCACGCGTCCTGTTCATGGCTCAGGTAATCTTTGTTCCTTTACGCCTTGTGCTTTCGATTGCCTTGTGTTGTGGCTTGCTTGACATTACATTTCCGTGAATGCATTGCTTATGGCTCGCTTGCCCTTGCCTTGCGGTAATTCTGCAGAGCCCTGATGGATGCAATGTGGCATCTGCTGCAGCAGATGAGACATTGCGGATCTGGAATGTGTTTGGAACTCCTGAAGCCGTGCCTAAGGCCTCCTACACTGGGATCTTCAACAGTTTCAACCATATCCGATGAGGAAATGCCATCATTGGTATTGCTCTAGCCCAGAGGCGGAACCAGCCATTTAGATTAGCGGGGCCCGGGCAAATATGATGACATGTCTAAATGTGATAAATATATGCCTAAACGTATTTCTCAACAAATTTTTTTTAATGTTTTAACATATGTAGTTAGTATTTATAAAGGAAAAAATCACAAGATTATCATAAAAAATAGCTAATTTGATGCATTGTCATGCTGTAAAATGAATATTTATAGGGGTATTAATATTTTTTGTACTGTGTTGGGGGTAGGGGGGGGCGTGGTTCCGCCTCTGCTCTAGCCCTTCATACCGATCATTTGTATACTTGTCATTTCACGCAATCAGGAACTATTATATATGATCATCTTTTCTTCCCTCTGCAGTTATCAAGAGACCTTCCGGAGCCTGCTGACCTGTTGATAGGAACGGGTCCTTTTTAACATCACCGCAAGGAACAAGGAACCGCTGACCTGATGTTCCATAGAGAGAGATTATCAGACACTATTGTGTGTTCACATGTGTACAGTTGTTGGCTATTTTAGGTTTTCTAGGGTTGTAATCACATTGACGTTATATTTCAACTTGCTATGCTGGTAACATCGGTTGCTGCTCCATACTGGTTCATAATGTACATATGGTTTCGATGAAAAAAAATTATATAATATTTCTGTTGTTCTTTGTAGTTACTTCATTTAGCCTTTGGTCTATCCATGATTTTGTGCTGATATTAACATGTTGATGGCAAGAGGAATAGTAAATACTTCCTCCGATCCAAATTGTAGTCGTTTTAGCTTTTTCCTAAATCACCTACAACATCAAACTAGATTCATTCATTACATACAACATGGAATATATTTTGATAGTATATTTATTTGATATTATAGATGTTATAATATATTTTTTCTGTAAGTTTGGTCAAAGTTAGACATGTGACTTAAAACAAAGCTAAAACTAGTTACAATTTGAAAACGGAAAGAGTAGTTGATATTAGCATGTCGTCAGCTTAGCAGTTAAAAATTGCTTGCTTTCTCCGTCAAACAGAATAGAAGAAATTTCATGTAAGCTTACCGGCTTAACCCAAATGCTGCTACTGCATGCTGTCAGGCCATGCAGTCTCCACCCTGATTTTTGTACAGCATTGCTACGCTGTAAAATAGCTCTGGTCACCCAACAGAAATCCCCAATCCCAGCTACTCCCTCCGTCCTCTAATATAATGCATTCTAGCATTCAAAATTTATCCTTTAATATAATACATTTTAGAAGACAAAAACCAATTTTACATTAAATACTTTTCATTTATTAACCAATCACCATTAATCACGTTGATGATAGCGTCCGATTAGAAAATAAAATGAGAGTACATACGTTTTTTTACGTTCTCTCTTAATTTGTCTTAAAATTTCTAGAATACGCTATATTACAGGACAGAGGGAGTACAATCCAATTTTCTAACGCAGAGAAAGATAGAGTACTCTGATCCAATGCACTGCAGCCAAATGTGGTAGGCTGGTAATACATCAGCATCAATCTAGCATGGCATGTGTTCGTGACGTGCACTTGAACTGGCTCCAGATGGACCGTCAGATCATTCCCCTATCTGATCCTGACCGTCCAAAGATACCCACCCATAGGCCATCCATAGCCAACTCGTATCGCAGGTGGCCATCTGCCCACTTCACCGCTTCCCCTTTCTCCCACCTTCCTTCCCCGGCTCCCCGCTCTCCTTCGCTGCATCCCGCGCGCGCCCTCCGCCGCCGGCGCCGGCGACCTCGCCGTGGGGGGCGGAGGCCGAGCTGTATACCGGGATCCGGGAGGATTCTGTTGCGTCCTTAACGGACACGGCCATTCGTTCGGCGTGTCCACATCGAGGCACAGCTTGAGCCACTCCTCTAGCTGCCACTGCAACTCGGTCGGGCGGAGCTTAGATCTGATCCCAACGAACCTGCAGCCTTTGCAGCCACAACTCTCCGGCGATGGATTTCATGAAGGTTTTCGATCAGACTGTGCGCGAGATGTAAGTTCTGCCCTGTCTATGCTCTCGTTGGCGTCGTTAGATTCTGAGAGTGATGCTTATTGGATTCGATCCTTCGGATCTTGATCTGAGTGTTGCGCGTGTATTCGTGCAGAAAGAGGGAGGTCAATCTGAAGGTGCTCAAGGTCCCCGAGATCGAGCAGAAGGTCGGATCTCGCCCCGCCCAGATCTTAGCACTATCTCTCTGTAATTTTTTTCCACTTTTATGTGTTGGAGTCGTAGTTCTTTGATTGGTTCATGTGGTGGGTGAGGGAGCAATCATTTCACGATATCGTGTAGTTTGGATGTGTTTTCTGTATGAATTCATTATTGTATTTGCTAGAATAAGTGACTCTCTTGATTAGGGCTAACCCTAGAAGGGTAGCTATATAGGTTCCATACATGGGCCACATGGGCCTTAGCCTCATGGGCCTACATATACTCCAACATCCCCCGCAGTCTGAACTACCGTCGCAGCGGAGTTCGAGGCTGAACAAGAAAGAAAGAATACACACAACCCCCCCACAGACGCAACTAGCCACCGGTGATGTTGAGGCTGGAGCGAAACTCGGCGAAGGTCGAGGACGGGAGGCCCTTGGTGAAGATGTCCGCGAACTGGGAGGTCATCGGAACATGAAGGACCCGCACCTCGCCCATGGCCACCCGATCACGGACAAAGTGGAGGTCGATCTCGACATGCTTCGTCCGCTGGTGTTGAATGGGATTGGTGGAGAGGTAGACCGCACTGACATTGTCACAGTAGATCAGTGTGCTCCGGGAGGGTGGAGTGTGCAACTCAGCAAGCAGCTGCCGGAGCCAGGCGGCCTCCGCCACGCCGTTAGCCACGGCGCGGTACTCCGCCTCGGCACTGGACCGGGAGACCACCGGCTGGCGCTTGGACGACCAAGACACCAGGTTGCCGCCCAGGAAGACGGCGTAGCCGGAGGTGGAGCGGCGAGTATCCGGGCACCCGGCCCAGTCAGCGTCGGTGTAGACGACGAGGTCGGTGGAGGAGGCCCGGTGTAGGAGGAGGCCGTAGTCGAGTGTGCCCCGGAGGTAGCGGAGGAGACGCTTGAGAGCCGTGAGGTGAGGCTCCCGGGGATCATGCATGTAGAGGCAGACCTGCTGAACTGCATAGGTGATGTCCGGCCGGGTGAAGGTGAGGTACTGAAGGGCCCCGGCAAGACTCCTGTACGCAGTGGGGTCGGCCACCGGAGGTCCCTCAGCCTCCGACAGCTTGCCCTGAGTGTCGACCGGAGTGGAGCAGGGCTTGCAGTCAGACATCCCAGCCCGCTCCAGGATATCCCGAGTGTACTGCTGCTGATGAAGAAGGAGCCCAGCAGGACGGTGCTCAACAGTGACACCGAGGAAGTGGTGGAGCTCACCCAGGTCCTTCATCGCAAACTCCTGCTGGAGAGCTGCAATGATCCGCCGGAGAAGTGGCTCACTGGAGGCGGTGAGGACAATGTCATCAACATAGAGCAACAAGTATGCAGTGTCGGCCCCATGATGGTAGACGAATAGGGACGTATCAGACTTGGCCTCCACGAATCCCAGGGTCAGCAAGAAAGTAGCGAACCGGTGGTTCCACGCCCGAGGTGCCTGCTTGAGGCCATAGAGGGACCTGTTGAGCCGGCAGACCATGTCAGGACGGGTGGTGTCGACGAACCCCGCCGGCTGACTGCAGTACACCATCTCGGTAAGAAGGCCGTGGAGGAAGGCGTTCTTGACATTCAGCTGGTGGACGGGCCAAGACCGAGCAAGCGCCAGCGATAGCACTGTACGGACTGTGGCCGGCTTGACCACCGGGCTGAAGGTCTCATCGTAGTCGACGCCAGGGCGCTGAGTGAAACCCCGGAGGACCCATCGAGCCTTGTAGCGCTCGAGAGAGCCGTCCGCTCGGCGCTTGTGAGTCCAAATCCACTTGCCGTTGACGACATTGGCGCCCGGCGGCCAGGGCACCAACTCCCACGTCTGGTTGGCGAGTAGCGCGGCATACTCCTCTTCCATCGCGCGGCGCCAGTGAGGGTCCAGCAGGGCGTCGCGGACGGAGGAGGGTACCGGAGAGACCACCGCGTCGTCGGTCGAAGCCGCGAGGACACGAGGCGGCAAGGTGCCAGCCGCGTGTCGTGTCACCATCGGGTGAACATGCCGCGGGTGTCGGTGAAGCAGCGGCGGGTGGTAGACCGGCGGGGTACCACGGGCCGGCGGAGACAGTGGCGGCGGTGTCGGTGTCCCCGGTGGAGAAGGGACCGCGAGCGGCGGAGGCTGCGGCCTGCGCTGGTAGACCCGTACCGGCGCGGCGAACCTCGACGGAGGCGCCGGTGCGGGTGCCGAGACGGGATCCGGCGTCGGCAACCGGCACGACCCCCCCGGGGCAGAAGCGGGGGACGAAGGCCCCGGGTCTGCACCAACTGAAGGAGACGGGGCCGCGCCGGAGGACGAGGGGCCCGGACTCGCAGGGGAGCCGGGACCGGTGGCCGGAGCGGAGCGCAGTGAAGCGGTACCGGCAGGAGACCACAAGAAAGGTGGCTGGACCACCGGGTCAGTGGGAAACAGGGTGGGTGGGTCAGGGACCGGAGGAGTGGAGGTGCCGGAAAAGGGAAAGACGGACTCATCGAACACCACATGGCGCGAGATGAGAACACGTCGGGAGGCAAGGTCGAAGCATCGGTACCCCTTGTGATCTGGGGAGTAACCGAGGAAGACACAGAGCGTGGATCGAGGTTCCAGCTTGTGAGAAGAGGTGGCGGCAGTGTTGGGGTAACAAGCACACCCAAACACGCGGAGGTGATCGTACCGAGGCGGGGTACCGAAGAGGGCGTGGTGAGGGGTGGGAGCGGGACAGGCAGCGGAAGGAAGGCGGTTAAGAAGGTAGGTGGAGGTGTGCAGGCCCTCAGCCCAGAAGCGAGCAGGAAGAGAGGCCTGAAACAGAAGAGTCCGCACGGTGTCGTTGGTGGTGCGAATCATCCGCTCTGCCTTGCCATTCCGCGAAGAGGTGTATGGGCAAGACATGCGCAACTGAACACCGTGAGAGAGGAAGAAAGCTCGGGAGGTGGAGTTATCAAACTCGCGACCATTGTCACACTGGACGGCCTTGATGGTGAGACCGAACTGAGTAGACACCCAAGCAAAGAAGTGAAGGAGCGTGGTAAACGTATCCGACTTCGCACGTAGGGGAAAAGTCCATGAATAATGCGAAAAATCATCAACAATCACAAGATAGTACTTATAACCAGAAATACTGATGACAGGAGAGGTCCATAGGTCGCAATGTACAAGATCAAAAATGCGGGCCGCATGAGAAGAACTAGAAAAAGGAAGACGAACATGTCGGCCCAATTGGCACGCATGACACAGTTGCTCATCATGAGCTCGAGTACATGGAAGACCAGAGCTACGACTGAGCTGTATCAGGGCATCACGTCCAGGATGGCCGAGGCGCCGGTGCCAGGTAGTAGAGGAAGTAGAAGCGGCGAAGGCAGCTGACAAAAGGGACGGCGAAGAAGACGAATGCGCCGCCGGGAAGCGAAGGGTGTAAAGGGGCCCGGTGCTGTCACATCAGAGCAGAGGACGCCGGGAAGCCAAATCCTTTACAGTAAGACCAGAAGAGTCAAATTCCACAGAACAAGAATTGTCAGCTGTAAAACGACGAATAGAAAGGAGATTATGAACCATAGAAGGGGCAACAAGAACATCAGGAAGACGAAAGGAGCCATGAGCACCGGCGGTACCCACAGACGTGACAGGAAGACGAGCCATTTGCGACCATAATGGACGAAGGAAGGGAGGAGGAAGGAGAGTGGAGCGACGAAAGTATACCGGGGTCAGGAGTGGTGTGGTAGGTGGCTCCTGAATCAGCGATCCACTCGGGTCCAACCGGAGGTGTCAGACCCATGGTGGAGAACGAGCGAGCCAGAGCTGTCTGGTCCCATCCGGCGACCCCCGGTGGAGTCCACGCTGCAGCAGGGAAGGCGCCGGGTGGAGTACCAGCAGGAGGAGCGCCGGTGAGCAAGGCCACCGGTGGGCGCGACTCGGCCCCGGTGGTGTGGTAGGGCCACATAGAGATGCGCCCTGCCCATGGGTGCTGGAAGGAGGGCCATGGTGCCCCCCCGGAAACCCACCGGGAACCGGAGCCTGGGTGTGGCCGCCCCGGCCACCCCCGCGACCCCCCCCCCCCCCCCCCCGCCTCCGCTCGGCCCGGAGGGAGGACCCAGGAGAGACGACGGTGGTGGAGCAGTGGTCCGCGGTGGAGTAGGGGGGCGCGGAGAAGTAGCAGCCAGGGCCGTCGAGGAGGACGAGGACCCCGCAGGAGTGGTGGAGACCGGCTGGAGGCCCTGCGTGAGCTCCTCCATGACGAGATCGTCGCGGACCTCCAGGAAGGTGGGGAAGGGCCGCTGGCGGGTGATCCACGTCCGGAGGTGGGCGTAGCGGTCGCTGAGCCCCCGGAGGACGTTGAGGACCAAGATGCGATCCTCCACGGGCCACCCAAGGTCCCCCAGGGAGTCGGCCATACCCTTCATCCGGCGGCAGAACTCACCGACGGAGAGGTCACCCTGGACGAAAGTCCGGAAGCTCGTCGAGGCGCAGAGCCCGGGCCTCGGCGTTGCCCAGGAACTGGCCCTCAAGGGCAAGCCAAGCCCGGCGCGCGTCAGGAGAGGTGCGGACGAGGTCGTGGAGGTCGAGAGAGATCGTCCCCAGGATCCAGGAGAGGACGATGCTGTCCAGACGAAGCCAGGACGGGGTCTGGATGGCGGCCGAAGCGTCGAGGAGGACGTGGTCGTCGAGGGCGTAGCGGCGAAGAGTGAGAACCACGAGGTCCCGCCAGCGAGCGTAGGAGGGTGACTCCGGCTCGAGAACGACCGGCACAAGGAGGCGAATGTTCTGGACCCCCCCGGCCTGGTAGTGAAGCTGTGCCACGAGCGGGTCAGTCGGGTCGTGCCAGAGGACAACAGTGTGAGACACACGGCGACCCGGCGAGGCAGAGGAGTTGGCACCAGCCGGAGAGACGGGAGAGAGGAGCCGCTCCGCCTCGGCAATCTGACGAGCCAGGGCGTCGGCCGCTTCGCGCTCGTGCTCCCACACGAGGGCGGCTGCCCGCACCCGGGCCTGCCCCTCCGCGGCGGCGGCACGCGCGGCGACGAGAGCAGCGGCGAGAGAAGAGGTGTCACGGCCGGCGTAGGTCTGGGAGAGGAGTGGCGGTGTCGGGGCCGGGAAAGTCTGGGCACCGGCGGGAAGGTGGGTGCCGGTGTCCGTCCTGGCGCCGGGAAGGTGGACGGCGTCGGCGGGGTGCTCTGTCAGGGCATCAATCCCCCCATCCTCACCACCTCCTGCAGGAAGGGCTGCAGCAGGGGCCCCCCCATGCCCCCCAACCGCCGGAGCAGTGGGAGGGGAGGAGCCCGAGCCCCCGGCTGCGCCCTCAACAGCAGCAGCGGCTGTAAGGGCAGCAGCAGAGGGAGAGGAGGCACTGTGGAGAGGGAGAAGAGCAGGGGAAGGGCGGCCCTCCAGAGCCAAGCCGACGGCGTGATGGAGATGAGGAAGTGCAGCGGCAGGGAAGGCTGGCTGGGCGGGCAGGGCGGGCAGCCCCCCAGCGGCGGCGGGTGGGGTGGCGGGTTGCCCCCCTGCGGCGGCGGGCAGGCCCCCTGCGGCAGCAATTCGAGCCCAGGAGGGAGTGGGGAGAGAGGGAAAGGAATGGAAGTAGGAAGGGGAGGGGGGAGGAGAGCGGTGGCCGGCCATGGTGGTGCCCGCCGGCCAAGAAGGCAGCGGCGGCGGCTTCACCAGAGGTGGCGGCGGCGGCTGCTGGAAGGGGAAGGAAAACAGGCTGCTGATACCATGCTAGAATAAGTGACTCTCTTGATTAGGACTAACCCTAGAAGGGTAGCTATATAGGTTCCATACATGGGCCACATGGGCCTTAGCCTCATGGGCCTACATATACTCCAACAGTATTTCTGCAGTTTGAAATGGACACGAGTTTACATTGCCAAATTATGATATTATTAGTTCAGTAAAATTTATGTTGAATTTGGTATCACTAGTAATCTATTTGGTACCCGAAACACCATTTTTTCTGTACACTAAATATGGTGCAATGGCAACGTATAATTATGAATCTACGACTGCTTGCTTTAATTGAGTAAAATTATAAAAATTGCTTTACGCGACATAATATCGTGTGGAGTAACTCATGTATGCCTTTCCCTGTTATGTTTAAAAAATCAGGTACTTGATGCAACAAGCGATGAACCCTGGGGCCCTCATGGAAGCGCTCTTTCAGAGCTTGCACACGCTACCAAGAAGTTGTATGTTCTAGTCCCTTGTGAATTGTGATGTGTCTTCTCAACTGCTTATTGTCGATGCTCAAACTATGCTTCTGAAATCTGCAGCACTGAGTGCCAGATGGTAATGAATGTCCTATGGACTAGGCTATCTGAGAGAGGCGCGAATTGGCGCCATGTGTATAAGGTTGTCCGTCCTTCATGATCATTCTATGATATCACTGTTTCTCATCAAATGATGGGCCTTTATTCCATATTCTCCATTAGCCATATTATTGAGTATCTAATTTTCTTGTGTATCTAATTTTAATTTTCTTAATCAATATTCAATAGTTTTGTTTACTAAGGAAAGACTTTATGTTCAGGCATTGACAATTATTGAGTACTTGATAGCCAATGGTTCTGAGAGGGCAGTTGATGATATTCTTGATCATTATTCTAAGATCTCGGTATGGCTTCTCTTTGCTTTTATCTGCACTTTGTCATTTGTTTGATCTTGAATGCAATTAAACATTTTCTTTCTTGTGTTGATGTTTCTGAAGGTTCTTTCGAGTTTTGAGTATGTCGAGCCTAATGGTAAAGATGCTGGAATAAATGTGAGGAAAAAAGTAGAAACCATTGTGGGCATCATAAATGACAAGGAGAGAATAAAGGCCGTGAGAGACAAAGCAGCCAGTAATCGTGATAAGTAAGTTTTCTTGGAAAAGCTTTGAGTGTTTGCCATGAATTTTTGGATTGCGTACTCATCTTAATACTATTTGTTGTGGCTGAAGGTATGTTGGACTATCATCCACAGGCATAACATATAAATCAAGCTCAGCCTCATTTGGTAGCAACTACAGTTCAGGCGAACGTTATGGGAGTTTCAGTGGTACAAAGGAAGCTGACTCATACGGTGATAGTTACAGGGACAAAGAACCTGTTAAAACCTCCACAAGTAATAGTGGCAGCCGGAAATCTGGCAGCAAGCTGAGGAAGGATGCGAAGCCTGATAGGAGGTAGTTCCAAATTACTTTGCATTTTCTTCATGCACCAAGTAGGGTTTCTACGAACTGTATCTTTGTTGTGCGTTTGACATATTAATCAAATCCCAAGTGAAGTAAAATCTAATATGGTTTGAAAAACACAACTCACTGTCACAAAAGCATTGTGCTATTTTTATTGGAGATCATTGTGTGGATCATGCAAGACCATGGCAAGTTCAGTGATTCATGTCTGGACTTTTATCTACGGGCTTACTCTGTATTGTGTTAATACTTTTTGTTCCATCACTGATGTTGATTTGTTTGAATTACCAGGAATGAGGATTATAGTTCACCCAGCTCTTTGAAACCCCCATCTAATACAAATAACACTGAGGACGACTTTGATGACTTCGATCCTCGCGGATCAAATGGTAAAATCTTTTACCTATTTTGTGCTTGGTTACAGTATTTTTCAAAAAAGTGAAGTTGTATGTTTGGCTTCTATCCAGTTCTAAACATGAACAGTGTGCATGATGTTTTATTTTTATAAAAAAGCAGAGAAATGAATGATACCGTAAGAACAGTACAGTAATTAACTATGTGAATCATTTTTTTATAGCTCAATTAATTTGTTGAAAACCTGAAACAGGTCCTCATCAAGTATGATTTAGTAATAAGCATGCAGATATTGCCCTTTTTTGACCCTTGTAGAAGTATCAAAATTGAGATTTGTGTGGCAATTCTTCCAAAATTAACTAAGGCAGGGATATTGCCAGTTGTCCGTTTGTGTTTTCTTTATATGATAACCTGCACAAATGCTGCCAATTGTCCTATTCACTAAGTAGAGCAAAAACAGAGTTCGAGGGAGATCACATGAGCCCCTGGGTTTGTCCTGCCACCCAGGACCTTTTTAGCTTAGGAAGTATACTTAAAACACAGCGACTATGGCATGGAATTGTTCCTTGATGGCTTTCTATACAAAAGGGTCTATAGATTGGTATGTCTTCAACAGGATCTATGTGTGATTCTCATTGCTTTTTGTGTTTTGTAGGCAAAACAACTGCTAAACCAAATGAGGTGGATCTGTTTGGCCCAAACTTGATGGACGATTTTGTTGATGTATCTGCAGCAACTCCAGCAACAGACAGTGCCGTAGAACCACAGGTTGATCTGTTTGCTGATGCAGATTTTCAATCGGCAACAGCAAGTACAGAGACAGCTGCAAATACAGATGTCCAGGTTTGTTTCTCCACATGTTAAGGCTTCTTTGTACATGTTAGAATATTATCTACACTTGTTGTACATTCCTACAATTAATTCGATCACTTGGAAGAGGATGAATAGAAACAAAACTATGCAGCACTGTTGTTGTGTTCCAACCTAAAATTAAGGCAAAATTTGCCACAGGAGACTGAAACTAAACTTTACTGCCATTTGCTATATCACATTGAACTTTCATTATTAACCTAGGTATGATTAAAGAACTATGGCTCTTTGCCACAGGACAACACAATCACTAGAATAGGAATTCCTTGGAATTAGGCGAGTGTTGGTGAATAGACTATTTTGCTCTTCAGGTTGCTGCACAGGACACCACAACAACTTTATCAGATGTTTATCCATGTAAAGAAACCTGATGAGTGATGACATAATAGAACTTTTGAAATGGTAAAATTTGCCAACTCTTGTGTCACCAAAACACTTATGCTTGATTGTATTAGTTGTCATCGGCATAAGAAGTAAACATAATTCAACTAAGTAGATTCATTGACACAAATAAGTACAGAACTTTATTTGAGCTTCACTAATTTATGCACTGCACACACTGAACTGACTATCTTGCATTTGTAGCTTCATATATACCACGTGCCATTAAATAAATAAGCAGTGCTAAAACAATGACATAAACATGAATTCTGTACAAACAACATGTCCTCAAGACAATTTTCATGACAGCTATAAGACAAACATTTTCACCCAGACAAAATAATCGAACCTTTGTTTCTGAAATTTACTGGTTAGCACAAGACATGCAGTTTACACACAGGGGCTTGGGCACCATGTTCAATTTTTTTCTCGTACTATAAATATACAAAGGGAAACTGTAATGGCTGCGGTGTACTTTGGCAAAGAACAATGATTTTGTGATGGTAGCTAAACAAGTGAATGTTTGGTGTGAAATAGCAAATGCCAGCAAAGTTCATTGTCTTGTGGCAAATTTTTCAAAAAATAAATATTGTTATCAAATCATGTAGTTCTGCAATCCTCTATCATGATACATGTTGCTCATAATAGAAAAATACTGCAGGGCAATGTTGACCTTTTTGTGGAAAAGACATCTTTTCCTGCAGCATTTCCACCACAGGCTGGGATTATTCCACCACCAAGTGCCAGGACATCTTCTGAAGTAAATACTTCCGTATCCAAGAAGGCGGCTCCTGAACCTTTTGATCCTTTTGGTGCTATTCCTTTGAACAGTTTTGATGGATCTGACCCATTTGGTGGCTTCAGCTCAAATGCTGGATCATCTACCACAGCACCACCCACACACAGTTCTACTGGAAATATCAGCACATCAAACCAGAACCTTCAGGCTGCATCTGACTTTGGTGCCTTTGTATCAAACGATGAGGGAGCAGCTAAAGACCCATTCGATCTTTCTTCAAGTGCCAATGTTGGAAAAACACCTTTGGCAGCTCCCAAGATTGATGCATCTGATTTTGGTGCATTTGTATCTAGCACTGATGAAGCAGCCAAGGACCCTTTCGATCTTTCTTCGGGTAGCAACCTTGGAAGGACAGACCAAGCACCTGCGGCAGCTTCCAAGCCTAACACGAAGAAAGAAAATTTCCAGGTCAAGTCTGGCATATGGGCAGACTCCTTGAGCCGAGGATTGATTGATCTGAACATAACTGCACGTATGTTCCTCGTTTCTGTTTCCCCCTGTTGTCATGACATCTATTCAACCTGATGTAAATTTGTAAACTCCAGACATGTTTACGTTTCTCATTATTTCTGACAACCTGCAGCGAAGAAGGTGAACCTAGCTGATATTGGCATCGTCGGTGGCCTTGGTGATGGGTCCGATGAAAAGGCCATGCCTTCTTGGACCATGGGCACCGGATCTGGCCTAGGAATGTCTGGTATTCCACCATCAACACAAGCCGGTGGCATCGAGAGCTTAGCCAACTACAACAAGCATCAATTCGGCTTCAAATAAGCCTTGAGCTTTTCATACAGGAAAATATCTGTCATTTACGATTTCCTCCTCTGCCGGCCTGCTCCTTCTATATGCCCTATTGATTTAATCACTTTTTGTTTTTGGTTTTGATGATTTCATTTCATTACATTATATACATTGTGTCAACCAATCTTGGCCCGTCTTGTCACGCGTGTATGTTATTTATATCGGGTTTGTGGAGCATGCAACTACCCATCACACACCCTGTGTTCCAGTTCGATGACAGGTATGTTCGCCACACGATATGTGTAAACTCTGTGACCTGCCTCTGTACTTTATACAGTACTGTAGCATTTTGCAGTGCTTAATAAGAGAATCTATGCCGTTGAGAGTCGTGGCCGATGCTGGTTGGCGCCGGTTGATGTGAATGTTCACCGAAGTGAACCAGTTTCGTCAACGGATTATTAAGAGTTCGGTCGGAAGCCAACTTAACATGTAAATGGGGCCATCACATCACCGATCAGTATTGGCAGCAAGTAGAGTTGCGTTTCCACGGGACTAATCAGGAAAGTGACGCTACAGGAACGCCAAAATAGGTGCTCCGGGGAATCTTTCCCCCAATGGTCTAGCTTCGTTATCCGCATGCAGCATCAAGTCGTGGTCGTGGAGTATCACGAATACGGAGTAGATCAAAACGATGTCGCATCGTACCAGAAGAGCCAAACTAGAGTCACGAAGATGCCCGAATCTAGGCCCTGTTTGGTTTCCACGTGTTAAAGTTTAATTTCCATTATATCAATATTGCGACAAATGTATGTAGTACTAAATGTAGACTAATTGTATGCATGTCGACATATATTAGGAGTCGAATCTATTAAGCCTAATTAATCCAAAATTAAAATTTTTTTATCAAATAAAACGAAAGTTGTTAAACTTTAACACCTCCCACCAAACAGCCGCCGCTAGTAGCCTTCTCCGAGCAAGCACGGTTTTAAAATCGTTGAGAATGGCGATTGGTCTCGGGTAATCATCTGCCATCTGTGATGGAGGTTGGGATGGAGACTGGTCCATGGATCCAGCTCCAACAGCAAGACAGAGGGAGGGAGAGGCGGTGGTCACTGGCCTGGTCAGCCGGTCACACGGCAGCCACAGCTGGCGCGAATATTCCAGCGATATCAGCGCCAAACATCTCCGCCGTATCTCCCGCTCGCCCCGGGCCCCACCGGAGGCCGCCGCCGCCCTCCCCGCGCTTCCGCCGGAATATTCCGCTGTTCTGCCCGCACAGCCACAGCTGGACCCTGGTTCCCACGCAAAGATTCCAAACCGACGTGGTCTGCCTGCGATTTCCCTCCTTGTCTTGTCCAGTCTGAATGCTACTATACTACCGTTTTGCCGTTCACGCTGACCCCTAGCATCTGAGGAAACGCCAGGGATCAGACGGTATTTTCTGGTGAAAAATCGACGCGTCCCAGTCCCAGCCGTGTGCTTCTTGAGTTCTTGTTGCCAATTGTGATGGGGTGGAGTACGTTGCCAGCCGCCGTCTTGGCGCCTGGGCCTTAAGGAGCGGCAGCCAAGTGGCGCCCCCGGGTTGGAGGCGTGGGCGAGCGAGATGCCCGTCCGCTTTGTTCTATTCCGCGCGCCGTTGCGTCCGTTGCGTGGCATTTGCACCCCCCCGGCTGCTCAAGTCGTCCTAGATTCCTCACACACATGACGCCCTCCTACTTCTCCGCCACGCCCTGCGCTCCTTCTCTCGCTCTCCTCTTGTCCTCACATACACCTGTGCTCACGAGTCACGACGCTCGCGTTACACCGGCCGGCATCGTCTCCCCCTAGGACTAGGAGGCGGTAACGTTACATTCTCTTGAGCAAGAGCTTCTTCGTCTCACTCCTGCTGCTGAGTGTCTTTGGCCAACGGGGAGAGGGAGCGGCGATCATGATGCAGGGGAGCTACGGCTGCGGCGGGGCGGCGTCGCGGGACCCCAAGCCGCGGCTGCGGTGGACGCCGGAACTCCACCAGCGCTTCGTCGACGCCGTCACCAAGCTCGGCGGCCCGGACAGTGAGTCATCGCTCTAGTTTTCCTTCCTCTATCCGTTCCCCGTGTAGTGCTCTGTGCTCGTGTCTTCATGACGCCGTCCGACGCCTAGGCGATTGCTTGATGAGCCGAACCCTCTGCAGTTTGCTAGTATGGTGCTTGGAACAGAGCATATCGGTCTGCATTTTTTTTTTCAGTCCGAATTCTGCGCTGCCTGGCTTTGAGCTACTGCAAGGCTGCCGTTGGCCGTTGGGCAACTCTAGAGCATAGTCAGAGGACAGCTGTAGTGTTGAAACAGCCTAAACTGGCACGGGTACAATTCCACTGACATGACCAAAAGGCAGTTGGAATTGAAAAAAAAAGGTGCCACAAATTGCCTTTGAAAAAAAGGCCACGTAGCGCGTCAAGTTCAATTCCTCTCTCTGAAGTCCCAACAGCCACTCTCTAGCTTTCCAAGCTCATATTCATCTGAATTTTGCTTCCTTACGACATCACATACCCATACTATGGAGTAACCATTTCTTGTGCTTCCTGGAACAGAAGCAACACCCAAGTCAGTGCTCAGATTGATGGGCATAAAAGGCCTCACTCTTTACCATCTAAAAAGCCACCTCCAGGTCTGACCTCTCTTTCTTCACTGCCTCAGCATTACTAATACACACCTACTTATTCTCCTTTTCTCTTGCTCCACTTTACTGAAACATTGAGGCTTTTCTGATGTGCACAGAAGTATAGACTGGGAATACAGGGCAAGAAAAGCATAGGCCTGGAACTTGGCAGTGGCGGTATGAGCCTTGCACTTGCACTTCCTCTCTTTCTGTCATCAGGATTTGACGCGCAAGGGTTCCTTTCTTATGATCTATATATCTTGCTTCCGATCTTTCTGTCATCAGGACTTTTCTCACAAGGCCTCAGTTCAACCACAGCGCATCCTCCAGGTGTTCCTGATGAAGGAAAGAACACAAGGTAACTAGCAATTACTTTTAGCTGACAAATTTCTGCAAGTGATATACCCGCCTTTTGTGCACAGCAGAAGGGCGATATTTATTGCAACTAATATACTGCATTCAGTCAAGTAGACAACTGAAGATGCTAGAAAATGTTACTGTTAGAAGAGTCAAGGGCCTATTGGGCCTTAGCCCGTTAGGGTTAATTAGTCGCTTGCTTAGGGGTCAAGTAAGCCTTGCTTGTAAGTCAAGAAATCCTCTCTATATAAGGAGAGCAGATGTATCAATCTAATCAAGCAAGAGATTAGAAGGAAAAACCTTCTCTCTTGCCGGCCGTGGGCAAAGCCCCGCGGCCGGCGTTCCCAGCGCATCTCACAGCGCTAGCCGCCGGTCCTCTGCCTCCCTCTCTCATGTGAACAGTACCCGCGGGTACTGTAGCACCACGGGTACTGTAGCACGTCCGTCGCCGCCGCTTCCCTCGACTCTCTCCTCTCGATCCCAACAGCGTCCATAACAATCTGGTATTGGAGCCTCGCCGATCATGGCCTCCACCACTGCCGCCGCCGCGCCACCGATCCCACCCACCACCACCCTGCCATTGCTCACATCGTCCTCGTCCATCACCCTGTCCGCTGTCGTGGGCGCGCTGGCGGATGCCGCCGCGGGGTCCTCTGCTGCCGTTCCCCTGACCCTGGAGTCCCTCGCCGCCGTGGTTGCCGAGATGTCTACCAACATGGCGCAGATGAGCCGCAGCATCATCGCCATGCAGGCTGCGTGGATGGGGCTCACGCAGCAGCCGCCTCCGCCGGTTTCGTCGCTGCCCCCGCCAGATTGTTATGGACGCTGTTGGGATCGAAAGGAGAGAGAGTCGAGGGAAGCGGCGGCGACGGACGTGCTACAGTACCCGCGGGTACTGTTCACATGAGAGAGGGAGGCAGAGGACCGGCGGCTAGGGCTGTGAGATGCGCTGGGAACGCCGGCCGCGGGGCTTCGCCCACGGCCGGCAAGAGAGAAGGTTTTTCCTTCTAATCTCTTGCTTGATTAGATTGATACATCTGCTCTCCTTATATAGAGAGGATTTCTTGACTTACAAGCAAGGCTTACTTGACCCCTAAGCAAGCGACTAATTAACTCTAACGGGCTAAGGCCCAATAAGCCCTTGACTCTTCTAACAGTTACCTTAAAAAAAAGATCATACTGTTCCAAGCAAGTACATAGGGATTTCCTCTCTGAACCTTAAGCCGTAACTCAAATATTTCTCGATCTCAATTCCTATCCACACAAGTCATAATAACTGAGACATGAGTTGTTAGCTTCTTAGTTGGTTTATTATTAAACCATGCATTATTTGACTGCAAGTATGGGACTGTAGAGGTGTAACCAAAAGCAGGATAATCAAAATCCAGAACCAGGATTCTGTCTATCAAGTAGATAAAACAGTACAAATGCCACCCAAGTGCTGAATACGGCTTGCCTAAAATTCTCCTAAACATGTTTAAGCCTTACCTGTTACAAATAAGCATTACTTGCACTAAATGCAAACAATTTCTATTCTATTCTATTTCCAACAATTGTATGCGAACTTTCTCATATAGAGGTCCAGGGAATGTGAATGCCAATGATTGCCTGTTAATTGACTACAGTGGGCCCTTTTTATTTGGTTAAACTTTTCTGCATTGATTGAACTAACCATTTGTATCGCATTTCTTATGTGAATCAGAGAAATAGCACTTAGTGATGCACTAAGGTATCAAATTCAAGTCCAAAGGAAACTACAAGAACAAATTGAGGTAAGATAGATTTACATCATTGCCACGAGATTTGCACTCTTCCATAAACACTACAAGTGCTTATGTCTGTAACCAGGTGCAAAAGAAGCTGCAGATGCGAATTGAGGCCCAAGGGAAGTACTTAAAGACAATACTAGAGAAAGCTCAGACAAATATTTCCTTTGACACCAATGCATCGAATGGCATAGAATCAACCAGGTCACAGCTCATGGACTTCAACCTAGCTCTATCAGGTTTCATGGACAATGCAACTCAAGTATGCAAAGAAAATAGGGAGCAATTGGTGAAAGCTTTGTCAGATGACAACGATAAAGATAATCTAGGCTTCAAGCTGTACCATGTAGGAAGTCAGGAGGCTAAGGAAGTCAAGTGCACACCAAAAACTGAAGACTCGCTCCTACTAGACTTAAATATTAAAGGAGGATATGACCTCTCTTCTAGAGGAACGCAAGCATGTGAACTAGAATTGAAAATCAACCAGCAGATAGTATAAATTTGTTCACAAAGCTGTCAGTTTTGGGAAGTTCACTCTTTGCTATTAGATTATTTTTTTTCCTGTGGGTGTTGAGCATGCTTGTCCAATGCCCACAGCTCACAAGTTTCGTTTACTCTCTGCTAATGTTATATTTTCTGAAAGAAGCTTTTGAATAAATAAATGTGGGCATTGTTTCAAATTCTTGAATTTACACATATGTAGAATGTGGATACGAGAATGAGAGAGCTGCATCAGTCTAGACTCAAGGTATATGCATATCTAGACATTTAGTAACTTCATGTGCATCAAATATGTTCAGTTTCCCTCCTGTTTCCGTGACCAAAGAAGATACATACACCAAACCTAAAAAGTAGTATGAGTGCCAAGAGCAGGACAACCGAAGCAATGAAGTGTTGAGTTTGAATTATCTGCATACAGGCCCGTGGTGTTAACATGCCAGCCATATGTACTAAAACTTCTGTCATTAGTTCTGATTGTTATTGAAGCATTTTTCCATAGTTCAATTATCGAACTATTAACTTAGTTGTGATGCATTAATGCAGAGTTGCCCACCTGACAAAACATTTTTGGATAATAGCATTGATCAAGTCAAGATGTCTCATTTGTTATGACATAAGATTGTCCAAATATTTCTCTTGTAGCTTGGTCAAACTGTATTCGGGCTTGGCAACTCTCAGAACCCCTCAAAATCGTTCCTCAAAAACAAAAACCCTTAAAGTTCCTATACTCCTAAGCAGTGGCGGAGCCAGAAACTATGGATAGGGGGGGGCCGGTCGAAGAATTTCAACCATAAAATAACTGAGTGTAGCTTATTTGTTTGGATTTTTATACTATGGATGGGATCATCCAAAGATAAAATACAAATTTGTGTGATTTTGTTGTCCAGAAGTCATCAAAAAATATATGACAAAGCTTTTATTATATCTTTCTAATATGGATTATTGAATTATATACTACCTAAATTTTTTTTGCTGTGATGTTGGGGGGGGGGGGGGGGCATGGCCCCTGCCTGCCCCACTGGCTCCGCCAGTGCTCCTAAGCACAAGGAATATTGAGATTCCACTCCTTTAATGTGATATACCCACAAATCAAAGGACCAAAACTAAGTTATCTTAATTATTAACCAAGTTAAAAGGATATTATCCTTGGAAAACTGAATTAGTACAATATCAATCACCTCAAACTAATGTGCAGAAAACTCACATCCATGGAAAAGAGCATGGAAACAGAAGATTGGAACAAAACAAAACTGTGGGTGTGCAGGAGAGGCAACCCTTTACTTGCCCCACTTTGAGAGGATCAAGATACCAACAACTGTGAAGCATACTGAGGCCACAGAGCCAACCACAAGTGCAAAGGCATACATTTGGCTTGGAAGGTTAAGTTTCTCCTGAATACTTTTCAAGCCTTTGTTGATCACCGGTGCTAAAGTAGCTGCACCGGCGACATGGAATAGCCTTGTGACATTGTTACCGGTCCACATTAGGATAATAATCTGACACAAGGATAGCAGATGAAGATCAGTCTTAGGATACTAACACTTTTGCATTGGGCAAACATGCAGACAGTAACATGGCTAATGACAACAATAGCTCAAACTTAGCACTAGTTGGCACCCTGGGATGAGGGAACGTCAGATCACACTGAAATAACTAGTAGAAAAAGAATGAAATCGTCTACAGAAAGAAACTGAGCGTCTTTTGTCAGTATGAGAACATTTTTGCCAAGTTATCTGTTAGCAAAGCACCTCAGAATTGTATTCTACAACTACAGTCTACAGATATCAAGGATACAACCATACCATGAACTTCTCCATCTAATTTGCCACTAGCAATCGAGATAAAAGAAAAAAGTGGATCACAGCACCTATGCTACATGAGCAAACAACACAGCAAAGCCATAGCCAGCAGAGAGCATACACCGAGCAGAGCCTTGAGATTGACCGCAGGGTTCTTGCCGGTGCTCTTCTCGTAGCCGAGGAATGCGAGTACGAAGAAGGTCGTGTAGGTGACGGCGTCGAACAGCCCGTAGGCCAGCACGGCGGCAAGGCCGAGCTTGGCCACCCTGGCCCTCGTCTCCGCGGTCTCCACCTGCGCACATTAATCACTCACAACCATACCGAAAACACACCAAACCAACAAACACTCCCCTTTGATTCAACCAACAGTCATCATGAACTCACCATCCACTTTGGTCCAGAACTCAACCCACCCTTCGGCCCGGTCTCACCCTGCAAATCGAGCGCAGAATTAGCTCAGCCAGTGAAGTCCGCTCGGCACTTCAGGTGCTGGTGGCGTGGTCGGGGTTAGCCACCTGCGGGTCGGGGCGTGGGCTCTCGGCGGCGGACGAGCGGGGAGTTTTGCACGCGAATCTGCTCTCCGCGCCGAGGAGTTGGGGTTGGTGGCGAGAAGCGGAGGCGTGGCAGCTTTGCAGGTTTAGGTCGCGGGATGACGCGGGCTTGTAGGCAACAGATGGTAGACATGGCGGAGGGGGAGGGCGGCGGCATACGGTGGAGACCGAGGCCACGAGGGAAGCGCGGCAGATTGACCGCAGATGGTGGAGAACGAGGGAAGCACGGCAGATTGGGCGAAGGGCTTTCAGTCCGCTGATCCTTCGATAATCTGCCATTTGGGGCAACGACAAAGGTTGGCATGGCAATCAAGCGCCATAATCAGCCATCCAAAGCACATCGGACGCCCAAGTACAAGCAACGACAAATGAAATTAAAGCACAATTAATCCTCTGCAAACAAGATACGAGCTATGCAGAAATTGTACTTTCCAGATCAGAGCGCCCAATTCAGCAGACATGAAGAACAAAGGAACTTCAGGAAGTGATAAACGCCAGAAAAGCACCTGTCACACTTAGAGATATGTACATAGATATGTACAGTAAGCTTGCTTTGATAAAGACGACGCACTGAGGCGTACATAAAATAGGTTTCACTCTCAAACAACTGATTGGAAAATATCCTAATCGCGGTAGTAGTACTCATAACTCATATAAGCATTCTTTCTTTCCCTTAGAGACAAAACACTCATCATTTGCTTATTAGTGATGCAAAATTCAGCAGAGCACAAACAGCCTCAGTGGTATCCGATCGGCGCAGGGGACTGCTTCAGCTGCATGCCCTGGCAATGGATGTCCTGCAGGGCACAAGCAAATACCAATTCAGACTTCAGAACCAATCCCATAAACAACACACACACACACACACGTGTCAACAAGATGAGATCAGGCAGAGGTTCTGGTATTGGAATTTGGGAGTATTAATTCGTACCGATGCAAAGTGGTTGACGTCGCGGTGGTGAGCCTCGTCGGCGCGCACGACGGTGACGACGTCCTTGAGCGTGGCGTTAGCGGGGAGGCGCCAGTAGTCGATGGCGATGGCCGGGGCGGGGACGTTCTCGATCTTGCCGGCCTCCAGGTCCTTGAGGTACTCGGTGTACGAGTGGATGGCCTCCTCCTCCAGGTAGCCGACGACGCGGTGCGCGAACTTCGGGGAAAGGAGGTAGCCGAGGAAGTAGGCGTTGAAGAAGACGCCCTGGACGGTGATGACGAGCGCGCGCTCGTACCACCTCGGCTTCGCCACCTCCATGAAGGTCATGAGGTGCATGCGCTCGTTCTCGGCCTCCTCCAGCAGCGCGCGGATCCAGCCGCCGCTCTGCTCGAAGCGGCGGAGTGAGCGCAGGTGGAGCAGCATGCCGCCCACCATCCCAGGCACCGCTGCCACGGTCTCCAGCATCATCGCCCGGCAGCCATACCGCCTCTGCAGACAAATCGCCCAATTCACAGGGTAAGCTTACAACAGTACAGGAATAATCGACCTTTCACAACCTTTGAAAAATATGCAGATCATTTGCGCATGCATCTACGAACGGAAATTCTTCTAAAAGCCAGATTAAAAAGATGAATTGCTAATACAAACAAAAAAAATTATCAGGCCTATATTGGCTGCCATGCCATAGATCCGTTTGCTGATGTCCTTGTCAGTTGTCACTATCCACCTTCGATATAGAATATAAAATCGATTCCCCAATGTGATCGATGTAAACTACTCGATTTCATCCACGTTGCAAATTGCAAATACAAGCTGCGATTTCCCAGAAAGCAGGAGAACCGAGAAAAAAAAAAGGAACCATTGATGCTTAACCCCCATGCCACGCCATGTGCTAGTGAAGTCAGTATCTGGTGGTCCAACTAATTAGAAACGCCGAACTGATCATCCGAGCTATTGAACAGAGAGAGCAATGAATTGTGCTCGTGGACGAACCTGGAAGAAGATGTCCGTGGGGAAGCGTAGCGACTTGACGGTCCAGTATGCGATCTTATCCATCAGCGTCTTGGGCTCATGGTGCCTGGTGAGGTCAATGGACGTGTCCGCCGTGTACGTCTCCCATGGCTGCAACCAAAAACAACGCACGATTAGCGCAAATCGATCCACCGCCGGGACGAACTGCAAAGGGCAGATAAACTGAACAATGATCAAAGCGAGGCGGAAGGCAGCAGGGCGCGTACCCTAAAGCAAGTCCACTTCCACTCCGTGCCGTCGTCCCGCACCAGCTTGTTGTTTTGCTCGATCCCCCAGTAGCTGTTGATCACCACCGCCTTCTTGTCCCCTCCCTCCTTGGAGGCCTTGGCTGCCTCATCCTTCGTCGCCTCCGAGGCGGCGGCGGGGGAGGACGTGGACATCAGCCGTACCATGACTGCCTGGACACCGTTGTTGCCGCCGGCGAGCAATGGCCTCGAGGCCGCCGCCGGAGAGACCGCCGCTGCGGTGAAGAGACGGGAGCCGGCGCGGCGGAGGAGGACGGATCCGGCCCGGGAGCTCATCATCGTTCGTGATCGCCGCGTGGGAGAAGTTGCGAATTGCGATCGCCGCCGCCTGGGATCGGAGAAGTGAATCGTTGGTGGGCCACCTGTTTAGACGTGGGTCTTCGTTGCAGTTTGGAGATGAGGCGGATGTTTTGGGGAGGACTTTTATATAGGACTGGTGGGTCCGCCCCGTCAGCGAAGGGGAAGGTGTCTTGCTTCCCCGGGCTTCCAGAAACCCAGGAGGGCCTTTCTTCTTCTCCAAGTCGAATGATTTTAATTACCCCGTGACTTTTTTCTTATGGTTGGAAACAGCCTGTGTCATTTACGTTCACGTGTTTGCACGCTAAGACCTGTGCTTTTGTGACGCGAAATTGGTACACGCATCAGATCAAGACATGCAAAGCTTGTACTAAGTTATTTTTCTTTTATTTTCCTGAGTGATAACGCTAAAAATACTAGATGCTTGGTAATGAAACTGCTTAATATGTTTTAATGGGATTATTTTGTAATGTTTCAGTTGAAATATTCCGTTGACACCATTGGATCGTCGTATCCATGGTACGAACTAGTACTTGGACTACCCTGGAGTACATATACAAATAAGAAGAGAAAGCAAAGCAAAACGGTACTACATGATGGTTTCCGTTCCGTTGTTTGTTTTGTCTTGCGGACCAAGAAAGACTCTAGCGGTCCAGCTTCCAGCGAACCCAGACCAAAACCAGGTTGTCAGTCAAATGTGGCAGCTACTATATTTAGGATGTTTTTCTTTTTTCTATGCGGCGAGTTTTTGCATTTAGAGTCTAATTGGTTGGCTAACAAAATTTTTCATGCTCAAGATTTGACAAGAAAAGGTTGCCAAAACTTGAGCAAAAATATTTGCCATGTATTTAACATGTCAATTGTGATGTATTGACAACTTTTGGTACCAAACCAAATGGCAACCAAATTTTAGCTCTCAACCAATCAGGCTCGAAGATCGTAATTCAACGGTATAACTACCAGGATAAATGAGATATGTATATATACTGGAATTTCGGCCGGAAACTTCCTGGGCCTTGCTTAATTAATCTTTACTGGCATTGATTGTATTTGCCACGCAACGTAACAATATTGGTTCAATAAACAATGGTAGGGCATGCTTGTTATTATAGCTCCATTCTCTAGCTTTTAGCTTCTTGATTTTTTTATGGAGTGATATTACCTACTCTCCGCTAAAATCTTGATGCAATTTTGATGTTTGACCCAAGAGAAATGATTCTCCCAGAGAATCTGCTCGTTTTTTTTGCAACGAAAGAAGAATTATATTATATGATAGCTGGGTACATCAACACGTTACAAGCACTTTGGATTACAAAATAGTACCCACGTTGTAAATAGCACACCTCAAAATCTAACTTGTTAGATGCTTTTGCAGTATGGATGACCGCACAGGCAAACATTCGGTAAATGGCCTAAGAACAAATACCTAACGAACGACGGCCAACATTCCTGTAGGCGGAATTGAGGAACTTCTTCTTATGCTAAACGGCCCGACTCCTAGTTTTGGAACTAAAGTCGCTAGCAGTAGCAGGATACGAGAGATAGCAACTTAGTATGCATATGGTACTGTATGTAATCATCACACAAGTTTATTTGCCATTACAGTACCATTCTGCTGCACTACTTCAGCAGTACTTCAGCGAACGAACAATGTTTTCCTCTCATAGTATTTCAGCATAAGCATAAGCTAAATTTCAGCGAAACGAACAGGACAACACAAACACACGTCACTATTTATTCTCGAAAAAAAGGATTGTCTTCTGTGTGTACCGCACCAAAAAGGTCACATCCACATTCCAATTTTTGAACAGTTTCCAACCGCCGCAAACTCCCTTTATATAGCCGTCCCCATCTATGTCTCGTTCAATTCGCTATACTATAGTTACGTTAATTAGTCACATCTCGATTATGAAAAACTACAAAAAAAATCTATAGAAGTATATCAAAATTACTCACGTATAACATTATAAAACATAATCAGAAGTAATCTTAAATTTGCATATAATTATTCATCTATCATTATTATAGATAATCTACATAATCTCTTAAATTTGTATCTATTGCCTCTTTTCATTACAAATAAATAAATAAAATATCACATCAAATCTATATTAAATTACCACATATTGTCATTTTAAATAAATTTATTGGTTAATTGAAGCATTGACATATTTATATTGACAGTATAATTATAAAAACTATTTTTATAATAAAAAAATATCACTACACATATAATTCTTTGATAAGGAAATTAAAATATTTTGATTAGTGGGAGAGGTTAGTGCAAACTAAAGATGGCTATATCTTTTTGGCATTTGAGATTTTTTTTGAAGAAAATAATGATTATAATGGTTAGATATTAATATCCTCCTAAGATTAGCATGACTATCTTTCCTAGATCTGACTTCAAAGAGCAAGGTAATGATTTTTTTTCTTATGGTTGGAAACAGCCTGTGTCATTTAGGTTCACGTGTTTGCACACTAAAACCTGTGCTTTTGTGATGTGAAATTGGTACACGCATCAGATCAAGACATGCAAAGCTTGTACTAAGTTATTTTTCTTTTATTTTCCTGAGTGATAACGCTAAAAATACTAGATGCTTGGTAATGAAACTGCTTAATATGTTTTAATGGGATTATTTTGTAATGTTTCAGTTGAAATATTCCGTTCACACCATTGGATCGTCGTATCCATGGTACGAACTAGTACTTGTACTACCCTGGAGTACATATATACAAATAAGAAGAGAAAGCAAAGCAAAACGGTACTACATGATGGTTTCCGTTCCGTTGTTTGTTTTGTCTTGCGGACCAAGAAAGACTCTAGCGGTCCAGCTTCCAGCGAACCCAGACCAAAACCAGGTTGTCAGTCAAATGTGGCAGCTACTATATTTAGGATGTTTTTCTTTTTTCTATGCGGCGAGTTTTTGCATTTAGAGCCTAATTGGTTGGCTAACAAAATTTTTCATGCTCAAGATTTGACAAGAAAAGGTTGCCAAAACTTGAGCAAAAATATTTGCCATGTATTTAACATGTCAATTGTGAGGTATTAGCAAATTTTGATACCAAACCAAATGGCTGCCAAAATTTTGGCTTGCCTAAGTTTTGGCAACCAAATTTTGGCTCTCAACCAATCAGGCTCAAAGATC
Organism: Saccharum hybrid cultivar R570; assembly: GCA_038087645.1. Lineage (NCBI taxonomy): Eukaryota > Viridiplantae > Streptophyta > Magnoliopsida > Poales > Poaceae > Saccharum > Saccharum hybrid cultivar. The sequence continues at coordinate 16,754,876 of JAQSUU010000563.1, forward strand.
GTAATTCAACAGTATAACTATCAAGATAAATGAAATATGTATATATACTGGAATTCGGCCGGAAACTTCCTAGGCCTTGCTTAATTAATCTTGCTACCGGAAACTTCCTAGGCCTTGCTTAATTAATCTTGCTGGCATTGACTGTATTTGCCACGCAACGTAACAATATTGGCTCAATAAACAATGGTAGGGCATGCTTGTTATTATAGCTCCATTCTCTAGCTTTTAGCTTCTTGATTTTTTTTATGGAGTGATATTACCTACTCTCCGCTAAAATCTTGATGCAATTTTGATGTTTGACCCAAGAGAAATGATTCTCCCAGAGAATCTGCTCCGAGGAGCTCTACCTATGCTAAACGGCCCGGTTCCTAGTTTGGGAACTAGTCGCTAGCAGTAGCAGGACGATGATATGCTACTGTATGTAATCATCATGCAAATTTGTTTGCCGTTACAGTATTATTCTGCTACACTACTTCAGCAGTACTTCAGCGAACGAACAATGTTTTCCTTTCATAACATTTTAGCATAAGCATCAGCATAAGCTAAATTTCAGTGAAACAAACAGGGATTAAACACAAACATGCGTCACTGTTCTAAAAAAGGATTGTCTACTGTGTGTACCACACCAAAAAGGTCACATCCACATTCTGATTTCTGAACAGTTTCCAACTGCCGCAAACTCCCTTCATATTGCCATCCCTGTCTCTGTCTCGTCCAATTCGCTATACTATAATTACGTTAATTAGTCACATCTCGATTATGAAAAACTACAAAAAAAAATCTATAGAAGTATATTTAAATTACTCATGTATAACATTATAAAACATAATCAGAAGTAATCTAAAATTTGCATATAATTATTCATCTATCATTATTATAGATAATCTACATAATCTCTTAAATTTGTATCTATTGCCTCTTTTCATTACAAATAAATAAATAAATAAAATATCACATCAAATCTATATTAAATTACCAATATATTATTATTTTAAATAAATTTATTGGTTAATTGAAGCTTTGACATATCTATATTGACAATATAATTATAAAAAACTATTTTTTAATAAAAATATCACTACACATATAATTCTTTGATAAGGAAATTAAAATATTTTGATTAGTGGTAGAGGTTAGTGCAAATTAAAGATGGCTATATCTTTCTGGCTTTTGAGATTTTTTTGAAGGAAATAGTGATTATAATGGTTATATATTAATATCCTCCTAAGATTAGCATGACTATCTTTCCTAGATCTGACTTCAAAGAGCAAGGTAATGTAGTTTTAAATGATTGTTTATGACATTATAGTACTTTAGAGTGAACGCAGTTAGGATCTAAAATCCTTTGGGCACTCACAATGCAAGACTCTATCATAGAGTCCAAGACTATTTATTACACCATATTTATGGTATTTTGCTGATGTGGCAACATATTTATTGAAGAAAGAGGAAGAAAAAACAAGACTCCAAGTCTTATTTAGACTCTAAGTCCATAATATTCGAAGTAATAAATAGCTTTAGACTCTACGATAGATTCTGCATTGCCCTTATAATGCACACGATATAAGTTCACCTCATCGAGTCATCGTGGATGAAATAAATCATCCCAAGTTAAAGCCCATGCATTTTTGTTGGACGGTCTTGTTATCCATGCTAATGCAGTGAGGTGGTGATGTATTTCCCAGCCCATTTTAATGATACCTCCGATAATATTTACATCACGACAAGCCACACGAGCATTTATAACGCTTCACTACTAAAAAACATTATGATCATCAGTTCTAAATAACCTCAACATGCTCTCAGACATCCATACCATCTCAGCTACACAATACTTGTAACAATATTCTAACTTCACATTTACGAATCGGCATGGTATATTTGACACTCTAAAAGATCTCAAATGAAAAGATCATTAATTGTAAAGTTGTAGATCTAATCAAGTACTACAATTTTGATGTTGATTTTGGCTCCATCAGAGATTGCATCAACCATGATACCATCCCAAATCTGATCTGAGAACTTTATTAAATATTTAAACATATAATTCATCTCAAATTGAAAAGTTTTCAACTATGAAGTTTTAGAGATCTCTTTAAACTCTACAATTTTTCTATAAATTTGTTTTGAACCGACTTCATCTATCCCTAATAATAAAAAGGCAAAATTTCTGGTTATTTTTTTTGTCTAGCCCATTCAATTTGGCCCAACAGTCCAGTCAACTTCTTCCTTTCAACTCAACTCAGCCCAAATAAGCAAGGATACCATTCCGTCGTTCTCTCTACCCGTCCCGTCCTTTCTTCGTCGTCTCAGAGTCGGGGGGCATCGCTCCAGCGTCAACCGGTCCTTCTCCTCTGTTCTTCCCCTCCACGGTCGGCGGTGCAGGCGGGGGCCGCCGATCTGGTGGCCGGGCGGCCGGATCCGGCTGGCCCTGGCTAGGCCGCGCAGCGGCCGGCATTGATCATGGTGGTGGCGGCCGGTGCTCGTGCAGGTGCGTGGGACGACGGCAGGGCCCTTTCCTCTCCTCTGGCCATGCCCTCCCTTCATGGCCTTGGCGGCTGTGCGGCCGGCCTGGGCCGGCTGGCCTCCGGTCTGGTGGCGGTGGCCGGGATTCGCTGCAGCGCGCCGCGTCCGACTCTGGCATGGACACCATCGTGCGGGAGGCTCTTGCGCCACTGCCCGCTGTAACACCCTCAGTGTTACCGCGTCAAACAATTCACTAAACATTTTCATGAGCATCATGTTTGTGTATTATTGCATGTGGCAAAATATAAATTTTGTTGCACTAATTCTCAAAATTGAGCTCTAAATTATTCCTTGTCCAAGTATTCTTCCGCAACCCAAATCACTTTCATTCATCCTGATCCAACTCCAGCTTTCGCTATTCTTCTCCTCCTTAATTCCCCAAGCAAGTACTCGGCACTCGCAAGCCGCGAAGCACGCTTCAGTACATTTCAATTGTAAGACGCAGTGCTTTTACTTCGTCATGTCATGCAAGGCAAGTTTGGCAGTAGATGACCAACCGACAACAGCATCACTCACTACTCGCAACAGCAAGTTCATGCATCAGTAGTACAGCCCATGGTCATGTGCACGCCAAAAAGTCCAACTAGCAGCACCTACGTTTAACCCAAAATACACTCCTCAACTAGCCACGTGCATGCAAATCCCAATGATTGATTAATCCAAATACTTCCCTTTCCCAAAAGAGGATTAGTATCCAATAATCAGACCACCAGTATCTCCAACCTCGCAACACGTCGCTGTCCGCGTCTTTATTTCACTTGCTAGTCATCGCGCTCTGCAAAATCAATGCCACCCTGCCCACACGTCGCGTTGAGCAGCACACCAGAATTTAAGCTAGAAGCACTGCAGCCTGGTACTGTTCATCACAGAAAACACTGTTCATTCAAAGAAAAGGTTGTCGCCTGCGCGCTGCAAGATTGATTAGCGTACGTCGAGCTGCCTCCGCTGAAGTGTGTCGCGCACGTTGGTCGTCCTTCCCAGTGCGAGCTCTACCTCTATCCTTACGTCTCCTGCCTTTAAAAGGATACGCCGAGCTGTCGAGTCATCCCACCCCGCTGCTCATTTGCTTCTTCCTCCTAAATCAAGTTCCTCTGTTCTTTCCTGTGAAAGCTGCGCCTATCGATTTCTCCCCGAGCTATAATTGACCGAGGTAGCTGCCTGCAATAATTCCTTCGTTCCCCTTTTTCTTCTTAATTTAATTAGCATGAGTACTTTCTAATGCTCTAGCCCAGTTGACATGCCAAAGACCAATCAAGTCTCCAATCAAGTCTCCTCCTTGGCTAGCACCTCTCCTCATCACGTCAAGGACCAAAAACCCGCACTAGTGTGATTAAATATCATTTCTAGAGTCCACCGGGTCATCATGTCCAAAGTTGTGTGAAGTCCAATTATCCCTTTAGACAGGTCATGTCTCCACGTGAGAGCTCCATAGCCACAAAATCAAATTATTGTCTCTCTTGTAATTATCAGCAGACCACTTGGCAAAATTTATATCTCCACCATATGACCTCTGATTCCATCGTTTTTTCCTCCTAAATTCATTTAAAATCATGCTCTACCCATCCATATCATTTTCTTCATCTCTAGAACTCATTTGAATTTATTTATTTATCATGAAATATTCCTAAATTCATGATCTATCTATTAGTGTATTTAGTTAATACAGTTCATTGATACCTTTAGGGTTAATTTATTATTTTGAAATGCTTATTATTATTATGGTTATTTATAGAATGACCTTTTGTGATGCATTGGTAGAAGTGCTAGCCCTCAAAAATTTACAGTAGGCTTATGATAATATTAGATGCTTGCTGTAATTTTTGTGGCCTAGCTAACATAGCCTGATGGAAAGCATATTAAATCATTTAAGAATTTAGTTGCGAAACTATTCTTGTTAATGAAATGATATTCAATTGGTATGTGATCGTAGAGCTAGTTTGTTAGCATGATAAGCGTGTTCTTATTTTAAGAGTTGTTGTTGCCTGATGTCTGAATTGTTGCATCATCATTGCATATATATAGTGAACGAATTGGCGGAGACCGTGACTGCCGGCAATCGGGAGTACGAGGAGATCGTCGAGGAATATGAGGAGGAGATCCTCGTACCGGAGGAGGTCCAAGAGCCACTACTGACTGATTTTGCTTACACCCCGCCTATCCAAGGCAAGCCCCGGTGCATAACCTTTATATATATATATATATATTGTGCATTTACGTTGCAGGAGTTTTATAATATCCACAACATATATATATATATATCTACCTATGAGTCTTACTAGTGCAGGACCGTGTAGCCGCTTTGCTTAGGTTTATCAGTAGCGTGAGTAACCTGCCGTTATTCACGGTAGGTGGTTATTTTTATTATTATTATAACTCCCATGATAAAATGATGAAAAAGAAAATGGTGACAGGGCAGGGATATGATATGGGTATTGGTGGGTGTTGCAGGTTGTGTCCCGCGGCCACGGGGCATAGCTTGGTTGCACTGTTTTCTCTGTCTGTGTCGATTAAGGACCGTCCGTTGCATGGACCCTGGTCAAGTCATAGATTTATTATCTTGAGCACATACTTTCTTATGGGAGCGGGAAGACCTTTTACTCTCTATTCATGGGCTCCGGCTCTTTTCGGACCGACTGATTGGGGAAGGGGATAGGTGGAGGTCTAAGCACCACTTTAAGGCCGGGCCTCAAGTGTGGGAGCTTAGAGTTCAAGTTTGGACGGGGACCTGGAACCCGTGATAGGAGTGGAACAGGTTGGTCTCGCTTGTGCCTGGGGTGCAAGTGAGGCATGTGTTTTTCGGGGTACCCAGCTGGGCATATTGATTCGTGAATCGCCGTTTCTGCGTGACAGTACGGCTTGACTACACTCTGGCACCATAGTATGAACTGACATATGAAAAATAGAAAAATGACTCTGATTGCTCAACCCTTACTTGATAATAGAACAGGTGCTTACATAGAATGTTGGATAATGAATTAAATATGGCTGCTAATAATCTAATGAAATAAGGACACATTCTTAGTATTGCTTTCCGCAAAATCAGGAATCCACAAGCCATAAAGCCTATCATATCCCTTGAGAGTCGAGAAATACATTCCCAGTCGGGTAAGTCTTGTGAGTACATTGTGTACTCAGGGTTTATTTACCCTTGTTGCAGGTGCAGCTTGAGAAGCTAGCTGGTGTGTGGAGGATTTTTTTGGTGGGCATAGACGGATCCTTGTATTGCTCCGCTAGATGTTTATTTTTTCCGCTGTTTAATTATTGCACTCTTAACTTTGGTACAATAATAAAGAATTTCTGAGACTCTTTATATAAGAAATGGACTAAGTATTGTAAGCTTGTACTCATTATTGGATCCCGGGTGTAAAATTGTGGATTTTTTGAGTTCTCCCTTGTGGTGTGCTCGACGGAACTGTCTGGTTTACCTCACTTTCAGGATGCTCAGTGTCTAGTGGAAGACAAGTGACTCTAAAATATTTGTTGTTTCAAAAGTAAAGTTACGATTTTGAATTCTCTCTTTTTTTAGAATTTTATTATATTGATGCTTTATCACATTGCCTTTTTTATGATGTAATTCATAGACCATACACATGGGAATCCTATATCTTTCTTATTATTCTTCCTTCTATCTATCGTCCCTCCTTTTATCTACATCCCTTTAGTTCTGCTTCACAGCCTAGAATCAGGTTTCTTTTGTAGAGAAAAAATGCAGTTGCTACAACTATATGATAGATCTACTCTTTTTTGATAGATGTATTTATTCACATAGTGTGTTAATTCGGACGGTTCTGTCACACCCGCCTAGCTCGGCACGAATCGTGGTTTTGGTTGAGTGTGTCGGCATCGGGATTGAATAGTGTAAGGTCCAAATGGCTAGAGGGAGGGTGAATAGCCTATTTAAAAATCTACAAGCTTCACTAAACAAACATGTTAGTATAAAAGATGGCTAAGCTAATTCTAGCACTAGCTCAACTACACTATGCAAGCCACCTATACAAATCTAGTGAAGCAAGGCTATGATCTCTAATACACACCAACAAGACTAAGTCACTAAGCTACTTACTCCTATGTGATAAAAGCTACACTAAGCAAACTACACTAGGACTAGTACAAGAAAGTAAAGAGCAAGTGACTTGATTCTTATACCAACGATGTAGAGAAGTAATGTACTCGAAGAATCAATCACAATGATCAACAAGAGAAATCCTCGGCAAAGAGATGACACAAGATTTTTATCGAGGTTCACTTGCTTCCCGGCAAGTTACTCCTCGTTGTGGCGATGCACCCACTTGTCGGTTCGCGAGCTAATCGACTATCAAGAGTCGAGCCCTCGGCGAGCGCCGCACAACCGCACACAAGATGGGGATCCTCCAAGCCACGAGCTCCACTAGAGTATCTAATTTGTGAACTCCCACGGGGAAGGATCAAGAACCCCTTACAACACTTGGTGAGGGCTCCAACAATCTTCAATTGTGAGCTCAATCACCTCCGCTACTCCAAGCCGTCTACCGTGTCGGGAAACACGGAAGAGTAACAAGAAATCCGCAGCAACTCAAAGATCAAGTGCCTCTAAAATGCAACTCTCAAGCAATGCACTTGAATCTCACTCAATCTCACTCAAGATGTGCAACTAAGCAAAGAGATGAGTGGAGGGGTTGTTCTCTAGCTCAAAGGATGTCTCTAGGTCTTAAAATGTGCAAGAGTTACCCTCAAACCCCGGCCAACTTCTATTTATAGCGAAGGGGTACGCAGCTAGCCGTTACCGGACGTCGCAGTTAAAAACGAGCTGACCGGACGCGTCCGGTCACTACAACACAACCGTGAACAGTGCGCGTCAGAAGTTACCATTGCCGTGACCGGATGCGCTCTAGCGTTTGACCGGACGCGCTGCACCTGGCGTCCGGTCGAAGTCCAGTAAGCTCCCACCGCGACCGGACGTGTCCGGTCGCACGTGACCGGACGCGCCGCGCGTCCGATCGTGTCGCGTTACTAACCGGACGCTCCGGTCCCGAGGACCAACGGACGCGCCGGTCGCACGTTCTGCATGCACCTTTCCTCTGCGCCCAGATGAACTGACCGGACGCGCTGGTCAGGCCAGACCAGCGTCCGGTCACAAACCCTAGGCGCGCTGCGCCTCTGCCCTCGACTTGAGCTGACCGGACGCGCAGGTCCACCCTGGACCACGTCCGGTCCAGCGTTCGGTTGACGTTTTTCAGTGATAAACACTCCGGACTTTCACCTCCGTTTCTCCGCCTCCGGTGCAGTAGAAAATAGGCGTTTTACTTCCCCCAAAAGTGCCGAATCCCGCCTCGCAAGCTCGGCGGGAGGGAGAGAGGAACCCAAACCCCTCTCTACCGCTCAAACTCCACCGCCTTTGCAAATGTGCTAACACCACCAAGTGTACACCACAATGTGCATGTGTGTTAGCATTTCACAAACATTTTCAAGGCGTTATGTTAGCTCTCTACTAGATCCTAATGCATATGCTCAAGACATTGATCTAGTGGCACTTGATTTTCGAGCTAACTGTGATTGTCCCTCTTGATAGTCGGCTATGTATCCTAAATCCGGTCAATCACTTCTCTACTCATCTTAGACCGGCAAAAGGAAAACCCTATGGTTATACCTTTGTCTTGCGCTCTTAGATCCTTCTCCTCCACTTGATCATCATGTCCATCATTTTATGTGCATTCCATCATGATCATCATTTCATGTCCATGCACCATCTCTTTGTGATCTTGTGGCCACCACTCCTTACCACATACACCTTCATCACATGTGTTGCTTATGCCTAACTCAAAACACTTAACACATGGCATTAGCAACTTGGTGTCATTAATTACTAAAACCAAACTTGGGCTTTCAAATAGCTCGGCATAAATCGTGGTTATAGCTAAGCGAGTAGGATTCGGGATTGAATTGAAATAAGACTCTAGCTCCAATGCTCCTATCACAAAATTCAATTCCTGGGTATGCCGGTTCGAGTTGAATTTCTTCTGCTTTTTTAACTACTTATATATGACTGCTTTTGGTTGGATCATTGGGATCTCGACGTGTAGAAGAAGTTTCTGATCTCGCCGAGCTGAACAAGTACACACGTTCTGATCTTGCCGAGTTGAACAAGGCCGCTGAGGGCTATGATGTCGCTGCTCTAGGACGCCGACGCCGATGGCCAGATGCTGCAGCAGGTACTACGCTTTGCTCTGTATAATTCTGAATATACATACTGCCCCACCATGCATGCCATGTCCATCTTTTAGCACTACGAGTCCTAGGTCATGTGTGTCCTGCAGCGATTTTGCTTCAGCTATCGCAGCAAGTTGGTGTGGTGCTGCTCCATGTGATTGCTTGCATTGCATACGATGGGTGAGCATGTTGGCCGTCCAACTGGAACTACGCGTACACCTACAAGAGAGATGTTTTATTCTGAGAATATAGATCTATTATTAGATGGACTAATACGATGGATTGTAAATTTACAAGTCTTGGTTTTACGTTGTACTAATTTTAGCTTTTGTTGCTTTTGCAGAATATGTATTCTTTCAATATTACATCAGACAATGTTGAAAATTTAGATGTCCGACCTTTAAAGAGATCATGTCTGCATGGAAAGATGAAGAACTACAACTGCCACCAATAAAGGTAAAAACCATAAATATTTAAATTAGTTTTATATATAATAATAGTTTTCTCACTTATATGATGCTTATATGTTAATTATTTTATTTCAAATGGGATGACTATGAACTCAAAAAGCAATTTTTGGGATAGAGAATTTGAATGAAGGATTATAAGTGTGAAGACAACTTACCTACACTTCAAGACTTCATTCGATGTATCAAAAATACTCAGATTTAGAGATAGTCAAATAACTTCCTCATATATTTTTTTATAATGTAGACAGTTTATTTATGTACAATTATTAGAGCACTTGAAACTGTTGATTATCGAATCAGTTTAAAATCAATTCTTACCCTATAGCTGTGTTTTAGTTCATCCTCTGCCTTTCCCATACATGTGAGACTCATTTGAAGGGCTCTGCTCCCTCAACAAAGTGGTTATATTTCTTTAATATCTGAAGGATTCTGGTTCCTAAAAGGACTATCTATATATTGCTTAATAACCACCATGCAATTTAGTACAAGGGTTGGCAAGCAGAATGACTAGCTGCTACTGAAAAGTTTCCTTGGAGCCTACAACAATGCACAACTAGATCTACAGAAGAGCATACCATTATGGACTTAGATTCACCTAGCTCACCGAATTTGCACAGAGCACTGATGAGATATGCTATGTGGCGGTGAATCATAATTTTCAATAGCCTACATCAGTGAGAGATGAGTCATGAGTCTTTAATTATATTTGCATAGCTGACTAGGCACCACCGACACTGTAACAAGATGTTTCGGCCACAATAGTACTTGAATTATTCAAATCAGGAAATTAACTAACAATTTGTGAAGTTCTTGAACTTCATGCTAACTAATTTTTTGCACATTTAATTTTTTTGAACAATAAATATAGATATGGGATGCTACCTTGAATGTAAAACTGTATTTTTGAATGGATCAAGTTGTGTTTGGTTTCTCGTGATTGTGTGAGGCTGTGATCCAAATTCTAGTTTCTAGGATTTTGTTTTGGTGCACATTGGTTTAGCTTCTGTTTCATTTGTTGTTTTTGAAACGACAATAATGTTTCATGAACAGAAGCACTAGAATTGCATCGATCAGGTTCAGTAAAGGAGCAACACACTGATTTTTGTGAGGCTTAGCAGGGTCTTTTCAATTTATAATCACAGCTTGCTTCTGCTGGGCCACTTGACCAATATGCGGCCCATTTTTTCTTATAGAAATTATTTTCAGCGGCTTGTATTCTTGTCCGCTCCTTTGGCTATGCTTGTCTTCCAGTCCCAGCAACAGCTTGCTTGTCGATCTATGATAGCAGTGCAGTGGCCGCTGTTTTCATATCCGCCCTGAGCTCTAGAACAGCTGCTTTGTAGCTACTGCTCTGCATCTTCGATTTTCCTAAGGAGTTGCTCATTCGGTTTTCAGGTGTGCAGCAGTAGCTTCTGGTGTTGCAGTTTTCCATCTCGGTCAGTTTCATAGGGTTTCTTCAGGTGACTAATTTTGAGCATGAACAGTTCCTACAGCCGTTCTGTTTATCAGCTTGCTACTGCAGTTCAGCAAAACTTAAGTTTTCCAGCAGTGTATCATTCCATTGGATTGTGTCACTATCAAGTAATAGTGTATCAACTAGGTAACTATAGATTGATTAGAGGAGAGATACAACATGTGGATAATTGTAATTTAGCATACATAACTTTTTGTCTACTCGACGAGAAAACTGTAATGCTCCCATTTACCACCGTTGCTCCCATTACCGCCCTCTGCTTGTCAGTTCGGTCGTTCAGCAGATAACACCATTCGCCACCATAAATCAATTTCTCTAGGGATGGCTTGTCTTTGGAATCCTTGTTAGAGATAGTTCTTGATCAAAAAATAGCTTGAGAAATTAGAGAGTCAGAGGGCGGTGGCCTACGCTGCGCGGCTGCGCCTTCACGCGTGCCTGTGTGGAGTGGCAGCAAGGCTAGCCGGGCACTGTTGTTGTGGTGGCCAATGGAGCGGGGCAGCGGGCGCATGTCACGCTAGACCCACTCGAGGGTAAGAGATGCCAAAGCAGGAGTTTTTTTGGAATGGGCCTAAAAAATCTCTTGGATATTAATTAAGAGCTATTAAAAAGCATGTAATCTTAATTCAAATTTGCTTTTATCAATCATATTGTACAATAAAAAGGCACATTGGTCAAAATAGACATAAAATAATAATAAAACAAAAGGGGATTTAGAAAATCAAGAAAAAAAATGGAAAGTTAAAAGAAATACACAATGGCAGTGCCAATATGAACTTTTCCATTAACGATAAAACTTTAAATTAAAATATCAATTTCCTTTTAAATTAATATATATATTTTCCTTCTGTGGCAACACACGGGCATATTTGCTAGTATGAAAAAATGTAATTATTTGTGCAAATCAAGTGATATGTAGCTATGAACCAACAGAGATACCTACAGTGCCGGTTGTGATACATTATCATTGTCGGTTGACGGCTGGGTGCCCATGGATGCTTGGTGGGGATAGTCTCCACCTAATTTTTTTCATGTTTTTGGAGTAGTGTTTGTTTGGTTGTACTTCAACTCACACTAATCCGTATAGGTTAGGAGAGATTGAGATTTACCCCAATTCACATGGGTTGAAAGAGATCAAGATAAAAAAAGGCTTTATTTTTCACCTCAATCCATTCCAACCGAATCCTTCACATGGCACAAAATACCAATTATTTATTAGAGATTGAGTAAATCAGACTCGATCAGCATGTGGCACAAAATATATATTATTTACACACAAATAATGCAGACAAATTGATCACAAACAAGGTAGTAGGTTAATTAACATAATGGCCGGCCCGAATACAGGCGACATGGCTAAACTAGCGGGCCACGTTGACTAAATTAGTGGTACCCGAGAGGCGCAGGCGTGTCCCGCAGCTTCATCCCGTAAATCAGACTCGATTATAGCATGTGACACAAATAATGCAGACAAAATGATCACATCACAAACAAGGTAGTAGGTTAATTATTGACATCATGACCGACCCGTAAAATAGAGGCGACATTGCTAAGCTAGCAGGCCACGTTGACTAATTAGTGGTACCCGAGAGGCGCAGGCGTGTCCTTCAGCTTCATCCCCTGGTAATGAATGTCCTGCAATGCAATCCAAAGAAACCGATTAATTAGTTGAGATCTGTCAACATTGTTCACAAAAAGCAGGTGAATTCTTGCAAGCTAGAGTGTCGTACCGATGCGAAGTGGTTGACATCGCGGTGGTGCGCCTCGTCGGCGCGCACGACGGTGACGACGTCCTTGAGCTTGGCGTCGGCGGGGAGGCGCCAGTAGTCGATGGCGATGGCCGGCGCTGGGGTGTTGTCGATGATGCCGGCCTCGAGGTCCTTGAGGTACTCCGTGTAGGAGTGCACAGCCTCTTCCTCGAGGTAGCCGACGAAGCGGTGCGCGAACTTGGGCGAGGCGAGGTAGGCGAGGAAGTAGGCGTTGAAGTAGACGCCCTGCGCGGCGAGCACGAGCGCGCGCTCCCACCACTTGGGCTGCGCCACCTCCAGGAACGTCATGAGGTGCATCCGCTCGTTCTCGGCCTCCTCCAGCAGCGCGCGGATCCAGCCGCCGCTGTGCTCGAAGCGGCGCAGCGAGCGCAGGTGGAGCAGCATGCCGCCCACCATGCCCGGCACGGCCGCCACCGTCTCCAGCAGCAGCGCGTGGCTGGCGTGCCGGCGCTGGAAGAAGAGCTGCTTGGGCACGACCAGCGACTTGACCAGCCAGTAGGCCAGCTTGTCGGGCAGCGCCTTCGGCTCGTGGTGCTTCTTCATGTCGATCGACGTGTCAGCTCTGTACGTGTCCCATGGCTGCACGTACGTACATGATGCATAGGTATGAACGAACAGCAAACAATCAAATGGCGATCATCACAAATTGGAATTGCGCGGTTGCAAATGTGTAGAGCAGATCAAGTGCTCACCCTGAAGCAGAACCACCTCCACTCCGTGCCGTCCTCCTTCACAAGCTTCCGCGGCTGGATGCCCCAGTAGCTGACGACGGCCTTCTTGTCCTGCCCCTCCGGCGCCGGGGCCTCGAGCTTTTGGCGCTGTTCTTCTGGCGCGGCAGCTTCTTTGGCGGCCTCCACGGCCGTGCTGGACATCCGTGCGGGGAGAATCCTCGCGGCCGCGGGCATGACGCCCCTCGCCGCGAGCCCGGTCACCGGCTCGGCCGCAAAGAGGCGAGGGCCTAGGTGGCGCAGGAGCGCTGCTCCGGCCATCCTGGAGCTCATGGCTGATGTGGAACTAAACCGTCAGAGCCGGCAAGTGGCGCGAAATATTTGGAGGAGCTGGAAGCTGGAACGGAGATTGGAAGTGTGCGTGGATGTGCTTTGTTCGCAGGAGCGGAGATCAGATGGCTTAGCTTAGTGCTTTTGATGTTCTGGTACAGCGAGACGTCCTTCCTTTGTGGAGTGGTTTTATAGGTGAGTGGGACTATTGGGCTCGGCCGGCGCCCGGGCGCCCGGCAGCGAAGCTTCTAGGACGGATGAAATAGCGCAGCGGCGCAGCCGCGAGGTGGTTTCGCGATGAGGTGAGCTCGATCCAGGGCAGGCATCTACTAGCTCTGTGCCATAACGTAATATGATTTGACCGACCAAACGGAGCACGACAGGTAGCCATCGTGGTAGCGGCATGTTCTATTGTATTGTTCAAGTGGCAACAAGTCCATCAGTGACTACCGTGTGTACCAAGTACGGAGTACCAACAACCGCATCAATGTTTTAAAAAAAACGTGTCAGTAGTGCTACCAGTAAACAGTCCTTATAAAAAAAAATACAATACTATCTTCCTCCATTTCAAATTGTAAGGTGTTTTGATTTTTTTGTAAGACATGTAACTTTTGCTATGTATTTACATGTACATTATATCTAGCTAGATACATAGTAAAAATAATATATCTTGAAATGTCAAAACATCTTATAATTTAGAATGTAGGGAGTAGTAAACAATAATCACAATTGTATACAAGCACGCAAAATGGGACAAGGTGAGGTTTAAAAACATGCCAGTATAAAATCATTAGCCAATAAATGCTCGAGGCCTCTGCTAAAAGAAATTGCCAATAGTCCAATACAAACACATTACTAAATAATGCTACATTTATTGCAAAATAAATTTATTTCTAGAATCACCTTAAGTTAAATCGGTTTAAGTTTGACCAACTTTATAGGAAAAATTGACAACACCTATGATACCACATAAACATATTATAAAAATTGTATTTCATATATCTAGTGATATCAATTTGATGTCATAAATGTTGATGCTCTTTTCTATAAATTTGATTAAATTAAACTCTACAAGTTGACTTAATTTGGAACGGATGGAATATAGCACATGTGTCTACAACATCAAATAACTTTTATTAAAACCGTCTAGAAATATATCTTAATAGTGTATTTATTTGCTATTGTAGATGTAGTGTTTAATATACATTTTTTTAATAAACTTAGTAAAAAATAAAGAAGCAAACTAAAGTAACCTTCATTTGCAATAGAGGGAATAGTGTTATGTTCGAATGTTAATGGGAGAAAGAGAACTCAAAACAAATACCATGTTAAAGACTACTTCCTTTGTCCTGTAATATAGCATATTCTAGGAATTCTAAGATAAATTAAGAGAGAACATAAAAGACGCATGTACTCTCGTTTTATTTTCTAATTAGATGTTATCATCAATGTGATTAATGGTGATGGTTGGTAAATGGAAATTATTTAATGCAAAATTGGTTTTTGTCCTCTAAAATGCATTATATTTGAGGACAAATTTTGAATGCTAGAATGTACTATATTACAGGACGGAGGTAGTAAACGATTTTTTACCGGAGTAATATATCCGCTGCACAGCGAATCCCTTGATACCGGCATGCATGGCTCTGGCCTAGGATATATCTGCTGCGGCATGTTAAAACAATAAATCGTGTGTACAAATTTCAAAATCAAGTTAAAATATGTGACATTTGGATCAAATGCTTAAATCAATACAAAGACGGATCTTTACACACACTGAATTACTTAATTTGGTTGAATTATATCTTTGTCTGATAGGGAGAGCAAACCTCTTCCCCCTGTTCGGCTGAGCTTATCAGCCGTGGAACAGTATTTTTCTCTCATAGCAAATCAGTCATAGCCGGCTTTTAAGCAAAAAAAAAACAGCCTGCCGAACAAGGCCCTTGTCTTCTTTCAAGATTGAAGTCAAATTTAGACCGGTCGGGTGGCCCCCTCAGGATTTTAGCTTCGAACGGTCTCTCACAGTGTAAAGATAAGCAACAACGCAAGAGGGAAAACACAGATCGGCAGATCCCTAATCTAGCCACTAGCAAAATAGAGCTAATCTAACGACTAACATAATAGAGCGTGATTAAAAGATACCAAAAGCATAAGCCAGAAACTTCCAGGGCCTGCTTAGGGAAAATTTACCCTACTAGCTTGCTCTGGATCTACCGTAGTAGCGTGCAGATTAAAAAGGATATCACGCCAAGCAGGCAATTATTAGAATTCAGAACTCCTTCAATGATAAAATACACACACACACACACAAATATTGGCGCAACTAACCGGCGGCTAAGTGCATCCTCCAACAGCTAGGCTCCTGATTGCCTTGCACATGGTTCGAGAAAGACCTAGGAAAAATTAGACGATGTATAAAATACCGTTAGAGGTTATAGTACTTGTACACACTGGGTATCCATCATTTGACCTTTCGGTTTTCTTGCTAGGGCTACTATAATCAGCTTCGCTAATGGGGAAAATATTTTTATTATTTAGTAACACAAGGGCACAGAACTTAGTAACACAAGCATCTAACTAGATTAACTCATCGGTAATGCTGTTTATACGTCGCCCGTCCATCTAGACGGACCCGTACAAGTCGCCCGCTTGCTTTGCGCCTCGCCCGCGCCGCCCTCGCCCGTATCGCCTGCTCGCTCAGCGCGCTGCGTATCTTTGCTCCTGGATGGACCCCGTCCTCAGCTGCGCCGGCCCCGCCCGCGCCCCCGCCGCCCGCCCGCGCCGCGTGCCCCCGCCCGGACTCGCGCCTCCTATCGTGGCCACGCTTCATCCGCCTGCCCCTGCCCCTGCCGAGGTCCGTGCCGCCGACGTGCTCCACACCATCGACCTCCGTAGGCATCGAGCTCCGCTCAGACGAGCCTCCATTCGTCCGAGCAGCAAGCAGATGCTACGCTGAAAGCGCATATTGCAATAGTATATTTCAAGTATTTCAGATGTTTTAGAGGTATATTGTAAGTGTTGTGTATCGATGTTGCAAAAGTAGATCGGGATATTACACATGTTGTAGTGGCTATACACATATGTTTCAAGTATATGTTCTAAATGTTTCAGACGAATGTTACAAGTGTTTTATATGGATGTTGCAAAAGTAGTTCTGGATGTTGCATATACATGCATGTTGCAAGCATATGTTTCAAGTTTTTCGGGTGTTTCATATGTATGTTTGTGAGTGTTTCATCTGGATGTTGCATATGTTAGCAATGGTTTTCAAATGTTTTTTCAAGCTTTTTCGCAAGTGTTTCAGACGCTTGTTTCAAGTGTTTCATTTGTCTTCTTTTGTATGCTGCAACTGTTGCATCTGGATGTTTCAAATATAGATCGGGTGTTGCACGTGGGAAGCGGCCGACGGTGCGGGCCCACTGCTGGTGCGCTCCCTCGCAAGCCCGACACGCTATACGCTCATTAGCTCCCTCTACGCGGCAACTCCAACACATCGGATTGTTTTTAGTTGTAAGAAAATGAGAAAATGCTTTCATAGTACTAAGTTCTTGACAAACTTGGGGAGCATAAATTATGAGGCCTAAGATACTAGAGGTTGTTACCGAAGATCGAGGAATGTATAAACATATTGAACATCATACAAAAATCTGGGACCTACGATTCTCTCGTACGCTGGAACCGGAGAACCTAGGGACTGTTTGGATCCCTTGCGCTAACAACTAGTTGCCAAACTTTAGCCCTTAAGGATCCAAACAGAAGGACTAAAGTTTGGGCTCATGTTTAACCCTTAAGGATCTAAACAGGAGGGCTAACAACTAGCGCAGCACATGGAGACGATAGAAAAACACGACAATTAAGTTGGCATGCATGTGGCCTAGTTGGAATGTCCACCACCGACAAGATCCTAGCCGACTAAACCCACACGCGCCATCAAGCATGACGAGAGCGGCACAAGAGGATATGCACCATGCCTGAGAGAGGTTCCCTTCACTCCTTGCAACAACCACCATCACACCCATCAACCAAGCTCACACCACCACGCAGCGTCCACACCACCGTGCTCATGGCCACCACACCTCGAGGCATGCAAAAGATTCCACACTCTATATATTCATGCTACCCTTGGCTCATTTGGAGCTTCCCTTGCACCCTATTGCTACCAGCACTTAATAAAGAGAATAGTGAAACATTAGAGAGATAACAAAACCAAAAAGTGAGTATTCGTGTTAGTCTTAAGTGCTACCATGTTCTTGGTTGTGATTTCTTAAGTTGAAGCTTGAAGAGTTGTTACTCTTGGTGATTGCCATCACCTAGATGGCATGGTAAAGGACTTGGTGATCTTCCTCGATGGAACTATTATGAGGAGGCTCCAAAAGGTGTACACGGTATTGAAACCACCATGCTAGAGTCTCAAACGGGTATTTATTATTGGATGAGAGTTTAACCGAGTCTTGGGACTCTTAATGCTCTAACATGGATTAGGGGTTGTGGCAACAACTCGATACCATAGGAAAAATCTAGTTGTCTCATCACATCTTTATCTTTCTTGCATTACTAGACCGCACTGGCGAGCCCTATCTGGAGTCACTCTCTAGTGCAGCTCTTCGGTGCTGCAACGATAGAGCTAGCCCTGGTGCATATTTTTGAAATTGCCACCTCCTGTACGTGCATTATTTCAAACCTGGTGCACACTGGAAGGTTGGGTTTGAGCATCTGAAAATAGCATGACTAGATCACTATTCGAAAGCTTAGGTGCACCAATGTGGTGCTACAGCAGAGAACTCCGGTGACCCTAAAAACAGTGCAAACAACGTGTTTTTAAAACCTTTTCAAACATGCTAACCCTGAGTGATCTTTCATAGGATGATCAACACATTTTAAGCCTGAGGAGGAGAGTTGGGAGGCCACATGCGCACGCCGTCGTGACGTGCTGAGCCAAGCTGAGCACACGCCCAATCTTGGCCTAATGTGATGTGTTGGACCACCTTTTGTTGCTTAGAGCAATGGGAAAAATGTGTAAATGAGCAATAGTCAGAAAGGGAAAATGAGTAAAATGTGTGGGTCTAACACTTGCCTTGTTCGCTTGTCTTATAAGCCGTACTTTTTCAGCCAACGAACAGTGTTTTTCTCTCACAATAAATCAGTGAACAGTACTTTCAGCCAAGTGAACAGGGCAACTAGCGGCAGAACATGTGTGCATTTACTGTTCTACCCTTTCCGAAACCCGTCCAGGCTCATCTCCTCCTCCTTAATACACTTCCTTATAGACCCGAGCATTTTGAGCCTAGCCCGAGCCCGATGGGTTTTGGCCCCACCCACGAGGCCACGAGCCTTAGTAGGATAGGGCCTAGGCACAGATCTTGCCATCTAGAATTTTTTTTCTTGTCTGAAGCCCAACATGAAATATTTATTTTTGCTATTTTACACTGTAAATTGCACGGCAGTCCGCCTCGCCCAATGGGACGGTCGTAGGTGGGACTTTTTCAGCCTAAAATAATCAACCCTTTTTGGCTCAGCCCGACTAGGCCCGCAAAATGCTCTGGTCCACTTAATTATTCTCTTCTCCAATGAGTTCTTGTGTTTGCTGCTGCTCTTGGCCATCTCCGGCTCAAATCCCTTGCGTGCACAAGGGCTCTTAGTGAGTAGCCCCCCGAAACTCCATCTGTCTGTGTACCTACATGGGTAGACGGACAATCAAGTTTTTGGGGAGTGCATCAACAACATTGCTCTTCCTCACGCTTCTCTGTTCCCGATGACCGCTCGTGGGACTGTACACTGCATACCTCTTCCCCTGCCGAGCCTAGATCAACTAATTCGAGCAAGTCACCATGTCTGAGCATGGTGATAACGCACCACCCGCCTCCAGCATTGGTTCGGGTCAAGGGTACAACATAAACCTTCACTTGGTATATTCGGTTATGTGTGTTATGGATCTGTTGATAGAAACGGCTATAAGCATGTTCGTTAGCATTTCTAAATATATTGTTCCTAGGTCGGTCATGCTTATTTGTGTTATGGTATGTGAGATGTTTTATTTCTAGATTAAAATATGCCAAAAAATAATTAAATATTCAACACTATACTCATGTATTGTTATTGAGAAATTTGGGTTTTTGGCCCTGGAAAAAAGTTTCCATTAGTTTCTTGGCCCAAATTTCGTCAAACTTTGGCTTTTGGCCCTAAGTCGAATTTTCTTTGGGAATTTGGCCCTTCTGTCTATTCCGTCGATGTCTACCGTGAAACAGCAGTGGGATCGAATGCAGAAAGACCAAAATACCCCCTATCCCTTATTCAGTCATCAGCACGGATGTTTCCCGTACCTCTTCGCGTCGCAGAGTCGAGGCCACACTAGGAGGCCGTGGCGCGTCGATGCTCCCCTTCCCCAAACCCTACCGGCGCTGAAGATGGAGGGCCCCGATGAGCCGGTGCCGGATCCAGCTCTTTCGCGGCACACCAGAGCGGCGCGCCTGGTGTCAGGGTTGTTTGCCCCCCGCGCGAGGCAAGGCGCCGCTGGGCTGGGCGCCGGCCGGGAGACCCCGGGCGCCGCGAGGCAGGCCGCCGTCCAAGTGATCCAGGGTGCCGTGGGGCAGGCAGTGGAGGGCGACATCGACTCGGTCCTGGGCGCCGACCGGGTGACCCAGGTCGTTGCCGCGAGGCAGGTAGTGGAGGGTGCCGTCCACTCGGTCCTGGGCAGCCGCGCGAGGCAGGGCGCCGTTGAACAAGCCGAGGAGGGCGATGCAGTGCTGGTCCAGCAGAGCGGCGTGAGCCAGTGCAACAAGGATGGCACCGCCAACAACCACAGAGACTTTCTCAGAGGGTGAGTCTACCATCGTCGTTTTCCTTTTGCATGACCTACAAATCAGCATGCCTATGAACACAATGGATACTTGTTTTAACAGGCTTGATGCTAGTGTAAAGTTGGAAATCAAATTGTTGGGCAATATTAGGACTCGTAAAAAGGAGTTTAAATGTTGGACCTTTGAAATGGATGTGGATTCAGATAGAACAAATTATAGGGATTTTTGTAGAATCAGTGGTAAACAAGTATCCTCTAGGGTATATGGAATTAGTTCATGTTCAATACTGAAAGCATCTAGGCCCCAAGGTTTGGTTTCGGTAATTAATGACAACACTTTATTACCATGACTAACGTGTGTTTTGCAGAGACATTGGTAAGTTAGGTCATGGAGGTGATAACTGCTTTGAGCACTGTGGCTTCGTGTCCCTTGATGGAAATCGTTTCGGTTTTCAAAAGAGTGACGTCAAGATTAAGGACGGTTAGTTCCGGATGACGAAGTGTTGAGACACATTCGGAATAGTCGTTAGGATCTTCGTTTTTCTCTTTTGGCCGTACTATAAAGGGGGGCATGAATGGGTAGCTTGACCTAGGCGAGTCCTATGTTTAGGTGTGGTGCACACTTGTTAAACTTGGCGCTAGGCAACCCTAGATTGGCTCAAGGTTCAGTTAGAAGCAACTTGGTTGAAGTTGCGACGCGTTTCGGGCTGTTTTCTAGGCACCGGACGCGGTCTTCGGGAACACCGGACGCGTCCGGTGTGTACTTAACCACGCTAGGTTTCGGGCCTGACCACCGGACGCGGTCCTCGCGAGGACCGGACGCAGTGGTCAGCGACCGACACGTGTCATCCAGGGAGAACGCCCGTCGGACGCGACCTGGACTTGATCGGCGAGTCCGGTGCGAGTCCAGTAAGGTCCAGAGAGGACCGGACGCGTCCGGTCTTCAGGCATCGGACGCGGCCTCGCGTCCGGTGTGAGTCCAGTAAGCACCCTTGCACGTCGGACGCGTCCGGTGCTAACTGACCGGCGCGTCCGGTGGTTCGATTTCAAAATCGCGTTTTGACCGTTACGGGGGACCGGCGCGTCCGGTGCGTTGCACCGGCGCGTCCGGTGACCCCGTGTCAGAAAGTAACGGTTCGTTTTCTCTGAGGGGTGTATAAATACAACCCCTCCACCTCTTTTAGAGGTCTCTTGCTCATTCAAACATCTGAGAAAACCCTTTAGAGTGCAAGGGAGTGCAAGAGCTCTAGTGAGGATAGAGATTTGAGAATCAAAGTTTGAGTTTCCTCACTAGTGATTCGAGAGTAGCAAGTGTGCATCCACCTCCTCATTTGGGCTCGTTGTGGTCAAGTGAGAGTTCTAGCTTGTTACTCTTGGTGATCGCCATCACCTAGATGGCTTGGTGGTGATTGGGAGTTTGGTGATCATCCGGCGGAGCTTGTGGATGACCCAACTCAAGTTGTGAGCGGTTTTGGGTGATTCGCCGCGACGGAGTGTCGAAGAATCAACCCGTAGAGAGCACTTGATCCTTGCGCGGATCAAGGGGGAGCGACACCCTTGCGCGGGTGCTCCAACGAGGACTAGTGGGGAGTGGCGACTCTCCGATACCTCGGAAAAACATCGCCGTGTTCCTTGCCCCTTTTACATTCAAGCAATTACTTTCTCGTATTTACTTTCATTGCTTGTTTTACATTCCTAGAATTGCCATGCTAGACTAGGATTGGAAACTAGGGTGCAAAACTTTTTAACGGTAGACTCTCTAGGAACACAAGTAGGCACTAGGGGTGAATTCCGGCTTGTAGGATTTAATTCTTGCAATTAATTTTTAGAAAAGCCCAATTCACCCCCCCTCTTGGGCATCTTGATCCTTTCAATTGGTATCAGAGCCATGTTGCTCCTAATTTAGGCTTTACCGCCTAGAGCAAGATGTCTAACGGGGAAGGACCACCTCCCACCTTTGAGGGGGATGATTTTCCATATTGGAAAATCCGGATGGAGGCGTATCTCGAAGCCATAGATGTCGGGTGCCTTAGAGCCGCAACCCAAGGGCTTCCCGCTATCAAGGATCCCGCAAACCCCACGGGTGACGAGGAGAAGTACGACCGGTGGAATGCAAAGGCCAAAAATGCACTCTACCGGGGCTTAGGCAAAGATATCTTCAATCGTGTGCGTAATGCAAAGAACGCTCATGATTTGTGGGAGAATCTTTGTGCTCTCCATGAGGGAACTAAGAGTGAGCGTGAGGAACGCTATCATATTGCTTTAAAAAAGATTAATTCTTTTGTGATGCTTCCCAAAGAAAGTGCTAATGACATGTACACTCGCTTGAATGTTCTTGTAGAGGACCTCAATGCTCTTGGGCTCACTCAAATGAGCCAATCGGATGTTGCAAGGAGGATCTTAAGTGTTCTTCCCGTTGAAAAGTATGGTCACATTGTCACCGTGCTTCATCAAAGTGATCTCTCCACCGCAACACCGACACAAGTATTGGGGAAGATCAATGCTCATGAGATGTACATGCACATCACTCCGGAAGAGGGCTCATCATCTTCCAAGAAGAAAGACTTGGCCTTCAAAGCTAGCCATGACAAGAAGAAGAAGAAGGGCCAAGCCATGATCGTGCAAGAAAGCTCAAGTGAAAGTGATATCGATGATGAATCACTTGCACTCATGGTGAGGAAGACCACCAAGATGCTAAAGAAGCTTAACAAGAGTGGCATCAAGTTCGATGGCAAGAAAAAGAAATTCTTCACAAGTAGCAAGAGAAAGCCCATCTCGGAGATGGATTGCTACAATTGTGGTGAACTTGGCCACCTAGCTCATCAATGCCCTAGACCACCAAAAGACAAGTTCAAGAACAAAAACAAGGGCAAGAAAAATGATTCAAGTGATGAAGAAGATGAGAAGAAGAAGAACAAGCCATACAAGAAGAAGGATGGCAAGAAGAAGGAGTTCTACAAGAAGAAGAAGGGTGGAAAGGCTTATATTGTTGGTGATTGGCTCACCGACATTGAATCATCTTGTGGCTCCTCCGAAGATGAGAGCGATGATGAGAAAGAGAAGGTTGCCGCATTTGTGATGGGGCCATCATCTTCACCGACATCTTCACCACCACCTTCACCGCCTTCTTCACCATCATCGTCCACTACTCACCTATGCCTTATGGCCAAGGGTGAACGTAAGGTACAAAACCATGATAGTGATGATGATGATGATAGTGATAGTGATGATGAATTTGATGCACCTTCTTATGATGAACTTGTAAAATTGCTAAACAAATACACGAAAATCATAAGAAGGACAAGAAGTGAAAATGATGATCTTCAAAATGAAAATGAATCACTCTCATCTAAGCTTGAAAATGCTCAAAAGACTAGTGGTGAGCTTAGAGATCAAAATGAAGTTATGTCTTCCACTCTCAAGGAGTTCAAAACCTCTAACAAAGAGCTTAAAGATCAACATGATAAACTTGAGAGGAAGCATGATGAGCTCATCACTAGACATAGCTCTCTAAAAGACAAGTACACCACATTAAAAATTGACTATGATAGTCTTGTGGTTGCTAATGAACTTGCTCTTGAGACACATGATGCTACTAACAATGTTGTTAAGTGTGACATAGCTACATCTTGTGATGATTTGATCATTGAAAGCATTGAGCAAGGTTCTAGTAGCAAAGGCAAGAGTGTGGTTGAGTCATGCAACCATGATGATTATGCCAAGATCAAGTGTGAGAATGAGAAGCTTGCAAATGAGAACAAGAAGCTCAAAGGTTTGATGGCTCTTGAGAAGCAAACAACAAATGAGTCACTCATTGAAGAGAACAAGAAGCTCAAGCAAGAAAAAGAGCATCTCAAGACCGGTCTAAGCAAGTTCACAAGAGGCCAATATTTGCAAAGTGAGCTCCTCATGAACACCGTGATGAAGATGGATAGAAGTGGTATTGGGTACTTGGCAAATCAAGAGAAGAAGGCAAAAGCTCAACAACAAAGCAAATCAAAGCCCAAGCCAAAGAGATGTGTTGAGTGTGGTCAAGAAGGTCATTTTGCTCATGAATGCAAAACTCCACCACCACAACCCTTGCCCAAGCATGCTAGACCCTTTGCCTTCAATGCTCATTACATGCTAAGAAAAGATTCAAATGGAAAGATGAAAGTCATGTTTTTGGGTCCCCCAAACAAGAATAGGCCAAAGAAAATATGGGTTGCCAAGTCACTAGTTGAGAAAGTCAAGGGCCCCTCTCAAGTTTGGGTCCCTAAACAAAAAGCTTGATCTCTTGTGTGTAGGTGAACTACAAGACCGGTGGATCTCATTGGGTTATTGATAGTGGTTGCACTCAACATATGACCGGTGATCCTCGTATGTTCACCTCAATTGAAGAGAATGGGATATGCCAAGAGAAGATCACATTTGGAGATAATTCAAAGAGCAAAGTCAAGGGTATAGGCAAGATTGCAATATCAAATGATCACTCACTCTCAAATGTGCTCTATGTTGCTTCATTGAGTTTCAACTTGTTATCCGTTGGGCAACTTTGTGATCTTGGCTTCCAATGCTTGTTCACACCAAATGAAGTTGAAGTTTCAAAGATAGATGACAAGCAAGTGATATTCAAAGGCTTTAGATATAACAATCTTTATCTTGTTGACTTCACCTCCGAAGATGCAAATTTGATGACATGTTTGTTCACCAAGACCTCACTTGGTTGGCTTTGGCATAGGAGGCTTGCACATGTTGGAATGAGCACTCTCAACAAGCTATTGAAGAAAGAACTAGTAAGAGGATTGAAGGATGTGAAGTTTGAAAAGGACAAACCTTGTAGTGCATGTCAAGCGGGCAAACAAGTTGCAAACACTCATCCCACCAAGGCTTTCATGTCAACCTCAAGAGTGCTAGAACTTCTACACATGGATTTGTTTGGGCCTACAACATACAAGAGCTTGGGTGGTAATCTCTATTGTCTTGTGATAGTGGATGACTACTCAAGATATACATGGACTTTCTTCCTTCATGACAAATCCGAAGTGGCAAGTTGCTTCAAGAAGTTTGCAAAGAGAGCTCAAAATGAATTTGAAGTCAAGATAAAGAAGATTAGAAGTGACAATGGCAAAGAGTTTGACAACACCAACATTGAAGCTTATTGTGATGAAATTGGAATCAAGCATGAAGTTTCTTCAACCTACACTCCTCAACAAAATGGTGTAGTTGAGAGAAAGAACCGGACTTTGATCACCCTTGCAAGAACAATGTTAGATGAGTACAATACTCCGGAAAAGTTTTGGGCCGAGGCAATCAACACCGCATGCTATGCTTCAAATCGCCTTTTCCTCCAAAAGTTTCTTGGCAAGACCCCCTATGAGTTGCTTAATGGGAAGAAGCCGGACGTCTCATTCTTCCGGGTGTTTGGTTGCAAATGCTACATCTACAAGAAGCGTCAACACCTAGGGAAGTTTCAAAGACGTTGTGATATTGGTTTTCTTGTTGGTTACTCATCAAAGTCCAAAGCATATAGAGTATTTAACCATGCCACCGGTTTGGTTGAAGAAACATATGATGTGGAATTTGATGAATCTAACGGCTCCCAAGGAGCAATTGAGAATTGTGATGATGTAGGTGATGAACCCTTGAGGGAGGCCATGAAGAACATGCCCGTGGGAGACATCAAGCCAAAAGATGATGAAGACGATGTGCAAATCATTGATCCACCATCTTCATCACGTGTGCCTCAAGATGATGACAAAAATGAGAGAGTTGAAAATGAAGATACTTATGTCTCTCATGAACAAGCCGAGGCACAAGCACAAGATGTTGATGCTCCCCATCCACCTCCTCAAGTGGTTGATAGAAGAAACTCACCTCTACTTCAAGCTCATCCACAAGAACTCATCATAGGGAGTCCTACAAAGGGAGTAATGACTCGATCTCAAAAGCTAGCTTCTTTCATTGAACATCACTCTTTTGTCTCTTGTGTTGAACCTAAGAATGTAGAAGAAGCTCTTCAAGATCCGGATTGGGTGAATGCCATGCATGAAGAATTGAACAACTTCACCCGCAACCAAGTTTGGACACTTGAAGAGCATCCTAAAGGTGCAAGAGTCATTGGAACCAAGTGGGTGTTCCGAAACAAGCAAGATGACCAAGGCATAGTAGTGAGGAACAAGGCAAGACTAGTTGCAAAGGGGTTCTCTCAAGTTGAAGGGCTTGATTTTGGAGAGACCTTTGCACCCGTTGCAAGACTTGAAGCCATTCGTATCCTTCTTGCATATGCATCACATCATGATATGAAATTATATCAAATGGATGTGAAAAGTGCATTCTTAAATGGCTTTATAAATGAACTAGTCTATGTAAATCAACCTCCCGGGTTTGAAGACCCTAGATATCCTAATCATGTTTATAGGTTGTCCAAGGCGCTATATGGGCTCAAGCAAGCCCCTAGAGCGTGGTATGAGCGCCTCCGGGACTTCCTCATTGAGAAGGGCTTCACCATCGGGAAGGTCGACACCACACTATTCACCAAGAAGCTTAATGGGGAGATCTTCATTTGTCAAGTATATGTTGATGATATCATCTTCGGGTCAACAAATGAAGATTATTGCAAGGAGTTTGGTGAATTGATGTCGAAGGAGTTCGAGATGTCAATGATTGGTGAGCTCACATTCTTCCTTGGTTTTCAAGTCAAGCAAATGAGAGAAGGGATTTTCATCTCTCAAGAAAAGTATACCAAGGATCTTCTCAAAAGATTCAAGATGGAAGAATGCAAGCCAATCAAGACCCCAATGCCATCAAATGGACATCTCGACCTAGATGAGGGAGGTAAACCGGTTGATCAAACTCTCTACCGTTCTATGATTGGTAGCTTGTTGTACCTTACCGCATCTAGGCCCGATATCATGTTTAGTGTGTGCATGTGTGCTCGCTTTCAAGCGTGCCCTAAAGAACCTCACTTAAGTGCCGTAAAAAGAATCCTAAGATATCTTAAGCACACCCCAAGTATTGGTTTATGGTATCCCAAAGGAGCTAGATTCCAACTAGTTGGCTATTCCGATTCGGATTATGCCGGTTGCAAAATTGATAGAAAAAGCACATCCGGAGGGTGCCATTTGCTTGGGAGATCTTTAGTATCTTGGTCATCTAAAAAGCAAAATAGTGTGGCCTTGTCCACCGCCGAGGCGGAATACATTGCCGCGGGGGCTTGTTGTGCACAAATCTTATATATGAAACAAACCCTCCTAGACTATGGAGTTGTTCTTGAAAAGGTGCCACTTTTATGTGACAATGAAAGTGCCGTTAAAATTGCTAACAATCCGGTACAACACTCTCGCACCAAGCACATTGATATCCGCCATCACTTTCTAAGAGATCACGTTGCTAAAAATGACATATCACTAGAAGGTGTACGAAGTGAAAATCAATTAGCGGATATCTTCACTAAACCTTTGGACGAGGCTACCTTTTGTAGGCTAAGAAGTGAACTTAATGTGCTTGATTCAAGTAACTTTAAAAAATGAGCACGTGTTGTCCCTTGCATTGCATTGTATCATATGTCACGTTTACTTTATCGCAATGCACTTAGGGCTTGGCTAACATGGTTACGATAACCCTCCTTTGGAGGAGTGAAGAAGCCTAACCGTGGATCAAACTTGACAAGCAACCTAGCTTTACTTTCTTGTATTGCATTGCATATGCATGGTTGTTTGTTTGTCGTTTCTTTTCGGTTTAGCTTTGAGCAACCTCTGTGTTCGTCCATGAATAGAGAGAGCATTTGACGCTCCTAAAGGTCCAAAAACTCTATTGCATGGCCATACGTTGCTCCTCGGGTGTTTATTGCCTATTTTCGTAAAAATAATACTAGCCTAAGGCAAAATATTTTAAAAATTTGAGGGTTTGAGTGAGGTCACTCATATCGGGTTCCAATTGGTGTTTATTTGTGTCTCTTTGAATTGGAACTTGATTGGGAGAAGTCGCGTCGAAGTTCGGAATGAAGAATGGCGAAAAACCGCGACCGGACGCTGCACCGGACGCAGTGTTGCTTCACCACCGTGTCCGGTCCCTGTGTCCACCAGCGCGTCCGGTTTTCCAGAAGACAAAGTCCAGATCTAGGCACCGGACGCTGCACCGGACGCGCCTCTGACCACCACCGCGTCCGGTCCCGGCTATCACCACCGCGTCCGGTGCTCCGCGATGAAATCCAGAGCACTCAGCCATCGGACTCTGACCGCGTCCGGTCTGTCCACACCGGACGCGCCCGGTGACTCCAGGCGCTTACTGGAGTGTCACCGGACGCTGCACCACCGCGTCCGGTGATTTTGACCACCGCGTCCGGTGCTACCGAATCGAGCGGATCTCGCCCTCATTTAACCGAATCATTTTTTCTCTGTTCTTTCTCATCCGCCCGACATCCGCCGCCGCCGTGCCCTAGTCGCCGTTCCGCCGCTCCCGCGCTTCTTCCTCGCCGCCGGCGAGCCTCCACGCGCCGCGCCTTCGCTCTCTGGCGAGCCTTGCCGCTCTCTCTCACTGCCGCGCCGCGCCCAGCTCGTTCTCTGCTCGCAAGCCCGCGCCCGCGCCACCACCGTGCGCCGCCGATAACCGCCGCTGTCCACCTCGCCGCCGGTGTGCCAACCAGCTGTGGTCTCCTCCAGCGCCGCAAGTTCTCCCCCCGTGCACCCGGGCACTTCGATTCCTCCTCCTTGGCCACGGGTTTCACCTAGGGTTTACCCCTAAACCCTAGATTAGGGTTTGGTAACCCTAACTCAGGTATCGGCTCGACTCGATTCCGTTTTCGATTCAAGTCAATTCAATTTCCTTTCATCGTTAGGGCTTGCCGTTGACCATAACCTTTCATCGCTATCTCGATTGGTCGTTTCAGTGCTCGATCGCCGATCTCGGGGTTTCTCGCAAACTAGATCACCTCGTCCCTTCACCGTCGTCTCGTCGATCCGAGGTAGCTTAACGTCGTTTCACTTCGTATCTCACGTGCTTGCTATCTAGGGTTTCGTATCTTTAGATATATATATGCTTATTGTATATCTCTCTATTCCATACGTGCAGCGAGTCAGTCGGTGTGCCGGGTCAGATCTGTTTGCTAAATCCGAGGCCAAGCCTGCGGATACGGATTGAGGCCAAGCCTCTCGAGTATCAGTTCATCATCCCACAGAGGTTTTCAGGCAGTCAGTCAGCATGGTGCGTTGCAAGAACGCCGGTGGTGCTCCTGGTGACGGGGACAACAGTCCTCCCCGTCGTGATGAGAGCGCGGTAAGCGCATCAAGATTGCAGCCAGGAAGAAGAGGAGGACACTTTCAGATGCAGAGGTCGCTCAGGCCGTGGCAGACGCCGCAGAGCAAGCAGAGAGAGGTGGCAGACGTAGTGGCTTGCACATAGGCGAGCGTCGCTTTCATCTTGAAGGTCGACAGCTCGGCACAGAGGCCACTGAGGGTACCGAGGCTACAGCACCTTCAGAGCAGATGTCAGTTGATCCACCCTCAGAGCAGACACAGGCTACAGAGACTACACCCGCTACTGAGGCTACCCAGACTACTGAGGCTCCACAGGCCACTGAGGATACAGAGGAGCAGGCAGCTCAGTCTCCACCACGTCGCCGCTCCACACGTGCTCGTTCACAGGTGACACCCAGGCCAGAGGGCCCGCGTCGTGGTGCACGACCTCCTCCCAGAGTTAGAGGGTCACCCCCGGTCGTGCACTTAGACCTGAGGGGTGCTTCTTCACGTCAGGTGAAGAACTTGAGGTTTGTGGAGGTCAGCCGATGGTTTCCACCTGTCAGAGATGCCAGAGCTTCAGAGGGTTTCTATACCCCACTTCAGGAGGACTTCTACAGGGTCCTAGTTGACAGTGGCATTGCTTTCAGACCTCAGAGGGTATGTCGACTAGAGGCATTGGTTGATGTTGTGGGAGAGCAGCTCCGTCCTCACCTGTCCTATCTACCTGGCTTATCAGATCTACTTGGACGGACAGGTGCTTACTGTGGCACATGGGTCAGGGAGTTCTATGCTTCTTTGTGGATTGATCCTGCTCATGAGTTTATTCACTTCGCATTCAGAGGCCGCGATCACAGACTCTACAGCTCCAGAGCCCGAGAGATCCTCAGACTACCTGCTTCTGACACGAGGATCCACCAGTTGTGCTATGGCCAGACTCCACCTCCCAGATGCCCTCACGGCGGTTCAGTGCCACCCACCGACCTGGTTCGACCCTGTTTTCGCGAGCCTTTTGGCGAAGGGTCACGTCGTACACCTGCCAGCCTGACACCTCTTGCCAGAGTCTTGGATGCTATACTCAGACGCACTCTACTGCCTCGACTTGGTTACAGAGAGGGACTGACGAGGATGCAGCTTTGGGTTGTTCACCACCTCATGACACAGCGACAGTTTGATATCTGGGATCTTATTCTCAGTGAGATGGAGGACACCATTGCTGAGGGGTTCAAGGGTAACCGTCAGCTTCCCTATGCCCACTGGATTTGCTTCATTATCAGATCTGCTATCCAGATGCCACCAGAGATCAGGGCAGAGATTGCCAACACTACTACAGCATTCCCTGACTATGATATCAGACAGCTTTGGGCTTCAGTTACTAGAGAGCAGGCTCCAGCACCAGGACAGCGTGAGCGCCCTGACGTTCCTGAGACAGCAGCTGAGCAGGACGCTAGAGTTGACGAGCTTGCCGAGGCAGAGCTTGCAGACCTTGACACTCAGCCTGCCGAGATACCTGAGGATGTCACTTCAGACAGCACAGATGAGGACTACCAGCCCATCCCCAGGTACCGGTCTCCTCGGTCTCACGACCACGAGGCCGGTGGATCTGGCTCAGCCTCCCGCTCAGACCCAGCCATGGTGGCTATCCTTGAGAGGCTGACCCAGGCTCAGGAGCAGCAGCAGCAGCAGATACAGCGCCAGGCACAGGATACAGCTGCAGCACTAGCACAGATACAGGCTCGCCAGGACGAGTTTCAGAGACAGCAGCTAGAGATCCAGAGGCAGCAGGTTGAGATGCAGCGACAGAGTCAGCAGCAGTACATGGATCTTCTGCGGCATCTCATCACTGTTGGGGTTCCTCCGCCTGCATCTATTATGGCTCCGGCTCTGCATTCCAGCGGTCCATCGAGTCAGGGACAGCCGAGTTTTCAGTTTACATCTCCACAGCAGCAGGTTCCCCAGTCTTTTCAGTCCCCGAGCTTCACACCTATCCATACGGGGTTCACACCGTCAGACCAGCCTCGCCCGCATCTCCTGACAGGCACACCTATTGGTGACTTCAGTGCCACTTACAGCGAGTTGACTGGTCAGCCGACACCCTCGCACACTACTACGTTTCACACTTCGTCAGGGTTGTCAGCTTCTGAGGCAGTCGTTCCACCAGTGACAGGGACCGGGACTACAGAGACCCTCCCTTCTTCAGTTGCCTCGACAGACCCCCCAGCTACTGGCGCACTTCAGACTCAGGTCACTCAGACAGATCCACTTGTTGCTACACAGTCAGTGCCTGTTCCTGCTCAGACCCAGATCGCTTCGCAGCCACGAGCTTCTTCAGAGGGTCAGCCAGATAGCTCAGACTCCGAGGGCGATTCGCTTCACTTCGTGATTACTCCGCGCACCTCGGCACCCGACTCGGCTCCGTCTGTCCCCCCGTCAGATTAGATTAGTTTTTTGGCGCTTGATGCCAAAGGGGGAGAGAGAGTAGTTTCAGGGGGAGTTTGTTAGTGGGTTTTCGTTTTTCGTGTGCTACATTCATGCATATCATGTTTATTTTCAGCACTGCATTCGTTGACATTGTCGTCGAGTCATAAAACTTCGAGTCTTAATGTCTTATCCGTCTCAGTGATTAATATATGTCACCGTTTTAGCTATAGCTCTAAGGTTGTGCTTCCGTGCCTTACTCCGATTACTTATGAGCTATATCTTTATGTGTACTAACGCTTGTTGACTTATCTTATGAAGTACACTCTTTTGGCTTGGAGCACATAAGCAATTCCTAACCTTGTATGCTTATTGTCTTTTGCTTATGTGAACCAAGCATGCTCGAAAACCTTCACTCTAATCCATTGAAACTTAGTGTTGTCATCAATCACCAAAAAGGGGGAGATTGAAAGCATCTAGGCCCCAAGGTTTGGTTTCGGTAATTAATGACAACACTTTATTACCATGACTAACGTGTGTTTTGCAGAGACATTGGTAAGTTAGGTCATGGAGGTGATAACTGCTTTGAGCACTGTGGCTTCGTGTCCCTTGATGGAAATCATTTCGGTTTTCAAAAGAGTGACGTCAAGATTAAGGATGGTTAGTTCCGGATGACGAAGTGTTGAGACACATTCGGAATAGTCGTTAGGATCTTCGTTTTTCTCTTTTGGCCGTACTATAAAGGGGGGCATGAATGGGTAGCTTGACCTAGGCGAGTCCTATGTTTAGGTGTGGTGCACACTTGTTAAACTTGGCGCTAGGCAACCCTAGATTGGCTCAAGGTTCAGTTAGAAGCAACTTGGTTGAAGTTGCGACGCGTTTCGGGCTGTTTTCTAGGCACCGGACGCGGTCTTCGGGAACACCGGACGCGTCCGGTGTGTACTTAACCGCGCTAGGTTTCGGGCCTGACCACCGGACGCGGTCCTCGCGAGGACCGGACGCAGTGGTCAGCGACCGACACGTGTCATCCAGGGAGAACGCCCGTCGGACGCGACCTGGACTTGATCGGCGAGTCCGGTGCGAGTCCAGTAAGGTCCAGAGAGGACCGGACGCGTCCGGTCTTCAGGCATCGGACGCGGCCTCGCGTCCGGTGTGAGTCCAGTAAGCACCCTTGCACGTCGGACGCGTCCGGTGCTAACTGACCGGCGCGTCCGGTGGTTCGATTTCAAAATCGCGTTTTGACCGTTACGGGGGACCGGCGCGTTGCACCGGCGCGTCCGGTGACCCCGTGTCAGAAAGTAACGGTTCGTTTTCTCTGAGGGGTGTATAAATACAACCCCTCCACCTCTTTTAGAGGTCTCTTGCTCATTCAAACATCTGAGAAAACCCTTTAGAGTGCAAGGGAGTGCAAGAGCTCTAGTGAGGATAGAGATTTGAGAATCAAAGTTTGAGTTTCCTCACTAGTGATTCGAGAGTAGCAAGTGTGCATCCACCTCCTCATTTGGGCTCGTTGTGGTCAAGTGAGAGTTCTAGCTTGTTACTCTTGGTGATCGCCATCACCTAGACGGCTTGGTGGTGATTGGGAGTTTGGTGATCATCCGGCGGAGCTTGTGGATGACCCAACTCAAGTTGTGAGCGGTTTTGGGTGATTCGCCGCGACGGAGTGTCGAAGAATCAACCCGTAGAGAGCACTTGATCCTTGCGCGGATCAAGGGGGAGCGACACCCTTGCGCGGGTGCTCCAACGAGGACTAGTGGGGAGTGGCGACTCTCCGATACCTCGGAAAAACATCGCCGTGTTCCTTGCCCCTTTTACATTCAAGCAATTACTTTCTCGTATTTACTTTCATTGCTTGTTTTACATTCCTAGAATTGCCATGCTAGACTAGGATTGGAAACTAGGGTGCAAAACTTTTTAACGGTAGACTCTCTAGGAACACAAGTAGGCACTAGGGGTGAATTCCGGCTTGTAGGATTTAATTCTTGCAATTAATTTTTAGAAAAGCCCAATTCACCCCCCCTCTTGGGCATCTTGATCCTTTCAAATACTATGATGAAGCTCTAAAAACCTTCTCTGAAATAAAATCGGACCAAGATTTGATGTCTACGTTTAGTAAGCACTGCAAGAGCAAGGTGAAAGGTCCTAATATGGCTAGAGGGGGGTAAATAGTCTATTAAAAATTTTACAAACTCACTAGAGCAAAAGGTTAGTATAACAAATGGTGAAATACGAATTTGCTCTAACTTTACAAAGGTTACAAGCCACCTATCCAACAATTCTAGTAACTATGATCACTATAACACACAAAGGCTAAGTCACTACGAGTTCTCACAAGCTAGCTACACTAAAGAGCTCAACTAGGTGACAAGCTACACTAGCAAAGATAAAACAAGCTCTCAAAACTAATTACACTAAAGAGCTTGTTACAACTAGTTTGCGGAATGTAAAAGAGAGGTATGTGATCTTTATACCGCTGCGTCGAGGAATGAACCAATCACAACAATATGAAGACCAATCACCGGGAGAAATCTAAGAAATCAATCACAAAGGTGACACATAATTTTTCTCCCGAGGTTCACGTGCTTGCCGGCATGCTACGTCCCCGTTGTGTCGACCACCACTTTGTGGTTTGGCGGCTAATTGGCAATCCAAAGCCAAGTTCTCCAAGAGCACCGCAAGAACCTACCGCAAGTGACGTAACTCAATGACACGAGCAATTTACTAGAGTTGCCTTTGGCGCTCCGCCGGAGAAGGCACAACACCTCTCACAAATCATCAAGAGGTGGCCAAGAACAAGCACCACTCTTGCCACAACTCATCCGTTGTCTCCAATCCGTCTAGGTGGCGGCAACCATCAAGAGTAACAAGAATCCCACAGCCAATGCCCACCCAAGTGTTAACTAGATGCAAACTCACAAGTAAATGCATTTGAGATCACTCAAACTCACTTTGATTTGTCAATCAAGCAAGGGAGATGAGTGGGAGGGGATGTGCTCAGCTTAAGAGGATGTTAGAAAGTCAAAATGTCCAAGCGAGTCCTCCCTAAACCGGCCAAACACATATTTATAAGCAGCCATAAAAAAATAGAGCCATTAAGGACAAGTTGTTGCTGCCTGGATACTGACCGGACGCGGTCACAGCGTCCGATCACGCCTGCGCGCCTTCCCGATGAACGCCACGTGTCCCACTTTGAATCTCGTTCGTTCGATCGTAACGGTCACTTAAATGTACTCGTTCACGCACTAGAGTGACCGGACGCGCCGATCAAAATTG
Organism: Saccharum hybrid cultivar R570; assembly: GCA_038087645.1. Taxonomy (NCBI): domain Eukaryota; kingdom Viridiplantae; phylum Streptophyta; class Magnoliopsida; order Poales; family Poaceae; genus Saccharum; species Saccharum hybrid cultivar. The sequence continues at coordinate 16,789,998 of JAQSUU010000563.1, forward strand.
ATCGGACGCGCCTCGGCGTCCGATCGCCACGATTCGCGTTTTTGACCACGTGACCGAACATGCCGCTTTAACTGACCGGACGCCACAGTGCCAGCGTCCGGTCGATTCCAGTAAGCACCCACTCACGACCGGACTCGTCCGGTCGAGCGTGACCGGACGCGCCACCGCGTCCGATCGACCCTTCGCGTTCGCTGTCCCTCTGGTGTCTGACCGGACACGTCAGTCCCGCGAGTGACCGGACGTGCCGGTGCGCGCGTTCGCAGCATGCGGGAAGAACTGACCGGACACGTCCGGTCATGCTGAGACCGCGTCCGATTCAGCGTCCGGTCAGCCCAGTGACCTCTGTTCGCCTCTGTTTCTATCCACGATGACTTAGAGATAAACTCCGCCTCCGGCATAGTAAAAAATAGGCCCCAAACCCATCTCTACCGCTCAAACTCCACCGCCTTCGTAAATGTGCTAACATCACCAAGTGTGTATCACCATGTGCATATGTGTTAGCATTTTCACAATCATTTTCGAGGCTTTAAGTTAGCTCACCACTAGATCTAAATGCATATGCAAATAAATCCTCATCTAATGGCACTTAAGTGATCAATAGCCCCGGAAATTCCCCTCTTTATAGTACGGCTATCGATCCTAAGTGTGATCACACCCTCTATGGTGTCTTGATCACCAAAAGTAAATCCTATCTATATCTTTGCCTTGAGCTCCATAGGATTGCACTCCATCTCCTCTTCTTCTCCAAGTATGGCACCAAATTATCATGATCAACATGCATCTTGCCATCACTTAGGAGTGTACCAATCATCTTTTGCTATCAACACTCAAGCACATGTGATTAGTACTTAGGTTTCATCAATTAGCCAAAACCAAACTAGGGACTTTCACAAGGCTATCATCATGTTCATTATATATCGAGACCCTTCTGATCCATATGAGCCAGTCACAGAGTGGGAGTTTGATGTTGATAGCCAACCAACAGACAATATAGAGGTTCATGAGAATAAGTACCTTAGAAATCCTAAACCACGTAAAGAACATGTAGATGTAGATGAAGAGACAATGTACTTAGAGACTCAACCACAAAAAGCACTACAAGTTGTGAATTATTCAATTGAAAACCGAAAAGACCCAGATTATGATGATGTTAGTGAGGATGGTGAAGCGGAGGATGATAGTGACAATGACAAATCGGAGGAAGAAGATGAAGTATAGGAGGAAGATGAGGTGCCATGTAACGATGGAAATAATGCTCCAAATGCAGAGTGGAATGTACGAGATCCTCCAATGGTATTAGGCTCCACTTATTCTAGCATGGATATTTTCAGATTGGCTATGTCACAGCATGCAATCAAATATCAGTATGAGTTCAATACTGCTAAAAGTGGACCTCAAAGGTTCAGGGCATATTGTTCAAGGAGAGACAAGGATAAGTGTCCATGGTGGCTGTACGCATGTACCAGTAAGGGTAGTACCACTGTGACGGTAATTACTGAACCTTAGTAATTTTTTTTATCTCTTGTGCCGTTGTATTTGGTTACTCATTAATTTACGTGTTGCTGAATTTTTTTATCCCTTGTGCTGTTGTAGGTGAAAAAACCCTTTTGCTCACAAATGTTATAGTAAAAGAAGGAGCAAGAAGGTGAAGAATGCAACCAGGTGTTGGATTTGTGAGTAGGTGAAGGACTTCCTCATAACATATGCAACTTTGGGTGCAAGGGAATTACAGAAGAAGCTACAAGAACACCATAAGGTAACCATCCCGTACTTTAGAGTTTATGAGGGCAAGGAGCTAGCATTGAAGCACCTTTATGGAGATTGGGATAGTAGTTTTGATAACCTTTATAGGTTCAAAGCACAAATTGAAAGTTGTTGTCCTGGTAGCTTAGTCATTATGGACCATCACACAATTAATGACAAGATCAGATTTAGAAGATTCTTCTTTTCATTGAAGCCTTGCATAGATGGATTCCTTAATGGTTGCAGACCATCCCTTGCAATAGATAGCGCATTCTTGACATGAAAGTTCAAGGGGCAATTGGCTACTGCTAGTGCTGTGGATGGTCATAAATGGTTGTATCCTGTTTATTTTGGAGTTTTTATTCAGAAACTAATGAAAATTGGATTTGGTTTCTCAGTCAACTTAGAGAGGCTATTGGATCACCTATGGGCTTAGCCATATGCACCGATGCAGGACATATTGTGATGACAGGGGTGGATGCATCTAGAAGGTAATTGACACTAGTGCTGAAATTTTTGTGTTACTATTAATGGACACTTGGTTAGGAAACTAAATATATGCTCTCTATCATCACGGCCAAAGCTCGAAAATTTCAAGTAAGAGTAAGGGAAAAACAAATAAATCTAGCTCTTGGCTATCAAAAAAGTACTTTTCCTAAATCTAAAATGTTTTCCATTCAACTATTCTTTATTATACTAACAATATTTGATGCTAAAAATGAACCTTTGAAGGTCAAGAAGTGGCTCAAATCAGCCGGAACCACTTTCCGTCGAGAATCTCTCACACATGGAACAACCTATAAAGCTTAAAGTTACAAAAAAAAGGTTTCTACAAAGAAGAAAAAAGTGTCAAGTACCAAGAATGTTAACACTTCAACAATATCACTTGACAGCCCATCCATGGGTACTAGAAGCAAAAAAAAAATGCAACCACCTAGCCTGGCAATGAGTACACAAAGCAAGAGAAGACTTAGCCTTTGATATGACTAGGTAGTGTGCCCGTGCGTTGCTACGGGATAACTAATATTTTATAGTAAAAATACATGGATCGCACTATAAGATAACAACACTGTAAAAAAAATAAAATTCAACGTTAAAGTGGCATTTCATCCAAAAGGCAAAGTTTATGAATTTAACATAGTTATGGAGTGCGTGGCGTATATATACATGGATCGCACTATAAGATAACAACATAAGTGTATATACAATATCTCCGTGTAGAGTCTGATAAACCATTTAGAAATACCTACGAACAGCAACAAATATGGCATTAGTGAAATATTATTTGTGCAATATAAATTGAAAGAAAAAATGCATTGTATGCGTTAGTAATGTTTTGTTACCTCGCTATGGCGTTAGAACCTCCTTAAATACAATATTCTTCGTGAACGTTCCATCCACTATTGGGGTCTTCTTATCCTTATGTTTTTTATTTAACACATTCTTCCTTTTTTTCCCGCCGGCATTCTTTTCAGCATTTTTCTTCTCCATCTTTTTGGCCTCCTCCTCTTGTGCATCCGCATCAGGCGGGAGGGCAAGGATCTTAATATTGGTTCTTGATGTGGCTCTAGACATCGCAACATACAACTGACCATGAGAGAACACCGGTGCGGGCAGGTACACACCCACGTTCGGGATAGTTTGTCCCTGTGACTTGTTGACCGTCATAGCAAAGCTTAGCCTAATAGGAAACTGCTTCCTCTTGAACTGAAACGGGAACATCTCGTCATCAGACGGACATAGCGGTATTCGAGGAAGGAACACCCGCTTCCCAGCATGCTGCCCCACCACGATTTCCGCATCGATTGTATTTCTACGGAACCCACGCACCACCAGTCTTGTACCGTTGCATAGCCCATTGGCAGGATCAATATTCCTAAGCAATATGACAAGACATCCGAGCTTGAGCTTCAAGACATGTGGAGGCAGCCCATTGGGGGTCAGACTGTTAAGGAACTCCGATGGATAGTAGTTATGTGGATCATCTACCGCGGAGTCAAAACTGTGATACACCGTCTCACCGCCCTGGAACATATCAATCATTTTCATATTGATCATGTCCACCCTTGCAGCCCTTCGTGCTCTATCTAGCTCACACTTACACTTTTTTGGATGCATGACAATATTGTCGATGGAACTGGATGCATTTACAGCACCTATATATAATAAAAAGTACGGTCTCAAATAAAATACAGAAGGGCACGTATTGCAAGAACATTAACTCCTTATTACATTGTAATGAACGAAACTGGGTTGCCCAATACACTTTTTCTTCTCAAATAGATAACATTAATGAAAAAAATAATGTACCTGGGTTTAGATCAGGTGATGCATCAGTCATGTCAATCATGCCACTTTGATCTATACATATATCGGAGTAATCATCTACATATATATAATAACATGATATTAACCTTGGCCTCGACATCATACAAGCATAAGAAAAAATAATTAGTGCTGTGGATGGTCATAAATGGTTGTATCCTGTTTATTTTGGAGTTTTTATTCAGAAACTAATGAAAATTGGATTTGGTTTCTCAGTCAACTTAGAGAGGCTATTGGATCACCTATGGGCTTAGCCATATGCACCGATGCAGGACATATTGTGATGACAGGGGTGGATGCATCTAGAAGGTAATTGACACTAGTGCTGAAATTTTTGTGTTACTATTAATGGACACTTGGTTAGGAAACTAAATATATGCTCTCTATCATCACGGCCAAAGCTCGAAAATTTCAAGTAAGAGTAAGGGAAAAACAAATAAATCTAGCTCTTGGCTATCAAAAAAGTACTTTTCCTAAATCTAAAATGTTTTCCATTCAACTATTCTTTATTATACTAACAATATTTGATGCTAAAAATGAACCTTTGAAGGTCAAGAAGTGGCTCAAATCAGCCGGAACCACTTTCCGTCGAGAATCTCTCACACATGGAACAACCTATAAAGCTTAAAGTTACAAAAAAAAGGTTTCTACAAAGAAGAAAAAAGTGTCAAGTACCAAGAATGTTAACACTTCAACAATATCACTTGACAGCCCATCCATGGGTACTAGAAGCAAAAAAAAAAATGCAACCACCTAGCCTGGCAATGAGTACACAAAGCAAGAGAAGACTTAGCCTTTGATATGATATGCATGTGTGTGTCGTGCTGGCTGCTGGACGCCTAGAGCTGTGTAGATGGACTGCTGCATGTGTGTGTGTGGTGCTGGTGTTGGACGCATGCCTGGAGCTGGAGATGGACTGGTTCGTGATTCTGGACTTCTGGTTCCTATGAACTTGTGAAATGTGCAGTGAAGGACTGAAGGTGCAGCCGTTGTGTGTTGCTGAACTGGAATGTGTGTGTGTTGCTGCCTGCGGATGGCCTGGTGCAGCCGTGGTTTCTTTTTTTTATTGGTCTATTTTGAAGCCTTGAACTTGAATATGTGTGTCAGTGTGTGTGTGTGCTGGACTGCTGATGCCTGATGGCTTGGTGCTGCTGGACGCCTGGAGCACAGGAGCAGTGGAGCTGAACTGTTGTTTGCATTTTCATGTTTCATCACTATTGCTGAATTGTTGCTTATTTTCCTTTGAGTTTGAGAAAACAATAACATATATGTGTTGTGTTGTTGTTTATACTGCATTACTCTTTAAATTGTCCCTGTTGATTGCATAAAAATTAGGCGAAATGTTGCTGAAATTTGCAATTGTATGTGTTGTTTCTTAGATTCTAAAATTCTCGGTTCCTTCGTTTAGAACCGAAATCGAACCGAATTTTCTGAAACCGAAGTTCCTCGGTTCCACGTTTGCTATGGAACCAAACAGTACCTGTTTTCTCTGGAACCGAATTTACTGGGGAACCGAGGAACCGAACCGATCAGTTTCGGTTAACCGAACGCCCAGCCTGACCTGAGATACATAGAAATGTTTCATTTTGCTCCGGGGGTAAAAAGGTCATTTTACCATGCTGCTAACACAGTCAACCTGCCAAATGGACGGAAGGGCCAAATTCCCAAAGAAAATTCGACTCAGGACCAAAAGCTAAAGTTCGATGAAATTTGGGCCAAGAAACTAAGGGGAACTTTTTTTAGGGTCAAAAACCCAATTTCCCCATTGTTATTTCAAATATCTTCAATAGTAGTATGTACAAATTATACAAGCTACTCGATCCGAGTAGCAAACCAGTCCTGATCGATCTGCTAAGCAACTTTGGCTAGCACAACATATTAAGATTAACGATAGGGTAATAATTGTGTAAAAATGCTGAATTGAGCAGCAGGCCACGTCGACTTGTTAGTGATAACCGAGCGGCGCAGGCGTGTCCCTGAGCTTCATCCCCTGGTAATGGATGTCCTGCGAAATGTATCAGGCAACATAAACCAATGAATTAGCTCGAACTGCTCAAATTAAAGTTGCTCGCAACAATGAATCTTGTCGCAAGGTGTAAGAGTGCGTACCGACGCGAAGTGGTTGACGTCGCGGTGGTGCGCCTCGTCGGCGCGCACGACGGTGACGACGTCCTTGAGCTTGGCGTCGGCGGGGAGGCGCCAGTAGTCGATGGCGATGGCCGGCGCCGGCGAGTTCTCGATGATGCCGGCCTCGAGGTCCTTGAGGTACTCCGTGTACGAGTGCACGGCCTCCTCCTCCAGGTAGCCGACGACGCGGTGCGCGAACTTGGGAGAGAGAAGGTAGCCGACGAAGTAGGCGTTGAAGAAGACGCCCTGCGTGGCGAGCACGAGCGCGCGCTCCCACCAGCGCGGCTGCGTGACCTCGAGGAACGTCATGAGGTGCATGCGCTCGTTCTCGGCCTCCTCGAGCAGCGCGCGGACCCAGCCGCCGCTGTGCTCGAAGCGGCGGAGCGAGCGCAGGTGGAGGAGCATGCCGCCCACCATGCCCGGCACCGCCGCCACCGTCTCGAGCAGCAGCGCGTGGCTGGCGTGCCGGCGCTGGAAGAAGAGGTCCATGGGCACGCGCAGCGACTTGACGATCAGGTACGCCGCCTTGTCGGGCAGCGTCGTCGGCGCGTGGTGCTTCTTCACGTCGATGGACGTGTCCGACGTGTACGCCTCCCACGGCTGCATCACAGCACCAGTCAGTCACAGTTTAGAGATTCATGACTAGTCATGCAACGCAAGCGTCGTCCGTGAAACAGACTGTGATTGATTGCAAAATGTGCACGCAACACTCACCCGGAAGCAGGGCCACTTCCACTCCGTGCCGTCCTCCTTCACGAGCTTGGGCGTCTCAATGCCCCAGTAGCTGACGATGGCCTTCTTGCTCTGCCCGCCTGCTGCCTCCTCCTGCTTCTCGGTGCCGCCGTGCCCGGGCTGTTTTGCACCGGCATCCTCTCTGGCAGCCTCCGCGGCGGTGCTGGCCATCCGCACGGGGAGAAGCCTCGCGGCAGCGGGCATGATGCCCCTCGCGGTGAGCCCGGACACGGCCGGCTCGGCCGCGAACAGGCGCGGGCCTAGGTGGCGCAGAAGCGCTGCCCCGGCCATGCCTCCCTTCCCTGTGGGACAAAAAACCTTTTTTTTTTCTCCTGCGACGGAACGGAACTGATGATTTGTGTTGTTGCTGTTAGCATGGAATGGTGGCGCTTTCCGTTGGGTGGGTTTTATACGGGCGCGTCCTGGGCCTGGCTTGGCTGTACGCCCAGCAGTCCAGCACGATGCTTCCGGCCTTCCGGGGCGATGCAGCGTTGCGGTGAGCCGTGGTCTCCAAGTGCCGTGCCCGTGCAGGATTGCAGGAAGATGATGTGATCGGGACCGAACTACCGAAGCAATAGAGACGAACCCACCAAGGCACCAACGGATGCGCCCGTGACCGGGCCAGAAAGAACCTTCGACGGCTTCTAGGGCCGTTCGCGAGAAATCGTTAATGGTCTGTCATGGACTTCATGGTTGACCCACAACGTGACAGGCAGCGAGCCGCGAACGGGTCCAGGACGTCCGCCCCCGTGCGGCGAGGCGAGCGGGATGCGCGGCTACTGGTCGTCCGTCGTCCGCCTTTGGAGGTCAACCGAGTGGCCGGCGGCGACTTGACCATTCGCCGTGGCTGGAAAAATGGCAATCGAATACGGAAATGGTGCAGCACGTGCAGGTGCGGCAAGTTTGGAACGCACACCAGATTCCATTCAGAAAGGGATATATGGTCAAGCTGAAGTGGGTCTACTGCGAAATGGAGATTAGGTGGAATCTTTCTCGGCCCTTAGGAAAATTCAGTGAGATTGCTCTTCCTCGGCACTAGAGAAAATTCAGTGAAATTGCTCTTGTCTAAAGGTTTCTAGACATGTCGTAACAATTAGCCTGACGGAAAAAGAATGAGAGCAGTAGCAGCAAACAGATATTTGCGCCCTCGAACCAAAGGACACCCCGAAGGCATTCCCCATTTCCCTACCTTAAAACAAAGGACACTCCGAGAGGTTTTTCAGTGCAGTTCGTTCCACCTCACTAGAATAGAAATCATGCATAATCACGGTGCGTGCTCAAATTTATAATGAACACAGAGAAGTAAAGTGCTGGTTAGTGGTTACAGATTACAGTTACAGCGGCTGAATGCCAGATTAACTGCGATGATTATCTAGCTTCGCTTGATGAATATGAAACACGTTGTTTGCAACAAAAGATGCAAGTGCAGCACGTGCAGTTGCAGCAAATCTGGAAGTTGGAACGCCGCTGGATCAGAAAAGGGCAAAAGCTCAAGCAGTCTATATGAAATTGGTGATCAAGTGGAATCATTCTCAGCAGTTTGCATCATACACAGGGGAAAAAGATGCATCATCTATGACGTCAGGTTGTCAGCTAGCTGTCCTTAATAAAATGTGGCATGAAAAACACATTTGTGACAGAGTAACAGTGTTGCTAGCATGTACATACTCGTACAACAGAGGATTGATTTCATATCAAAACAGAGAGAGAAAAACTTCCTAAATAATTGAATGATATTACAAGTACAATATACACCGGCGAATACATCTACAGGTTAAAAGAACCTCTCCATGAGTTCAGAATCCGACAAAAGTTCTTTCAATCCGATAAATTTGCTATACTGCAAGGTGATCCAGCCAACAGCAGATACATAGGCAACAAGAAGGCAGGCACGCTTCAACCGACTGGTAAATGCTCTGATCCTATGCTTCCTCACAGCCCACCTGGCGGCAGCAAGCAACAATCCATAGAAACCTCTAAATAAGACTGTAATGAACATCGAACTCAGCATGCCGAGCACAACACCTGCTGCTACATATCCAAGCATTCTTTCTGAACTGAAATCTTCTGACACATACATCTCTGAAAACCTGTAACATTTTGATGTAAAGTTAGCCAAATGGGAATCCGAAAACAAAGTGGTATCCAGCTAAACGAGAACAAGGAACCATTTTTGAAAAGTACAGATGTGCCAGTAATTAGCCTAGGCCTAGAAAGGGTGTAAATAAGTTGCTTCGTGATGTTCCCGATTGGAGAACTGTACTAGCCTGTAGGCCAAAAAAGGGATGTCCGAATATTACAAATAATCGACTGAAGGTAGTGTCACTTAAAATACACGTAGTGGAAGTGCACTACAAGCATACTTAACTTTTGTCCATTTAGAAAAATAATCTGGAAGAGAATACAGCAATAAACTAGCAAACAGATTATACAATTACAGCCATCTAAGCTTCATCGAGTGATCTTTGAATTAGATCAACATTATCATAGGGATTTTGAGAGAAAACATAATACTCACAGAATAAGTATCCTTTTGAGCAGCTCTGTAGTCGAAGGTTCCTCAGCAGTACAATTGAATAGCTTGTCTGAGTGAATATCAGCCTTGTTACTACCTAGCATATATCTGCAGCTGTACGATTCATTGACCTACAAATAAAGGATGTCATGAAATGGCAATGCAGAAATTGAACTGCCAGTTGACAACTAAACATCACTCAAGCAAAATGTGGTGGCATAACTGAAGATTTGCATGAAAACAGGAGAAACCCTTAGAGCACTTTTATAGTGTGTTAGGACATAGAAAGTAAATACTACTTAAAGGGAACTAGATAACTCGTACTCCCTCCGTTCCAAATTATAAGTCACTTTGACTTTTTTGGTACATTCATTTTACTGTGTATCCAGATATAATATGTCTAGATACATAGCAAATTCTATGTACCAAAAAAAGTCAAAACGACTTATAATTTTGAACAGAGGGAGTAGTTAAATACCTTGAACTTTAATGTTGTTGACCATGCGGCACCAAAATCAGGTCGACAGTTATGAGGAAGAGCCTCTTTTGGGGCCTCTGCCACTGCATAAGATACTTGGCCAGAAAAATATTCTGTGTATTCAACCTACAATCCAATTCACAACACAAATGATATTGAGTCAAATAAACACATACCGCAAGCCTTCGTGAATATTAAAATACAATAAAATAAGAATGTGTGGTTAACAGGATGCACAAAACTGAATGCTGGTGCACAATGTGTAAGGGTGTGTTTGGATTGAAGGAATAGCGTAGGAAATTTGGAGGAATCGGAAATGGAGGAAAAGGAAACTGAGCGAGTGTTTGGAATGGAGGAATCTCACAACCCGTTCCTCTGGAATACTATAGCTGGCAAGCAATTTCACGGGAACAAAAGAATCCAGTCTGAACCATTGTTTTGTTTTCCTTCGCTGAAGCCCGAGGCAGCGCGTGTGAACTGAAGGGAAAAAGAGCGGCTAATGCAAGAGAGAGGATCACTTTTAGTTTGTTTATCTTATTTTTTCACCACTAAAATATAATTAGTACTCATATTTGCCTAACATATTATGATTCCTATGTTATGAATTCCCGTGTTCCAAACAGCCTAAATTTTCTATTCCTATGTTTTGAAATCCCATAGTTTTATACTTTTCATCATACCATATTCCTGCATTTTTTCCTATTCCTGTGTTTTGAATTCCTTCGTTCCAAACAGGCCCTAAAGTTTTGTCCTTTCTTTGAATATCTGTGAACCTATTGAAACAAACTAGAAACTATGCATAACTTTGGAACCTTGTCAACCAAAACAGAGTATTGTACGGACTAAATCTAGAGGAAATGAGTATCAGAATGGCATCATAACTAAACCCAGTTAACATTGGAATTTTAGCCAATCATCAGCTTTAACAACATTTTTAGAAGTTCTCCTAGAGATATGCTTAGGGAAGTGCATGACAACACAAATTGTAACCTGTAAAACTGAAGCCCAGTAGTAGTCATCATGGCAGCGGAATCTTCTCTTACTCGACGGGTAGAAGATATGCTTAGCTCTATAGTTCAATAATCCAAGCTCACAAACTTTTGATGACCTAAGGTCAACGCCTACAATGTACCAGCAAATGCATCAAGCACAAATGGTATAATGTTGCAGTACAATTTCATCAAACAATTGAAAGGCTAGGCAATTGCATTATAAGCATACTAGATGTGGTACAATGGAACCTTCAGTATCTAATAGAAGAGCACTAGTGGTGCTAATGCAACGCAATTTACTAGCTAACATAGCAAGCTCACACCATCTGAACTGTGTAAAACCGGACGAATGTTAAAAAATATGTACATCAAAATGACGATTAAGCTTAAATTTGCAGTAAGCTCTTGGAACATATCACATAACAGCTAATCTGCGGTATTAATTTCACTAACCTTAACCAAACACTAAGATCTACAAGCTGCAGTTACGGAAATAAATCGGGCAGGGAGTAGCGACTGACCGGTGGAGAGGATGCGGCAGGTGGAGGGCATGGAGACCGATGCAGTGGACGAGAGACCACCAAGCGCGAGCCCAGCGAGCCCGACGAGGAAGGAGAAGAGGAACGATACCGCGATGGGGAAGGCCACCCCAAGGGCGCCACGGAGTGCAGACCTTGGTCGCTGCCGGTTCCGCTCCGATGGCTGTGCCCCATCGCCCGCAGGGGGCCTCGGAGAAGGCGCTGGCGGATCCATCACGTGGATGTGTGATCCATCTCTCCGATGCCGGCGATCGCCGGACGCCGGCGCGGGGAGGGTCTCTGGTTGCAATTGGGCGCAGCGGCTGTCGACCTGTCGTTTTCTTGGGCTTTGGTGTCCGCTGACTTTGCAAGACTATTTTGGGCCGTATGTGCAGTGGGCCAGCGGCCTAGCTTGACTTGTAGCATGTCTTCGCTGGACGAACACATGCTTGCATTTTTGTGACAGAAAAGAATAGTACAAGTAGCGATGGAAATGGACGGAAACAGACCGGAAAATACCTTTTCTATTTCCATTTCTACACTTATTCACTGGAAACGAATAAATGTGGATGAAGAATCAACAGAAACGAACGGAAAAAAGATCACAACACGAAAATTCAAGTATCATATATGCAAATGAAACAAGCTGCAAACAGATTGTCCTTGTTTCTATCCCTATGTGGCACTGTCAATGCCAACACGGCAACACATCGATTTGCATATTCATTTGGAATAGAAACGCTCACTTCCGAAGATGGAGTGTACCTCCACGGCACTCCCGTGGGCCGCGCCCGTCAAACTGGTCCATACCAAATTTGGACATGTTCGTCTTCAGCTCACACTTGTTACCATTGGTTTTATCATTTTGGGTCTGTTTAGTTGGCCAAAGAGGCCAAAAAAAAGTTTGCGCGATACCTGTCACATCGAATTTTTAGATGCATGCATGGAGTATTAAATGTAGGTAAAAAAATAACTAATTGCACGGTTTGTCTGTAAATGTCAAAACGAATCTTTTGAGCCTAGTTAGTCCATAATTGGATAAATTTTACCAAATAACAACGAAAAGTGCTACAGGAATCTACCCAAAATTTTTCACCATCTAAACAGGTCCTTTGTTACAAACATTAAGTGGTTTTATCAACAAATAGAGCTATGGTGTGAGAAGTGGCTCCCTGATGGAAAAAAAAAATTCCACACTGTGGCGATTGCGGTCGTCTGTTGGGCCATTTGGAAAACACGGAATAAGCTTTGCTTTAAGGGCAAACTTATCTAAAATCCCTATATCTATTGTTTGCTATGTTTGCGCGCTTATGAGCTATTGGACAGGTCTATACTTGGTGGAAGACAAGGAAGCTTTGATGACCGGCGTCAATACCGTGATGCAGATAGCAATGAAGTTGTTGAACAAGAAATCAAAACCAGACAAGGTGCAGCTACTGGAGGACGGGAGCGACAATCGTCAGGAGGACTAATGCTAGCTTATATGATGGTTTCATGCTGGTGGCTGACTTCTTTTTTGGTGGCTGCTTAGTCTTCGCTGGTTTTTGTTCTGGCCTGGTGATCTGTTCGCCAAACTGACCTTGGTTTGTTGCATGTAGATTTTGGGTAATCCTCGTAGTCAGTCTCTTAGCTACCCTCTTTTTACTCTGCTACTCCTGATACTATATCTGGATGGTGTATTTCCTTTATGTCTTTAATGGAAATGGGGGAATCCCTCGGTTCAGAAAAAATCAACTAATAGAGCTCAACAAGAAAAAAAAATTGAAGGTTGCCTTGATTTGCTGTCTACAAAACATTGCACAACCACGAAATAGTAAAAAAATAGAAAATAAAAGTAAGTAAGAGATGACAATAACTTTTAAGGTTTTGTGGAGATTAGAAGCGGTTGAAAGGGATTAAATCTCTTACAAGTCGAAATCGCTCACAACCCCCTTGGCCCCTTGAATAGAGGATTAACCAAACAATACCTTAAAGTAGCAGATTGGTTGATGATAACTATATGGAATTTATGCTGATGGATGCAGTGAGACACGTGAAGTAAGGACAACTACAACAATACGGACAAAACAATAATATTTTTTAAGTAAAAAATATAAATTATTACAATAGAAAAACTTGCTGCCCGCTTCTATTTGCCCATGTAACCTTGCTAGTCATTAAAAACATTTGTGTCCAGTAATAACAGAAAAAATTCATAGTTCAAATCAGAAACTTTATTTGTTCTATAACAAGTCCATGTCTGATCAAGTTAATAACGTGGTGTCTTCACGTTAACCTGATTGGCAAGCAGTCGAAGAACAACTATCAATCTAGCCAGGTTTTGGTGGATTATATTTAGCATTAGAATAATGCTCAAAACTCATTATAAATTGTTTTAGCTAATTTAATTTAGAGGTTTCACTATATATTTATATCTAAATAAATAGAAAAATATATACATAAAAACAAAATTAATTTATAATTTGAAAAGGAGTGAGTTCATTCTTATTTCACTTTTCCTTCAGTGGGTACTCCACTTCAACTTATTATCTCGACCGTGCTCGATCTAGAGTCTAGAGTCTAGACCTGACCATTCTTGCACTACACAGTCCACCCCAATTTGCCAGCATTATTATATTTTCACCCACAACAAAATCTGCACTATACTTATTACGTACACCCGCAAGAAATGGACAGAGTTAAAAAAACAAATTAAACCAACGAAGGAACCAAGATGTACATTACAAAGTAACTTTAAACCAGACACGGTACCAACAATGTACAACCTTATTATTAGTTTAGTTTAGGTAACTAAAGACAGGTACCATCTCCCATTTCTTTCACTTTCACAGTTTCACCCCCTTCTCATTCTTTTCACCAAGTATAGCGGTATCATCTCCCTAATCTATCCCCCCAAACATATCTGATTATCCCGTCAGGCCTGAAAATTGCATCAGCTCTTGTCTGATCGCTTGCTACAGATATTCAGCTTGTATCCTCTCCCTGTTCTGCTCCCACCACACCTTTGCCCTCTCCTCGCCGAACCTCTCCCGGCTGCAATGCACACCACAGAAAACATGGAACAGACATGAACCGTGTGATCAAGAATTCAAGATGGATATTGTTTATTGAGTCAGTGATGCTTCCGCAGGTCCATGACTGATCAGTGCCATACATACCTGAAGCGGATGCGGCGGAGCTCGCGGGTGCCGTCGCCGAGCTCGCGGATGGTGAGGCACACGCCCGGCTCGTCCTCCTCGATCCACTCCGTGGCTTCCAGGTCGCTGACGTTGCTGAGGGACACGGAAGCCGCCTCGTCCCGGGACGACGTGGTGGCCCGCGACGGGTCGTAGGACGACGGGCCCCCGCCGCCGCCCATCGCGGACGTGCTGGCCGCCGCGGAGTTGAGCATGTTGAAGTGGTGCGCCCAGACGTGGTCGGACGGGTCGGGCACGGCGTCGGACGCGAAGTATGCCGCCCTGGTTGAATGCGCGGCCGCGTACGGTGCCGACGAGGACCCTGCTGCCGTTGCCTTCAACGACGCGCTCCGGGCGAACGGTTCTTTGCTTGCCACCGGCGGTAGTGGTGGTGGCGGCGGCGGCGGCACTGTGATCGGGCTGCCTCCCCTGCTCGTCGAGCCGCCACGGGAGTAGGACGAGTCCCTCTGCGTGCGTGCATCCAATCCAACACTTTGTCAAGTTAGTTAAAGCAGATCAAAGCAATGGATGCACGCAGTGTGCTGTAGCGATACCGACCAGCACGGAGTCGTCGACGGAGGACACGGGAGTGGAGCACCCTTGCAGCCGCCCGCTGAACGTCACCACGTTGTACAGCTCCACGATGCGGTCGTAGTTCTCGCCCCACCAGCGCTGTGCCTCCCACTTGTTGAACATCTCCCGGCTACGACGACGACGACGTAGTATATGCATGTGCAAGGACGACAGTTAGGAGTTAGTTGCAAGAATCAATGATCTCAATAACATGAGCATGGAAACAGTGGCCGCGTAACGACGACACACCTGAAGCGGATGCGCTTGAGGTCGTTGCCGCCGCTCGGGATGGTGCCGAAGGTGATCTGGACGCCAGGCTCCACCTGCGCCGTCCACTCCCTGGGCACGGCGGCGTCCTCCACAGCGATGACATCGTCCGCCGCCTCCTTGCTCGGAATCCAGCCGCTACTCCCGGGGCTCTTGCGGTTGCTCCTGGTCATGTCCAACGTATCCGACGGCGCGGTTCGCGCCCCACCACCGGCGGCGCCGCCTACCCCCTCCAATGCGGTCCTTGGGTAGTAGTCGTCGCCGAGAACCTTGCTCGCCGGCGCGAAGCCGGTGTCGTCGATGAAGGTGGGGTAGGGGCGGTGGTACCTGCTGCCCCCGCCGCTCCTGAAAGACTGGGTCCCGGCCGTCGCCCCCTTGCACTGCTTGCTGGAGCCGGAGAACTTGAGCACCATGTCCTTGAGCTGAAGACAGCACATCGCATCGTGAGAGCCTAGTTAGCCACGACCACTCGAAGAGTCATTGTCATAGGCCAGAGTGAATGAACAAGTGTAACGCACGTAAGTGGTGACTCGAACTAGCATATAAGTAGCTATCAAGTACTGCCCCTGTTCGGTTTTAGTATGCATGCTATTTAGGATTTCTATAAAAGGTCAAATTCGACAAACATTGATCAATATATAAATATAATCAGTCCAATTATATGGACAATTAGTGCGTAAAACCTTTTAACACGATATTGATTTTACAATATAGTATTTGTAAAAAGAAAGTGGTGGTCCAAGTGCATCTGTAAAGATTTTTTGGAATCTAATATGTCTAAAAACGAATATCATAGTGTCAATAGTAACGTATCTTGAAGGATCCATGCGTGCATGTTGACTGTTGACTATCCAAAACATGACTACCACCTAGCTAATGATGGAGTACTCAACAAAGCATACCCGTAACGCACACGCTTAAATCAAAGCAGCTACGTCGATTAGCAGGCTGAACACGGCTACAGATTACAGATTAGAAGAAGAAAAAGAAAGAAAACAGGCTGAAGAATTGCAACTCTCGCAGAGACAGAGGACCACTCTAGCTATCTGATTCATTCTAGGGACACACAGGGGGCCGGGGCAAATCTTTACCCTTTTGTCTGCAACAAGGAACCATGCTGTGTCACAGCGTCATGCATGCATGCATGCATGCAAGGATTGCGGCTCGCCGGCTCATAATGGCAGGCACGCAGCAGCATATGGCCTGGCCCCTCCTGTGATGTGCGGTTGCAAGTGCGCGACGCGTGCATGTGTTATGCGTTGCGTGCGCGCACGGAAAGACGACTACAGGCGCAGATGCCTGGGTCGCCGCGGCAAGGCACGTCGGCACGTCGACGTCGCGGCATGATCCGCGCCCCGTGTCTGCGTGCGTGACCAGGGCGCGGCCGGCCGGCCGGCAGGGGGAGGCCCAGGCTGGGCCCTGGGTGTGGGGGGCTGCTTGCTAGCAGGCCGAGGCCGTGGACCACGCGCGCGCGGCCGCCGTGGCCCGCGGCGCCGGCCTTTATTCGATGGCGAATGACGATTGCCGAGAGCTCAAGAAACGACAGCAACAAGCAAATCCCAGTACGTGTATGTCCCAGGTTCCATACACTGCAGCCGCGGCATGCCTTTCCACGAGGAAAAGAGGCAGCCATGGCGTGATCCTGTTCCAGGGCGTGATCCTGTAGTGGCTGAAGCGGCGCAGCATATAGCATGGAGCGTAGCCTGGCCTTTTCCTTTCGGGCAAAGAGAATGAGTGATCAGTGGTGTGGCGAGTGAATAAAGGTAGCGTAGTAGGGGAATGTTTGGGAGCGAACTCTCAAATCCGGCACAGGCGGCAAAGCGTTGGCAAGCTGCAAAGGCAGCACCGAGGGGATGGGGGGGATCCAAGCAAGAAAAGGGCCCCGGCTGCATGCTTCTCAATAGATAGCAGGTATCCCCCACCACACAGGCATCCACTCATCCTCCCTTGACCGGCTTTATTTGCCGATGAGGTGAGGAAAACTAACGCCGTGAGCATGCATGCATGTCCTGCAAGCTTAGGCTGCTGATAAAAGGGGATTGATCGCTGTCATTCACGCTGCGCTTTTGGGCGTGCATGGTTTAGCAGCAGTCTTATCACTGCAGCAAATAAAGCTTGACAAAACAGCTGTTGTTGTAGCTACCTCTGTTCAAAGCAAGTCGTCTCTGTGGCCAGCTGAATGCTTTCATCAGGGGCCATACATGGCTAATGGCTTTGAGTGTACTCCGTAGCAGTGTGGTAAATATGGAGTACGTACGTATAAGGGGGAAAAGTAAAAGCTACAGCTAGCTGGAGGCTGATCGTCGGCCGTCGCTCACAAGGACCAACGAACGGAAAGACATGCATGCAGAGAGTTCGTTTTGTGGTTTGGCTGGAGGGATGGACGACGACGACATGGACAAAGCAAATGACCTTCGAAGACGACGAGCGAGCGAGCTAGGCGTGACGACGGGTGATGTGTAGGCGTCCAATTGAAGGCTCTGGCTCTGCGTACGTGCGTGGGGCGGCGGAACTACTCCTGTGACGACTCAGTAGCGGGCGCTAGCCAAGTACTCGTAGGATCGATGCGCGCACAGACAGCCAGCAGGGAGGAGTTGGCGATGCGCCGATGCCGATGCGTTGTTTGTCTCATGCGCCCTCGTCAACCATGCACCGGGGCCCTTTTGGATGTAATTGGCGTCGTTCTCCTGCACGGCTGCACGGTGCGGTTAGGCTAGGAATTCAAATCGGTTGCGGGTTGCGACACGGCTCGGCGCCGCAGCCCGCAGGCGTCCACTACTGGCCTTTGGCCCTTTGCTTGGGCGGGCAATTCCTATCGATCCTAGCGGCATGTTGTTAGCACAGTGGCGTGCACAGCGCCGCAGGCAGTGGTGTGCGTATAGCTCGCTTGTCAGATAGAGGCTCCTGTGCATGCTGTCTCTCTTCTGATACACAGTACTACTACTAGTATAGCTAGCGAGCGAGCCATTCAAAAGAGTAATAATACGTACAACGTACGTAGCAGTGACAGTAGCATGCATGTAGAGAGGGAGATATCCGCTCAATAAAAAATGTACGTAGGGATCTCAGATGAGATAGAGATGGATGTGGCCAGGTACCTGTGAGGTGAGAGACTTGACGGCTTCTTTGCCCTGATGAGGCGTCGTGGCCGCGGCACGGGAGCCGTCCTCTCCGCCTTCCTTCGACGAACACGCAATGCATGCCAGCATCTTCAGTTGCCCTTAGCTAGCTAGCTAGCTAGTCACTGCTGTAGATCGTCTATCTACTACAACCTGCAACTGTTGCAAGAGGTGGTTAAAGTTTCATATATACCGTATATGTCTTCGAGAAGTGAAATCAAGATAGAGATAAACAATTAATAAGTATATCTATCTATATCTGCAGCTAGTAGAATTACAAACGCGTCCGCACGTTGAATATGTGCACGCATGGATTCGATCCATTGTCAAACTCGCTCGAACCATGCAATCTACACAAAAACTAGCCACCGCGTCCTGGAGATATACTCTCTCCGGCCCTAAGTATCTGTCTTTCGCTTCTCGAAAAGCAACTTTGACTAAATAAAAATATTAACATTTATAGTACATAATTAATATTATTAGATAGATATTTGAATCTAGTTTTTTAAGAAACTTATTTAGAAATACAGATGTGTACGTATTTTTTATAAATCGAGTTAAACTTTTGACACGGAAACCAACGACGACAATTAACTGGGGACAGAGGGAGAGTATACTGGATGTGGTACACCATTTGTCTATGGTAAAATAATACATGCAGGGCCGGCATGTGGTACACCATTTCTATGTCAGCGTGTATAACACAGTAAAATGCAAACCAGCTAGACTTGCATTGCCCTGCTGACATCATGCCATAAATAAATACTGTATAAAGTACAACGACAACGACCACTGTATCTGCGCGCTATCACTGTGTTGAGTCGCTAGAGCACAAACAGTAACAGCACTAGGCCAGGCCGGTGACCGCGCACGAACAAACGACGAACCGTACCTGTGCCCGCGTGGACAAGGCATCCGTCCCTCCCTGCATCACACACCACACACGCCGGCAAAGGAAGCCTTGTCCCGTCCAGGGGGCAACTCAACACTGCAGATGTGAGGCACTGTATAGGCGGCTAGCCGGCTATCTAGGGGAGGACAGCAAGTTAGAGAATCCACGCCGAAGATAGTAGAGCAGTACTGTAGAGCAGTAGAGCTTGCGTGCAGTTCCACCGGCGCTAGACGTAAACGAGGCAGGCACGGCGGCAGATCGACCGAGGTCGAGGGAAGCAGCAGCATAAACAAATGGAAGCGGAGCGAGCAAGCAACGCCATACCAATGCCAGTGTATGTATCAGCTTCACACATGCTGTTGTTCCCCAACACGAACAGTAAAGGCACTATGCAGGCGATGGGCGGATGCATGCCACAACTGTTGTTGTCGTGGCTGCATGCATACGATGCAGAGCGGCACCGGCAGGTAAATACTCCTACGGCGTAGAGCGCGGGCAGCGAAGCTTCTCATGTTTTTGTTTAATGCCCATGCCCGTGTAATCTAGCAGGCCGGGCCGGCCGCCATTGCCCTCGCCTCTCGCCTGCCTGTCCACGGACGCCCTACTGCTACTGCAACCCCCACGCTGGACAGGCGCGTATGGGGAAGACTCCAAACGAAGCAGCCAGCAGCCAGAGCAGCTCGGCGCACGAGGCGTACTACGTCCCAGTCGCAGTCGCAGATGTGAGTAGCAACAGTCTACTGCTGCTGGCGTGCTCCCCTTCCCTCTTGCCGAGATCAGCGTACTGCCTGCCTGGACTTTATTGGTCTCCTCAGGCGCCGCCGGGCCCCGTTAGGGCAGTCCCAACGGCATTTAAGACGTCGTTTCCATCCGCATTTAATGAGGAGAGAACGCTGACGTGGCACCCGAGTTAACGACGAGAGAGAGTGAAAATCGTAGAAATCGTTTCGTCGGGGAGAAACGAAGTCTGACTCTTGTACCGAGGCACATGGAAACGACTGAATCACCGTTGGGAAGAAACCACAGGTTTCTATCTCGCCCGCGCCGCCTCCGCCACGACCTCGCCGTTCGCCGCGCGCTCGCCCGCGCCGCGAGAGCTCGCCGTCCGCCGGCCGCGCTCACACGTGGTGTCCGCGCCGCCGTGCTCGACAACGCCGCTGCCACACCCGTGCCGCCGCTTGTGCTAGCCAGCCGGAGTAGCCGCGCTCGCCCGTGCGTGCCGGAGACGCCGAGCTCACTCGCCGGAGCAGCCGCGACGCGCTCGTCCGTGCCGACACGCACGCTCAGGTGAGGGCGCCCCTGCTCCCTCTCCCAGATCCGGTGAGGGCGCAGCCAGGAGCAGGCCATGGCGGCTGCAGCGCCCCTATCCAGTCGTGGCGGCCTCGATCTGGTGGCGCAGCGCGGCGGCGGGCTCGTCCGTGGCGGATCCGGCGGCGGGGGCCTCGAGCTGGTGCTCCGGTGGTGCTCCAGCGGTGGAGGGCGTGCATCTGGCGAGGCGGAGCTTCCAGGCGGCGGCTTCAGCGAGGAGGAGCTCCACCACGGCAGCGCTCGTTGCCCGCACGAGAGGATGAGGAAGGGATGAGGAGAGAGAGTGGGTTCACATTTATTACGCAAAGACTTGCCGTAATTGCTATGGAATTCGTGCCCGTTTCTACGGTTGGGACTGCCCTTAAGCGCCCAGCAGCCAGCGAGGCAACAACGGGCCGGACCCGCCTAGATTTTACTCTACTACTACTACTAGCAGCACGAGGCCCTTTTCCCTTTCTGATTCTGAAATTTGAATGTAGGATTTTTTTAATTCCTTCCAATCCGTTAGAATTTATGACGTGCTGCAGATGCTATCGCGACGAAACGTTTACGACCTGCGGGCTGCGGCGGCGCTGCCTTGCCAACCAATCTTAAACCTTGCCAGGTGATAATTGAATACCACGACTACGAGACGGCGATACGCCGATACTTGCAGGCACGGTAACTGATACACACACAATAGCTAGAGAGTGTGTCCGTGTTTGCAGCGTCCGCGAAGTTACCCGCTGTGCAAACAGTGTGCGCGCCCCCACAGGCCACAGCCGCCGCGCCAGCAGCTAGCGGTTTGCATTGCCCGCGTACGGTTCCTCCGTTCCCCGGCTGGCCGCCGGCGCCGGCCGCGTCGACGTCGACGAGCCGGACCGACCAAGACGTACGATTTGGGATCGGAGTCACCCACCCGATGGAGGATAACGCAACCACCGGCCCAACTAAAAACTACTCCGTAGGAAATATCGCTTTTTTAACTTCTTCAACCACGAAATAGAACAGAAGAAGAGATCGAGCGAACAAAGCAGAACAACAGAAAGAAAGAGAGAGAAAAAATGAGAGGAGCTGTCAGCGTTAGTTGTACCAGCAGGAGGTGCTTGATGTCGATGTCGATCTTGAGCTCTGAAAAACAACACCGCGACGACGATAAAAATCAAGCCATTGATCGATGCCACGGCAACAAACTGGGTAGAGACAGTGAAAAAGGTTAGGATTTGGTTCAGAGAAACAAAACCAGTACAATGCCTGCAAGCTAGGACCAAACAGGGCATGGGAATCCATCCGAGCATGCAGTAGTGCGGGTGCCTTACCAGCAGAGGAAGAATAGAATCCACGCCCGGGCGGTGATCTGAAGATCGAGGTCTCCCTCGCCGAGAGGAGACGAGCGATGTGGGTGGAGGACGAAAGAGAACGGGATGGGGAAGGCGGCCTCGTGCGCTCGGCTGGGCTGGACTCTTCTTTTTAAAGGCCTCCGCCGACCCCTTACGACGACAACACCAGACTGGTGACTAGGACCGGAGCTGACGTGGAGGGAAGAGAGAAGTCGCAGGACGCGAATCATCATCACTTGCGACTCTTTCGTCGCTAAACTCGGGTCGGACCGCGTGAATGAATCGGGAAAAGCCACAGGGTTCGTGGGACCGTGCTGCTCTTCTTCGCCTCCTGGTTGCCTGCGGTATCCGGGAGCAAGTGAGAGCAGCAGCACCGGGTAGGGAACATGTTCAGGGGAGCGGCGGCGATGGTGGATCACAGGATCACGATACGGATTCATGCGAAATCAATCAACGCAGAATTAAGACTGCGGTAGAAAATTCACGAGAAGTTGGAGAAAGAAAAACTACAGCTCTCTAATATTAGATGATTGTGTACGGACATGAATCCGCAACAATGTCCATGGCTGCTCTATATAGACTAATTTTTTTTCCCCAACAAGTGTGCGTTGACCCTTGCCCGATATGATCGGTGAACCGATCCACCACTTTCCTATATGTGTTCCTTTGCTCCCCATCTTTCGGGCGATTTAAAGAAATATCCATACAAATAGTATTTATTATATATTAATAAAAACCGTCACCATTATCAAGCTTAGCTAATACCTTAGCCTAAGTATTGACGTGGCACCCAATGTTGCCGTTACCGAGCTTAGCTGGTGCCATATTGCACCAAAAATTTCCATTACAAGCTTAGTTGGTGCCATGTTGTACGGCTCCGTTACCGAGCTTAGCCGGTGCCATACTACACCAAAAGTTGCCGTTACAAGCTTAGCTGGTGTCATGCTATATCGCACAATCACTCGCTTTCATCTCACATAGTTTTGTCGTAAGCATCATACTAACCCACGTCGAGTTAATAGAATATTTGCCGTTAGCGTAGCATTGGCTTATTGTGCTAACCAATAACTCCATCTCAGCTGCATCAGACATTTGCCATATGCTTAGCCAACAACACCGGGTTGTCGGCACCATCACTCTATGCAATGTAGCTCTCAAGGGCACATACCACCTATCCTTCAACAACACTACGCCCATCGTTATAAACAACATAGTTCTCAGGGGCACATGTTACTCTAGCCCAACTGCATCTTTTTCTTGATCCTTTTTTTTCATTTTCTAGAAAGTTAGGTCCATGATACCGAATAGACGACAATGAAAGGGTAGTGTTAACGATGATAATGCTATAGCTTCGCTGAGAGGCTTGCACCACTAAAACTTAGATTGATGTGACAAACCAAGAGCTAAATCTCCGTATACTCCATTAGATTGGTCCCAATGGTAGTGATGGATTTACTTCCTCCAATTACAAATAAGTGACGTTTTATTTTATAACTTTGACATATACTATTAATTTTATTAAAAAACATCATGATTATTAAGATTACATAATACCACGGCCTATTATCAATTTGGCACCAGCTATTGACGTTGTCATTATAGATCTTAGACAACCAATGCCACACTGTACTACACAATCAGTCACCGATCCAACAAATGGTTTACGTCGTAAGTGCAGCGCTGGAACATCTGGTTACGCAACCATCCCACATCGACTACATAGCATAGTTGTCGTTAGCATGACATTGGCTTATTGTGCTAGCTAATAGCTTTGTCTTGGATACGTAGCACCTTTGTCATAAGCTTAGCCAACACCAAGTTGTTGGGTCCATTGCAACATAGCTCTTATTAGAGGCACATGCCACCTATCCGTCAACATGGTTCATCAAAGTTTTACTCTAGTCCATCTGTCATGTATCAATTTGGCACCAGTCATTGTCGTTATAGAGCTTAGCCAACTAATGCCACACCACACTATAAAATCACTCGCCTGTCCAACAAATGGTTTTTGTCGTAAACGTGTTACTGGAGCACCTAGTTACGCAACCATCCCGCATCGACTACATAGTGTATTTGTCGTTAGCATGACATTAGCTTATTTTGCTAGCTAGTAACTTTGTCCTGGATACATAGAACATTTGTCACATGCTTAGCAAACACCAAGTTGTTGGGTCCATTGCAGCTCTCAGGGGCACATGCCACCTATCCGTTGACATACTTCATTAAAGTTGTGCTCTAGCCCATCTACCATGCTTAGTTTTCTTTTTGGTCCTATTGCCATTTTCTAGAAAGTAAGGCCCATGGGGCCGGCGAGAACAATTGTCAATAGACGATAGTGAAAGGTTAGTGTTAACCATGACAATAGCACAACTTCATTAAATAGCATCCAATAATAACATTAAGATTGATGTGTGAAAAAAATTAGAACTAATTCTTCACATTGTCTAGTGGATTGGTCTCCATGATGGTGACAGATCTACTTCCTCCAATCATAAATAAATGAAGTATTAAGGATATCTAAAGTCAACTATTCAAAATTGATATTATTTTTTATTATAATATATCTATAAAGTATAGAAAATGTATATTTCTAAGCTATCAATTTATCTATATCACTTCCAAGGCTTCAAATCCGATGTACAGAAGTTATTTTGTAGACATGTTTGGAATAATTGACTTGACAACACAAAACATAACTTTTTTTTCTTCTTTTAGGACCGTTTAGAGAAGTGTATATATATATATATATATATATATATATATATATATATATATATATATATATATATATATATATATATATATATCTGTGTGTGTGTGTGTGTGTGTTGTTTATTTTATAAAAATCATGATGATTATCAATCTCAGATGATACCACGATCGATGGATCAATTTGGCACCAACTGTTGTCGTTGCTGTTATAGAGCTTAGCCAACTAATGCCACACTAAACTACACAATAACTCATCAGTCCAACAAATATTTCTTGTCGTAAGTGCATTACTAGAACACCTATTTATGCAACCATCCCACATCGACGACATAGTGTATTTGTCGTTACCATGAAATTGGCTTATTGTGCTAGCTAATAACTTTTGTTTTGGATATATAGAGCCTTTGACATATGATTATCCAACACCAAACTGTCGGATTCATTGCCACTATTAACAATAAGATTGATGTGTGAGAAAAAAGCTAGAACTAAATCTTCATGTAGTCTAATGGATTGATCCCCATGATGATAACGGATCTACTTTCTCCTATCATCATTGTAGACATCTTTAACACTTAATTTAGTATCAATTAGATATATTACACTTGAAAATAGTATCAATTAAGTGTTAAAGATGTCTAAAGTCAACTATTCGAAATTGATACTATTTTTATTGTAATATGTCTATAAAGTTTAGAAAATGTACATTTCTAAGCTACCTTTTTAGACAAATATATCTATTTCACTAATAAGCATTCAAATCTGATGCACAAAAGTTATTATGTAGCCAAGTTTAGAATAATCGACTTGATAACATAACAAAATAACTTATTTTTTAATCTTTTAGGACCATTTAGAGAAGTATCAATATACATGTTGTTCATTTTTTTTATAAAAATCATGATGATTATCAAGCTTAGACGATACCACGGCCTATCTATCAATTTGGCACCAGTTGTTGCCGTTGTCGTTATAGACCTTAGCCAACTAATGCCACATTACACTACATAATCCACTCGCCTGGTCCAACAAATGTTTTTTGTCGTAAGCGTGTTACTGGAACACCTAGCTACGCAACCATCCCACATCGACTACATAGTGTATTTGTTGTTAGTATGGCATTAGCTTATTTTTCTAGCTAGTAACTTTGTCTTGGATACATAGGACCTTTGTCGTATGCTTAGCCACAACCAAATTGTTCGGTCCATTGCCATGCAATATAGCTCTCATGGGCACATGCCACCTATCCGTCGACATACTTCATTAAAGTCGTCCTCTTGCCCATCTACCATGCTTAGTGTTCTTTTCGGTCCAACTTTCATTTTCTACTAAGTTAGGCCCATGGGGCTGATGAGAACAATCAAAAGGCGACAACAAAAGGTTAGTGTTAACTATGATAATAATACAACTCCATTTAAAGGCTTCCACTAATAACTCTAAGATTGATGTGTGAAAAAAATTGGAACTAAATCTTCATATAGTCTAGTGGATTGGTCTCTATGATGGTGACAGATCTACTTCATCCAATCATAAAAAATAAAGTATTAGGATGTCTAAAGTCAAGTATTCAAAATTGATACTATTATTTATTATAATATACATATAAAGTATAGAAAATGTATATTTCTAAGCTATCTTCAGATAAATCTATCTATATCACTACCAAGCCTTCAAATCCGATATAGATAGATTTGTAAATGTCTTGTATAAATATAAATGTCTTGTATTCGTCCTTAGTTGATGCTGCATATATAGGTGAGAGGTTATCTTCATTAGTAATAAAAAATGCTCAATTTGAGAAATGCATGTTCAATAAAAGTAGATATAATTTGTCACATATAGTTATTGTAGTGAATAAAATTTGTCCTCAAGTCAATACAAGTTACAACCATTGAACCATATTTGTCATCATAATAAAAATTGTATCTTTGGCAAGAATAAATATCTAGAAAGTTAGAGGTTGCATCCAAAATGTTTGTTTTATGCCTCGATGGGACATACTCACACAGACCTTGATATAATCCGATTCAGAGTTGTATTGTCGAGAACACTTTATTCATTGAAATAAACCTTACAATGAATCTTTCAGAGAAGTATGACGCGTGGACTGCCAGCCACAAAGTGTTTGTTGGAGATTTTGTTGCTTCCAATTTCTTTTAGAGGGTGTGACTCAGTTGCCATGCTTTTAGACGGGAGGGAAACAAACATTGAAGATCACATCATCAACTCTATCTCTCTGCTTCTGTTGCACGATGGCATCAGCTATCTATGTTGCACTAGTAACCAAAGTCTGTTCAACACATGACAAGTAAATTTGTCATCAGCAATTCAGCATACAATATGTTCATTCAACAGCTTATATCTGATGAAGTAGAACGACGTGCATCGTATCCATTCACCAACAGAAAAGCGATGTCCTGTACTCATCCGTGGTCGTACACTAGAACTCGTTCACAATTCTATCGGCGATTCACGCTCTTTCATTTCGTTACATTCCCAATCTGATTGCATATAAAAGTATGTGTGGGGCAGCGAATGAAGTCGCTCTCGACCGTGAGCATTTAACATGTTAGGTTTTGAGCTGTGCTATTTACAGCGTGGGTACTATTTTATAATCCAGAGTGCTTGTAATGTGTTGATGTACCAGCAATCATGTAATATAATTCTTCTTTCGTCGAAAAAAAAAAGACCGTGAGATCGTTCCCCGGTACGACCATGGTCCATGGTCGCCGCAAAACCTGTCTTCGATGACACGTGGGCCTGAGTTGATGTGGGTCCAACGGATCCCGCCGTCGTCGGATCTGGGGCGTGTGCTGACTCCCCTGAGCGCGGGACCCACCCAAGGATTCTGTGTGGGGCTGGTAAACCTGTGGGCTGTCGTCTTGTGTGCGCCCACCTCACCTGAGCCTATACATACGGTAGCAAAAGTACTCGTAGCAACGATATGCGTGGGCCCCGGCCGTCGGGAGCAACCGAGGACGGTGGACGGAGCGCAGGCTGCTGAACCGCGCCTGCTCGCCTGGCCGTGGCGTCATCCTGGCGGCTGGCCGCCGTCCTCGTCGTCTCCACGTCACGGCTCACACGGGCATCGTGACGGCGAGCTGAACGCTGCCGCCCGAGAGTTAGACTGTCTCCAACGGCGTGATCCAAACCCAAAAAAAAGGTCTTCACAGTGCTTTACGTCCCCAAGAAGGAGCTCCAACAGAGGACCCAAAGAGATGACGCATTTTGCGTACCTGCCGATCCGAAAGGCAAAAAAGCGTCGTCGAGAAGGACGACGCAAATCGCTGGCGCCCGTAGTGGTGGGCCCGTAGTGAGGCGTTGCCCGCGACGGGGCGCGGCCGGCTCGGCTCGGCGAGCCCGCGGCGAGGAGCCGCCGGCGCTTCCAGGCGGATCCGCCGCGAGCAGCCGCCGGCGGGCGCGACGAGGAGCGGGGAGCGGGGCGAGGCGGAGAACGGGGTGCGTTGAGGCGGGTCCGCGGCGGCGTCCACGGTGGGTCGCGGCCGGCACCTTCTCCTGCTTCGCGGCAGCGCCATGACGTCCGCGCTGCGCGTCCGTGGCGGCGTCGGGAGGGAAGTCGAGCAGCACGGCGGGGTCTGGGTGCGGCTGGAGCAGCACGGCGGCGAGGCAAATGGGGTGGATCTGGCCGTTGTGGACGAGCTCGTCGGCGGAGGACATGGCGGTGGCTGCGAGCTGCTGCTGGTCCGGGACGGCCACCATCTTTGCCGGCGGCCGTGAGCTGCTGCTGGTCCGGGACCGCGGCGCCTCCACGATGGCGAGGCAGGACCGCGGCGCCGGCAGGGCGGGCGGGGCCCGCGGACGGGGGCGCTCGGGCCTCGGCGGGGGCGCTCGCTGGCTCGGCGAGGTAGGAGCTCTCCTTTTTGGGTTGGCTCTTGGAGAAGCCAGAGATTTGGGTACGCGAGTTCTTTACTGTGTGTGACCCAAACATGGAATGGGTGTTCTATTTGCGTCGTGGCTGTTGGAGATAGCCTTACGTCTACGTGCGTACTGCGTACGGACATAACATGCGAAATGGAAAGTTCCGGAAATCTCATAGTTGCCGTCTGGTGGCTGCAATTGAAACAGGGGCCTTGTTTAGATCCCTAAATTGAGGATACCTAAATTACTATTTGGTATCGTAGCATTTTGTTTTTATTCGGTAATAATTGTCTAAACATTGATTAATTAGGCTCAAAATGTTCGTCTCGTAAAGTATAACAAAACTGTGCAATTAGTTTTTGATTTCATTTATATTTAGTACTCCATGCATGTGCCGACATTTTGATGTGACAGAGAATCTTCTTTTTGCATAGTACATTTTGGATCCAAATTTGAGAAACTAAACATGGCCTGGGCCATTTTGTTCGCACATTGCAGTGCAGCTCAAGCTAATTTTGTACTTGCTTCCACGAATGAATGGATAATTTAGGATTGTTATTAATTAAAATGGATGCGTTTAGCCACTGATACCACACCGTTAATTTTTTTAAGAATGGAAGCATTTTTTAAAAAAAATGATGAAGCCTTATTTCGATAGATTTTTTTATAACTACCCAGAACATCATTTTTATTGGGACAAATTTTAAATCAAAGAACATTATTTTTGGGGGGGGGGGGGGACAGAGGGAGTATAAGGGATTTTAGAAGACAAGAGATATCACAAATCTAGCATTCCATAAAATACTCCATTAGTTAAGGGATTGCAAGTGATTTTTTAAAAAAAATAATGTTATATCGTTAGTTAACATTCATTAACTAATCTCCATTAGTCAAGGTGATGATAATGTCTGATTACAAAATAATAAAGTAAGGGTATATGTGTTTTTGTGTATATTTTTTTAAATTTATCTTAACACCTTTAGAATACACTATATACGACCGAGGAGTATTTTCACACATTAATGACCTCTACTGAAGGCAAATACATGTAAGGAGTAGTAGCATGCTAAAAGTTCAACGCTCACATGTCGAGTTAAAACTTGAAATAGAACTAGTGTGCTCCACTGCTCCCTCCGTTCCTTTATATCTGTTATCGTTGGTGTGCGTACCACAAGTTTAACTTGATTTATAGAAAATACGTGTAACATTTGTATCTTCAAATAAATTTATTAAAAAACTAGATTCAAAGATCTTTCCAATAATACTAATTATGTTCTATAAATATTAATATTTTTTAATACATATTTAGTCAAAGTTATTTATCGAGAAGCGCAAATGACAGAAATTTAGGGACAGAGGAAGTCACGATAAAATTGTAGGGAGCACGGTCACTTTTATATGGTATATAAGTACATTAGCAAAAAGAAATATGGTATACTCCGTCGTTCCAAAAAGAGCGACGTTTTTTACTTTCAGACATCGTGTTTAACTGTTCGTCTTATTTAAAAATTTTGTATAAATTGTAAAATAAATAAATCATTATTAAAGTATCTCTAATGATAAAATAAGTCATAACAAAATAGATGATATTTATAAAAAAAATTTAAATAAGATGAATGGTCAAACAAAATGTCTGTAAGTCAAAAACGATATATATATATATATATATATATATATATATATATATATATATATATATATATATATATATATATATATATATATATAAGTTTCTCTATAGCTGACCACAAAATATGGTATTTTGTAGCCAGGTTGCTGTGTCGCGGCGAACTGGTCCGGTCCGACCACATGTTCCTGTCCCAGCGCACCTAACCATTCCCTGCATTCAAGCCACGACGTTGACTCGGCTAGATGTGGTCTCCTTCATCGTTACTAATTACCCTGATTTTTGTCGTTTCCTTTTCCATCGACCACAAAAAAACATCGGGCCCATTCTCCATCTCCTCACGTGGGCCGGAGGTCTCCCGGTGCAAATCTGCTTCTCCCCCACAGCGGCGGAGGCTCCTTACTGATGGTGGTGGCGGCTGCTGCTCTTTCCTCACCCGCGGCGTCGACCCTCCAACCGGTGGCCCCGACGTACAGCGGCGCGGCGCGGCCCGGCCCCTTCCCCGACCGACAGCCGTGCGACTCGAGGGGTATGCGGGCCGCACGGCGGTGCACAGGGCCGAGGCGCTCGTTGCTTGGCGCACGCACGGCGTCGCCGTTGGTTTAGTGGCCGGCGCTATCGTACAGGTGCGGAGGTGCCGGCGTGGCTCTGTGGTGACGGCAAGCCGGCGCTAGCTGGTGCTCAGGCCGGCCAAGATCGCCGTGTGCTGCTCCTGCGCGGCGTTCTACTGCGATGGCCGTAGGTACGGTTTCCGCGATCCCGGTACGGCGGGTCAGCAAAAGCAGGCTACGTACTGAGGTAAGCAGCCGCAAACATCTCTCGTCCTCGTTGAACCTGGAGGCCGGCCTCCCATCGGATTAGCACTAGCATTCCTTTAGAATATGCGAGTACTCCGGTATGGCTTCACTGTGTTTGGATTGTTTTTCTAGCGTTGTCTCAGCAATGCAATGCTCTACTGCGCACATCGATCTTACAAGCTAGCTCATGGCTATGTTCTCTTCATGGATTGATATACATACACACGCGGAGGGAGTAAGTACGTTGGTAGTACTGACAAGCTACTAGTACAGTACCTACTGAGTAGTGAAGCCGTACTGAGGCAGTGTTTACTTTCTTCAAAATTCCAAATATTTTACAAGATTCTTCGTCACATCGAATCTTTAGACGCATACAGGTAAAAAAATAACTAATTACACAGTTTGTCTGTAAATGTCGAGACGAATCTTTTGAGCCTAGTGAGTCCATGATTAGATAAATTTTACCAAATAACAACGAAAAGTGCTACAAAAACTTTACATCAACTTTTACACCATCTAAACACTACCTGAGCACACGCATGCACAGCCGAAAGCCGATCTCGACTAGTCTAATCTGTTCGAACCGTCGCACACATCCGATGATCACAACAGTTAGATTCCCGCTTAAATTCACGAGCCTACCCATGTGTACGGCACTACTAGTCTCGTGCGCTATTCGTTCCAACATTTTTTAGACTTGTTTCAGCTGTTCATACGCGCAAGACAAATATTTGGGACTTTTCTTCTCTGCTCTGTCCGGCGGCACAGGCCGCTGCAAGCAATCGTGCGTAATGCTCCTACAGTGACCGAGCAGGCTGGACCTCTGCAGCCTGGAGTGGACGGACGGTGCTTCAGATTCGGCTTGACCAAGCAATGCCCCGAGACAAAAAAAAAAAGAAAAAAATCCATAAAGGCTGTGTTTAGTTCCAAATTTTGGAGCGTCAAAATTCACTGTAGCATTTCGTTTGTATTTGGTAATAATTGTCCAATCATTGACTAATTAGGCTCAAAACATTCGTCTCGCAAAGTATAACCAAACTGTACAATTAGTTTTTGATTTTATCCACATTTAGTACTCCATGCATGCATTGCAAGTTTGATGTGATGGAGAATCTTTTTTTACATAGTGCACTTTTCAAGTGATCTAAACACAGCCAAAATACTTAGTCTGGACATACTACTCCTAGTAGTATATCTATACAGCTTTCTGCTTTCGTGCGTTCAGAGTTCAGCGTTCAAAAAGACCTTGGCGTGCATGAATTGGTGGCTCTGGCAAACGTATTGTGGCTGTCTAATCCTGAATGTGCATGCGTGGTTTCTTGAGAAAGCTCAAGGGAAAAAAAGCATATACAGTACTCGCTCTGTCCCCAATTAAATATCGTTTCCGGTTTTTATGTCCGTAAGTTTGACTCTATTTGTATAAAATACGTGTAACATTTGTATCTCCAAATAAATTTATTAAAAAACTAGATTCAAAAATCTTTCCAATGATACTAATTATAGACCATAAATATTAATATTTTTTAATATATATTTAATTAAAGTTGTTTCTCGAGAAACGTAAAACGACAGATATTTAGGGACGGAGGGAGTACGTACACGTGTGCCCAACGTGGACGACAGAACAAAAGCTAAAGATGAAAGCGGGCAATGTGACTGAATGATAGTTCCTTCTTGAGAAGGCAAAAAGGAGCGAGAGCAGCTTAGCGTACATTACCGTGGTCGTGGTGGTATCAATACCATCATCATCATCAGGTTTTTCTGATATCCGCCTGAAATGGGCGCCTATCCGTGCCACTGCAAGTCTTTGGAGAGGGCAAAAGAAAGAAAAATGAAACAATAAATGCTCCGGTCGCAACCCCCCAAACCCCAACAGGATTTTTTTTTCTGATCCCGACGAGGCAGGCGAAAGCAGATTCCCCCGTCAGACGCCCGGCCGGCAGATCACCTCGCGCAGGCGTCCTCCTTTATTTTCTCCTCCGGCCGGCCGCCACGGGGCCGAGGCCGACGCACGCACGCTGGGCTGCTGCCGCAAGTGGCGCGCTCTCCTCCCGCATTTTGATGCCGTCACCGTCCAATCCTAACAGCGGGGAGCGGGCAGGCCCAGCACAATGCGCACACGGGCGGGCACACCACGTGGCTCCTCCGGGGCTCCCGGCTCCTCGGCGCGCGCCCCGGCGCCGCGTGGCGTGGTGCGGTCCAAGTCCAAGTCCAAATGGCAAATCAGGCGCGTCAGTGCCGGGTACGGGCGTCGGGTTCCACGGCGATTTGGATCGTGTCGGGCGGGCGGGCGTCGCCATGCCATTGCCAACGGGGCCGGTGCGCGGCTGCCAGAGCGGCAGGTGCATCGTGCATGCATGCAACGCAAGCAGCAAGCAGCATGCGTAATAAGGGTCCAGTGATCCAGCTGAACTGAAATAGGAGTACGCTGTGCTGCGTGCATGCCATGGTCGCAACTTTTGATGCGCCGTACACTTAGCTAGGCCGGGGCGACCCGGCTGGCTAGCCTGCTGCTCGTGCTAGAGCCCATGGTAGCCTGTAGGCTCTAGCCCATTGTGGCACTGTGCCAAGCTTTGACCTCCAGCGGCTTGGCCGTGTTTAGTTGGCCCGATTCGGGACCGCTAAAATCTGCACAGTGAAATCTTTCCTTTGTAGTATTTTGTTTGTATTTGTAAATTTTTGTCTAAATATTGACTAATTAGGCTCAAAAGATTCGTCTCGCAAAGTACAACTAAACTGTGCAATTAGTTTTTGATTTTTATCTACGTTTAGTACTCCATGCATGTACCGGTATTTTGATATGATGAGGAATCTTTTTTTTACATAGTAAAATTTGGGGAAAAATTTAGCATCTAAACGAGGCCTTGGTATGTTATCGCACGCAGTCCCTCCGCTCCCGCTGCAAGTACAAGGTCACGCTGCTTTAGAGCATCTCCAACAGGACCTTGACTCTCTACTTCAGATTTAGATAGTAGAGATCAAAAAACCAACTTCAACAGGTCCCTGCCACACCCCCATATTTGTTGGCCTCCTACTTTTCTCCCTCCACCCTCTACTTCTGTTGGCCTCTCTTCTCTCCACCCTGCAAAATCTGGATGAGAGAGATGACAAAAGAGCCCCACGTGTCATTGACTACTAAAACGAATTTGAGTAGTATGGTTTAGGTAGTATTGCTGGAGTTGGAAGTAAAATATGAGTAGTCTTAAAATAGATGGCTTCCTAAATAGAGAAATAGAGAGTGTGTTTTAGGTAGTATTACTGAAGATGCTCTTATTTCCACTACCAACTGCTGTAGCCACCCGGCGTCTAGCGCTACGGATTGGATCACGACTTGTTTCTAGTAGTAGTACTCCCTCCATTCTAAATTATAAGACGTTTGACTTTTTTATTTCAAGTTTGACCACTCGTCTTATTCAAAAAATTTGTACAAATATAGTTAAATTTAAGTCATTCTTGAGAAACTTTTATTAATATACCAAGCCACGATAAAAGAATTGATATTTTGTACAAATTTTTGAATAAGACGAGTGGTCAAACTTGGTGTCAAAAAAGTCAAACGTGTTATAATTTGGGAGGAAAAAGTCTAATTGACCCCCCCAACTATAGGGGTGGTCTAGTTTACCCCCTGAACTATGAAATGGTCTAATTTACCCCCTGAACTTTGCAAAACCGGCCAAATCACCCCCTCGGGCGGTTTTGGGCGGTGGTTTTGCTACAGTGTCAGCGGTTTTGCTACAGTAACAGCGGTTTTATCTTTTTCTTTTTTATTTATTTCGTCTGAATCTTTGAAAAATCATAGTAAATCACAGAAAAATCATAAAATGGAAAATCTAATTTTGTTGGACTTTACATGAGTAGATCTACACAGTGAATATATAATATAGTATGCTTTAGTACAAAGTTTTTGCTGTATGAATTATTCAAATTAATTACAGAAAAAAAATAGATCAAAATTTACAGTAAAAACTTTGTACTAAAGCATACTATATTATATATTCACTGTGTAGATCTACTCATGTGGAGTCCAACAAAATTGGATTTTCTATTTTATGATTTTTCTGTGATTTACTATGATTTTTCAAAGATTCAGACGAAATAAATAAAAAAGAAAAAGACAAAACCGCGGTTACTGTAGCAAAACCGCTGACACTGTAGCAAAACCACCGCACAAAACCGCCTGAGGGGGTGATTTGGCCGGTTTTACAAAGTTCAGGGGGTAAATTAGACCATTTCATAGTTCAGGGGGTAAACTAGACCACCCCTATAGTTGGGGGGGGTCAATTAGACTTTTTCCTAATTTGGGATGGAGTACCTGATGACTGATGAGTGGATGAGTGCTGGACCGCGCTAGCGCAGAGAATAGATGTGCATCGACGCGTCAGGCCGCATTGGCTCTGGCCGTGTTTTGTTCTCTCTGTTTTCGCGCTCGATGCGGCGCCAAAGGGAACGGGGTGGATCGGGGCCGAAAACGACTAGACGTCGGGGAGGGGGTGGAGGCGCGTGTTGGTGGAGCGGACAAATCGAGGTTTTTTCCGAAAGCCGCGCGAGGCCGAGCAAATCTTTGGGGCCGGCCCCAAAGGGAGGCGTGGCGAGGCGAGCCAAGGCTCACATACACATTGACATTGGTA
This sequence comes from Saccharum hybrid cultivar R570, assembly GCA_038087645.1. Taxonomy (NCBI): domain Eukaryota; kingdom Viridiplantae; phylum Streptophyta; class Magnoliopsida; order Poales; family Poaceae; genus Saccharum; species Saccharum hybrid cultivar. The sequence continues at coordinate 16,825,725 of JAQSUU010000563.1, forward strand.
CCTGGAGGTGGTTTGCCCGAGCCGGGAGGTGGTGCGGCCGCCGGATGGGGTTGGTGGTGGTGGTGGTCTGGTCACTGCTGGTCTGCTGGACGAGGATCACGTTGCCCAGATCAGCCTTTGGGAAAAGGCCACTCGAGTCCAGTCCAGTTCAGTCCAGTCGTGCTGGCTTGGCTGTTGGCTCGCTCCGCCGCGCGCGCTCCAACTGTTGACCCACGAGCGTGACTGATTGCAGTTCTCCCGAGCACACTGCACACAGCGCGCGCGGCTGCCGGTCAAGAGCGGCCACGTTGCGGCGCCCACCGGCGTCCCCCCGCCGCCGTGATGACACGCACGAGCACGAGCACGAGCACAGGCATGTATATATATGCCCAAGTCGCGTCAACAGAGCCCGGCTCGATCGGGTCCGCAAGCACGCGCGTTTTGTGCATCTTTTCTTGCCGCCGAGCGAGGCTTTTCCCGTCGGCCAATCGATGCACGCTACGTGATCCACGCCGCCGTACTGCCGGGGATCACCTCTAATTTGTAATCCTCCGGCCGTGCGCCCGTGCTCCTTAGATGGCGCTGCAGCCTTTTGAGGGAGCCCTTGTTAATGAACACGGCAGGCAGCTCGGGACCGAGACACCTGATGTGCTTCGACTACTGACCCTTTTCGTTCGTATGTATGTGTGTGTGTGTGTTTCTCTCTGTTCTTAATGACTTTGCTTTGTGCTCCTCTGGCTCGGACGTCAAATCGGTCGCGCCATTTTGAGGGGTTTCCTGCATGACGAGCGATCGATGATGCAGCATTGACCGTGTCAGGCGAACCGCACGGCCCTGAGAACCAAAGTTGCTGCGCACCGGCCGTGTGGCTCGCTTTTGCACCCAATCGCTTACTTAATTACACTTCGATCTTTCCCTTTCCCCTGGCAATTTGGCAGGTAAAAGCACCGCAGGCAGGTCACGTACACGCGTGCTTCAAAAGAGGGAAGCTCCGGTCCGGTCGTATCGCTGCAAACATTAGTACCGGGGCCGTCAATGCGAGCGTGCATGTGCATGCATGCAGCCGATTGGCCCGTGTGCACTCGCGGTCGACCTAGTACTACTACGCAGCGACGCGCAGCTTCTTTTTCATCGAGACGTGTATCAGTGTAGTATATGGCGTACAGGGGGGGTGGCAGGCCCTGCCTTTGCCACTCGCAGCGGCGGCCATGTCTCGTGTGACAAAGCTGGACACATCGGTCGGCACTCGGCACAGGCAGCGTAGCAAGGGGGCGACAGGCAGTGTGCAGTGGCGTTACTTGGTGGCATGGCGCGCCAGTGTCAAGCTCTCCACTGCCCGGCAAAGGTTCTGGGACCATGTACTCTTGGAGACAGTCCTTGTTCAGCGATGGATGCTTAATTCAGCATGTACCTGCTGGCCTATACAAGTATGCAACTACTTGGTCAGGTATTTGTTTGGAAGTCCTAGTGTATAATGTACATGTGGGAAATGGAGAAACCGGTAGGCAATAGGTACGAACCCAATTTTGCCGATCCACCTCTGGATCATTCGACAATCGCAATCAGCTTTAGCATGAAAACCGACCAAAACATGGGGGAAACATTCAAAATGCATGGCTAGATTACAAACAGGCCGGGCTTATACAGAGATCAATGACAGGAACACCACGCTAGCACGAGGATTTATCATTAGGGAAAAAGGGGAGATTTCTGTGTGATGTTTCAATGTGGAAGCATGACCATGTAAGCACGGGATGAGTTACCAAAGAAACATCATCATTATAGAGGATATTCTTACAGACTACAAAGTACCTATAAGGATTCAGGTAGTATATAGAAGTAGTCACATGAATAACAGATCGACCTTTCAGAGTTGTCGCAAATGTTACATGAAACAGCCAAAAGAATATAGAAGATACACCAAACACGTACCGTGCTAGGACACTAGTTTCAAGCTATTTTACAAAGTCATACTCCATTCCTATCATGGCCTTCCTCAATTGTCGTCGTCAAAATGTACTATCGTGCAGACTGCATTACAATGAATCCCATTACAGCATCACCAGACATGACTCAGATGGTCGCTGTGCAGTGCGGGGTCAGCAGACAAGAAAACTTCCATATGGAGGAACTGTTTACCAGGAACCAATGCCACCGGGAAACATATTACAAAATAGACTTTGTTCAAGTTAACTGACGTGTTATGTTTTGTAACTGTGTATGGAGGTCTATGAAGAAACAGTGCCTTTGGAAACTGTGGTACAAAAGAATGGGTCAACCTGACAAAACAAGTGGGATATCAATAGAAGTTAGAACAGTCAATCCGTGCAGTTTACAGGATAAGCACATACCTTGGATGAATAGTGGTTAAAAGACAACATGCACAGATGTGGGCAAGATGCATCAATCAATCGGATGCTTGTCTGTTTGCCTGGTGGTGTATTGGGCAGAAATCAGAAGCAAGGACAGGAACGCACTAGCCACAAATATAGCATCAAACCAGCGGTGGTAGAAGTCAAATTGGATATCACCACCCAAAACATCAGTAATGATCACCCTGAGCACAAATGCAATAACAACCATATATTATATTGATGGAACTTGATCATGATTGAAAATTTCAAACCTTATGGAACATAAAAGACATCAAAAGCATAACATCATTTCATTCAACAAGGTTGTTCACAAGGGACCCAGAAAGCCAGAACCCCTTTATTTGTGACATCAATTGTTAAATTGACATATTCACTGTTCTTTCTTTATTAAGTCATATAAACTATCACATTTTAAATATCGTCTCCTCCTTTTACTGGATTTTAAAAGGTAGTGCAGGATCATTACTGAAAATATATAGCAAATCAAGTTAAACTAAACAGCGTGTTCAGTTATGGAATACCTATATTCATTTGCCAGGCTTTTTCTTATAAGAAGAATGGAAGATATGAAGTACATGCCCATGATCTCTGATAGGAAAAGGACAACATTGGTTGTCGACCCACTCCCAACTCTAGAAACAGCGAAGAAGAACTGCACCGAAAATGAGACACGACAGCTCCAGTTTAGAGTTAGATTCTTAATAGTTAATACAAAAGAAATCAAGACCACAGATCAATGGAAGGCACCACAAACTCATATACATAAATAGACGTAGCATCCATGAATAAATAATACTCACCTTCATAACATTAGCCAAGAAACCTCGAACAGATATGACAACCAACATCCCAATGAACATCAAAGATATATACTGCAAGTACAAAGGAGAAGCAGGACAAAGGTCGGAATCTCAACAAATATACAACTAGAAGAGGACAGCGATGAAAAAACAAGACAACCTAATATTACATTTAAGAAGGCAACAAGTCATCCACACTCTATTTATGTAGTGTACACTACATAGAGGCAATTTTTAGATTCATTTTGCAATTATTTCAGCTATGATATACTTACCTGAGATAACAGTGCAACATCAATGCCAATGTCAAAATGTCTCAGGAAAATCGTTATTGTCATTGTTACAGGATCAACAGAGCCTGACTGGGAGAAAGAAAATGTCGGGAAAATAATTAAAATGTTTGTGGATTTAAAAATATCAAGCAAATGCATTTAGATCCACAAAGGCTGAGAAGTTTGTACCTCCTTAAAGACTACACTCTGCAAGGACTGCAAAATTTAAAAAAGTAATATACATAAGGTTAAATCACAAGTGCGACATTTGAATCAAAGACTGAAAACAAAGTTCCATAAAAATAATCTTTGCAGCAACATGGTTAAGCTAGATAAAACTGTTCCAAAACAGAGTGATTAAACATATATTTATAATTATGCCCATCAAGTTCAGCATTTTCTGTGTGACTCATGGACTTATGGTACATGAAATGAGATGATTTGATGATGCGCAAATAAACAATATATGCAAGATGTATCAATTTGGAGTAATACCTTGAGCATCTTATAAACACAATACACCGACAAAGCATATCCAAGTAGATTCTGAAGATGCCCTCTCCACGTTCGAGAATACGCAGCAGCTATCTGCAAGGCAATTGCAGGAGAGCACAGAAACAGCTATTACTTAGTCTAAGAAAGATCCACTGCAAACAAACATGCCCAATGGTCACTACTGTTAAATGACATGCAAGATGCAAAATTGCAAAGGACGGCGATGCTGGCCACCCTGTACACTAAAGTAAAAGATTCTATAACAAAAAAGTGACGTAATTTGGAGTGTGGGTGTGGGAGACGAAAAAAAAAGTAGTTAATATCACAAAAACAAAACTATTTGCATCTAACCACAAAGGAATTACAACTTCTAGGATAACTACACAGTACACAGAACTACAACTACTTGTGCAATCAGTTTCACAATCCTACAACATTTTACATTCATCCACATGGCAGCCACACAAGTTGGCATAGGTCCCCACATGCAAAATGTTAAAACAAATGCCTCAGTTAGTTCTAGTTTTGAGAAACTGATACCTGAAGTTGTAGTTCCTTGATACTTATGTGCACATAGTTGTAGTTTTGTGAAATTAACTCAAAAGATAAAGTCCTGTGAAATTTGTGGGAAGTGAAGAGCTATGGGAAAACACACACACATCTACAAGACTATATAGGGCAAAAAACAAGGAAAAAAAAACTGAGACAGTGAAGTCTTGTTAGAACATTTATGTTATTTTTCTAAGATTTTATGGCATAGAGTATGGACCACCAGCTATATCACTATCACCGAATACTTATATGGCGTCAATATCACTATCATATGAGGATTACAGCTACCAGATGATTTGTAAGATACTAGGATGAACAACAAGGTTGAGAAAGTAATGGGGTGTATCCAACTAACTAGTACAAAATGTTATCACTGATAATTAGATATCATGCATGGCACACAAAAAAAAAATACCTTAGCCTGACGGAGTTCATATATCTCAAGGAACAGCTGTTTGGAAAGCTCTTCCAGTGCCTGGACTTCTGCTTCTAAGTTTTTTATATCTTCAAGATAGAACTGGGAATTAATACTTATCACCAGCAAAGAAACATGTAAAGCAAACAAAAGCAAGAAACAAGGATACAAGTATACCCTGCTCAGTTTGATCTTCCTGCACAGATCTGACAACAGTTCCCACTATACGCTTCAGAAACGATCTGGCCTTTAGCTTCTGCAAGTAAATGTTCTTTATTCGCTGATGCTGCACATGGTATGCATCAAACAACAAAAGAATTTGCCACTTGCAAGTTGCAACCCCAGTGTTGTAACTTATTCCATTTCGTGTTAGATGGAACAATCCACTACCCCTTCGATCCCAATACATACCAAAACATGGCAATATCATGTAGTCAAATCTTTTGAGTTTTAATATTTTTCAGCTAGTGCATATTTCCATGTTAAACCAATGTGAAGACTCTGAAACATAAGGCAGGGACTAGTAAAGTAAGTACCTCCTCTGATCCTTGAATCCTCTCCATCTCCATCTGGGGCAAAATAATTTTCTTCTTCTTAGCAGTACATGTCTCCATGGATTGCATCAGCTGCCGTTCCAAGGTTTTGATGTCTGTTTCATCAATTTCCCTGCAAACCATGATAGTTATAAAATGACCAGTATAACATCGTAAAGATGTAGATCAGAGTTAGTCGTCAGAAGTGAAAATACAATATTGATGAGATAAGCTCCAAACCTGATGAAGAGTGACAGATAACTGTATGGCAGATTGACAGCACCAAAACCAGAAAGAACAGCCATGACACTCACTCCAATCACCCCAATCCTACTGACCAACTGCGGCATCGTAAAAAAACCTGCGAGATGAACATGAAGTCAAACACTATGACACAACTAGGTATGAATTGAGTAACAAACAATTGGCTAGCATACAAAAAGGAATAAGCCAGAGATCAATACTACTTAGTACAATAATAGTTTGCAACGTCAACAAACCCTTCTCTGGTGAAGGCATGGGGAAGTGAATCCCCATGCGCCAGAACCCGTATAGGAAGACCAGCAGAAAGAGCGCCGCGACGAGGCACGACCGCTCCCTCCTCACCCCTGCAGTCAACAACCGATGAGCCGATCAGGACAGCCGCACACCGCACATAGGGAGAGACCAATGAAGCAATGGGAGATTGATTGGGGGCCGGAACCTGAGTTACGGAGCAGAAGATAGCAGTGGTAGTAGGGGAGCACGAAGACGAGGAGGAGGATGAGGCAGAAGAGGTCGAGGTGCCAGTTGAGGAAGCGCGCATGCTTGGAGAGGACGGGGAGGATCTCGAAGAGAACGAGCTCGAAGAGGTTGCAGGAGAAGGCGAAGACGAGGCCGAAGAGGATCTGCACCAGCACCCGCCGCTCCTCGTACTCCTTGTACAGCCGCCGGTTCAGGAACCACAGCCCCGCCCAGCCCAGCCCCACCAGCGACGAGCCGACGACCGCGCCCTCGTAAACCACTGTGCCCCACCCCATCCCTTGCTGTATTCCTCGCGCGCTGCGGCTACCCTGTGCTGAGCCGGCTGCCGCGACGGTGGCCGGCGAGGAGAGTTTCGTCGGAGTCGGATCTCGTGGAATTGGGGGAGGCGTCCGTAAGACTGCCGGTGGCGTCTCCCCTCCCCCACCGCGGTGATGCGCCGATCATGGGCCGGGCCGGATTTTAGGCCTGATGGCTAATTGGTGGTAAGGCCTTTGCGTGCGTATGCCTTTCTCTCCCCGTCTATACGGGCTTCGGCAGTGATATATGGGCCGGACACATAAAAACCTACTTTTCGTGGGCTGTACTAGGCTATTCTGTTGGAAGTTTGACTCAGTGTGGACCAGCCCAACAAGATGCAACCAGCATGCATGATGACTCTTGTGGTCCTGCGGCCTTGTTGCGTCGTGTTCAGTGTTTTTTTCTCCGAGGGTCAGTGGGACAGCTGAGCCCGGGCCCGTTGATCTTCACGTGGACTTGTTGTCGTGGACACTTGCATGATCCAACGCCGGGACCGTCCGTCCGTACACTGGAGACCACCACTGCTCCATGCCGCGAGACGCAACGAGTTGGCTTTTGTCCCTTGTCCCCAACGACCGCTACGACATCATTTCATTCCCCTCTCCTAACCAGATCCAGACTACCCAGCGCGCGATCGGCCGTCAGCAACGCAGGCGACACAAGGCAGCGGCTCCAAGCAATCTGGATGGATGGCTCATGGATAGATCGCACGCTCCATCAAACCGGGGGACCGTTCGTGCTATCTAGTCAGTAGTCACCACTCGCCACCAACCAAAAGTCCGACGACCTAACTCCGTCCAACACCAGGCATGCCACTGTCACCGACGCGCCCTCGCGCGATCCCGGCACGCCCGCACTAGCCTACGCCTACGCGTCCTCGCTAGCTTTAGCCGTCGGTCGTGCCGGGAGAGAGCGAGACCACACCGGCCGGCTCGCCCGAACTCTCGCTCGATCGGTCACATGCGTGGGCACCGTGTGTCCATGCTGATCCGCGATTCCCCCAAAGGCGTCAGCGTCAAGGACGGGACCCGATAGAACACGTGACGCGAATCGCACCAGGCAGGCAAGTCCTCACCCGCCGTGCCATCGTAGTACAGTGGCACTGCCTTGTCCGGCGGGCCACATCTCAACTGTGCTGCGTCTGCTCCCTGGATCATCAGCGAACTAGTGCGTGCAAGGACCCACGTCCAGGGTTACAGCCTGTTCCGCCACCAACTCTGGAAGCTTTGCGACAGATCCAGCGTTACTGCGCTTTTCTTCTCCGAACACCCACGACTTGGACCTGACGGGTGCCCATGGGTTTCGCCTATGCATCATGTTCTCTTCCGCCTCAACACGTCAAAAAGCAATCATCGAAAAAGAAGCATGGCGGTGGAGTTTGCCCATAACCACAAGCAACAAGCAAAGGCAGGCTGGCAGCAGATTAAAAGTTGCCATGTGACGTTTGTTCGTGCACATTAAGCTAAGCTCCACTCGCTGCTCATAGCGAGGGAGGGATGGCAAGTTTTGTTTCATGTTTCCTGTCCTGGTGAGTAACTGGCTAGACCCAAAACTCATAATGACATACTGTCCACGGTAATGTGAAGTACAAGGAACATCTTTGAGTTTAACTGATTCATGCAGCGATAAATCTCTCACATGCAGTGGAGCCACAGAGATATGGACAGAGACATTGATCACGGAGTACCAACTAGCAAGAAACGGAGGTTTCAAATTGAAAAAGGTCAAACAAACAACAGTGCCACGCAGACCATCCACTTGATACAATTCCAAACGGGTAAACAGTGTAAGATGAAAGAAATAGCATTACATAAGCATATTGTTCGAAAATTAAGAGCATGATACTAGTGGTGAAGTATTTGTCGACGCCTCATGATACGATGAGGCCAGCACCAAAGAGTCGTCAGCTCTGAGACGTTGGGATCCACATGGTACTCGTTCATCTGCATGGCCGTGCTAAATTTAGAAGGTTTGCAGAACGAAAGGCTCAAAACCTGAAAAAGAACTGTGCTTACCTTGACGGTATTCCATTCGGCGATCTGGAGCTGGTGTTGGAGAAGTCAGAGGTCGCCATGGGAATGGAGATGGAGAGCTGGGTGGCCGAGAAGCCAAGGCTGTTGTCCTCAGCCAGCTCTGGCCACGAGTCCCTTGACTTGGGCCACTCGTCGAAGAAAGGGCGCAGCGTCTGGTTCTCCTGCTTGGCGGTCACAAAGTCGCTCCCAAAGAAAGAGAGAGGCTCCCTCTGGGTCTTCGGCAGTGAGGCGATGGTGCTCTCATCCAGACCGCTCAGCGTGCCGAACAGAGGGTAGCTTGTGGCTTGAAATGTGGTGGTTTGGGATGGCAACAGGCGCCATGAGTTGTCCATCGACGTATCCATGCCGCCGGGCAAGAGATGGCTGTGGTCATCCGACAGAGGTTTCATCCCATATGCAGAGTACCTGGATTTCGGATGCCACAAGGAAATGTCAGCAAAAGTGAGCACGTCAGTCTAGAGATTAACATGATCCACCAGCAAATGGACAAACTACACAAAACCATGTTTACTGAAACTATAGTATTATTGGTTGTGCTATTGTGTAGCAGGGATTCTATATGAAAAGCATGCAGCTACTCATGACAAAAGACAAGAGAAACAACAGTGGGAAGACCAATCATGTAAGCAAACACAAAGATCATGTGCCCTGCAGGTAACCCTACAATGACAGAGCTTGGGTAAAGCAAAGTAAATTTGCAAAGTGCCGAGGGGTGCACAAAAGCTTCGGCGTGGGCGTCCAAAAGGAGACGGCCAAGGGATACTATCAATCTATCATGCTACTAGCCTTTTCAGATTTATTAGGTTCCAGGCACATGGATGAGACGTTTCCGGGCAGAAAAGCAAAAAAAACACGCCAGTTTTCTGTGAGCAGTTCTGCCGTTATTTCCAGTCCGACAACGAGCATGCAGCGCAAGGAGAAAAACAGCAGCAGTCCGCAGAAGAATAATAAATGTGGAGGTGTAGTACGACAGAGCAGGAACATAGAGGCCTCGTTTAGATTGCGGAATAGAGGTGAAAAACACTGTATCAGAATTCCTGTAGCATTTCGTTTGTATTTGGTAAAAATTATCCAAATTTTGACTAACTAGGCTTAAAATGTTCGTCTCGCAAAGTACAACAAAACTGTACAATTAGTTTTTGATTTCATCAACATTTAGTACTCCATGTATTTGCCGACATTTTGATGTGACGGGGAATCTTCTTTTTGCATAGTGGAATTTGGGAGGAGAATTGGGAATCTAAACATGGCCAGAGATGCAGGCACTAGTTCTGAACATAGAGCCCAGATGTGTTTCATCATCACGATCTAGCGAAGGTTGGAACACCTTGCTCTGCGTACCAGAAAGCGATGAAATCAGGTCCCAGAAAGCATGACCAGATCAAAGGGAGCAGAGGCTAAGCAGAGAACACTGATTTTTCTGTGGCAGTGCCGAGTGCAGAGGCAGAGATTTTCAGTTCCTCTCTACTTTGTCTGATGACAAATCTCAGATAATGACTTGGGCAGATAATAAAAAGTGGAACAAGTGTTTCTGGTGCTGCACTACTGTCTAGTGTCTGTAGTACTGAATGCAAAGCATAGAAGCAATCTAGCACAATAATGAAACAGTGCATCACAAAACAGATTAGCAGGCATTCATCATCCAACGGGTGCCATGACCCATCTGACACCGATCAGGGAGCTAACTAACACCATATACTAGTACTAAACAGTGGAATATGTGACAGAGGTTGCAAAAAACATTAATGAAACTCACCTGAGATCTTTGCTCCCTCCACCAGCAGCAGTCGCGTAAGCAGCGGCACTGTCCATGTGCAGCTGAGAGGTGGGCCCCATGCCGAACGTGCCACCACCACCACCTACTACCCCGCCGCCGCCGTTGCCGGCGAGGACCGACGGGTACAGCGAGTGGTTCTGGAAGCCAGCAGCGGGTGCGGGCTGCTGCTGCTGCTGGGGGGCGTGCGGCGGGGGCACGAGCTGCGCTTCCACAGGCTTTCTTGAACGGTTGCGGCCGCGGTGCATGTGGCGCTCGCAGTACTTGGAGTCCGGGGCGGCCTCCTTGGAGCACCGCCACTTCTTGCCGTCCGTACGCCGGCACCGCCCGGGCTCCGGGTCCACCTTCTTGCCGAAGTAGGTCCCGTACCCAACTGCATGGAAACCACATACGCAAGAGGAGTGAACCCCAGTGAGTCGGCCATGGCTGGCACGGTGCGCATACATGCGTACGTGCGTACGAACACGTTTTGTGTCGGTGCGTATTTGGAGGCCAGGGACTCTGCAATACCGGAATGGGCACTTTTCCAATCAGACGAAAGAACCAAAAATGAAACGCGTCCCATCTTTTCTCATCCAATCAGACGAAAGAATCAAATATGAAACGCGTCCAATCTTCGGCACAAGTTAAATCACACAATAAGTAGATCTACCTACCACTACCGAGTCAACTTTTTTTTATGTTGTATTTACCCGCAAGAGAGCAGATGGAACTGTGTTTTGGGGGTCCATTAGGTGCCAGTGCAGATGGCTAAACCGCAGCAGCAGTGGGAGCGTGGTTAGGCTCCCAACAACCAGACAGGAATAATCCCCAAGAAAAGGGACCAATCATCAATAAACTAACCACCGCTTTTGGCCGGAGCCAAGCCTAGCATCTTATCTAATCACATCGAACCAATAAAAAAACTCCATTAGAACATGAGGCTAAGCTATAGTCCGGAGCAAATCTTGAGCTCCTCCGGATTAAAAAAACGCCGCTCCTAGCCTTTTGGGACCGGATCCAGGACGAGATTAACAAATGACCGGAGCCGATTAACAAACGGACGGGTAGGACACCTGAATCCCTCGATCCGAATAAACAACCAGATCACTGCATGGACGACGACGACGACGACGCCGTGTTTGTGCAATGCAAAAGCGTTAAGCGTGCGTGGGAAGGGATGCGGAGGCGGCGCGGGGGGGGGGGCGTGCTTACGGGCGGGTTGGTGGTAGAGGAAGCCCCGGCGTAGGGGGACGAGGAGGTCCGGCGGGACGGGCACGCCGGCGACGAGGTACTTGTATATGAGCGCCTGGTGCTCCAGCTCCTCGTACTGCGCCGCCGTGAAGAGCGCCGGCCTCGCCGCCCACCTGCCGCTCATCGTGTGCTGCGCAGCGTCCTCCCCCACCCTGCAAGTCAAAAGCTAAGGGCATTAGATATCTTGAGTCTGGGCGCATCCGGGTGGCATAAAGCCAGCGAAGAAGAGGGGGTTTCCCGGACAGGAGAAGAGGAGATGGCTTACGCGGAGAGAGGGGCGGCGCGGCAGAAGGGGAGGAGGGAGGAGGGGCGGTGGTCGGCTGCCGGAGACAGGGAGGCAAAGGGCATCGCCATATATGCTGCTGCTCTCTCTCTCCGCTCTGCCGCTGCTTCCGGCCTCTCTTTTAATGTGCTGTGCTTTTGCCTTTTACCTGGCTGGCTCTGTCTCTTTCCCTCTGTCTCGCTCGCTCTGGGCTGTGCCTGTGCCTACGCCGAGCAGGGCGGCTGCTGTGCGTGGCTGCGTGCTACCACTCGCTACCTGTTGAGGGGGGCGGGGCGAGGCGAGGTGAGGGACGGACGGACGGGGGCAAGGGGCAAAGGGCAAATGGCCTGGGCCTGGCTGGGCTGGCCTTATAGGCGACCGCAGCCGCGCTGCGCAGGGGCGCAGGGCAGGGCGGTCCGGCGGTGGGATGAGGCCGACACGGGAGGGTTCCAGCTAAGGGACAAGCACCTGCCTGCAGCCCTGTACTACTGCGTCTCTCTCATCTCATCACCGATATTTCTCGGGCCCTCCCTCTCTCTCCACATGCACACCCCCGCTCGGCTTGGCTCTGTTCGCGGACGTCTTGGGTTGCGGGCTACTACAGGCTACTTTTCTCTCTTCGGTTTTGTTCTGCGCAAGGGTCCGAGCGAGAGGGTGGTGGGGGCGCGGCCAGGCTAGTTCGGTTCCGCGGGTGCTTCTACCGTCTTCTGTGTTACCCGCGGTAGCCGGTAGGTTTCACACGGCCTACGCCTAGTAGGTCACATTAGTACAACCTCGCAGGGTCATACGGATACAGTCATACCAGCTGACCACATAGTACGGGACAGCATACAGTATACGAGACAGCATTTGTGGTTAATACTGTAGGAGGAGTAGGTAAGCACGTCTGAACATGCAGAGAAAGTTTGAAGTTTGGACATCACTGGTACGGTTAATAACTAGGGGTACTAATAAAGTTCAAAAAATAACTAGGGCCATGTTTAGATTGCAAATTTTTTGGACCTGATAAATAGTACCACTTTCGTCTTATTTGATAAATATTGTCCAATTATGGACAACTAGGCTCAAAAGATTCATCTTGTGATTTCCAACTAAACTGTATAATTAATTATTTTTTTATCTATATTTAATACTCCATGCAAGCGGCTTAAAAACGATTAGATGAAGAGAGAGTGAAAAATTCTAACTTTTGGGTGCATATAAATAACGCCTAGGGGTACTAGCGGCGCGGTCAATTTCAACTGATGGGCCAACAAAAAGCCAAACCGATGCGTACGTACGGGCACTTCACGTGCCCGCAGAGCCGCAGACCGCACCGCACCAGTCTCGCCATGGGCAGCCACCCAGCATCCGGCAACGACTACCGATCAGGCGAGGCGCACGACGACGACTCCTAACCGCCGGACGTTTTGCTTCGCATGCAGCGCCGGCCTTGGCTTGGCCCCGCGCGGCCGGGCATCCACGATCCTTGCCCCATGCGACAGGGGTACGCGCAGGTGAGGCGCCAGAGCAGCCGCTGACACATGCAGCAGCGCAACCTCCCGTTGCCTTAACGGCTTGCGGCCATGCGCACCGCGCGCGCCCGGGGTAAAAATCTATCGCAGCCTTTTGCAAAGGGCTCCATATGTTGCTTGCTTCTCGGGTCAGGATCAATGGATCACACAGCCTCACAGGATGATCCCAATACTGTATGCTGTCTGGCTGATCGAAGTTGAACATGTCTTGCTCGCCCATGTCGCCCGCTCTGCTGCGTGTTCCGTCTTATCGTCGTCTTCTCTTCGTTTTCTTTGAACGCTTGTGTGTGTGTACGGCCGAGGAGAGTCGACGAGCTGGGATCCAGATCCAAAAACAAGTGGTGCCGGTAGGCCATTTCTAGGTGCCGCGCCGGCGAGCCTCCTAACTTCGTCGTGTCAAATCCGTCTCGAAGCTGCTTCATCAAGCCTCCTCAGGCGGCAGGCATTCACTAACAAGTCAGACAACAGCAAGGAGTGACGGCCTGATGGACGCATCATGCTCCTACAAGCAGCGCTGCGAGCGTATGCATGCACCGGCAGCACCGCCCAGCAACAGCAACTCCTCGTTAAAGACTTCCAGGTACTACTGTGCAATACGTACGTGACATCTGACATGCATGTTACTGCATGCACGTAATATCGTCGTAGCATCAGGTAGATACCGTAGCCCTGACCAGGGCAGGCCTGGAAGCAAAACAACAGTACCGTAGCCCAGGTTGACCACAAGTCAAACGCAGGCCTCGTTTAGTTCAGAGAGAATTAGGGAGAAAAACACTGTATCAGAATTCCTGTAGCATTTCGTTTGTATTTGGTAAAAATTATCCAAATTTTGACTAACTAGGCTTAAAATATTCGTCTCGCAAAGTACAACAAAATTGTGCAATTAGTTTTTGATTTCATCAATATTTAGTACTCCATACATTTACCGACATTTTGATGTAATGGGAAATCTTCTTTTTGCATAGTGGAATCTGGAGAAAATTAGGGAGGGCAGAGCCCCGCAAAAGAAACCGCTAGCCTGCTACTCCAGTGCTACTACTGCTATGGGCCTACGTATACGTAGGCCATAGTCTACAGATATGAAAATTGCAAGGCATGCATACACATCTGGACCCAGGAGTCAGAAGCATGTGTTTTTCTTCTGGCTACACTTGCGACTTGCCAGTTGCTATAGTACGCCGCAGCAGCTCGAAAAGTTCTGCAACGCAGGCGGATAAGATCGTAAGGTTATCCTCATAGACCCATATATTCATCCTCTCTACGTCCTACTATTTATCCTCTATATTTATCCTCATAGTAAGTAAGATTTTCTCCTCTATATTCAATTCTTCCGCACCCATCCATCCTCTATATCATTCTCTATCCACTCTATCCACTGTAGGACCCACTTGTCACTTTATCTAAATATATCCATGTGTGATCTAGTTTTGAAGGATTTATTGAGACGAATTTAATGGTGCAATTGAAATTTAATTTGGATTTTTTTTGTTTGTGAGTTATAGCATTTTTCCTTTGTTTAGCTAGTGGGGTCCGCCACTGCTAACTATAGAGTAAGCACTATACCACTCTAAATATAGAGTAAGAGAAATGATAGAGTATCGATTTAGAGTACCCACTGTAACAGTTTTTACTCTATATTCATACTCTAAAGCTTTAGAGTATCGCTTTAGAGTACCCACTGCGGGTAGTCTAATAAGGTACTGCTCTCTCCGTTCAACAAAACATGCCATTCTAGCAGACTGTTATAGTTTACTATCTTAAGCTTAATTAATTATAGATAAAAACATATCAATATTTATGATATCAAATAAATACCATTAGATTTATTACGAAATGTATTTTCTTAATAAATTAATTTGAAGTCATAAATGTGTATAGTATTTACTAGAAATTTAACCAAACATAAGCTACTTTTATCGGCACATAAACCGCAGTTGTATGTTTTCTTGAACGGAGGAGGGAGTACTACTAAACATAACAATAGAAGATATATAATGGACAGCAGCACGTATCGCATCCGTAAGATATAAGCATTTGGAGTTGTGGATTAGCAAGGTCCAGTGAGCCCCATCCCATGGCTAGCTCTGGGCATAATTAATCGAAGACCGAAGACCGAACCGAACTAACCGAGATCGAGACCGAGACCGAAGTGACCGAGACCGAAAATTTCGGTCACAAGTTCGGTCTTTAGTTTGAAATAACCGAACTAACCGGACTTAGTTCGGTCATTATCCTCGGGTAACCGAACTAACCGAATTAACCGAACATTTGAATTTTGTTGACATAATATGTAATTTAGACTATTATTAGTAATATAATATTTATTCTAGTGGGTTTATATCAACCATCACTCTTATCACTATGTTTAATCTATATTTTGTATTGTATTTTTGCCTTGAAATAGAAAAAATATTGGTAAAATTTGCTACAAATTACAATATTTAGTAGTTGTTTTATGAAGTTCAGTTAGTTCGGTCATGACCGAGACCGAACCGAATTAACCGAGACTGTTTAGTCCTGAGTTTTGAAACTAACCGATCGATCTCCATTTCTAAATGACCGAACTTTCGAAATGACCGAACACCGACACCGGTCGATTCAGTCAGACCGAACGCCGGAGCTACCCATGGCCATGGCCACCTCATCGATGGGGGCATGGTTCGTGGTACGCTGGTCAGGGCACCTGTACGCGACGGGGCCCCGCGCTGCCGCGGCGTGCATCCCGCGTCCACGACCATGTGGGGCGCTTGTACACGTGATGGACCGGGAGGAGGCAAGCTTCCTCTCCAGCAGTCCAGCTGCGGACAAAGGAAGCAAAACCTCCCTACAATAAACAAATAATCCAAACTCCGTAACTAATCCAAAACATGCGAGCATCATCTACAGTAGCAAACTTCATGCCAACTTGAGGCAGACCAGGAAGCAAACCCTCCATACAATAAATAAATAATGATGAATAAGATATTATTTATGCTGTTTAAATAAATATTTGATTTGGTGGTGAAGGGAAACTGAACATCTAATCGGACGGACAAAAGGGAGAAGTAGTGGCATTACATACCCATTTTCTTCCATAGTAGATCTCAGATTTTGTTTCCTTCAACCTTCCATCCTAAACATGTTGATTTTGTTTTGATGCAGTTCTATCCCAGATTTCCTAAATCCATAATTTCAACACAATCGGATGAGAGAGGACACGAGAATCAAATTAGCTAGCAGCACCAGGATACAGTAGAGAGGACATGAGTGCAGAGATTATTGGGACCTGTATATGGTGGAGACCGAGCACCACCAGGAGATGTCGATCACCGTCGCATGGAACCCGAGCGGCACCTAGATACGTCTGCCCGACTGCACTCGCGCCAAAAACAAGAAGAACGGCGCCCAAACAGCAACTACTCGCGCCAAAAGGAGAACGTCGCGGCTGTGTTCTACTGAAACAGGCCGTGCTCTCGTTGGGCCAAAGCCCAGCGTGGAGAGGAGGGCAGCGCATATATACTCTGCTCACCGTCGGATACGTATGAGTGGTTGGATTTGTCGCAACTGCAGAAGAAAGTTCAGGAGGCCAACGTTAGACGATCGGGTCCCGCTCCCGCCGCCCCGCGCGCTGCTCGGCTCAGCTCGTAGCCGCTGTAAATTTCGCGTTTTTTTGCTGATCCCTTCCTCCGTTTCGGTGGTTCACATTTCCCTAGGCCTTGTTCAGTTGTAAAAAATTTTGTAAAATGATCATGTAGCATGTTTCGTTGTTATTTGACAATTAGTGTCCAATCATGGTCTAATTAGCTTTAAAAGATTCGTCTCGTCCATTTTGTCTAAACTGTGTAATTAGTTTTATTTTTTATCTATATTTAATGCTTTATGCATGTGTCGGAAGATTCGATGTGACACGGAATCTGAAAAATTTTATAAATTTTTTTGGAAAAACTAAACCGGCCCCTAGTTCAATGGTGAATATGTGCGAGATTTTTACCGCTTTCATTAGCATCCCTTTATGGCATCACGTGAGGAATCAATAAGTTGCGAAGATAAAAGGACCAACTATCTAAGGTGGTGTTTAGTCGAAGTGAAAAGGGTGAAAAATATACAGCAGCACGTTTTGATTTATTTGGTAAATAATGTCCTATCACGCACTACTTTGGTTTGAAAGTTTCGTCTCGTGACTTTTCACCAAACTGTGCAATTAGTTTTTTTTTTGTCTCACGGACTACTTTGGTTTGAAAGTTTCGTCTCGCGATTTTTCACCAAACTGTGCAATTAATTTTTTTTCATCTATATTTAATACTTCATACATGTGCAGCAAGTTTTTGAGAAAACTTTTTTAGAATACATCAGTCTTGGCTGTCCACGAAGCACAGCAACTCTCATGCTCCTATGTGCCTATCCTATCGAACCTAGCTACAGGACAGTAGGACCTGCAGGAGCGCACCGCGTTGCTTTCTCAAGGGTTATTTAGTTCCCGCCTAAAAAATTTTCACTCCATCAAATCAAATGTTCAGACATACGCACGAAGTACTAAATGTAGATAAAAAAACTAATTGCACAGTTTAGTTAGAAATCAGAAGATGAATCTTTTAAGCTTAATTAGTCTATGATTAGCCTTAAGTGCTACAGCAACATACATATGCTAATGATGGCTTAATTAGATTTAATAAATTTGTCTCGCAGTTTTCGGACGAGTTATGTAATTAGTTTTTTTTATTAATATTTGAAAACTTCTTCCAACGTCTAGGACAGATAAAAAATAACTTTTCCCCTGCCACCTAATCACCCCCTCGCTGCATGAGCGCCGAGAGCGACTCTACGTTCGTGGAATCCAAGCCACACGCTCTTTTTGTTGACTTCCAGGACAAGGGAGAGCCAGCGTAGAGGCCCGATTTTCCATAGACAGTTGGCACGTTAAATCGTGGGTACAGTGTGACGAGACGGGCCTCGTTTAGTTCACAGAACAGAGGAGAAAAACACTGTATCAGAATTCCTATAACCTTTCGTTTGTATTTAGTAAAAATTATCCAAATTTTGACTAACTAAGCTTAAAATGTTCGTTTCGTAAAGTACAATTAGTTTTTTATTTCATCAACATTTAGTACTCCATGCATTTGCCGACATTTTGATGTGACGGGGAATCTTCTTTTTGCATAGTGTAATTTGAGGGAGAATTGGGCCTGGTTTAGATACCTAAATTCATCCCCAAATTTCACTATAAAAAAGAAGATTCCTCATCACATTAAAATATCGGCATATATATAGAGTACTAAATGTAGATGAAATCAAAAACTAATTGCACAGTTTTGTTGCACTTTACGAGACGAATATTTTGAACCTAATTAATCAATGTTTGGACAATTATTACTAAATAAAAACAAAATTACTACCGTATAACGGGACACTTAGGAATCTAACCAAGGCTTTGGGGAACTAAACAAGGGGAATAACTTGGCGTTGCATCAATTTGAGGCGTCGTGGTCCAGCTGTGTTCTCACCCGGCGCGGGCCGGCCAGCCCAGCGCCCCATAGGCCACAGCCCTGCGCCTGCACACCCCCACGTAGGCCCAACGACGACGTCCTTCTCGAGAACTGTGCAAATGTATTGACCGCCTTGACTTCTCTGCAACTCCTCCAGTGGTCCTGCTCTTCACGGTCCGATCAATCCACATGGACCAGATCAACGATATCGACATGGCTGCGTGATGGGAAGTCGTGGTAGTAACAAGTTATTACCGCGCCTCGTACAAATCCCGCGCCGCCGAACACACTGGCACGCTGCGAGTGCGAGCAAGCGTGGCGGGCCGGCCGCCGTCAATGCCACGCCCCCCCACCCCCCAAACAACCAGGACCAGGTCCACATACAGTACATGTCACGAGTTTGCGAACCTCCATGCGTCAACGTCGGCCTGCTGTATCGGAGAGCAGGAGCCTGGGTCTGCGCCTGCGACTCCATGGCACGAGCACGACAAGACCCGACGAGAGAGGGCCCTGAGCTAGCGGCGGTGGTTATAGCAAGTCATGGATTCCACGGTGGTTGGCCCGAAAACGACGCCTCCGGGGGCGCCAATAATGCGAGACACACAGCGAGCCAGCAGCCCGCCAGCCCGGCGGGGTGCTGCCGGTGGGTGCAGGATGGCTGCGGTGCGGCGCGGGCCACCCCGTCACGTGACGCGCGCTAAAAGCCGAGGAGGGTCGGGGTGGGTAGGGTGGGGTCATTGGCTGGTTGGTGCCGGGTTACTTCTCGTCTGGTAGTAGGAGCGGCCAGCCTGCGGACGGGACGGGCTGGGGCCTCGCCGCCGTCCCGCGCACGTCGTACTGCGTACGTCGCTGCTGCCGGCGCGCCGACAGGCTGGTTGGCTCCAAAGTACCGCCGGGTCAAGAAATCTCTGCAATTCATGATAAAGGACTGATAAGAATTCTTCTGAGGGGTGTTTGGTTTCTGCTAAATTTTAGTCAGCTAAATCTAGTCTTATTTAGGCCACGTTTAGTTTCCAAAAATTTTCAAGATTCCCCGTCACATCGAATGTTTGGACACATGCATGAAGCATTAAACATAGACGAAAAAAACTAATTACACAGTTTAATAGAAAAACCACGAGACGATTTTTTTAGCCTAATTAGTCCATGATTGACGCTAATTGACAAATACAAACAAAAGAGCTACAGTAACCAAAGCAAAAAAATCGCGAACTAAATGCGCCCTTAGTCACTTTTCACCCAAACACTATGACTAAATGGAACTAAATAGGCTTTAACTAATTAGTCACCAGGATGTTGCTAAATGGGACTAAACCTCACCTTCCTGTTTGTTCACCCCTGACTAAACTTTAGTTACTTTTAGTCACTAAAATGTCAAACACTCCCACTAAAGTTTAATGGCCACTAAGGTTTAGTGGCTTTAGTAACCAAGAGGTAGCTAAAAGTGACTAAAATGTACATGGGACAACTGCTTTAGTGGGTGGAATCAAACAAGGGCCACTAAACTTTAGAGGGGTCACTAAACTTTATAGGGTGGAACCAAACAGAGCCTTAGTCACTTTAGAGTCAAACACCCTGTCTAAACGGAACTAAAAGACCTCTTTTATTCTCTTTTATTCACCCAAAGTCCTAAACCAAACATCCAGTTTAGTCCATGGTTTAGCTACTAAAGTTTAGCGATGATAACCAAACAGGGCGTACAAACTCGAAGCCGAATTAGATCTGATGCATCATTTGCACCAGCATCACAGTACAATTCGTGTAAGTAGAGGTTAAGAAAACGTAGTAAAGTACATGCACCAGCAGAGATTATATATGGGACGGTATAGTTTTTTTTTTCGAATGTCATGAGATGAAACTAGGAGGGCGCTGTCCATAACTCCGTAATTCGTTTTTTACTTCCGTTATCGTTACCGGGTGGCACGCTTGCACAGGCTACCTCTTTTTTCTCGCAGTTGCGGTCGCTATCGCTAGTCCTTTGCTGCAACAAATCTGCAGTGGTCCAGGTAGGAGAACGGCAATCCAAAATTTCCACCGGTGACGGGGACACGGCAAGCAGATCATCGTTCCCCGGTTCCCCCCGGCAGCGAGGGATGAAGAGGCGAGTGAAATCCATACCGTGAGGGCTCTGTGGCGATTGTACTTGTTAGGGGCTCATTTTTGTAGGGGCTTTGCTGCTGAAATAGAAACTAGTGTAGACCTTAACAGCAAGTGTTAAGAACCTAAAAGGTGACAGGATGTTTCCCTACGAATGCTCTCTCTGGCGAGCTTGCGTTCGAAAAGTCCCTGACTAAAGAAACGAGGAAACATAACACTAGCAAAACTGCAGAAAATGGTTTCATTTCCAATGCTATTCTAAACATATGAAACCAATAGAGTTAATATTAACCAAGACTCAAACTACATATCATATATATATTACATATCCCACTTCTAGTATATTTCAGATACCTGATTTTTTTTTGTTATTGCTCATGAAACATGCAATTTTATCATTGCTTGGCTACATGAATTGTCCTTTTAACTGTACTAGTTGACTGTGTAATGTTGTTATCTGAAAAATTCTAAAAATTCAGCCTGAATAGCCTCTACATATCCTCTTGACATGCTCTAGCCAAAACTTTCAACAATTCAAATTCATATATTTTAAAATACATTTTCATAGTAAAATATATTACAAAAATACAAGTGTTACTAATATTTTATACAAATCTAGTTAATAAAAAAATGACTTCTCAAACACAATAAATAGTGTTAATTGCAAAAAAAAATAGTGTTTTTTTTTCGGATGGAACGAGTAACCGGCAGTTAGCTAAGTTTTTAACCATGCTCAGGCCCGTCTCGGAAGCAAGTTCACTCTGTGCAATGTTGCGGCCTCTGATTTGTATTTAGTACAGTTGTTAGTGATACTACAAATTAGCATTACTAGATTAAATAATCGAAAACTCCTTGCACGATCAGATACCACATGCCACAATTCGACAAAGTCTATAACACTCCCACACCTCTCTGTATTTCTCATCTCCTCTTAATTTCTGCATGCGCATACACACTTTTTCTTTGAATTTATATCTTATCAATCAAATTTTGTTTCCAATTCAAATCCGCAATCTTCAGATTTTATTACATGTTAGTTTTCAGTTTTTGCATTTTGAGCAATCAGCATAAATAGTAATGACTTGGTATAACTGTATAACTGGTAGATTAACAAAAAATCTGTTTTTAGAAACGACTTTTTTTTAACATAGCCCTTGTTTAGATTGAAGAAAATTTCAACCCGATGAATAGTACCACTTTCGTCTTATTTGGCAAATATTGTCCAATCATAGACCAACTAGGCTCAAAAGATTCATCTCGTGATTTCCAACAAAACTGTGTAATTAGTTATTTTTTTGTACCTACATTTAATACTCCATGCAAATAGTTAAAAATTGATGTGATGGAGAGAGTGAAAAAACTTGGAACTTTGAGGCAAACTAAACAAGGCGATACTCCCGCCTTGTTTTCAATTTCGCACTAGCCCCTTGTTTAGTTCCCTCAATTCTCTCCCAAATTCCACTATGCAAAAAGAAGATTCTCCATCACATCAAAATGTCGGCAAATGCATGAAGTACTAAATGTTGATGAAATCAAAAACTAATTGCACAGTTTTGTTGTACTTTGCGAGACGAACATTTTAAGCCTAGTTAGTCAAAATTTGGATAATTTTTACCAAATACAAACGAAATGCTATAGAAATTCTGATACAGTGTTTTTCTCCCCAATTCACTGAACTAAACGAGGCCTAGGCCAACCAGGACGGCCCTGACCTTGACAATGCTCT
Organism: Saccharum hybrid cultivar R570; assembly: GCA_038087645.1. NCBI lineage: Eukaryota > Viridiplantae > Streptophyta > Magnoliopsida > Poales > Poaceae > Saccharum > Saccharum hybrid cultivar. Next base: position 16,848,288 of record JAQSUU010000563.1, read on the forward strand.
AGCATTTTTTTTTATTAAAGTACCATGCTGTAGTATTTGCGGCCACGGCAGGCGTCGTCCCACGGGCGGACGTGCGCCGAGACAGAAGACCACGCCTTCCGGGTCGGCCAGAGACCAAGCCAACGCGGCGACGTGCACCTGAAAAATGCAAAAAGGTTTCCAAGCACGAACACAGGTGCCCGGGCCGAAGCCCGAAGGGAAGGCTGAGCACGCAGAGCGCCATGCATGATGCGTCGTCCAGCCTGCTACCCTGACCTCTCTGCCCGTACGTGCCGCTGCCACTAGAAACACTGAAAGAAGATCAGAGACCACCAAATAAAAAAAAACCCTTCGTCACCAGCCACGGCGACCGCGCTACGTGCACTGCGGCGATGGCATGCTACCCGACATGAATGGGGTAGGACGTAATTTTCCAGGTCAACGAGTAGTAAAAGCCGGGCCTGGGCACCTCTCGTGAGACAGACAGAGAGAGACGCCGGCATGGTGCAAGGTGCATGGCCAATGATTCTAGCGTGGATACGTGTTAAAGTAGCGTCCAAGCGAGCCTGTCCCAAGGCAAAGCTACAACCGTACGAACGCTCACATGCGAGCGGAGCGGCATGCACAGTGTCCTCACGAGTGGAGGCTCAGGGCTCATCACGAGTTCGGAGCGGTAGCATGTGTCTGTACGAACTTGAATAATCATTTGATGTTGCGTGTCCAAAGATCTCCAGCACAGTACAGGTCGTAATTTGGAAAGATACAGGTGGAGCCCTACATTTTGTAGCTGTGGGCAAAGCCCGCGTCCCAGCTCGGCCCAGGCCATTTGCTTGGCTTATAAGTTAGCTGTGGCTGATTTGCTGTGAGAGAAAAACACTGTTCCACGGCTGATAAGCCGTGCTGATAAGCTCAGCCGAACAGAGAGATTAAGTCCCCTGCATACGAATCACGTCACAGGCAAATGTTTGACATATGGGCCCAATCTGTCATTCGGCATCACGCCTGAACAGATATTTCAGTTAATAGCAGGTTTGGGTCTTGTTTAGATTGTTAGTTGTCACGTCTCAGGTTTGAACAGATATTTCAGTTAATAGCAGGTTTGGGTCTTGTTTATATTGTTAGTTGTCACGTCTCAGGTTTGCCCTCTTTTGATTCCTACCGGCTACCGGAACTATGGCGCGCGGAAAAAGTTTCGCGTCCCGGTGCTTATTTACAGCATTTCTCGCAAATGGTTCCGCGCATGATTTTTCAAATGCAATTTGTTGCAACTCAGGAGAGTTCAATACGCGGTACGGCTGTGGTCAGGATCCAAAAGGAGCCTGGGCCCATGAGACCATAAAACTCTGCTAATCTGAGTAATCTGTCAGTGCACTTCTGCAGGTGTAGCTCAGTTGATGTGGGCTCAAGCAAGCAGAAATATCAGTTGGAGCTTACAACATCTCCAACAGATTAACCAAATCATTTTCTAAAGGTAAATTTTGCTATTATTGAAGAAAAAAATTTCAACATACTCTGTAAATGACTCTCTAAATTTAGTAGCTCTTCATCCCACCTCATTCGCTCTCTATTTTTGGATAGCTTACCTCACTGGCCATCCTTTATTGAGTCTTATGGAGTACTCTAATATTTTTTTGTCAAATCTATTTTAGAGAGTAGCTAAATCAGTAAATTTCGCTAGTCCTTTTAGCTAATCTCTTAGAGATGCTCTTAGGAGGCCATCCCAACTTCCAGTTGGATCTATTGGACTAACAGCTTCCCTCTGTCACCATAAAAATAGTTGTTATGGGACTCGTAGGTTTGTATAAAATATTAATAATATTTGTATCTCTAAATAAGTTAATTATAAAAACTTATTCAATGATCTATCTAAAGATACTAATTATATACCTTAAATATTAATATTTTTTATATAACGCTTTTATTGGACAGAGGGAGTAATTGACTAATTTTTAGTCCCTAAGAATCTAAACAGACAGACTAATTGTTACTCCACTAATTTTTGGTCCCTAAGATTTTGATCTGACCTGTGCCACGACTCACTCCTACTCTAAATTAGCCTCTTGGTATGTTAAAATTCTACAAAAAACTCAACATATAGCCTAGTATAAATTGGAAGCTATATGAAATCTTGTTCAACTATATTGATTTGACACCGTAAATTTATTTTTGTTCTCCAAATATTGTATTTTGTAATGGGGATGGGTTCTCCGCGGGGATAAATTCCCTGTGTGGGAATGGGGAGGGGAGGAAAAGCTCCCTGTGAGCGTTCACGGAACGGGGAGAGCTATCTCTCGACGGGGAATTCCCCCTTGATATCCTTGATCGAGGACCCTGAATTCGTGTTTGCGTATTGATCTCTTGGACAAGGTCTATGTACTATTTGCCTGTCCACTTGTTCGTCGATTTATTCATAGGTTTAAGATTGTTTTTGGCACGATAAGAAGAACTCTAAATTAGAGTTGGTGTTATTGTCGCTCCGGTCTTATCCCGTACGGAATACCTTCCACCAATCGCTGGAGTAGTAGTAAGTACTAACAAAAGGCAATACACGAACCAAATGATCCTAATCTTTGTCTCAAAGCAAGCTTTCACGCGGGACTCGCCTTTCACTGCATTTGATTCATCTCTGAACCCAAGCCGACGGCACGTCGCGTCAAATGATCAAAGATGGATTTTTTTTTTGACAGCCATGATCAGAGATGGTTGAGCGAGTCCTGTCAAATGATGGACACGGGCTAGGCGCTCAGCGGGGCCACTCACGTGACCAAAGCCGGTGCCGCCATCAATCGCATCGTACGCCAGCGCAGTGAAAAGGAGCAGAGCACCCGGAGCAGGGAGGCGCTGGGTAGTTGGGGGACGACGGCGGCAGTTACGCTGCCGCCGATGCGGCGACAGGCTCTCTCAAGTCCCAACCGACGGCCGGTTGCGGGGTTGGCTAATGGCCTGGCTGTCCAGACTCCAGAGTCCAGGACGACTACTTCTGCTCCTGCTCCTGTTGCATTTGACCGTAATACGGCCGTTGCTTTGACAAGGAAGAGTGTGCGCTCCTCGTCCTCTGGATGCTGGATGCCATAGCTGCGGCTGCTCACGGGCTGGCGTGTCGTGATCACGTGCACATGGTAATGGTATGGTTGCACTACACACACATTATGGACTATGGTGTACAACCCCTGTATCCTGATGCTTCTTTGTGTATCCTGTACTGTACTGCTACACCGTAACTTCGTAAGATGTATGTGGTCTCGTGGGAATGCGATTAGGACACGGCGAATCAATTGTAGGCTCAACAACGTTAGCCCTGAAGTTTTTTTTTTTTAAAAAAAGTAGAACGTTAGCCCTGAAGTGAGAACTCCATTTCACCTACGAGTACTCTTCAAAATCTTCTAAAAAAAACTACTCTTCAATTGGCATATCGAATGGGGCTTTCAGTAGTACTTGCCGAAAGGCGCTGGCGCTCTCTGAATGGTTGGTCCAGGGCCTGCTATTACTGGGCCTCCTGGCGAATCAATGGAAGCCCAGTCTGATTCTTTCATTGCAAAACCAGCCCAACTGAGGTCGGAAAGCAAAACAAACAAGGGCAAACAAAAAGCTCTGAACAAAATGAACCTCATCAAAAGAATGTGTCTGATCTTCTAGCGTCTAAGCCGCTTCGGGCTGTGAAGGTGTCAGTCCAGACTAGGCATCCGAAGTGGTTACCACCTCCAGCGGGATATACGAAAGTTAATGTTGATACAGCAATCTCCAAGAACCTCATCAAAAGAAGGGAACAAAGGAAGGCGCAAAGCGTCACAAAGACTACGCTTTATTCACTTCCTAAATTGCACATTAGCCGTGACACACTTTTTTTTAATCGACCTATCGTAGCACGTTTTTCACTGACAAGACAATCCACAAGGATCCACAATTCTGTCCCAAATCCAGGATAAATCAAATCGAACATCTGTCCCAGAGATATCACTGATCATATCACCGCACAAGCCGAAAAGAAGCAACACCTATCCTAGATACGCTGCTCCATCTATACAGCTCAGCTGTGCGAGTCACTCGACGCCCTCGGCGGATTTCTGCACCAGCACGACGCCCAGGGTGATGGCAGAGGCGTAGAGCGCGTTGGGCATCTTGCGCACCACCTTGCCCACGCCGGGGACGCCCTCCGTCGCCCGCTTGGTCGCCATCGCCAGCGCCGGCGCCGCCACCAGCGTGATCAGCAGCTTCACGCTGATCGTGCACAGTGAGTCCGCGGTCAGCTTCCGGATGAACTCCGCGAACTCCTCGCGGTCCAGGAGCCCGTCCAGGTTCACGTCATACTCCTGCGCGTTGCAGAAACCAAGCCAGTGATAACCACACTCAACTCAAGAACTACCTGTAGCAGCTGAAGTAACGGGGATCTCGAGAAGGGAAAAATAATTACTTCCAGCCTTCCAAAGCAGATCAACGACTTTGTAATTAATTAAACACATAAACCAAGAACACTTTGCTTCCAGTTCAAGGAACAGGTGGAAGAACACGATATTCGATTGGCCATACTGAAAACAACAAAATTTAAACGGAGGGGAAGAAAGGGGAAGCCTGTGATTACATCCATCGTGGCCTTGAGCTTCTCCTTGGACGGGGGATCGTGGTGCGGCCCCGGTAAGTACTTGTTGATGTCACTGCCACCGGCAAGAAGAACAATAACCAATCAGAAATAGATAAAAACTGCAGAGTATTCCAACACAGCAAAGGACAGGGTTCGCTCCGCTGTTGTACTTGTAGACGCATAGGACGGCGATGTAGACCTCCTCGAATCTGAGGGCCTCCTTCTCGCGCTTCTGGGCGTCCTCCGTGAGGCGGTCGAACACCTTGTCGGTGATCTTCCTCACCTGGTGCTCCTTCCACCGCCGCCCTGCACCGATTCGATTCGTCGTTCATCTCCACCGACTAGACCGCTCACGAGACTGGACCGAGAACAAGATGCGAATCGACCGATGGATGGGGTTAAGGGGCGGGTACCTTGGAGTTTATCTTGGAGATTGCCCCAGGCTTGCCCCATGGCCGACGGCGGAGAGCTGGATGGGGCTCTGGAAAAGGGCAAGGGAAATAAAGGTAAGTTGTGATTCTGGTTTAACGGATCCCTAATCTAATCATGTGGACTGTGTCCATCTTCCCGTGAGAGTTTGGAGGTCTCTTACAAGCGTGTGCTATGGGTACCCGATTTATTGTACACAGAGATGCACCCAACGTACATTGTAATCGCACAGACAGTCACACGAAATTCTTTTCCATTTGGGGTGAAGACAGAAAAAGGAAACCATAATGCTCCATCGTGAACGTCCATCCCGCGTCTAGACGTCGGACGCTACGAAGCCACACGATGTCCACGTATTGCATACTCCCGTCAGGTACTCAGGTGAATAAAAAATCTCCCACGCCACAAGCTGTCAGCCGCTAACCACACACACGTTCTTCTTCTGCTAGATACAGTCCACTCCCACTCTCCCCAAGTCCAGCAGTGGAAGCATCACCTGACGATCACGTCCTTGTCCCACTCAGTCGAGGTTCGGACCTCTGGCGACTCGCCGTAGCCCACCACCGCTCTCCTCTCCTCCTCAGTGGCCGCACCCCAGCCCTCATTTGGCCCCGCCTCCTGCTTATCACCGTGGCCCTCGCCGCCGCCATAGCCTTCGTCCAGCTCCGCTCGTCCCTCACCGTCGTGACCGCATTCCTCACCTGGTGCTCCTTCCACCGCCGCCCTGCACCGATTCGATTCGTCGTTCATCTCCACCGACTAGACCGCTCACGAGACTGGACCGAGAACAAGATGCGAATCGACCGATGGATGGGGTTAAGGGGTGGGTACCTTGGAGTTTATCTTGGAGATTGCCCCAGGCTTGCCCCATGGCCGACGGCGGAGAGCTGGATGGGGCTCTGGAAAAGGGCAAGGGAAATAAAGGTAAGTTGTGATTCTGGTCTAACGGATCCCTAATCTAATCATGTGGACTGTGTCCATCTTCCCGTGAGAGTTTGGAGGTCTCTTACAAGCGTGTGCTATGGGTACCCGATTTATTGTACACAGAGATGCACCCAACGTACATTGTAATCGCACAGACAGTCACACGGAATTCTTTTCCATTTGGGGTGAAGACAGAAAAAGGAAACCATAATGCTCCATCGTGAACGTCCATCCCGCGTCTAGACGTCGGACGCTACGAAGCCACACGATGTCCACGTATTGCATACTCCCGTCAGGTACTCAGGTGAATAAAAAATCTCCCACGCCACAAGCTGTCAGCCGCTAACCACACACACGTTCTTCTTCTGCTAGATACAGTCCACTCCCACTCTCCCCAAGTCCAGCAGTGGAAGCATCACCTGACGATCACGTCCTTGTCCCACTCAGTCGAGGTTCGGACCTCTGGCGACTCGCCGTAGCCCACCACCGCTCTCCTCTCCTCCTCAGTGGCCGCACCCCAGCCCTCATTTGGCCCCGCCTCCTGCTTATCACCGTGGCCCTCGCCGCCGCCATAGCCTTCGTCCAGCTCCGCTCGTCCCTCACCGTCGTGACCGCAGCGTCCGCTGCCACATGGCCACTCTCAAGCTCCCCAAGCCCGTGGTGTTGCTCATATCTTTGGATGGTTTCCGCTTCGTGTACCAGTACAAGGTCCCTCTCCTGCACATTCGTCGCCTCATCGTCGACGTCGGCAGTGGTGTCCTCCTCATCACCTCCTCCTGCAGCTAGAGACGAGAAGGGCGTTGTGGTCGTGTTGTACTTTGCGCCCGCCTCGAGGCTCGCCTGACATGGTGCTCACCGTCCACTAGAGTGTCACGCTTGATGTCAGGTACCTAAATTAGGGGTACCCGAAACCCGCGATTAAAAGAGCAAACCCCCGAGAATATAGACGAAAATAAAACTAATCTTGTTGCATATACATGGAGCATTAAATATAGACGAAAATAAAAACTAATTGCACAGTTTGGTTGGAAATCGTAAGACGAACGTTTTGAGCCTAATTAGTCTATGATTTGACACTAAAGTGCTACAGTAACAAATGTGCTAATGACAGATTAATTAGGCTTAATAAATTCATCTCGTGGTTTCCAGGCAAGCTATGTAGTTAGTTTTTTTATTAGTATCCGAAAAACTCTTCCGACATCACACGAAACATCCGATATGATATTTTCTTAAAAACTTTTCACCCAACTAAACCCAAACTAAATTTAGTTTGGCAAGTGTTCGCCCAAACTAACGTTTCTCTATGTGCGGGACGACAGGTGATGGGTCGTCCATGCTTCAAGCCACTTGCGGTGATTAGCCATGTCCGTCTGACCGATGTGGTTTTCGTTCCCCAGTTTCCTTGTGGCTGACGGGTATTCTTACTTTCATCTTATTATTATTGGTCCTGTTCGGCAGGCTGTTTTTTTTGTTTATAAGTCGGCTGTGGCTGATTTGCTGTGAGAGAAAAATACTGTTCCACGGCTGATAAGCCGTGCTGATAAGCTCAGCCGAACAGGGGATTGTATCTACCGTTCCTCCTATAGCTTTAGTATTTTCTTTCTTTCTCTATTTCTCTTACCTTGCGCTCGAAGCGATTTATCCGTCGTCATGATCAGGGACTGACGTCATTTCAATTTTCTTCTTTTTTCACTTTTATTTTGTATTTCTTTTCTCTATCAAATTTTATTTTTCACTTCCTTTTTTCTCCTTTCATTCTTCTTGCCTTTTTTCTTTTCCTTGTTTTGTATTATATGTTGAAAAATATGATCGAAACAAATTACATGAAAAGATTGTATTGGATAAGTTGTATGTACATTTTTAAAAAGACGTTGCACAACAATAACGTACGTGTAAAATATGTTATTTGTATAATTTATTATGTAAAGTCGTGTTTATAAAACTAATGTTTAGAAAATTGTTATGAATAAATTTGTCCATTGATAGTTGTGAACAAAGGTCGGGCTTCAAAAGTTACGTAAAAAAAATATTATCTGGAATTAACCGAAGATTCACTAGATTCTATTTCAACGAACATTCGCTGATTAGTGCCTCTGTCCTTCCTACCGGTTATCTCCCCTAGCTGCCTGGCAATAGTGTGCACCAAAAACACCATTGTTTTCCTGGCCAGTGGCAGGTCCAGCGGTGAGGCTCAAGCCCCTCGTACCGCCTCCATGACAATGTTGCTTCTCCTTGAGCTTCTCCTAATTTTTGTAGGCATGAAAGAGAGGAGGGAGAGGCTCTAGAGGTTGAAGATAACTTTAGCACCTCTTTCATTAAATCCTAGATCCGCCACTATTTTTGTCCAACATAGGCAAGCTCCGAATCATATTGGTTATCCAGGGTTGGTACATGTAATAGCACTTTGATCGATTGGTTGTTTTCATTTAGCTAAGCTATGGAGAGAGAAATTTTTTTTGCTTACTCCACTCACTCACCCTAATTAATATCGTCGTTCTCTTGCCAAGCGCGGCTTGCACGCACTTGCCTTGGCCTACCAGAAATCAACATCTTGTCTTTTTAGCCGTACTTTTTCAGCGAAAGAACAATATTTTTCTCTCGCAACAAATAAATAAACAGTACTTTTCAGCTTGTCTTTCAAGCGAAGCGAACAATTGCTTGTTGGCCTGGTTGGGTTTGTGCCCAACCAATCACGCTTGCTACAACTGTCTAGTGAGGCTTCCTCCTGCCTTCTCTTTGAAACCAAACTTGTGGAGGAGAGGAAGGCCAATCTTTGCTAGAACTGGAGACGAGAGTTTGAGTGAAGAAAACAAAATTCACCTGTGGATACTAGCTAGAAGCCAAAACCCAGGTGTCATATAGCAAAATCGTTTTTCTTTGATTCATAACTGTGCTTTGCCATCCTAGCTTTGGTGGATTTTGTGGTACAGTTTCCTGTTCTTAATTGGTCGGCAGAACTCTGTCTAGCGCTACTTTTTTTTCCAGAGGAAAAAGAAGAAGCTCCAGAGCCAACTATCCTCGGCGCAGGATGGTATTGCTTAAAATGCCACCACGATAGCTCCAATGCTTCACGCTATGTAGCGGGCAGATGTGCACCAGCGCTTCAAATCATATTTTCCGAGAACACTTTGCACTGAACAAACGCCATCACAATCATTTTTGTATACGTGACATTGAGACGCCAATCGCCTGGTAATGATTTAGTTAATACATCGTTCTCTGTCAGACTTTGATCCTATCACCACACAGCAGCAAAGCAAAGCAATGGGACCATACGCTGATCTCCGCGGGAGGCAGTGAAGGCGAAACCTCCAGCTAGCCCCTTGAGGCGATTCCGGTGATAGATTCACTCCCTCTGCTTGCCCAGCCGGACGTCCTGCAGGAGCATGAGCCCGACGGAGAAGACGGTGGCGAGCAGCGGCGTGGGCACCTGGTCCACGGCGTCGCTTATCCTCGGCACCTTTCTGGCGGCGTTCTTGGCCGTCACGGCGAGCAGCGGCGCGCCCAGGATGGCGACGGCGGCCTTGTTGGCGAGCACCAGCCGCAGGTCCTTGTGCACCCACTCGAGGATCAGCTCCTGGAACTCCGTGTACAGTATCGCTTTCTTGTCGCGGTACAACTGCAGTTGCGGTCAGAGGAACAAGCGATGGTTAGTTGTGTTTTTTTTTGGCGGAGAGCAAGCGATGGATTAGTTAGTTTTTGATGGGCTGATCTCTTTCACTACCCAGACGGCCTAGTAAGGCCCAAAAAGGAACTCAAGGATGAAACATGCATGGAAAAAGTCCATGTTACCTCCCTCAATTTTCACAAAAGTCCGTTTTTCCTCTCTAAACTCCAAAACCAGGCAAAACACCTCCTTCAACTTTTGAAACCATTCATCTTACCTACCTGGCCCTGTTATAAGCAGTTTTGAAAGCAGTTTTGTCCTTTTTTTATTTATTTCGGCTGAATCTTTGAAAAGTCATAGTAAATCACAAAAATATTATGAAATGAAAAATCCAATTTTGTTGAACTCCACATAGGTAGATATATGCAGTGAACATATAGTATGTTATGCTTTAGTACAAAGTTTTTGCTGTGGTTTTAAATCTATGTTTTTCTATAATTAATTAGAATAATTTATAGTAGCAGTTTCTATAGTCCAATTGTGATGAAATTTTTATGGTGGGTTAATTATTGTATGATTAAACTATAGTAAAAATTTCATATTGATTGGATTATGTATAGCTTAGTTATAGATTTATTTATATTTAATAAGCATAATCCTAAATAAAATCTATAATTAAGTTATACATGATCCAATAAGTATAAATTTTTTACTACAGTTTAAGCATACAATAATTAGCCCACCATAAAAATTTCACTACAATTGGACCATAGAAACTGCAGCTACGAATTATTCTATTTAATTACAGAAAAGTATAGATCTAAAGCTACAACAAAAATTTTATACTAAAGCATACTATATTATATGTTCACTGTGTAGATCTACTTATGTGGAGTCTAACAAAATTAAATTTTCTATTTTATGATTTTTCTGTGATTTACTATGATTTTCAAAGATTCAGCTGAAATAAATAAAAAAGAAAAAGACAAAATCGTCTTCAAAACCGCTTATAACCGGGCCAGGGAGGTAAGATGAACGGTTTTAAAAGTTAAGAGAGGTGTTTTGCCCAGTTTTAGAGTTCACGGAGGAAAAACGGACCTTCGCGAAAGTTGAGGGAGATAACGTGGACTTTTTCCACGTGCATTCTCATGTTTCTCTCTCCCAACCCGATGGCCCAGTAAGGCCCAGCGGTTGATGGCCCAATTTCCGCTCCACCAGGTAGCGAACAGGCACATCGGCATCAGCCAGGCAGCCCACTCGCGCAATCGCGCTCAAGCGTCGTTTCTTTTCCTTCCTGTCTCTCATTTTCCCCAACTCCAAATCCTGGCGCAGTGGGCGGCGAACTCGTGACTCTAGCGTGGTAGCGCCCCAGCAGCCGGCTCGGCGTGGCGCTCGCGCCCTTGTGGACGGCAGGCCGGTGAGGATGTGACCCGGTGTGCGCATTGGCACCATGGGCATGGGATGCACAGCACAGCCGCACATGGCATGAAGCTTTTTGACTGACCGATTGAGGCTTCTGAAGTCAATTTGTAAGTTAAAACTTGGTCTACTGGTTTCCCATAATCTCATTCAATATATTGTGGATTGCAATTTATTAATCACTTGTAAACTAGGAAGAGGGGACTCTGACGGTCTAAGTCAGGACCTCTGTAGTTCCCTCAAACATGAAGAGAAAAAGGGTGGTAGTGCTACAGATTTGAGGGTTTTCTATGCATATATAAAATCATGGTGAATTATGTGTTATATATTTCCTATTTATTAACCAGTTACGTCTAAGTGGTATTATACTATACATGTCAAATACTAGTTGTAGGTTGCCCATTTTTTTTCTTATATTTTGAATACCCAAGTTCCAAATGCTGGGCACGCCACTACGAGCAGCCGCCCTCTCGCTCCTCCGCCAGGCCGCGCGCCTCCCCTGCGCCGCCCGCTCTCGAGCCGCCGCACTCTCTCTCCTCCGCCAGCCCGCGCGCCTCCCCTGCGCTGCCCGCTCTCGAGGACCGTGTGCGCCGCTCCCTCACCGACGCCCACACCGACGGCGCAGACAACTGCCGGTTCTTCCTTCCCCAGAAAAAAAAAACCGTTCTTTCCCTCGCAATCTCGGTCCCCCCTGCTACCTCGCCGCCCGCCGGGGAGAGGCTTTCCGGTCAGCGAAAGGTACGTCGCATAGGCATAGCGAAACTTGGAACCATACCTTCATTTTCTCGTTGATGGTGTTCAGGCAGGGAGGGTCCTTGTGAGGGCCAACTAACTGCTTGTTGATTGAACTGGCGAAAGCCGTGGTCGGAAACGGGGAAGCGCAGTCAGCACAGACAGATTAGCGATCGAACACTGAAGCGATTACTAATAAGCAACGGCACTCTCACTTGTAAACCATGAGGGTGGCGACGTGGAGGGAGTTGATGTCCAGGAGCCCCGTGTTCTTGTCCGCCAGGTCCTCGAAGACTTTCTTGCAAATTCTTTCGACATCAGTCTTGCCTGCAAGCGAACACAGCGTCAAGATGGATGAACTCGATGCGACGGTAATCGCTTCATTTCTCATGAGCAGAGCAGAGAACAGAGACGAAGAAGAGCACGAGGTCGCAGAAATGGCCGCGATGGCGAGAGATGCGTGTGCAAGGCAGGGAAACGACGTGGTTACCGCGTGCTCTGTCCCACGCGCGACCGAAGAAGTTGGACTTGGACGAGGACGACGACATCGTTAGCTCTCTCGATCTGGATCGATGGCGGCCGGGAGGATCGGAGGCAACCACACGACGAGTGGGAGAAGAGAGGCAACCAGACGACGGGGCGGAATAGCTTTTCTGGTGTCTGACGAAGAAGTCGCTTCGCTTGCAGGGAAGGGCAGAATCAGAAAGCTGTTGCTGTGGACTGGGCGACTGGCTAATGGCGTCTCTGTCCTGTGCATGCAGCTTGTGTTTATCTCCCTTCCTGCCGGGGCTAGCGCTACTGCCTTTTTTCCTTTCTCCTTCAGCTGTTCAGCCCCAAGAAAAAATCCTGGATTCCTTCCTTTCCTTTTGTCGGACAAACACCAGCTTCAGGATCAAACTTGGGACCTAGTCCTCACCGCTGGAAGGGGGAGCATCAAGCAAGCTTCAACAGCTTTCTTCAATTTTGTTTTTTAAAAAAACAGCTTTCTTTCTCTCTGATCGTAGTGGGTTCGGGCCCACACATATTTCCATCTTGACTAATTGGGCTTCTTGGTCTATCACCCTATTCGCTGGAAAGTTTCTGGCTGTCTGATTCTGATTAATGCTGATTTGTTGTGAGAAAAAAACACTGCTGAATGTCTGGCTGATAATAAAGTGAGCGACATGGTGTAGGTAAGCAAGGACCAGGGTATACGGTCCTTACCCGTTTTCTCAAAAAAAAAGTCCCTTCCCCTTCGTCACTTCGTCGTGCAAACTTAGGGCTTGTTTAGTTTCTGAAATATTTTGCGAAATGCAACTGTAGCACTTTTCGTTGTTATTTAGTAATTAGTGTCCAATCATGGCTTAATTAGACTTAAAAGATTCGTCTCGTTCATTTCGTCTAAACTATGTAATTAGTTTTATTTTTTATCTATATTTAATGCTTCATGCATATGTCTAAAGATTCGATGTGACGGCTGTTTTTTCGCGAAATATTTTGAAACTAAACGAGGCCTTACAAAATGGAGGAGGAACCGCACGCCATTGTTCTGCATTCTTACCGTAGCAACCTTTTCAAAGTTCCGTACCACACGGAATCTGACTTCTATTTCCGTTTCTCTTGGTTTCGTGTTTCCAAAACAAGGAAGATGGATAAAACACCGAAGTCGGTATCCTCGTCTTGCAACAACGACGGTAAGTTTCCGCTCGAGTCTTGTTGTTTACTGTCTTTGCTGTCTCTACTTTTTTTCCCTTTTAGGGAATGGGAGACGATGGGCTTAATCTACAATTTCTTACTGTAATTTTCAGATGGAGTGCCAGAAGCAACAGGGATGGAGAAAGTGTTGTCTGATTTGAATGCGCTCAAGAAGCTATACGGGCTGCTTCAAAGGGTGAGAACAAGTAAAAAACAAATCTCATTCTTTAATTAGAAAACTCTGTCCAGATATATCAGGAGAACAAAAGATCTAACTGCAAGGATAAGGCAAAATTGACTCAAAAGGAAGTGCTGCGATTTTGATGTTTTTTTTCCGCGAACGCGCTCGGAGCGTGTATTTGATTAAGAGGGAAGCTGCGATTCTGATGTCATAGTTCCTTTTTTCTGTGTGTGGTGGTAGAGAAATATGTTTGCAATTTTGGAGCATGTATGATGGCACGTTTAATATTTGTGCAGTTAGATGAGGCGTCCAGGGCCCTTCTGAAGAAGTTGCTTGATGATGCTACCCGCCAGGCTCTCCTGGAGCAGGCAAAGGTAATTTGTTAGCGACTTACCGTGCCATTACTTGTAAACCGCGTCACCTTCTCAGCAGTTTTTTATGGAGTACCTTACCTAACGTACAACAATTTGCAGGCTCTTAGTACTGCTTCTGATTCGGTGATTCCGTTTTCTCTTGGTTTGACGTCTCCAAAGAAAATGGATCAAACAGCGTCATCGAGTTCATCATTTCTTAACAACAGTTAGTTGCTGAACCAATCTTTGTTCTACGCTGTCTTTCCATCCCTCCCGGCATTTCTCCTTGTGGCGAAAGGAGGAGAAAGATACATGTCGGTGTGACAATGAGTTTAGTTATCCATTTCTTATTCTAATTCTAATTTTGAAATGGGATTGCCAGAAGAAGCGGAGATGGAGCAAATTTTGTCTGATCTGCAGGCGCTTACCAGGCTATACATGCTGCTTCACAAGGGTTCGGCAGATGAAAATGTAAGATTTTTTTCATGGCTTCGCTGTTGTGTCTTGTCACTTGTGAGAAGTGAGAAAAGTCAAAGATAGATTTTTAGTAGAAACCAAATTTAGGCATGGTAAACCCTAAACCGAAGCAATAGTTCTACTTTCGATATATCTAACTGCAAGAATGGAGCAAAATTGAAGCAAAGTGAACCAATTTCAATGTTTATTTTGTGAGATCAAAGTCTAAAGTTTTTCTGTGGTGGAGAAATATGTTTGCAAATTTAATGTAAACAATCGCAAGTTTAATTTGTTTTGTTGTTACTTTTGTGCAGTTAGATGAGGCATCCAGGGATCTTCTGATGAAGATACTGGAAGATGCTACCCAGGAGGCTGTCCGGAGGCAGGCAAAGGTAACCTGTTTGTTATGTGTGCCATTATTAATTACAGACGGCCACACCGAGCCCTATTTTCTGGTCAAATGCCAATGCTAATCAAATCTAAAAATTTGCCTTTCTGCAGATGCTATCAGGTTCTCTAGTGTCCCCTGCGCTAGAGAGGAAGCTCTCCACGCGATCAGACTGCCGGACACGGCATGCCGATCCGCGCCTGAGGCCGGTGGCATCACCCAGACCCAGCCTCCTGGACAGTGAGCGACCGCGCCGGCTAAACCTGCAACATTCTACAGTGTCAAGCCGATCTGGCCTCCACGTCGACGGCCATCGCCATGCAGCGGAAGAGCACCCCCTTGCTCGCCTCGCCTCCAAGCACTCGTCGAGAACCGCATTGCCGGCACGGCACCGTCCAAGCCAAGAGCAGCGGCACTCCAGCCTCAGCCTCCACCGTTTCCCCGCAGCTGGAACGTCGAGACATGGCACGGTGACTGGAGGTACTCGGCTTGCCGATCGCCGGGACAGCATCCGTCGCAGCTCCGGCCGTGGTGACCAGTGGCCGCTGGAACGCAGTAGCAGCAGGAGCAGCAGCTGGCGTTCCGTTTCACGGGAGCTGTCTCTGGGGCCGTCGTCAAGGCTGCATGGCCGCGCCACTCCGCGGCACGTCGTAGCCGAGAGCTCCTCCTCGGTGCATCTCTTCGAGAGGATGGACTCTGGGTTGTCCCTGAGCATGACGTCGCGTCATGGCGTGGAGCACGCTGAACGCGGCGTGGCTACGCCGGAACGCTCTTCCTCGAGCAACACGATGGCAACCATACAGAGCCGCATCAGACCAAGCAACAATCTTCACAAGGAGGGCTCCCTACACCGATCTGCAGCAGAAGGAAGGAGGACTTCGCGTGGGAGGCAACAAGGCAGCTGCGTTTCCAGCGCGGACATGTACAGCAGCATGTCCAGCGGCAGCAGAAGCTCATCGGGCGCCGCCAGCCTGTCCGCCTCCACGAGCCCGATGGCGTCGCCGGCGCCGCGTCCTTTTGCTAATCCCTACTACTACCCGCCGCCGGTGATGACACGGGGCATTGCGCCGCCCGTGATGACACGGGGCATTGCGCCGCCGGTGTACGCACCTGAGGTGTCGCGCTCAATGAGGAGGCGACGTCGGCAGGAAATCCTGGAGAAGCGGGTGGCGCGGCTGCGGATGCTCAAGGACAAAATCGCAACGGTGTTCCATCACCGCCACGACCATCATCATCACCACCACCTCGGGGGCGGCCAGGAGGCGGGCCCCTCGTCCAGGAGCGTCGTCCGCGGCGCAGGCCACTTCAACTCGCCGTGGCAGTACTTTACGGGCATGTTCCACCGCGTGAAAGGGAAAGATAAGAACGCTAGGAGCCGGGCGGTGGTAGGCGTGTCAGAGAAGAGGCGCGGTGGTGGCGGGAACATGCACGCGCTATTCGACGCGGTGCGGCGGCACTTGAAGGGCAAGCGGAGGGCACCGGCAGGCATGAAACTGAGGAGGAAGGCCAGCCGGGTGCGGGGCAAGAAGATGCATTGGTGGCAGCGTGGCGTGGCAGGGGTGACGGCGGGCAGTAGACCACGACGCCGTTTGGGACATGGAAAGGCAGGGTGGCTGTTGTAGGTCTTATTACTTTGCCGCTGCACATTCACTTCCGGTTGTTTCATGAACTTACAACGTGTTTCAGTCTTCACGTTAATATAGGACACCGACACCTAAAGTTGACAAGTAGCGTGTGGGTGTTTCACTGTTATTATGTATATGTAGCTCTGATGTGAGAAAGGTTACCCCGTTTCTTGGCTAACTGTTTATATTGGCTCTGATTTTGGTCCGTTGTAATTTGGTTCGATTTTCTAGGTAAGATGGTTTCTATTGGATCTGAGTACGACGAATTGCTCGTCTCATAAGTCATAACCATGATCAGTTTCTGATGTACTCTTGCCGTTCAGTTCTCACTATATATTTGCCATTTGCGGGGAGACACAAAAAAACGGGATGCTTTTTGATGCATTCATTATATTTCTATCTTTATTGCAATTCCCAATGGGAATGGCAGAGGAAATAGGGTTGGAGCAAGTTTTGTGTGATCCACATCCACCGGTGCTGAATAGGTCCAATTGACTACTAGTACTTCACAAGGTCCAATTGATACATCGACTGCTATTTCTTGTTCATGAAAAGGCAATCGTATATTTAGTTCTCTGGAACAAGGAAAAAATTCAGAAAATAAAAACAAAAAAAACAAGGTCACAGCTTGATTGAACGCATCTCTATAGAGAAGATATGGTTCAGTTCAGGCAGAGTCGTGCGGATGATCCGTTCCAACGTCCGACTAGGGCAGTGCTTAGATCCAAAATTTAAAATTCTAAAAATGTCACGTCGAATGGTGGTGCCACTTGTACGAAGGATTAAATATAGACGAAATAAAAAACTAATTGTATAGTTTTCTCGTAAATTGCAAGACGAATCTAATGAGACACTAAACTACTACAATACACACATGCTCTGACGATAGATTAATTAGGCTTAATAAAGTCGTCTCACAGTTTACAAACGAGTTCCGTAATTAGTTTTTTTATATCCAAAAACCACTTCCGACATCCGCGAAACATCCAACGTGATGAAAAAAAAACTTTACAAACACTGCCTAGATCATCTGATCAACCAGAGCAGGCAAATTCCTACACCTATACGTGACCTTAACGAACCCGGACTGGATTTCCTTGCCTGGCTTTTCTTCTCCCGTTCACCCCGGCTTGCGCGCGCCCTCTCTTTCTAGTGCCGACGACCCGACGCCTGTACGACCGCCGCCGCATCCCTGCGCCAGGTGCCCAGGTTTTCGTCGGGCCCTTCGCCAGCGACGAGCACCAACCAGGTATGCCCACCCCTCCCTTCTCTCCCCTTCCCGCTGCGCGAAACCGTGCACCCAAACTATGGCTATTCGATTCGTGTTACTTCTTGCCGCCGCGTCGCACGCTCTCAGGCGACACGGGCGGCTCCCGATCCGGCGCCGCCACCTCCAGCTCCTCACCCCTCTCCCGTCTTGCCGTCTCCCGAGCACGCCGCAGGAGGTCCCTGCGGCTGCAATGACGGCGGCGACAGGGCAAATCCCCTCCCCACTTTCTCCGTCCCTCTCGTTTTGTCAGATCGGGTTCCTGTGCGGGCGGCAAGGCAACGGCGGGTCGGCGGCCGCCGGCAACGGCCTGCGCGCGCGGCAGACACACGCACGACTCGGAGTCGGAGGGGTGGCGTGTCCGCGTGTGGGCGCGCTTTGGGTGGTGCCGCGGTGTTCGGTTCGGCGTGCAGTGGTGACGGAGCTTCGTCCGGCGCGGTGGAGGCGATCTGCGTGTGGGCGGCAGGAGCTCGCGACGACCCAGATGGCCAGATCACACCGGGGGAGGGCCAATCTGGTGGGCCGGCGTTCGGATCCGGCCGGTTCGGCCCCTGCAAAGGTAGCGGCATGGCGAGGCCGGCGGCGACAGGGCGGCAGTGAGGGGTGTCAGGAGCTAAGAAGGAGGCGCGCGCGTTGGCATAGCACTGCAGCATTGACTGCTTGAGGAGACTGCTGAGGAGAGCGGCAAGTTGGTGGCTACGGAGGCATGGCGGCCTGCATGGTTGGCCGTTGTGGCGCCTGTTGTTGCGCGCCCGTGGTGCTACTAAGCACGCTGGTGTTGCATTGGTGGCGTTTGCGCGTGGATGCACGGCGGCGTGAGGGCCGTGTGGTGGCTCGGCAGCACAGAGGCTGCGGTGGGTGGCTGCGGCAATGCTTGGTGTTTTCAGCATCAGGGATGTGGCAGCAGAAGCTGCATTGGTGGTGGAAGGAGCTTTGAAGTGTGGGTGGCAACGAGGGAGTTGTTGGGTGCACCTTGCACAGTGCGGTAGCTTGGTTGCCATGACAAGGGTGTGGGCATTAGATTGGCGGAGAGCAGCAATGAGGAGGGCATAGGCGTAGTGGATGGGGTGCAAAAGCTCTGTGTGGCAGTTGATGGGTGACGACACGGTGAGGCCAGGTTCCAGTGGTGGGAGACCGGCGTGGGACGGGGTGGCCAGCAGGAGCATTGCCACATCAGCTTGTGTGGTGTGGTGGTGGGCGATCACGCATTGTGGTGACCACTCAAGCCCAAGGAGGGCCTATGAGGGCAGTCGGAGGCAGCAAGCTTGACGCAGCTGATATCTATGTCATGGTGCCTTGGTTGTGTGCATTGTTGTTGCAGTTTTCGGATCTCGAAAGACGCGATCAGCTTTGTAGTGGCTAGATGCAGCACTTGGGTATCACCTTGGTGGCTTGCAGCGGACTGCGGCTGCTAACTCTGCCTGAAAGGGGTAGTCTGGTGTAGGACAGCGTCGACTGACGGTGCAAGCGGTGACGATGGCACGGGGATTACACAGTGTGCAGCGGTCTGCGATGGCTAGCCCTGCATGACAGCGGCTGGCTCGGTGTGGGACGTTGTCAGTAACAATGGCGAAAGTAATGATGATGGTATGTTGATTTGATGGCTTCATCTTTCAATGATGATGGTGGGGCATTGTAGCGACTGGCGGAGCAGTAGTGTGGAGCTTCTGTAGTGGTCATGGTTCAGTCTGCAGTGCCTGGTATAGTGGTGTAGAGCAGTGGTGCCATAGTGTTGTGTGGCACGTGTTGAGGTCTTGGTCTAACCAGCTGTTGTTGGTTTTGTTGCTTATGGTTGTTTAGTTTTGCTTCGTTGCTTTCTAGTAGCTGTTGTTGCTTGACTCTTTGGGGTTTAGTTGCTATGTTGTACTGCCTAGCCTAGGCTTCTCCTCCTTTTTAATATATTCGGTAGTTCTCCTGCTTGTTTCATTTCAAAAAACAAAAACCTGGCTATTTGGGTCTGATCTACTTACACATACATACATGTATTGTGCCTACTAACTTCAATCTTTTTTTTTCCTAAAAAATTATTTTGTGCACATGTGTACGCCCATGTCCTTTGCTAGCTCCACCCTGATCTCAGGTCGGTTTCACCTAATGTTCTGTTGATTCTGGATTTATTCCTTGACGCAGCAGCTGAAAGATGGATGCGAACAGGCGCCAGAGTGGAATTCAGCAGTTGTTGGCTGCAGAGCAAGAGGCTCAGCAGATTGTAAATGCAGCTAGGGCTGGTAATACTATCTTACTTTCGGCACAAATATTACAAATCAAGCATAATGCTCGAGAGCAAGTACCTTGTGCATAAGAGTATCCCTGTATTTTGATCTACCAATTAATCTTTATGTGGATATTCACATTTTAGGTAGAAACATGTTCTATTCTGAGCTACAGTGAGATCAGCATCTAGTTTGTAGAATTGGCTTTGGTGTACTGCCTTTTTTTTTTTTGCTTTAGTATACAGGCTTGCTCTTGTTACGCCATGCCATATCACTGGAAAGTCACATGTTAACTGTACAAATTTGCATAATCCAAGTCAGAAAATACACTTGTCCTTCACTGATTAGATAACCATGGTCCAATGCAGAGCTCTTGCTCTAGAAATGTCTGTTCAACTTCTGCAGATAATATCCGTGATTATAATTGATTTTGATGGGCTGCAGTGTAACATTTTCTGTGTTCAACAGCTAAGTCAGCAAGGCTTAGGCAAGCCAAGGAGGAGGCTGAGAGGGAAATAACTGAATACCGTGCCCAGGTGGAGGCTGAATTCCAGAGAAAGGTTGCAGAGGTATGTCACTAGCCCAACATGCTCGAATGTTCACAAGATCACAGAGCCTGAGTTTTATATATTTGTTGTTTCCAGAGCAGCGGTGACTCTGGTGCAAATGTTAAACGTCTTGAGGAAGAGACAGCAACAAAAATTGAACAACTCAATCAACAGGCTGCAAGCATATCCCCAGAAGTCATTCAGATGCTTCTGAGGCATGTCACCACTGTGAAGAACTGAACGTTGTGCACAAACTTGCAAGTTGCAATATTGTACGTATTATCTATATATTTATTAGTACAAGAAAGTGGTAATAAATGAAAATTTCACTTTTAGCTGCAATTTTATATTCTTAATCCTAGAATAAGGTGTGGCATGGGAGCAGCAAACCTGTCCTGTACAATCAATACTCGTTCATCAGTTGGTACATGTAAATGTTTTTTTTTCTTGTTTTCTTTTTGATGAAATGTTATTTTTGTCAGTCTTTCTGAACAGAGTGATTTTTTATTTCCAATCTCGGAAGACCTCTTGACTCTAGTTTATACCACCAAATAAATACACTATGTAATTATAACATTGGGTCTATCTAATTCAAACTTGGTGCTACAGATGCCTTTTTCTATAATTTCAGTCAAACGTAAAAAGTATTGACTTAGGACAACATTTATAAATTAATCTATTTTCGGCATTGTTTCCTTAAACGGTTGTTTAGCTGTTTACATACGTTTAAAAAATGCAACATGGTACACGTTTTCGTTTAATTAACCGTTTATTCTATTAAACGATTGTTTTGCTTGTTTAAGTAGCAGTTTAGCCCAATTAATGGCTAAATGGCGAGTGTTTGACCGTTTACCGTTTTGGCCGTGCTAGCGTCCGGACGCTCACGCAGCCTGCCTGTTCGCTGATTTTTCCTACCCCGCACGCACACCTCGGCCTGTTGCAGCGCCTGCGCGTCCGGATGACTCGTCTCGCATGCGCAGCACGCCCTATCCGCCTCGATTTGAGGCCATTCACCATGCCCCCGTCGCGCCTCGACGGCCCTGAGCGCGCCGCGTCACATGACACCGACATGTCGCGCTCCCCGTCCATTGGCCCCTAGCTCGCCCTATTCCTCGGCGCCCATGCCATGTCGCCATCACTCCCCGCACCTCTTGACTCTCCAAACAACATGAAACACGTGTGACATGAAATACGAATGCACACATACGTATGAAAACAGATGAAACATACACTTGCAATATATGTGAAACATATGCAACATTCAGATAAAACGCTTGTAACTTGCAACATGAAAACACTTATTGCAACATAAGACCGAAACAACTGAAATATTTAGAACATATTGTTGCAATATATGTGAAAACATATACAACATCTAGATCAGATCGCTTGCAACATACGTCTCGAACAGATGAAACATTTTGAACAAACATCTGAAACACTTGCAACATATGCAACATGTACAACATCCGCGATATACTTTTGCAACATCCATATGAAACAATTGCAACATACCTCTAAAATGTTTGAAACATACGCTTGCAACATGTGCTTTCATCGCAACATCTCCTTGCTGAGGTCGCACGTCGCAGCGGCAATGACCTTCTGGTGGGGAATAGCGGCGACGGCAGCAGTAGGGGTGTGGCGAACAGCAAGCTGGAGCGAGCACGGCGAGGGATGGAGTGCGGCGCGGCGACGGAGGGGGCGCAGCGTGGATGGAGCGCGACGCTGGATGGGGGAGCCGCATGGCGTGGGATGGGGTGCGCGGCGGGGAAGACGGCAGCAGCGAGCGATGGCGAGCACGAGAGTGGAAGATATTTTTGAAACAGAAAGGGAGACCCATAGAGGAAGCAGATCCATGTGTTCGGTGTGTTCGGTAGCGCGCAGACCCGAAAAACGGCAACCGTACGGACGGATACACGCTCCTGAGCATTACCGTTACGGTTTAGAAGAACACTGATCTTTGAACGGATGGAGTCGATATGGTGTGTGCTCATGGTAACCATGGTCCCAGAACAGAAAAAAAAAATGGTGCCATATTATGCATTTTGTCCTTACTCCTTAGCAGAAACGAGCAGGCCGGACGTTTTGATTAGGCTGTTTATCTGGGCCTCCAGTCTGAGGGTGCGCAGGCTAACGGGCGGCCCATTTGGGTGTCAACACGCTCAAACGCAGCAAATATCTCCTCATCGAAACCCCATCCAATTCCAAACCCCTCTTGTCGCCATTTCACCACCGCTTCCGCCTCTCCCGTCGCGGCCAGCCAACCCGCCTCTCCCCTCGCCACCCATGGCCACAGCAGCGCGCGCCCTCGTCGCCGCACGCCCGGCGCGGCCGCTCCTCCCGTCACGGCGCCTCCCATCCTCCTCTTCCATCCGCCCCCCGCGGCAGCGTGGCGGCGTTGGGTCCGTCCGCTGCATGGCGCGGCGGCCGGATTCCGCATATTCCCCGCTGCGGTCGGGTCAGGGCGGTGACCGTGCGCCGACGGAGATGGCGCCTCTGTTCCCTGGCTGCGACTACGAGCACTGGCTCATCGTCATGGACAAGCCCGGCGGCGAGGGCGCCACCAAGCAGCAAATGATCGATTGCTACATCCAGACCCTTGCCCAGGTGGTAGGGAGGTAATTGTTACTCCTGATTCAATCAAGTATGTCCATAGGTTTGTATGTATCGCGGGGATGAGAAATAATTTAGGATAATTCGCTGTATGTTGTTGCAGCGAGGAGGAGGCGAAGAAGAAGATATACAACGTATCCTGCGAGCGCTATTTTGGATTTGGATGTGAAATTGATGAAGAGACCTCCAACAAACTCGAAGGTGACTTTTTTGGTTCCTTGTTCAAGAGTGAATACATGCAATGTGAGGTCATCTTTTGTTTCAATTAATGTATTTTGCGTTGCGCTATAATGTTGATAGTTGCTCAGTGTGATAACATGGAAAATTAAGATTTATATTTGTGTGGAAGCCTTAGTTATGTTCAGCTATTACGATGTTGCGGTCTATTTGTGATTGTGTCCGTGACACATTACTTGTTTGAGCTTAGGTACTGTGTTATTGTGTTCATTGAGCAATTTTATCATGAAAAGTGATGTGTTGTCATCTACTACTAGAAACATGCTATGCTTATTCTTTCTTCAGTGACCATTTGCAGATATCATGCTATGTATGTGCTTGTTTCTATAAGCATTAACAGATATAAATCTTCTGAACTTTCAGTACACTACATGTATCACTGGTTGCACTAACTGCGGTTTGTGTTTTGGATAAAACAGGCCTTCCAGGGGTTCTATTTGTGCTTCCTGACTCTTATGTTGATGCTGAGAACAAGGATTATGGTGGTAAGTTTATTAAGTGTCCTGTAGGTTTATGTTGAGTGTGGTTCATTTTGTTTTTTGAGGACTATTTCGTGCTAGCTGTTAATAGATCCTTGAGCTTTCACTGCCCTGGAAGAAAACCTCACTTTCAGCTGTATGGTTCACAGTTGCCTATTATTGTTTCCCAGTAATCTGTTGTCTTGCTAGTTTTTCATAGTTCTACTTCCTGGATTCCTTCTATAGTAGTTTTTAATCTAGCAATCATATTATTGCTGCACTGCATGTTCCTCTGACATAAGTGAAGAAATGTTGTTTGAAAGAGATGTAAAGCAGTGCGAAGTTGAGTTTGGTTCATTTCGTTTTTTGAGGATTATTTCATGAAGCTATTAATAGATCCTTGAATTGTCACTGCCCTGGAAGAAAAGCTCACTTTGTGCTGTATGGTTCCCAGTTGCCTAGTATTGTTTCCCAACAATCTTTATCTTTAGTTTGCCATAGTTCTACTTACTGGATTCCTTCTATAATAGTTTTATATCTATCAATCATATTATTGCGGCGTTGCATGTTCCTCTGAAATAAGTGAAAAAATGTTTGAAAGATATGTAAAGCAGTGTGAAACTGCTAATAACATTAGTTTTTTTTTGTTGTCATTCAATGCTAAACGGTTAGTTAAAAATTCCACATTTGCTGTTATTATTTTTGTTTAGCTTGCCGTATGGCATGAAATTTCACTTTTATTGGATGCCTCACATTTCATTTGTTATATTCATTGACTACAATTCATTGCTTTTCTGTTGAATGCCTTGTCTCTTCCCAATTTATCAAATGTGTTGACTGGTGTCATTTACATTTCAATCCTTTCCGAGTTCAGTCTGTCATTAAATTTCTTTCATTCGTAATCATCTTAATATGAACATATCTTAGGTTTTCATGAAGTTATCTTTCTTTGCAGCTGAGTTATTTGTGAACGGTGAAATCGTTCAGCGGTCGCCAGAAAGGCAGAGAAGGGTGGAGCCAGTGCCTCAGAGAGCTCAAGATCGACCCCGGTACAGTGATCGGACCCGCTATGTGAAGCGGAGGGAGAACCAATCTTACCAGCGATGATGTTGCCGTTTCTGGAGATGGAAAATGCTATGGTTTCCACAAGTGCCTAAATGTGATGCTGGAGATGTAGCAGCAACACCCACTACCCACATGAGAATGGCATCCGTTGTGTTTGCTGCGCTTTTTAAGCTTTACATGCTTATGCATTTGGGCTTGTACCTCTGGTTGATATGAACGATGTATCCTTTTAACTTCGCATGATAATTTAAAGTCGTCTTTAGTCAGAAATTAATCAATTATTGATGGTTATCAGATGATATTATACTGCATGATCATCTCGGAAGGGGCCTGTCCGTTGGACCGTTCCCCTCTCACAAACTGCTCCAGTGCTCCAATCCGTTATTGGCCCTGTTCGCTTGAACTACTCAGCCTAGTACTTTTCATCTTGACATTTTAGATTGTTGCAGGTGACATGATGCCACATTGCCACTGACAGTCGTACGCATGCCGTCACCGTCACATTCTGGTACAGATAACGGTATGCAGGCAATGTAGCCCGCGATATGCAACGTGTGGCGCAGGCAGGTGATCCACGATTCGCTGCCTTATCCTTGCGTGCTTACTGCCGCACCAGCCTGCGAGCCTGCCTTGAGAGCGCTCAACCAGCCAAGCGAGCGTCAGAGGCGAGCGGAGAAATGGCGGGAGCGAGCTTCCTCTCGACGGCCCCGCTCGTCGTCCGCGGCGTCGCAGCCTGCTCTTCCATTTCAACTCCGACGCGGAGGCACCCGCACGTACGTACGCCCCCTGAACTTATTACTGGTTTGCCTGTGGAGATTCCATTTCATCCCCGACGGAATCGCGTGATACTTGGTTTGCCTGCGCAGATTCGGGTGTGCTGCCGGGCTGACGGTAAAGGCTCGGAGGCCGCTGCCCATGAAGAGCGTCTACAATTCCGTCGGAGACATTTCATTGGCACCTGCGTCGGGACAGCCATTGGTTTGGTACGTGCTAGTGCTACCATTTTGACAAAAAATCAATGCCCTTTGTGCATTGGTGCCACAGAAGTAAACAAATGTAGCATTATGGGAGAGCATCAAGCAAATGCTAGATTCGCAACTAATCATTAAAAAATATTATTTTAAAAAAAATTCTCAAGCTGTTGCCCCAGCAAACTTTTAATCGCAGCTGCATCTAGTTAGTGTGGTTGTACCGTTTTCAGAGGAAAGACGCCTTTTGTTTCAGTTCAGAGGTGATAAGCTGAACTTCGTTTATTTATGTCTTGGGTTAGGAAATGATCGACGGCTCTACGAGGTTCTCTGGGGTGGCTACTGCAGCTGATCTCATTGAGCGTAGACAACGGTCTGAGTTCCAATGTAGGTCCCCTCATATTGTTATTTCCATTGTTCCCCCTTGAATGCTATGTTTCATTCTCACCATCGAAATTGAAGTCTTTTGACTATTTTTTGCAGCAAAAATCAAAGACACCCTATACATAGCCATAAAGGTGAGACACCTTAGTTCGTTGTACTCGGTGTTTTTTTTTTCTTTCACCTATCTATCACTTCTGTTGCCTGAAACAGTGAACCTAATAATCTTTTGAAGGCTAAGCCAGAGCTCGTTCCATCATTGTTGACCATGGCACTGAATGATGCCATCACATATGACAAGGTCTGGGTCTCTGAATGGCTTTGTATCATTAGCATTTGGGTCCCTCTGTTGGTTTTAGAGTTGGTTTATTCTTCTACAGGCCACAAAAACTGGAGGTGCAAATGGATCTATCAGGCTAGGTAGCATTTTCTTTTTCCTTTTCTCTTCTTCAGTTGTTCTTCAGTTTGTTTTTTTGTTTTGAGAGAAGAAATTGCTCAGCTGAAAATAATCTAACAAGTAACAAGTTTATCGACCTTGATAATCCATTGCTCCACCATTTGATACTTAATTTTTCAAATAAAGCCCAGAAACAAGCAGACCTGAAAACAGTGGGCTCTCTGCCGCGTTGGATTTGCTGACTGAAGCCAAAAAGGAGATAGATTCCTTTTCCAAGGGAGGTCCCATTTCATTTGCAGATCTGATCCAGTTTGCAGGTTCGACAATTTCCAGTGCAGTTTTACTACCATTATGAAACTTGTTGATCTTCACTGGCAAGCTCTTCCGTACATCGTCTAGTTTTAAATTAAGAATTTTGTTTTTTCTTGAAATAGCACAATCAGCACTGAAGAGATCGTTTCTTGACGCGGCCATTGCCAAATGTGGTGGAAATGAAGAGAAGGGAAGAACCCTATACTCTGCATATGGTTCAAATGGGCAGGTATGCACTGTGCCATATCGCTCCTTATGCCACATCATGCTGCATATGTTCAGTATATACTCTGTACAAACTGCTCCTTATTTAACGTGTTAAATTATTTTTCCCTCTACGTTTGTTTTGACTATTTGCCACCACAGTGGGGTCTGTTCGATAGAACATTCGGGAGAGCAGATGCACAGGATGCAGATCCAGAGGGAAGGGTGCCTGAGTGGAGCAAAGCTTCTGTGCAGGAGATGAAGGATAGGTTCGTTGCTGTTGGGTTGGGTCCTCGCCAGGTCACTACCACATCCTTATTAGATAGCTGAAATAATCTGTCATAACTTATCTCATTATTGCCATGAGAGATAGCAAAAACCATGAACCAGTCTCACGTTTAACAGAAGATGGCTCCTTTTGCAGCTTGCTGTTATGTCAGCATTCCTTGGACCTGACCAGGCTGCTACCGAGGAACGACTGATAGCTGATCCGGATTGCCGTCCATGGGTGGAGAAGTACCAGCGGAGCCGCGAGACTGTCTCCCGGACTGACTATGAAGTAAGATTCATTGATCCGTATGTGCTGGCAGTGCTCGGTATATCTTCCAGTATTTATTCTAACTTGTGCTTATTTGTTCTGTATGACAGGTTGACCTGATAACCACACTCACAAAGCTGAGCTCCCTTGGCCAGAGCATAAACTATGAAGCCTACACATACCCTAAGCAAAAGATTGACCTGGGCAAGTTGAAACTGTAAGAGATGATTGCCGGCACCTGCATCGGCCATATCGAGGAATCAGAAGCTCATAATATGGTAGGCTCTGGCTGCTAAAGAGTGGTTTGATTCGGCACTGACGTTCATGTATTGGCTACTCATCAGCTGTTAGACATTCTTCCCACGGCAGTTAGGATGGTCCCTGTACATGGTTAAATTGGTTCTCCGATTTTGTTTTGTGTGAGCCAAACGCTTGTGACAAGTGCTGTGTTGTGTAAATCCCTTTACGTACGTGAGATGATTGAAGAATCAATAGAAACAAAGTGCAAGTGATATGACTGAACTCATGTTTCTGATCAGAAGCAGGACAGCAGGCATCAGGCGCCCTTCCGCCTGCGGCCTGCCGCTCCTGGCTCGGCATTTTCACGTTGGCCCGGCGCCCCGGCTGCCTACGATGATGGACACCGTGTAAAATGATCCGCACGACCTCCTGATCAGTCGTTGCCATAATGCCCATCAAAAACAAGCACATTGACTGGCCTCAGACTCAGGTCAGAGCGTTGCCGTCGAGCGGCGGGGCAGCCTGAGCCCTGAGGTCTTCACGGCCATTTCTGCCTCCACCACTCGCACCACTGCCGCAAATGAGAACAACATGATTGTCAAATATACGGAACAATTAGTTGCACCACGAAGTAAAAACCCTTGGTCAAGTACAGTACAGTGGATCTAAAATCTTCTTTTGAAGTCTAGTACAGCTGACATCTTTTGCAACACGTTCCCAAACAAACCAAGCCTTGGTCTCTGCACTCTAGACATCAGCCACTGGTAATCCTCCAGCGCCGTACCTGACAGGGGTTCCAAAAACTCGCATCTCTCCAGGATCTCGGGCGGAGGCACTCCCCGGAGAAGGTTCGTATCCAGCTTCGGCTTCCTCTTGTTCTTATCTTGAGGGACCTCTGGCACAGGGTTCTCGAGGTACAGTGGAGATGCTCCGGGGATGACGTCTTGGCGGAAGGGTAGGCTCCTAGCACTCTGCAGGCAGAAGTCGAACCACTGGTGGATGAGTGGAGATGGGCCTCTGGTTCGGCTACCGATTTGGTCAGTCTGAAATCTTGTCGCGCATGGTATTGCCTACAACGTATAAAATCATAACAATCAATAAGATAGTTTGAAACGGCAATGCATTATACATGAGAAAACCATAACATACCCATAGATCAGCCCATAGGCTGCTGCCTGACTTGGGAACAATCACCGCGACATTAGACATTCGCTTTGCAGCAGGGATCACATCGCTGCTCCAACCCACTGCAACCCATACATCTCCAACACTAAATGCTTTCAGATAGTTCATGCTGTCGAATAGTTGGACCTACCAAAGACAGCCAATATCAAATCCAGCGCAACAAATCATAGCAGAATTTTGGATGGCCCATATATAGATCATATATACACAGAAAGAGGCAAAAAGGATGTGCCGTATCTGGTGCAAACCTGCTTCTGTAGTTGTGTAAAGCTATTTAGGACTGCTTCTCTACCACCATTAACATCTATTTCCATATCAACTGTGTTATATGATGACCCCAGATGCTTCAGAACAGCACCAATCACCTCTCTAGGAGAATCGACCATTGAAATCCTCCCCGCAAGCTCGGGCCTCCACAAATCCTCCCAATCCTACAAGTAAAAATCAATATGCTTAACACCTACCAGGTTTACCACAGCAAAGATAGCCAGCATCAATAAGTACAAGCAAAAAGTATGTCTCAGCAGTCAATACTATGCTTCACATTTTCATTTTGCCCAGGAGAAAGGAAGCGTATAAACATGCTGTCTAAGTTTAGGCTAATATTGCATATTTTCTCAAGAAAATTGTTCACCTGTATTGGCTTCAGATTATGTCTTTTAAACTTGTTTTTCTTGTAAGCAATGACCATGGTGCCCCATCTGTATGGAACTCCCCATATTGTACCATTAGGATCTGCTTCTCCATTCTGGTTCCTGCGCAAATGAACCTGATAGACTATAATGAAAATGCAAAGCACATAGAGGAACATTTTCACAGCCAATTTATAAATGCTATGCTACAAAAAGTGACTGGTGACTGACAAAACCCAAGACTAAGAAAATGTGCATGACTGAAGCAACTAATGAGCGATAGACTACTTTATTACTCCCCCCATCTCCATTATAAGTTCCTTTTGCATTCCCTTTCAAAATAAAAGCAATTCAACAACCTCTAGACACTTTGGTATTTTTTTGTTTCTTTTTGTCGTTCCCCTAGCAAAACAAACCCAATTCAGATCAAGAAATGAACCATCTTTGTGTTGTCCTACTCCTAGCTGCCTCCCAATGCTTGCACACTAAAAACTCAACAGCTAACACCATTTAGCATGCCTACTGCACATAAGAGCTGAAGAGCATAAGGCTAAGTGTCAGTCAATGGTCGAGGATTCTAATTCTTGAGAACAATTCTAAAATGACTTATATAACTTATAAGCAGAATTGATGGATCATTACTCATTGAAAATTAACAATATGCCAGCATCCAGTAGAGAATAGAAACCTACACAGGTCATAGTTTTCTCATGATGGACTGCATTTCTTACAAGTTTATATAATCTAATCGCCTAGCCCAACTTGCTTGGGACTAAAAGGCTTTGTTGTTGTTGTTGATCTAATCAAATTCAACAAGTAAATTATTTACCAAGGCAATGCAAGATCACAAACTTGTGCCTAAGTATAAATAAGTGATAAGCATTGTCAAGGAAAAGTAAAGGTTTCACTACTCACCTTCCATCTGTCACTCAGGCAACGAAACCAATCCTGTTCTTCAGCATTCTTGACAGGCTCTAGCAATCCCTTACGGATGGCATAGCCAAGCCAGGAGTCACCAAGGGAAATGACATCAGCTGCCATTGCCGACTTCGGCTGAACTTGACCCTTGTCCATACATTGTGACATCTCAGAGAAGATCCCATCAAGATTAGCACGGAGCTCGGGACTGAATTTGAGCCGCTTCCCCTGAGCTTCAACAAAATCCTACAAACACAAAAAGAACATCACACTAAATTTCACACCATCCACCTTTCATTTTTCTTTTAATTCAAATAATTCCAGGGATCAGCGTCCCTGCCCATACACCATTCATGCTTCCATGCTCACATAAATTTATGCAATCATGCTACGTCATGGTTTAACTACTACTAATAATCTGACCAATGGGGATGCTTTATGGTGGATGAGGACGACCAGACCTTAATCCAAGATGGAGGGAAGGAGCCGCGGAGCGCGACGACTCGGAGGGGCACCGAGAGCGCGTAGGTCTTGGTCTTCCACTTCTGCAGCGCAGCCTCCCACTCCTTGTCCTCCTCCTCCTGCGTCGCCTCAACTACCGCAGCGGCCCCCGGAGGGGGCGGGAGCGCGAGGACTCGGGCACGGTTGGGGAAGAGAAAAAGGAGCGAGCACACGGTCAGCTGGAGCAACAGCGCCGCCACCGCGTTGGGCACCCGCTCCCAGCCGCTACGGCCAGGTGCGTCGCCCTGGCTGCCCGATGGACGCCTCGAAAGCACTGCAGCGAGCTGCTTCGGCTTGCGACGGTGTACGCGGAGTCGGAGGCGGGAGGTGGGCAGGTAGTGGGTAGGGTGGTTGGGGATGAGGCCGGGGAGGCGAGGGTGGTGGGGCTGGGCGAGGTGGAGATGGAGCGGCTGGCCCTCCATTGCCGCTGCGGCGCTGCCCGGTTCCCTCTGCGGCCGATGGGCTTATCCAGTTGTTCACTTGTTCCCGCACAAGGACGGTTGCCAGCTGAAGGCATTTTTGCTCAAACATGTGAATATATGTGATTAAGGGTGTGTTTAGTTCCCTATTTTACCCTAAATTTTTTGAGTTTTGGCCTATCATTTTATAAAATAGAATTAAACACCATGCAAATTTTTTAGTAAAAAGGTATCCATTCTTCATTTTGGATTTTGGCCTCAAAAGGCCAAACACAGCCTAATCTCAAGATCTATCCGACTGTACATAAACAGATAAACTTATCTTTGAGCAAATATATTACATGATTTTTTTCTTTAAGGCCACATGAACCTTTTTCTTTAAAAAAAATGACACAAACTTATTTTTGAAGCAGATTTATCTTTGAGCAAATATACTACATGAACTTTTTTTCTTTGAGGCCACATGAACTTATTTTTGAACAAGCAGATTACATGAACTTCTGTCCATTGCTGACAGAGAGCCCAATTATCTCTCAAGCATATTAGCATTGATCTGTAGACTACGTGGTAGTATGATACTTACAACCACAGTCAAACATAAAATTAGCTTTACTCCAAATAACTGGAAAAGGAGCCCTAGGAACCTAATACAAATGCTGCAAGAAACATTTTTCTTTGAACAGTCATATGCCAACATCGCTACAAAGAATTGATAAAACAAGGTGAGAAAACAATGTCCACTACTGCAGCTAATACCCTGACGAAATGAAGAGCAAGCTTATCCTGCTAGCTATAGATCTTCCTGTAGGAGTTTGTTCAACAGAGTGGTCAGGAGCGCATCCCTTTTCTCAGCTCGTGCTTCTTCTCTCATCCTTCTTTGCTCCTCCCGTTCCATCCACGAGTGTTCCAGCAACAACCTCTCCTGCTCCAGCTTCTGCATTGTCTGCCGCCATTGTTGTTCGAAAACAACCCGCTCCTGGGCACGTCTCTCCATCATCTCCCGCCACCGGACATCAATGTGCTGTTGCTGCACCAGGAAATCCTGCAGCAGTTCATGGATGCTTGAAATTCCTGCTCTTGACTTCTCAGACATTCTTTGATATTGCTGTTTCTTGTCATCAGCTTTCCTCTTTCTGCTGTGCATCGGCTTCTCATCATCACTTTCTTTACCACCATCATCCTCGTCATCAGACTCCCCAGATGACCGGTCACCACCAGGTCGCTTCAGTTTTCTTTTGACAGAAGTTCCAGATTCAGACTCAAGGAGTTGCCGCTGCATATTTCTAGCACGCTCTGTGAAGACGGCATGCAGCTCTTCAAAGAAGGGACAGTGCCTACCATTTTCTGGATCAGAAGTTTCTTTCCCCTGATGAAATGAAAGGATGCATAAAATTATGAGCTCATGCCTATAATAAACTAAAGAATGAAGGTACTAACGAATCATTGAAATCACAAAGCAAACAAGAAGGTGGACAGACCACAAGACAAAGATGGACCAACTATGTGTACAAACAATAAACAATCAGCCAGTCCCTGTAAGTAGGAACTGGGTTTTCTTAAGCATAAAAGAAAAACTTCTAATACAAAGCTTGAAATTGGACCCACCGCCCAACCGAACCAACAGCAGAGTCAATCTGAACCTAACATGGAACTTCCAATTTTTCATCCCCTCCTGATGAAAAAATATAATTGTCTATTTCCTGACATCCTCGTTGAGACAAAATACAAAGTCTTTGATAACTATGCCAGCAGAAGACAAATAACACATGACTACTGTGGTCTGCAGGAACATCACCAATAATGCACAGGTTTTGCGCGTTTTCCTCTCAATAAACCTAATCAGCGCATTCATGCTCTCACGCACCTAACAGGTAGTATCATAATTTTAACACCCCTCCTTTTTGCCAGCTATAATTTTTCTTTAATTGTTTGGATCGTTAAAATGTCACATTCTGAGCCAGTTCAAGTGCAATTTCTCAGACAAATTAACAAATGTGAAGAAAGCCTTCTTTAGTGTTCACAATAACTCCATGCTCTCAAAAAGTGAAAATCTTAAACTTTAACTGAACCACCAATTCTGGATGATACCCTTGAGATTCCACATTGACTTTTCATGCATCATAGACTCATAGTCAACAAAGATAATGATATATGGATTCCCCTTTATATCAGTACTAGTAATAATTCACTGTCCTAAAATATCTGTTTAGTTATCCTAGCTTCTTAAAAACATTTGTGCCATGTTTTTATTTCAGAAGAAAACGAAGTGGAACACACCTTTTTCATGCCAAAAATATATAAAATATAGTAACAAAATCAAGCCTTGCATCTATGCGAATTTTGTGAAGAAAACTTGAAAACAGAAACGACAATTGGACTAAGAAAGTTTTAGAAATCCCCTGTGCTGTAAATTAATTAGTACAAGATAAAAAATATATTATCTATAGATCTTAGTATTACTAGGTATCCATCTACTTCAAAATGTGTAATTGAAAGCATCACGTTCCATCATGTGTAGCACAAATGTACAATGCAAGGATAAAGTCTGCAAAATCAGTTGTCTATAGCTATCATGAACATATAGAGGAAAGACACTCAACCTCGAATTGGAAGAAATGAACAATTTCTAATCAGCAACAACGGAAGGCAGCAGAGTTTCACGATTGAATAATCCCTTCTTTTTGTAACAAAAGGCAGGGGCTTGTACATTCATTCAAATTAGAAGGAATATGCGAACAACATTGCCTTGAACATCATTTCATTCAACACAAAGATTCTTCAATATCCTTTACTTATGGAAATGGTTGCACAAATAATGCAGCAAATGTGAACATGGGGGGTTGTGGACATACTCCTAACAACCCAAAATGGAGATATCTAGATAGAGGAGCAATTTGGGGACGCTAAGCTAAGATGAAGTCACAGGCCAGCAATGCATATCTTGCCATCAACGCTAGTACGGTACAGCAGAGCATCGATGGCTGGTGGTCCAGAACAGACCGGTCAATCTAGAGTTACGGAGAATAGGCTAGAAAGTTATCTGGAGAAACCGGGAATAAGGATTGTGTTACCTTGTAGCGGTTGACTAGGTTCTTCCACTTGCACTTGCACTGCTCGGCGGTTCGTCGGTAGCCCCGCTCCCGGAGCCGCGCGGCGACGGCCTCCCACATCGTCTTGGCGCTGCGGCGCGCCGCGACGGTCTCCCGCTCCATCTCCCCGCGCGCCACGATCAGCTCCCGCGTCTCCTGCGCGCCCCACTGCGGCACCCTCTCGTCCCTTCCTCCCGCTCCCGCGCCGCCCGCCTCCATCATCTCGCCGCCCCTCCTGCCCTCGTCTCCTCAGCGCGACTTGCCCAACGGCAGCAATCCCTAACGACAGGCTGTAAACCGCGGCGAGGCAGCGGCAGCGGCAGGGGACTGCAGGCTGCAGGCTACCCCGCTTTCTTGCCTCGATTTGCTTGCTCGCCTCGCTTTTCTTCTTGCTTCTCGCCGCTGCCTGCCTCTGCCTGCCATTACTTTTCTGCCCATTCACACTGTTCGGTCTCAGAGAACGGGGCCTGCCGCGTTCACACTAGCTGTCTCCCTGCGCCTGCATCCATTTCGATTTATTTTCTACTTCTTTATTTTCAAGGAAAAAAAAGGGGAAAATTGGCGTTGTTCGTTAATACAAGTGGGCTTTTAGCTGGACTGGACTGGTCCGTACCGGGCGCAGTGCCGCCCACCCACTTGCTTCACCAAGAGCAGAAGACGAGATAATAATATTCCCTTCCCTGTCAAAACAAACAATCCAGTGCGCTAATGCGCTCCCAAGAAACAACAATTCTGGGCCCAGATCAGCAGCAGCTGTTGGAAGATCATCCATGGACAATGGGTACAAATTTGCACGACAGCAAGAGCTGAAATTTTATCGGTTTCAAAAAAGAAAGAGCTGAAATCTTATTCAAGACAATATGGGATGGACAATATAAATTAGTTCTTACATCAGACTAGGGCAGCTTGCTACTGTACCCACCCTGCCGGATGAAGCTGGTCATCACGCGGTGGCTTCTGTAGAGAGGCACATGGCGCTTTCTACAGGCTGGGGAAGTTGGAGCTTCCACTCCAAGGTCATGGCAATGTTTATAGCCTTCAGCTGACCAGTAAGTTTCACGTTTTCACCTCAAAATGCCAAGACTGAAGCACCGTTCTTCAGACCAAATGAGAGCAACTGAAACACCGTTCTTGACAGTCACATGAGTTATTGCAGGAGAGCTTTCTACCCGGGAACAGTTAGCTGCTTCAAGTGCAAGAGAAACAAAGTTGCCGACGGCTCATCACTTCCCAAAAAATAGCTCCTTCAAAGAAGTCAAGGGCGAGCTGTTGCCATAGGCAATGGTATCTCTCCATAGAGTAAATCCTAGCAAGCAACAAAAAAGTGACATGTAAAGTCAGAAAGACAATCTAGCACACTTGCAGCGCAACAAAAATTTTCAGTTCTGTATTAGTTCTGAAACGCTGTGCTCTTCACAAAAATGCTGCAACTCTGAAATGCTTGTGCTCTTCACAAAATTGCCAAAATGAAATGTTACTGCTAAAGACATTTATATTCGGAAAGAAACAAACTAGATATTGCAAAGAGAGAAGACCTAGCCATAGAAGCAGACCAGCTGATGTTGCAAAGTAAAATTCTCGGCTGATGCTATTAAAGCTGGAACAAAAAAAAGGGGGGGTTAATTGTCTTGTATGAGTCATACAGGATAAATACAAAAGTAAGGGATATCACAGCTATGAGAAATACATTACCAGTACATGCATGTCAGGTTACCCCAACCCTGTAGGACGCATGCCCAAGCAGAACCAGTGAACCTAGATTCATGAAAATAACTATGATTAAGGGACGACAGGAATAATACAGCAGATAAAAATGACATTGGTTTGACTATATTATTGAGTATGAATAAATACATCTTTTTATTATGCAACAAAAATAAATTCAAACTTCCATGAAAGTAAGGTATTCAATCAGCCTCAGTTTATGAAACAATGGGCATCTTATTCTGTTTGTCATGCCCTTTCATGATTAGTTAATGAACATGATTTAAAAAGAGGTTTCCTGTAAAGCTTCATGCACGGAAATGCCTAGAGAAGTGATATTTTCCTATAATCCCATCCCATCTACAATAGGCATTTCCAGTAGGAGTTAGATACTTCCCATCATGATTTCTCGAACAGTTGGTCTTCAATCACAAAAAGGAATCAGGCAAGATGGAATAAAAAAATCCAATACCACATCAAATCGCGGATGAATACAGCACGAGGAAGCATAAGTCCATTTCCAAGCATTGCAAGCAACATGCTGAAAGCTGACAACCCTTTGATGTTGCTTGGGTTAAGGTAATTTGTCCACTGCAGAACCCAACAAACAAATTGCATTTTAGTGCATCAGCATTAGGTGATCATCAGTTTCCACTGATACAAGTGTGAAAGCTTGAATACCATTTGTGCCACTGGCATCCACATGAAGAGAAGTGTGGCTGTCCAACCAGACAATGACCCAACAAATTTAACCCCTGCATCGGAAAGCTTGCCCATCCTTGCCTGAAACCAAAAGGGAAAAAGTAATCAAGAGCTAACATAAGCTAGTGGGCATTAAATGAATGAACCATGCGATGTGAATACAACCTACTTTTAGTGCTCGATTGATAAGTTGGTAAGTATGCCCTAAAATGAAATATATCAGCACAAATGGAAAAGATAAAGTAGACTTTCCATGTTTCATGTTCTCATATCAATAATTTCTTGCATGTCTTACTGAACCATTTCTCTTACAAGCAACCAAAGCTACTTATAGTGTGCAGACTGAAAGTACATCCTATGTATAATCAAATGAGGGTTCATAAAGAAAAACACTATGTATAATTAAATCCAACTAAACATGAACTTAAACCTCCCAAGCACTTAAAATAAGAATAACATCCTATTACGGAACTGGACTTCATTATTGCTCACACAATTACTTAGAACAATGTCCCTCCTAATACGTAGGCTGCTTTAAAACCTGACATCAAGCATGGTCAACTAATTTGGTACAATGCAAATGATAAAAGGTTGCCTCAGTCACCTCTGAGTCATATAGACAATACGTTTTTTAGCTTTCCAGTTTTACTTGAGGCATTCAGGTGATACCAGAGTTAATAAACAGAAATTGCTTAATGCAAGATAATATAATGCGCCGTACCATCGCAACAGCTGCAACAGCCAAAGAACCACAGATTATGCCAGGCAGTACGCTATTGGGGATGAAGGGAACAAATGTTGACCACATGACCTGCATTTCAAATGACCGAACAGAGATATCCAGAAGAGGAGAGAATCAAATGACATCAGCTGATCAGCACTGTACAAAACAGCAGAAGGAGCTGAATTTGTAAGATGGCAAAGCAAAAACAGTCATTTTCACCTGAGGGAGCACGGCAAGGCCGCCTACTGTGATGAAATCCTCCCACAGCAGCCAGAGGGTTCCAGGGAGCCAGCCAACGTAATTGAGGAAGTTCAGGATGAGCCCTGCGGCCACAACGACTGAAGTGGCCACGAACTGCGGCACCGGCATGGATTCCGCCATGGCCAGCTGCACGAGGACCGCATAGGTGGAGATGACCCCAAGAGTCTGCACGATGACCGCCTCCGTCTCCCTCTTCTTGGCGAAATAGGAGAGGAGCGAGAGGTTGCCCAGCAGCCCAGTGAGCATTCCCTGAAGCGTGCGATCAAATCCGTCAAAACGAGCGTCACAGCAGACACAGAGGAGGTGGAATCTGAGACGCGAATTGGGGGCCGTACGAGCCACGGCACGGCGAAGAGCGCGGTCTTGTTGCCGGCGAGGAGGTTGCGGGCGTTGAGGACGATCTGCGGGAGCTGGAGCAGGAGGAAGGGGATGTTGGCCGCGCCGGCGAACTTGGCCGTCACGGAGTCCCACTCCTGGTACTTCTTCGGGTCCTGCGTGGCAACCCAAGCCAAGCCAAGCAGTCCGAGGCAAGGCAATCGATCAATCAATCAATCACGCGACATCCGCCGACAATGCCGGGAAAGAAGAGAGACCGAAGGTACCTTGAGGACCGGCTTGGAGGCGGTGGTCGCGGCGGCGGGGGGCGGGCCATGCCGGCGCCGCTGGTGGAGGAGGGGCGCGGGCTGGTGGTACGACGCGGGCACCTTGGACGCGAGGGGTTTTAGGAGGAGGAGGGCGCGGGGCGCGACCACGTTGGGGGAGACTCCGGCGAGAGCGCGGCGGGAGAGGGCCGGGGACGCCGGGCGGAGCGGGAGGCGGAGGCTGGGCACCGACGGCGACGACATGGCCGGTGGCTGAGGGATGATGTGGGTGGTGGATCGGTGGGGGCGACGAGACGCTTCACGAGTGAGCGAGCGAGCGAGTGAAGTAGTGGTGGGATGTGAGGACGGGAAAGGCGCGGCGGACACGCGCGCGCTCGGGATCCGATGGACCCGGGAGCCACGCCCCGCCCGCGGTGGGGGGGTGCTGTCGCCGTGCCGTTACGTGCCCGTCTGTCCGTTCCAAGTGGAGGTGGGCTCCCCTTTCTCTCGCCTCGGTTTGTGGAACCGGTCGTGGGCCGAGCCGGATTTCTCGATATCGTGTTGAGAGGCCTGCCTTGCGCTTTTGTTTAGGTTGGTCGGCCGTGGCCCATTACTTGTGAGTCTGCGACGTTTCTCTCGGCCTCGGGCCCGTGGTGTGTTGGCGTGGCGGGTCCATGGGCCCGCCACAGCACATGGAGACGGACAAAGGTCGCCGCGGCACCGCGTGGAATCAGACTCAGGAGAAGGAACGTCTACTGCTCGTCACCGACAATGTGCACTTGGATCCCTGCGCCTCTGGCCCTCTGCTAAAGCACGTCCCAGCCTTCATCTTCATGTCCGTCGTGTGCCTGTGATTTGTGACTGCATACACCTTTTCAGTTTTCATTCACCTCTTTTGTTTTTCCCCGGGCATTGCACGCGAATTGGACCATGTTGTCTGAGCCGCTCAAAGTGTTTCATATGGTACTTGGCCGTTGGCACTTGGAACTGCTCAAACGCATCACAGACTCCCAGTCTTCCTCTTGATGGTCGCTGTACTGTACATGCCGTCACTTGCGATTGCCATTTGTGCTGGCGCCTTCTTGCCTCCTTGTTTTACCCGGCATTGCATTTGAATTGGACTGTGTTGCCTCAAGCCCTCTACCGGCGCTCAAAGTGTCTTGTCACGTCAGAGTCAGACCGGAGATGACCACGCGTATTGTGGTGGGCAGTGAGCACAAGCACAAACCTCAGCCCTCAGGTAAGCAGAGCTAAGCATGCTTGGTCGGTGAAGAGGACAAAGTGTTTGGATGCTACCTCGCCACGCGACACAAGGGAGCAGCTGGCTCTTCACGTGTGCACACACCTCACCTTTTCCCTCTGAATCGGCTTCACTCATCCCCTCTACACTCTCCGGATGCCAACCATTGCTGTCGCAGAATCTCATCTGACGAGTACGAGGAGATGCTATACGTACCGCAGTGGTTCACCGCTCGCTCACTGCTAGCCACAGTTCTGCATTGCTCGAGTGCATGACGACTGCATTGCTCGAGTGCATGATCGGATCCTCCAGTGATCTGATTCTGATGCTCAAAGAATCATTTCCCTTTGCAGGTAGGTGGATCGATAGTTGGGAGGCTTTAAAGCGGACGATGACGCGTTGCTGCAATCTTGCAGATTGCTACTACTGCAGCAGGGCAGCAGCGCTTCTTTAAGAGCCATCCATCCACATACTATACCTTGCTTGATGCCAAGCCACCGGCATTGGAGTGTCGGCACCCTGTCCTCCGCTCCCCTTCCTCGGTTCGGTTCCTTCCTCCCTCGTCCAGTCATCTGCTGCTATTTATGCCACTCCCAGCCGCGGTGGGAACGGCCAGTGTCAGCGTCTCACCCTGAGGCCGCGCAGAGCCACTGCTTGCGCTCTCTCGCTGTCTCGCACCAACTCTTCCACCTCCACCCTGCACTGGCCGCTCCTTCCCTTCCGCATCTTGGAGCGTGAGATCTTGCCTCGCGGAATGGCGGCGTCCCGGGCATGGCTGGCCCGTGCGACGGCGGCGGCGGTGCTGGGTTTCCTACTGGTGGTGGCGTCAGCTGAGGC
Organism: Saccharum hybrid cultivar R570; assembly: GCA_038087645.1. Taxonomy (NCBI): domain Eukaryota; kingdom Viridiplantae; phylum Streptophyta; class Magnoliopsida; order Poales; family Poaceae; genus Saccharum; species Saccharum hybrid cultivar. Next base: position 16,888,871 of record JAQSUU010000563.1, read on the forward strand.
GGCATCGGGGGACGTGGAGATGGTGTTCCTCAAGGCGGCGGTGGCCAAAGGTGCAGGTGCGTGCTCTGCGCAATGCGCTGCAGCTTCATCTCCATCTCCCTAATGGTTGATGGCTAGCATGGGCAAATCAATGTCACTCATCCTTGGTTCTTGTGAGCCGTAGTTGGTTTTTCCTTTTTCTTTTTACCTCTCTACCTGATTCGCGTTACAGTGTGCTTGGACGGCAGCCCACCGGTTTACCACTTCTCTCCCGGCTCTGGTTCTGGCGCCGATAACTGGGTGGTTCACATGGAGGTATGTATTTGAATTTGACTAACGATATTCAAGATTGCATACTGCTGGCAGTCCAACGTTTTCTCTCGAGAAAAATAAATCAAGTGTTTAGATGTAAAAAAATTTGGAATTTAGCTACTGTAGCACTTTTTGTTTGTATTTGACAATTAGTGTCCAATCATGAACTAATTAGGCTCAAGAGATTCGTCTCGTGATTTACAACCAAACTGTACAATTAGTTATTTTTTATCTATATTTAATGTTTCATGCATGTGTCCAAAGATTCAATGTGATGGAGAGAGAGTGTAAAAATTTGAAATTTGGAATGCATCTAAACCCGGCGGAGTGTAAAAATTTCGTTTCTGTCTTTGGAAGGGCGGAGGGTGGTGCAGGAATCCTGATGAGTGTGCAGTCCGGAAAGGCAACTTCAGGGGCTCCTCCAAATTTATGAGGCCACTCTCGTTTTCAGGGATATTAGGCGGCAGCCAAAAATCCAATCCTGGTATGTCATTTGCCTTTTTTCCCTTGCACCGTTCCCCACACTTAGATCATCAAGGAAAAAAGTGTGGTGACTTACGTTCAAAAAAAAAAAAGTACAGTGACAACATTCACATTTGAAAAAGGGTAAATGTAGAGGGTGTTCTCTAAATTTGTCTTTTTCTGCTACAAGTGTCTATTAGCAAGAATTCCATCTCTGATGGTCCTTAAACTCAAGACAAGTACCAGTGTAAATTTAACTAAGTGTGGCATTTGCTTACATGTGCATAGCACTCCTGAAAGCTGATGTTGATATATGTTGTAGTAGTACATACATAATGTAGCAATTGCTTCTGTTGCCTGCAGATTTCTACAACTGGAATAGAGTAAAGATCAGATACTGTGATGGTTCATCATTTACTGGTGACGTTGAGACTGTGGACACTGTATGTTTTGAACTTATATTGTACGATCAGTTCTGCAGAAACAAAAAATGAGATTAATACCGTGTTTTCAATTTAGGCGAAAGATCTCCATTACAGAGGGTTCAGAGTTTGGCGTGCCATCATCGATGATCTACTTACTGTGAGGGGAATGAACAAGGCAAAAAACGTATGTTCAGTGCACATAACTAGCATTCTGTTGCAATTATTCAAAAGAAAAGAAAAATATGGTTATGGATGCTTGGTTTTTAATTCGGTTTCCACAACAGTGGGGATTAAATTTTATATCCATGAAAATGTAGAAAATTGGCATCATAATGTTTAGTCATCAAACAAATCGAAAAGTTTGTTCCAACTACTAGGAACATAAACTGAACCTACACAAACTGCTGTCACATTTGATTTTCATCCTGTTAGATATCCTTCACTTCTTGAATAATGTTTGTGATCCTAGAAATATGACCTATTGCATCACACGTATTACAGGCTCTTCTTTCTGGATGTTCAGCCGGAGGTCTAGCAGCAATACTACATTGTGACAGATTCCGTGATCTGTTTCCAGCGACAACAAAGGTCAAGTGTTTTTCTGATGCTGGATATTTTTTCGATGGGTAAGTTCTGCACTCTCAAATTGTTGGCAAACTTTCAGTACACATCCTGCTAGGTACCATGTTTTGTTTTCTCTTGGTTGTTTTATACTACCTTATTTCCACCTACAGAGTCAGTCTAACATATCAATATACACCTTTTTCAGTAGAACTGAGAACCATTTTTTTGTCATTGCAGGAAGGATATCTCTGGGAACTATTACGCCAGGTCAATCTATAAGAACGTTGTGAATCTACATGTACGTTTCTTTCTGATGATGCAATGGTTGTGATTAAAATAATCTAATGTTTTAATTCAGAATGTCCAAAGAGAATTTATAGAAAGCAAAAAACTTTCATCATAGGTTCTTTAATACAAGTTTGAAGCTGAATAATTTTCCAATATCTTTCAGGGATCAGCCAAAAATTTACCAGCTTCATGTACCTCAAAGCAATCACCTGATCTGGTCAGTTTTGTTCACTTACCTCATCTGGTATGAAGCATAGCATTCAAACTAACTTTCAAAACAAACGCAGTGTATGTTCCCACAGTATGTAGTCCCGACAATGCGCACACCATTGTTCATACTTAATGCAGCTTATGATTCGTGGCAGGTAATTCCACATTGCAAACTGTTTAAAGATAAATTGTGTCAACTAATCTTAGCATAATGAAAAAATTAACATGTTTGCGCCTGCATTGCCTACAGGTCAAGAACGTCCTAGCACCTAGTCCAGCTGATCCGAAGAAGACTTGGGCCCAATGCAAACTTGATATCAAGAGCTGCTCCCCCAGCCAACTCACAACCTTGCAAAGTTAGTACTTTGGCAATTTGCATTCTCTATTTTAGCTGAGCAGGGCATAGCTCTCCTAAACAAGCCCTCAGTAACATTGCCTATCTGATTCGTTTGATTCTTTTGGCACAGATTTCAGGACAGACTTTCTGGCAGCGCTTCCTACAACTCCATCTGTAGGCATGTTCATCGACTCATGCAATGCTCACTGCCAATCAGGATCCCAAGATACATGGCTAGCCGATGGTTCTCCCACGGTTAATAAGACGGTAAGTCTACTCCAATCCTGCATCAGTTATGAGAGAATCGAGATACTGAACGGTTTATCTTGTTCTTCAAATTTCTAGTAGTCGTCGACAGATTCAGAAATCAGAAAAAAAAATATGAAACTTGTTCTGCTGTCCAGAATTGAAGCGTGATGTGTTTCTCTTTCTGCAGCAAATTGGCAAGGCAGTGGGGGACTGGTACTACGATAGGGAGGTCTCTCGGCAGATTGATTGCCCGTATCCCTGCAACCCAACTTGCAAGAACCGTGAGGATGACTGAGCAGTTGTATAAGTAGTTCAGTCAGATATGTTGTGTTATTAAAGTGAAAACAATGAGGGATCACACCTCGCCCGTAGTTGTAGATGATGAATTATAAACACATATGAGCGTGAGCTCAAAGTTGATCAATCATCCTCTATTGAGGAATGAGGAAAATAATGAGAAGTGTGTGCGCGCGCGCGCGGCCGGTCAGCTTGAGCAGCTTCCAAGTTGAAACTGCGCCAATCAATGCAAGACCTACGTCCAGAACGCCACAGAACTCTCGCATCTGACCTAGGTACCAATCGATGTGAGTTTGTAGATCTGGGTTGCAAGGCGACAGCGTACGGTCCGAGCAGGTTCCAAGTCGGTTATAGTATATTTCGATTCCGGAAAGGATTATTCTACCTATTCATCACAAATACATACAGCACAGTTTATTTTATTGTTCTCTGTATATACTATATGCGCAGAGACACAGCAAGACAAGAAGACGACGAAGTCATCAACTCATCATAGATTACAAGCGGAAGCAATCAAATCAGGCATGTCAAAGCGGCGCAGAGATCACAGCCCGAGGGACTTGTCTGACACTAGTAGTACATCAAAGCGGGCTTTCTCGGGTCGCTGCTCAGCCTGCTCTGCGCCTCTGCCGGCCAAGCGGCCGGCGGCGCAGCAGCAGCTGCGGAAGAAGTATCTCCATCTGGTGGTGAACGACTGGGATGGGCGAGGACGGCTTTAGCGACGCCAACGCCGACGCCGACCCGGACGCGCCACGGCCTGCCGCGTCCCTGCTTGTCCGCATCGTGGCACAGCATGCTTATTCGCGGTCCTTCGCCGCCCACGGCACCAAGATCTTGGCGATGTACCCTGCAGAATCCAGTCCCGGCATCCCCGCGTTGGACACCGAGGCACTGGCGATGACGGTTTACCCGTCCCGATGAGCCGTGGGGACTGTGGCACTAAACATCTGTACGCCTCGGCCGGCGGCAGGCTCTGGGTGTTCGTCTACTAGAGGTGCTGGGGCCAGAGCCACCAGCCACAGAGGAGTCGTGGTCGTGGGCCAGCGTCAAGTCGATGCCGCCATTGGACTCCTCTCGTGTCAGCAGCTATGCGGTGCACCCGGACGGACGTACCATCTTTGTGTCTGTCAGAGGCTACAAGCTCAACCCTGGTTTGATCCTGCCCAATCATGGTGACCTTAGTAGCACCTTCACGGCTTCACCTTTGATCTTGCCGTTCAGAGGCCAAGCGTACTATGACCACGAGCTGGACGCCTGGGTTGGGCTATGTATCCACAAGGAAGGCACCGTGCATGTGTGCTCCTCCGACGTCCCACCCGCAACTGGGTGCGCGACCATGCTAGTCTGGAAGCTCGGCGTGGAAGTGTTCTTTGACAAGAGCTCGGAGAGGCATCTGGGTGCCACGTTGGTGTACATGGACAATAGCAGGTTCTACTTAATAGAGTCCGGATGGCCAAGGATGACGACTTCTACCCGCGCCTCCGCGTGGTGAAGATGACCTCCTTCCTGCTCAAGTACGCCAAGGAGGGTGAGCTGCGGGTTGCGGGACGTTGCACCTATCACCCATGGACTACCAAATCCCTCATGAACATGTTGATCGGTCCCTAGATCCTGTAGCTTTCTGGGTGTAGCGAGACCTTGTCTTGATGGATTTGGAAATTCTTCCAAAGTGCTAAGTACTCTTGCTAGGTTCTGTGTTGTGAAGTAGGGCAAATTTAAATTTTTGTCATCCACGCTAGGAAAGGAACGGAAGGGTGTTTGGCAGACCTGCTCCGCACTGTGCTGCTTGAAAGGGAGGAGTGGGCTCTTGGTCTCTTGGAGGTCTCATGCCGTTTGTGGCATTGACCAAGCTCTGGTCGCAACATCTAGGAACAATGTAACAACTCTTAGCATATCCAGTAGCTTAGGGCCCGTCTGCTTGGTTTTGGGTAGCTTCTCGCCGCTTGAGCCGACTGTTGTTGTGTTTTAAACTCCTTCCATCTTAATGAAATACGGGTGTCATCCTTGCAGTTGGCACTCATCCACTTGTTAACCTTATTTTGGCACCTATAAATTTGCCACACGAACAATGAACATTGCAATATATTTGCCCCTGCCTTTATCTGTTTCACACCGAATCGTTGCAAACCCCAATCAACTTTGTTTTTAAGCCAATCTTATTGGAGTCTCATCAGAGTTTCATGAGCATTAAATAGGTTGATGTGGCACCATATTGATGAAAAGAGACATGATAAGAGTATGGGAGTAGAGAGAGTTTTATGAGAATAAAATTCTTCTGCACTGTTTCCAAAATATGGATGCACTGGTAACAGGACCGTGAAATCCCCAGCGACTGGCCTTAGCGGCTCTAGTGGAAATTGCCAAGACTCGCAGTTACCAGGACGTGGAACTCCGCGTCAGACTACGGCCATGCGATGCTGCACGCCGCTTGTAGAACACCGGCCATCGCGCCGGCTTCTCGACCAAGGCCAGCAACGATGTCACCGGCACCGTGATCAGCACCGACATGAACGCAAGCACTGACTGATCGCTCATGGTCTGCAAGTACATCCTTGGAGAGGAGTAATAAAAAACAATGAAAATGCTGCAAAAAATAAGATAGAAATGAAAATAATCATGCTGCTGGAAACCTTACACACAAGGACTATCCGAGTTGATCCATGATTCATAACGATTTTCGCTTCAAACAAATAGCAAGTTATTTGCATGTACATATGCAGCCTTGCTGTTAAGCATAAATGACCTTTTCATTCTTCTCAATGTTGAGGATGACAAGCTCAGTAACTTACGACTCCCTGTCCATGTGTGAGCAGGAGGTCGGTGGACGTACCGTCGTGCTCGTGTAGCGGCATGCCGGCATGCAGAATACGGTGGCCACGTACGCCAACGGCGGTGACACAGCCTAGAGTATCACCGCGGCCAATACAGCCACCGTCACCAGCATCGTCGATTGCATGCAAATCTCTGTGTGTCCGTGCGGATTGCGGAGGCTGCTTTTGGCGAAGAAGAGCGACAGCAGTGTCCGCACCACGGCATGCGTGGCGTGCGTGCCCCTGGTGTCCGGCGACGGAAGTGGCGAGTGGCGACCTCCGGCTTGTTCCGGAAGGTTCCAGCCTTCCAGGCCGGCGCATTGGCCATGGCAGCGGCCATGGATGTGCATGCATGGGCCAGGTCCCGATCTCGAGCTGTGGAGCTCAAAATGAACGCAAAAGCGGGCTCTACGGCACCGCGGCGCGACAGCAAACTTGTTGGACCGGTTCCGCAGCCACGAAGCGACGGTGGCCGGCCACGAGTCCACGAACGAGGCGAGACAGCGGGCGCCGGGCGGCGGGGGTCCTCTTCAGCATCGAACAGGCGTGAGGAAGAGAGAGAGCGCGCGCGGACGCCGGACAAGATTGCCGCTTTGGTCCATGTACCGACACAGCTTTTGGATGGACTACTAGTTTGCCTCGATTGCATTATGTGTGAAAGAGTTACGACCTTCGGAATAAAGGAGCGTCGGACTGCCAGCGAACCGAATGCCTCAATTGCATTTTGTGTGAAAGAGTTATGGCCTTTAGAATAAAGGAGCGTCGGACTGCCAGCGAACCGAATGTTACCCTCAATGAACTTGCACTTCAAGATCGGTCATGCGCATGATGTATCCACGCTCCGTCTTATGTAGAGATCATTGAAAGTGTCTTCTTCATGTTTACATCATCATGAACTTCATTCCAAAACACATTGAAGGTACCGATATTATGTAGCAACAAAATCCTTATTAATATCGCTATGGAAGCATAGGAACAAGCTTACATTATTTTAACTTCATTCCTAAACACATCAAAGCGGCTGACATTATGTAGCAACAAATTCTTATTTCTTTATGCAAGCATAGACACGACCACTACTACATAAATGATTTTGCGAGACACTGTCCAAACATTAACCGAGGCCTTTACAAAATCCAACTGTCTCGGTTAATGCCTAACGTTTAACGGATGCGGTCGTTTTATTTACCGAGGCACCAAAAAATGATCACCTCGTAAAATTGATTTACGGAGGCTGTAGTTTTATTTAGCGAGGCGGTTGAAAAATGTCCATCTCCGTAAATGGATTTAAATTGATTTACGGAGGCTGTAGTTTTATTTAGCGAGGCAGTTGAAAAATGTCCATCTCCATAAATGGATTTACCGAGGCGATCGTGTTAAGACAACCGCCTACAAAAAAATATATTTTTGGAGGTGGTCGTCTTAAAACAACCGCCTCCGTGAATCCATTTTCGAAAGCGGGCACACTATAAGGCCCGCCTCTGAAAAGGGTCGAGGCCCAACAGGCCCAGACGAGGCCTGATAGTCGTGTTTAGTATAAATAGATGAACCTAGGGTTTTTCATTCACTTGTCTCTCTCTCACACACACCGGCTCCCTCTCCCTCTCCCCTGGACCGAGCGGCGCCCCTCCTCTCTCTCTCTCTCCCTCCCACCACAACACCTCTCCCTCCAACCATGACGGCACCCCCCCTTCTCGCTCAAAACACGGCGGCGCCCCTCCTCCCTCTCCCTCCCACCACGGCACACTCGTCCCTCCCTCCCACCACGGCGGCGAGCGCGGGCTATCTCACCCCCCCGACGCGGATCCAACCCCCTCCTCCTCCCTAACGGTAGATTCGGCACCCTCCTCCCGGCGGCGGATCCAGCACCCTCCTCCCGGCGGCAGATCTGGCCCCCACCTCCTCCCCGATGGTGGATCCGACACCCACTTCCTCCCCGCGGCGGATCCGGCCCCATCCTCCTCCCTAGCGGCACTCCTGGTGCCCGGATCTGGGCGGTAACGCTTGGGTGGCTGCTGGAGCTAGGGCGGTGGCTGGAGCTGGGGCGAGCGAATCGACGACGGCGGCGCGAGGCCCAGATCCAGGCCGGTGCGGCCCATATCCAGGCCCATGTGTGTTTTTTCTTTTTTTTGTTTATTTTAATCGATTTATGGAACGAGCAAAACAACCGCTCCGTTAATCCGGCATTTACCGTGACCTTTTGACGGAGGTGGTTGCAATGCCGCCTCTGTAAATCAAAAATGACGCCTCGGTTAAGTTTTACGTAGTAGTGGACCCCACATTATTTTTAACTTTATTATGGGAATGTGTATATCCGTAGGTGTCATGTCCTCATAAGCAACCATGTAAGAACTTTGCCAATGTCCACTTAGCTTCTGCAAGCCCTACTTGACATCCAGTACAGTCAAACCAACACTCGCCATGAAGGTTGTAACCACCACGATGGATGACCACCATGATAAACAAATAATAAACCCCCATGGTGGTCTTGGTGGTTTGCTGGTGCCATCCAATGTCAGAAGAGCAAATAGCAATGTGCCATCCAATGTCAAGAGTAGCACAATGTACAACCATCTTATTCTGCCGACGACCAATGAGAACTGCCTTGGAGGTGCATGGACTTGTTGACAACAAAGACGTAAGACTATCCCCAAAACACAATATCCCTAATAATGAAAACCTCCCTTCCCACCTCCCAAGGGGATAGGAGGAAGGTGGGGGGACTCTCTTGCCTCTTACTCATTTGGCTCTCTCACTTTCACCTCTCTCATGTTCAGTCACAGACCAACAAACGTGCATTGCATTCCAAGTCTGGTCGCATAGAAATAGCTCAAGAGTGTCCGATGCCTATGACATTTATGAGAGATGAAGTAAAGCATCATATTTTTTTGTCAGCATCAACTACAACAGATTCCATTGTCTATTCATTTAGCATATTTTTTTCATGTGCTACAATTGCAGCCAATTCAACTTGTGCCAAGTCTTCACTCTTCTTGGGACCGTGATAGAATAGGGTATACTTACTATTATTAACGGTAATGGTTCTCCCTTTCAAGTAAATCTGTAAATGTTTCTCACTTTTAACAGGTCCGCCCAGATTGGTTAGTTACTCTGTGTCTACCAAAGGCCCTTTTCCTTTTCTAATCTCCGCCACTTACAAAGAAAGCTAAGGTTCATTATTCTAATGTCTTTATTTAATGCTAAGACCCCACTTCTTCTTGCTTTGGCAGACCTTTTAGTCCACTTAATCAGGTGATACTTTCTCTTTCTTCTGACTTTATCTAATTGTGCTATGAAAATTTTGTGTAACACGTACAAAGACATATGATGCATGGGGGTATTGTTCAGACTTGAACTAATCAGAGTAGATCTACCTGCTATAGGCATTGTTCCACCTTTTCACACAGCTAATTTCTTAGCATTTTTATCTATGAGAGGGGTCCAATCAATAGTATGTAATCTGCTAGGACTTACAGGTACCCTAAGATATTTAATAGAAAAATATCCAATTTGGCAATTGAACAACTCTGCAAAGGATTATTCTCAGTGTCATTGATCACCATAGCCTCGCTCTTATTAAAGTTGATTTTAGCCCAGTCATTATCTCATAAAGATATAATAGAATTTTCATATTTCTAGTACCATCTTTAAGGCAAACAATAGTATCATCTGTATACCGCAGAATGGTAATCCCTTTGGGTATTATATGAGAAATTAGGCCACAAATCAAACCATTATCGTGGGCTTTATGTATCATTCTAGTAAGACAATCTGCCATAAAGTTAAATAGAATGGGAGACAAGGGGTCACCTAATCTCACCCCTTTATAGCTTTTAATACAAGGGCCAATACTATATTTAGACCCCTAGAAACTGTTGTTTAATCCTTCACACCATTGATCACAAAAGCTCCTTGCCTTAAGATAGTTAAAGAGAATATTTCAATTGACCTTATCATAGGTCTTCTCAAAATCTAATTTCAATATGATGCCTATAATATTCCTTAGCTTATAATGTATGTAGTATATATATTAACATAGCATCAAGCATTCAATTACGAGGTAGGTGTTAACTTCACACATGTCCGCCTGCTTATAATGTATGTATGTAGTATATATATTCATAGGGGGCTTAACTTCACACATGTCCGCCTCTTAATCAGGCCTTGTTCATTTCTTTCGCAAACAAAGCGTGCTGGAGCGAATTGGAGTGGATTAAGGGAGATTTTGACTTATAGGGGATTAAGTTTCCCTCCATCTCCTCCAACCCACTTGGTTCTGAGATGAAACCAACAAGGCCTCATCGCGACACTCAAATATTCGGCGTCGTCAGAGTCAAAGTCGCCCTCGTCGACCATGTGCACGATGTACCCTCTCTCCCAGTCGTCCAACATGAGGTAGAGATGTTGCCGCTGAGCCCACTGCCGCTGGCGCTGCCTCGGCGTGCCAAATTCAATCAAGAGGCTAGAGCAGTGACGTGACAATGGCCGCACGCTGTGTTCTCCCCTAGGCTCTCACGTTCGTCTCCATGCGACTCTCTACGCGACCTCTTTGACATGTTCGATTGCTCCCTCTTCGAGCCTCCGGTTTGCATCTAAGGACTTATTCTTCTCTTCTTTTTTTTTTTTTTTGCAAAGATTCTCCTTCTTCTCCTTGCCTTATATATTGTCTCCCTATGACGTTGTGAGGCTATGACCCTGAGCAAAGAGAATAACATATAAACAATGCATATTATATATGGACCCGTGTGCACAGGTACAGAGAACTCCACCCGCACACCGAACGCCTTCTTCTTCCTCGCACGTACCTTCTCTTCTTCCTCCCGCATTCCCCTGCCGCCTCCTCATCCTGTGCGGCTCTGACGATGTCCACGTCGCTTCCACCGTCGCCCTCGACCACGGCCAACCCTAAACTCAATCCTATGCTTTAGATCTGGGGCGAGCGCCTCCGCCTCGACCCCCTCCCCAGGCTCCGGCGGCGCACCGCTGCCTTCGTCACCACCCATGACACCACCACGCTAACTTCAACCCTATGCTTTGGATCTAGCGTGAACGCCCCTACCTCGGCCACCTCCCAGGCTCTGCTGGTGCCTCCGCTGCCACCTCCCACCACCGCCGTCTCGACCACTACCGCCGCCGGTCCGACCATCCTTCCTAGAAACTTTCTTGTGAGCCTAGAGAGCAGAGAAACTTTTTAACCCTAACGTCGCAAACTGCTTCATCTCCGGCTGTGGGGGTGACTAGTGAGTTGGTCTCCATTTTTTTATCTTCTTGTACGTGCATGCGGAAACATTCTGGCACGCACGTGCAGAATGAAGCATTTCTGTTTTTTTTTGTCTTCTTGTGTGTACACGTGGAAATGTTCCCACATGCGCGTGCGGAAAGAAGCAAACACCAGCTAATCCATTCCGTAGTCGAACATTTGGAAAAGAAGGCCATGTTTAGTTTCCCAAATTCACTCCTAAATTTTAATATGAAAAAACAAGATTCTCCATCACATCAAAATGTCGGCACATTATGGAATATTAAATATAGATGAAATCAAAAACTAATTATACAGTTTTGTTGTACTTTACGAGACAAACATTTTAAACCTAATTAATCAATATTTGGATAATTATTACCAAATAAAAACAAAAATACTACAATGCCAAACAGTGTTACTCGGGGTGCCCCAATCCGGTATCTAAACAAGGCCGAAATCGGAAACGACTTGCAATCCAGGACTCCAGGTCGGACTTGCAATCCAGGTCCTATCCTATTCGTCAGTAGCTGACAGCACGGGCCCAGCACGAAGCGATGAGGCGATGTGCGGAAGCTGCAAGCTGCCATGCCACTGCGAGAGGGAGAGGAGTCACCGCGACGCGCCAGCGCCTCCGTCTCATGTTTTCTGCCCCCCGCTGCGCCGTCTCGCTCCCTCCGGCCCCTACTAATGCCTCCGCTGCCAGCACCTGCAGCGGCGGGGGCGGGATGAAGGCGCAGCGGCACCCGACGGCGTCGCAGGTGAGGTGGCTGTGCAAACAGGGCCGCCTGGACGGCGCGCGGCGGCTGCTCCTCGACGCGCTCCCGCGCCCGCCGCTGCCGCCGCTCTACAACGCGCTCCTCATCGCGTACGTGGCCCGCGCCCTCCCGGAACACGCGCTGCGGCTCTACGCGCTCCTCAACCACGCCGCGCGCCCCGCGCCACGCTCCGACCACTACACCTACTCCTGCGCGCTCACCGCCTGTGCCCGCACCCGCCGCCTCCGCCTCGGGAAATCAGTCCACGCGCACCTCCTCCGCCGCGCGCGCGCGCTGCCCGACACCGCGGTGCTCCGCAACTCGCTCCTCAACCTCTATGCCTCCTGCGTGCGGTACCGAGGCGGCCGCCGCGTCGACGTCGTTCGCAGGCTGTTCGACGCGATGCCCAAGCGGAACGCGGTTTCCTGGAACACACTGTTCGGCTGGTACATCAAGACCGGACGTCCCCAGGAAGCTCTGGAGCTGTTCGCGCGTATGCTGGAGGATGGCATCAAGCCCACGCCAGTCAGCTTCGTCAATGTCTTCCCCGCGGCGGCCAAGGAAGATCCCAGCTGGTCCTTGGTGCTCTACGGCCTCCTTGTGAAGCATGGGATGGAGTATGTCAATGATCTCTTTGTTGTCAGCTCGGCCATCGCGATGTTCTCTGAACTCGGGGATGTGCAGTCAGCTTGGAGGGTGTTTGAGTACACTGCCAAGAAGAACACCGAGGTTTGGAACACGATGATCACTGGGTATGTGCAGAATGGGAAATTTGCTGAAGCTATGGATCTCGTTATCCGGTTAATGGGGTCTAAAGAGGTTCCAATGGATGTCGTGACCTTCTTGTCAGCACTCACGGCTGCATCACAGTCCCAGGATGGCAGGTTGGGTCAGCAGCTGCATGGCTATTTGATCAAAGGAATGCACGCCACTTTGCCAGTGATACTTGGTAATGCACTTGTTGTAACGTACTCGAGATGTGGCAATGTCCAAACTGCCTTTGAGCTCTTTGACCTCTTACCAGAGAAGGACATTGTTTCTTGGAACACCATGGTCACTGCTTTTGTGCAGAACGATTTTGATTTGGAAGGCCTGTTGCTCGTTTATCAGATGCAAAAATCAGGGTTTGCAGCTGATTCAGTGACACTGACTGCAGTTCTCTCTGCTGCGTCCAATACAGGAGACCTTCAGATTGGTAAACAGCCCACGGTTATCTCGTAAGGCATGGCATTGAGGATGAGGGCTTGGAGAGCTATCTGATTGACATGTATGCCAAGTCTGGTCGCATAGAAATAGCTCAGAGAGTATTTGACGACTATGGTAATGTCAAAAGAGATGAAGTCACCTGGAATGCCATGATAGCAGGGTACACACAGAGTGGGCAGCCTGAAAAAGCAATCTTGGCATTCCGGGCAATGCTTGAGGCAAGTCTTGAACCTACTTCAGTGACACTTGCCTCGGTGCTCCCTGCATGTGATCCTCTAGGAGGAGGTTTATGTGCAGGGAAGCAGATCCATTGTTTTGCTTTGCGCCATTGTTTGGACACCAATGTCTTCGTAGGTACAGCTCTTGTTGACATGTACTCCAAGTGTGGTGAGATTTCTACTGCAGAACATGTCTTTGCTGTTGTTACTGAAAAGAGCACTGTCTCCTATACAACAATGATTTCTGGTCTTGGTCAGCATGGTTTTGGCGAAAGAGCATTGTCCCTTTTGTACTCAATGCAAGAGAAGGGGCTAAAACCTGATGGTGTGACCTTCTTGGCAGCAATTTCAGCATGTAATTACTCTGGGCTGGTCGATGAAGGGCTTGCTCTGTACAGGTCAATGGAAACTTTTGGGGTTGCAGTTACTCCTCAGCACCGTTGCTGCATTGTGGACATGTTAGCTAAAGCCGGCAGAGTGGAGGAAGCTTATGAATTTGTGCAGGAGCTGGGGGAGGAGGGTAACTTCATTTCTATCTGGGGATCACTGCTCGCGTCCTGCAAAGCACAGGACAAGAAGGAATTGGTGAATTTGGTGACAGAGAGATTACTCTGCATTGAGAAGAAGTATGGCCATGCTGGTTACAACATTTTGTTGTCACATATTTTTGCTGCTGAGGGCAACTGGAGTAGTGCTGATAGCTTGAGGAAGGAGATGAGGTTGAGAGGGTTGCGGAAGATGGCAGGTTCTAGTTGGATTAAAGTCCATGATGCAGCATTACAAAGCTCCCCTAAAAATGACCATGAATACTCATTGCTGCATGGGGTTGATTACAGTAGAGATGGAATCATCTGACATGTATCAGTACTGCAGCAGTGGAAAGCTTGCTAATCTGGTGTTTGGTCATGTTCTGTGACCTGATCAGCTCAGGCTATGACAGATTAGCTTTTTGGTTAATTGCAGCATTAACACTTTGACAAAATTGGGGCACTTAGGAACATTTACATATATAAACCCACAAACTGAACTGCCGCACTACTTGTGAAAGGTGAAATAGCCCTGCAGGTTGAGACCATGATGTCCTGGGCCTAGATGCAGTCATGCAGGAAGGATATGGATTAGTTGAATGCGGCGTGTTGCAAGCCACGGTGAACAGTGGCCAGTGAGTGTTTACAAGATACTCAATACTCATGTCATGACCAGCAAAGAACAGTGGCCAGTGAGTGTTTACAAGATACTCAATACTCATGTCATGACCAGCAAAGGCATTGTTGCTCGGTAAATGTAGCATCCTACAGTTTTTAGTTGCAGTCCAAGACACATGACATGCATGGTGATTGGTGAAGTGTACAGCAATTTGTTCATATCTGAAGATGGGCACAGAAAGCATTCATGTAATTACTCAAATGAAGATTAAAATCATCAAGCTACTTTTTTTTTGTTTGCTTTGTGCTCGACGTTTTCTCCTTTTGTGCATCTATGAAACCTGAAGGGGTCATTTTTCTTGTAAAGCTCAAGGCCAATAAATTCTTGAGGTCATTAAACTGAGTAACCAAATGATGAAACCAGGTTATCTAGAAAAGTGTCCTGGTATGAAGGCCAATTCCACAAAGTTCAACAGTAGCAAAAAAACAATGGTGTCATTTTTTCATCATATGGATAATAATTTAAACTTTGTTGTTTCGATATATCAGGAAAAACAATGACAAACTACAGGCTCATTCAAGCAATTCAATCTCGAAATGAGACGGATACAAGGTTCAAAAGTTACAGCTGACAATTCCCTACAATTCTCTATCTATTCATTTGCACACACATCTGTTGCTTGATATGAGTTTGGTCGGTGAGCTCCTGACCATTTTGATTGTGTGAGACAAAATACTGACAGTTTCTTACGAGACTTGCCAATGGTTGTAGCAGCAAGTAGTTTTGAACATGTTAGCCTTTCCAGCTTAACATCTCTTGCTATGAGAATCACAAAATTGCTTGTATTCGCAGTCACAAGGACCCATCCTCACCTGTAGTTAACGGCCGAAATGAAGGAAATGTCAAATAAGTAAAACACAAGGAGTATTGCGGCTCTTACGAGTAAAGCTATAAGACTAGCGGCAAACCAAAACTAACAATGAAAAAAATGGAAAGGATGCAGACCATTGGTGAACTGTTCAGCTAGAACAATAGATTCAATCCAGCACGCCATGAAACGAATAAAATAAAACTGACCTTTCGGAAAGTGAAAGAAACCCGCCTTGAATTCCTTTTGATGACTTGACCACCCACGGCATCGATCTAAAATAAAACAGGGCACAAACATTAGCATGTTATTTACAGGTTGGATTTGTGCATTGTGAATAATATAGAACGAAGCAAAGCAGTGCATAGAGTTGAAGAATACATACTTTATGATGTGGTATATAGTGATGCCAGGCATAACGACCTTCTCCTGACATCAATAACATTGACCGAGGAGGTAGGAAAATGGCTTTCCTTATGCATTCTGGCTCTTGACTGCTATCTTCATCAACTCCATTGACCACACTTGGAGCATGCCAACTGCCTTTAGTATATTTCCTGAACTCCATGATGCAAGGTCCAGCCAAAGAAAGGCTAAAAATCATTTCCTCAAATGCTGAGTGTGTGTCTATATGTGGAGACAAACCTACACCACAAGGATATTCATTTACCTGTAAAACACAACAATTTAATGCATTGTTTTTTTATTTCAAAAGCTAATGTTGTTATCACTGCTAAGGGCTCAAATCTAGATTGCATAATGGACCAAGGCAAGATAAGAATTATAGGTATCACCTACAGCAAAGGAAACAATAGAGAACAATAGGCATATACACACTTACTGTCAATTGATCAATTAATCTGATGGTACAGTCCTTCACACCTGGAAAAGAAGCAATCTTCTCAAGGACGGTTGAAACAAACGTAGGTAATTCACCCAAGAACTGCTTTGAATCAATGTTCCTTGTCTGTGGATAGCAAAGAATCTTTTTCAACATAAAGCTAAGGTAGTCTCAAGCTAAAGATATGATGATTAAAGGAAATTGTGCAGTAGAAATTACAAGCTTTAAGTTTGTTCATGCTACAGAAACCTTTACTGTCTATGTGCAGCAGAAAAGTGAAATCAAACTGCATTTTACCATACGGTGATACTTCAGGACTTGATTAGGTTCAACACTAGTGAAAATGGGATAGACAGTATGAAGGGTCACAAAATGAAGCCAACGCATCTCACACTTTTGAGTATAACCCTTGTTGTTTCTTGGCAGCACAAATGAAGGCCATGCTCTCTTAATGAAATAAAACATCAGGCAGTAGTCCCATTCAATTATTGATGTAAGGAGAGCGCAAGATACTGGAACATTGCATCATCCTGAGATACTTAAAGATCAAACTTACTTCGTACAGAAACTCATAACCATAATGCTGAACTCGTCTCTTCGCCAGTCTTTTCCACGTCCTGCTATCCACAGCTGAAAGTAGCTCCTGAAAAGGAAGCAAAAGATATAGTACCACACTACCACTCAGCACAGGGAAGCAGGGCTATTTAGCAAACCCTCAAACTTGGACAACAAACGGAGATGACTCACAATTGGCTAACCTGTTCCTCAGCGGCAGTCACGAACTCCTGAACCATGTAAATCCCGGGGATTCCGAGCTCCGATGCTGCGAGAGCCACCTGTACAGAACCTCCAGACCGAGCCTTTGGCTTCACGGGCACCGAATACCGTATGTGCAGCACGCGACCCGCAAGGAGGTCGCAGGGGCGCCCGTGGAGCGCGGCCATGGCAGCCTCCGCGGCGCCGGGCTCGTGGAACCGGACGATGGTGCGAGCGCCGCTGTCGTCGGCGGCCTGGACCCCTGCGACCTCCCCGAAGGCGCCGAACGCCGAGCGGACGTCGGCGTCGGTCACTCCCACCGCGGGCCCGCAGTTGGCCACATAGAGGACGGCGCTGGGAGGCGGAGGAGCGGTGTCCCCGGCGAGCGGGAGCGGGCGTGTGTATCCAGACTTCGCCGCCATCTCTAGGAACTTGCGGCGCGGAGGCGAACCACTGAACCGGAGAAACGCGGGACGAACTGCACTTCAGTCCGTAGCACCGTCGCCCGTCGGGGCTTCTGTGGCGCGATCCCGGCCGCCGCCGAGAGGGGTGAAGCGAAGCGAGCTGGCCCCTGCGTTCTGCGCAGGTGCGCCCTCGCTGCGCCCAGGCCCAATAACCCCGATTGGGCCGGCCGGGCTGCATCTCGTTCTGCCGCCCAACAACCCCTTCCGCTGCATTCCTCCGCGTGCGTTCAGTCTGTCTCTCTCTCGCCACCGTATCGCTCTCCGACGACTGGTGGGCCGCCGCCCTAAGCCAGGTGCTGAGGCTTTCGTTGGCTCTTCGCCGGCGACGAGCACGCACCAGGTACTCCCACCCCTTTTCTTCCCTTCATGCTGTGCGAAGCTGAGCACCGAAACCCTAACCTAAGCTATTTAGCTGTTTGACATGACGTACATGTGTACACCCATGCGGATGCCCCTTTACTGGATCCGCCCCTGATCTCACGCCAATTCTCTTCGGTGTTTGTTTCCCCGCTTTATTCAAATTGTGAACTTGTAGGCTTGCTGTATATGTGCTGCAATGGCGTCTCTGGGGCGAAGTTGTTTTAGCCGCTTATTCAGATTATGAACTTGTAGGCTTGTTGTATATGTGCTACAATGGCGTCTCTGGGGCGAAGAGCTGGGAGCTACATCTGCTCGGAGCTGTGTGGCACAGCTCTGAACCAGAGGCACTACTCCACCTCGAGGGTGGATTGGAAGCAGCTGCGGCCAATGATTCTGAAGAGGATTAAGAAGCGGTCAAAGGAATACCCAATCAAGCGGATGATCCCGGTCGCGGAGGAGGTGGTCAGGGCTAGGGAGATTGTCAATGAGGGCGTCTCCAGACTGCTGAAGGTTGTTCCTGTTCAGTCATGCAAGTAAGGAAAATAAAGAAATTATTCATTTTGAAAAAATTCGTTTCAAAAAATAAAGAAATTAGTCTTTTCTTGTCTTAACTGAAAAACGATAATAAACCCAGTATTACATATAGTACACTTTATTGATGACTTGTTGGAAGTACTTTAAAAACTACTATAGCATCTTGAATTAGGCAAGTATCAAAAGGGTTGAAGAAATGAAGTAGGAATACTATGAATGCATAGGTTAGTGTTTTTCTTGCGTCCCGTCACCATTTTAGGTTTTTATCAATACGACCCAATTCTTGCAATGCCAAGTTAACTGTTCTCTGTGATATTTATGCCTGATTACTGTTTGTTGATTCTTGCCCTGAATATTTTTGCATTTTATGAGTCTGTTTAACACCTTCTGTATTGATTTGGACTGAAGGTTTTGTCCTGAAGCTCACATTGGAGCCACGGGTCATCAGATGAAAACATGCTATGGTTTCAAGCGTATGATCAAGGACCGACCACATGAATGGCAACTGGGCAACTTGAATGACATCCTTGTTCCTGTTCAGGCTTTCCACCAGAAAAACATGTTTGAGGATGAGATAAAGCATGACCAGCGATTCGACTTCACTCGCGTCCCAGCTGTACTTGAGCTGTGCCATCATGCTGGTGCAGACATACCTGATGAGATTCTATACAAAAGTGAACAAATATTTAATACACTCAAAAGCAACAATCAGCAATCTGCTCCGTTCTTGCCAGATGAACTCAGATATATCGGTCAGAGAACACTGGATGCATGGGAATACCTGAGATTAGGTGTCACAAAACTCCTCTTGGTGTACCCATCCAAAGTTTGTAAGCATTGCTCTGAAGTGCATATCGGGCAATCAGGGCACAAGGCCAGAATGTGTGGAGTATTCAAGTTTGAGGGCTGGAAAGGGATGCACAAGTGGAATAAGGCCGGAGTGGATGACCTAGTTCCTCAGAAGATTGTGTGGCATCGGCGGCCTCACGACCCACCGGTCCTTGTGGACGGCGGGAGGGATTATTATGGCCATGCGCCTGCTGTCATTGAGCTCTGCATGCAAGTGGGTGCAGTAGTACCCCCAAAATACCATTGCATGATGAAGACACACGGCTTAGCACCACCTGTTCGATGAGACCATATGTCATAAAGTTGACTGCCTGGTTAGATACAGGAACTGTATATATCAGACACCAAAATAATTTTGTTTGCGACTGAAATTTCTAGGGTGCAAAAGACTGTTCTGGAAGAAGCCATCAATTAACCATAATGGCTAGCTGAGGAGATACCCTATTTTCAAGATTATTAGTGTTATCAGAATCCAGAAGGTGAGACTGAAAAGAAAAGATTTTCAGAAGGTCAGTAGCAGACACAGCTATTATTTTGAAGGCCCTCAGACAGCAGGGAAAATTTTGCTTTGTAAAATATTAGAATAGCTTACTTCATTGTCCTTCATTTGTTCAGACCCGTTTCTTTAGAATGGAGAGCTTTAGGAGTAGCCTACTATCTGCTCTTCAGTGACTCAGTTCGGCTACAGTAATAGCAATGTTGCCATTGTTTTACGTGACTCCATTTTGCCAAGAGTCCTTTGATGGTAGTGTCACCTCAATGTCAGACCTAAGTTTTTTCTCCCGCACTTGGATTTTAAACCTTACGGGCAATTTTGTTATGTGCAAACCATGTAAACATATAAGAGAGATTGACAATATTCTGTATTGTATGTATACCCTGCTGTCAAAAGGCACAGGCATTCTTTCTTAAAGCAGTAACTTTGTACACAGACTTTTACTTGTGTTCTTTTTTGCTGTGCTGGATACTGACTCACATTGGTTGACGTCTGTTGTCCAAAGTTGAATGGTTCTAATCTATTTTCAAAATGTGTTTGTGCTCTGGACCAATCCTGGTCGAGCCCAGCATCAACAACTGCAGAGTGAAGGGAGTTCCCGAAGTGAAGCTTTTTTGTAATTTGAATCGTGTCACTGGAATAAACCACTCTAAATTGGTGCTAAGATTGAACATAAACGATTTTATAGCTGAGAGCTGAAAAGTTAAAGGTTTCTAGAACCTTGTTCACTTGAACTTATCAGTCATGGTATAGTGTTTTTCTCTTATAACAAAACAGCATCCGCCGACTTATTAGCCGTAGAAACCATCAGCCGAACAAAATAGGACTGTAGAATGAACTTTCTCATTTTTCCTATGACAACTATTTGTCTGCAACATTATATTGCAATCACATATTGGTATATTACTTTGATCTTCTGATAGTGAGATGTGCAGAAGTATTTCCTTGTTTGTACTTGAATGGATGAGAGAAAAAACAATAAACAACCTTACTGAGCGAGCTTGCTCTTATTAGAACTATTTTTGATTATTAGTTATTTAAAATTATCCTAGAAATGAAAGTGTACTATATAATTTGGCCACTACTGCAACCATGGGCACCTTTACAATCTATAGCTTAAGTTGGCAAACTTGTAGCACCCCATATGGATGATTGCTAAAAGTATTTATGCAAATGCTTAACCAGACGTGGCTTGCAGCAGCTGGCCGGCAGCGCCTTGGAACATCCATGTGGGCCGCGGCCCAAGACCAAATGCTAAGCTTAATTAGCTCTGTGCCTCTGTTAGCTGATTAGCTGAACCCAAACAAAACGCTTTAACGAACATAATACCACCTCGGAATCACAGACAACTATCAGCCAGCTTATAATGCTAATCCATGATTCTCACAGCACGACCTTACTTGAACAGGATCTGTTCTATAGGCTCGTACCGCTGCATCCTTGACTGATAAGGAGGCAAGCACTTCAGCTTGGTTGATGAGCAATGACCTGTGGGCCAAAGCGTGATTAACGGCTGGGATTTACACTGTGAAGGTCTGATCTATGGCTGTAGAGGATCGTTCCTGGCCAGGCTTTTGGCTGGGGTGGCCCATAGGTTATCTGACAGGCTTTTTTTTTGGCTCAAAATCTGTGCAAAATATTCCTACCCTCATCTTACCTACAAACAGTTCTCCATTTAACAAATCGTGACTCTACAAAATGGGCAGACAGCCGACTACGAAATCCAGTAAATTGTGTTGTCTGTCACAAAAGAAAATGGGCAGACAGCCAGCTACAAAAAACCAGTAAATTGTGTTGTCTGTCACAAAAGAAAATGGAGAAGTTGACAGGATTCTACAATGATTCTGACTTGTAATGTAAGATTATTACCATCCTCAACTATTGGCTGTAGAGGATCGTTCCTGGCCAGGCTTTGGCTGGGGTGGCCCATAGGTTATCTGACAGGCTTTTTTTTTTGGCTCAAAATCTGTGCAAAATATTCCTACCCTCATCTTACCTACAAACAGTTCTCCATTTAACAAATCGTGACTCTACAAAATGGGCAGACAGCCGACTACGAAATCCAGTAAATTGTGCTGTCTGTCACAAAAGAAAATGGGCAGACAGCCAGCTACAAAAAACCAGTAAATTGTGTTGTCTGTCACAAAAGAAAATGGAGAAGTTGACAGGATTCTACAATGATTCTGACTTGTAATGTAAGATTATTACCATCCTCAACTATTGCTTTCCTACACAACTGTTGCTTCCTCGAGATCTTTCAATACACAAAACTAGAATGATTCTGACTTGTAATGTAAGATTATTACCATCCTCAACTATTGCTTTCCTACACAACTGTTGCTTCCTCGAGATCTTTCAATACACAAAACTAGAATTCCACAAGTGGTGACAGAATTGTTGTTTACCCCCAAATCTTTCACATCGCAGTGCAATACGGCAGTTAATTGGTACTTTTGTAGGGAGATATACAAAATAAAAGAATAAAAATTAAAGTACGCAGCTCAATATTACAATGCATGACTAGAAAACAGTAAAATAAAACACTAATTAGAAAATAAGTGCACTACTTAGAAAAACAAAAATTAAAGAGCACGAACAAACAACCTCCTAGTTAAGAGCCAATAGACAAACCACTAGGTTATCAGCTTGAAATTATTCTAAGTATCAAATATTTATTATGGAACACATGCTATTTCAGTGCCAAGTGAGAGCTCCATGACCCATCTAGCATATCCCGTAGGTTTGCCCACTGCGAACTGTGCTCCTGCCTCCCAGTCTCCTGTGCTACCAAGATTGCTTGTTTTAGCCGTCGTCTCAGCTTTGCGTCAAGCCGTCAACTGTATGTGTACGCCTGTACGGTTCATGTTTGCGTGGTACTCCACCCTGCTGCCGGAAATCTCTCGGTGCGCGTAAGTGCGTTCAACTCTAACCAAAGAAAAGACAGAACGACTTACAATTTAAAATAAAGAGAGTAGTTTGCAAGATCCTATTAACTTATTTTCACACATTCTTGTGTATTAATATTTTTTCCTAATAATTCAAGTCTAACCAAAGATAAATTATTTGCATGCTTGTAAACAAGAAATGGACGCTTCTTTTCGACGTGATGATATTCAGGAGGTAGGGCCTAAGCCATATCCATCTTCTGGTATAGAGTTGTCACATGTATTCATACTGAATATGATCGTTATATGACACTTGTATTGTTACTGAAATTATTTTACCTCATATGTAGTCTATAGGTTATCAACATAGTATCTACTACTCCCTTTATTCTAAATTATAAGATATTTTTGGCTTTTCTAGATACATAATTTCTTCTATGCACTTAGATATATTATGTCTAGCGTAAACAAGCCAAAACTCTAAAACTAGTTTCATATTTTTCTGAACTAAGATATATTTTTTCAAATAAATTAGATTTCTGGATTTTTATGTCCATAAAACTTTAAGAAACTATTTGAATAACTTTTTGAAATTTGTTTTATAACTATTTTGACAAACTATATTTATCTCCTGACTAAACTATCGATGTAGTCCAATTTATCTTCTTGTGGCTGACAAGGTACCACGTCAAACTAAATCACTTCACAAACCATCCAAGAAGCAAACAAACTACTGGTTTCAATAATTGCAGGAACCAAAACATCCGGTTTTGAGTTTTCTAGTTCGAAGAGGTAAATCAAATTAAGCAATAGTTACATAGGCTCATAAGACTTCTCCATGCACTGCATAGCCCAATCGGGAAACCTTCCTATGTGTTTTGTGAAAATGGATGAACTAAAACAATCGGGAAAATTTCCTATTTCCTGTAAAAATGAATTGATTCTTCTGACATTCCTGTACAATTCCTGCATTCCAAGGGCCGCTAATGTGCGGGCCTGTTTACTCACGGATTAATCTGTAGCACACTGAGCGTACGTACAGAACGCTTCATATTACACAGGCGACAAGGGTTGACATTCAGTGCAACCTCAGTGCAGTCAGCAATCAGGGGAAGACCCAAACTTCTGATTGCTAAAAAAAAGTTACAAAGGAATGCTATTGTCATCGATGATATATTGTATATCCAGTGTCCTGTTCACAAAGGACCAAGTGGAGGGATGGGGTAACAACGTCGAAAACAATCAACCAGAATCATCGCACTCCAATTTCACTAATACAAATAATTTACGCCTGCAATGAATCAATGACATTCCTCCGGTCCACAACTCCACACTAAAAGATGCTCCCATAATCCTTTCTTGGAAGAGATGAAGGTAGCCCACTTGTCGTAAATGAGTGCCCTCCTGTTCCTCCTGCAGATTTGGGTGTTACGGTTAATATCCTTGAAGGAAAAGATTCTTTACACCTTTGTTCAGTTGTGCAGGGATTGGGAGGGGTTCGCATGGAACATGAGTTAAGTTTTCTGCCAATTCCTCTAATTCCCTCTCAAACTGAACATTTCTTTTAAGAAAAAGGAGTGGATAGATTACCCCAGGGCACTCCATCGCCCATGCCAAAACTACTAGGCCATGCAGGCTGCCCACTGTGATGGCTTCCCATTGGCCGCATTGGACTGGAAGTTGCCTGGTTATATCGCTGATGAAGAATAGGCTGTCCATGACGGGGAAGGAGATTTTGCTGAGGATAGTTTGGAGGGTTGTAACCACCGTAGTTGATGGGAACACTAGAATGGGCACTCACTCCTTGAGAGGACACATGAAATAATTGATCTGCTCTGTAACCAAAAACAGTAGAACAAATCAGCAGTCTTACAAAGAAAGGCAAATAACCAGTTAAGTTCAAAATATTCTGACTGGTTAAGGAAAATGAGGAGTATAAATTAGTTAGGTGGCAATACCTTTGGTTTGTTGGTACAGGGTTAGATGTAGTAAAGACACGGCCTTGGAAATTTGCTGATCTGATAGATCCGCTCCCCTGGCCACCTGCATCTCCAAAGTGGAGATTGCTACTTAGATCAGCTGACAGTGAGTTGTCTTCTTGCAATAGTGACTCATCACTACAAAATGGAACATGGTATAGATTAGATTAATATTACCTTTTATACAAGTTTACAAGAATCAATTTGAGTATTCCATACCTATAATTAGGGTCCCAATTAGCAGGATCAAGTTCTGATGAAGCTGAAAAGTCAAATGATTGTGACGGAGCCTGTGAAGGCACATGACTAGACGAGGCCTCCAAGGAAATACCACTCCTTGAACCTATTTGTGGTCTCCAACCAGAATGACAAGAACTAGGTCCTGCTGCATTATGAGAGTGGCCTGTATGTCCTCGAGCATAGGCATCAGAATGACTGAAACTGACACCATCTCCAAAACGCCCTTGTCCATGCTGAGATACATAATCATTTGGCGGCATGGGCAAATTCCTCCTCATGTTGTATGGGCCCACTGCTGCAGCTTTTCCTAATGGAGAACCATGAATGCCTCCACTCGCTGGAGAACCGGAACCATGCTTCCCAGTAGAATTAGCTGGGATTTGCATCTGGTAGTTTGGTGGCGTAAACTGCGATGGACTGGCTCCAAGAGACATAGGCCCAAGACTACCAGGACTCAATCGAATTCCTCTATCATGCGGGAAACGCATCCTTAATCTAACATCTGGACTAGAGCCAATTTGCGCTAATCCAGAAGAACCTAAGGGTGAGTAATACATATTGATAGCATTAACATCACCAGTGCTTCCGTAGCTGTTACCAAAACCAGGATTACCGGTATAGCTACCATGGCTACCATAGCTTCCATAACTACTCCCATAAGAAAAAGGAACCTTTGGAGGGTAGGCATTATTCACAGGTAAGTATCTGTTCACACTTCCAACCTACAAGTTTCACGTATAGGGCATGATGGTTTAAGAAAGATTCCATATGGTTATTATTTCTAATAAAACTCAACTCAGAAACAGGAAATGAGAGGACGTCTATCACCTGTGGGGAAAGACCTGAATGTAGCCAGTGGCCCCCACCAGGATTGTGATCAATTGCTGCAGCACGAGCAACAGGCTAAAATACAAATGAAAGATGGGACAAGTTAGGGAGAGAAGAATGGGATCAATGTCTGAATGAACATGAGCAAAAAAAGATATTTTTAAAGGTACATCAGAGAGTGCATAGATGTGCCCATCATGCAGGCAAATATTCACATGCACTATAGACAAAATACGACATATTCAATATATTCTTGAATAGTGACATAGTGTAGGAACATGATTAATAGGAAACATCAAATCATGTGGGAATACACCGCAATTCATCATCACAAAATAGTTTCAAGAAGCAACATCTGTAATTCCTACTATTATCAAGTTAGATATATACATTAACCCCCAAAGAGAAGCGTATTTCCTTTCGTATACAAAATAAAATATGAAAATAAGACCATACTCACAATTCTTGCAGTCTCAGGTACAGGCTCATATGGACCGGTGAACGATTCGCCTGTTATGAATGGATGATATAGAGCCTGAAATAGGTTTCAGAAAACAATCAATTTAATTCTAGATGACATAAAAAAGTTATTCTGAATATCAACTTCTCGTCAATGTGTAGGCATGCAAAATCGATAAAAAAATTATAATACCAATAGGTCAATAGGAGAAAACATCTAGACATGCCCTAAGCCCCTAACACGAGAATGTAGATAACAGTTAGGAAATGAAATAGTGCCAATCGCAGCAGCATTACCTGCAATGGTGACCATCGCTTATTTGGATCAAATTCAAGGAGTCCCTTCAAGAAATCAACTAATCCCAAACGATCTGTTTTTTCTGTCTCTGAATCAAAATGCAAGACCTGAGAACATAATATCAAACTTGCCAAGCTTTATTGTAAGAACTCTCACTCGCCTATTCAGGAAACCAGCTAAAAAATGTCAAATTTACAAGTAATAAATTCAATAATGCAGTTCTAAGTTCCAACGGTAGTCTATACTGTACAAATGAACATGATGAGAACATAAAAGATGATGCTTTTAACACGAGGAACTACACAACTTAAGAAAATACCAACACCATGTTTAATAAATAACAAAACAAACATGAAAATGGCAAAGCAATAAAATTAGATTGACCTGACTAACAAAGAATAAGCATACTATACATATGAGTTTAGATTTTAGAAACTGAAAAGAGACATTAAACAAACCTGTCAGTTCGGAATTGTTCCAAGGATAGGTACATATGAGTTTGTCAAGCTTCAGGTGTGGGAAGTACCACTTTCCCATCTTTGGCCTCTTGGAATCTCTCTGTTATAGTGTTATTAGCACAAATAGTAATGCAGTGCACAGTGATAGTATAAACAAAAGGATCCAGAGTCATTTTGGGTGAAATCACAAGAAACTTACCACTTCAACCTCTTCTTCACTTAAAATTCTGTATGCACTAGAAAGACCAGTAGGTGCCTCATTGCCAGGATATATACTTCCAGCATGTTTAAAAAACCTTATAGTGTTTTTAGCTCCCCTTAGCAGTTCATCTGGTGGTTGGCCCCTGCAAACATATGCCCAGGTGTGTTAAATTCTTAGCTGAGTAAAGGAGATAATAAAAATATAAGATTCACTACATGAGACTCAATAAAGCATTAGCATGCAGCCATTAACATGAGCATGATTGCATGCAAAATGAATAATTTAGAGGTAAAAAAAACTTGCCCGAGAATTTTCATCATCCGCTGAAGCACATCATATTCTGATGCTCCCGGAAACAATGGCAAGCCTAGAAACAGTTCAGCAACTATGCAGCCGAACGACCACATGTCGATCGCAGTAGTATATCTGTTAAATGTTAAGGTTCAAGAAAGCCACTTGGAACTTCACCTAAGAAAATGCCAGAACAGCAGAATGGCAGCACTTTATTGAAAAATATACATTAGTAAGTAAACAGTGGTTTGAATAGGAGTGCTTGGAAAGCAGCTATTGATGTGCCTGAACCGTGACTAGAGGCTCTTGGTGGGTTTCAACTCTAGCCTACCCCAACTTGCTTGGGACTGACATGCTTTGTTGTTGTTGTTGTAGTAAGTAAACAGTGTTCCATAAAAAAATTGCCAACAGCTTTTATTACCTCCAATCACAAATAATTGACACATTTGACTTTGTATACATCTTCTATTCATATTCTTCGTCACTAGTATCTTCTAGAATGTGTTCTTAAAATCCTCCAAAACTATGAGATCTTGTAATCCTTTTCCAATACAAATCTACACATGACATGTCTCCAAACTAAAAGATTTAGAAGTTGCCGTTGATGCTTGTAACTCTTAAGGTTTGACCAAATCTTGTCCTAAATGACATGTTTTTGTGACCAGAGTAGTGAGTGAAATGAAAAACACTTCCAATAGCTATACAGGATACAGATAGCCAAGGAGAACCTCTGGAGACCTGTAATAGCGGCTCTAGCAAAATATAAGGGAAGAATCAATACCTTATTTCAGTTAACCAACATTACTTAGATAAGAAATAAAAAAATTGATCTACAAAGTTCAAAAAAAAGAAAACCTGGATGTATGAGTAAACCGTTTTACCCTCCAGGCACGCTGATCCAAAATCAATAACTTTCACTGCTGCAGATGTTGCGACACTGTAAATTCATCTTACGCCGTCAAGCTACAATGTTCTTTAAAGTAGTATCCCAAAAACTATAATGCAAAATTCCAACGATCAAAAGGGTAACTCACCTAGGAGCTAACAGGATATTTTCTGGCTTCAGATCACAATGAATTATTCCAGCTTCTCTCATCACAACCATGGCATCCAATATCTAAAAACATAAACAAACACAATTTAGTAACATAGCAGTAGATAATTGGCATTCATATGATACACTAACAGATATGTCACCTGTTTTGAGAAAGCTTGAACATATTTCAGTTTAAGACCTCTTAAGTGGTTCCTTTTGAGCAGTTCATACCTGAAATGGGAGCTTGCAGTGTGAAAAAAAACACGGGATGAAGCTGCTAGGCAAAAAGGATTTAAGAAATCAGCTTACAGGTTTTGACCCAGCATCTCAAAAGCTATACACAAATGATTCTGAAATGACAGATAGTCAAGCATTCGGACAATGTTATGCTGATCATCAGGATCAAATTTCTGATTTAACTGCAAGTACATCCAGAATCATAATGGTTAGTCGCACCTATTGAGCAAAATGAAGTTAAGTTTCTAATGAACTATCATACCGTTCTTAATAGTGAAACCTCCATGATAGCTTGATGGTAAAATGCAGGTTGGTTTTTTATCACCTTCACAGCAACATAGTCGTTAGTTTCTGTGTCCCAGCACTTAACTACTTGACCAAAAGTTCCCTGCCCAAGCATTTCCTTGACAATAAACCTAAGTACAATAATAACAAGGTACAGTTCAATATCATGAAACAAGCAAATATGGCACAGCGAACACCAAGTGAAAGAAGAATAACCTTCTGTTTGACATCTTATTAACCAACTCCAAGTTGACGTACAATATGAGGTCCCAATTTGCATTGTCAAGTCCATCGTTGTGGGCTGGGGTAGAGGGACTGGTGAGGAAGCGTTTTGGATTTAGAACCTCTGAGTACTTAAACTCAGGATCACATTGTAGATATGTCTGAATGATGCCTGCTGTTAATCGTGCAACAAACTGCATTGTAAAAGGAGTCAGCGAACACCAGAGCATCAAAAGTAACAGAAGATAACATCACATGAAAGAAGCGTTTCTACATGAGAACAGAACATTACACATACACACAAGGAAGAAACCCATAACAATATGTCACAAGCAAGTGTTGTATGATAGGCTTTTAGATAATATCACATGAAATAAGGGTTTATACAAGAGAACAGAACATCTATATACACATACACACAAGGAAGAAACACATAATAATATATCACATGCAAGTGCTGAAAGATACTGGTTCGGTCTTGTTCAGATGCTCATCAAGTCTGAAAAGAGCTAGCCAAAACACTCATTAACAACACACTAGCAAGGGAATATGCTAAAACAACTAGAGGTGAGTACTACATCCTAGAACATTCTTACCAGATACACTAGTCAATGTTATTAAGCGTTAAAATTCTTTCATTGTCAATTTGAAACCCCCTGCTACGCAGTGCAACAATTTTACTTGAAACCACAATAACACACGAGTCCATCAACGAACCAGAAATTGTTCCACTCTTATAAACCAGTTAGACCAGGAAAAGGTTGAATAGAACCTATGCACAAGCAACCAATCAAGCAACAACTTGACGCGACAGTCAAATGGTCAGTCTAAGGGTTTCAGCTGATCGCCAGTATACAAAAGAAAAGGGAATTCAGCTACACTAACATGCTACTTCCTCATAATTCCAACGAATTTGATTATGTAGAAGCAACAAAGCTACTTCCTCATACTTCCCATGAATTTGATGATGCGGAAGCAACAGAGAAAAGGGGTTGAGAGCAAGCCATACCGGTTTACGCTTGACCCCATGAAGGCTGCTGACGCGGGCAGTAGCCCCATTGGCGGAGGCCGACGGGGACGCCTCCGACGAAGCGGCGGCGGCCGCAAAACGGCCGAACGCCGTGGCCTCGCTCGGCCTCCACGGCGGCGCCGCGTCCTCCCGCCTTCCGCTGGTGCCGCCACTCTCCTCCATAACCAACCAGCTACACCGCAGCTCTTCGAGCTCTTACTGAAGAGAGCCTTCGCCTCCACCTCCAATCGCGACGATCACAGCATCCACGGGAGCAGCCGAGCAGCGGCCGGAGGAATCCAGCTCCATCCTATGCGGCGGCGGCCATTCCAATGCCTCCCAGATCCAACTCCTCTCCGGTCAATCGGAATTGGGGCAAGAATTGGGGCAAGGACGCGGCCAAGCCGGCGGGGGATATATCGAACTACTACAGGTTGGACTGGACTGGACGCCGGATTTGGGATCCCTTTCCAGGATTAGGGATTTGGGATTGGGTCAGGACTCTGGAGGAGGACCGCGGCGTGGGGGAGGCCGGGAGGATCAAACCACAGTCTTAGTCCAATCCAATCCCCTCCTCGATTTCTTCGATTTCTTCCTTCCTCGTCTCTCTCCGCCTCTATTTTCTTCTCTTCTTTCCTTGTGGGGAAGATATACCTCCAGATTTAATTAGCTGCGAATCCGATTATTATTAAATAATTAACGAGGGGATAATACGAGCCTGCGCCTAAATACCTAGAAATTGCCTTATTTTACTCCTGCTGCTGACCGCGCCGTTTTCCCTCACCTGTAACCCATGTGCCGTGCCGATGTGTCCCTCTCTGCAAGTGGGCCCAAACGAATCGCGACCGGCGGGCTGGAGCGGGGAGAGATCGAGCTGGTGGACAATCCAACGGTTGGCAATGTGCGAGCTGGGAAACGGCGGGATGGGTGGCCCCTCGTGTCAGGGACGCGGAGCTCACGTGACGGAGGTGCCCAAGGGCCACGTAGAGTTGCGTGGAGCCCGCGTGCCATTGACGTGTACACCTCGAGCACCTGCGCTCTTCGCTGAAGACGTCCAGGTGAGGTGCACCGGCGGCAACCGTGTCTAGGAGAAGCGCTTTTGGTGGTGTCTATCTGTTGCAGGCTGCACATGCTACCTGGGACACCGGACACACTAAAAACCACAATGTGCTCGAGCCGAGTAGCCGAAGCCGACTATACGTGCATGCGACTTTGCGACAAAGCTGCTGCAGTTGTGTTATTTTCTCCTTTTGATTGCACATGTGAATAGCAAGCACGCATTTCCAGTCAGTCTGTGTACCCTGGTCGTTACTCGTGCTGGCTACACTCCAGAATGTGCCCATAATGGAGCCGAGGAGAGCGTTGTCTCTGAAATTATCCTCGTGCTCGTCATCGGCCCTGTATATATATCTACTGCATGCTATTTTTTTTTTATAGAGTAAAGTCCATCATCGGTCCCTAAACTTGTACTGTTGTATGTAAGGATGAAAACGGTCAGAAAACTTCTCAACCATTTTCTACTTTTATATTTGAATACGAAAACGAAAGCGAAAACGGTAAAGCCGAACACGAAAACGAACGCGAACTTACGGAATATCGAGAATTTCGAAAACGAACCCATTCGAGCGAAATTATGTCGAACACGGTCGGTATGCGAAAATTCAATATGGAATACTGATCCACAATGCATAACAATTAACAAGTGTCATCGTGGCAATTTTTGAGTGTAAGAGAGCAGACTTATCAATTTGGTTTCTTTGATAAGAGAAAAAAAAAGAAAAGAAAAAAAAGAAAAAAGAGGAAAATTTGAGATGCCATCGATACTAAGAAAGGATAGCAACAACGCCTGGCCCATCTAGCTCTCTCTCTTTTAGTCGGCCTAGTCACATGCAATGCAACAACAGCGCCGCGTGAAGCCAAATGTAGCCATGCAAGCATACAGCACCGTGCAAGGTGATTAGTCCTACCTCGATGACTCAGGGAGGCGCGACGGGGGTGAGCTGCCTATATAATGCGGCCAATGAGCATCAGTGCTCCACACTTGCTTTTACCTAGTTGCCTAGACAGTAATGATCGACAACAAAATTCGGTTTAAACTGAATTTTAAATTTGGATATTCCGAATTAAAAGTAGAAAAGTAGAAAACGGTCGGAAACGGTCGGAAAATGTCTAAACCGTTTTCTACTTTTACATTTGAAATACGAAAACGAAAGCGAAAACGGTAAAGTCAGACACAAAAATACGAATTCGATCGGATAAAATACAGAAAACGATGCGGTTCGGTTCGGGATATTTCTGTTCCGTTTTCATCCTTAGTTGTATCATTCTGATTCATAAACTAGCAAATTGACCGTTTAGGTCATCAAACTTGTTTATCTGTGTCATCTTATCCCTAAACTTGTTTTGTTGTGTCATCTCGGTCCCTAAACTTGAAAATCACCCGTTTAGGTCCTCAAACTTGTTCAGTTGTGTCATTCCAGTCCCTAAACTTGGTTTTGAGTCTCATCTGGGTCAAAACAGGACGATCTAAAAACTCTATATCGTATGATGGTAAATATGTAAACATTTCATATTTCTCTTCGTGCATATTACATGGCTCTCTTTCTCCGATGACCGATGAAACAATTCATTTTTTTAGAGAAAGGGGTTGCTAAGAGCAACTCCAACAGTTTGGCAAAAAAAACTTGGCAGATGTATAGTTTTGCCAAGTCTCTAAACCAAATGTCAAGTGAAAAAATAGGCCTTCTCCAATAGATAGCTATTTGGGCTTAGCAAATTAAAATTTGGTGGCCCACATGTCTCAATTTTTTGCCTGGCCGGGTCGGTGAAGCCTGGATGTGGACGCCCCTTCACTTTCCGCGACAAAAGGATCGTGTGGCATCGGTCTTCCTTTCGCGCGATAGAGGGCCAATCGCCGCCGCGACAGAGGGCCGATCGCCGCCCCGCCGGCCATCGTGATCGCGATTCCCTGTCGTGATCGCGATTCCTTGTCTTCCCGTCCGTGGGAACGCCTCTGCGAATCTGCGATCCCGCCGCATCTCGGACGAGGCTATGAGCACTACGCCGCTGGCCGCTGCCTCTTGCCAGTTCTGGTCGCCGAGTGCCTGAGTTTGCAATGTGCTACAAGAAGTTTAGAAAGCTGCTGTCTATTTCTTTATCCTGAAGCTGGAGTTCAGAAAGCTGCTCAAGGTACGCAAGTAGTACTACTCTATTTCCAGGCCTGTCCTCGTGCCACCGGTCGCCGTCGGTCCGTCTCTCCTACAGCGGGCGATGAAGGCGGGTGCTCCTGTAGCAGCGATGAAGGCGGGCGACGAAACAAGACGGCGGCGCAACTACGCGAGGTAAATAGGACGCCCGCCCTGACTCTTCGGCGCGGGAAAGGAAAGTGAGGCCGCTTCACGCGCGCGGGAGAAGCAGCAGCGTCGCCCGAAATCGGGATGGCAAGCAAGCGAGACCGGAGCAAATATGCGCGTGGAAGGACATCTTTTGCCAAGTTACCCAATTTGCCAAGTCCTTTTGCCAACCTGTTGGAGGATGTTTTTTTTTTGTGGTTTTGGTAAAAATCCTAGTTTGCTAAGTGCTTTTGCCAAACTGTTGGAGTTGCTCTAAGCCCCAGCCTTGTTAGAAGGCTTAAAAGCGTGCGGCGCGCCGAGTTCGAACCCCCGCGGGTGGCTTTCACACCTGGGGAGCCCACCAACCGAGCCAACATATCAGTTTTCCATTTCATTAGAATTTTTTCACAATATTACCGTATATATAATTTGCCACGGCAAGCATCAATCTTCGGTCTAAGTGTGTATTGCATGACATGTATGTGAGTAAATAACTATGTGTATTGAGAGGTGTCGTGTGTATGTGTGTGAGTTTTCTCGTCAACGTAATCAAAATCAACAATTTTAAGATAAGTGTGCAGAGGTGCGAGTTCATAGGTCAATTATCTGAGTGAATGACCATTTTCGATTTTAACTTCCCTGGCAGACTATAGGGTATTTAGTTCTTGGCCATACTTCACACTTTACATGTGGCTGCCACAGGTAAATTGGTTGTTGTTTGGTTTCCAAATAAACTAAAGCAGCTACACGATCTCACACTTTGGGCAGTCTTTTTCTCTGTCACACTTACGTGGCGACGTAACAATCTGCATGGCTGGCAGCGGTCAGGAGCCAAACTATACCTATCTAACCATATTATCTAAAATTTATCTTTTAAATCATCATTTAGAAAGTCGTTGGAACAAAAATCACTATCTATACTATATCTTTCTATCCTTTAATATTTTTTTATATATTATTATGTACACTTTGAAGAATGAACCGGCTCTCTATCTTTAGTTAATAATAAATCAGAAATAGAGAACCACAATATTTAAACATCTAATTGAAAAAATTCTTAGATGATCACTAACAAAATCTCTATACTATCAATGCGGCAGGATATAGACTCTTGAACATGATTTTTCCATCAACTTTGTGTCTCATAGTATAATATATTGCTATCGGGTCCTGTCCAGCCATGTTTTTTTTTTTTGAATCAGGTCCAGGCGTCCAGCTATGTTTGGGCACCAGCCGGACCCACCTGGCCTCGGGCCCCCGGCCCCCGGCCCCCTGTGCGGGTGCGGCTGAGCCCGATCCCTTCTTCCCTCCCCTCCTTCTCCATCGCAGTGGGCCCATCTCCAGCAGGGCCGCAAACCTCTCGCCGCCACCGCCGTCTCACAGCATCACCGGCACGCGCGGCGGCGCCGCGGTAGAGCACAGACGCCGGCACAAGCTCCGCTTTTCCCGTAGCGTGGCGAAAAAGCCTAGGCATGCCTTTGGTCTAAAAGCGCCCGCATGCGGCATCTCCTCCTCGACCCACCTCGCGGTGAAGCATCTCCTCCTAGCACGGCAGCACCCCCGGCGCCCTAGCGCAAGCCTCGGGCTCCAGATCCCCACCCTGGCCATGTCGGGCCGGAGACAGGCGTGGCAGTTTGCGGCCGCGCTGGTCTTCTTCCACGGCTCCGAGTACGTCCTCGCTGCCGCTTTCCATGGCCGCCAGAACGTCACCGCTACTTGTGAGTGCGCTATGACTCCATGTCTCTTGCGATTTGAGTGCGGCTTGGACTGTGTTCGTGAAATTCGACGGATTTGAAACCGCTGTTGTGCAAATCATAAATCTGGAGTAAATTATAGCGCTCTACTGAGAAGTTGAAGCAAATCGCTGCGTGAGTTGAATTGTGCTCGTGAGGTTTACTAGATTTGAAAGTGGTATTGAACTATTCCTAGATTGCACCTCAGTCTCGT
The DNA here is from genome assembly GCA_038087645.1 of Saccharum hybrid cultivar R570. Classification (NCBI taxonomy): domain Eukaryota; kingdom Viridiplantae; phylum Streptophyta; class Magnoliopsida; order Poales; family Poaceae; genus Saccharum; species Saccharum hybrid cultivar. The sequence goes on from JAQSUU010000563.1 coordinate 16,924,247, forward strand.
TACTAGATTCTAGCAATCTCACTGAGTAGTTGAAGCAAATTGCTGCTGAGTAAAGATGTGACTATGTCTTGGTAATTTCTTGCTTGGGGTTGAACTGCCATTTGGCCTAGCCAGAGTATTTGTAGTAGACTTTGTAGTCTATATTTTTTAAACTGCTTTTGCTGTCTGATCTATGTCAACTTTAGCAGCTAATACCTATCTGTTCCATTTAACAGAAACAAGCTGCCAAGTGTTGCTCCTAATGAATTTAGAAATTAAGGAACATATCGCAATGGGCCAGGATTTTTTAGTTAAAAGCTCCAAAATTGGAAAATATGATCAAAGTTCATCAATGGAGCAAGTTTTGACAAATGAAGCTTATAACTAATTAATTGCTTCATAAATCATTAGATTTTCTTCCACACTGGATGAACCGAATTTCATTACGGATAGTAAAGAAATTACACAGGTTTCAAATCATCTGCCGAGTTTAAGACCCAAGACCATTACTTGCCCTCCAGTCCAAGCACAAAGGGCTCTGCCAGAGAAGCAGCCAAAAAAGCGACGATGACTACGCCAAACCTAGCAAACAACAGGTTTCAGATCGACATAAGAAACTAACACTGAAAACTGACCCGACTTATTACAAGCCAGATAAGGCTGCTATGGCACGCAGGCCAGCGAAGACTGACTTCCAAGCTGCAAAGAACTGAAGCCTTCAAGTCTTGATGACAGCCAGAGAATCATCCCCCTTCTGCTGGACTTGATGGTGGGCTTGTGCAAAGCCACCGACTTCAGAACCGCTGCCCCGTGTTTCATCTTAGTCACAAGCTCTTGTTTCTGAAGCCCTGCCCAATATACCAGCATAGAACAAATCAAACACAAAATCTCTGTAGGTCCTTTACTCTCTTCCCCTCAAAGCTAATAGAGTATGAATTGATTAGTTACTTTTAACTGGGCTTGTGCAATTAGTTACTTTTAACTGGGCTTGTGCAACTGCAGCCTGTGTTTGGCCCGCTGATGTAGTATGTACTCAAACCATGGTTTCCTTCCAAAACAGGGACTAGGTTGCACCAACGTTCATGGTATTCTCATTTCAGAATACTAAGACATACACAAATAATTCCTGAGACATAGCCTAGCATGATGCTGGTTTTTATTTTAAACTTTTAAATCTTTAAATTCTGGCTCTGATGGCAATGGTGAATATATCAAGAGTTCTCAAAGTTTTGGTGGTCTTTTGTCGACAAAAAGTCCAATCCACCAAAACTGTGGGATGCGTTGATATATTCAGTATTCAAATAACACAGCCAAAAGCCCAAAAATTTATTTAGCAACTGGACACTGATCAAACAGCACATGAAGAAGCATTTGGCATGCGTATGTTGATACTATTGATTATTAGTTGTTTTGGTCCTTAATTCTTACAGTTTAGATTAGTTGCATTATCCTATCTTTATTTTTTGCAGTGTTGTTAGTAATGAAGTTGCTTCTCATGCAGCACTTCTTATTAGCAAGCAGTATGTATTGGCAATGGGTTTTGCAATGCTGGAACACCTGACAGAAATTCTTATTTTCCCGGAAGTAAAGGAGTACTGGTTTGTCAGTAATACTGGCCTTCTAATGGTTATTATCGGTGAAATTATCCGTAAACTTGCTGTAGTGACAGCTGGACGTTCCTTCACGCATGTTATAAGAACTTATTATGAAGATCAGCATCAGTTGATCACCCATGGACTGTATAGGTAAATGATTCTTTACTTTTTACCATAGTTCCAAACTTATTTACTACTCTACATTTGCACTACAACAATTCAGAAGTTTCATTTGCTATATTCTGCTTTATTATACAGGTTTATGCGCCATCCTGGGTATTCTGGCTTTCTTATATGGGCAGTAGGAACCCAGGTTATGCTGTGTAATCCATTATCAACAGTTGCATTCACATTGGTCTTGTGGCGATTCTTTTCAAAACGGATACCGTATCCTGCCTGAAAGAATATTTTATTTGCTCCTCCTTTATGTTCTATTATTGAGCTTTCAGAAGCATACCACTTTTTTGTGTTTTCATCACCCATTGAATATGAACATCTTCGTGAAAAGAGTAAAACTAGTTTTTTCTTGTGATTCCTTCACTCAGAGCAGGTATGAAGAATTTTTCTTGAGGCAGTTCTTTGGCTCTGAATATGATGAATACGCACGGAGAGTGCATTCTGGATTACCATTTATTAAATGAAAGTATCACACTTGCAAAGTATGCCCTTGAATCCTTGACTTTTAAGTTCCCATTTGATACCATGTACTTCAAACTTTAAGATTTAACTAGCTGCTCTATCATGTTTTCTTTTATTTTCAAACCCAGAGGTAGTGCTATAATAAAACCGGTGGATACATGCTTTCTCATAAAAGAAAGAGAAATCAGACAATAATAATCTCATAACTTTGTTTCTTTTCTCATAGGAACATGTGTAGTTTGAATATTTTATCCCTGGCGCAGAGTTATAGCTATTTTGTGCACACTAACTTCTCACAACTATTTTTCACATTTAAAGTGCTTTCTTTACACTATATTGAAAAGTATGTATGGTTCATAATTTAACATGTCCTTGTGGCTTGACATCTCACATTTTACTTGCACATGAATTGTGAGTAAATGTGGCTCACATCATTTTGCTACATTATTTCTACTTCGTGAAAGAAAAAAATATTTTTAGGATCCACCAGTAAGATTTCCAATAAACTATTAGCTTGAACAATGTGGCATGACCACACTTCAACAAACGTATCTTGCAGTCTGTGACTCTGTGTACTGTGGTTACTAGTGAAACAGAACATTTCTGTTCTTTCTTTTTTAATACAGCACACATCTGGATATATGTTATTCATATTGTGTTTGATTTTGTTATAGGTATGTCGAAGTAAAGCACCAAACATTATGAAATCAAGAGATAACAAAGAAAGGAGCCATTTGATGGATTGCATACAATACAAGACAAGTTAGAAATTTTATAGTCTCTAGACAAGCAGATGAATTATTCATCAGCTCAGTGATCTGTGCAAATTTGGGCAACTTTACATTGGCCATTACTTATTAGATGTAAAGTTCAGGCTATTTTTTTTTCACCCCCATAGTGATGTTCACCAACAGCTGAACTTGTGGCAGCACGCCATTCAGAGCCGAATGGTTTCAAGTTAACATCTGAGGTTCCTTGTGAAGAAGCATTTTCTTGACACATGTACACAGCTTTGTCTGGTGTCAAGCATATACTTGGAATCAGCGTGCTCATAGAAATGAGTCGGTCTGGACGGGCATTTCAAAATTTTATAGTCTGGACGGGAATGTGATCAATCTGGAAGGCGCCCTATTCTGCTAAAGTGCTCATAGAAATGAGTCGGTATCCGGACTCAAGGATTTATTCTATTCTCTGATGAAGCGAGGCGATTGAAATTGCGTCGGTCTCCGGAAGTCAACACCAGGAGACTGGCGAGAGGCTTTGGTTTGAAGCACTCGTGCATAGTCTTACCAGTCTGCTCGACACCAAAGTTTACAACCACAATGTGCTGAACACTCGGTTTGGACGTACTGATCCAAGTTTGTGTCAAAATAACTAACATTCCAACGTGTTTTGTTCTGATTTTGCATAGTTCCATTCCGTAGGAATACCAACTTTTTGATAATATAGAAGATAAGATGATACTAACTAATTCATAGAACTTGTGTAGACCCCTTACCTATAACATGCCCCTCGAATCCCTCCAATCAACAAAAATCTACTCCCTTCGCTTCCTAAACTGTCAAAATGTCAAATAATCTAAAATTTCATTAGGTTTATAAAAGGTAGTATCAACTTTTATACTTTATAAATAGATATAGTATAAAATATACACTATAACTGATATAACAATATTTATTTGCAGAATGAATATTTATAATAACACTTTTCCTATCTGATGGTCGCCTGGGTTTTGTTTGTTTGGCCAGGCGACACGCGGCGCGCGCGAGCGCGAACGCTGGCGACGCGCGGCCAAACGGGGTAACGGGTTTTTCCTTTTTTCGGGTCCGGTCCAGATTTGTTGTGCGCGCCCGTTACCGAAAATGTTGCCGGCTCCGCCTTACTAGATTGGAATCCGGACAAGACACTGTTCAAATTCCTAGGTCATCGCGCCCAGACAGGAAGGGATTCGTGTTTGGGGGTCCAGGCGGAGGGGGCGACCGGCGATTCCCCTGCTCCTCTTTGTGTTCCTCTTCGTCCAGGCGCACCGGAGGTCCTCCCTCGTCGATTTGGAGGCCTACCGGAGGTCCTTCCTCAGCGTCGTTGTCTTGTATGTTCGGTCGCGGCTCCCTCTCCCTCTGCTTTGTGCTTGTTTGCTTGGAGGTTGTTCTTCTAGATCTGGCTCGAATCCATGCATGGTTGGAAGATTGGGCGGGGGATTTGTCTTTGTGATGGATGATTGGTCGAAATGGGGGATCCGCTGCATATATGTTTTGGGATGCTGTCGGTTCGTTGTTGATTTAGGCTATGGGGAGGGGATACGGAAGAGGGGACGAGGACTGGTTGCAGCGGTGGATGTGGCGCTGGGAGTGGGGGATTTTGCGAAATGGGGAACTGCATGATTCATACTCTATTTTAGGCTTTTCTATTTTTTGTTTCTATTTGGTAGATCTGGTGTCTGCATGATTTCAGACTAGTTCAAATATCTATGGTAGTTTGCTCAGACGTGCATGGCAAGTGGGAGGAGCATGTCCTGGATATGAGCATGTCCTGGGGATGAGCATGCTTCTCCATGGTAGTTGTTTGCTCTGTTCTATTGTGGATTATGAATTGTGATGGGTGCATGTCCTGGAGAAGCATGCATTTGTAGCAGTGAGTGTGGTGCGTTTCTTGCAGACTTGGTTCATCATGGTATGGTATGGTGTTGGATTTTGGTTGTGGCCCTGGTTGCTTGCTCTGACGGCAGGCATGGCGATTGGGATGGCAAAATGGGGGTGGGGCTTGCTGGCAGGGCTGTCGTGTGGCAAGCAGATGTATGGGGTGGTGGGGTTTTCATTTGTTCCATTTCTGCAATATTTGGATCTTGCATTTGTGGTGTTTGCATTTGTTCTTGTCCATGAGCAGATTCATTTCTATGCTTCAGTTGGGAGTTGTGATTCTTATGTTGAGATGATTCACAATAGACTTGAATAAAGGTGATTTAGAGATTGCATGCTTATTGCACCCAAAATGATGATTCGTCCCAATGATTAAATGATGATTTGTGCCTTTTCTACTTTCATTGCATCAGTCCATAGTACTACTGCATCCAGTGGCGGAGTGTGAGTAATAATTAAGGGGGGGGCCAAATTACCATTAAAAATTTATCAGCAAGTGGAGATGTTAGATTAGTGAGAAAGTATAGTACAATTTATAATGACGGAACCATTAAAAATTTAGTCTCGTATATAAAAACTAAAATTTGGTGCTAATATAGGAGGACATCTCCGGCCAAACTAGAGAGAAAAGTGTATTAGAAAATTCATCAATCACACAGGTTAACTGTTGCTGTTACCTTGTTTATTTCCTATCCTTAGTTTCCAAAGTATCACTGAAATGCAGATTGTTTGTTACTAATATTAGAATGTTAAATGCAACTTGTTTTGTTTGTTATTTGATTGGCTGCAACTAGCAACTTGGTGATTAATTATTCTTTATATATATATAGCCATGGCTGACGATGATTTGGGTTGTGCTGGCGACTCCGGAAATGTTGAGAGTGATGATGAGTTTTCTATGAGGTCTGAAGATGAGAACTCAGAATCATTGAATGTTGGTGAGGTAATTCTCTTAGTTTATTGCGTCTCTGGTTTGTTGTCTCTGTTGTTGTTTTTGCGAGCTATCATGAACTAAAGGTAGTGAGTAGTTACTCTTGTCATCATGTTCTGGAGCATAATAGTTTCAGTGGATACGGTTTGAGCAGTAACCACTGTATGAATTCCTTCTGTTGTAGGGTTTGATTGGTTCCTCACATTAGCGTTGCATTGCATTAGGGGTTATGGAGCATACCCTTAACCTAGATATCAGAGGACTATGCAAACTCGTATTTTGTGGTTGTAGTTGTTTGCCTTGTTTGCTTGTTATCTGTGAGATTTGAGATGTGAAAATCTATATGACACTATCAGTTTGTTGTAAAATCATTTTCCATTGTCCACTTAGCAGTTTCATTAGGAACATTTGTTGATGCATGTGGCTATTGTGAAGAATTGCTTTCCTCACTTTTTTGTAGCACTCGTATAGTAGTACTTTATTCAGAATGAAACAAATGGCGACATCTTTTGTTACATGTATTTGACAATTTATTTCATTTTTTATTCCACTTTTACCTTGTTTATACATTATGCTTAACAGTTTATTTGTTGTGGGATATCTTTACTTGAATGCTTTACTATTTGTACTCATTTCTGTTGCTTGATTTTACTTGTTGTTAGTCCTTTTCACATTCTTTTGTGAATAGGATTATTCAAACTGTTTTTTCCCAGTATATGTTGGTTCATGCATTTGAGTTGACCAATGGCGCCTTTAGTGGTGCACATGCAAAGACAATATAAGTTTTGTTGTTTTCTTTTATATGGTGTTATTATATTATGTCTCTGAGTTTGGTTTAAAGGACCGGTTGTGTCCTAAAACTGTTGTGCAACAGTATGTTTTGATCATGAATAAGTTGGATGTTTTTGAACTTAAAAGCTTGTGCTGAATATGGTATTTTCCGGCTAAATCTCCTAATATTTGCCTGATTATTATTCTCAGCTTGTTTGCTTGGCTCAATATTTTGCATTTTATTATGCTTTTAGGACTCAAATTGCTCAGATGATGAAATTGATCCTGTTGGAGCTGTTGAAGCTTTGAAGGGTCTTAGAGGAGTGATTTCTGGAGTATGTTCCTGAAACCTTTTGGACTGAACCGTGCATAGTTTGTTTATCTGTGTTTTGGCATATTACCTTCAGTAATGAGCACAAAGATCTTTGTCCCTTGTTGTTGTCCTGCAGTTATACTAGATTCCACTGTGTTTGTTCTGAACTAACTATTGATACTTTTTTTCATGATGCTAATTCTTTTAAGAAGAGGGGTAGAGCTAGACGTACTAGAAAGGTAAATTTAGTAGCATGTCGTTTTGTTGTTTTGACACCATGCTTAGTGAAATCATGCTTAGTTTGATAACATCTAATTTTTTTCATTGTTTCCCAGAATACTAGTCATGTTGAAGGCAAGGGCAAAGGAAAATCAACTGCTGGTGCTAGTTCATATTCTAGGGCAGCAAACAGGTGCAATAACAAGTATTTTGGAGAGATAATAAGTGCATTGGATGACCGTAAGAAAGACATTATCAGGGGCCATGGGTTTGGTAGGTTGTTAGATTATGATGGTTGTTATGTTCCAAGAGGATTTGTGCAGTGGATTGCTGATCAAATTGATGTAAACTGCCGTGACATACTTGTTGGAGGGAAAGTAATCCCTTGTAGTCCAGAATCTGTTCATCTTTGCTTGGGAATTCTATTTGGTGGTCAAGATATCAAGCAACAGCATAACGATTCTGTGAAGACCAAGTTTCTTTTAGCAATCAAAGAGAAGTCTCTGCCACTGAAAAGCACATTTGGCGACAAGTTGAAAGGCAACACATTGTCTGAAGATGACATATTTCGATATTTCATGGTTGTTGCTCTGTCTTTCTTTCTATACCCAAACTCAAGCACTATTCCTAGTCCCAAATATCTTGGTCCTTTGCTTGATGTTTCTACTGTGAAAGACTGGGATTGGTCAAAGTTTGTCTTTGACTGGCTGTTTTCATCAATCTCAAGTTACAAGAAAAATAATAGGCAGACAATAGGTGGCTGCATATACTTTTTAGCAGTAAGTCTTGTTCCACTTGTCCTTTCTTTCCTATTTATTTATTTGTCATCTATATTTAATGTATCTTACTGTTAACTTTTTCAATGTTCTTTGTAGGCTTACTATCTGGATTTTCTGGACTTTGGGTTTGTTCGTGAGCTTCCCCCAACTCTGCCAAGAATCAAATGGTGGAAAGGATCGATGATCAAAGATTATGCTAAATATGATCGTGTCTCTGATTCTAAGTTTGGAAAACGTCCGGTAAGTATTGTATCTGCACCCTTGTTATAGTTTCTGTGTAATGGTTTCTGTTTGTGTGTGTGTTTACTGGCATAAGCCTAAATCCATTTGTGTGTGTGTTAACTGACCTAAGCCTGAATCCTAAGCCAATGATAATACACATTGAAATTCAATTACAGGTTGTATCATGAGATAGTGTGGATGTTAATTGATAAATCTGCTTGGTGGGATTCAATGACAGGTTGAGAAGTTGTAGACTGTTGTGAAATTCTTGCTGTTTTCTTCATAAAGATTACAAATAAAAATACGAATTAAATTAATTGCTATTATTAATAATGTAAATTGCACATGATGGGACTACAATTTTAGTGTCTAGCATACGCAATTTTCGTCATAGTAGTTCCTCTTTTTATCCTCTTTTGTCATTCTGTTTGTAAGGGTCTTTTCAGGATGCTGACTTCAATACATTTTGTGTTAGGTCAAATCATTTGAGGACACTTGCTACGTAGTGGATTGTGGTTATTTTAGAAAGACTTTGGATAAACATTGTGATTTCATCAAAGAACAGGTTGGTGCCTTGTCTACTATGTTTATGAGCTTCTTGTATATTGAGTTTGACATGATTCATATGTTTATATTAACTTGACATTACAGGACAAAGATGGTATGTGCGAGCTTTTTGAAGAGCACCACACTAGAGTTGGCTATAGGAATCCGGCCACACTTGTTTCCAAAGTGTTGAAGTACTTGTATGAGGCTTCAGTAGCTCGTCGTGGCGCTCACGTACATGCTGAGAGTTCTGCTGGCAGAGTACCTTCTCCTGTACAAGCTAACGTTGATGATGAAGGTGTTGATGCTGTACCCCCTGAATATGATGCTCCAGTGTTTTCTCCAGTACATGACTCTGTTCGTGAAGATGTCTTGGATGCAAGAATGGCTCCTGGTCCAAGTGAAACAGTTGCGAAAGAAGTTGTCTTGGATGCTAGATTCCCTGGTGGTCCAAGCGATAAAGATGTCAAAGATGTTGATCATGCTGCTGGTCCAAACGGTGAAGGAGTGGAACAAGTTGCTGCTGTTGTTTGTCCAAGTGTTACAACTGTGGAAGAAGGTGCTGCTGCTGGTAAAGATCCCAATTTGGAAGATTTTGAAGCCAAGAATGCCTCTGCTGCTAAGACTCATGAAGAAGAAGCCTCTGCAACGGAGATAATTGAATTAGATGGCATGTATGGTTCTCAGGGAACTGAGATTCTTTCTCGTAGTAGCTCATCTGCTCAAGGTACATGAAGTGTTCTGTATCGTTTGTTTCATCACTAAAATTTATTTTTTGTATCCCTTGTTTGAAACTATTTAATGCATATTTGTCATGTGCAGCTTTTGAATCTGTTGCATACTTTTTTTTAATATTTTCATGTGCAGTTTCATGTAGAAATAATAAGAAGAGGAAAAGCAACACTTCACAATCTTTGAGTCCTGACAGTGTTGGCTCTATGAGTAATCGGAAGATGAGTTTAAGGATGTCTACAAGGCTTGCTGGATTTAGTCCCATTTCTGGGCCTGGAGCTACAGTGGACAACCCTGTAATTGTTGAAGAAGCCGGTGCTCAAACTTCTAAGCGTGGAAGGAAAGGGAGGAGCAAAGCCAATGCATCTTCCCCGTCAATTGAAGAAATCACTTCGGATGTCTCACCAGGTGAATTGTTCTTTTCTGTATTTGTATGTGATTTAATTTAGTTTGTAACACGTTTGTGGAAACACGTTTGAAGCTTTGTTATTTGTGACTTGTCGAAGCTCACACCTCTTATTTTGTCCTTGTCTTTCCATAGAAAAAAATTGTTACTTGTCATCTGTGATAACACATCCTAAAATTTGTTTTTTTGTCATTGTATTTGTGCTATGTGATAACACATCCTAAAGCATTGTCATTGTACTTGTTATTGTGTGTGTGAGGGGTTAAAGTTCTAGGTCCTAAATGAGAGTAGGCAAAAATGTGGTTATTGTCCTTGTCTTTCCATAAAAAAAATTGTTACTTGTCATCTGTGATAACACATCCTAAAATTTATTTATTTTTTATCATATTTCTTTGTCCTTGAAATACTAGATTTGTGCTATGTGATAACACATCCTAAAGCATTGTCATTGTACTTGTCATTGTGTGTGTGAGGGGTTAAAGTCTGCTACCTAGCTTAGTACTACCCCTTGTGAGAATTTTACAATACTCTGAGTAGTATCAAGCTTCTGAATTTAGCACATGATTGTCTGCAGATTTCTGTCCGAGAATAGCAGCAAATCTAATTAAATGGTGCTATTAACAAACTCCACTGGATCAGAAAATGACATCTCTCTTGTTTTCTTTGTTTTCTCCTCTGTCCTCTTACTTTTGCTCTTGTTCTGTTGCTCTAAGCAGGTGGCTTCCATCCCATCCTAATCCCAGTGCGCCTGGGACTAGGTATTTGTGGGAAATCTGTGCCGGTTTGTGAGAGGAGAGCCTGATTAGATTGTGTGCCTATTGTTTTGTTTCCTAGGTTGTCTAGGACCTCATACTGGTCAATCTGAGGGCTAATCTTTAGATTACTGCTCCCCCCACCCCGCCCCCCCGGTTCCAGCTTTAAATCTTTTTCAAACCTGCTGTACATCTATAGGCTGTGAAAGAATACTCTAAACAGCTAAGGGTTGGACTTGATGCTTCTAGTGAGCTCAATTTCTATTCTGAACTTAGGGTGGTTGATTTGATTATTGTCCCTATTAGTTTTTCCTTTTTGAGTCTAGTTTTTGTATGTTTTGATGCTTTATGTTTTCCTTATATTTCTTTTCATTTGCAGTTTCTCATACAAAGATTGGTGGCAAGAGGAATCAGAAGACACCTCAATCTTCAAGCCCTGCCATTGTATCCCGCAAGTCTCCACGTGGAGTGTCTAAAAAACTTGGTAGATCCCCTCTTAGTCGTGTGGATGATGGTAATGATGGAGTGAAGAATGCCCAAAGTGCTTCTAGGGCTGTTCCTGGTCTTTCAAAAGTTACAAATGCACGTGACAAGCACCATGAAGGCACAAAGGATACACCTGTACTAGTTGAAGAAGGGCCAGTGTTAGCTTCTAAACTTACAACCAAACGTCGAAAGGTGAAAATAGAAGTGACTTTCTGTTAGTGTGTCTGTGTATTTAGTAAATTGTAGTAAAGTAATAATCTTACCTGATTATTGTTAACTGCAGTCAGTTTGCATCATGTGAAGTTTCACATTTGACTGAATCTTGTAGTTCTCCTGTACTTGGAGCTGACTTTATTGTCCTTGTTCAGGTAGTTGAAGGATCTACTGGAGCTGCTGGACTGTCAATCAATAAGATTGAGAACACTTCCGGTTTGTTTGTCCTTCTCACTCATGAAAAAATGTTAAACAAAGTCTATGATACAAACCTGACACATGTTAGAGCATGCTTACTACCTATTTCTTGATTGCACATTCATTATTAGTAGATTGCACATTTGATTTACTGCAATTATGGTATTTGTGTTGGGCAATATATGTTTTTCCTCATATATGTCAGCTTTAACATATGAATATTTGTCAACTGTAGTTTTTAATATTCTTTACCATTTTGTTTTTTGATTAAGCGGTGACAGCACCTGTTGATAAAACTAATATGAAGAACAATGCTCCCTACTTTAATAGTCCTAGCATGCCATCGTTTAGAATATTTGAAGATGAGGATGATTTAGGAAATTATGTTGAAGATCCTAATTTGAGACGTCCTGTTGGTCCAGTATCTGGTACAGCTTGTCCTATTGATGTTGTGAAATCTGTCTATCCACATGCTGTCGCCAGTGATACGCAAGGAAAAGTCAAATCTGTGGTACATGTTTCTGCCATTTTCCTATTTTACCTTTGGTACATCACAATAGTGTATGTATATTCCTTTTTTTAATTATTTATTATGTGTTGCTGCAGCTGAAAACAACTTGTACTTCAGAAGACAATCATGGTGCTAATGTAAGCCATGGAGCTATCCCTGTAAATGTATGTTTGTAGCTTATTTACTCGCTCATATGTGTTTGTAAATTGTTCTTTGTTATAGCATCTGATGTACTTTCTCTTTTTGATAGGTTCAATCTGAGACCAGTTTCTACTTTCAGTTTTGCCCTGGACCAGAAAAATAGACTTTTATTGACCAGATGAGATCTAATCCATTTGGTCGTCCCATTAATGTGAGCAATCAGGAGAGTGTTGAGTCCGAGACAAATGCCAATGTTGAAAATGTAAGCTTTGTTGGGTCAAATTTGTTTTTTCACATATCTTGTGATTTTTTCCTCTATTTTGTTGTGTTACTAATATGCTAGTGTTTCTTTGATTAGGACTTTCTGCATATGGAGTCTTTACCTTTTACAGAGACTCCTCCTGAAGATCCAGATGCTCCTGCTCCTATACCTCTTGCTGCAGTCAGCCCTTCCGGAGAACACATTGATCTTGTAAAATTGCATTACTAGTTTTATGAATTTGGAACAGTTGTCTTGTGAGATAACCTACTGATTTGGTTTTGTTGTATTGTTGGTATTGGAAGGACAATTGTTAGTACTTGGGACTGCTCTCAGCCATGTAGTATGGATAGTTGTAGTACTATCCATACTCTATTGTACCTTAGTGGTAGTAGTGTTGTATATATTTATAATAAAGGCAACTTAGCATTTTTGATTTGCTTTTATTTGTGTGCTTGTGTGTTAGGTAGTTGGAGAATAGAATAAATTAGCATGTGGCCTGCTATTTCAATTTAACTCTATGTTTTTCGAGCAATTTTATGTTTTTTCTGATGTTGCAGGTGGCTACACCTCTTCCATCCCATCGAGGTGGAAGTTTTGTTTGTGCCAAAAGTATGGGAAGCAATGGTTTATCAGAAGAATCTGAGTCCTTTTCGAACCAAGTCCCTTGGTGCTCTTCTAGTGCTAAGTTGGCTGTTCATCGTCCTAAGAGGACATTGATCCCAAGCAAATACAAGTTGAGCCCTTATATGATCCCTCAATCAAAGATAATAGTGTCCAGACTTGAAGCTGACATGTATGATATCGTTTTGAAGATGGCAGAAAATGAACATTCCAAGTGAGTTATAAATGGTTGGAACCATGTTTTTTGTGTTTTCAGAAAATGACACTTGAATGAAGTAATAATGATTTGTTTTCATTTGTTTCAGTCTCTCTGTAATTGATTATGGGCATGTGGTTGTCAAGTTAGGTGTACTTGCAAGTTCTCTAAAGCCTCAAGGAAATGTCCATTACTTTGTGATGAATGCATTGTGTAGATTGTTATTTCATAGGAAGCACCCTAAGAAATCTTACAAACATTACTTCTTCTCTAAAGTTGGTGTAAGTGTCATTTTGCCTTTTTCCTCCTCAATTAAATGTAGTAACTATATCAATGAAATAGTATTGAGCAATCTGTTTTTGTAGGACTATTTAATTGGAAATCATGGACCTAATGATAGCAAGGAGAAGGAGCTATTTGATAATGCAGTGAAATGCTTTAAGGATGCTTCTCTTGCTAGGTCGTTAGCTTACAGCCAATATGTGAGTAACATCCTTTTATAATTTTTTAAGCTTGTAGCATGTATCTTGTGTGCCACTGTAGTTGTGCTAATAATCCCTTTCTTTTTCATTATGTGTTATTTTGACAGCTTTATTTCTCTATTCTATTCCAAGATCGGTGGTATGTTGTTGTTGTGTATTTGAATCGAAGATTTATTTATGTCTTGGATTCTTGTACGCTGCATTTTGGAGCTGGCTCAAATTTTGATAAAGCTGTCCGTGATGAATTTGTAAGTAGCATATTAATTCTCCTTGACCAACTGGTGTCTCTTCTTTTGGCATCAATATTTGCTACCTGTAGAAATATTAGACTCAAATAACTATAGTGAGTTCAATTTTGAGCGTTGCTTGTCATCATATATCTCTAATTTTTGTCTCTTCCTGCTTTTAGGTAGCAAACATGACAGCAGTTTGGAAAAAAGCTGTTAACATTGACTATGGGTTCCATGGATATGAAATTAAATATGCAGATGTACCTCAACAGACTGAGAAGTAGGTGAAATACAGTTTTTTTAGATCATTTGCTTTTTTGTGTTGCTTATATTATTCTGATCTGTCTTTTTGATATCATGTTTCAGCTTTACCAATGATAGTGGTATTTTGGCAATGAAGAATCTGGAACTTTGGGATATCAATGTCTCTTTGGAGGACAAGTTTTCAGAGGCTGATACTGGGCATATTCGTATCAAGTATGTCAACGACATGATTTTCAATGAATACAATTATTCTACTGATGGTCGATCTCAAGTCATAGAATATGATGCTAAGGTAATACAAGTTGCAATTTTCTACTTTGTGTTTTATTCCTTGATGTACTCGATTGATTGTTGTTTTACTATTTTTTCCACAGGTGTATGAAAAGTACTACAAGTGATCATGGCATCCCGTGTTTTGTTTAGATGTTTTGTTTAGGTTCGTGTCTTGTATGGGATGAGAACAATTGGTTATAAATTGGTTGTAACCATAAACTACATTGGATGATAATATTCTGATTGGATGGTTTGTTTTGATGCTTGATGCTTGCTCTTTTTTTACCATTATTACTAGTTAAGGATCAGTTTATATAATTTTGATAGCGAAGACTTTTTGTGCACTATGGGTCAGTTTATTAACTTTTGGTATCGATGACAAGGAGAAGCTTTGAGGGTTTGTGGAGGTCTCTCTTGTTCTTTCTAAAGATGATGGTCTGATGCACATCATTGAGGCTTGAGAGGTAACTCACTGACTGGAATTGTCACGTGATCTATGCATGAAACGTGTTAAAATCTAGTAACTTTTGCTTTGTTAGTATAACCAAGCATATATTAAGTTTTTGTCCTTGTCACTTGTAGTCCACGTGCTACATATTTTCTATGATTCAGAGTCGCAAATCAGGATATACCTGCTAGTTATTTTGAGATGGACCGAATTGTTGCACTGATTTCCGAGCTTATGTAAACCAAACAATTTAAATATTCAGTTTCATAATTGCTGCTAGAATGTAAATTGTAACTGTCCAGCACTGCAATTCCTGTTGCGACCAAATGTAGTGTGCTTGTCTTCGTTGATGAGAACAATATCACATAAACTGAAATTACAATTGGTCTATTGCTAATAAATTACATAAATAATTTTGCCACTGAAATTGCAGCTATTAGCATTCCATTTCTTATTTTTTGTTCTCTCATTTGCCTAATCTTCCCTTGTTAATTTTGCTTGCTTGACTTTTGCACTGCTACTGTTGGTTGTGAACATCTCCTGCATCATAATATCAACAATATTAGATGAATATACATATGACACAGGCCACAAGTGTTGATGCAGTGCTAATATATACTTTTTGGCTATGTTTGTCTGTGTTACCTGATTTCCTTTTCTTTGTTTTTGAAGGCTTTGGGACTTGAGGAAGGTGCTTATTTTTGCACGTCTTGATGTTATGGCCTTCTTCCCGACAGTGTGTACATGCAAAGCTGCTTTTGGTTTTGCTTCTGAGTTCCTCAACTATTCCTATTTGCCTGGTAGGTTTTTTGGGTCTTCCTCTTTTCTTAGCATTATCAGGATCTTGTAGTACCACTGTACCATTTTGTTGTGTTGATTCTGCCTGAGCCATCCCGACTGCATTATCATCATCTTCTGAAAGCACCTCTGTATGACTATGTTGAGTAGGTTGTGTTTTATGCACCCTAACTTCTTCTGTTGTTTCATTCAGTTTTCTTTTCATTGTCTCTGCTTCTTGTAGAACATAGTTGAACGTTTCCACAGTTCTTGATCCATCTGATGCAATAGTGCTCAATTTGTTTGATAAAATGTTGTGCCTCAAAGGCCTGCTCTTCTCAATATCTAGTTGTGGTACAACATTATGCGTTTTCAATTGTTTCCTCTCCTTATTCCTCCACCTTTCAATGAAATACTTGTCATCAAGCTGAGTTATATTCAGGTTTGTTAGCACCTTGATGATATGGCAGCAGATTATGCCATCTTTTTGAAATTTGCAACATAGACAACTGTAGAGTTTGTTTGGCAAGTCCACTATGACAATGTACCTTCTTGTTCTGAACTCAAACTGCCTATGGTACTCAGATTTGACGACTGCATAAACCTTGTCTTTCTGTAGTTCCTGAGCCACATACTTTGTTGCCAATGTGATCTCCTTTTGGAATTTGAAGAAGATCTTTCTGTTGTATAGCCTTGCAGCTTGCCTTTCGAACTCATATGCTGTACTCAAAGAAGGCCTTGATCTAGTTTGAAAGTCTTGTTCTTCTTGATTCTTTTCTGTTGTATCTGAGATTCTTTGGAACTCATTCATAAATCTCATAATGCTGTACCTTGGTCCGACATCCAGTTTGAACAGTGCATTTGTGCCTTCACTTCTTGCTGTAGAGTTGATGAAAGGGAAGAAATGCTCCTTGAAGTAGCATGGAACAAAATTTTTCCTATTCAACCACATTTCGCCAAGGTATTTGAAGCCACTAACATCATATGTTTGTGGCAACTTCTTGTACATGTGCTCAAATTCAGTTTCTGTCAGTGAGTTTCTTAGGATGTCAAAGAGATCATCATGGAGCTTCTTATTCTTCTCGGTTGAAAATACCCTTCCACCCTTCTCTTGTGCTTTCTTCACAATGTGGAAGAAGCAGTTGCGATGAATAGTTTCTGGTAGTATCTTTCTGATGGCAGCCTTCATTGCTAGGTCTTGATCTGTGATTATAGTTTTAGGGTGCTTCCCTTGCATACAAATGAGCATTGTCTGAAAGAGCCACTCAAAAGTTTCTGTCGTTTCATCCATGATGAAGGCGCAGCCAAAGAGGCAGTTGTCCCCATGCCCTGTAATTCCTATAATTGGTGCAAACTTGAGGGAGTACTTGTTGGTGTTGTAGGTTGTATCGAAACTGATGCAATCTCCAAACTCCTCATAGTATCTTCTACTTGTTCCATTGGACCAGAAAATGTTTTTCACTTTGTTGTTTTCATCTATGGAAAATCTGTAGAAAAACATGGGGTCTTCTGCCTGCTTCTTAGAGAACCAGTCATACACTTGCTGCATATCATTGTCTGATGTTGCCTTGTTTAACTTTGTCTTCTCATTGCTGATATGCTTCTTGTTGTATGGAGTGACATCGCCTCTTATATAAGATAGGATTGCCATTATCTTCCTGTCCGGTAGGTTGACTTTGTTGAATGTTTCAATTAGTTGCTTCTCCATTTCAGTCATCCTAATCTGTGAAAACAGCTTGTTCTTTTGATTCTTGCCTGCAAACGCATGATTATGCTCAAGATTCAATCTAGTGATTGTCTATTCTCCATTTTGTAGAGTGACAACAAGTTCAGCGGGGCACTGGGTCGGTACAAGCGTACTTGTTTTCCGTTTGTTTGCCACCGGATTGGGTGTTGGTGGTGTATCAGAAATCTTCTTTTTGTTCTTTCTTGCACTTTGCACTCCTGAAGCAGCAGAGCTATGATCCCTCTTTCCTCCACCTGACATGTTGCACTTGAGTGTGACTCTTGTTACCTGGTCATAATTGGGGTCTTTTTTATCTTTGCACTTGTATGTGTGGCTTTTGAGTAACGAAAACCCCACAATAAATGCATAGTCGTTGTAGAATTTGTATGCTTCTTTCTGTGTTTTGAATTTCATGCCAAGCCGAGGAACATGTCTGCTAGCTTTCTCCTGAGACAAACGCTCAGCTGCCATAATACTCTCATTTTTAGTTTGTATAGCTCTGACCTCTTCGTCATCTTGTTCATCTGTAGCCTGTACATGTTGTTCACCCTTAGCATTTTGTTCCCCTTCTCTGCCTTGTTCTTCTTGTGGTTGTTGTTGCACCATGTTTTCTTCACTGCCAAAGTCTGGTACTAGTACTGACTCAACCTCAGTAGGACCATGTTGTTGCACCATGTTGTTAAAGACCATCCAAAAGTCTCCTTTTGGATGGTCTTGTGCTGGCTCATGCTCTGAGATTCTGCTAGTACTGATGTACATCTGGTTCTGTAGTCATAGGTAAGAAAAAATGTTTACTGTTACACATTTGAACATGTATTTGAAGAAAACAAAGTAATCTACATGTATATATAGAGAACAAGTAAATACCTCTAGTGGAAATGGCTCGTTGAGCATGTCCATGTAACTTCCTGTCATTTGTGA
Source organism: Saccharum hybrid cultivar R570 (assembly GCA_038087645.1). NCBI lineage: Eukaryota > Viridiplantae > Streptophyta > Magnoliopsida > Poales > Poaceae > Saccharum > Saccharum hybrid cultivar. The sequence continues at coordinate 16,942,516 of JAQSUU010000563.1, forward strand.
TGATAAAATATCTTCATAATTCTGATTTAAAGATTTTGCTTCAGCTATGACTTGGTTGATAAGGCTTGTATAGCTTGTTTCTCCCTGTGATAGGACATAAGTTGTTCCTCCCTGTGATGTGATGAGCTGTAAATGTTGGTATTCACAACAACAATAAAATCTTAGATTTATTGTTAGTATCAAGTTTTATTTAAAAAAATGCACTGTGAGTTTTAGGAATCTCACTTCTTTTGTCTGTATTTCTTGTTGTCCATAGTTGTTGTAGTTCACTGGTGGTGCTGAGCTCTCCTGGTAAAGCATGGTTTGAGTGAAATGGCAAGGATATAAAGAGGATGACAAATTAGTGGAATAACAGATTGAAGATAGACAAAGTAAGTTGATTTCCTTTGTACCTCATTAGCATTCCTGACATTTTCAATATTTGACTGAAATCTGTAGAAGCTTTCAGGATTGAATTCCAAATCCTTTCTGGAAGCACTCTGGATATGATAAAGACATATAGGTTAGTTTATAAGGCTGTGTATGTTTGAATATGTGTGTTTTAAGTTATTTAAACTTAGTATTTTGAAATTTTAGAAGCTAACATTCATTTCTTCTCTTTGTTGGTCTTGTCCATAGCAGTTGTCTTGGACTAGTGTCGTTGAAATATCCTGTTCATTAGAAACAAGCCAAAAAAGTTAAATATCAGTAGTTGCAATTAGGAATAGTGTAAATTGCAAGTTTGTCCCACTGCAATTGTTGTCTTCTTAATTTGCAATAACTATAATTTCTATTTACCTCTTGAGTATAATTGTGGTTAACAATGTTTGAATCAAAATTGTAGTAACTTTCAATATTTTTTTCTAAATCTCTTGCCAAACCATGCTGCATATACAAAGATAAATTGATTCATACATAATATGGTATAAAGGAAAACACATAAATTTCATGAAATGGACCTAAGTCTTTTTTCCAAACCTGCTGACAATATATGTTAGTTGTTATCTCAGACAATTGAGTAAGCTCCAGTGCACTATCTTCAGATCCAAAACCCATTTCCTCAAAGAAATCTGCATCTGATATTTCATTAACCTGCACAAATAGCTTGTGTCTAGTATTGGTGTACATTGAAATCATCCTGATCTACTTGGAATGGTTCTTATTTGGCTGTTGCTTTCTTCTACAAATTGTTAAAATTCCACTAATGGTTTAGAAGTGCATGTTCTATAGATTTACAGTGAATTTTGTATATTGGTCAGAAGCAAATATAGATTACTGTAAATTGCAAACTTTATTACTGTAAATTACAAATACAGATTACTGCAATTGTGGTGATGAGTATATGAAATTTTGTCAATCTATGGTCCATATGCAGGAGTACTACATATATAAGGCAGATTTAGATTTTTGATTTGTACAGATTAGTGTCCACACTGTAGTAATGTCAAAAAGCAAATAAAAGAACTAATTGTTTCCATATGTGTTCAGAGGTGGGCCTGGAGATGAACAAGGTGAAGACACTGCCCAGCAGGTTATATAACTTGGTTATAGATTCTGAGCCAAATCGTACAGATGAACAAGAACAAGACAGAAGCAAGGAACAAGAGGAGATAAGCAATGTACTGGAACAAGTACAGATAAGTACCTTCTTCCTTGGTTCATAGAATTGATGTATTTTCTCCATCATGTGTGCTTGATTTTTTCGCCAGCGTCTGGATCTCCGATGGATCCAGATCTGTCTCTTTCTTGCAGCAGGGGAAAGTACTGCATGCAGCTGATTTGTGGATCTCCGATGGATCCAGATCTGTCTCTTTCTTGCAGCAGGGAAAAGTCAGTTATGTAAAGCCCAGTTATGTAAAGCCCAGTATGTAAAGCCCGTTGTAAAAGGCCGCATTTAGTGAAACGAACTCCAAGTATTAACGGGTTTCGGATGTTGGATCCGTTAACGTTTAGCGGGCCCGGTATGCGTTTACGGGTCAACTTACGGACCCGGTAGGAAGACAGACTCACAGATGCAGCACAGAAACAGATCTGGCAGTTGGATCTCCATCCAACGGTGCTGGACGTCGCCTGGGTTTTTCCTAAAAACCCAGGCGACTAGGATATAGCATGTCCCTTATAATAATTATATGTATTTATTTAATTAATTAATTAATTTAAAACTGTTTGACTCTAAATCAAGGGTCCATTCTTTTAAGAGAGAGACTTTTCTTCACTCTCCTGAGCTCGCCTATAAATAGCTCCCACACCTTTCCTCTCTTCATTCACTCCACTCCAGTCTCGCCTCTACGATCACTTCAGCCTGTGGGAACATGGCTACCGCGTCGTCGTCCTCGACTCCGCCAACGCCGCACCTGCCGTCCATGGAGCGCAGGAAGGGCCCCACCGGCCTCGAGAAGCTCGTCCTTCGCGAGTCACGCGGTTGGTCCGCGGAGGTAACGAACTCGATCGCCTCCCACCCCCTACTTTTCGGGGACGATTTGGGACGCATTCCGTTGGGGGAGGAGCGGAGGGTGCGATCTGCATATAGCGTGTCGATTTCTTTTATGATGGGGTTGAGCGTTCGGGGTTCGCCGACCAAATTCACCTGTGCGGTTAATTGAAGACGTACCGGCGTTTGACGTTTAACATTTTAACCTTTGCCGTCCTTGCGTGAAGAAGCGACGGTGCTTTTTTTTTTCTGGTTGGCTATTTTTTGTTCTTCTCACTTTTTAATTCGAGAATTGCGATCTATTCCTCTAGAGATAAAAGTAGTTTTGGTCTTGCGTCGCTATTACATTTGCACCTCAATAAGTGGACTGTGAAAAAATGATGGTGAAAGACTTCAAATATTATGCGGACAATGCCTGCTTGTCTGGATCTAGTGGCAGAAGACCCACCGACTATGCCACTTGAAAGGGAAAGGGGCCTAGGTTATAGACTTATAGCCTTTCGTTGTCAAGATGGATGATCATCAGGTTGTTTTGGAATTTGGTCTGATACACATCTCATGACCTGTAGGATAGGTGCTAGCCTCCTTGAGTACTGAGGATAGGATAGGTACCTTTTTTTCTGATAAGATGGAGGATTGGAGGAACCACGGTGACTCTGTGTTTTTAGTTCTAGCATGTTTGGCTGACGAGGCCTTAGACCATAAAACTATAGGAGTACATCTAACTGATATGGATATGATTATTATTTGTTATGTTTGTATTAACGAAGTTGCGCAACTGCATACAACAACATAACAAATAGTCAAAGTTATTGTGGTCTGTGGTAGTTGCAGAGAAGCTAATGGTAGTACTTAATTGTGGGTTGAGTTGTACCATACAAATGATAACTAGGTAAACTTTTAGTGTTATCCAGTTGTCTAGATCAATCCTTCTTGACTCCTGACACACTAGTTAGTTAACTCTTTAGTCTAACAGGCTCTAAAACTTCTGTCAGTGGGTGTCAAATGTCATTCTTGCACGCAACTAGGACTATAAGATGTCCTATAAATTTCTGCATTCTCCCTGTTTTTTCTTCCCTATCTCTATTTTTTATCCAAGTTGGAAGCGTACCAATTTGCTGAAAGGCAAATCCTTCACGCATGTAGGGCCTGGTACCTACATGATAATTGTAATCTTGTGTCCTTGTGTTAGATCAGGTTTTAGCTCCTGTAGTTGATCAATTATCTTGTCTTTTGCAAGGTCCATCTATATGGAGGTCAAGTAACTTCTTGGAAGAATGACCATGGAGATGAGTTGCTTTTTGTGAGCAGCAAGGTATATATATAGAAACATTCGGCATTGGTTAACTTCTTAATCCATTAGTGCATTAGAAGCATGGGTGATACATCTCTGTCATCCTTGTCCATGCCAAAACAAATTTATTCGTTAACTAGATTCGATCTGAACATATCTAATATGCTTTGTCAATACTTCATCATATTCTTAGTTCCAGAGTCCTTGTGAAATATCACTAAAATGTTGTTTCATTTTCTCATGACCTTTATTTTCTTGTTTTTTTCCCCTACAAATGCAAGTTTAACTACTCAATACTCAACTAAGTATGCCACTCATGGCTCCTCATTTATTATGTGCATGTTGCCGCATCAATCATGGCACCTCTTAAACATGGTTTTGACTTGAAGTCCTTTTTCAGGCCATTTTCAAGCCTCCAAAAGCAATCCGTGGTGGAATACCCATTTGTTTTCCCCAAGTATGGCAACTTCATTTTTATTTCACTAAATCTATAAGCTTAAAATGCCTGCTCCAATCATCTGAAAGAACCACATATATGCAGTTTGGAACACATGGAAATCTTGAGAAACATGGATTTGCAAGGAACCGTTTCTGGTCTATTGATGACAATCCTCCACCTTTCCCAGTAAACACTGCTATAAAAACTTTTGCTGATCTCATCCTGAAGCCTTCTGAAGAAGATCTCAAGATTTGGCCTCACAGGTTCGTGTAGAGACCATGCTGTTATCATGTCGATGCTTGACTCTGCTCCTCATCTGTCTTTAAATAAAATTACAACTTGCAGCTTTGAATTTCGATTAAGAGTTGCTCTTGCACCTAGAGGAGATTTGATTCTCACTTCTCGAATCAGAAATACAAATATTGATGGAAGACCTTTCTCATTTACTTTTGCATACCATACGTACTTCTCGGTATCTGACATAAGGTATGCATACTTTTTTAATCAGTTCATTCCCGCTCTATTCTCAGATTTTGGTTCAGATATTGTAACCTGAAACTTATCCAATAGTCTGGAATTGGAATTGTGGGCCTCTCTTGCATGGCTTTCCAGTTATATGTGTTTAGTTTACTTGTTGATGATGCCTTCAATAGGCTGATACTACCTCCATTATCTTTTATAAAGCGCGGCTTACATGATACAGTCTCCCAAATTATATTTTGACAATTTGTTTATTTTATATTATGTTATTTAGGGTTATAAAATTATGATAATTAGATAGTACATTTGATTACAAATCTAATCTTATCAAGTTTGTATTATATAGTTAAAAATTGTTAGCTAAATTATTGGTCAGAGATTTTAAATTTTGAATCTTAGTATGCGTGTGCGTCTTACAAAAGAACATGGAGGAAGGATGTATTATGCGTTTATGCTTATGTCATTAGTGTTAAACTAAGCTTGGCTAATCTCTTACTACGATTCTTGCACCAAAAGAGGGCCGGCGAGCATGGCCACGTCATCGGCTTTCCTCGGCCGTCGGATTAGGCTCACGAATGGCCCAGATCGTGCGAGTCCCGGTCTTTTTGCAAAAAAGCCCTCGAACTTCAGTAGAATCAACCCATAGTCCATGCATCTCTCTCCCCCGTCTCTTCCCTTCCCCACCGTCGCTCTTCCTCCCGATCCCTCCAGAAGCGGGTAGGGCAGCGGCGCGGGCAGCCCCCGCCGGTGCCCGTCCCTCGGCGCAGCGGCGACCCTCCTCCTCCTCCTCCTCCTCTCCCCATCCTCCCTGCAAGTTTCGCTTCCTCTCTCGCTCTCCTCGTGCGGGCTGGGCGACCACGACGGCGGCGGCTGCCGCCCTCCTCCCTCCCTCCCTCCCCCCTCCCTTCCTCCCTCCCTCCCCCTCGCGTGGCAGGGGCAGTGCGACCGGCGCTGCCGGGGCCCGACGGCGCCCACTGGCTGCGGCGCGTCGCCATGCGTGTGCCCCGGCGGTGACCGTCACCGGCCATGGCTGTCGTCCTCGTCCTTCTCCTCCCCTCGTGTCCCGGCGTACCGGCCTCTCCGCGTCCTCGCACCTGAGTTGGCCGTGTGTGCTGCTCGGGCCGGCTGGGCGTCGCCTCTTCCTCTCCGTCGACCGTGGCGCATCAGCTCGGCCTCCGGATCTAGCGGCGGCCACCATCACACCCTTCGCTGGCGACGAGCACCCACCAGGTATGCCCATCCCTTCTCTTCCCTGCCTGCTGTGGCACTGGTTCCAGCCGCGTCTGCACTCCAAGGCAACGGCGAACTGGCCTCAGCCGATCCCTTGGCCATGCCGCTAGACCGCGTGCTGTGATGGCGGCGAACGGGCAACCGGCGAGCCCAAAGCCACATGCGGTGCTCAAGCCAAAGGGAACAGCTGCGCCGGCATCCTCGAGCCACCTACACCGCCTGTCATCACTATGGTCACGACCCACATCAACTCTGATGCAGCAGTAGTCTTCAACATGGAGGTTGCACGCAACGTATTCGACATAATGCCCGTGACATATATCCCGAATGCTGAGTTGCTGACAAAACTTTTTTTTTCTCTTTCTGCTTTACAAAATGCAAGTCAACAAGACGTGTTAAGACTCTGAATATTAATAGATTGATTCCACGTTGTGGCACCACTTCGATCAAACAATTACTGCTTGCATGCCTTCTTAGCATCCTTTTTCCGTCATACTGCAAATGGAAGCAGAGCTAGAGTTCAGGATATGATGTCTTGTAACAAGTAGTTACAACTTATAGGCAATCATTATATTGCATTCTGTTATGTGTTCTGGGTGAACCAGCAGCTGCAATGCCTGTAGGTTGTAGTGAACCAGCAGCTGCAACTCAATACGTAGTGCCTTCTCATAAATCATCTCTGCATTTGCAGAGCTACGTATTGTGTTTGCCTAAGGTAACCACACTAGCTCAAATATTTGTGTGCCATCATAAATTATTTCCCTGCAAAGCTTGAAAGAAAAAATCACACGACAACGCTTTTAGAAATTATTTTGATTTCTACTCTGTTTTAATCTAGCAGCGAACAAGAATTGAGTTCATTATTCTGACAATATTAAGGCCAATGATTTCAACGGCCATTGCTCCTAAGCCTAGAAGACAAAGGTGTTGAGAAAACAAATCCAAGGTAAGTAATGCAACTTTAACTCCTGGTTAAATGCATACAAATTTTGATATGAATTTTAGATCCTGTCTCCCACAAGGATATACATGGATAAGATAAATTGAAATTAATACTCTGAACTTCTAAGATGACCATAATCTTCTATCACCTGTTTGATCTTCTCTGCAAAGTATCATTCTAAATACAATGTACCTTTCTGTGGAGTTACCTACTGATGGAGCTTCTGTGCCAAGTGCAATGTTTGAGTATTATGCAGGTTCATGATTAATTTTGAATTCACTTGTATTAATTTTTTATTTAAAAACATTAACTGAACCCATTTGAATTTAGTTCCAAAGAGGCGAGGAGGCCACAAAGATATATCTTTACCTTATCAATACAGAAATATTTTAGTACTTGTTTTGTTATGGACGCTTTCCACATGATTATTTACTACAGTTTAGTAGCAAATCTTTATATGGCTATTGCTCCCTGGAATACTTCACAGTTGACGCACGGCATTCATTGCCATTTAAGTTAAAACGAATTGGATCATTGTCATGTTTCATTATGATTTGGTTGGGTGCAAACATTAGTGATTATACATCCGTCTTTGGCACAGCATTGCTCTATACATTTTTATACAAATAAAAACCTGCGTTGCTTATGGTCGGTGGTACAGGGGACCCACCAATGAACAATCGACGAATACTAATTCATCTACACCAACTTATCAGTTAAGAAGCTCCGTTTCGAAACATCTTCCATTTCAGTGAATTGTCAGGCGATGACTCATTTTATCTCCAGGTAAATCATTAATTTTTTCAGCTTTGCCATACTTAACTACCAGTTTGCTTATTGCATCGCGTTTTCCCCTCTACAACATTGAATTGCTCTGTATTGCTTCATGGTCAACCAAACTGTGCCTATTTTGAGGCTGACAAACACCAATTTGCATTTTTTTTCGAGTGGATTCGCCACGGCCAGAGTTAGCTGCTGCTGCTGAAACACGTAGGAACCATAGAGCAGCTACATCTTTTGGAACACAACAAGATACGTGTCATATTTAACAAACACCAGATTTACGCCTACAATGATCTGCTTATGTTTCCGTCCCAAGCCACTTGATCATCTCCACTTTTTGACATACCCATGCACTTTCAAAATTAGAACTTCATTCTTCACTATTTTGGAAGTGCTCTTTCAACCAGTTGTAGTTGCACTTCATCATTTGGCTTATTTTATAAGGATGTGCAACTTTCTTCAGTTGTCCAATTCGTCTGTCCGGTCCGAAATGATAGCAATTTTTGTCCACTCCAACTGACAAGGCCCTCATAGCCCAAGTGAAAATAATAAACCAGTTCATGTGTCTTTTTCTTTATGCATTCTATCAGATACACATCACAAATAGCACTCCCTTACATTATTCTCAAAATTACATTACAGTTAACTATGATTTCGCTATTGCCCAAAGGAACAGGTATACACTTCCTTGCTCTACCTTTCAGAGGGGATCAAATTGTTTAATTTGACATTTAAATTGTTTCAGCACGTGGATTCGCTGCAAAAGCTGACTACCACAAGCTTGGCGATGTTTCGATACAACACTTACTATGCCTTGGGACAATGTGATGATACAAAACAACCAAGGTTAGTACCCTGCCCTGCTCATGCGTTGATCAACCTCACAGTGCAGTATCAGTTACTTCATTCCTGCTAATTGCAGATTCAAAGATTCAAAACTAAACAACCTTGATGTCTTCTATGCAACAAAAATATGAATTGGCAGTAATCTAGCTAAAGTTATATGCGATTTCAAGATAACTCTACTTTTAATTACATAGAGCAAGATATGTATTCTTTCAGATTGCTCTGGAATATCTGATATGATAAGCAATATTCCTCTATTGTGATACCTGCTACTTTCCCGTTGTTTTTTTATTGGAACAGGCTTGGTACAAGTCATCAAGTGCTGCAGACGGTCCACACACTGGCCATACGCGGCAACGCCGCGATCATTTCTAGTGAAACACCATTTTTAGAAGCTGCTGGTAAGCATGATTGTTTCATACTGCAGTTTTAATGCAGGTACATGACAAACTTTTAGACCACAGGAAACGAGTCAGGCACTTTAGTTTTATGGGTAAGGAGGGAGCTGAAAGTTGGAGAGAATAGGCATTAGAAGATGTTTACATGTACTTTATCTCAATTCAAGCATGTACCTGTTCAAACAATCAGGAATTCAAAGTTGTTTTTCTTACTTACTCAAGACACAAATGTCCTCAGTGAAGTACGTGTTGAAGGGTTGGAGACTTTGGACTACCTTGACAACCTTAATGCAAAAAGGCGATTCACAGAGCAAGGAGATGCAATTGTGTTTGAAGCAGAGGTAACTAAACCAGCTCATTATCACAATGAAACTATGAATTTTGCTGATTTATTAACCTTTTATTGTGGTGAAGATTGACAAAATTTATTTAGACGTGCCATCGAAAGTTGCAATAATTGATCATGAGAAGAAAAGAACATATGTCTTAAGAAAAGATGGGCTTCTGGATACTGGTTAGTTTACCCGATCATTGTTTTTGTTCTCATCAGCATTCATTTAGCTTGTTACAACATGCTTATTTCCATTACCCTCTTCCGTCTTGTAGTTTTATGGAACCCATGGGATAAGAGGTCAAAAATCATGCAAGATTTGGGGGATGAAGAATACAAACACATGCTGTGCGTGGAACCTGCAGCTGTTGAGAAACCCATTACCTTGAAACCTGGTGAAGAGTGGAAAGGAAAGATGGAGCTCACAGCTGTTCCTTCTAGTTACTGTAGTGGACAGTTAGATCCAGAGAAGGTTCTTCAGGGTTGAGAATTCTAACTTCCATATATCTTGTATAGGTAATGCTCATCTTGCTTTGAAGCTTTTTGGCTTTTTGCAGTTTGAGAGCTGATAGTGACAGAGACAAGTTCAATGCAGTTAAAACTTAAGCTTCAGCAATTTTCTCAATTTGATTTATCAATATGCTTGAAAATGTGGATTTAGAAATAGTATGCTTGCTCCAGTTGCAAAGTGAATTCAATTTGTATGTATAATTTGGTTTCAGCACAATAGGCATATGTCTTCGAGCTCTGTTCATGTGATTGATAGCACAGTGACTGAAGATAGTCCTCAAGTCTGGTTAATTGCACAGTCATGTCAACAAGTACCTCTTCCGGTTATTTCAATTTGCAATGTCATCCATAGTTCTCGTTCCTAATTCATAAATTCTCCATTTCTGCAGGAACGGCTGGCGTCTCTTACATTACTTGGTGGCTGCCCTGGTGTTGAAGCTGTTTCAACTTACTAGCCTTTGTTTGTCGCCATTTTCGTACATTTATGTGTCTTTATTATTACTAGTATATAGAAGCAGGTAGTCACTGCAACAATAAGCCGTGCTAGTAGCTTTGTAATATCCGATTGTGCCCTCGGTGGACTCAAATTAGTGAATAATAGCGTCCATTGTTCAGAATTGTTCCCCGGACACATGGATGGTGCCTTACTTTACATCTAGGGCTATTAGTGTAGAGACGTTGTCGTGGACTCGTGAATTCACCTGCTACGTTATCTTGGACTCGTAATTTCACCAGCTCCTGGATGGGGATATGTAAATCAACGATATTGGCACCATTTGTTTCTATTCATGTTTCCTTCTGGGCCATCATCATCTGTAGCCCCATTGTCATTCAAAACAATACTATCAGTCACGACCTAAGTGTAATTAGAATGCCAATCATCGTATCATGATAGCATGATTAATAAATGTAGGGCTAAGCCTTATTTTCTGCCTCAGGTGGTCTAACTGGGCTCCTACCCTAGTTAAACCTTGTTTTAGCATTAAAAAGAAGGTTTGAGATGACGTGATGCCGTGATGGAAATGTACCCGTGTCATGAATGATGAGTGATTGTCAAGGTGACAGGATCGAGTTTTGGTTGAGTTGGGTTATTGTGATTTTATGTTTCTTAGCTTATGAATGTACAGGTGTTTTTAAAAAAAAACTATGAATGTGCAGGTGTTGGGTGGATAAAAGTGGTCGATGGCAGCAAAGAAGGTCAAGTGAGGAGTTCAAATCGATGGACCATGGGCGGTGAAAATAGAACACAAAGGCTTGGACTAAGGAACCAAGTGGCGGGAGGAGGGACTAAGTATGGCTAATACTTGACATGGCGATGAGTGAGAGCTGGGGCTAGACCGAGTCAAGGCAAGGCGTCGTGAGCACTTGGTATATTGTCGGGCCGTTGACACTAGAGGGGTTGTGTACTGGCTACACCTAGGAGGGTTCGACGGTTTTAGCCTCCAAACCGCGGGCGGAGTGATTTTCATATAATCCTTGAACAACTCGATAAGACTTAACTATGTTTTTATAAGAAATTGAACATGTGCCGACTATGTATGCTCTCATGTGACATGATCCTAGACGAAGGCCGCATAGTTGGTTAGCACGGATGGTGCTGCCATGGAGAACCAAATTAACTAGATTAAGTTAGTGTGGGGCAAGGGTGGCAACTCGACTTAGTGTGGTTAATTGGAGGGTTCTCGCACTCATTTGTGGGCCAATTGTAGTAGCCCTTGGCTCCATGAAGAGATGATTGGTTTTTTCGGGTAAGTTTACTCATTTTTCGAAGTTTAGTGGAAGTGCGTCGGGAGCGCCTATCGATTTTCGATCTACTTTTGAAACATCCAAATGCAACACTTGCAACATACGTCTGAAGACAGATGAAACACTTCAAATATGTGTTTGAAATACTTGCAAAAACACCTGAAAAACATTTGAAACCAAACACTTGCAACATATGTGTGAAACATATGCAACATCCAGATAAACACACTTGCAATATGTCTAAAAAAACAGATGAAACATTGAAAAAAAAATAGATGAAATATTAGGAACAGAAGCTTGCAACATATGTGTGCAAATATTGCAACATATGCAACATCTCGATCTACTTTTGCAACATCCATATGAAACACTTGCAACATACCTATGAAACATACGCTTGCAATATGCGTTTTTCACCCTTCTTCCGAACAACGCAAAGCAGAGCGGGGAACGGCAGGTTCCAGCTAGTCGGCGGCTGAGGATGGTGGCACGGCCTGGCAGTGGTCAGCTACGCATGCGCCTGGCTTAGGCCTGGTTAGCGACGACCCCCTCTCCTAGCCACACACGGCGGCTGGCGCCTGCGCGGCGATTAATGAGTACGGTGGAGAGGGAGGAAGGTGGCCGCCGACGCTCAGATGCAGTGGAGATGGAGGATGAGACCACCGGTCTGGCGGGTGTGGTGGAGAACGTCGCTGTGAGGCAGGCCCGTCTTAGGGGTAGGGGCAGCCAGTGCGACGCCCGGGGGCCCATGTCGATTGGGGGCCATGAGTATATGTATCTATAGTATATGTATTTCAGTATTTGGCTCATAGTTCACTCGTTTAGGTCCACTCTAGTGTGCGCGGCGTTCGACAACTAGTCCACGGCTCCGTGCATGCCTGTCTGCAAACCTTCATTTCACTCGTCGTTTGTATTCGTGACTTTCCATGACGGCATGAGTGTCATGTGTTGTGGCAGTTTGCGTCCGTATATTCTCAGCGACTTATAATACAGTTATTTCACCATTGTTTAGTTTCTTTGATGTAATATGGCTATTTTTTAATTAAGTATATGTTGTAAGTTAATTCTTATTACTACTATATAATTCAACTATCATGTTAAAATATTAGGTTGCTAGACCCTTACTGTCTTGCTTGCCTAAGGGCCTTAGAAATTGTTGAGACGGCCCTGCTGTGAGGCTGTCATGGTGGACCACGCTGCGACGGTGCGGACGCTGCTTCGAGTAGAGAGCGACTTTTCAGAGCGGAGATAGCAGGCGAGCGAAAGAAACACGAAGACAAGCGCAGGAGAAAAGTTGTTGGGCCGTTCCGGAGTGTCGCGGCCCACGCCAACCTGAGCGTTTGGCCGATCGGACGCCGGGTATAAGCATCACCGCATCCAATTTTGCATTTTGTTCGAAATCAGACGACACTGATAGTTGAGAGAATTCAAATGGACTTTTCCCGTCCTAAATTGGGGCTCTTCTTACTGGGCCTTGGGCCAACATGAGTCCAGGCTCGCAGCAAGCCCACACAACACAATTTTTCCTTTTCTGATTTAAACTGATAATAAAAATGAGTGTTTTGAGTAAAAAAAAAGGGAAAAGAATTTCAGAAGGAAAAAGGAGAGGGATGGGGAGGGAATACAGGACATGAAGAATCTATACACTTCATTTCTGAAGAAACATGAAATGCGTTGCTAGTTGATTTTCAGGGCAACAGATTTGCAGATAGGACACCAGTTCTTCTGCCGAAGCCAGTGCTGTATGCAGGAAAGGTGGTAGTAGTGTTTACATGCCATCTTGCCCACCTCCTCGCCGGCTAAATACTCCTCCTGAGAAATATTTCAAGTGAAAGAAAACATTTAGAGGTTGCAACTAATATCCGGCTACAGAACAATCTGGTACAAATGTACTTGCCTGGCATATGCTGCATTTTCTTTCACAATCTTCATGAGAACCTGAAGCTGTGGGCATGTAGAGGCTCCTGTTCAGGCACGTGGACAATGCACAGTCTGAAAGACCTGTGTTTACAGTACCAATTCGCTCTCCCAAAGCAAGCAATTCCTTCAAAGCAGAGTGTCACAAATTAGATAAGTACTGGAGATACAAAGCATGACAAACAAAAAATGCTTGCTGACTGAAGGGAGAGAAGAGGACGAAGCAATGAAGGAAATCAGAAAACGGCGTCGGCAGAGTAAGGGGTCAGGCATTCAGACATACTTCGTAGGACATGCCGTCGATATCCATCCTCATGCCTCTATGCCGATCATTGAATATGAAGTAGTTCTCAAGCTGCAATGCACAATGTACTTATATGATTTGCATTCTCTATATAATTTGGACTTTAACATGACTATTGTGCAGTGATAGAATGCCTTACCTCTTCAATTCCACCCACATCAAAGCGCAAGTATCCATTTGAGTCCTCCATGCTGTCGTCCAGAGATGAAAGCTCTCCCTGAAGACCGCTTCTGTATCTCGCCATGAATCCAGAAAGAAATCCTTCAGAAGGCACATGGTTTCTTGTTACCTGCTCAACCAGCAGCAAGTCATCGTCACTCCTCTCTGAACTCCTCCTAGCATCTCCAGCACCATTTCTGTGCATACCGTCAGCAGCTCCTGCATTTGCACCTTCATCAGCTTTTCTTATCCTCGAAGCTGCCCGATGCGACGGCCTTGTGACCGATCGACTATTGCTCGGGGAACTAGCACTGAATCCACTCGGCGACTGTGGGCTGTTCTCCCTGTTCAACGATCGTTTCCTTGATGTGTTGACCCTCTCCTTAAGCCGAGCCAGTAAATCACGCCCAGGAGTGTCTCTTGACCTGCTGCCGGTTTCGCTGCAAGAACCTCCTGCATCCCTGCTGATGCTGCCTGAAGCACTGCTTTCATGTGGAGGCTTTCTATTGGGCTTCCTAAAAATCTGTGATCTCCCAGGGGTAGCCGGTGTTGATTCACTGGGCGCCGCCACCCTGTGCACCTCCTTGCCTTTGGCTTTGTCAGTAGAATGCTGACCACTACAGCCATGGCGGGAGCAGCAGTTCTTGGCTTTGGGGCGCGAACCGTCTTCTCTGAAGAGAAGAATTGATCCTCCCTTGGTGAAGAGGAGGCCGCCGACTGTTCGTCTTCCCATGTGCTCATCCATGTCAGATAATTACCTGAAATTAGAAATGGTTGGAAGAATTCAGGTACTCGACATTTCACGGACAGGTTAAATCATTCAGACCTGGTAAACAGGTAATGTGCTGGGTTGGGCTGAAAAACGTTGTTGGCTGATTTGTTGTGAGAGAAAAATACTGTTCCGGCTGAAAAAATAAGCTGAAAAAGACGGATTATAAGCCGGGTGAACAGGCTCATTAACGGCCATTACCGATTCAGGTCCTACCATGCCTGATTTCAATTTTTAATTAATACGCAATACAAACTGAAATACCGTTTCGCCTAAGAAGTAATCACTCTTCACCACGGGCCATGTGGTCATAGTATGACTAAAATGGATTCAGCAGACCCAAAGAACATGATCGTAATCATTAATTTTACTAAACGAAATTAGTCAGGTGATCCGTTTGTATAATTTTACGTATTATATTCTAATCAGTCTAGTTATATATGTGCCTACTCATAGTACAACCAAAGCATCTTTCTCTCTGTACCAAACGAAGTTGCTGTAGTAGCAACCTTTTTCCCTTCCTGTCTGGAATTATTTCCTATCCTGAAAGGCCAGTTTGGCCATGCCTGCAGTACCACGGTCCACGGCACAGCACAGTACTGTATCAAAAACCGAAAGGTGTACTGATTTTGCTTTACGGGAATCAGATAGACTAGGAGAGGGAGAGGCACCCCGACGGTTGACGCATACGGATTCATGGGATAGTACCTATCTTATCGCATATGAAAAATATTATCTACGTCTTGTATAACTGAAAAAAAAGGATGGTAAAGAAAGTTGCTGGTTTCAGACAGTCGAAGCAACCGGAACATGCAGACATGCAGTGGAAAACGATTCCGTCTTTCAGAGGAAAACATTGACCTGTATCCGGGGAAGAAAACAGAGGAAGTTTCTCTTTCTTTCTTTCTTTTGCGAAACAAAAAAGCAGAGGAAGTTTGATACGGAGTATAGTACTAAATTAAAGGGAATTGGATTGCAGAGACAAAGAATTCAGAACTTTCGTGGATCATCAAACCTTCAAAGTTCCAACAAAATCAATCCAGCGATCGATCACGATGGCAACAGGATTGTGTTCCTAAACTTGCAGCGCCTATATAACTCTCACAGACAGCCGCTACAGAAGAAGTGAAGAACCCAACGAGAAAGAACCATGCGACCACCTTTCTCTGCCACCCTGAATTCCTTCTACGAGAATACAACAAACCTCTGCCACCCTGAATTTAATTTCCCGAGGTGAACCGCAAACTCGTAGACCAGTTCATACTGTGACACGACACGAGCAACGAAAGAACACCAAACCAAACAACGGGTGACCCAAACACAGCATCAGGCCAACATCTGAGCATAACACGAGGAAGGAGAAGAAGAGGAGGAGGAGGAGCGGCCATGACCAACCTTCCTTTCCAAACCTTTCCTTCTAGCCGGGCGATTCTCCTCCAATGGAACAGGCCCGGACAGCGACCGGATCAACCCGGAGAATCGAGGGGAGGAATAGGGAGGGGGCGATAAGAAGAGATCGGAAGTGATGGGAGTTGTTATATATACGCATTAAAACCAACAAAGATGGGCTGATTCACCGAAGGCCGCACCCGCCACGTCACCCGAATTCTTTTGGCCGTCAGATCTTCCATCGGACGCCCATCGTTGCTTGGTGCAGATTTCATCCGAAGCGGCTTACGCCGCTCATTCGCTTCCATAGCCTTTTCCCTCTGCTTCTCTCAGTGCTGTGCGACTTCTGCTTCGGAGCCGGCCCACCAAATATATACACGGGCTTCTGATTCCCTTCTCCATCCTTCCAGAAAAAAAAGGCCTCCACCTTACCTCTTCCCCGTACTCATCCGCTCCTCCCGCAGCTCGGTGCGACGCCGCCGCCGCCGCTCGCGCCCCCACCCGTGCCTTCCCTCCTCCTCTCTCTCTGCCGGCGGCTCAGCGGCGCCGCCCATCCTCCTCGTCCTCCTCCTCTGTCCTCCGTTTCTCCCTCCCCTTCCTCTCCCTCTCCCCTTCCCTCCGGAGGCGGTGGTGGGCGTGAGGTGGTGGTGGGGGTCAGGCGACGGCGCCCCTGTGGGCGATGCGCCGACGCGGGAGGGGCTCGGCGGCCTCCTCCCTCTCCCTCGTCCTCCGTGCGGGCTCCTCAACGCGTCCTCACGCTAGGGAGCTTGTGCTCCTCTACTCGACGAAACCCTAGGTGCTTGTGCACTCGATCTGACGGTGAATCATTCTCTTCTTCTCCTCCTTCGTCCCATGCCTCCTCCCCCAGATCCTCTCTCCCTCGCATTTTTTTGAGCTGCAGATCCTCACAACGATTTGTATGGTAGTTGAGAACTACATTTTCTAATGCTTTTCCTAATTTGTATTTCAGTGAATATATTGCACAAGCTACAACATAAAACTGGGTCGCAACAATTTCTATAGCAGATCTGAATCCCCATTTTTCCTGTAGAGTGCACTTCCTCAGCTACAAGATTTATGGGGGCAGGCTCAACAAAAATTGCAGGTGATTACTGACTCTCTTTTCTGAGCAAATAGATCTTTCGCCTGAAAATTTAGATTTGTGGACAAAGCCTTGTGTAGGTCCTTGGTCAGCAGCAAATGCAGTACGATGAAAAGATTCATCTATGTTGTTAGCGCCCATATATTACCCTACGGTAGGTTAGTTACTGTTGTTTGTGTTACAGCTGCTATGTTGGTGGCATGGCAATATCGCTAACCCGGTTTCCAGTGTTATGGATACACACCATCCCTTCTTTTACATGTGATTTACGTTGTGTGTACAGCTATATAGGGTACCATTTGGGAACCTCATATTCTTTGGGTTGCCTACAGATATATGTGATTATATTCAATTAGAAATCCTAGGGAAATGTATTTGTGCTATTTAATTATTGCCCAACACAGCACATTTCATTATGTTATTATGCAGGAGGTGATGTCAGATCACTGGAATGAACATGGGAAACTTGCCTTTCACACCTTCTTCCAGAAGGTGCTGTCTGCTGTGTATCTTATTTGCAGTTCTTCTTATTTATGAACCAAAATCTAAATAAAATTCATAATTTATCTATCAGTTTTACTGTATGCCCTGTGAACTAAATGACATTTCCCACTTCAAATGGCATTTCCCTTCTTCAACAAATGGACGCTTGTGTCTAAAGAAAAATAGATTAGCTTCAACAAAAATGTAGAGCCTTAGGTCCAAATGGTCTCCGAGATATCTTTGGACGCTATCTGCTTCTCTGTATATTTAGATTCATCTTATCTATGTTCCAGTTACACTGCACAGTTCAATGGAACTCAACTTTTCAGCTGAACTGCTCTGTATATTTAGATTCATCTTTAGCAAGGTCTCTTTTTTCTAAACCCTACCATACTCCTGTTCTTGGCCATGTAGTACTTGCTAGCAGGGAACTTTTTGTTTGGTGAAAGCTAGAACCGCTATGATTGCCACCAACAGTTGAGCATGATGCACTTCTTTGTTTCATGCCAACCTTGCCCCTTTTTTCCAAAATTATTGCAATGCATATTATACTGAATGTTTTTCTTTGTCAGGTTCATCGACGAAATTAGAACTACTCTCTGGCCTACACTAAAGCAGCACGCCAGGTACATGGACACTATGTATTTGTTCGTTGTCAGGTATAGACACTAAAAGGCACGCTATGTATTTGTTTGCTGTCAGATATAGACACTATTTTTACCATCGCTGAACCTTGCTGTATATGCAGAGAACTATTTGCGTGTGATTAGTGCCTCCTAATATTCTTACATACCAAGATAATGGGGAGCATCTAGCCTTGCACAAAATTTTGTCAGCTCAGTGTTTAAAACTATCATGTGCAAAAAAAAAAGTAGACCCATATCGTGCCTTCATAACAAAATGGATAGCGAACCATTAAAGTCCAGTTTAGTGTATTCAAATTGAATATGTCCTTCTGCTAAATTGCACCTCCATGAAGTTCGATTTGTTTCGTTGATTCTCTTGCAATTTCCGATAATGCTCGCCTCCATCCACATTTTGTGGTTTTTTTTTTCTTAACCAAATATCTTATGATTGCTATCCAGTTGGTGCTTTCTTATCTGTTCTTTCAGTTTGGCGGCATCTTCAACAAATTAATCCTCTATTTTCCAGGTCATACCATACAACGCTAATGCTTAATGAATAAATAAAGACCATTAACAATCTTCTTCAGGATCAGTTCAAGATTATGCAAAAAAAGGTCTTTTGAGGCATCCCTTCTATGTCTCTTCCTATTGCCTTGAAATCCATTCTAAGTACGACCTTTTCTCTTGGTCTTCTTATGTGGGTCTGCTCATCACGGATAAGCAGGTCAGCACCAAATTCTCATTCTGCTTCACAGTGATTTATTAGAGTACTGCCCAACACCCCTTTAGCTATTGGACAGACTGCATCAGGTGCAATTTGCTGACAACCCATGAGCCATTTTAGACTATTAATAGCAGTGAAATGCAGTATGCTTGTTCAATGAATGAAAATTTGACAGACACTCTCTATCATCAAATTAGCTGGTCTGTGTAGTTTACCTTTAAAATTTTATATTACTATTGCTATTCTTATCGTTTCTAATCAATACAACAAACTATGCATTATAGATGATGGTATGATACAAGCAGCTCAGAACGACCATCAAAGCGGCCCTGCTTCATCAGACTCCTCAAGTACGTAGACAAAAAGTATAGACAGTTGTCATGTATATACCAAATACTACCATCACTCAT
Organism: Saccharum hybrid cultivar R570; assembly: GCA_038087645.1. Taxonomy (NCBI): domain Eukaryota; kingdom Viridiplantae; phylum Streptophyta; class Magnoliopsida; order Poales; family Poaceae; genus Saccharum; species Saccharum hybrid cultivar. The sequence continues at coordinate 16,961,809 of JAQSUU010000563.1, forward strand.
AGTTCATTATTAACTACTCCGCAGGTACACCATCTCCTTGTAGTCACAGCACCTATTGCATGTGCTACCTACAGGATTCAGGTAAAATAATCATCCCTCAACACTCATTACCCTAACAGTACAGGTTCCATACAGACTACAGCTCATTCAAAAACACACATACCCAGATTGATGAGCCAATAGCTTCTCATTCAAAACGAAGATGGAGACTTCACTAGACAGCAGACCAAGCATGTACCCACATTTGAATCTAGCCATGTATAATAATCGTACTCCTGTGCAGAGCACCGCTATCACTGTACAAAAGCGCCTATTAATGTAACGTACATCCTCGGCCCTGTACTGTAGATCAAGTGACATAAGGCTACACCTTTGTTTGTATTTGTAAAAGCGTAGCCGTCTCCAATCCTAGACTCAACAGTACCTAAACAAATATTTCAGTGTAAGCATAGTAATGCTTTATCTTGACATCGCATTGTTTCCTTATATATTTGAGCTTTTCCATCTGCATGTTATAACCATAATCAATTTAATAAAAAAAACCATCCATACTCTATCGACATCAGGTTTTCCTGAATTAGCAAGCGCACATGCGCGTGGATGCGCGCGCCCCGCTACTAGTGGCCAAGAAACCAAACCGGAGTCCCAACCGGAGGGGGTGCGGAGGCTTCAACAGGAAAGGAGCGGCGAGGGAGACGAGGCCGGCGTGGCGGGCAGGAAGGGACGGCGGCGGGGCCCGCGAGGCAGGTGGTGTGGGAGCCGTCGGATGAGGCGCCAAGCGTAGGATCTGACGGGCGCGGGGCCCGCTCGAACGAAGGCCCAGAACCGCCCCCACCACCGAATTTCCTGCCCGATAATGTGCCGGCCCGTACATGCGTGTAGTCGAGTGAAGTGGACCCACGGAGGGGCTGACAGGTGGGGCGTTGGGCCATCCTGTTGCCTGCGCATTTTTTGGGGGACATTTTTGTGCCCGCTTTTCGTGAAGCAGTGTCAGTGTTTTCTGGTCTTTTTGGTGCACAAATAAACGCTATGTCTTTTTCGTTATTTATTTAATCAACTCTCCGCCTCAATTATTTATTAGATAACAAAAAAGGAACTTGAATGCATAGCAGTATATAGCACATCAAAATCAACATGTTTTGAGGGTTTTTGTAGGAGGGAGGATAGCACATAGCAGTCTACAGCTATTGAGAATATAACAAAAGTAGCAGTAATAATTAGTGCAGGAAAAAGTGTTTTTTGGGTGCACTTTTTGGGAAAAAAAAGTCTAAGATAAAATATGTTGTACCAAGTAACATAAAACGCGCAACACATAATAGATATGTGTACAGATGTTCAATTTTGTTGGCGTGCCGTGATGTAAAGTGAAAAATCGTTGAGTTAGTACAAAGCCCTTTTTCCTAGTGTGACCAGGGTGATTGGTTATTTTTAGGACGACCAGCATAGTCCTGTCCAGCTGTTGGAGTACCAACTTGTTTTTTTTTTTGTTTTTTTTTTTTTTTTGTTGAGGGAGAAGTACCAACTTGTTGGATGCGGCTGTAAAGTGTATGATGCATAAAAATCAGTACTTTAGATTGCTAAAATTGTACACCGGTACTTTGCTTTTTGCACTCATTTTTCTCTCGTGTGTCTCCCTTGTGCTCCTGCTAAAACCTTGTGATTTGCGTTAAAATATAACAGAGGTAGCATACTGGGTCCATACAATAGCTCATGCTTTAGCATTTTGCACAAAGGAATTCCTATCATTGTAGCCGTGCTTATAATATACTCTCTCCATCCCAAATTATAAGGCATTCCAAAAATCTTGGAGAGTCAAAGAATCTCAAGTTTGATCAAATTTATATAATAAGATAATAATATTTATGACACCGATTAAGTATCATTAGATTCTTCATTAATTATATATATTTTTAGAAATGACGGCAAAAGCTTTGCCGTAATTTTTATTAGACGAAGAAAAGAAAACACAAGATTATTTACAAAAACGACTCACACGCCCCGAACAACAAATTGGACAACTAGAAACCACTATAAAGAAACAAAAGAGGAAAAACATAAAACCAAAAGGGACGTGCAGCATCTGAGAACAAAAAAGACAACTGAAACTGAAAACACAAGAAGCAATCCCCAGAACGCCTATTGTAACTCTTCCGAGACCTATCTAGGCACCATGGCCATGGTGTATTGGTCAATTTCCTCCTTGCATAAAATGGCCACTTATCTTGGAGTTAGGTTTTTCGTTGGAATGTTCTTCTATTCCTTTTTTTCCACAAATTCCACCAGAAATAGATTAGGATGCCGTCTACCCTTCTTCTCTGTCTTTTCTCAAACTTTCTTCTGCATTTCCACCAATACTTATGCAGGGAACCTGTGGAGTTTACAGAGTCAAGCACCGCTAGACCGAACCATTGTCTGATATATTCCCATGTCTGCTGGGCAAAAGGGCAGTCTTTGCATAAATGTGATGGAGTTTCTAGATTATTTCCACATAACCTGCAGTCAGGTTCATTGGACCACCCTTGTTTGATTAGATTATTTGCTGTTAAGATCTTGTTGTGCATCAGTGTCTAGGCGAAGAAACGACACTTTGGTTCGGCCCTTGCCTTCCAAATAGGCATTAGTCGTATTTTACTGAAAGCTGCACTGAATTGGATTCGATAAGCACTTTGAGTGGTATACTCTCCATCCGCCGTCCATCGCCATGTAATATCATCCTCAGTTGTACCGTCTAGTGATATATCTTGGGTGGTCTCCCAAAGCAACACAAATTCCTTCACTTCTTCCTGGGATGTCGGCGGATATATATGGTCTATCCATTTGTCATCTGTCAAAGCCTGTTGCACAGTGATTTTTTCTTCTAGCTTTTTGATATAGCAGCGGCGCAATTGATTTGGCAGAGCTGCCGTTTATCCAGGTTGATGACCAAAAAAGAGCTGTTCGGCCATTGCCAATAGTGACTGTTGTCGACGCATTGTAAAGGTCTCGATCCGTTTCATCACAAGGGATGTCCAGCTTGTTCCATGCCCTTCCTTTTTTCTTCCACTGAAACCACATCCACCTCAGATGAAGGGCCCTTGTAAATCTTTTTAGGTCCAGGATTCCTAGTCCCCCCTTCTATTTTGGACGACAGGTAGTGGGCCAGTTGATCAACGAGTGACCTCCACTTACATTCTCCGGTGTTTCCCCTCTCCAGAGAAAATTACGACGGATCCGATTGATTCTCTTGAAAAGCCATTTGTGTGTTTGGAAAACCGTGAGGTGATATATCGGCAAGGAGGATAGAACCATTTTAACTAATGTTTCCCGGCCTGAAGAAGATCGGAACTTCCCTTTCCATCCTGGCAGCCTACTTATTTGATGTTATAAATTTTTGTAATTTTTTCTATAATTTTGATCAAACTTAAGATATTTTGACTCTCTAAGATTGTTAGAATGTCTTATAATTTGAAATGGAGGGAGTACAGTACTAGTTTATATTATATAAATAAACATGATAGTACGGAGCTTTCGTTGGGTTGCGCATACAGTGTTAGGGATTGACTCCAAGCTCGCAAAGGATTTACGTATCTGCTAAATAGATTCTAGGCGCACAAGGGATAGGGGGTAGAATCTTCCTGGAAAATGGCGGACAATATTTTTGTGACATCCCCCGTCGTTCTGCCAGACGGCGATCGCTGGAATTTGTTCAGAATCAGAAAGAGGACGGGGAAAAGTAGGCTTCCTTTTACGTCCTGTAGTTAGTGGCTCACGAGTCACAACTTGCTCTGACCTACGACACATTCTCCCTAGAAATCATTTCCATAGCATGACAATTCCATCAGTCATTACACAGAAAAACAATACCAACTTCCATCTCATACAGCGTCACGAATTGTCTTATACAAGGAGGAAAACATACTTTAGTAACTGTCTGTATACAGTGTAAAAAATTATCTCATCATGTCACACAAGAGTCAATACTGACATTATAAAAAATTGTCATTGTCAGAGACGTCGCTAGAAGTTCCTACACCACAATGGTGGCTCTTTGGGCAAGTTTAGATGGATGGCTGTACTGTACACCGTAGCAGCCGGCCAAATTTTAGCCGTTGACCATGAGTAGCTGCGTTTGGATCAAGGGCAGAAGAATTTGTCTAGCAATGCTTTCCATATCTACGCACAGTTCACTTTGTGCCATATGGCCAAATCTTATTAGGCGGCTAACCCGTCCACCAAAATTTTGGACGACCGATAATTTTACAATACACACCGGTATAATTTAAACGTGTCTTTTGTATTGTACCTAGTTTTTTTTCTAATAAACTGGGTTAGTTGTGATCTTCTACAATCGCCAAAAAAAAGTGATCTTCTACAGTGAATTGCAAGAACTGGCGACTTTTTTTTTTGAAGATTCTTTGGAACAAATAAAAGTAGTACACAGGCAAACCACGGGGAAGTTCCACGAGGGATTAGGCGCGATGGCCGCAGAGTTGCGCGCGCTGGCAGAAATAGCGCGGGAGCGCGCGTGGTCCCGAAAGATAGAGGCTTCAACTCCACAACGCGTTCTCGGATTGTGGCTTGCCGCTTTTGTCGGTGAAGCCATCGACTCCTCTGCAAGCATCTCTGACACCCTGCAGGATACTGAAGTTAGGATCTAAAACGCTTGGTGCTTACCTGGACAACGGGGCAGTACGCCACAATGGAGCGATAGGGAAGCCCTCAGCGCGCGAGTACGCGTCAGGACGGCACAAGAGCGATCCTCCACTTTTATCTTTTGTTTGGTGCAAGTTACTTAGAGTCTAAATGGTCGGCTCGGAGTCGGAGTTGGACGGACTGAACCGTGCCACTACCACTAGCAGTAGCAGCGCGATGATGACGGAGGCGGCCGGCACTAAAGGCAGGCGGCGGCAGGCCAAAAGCAACCGGCAGTTGACGTACGGGGGTCGCTGGCCGCTACTCTAATTTAACGCACGGCCGCTTGCCTTTTGGGCATCCGGTTGACATGCCAGCCACAAGCACACAAATGGCACAAGAGAATCCGGGCAATATGTATCATGTATGCATATACGACGAATAACCTGTTCGAAAAAAAAACCGATGAATAACCAAGGTGTTTCGTTCAAAAAAAAAAGAATAACCAAAGTGCTTGTGATTTGTGAACGTGCATGACACGCAGACGCTGAATTAATACAGGAATAATGTATAAGGCGTGATGAGATACTCTGACATGCGGCCTGCATAAGAGGCCGTGGTTATGGTTCGTCTTATTTTTTTAATTAATAAATAATATTTTTCTCATACAATAAATCAGTGAACAGAGCCGTTATGGTCCGACGTCCCCTGGTAGTTTTGTATGGTAATGGTATCCACCGTTGGCTGAGGCCCTCAACAGTCCCAAGAGCAGTTAGCTCCGTCAAAACGACCTTTTGTCGTCTCCATTTGTTGAGTTCGGCAACGGATGCTGATTGATATGCATACGATACGCGCATGATCCAAAGCCGCAACGGAATACTGCCTGTCCTCTTCTCTGCAACTGCGACGACACAGGTGGGGAAGTTTCACTTGGCCTTGACGACTTCTACACGTTGATGCAGGTCTTCGTTTCTACCAGTGTCATGTCGATCTTTCCGCTATATCGTCTTCGTTTATTAGATTGAAAGTTTTGGAAATTTCGCTCGCACTCCTCCTTGCACATGTGCATCATAGCAGCCATGACTCTGAAGGCTTAGGCCTCACTTTGCTGCATCCCCTTTGCGTCGTCAGCATCATTACAGGGGGAATCAAACGACCAAGCAAGCCCGTCCCACAATCATGTCCATACAAGTATATAACTCGTCAGAGCCGCCCATTTCTTTCGCCCTGTTCGTTTGGACTTATCAGCAGAATCAGCAACAATCCAATAGTGTTTTTCTCTCACAATAAACCAGCGAACAGTACTTTCAGCCCAATAAACCAGCGAAACGAACAGGGTGTTTATGCGCTCGCTCGGCGTCGTCAGACAGGGCGGCACACATCCGGAGCGCCTTGTCTTTGCTTTCCTTTGCATCCTCATGGCCGCCCGGGCTCTTCTGACCGTTCTGAACTTTATATATTCTCCTCGTGCCGTATCAACATCATGCTATCGTAGTATCGTGATTCTACTCAATCCTTGCCATGATGAATATACATAGCATAGGGCCGTCCATTTTTTTATATAATTCAGCAACCGTGGCCTACTAAGCTGCGTGCTTATCCCTCTGTAATCGCATGATGCCGCAATCAGGAGGCCAATTTATTTTGGAGTAGGTTTCATGCTTCTTGGTTTGTTTGATTTGGTAATGCAGGTGCCTTTCAGTGTGTGTTTGTGTTGGTGTGATCATTCAACACGGCAGGGCAGGGCAGGACAGACACTAATGAGCTGATAACCCTCTCCTAGACTCCTATGTAGAGTGATGTCTCCTTGTTGTGTTCTCTGGTTAGCACAGCACTTGATCTGCTCCACAAACAAAATCATTCCTCCAAGTGCTGCGTCGATGGATGGGCTGGGACTGGATAGGACGGCCTTTCAGTTGCATTGCATTGCACCCATGGGTCTTCTCACAAGTCGTTTTCTTTCAGAGAAAGCGAAGGGCATGGAAGACGATGCTATTTGCCTATTTGGCCTTGTGTAGTGTTTGAAGTTTGAATAGAGGTGTCAGTTTTAGCAGAACCACAAGCTGGTTTTGCCTGAATTAAATTTTTAAGAGCCACGACTTCGCTTTCACCAAACCTGCAAGTTGACGCCGTGTCGAGATGTACAGAATCTACTTACTTATTAAGCTGATAGATTGCAGCAACCAAATGCTATTAGCCCAAACTTTTTTTTTGTGACTTGCTATTAGCCCAAACTGATACGCCTCTTATACGCTTCGTAATCGTATCCCTGTCACAGTGTCACCTTCGCGTTGTGAAATGTCAGGAAGTTGCCAGAAATACAGGTTGGAGGATCATTAAGAACAATTCTGAAACGAGAATACGAGATCGTCAAAACTCTCACTATTATTATTATTATTATTATTATTATTATTATTATTATTATTATTATTATTATTATTATTATTATTATTATTATTATTATTATTATTATTATTATTTTGACCTAGAAAACTTGCGGTGGTTGTACGGATGCTTCAGCTTATCTCTCTGACAATTCTGGACAACTGCGGTCTGGTACATATTTATGTCAACTTTGTCTACATGAACGTAAGTTCTGCAGATTAGCAGTGGTCTGAAATCTGAACGCTTCAGTTTGACAGTTTTCTGTACCTTTCGTTCAAAAAAAAACAGTTTTCTAGACCTTTCGTTCAAACAAGAAACAATTTCTGGACCTCAAATTGAGGGACGGAGAAGCACTTGTGTTAACAAGATGCTCCACTTTGAACAAGAAACCAGATGTTAGCGTTGTTGGATTTACTGTGGGCAAGGCCCATTTTAAATTTAATAAATTAATAAAACTCTACGATATGTAACTATTGGGCATTTAATATTTGTACTGGATTTGAACTTGACCAAACGTTGACTCGACTTATATGGTTGGACTTCATCCGTCCATATTGAGAAGTTGAGAAAAAGATAAAGGCGTGTCACACGCGTGCGCGCGCCGCCGTGGGCGTGACGAGGCGTGGCAGGCGGCGGGTGGAAGGGCGAGGCGTGGCCCAGTTTTGCCACTCACTCTCCATGATGGCGGGAGTTACAACTCACTCATTCTCCATGATGGAGTTGCAACTCTCTGAGTTAATCCTAGGAGTTACCGTCTCTTCAATGGCGGGAGTTACAACTCTCTGAGTTGAGTTCTTCCCCTCCCTCTGCGCGCTGACATAAAAGAGACGCCATACAACTCTCTGAGTTGAGCTCTTCCTCTCCCTCTGCGTGCCGGCATAAAAGAGACGTCAGTTCCTCCAGCACTGGCTCTCGGTACTTGACTGAGTTGAGCTCTTCCTCTCCCTTTGCGCGCTGGCATAAAAGAGACGTCAGTTCCTCCAGCACTAGCTCTCGGTACCTGACAAAAATCAATCAGACCTCATCTTCTGCGGAAAGGTTTCCCCGTCTCGTACCTCTGCGCGCACAGAGAGACGAGAGAGCCGAAAAGGTTTCCCCGTCTCGTACCTCTGCGCGCACAGAGAGACGAGAGAGCAGGTGCCTCTGAAGCCCTTGCCGTCTGCGATCCCTGCTCGGGGAGTGCGGCAATTATGTTTTTTTGGGGAGCGACTACGCGACTGCTCGTTCACGGTCAGCGGCATCTTCTTTCTCTGGACGCGGACGGGAACTGCACGGCGATCACCTTCCTGCATCGACTGCGGTCCACGACTTCGAACAATGCACTATGGCGACTAGTGCAAATGGAGCTTCCGATGCCCTCGGCATGGGACCCTCCGTTGGGTACATCCTATTCTCATCTCTTTGTCAATTCATGGTGTACATGTGCTATGTTGTCTTTGTTACATTCTATATGTCATGGATTTATGTGATACTCGTGCTTGCAGGTATGTTTAGACTATCATGCTTATATGTTTTTTTTATCATGATCTTGGCTCATATATGATATACAACCTTGCTGTTATATTTGTTTTTGTCTTATCTTGGTATATATGAACATATTGATCATCATTTTTGTATTCATATGAATATATATGATGCTATGCTGCAATTATTTATTATCTTACATGTCATCACCATGCAATTATTATTTTTCCGAAATAAACTGTGTAAAAAATTGTCTAAATTTCTAACAAGCGTCACGCTAACCTGTATCATGATGCTGAATGGCACTGTAAGTTGAGATCAAAATCCCATCATTAGCGTTAGAGGGGCTAGTGGAGTTGTAGTGGACGCATACGCTAGCAGGGTCGCCTCGCCTGATGGCAAGGGAACTCGCCACGATACAGCCAGTGCGTGCGTGTTGCTTCTTCGGGGCGGCTCAGTTCTGTTAAATGTCAACGTCTGACGTGAAAGATACCCAGCAAGTTGCACCTGTCATGCTCCGTTTACATACAAACTAAGACATGACCCACACACATATAGTTTTGTTGCTAATCAATTGGGCTCCTTCGCTTGGCCGTTTCTGTATAAAAATCAACAAAGGAACCAACATTCGCATGTTACTGCTGACATCCTCTCACTTTTTTTTTGAAAAAAGTCTTCAGAAATTGGTAAAGGGCTTATTAACCATACAAATGGCAACAGAACCAGACCATACAAATGGCAACAGAACCAGACATAAGACACTTGAAAAAACAAACCCCTCTTGCTCCATCTATTTCTCCAAGTATTGCGAAAAATTCAGCACAGGTGCTATGTAGTATGTACAAACACATTCAGACAGCCAGCTTATGACACTACCTTGACGCTGCTGGATTTCTTCGCTCTTTCGCCGGAGAGACGGGCAGGGGGACTAATAGCTATCATCACGTACTAGAGCATTACTAACCGGTGTTCTTAACTGAACTGCTTGCTTATTAATTAACCGGCGCTACCATCCAGGACGCGCAGCTTTCCACTCTATTGCGCGGCCGCGATCATGGAGGATGACCGGTGGCTGGGCCACGGCGGCGACGGCGGCCGTTTGCGGTGATGGTGGTGGTGCTTGGCGGGGCGGTGTGTGGACGCCTCCAGCTCCGAGGTCAGGATGTCGAACATCACCTGCACGTCCCTGTAGCCACATGTCTGCACATCCTCGTGAAGCTTCAGTATGCTGCCGCCGCTGCCTGCAGGGGGGGATAAGGATCTTGTCACTGTCATGGTCATGGATCACCCATTCACCCCACCCCAAAGGGAGAGGACAGAGGAGGATCAAAGATTCAAAGGGAATTGTGATAGAGGCGTCTGTTCTTTGTCCACTTTGCTAGTGGAGGGAAAAAGGGGTGTTAGAACGCCCCAGCCTTTTGACCTCCCGATTTTGGGTGGAGAGGAATGAAATACAAATACTCACGATATTTGTGACACTGTTTATGCTGCTAAAATTGTGGAGTATTCATGCTGAGCGCATCGTTGTACTTGTACGCTACTTTTGTGTTTGTTGTCTCGGTATCGTGGGCCTAGCTTGCATGCAAAAGGGCCCATAGGCCCATGTAGTGCATGTGTGATCTATTACACCGAGGGCCCTTACATACGGATGGGCCGGAACTTGTCAATCTAATTGAAATGCATAAAAGGCCAAGGCTGTGTGGGCTTCCGCTGGAACTGGAGGCCCATATTTGCTAAGATGTTCTGATGTTCACAGTAGCTTCCCTTTAGAAAAAGGAAGTGAAGTGTTCGTACGGTTCTCTAAAACGAAAATGACGTTGGAACGGTTTACGGCAAAGCGCTAGAAACCAAGAAACTACTCCAATTAAACGAAGAAAGAGAAACAGAAAGATGAGGTAGTAAGCATCTGTTCCAACAGAAAGCTAGCACAAAACGGACGGGGAGAGGATCAACCGACACCATCTTTTTCCCGCATGGCCGCATTCGATATTCTACCACGACAGCAACTCGTGCTGCACGGTAAGGTCCATCCTTATCTACAATCTGAACGACCCCAAGGAAACGAACTACGTGAGCAAAAGAAGGTTCATCCCTTCAACTTTTCCAGGACCAAGAACATTTTCCTTCCGGAGCACGAGTTCTCACCACCAGGTTCGTCTGCGCTCCTAGTCCCTGCCGCACCAGCACCATGGAGATGGAGACACTGGCTTTATTCCGTTTCGATTGGCACCCGGCAAGTCAAATCCTGACCGGGAACGAGCACCACACACACACACACACGCGGGTTACCCGCCCTAGTGGCATGGCTTTACGCCGCACCCAGGGCAATCCAACGGACGGCGGCCGGGGACAGAACAGAAAGCAAAGCGGCTAGCCGACTACGCTTCCACGACGGCAAAAAGGCCGTCGTCACCCGGTACCCGTCCGTCTGCTGTCGATCAGTAGTCACATTGCTGCCTCAGCCTCCATCCAACCGAGATTGAAAAGAAAAGCAGCCCAAGAAGACGAAAAAGAAGCGTCTGCTCGTGACGTTCGTTCCAATCGGAGAGAGTGAAACGAACTGTTTTCCGGAAGGGACCCGCCGGTTTGGTTTCTGCACGCTCACAATCGCAGAGGCTACTCTTGCTAGGTCATGTATACTACTCTGGCTGAGTACTGTAGATCTACTCTTGCTGTCCAACGGCTCGGGTTGTAGACAGGTTGGTGGTTAAAACTTAAAAGTGGATGGGCGTACACGCGGTCCGGCACGCACTATTCGTCCTGTTCTTTTGAGCTACTTTTCAGTCATAAAATAATATTTTTTTCTCATAATATTTTAGCATAAGTTAAATTTTAGCATAAGTGAACGAATCACAACATTATCTCCGATTGATTCCGCTGCCCCGTTGTCCGGCGGCAGGTGCAACGTCGCCCTAATGCCCTATGAACCTGCACAGAGGGAATCTCTCGGCGCGGAGCGGACCAGCGGCAACGGCTCCCATGCTCGCTGCCGCTGCCGCTGCCGCTGCCGCAACTGCAGAGTGCAAGCCCAGGTTCACACCGCAACGGAGGTGGCTGAATTATTGGAGTGAAAAACTGAAAGGCACTTCACGCTTGAAGGGACAGAGGCAACAGACAACGCTGCAACAGGACGGAACGGAAACACCCCCACCTGGCCTTAGGGTATGGCTGTCGTTGTTCTCTGACTGAGGATTCAGATTGGCGTGCCGCTGAGGCTGAGCTGAAAGGGACGTGGGCCGCAGATCTGGGATAAGGACTAACTAATCGTACGGGTACATTACTAGACGATTGGGGTTTGGCAGAGGAAGACATGCAGTGCAGCTCGCACTGATGGTGGGCGGTACACGGTACTGGGACGGTTACTGGTTGGCGAGCCTACTGCCCCTGCCCCTGACCGCGCCATCTGCCTCGTGACACTTGGCAGCGCTTATTGGGTGGTGGGCGTACCGTGTACGATTAGTGCTAGTATTAGTACTAGGTACTGCTGCCAACAGTTGCACAAGATCTCGCCGTTTGGTGATGCTAATTCTTTTCCAAGTTGCTGCAAGGTCTCCGTCGTCGGCTCGTATTGCACTTCACTGTAGCACAGTACCCACGTGTCCACGTTGACTTTCTCTGACGATATTAAGTTTGGTGTACCTCTGCAGATTGGAAATTTGAGTTGCCCATGAGGAAAAAAACACTGCCTAATACACCCTGGACTGGACATCCAAAGATCTTTTTGGGCATCACCAACTAACCAATGCCACATACATACGTACAGTACTCTAGAGAGTAGAGGCTGTTATGTTTTATTTGAAAAGAACTCGGGCTCACATATCACAAAATTTAGGGGAACTAGAACTTTGGAGAGGGGTGTTTTAGTTAGTGGGAGCTGTGTGGAAGCGAGAAAGGAAAGAGTGTTTCCAGAGGTAACCTAAAAGGTCTAGCTAATTGACTCAGCAGGACTCCAGTCTCCACCCTCTACTACTCCCTAGTGGAGGTGGAGAAGAATCACATTCCACCATGGATAAGTGCTTGCCGGATGGGAATGAAATCGGGGAATAGTCAAGTCAAGGTAGGTTACGCAACCAAGTTGCTCAAGATCGACTTTAATTACTGACGCCATGAAATAACGTTTAGAACGGATGGTTCCTAGAGGCTGAAGATTGTTTGTATCGCGAAGTTTCAGAATGACCGATTCTTTTTCAGTATGACGCCAAGGAAATGGCGAGAAAATGAGAGGACCAAGTAAATCTGGCCTTTTTTTTTCTCCGACGGCGAATTTTCTGGAATCTTGAATGAGACAGATGAAATAGATAGATTAAGAAGGAAGACATGTAGGATGGCTCTAGCGTCCCTGGACTACATTCAGTTCTCTGTTCTTCAACTAGGTAGCTGCTATATAGTGATGTTCAACAAAGCTCACCGACACTCTGCTACTTACTAGCTACCTCGTTGCAGCTGCAGGATTTGTAGTTCAACGAAGTGTTGCGTTCAACAAAAAAAAAGTGTCTAAAGTATCCATATACTGAACTCTAGTCTTTATATCTAAAAAAAATACTGAACTCCAGTATGATCAAGAAGACAGTACTGAAGCAGCCAGCTATGTGTGTGAATGATCTGCTTGAAAAACGAGAACGAACGCGAGATCTCAGATGGTGTCTCCAGGAAACGAAAGACCTCCTCTGTCAACAGAGTCAGCCGGTGGAGATCGATCGACCACAACGCGCAACGGCGCAAGAACAAGGCCCGCAATTCTGCAAACTAACGGCGACTGACGTGACCGGGGTCAAAGAAAGCCAAAGCGAGTACTCCACCGGCTACAACAAGCCTATAGGCACCTACACCGCTACACGATCACGAGTTCGTAACAGCCATTCGTGGCGCGTGATGAAGCTGATCGAGGGCGTTAGGGGGGAACGGTGCCGCGCGTACCTGTGTTGCGCGCGCGGACGCGGGTGGAGACGGCGGCCCACGCGCGGCGCGCCGGGGAGACCACCTTCTTCTGCCACCACGCCATGACAGCGCGCACGGGCGCCGGGATCCTCGCGGCGGCCAGCCTCGACGCCCGCCGACGCGCTCCCCGTCAGTTTCCCCTGCCCGCCTCTGCTTCTGATGATCGAGCGCGCTCCCCTCTCCGGTGACCAGGTCAGGTGTGGCTGCGACTGTTCGTTGCTGCTGCTGCTGTTTATGGAGAAAGAGAGGGAGAGAGAGAGAGAGCGCGCGCGCGCGCAGAGGCAGAGCTGCGTGTGTTGGTTCGTTACGGCAGTTTTATTGGCCTGGCCGCCGCCGACTGTTGCTGCTCAGAATTTCCTGCGTTTTGGATGGGCGAGCCGCGGGCGGGCGTGCGTGCTTTGCTTTTTATCCCGTGCCTTTCGCGAGGTCGGCAGGTGCAGGTACTCTTCCTATCCCCACCAGCCAGAAGCCCAGAACGAAGCGAAGCGGCGCGTGCGTCCGTGCCTCGTGGCGGCAGGCCAGTCGGACTGGAACGCTTGTGGGCAGCAGGGCGCGCACGCGTACGTGCGTGTGCCTCTTGGTCTCTCGGCTCGGACAGGGAATTTGACCCGAGCGCGACCCGCACCGCCCAACGGCGTGGTTACGTACGTACGCCCACACGAGGGGTGGAAGGAATTGCCCGGCGACCGCGACATAACCTTCGGCCGCATGCTGGTGTCACGGTCCACTCTCCTCTCCTTCCGTCAGGGTTAGGTATCCTGCTAAAGTTTGACACGGAGGCTGTTTCCACAGGGACATCTGACGTCGAATTCTGATGAGTATGTACTGTATGTATCGGGTGACTGGTGACCTGCTACTGCCTCTATTATTTGGCTTTCAGAATTTCAGGGTTGTTGATTGACGACTACAAGCCCTTGGAATGATGAAGAAACCGTATGTTTGGTTGTAGTCCACGGCAGTCCCTGGATCCCGCAAGGCTGTAGACTTGTGGCCCGACTTCTTTTGCCGCTAGTTTCAAAAAAAAAAAAAAAGGACTTCTTTTGCCGCTCTGCAAAGCCACAGGAAGCCACTAGCCGCATGATGATGTGGCTTGCTTTGCGAGGCGATGAATATGATAATGGCCCTGTTCATCAGACTTATAATCCGTCTTATTCAGCTTGTTTTTTTAGCCAGAACAATATTTTTCTCTCACAAAAAATCAGCCAACAGTGTTTTTCAGCCGGCTTATAATTCCAGCCAAACAGGGCCAATAGTCCGTGTACTCTGTAAGCCTTCGGCAGTTTCAGATGTGTAACGCAGCATATGCCATTTCTTCTCGTGGTGATTCTGCCCTAGGGCACGCGATTGCATAGTCTTTGCATGGATTCAAGTTGGAGCAACATTGACGTTATGTCAGGCAAACAGAATTCTTCGCGAGATCGTGACTCCCGTCCGGACGCGGCTCCGCAGGAGCGGGCTCCATCTCTCTCGTAAACAGAAAAACGAATGCCCACTCGCTCATCCTTATCTGCCCGACGCCCGACGCAGCAGCGTGGCCGCTCATTCGTCAGCGCCCCTTCCCCCACCGCATGCTCGTCGGCTGCCGCACCGTGCCATCCTTATCTTGTGCTGCTCGCTCCCTCGCCGTCTGTCCGTCCGTCTCCCAACGCTATCGCGCACGTCGCTGACCCTGCCATGGGCGCTAGGGCACATGTGCTATGACGCCTCAGGTATTCCCCGGTCGAGCTAAGGGCGCCCACGAGCGCAGGTGGTGCTGGTGGTGCTCGCGCGCTGCGGCCAGAATTGACTGGCCCGGCCTTCCCTTTCCCTATGTTGCATATGTATGTTTCAGGAGTTTTAGATGTATGTTGCAATTGTTTTATCTTGATGTTGTAAATGTTTCGGATGCATGTTGCAAGCGTTTGTTCAAAATATTTTATCTGTTTCCAGACGTATGTTGTAATCGTTTTTTATTAGTATGTTGCATATATTGCAACAATATGTTCCAAACGTTTTAGTCTTATGTTCTAGCGAGTGGTTTCATGTTGCAAGTTGCAAGTGTTTTATTTTGGATGTTTCATATGCTTCACACACATGTTGCAAGAGCATGTTCTAAATATTTCATCTGTTTTCAGTCTTATGTTGTATTGATGTTGCAAGTGTTTTATGTTGTTCGGCGCCGGGGAGCTGGCGGACAGAAGTGCTAGGGGCCGGCGGACGGGGCTAGTGCAGGTCGGGGCACGCTAGGGGCGTGCTCGTCCTCGGCCGCTCATCCCGGCTCCCACGTGTCGCCTGCGCAGAGAGTCAGAAGAGAGGAGGGGGGGGGGGGGGGAAGGACCAAGGGCGCAAAAACAGGGGCGGAGTACAATTGTGGGCTGGTCGAAGGCGGATGGGAACGGACTGCGTGGGCATTTGGAAGCGAGCGTCGGTCCGACCGGACGCTAGGCACGTCCATTCTTTTAATAGCAAACAGAATTCTGTTTAGGCCATTTCAATGAAGATTGTCTCGACTATAGGACGAACCAGAGGATGGGCAACCGGCAATAAACTAAAGAGGTCACCCTCCGTAGCAAGGAACGTGCAAAGCGTTGGGCGAAAAGAAGAAACACTACTATTCTATCTACTCACACTGTGAAGGTCCTTGCGGATACGCAAGAAACAAACAATTGGTCGGTGAGATTTTCCCTGTTCATCCGACTTATAATCTGTCTTTTTCAGTTTTTTTTAGCCAGAACAGTATTTTTCTCTCACAATAAATTAGCCAACAGAATTTTTCAGCCGGCTTATAGCACAGTCGAACGGGGCCAAAATGTTAGTTCTGTCTTATCCGCCGGTGGTACGAGTAGCCTGTGTGTGTGTCTGAGTGTCTCCAGTGATCTCTTGACAAGTATGTTACACTAGCACAACTCGTCACTCGTCACTCGTCACACAGCGAGGAGCCGAACGAAGCCGTGGGCTTGGAAGATGGAAGGATGCCTGTTGTTGCCAAGAAAAAGTGATCACGTGACACCATGGTAACTATCATTCTTTCATGAGGATGAATTTCTAAGACAAACTAGAAAAAGGGTTTGACATGTACTACTGCTCTAAAAAGTATAAGATGTCTAAAAGTAAAAAAAAAGTCACTTATTTTGGATTACGTGCCAGTTAAAATGCTTTACGTTTGATCAAGTTTCTAGTAAATAGTACCCACATTTATAGCCCAAATCAATTTATTATAAAAATATAGTATTTCGTAATTAATTTAATAGTATTTATTTGATATTATAAATATTTATACTTATTATCTACAATTAGTCAAACTTGATATACTAAAAACATGACACTATTCCAGAATTGTATTCTTTTGTGGACGGAGAGAGTAGTAAATTATTTAATTTTGTCCCTGCAGCTTGAGACAATTAACGCTAGCTCAGTCATATCATATCTCATCATTCCAAGCTTTTTTGCACATCCTATTCAGTGGCAGCACATGCTAATTCTAAACATTATATGAATACTACTAGAATAACCTAAAATATATCATAGAACATCTCATAAGTACTAGTGAATATTCAATGGTAATCATAGTTATACTACGCGAACATCATATGTATACTACGTAACAGCACAAAAAGGATATACGAGAAACAAAAATGTAATATAAGAAAATAAAAAACATCACATGGATAGTACTTGAACAACCTAAAATATATCATAGAACATCTCATAAAGTACAATATAATCATATCACTTTATACTACGTGGTATAATTGGACATCAAATTATACTACTGAAAATAAATAAAAAGAAAAGAAAACATTAAGAAAAAGAAAATAAATGAATAAGAAAAAGTAAAAATAAAAACAAGAAGAAATAAAAAGGAAAAAGAGAAAAATGAAATAAAAATGATGTAAATAGACAAGGAACGTGAAATAAAAATAGAATAATAAGAAAAAAAAGAAAAAGTAAAGAAAAAAGAAAAGCTCATGCCGAGTTGCCGACCCACACGTATCCAACAGTACACGATGTAGTTTAAAAAAAAATACAGCACACGATGTACATATAGTTGTGGGCTTGTGGCGGACACCGTACTACCCGGCTGCGCGACGCAAAGCCCACGCGAGACGAAAAAACGGCCCAATATATACCTAGAATAAACTCTTACGAAGTACTAGTGGTCGGCACATACGAAGATTTCCAGGCTCCTCAGTCGTCACCGATCCGATCTGCGTCCGCGGCTGCGCCCGCAGGCCGCAGCAAAGGATTGAAAACCTCTCGCTCCACTCGATCTCGACTTCTCGTCTAACGACGTAAGTGCCAGGTCGAAACCCTAGTCTATCCCCCAGTCGGTTCCAGTGGCCAGCCTCCTGGTTTGTGCATAGTTTCGGTTGCCTCGGTTCGTCGGGAGGTGTTGCTCGTTTGTGCATGTCTTCTCTATGGGATTACAGTTGGCCAGATGGGCGATTTCTGCGATTCGGTGTTAGGCAGATGTGTGGCTCGTGGTGTTGATGAGGAGGGGTTGACGTCAACGAATCTGACACGCACATGTTATCTCGTAGTTGATTGTTTTTAGGGTATCTGACACGTGAACTTGGACATGCACATATCTTCTGTTCTGACTCATATATTCAGGCCTGTTTGGATACAGGGCTAATCACTAGTGGTTAGCTAAAAATTAGCCCATATTAGTTCTAGTGCATCCAAAGCGGAGGGCTTGGGCTAATTTTTAAACAAGTCTTTAACTAGTTGTTAACCAATCAGTAGCCAACCTTGACTAATTTAAGCTAATTTTTAGCCCAACTATTAATTAGCCCTAACTCATCCAAACAGCCCTTGATTGTAGTTTTTGTAGTTTCAGTTGTGCATTAATTTCTACGTGATATTTGTGTGTTTAGTTCAGGCCATGTCACATTTGTTTTCCTCTTCATGTATGATCTGTTTATGTGGCCATCCCATCATGTTGTAGAAATAACTTCTGGACACTGTTACTGCAGTTGTGCTCACATTTTGTTTTGTGGTGCTTGCAGGATAACCGCGGCTAACCTCATGGATCAAAAAATGTCAGATCCACCGTCCAGTTCTCCTAAGTAAGAACCGCTCTGTCTTCAAATCATTTTACATGCTGTACATGATCTATGTGTTCTCGGTTCAGTCCTGTCGCGCTTGTTTTTTTTTTCTCTTCTTGTGTGATTTGTGTATGCGCGGTCCCAGTGGATCCCGGTTCAGTCCTTACCGCGCTTGTTTTTTTTTCTCTTCTTGTATGATTTGTGTATGCGGCAGTCCCACCGGGATCCTGGAAACCAGATCTATCCTAGATCCCGTCACATTTGTTTCCCTCTTCTTGTATGATTTGAGTATGTGGCCATGCTTTCTGACCGTGGAAATATGACCCACACATTGTGTACTGTAGTTGTGCTTATATTTTTTTTGTTCTTGGTGCCTGCAGGCTGCTGACTTTTGATGCCTCAGTGGCGAACGCCTTTATTGTCAGGCAAGAGTGGGAAGGTTTGGATGATTACCTGGGCAAGTTGGTTGCAACCATCCTCAAGAAGACCTCCGATGAAGTTGTCATGATGCATCCTGGTCTGTTTATGATCCCGCGCGAGGAAAGATTGATAGATATGCTAAATGATCAAAAGTTTGAAGATGCTGCTTCTTTCTGTCAGAAATCAGTAGAGTTACTTCGAGGATGCCAAGGAAGATTCGTAGGTCTTTGACCTTATGCGCAAAATTGATGATCTTAACACAGTACTCAAAACAAGATCTATGCCTGCCATCAGACGCAGCGCCGAGCGTACCCGGTCCAAGAAGAAGTTAGAGCCCTCCTGAGAATGCTGGAATGGTTCGGCTCGACCACGGGGCTGAGATTAAATTTGACAAAGTGCGCTGTAGCTCCTATCAGATGCTCTGGTCTCAACCTTGATGAAATTTTAGACAGTTTTGTGGGACAGCGAGTCAGCTTCCTAATGACATACTTGGGCCTGCCGCTCACGCTAGGACGCCTCAAGATTGTTCATGTGCAGCGAATCATCGACAACACAAGGAACAGACTTGCGGGATGGCAAGGAAAGCTGCTAAACCCGGCGGGACGACGCGAGCTAGTAAGGTCAGTCCTCAGCGCATTACCGGTATACTTGCTAACGTCACTCAAACCCCCAAAACAACTGTTTGAGGACATTGATAAGGCCCGTCGGCGCTTTCTGTGGGCGGGTGACAGCGAATTACATGGTGGCAAATGCAAGGTTGCCTGGATTACGGTGGCGAAGCCAATGCTTTATGGGGGTTTAGGGATCGTAGACCTGGAGAAATTCAGCAGGGCACTGAGACTGAGATGGCTTTGGTTCACATGGACTAACCCGAAAAGACCATGGCACGGAATGAGTCTGCCTGTCGATCCAGTTGATCTTGCTCTTTTCAATGCAGCGACGCAGATAACTATCTACAGTGGGAACAAAGCGTCTTTTTGGCATTCCCACTGGATTGATGGACAGGCACCTGCAAAATTATTCCCACTACTCTACAACCACAGTAGAAGGAAGCAAAGAACGGTGAGAGAAGCGATGCTTGGTGGGAATTGGATAGGCGACATTGCACATGACCTGAACAATGAAATCCTGAGAGAATTTTTTCAGCTTTGGAATGCAATTGAGTCTGCTCAACTGAACCTAGATGATGGCCGGGATGACCAAATAAGCTGGATTCTTGAGAGCTCAGGGGAGTACTCGACAAAATCGGCATACAACATCCAGTTTGCTGGACAGATCCTGACAATGTTTCCGAACCTCATTTGGAATGCGTGGGCGCCACCGAAGTGTAAGTTCTTTCTTTGGCTACTCTTGCAAGACAAACTTTGGACAGCAGCCCGCCTGCAAAATCGTGGATGGAAGAACAATTACTTCTGCGCCCTTTGTGAAAGAAATTTGGAAACAGCTGCACATCTCTTTATGGATTGCCCCTATGCTGTCACAGTCTGGACACTTGTTGCAAATTGGTCCGGATGCCATTCTTTGCACCCCTCTCAATGGACAAATGAACTGGACATTGAAGATTGGTTCTCCCAGTTACTAGAAAGAGGAGATAAGATGGTACACACACTTGCGATTTTAACCTGTTGGAGCATCTGGAAACAGCGAAACGCTGTCATTTTCAGAGAGGACAGAAGACCGGCACATATGATCTTCGAAGAAATAAAGACCACATGTATCACTTGGTCGACGGCCGGGGGGAAAGTCCTTCAACGCCTTACTGTCGCTTTAAACCACAGTGTGTAATAAGTTTTTTTTTAATTTTTAAGACTGTAAGGTCCAAAAAGGCTAGAGGGGGGGGTGAATAGCCTAATTAAAAACTTCTACAATAATTACTTAACCACAAGTTAGTACAAAAGGTGGCGGAGCAAAATGCACTAGCTCTAACTAATTAAGCAAGCCACCTACACAAGTCTAGTACAAGGCTATCCACTAAACACAACAACAACAAGCTAGATACAAGAAGTAATACGAGAGAAGAGCTTCGAGTGATTATACCGCCGTGTAGAGATGAGAAGTACCAATCAATCAATCACACAAGAGAAATCCTCGGGAAGAGAATGACACAAGAATTTATCCCGAGGTTCACTTGCTTCCCGGCAAGCTACTCCCCGTTGTGGCGATACACCCACTTGTCGGTTCGCGAGCTAATCGACTATCAAGAGTCGAGCCCTCGGCGGGCACCGCACAACCGCACACAAGATGGGGATCCTCCAAGCCACGAGCTCCACTAGAGTATCCAATTCGCGAACTCCCGCGGGGAAGGATCAAGAACCCCTTACAACACTTGGTGAAGGCTCCAACAATCTCCAATTGCGAGCTCAATCACCTCCGCTGCTCCAAGCCGTCTACCGTGTCGGGAAACACGGAAGAGTAACAAGAAATCCGCAGCAACTCGAAGATCAAGTGCCTCTAGAATGCAACTCTCAAGCAATGCACTTGAATCTCACTCAATCTCACTCAAGATGTGCAATCAATCAAAGAGATGAGTGGAGGGGTTGTTCTCTAGCTCAAAGGATGTCTCTATGTCTCAAAATGTGCAAGAGTTGCCCTCAAAACCCGCCCACCATCTATTTATAACGAAGGGGTACGCAGCTAGCCGTTACAGACGACGCGGCGAAATTCGTGTTGACCGGACGCTCTGGTCAGGGTGACCGGACGCGTCCGGTCACTACGCGACAAACGAGAACAGCGCGCGTCAGAACTAGCCGTTGAGCTGACCGGACGCGCTCCTTCGATCGACCGGACGCGACAGTGCCAGCGTCCGGTCGCATTCCAGTAAGCACCCGACGCGACCGGACGCGTCCGGTCGTACGTGACCGGACGCGCCAGCCGCGTCCGATCGCGCTTCGCTGTGCTCGGCTTCTCTGGACGCATGGCCGGACGCTCCGGTCCCGTGGGGCACCGGACGCGCCGGTCACGCGTTTAACGTTTACGCCCAGTTGAACTGACCGGACGCGCTGGTCAGGCCAGACCCGCGTCCGGTCACAAACCCTAGCAGCACCCGCGCCGCGATGAACTGACCGGACGCGCCCCGCGTCCGGTGCAGCGTCCGGTGCAGTGCAGTGACCTCCGTTCGCCTCCGTTTCTTTTCCGACTTTCGGCGCAATAGAAAATAGACGTTTCACTTCTCTAAAAAACGCCGAATCCCGCCTCGCAAGCTCGGCGGGAGGGAGAGAGGAACCCAAACCCCTCCCTACCGCTTAAACTCCACCGCCTTCACAAAAGTGCTAACACCACCAAGTGTACACCACCATGTGCATGTGTGTTAGCATTTCACAAACATTTTTCAAGGCGTTATGTTAGCTCTTTACTAGATCCTAAATGCATATGCTCAAGACATTGATCTAGTGGCACTTGATTCCCGAGCTAACTGTGATTGCCCCTCTTGATAGTCGGCTATGTATCCTAAACCCGGTCAAACACTTCTCTACTCATCTTAGACCGGCAAAAGGAAAACCCTATGGTTATACCTTTGCCTTGCGCTCTTAGATCCTTCTCCTTCACTTGATCATCATGTCCATCATTTCATGTGCATCTCTACCATGATCATCATTTCATGTCCATGCACCATCTCTTTGTGATCTTGTGGCCACCACTCCTTGCCACGTACACCTTCATCACATGTGTGGCTTATGCCTAACTCAAAACACTTAACACATGGCATTAGCAACTTGGTGTCATTAATTACCAAAACCAAACTTGGGCTTTCAAAGACCCCTGCAGCCTAGGCTGTTTGAGGGGCAGCGCTTCTCGCGCATGTAAAACGGTTGTTTACTTCTACCGCTTATTATCAATGAAATGCTGGGTTGCCGGATCTTTAAAAAAAAAGATAAACAGGCTAGGTGGCATGCATTTAGGTGCCTAGCCTGTGGGTGGATTTGTCCTGGATCACGCAACATTTCACATATGAGATCGCACATCGTGCAGTCTCAAGACTGCATAGGCTGTTCTAAAGTAACGGAGGACATGTTAGATCGTCTGAAGGCTATAGATGAAACAAAGGATGTACCAACTTTGGAAATCGTTGAGTATTTATCCAAAAACAGGAAGACGATGTCAGAATCTGTATCATCCGCAACTTATACACAGCTGGAGCCTTTGCTTTCTCTATATCCTCTTGGTTGCTTTCAAGTGACTTTCTCTAGGTGAAGCTTGATATCTTGCACACTTGCACACACTAAACATCACATCCGGCCTCGAAGCGGTGACATAGAGCAAACTTCCAATCATAGACCGATATTACTTTTGATCTACCATGTTGCCACTAGCATCAACACCCAATTGATCATTTGTGCCCATTGGTGTACTCATTGGTTTAGCATCTTGCAATCCAAACTTCTTGATCATGTCCTTGATGTACTTCCCTTGACTTACAAAAGTGCCATTCTTCATTTGCTTGATTTGAAGTCCAAGAAAGTAACTAAGCTCTCCGATCATAGACATCTCAAACTCTTTTGCCATCATATTTCCAAACTCTTCACAAAAGTCTTGGTTAGTTGATCCAAAGATAATGTCATCCACATAGATTTGCAACACAAACAAGTCATTTCCAATTTTCTTGGTGAAGAGAGTGGTGTCAACCTTTCCCATCTTGAACCCTTTAGAGAGAAGAAAGTCCCTCAACCTCTCATACCATGCTCTAGGTGCTTGCTTCAAACCATACAAAGCCTTCTTGAGCTTGTAAACATGGTTGGGCTTCTTGTCATCTTCAAAACAGGGAGGTTGCTCAACATAAACTTCTTCATTGATGTAACCATTGAGAAATGCACTCTTGACATCCATTTGATAGAGCTTGATGTTGTGTGCACAAGCATATGCTAATAAGATTCTAATTGCCTCCAATCTTGCAACCGGTGCATATGTTTCTCCAAAGTCAAGACCCTCAACTTGAGTGTATCCTTGTGCTACCAATCTTGCTTTGTTTCTCACAACTACACCATCTTGGTCTTGCTTGTTTCTAAAGACCCACTTAGTACCAATCACATTATAGTTCTTCGGCCTTTCAACAAGTTCCCAAACTTGATTTCTAGTGAAGTTGTTTAGCTCTTCATGCATGGCATTTACCCAATCGGAATCTTTCAATGCATCTTCTATTTTCTTAGGTTCTTCAAGTGACACAAATGAGTAGTGCTCACAAAAGGATGCTAATCTTGATCTAGTTTGAACACCACTTTGAATTCCTCCAATGATTTGATCCAATGGATGATCCCTTGCAATACTAGTAGGTTGGAGTATTGGGAGTTGATTGCTTTCACTTGTTTGACCTTGATCTTGAGCCTCATCATGAGTACCACTAGAGCTTGCTTGATTTGTATCAATTTGCACACTTTGGTTGATCACATGAATATCATCATCATCAACTTGCCTCGGCCTTATGTCACCAATATCTATGTTCTTCATTGCATTTGATAATAGATCTCCTCTCACATCATCAAGGTTTTGAGCTTCATTTTGAGATCCTTGGGTTTCATCAAACTCAACATCATGAACTTCTTCCAAGGTGCCATTTGTGAGATTCCAAACTCTATATGCTTTGCTTGTGGTAGAATAATCAAGTAAGAACCCTTCATCACATTTCTTTTCAAACTTGTTCAATCTAGTGCCTTTCTTGAGAATATAGCATTTGCAACCAAACACTCTAAAGTATGCAATGTTGGGCTTTCTTCCATTCAATAGCTCATATGGTGTCTTCCCAAGCTTCCCATGGCAATAGAGACGGTTGCTACAATAGCAAGCCGTGTTGATGGCTTCACTCCAAAATGAATGACTCACAATGTATTCACTAAGCATTGATCTAGCCATGTCAATCAAAGTTCTATTCTTTCTTTCAACTACACCATTGGATTGAGGAGTGTAGGTTGGTGACAATTGATGTCCAATACCAAGATCATCACATAAATCTTCAATTCTTGTGTTCTTGAACTCACTACCATTGTCACTTCTAATCTTCTTGATGGTAGTCTCAAACTCATTTTGCACCCTCTTGACAAAAGACTTGAATATATCATGTACATCACTCTTGTCATAAAGAAAGAACACCCAAGTGTATCTAGTGTAGTCATCAACAATCACAAAACCATACTTGTTACCACCAATGCTAGTGTATGTTGTTGGCCCAAACAAGTCCATGTGCAATAGCTCAAATGCCTTTGATGTACTCATTTCACTCTTACTAGGATGTGTATTTCCAACTTGTTTGCCGGCTTGACAAGCACTACATGGTTTATCCTTTTCAAAAGTCACATCTTTCAAGCCTCTAACTAAGTCATGCCTCAAAAGTTTGTTCAATTGTTTCATTCCAACATGACCAAGCCTTCTATGCCATAACCAACCCATACTAGATTTGCTAAGCAAGCATGATGTCAATTGTGTCTCACTATCATTGAAGTCAACCAAGTACAAGCTACCATGTCTAAATCCTTTGAATATCAAATTTGATCCATCAACACTTATGACTTCAACATCATCACTACCAAATATGCACTTGAAGCCAAGATCACAAAGTTGTGCCACCGACAAAAGATTGAAGTCCAAGCTCTCAACTAGCAATACATTAGATATGCTCATGTCATTTGAGATAGCAATTTTACCAAGCCCCTTGACCTTGCCTTTCTTGTTGTTGCCGAAAGTGATAGCATCAAAACCACCATTTTGACTTGTATCAATTGATTTGAACATACATGAATCCCCGGTCATATGTTGAGTGCACCCACTATCAAGCACCCAATGCCTCCCTCTGGCTTTGTAATTGACCTACAAGATAAGATCAATTCTTTTTAGGTACCCAAACTTGTTTGGGTCCTCCAAGGTTAGTGACCAAGCTCTTTGGTACCCAAATGGCTTTCTTCTTTGAGCCCATCCATGGTGCACCAATGAACTTAGCATGAACACCATTTGTACCCTTGGTAAGTATATAGAAAGAATCAAACTTAATTGAGGATACATTAGCATTGGATTTCTTGTTCATGCAATGTTGCTCTATGTGACCAACTTGCTTGCAATTTTTGCAATAGCTACCTTTGTTCTTCACAAAACGAGTCTTGTGAGGAGCAAAAGCGGCTTTACCTTTCTTGGGGTTATAGCCCAATCCCTCTTTATAGAGAGAAGCTCTTTGGCTACCCAAGCACATAAGCAAGCGGTCCTCACCACCATAAGCCTTGGCCAAGGTGTGATTGAGCTCTTTTACCTCCTTCTTGAGATTTTCATTCTCAACTATAAGTGTGGGATCACAAGTGAAACCATCACTACTAGATGAGGATGATGTAGATGAGCTACATGAAGGGTTAGTGGGAGCAACAACAATAGGCTTATGACAAGATTCATCAATTATATCACAAGATATGCCTATGTTGCAAGTTTTAGCTTTCTCAACATTAGTTGGCATGTTTTCACATTTTTCAACTAGAGAGGAATGAGCTTCTTCAAGCTTAGTGTGAGACTTTTGAAGCTTCTTATGGTCTACCTTTAGACTCTCATAAGATGCTCTAAGCTCATCAAGTTCTTGCATAAGATTTTTCTTTTCCTTAAGCAAGCCCTTGCATTCCTTTCTAGATTCTTTATAATGTTGAGTGCAATCTTCTAGCATAGTGATTAGTTCATTTTTAGTGAATTCTTCTTCATCACTATCACTATCACTAGCATTATCATGATCACTCTCATCATCGGATGATACCTTAGCGGCCTTAGCCATGAAGCACGATGGAGTGTCGAAGAGGGAGATCTTCTCTTGAATGGCAATGCTAGCATGTCCCTTCTTCTTGCTCTTGTTGTCATCCTCATCATCACTTGAGGAATCATCACTATCCCATGTAGCAACATGAGAATCATTCTTCTTCTTATGAGAGCTCTCCTTCTTTTCTTGCTTCTTCTTTTGTTTCTTCCTTTCCTTCTTGATAGCATCTTCATCATCACTATCATAAGGACACTTTGCAATGAGATGGTCCTTGCTATGGCATCTAAAGCATCTCATGGTATGCTCATTCTTCTTAGATGTGTTCTTCCTCCTTGCACGATAGCCCTTTTTCTTCATGAATTTGCCAAATTGCTTGACAAAGAGAGCCATCTTCTCATCAATGTCATCACTATCACAAGAGCTTGAGTCTTCTTCACTTGATGATTCAATCTTGGATTTTCCCTTGGATGTGGTGGCTTTGAATGCCACACTCTTCTTCTTTTCATCATCTTTCTTCTCATTCTCCTTCCTCTTCTTCTTGACCAACTCATCCTTCTCATCATCTTCTCTATATGAATCATCGGTCATCACTTCTTGAAATATTTGTTGAGGAGTTGAATCCTTCAATGTAGTCCTCACTAGCACGGTGATCAATGTATCAAATCTCTTGGGTAAGCTTCTCAAGAACTTCATAGAGAATTGGTTGTCCTTGACTTCCTCACCAAGTGCCTTGAGCTCATTGACAATGACTTGCAATCTATGAAACATCTCCGGTACACTCTCATCATCTTGCATCTTGAAGCTTGAAAATTTTTCTTGCAAGATATATGCTTTAGCGGTCTTTGTGCCTTCGGTGCCCTCAAATGTTTCTTCTAGCTTGGCCCAAGCATCATGAGCGATCTCAATGTTCTTCACTTGCTCAAATGTCTTGTCATCTAGTGCCTCATGAAGAGCACTAATGGCAATGTCATTGCATTGGAGCTTCTTCTCTTCCACCGGTGTAGGTGCTTCCGGATTAGCAACCTCAAATTTTGTTTCGGTGACCTTCCACACTTCTCTATTGATTGACTTGAGGTGTGCGGTCATCTTAACCTTCCAATATGTATAATTTGTGCCATCAAAGTGAGGTGCCTTCTTTGTGTTGTTGATGTGCAAACTTAATTGAGCCATTTCTTCTTCACCGTAGGTTGTTAAGCCTAAAAAAAACGGTGCCTCGGCTCCGATACCACTTGTAAGGTCCAAAAAGGCTAGAGGGGGGGGGGGTGAATAGCCTAATTAAAAACTTCTACAATAATTACTTAACCACAAGTTAGTACAAAAGGTGGCGGAGCAAAATGCACTAGCTCTAACTAATTAAGCAAGCCACCTACACAAGTCTAGTACAAGGCTATCCACTAAACACAACAACAACAAGCTAGATACAAGAAGTAATACGAGAGAAGAGCTTCGAGTGATTATACCGCCGTGTAGAGATGAGAAGTACCAATCAATCAATCACACAAGAGAAATCCTCGGGAAGAGAATGACACAAGAATTTATCCCGAGGTTCACTTGCTTCCCGGCAAGCTACTCCCCGTTGTGGCGATACACCCACTTGTCGGTTCGCGAGCTAATCGACTATCAAGAGTCGAGCCCTCGGCGGGCACCGCACAACCGCACACAAGATGGGGATCCTCCAAGCCACGAGCTCCACTAGAGTATCCAATTCGCGAACTCCCGCGGGGAAGGATCAAGAACCCCTTACAACACTTGGTGAAGGCTCCAACAATCTCCAATTGCGAGCTCAATCACCTCCGCTGCTCCAAGCCGTCTACCGTGTCGGGAAACACGGAAGAGTAACAAGAAATCCGCAGCAACTCGAAGATCAAGTGCCTCTAGAATGCAACTCTCAAGCAATGCACTTGAATCTCACTCAATCTCACTCAAGATGTGCAATCAATCAAAGAGATGAGTGGAGGGGTTGTTCTCTAGCTCAAAGGATGTCTCTATGTCTCAAAATGTGCAAGAGTTGCCCTCAAAACCCGCCCACCATCTATTTATAACGAAGGGGTACGCAGCTAGCCGTTACAGACGACGCGGCGAAATTCGTGTTGACCGGACGCTCTGGTCAGGGTGACCGGACGCGTCCGGTCACTACGCGACAAACGAGAACAGCGCGCGTCAGAACTAGCCGTTGAGCTGACCGGACGCGCTCCTTCGATCGACCGGACGCGACAGTGCCAGCGTCCGGTCGCATTCCAGTAAGCACCCGACGCGACCGGACGCGTCCGGTCGTACGTGACCGGACGCGCCAGCCGCGTCCGATCGCGCTTCGCTGTGCTCGGCTTCTCTGGACGCATGGCCGGACGCTCCGGTCCCGTGGGGCACCGGACGCGCCGGTCACGCGTTTAACGTTTACGCCCAGTTGAACTGACCGGACGCGCTGGTCAGGCCAGACCCGCATCCGGTCACAAACCCTAGCAGCACCCGCGCCGCGATGAACTGACCGGACGCGCCCCGCGTCCGGTGCAGCGTCCGGTGCAGTGCAGTGACCTCCGTTCGCCTCCGTTTCTTTTCCGACTTTCGGCGCAATAGAAAATAGACGTTTCACTTCTCTAAAAAACGCCGAATCCCGCCTCGCAAGCTCGGCGGGAGGGAGAGAGGAACCCAAACCCCTCCCTACCGCTTAAACTCCACCGCCTTCACAAAAGTGCTAACACCACCAAGTGTACACCACCATGTGCATGTGTGTTAGCATTTCACAAACATTTTTCAAGGCGTTATGTTAGCTCTTTACTAGATCCTAAATGCATATGCTCAAGACATTGATCTAGTGGCACTTGATTCCCGAGCTAACTGTGATTGCCCCTCTTGATAGTCGGCTATGTATCCTAAACCCGGTCAAACACTTCTCTACTCATCTTAGACCGGCAAAAGGAAAACCCTATGGTTATACCTTTGCCTTGCGCTCTTAGATCCTTCTCCTTCACTTGATCATCATGTCCATCATTTCATGTGCATCTCTACCATGATCATCATTTCATGTCCATGCACCATCTCTTTGTGATCTTGTGGCCACCACTCCTTGCCACGTACACCTTCATCACATGTGTGGCTTATGCCTAACTCAAAACACTTAACACATGGCATTAGCAACTTGGTGTCATTAATTACCAAAACCAAACTTGGGCTTTCAAAGACCCCTGCAGCCTAGGCTGTTTGAGGGGCAGCGCTTCTCGCGCATGTAAAACGGTTGTTTACTTCTACCGCTTATTATCAATGAAATGCTGGGTTGCCGGATCTTTAAAAAAAAAAGATAAACAGGCTAGGTGGCATGCATTTAGGTGCCTAGCCTGTGGGTGGATTTGTCCTGGATCACGCAACATTTCACATATGAGATCGCACATCGTGCAGTCTCAAGACTGCATAGGCTGTTCTAAAGTAACGGAGGACATGTTAGATCGTCTGAAGGCTATAGATGAAACAAAGGATGTACCAACTTTGGAAATCGTTGAGTATTTATCCAAAAACAGGAAGACGATGTCAGAATCTGTATCATCCGCAACTTATACACAGCTGGAGCCTTTGCTTTCTGGAGAAGTTTCATCAGCCACAGGTCCAAAGTGCACAACTTCTGTAAAAGATAAAAGAGGAAAGATGAACCCATTGGTGCTGCTAACTCACCTTGCCTTGGTACACCCGCAAAGAAAATGAAGCCACATCTCTATCAGATGGTGCAGGTGTTAAGGAGTGAAACGGTTGCCCTTAAACGACAGATCAGCGCATCTGTGGCACCTGAAGCCCAAGTCTTCTTTCTGGAGAAAGTTTGTGCTTTGCACCAGGTGGCTTTAGACTTGTCTTTTCTACTAAATGCAATTGTTGATGATCCTGCCTCAGTACCGGGTTCTTCCTCATCACCAGTTCCCGAAGATGACGGAGGTTTGGGTTTGATTCCCCCCTGCCCCCACCCCCTGCTATCGGGTTTGGTAACCCAAAACTTGTTCGGTTTTGGGTTTTGGTTTTCACATGCGGATGTGCGGATGTTCAATGGAGGTTCGAAGGATCATTTTGAATACAAAGTTGTTTTATTAATATAAATTGTTTATGTAAGCTATTAAGATTGTTCTAAGTTGAGTAATGAAACCGTGTGTTGTTTATTTCCTTTTGATTATACATTGCATATGTGTGTATACTCATTTATTAATTTTAATATGTTTATATACTTATTTTAAGATACTATAAATCTTACTACGTGAAAAATTTCAAGAGTATTTTTTAACATATTATTATAATGCTATTATTAGTAGTATATATAAAATAAATACAACCATATACTCTGTGTATACTTACATACTTGATATACATATAGATAGTGTAGAATGATCATATATATATATATATATATGGAAATTATTTTCACTCCTTGAGAGTAGTTACTCCTATGTGTATATCTCTAGATCTAGGGGGTTTGTGGCTTGACGAAGTTTATAGAGATAGGAGTATATTTACTAGATCATCTAGGGTAGTATTAGTATGATCATATATATATGGAAATTATTTCCTACTTTTAGGGAGTAGTTACTCTATAGAGAGAATATGCTCTGTAGCCAGCTACAGAATACCTACTCTGTAGCCAGGCCGGTCTGCTGGGCGTTCCGTTCGGTTTGCACGTTTCATGGCTGGCTGGCCTCTTGAGCCGAGCTGACGGTCAGAGCTGCATGGCTGCATGCCAATTAATATCGCTAGTTACTGTACCGGCCGGAGAGGCAATTTTCACGGTCGCTGATTACTGCATCGCAGCATGTTTGGAGGATGCACCGTTTGCACGGATATGGCAAGCTTCCTCGTTTATAGTAATTCTTCCTCCAAATTACTTTTTATTAAAGCACATGGAAAGTGGATTCGTCCAGGAGGTAAATTGTTTACTAGAATCTATGCTGCCTTGTTTTATTAGACTATATACATCTATAGTACTTTCCGAGTGCCATCCGGTAAGTGATGTTCTAATTTATTTTACATGTATTTTTTTTTTACTGTCAACGGGGGGAGTCGGTCCCTACCTGGTCAATTTTATTATGCCCAAAACGGCTCAAATATAAAGTTTACATAGTTGCCCATAATTACATGATTAAAGGATCACACATGTGATCTGAAGGAACTAGTTCGCACGAAGTTCAGAAAAGGGGGATGGGGTTTTCTAGCCTTGGCCCCGTCTGGCCATCACAAAGATGGAACACCAGGTATCGGCGATGTGCTTCTTTCTTCTTGACATTCATTATCTCCATTGTTCAGCAGCAAGCTTACATAGGTTCAGAACCTGCTAGACAGAGTGAGTTTCATTCCTGAAAACCGCCGCATTTCTTGCCTTCCAGATCTGCCAGCATACAAGGGCGATGAATTCCGAGAATTGCTCACGTGGTACTCCCCCCGGAGGGCTGATAGCATACAGAAAGTTGATGTCTGCCGATGTTAGGACTGGAATGTTCAGTCGCTGCCAGACTTCCGTTCCCAAGTTGCACCCTCGCATGATATGTTCTGGTGACTCGTCAGCTGCCTGGCAGATTTCACAAGTTGGGCTGTCTACTATATGTTTCTTGAATAGCATAGTGCGACACTGGATCCTCTTGTGCATGAGCAACCATACGAAAAGCTGCACACGTGGTGGCGCTGAATTCTTCCAGACGAAAGCGGCCTTGGCATCCTGTGACTGTCCACGGGCTTTGAGCATTCGGTAGATTGCCCCACTGTCTAGGTTGTGGTCACCATTGCTGAAAAAGGATAGGCGTTGATCAGGTGTTTGAGTTAGCACCTGGTTGGAAATTGCAGCTTGTACCGAGGCCAACTCTGAAGAGGCCTGTGGAGTGAGTCTGGGCACCATAGTGTTATGCAGTCCCACTGTCAACATTTCTCTGACCGAGGCGTTTTTACTGTTGCAGTGACTGTATAGGGCCGGGTACACCTCTTCAAGTGCATCATCCCCGAGCCAGACGTCAGACCAGAAGGAGCACGATTTGCCATCCCCAATGCTGACAGTGGTGATTGCACGGTACAGAGGTAGGAGCGAGCGCAGGGTCTGCCAGTGATCGCCGTGGATGTCACCGGAGAGTGTTACCACTGAGGCACGACCCTGAACCCATTGTGCCCAAGCAGTTGATTGTGGGCAGTGTAGCTTATGAATAAGTTTCAGCAGCAGACAGATGTTCTGGATTCCCATGTCCTTGATCCCTAACCCACCAAGTTCCTTTGGGTTGCATACACTGACCCACGCCACTAGTCATTTTGCAGCAGATGTTGTGTCCGAGATGTCCCCGGACCATAGGAAAGCCCTTCTCCTCTTGTCCATCTGCTGAATCACCGAGGGTGGCAGTTGGAGAGAGCTCAAGAAGTACACGAGTAGAGAGTCGAGCACAGAATTTATAAGGACCGTCCTTACCATCGGATTGAGAAGGTTCGCCTGCCATGAGCCCAAGTATCTATCAACTTTCTGAATGTATGGATTGAAGGCAGACATCGGCAACTTGTTGACTGAAAGTGGCAGCCCCAAATATGGCTGGGGGAAGCCTTCCCGTCTGCAGCCCAGAATGTTGACACAACTGTCCACCACCTGCTCACTGACATGTATAGGCACCAAGGTACTTTTAGAGAAGTTGATGTGAAGACCCGAGATGCTTGCAAAATTGTCCAGAACTTGTCTCAGTCCTGTTGCTCCTTCAGTATTCCCTTTGAGTATGATCAGTGTGTCGTCCGCGTACTGAAGGACTGCACACGGAATGTTGTTGTCAGTTGGGTGCTTGATCTGTGCACACTCTCTGATCAGTCCCTGCAGTGTTTTAGCGACAAGCAAGAACAGGTACGGGGAGATGGGATCTCCCTGCCTGAGGCCACGCTTGCATGAGATCCATGGCCCGGGGCATCCATTCACCAGGACGACAGATCAGGATGTGCTGAGAATGGTGTGCATCCACTGGATCCACCGTTGGCAGAAGCCTCTAGCATGTAGAACTCGGAGCAGTCCATCCCAGTTGACGGTGTCAACAGCTTTTGCAAAGTCTAGCTTGAGAACAATAGCAGGCCTTTTCCTCTTGTGACAGACTTGTACCAACTCCAGTGCATAAACAAAAGTGTCAGCGATCGACCTTCCCTTGATAAAACTGGTCTGATGGAGATCAATAAGACTGGGGATCTCTTTCTGCAGCCTAGTGGTGAGCACTTTTGACAATATTTTGAGGGAGCAATTCTGAAGGCATATTGGCCTGAAGGCGTCGACCTCCACTGCTGCCAGCTTCTTGGGGATGAGCACCATATGTGATCTGTTGAGCCTCTCCAAGTCAGCCTTTCCCCGGTAGAAGGCATTCATGAACTGCATGACCTAAGGTTTTATTGTTGGCCACGCCGCTCGGTAGAAGGCCGGCCCAAAACCATCAGGGCCCGGCGCGTTGTTCATATTCATTGATAGGATTGCAAGCTTCGTCTCTGCCTCGGTGAAAGGCCTTTAAGTGCAGTGCTCGGTGGCTGTCTTGCAGTGTAGATACGGTCCAGGTCTGCTGGCGCCGAGTTGCCGGCGACGCCGATGATGGACCTGAAGTAGTTGGTCAGCGCTTCAGTCTTCCCTGCATGGCTGACAACGTCTTGTTGTTCCACCCGCACAAGGCGGATGTAGTTGCGTCGCAGACGTTGAGTGGCATGTGCATGGTGATACGCTGTGTTGGCATCGCTCTCTCTGATTGCTCTTTGTTTGCTGCGTTGCTTCCAATAGGCTGCTCTTGCCTTTAGTGCTTCCTGCAGCTTGTCTTGTGCCAGTCGTCGGACCTGAAATTCTTCAGGAGACAGTGATCTTGTCTCTTCGAAGTAGTCAAAAAGCTGGATTATGAACTGACAGTTCTGAGTTAGGAAGAGTGGTGCCCTGTTATTGCAGCGTATTGTCCACATGTAGTTTTTCTGGTTTCACAGCTGACAATTTCATGATCTGAATGTATATTGCTGTCTTGTGCACTTTAATTTTGCAGCCGGGACAATGACGAAGCTGAAGGATTATGGCAGTTTTGTAACACCCCAAATTTTTAACCTGATCTTAATGAACAATCATGAGGCTAATAATCATTAATTAACGAAAAGCTAAAAACAAGAAACTTAATTATCTCCTTCTCATAACTCTGGTCAATGAACTAGATTAATATATTACAATATATTACATTAGTCACGTACTCGACTATGTTAACAATAATAATATGTTACAGTATTATTCATACAAATAAACTTTTTATACAACAATATTGTTTTAGTTTTCCTCTACTCATGGAATGAAGGCGATAATCGACCATGTACAGCTAAGCATAACTTAGCGTTTGTTTTGCCGTCAGACCCAATAGTATTATTTCACATAGCTCACCGAGATACCTGGACTGGCCAGAGCCAACGGGCACCTCTAGCTTATGGATTTCATCATCCGGCTAAATTACCATTGATGGCATATAATTCCACTCATGCACAAACCCACTTGTAATCACCACTTGACATTCATTTCAAGGGTCACACAAGGGCCACAAAGTACCCAAGCACAGCTTTGCAAGCCAGCATGGGCAACCATGCCATTCTAGAAGCGTTCCAGCCAATCCAATAGCAGCAGCTCGATGGCACAGTGAAGTGTCTTTGACCAGGCTTGGAGTAGAATATAAGGGAAGCCAAGTCCACAGCCACCAGAGGGAGAAGTAGTACTACAGTAGAAAGGGGAACAAATAGAGGAGTCTGGAGGAAGCCATCGTCTCCACCAAGCTAGTAGCAAACCAGTTCCTGGCCTTCCCCACTCAAGGTCCAGGACTACTGAGAAGCACCTTAGAATCATTCAATCCTTACCTTAGAAGATCACCAACCTTTCACACCATCACAATGTGGTGACGTGATCATCCATAGAGAAGAGCATGGGGTGGAGAGGGAGGAGCTGACCAGGAGAGAAGTCACCGAGCCAGGTGATGGCAAACAAATCCAGAAGCACATTTGAAGCACCAAGATCTGCAAGGAGAAGCAGTGCCTGTTGAGGGAGCACAAATCTTAACCATGAAGCTAAACATCACCAGGGTTAAGGTGAGGTTTAATTTCACGTGCACAGCCTAGAGAAACTTTTTCTTTTCCTCCACTAAGAGCACGAGACGCCTGCCATGAGACTAGATATCTTGACCTTGCTAGTAGAGCACAACTAGCAAATACTAGGAAACAAATATGTTTTAGCCAAGGAAAAATGTGTGCTAGCTGTAATCAGAACATGAACTAGTATTCTCTTTTTAGTGCAAATATACATAAAAATTGTTGAACTGGGCTAAACATTAATAAAAGAAATTTCCACATCTAGGGACACTTAGCTGTAGCTTGAGATGCAGAGTAGGCTAGAATATATGAACTGAGCATGAAGATGCAAAAATAGGGACACTCACTGTCGGATTAGGGGAAGCTATGCCGGTTTCCAAATCCCTGTACAGCAGCACATCACAGCACCACGAGCCCCTTGGCTATGCCTCTGGGCGCCATGGTTGCCAGGCTTGGCACCTCGGTGAAGCACGCCGCCGCCGCCGACCTGCACGCACAAGAAAGTGTGAGAGAGAGAAAGAGAGAGATCAGGGAAAATCGAAGGGGGAAACCAACAGCAAGCAGCTAGGAACCACAAGTTTTGATTTGGGGGGTAGGAATCCTTGGAGAGACGGCCATGGTGGTCAATTTGGAGAAGGGGAAAGGAAGCACAGCACAGCCATGGGCGTCTATCTGGAGGAAGAGGAGAAGAGCAGAGAGAGGAAGGGAGAAAGGAGAGTGCGTGTGTGTTGGCCACTTGCCTGATTGACTTGCTTGCTGCTCGTGCTTTTGGGCTGGGCTGCAAGTAGTAGTAGTACTAGTGCTGTGCGTGTGTGAAAATTTGCTGCAGGTTCAATCACGTGAGAGCACAAATCAGCTTAACAAATAATTAATTAATTAATTAATTAATTAATTAATGACTTATTAAGGACAACTATGCTATACTCACGTTATAAAAATCACAGCAAAATTGATATAAGTAACAGGAAGCTATTTCTTGACTGTAGGATGAACACATGGCCATGTAGGTGTACATATATATTGTGTGTTTTTCTATTCTATAAGTATCAGTATATATTTACACTAATTACAGGAAGCTTGGTAAGACCGTGGAATGGCATCTGGAAAACACGAACGGATTGGTGCCACCTTTTAAGACTCAGGCAAGTCATGTAGATGATGATATACTTATTTTTATAAAATACACATATTTCTAAAATACATGCATCAAAATCTAATTTCTAAATTAAAATGAATGGTCATGATGATGATGATGATGATGATGGGAAATGATTAATTGATGACAACTGGTTATTCGGCGTCGAGAGAGCTCATGGAATGTGATGATGAATTCGGGTCGGTCGAGCTCTCTCTACATCGACTATGAATATATAAGGACCAAACCCTTCTCACTCATTTTGTGGGCCGTATGAAACCGTGTCGACAAGTGAATCCGTTTGGGACGGGCCAAGTCCGGTAACCATGGATGTTGTTATGTACTCCCTATGGTATGTGAGGAGAGGGTTGGGGTGATGATATATATCCCCAATCAGGTGTCGATGAAGTACACCCAGGCGCATATATTAGCGCACGTGAGTAGATGTGGAGTATGTAATATACGGAAGTGGAGAAAGTCACGGTATCTTGACCATGAGTCGCACCAATGGAAGTGCGATGGAAAATTGGTCAAGGTAATCATGGGTAAAGCGACACAAACCTGCGCAGGGTTAACTTATGAATTCATGTCATGTCTCCTGGATTGGAGGCTACGGGAGTCTATAGGAGGCTCTTTCCTACTTATGAGTGATAATAGATTTCTTAAGTTATTTTTTAAAATATGTAACTTTTTGATAAATGATCTATGATTGAGAATTGATATGACAATGGCTAGGTATGCATTTCATTGATTTATTATATGCTTGCTGAGTACTTTGTACTCACTTTTGCTATTAACCTTCCCCTTCAGATGAAAAGATGGGATACGCCAAGAACCCGACTTAAAGGAAGACACAGGAGCAATACATGATTCACAAAAAAAAAATTTAAAAAGCGGAGAATTATGATTATA
Source organism: Saccharum hybrid cultivar R570 (assembly GCA_038087645.1). Taxonomy (NCBI): domain Eukaryota; kingdom Viridiplantae; phylum Streptophyta; class Magnoliopsida; order Poales; family Poaceae; genus Saccharum; species Saccharum hybrid cultivar. The sequence continues at coordinate 16,999,475 of JAQSUU010000563.1, forward strand.
TTTGTATTAGGTAATATTTATTAATTGCCCTTATCCTCATATGCTGTAACATCCCGGTCCAGGGCTTAGCAGGATTAATAGCATACTCATACCAACAAGTTGCAACTTCTTTTCCAGAAGTCCATCTCCAAAGAACTCCAAAGTTAAGCGTGCTTGGCCTAGAGCGATGGGTGACCGACCGGGAAGTTCTTCTCGGGTGCGCACGAGTGAGGACAAAGTGCGCAGAAAAGACTTGTGTCGGTCTGTGAGGACTGTCTATGTCCTAGAAAAGCAGCCAGATGTAAGCGGGCCCGGCCTCGAGGAGGTGGGACGTTACAGAATGGTATCAGAGCCGACTCTCGCGGTTTCACGGGCGCGTGTGTCGTAGTTGCGCAGGCATGGTGCGCATGGCTGGTGTGGACCCAGAGTGGTCACACAGCATGGCACATGCGCTGGCACTGGACACACAGACGTGGCCAAGAGAGGACGTTCCTGGCTTAGGATTGACCGACGAGGACGTCGGTCTCTTAAGGGGGTGAGGATGTAACATCCCGGCCCAGGGCTTAGCAGGATTAATAGCATACTCATACCAACAAGTTGCAACTTCTTTTCCGGAAGCCCATCTCCAAAGAACTCCAAAGTTAAGCGTGCTTGGCCTAGAGCGATGGGTGACCGACCGGGAAGTTCTTCTCGGGTGCGCACGAGTGAGGACAAAGTGCGCAGAAAAGACTTGTGTCGGTCTGTGAGGGCAGTCTATGTCCTAGAAAAGCAGCCAGATGTAAGCGGGCCCGGCCTCGAGGAGGTGGGACGTTACATATGCAATAATTATTATAAGGTCCTAACTATTGTTCTGTTGCAATACTTTGATTTGGGTTGTTATTCGAGAAAGTCGTCGCTTTGTTGAATAACGATCCTTAACCAGCATTTTTACCTTGGTAGTGAAAATACGGGGCGTTACAAGTTTGCCATGAAACTACCTAAACCAGACAAACAGGCTAGGCGACATGCATTTAGGTGCCTAGCCTGTGGGTGGATTTGTCTTGGATCACGCAGCATTTCACATATGAGATCGCTAAGGCTGGACAAAAAACTCGAAGCTCGTTAGCTCGCTCGGCTCGTGGCTAGCTCGGCTCGGCTCGGCTCGGCTCGGCTCGTTACCATAACGAGCCGAGCCAAGATTTTAGCTCGTTAGCTATAACGAGCCAACTCGAGCTAGCTCGCGAGCGGCTCGCGAGCCAAACAAGCCATAATTTTAAGGGAAAAGTCATCAAAACTTATATTATGTTTGTATTACTTTATGTCTTGCACTCTGCAAATGGTTGATATGTTAACTCATATGAATATTTTATTCAATTTAAGGCTATTGGATATATTATTTTTGTATTATTACTATTTTTAAGCTTTTCATAAATGCAAATATTAGATTTTGTATATTTTTTATAACTGGCTCGCGAGTCTAACGAGCCAGCTCGAGCTTTTAACGAGCCGAGCCGAGCTGGCTTTCTGGCTCGTTAAGATAACGAGCCGAGCTGAGCTAGCTCGTTATCCTAACGAGCCATAACGAGCCGAGCCGAGCTTGCTCGTTATCCTGCCTTAGAGATCGCACATCGTGCAGTCTCAAGACTGCGAAGGCTGTTCTAAAGTAACGGAGGACATGTTAGATCGTCTGAAGGCTATGAGACAAAGGATGTACCAACATTGGAAACCGTTTAGTATTTATCCAAAATCAGGAAGACGATGTCAGAATCTGTATCATCCACACCTGATACACAGCTGGAGTCTTTGCTTTCTGGAGAAGTTTCATCAGCAACAGGTCCAAAGTCATCGTCTTCAACTTCTGTAAAAGATAAAAAAGCAAGAAAAGAACCCATTGGTGCTGCTAACTCACCTTGCCTTGGTACACCCGCAAAGAAAATGAAGCCTCTGCTGTCAGCCTCACAAGCTAAACGTTTCTATCAGATGGTGGAGGTGTTAATGAGTGAAACTGGTGCCCTTGCCCGACGTATTAGCACATCTGTGGTACCTGAAATTGAAGCCAACTTCTTTCTGGGGAGAGTTTTTGATTTGCGGGAGGTGGCTATAGACTTGCAATCTTTTGTATTAAAATATAAATGCAATTGTTGATGTTCCTCACCGGGTTCCTCCTCAGCACCAGTTCCTGAAGATGACCGAGGACACAGCGAGTAGGTAGTCGGACTGTAGTGTAGCTCGGAATGAGAGATATTAGCTAGAACTTGGTTGTTCTTGATTTTTGTAAGAGCAAATTGATTGTACGGTCCTTCTTGTTAAATTCTCTTAACACTTAGCCTGATTCCTTATCGTCTGGAAAGATTAAGTTCTAAAGAGAGTTTTGTCAAGGAGAGAATGAGGACCGCACCGACCTTTTTAAATCCTTTTTTTAAATCATGTTTATACCCTTGAGCTAACTTATATCGTTCTTTGGATCCTAGGGTGGTGCCACGCCGTTCTCGGTGCCATGGCTCATGGCGTCGAGCTTCGAGGCTAGGAAGTGGCGTGGCGGTGTTATGGCGCTGACGTGGCCAGAGCTCGGTGCCACGATGCAAGGTGTTAGCGCCGACCTCAACGCCATCCTCTTGGCACCGAGGTTTGAATCTAACCCTAATTTACTATGACTTTTACCATGACTTAGTCACATGAAAATTTAACTGAGTCTCAAAATGTACCATGAGAGGGACATATGCAGATTTCACAGCCAAACTTATACCTTCAAACTAGTATAATTATATAGGTATGCATGAGAAATTCATGTGTAATTTTACCTATAATATACATACTAGCAAATGTGCCTATGCGTTGCAACGGAAACCAATATATCCTGAAGTCGAATTTTGTTCTAATTCATATGACGGTATGATCACGCGTGAGTACAAGTCATATTATTAGACACAAGTTGTTCTAATTCGTATGTACAACTGAGACATACATTTATTTATATTTAGATTGGGTAACAAATTGCTCACGATTTTAGTTTTATGATTTGATAGCGGAATCATCGACTGATCCTGTTTCCAAGATAATTTTATTCTTAATCAAAACTATATTGATAATTTAGTGATAATATTTGTTTATGAGGAAAGTGTCAAAGTTCAAATACCCATAATATCAAAATTTATTATTTGTTTTTATGTTTATATATAAAAACACTCCCTTCCTCCGTCCACGAATAATTGTACCTTTGAAATTCAAAATTTGTCCAAGAATACATGCTCGTGTAAAACTGCAAAGCTTACAGCACTAGGCCTGCCAGCGGCCAGCAGTAAAGTGTCAGCCACACAACTTCGCCCGTTCACCGCTTGCTAGTACAAGCGTCAGACCATTTCTATAGGGGCAAAATCGTAATTTCTCATGTACACTAATCCAATGGCAGAGGATCTAGGCGTGCAGTTATTGCTGGACAGAGGGATACTTAATAAAAAAAGAAAAAAAATACGTAGGGACGACAGAAAAAAAAATGCCGAGCCGGTGTCAGTGTCGCCGATGATGCCTATACCGACATTCGGAAGCATCCGTCCCATCCAGTTCTGTGCATGCCGTTAGTGCGAGGGCTTCCTTCTAGAGGGAAAGGGACAGAAGCTTCCCCGTCATGGATAAATGGATAGATAATGGATTTGTCGGCCCTGTGGCTAACTCGGCTACTACGCGATGACTGACGGTGCGCACCGGTGCGCACCGGCCGCCTTGGTAATATGGTAGTTGTGTGTTCGCCGGACGGGACGGGAGCGTCGTACACGACTTCGTCAGGGCCAGGGGAACGGTTCAGTTGCCAAGGAAAGTTCAGCGTTTGGTTCGTCTGTGCATCAGTTTAGTCAGTTTCCTGTACATTCTTGTGCCATTGCTCCAAAGTACAAGTATCTCAAATCGTGACGACCTTTGCTGACCACAGAAGCCCAGAGCACAAACGTTGACCAAACTGAAAAAAAAAGAATCAACATATGATCCAAAGAGCCCCACAACAGACGTGAGCTCTGGAATTCCAAACCTGTTGAGCTCTGAATGAATCTTAGATCCTGTAAATGGAAAGAACAAGGAGAACTTTCGAAAAGAATAGGCTAAGTTGGTGAAGACAGGAGCTCTAAACACGAAAACTGGTGCCCTCACTCCTCACAAACGGTTACTGTCTTCAGGAGTCAAGACGACCGCGGGCAGGCTAAAAAAGCTGGACATCAGACTTCAATTTGTTCTGCTTCCACTTGGGGAGTCTGTAGAACGCCGCCCTTGTCATGTTGAATTTGTCATTGAACTCGGCTGACGATAAGTAGGCCTGCATTTAGTTGATAACAGTAAATGGCATCATCATCTGACCTGACAAATGTATGCGAATGGAAGGTGGAAGATCAATTTGTCACCTCTCGTTTGGTCAAGTCGATGTCAGGGGCAGGATCTTCAGCTGTGGTTGTCAGACGTTCATATGGGTAGATCGTGCGCCCTTCATCATCTTCTTGCTCGTTTTCATTTGCACCGCCTGCGGCACCTTCCCCCTGTATCGCCTTCTCTGGCTCAGGGCTCGCTTAGTTTTGCAAAAAGATTCAGAAACGGAAGAGATAAGGAACTGGAACATTTGCTATCCATGTTCTGTCAGAATTCAAATTTAAAGAGTTGTATTCACTAATACCTTTTACCGATTTTGGTATTGTACTTTTCAAGGAACCTTCAAAAGAGCTGGTGAGGGCACTGATAGCTGATTTTTTGGGTGACACCCTTGAGTGTTCAGGGCCTCCAGATTTTGGGAAAAGCTTTCTCACAGCGGGGGGAGGGGTGGAAAGGTTCCTGGTATTGCTTTTGCTTGTGTTCTCAAAGGCAGAAGTTAACATATTGAAGGCTGGAGACCTTCCACGAACACGTGGACGATCCGGGCTAGTGGACATGCTTCTTGAACGCTGAGATTTATCTTGTCCCGAACTTCTTCCCGTAAATGCTGGTGTTCGTCGTTTTGGTTTCTGAAAACATGGAGATAGTAAGAGAGTTGCTTTTAGATAGTAGGACTCCAACTCAGACGCCAGTTTAGCCACCCTGTAGTCCTTCTATGAAACCCTATGGTCAGCATATATGTGTTGAGGCTCAATCATAAAAATGGCATACTAGTTCTACTTAAAATGCTAAAAAACTGAATTTGTGTTCATCTATATACCCGCACAAGAAGTTAATAGTGTCGAGAAAGCCAAGAGTATCAATAAACATGGAGATCATGAATAAAAGGTTAATTTGCAACCCAATACTGGGACAGAAACTAATACTAAATTCACAAGAAGCAGGTAGAAGATGGTTTTTCTACCGAGCTACTGGAAGATCGTTTGTTTGAGACTTACTTCCAGTGATGGAGGTGCTCCACCCTTTAGGACAGCAAACTTCCTCTGGTATGAACTGCCATGCATCTGCAACAAAAATTCAGAAGTGTAAAGATGATATTAATTTCCAAAGCTAAATAGCAGGCATGCATACATAGGTATGAACCTCATGGAATAGAATTGGTGTTAATTCACAACAAGCAATTACAGGACACATAAACTACTTACAAGAGATTTTGCGCAGTCCCAGTTGAAGAATCTAGTAAAAAATTGTGGCTCGCTACCTTCTGACACAGTGAATATTGGTGTTTCTCGTGATAGTTTTTCCATAAGGAAATCATGAACAAGAAATTTCTGGCAGTTACAGTGACAAAGAGAGTGAGAAACAAATATAAATCGTGATTTCTAATTAGACTATGGAGGATAATTTTGGCTTAACCTCTCCAATATCCATAGCTTGTGCTTTCACTTTGGCATCCACCTCCTGGCCAACCCAAACAAATATGTCTGAGTGACAATCAAGAACGAAAACATCCTCTGTCATCAGATCATCCTGAGTAAAGTTGTGTAGTTCTTTGACCTGATATACATTTTAAAATTAATGTTTGTATTAGACATGAAATCAAGAAAGCACTTAGCGATAAAACCTTGACATCTTTGTTTTCCTTACCCTTATATTGCCTTCACGATAACAACATTAGTAGCCAGAGAAGAGAAGTGTCAGCAGATGTTGAACAGTGAATTCAACCTAGAAAATCCTTGTTTGCAGTTACCTTTGGATAAGATGCATGAGAAAAGATGGGGGTCACTTTCATTTTCTCTTCCAACTTTTTGGTTTGGATACTTGGATTTACCACCCAGTAGTTCCCAGAATTGGTCGGTTTCTCTCCCCTCCTTTTGTGACCTGGAAGGCAGATCTGGCTGTACAATAAAAAATAGAAGCACAAAGAAGAGTTAAGACAAATGAAAAGCATAATGAATTCAAATACGCAGAACATGTGACACGAACAAAAGCGCCATTGAGCATTGCTTCATGTATAACATACTCGGACTATTTTTTTATCAGAAACATGGAAAACCTTTGCAGGGGGGTTTTAGTCAAGGTTTTACATTGATACCAAATTACCAATGTGCTAATCATCAGGAAATCTGCATAAGTACAAAGGTGTATTCACCCCGATGAGAAAGAATATTCAGACCTTAATTACATCTAGCTGCCTCTCAACCAAGTCATGATCCAATGAGGTCGTAGCGTTGCCAGTCCATGTGAACACGGTGTTTCCATTGTGTAGAATGTAACAATAGGACGAGTTTAAGGACGAAGCCAGCTAACAAAAAGATGAGAAAGATTAAGAAGCTCATTTATGAAGAGAAGACTAATGTTCTCATAAATATCTTGACAAACCAAAGTATGCCAAACTTACTGTGTCTACTTGAAGTGCTTGCATGTTTTCTGATCCTGAACCCTGAATCCGGAATAGGGCAATCCCACCTTCAGAGTAAGTGTCATCCACAATATCATTTTCAGCAACAAAGTTCTTGTATCCAGAGCTAAGGCCACCCTATATTGAAAATTCAGACAGAGAGGAAACATATAGAACATTCAACATGAAGTATGAGATTTTTCAGAACAGGTCAACGATTTTGACTGCTAACTTGAAGCAAACCTTGAACACTTGAAGACTTTGAAATATGACAAACAACTGAATTGGTTCTTTCCCTTCATAAAGCCGAGCCTGTGCATTAAAAAAATAAGTTAGAGACCAAAAATATGATTTAAGATATAAATATTCAGAGAATTACCTGGACCGCCTGGAACTTTGCAGCCTGAACCATCTTGCTAGCCAGTGACATCGCTGACACCCTCTCCACCTGAAAGCAAGTAAGATCAATTCACAAGGAGTAACTTGACTCAAAAACACATTTATTAGAAACATAGGCAGATACAACAAGGAATGATGAAAATATCCCTTGACTTAAATAAATCCGTGTGGGTTTAAATTCCTGAGACCATTACTGACGTTGATTTTGTGCGCAGATATTACCTCAACACTTCTCTTCCCGAACCAAGTTCCAATAAGACATTCCTCCTTGTCATCTCCAGTATATGTGTATTGAAAAATGTAACAATCCCCAGTGTAAAATTTTGATTGGTCAGCAGCTGAAAGAAGAGTCTTGCCATTTCCATTCACCCTCCATACCTGATGCCAATACACAGGTTACAAAACCACCATGAAACTTGCACCTAAAACAAATGGATGAATGCTATGGCAAACTTTTGCCTATTAACTTTGGTTGGAAGGCAGGTATCAAAGGAGATGGGTGTAGATCGACGGTATGGTTGAATTTGGGATATTAGGAATCCCATCATCCAGATTGTTGTGAAGTATTAGTGGATTGCCCACCTCTTCCCAATCGCTTAAGCTTTTGGGTTCACTTGGTTAGTGCATGAAACCTAACATGATATCAAAACTAGAGGTCTCGAGTTCGAGTCCTGGTAGAGGCATCTTTTAAGTCCTCCGCTCCCTTCTTTATTTCCACGTTTGCGCCTTGTTCTGGCTGCACGTGAGTGGGAGTGTTGTGAAGTATTAGTGGATTGCCCACCTCTTTCCAATCGCTTAAGCTTTTGGGTTCACTTGTTTAGTGCATGAAACCTAACACAGATGACATATTTTGCATACATGTATTCAAGGTAGTTTTGTTTAGCTTGCACGGGTGCAGTTGGGAGCTTATCCAAATACGTGCATGCAAAATTCAACTAACCAAGCCTTGGAATTCGGCATGTATTCAAACTTTTTTTTTATCTACCTTTAATGAAATGACGCACAGCTCTCCTGCGTGTTTGAGAAAAAAGTGCAGTTGGGAGCTAGAACACAACCTTAGGGAGATAATTAGCAAAAAACCACAAAGCCTTTGGTTTCAAGAAAGTTGGGGTAGGTTTGGGATGGAATCTAAAAAGATCCAAAACCAAGAGGAAGGTACTTAGCACCTTGCACAAAGAGCTATAAGAGTTGGAAAAGATAATACCTGCAAATGACCTGTGCAATCAATGTAAGGTTGGGGTTCTTCTTTTACAGGTTTGGCTTTCATCAAGCCTTTAACATCTAATCCTTGACTTTTGAGGAGAGCTGCAAGACGAAACAGTGGATAAAAATGTGAAATTTGGCTATTAGCAATATCTTGCCCTGGAACTGATAATATGTAGACAATAACCTGCAACTTTGCCTCTTCCGTCCTCAGATGATAACTTCAAATCAGGTGTGGGTGGCCACTCAATAAATTTTGACTTGAACATGACTGTCTCGAATCCCTCGATCACTTTGATAACATGTGATTTTGCTCGGCTATCATCAATGAGTAGTTTCTGTATAGAGGTAAAAGAAACTGAGCGTGCACAGATGCATAATACTGTAAAACACGAATATGTTGTGATTTGTGAACATCAAGAAAAAAATGTTTTACAAAATAATCATTATGAGTAGTGAGCCCAAGAAAAATAATTAGCTCTTTCCATTTTGAGAGTGCAGTAACTAGCTTTCCTTAAATTTGAGAGTGAAATAACTATTTTTTCAATAATATCTTAGAGTGGATACAATGAAGAAGCATTCATACAAAAAAATATAATGAAGATGCGTAAGTAATTTATGCAGATACCTCAGCAGCATTGCTCGCACCCTTTCTTTCTTGCAAAGAAGTACTTCTGCCCATCCAAACATACATTTCAGCACCGCAGTCAAGCAAGTAGCATTTGTTTGGCTCAAGTAACTCACGCGCCAAGGATTCAAAATTAATTTGCGCCAATTTTCCTTGGTTGATGCTGGGAAGCCAAATACATAATTCATTCAATTTCATAATTTCAAGAGAAATTTAATCTAACAGATTGCATAATTTAAATAGTATATTATTGTTCTTGTTGACAACTAAAGCTGATGCTTTGTGGACATGGGAAAAATGGTATTGATCTTTTAAAACAAATGATAGTGAGATACCATATCAATTTGATGGCGATTTCCCTTTCTTCCTTATCCTTTGAAGGTGTCTTCCTTGAAAGAGGAGCGAAGCCACCAAACAAAGCCCAAAATTCACCAGCTTCCGCATCAGCCATCAATTTCCCATCCTCTAGAAGAGAAATTTAAATATCACATATTCTTAAATGCAACTTCTGAATTTCTCATATTCTAGTACATTAATGTATTTGCTTACCAACCCCTGCAACTTCACACTTGCCCTCATGGAAAGTATCTTTGATATACTGTACAACTTCAAGAGCTTTTGCCCTCTCTTGAATGCATGAGTTGGAACCATTGAACTGGAAAATTTTGGACTTGGTATCCAAAATAAATATGTCCTCATGGTTAAGGGATGAACGAGTAAAAGGAACCTAGTCGTTAAATAGAAAGCATAATCAGCAAATGAGCAAACCTTCTTAGTTGGAAAAAAATATATAGTGCTTTAGATAGCTCACCTCTTTAACATGGACAACATGTTTCCCTCTGCACACATATAAGTGGGTAACATGCTCCTGATCATTGACTTCTACATGGTTGAACCCAGAAGCTACCCCTCCTGGTTGTGGCATGATGCAAGGCCTAAAATATGAGAGAAACCTTTCAGTTTCTTTGCCTTGTAATTCCCGGTACTGAACAGCACGTCCTCCAAGCGCAGCATCAAGCTCCACAGTTAAAATTGCAGCAGTTCCAGCCTCATCCTACCAAGGAAAAGAATGGACATTTTCGGAGAGGTATTAATTAACAAAAAATACCAGTATAATATCCCTGAAGAGCAAAATCAAGCGATGCAGTGTCAAATGGTTTGAAAATCTACCTGACTAGTGTCTTTACCAAGCCAATAATGGATGTCATGGCGAAAGGAACCATTTTTCAAAGCTGTTGTCTGCAGGGAACATAAGGAAACAATATTCAGTGCAGTAAAAAAAAGGTAATACTGAGATCAACCATAAACAGACTGTACTGTTATGATGAGAACTTCATGGACAGTGAAGCATATCATGCACCATCAAGGGTTACATTAAATGATACAAGATGAGAAATAGAAAAAAAAACTGAGAAAATATTTGTCACAGATTTCTCAGAGCCTCTAAGATTTTGTTTCAAGCAGGACCAACTATTTTACCTTTCAATTAAGATGCACCAATAATCTTCCTAAAGAAAGGGATATTCATAAAAAGGCATCAGTAAATCCATACCTTCAAGATGATATATGAATCACCCATGTAAAATTTTCCATGTGAAGATGTTGCCACAGGAACTGGTTTAAAATTCTCAATACGCCATACCACCAGACCGCTATAACAAAATTAAGGAGTACAATGCTTGTAGAAGGAACTCTTAAGAACAAAGCAGAAGTTGATTAGGGCAAAATGAAAAAGAAACTTCGAAAGGATTGAGTGTTTGCTGGATATTTACATCAACCTCATCACCATTCCTATATAGTTTAGTTATCAAGAGGTTCTCTGATTAGTTCAGCCACCCTCTAACCCAATATATCTACACTTTTAACTTTGTCTAAAGCGAAACACTTGCGACATGATAGACAGACAGTTTTACAGTTCATGTCAAATAAAGTTCTACTGTGTCATACAGTGTAAGTTTGTAACCGTCAGAACTTATGGCTCCTGACATGTAATACTGAAGTCAAGACATTTGAATAACTATTATGCTTACTGTATGTGTTTTACATTTTCAGGTTCATGTCAAACTTTAGGAGCATCTCACAGCAAAATCAGATATAGTAGACATTAGAGAGCAATCACTACCCGGGAGCACTGAAAAGACAATGTAAGTGTTTTTTAACAGTTTAACAGACAAACAGTATGCAACTTCTGTGTGTTTCTCAGACTAACCTGCAGAAACACCAATTAGCTGCTTACTGGTAAGCATGTTTACTGTTACAATCAATTGGCTATTTGTCATCCACACTTGAGTCATCCTATGGTCTCACAATGCGTCTCGATGCTATAAAGATGCCAGGTCATGAAAAAAAGTACATAGTACAGGGAAGACTGCGAGAAAGGATACTCCTTTTGCCCAGCTCCGTGGAAGGCCGGGTCCAAATCCTTCATAGACACTGACATGGTGGATGTTGATGAAGAACCCTCGCCTGATTTCGTATCAAAATAATGTTAAAATTAAGCAATACAAATTTATTGTTCTAACAACATTGCGTGCGGTAGGAAAGGGCGAAAAGAAAAAATGATGACGACGGATTCCGATAATTCTCTCACCTGAGGCCAGAGGGCTGTACTTGCCGATCGAATTGGGGAATTCTTGGGAGAGAGAACGATCCGGGGAGGGGTGGGGGAAGCGGGGCGAAGTAGATGGCCATCCGTGAAAGACGGATTCAGGAGAAAGAAAGGGTAAAATGCGAGCGGCGAGTGCATGCGCCTCATCTCTCCAGCTTCTTCACAAAATCAGAGCGCATGCGTCCGTTTGCTGCTTCTGCTCAGCCGGTTGTTGGACTGCTTCGGAGTTTTGCATGCCTGTCAGGCTGTCAAGTTGTCCTTGACCTCGTAGAAAATTTGTTTTAATTCTTTTTCATGTGGAAAAAAGTTATAGATGTTAGATCTTTTTAATAGATGCTACTAGGAGAAATGTTATAAATTTGTTCTATATATATTTTTCTTGGTTCTTGTTTTCGGAGGTGTACGGACCTGGGTTTTTTCTCCCCTTTCTTCTCGAGGTGTTGTAGTTTTGCCAGTTGCCGATCGTTTTTTTTCTTCATATTTTTAGCTCGTCATGCCGATGTAAATAGAGAGTTGTAATTGCTCGTCTTTTTTCTTTTTCATCATCTAATAAAATTTGCGACAAAATTTTTGCCGTCCTTTCTAAAAAAATTCTTGGTTGCATGTTATTATATACCTATGTCTGTGTCCCTTCTCTATTTATTCTTTTATTAAAATCATTTAAAAATTTTATGACAACCATATATACACACACACAGAGAGTTGGCTAGTGACCACGTTAAAACACCATTTTTTTTTCTGATAACATGCTGCTCATAAAATTTAGGTGCAGGAGTGACCTTTTCACCAGGTTGCAGTAGACTGTCTCTTAAATTATCTAAAATTGGATAAAATTTATAGAAAAATTATCAATATTTACAACACCAAATAGATATACTATTAAAATATATTTAATGAAAAATCGAATTATATTTATTTGGCATCATACATATTCATACTTTTTTATTAAAAAAACTTATCGAACTCAAGATGTTTTGCTTTGGTATTATGCTAGATTTTTTTTTTATGATTGGAGACTGGAGTAATCGACATGCATGAGCACTGAAACCTCATGCTTGACCATCCCTCCACTCACGGGGGAATTTCAGCAGCTGACATATTTATCAAGTATTTATGCTGGGCATCGGAGTAATAATGCACAATCTCTGCATGTGACGACCAATCTAGAAATGGTTGCATTTGTGTCCTTGTTTTCGTTCCTCTAGTCTAGATCTATAGAGAAGTAAAAAAAAATGAAACAATCTGACCAATCGTCACTTGTACTCTACGCCAACCCACATTCCGTGGGGAAGCCCTCGGGGAACCTCTTGGAGTCGGTGCAGTAGTTGTAGATCATGTACCTATCCTGCGCCTCCCTCAGCTGCTCCTGCTGCTTCATGTCGTCCAGCCCAGCCGCTCCGCCGTCGAACCAGTCGCCGCCGCCGGGCGCCGCGCCCTGCTGGCCGCACACCCACGCGAACCCGCTCGGCTCGCAGCCGTTGGCGCGGTAGTTCCGGAAGTAGGCGGTGAAGGGCGCCTGGGACCAGTCCGTCTTGACGCGCCCGCCCTGCGTTGCCCAGTCGTCGGCGTCCCAGAGCACGCCGTTCAGCCTCATCGGCTGGTACACCGGGAAGGGGACGCCGGCGTCCCAGTGGTTCCTGAACCGCCGGATCGCCTTGTTGTCGACCAGGATCCTGAAACTCAGCTCATTGTCTCACTCGCTCACTTTTGAAGGAAAACTTGTTGTTTCAGCAACGACTAGCTCGTCACTGAAAACTAGCAACTGCTAAAAACTTCCGTGTATGTAGTGAAGAACAGAGGGACTTACAGGATCTCGTCTGAATTCCAGATGATGGAATAGGTGTGGAAGTCTAGAGTAGGGTCGAACCAGAGCCGGTACTGCACCTCCCTGCCGCCAGAGCCATTGGCGAAGATGTTGGTGTGCAGGGTGTACGGCTCGCCGGTGAGGTTGCCCAGGAACTCCAGGTCGATCTCGTCGTGGGTCTTCCACTGCTTATCAGACATCAACTGCATGCGCATAGCATCCATCACTCAGAGTCAGAAAGCTAGGAACGAACGCAAATCGGCAAATGGTCGTTCACAAGCTGGCATGCATGAATAACGAACGATGTCACTGTCAGAGTAATATGCTTGCATGTCTTGCAGCTCACTTACGTAAACCGTCGTGACGGTGCCGGCGGAGTTGCCCGGGACGAGCTTGATGTCGATGTCGATCCTGGCGAAGAGATAGGAGGTCTTGGACCGGAAACCCGATCCCATGACGCGGTCCAGCGACAGCCCGATGGTCTGGTCGTCGCCGTTGCTTCCGTTGAGAAGCTGCGTCGGGCCCCAGAGTATGTCGAGCTGGTCCGTCATGCCACCACCACCGGCAGCCACCGAAGAGAGGGCGACCACCATCGTCGTGAGAACCGATAGGAAGGCTAGGAGGTGCGCCCTAGCCGGTACCATGGTTCCCGGCTGCCGGTGGTGAAGTGAGGAATGGCGTGTGGGGGGGACGCAGTGACGAGGCAGTGGTCAAGTGCAGGCTATATGCAGAGACTAGGGGTCACTGGGCGATCTCACTACCAGGGTCAAATTCCACGCAGCAAGATCGATCTCATCTCGAACTCAGCAACGCCATAGCTTGTTGGGAGGTGTAAACAAGTTTGGTTATAGGCTGGCTAACGAAGACCTAAGCATAGAAAAGGATGGAAGGATTAATTCATGGACATTGGCCAAAGGGAAACATAGATGGGAAAGCCAGCAAGAAGTTGACCTGATTTAATGTGCTTGTCACTAGAGCCATAGGACTTAGGGCATGTACAACCCAGAGACAGGATCGTCTCTAAGAGACTATAATTAGACATAGAGACAACTAAAAAGACAGGTTATACAATCCATAGACGAAGGGTTGTCTCCCAGCACTTTAATGCTTTGCACGTAATTAAGATCAATCATGAATATCAATTTGTGTACCATTGTGTGACCTTTTGATGGAAGATGGTTCAAGCATAAATAAGATGAACATAATTATAATATTTTAAAACCATCAATATAATAATTATATTATATATAATTGCAGATTATTGGCTATTTGTTTTCTCATGTGAAATCAGCACATACAGGAACGACAGTGAAATCAGCACACTCAAGTTAGAAATATCACCACCATCCTGAAATTTAACAGTACAGTAGAAATTTTAACAGTACAGCACACTCAAGCATGATAGCACACTCAGAAATCAAATGAACAAAAGGGACCGGACTTCATAATAGTACATAGCACACTCAGAAATTTAACATTACAGCAAGGTAGATCATATGGTTCAACTCAGCAAAAGGGATCAGACTTCAATATAGTATAGAATGCCATCCAGAACATACTCAGAAGCGTAAGGTTTGCAGCTACATTTGCATAAGCCATGTTATCTGGTGTGTTTGTCTGTCGGACACAAGTGTATTGATACTTTCATCATTCAGGTTAGCACGTTTGTATTGAAACATTTGGA
This sequence comes from Saccharum hybrid cultivar R570, assembly GCA_038087645.1. Lineage (NCBI taxonomy): Eukaryota > Viridiplantae > Streptophyta > Magnoliopsida > Poales > Poaceae > Saccharum > Saccharum hybrid cultivar. The sequence continues at coordinate 17,014,510 of JAQSUU010000563.1, forward strand.
TATTGAACGGTACTGTATTCTGGTTGTTCTTCTCAGGAATCCCCAGTTTAATTTGCTGAGACTACTTTGCAATTCCAAGGCATCTATATATACTGTAAAGACAAACCTCACTAAACTAATTATCTTGAACCTCCTTGCACCACGTCATCCACTTATTCTTTGTAATTAACACAAACCCCACTAAGCTATTATCTTGAACCTCCTTGCGCCACGTCATCCACTTATCCCTTTCAATTAACACCGTCTGATCGTGTGCATGCATGCGTAGTAGTAGTTCGTCTTTCAAGTTCATGCACGCAATATAGTAGTAGATATATTTAGTTGTCCACGTCAGAATGCTAAAATATAGACTCCTCCTTCATACTCACGGTAACGCGCGGGGAATCCTCCTAGTATGTAAGAACTAAGAAGCAGTAAGACAGGTGCGGGAAATATAAAAAAACAAGTGCAAATTCACAGGAGGACATGCGGCAACAAACGAGCACTTGACTGCTGCGGCAAAGATTGTAGCGGAGATGAGCACACCATCATTCAGAAAATTTTCAGGACATTCAGAAACTTAAACTAAACAAAAATACAGAAATATCACCACCATTCATCTAATTTAATTGAACAAAAGTTTAACTGGAACTTAACGGTATAGAAATATCACCACCATTCATCCAGTTTATTGAAGAAAAGTTTAACTGAAACTTAACACACCATCCAGTTTTCAGAAACTTAGCTGAACAAAAGTTCCAGGACATTCAGAAACTTAATAGTAGAGAATCATCTAGCACGGTAGCATGATAGATAAGCCCAGAATGACAACAGATAGTTGTAAGGTCGAGATGGCGGACTAGAGGAAGATGAATAGTCTTTTCTAAAATTAAACGCTCCAGCTAACCGAAACAAATACAGAATTAAACCTATCGGTCTAGCCAAGACTATACCTGTTTATCTAAGTTCTCAAGCACCTTATAAAAGATCCTAATTAAGTAACTAAGGTGCCGGGCTAGCTAGAGCTTACTTAACCAATTATAGAAGCAAGGTCACACAAACTTATTGCAACTAATAATTCAAACAATAGGGAGCTCATACACAAACTAGTATGCAAAAGCACAAACTCTAAGCTCAATAGCAATGCTCAATAACAAGGCTACTCAAGCCAAATTAGAGAGTTCAAATTACTTAGCTACACAAACTAAGCAATGTAACTAACAACGCTACTCAAGCCCAATTAGTTACGCAAGAGAGCTACTTCTATGCTACACAAGCAAGAAGATAACTAGCAAGCTACACAAACTAACTAATTACAAGACCAACTACACAAGCACAATATATAAATGAATAAGTAAATACAAGCTTGTGTAAAAGGATTGCAAACCAACGGGATGAACAATGCTGACACGGTAATTTTTCTCCCAAGGTTCACGTGTTTGCCAACACGCTAGTCCCTATTGTGTCGACTGCTCACTTGGTGGTTCGGGGGCTAATTGGCATCACCCGCCAAGCCCACACGTTGGGCACTGCAAGAACATACCCACAAGTGAGGGTAGCTCAATGGCACGCTCAACTAGAGTTGCTCTTCGCGGCTTCCACAGGGTGAGCACAGTACCCCTCTTAAATCCTTCTCCAGAGCACCGCACAATCTTCTTGCGTGCTTCACGACGAAGAATTCGCCACCAAGCCATCTAGGAGTTTGCAACCTCCAAGAGTAACAAGCACCACTTGCTTGCAACTCGAGCACCTAGTGCCACTTGATGCAATCTCGCAATGCAACACACTAAATTCACTCACTCACAATTGATTCACACTTCTCACAAGCACAAGTAAGTTAGAGGCTTCTCAAACCAAGCACACACAAAGGCAACAAATCCCCATCAGCCAAGCCAGAGCTCCACCTCTATTTATAGCCCCAAGCCAAATAGAGGCGTTGGAGCCTTGGAGCAGCTTTCTGCGCGGTCGCCGGATAGCAACGTGCGGGCACCAGACAAGGGGTGGCGGTGCCCCAATGGTCAAATTGCAATGGCTATTTCAAACTAGTCGTTGGACAAGTGGGCACCGGACATAGGGTGGGGGTGCACCCCCTAGGCCAAACCCCAAAACTGGTGCTCCCTGGAAAAAATATGGCGGTGCCAGGCACCGGACAGTTCAGTGACCATGGCGGTGTCCACTTTTGCTCAAACCTGATTTCCACCACGTTAGCTTTCCGAAAAGTCCTAGATCATCGAAATCAGAGTTCGGAGCTAAGAGTTATGCCCAAAATACGAAAGGGTGGTTCTGCTGATTTGGGCACGTTGCAGGGGGTGGTGGTGCCACCGTCCTAGGGGGCAGTGCACACCAAAAAGGGCGGTGCCACCCCCAGGCAGGGCTGCGCATTGGCCACAAGTTTAGTTGCGTTTTCCGACTCTCGGACAACCCAAACTTGCTCTTTACTTCTCCTTTTTCAACACCTTTGCAAAATGTGCTAACACCACCAAATGTCCACCATCTTGTGCATGTGTGTTAGCTTTTCACAAACACTTTATCAAAGGATTAGCTCTCTTCTCACCACGCCACTCGATCTAGCAACGATACAAAGTTAGATCACTCGAGTGGCACTAGATGACCGATATGCAAACAAGTTTGCCCCTCTTGATAGTACGACCATCTATCCTAAACTTGGTCATCAACTTCTCTACACACCTGTTACCGATAAAATGAAATGCCCTTCAAATATGCCTTTGCCTTGCGTATTCCATTTCATCTCCTACATTGTTGATGCAACACATGCACCAACAATATCACAAATGATATGATCCACTTCATATCATCACATGACCTTATTAGTTCATCGATCTTGACCTCACTTGCTCTTCACCGTTGCACTCGTCCATCGGCGCCGAGTCTTGCTCAAGCTTCACCGCCATGCGGTCCATCGCTTCAAAGCCTCCAACTTACCCTTCATGCTTGCAACCGGTCCATCAAGCCAAGCCAAGCCTCATCTTGATCTTCTCTACCTTGGTCTCATGACTCCATGTCATGTCTCATAAGCAATGAGCTCCTTCATCACATGTGTGAGCCTTGAACAAATCTAAGCCATCTTCATAGTCATGGCATGAGTTGCTCACACAAGTGTACGTGTAGACTAATCACCTTTGTATCTCACATTTAAACACATTAGTCCACCTAGGTTGTCACTCAATTACCAAAACCAAACAAGGACTTTTCAATAGTTCATCAGAAAAAGGACACAGACTTCCATTCCATTCCAACCTCTCTTTAATCCATTAGGTGTAAAACATGGAAATAATAGATCTAGAGGAAAGAAATCGATCGACCTGCTGCTCCACCAACTCCCTGACACTGGCAGCCTCCGTCATGGCCGCGCTGGCACCTACTGCGCCCACTGTTCGCCTATACGGCCGTGTAGGCCGTTTACACGGCGTGTAAACGCTACTCGATGGGTAACCGTGTAGGCCGATTAGCCATGTAAAGCCGTGCAAAACCGTTTGGACCGTTTAAAAGACCGTTTAAAAGGCCGTGTATACCAACTTTTTGCTAAACGATGGGTGACCGACCGTTCACCGTTTAACGTTTAGGCTAACACTGCTGCGCCAGCCATGGCCATGCTCAAGGTCTTCGATGGGGTGCTCCTAGCCACGGCCGTTGTCACCATGGCCACTGTCAACAGGGTCCAGCCGCTGCAGCTTGCCAAAAAGCAGCGCAACGCCACAACAGCAATAGCACCTTCCCGCGTGCGCGAGTGCCTAGGATCCGCGCAACGATGAGTCGAGGAGGCAGGCCGTACATCGCTGCTGGAGTCATCCTCTTTGCCTTAGAGCATGGGATGTTCCCGTCGCCTTGTGAAGCGACGCCCGCTTCGTCTCTAGGCTCGTATGGGGTATTTTTCGTAAAAATTGTGTTAAAGGGATGGGGTTAAAGGACCCGTTGTACATGCCGTTAGGCACACGTTCATTTTAGGACAACTCATGGCATGGTTCAAACTACAGCATGGCACAATAAATTTTATGTCTTTGTATGTAAGATCTTGGCACGATGAGTTACAACTTACACGACACAAACTATATCTTTATAACCGTGCTTGGGATAGCACAACACTAAATACTAAATAGTCCCTCTACTGGTGCTTGCTTTTTATACGGCTTAGCTCCTAGCATAAATAATACTCCCTCCGTCCATTTATCTCCTTCATCTAAGCAATTTTTTTCAAAAGTCTCCTTCGTATTAGTTTGGGACCACAGGTTTGGCTTCTCGTACGTGCTGCGCATTTGGTGCTCATTGGCTGCTCCTTGTCTGCATTTATTGCACCTTGGCTGCTCATTGGCTGTGACTCCTTGGCTGGTCTTTGCTTAAATGCAAATTGGCGTTTTTACTACTCCTTGGTCATTGCGCCGAAGGCTAATATGATGGAGACTTATGGACGGAGGGAGTACAATAGTAATTCAAGAAAACATGAGACATGTCTTTTGTGTACGGATATGTAGCCATTTGTTAGTTTTGAAAAGACAAATGCTAGTAATAGACATTCACATCCACAACGTCCTGTAGAATAACCGTGAAGCACACGATCAAATCTTGATGCACCAAAAACTATGCAAGCCAATGAGTGGCTACTAGGACCATGTTTAGGCTGGTACAATGGGTGTGTTTGGTTTGTTTCCTATACAAGCCTGGCTAGCAAATTGGAGCCAGGTTGGGTTGGGCCTGGTTGTACCTAGCCAACATGGGCTTGTTTGGTTGGGTGCCTATTGTTGGCCTGGTTTAGCAACTGATCTTGTTTGGCTGGGTGCTTGAACTCCTGGGTGTACTAGTGTGGTCAAGGCCTGGTCTGTTTGGTTTGTTGGACATAGCTGGGTGCGTTCACCCTTTCTTTCTTTTGGTAGCCTTACCCCCCGTCCCTTCATCTGCTCTCCTGTGTCGCCTTTAAATACCGAAAGCAGCCCCCTCCCTCGCTCACCCCTCCCTGACCCCTCGGCTCCCTCTCGCTACTGCCTCGGTTTTGCGTCCTCCGTCATTTCCGTCACCGGTGAACCAACCCACCCGCGTAGATGAGCGACAACGTCCCCATCATCGACACGAAGGTGCACCGTGCCTTGGGCCCCTGCCATAGTGGCTCCGGGTGCACGTGCCTCTCCTACCCGGAGATGAGGGTGCGTACCCAGGGCTCTGGTTCTCCATCGAGGAGCACCTCGGTGAGGAGCGATGGCTCGAACTTCAGCGATTCGTCGGAGAACCGCGACAGCAACGACAACGTTACATCCGAGGTACAGCGTCGATTCCCGTCCTCCATCTTCACCACCGTAGGGTTTTAGTAGGAATCCAAAATTCCAATTTTTCCTAACCAACTAGTTTGATTAGTGACCAAATTGGGGTTTTTTCCCTGTTCTTCCTAGGAGTAGAGCGAGTCAGTAGTCCCTGACGGTGTCATCGAGCATGATTGGGCCGGGATGCATGTTGTGCGGCTTCACAAGTGCTAGCATGGTCGCCGTGCCATTCTCAAGAGGTACTGGGGTGGGAAGCACACGGGCATACACTTCTTAGGGTGCCCACTGAAGGTTTGCCTAAAATCTTTTTGTCATTTTTCATTGCAATTGTCTAGTTTTCATCTTATCTGTCACTGCATGATGGTGTCCCTATTGACCAAGTTACTGATACTACAATTGTGATACGTAGGAAGAGGTGGATCAATGCTAGTTTGTGGAATGGTAGATGAACCTTGGCCTGAATGGGTTCAGGAGTGCCTAAAGGAACTCTAGAAGGAGATCAAAACCACGAGGCGTTGTGAAGCCACAGATAATGAAGCTTTGATCGATGCTATCCGCTGCAACAATGTGGCAAACAATGCTAGGGTGGAGCTGTAGGAGGAGGTGAACCGAACTAGGCGTGTTATTGAGCGCATCTATCAGGCTTACCACCAGAAGGCTTCCCTCGCAGCTGTTGACAAGTGTAAGCTCATGTACCTCGTCTATTGTCTCATTGGAGTGATCGCGTTCCTCGTCGTTGCCATCATGTTCAAGAACTGATGCTGACTACCTGCTGGTGGTAAATCGGCTTGGTATTTTGGTGAAGTTAGGGTCTAAGTAGTGGTTGACGAACTAGTTTTTTATACCTCTCAGGCTACGCTCCTGACCTTTTGATTGAGCCCATGTCAGTTAACTGAATGGTGCACTAGCTCTGCCGTTGTATAGCGTAGTGTCATCAAAACTGTTGTGATGGGTGTCGACCTAGTTAATCAGTGATGTATTGAACTTGGTGGCTTGCTAATGGACATTCAGTGATGCTTAGTTCTATTCTATTTCACAGTGCTTCTAGTTTTGAATAAAATTTGATAACTGGACAACTTTGATTTTGGCCTTCTTTAGTTTCTCCCCAAAAAGCTTACACCCTATTCTATCGAATGTTTGGACACATGCATAGAAGTATTAAATATAGACAAAAAATAACTAAGTACACAGATTGTGACTACTTTGCGAGCCGAATCTTTTAAGCCTAATTAGTCCATGATTTGACAATAAAGTGCTACACTAACACATATGCTAATGACAGATTAATTAGACTTAATAAATTCATCTTGCGGTTTACTAACGGATTCTATAATTTGTTTTTATTAGTATCTGAACACCCCATGTGACACCCTCATGTTACACCCGATGCGACACCCCAAAACTTTACACCCTGGAACTAAACGAGGCCTTTGAAACTTGAACACAGAGACCATGATAAGTACTTGAACTGGGAAAATGTAATGGTGTACATGATCATAGTTCACCTACAGATGTGCATCTTACTTATTACATGAAAATACAATTACATGCCTTAGACCTTGTACAACAGGTAGGCCTGCAACACAACCAACACCAACAGAAAAACAAGCAAAGCATCCTTAGTAGTCATCCTTGGTATCTCCTTGCTGTTGTCGGTGGCAATTCCTGCTTCTTCTTCCAGTTTAACTTCTTGAACTTTATTTTTGAGGGACGCCTGGTACTAAGCATAAGCTTCTTCACCAGCCTCTCTTGTCGAAAAACTGCAGTGGATGTTGTCTGGATAACCAGACACCTAGGCACTAGCATCCATCCATGTTTTGTAAACCCCTGGAACACGTCCCTTGAAAACCACATAAACCTTCATTGCTAAAACTACAGTTATTTAGATTCAATCAGTGCAATCATAGAACAGTCACATCATTCAATCCAAATGCACAACCATAGATTAAACTCTAATTGCACAAATTAAAGATATAGCCATAAGTTGTAGTTCAATGCAGAATGCAACAACCAAATGTGGTAGCTAACTAGCCTTGTGAGTTCAATACTACCACAATCTACCCTAGACAACAGCCTTAAGTTCAAACATTTTACAACAAATGTTACAGCTCCAAAATGGGTTAAGCAAATACAGATCAAGCACAGATTCATGGCTCTTCTTCATCTGACACGTGACATCCAACATTTCACTGGAAGGCCATCTGGCCTCTGATCTTAGCTAGATGGGTATTGATCCATAGCTCTTTGTCATCTGCTGACATCCCCACAAACACCAATGCAGAGGCCTTGTGATCCATCAAGTAGTTCAGGCAAATCATCAAGTCAGATCTGGCGAAGTTTGGGCACTCCATCACTGCTTGATAAATCCCTGGTGCACCCTCTGCGTGGTTCCCTTCACTGATAGCAGCGCTCAAGCCCATGACTGCATCTATCATTCCACTCAACAGGGCTACATCATCCTCATTGAGAAGCCTCTTCTCTTGCCCAGCTTGTTTTCTTCTTGCTTCCCCTTGTTGTCTACCTGCTTCCCCTTGTTTGAAGGCCCGACTTCTTTGGTTGGTGTAGTAGCAAAAGCTTCTAGCTCAGCCAGCTGTCCAAGTGCTTCGTTAGAACCCATGGCAAACCTTCCAGTTGCAACTCCAGAGCCAAACACTGTCTGCATGTAGTGGTAGTTGAGAATGGGCACATTCAGAAACTCTATGTCCTTTGGATGATCTTGCACAAGTGCTTAAACCGTTAGACAACAATAATCATCAATGTAAGAAAACAAAAGCTCACAGTACACAAATCATGCAAATGAAAGTTACCTTGACATATCCATGGTAGAGTTTAGGATCCAGGGTAATCATGCAGAGGTCTTCATCCTAATTTGTGCCACTGAGCTCCTTCAACTTGTAGACCTTAGTCCACTTTGCACGCCACTTGCGCAGATGGTTGTAGACTTGTGATGCTGTCACTGGTGCCTGAATGAATGTCTGCGGTCCTTGGCAATAGAGTTGACATGAAAGTCTTTGAACCCCTTGTCAATCCGCACCCCCTCTACCACAAGCATTGAGAACTTCTCCGACATACGGGCAGACATGAGAGTCGTCCAATTCAGATGAGGGGCAGCACCATTGCCTTACTATGTAGGCAGAGGACCTCTTGCACCTCATCTCCATTATTCATTGGAACCTCTTCCCCAAGAATATGAAAAGCATCCATACCAGCCATAGTTAACATAAATATAAAAAGTACATCCAATAGAACAGTAAAGGATGCAGATAAATAATCAGAATTATGGCATAACAAATTAAGATAACAAATACCAGATCACAAAGGCAACAATCATTGTTCATATTACAGACCAAATAGCAAATGACTAAGGGAACAAACATTGTTCAGATTACAAACCAAATAAGAAAGGAAGTTCAGATAACAAAGGCATCATTGCCTTAGGGAATGATCTCAGTTCTACATACTACTGGTACAAAAGGTGTACACGCCATACTGCTGCATAGACATCAACTAATTTGCCCCATTCCTAGTCTGCCACATTTGTTGTGCCCATTCATTGATCTCTTTTAGCAGCCCAAGAGTTGTTATCAAGGACATTGTCCTAGAGTCCAGCCTGGTTTGTTGGATTGGCCTGCCATTTAGACTCAAGAGGGATAACTTCATCTTGACCAAACCTAAGTATCCAGTTATGGAGGATACAACATGCTAACACCAGCTTGACTTGGGTTTTGTATGGATGGAATGACTTGTTGTATAATATCCTAAACCTATTCTTCAATGCCCCAAATGCCCTTTCAACAGCAACCCTCAATGAAGAATGCCTCAGGTTGAATAGCTCCCTTGGATTATGGGGGCTTCTAACACCAAACTCTCTAAAGTGGTATCTTGTGCCTCTATATGGTGGAAGGAACCCAGGCCTCACAGCATACCTGGCATCAACAAGGAAAAACTACTCTAAATAGAATGAAAGAGGAGCAAAATTAGATCTTAGAACAAGGACCTAATGGACCCTGGCTAATAGATTAAGCCAGTTGGTTGTACCTGGTGGAACCCTAAGACCATCATCCCTTTCCAGGGCATCAACCAGAATCCTAGCATCATGAGCAGATCCTTCCTAACTAGCCAACACATAAGTGAATCTCAGATCGAAATCCACAGCTGCAAGCACATTCTGTGTGGTGGTTTGTTTCCTCCCCATGAAAGATGTCCTATGCCTTTCTAGAACTCTTGCAAGCACATGAGTTCCATCAATTGTACCCACACAACCCTAGATAAATAAGGAAGTTTATGAACAAGGACATCCTAGAAAGAAGAATGAACTTAGGTGAAGTTAAAAACTACAACCTTGAAGAATGGGTTCCACTTCCTGCTGTTGTTTATTTTGGGGGTGGACTGCAGTTGAGGGTGGCATAATCATGTCATTCCTTAATTCACCTACTACATATAGGACTTCCTGAAAGTATCTGCTGATGGTTTCTAGTGAACGCTTAAAAGGGGCATGAGAACCCTGAATCTCTAGTTATGGCCTACAACTAGCAGAAACATGCAACTTGTTCTTCAATGCTGCTATGGACGCTGTCCCTGAGGAGGGCCATATTGCGAAACAAATCACAGAGCTAGAAGAAGGGGGCTCTCCTCATCCTAAGAAGCTCCACATAGCGACGATCGTCGCTATGGTAGATGAACCTAAGGTTGTCGACCCTTTCTTCATCTCTGGCACTCAAAGGTCCATAGGTAATTCCTCTCCTAGAGGTGGCAAGTCACCTGAATCTGACAAACAACCAGGCAATGATCACAGCGACCAATGTTGCGCCTCTACTGATAAGCTACCAACGCCTAGCGAGACGAGCCATGGCGCTAAACAAGAAATTGGACATCAATTATTAAGACATGGACCCCGAATGCATGGATCGGCTGCGTCACCACTTGGTGCGCTACCTAGATCCAAAGAAAAAGAATGACTTTACCAGCAAATGGACTAAACTAGGGTTTGGAGAACAAAATTAGGTGATTGTTTGTAGCAGTATGGCTACAACCCTAACCAAATTCTTGGACTGGCTACAACACCAACAGGTGAGCCACCTAGATCCCCAACCATCATAGACCAAACCTAAAAGCTCAGCAAACAAATCAAATGAAATCGCCAGTACTGTGTTCAAATGGTACAAACAAGAACACGCAAATGAATTGGAAGGCAGGAGTAAGGGATTGAGGCCTCATACCAGGGACCTTCGGGCCTTACCAGCAACACCGACAGAGTTCATTGCCTCCACCGGCACACCAAGAAAGAGGAAGACGGTGGGGGCGAGACAGCGAGAGGGCGAGAGAGCGAGCGAGAGCGGCGACTGAGTGGAGAGGTGAGTGAACAGTACCCACGTGAACCCTAGCCGTGCGGTGAGAGCTCGCTTATATACGGTGGCTGGCTGAGGCCACCCTCCACCTCGTTGCACGCGGGCGGAGCTAGGCCTAGCCTGGCTCTAGAAGAATCACTGATTCAACCGTTCCACTTGGGCCAGGCTAGGAGCGTACGACTAGCTAATGCTAGCCAGGCCCTAGGCCCTTGCTAGCGAACCAAACAGCCAAAAAATGGCCCTAGGAAGCCAGGGCTTGGGTTGGGCTGCCAACCAAACACACTCAATGTAACCTGGGCTATGATTTGTGCATGTGCAAAAAAAGGTTTATTATGCCGGCACAACACATATGTGCCTAGCAGTTTTGTCTAGATATTTTCAGAGATTTTCAAAATATTAACATTTTGCCTAGAGCATACAACATAGGCGTATACATGACCATGTACATAGGTGTATATGTATATGTATATGTATATGTATATGTATATGTATATGTATATGTATATGTATATGTATATGTATATGTATATGAAAAAAATGGTTTCTTGCTTCTTGATTAGCACATGTGATCCGGCCATTGAGTTAGGCACTTCAAGTTCATCTCAAATCAAAACCTTGAATGGCAGCAACTTGGTAGGTGGGCCAAGTCCGTGCGTCGTATGCACTCCAGCTGCATATTCACCGCATACTTCGAAGATGTCATATTACATTGCCATGTGCTGAATATATTTCATTTTAATTTGCATATGGGCGGCATGTATAATACCAAGTCTCAATTCCTACTTGCGTGTCCGAATCCCATACAAATAATTATTCACTTGGAGCTCATGTGTTCATGTCCTACCCAGTTCCAAAACGAATACTGGATCCGATACAAAGTCCTCGGACTCCACCGCCCCACGCGTAGGTCCATTGTTGGGTAAATGATTACTCAAACATCAAGGACGAGATGAAAGACAAAGTCGATTCCATTATCATTATGGTACTATACATGTCAGAGGGGGTATTTATAGGGCCCCAGTCTTCATGTTTTACACAAAACGACTAAAATGCCCTTGACTCAAATGTTTACAACCCTTCTCAACTACAAGGGCGATGAAGTCATTTTCTCCTTCCAAGTCTTCATTCTTCAGCTTTCGGTCACTAGTTTCCTTGATATCTTTGTTTATACTTAGTTGATTCTTCCTTTGACCTTTGGAATGTTAGGCGAAGTCGAATTCTTGCCTTCGCCTCATTTTGAACTTTCATCCGACGTCATTGGTTGGCAAAGTTGATTTTCTGATTGGCGAAGCCAAGCTTTATCTCTGTTTGGCCAGCAAAGTTGAATTCTTATCTGTGAAGCCAAAACTCTTATCTTCGCTTCAGCTTTGTTCTTCAATCTTTTATTTCTTGGCGAAGCTGGATCTTTTCTCATGATGTGAGGAAAAACATCTTTGCCTTCCTTTTCTCCTGCAATCAAATACTGTTATAAAGATTCAGAGTTTCTAAACTCCAAAGTTTGGGGCTGTGTTTTAGTGGTGAAGTTGAATTCCCAACAGCAGCCCCTCGTGGACGAAGGCCAACTCCAAAGGTCTGAATTCCGCGAAGTTTGAATTTCAAACGAAGACACAAAACGCTGTCCCAAACTTTGGAGTTGACCATTTATGTCCGTTGGTTTGAGGGATGATTTTTATTTTTTAAAATTGTAACAGTCAAGTTTGACCAACTGTTTGTGGGACCGTTTCGCCTGACTCGAAGCCGCCTATATATATTGCGCTGCCTCCCCCTGTTCCTGCTACTTTATCGAAGGCGAGAAGGTGCTGTTGTTTTTGTGGTCTGACGCAAAGTCGATTTTATTGCGAAGTCAACCTCTTTTGCAAAGGTTCTTTGTTTCTTTGAAGGTAGAAGTTTTGATACTTATTGATTTCTTACCATTTTAGTTTCTAGCTTTTTCTTTGTTTTGTTTTTTTTAAATGTATTATTATTTATTTTTTGTGTTAGATGTCTGATCAAGAGAAGATTGATTCTGAGAGTTCTATGTTAGAATCAAATCAATCTGATTCTAGAGAGGATTTGTCTGATGTTTCTGCATCAGTCTGAATTGGTTGACGATGATACAAAATCTTTGAATTTTGGCAAGACTTTGATGGATGAAGCAGAGTTAGATTGGATGGTAAAAAATAGGATGTTAGAAAAAGCTGATGCTAGGTTGCCCTCTGAAGATGAAATGATTCCTAAGCCTAAACCTCATGAATGTGTTGTTTTCCGAGATCAGTTTATAGCAGGTCTTCGCATGTTAGGTCAAGATTTCATTGAAGAAATTTTAAAGGCGTATAACATTGAAATACATCATTTGACTCCAAATGGGATAACGAAGATTGCACTTTTTATTTGGGCAGTGAAGTCTCAGAGAGGAAACCTGGATATTGGTGCTTTTTGCTCTCTTCATGAAATGCATACATAATTTAGGAACAAGAATGTTGATGGCAGAACTATTATCAAGTATTTTGGTTGTTGCAGTTTTAAGCCTGTTCGAGGTGCGAAACAGATTTCTCCAGCCTCAAAAAACAAATGGGTTGAAAATTGGTATCGTTATTGGTTTTATCATACAGTTCCTCTTGTCGAAGAAAGGGATGACTCTAGAAGGATTGTGAAAAGATATCCTTTGGCTGCGAAGATGAGTAAGAATGCCTTTGATTGCAAACCTGAGTTACCAAGTTCGAAGAGTTCAAGAACTTGTGAGAAAATTTACAGACTCGTTGCTGCTATGCAAAGTGCTCGTGATTTTTGCGAAGAATATATTGCAGCTTGGATCTGGTCGTTGAAGAAAGGTTGGAGTTTTGTTCGTTTTCATGAGAAAATGGTGAAGGGTAAAAGTTGTATTTTTCCAGATAACGAATCTTTTCGCCCGAAGAAGTATTCTGAATATGTACAATTTGTGTCTGCTATTGAAGCTAAAGGAGTTGAAATTCTTGGAAAATTCCTAAAGAAAGAGAAAGATTTGATAGACAAGATCTTAGGAAAAGATTATAAGCGATTGAACAGAGTTTTTGATATTGCATAGATTAAGTACGGTGAAAGATCTCTGCCCGCTTATACCCGTACGACGAAACCGAGTATAGAAAATGTGACAAAGAAGAAGAGAGTCGGTGGTCAACTTGCCAAGAAAACTAGAAAGAGAAAGAAGGTTGCTACGCCTTCTGGCTCTGAAAAACTTGGAGGAAGTGATGAGGATATGGGTCAAGGGACTATTAGTCAACTGGCTCGTGATGAGGAGGTGAGGATGATTAGTTTAGTTTTTAATTCTAGTGGGTTGACTCCATCAATGTTGACTCCGCTTGGTGATTGTTTTCAGAATTTGGAGGCCAATGTTCACTCTAATGTTAATTTGGGCGAAGCTACTTTGTCTTCGTCCCAAGTTCATGTTGGCGAAGATAGTTTATCTTCTCTAGTTATTGGAGTTCAATCTCCCATTGCTGCTGCTACTGCTACAGATGCTGTTATGGAGTCGTAAGAAGGTGAGGTTGCTATTTTGGCTTCGCAGGAGACTGTCGGGTCATCTTCTCAAAGGTTTGTAGCTGAAACTCCATCAGGGATTGCAGGAGCTGCCTCACCCCCAAAGTTATGATAGAAGATATTAGCTTGGGAGGTGGGCCTGTGGAGACTGGAGCTCCAAAAGTTAAGGTTCTCAAGGGTAAGGATACTACTACCGTTACCCTTGACTTTGATGAATCTGATGATGATGTTTTTGACAAAGATGCCAAAAATGCTCGAGCTTCTCGTCTTTCTGAATCCATGATTGATGTAAATACTGGTGAAAAAGTTGCATGTCAACTTGAGAAGGGAGTTTCCACATGTAATAAAAAATTTCGCATTTATTTTAACTTTGAATATTTGACTAACTCATATTTTGTTTTTTGTGCAAAGGAATTTTTCTGGACTCTTCGTCTCATAGAGAAACGACAGTGGGTGTTGGGAAAATGAAAGAAGTTGCCCAGGAACCTGCTACTCCGGCCGAAGCTTTGGAAACTATACCTGATGGAGTGGATCCTGAGGCCTATAAATGCTGTATGGAATACTGTCAAGCTCAAGGTGTGAATTTAGACACTTTCAAATTTATTGGGATTGGTTTGGACAAACTTCGTATTATGCCAAAGAAGCCAGAATTAAAGTTGTCAAAGTGCATTGATGATGCCTTCGCAGTTCTTGATGCGGAGGCTCAACTTGTTGATAAATCTTCGCTTGAGTTGGCAGATGCTAGTGTTTCCATGATTTACAAGGTTGGTGTGTTTTGACTTTGTTGTGTAAATTTGGTTAGACTTCTTATGCTGATTTGCAACATGTTTTTGACTTTATGTGTGAATGTTTTGATGTTCTTTTGTAGAATGCTCTTTTGCAAAGGAGTTTGCGTAAATCGGTTGAGGTGAAGTCGAATTCTTGCCTTCGCCTCATTTTGAACTTTCCTCCGACGTCATTGGCTGGCGAAGTTGATTTTCTGGTTGGCGAAGCCAAGTTTTATCTCTGTTTGGCCAGCGAAGTTGAATTCTTATCTGCGAAGCCAAAACTCTTATCTTCACTTCAGCTTTGTTCTTCAATCTTTTATTTCTTGGCGAAGCTGGATCTTTTCTTGTGATGTGAGGAAAAACGTCTTCGCCTTCCTTTTCTCCTGCAATCAAATACTGTTACAAAATTTCAGAGTTTCTAAACTCCAAAGTTTGGGGCTGTGTTTTAGTGGTGAAGTTGAATTCCCAACATCCATGTAAATAGCTGACGCGTTAATAAATAACTAAATAAAGAGAGGAAAATGAGATATGAATGAAGTTCAAAATAGTTTAAGGTTCTCACTGCAAAATCATTTATTAGCCTTTTATTTTATTATTTTCTAGAATGATCAAAACCATCACGGTGGGTGTGGACAAAAATTTCATGACCCCGTTACACGGGCATATATCTAGTAATATATACAAAACCAATTGTGGTGACCTCCCCTATAGTATTTGCATCAAAAAGAAATCATATAATCGTCAAAAGAACCACTCACAGCCAACGCCCTATTCACTTCTCTTATAAGCCGTACTTTTTCAACCAACGAACAGTGTTTTTCTCTCACAATAAATCGGCGAACGATACTTTCTTTTCAGCCAAACAAGTGCGAAGGAGTAGAAATGGAAAAATACTGACATTTCAAAGGTTGCACAGCTCAACACAAGCTTCCAAGGCTACACATAATATTGTAATTTACAACTTACAAGGTACAAAAGCAATTTCTTTGTAGCATTTTAGCATATCGCAGACTCAATGCTGCATTATTGCCATAAACCAGCAGATGAGTTCACAGAAGAAGAAAAAAAATTGTAATTCCACATTTGAACCCGCTGTCACAATTAATATTACTCAACTCTGCTACACAAAAAGGGAAAGCGTGGCAAGAGCTCAGGCCAGCGTAGGTACTAGCTTCCACCACAGCCATCACATCTGCCGTCTTCGTCTTCCAATCTCACAAGCATTCACTTGAAGCAAACCTCAACGAGTATATCGTCTCACCAATAGAGGATGCCGCAGGTGAAACATTGACAAACATGATATACCACACTTGGTTCTGCATCTAGAGTTGGCATCAAAGGTGCATTCTGTTTGGACTGTAATCCTGAAATCTGGTATCCTCAGAAACTTGCTTTCAATAAAGCAGGGCCAAAGTTACCTTTGGTCTATAAGACAACCAACAGAGTGTAAATATGCAGTGCCTGAAACTTGCACATGGGTGAGAGCACCACAATTAGCAGTTTCCTCCATGCAAGTGAAAATTTTAGCTCAGCCACTCCATGCAAAGTTTTAAACCAATTCACACAAAACAAAACAAGTGCCAAATTACAAGCATTAAAGCTTGTTGGGGATGTCAGATTATGTATAAATGCATACTATCTAATCAAATGAGCAAAATCAGCAATGATCTGTCACACCAGATAAAAACAATAGGCACAGAATGACAGAAGAGAGTATCTCAATCAGCTGGCAGGCATAATTCACTATCCAATAGCAAACATAATTTTTCAAAGCAGTACATATTGTGTGGGGCGGCCTCCTGCAAACTAACATATAACAAAAATTCCTTTTTTGAAACAAAAGCACCTTTTCATCTGGTTGCAAGTGCGAGCATTGGTGAAATCATGCCTTGAATCCCCTGCAGCGTGTGCTGTATCTGAATCTCCTCTGCAACCATTCTCTTAAGATTCCTCATGTGCACCCTCAGCTTCTCATCAGATCGGATATCAGCCTCACGCATCTCCACAACCTTGTTTGCCAAACACAACAGCAACTTAGCATACCTTGGCAAAGTTGCATTCCGGTGGAGGAACTCCAAAAGAAGACCAAGTTCCTCATTATCCAAATTCCCGATGCATCTCATGAGCTTGCTTCTTGCAACCAGCTCCTCCATCACAGCCACAACACTCCTCAGGTTGTTCTTGGCCAATGCTGAAACCAGAGCATCCTTGTGCCTGAACTTCCTCAGTAACTTATCATGCTCTGCAATTTTCACTTTCTTAGGCTTCGCAATCACAAAGTCACCCTCCTTGGCCTTCTCATTCTGCCCACGGCGGAAGTACCTGAAGTAATTTGGCCTCAGCACTGACTTCTCCGGCTCCGGAGATACCCAATCAATCTCACCACCAACGGATTTCCTCCCTTCCTCTTCCTCATCCACAGCCTTCTTCCTATTTCCCAAATAAATCTTCCCTTTCGCAGACCCTGCCACCAACACAGAGCCACAGGGCGAGAAAGCCACAGACAGGAGCGGCTGAGGGTAGCGCAAAGAGTGTGTCATCTTCAGCTTCCCAAAATCAAAGCTCTTCACATACCCATCAATGCCCGCACTAAGCAGCCGCGTCTCCCCAGTGTTGGCCATCTTGCCAAGCGCCAGGTCCATCACTGTCTTGACATGGCTCTCCACCGAGTGCACGAGCCGGCCACCACCAATGACGTCCCAAATCTTGACCACGTTCCCTCCGGCCGTGGCCAGCAGCCCGCCGGACGGAAGGAATAGCACGCTCTCCACCAATTCCCCATGGGAGAAGGACAAAGACGGGCCGGTATTACCGGTGCGAGCATCCCACAATTTGACGCTGCGGTCGTAAGAGCCGGTGGCAAAAATGTTGTGATCGGCAGGGGAGGCCGCAGCGCCGCGGATGTAGTCCCGGTGCGCAGCGGGGACGGAGAAGACGGGCGTCTCCGAGGGCACGTCCCAGTAGGCGAGGAGCGCGTCGTCGCCGGCGGTGAGGAGGTGGAGCTTGTCGCCGCCAGCGACCGGGTACCGGACCACACGGGTCTCGGCGGCGTGGGCGCGCAGCGTGCGGAGGGCCCCCGCCGCGGCCTTGTCGGCGCGGAAGACGCGGACGACGCCCTTCTTGTCGCCGGCGGCGAGGAGGGCGCCGTCGCAGCGGAAGGACGGGGAGAAGGCGAGGTCCCCCGCGACGGAGATCCTGCGGAGCTTCTCGAGGGGGTCGCCGGAGAAGACGTGCAGGGAGGTGGACCAGGAAGCGGCGAGGGTCGGGGAGGCGCCGGCGGCCACAGCGGGGGCGAAGGTGAGGTCGGTGACGGGGAAGCCGGCGTCGGAGACGAGCTCGGAGGAGCGGAAGGCGCGCCAGTAGGAGCCCTCAGGGGAGGCGCGCGAGGCGGCGTTCCTGGAGGGGAGGAGAGCCAAGTGCGGCGCCGCGGGGAAGAAGGGCTTCGAAGTGTCGGCGGCCATGGCGGATGGCGATGGCGGCGGCGGCGGCGATTTTGGGAGAAACCCTAGGGGGACTGAGGAGGGTTTATCGGTTTCGTGATGGGCCGTGGGGGTTACAAAATGTTCGCGGCCTCGTCTCCTCGCTAATTGAAATATGGTGATGGGCCGTGGGAGTTTCTTTTGACAACTCCTGCCTAATTGTTGATCCGGCAGCTCGACAAATGACAGAAATATGACATGTGGGCCTTAAACAACTGATGATTCTCAATTCGGTAATCCTTTTGATCACTCAATTCGGTAATCGGTACCATGAGATTATGTACCTCAAAGCTTGATTTTTTAAAAAAGTAAATGAAATTAAAGTACAGTTTTTTTAAACTAAAGTACTGTTTTCTTAAAACTAAAGTACTGTTGAAGTCTTTGTGAAAGTAGGATAATTTCTTCACGAAATGGAAGGCAAACGGGAAAAATAGATGGATGAGACTATTACCTTTGTTCAAAAAGGAATGACAGTATAGTTTTGTTATAAGTTAAAAATTTATCAAATTTGTAGAGAAAATTATAAGTATCAAATAAGTAGATCATAAAACTATATTTTAGATTCATGATGCTTATATTTAAAAAATATAAAGATTAATATTATTTTCTATAAATTATTTAAGCCTAAGATCTTTTGAATTAGTAAATTCTTTTCGGGAACAAGAGAATAAATGACGAAGGCTTCCATGTAAGCTTCTTGCGACAACATGTTTCGAATTAAATTTTGAAAAAAGCAGCCCTTTTGGTTGCAACAAAGGGTGCGGTGCGACTAACCATATGAGTCATGTCACTACACTGCTACAAAAAAAAACATAACCTGTTTGGCAAAGGGACTCGGAGACGGGCAGACATTTCAACCGCCTCGGTTAATGCCTGGGATTAATCGAGGCGGTTATTTTTTATTAACCAAGCCGGCCACAATCAAACGCCTCGCAAAATTGATTAACCTTAAAATCCATTTACGGCCTCCAAAAATGCCTCCATTTTCGGAGGCGGATCTCTTAAAAAGGCCCCCGCCTCCGTTAATGTGGTCGAGCTCACTCACATCCATCTCGGCCCATCTTAGCCCGACAACAACACTCCAGCTGAGATGAAACCTTAGCCCACTCACCCGTCAGCCTTCCTCCCTCCCTCTCCTCTCCCTCAACCGCGCGGCGCATCCCTCCTCTCCCTCTGTCTCTCCCTCACTCTCTCACTCATCTCCCTCCCCTCTCACTCCTCTCCTCTCCCTCCCTCTCTCCAGAGCTAGCGGCGGGGCAGTGCATCCCTCCGCTCCCTCTCTTTCTCTCACTCCTCTCCCACCCTATCTCCAGTGCGAGTAGCGGCGCGCAGCGCCCGCCCCTCTAATGCCACAGCAGCGCGCGGGTGGCCGTGCTCGCCCTCCGACTCTGACGCCTAGGCGGCGCACTGGTGGCCATGCCCGCCCCTCAGACGAGCTCCCTCTGGCCTAGCGGCGTGGATCCGGCAAGCAGGTGGCGAATCCAGCAGTCGCGTGGTAGATCCGGTGAGTTGGTGGCGTGGATTCGGTGAGCAGGCCTCTCCGGCGGCTCCGCGAGGTGGTGGCCGTCCACGGGCCTCGGCGGATACTGCGACGTCGGGGGCCCATGGCGCTCCTACGATGGCGAGGAGGCCAAATCCTATGGTGGGGAGGTCGGATCTAACGAGCAGTGGCAATGGCAGCGGCGACGCGTGGATGGGCTCGACTATCTATTGATGTGAAAATGTCATAATTTTACATACTCAAAACACCGTCAACGACCTCGGAATAGAAGGAAGATAAGCATTGCATGAGCATATTTTATCCAATAACTAGTTCCATATGTCCATGGAGCATTTCTATGCAGGTACAAGTACAAGGTAAATGGAAGAAATTAAGCAAAGTGGGACCCAACTTGACACGTTGGCCGACCCCCATGTATAGCCAATTGATCAACCGAACACACCATCATGATGGGCTTGGCATATGATGACTACCTACAAAAGATGAGCCGGATTAGCCAAAAAGGGCCGATCATTTTAGGACAACTCGTGGCATGGTTCAAACTACAGCATGGCACGATAAATTTTATGTCTTACACATAAGATCTTGGCATGACGAGTTACATGACACAAACTATATAGCACAACACTAAATACTAAATAGTCCCTCTATTGGTGCATGCCTTTTATACGGCCTAGCTCCTAACATAAATAATACAGTAGTAATTCAGGAAAACATGAAACATGTCTTTTTTGACAAATGAGACATGTCTTTTGTGTACGGATATGTAGCCATTTGTTAGTTTTGAAAGATAAATGCTAGTAAATATACATTCACATCCACGACGTCCTATAGAATACCGTGAAGCACAGGATCATATCTCGGCAGAAAGGCTACCTGTCAACCGGTTGATTTAGGCCTTCCCATCAACCGATTTTTCCTTGTAGGCTATATAGCTTGGAACAGTGTCCAGCCGTGCAGTGGGCTCTACCGATTCCGATATGAATGAGTATACCTCCTATGTGCCTTGGCGATGTCGAGGTAAAGAAAAGCAAGCTAGGCAGAGAGGAGCTATAGTTACGTATGAAATGACGTTGAAAGAAGAAAATGGTCTCCATACCGTACGTAAGGCAGGCGTGACTCTTCGTCGTCTTTATACGTACCAGTTTTGTTCTGTCAAAATATTCTTTAGCATCTTTTAACATGTAAATTAATTCATCTTTAGTGGGTTCATCATCATTGTCCCTTTCACTTTTAGTTTCATTATCATGTTCCTCATCACATTCATCATCACAAATTTGTACCTTAATGGCCTTGGCCGTGAAGCATGATGGAGTGTCAAAGAGAGAAGGCTTCTCTTGTATGGCAATGCTTACAAGAGCCTTCTTCTTGGTAGTCTTGTCATCATCACTATCATCATCATCACTTGAGGAAGCATCACTATCCCAAGTGACCACATATGAACCACCCTTCTTCTTCTTCTTGATGGTCATCTTGTCGTTTTTCTCTTTCTTTTCCTTTTTATATTTCTTCTTGCTCTTCTTGTCATCATCATCATTGTCGCTATTGTATGGGCATTGAGCAACAAGATGATCCTTACTTCCACACTTGAAGCACCTTCTTGACTCTTCCTTGTTCTTGGATGAAGACTTCTTTCTTCTAGCACGATAGCCCTTCTTCACCATGAACTTACCAAATCTCTTCACAAAGAGAGCCATCTCATCATCCATATCATCAAAGCTTGAGCCATCATTTTTACTAGATGTATCTTACTTGGCTTTGTCCTTTGATGATGATGTGGATTTGAATGCCACAATCTTCTTCTCATCCTTCTTCTCATCTTTCTTCTTTTTTTCCTTCTCATCATCATCTCTGTTGATAGTGGATAACATCAACATTTTATATGTGAATAAATAAGAGAAATGGTTTAAATACAAGAATATACATAGGTCTAGGGTTTAAATTGACAAATTCCATGAGTTTTGATGAATCTCTGTTTTTCGTAGGATTATTCCAGAAAATATAGGAAGGGGGACCTAATTGAGAAAAAGGACAAAAATTAATCATGACAAAGGATACACTAGAAGACTATAGAAGACACCAGAAGGCACAGGAACGAACGGGAGGATGAAACGCCACCAGGCGGGGCTAGCTGGCCCCACCCTTGTGCTGCCTAACCCCCTGTGAGGGGATTCCTCCACGAGCTTCTGGAGTATTCCTCCACCGCCTCCTAGGATGCATCTCCACCCTATGTCGAAGTCAGTTTGATCTAAGGGCTTACGTTCAACCCCCAGGGCTATATAGGGACCCCTACACCCCCTCCTGAAGCATCAAGTCATCAAGTTATTCAGTTAAAGATCAATTCATCTAGAGCCAACCCTAGTTCCTCTAGATTAGAGCTTAGGCTAGTTAGATTAGGTCTAGAGGGAGATCAAGCAACGCTTGGATTCCTGACGTTGGCAAGAGCGTGGTTCGGTATATCTCTTGTACTTTGCTCTATTTCTTTATTTCATTGAGATTGTATCGTTGCTATTATGTTTATGTCAACATTAAGTTTTATATTATTTATGTCATTGAAAGCAATGTTCATTGTTTGCTCTAGTTTTATATTCAGTGTAGCTAGATTATGGAAACCATGCATATGTTCGTATAGCGCTCACCCTATAGGAGCATGGGTGAGTGATAGACATTATGTGAGCGTGGTGCTTGGATATTTGTTTATCTGTGGATGCCCTTATATACCGAGACGTGTGGTAGATCGCGTAGGTGATAGCTGCGTTGAGTCCTTTGCAGTCCATCCCCTGTATATATTGATGTTGGTAGAACCCTATCTCGAAGGAGAGGAGGACTTTGTTTCCAACTTTCCTAAGTTGATGTTTCTTATGTGGCATAACTTGGCTATGATCACTAGATATAATTAATTAGACTAAGTATTTGACATGTTAGTAAGACTATTTAGGAATTATCTTTCTAATATTCTAATTAGACTTAACCTATTGCTTAACTAGAGTGCTCTGAGTTACTATTTATTTATCATGATGATTGATCAAGTACTTATCATTTATATATCTTTATTTATTATCTTGTGACTTATCCTTGTTTTGAGTAAGTATATGATATTTCATGTTCTTTCATGTTTTCTCCATTCCTATGAGCTCCACTATAGTTGTAGGAAAAGAAAGGCATATCATCACTATTTCCTTGGTGAGGATCCACAAATACCACATATATTGAGAGACATGAGAGTGTCATACAATGAAAACTCTGAGTTTTATTTTGAAATCTTACAAAAACTCTGAAATAATGGTTGAGCAAAGACTTGAGACATAGTGCTTGACTTGATTGTTCTGTCTTTCAATTGCTCAAGACCCAAGTGAAGGCTAAGCTCCATAGTTGAAGGTAATATGAGTAAGTTTGAAGGTCAGATCAGTATATTCTAATCCGGAGGAGAATTTTTGTTTGAACGCATGCGTAATTTTGAGGCGTGAAAGCATAGAAGCAACTCCTGATCCAAATTTGCTGAGTTCAGCTTTGCTAAGGGACTAGCAAAGTTTAAGCTTGGGGAAGCTTGTTGACGGTAGTTATCTACCATATTAAACTATCAACATAACTTGAATAAATGCTTGAAATGAATCACCAATAGAAACTTAGGGGTTTAAACTAATAATTTTCACAAGTTTTGGTGAATCTATATTTTCTGCAGGGTATATCCAGAAAATTGAAAAGGGGGATCAAAATGTCACAAGGAATTAAACTTAACAGCTACAAAACTATTCTAGAAGACTCCAGAGGACTTCAGGAGGCAACCCCCGAGGCAGAGCCCTAGAGGCCACCAGGTGGGACCGGCTAGCCCCACCGTGGTGCCGCCTGGCCCCTGGTAGTGGCCCCTGCCTGTCAGCTTCTGGAATGTTCCTCCATCGCCTCCCTAGACTGCATCTATGTCGTTCTTCAAGTTGGTTTGATCCAAGGGCTCACGTTGGACCCTGCATAAGATACACAAGTAGACAAAACAAGGATAAGCCTGTTTGAGCAGAGGTCAATGGTTATTTCAATCACATCAATTAATATAAGTTTATCAATACTTCCTATGCTAGCTACCTTTCCCGGCAACGGAGCTAGAAATGCTTATTAGTATTTATTAACTCCTCACTTGTTTTAGTAGTCACCTATTAATTACTTACACCTCTAGCATTACTAAACTAGGTTGTCATCCCTAGTGATGGTGCCAGAAATATTTGTTGGTACTAACTAGCATTACTACAAGAATAATACTAAGTAGATGTTTATCATTTTATATGACTAGAAAGAATATAAAGATATGAATGAAAAGGATAATGCAAGCAGACAGATAATTATACCATTTTAGCACTTCACCTGAGAGTATACCAGGTATCGTATTTATATTTTACCACAATGAGGGTGTAGCTTTGGACATGTATTGATAACTTATAACATTGATGGAGAAATAAACCATAACCCTAGCCTGTCCTTTTATAGGGTAAGAGGAGACCGGGACGCCAGGGTGTCTTGAGGTAAAGTTTTGTCGATCCTTGTGGAGGTGGTTGTAGCAACGTGCCCCAGGAATGGCTGGCCATCCCCGGACACCGTGGTCACGTCGGGGACGAGACGGTGAAAAGACCCACGTCAGTCACGGCTGTAGCCATGATGGTAGAAGGTGGTAGGTAGTCGCATTAAATGCTCTGATTTTTGCCTCAGAGTAGGTGAATAAGATAGGTCGAGCGATCCGACCCAGGGTCGTGTGAGTCGGAGTTTGCCGATAGTCGAGACGCTTTATCGAACGGGCCTCATACGAGTCGCGACGCGGTCGAGGCGTCCCGCCGAGGGTGCCTCATATGAGTTGGAGTCGGAGCGCGGTCGAGGCGTCCCGTCGAGCCGGCCTCATGCGAGTCGGAACGTAGTCGAGGTGCATCGTTTGCTGTTTTTTGGCTTTGCTGTGTTGGTGCATTAGTGTTTCGTTCGTCTTTACCGTTGATTGTGGGTACCCCTATACTGTTGGTACCGACAGTAGCCCCTGAGCCTTTGGGTGAGTGTGGGTCACTCTCTCAGAGGCTCAGCGGTTAATGAACTGGAGTCATAGCGTCGTAGCTTTTTCCGGTGGGGGCGCACGAGCGCACCCGCCGGGTGTAGCCCCCGAGGACTCGGTGGAGTATTTGGACTCCTCCGAGGTCTTTTATACACTCTACTGAGCCACGGTCTCATATCGTGGCGTGCTCTATGTTTTTTCATTTGAGCTTTGGTTTTTTGCGGTCGAGCCCCCGAGCCTCGTACACGAGAGGTTGATCAGAGCCTTGACCGTCTTCTATCGCTCGACCCTCACGCTCCCTTTTTAGAAAAAAGGAGGAGGGGTGGGGGATGTCATACTACCCTCGCTTGGGTGAGTTCCGACGGCCTCCGGTGAGCTGCTAACGGGGGAATTCGAGTGTGAGCCCGTGCTCCATTCGATAGGAGTCGGCTAGCGGCCCGGAGGCGCTCTCAAGAATGCCAAAGAGTAGTCGTGTGGATCTCGATTCCTTGCGATGGGACCCGAGGGCTCGATGCCTCCCTCCGAGGGGATTCCTACGTCGACCTTCTCTTTTAGCCTCGAATACGTCTTGGGGTGCCTCGAGAGCGCGGCTCGAGCCCTGGCCTTGTATGGGTGCATCCCTGGTCGTCCCTGACTCCGTTACTCGAGAGCAGCTGTCGAACCCTGGTCGAGGGCTAGCTCTCGCTCCCTCGAGATTTATACCGGGCTCGGAGCCCGTTACCCAGGTGTCTAGGAATATCCGTCCGCGGATCCTTCCCCTGCCCATTTTCGGGCACGCTTTTTTAGGAGGGGAAGCGAGATCGGTGTGGTAGTGGGCGGCGTGGTGTGATGGTTACAACGTGAATAGCGGCCACGTGCCCATATCTGTGAGTTTTGAGGAATCAGTTAGGTAAGGCCATTGAATGCAAAAACTGCTCCTACCTTTTCGCGTGCCCGTTGGGCTTCTGTCGGGATATAAGAGCAAGACCCGGGGGTTCATTTTCCCCCATAGGCCTTTTGCATTCTCGCCCTCCTTGCCCTAGATCGCTTTCCTTGCGCCCTTCAGCTCCCGCCCAGCGCCGCCGCCATTCTTTCTCGCCCGCGCAGTTCTCCGGCGACAATGGCAGGCAAGAGCCAGCTCCTTCCCACCGACGCTTGGGCCGCCTCCTCGATGACGAAGAAGAGGTTGGAAGAGCTGGTCCGCGACGGGCTTTTGCGGCCGAAGACGAACCGGACCCAGCCGGAGTGGAGAGCGCCACCGTTTGACCACCGGGAACCGGCGCCCCCAGAAGGCTACGTGGTGAGTTTCGTATGCTTCTATGAGAGGGGGTTTGTCGTGCCGGCCAGCCCCTTCATGCGCGCGCTCCTCCACTACTACAAGGTAGAGCTGCACCACCTCGCCCCCAACGTCGTCTCGCAGACCGCCATTTTCACGGTGGTCTGCGAGGGGTACCTGGGGATGGAGCCGCAGTGGAATCTGTGGCTCCATCTCTTTAGGGCGGAGTTTTTCGCCAAGAAGGCGGGAGAGCGGGGGGTGCGGCGCGCGGTGCCCGTGGGGAGTTGCGTGCTGCAAGTTCGGTCCAGTCGAAGCGATCAGTACATCCCGGCGCAGCTGATCTCCTCGAATAGCGGCTGGCACGACGGCCTCCGCAATGACGGCGATCAGCTACCGAGGTACTCTGGCCGGGTGCTGGTCGCCTCAGAGGAGAACTGGTCCTACGGCGTCGTGGAAGACGAGAAGCTGAAGCTGGACCCGCTGCTCGACGCGTTGTGGAGGCTCCGCCAGCGTGGACTGACGACGGGGATGGTGGCCGCGGCGTTCCACCGTCGGAGAGTGATGCCGCTGATGCAGCGTCGACTCTAACTTGACCAGATGACGTCGGAGGCGCCGTTGGAGGGGAGCAGGATGTCCCACGAGTCCCTCCCCCTCGATGGTGGGGAACTTCAAGCCGGAGGACGTCGACAGGGTCCTGATGCGGCCTACTCAGGGATTCGAGCCCCTGGTAAGCGTCGCTGTTAGTGTTTTTGAGATTTTTTGTTTCTGGATTCCTTCTACTGACTTAGTCGAGGTCTGTGTATAGGACTTGTCGGCGGTGAAGGAAACGCGACCGCCGCTTCTGGAAGACCAGGTTGCTTGGGATGCTCGACGCCTCTTGGCATCCCAACAGAAAGAGGCGAAGGACGCCGCCATAAAGCGCCAAATCCGCATGGCCCAGGAGCAGGAGGCGCTGAAGAAGCATCGACGCCAGCAGAGCCTCGACGGGCTTCCCCTCGAGGAGTCTCCCTCCGAGACGGTCTCGGGGGAGAATGATGACGACGGTGACGAGGACGACGACGCCTTGTCACGGTACGATGCCGCGACTGGTCTGGCGAACCTCCCCGATGTGCGCCCCTTCTTGGAGCCCATTGGGGGGTCACCTCCTAGACATCGAGGCTGGCCTCGGTGTCCGTTGAGGTGGAGGAGGAGCCGGAAGGGGTGGGGCCGGAGCAGGCCCCTCAACGGGAGGGGCCACCTCGTCAAGGGCCCCGCAAGAGGGGTCGACGGCGCCGCCCCCGCGAGCCCAAGCTCCGCGGGCTCAGGCGGCGGCTGGGGCGGCGATGCCATCGTCGACATCCGAGGCGCCGTCTACAGGCGTGAGGACTCGGGGTCAGCTAGCCTCGACGGCGCAGAGGGCTCAGGGTGCTTCGCCGGCTAGGGCCCCAAGGAGCGCCTGGCCAGCGGGAGGTCCGCCGATAGGGCCGTCGCAGGCGCCGTCGGGGGCTTCTGGTCGGCCGGGGTCTAGGCCCTTAGTTCCCCTTTCTAGGTAAGTTGTTCCGTCCCATTTTTTGTGATTGGTGATCCCATTTTTTTGACGTGTTTATTTGTTCCTCAGGCATAAGCGCGAGGCGGAGCTCGCGGGTCCGACCCCCGTGAAGGCGCTCCGGTCGGCCGCCGCCGTCATAATGCGGACGGCGGCCGACGACGCCACCTGGGCCGTGAAGTGTCAAGCTGCGACAGAGCGGCTTAAGCAGCGGGAGGTGGCTGCCCAGGCGGGGACGAGCGCCCAGGAAGCTGCCGGTTCCGACCCTGCTGCGCAGGGGTCGGAGCCGTCGGAAGTGGTGGCGCCCAGCACTGGTGGGCCGGAGCCTGGGTCGACTTCCGTCGAGGCCGCTGAGGCGGAAGCATTCGCCCGCGACGCGGGGCAGGCGGATGTAGAACAGGAGGTGGTGGAGGTCCCACCGGAGGCGGGACAGGAGGTGGCGCAGCCGGAGGAGCTGCAGCCGCAGCAGGACCAGCCGGCGGAGCCGACGGTCAAGGTGGAGAGTGGGGCGGACGCGCCACCGCCCATCGTCCCGGTGGTGGCGCCGGTGGTCGAGGTGCCAGCCCCGCCGCAAGGGTCGACCCTGGCCCTGATCGACCTCACCCTCGACAACTCTCCCGTCGACAAGGGGAAGCAAGTGGCGGGCATCGAGGGGTCTGAGGCCGCGAATCAGGCCGGTCCCTCTGCGGCGGTCTAGGGGGCCGAGGCCGTGGATCAGGCCGGTCCCTCTGCGGTGGTCGAGGGGGCCGAGGCCGCGGATCAGGCCGGTCCCTCTGTGGCGCCGGAGAGTGACCTGGCTGAGGCGTCGGCCGCGTGGTCGGACCTTGCCGGGCTGGCCCTTGTGCGGGCGGAGGAGGAGCTGCCGCGCTGGGGGAGGTCGGCCCTCGAGTTTAGGGACGCGTCCAACCCTAGCGCGGAGTCTATCTTCGCGCTCGATGACAAAGACGAGGTGCACCACTGGGAGTACCTCGAGGGTCTCCGGCAGCACACGATGCGGTCTCTTCGTGTGGTTTCGGATACCCTGGCATGGGGTATGTCAAATGCCTTCGAGGTAAGTCGGATTTGGTAGTTTTTTGTTTTCTCTTTATTCCTTTCCCTGGTTCTGATTTTTTGGGTTTGAACCGTGGTCAGGAGCTCAAGGAGCATTCCCGCCGCAAGTCGCTTTTCATTCGCAATGAGAGCGGCGTGTGGGCAGCGCTCTCCCAGCAACGGGCTCTGGTCGAGGAGGCTAACCAGCGGCTCTCCCAACAGAGCGCCGAGGCAGCCGAGCTTCGCGTCACTTATGCGGCAATCAGGGAGGAGGCGGCACAGGCCCGGGCGGCCGAGGCCTCGGCACGTGAAGACGCGACGAGGGCCCGGGAGGAGGCTGCCAAAGCCCGCGAAGACCTCGCGCCGTTATCAGCACGCGTGAAAGAGCTCGAGGAGGACGTCGCCCTTGTCAGCAGGCACCGTGACGCCCTCAACGTCCAGATTGGGCAGGTGTCTGCTCGCTTTGGGGCCTTGAAAGACGAGGTCACGATGCTGAGCAGAGTCGTCCGGGAGAGGGACGAGGCTCTCTCAAACGCCAGCCGAGAGATCGAGGTGTTGAGGGCGACCGTCCGTACAAGGATGAGGCTCTTCAGGCGCTTGAGAAGACGTGCGGGGGACTACGCAACGAGGCCGTAGGTTGGCAGACCCACTATGAGGGTAAGCTTCTTGCTACGCGGTGGCCCTAGTGTCGAGGTCCCAGGCTTGTGCTAACTTAATGTTTGTGTTCCAGAGTTGGAGAAGGAGCAGCAGGCGGCTCAGGCGGTGGCCACCTCATTCTAGAATCTCTTCGAGGACGAGGCCCAGTAGACTCAGTTGCTTTAGGGCACCATCTCCTCCGTGTGCGACGGTCTGGGGGTCGAGCCCGACGCCGACACTGAGGTGGACGCCCCGGGGAACTCCTTCATCCGCCGAATGGTGGTGCTGGGCCGCCTTGTCCGAGAGAGGATACGGGGCGGCCTTCATCACGGTGTGAAGAGGGCACTGGCTGTCGTTCGATCCGGATTTGTGTATGACATGGAGCTCATCACTGATGGCTTCATCACAGATCCGGATCGGACGGACGAGGAGAATGAAACCGCCTGCCTAGGCCTGATTGAAGCTGCTGAGGAGCCTGGAAGTCGCCTGGCCAAACTCTTCGAGGTTGAGGTGGTTCCACCCGCCGACGACGAGGGCCTGTGAGCCAAATCTAGGCACAGAGGCCCATGTAATAAGTTAGTGTCTATAACTTTGGTCGTGGTGGCCTCGGAGGCCTTGAACACTCGAATGTAAACTTGCACTGATTGTTAAGTTTTGCTCGAGTTTTTCTCTTCCTCTTGTTGCTCGAAACGTGTTCTCGTATGATTTACTTTGCACGCGGTCACGCCCCTTGGCGTAAGGGAGCAAGTGGAGGTACCGTAGCCTCGGAGGCGTAAGCGATCTCGTGGCTCGACTGCCCTCAAGCTTCAGGGCGCGTTTGTGGCCTTGCGGATTGTGTAAGAACTTGATTTGGAGCGACCGAGGATGTTTTCTTTTTCAAAGTTATGAACTGTCACTAGGTCTACTTAGCGTGCGGTCGCACCCCTAGGCGTGAGGGGTGAGTGGAGGTACCGTAGCCTCGGAGGCGTAAGTGATCTCGCGGCTCGACGACCCTTTGAGCTTTAGGGTGCTCCCGTGGCATTGTCGATAGCTTTTTTTTTGAAAAAGAGTGCGAATTTTTTCGGGGACAGGGGGTTCCCCCTTGTAGCCCCTGAGGGAGGATCGATTCTAAGAGAACAGAGTCGATCCTTCCTGGTTGTTACGAAAACGAAGCTTTGAACACTGCTGTATTCTTTATTGATGAGATTTAAAGAATTTACAGAGCCTCGAGGCTTTTTAAGGGAAAAAACAACGTAGCTATTCAATGTTCCAAGTGTTGGTGAAGATTTTGCCCTTCTCGTTTGATAGCTTGCAGGTGCCGGGCTTTAGCACTTCTGCGATGATGTATGGCCCTTCCCACGGTTGCGTGAGCTTATGTCGCCCCTTGGTGTTCTGACTTCACCGTAGCACCAGGTCACCAACGTTGAGGTCGCGCCTACGGACGTGTCTGTCGTGGTAGCATCGGAGACTCTATTGATACCTGGCAGAATGCAACAGGGCCACGTCGCGGGCTTCCTCGAGCTGGTCGAGGGTGTCCTCTCTCGTGGCATCATTATTTTTTTCGTTGTAGGCCTTTAGCCTCGGGGATCCGTATTCTACATCGATGGGGAGCATTGCCTCGGATCCATAGACTAAGAAGAACGAACTGAACTCTGTGGCTCGACTCGGTGTTGTTCTTAGGCTCCACAGGACTGAGGGAAGCTCGGCAGCCCATTTCTTGCCGTGTTTGTTCGGCTTGTCAAAGATTCTTGGTTTCAGGCCTTGTAGGACCATGCCGTTGGCATGTTCTACTTGGCCATTTGTTTTTGGATGAGCTACGGCCGACCAGAGCACACGGATGTGGTGGTTGTCGCAGAAATCCAGAAACTTTTTACCAATGAATTGGGTGCCATTGTCCGTGATGATGCGGTTGGGAACCCCAAAGCGGTGGACGATGTCGGTAAAAAAGAGCACAACTTGCTCAGACCTGATGCTGGTGATAGGACGGGCCTCGATCCACTTGGAAAATTTGTCAATGGCGATGAGCAAGTGGGTGAAACTGCTAGTTGTCCTTTTTAAGGGTTCGACGAGGTCGAGCCCCCAAACAGTAAACGACCATGTAATAGGAATGGTTTGCAGGGCATGAGCCGGGAGATGGGTCTGCCTCGTATAGTACTGGCAGCCTTTGCAGGAGTGTACTAGCTTGATGGCATCGGAGACCGCGGTTGGCCAATAGAAACCTTGTCGGAAAGCATTCCCGACGAGGGTCCGAGGCGCTGCGTGGTGACCGCAAGCCCCCGAGTGCAGATCATTTAGCAGGCTTCTGCCTTCCTCGTTTGTGATACAGCATTGGAGGACACCTGTAGGGCTGCGGCGATATAGCTCTCTACTGTCGCCAAATATCACAAAGGACTTAGCTCGGTGGGCAATCCGTCGAGCCTCGATCTTATTCGAGGGGAGGTCCCCTCGAGTGAGATGGTCGAGGTACGAAATACGCCAGTCAGGCTCGGGGTCAGATGGTGGGGTCGGGCCTTCCACCTGCATGGCCTCAGCCCCGGTTGAGGGGGCTTCTGCCTCAGGTTGGGGGTCGAGTGATGGCCCGTCGACCCCTCCGTCCGACCCGAGGTCGACGGATGGTTGGTGGAGGTCTCTCGCGAAAACGTCTGGTGGGACCGTAGCTCGACTGGACGCGATTTTCGCGAGTTCATCTGCAGCCTCATTATACCTGCGTGCGATGTGGTTGAGCTCGAGGCCGTGAAACTTGTCCTCAAGGCGCCGTACCTCTTCACAGTAGGATTCCATCTTGGGGTTACGGCAGCTCGAGCTCTTCATGACCTGGTCGATCATGAGCTGGGAGTCTCCTCGAACGTCGAGGTGTTAGACCCCTAGTTCGACGGTGATTCGCAAGTCCGTGATGAGTGCCTCGTATTCGGTGACATTGTTGGAGGCAGGGAAATGAAGCCGAATGATATAGCGCATGTGGACTCTGAGGGGTGAGATGAAGAGCAAACCTGCACCTGCTCCCATTTTCATCAGCGACCCGTCGAAGTACATGGTCCACAACTCAGCCTGGAGCTGAACCGGGGGAAGTTGAGTGTCGGTCCACTCCGCCAGGAAATCTGCTAGTGCCTGGGATTTGATGGCCTTGCGTGGCGCATAAGAGAGGGTCTCGCCCATGAGCTCGACCGCCCACTTGGCTATCCTACCCAAGGCTTCCCGGTTCTGGGCTATCTCTCCCAGAGGGAAAGAAGAAACCACAGTCCCCGGGTGGCCCTCGAAATAGTGACGGAGTTTGCGTCGTGTTAAGACGATGGCGTACAACAGCTTCTGGATCTGCGGGTAGCGAACCTTGGTTTCCGAGAGCACCTCGCTAATGAAGTAGACCGGTCTCTGGACGAGCAAGGTATGTCCTTCCTCTGCCCTCTCGACCACCAAGACCGCACTGACTACTTGTGTCGTTGCGTTGATATAAAGTAGGAGCGGTTCCCCTGGGGTCGGAGGGACGAGGATCGGTGAGTTAGAGAGTGTAGCCTTGAGTTTTGCAAGAGCTTCCTCGGCCTCGAGGGTCCATGAAAAGTGCTCTGATTTCTTCAGGAGACGATATAGCGGGAGCGCTTTTTCGCCGAGGCACGAAATGAAGCGACTGAGGGCTGCCAGGCAGCCCGTGACCCTATGCACGCCCTTCAGATCTCGGATAGGGCCCATCTTGGTTATCGCGGTGATCTTTTCCGGGTTGGCCTCGATGCCACGCGTGGAAACGATGAACCCTAGAAGCATGCCTCGAGGAACGCCGAAAACGCATTTTTCAGGATTGAGCTTGATGTTCTTTGCCCGGACGCACTTGAACGCAACGTCGAGGTCGTTTATTAAATTATCGGCCTTTTGGTTTTGACAACGATGTCATCGACGTAAGCCTCGACGGTTGGTCCGATGTGTTCCCCAAAAACGTGCTGCATGCATCACTAGTATGTAGCCCCCGTGTTCCGGAGACCGAAGGGCATAGTGACGTAGCAATACATGCCGAACGGGGTGATGAATGAAGTCACGAGCTGGTCGAACTCCTTCATTTTGATCTGGTGGTAGCCGGAATATGCATCTAAGAACGAAAGAGTTTCACATCCCGCAGTGGAATCAATGATTTGATCAATGCATGGCAAAGGAAAGGGAACTTTTGGACATGCTTTATTTAAATTGGTATAATCTACACACATCCTCCACTTCCCACTCTTTTTCTTAACTAACACGGGATTAGCTAGCCACTCAGGATGATGAACCTCCTTGATGAATCCGGCCTCCAACAGTTTGTGTATCTCCTCACCGATGACCTTGTGCTTCTCCTCGTCGAAGCGGCGCAAGCGTTGCTTCACCGGTTTGGAGCCAGCTCGGATCTCCAAGGCGTGCTCGGCAACTTCCCTGGGTATGCCCGGCATATCCGAGGGACTCCACGCAAAGATGTCGATGTTTGCATGGAGAAAGTCGACGAGCACTGTTTCCTATTTGGGATCGAGGGTGGCGCTGATGCTCAGCGCCTTCCCTTTTGGGTCAGCGGGGTTGAGGGGCACAAGCTTGACGTCCTCTGCAGGCTCGAAGCTACCGGTGTGGCGCTTGGGCTTGGGAATCTCGTTGGCCAGACCGTCGAGGTCCGCCGCGAAGGTTGCTGACTCCAAGACGGCTTCCCCGTGCTCGACGCACTCGACGTCGCACTCGTGGGCATGTTCGTATGAGGGTCCGACAGTTATGACATCGTTTGGGCCTGGCATCTTGAGCTTGAGGTAGGTGTAGTTCGGGACCGCCATGAATCGGGCATAGCATGGGTGCCCAAGGATGGCGTGGTACGTTCCACGGAATCTGACCACTTTGAAAGTGAGGGTTTCCTTTCTGAAGTTGGTGGGAGTGCCAAAACAGATAGGCAGGTCGACCCGGCCGACAGGTTCTGCCCGCTTTCCTGGCACGACTCCATGGAAGCCCCCGACACTGGGTTGGAGGCGCGTCCTCTCGATCCCCAGGAGGTCGAGGGTCTGAGCATAGATGATGTTAAGGCTGCTACCGCCATCCATGAGCACCTTGGTGAGGCGTGTGTTGGCGATGATGGGATCAAGAACAAGCGGGTAGACCCCTGGATTGGGGACGTAGTCGGGGTGGTCATCACGGTCGAAAGTGATGGCCGCCTCGAACCAGTCAAGGAAGTGGGGGGTCGCCGGCTGCGCGGAGAAGACCTCTCGCCGTTCTCGCTTGCGCTGGCGCGTCGAGAGGCTGGTCGAGGGCCCTCCGTAGATCATGAAGTAGTCATGGATTTTGGGGAACCCTCCATCCTTGTCGTCGCCCTTGGGATCTTCCTTCTTGTCGTCCTTCTTGACGCCTATGCCCTCAAAGTACCTTCAAAGCATGTGGCAGTCTTCAAGGTTGTGGTTCGTGGGCCCCTTGTGGTAGGGACACGGCTCCTTGAGCATTTTGTCGAAGACGCCCCCGCTGGGGGGCCCTCGAGGTTTCTTGCGTTTAGTGGCAGTAACGAGCTCGTTGGCCGGGGCCTCGAGCTTGCTGTTGACGGTCCTTAAGTACCAAATATAGTTATCAAATAAATAAAGAAAAGGATCCAAATGCAATCAACACCTAGACTTAGGGTTTTATCTGACAGAATTCCACGAGTTTTGATGTTTGTCTGTTTCTGCAGGGGGTTATCAGAAAATACGGAGGAAAGGCCCACACGTCGGGTTTACATAGAGATAATAACGTGTTCACCGATTTTCTATCATCTAGAAGACTCCAGAAGCCACGAGATCGAACGGGAGGCCGAACGGGCCCGGAGGCAGGGCGCCCGCCCTGCTCCCTAGGGCGCCCGCCCTGGCCTGAGAGCCAATCAGGCTCCGTCTCGCGGATTATGCTCCACCGACCTAAGGGATCAAGGAAAACCGTGCGATTAATGTCGGTTTGATCCGACGGCCCACGTTCACTTGAGGGGGCTATATAAGCAGGACCCCTGGCCCCTGGAGGAGGCACTCCCTCATTCTCAATTCTTCAAACCCTAATCTCAGGAGGAGAGTCTCTGATCAAGCCCTAGAGCCACCACATCAACTAGATCTCTAGTATAGCATAGCTACATAGGATTAGAACTAGAAGGAGTCAATCTTCGATTGGTTTCCGGATCTGTCAAGAGGATTCTTGGTAATTCTTTTACTGTTCTTCATTGTTCATCTTTGTTCTTCAATATTATGAATACAACTTTGTTCTATTTCAATATATTGATTATGACTTTGCTCTACTTGATTATATTTGCGATTATATTGTTCTTAGTTTATCGTAGTTATACGCTTGGCTTAGTTAGATTGGAATTATATACATGTTTAGGATCGTATAGCGTTTATCCATCGGATCCATGGGTAAATGATAAATATTGTGTAGGCGTGGTGCTTAGACCATATTTATCTGCGATTGCACCTTATATGCCGGATCGTGGGGTGGTCCGCGATGGTGACAGCTTCGTTGGTTCTTATATAGTCCCCCTCCCGTGTGTAAGGCAGGCAGAGCAACATTATTACGGGGGAGTGATTGCTATGTTTCTCATCTTCCTTGATAATATCACTATGCATGGGCGTAGTCCTTTCTCGCAATGATTGCCAAGTGTACTTGCACTAACTATGATATGCTAGACTTTATAGTTAAGAATAACTTAGGAAATATCCTTGTAGTTCGTCCTAATACCATGCTAATGACTTGCTAGAATATCTGTTGAGGTGCTTATCATTATTATATGTGGCTAGCTGATCAGATTAATTATCTTTGTCACCATTCATACTTTATCTATATTTTATGTGACACTTACCCCTGTATGCAAGAGATAGATGAATGCTCTCACTTATACATGCAATGATTGATACTCATTCCTATATTCCATTCCATAATCAACATTGATGTTAGTAATCCCTTCCCAGTGGTAAAAATATAAATAACGATACCTGGAATACTTCCCGGTTAAAATGCTACATCGGTATTAATCTGTGCGCTTGCAGATCTTATTTATTATTTATTTAGAAGAGCAGTTGCATATTTCAATACCGCGTCTCTCATGTCATGCTGGGGATGACAACTTGGCTTAAGTGGCATGAGGGATAGGTTCGGCATTTTTGGCGCCATTATCAGAATTAGAAAACTAAGTCTACTTTTGGTAATGACGTTAAGAATGCCCAACAAGCATTTTTGGCGCCGTTGCCGGGGAAGGTTGATTTACTAACAAGGAATGAATACGGAATTTGAGTCATCATTCGCATCATTAAGTGATTGAGATCATCAATTCTCCCATACAGATTTACCCCTGTATTTTTCTATTCTTATTGTTTTGCAGGGTGATGTATGAATAGAGGACATCTTCCAGAAAATTTTGTTGATAACCCCAAAGCATTAATCAGAGGGGCAAGAGCCAAGCTCAAGAAGTCAACACTTCGACGCAACACTTCATCCAATTCAGAAGACCGCCGAAGTTTCATCCGGAATTTGTCAACAGAGTTCGCAGCCATGGCGAACAAGACGATCTGCGAGTTCTCAGCTCCCACTACGGACAACATCCGCACTGGACCTGCCGCGGACATCGACAAGAACTTTGAGCTCAAGCTAGGGCTCATCAACATGGTACAAGCCAACCAGTTTTGTGGGAAGCCGCACGAAGATGCAAGTGCTCATCTCCAACACTTCCTAGAGATTTGCAGCACATTCACTTTATTAGATGTTCCCAGAGACGCCATACTACTTCGCCTTTTCCCATTCTCACTATTGGGGAGAGCGAAGCAGTGGTTCTACGCGACGAAGGATAAGAACACTACGTGGGCACTCTGCTCTACGAACTTTCTGGCTAAGTTCTTTCCCATGGGCAAGACCAATGCTCTCCATGGGAAGATTACAAGTTTTCAGCAACAACATGATGAATCCGTTCCAGAAGCATGGGAGCGCTTTCAAGATTACATCCTAGAATGTCCCCATCATGGAATGGAGAGCTGGCTACTTATGCAGACTTTCTATCATGGGCTCATCACTAGTGCTCGTGAGACCATGGATGCTGCAGCTGGAGGCGCATTTCTATCACTCACCATACCACAAGCTACAGCCCTTGTGGAGAAGATGGCATCCAACCAAGGTTGGAACGAAGAGAGGATCCAAACACGCAAGAAGGGTGGAGGTATGCACCAGCTCAAGGAGGTAGACATGCTGTCTGCAAAGCTAGACCTACTCATGAAAAAGCTCGATGACAAAGCTGGAGACAAAAGAGAAGTCATGAACGTCTACGACTCTCACATGACTTGTGAGGAATATGGAGATACTGGACACTCAGGCAATCAGTGCCCTGAGATGCTTGAGGATGCAAGGTACATCAACAACAACAACAACTACAACCGTCCTCAACAAAATCAAGGTTGGAATCAACAGAGGCCTAACTACTCAAGTAACTACTCAGGTAATTATCAAGGTAATAACTCTTACAACAACAATAATAATTTTCCACCCCTGAGAGAGTTAGTGTCTAATCAAGGAAAGCTAATGGATAACTTGTCTAAAAAATTGGCATCCAATGATAAAATACTAGAAAACATAAATAATAGAATGGATAATTTCTCTACTGCCATCAAAAACCAAATTAGCTTTAATAAAATGATTGAATCTCAGTTAAATCAAATAGCTGCTGCTGTTCCTGCTACTAACCCCGGTATACCATCACAACCGGAAGGATTAGAATCTGCAAATCTTGTAGACATGTTTGATGCAGGTAACTATTGGAGTAATCCCGCTGTCGGAGTACATAATGACCTTCTGCCAGTCAAGAGAGGCGATCCAGGACGCCCCGTCATCCCGATCTCCATCGGCATGGTGGACTTCCCAGAAGCACTCTGTGACTTTGGCTCCAGCGTCAACATTATGCCCAGGGTACTCTATGAAAAATTCTTTACATATCCTTTATCAGAAACAACTATGTGTTTGCAGCTTGCAGATCGGACACTAAGCTTTCCTAAAGGAATATTAAAGAACATGTGTGTCCGAGTTGGTACCTCGTATGCTCCAGCTGACTTCGTGGTGATAGAGACCGGGTCTGATGAGAGGTCACCAGTTATTCTGGGAAGGCCATTCCTGAACACCTCGGGAGCTGTCATCTACGCCAGCGCTGCGAAGATCAACTTCAACATCAAGGGGAGGAAGGAGACGTTTTCCTTCAAGAACAAGATTACACAAATCCCAGAGCAACCCCAACATGAACCAAGGAAGAGGACCAACAGGAGGAACAAGCAGAACAAGAACAACCAAGGATGGACCGAATCAGCTAAGATGGTCACTGCAGTTCAAGGAGGTCAAGACCGACGACCCAAGTCGCCGTTCCTGAACAAGAAGGACGACCCAGGTATGCCAAGCATTGAGTGCTCAATCAATGGATACTCCTTTCAGAAGGCGCTCTGCGACACTGGATCAGGCGTCAACATAATGGCCACAGTCACCTATCAGCTCTTGTACGGGACCATGCCCTTAAAACCAACATACACTCAGCTCCAGATGGCAGATCAGACATCCCGAAAGGTCGAAGGTATAGTAACCGATGTCCCTGTTAAAATTAACGATCATTTTGTCCATACAGACTTTCAGGTCATTGACATGGGAGACGACGAGTACGATCCACCCATCATCCTAGGAAGACCGTTCCTAGGCACCGTCAAAGCAATCATCTACATTGGAACCGGAGAAGTCCATATGCATTCCCCCTCTGAGAAGGTACGCCGCTACTTTAATGACCCTAACTATATAGTTGAAGATTCTAAGCAGGTCAGGACAAGAAGAAGGCGACGTAACCGTAACCAAAGGAGGCAAACCATCAAGGACGTATGGGCAGACTATGAAGGAGAGGTCATAAGGCCCGAGAATACACAATAGGAGACCGAAGCACCAAGTCGGGTATGGAAAGCGAAGACAGTTACACAAGAAGAGGAGGCGCTGCCGGAACCACCGTCTACGCCACCCAAATCCCAGGACAACTAAGAAGAAAAGAAGTCCTGTTCGGAGGACTTAAAAACACCGAACGCCGTGCCAAGAGGTAAACTTGGTAGTTATCATTTTCCCTTTAATTATTGCTTAGTTAATCATGTTCATTCTGTCTTAAAAAAATGTTAAAAACAGTAAGCCCCATGTGAGTATGCGAGTGGCATAAAACCCATAAGTACATTCACTGTGGTGGCATAAAAAATAATAATAATATATATTTTTCTGTTCTATAAAAATGAAAATAAAAATAGAGAGTGACATTTATCAAGGAAGCTCAAACATGATAAAGGCTAGATATTTATGCTAACGCTTAATCAAGTTCCACAAAGCTTTGTTGTCTATTTGAGCTCCACAGAATTCAGGAAGACTAGCAGATGGAGGACATCCTAATCGTTGTCAGGGTGCTGCCGACATTTAAATACACCTCTGCACCTGCTAGCTACATCAGAAGAAATTACGTCAAGATCTAGCTTGGGGGAGAGCACCCCCATTTATCCCGATAAGTATTTTTATCTACATTTATACCTATGCTTTATTAAAATAAAAGGATGCATAATCATGAAAACCTAAATAAATATTTTGTGTTTATATATATTTGCTTAGTTTAATAAATAAATAAAGTAGCTATGCTAAACTGAATCTTGAAAATAAAACTCTAGCATGGATATGATGAATAGTTGCTCTGCCTAATTTTCAAATTTGTTCTCTCTCTAGTTTAGACATAACTGTTATAATTTAAAACTGGCTCTAAACCTGAACTAGTGAGAAGAGAATTTGATCTGAAGTCTAAGTTGTTAACGGATATGATATGGGAAGGTTGAGCTGCTGTTTATCTGTTCCTAGAGATGCTAGAATTCTGGAGAATTTTATCTTTGAAAATCTTTAAAATGTTGCATGATGAGTTCCTGTATAATGAGAGTTTAAATTCCTACCACAGCCATATATACATGCTTGTTAGATTAAGAGCCGCACTTTTACTACTTACTGCTTATGGGCATTGAGTGTGGTCAAGCTGTGTAGACCCTTAGGAACTTGTCATGTGGTTAAAATCAAGATTCACTTGCACGTTCACTCATACATGCTGCTTCTACTCCGGAAGTACGCATCCACATATATCCACTCATTTCCATCTCCAGATTCACCCAAAATTATTCTACTCCTGACCCGGGAGAGAATAGCCAAAAACATTATCTCATTCCTGTTATTCCCTGTGAAGTTAATGCTCAAGTCATTTCTACTACCACTTGCTATATTTTCAAAAGAGGAAGATTGCTCTAAAAAAAATATAAAAATGAGGAAATAAAAAGGAGCAAGTGCTCGGAACCTCGAAGAAAGAAAAAGTGAGACGAGAGGAAAAAATGGACAAGTGTCCGACAGTAGAATTAGGGGTACAAGATACCCACCTGAGAAAAGAAAAAAATATATATATACAGAGCATCTCATTCCCCTCAAAAAGTTTTAAAAAGCAAGAAAGGTATGTATTCCCTCAAAAAGAGCATTAGACTTTTGTTATCACCATTCACCACTCATTCACCACACATGCACATCTTGATTTGACTTATTGACTTGTTTCTCTGGATCCATGGTTTGACTATGCAATAAATGTTCTATGAGTATGTATACTGTATCTCCCACCTATGAGCTCCAGATATCAAAGCCTTATTAGAGTAGGGTGAGAGAGAAGACAATGTCACTACGCCTTATACCATAAATACCACATACTTTGAGAGAAAAGGCATATACCATTACTGCCTTGGTAAGGATCCAGAAATACCACAAAAGAGAGACCCGAGAAAGTCATACAAGGAATCTCTGAGTTTTATTTGAAAAATTTGCAAAAACTCCAGAGCTATAGCTGATCAAGAATAAGAGACATGGCGTTTGACTAGACCGTTCTATCTTTTAACCACTCAAGATGCAGGTGACGGTTGCAAGCCCCATGGTGAAAGGTAAAATGAGTAAGTTTTAAGTCTTGACAGTTTACTCTAACTCAGGGATGAGACCTTATTTGAAAGCATATGTACCGTCAACGTTCAAAGGCGTTGCAGCAACTTCTGATCCATAATGAGTCTATCCTTGCTCAGGGACGAGCAAGAGGTAAGCTTGGGGGAGTTTGTTGACGGTCCTTAAGTACCAAATATAGTTATCAAATAAATAAAGAAAAGGATCCAAATGCAATCAACACCTAGACTTAGGGTTTTATCTGACAGAATTCCACGAGTTTTGGTGTTTGTCTGTTTCTGCAGGGGGTTATCAGAAAATACGGAGGAAAGGCCCACACGTCGGGTTTACATAGAGATAATAACGTGTTCACCGATTTTCTATCATCTAGAAGACTCCAGAAGCCACGAGATCGAACGGGAGGCCGAACGGGCCCGGAGGCAGGGCGCCCGCCCTGCTCCCTAGGGCGCCCGCCCTGGCCTAAGAGCCAATCAGGCTCCGTCTCGCGGATTATGCTCCACCGACCTAAGGGATCAAGGAAAACCGTGCGATTAATGTCGGTTTGATCCGACGGCCCACGTTCACTTGAGGGGGCTATATAAGCAGGACCCCTGGCCCCTGGAGGAGGCACTCCCTCATTCTCAATTCTTCAAACCCTAATCTCAGGAGGAGAGTCTCTGATCAAGCCCTAGAGCCACCACATCAACTAGATCTCTAGTATAGCATAGCTACATAGGATTAGAACTAGAAGGAGTCAATCTTCGATTGGTTTCCGGATCTGTCAAGAGGATTCTTGGTAATTCCTTTACTGTTCTTCATTGTTCATCTTTGTTCTTCAATATTATGAATACAACTTTGTTCTATTTCAATATATTGATTATGACTTTGCTCTACTTGATTATATTTGCGATTATATTGTTCTTAGTTTATCGTAGTTATACGCTTGGCTTAGTTAGATTGGAATTATATACATGTTTAGGATCGTATAGCGTTTATCCATCGGATCCATGAGTAAATGATAAATATTGTGTAGGCGTGGTGCTTAGACCATATTTATCTGCGATTGCACCTTATATGCCGGATCGTGGGGTGGTCCGCGATGGTGACAGCTTCGTTGGTTCTTATATAGTCCCCCTCCCGTGTGTAAGGCAGGCAGAGCAACATTATTACGGGGGAGTGATTGCTATGTTTCTCATCTTCCTTGATAATATCACTATGCATGGGCGTAGTCCTTTCTCGCAATGATTGCCAAGTGTACTTGCACTAACTATGATATGCTAGACTTTATAGTTAAGAATAACTTAGGAAATATCCTTGTAGTTCATCCTAATACCATGCTAATGACTTGCTAGAATATCTGTTGAGGTGCTTATCATTATTATATGTGGCTAGCTGATCAGATTAATTATCTTTGTCACCATTCATACTTTATCTATATTTTATGTGACACTTACCCCTGTATGCAAGAGATAGATGAATGCTCTCACTTATACATGCAATGATTGATACTCATTCCTATATTCCATTCCATAATCAACATTGATGTTAGTAATCCCTTCCCAGTGGTAAAAATATAAATAACGATACCTGGAATACTTCCCGGTTAAAATGCTACATCGGTATTAATCTGTGCGCTTGCAGATCTTATTTATTATTTATTTAGAAGAGCAGTTGCATATTTCAATACCGCGTCTCTCATGTCATGCTGGGGATGACAACTTGGCTTAAGTGGCATGAGGGATAGGTTCGGCATTTTTGGCGCCGTTATCAGAATTAGAAAACTAAGTCTACTTTTGGTAATGACGTTAAGAATGCCCAACACTTGCCCTGCTGGTTCTTCTTCTTCTTCCTGTTGTTCCTCTTGGAGCCCCGGCTAGGGCTTACGGGATCGTCGACCTTGAGCTTCTCCTTGTCCTGATCGCCGCCAAAGATGGCACCAACCGCCTCCTCGCCGGTGGCGTAGTTGGTGACGATGTCCATCAAACCGTTGGCAGTGATGGGGGTGTTACGGCCCAGCTCTTGGACCAGCTCTTTGCAGGTGGTACCAGAGAGGAAGGCCATAATCACGTCGGAGTCGGTGATGTTGGGGAGCTCGATACGTTGCCTGGAGAAACGCCAGATGTAGTCCCGGAGGGATTCACCTGGCTTCTGCTTGCAGCTCCGGAGGTCCCACGAGTTGCCGGGGCGCATGTAGGTCCCCTTGAAGTTTCCCTCGAACACCCTCACGAGATCGTCCCAGTCGTGGATCTGTCGAGGTGGAAGATCCTCGAGCCAGGCTCGAGCGGTGTCTAACAGGAACAGGGGGAGTTGCCGGATGATAACCCGGTCATCGGTGGCCCCACCCAACTGACACGCCAAGTGGAAATCAGCGAGCCAAAGTTCAGGTTTGGTCTCGCCGTTGTACTTGGTGAGAGTCGTGGGAGGGCGAAACCGAGCCGGGAGTATCGTTTCACGAATGGCCTTACTAAAGACCCGAGGACCCGGTGGCTCGGGTGAAGGGCTTCGATCTTCTGAGCTGTCGTAGCGTCCACCCCTGTGCACGTGGTAGCCTCGAGCTATACCGTCGCCGTGTTTGCGCGTTCGGCGCTTGACGATGTTGCCTCGGGTATCTCGAGGTTCACGGTTGTCGACGATGTGCTCAGGGACGGGGACCGCCCGGTTCCGTTGGGCGTGCTCGGGATGAACCGAGGCCTCTCTCTCTCCTGTCGGGAGGGCTCGGCAGGTTGCTCCGAGGCAGGCCCACGTCGCTTCGAGGTGGAACTCTCGGCCTGCTGTATGGCAGCAGTCTCGAGGAGTTCTCGGATTTCATCTT
Source organism: Saccharum hybrid cultivar R570 (assembly GCA_038087645.1). Lineage (NCBI taxonomy): Eukaryota > Viridiplantae > Streptophyta > Magnoliopsida > Poales > Poaceae > Saccharum > Saccharum hybrid cultivar. The sequence goes on from JAQSUU010000563.1 coordinate 17,058,539, forward strand.
GGGCTTGTCGGGCGTCGGGGTTCGATGGCTCGGGCTTGTTGCGAAGGAGCATGGCGGCGGCGACCACGTTCTGGCTAGCTCGACCGAAAACCGGGGGGTCGACCGCCCGATCCTCGGCGATGCGACGATTGACGTCGAGAGCTCTTTCTCGAGCTCTACCGCCATGTGCATGTGCCACGCGCTCTTGCTCGAGGGTTCACTGTAGTAGACGTAGGTTTTCTCATTCCTCATCGAGCTTGTCCTGCAACTCACGGATTTGCTCGAGTTGCATTCCTTGATCCGCAAGGAATTGAGCCTCGTCTCGCTCGTCAGGGAGCTCGACATGAGGTGGCGTGTTCCTTCCTTCGATGGGTGCCTCGTCCTCCGAATCTGACGTGCTCACCCCGTCGATGTTGAAGCACTCGCGGGTTGGATCGTAGGTGTCATCGGCAGAGTCGGAGTCAGGAGCGCCGAAGTAGCAGTATGATGGGTGAATGTGAGTTGTCGCCAATCATCTCTGGGGTTGTAACGTCGAGAAGCAGTCGCATGGGGCTCCGTTTCTAGGGTCTCCGTAGAGTCCAGATACTCAGAAGCCGGCGTGGATGCAACAAGGTCCAGAGTGGAGCGTAGATGGTGTCCGGGGAGTTCCTCGTAAGTGCTCATGCTAGTGTTCACAGAGGAACCGTACGCCCGAGCAACCGAGTCTAGCCCAAATGGAAATGTTGATGGAGGCGTCGTTCCTTGTACCGGTGTAGTCGGACCGGGGGGTGGTGGCGTCACACCGAGCGACGGAGCGGTGGAACTCCGTGTCGGCATCTTACCCTCAGCCAAGCTCATCCTACACAAACCCTCAGTGAGGAAATCTGTGTTGGCGTCTGGCTGAGAGGCGCCAGATCGGGGAATCCCACCGTCCTTCGCAAGGTGATGACGGTGGTTACACCGGGCTCATCGTCGTCTGGCGGCTCGTGCCTGACAAGAGCGATGGTACCGGCGCAGTGCTCCCCCAGGCTGGGAGAGCTCATGGTCCTCGTCGGTCGGGTGCCTGGGCGGGAGGAGGACTATGTCATAGCCGTGGCCAAGCGACATGAACTCCAAACTCCTAAACTAGATCACCGTGGCCAACGGGAGCAGACATTCGGGGTCAGCCATCCAGGAAAATGGCGGGAAAACGATGTTGGCACGTAGCTTCCCCTACCTGACGCGCCAACTGTCAGCGTTTGGTCCCGTGGGGGTCCCAAGCCAACGAGTGAGTGCTGCGTGTCCCTAACCTGGATGGTGATGCAAGGGGAATACACGGGGGTTTATCCTGGTTCGGGCAAAAGAAGGCCCTACGTCCAACGAGGAGGGAAGAGTTTTGTATTTCCTTGCACCGAGGTGCTTGCGTAGGGGTTACAAGCTGTGAGAGAGGGCATCGAGCCCAAGTCTCAAAGGAAATGAAAGAGTAAAAGGGTGATTGCTTGAGATGTTGATCTCTGGGTTGTGTGCCTTTGCTTGCCAGTACTTGGCTTCTGGCTTGACACCTTGCTCCTTGTCCGCCTTGTAGAGCCCTGGCCTGTCCTTTTATAGGGTAAGAGGAGACCGGGACGCCAGGGTGTCTTGAGGTAAAGTTTTGTCGATCCTTGTGGAGGTGGTTGTAGCATCGTGCCCCAGGAATGGCTGGCCATCCCCGGACACCGTGGTCACGTCGGGGACGAGACGGTGAAAAGACCCTGAGTCCTGTGCTACGTCAGCTTTCCTTCCTTGCTGACCGGTGGTGGGTCGAGGCCGGGTCGAGGCTGGGTCGAGGCTGGGCGGATAAGGCCGAATCCCTGAGATCGTGGGATACGGACCTTGTCGTATCCTCCCTCGAGGGTGATCAGTGGTAGAACAGTGTGCGGTAAGGTGTGTATAGTGACAGGTTTTCACCTCCCATCCCGGGATGGGCAGTAAAAAGTGAGACCTGGCACCGGCGTTGCTCCCATGTCGGTCACGGCTGTAGCCATGACGGTAGAAGGTGGTAGGTAGTCGCATTAAATGCTCTGATTTTTGCCTCAGAGTAGGTGAATAAGATAGGTCGAGCGATCCGACCCAGGGTCGTGCGAGTCGGAGTTTGCCGATAGTCGAGACGCTTTATCAAACGGGCCTCGTACGAGTCGTGACACGGTCGAGGCGTCCCACTGAGGGTGCCTCGTATGAGTCGGAGTCGGAGCGTGGTCGAGGCATCCCGTCGAGCTAGCCTCGTACGAGTCGGAACGTAGTCGAGGTGCATCGTTTGCTGTTTTTTGGCTTTGCTGTGTTGGTGCATTAGTATTTCGTTCGTCTTTACCATTGATTGTGGGTAGCCCTATACTATTGGTACCGACAATATAACCACCACACTTACATGATCTCCACCACCCACCCATGGTATCTTATTAGGGTGAATGCTATACGAACTTATGCATAAACACAATGATGAACTAACTATACTAAGCATATAATCAAAGTAGACAATGAACATTGCAACCAAGAACATGAATAAGATGAAGTACTATATTGTCTTGACAATTGTACTAAAGCATATAAAAATAATGGAGATACAACGAGAGAGGGATATAAGAATTATATCGAACCAAGCTCTAGACGATGTCGGGAATCCAAGCGAAGATCTGCTTGCCTCCCTCTAGACCAAGCCTAACTAGCTATGCCCTAAAAACTAGAGGAACTCTGAGGATATTAGGGTTTCTGGCTCTGGATGACTTGATCTCCAATGACTTGATGCCTCAGGGGGGCTGGGGTTTTCTTATATAGCCCGGAGGGTCCAACATGAGCCCTTGGATCAAACTGACTTGAAGAACGGCGTAGATGCAGTCCAGGGAGGCGGTGGAGGAACATTTTAGAAGCTGACAGGCGGCATCAGGGTGGGGCCAGCCAGTCCCACCTGGTAGCCTCTCGGGCTCTGCCTCGGGGGATTGCCTCCTAGAGTCCTCTGGAGTCTTCTAGAATAGTTTTCGTCGCAGTTAAGTTAAGTTCTTTTTGACGTTTTGATCCCCTTTTCGATTTTTTGAATATACCCTGCAAAAAATATAGATTCATCAAAACTTATGAAAATTGTTAGTTTAAACCCCTAAGTTTCTATTGGTGGTCCATTTTAAGCATTTATTCAGTTATGTTGATGGTTTAATATGGTAGATAACTACCGTCAACATCAATACAAATGGCCAAAGGAGTGAGCTTGAGCTGGCCAAACACCTTTTATAGAGGGGCAAACGAAATGGAGCCGTTACCCCCTCACTGCAGCCTGTCACGCGCTGACCGGACATGCCGATCAAAATGATCGGATGCACCACACCCTATGTCCAGTCACTCTCCACCATCCACGTGTCCTGCTTCAAACATACGCGACCTGATCCCCACGGCTAGGAGTCACCCTCGAGCGTGGTTGAAGGGTGATCGGACACACCGAAGGGCGACCTGACGTGCCGCGCCAGCGTCAGGTCCACATACCCCTGCGTGCCAACCGCCAATGACCGAACGCACTACTATCTTTGCCTAACGCCGAGCCGAGCTACATCAGATCAACTCCAATAAGGTCCCGAGCGACATTTTGATGACCAGACGTGTCAGATCACACACGACCGGATGCCCTGATCGCAAGATCAACACCATGCTTGCTCAACTGCCACATGTCGGCGTACATCATGCTGACCGGACTCACCCCTCTGCACGTTAGGTCACAATAACACGCCGCGTCCAGTCACTCGTCGAGAGCAGCAACACTGAGCCACCACTAACCAGACGCACAGGTCCAGCGTCCAGTCCTATATCTGGTCAGCTCCAGTGAGCTCCTCAACTTCACCAACTTCACCACCCTTGATCAAATGTGCCAACCACCAAGTGTATCGCCCTGTGCATGTGTGTTAGCATATTTTCACAAACATTTTCAAGGGTGTTAGCACTCCACTAGATCCTACTGCATATGCAATGAGTTAGAGCATCTAGTGGCACTTTGATAACCGTATTTCGATACGAGTTTTACCCCTCTTAATAGTAGAGCTATCAATCCTAAATCACTCACATCCTCTATGGTGTCTTGAGTACAAACCAAAAAGCTCCTATCAAGTTTTACTTTTGCCTTGAGCTTTTTGTTTTTCTCTTTCTTCTTTTCCAAGTCGAGCACTTGATCACCATGGTCACACACCATCATCATGATCTTCACCATTGCTCCACCACTTGGAATAGTGATACCTATCTCATGATCACTTTGATAAACTAGGTTAGCATTAAGGGTTTCATCAATTCACCAAAACCAAATTAGAGCTTTCAAACTCGTGTTGTAGTTAGATACTGTTAATTATTGGGTTTTTCCTGATTTTCAATATTAACGGGTTTTGGATCTTATTTTAGTGTTGACATGTGTTATTCAAAATCTGACAGTTTTCTGCTCCTAATATTGGTCATTTTTTTCAAGACAGATGTGTCATTATTCTATTGGTAAAAAATTTGACAGATTTGAAGGTGTCAAATCTGTCGATAGTTATATAGTGTCTCCCTTTTAAAATATCAAAAAAGTTTTCTGGTAGTAAACATTACAAGTTTCTTTGTAGTCTTCTGCCTTCATCCAATATTTTTAAAACTTCTGACTATGCCATTTGATTTTTAAAGCATTGGCACCGAAGATCAACTAGCCGACATATTCACAAAGCCACTTGATGAGAAGAGATTTTACAAGTTGAAAAATGAATTGAACATACTTGACTTCTCCAACTTGAAATAAGTGCACCCCCACATTCTTTATATGACATGCCTCTCCTCCAACATAGCAAGGTAAAGTTGTTTGGCATATCATCCATACTTTGCTAAGGACATGTTTAGAACATATAGACATATTTGCATGACAAATAGGCTCATTCATGAAAATCAAATGAGTTTAATGTATATATGGTACCACTATTGCTTCTATGTTTTGATTGATCTAGTGGTAGCATATGACATGTTTGTGGGCTTGCAAACCTAGTGTTGAATCTAGAAAATGAGCTCATGTTGTGTAATTCAACATGGTCAAGATAACCCTTATACTTTATGAGGTGTGAAGAAGCTTGTCCTTGGATCAAACCGAATTACATATTCTAGGCAAGTGATCTAGATTGAACCATAATTTGGACTCCCTCATATTGATTGACTTAACTCTCACTAAAATTGGCACCTTTTTGGTGATTGTTGACAAAGGGGGAGAGAAAAGTCACAAAGATAGAAAAGTCACAAGGATAAAAAGTTAAGTTGCAAAGGGGGAGAGAATGACATTGGAAAGGGATCAATTAAAATTGAGAACACAAGTAGGGGGAGCAAGCTCATGAATTATTTGTTGCATTTGTATGTGCATTAACATGATGAATTGTTGCATTGCAAAGCTTAAATTCATATTCATGTTTGTATGGTGATTGCTAGAATTAAAACTTGAATGATGTTTTGTTAAGAGTAACTTTACAAGTAGTATCTAGACACCTTTGCTTATAATGTTGATCTCACGGGGTACTTTAGTGTTTGTGATCTTTACAAGTGATGAATTACAAGTGGTGTCTAGCTACATCGATGCTAAGGATGGTATATAAAGGCAACTCCGATTGGTATCACGCTTCAAAGGTCCATTCTATATACCTTAGCATCAATTTGATAGTAGCAACTCTCCTAAAATTCAAATCCATACATATGTGCACAATTGAACCAAACTCATGGAAGCACATATGTAGGGGGAGCTAATACTATTGAAATTGAAAATTGATTTCATTTCATATCTTTGTGATGGTTGTCATCAATTACCAAAAAGGGGGAGATTGAAAGCCCAAGTTTGGTTTTGGTAATTAATGACACCAAGTTGCTAATGCCATGTGTTAAGTGTTTTGAGTTAGGCATATGCAACACATGTGATGAAGGTGTACGTGGCAAGGAGTGGTGGCCACAAGATCACAAAGAAATGGTGCATGGACATGAAATGACGATCATGGTAGAGCTGCATATAATATGATGGACATGATGATCAAGTGGAAGAGAAGGATCTAAGAGCGCAAGGCAAAGGTATAACCATAGGGTTTTTCTTTTGCCGGTCTAAGATGAGTAGAGAAGTGATTGACCGGGTTTAGGATACATAGCCGACTATAAAGAGGGGCAATCACGGTTAGCTCGGGAATCAAGTGCCACTAGATCAATGTCTTGAGCATATGCATTATGATCTAGTTGAGAGCTAACATAACGCCTTGAAAAAATGTTTGTGAAATGCTAACACACTTGCACATGATGGTGTACACTTGGTGGTGTTAGCACTTTTACGAAGGCGGTGGTGTTTGAGCGGTAGTAAGGGGTTTGGGGTTCGCTCTCCCTCCCGCCGAGCTTGCGAGCGCGGGATTCAGGCGTTTTCGAGGAAATGAAATGCCTATTTTCTATTGCGCCGGAGTCGAGAAAAGGTGGCGAAAGTCCAAACTGTTTTTCACTGAAAAACAGTGACCGGACGCTGTGGTCGAAGTAACCGGACGCGGCTGGCGCGTCCGGTCAGTTCAAACCACAGACAATCGCGCGCGTGAGAGGGTCGTGGAACCGGAGCGTCCGGTCATGCACCCAGGAGCTCAGCACGAAGGGTAGATGCGATCGGACGCGGTGGCGCGTCCGGTCACGCTCGACCGGACGCGTCCGGTCGTGTGTGGACCTTACTGGACTCCGATCGGACGCGGTTGGCGCGTCCGGTCACGTGCGATCGGACGCGTCCGGTTTCGATGGAAGCTTACTGGACCGCGACCGGACGCTGACACTGTCGCGTCCGGCCAAACGCTAGAGCGCGTCCGGTCACGGCAACGGCTAGTTCTGACGCGCACTGTTCTTGCTTGTCCTGTAGTGACCGGACGCGTCCGGTCACCCTGACCGGAGCGTCCGGTCAGCGCGATTTCAACTGTGTCATCCGGTAACGGCTAGCTGCGTACCCCTTCGCTATAAATAGAAGATGTCCGGGGTTTGAGGGTGACTCTTGCACATTTTGAGACCTAGAGACATCCTTTGAGCTAGAGAACAACCTCTCCACTCATCTCCTTGCATAGTTGCACATCTTGAGTGAGATTGAGTGAGATTCAAGTGCATTGCTTGAGCGTTACATTCTAGACGCACTTGATCTTTGAGTTGCTGCGGATTTCTTGTTACTCTTCCGTGTTTCCCGACACGGTAGACGGCTTGGAGCAGCGGAGGTGATTGAGCTCGCAATTGGAGATTGTTGGAGCCCTCACCAAGTGTTGTAAGGGGTTCTTGATCCTTCCCCGTGGGAGTTCGCAAATTGGATACTCTAGTGGAGCTCGTGGCTTGGAGGATCCCCATCTTGTGTGCGGTTGTGCGGCACCCGCCGAGGGCTCGACTCTAGATAGTCGATTAGCTCGTGAACCGACAAGTGGGTGCATCGCCACAACGAGGAGTAGCTTGCCGGGAAGCAAGTGAACCTCGATAAAAAAATCTTGTGTCATCTCTTTGCCGAGGATTTCTCTTGTGGTTGATCATTGTGATTGATTCTTCGAGTGCATTACTTCTCTACATCGTTGGTATAAGAATCAAGTCACTTGCTCTTTACTTTCTAGTACTATTCCTAGTGTAGTTTGCTTAGTGTAGCTTTTATCACATAGGAGTAAGTAGCTTAGTGACTTAGTTTTGTTAGTGTGTATTAGAGATCATAGCCTTGCTTCACTAGTATTGTATAGGTGGCTTGCATAGTGTAGTTGAGCTAGTGCTAGAATTAGCTTAGCCATCTTTTATACTAACGTGGTTGTTTAGTGAAGCTTGTAGAATTTTAAATAGGCTATTCACCCCCCTCTAGCCTTTTGGACCTTACAGCCTTTTTAAGAGTAATTTAGCTAGAAAACTTTATTCAAAGATATTGCATAGCGAAAAACTTATGTGAAGTTGCTCATAAGAATTGTTCTGTAAAAGTTTAGGCTGAGAAGTTTGTCCCAAAAAGTTGTACCAAGTTGTGTATAAGTTTCTTTTCAGAAATGTTGCATGACGGAAAGTTTAGGGCCTGTTTAGAACACAGAAATTTAATAGAAATTGTGCAAGAATTTCACAGAAATTAGTTTATTTTCATAGAAAAAATGTAGAAAGAAAAATTCATGTGTTCCAAGCAGGGCCTTACGTGTATATAAGTCATACAATAAGAGACGGTGAAAAGTTTGTAGTACGGACTACATACACGCAAAGCTACTAGTGCCCCTACGGTCAAGGAACGAGCTCTGGTTTCCCGAATCCCGAGGAAAGGAAGGGACGTGCATGTCTCGCTAGGTGTATACAAGTCATACAACAAGTTGCTGCTGTTAACGAATCTCTTGCAATTGCAACCAACCAAGTGAATTATATTATACGGAGTACTACAATATTCTTTCACACCAAAGAATCGATCGGTATAAACAATGAATGAGACTATAATCTATGCGCGAATAACCTGTCGTATCGTGCTCTGGCTCTGATCGACATCGCAATCAAAGTGCACCGTGGTTTAGCCCATCTCTACGCCTACGGCATGGAGCACTCCGGCGGGACGCCCTGCGGGAAGCGCTTGGTGTCCGCGCAGTAGTCGTACACCATGTAGTTGTCCCGCGCCCACTTCATGGCCTGCTGCGCCGCCGCGTCCATCTGCTGCCCGTACCCACTGGCCGCCGCCGGCGCGGTGGCCGTGAAGTTGCGGTACTGCGCCACGAAGGGGGCCTGCGACCAGTCCGTCTTGACGCGGCCGCCCTGCGTGGCCCAGTCCTCGGCGTCCCACAGCGAGCCGTACAGGCGCATCTGCTGCGACGACGGGTACGGCACGCCCCGGTCCGCGTGGTTCTTGAACTCCCGGATCGGCGTCCCGTCCACCAGCACGCTGCATGTCATCAGTTGTTAGATTGGCGATGTCGAAACGTCGGCAACGGGCGACGCGAATGAGGATCGACTGATCGGCGTCGGCAATGGTGTCGTCTGCGGGCGAATACTTACAGGATGTGCTGCTGCGTCCACTCGATGGAGTAGGTGTGGAAGTCGGTGGTGGGGTCGAACCAGAGGTGGAACTGCTGCTCCCTGCTGCCGTTGCCGTAGGCGTACACGTTGGTGTGCAGCGTGTACGGCTGCCCGCTCACGTTGCCCAGGAACTCGAGGTCGACCTCGTCGTGGACATCCCATGACCCCTCCGAGATGAACTGCACACACCACCATCGTCAGGTCGAGCCAGCAGAGATCGATTCTACTCCATCATCATCGTGCTCCTCGTGCGTGCATTGCTGAAAATGAAAGACCGAGAAGGAACGAAGCTGCTTACGTAGAAGGTAGCGACCGTGCCGGCGGAGTTGTTGGGGACGAGCTTGATCTGCACGTCGGCGCGCGCGAAGAGGTACGTGTCCTTGGAGCGGAACCCGGAGCCGGAGGAGTGGTCGAGCGACAGCGTCAGCACCTGGCCGTCGGGCGAGACGCTCCCGCGGCCGTCGCCCCACGTCACCTCCAGGCCGTCGTCGACCCTGCCCGCCGCCGCGCCGGCGGTGCAGAGCCCCAGAAGCAGCGCCAGCAGCACGCATGCCCCCGTCGAGCTAAAAGCGCTCGCCATTGCTTAAGCCTCGCACGAAGAGCTGTTGTGTGGGATGAAGGGAAGAGCTAGCTAGCAGGCGAGCTGAGAGATGGATGGGTCGAAGATGGTGGTGATGGATGATGCGTGTCTCGCCACGAGGCTTATATAGAGTCCGAGCCACGGGCAGGCAATAAGGAATGGGTGGGATGAGCCCAGAGCAGAGCAGAGCGCGGCGGCTGAGGCGCATGTTCGCGTCTCGTTCCGGGAGTCCGGTTGGCGATGCGCGGACGACAGCGGGGATGTGTGCCTGCCTGTCGTGCTGCTGTGCGGGTGCAGCTGCGCGCGCGTCGCTCTTGGTGGCGAGGAAGACAGTGCGTGCGAGGGCGACAGGTCCCGGTGCCGAACGCACGGGGACATGAGGGGCACGCGAATCCCGGTCGTGTTGCTTTCGCCGCGTCGTACGGCTGGCTGACTGCCAGACGACCAGACGGTAGCCGCAGGAGCAGGAAGCAGCACCGGCGGGCGCCCGCCCAACCACCGGCTTGAAATGCCGCGGGCGGCTGGCTGCCAACTGGAAGCCACGAGCGTGATTTCACCCGTGGGCCGTGGCGGAATGGGGAGGATCGGATGGATGAGCCAACCAACGTGCTGCTGCAAATCTGCAATGTGCGTGTGCCTCCTAGGACGGTTTTCAGGGGTTTCTTGCCGATATGCTCATGTGGGCATCGGTTACAAACTGAACAATGTCTGTCCGCCACAGCACCATGCATCGAATCCGATCTGCACGAGATCAGGCGGTTGAGAGGAATAATTTGAATCCTGAACAAATTACGTACGGAGTACAGATCTGTCAACGTGTCTGAGGTTATAATTTCCTGATGAATGCTCGTTCCTGCTTGGCATCTGAGCTCTTGTGACAATGGGGCACCGACCAGTACGATTCGAATTGGAGTGCCAGTTTACCACCGACCCGCGCAACTGGCCGCGCCGGTGAGGCGGGTGACTGAGAACTTACAGGCATGCAGGCAGCGCAGGTGGAGTCTTTTGGGCTTGGGCCCTGTTTAGTTTCCAAAAAATTTTACAAAATTTTTCAGATTCCTCGTCACATCGAATCTTTGACACATGCATGAAGCATTAAATATAGATAAAAAAAATAAAACTAATTACACAGTTTAGACGAAATGGACGAGACGAATCTTTTAAGTCTAATTAGACCATGATTGGACACTAATTACCAAATAACAACGAAATTTGTTACAGTGTCATTTTACAAAAAAAAATGCAACTAGACAGGCCTTCGTACGCTCTGGTCATGGTCGGCCTACCAACTGGCCGCCGCATCTTTTATTTCGGCCGCATGCTCCGTTTTGGGCTTTTGGTCCCATAGGGTCGGGCAGTCTAGTAGGACCTACGAAGCTACGAGCAGCTGGATGTGGCTGGTTGGGAGATCATCTCTTGCCAACCAGCCACATCCAGCTACTCGTAGGAGAGATTAGCAGCGAGAGTTGAGCACAAGGCCTCTTACTCTAATTTCTTCATAACTTAGTGGAAGGATAAACGGAGGTGCCTAGTCCTAGCTTGAATAGATGTGGTTCAAATCTTGTGCCAGTCAGGTTTGATTTGCTTGGTTTTAACATTTTTGGTGGAGTATGAACTACACTACTACAGTATGTTCTGTATCATTTCTGAAACTATGACTTAGGCCCTGTTTGGTTTCTGAATCATTCAGTTTAACTCTCATCACATCAATGTTGCGGCAAATGCATGGAGTACTAAATGTAGACTAATTGCATGCATGTCGGCACAGATTAGGAGTAATTTATGAGACGAATCTATTAAGCCTAATTAGTCCAAAATTGAAAACTTTTTGTCAAATAAGACGAAAGTGCTACAGTATTTGTTAAACTTTAACACCTCTAACCAAACAGGCCCCTAGAGTGGCAACAACTAGCCTGCTCTCCTTCAAAGCTACATTTCGGTTAGCTGTGCCTTTCAGAGTCCACCTTGCTGTTGTTGTGAAGCCTTGCAGTTCGTTTGTTGGGTTCATTTGTTTCTGTACCTTCGGTTCTCTAAGGCTCTGCATTTGTGCTGCTGCTCTGTTTCCTTGCTCTGCTCTCGGTTGTTTTTCTGCAGGGGATCGATTGATAGCTGCAATGTTTTTCTTTAGTGACACCAGCAAGTAATTGATAGCAACAGGAAGCTATTTGTCTATGGGCCCTCTTCACTTTCAGGTTATATAGCTGCCTTGTTTATTTCATCAGCCTGAGCTAAATTGTTTGTGGCAACTTGCCCGTGCTTGTCTATGGATGGAAGCAGTAATCCAGTAGCTTGTGTAATTTCTGTTTCCACATAGTTCATAGTATAACAAGCCGGAAATCCATCCTCATTAAAACTTTTTTAATACCTTTTCTAGTAATGTATAAGGGCCTTCAAAAGAAAAGGACACTGTTTTTGCTAACACCTATGTTTCGACAGAAAAAAAGACAAGTATAGTTTTGGTGCAAATTTTATTAGAAGAGATAAAAATATGTAAGGTACGTACTAGTTACAGTTTGTGGTCCAGCTGTTTATTGATTGAATGTACTCGTACGTACGTTCTAGCTTTCTCCATTTCACCTTGTCATTAGTGATGACCATTGTGTTTACTGTTTAGTTTAAACCATGCAACTGTCCGTCCGCATGGAAGAGGAAGAACCGAATTTGGAAGCAGCACGCCACTGGCAATGGCTGACCCCATGCCAGTGGTACGATGGATCCCGGGCTCATGTTACCCGGAACATTTTTCATGTCGCTGCGGACCGCGCGGCCACCTCCGCGCGAATACTCGTCCCTTGCGGCCTGTTTGGTTACCCGTAGGTACCGAGCCTAGCTCGTACCAGCCAGCCAGGCTCACCCTGGTCAGGCCAGCAGTATGCAAGGGCTGCTTGTTTGGTTACCTGCATGCTTTGAGCCAGGCTGATATCAGACAGTGTTTGGTTGCCTGGATGTGATGCAACATTCAAATAGCAGATGCAGTCAAGTATGTTTGGTTGGCTGCATACAACTAGTTCCAATTACCTCCAGCATGAACCGGTAATATTACCACCACCTAGTTCAGTTGCAGGAGTTGAAGTTAAATGCAATTCTAATTAAGTTACATCAACTTCCAAATCAGGAAACCTATTACTATAGCTTGAACTATGATTATTATATCTTTAACTTCAAATGAGCAGAGGAAGCTGATCATGTCCGGCAGGTTTGAGCTGAGGTGGTTTCATAGGTTCTCCATGACCATAGAATGCTTGAAAAGCTTTCTCTCTTTACTTGAATTTTTTATAGCAAGCTCACTCGAAGCCATCCACTTAAGCATGTGGTTTGTCCCAGCTAGAGTACATACCAGGTTCCTTCCCACAATGAACAATATACCATGCCATAGCTGCAGAAAGAGTAAAGTGTAGTAACAAAAAACTCATAGACTAATTATACTAAGAACAAAAATCAGTAGCAACAAAAAAATCATTGGCAAGGAGGCATGTGTTCAGTTATACGAAAAACACATCACTGGCAATAGACATGTGCTCAATTATATGAAAACACATCACAGGCAACAGACATGTGCCCAGTTATATGAAAAATACATCACAGGCAATAGGCATGTCCTCAGAAGAATGCAGGTAATATGCTTAGAGCAGTTCACAATAAGATGTTCAAATGAATGGCAGAGTCACATGATCAAACTGCCAAGGCAAATACACACGCTAGCATCAGGTAGGTTGACCCAAAGAAGAATGCAAAGTTGTAGTGACATATGTAAGTCACTAACTATAGGCCACAGTTAGCCATAGTTAGCAGAGGGTAGCAGGTTAATTGCACAAAAAATGCAGGAACATGTCAACTGCAAAGAGATGGGTAAGCCGACTGCACAACCAAGCCCATCAAGAGTGAGTTATGCACAAAAGAAGCCACTAGAGAAGACCACATGCATCCACCGGGAGAGCGCAGCCGCTGCACCAAACCATGCATACAAAATACCACCAAGAGAGGGCAGGCACTGCACAAAAGATGGATCAACCGACGGACCAACAAGCAGCTCAGTTGTAATTGTGCTTGGCCAAGAAGGTTCTCAGCCACAGCACACGATGATCTGCATTCATGTTCACAAAAGCAGTACTCTGGGCCTTGTTGTTAAGAAGGTGGCCATATGCAGCCAGCAGTGCCTCATCAGCGAATCCAGGCATGAACATCACAGCCCCATACAACTCTGGATGGGAATCCTCAACCTTAATTGAACGAATAGCATCAGTGACATTGTTAACTGTCTGAGTCATCCCAGTGAACAGGATAACATCATCCTCTGACAGCACTGATCTCTTTCTCTTACATCCAACACCTCCTTCTGACTTAGTTGGATTAGCTGCCTCTGTCTTACCACTCCTGATATCCTCAGCTAGATCAGTTTTCAGTGAGCTTTCAGCAAAGTCTGAGCGAGTGCCAAGAGGCTCATTAGACCCCATAGCATATTTGCCAGTTGCTTGTCCATTGCCAAAGATGATCCGCATATGCTTGTAGTGCTAAATTGGCTTGTTTTTTTTTTGGAATTGACTCTTTTTTTTTAAGGCAAAAAATTGTGGGGGATGTCCCCACAGCACTTCATTTTTTAAATTAATGGAAAAAACTGTGGGTGCTGAATTGGCTTGTTAAGGAACTCAACATCCTTAGTGTGTACCTGCAAGGACAGCAAAGTCAATTAGGTTCAGTGTTATACATTGACAGGTTTTATCTAGTGAAAGAAAAGAGATGCCAAGCCAATACCTTGATGTGGCCATTGTAGTGCTCTTCTTCAAGCACAATCATTGAGTGCTCTTCATCCCACAAAGCACCACTAAACTCCCTCAGTTTGGAGATCTTAACCCACTTTTACCGCCACTTCCTCAAGTGGTTGTAGATTTGAGTACCAGTCACATTGCCCTAGCAAACTAATTGAGAGGTGAACTTCCTTGAATCCTTTGTCGGTCCTCACGCCAGTTGAAATCAACTGGCACATGCGACGTAAGACAAATCTAGACATCACATGCGACGTAAGACAAATCTAGACATCACATCTGTCCACCTCATAGCAGTCCTTTATGTAGCACCAGCAGCCCCAGCTGCATCCCTAGAAAAGTCAGCCTACGCATGACATGACTAATGGGGCGGTACTATGTCGGTCGGTGAGTCCCTTCCTGGATGACCTTAGGGTGAACCAGCACCGTTGGATGCAATGTAGCGGAGTATATAAACGCCCTCAATCCTAGCTCCCCACTCCGTCCTTCTGCCTCCTTGTCCTTCTAATCACCTACACGTACGCATACGGTGGCTAGGACGAGCGGGCACATGGCCTTGGCCTCGAGGGTGACCTCGCGCGATGCGGGCACGCAACCCCGACCCTGAGCACGATGGCGCAGCCCTGGCATCTGGCACAGCGGTGGTGCAGGACGCGAACAACAGCAACAGTGAAACTAGCACGGAGCAATCAGGCAAGGCCTGACATGGGCACGCTGGCCACCGTGCTAGTAGTACCGGCACGATATGTCACAAATAAGGCATAGTGTCTATTATGTCGTGCCTAATTGTGTCATTCCTAGCTAGTAGTGCAAGGGCCGGGCCGGGCATTTGGTCATCTATACCACTAATTAAATTAAAGCCTTACAGCAATGGCCACGTCAGCTACCAATTCTTCTAATCTACTCCATCCATTTCAAATTACAAATACTACCATATATCTAGAAAAAACTAAAATGACATATAATTCGTAACGAAGGGGGTACTATACTTCACATATATTTTGCGCAGCCCAGTGCGAAACTAACTTGGCGTCGCGTACGATGTGCATTGCTTGTTGCTTAACCTTCTCAAGTCAATCAGATCTGCTTATTAGTCACCGTTCGATGAGCTCCGTCACCAAAGTCAAACAGTTCACTATCAACTAAACAAACACACTAAGAGACAGCTTTGCATTGAGGGGTACCCAATTAGCGCACGGTCTAACCCATTTGGCTTCTCTAAATTTCATTGACGAGAGACAGATCTGATCGAGTTGAGGTGTGTACACGCTTGCAGGGTCAGCATATATATAGCAAGATACTGGTTTAATTAACGAGATCTAGCCAACCAGGACAGCCGGACCAGGGATTGATGATCTATTTTCTTGCTTTGACATGGAGCAAAAATCTACACGCTTTGTGCTGCTATCTCACCATCTGTGCTGCACCGAACGAAGTACTCGCCCCCTCATGCATGCACGCAGCACGATGTGACGACCGGGCCGGCATTTGCAAAACGACGATTATGCTTGTATTGGAGACGACTAAGCAGCTCAGTTCAAGTGCTTGTAGCCTCTCTGGGTCACGAGACGGATCGGAGTCGGAGGTTGGATAGATCAATCCACAAACAAAGGTTTCCGTACTCTCAGCCAGCCAGCCTGACATTCGATTCCTCACTTGCCTTGCCGCCCTCCTCCGCAAATTCCTCTAGGTGCGCATGCGCCGCGCCCCCCTCATCATATCTCAGCTCATTTCCTCGCCACCTTCGTCTGCGATCTCCAGTTCTCCATCCATTGACTCTCCCTATAAATAAACAGACCTCTGGCCTCTCCACAGTGCGTGGGAGCTAGCTAGCTAGAGGCCCAGAAGGTAGCTAGCCACGACAGTTTGTCTCCAAGCTCGTAACCTAGCTAGCTAGCCATGGTGGCATTGCTTTGCAGCTCCAAGCTCCGGTGCAGCATGCTTCTCGTCGGCGTAGCGCTGATGGTAGGGATGCACCTGAGCGCGGCGAGCCTGGACGACGACATCGAGATCAGATGGGGCGCAAGCCACACCTACTTCTTCATGGACGGCGACACCGAGTCGCTGGCGCTGTCCCTGGACGACGAGCAGGGCGGCTCTTGCTTCCGGTCAAAGGAGATGTTCCTCTACGGCACCATCAGCATGGAAATCAAGCTCGTCGAGGGCAACTCCGCCGGCGTGGTCGCCACCGCCTACGTAAGATCTCGCTCGTTCTCTCCCGGCTTTGGTTAATTTCTCAGGCTGGTTTGGCATGCCAGTCATCAGTAGTAAAGTACACTTAGCTTCCAAAACAAAAATTCAACGGAGACATGTACGCTGCATGCACATGTCAGTGTGTTTTCAACGGCGAGATCTAGAACCGCATGCCGCATGCACATGCCAGTGTGCGGTGCGTCGAGGAGAAGGAGAATTGACTTTTACTGACACGTGGAATCTCTGCATGCAGACGATCTCCGAAGGCCCGTGGTCGTATCACGACGAGATCGACCTGGAGTTCCTCGGCAACCTCACCGGCGAGCCAATCACGCTCCACACCAACATCTTCGTCAACGGTGTCGGCGGGCGGGAGCAGCAGTTCTACCTCCCGTTCGACCCCACCGCCGACTACCACACCTACACCATCGAGTGGAACCCCAAGTACATCCTGTGAGTATACTTTACTACCTAGCCAGTGCATCTTCAGATTCACGTGCGTTCAGGTTCAGCTAGCTCTTGGACCTGTCGTTTAATCTGTGACTCGATTTGCAGGATCAGAGTGGACGGGAAGGCGATCCGCGCGTTCAAGAACTACGAGGAGTACGGCGTGGCGTTCCCGACGTGGCAGCAGCAGCGGGTGTACGGCAGCCTGTGGGACGCGGACGAGTGGGCGACGCAGGGCGGGCGCATCAAGACCGACTGGTCGGAGGCGCCCTTCGTCGCCTACTACCGCAACTACACCTTCACCTGGTGCCAGCCGTCGCCCGGCGTGTCGTGGTGTGGCGCCGAGCCCAGGGACTCCACGCGCTTCGACCTGGACCAGAAGACGCTGGGCGAGCTGTGGTGGGCGAGCCAGCAGTACAGGATCTACGACTACTGCTCCGACCACAAGAGGTTCAACGAGTCCGACTTCCCCAAGGAATGCTCGCTGCAACGGCAAGGACTGTGACTGTGATCGATCACGCGCGTTTGCAGTATTGCCACGTCCATGGTCCTTCAGTGCTTGCATTGTTGGTGGCCTATTCATTCATTGAGGGCGATCGATCGGTTTGAGAGCTCGATCCGCTGATTATTACTTGATTTTGTACATCTGATGAAGAACACTGGTACGGGTACAATTTTGATTCTTTATTAGATTGGTGGTGAGTTGGTCTTCTCCGATCCGGCTGCTTCGCTTCTTCTCGGATTCAGATGTATCAAGATTTCTCTGACAGAGTTCTGCTTTGTTTTAGCATTGGTTCGTCATGTAAACTCATAAATAGCTTCCGCATTATTGTTCCGAGAAACCATACTTCATCATTGGTATATCGTCCCTGCTGCTTCTGCATGTCTACAAATAGGAATCATGATCCACCATTTTTCGTTTTAATCCGAGTGTCAAACAACATCACGTACTGTTACATCAGAATGGCACGAACTCAACCAGTGATGTGAGTGATCCATACATCAGCGGATCAGCCGATCTGGTCGAGGTTACACTCGGCCGGCAGGCCCTGCGGGAACTGCCAGCAGATCACTCTGTTCACTTATGCTGAAATTTAGCATATGCTGATCCTTATGCTTAAATGTTGTGAAAGGAAAGCACTGTTCCATGGCTGAAAAGTAGCGGTGGACCAGTTGGTCTTGACGTGGTCGCCCTGCGCCGCTGCGCGTCGCCCAGCTCTCGACGTTCCACAGGCTGCCGTGCACCCTCATCGCCTGCTCGCTCAGGTACGGCACGCCGGAGGGGTCGTGGTTCTTGAACACGCGCATCAGGACGCCGTCCACAGTCCACTGACCAGCTGGGATAAGAGTAAGAGGACCGCGCGCAATTAAACTTTTTACAAAAATTGTAGAACCAAGGATCGTGGTGGTCAGATTCCAGAGATCTATCGCTTTAATTCAATCTGGCCAGGTTCATGTTCATGCATGAAGGATCCAAATTAAATAGGGTAAGATTTGGATCCACTCATTAATAAGCTAAACAATAATTTTGGTGAGATTTGATTGGGATGGTTAATTGAGACCGTTTCACCAGAATCTAGCTAGTGTTTGGCTATCTTGACCATGTTAGGTGAGGAGGCTTCTTCTCATGTGCGCCTTCACGCGTTTCCAGCTGTTCTAATTTACAGTTAATAGGGAAAAGAAAAATGAAGTTGCATGTGCTCCGCTCGTGATTCGAATTCGAAATATGCGAGCTCCAAGGTACTGAAACACTCCCGCCGCACGTCCTCACAATCATTTGGCTTCAAGTTGCTGCCCCTGTGCCGTTTCCGAGGAACCGACCGACAGTGAAGCCGTCGCCAAGAGAGAATAAAAAGTAAACGAAGAATCCAAATTACGCTAGGGTGTTTACGAGCGATGCTGCCGATGCAAGTTGAATGTTGGCATCTTTGCTGCGCGCTTTGTGGGTTTGTCCAGGGTAGGTTTGAGCAGTTGTTGGAGGCTTAGCCCATCTAGGGAATTTGGGACTGCTCCACAAACTCCACCACGGAGCAGTTTCACAGAAAAATAGAGTTCGTGGAACACCTCTCTAGGGGCTCTCACAACTCTATCCTTTTTTTCTTGAACAGAGTACGTGGAGCTGAAACCGTTTAGCTAAAAAACGTAGAGTGGAGCTGGAAAAATGTGGAGCGGAACGGTCTCCAACACCCCCCTTAATATGATGTTTTAGAGGGATCCAACAGTACATTTGTGTAAAGATTCGTGCCCTGTGACATTGGTGGGGTATATATATAGGAAGTGAAATTCAATAGTTTTTCCTTTTAAAAATATATTCAAGAGTTTTATAGCCTCTCAACACATTCTTTTTTGTTTGGGAGATACTAGCGCTCGGACGTCCAGACAAAAGCGCGTGCAGACGCCCGTGCCACCTTCCCAGGCGCGGCCACGAAAAAGGCCACGCCTGCCGCTCCTTTTCCCTGGCCCCCTCCTCTCTCTCCGTGACTGCAAGTCCGGATGCGCACGCAGGAAACGTCGTGCCCGCCGCTCCTTCCCCTGATGTCCTCCTCTATCTCTGGGCGGGCGGGACCAGAGAGCCGACATGACGACGAGCATGCCCCGTCTGCAAGATCCTAGGTGTGTTGTGCACCCCGACTGCCGTGCCCCATCCCCCGGCACCCAGGCCGTGCCCCCTAGGACTCTCTACCTCTGAAACATGAAACACTTGGATGCAACATACGACTAAAGCTGATGAAACATTTGAAACATACAATTACAACTTGTGTGTGAAACGTATGCAATATACAGATAAAACACTTACAAATTGCAACATGAAGACACTTATTGCAACATAAGACTGAAACATCCAAAACATTTCAAACAAACTCTTGCAACATAGATGTGAAACATATCCAATATCTAGATAAAAATGCTAGCAACATATGTCTGACATATGAAACATTTTGAACAAACACTTGCAACATGCCTCTTAACACACTTGCAAAATATGCAATATCTCGGTCTACTTTTGCAACATCCATACAAAATACCAGCAACATACCTCTGAAACATCTGAAACACTTGAAACATATATTTGCAACATATGGGAAGAGAGGTCGGGGCGGTTGATTTCGGCCTCGGGGCACGAGCACCACCAGCACGGGCCACGCTCATGGGTGCCCTTGGCTCGGCCAGGGACCGACCTGAGGCACACGACGGCACCATGAGCACCAGCAGAGGCGGCGCGGCGCACCCAACAGCGTGGGAGCGAGCGGTGCAGGTGTGCGGGCGAGCGGGTGGGACTGCAGGAGTGAAAGGTCTAGATGGCTAGAGGGGGGGTGAATAGCCTTTTAAAACTTTCTACAAAGACAAGCTAAACAAGTTTATTAATATAACAAATAGCGAGATGCGAGTTTTGCTTAGCCTACGGGGTGTTTGCAAGCCACCTATCCAAATCACAATTCTAGTATATTGGCACTCAACCGCACAAGACAAACCGAGGAGGTAACTACCACTACAACTAGCAAGCTACACAAAGAGCTACTCTAGCAAAGCTAACTAGCTAGCAAAGATAACTAAGAAAGTAATACAAGAGAGGGTTAGGAGGGTATCACCGAGGGGCGAAGTATTGAGCCAACCAATATGATCAACAATGAATACCAAGATAACTGAACACCGGGATCAATCAATCACAATATGAAAGTGATGACACGAAGATTTATCCCGAGGTTCACGTGCTTGCCGGCACGCTAGTCCCCGTTGTGTCCCTCTTCACCACGTGGTTCGGTGGCTAATCGGTCTCACACCGAGCCTCTCAAAAGGCGCCACAAGAACCTACCAAATGGCAAAAGGTTGCAAATGACACGAGCAATCCACTAGTGTTGCCTTTGGCGCTTCGCCGAGGTAGGCACAAACCCCTTACAATCACCGGAGGTGGCCAAGAACAATCACCAACTCTTGCCAACGCCTCCAAGCTGCTCCAAGCCGTCTAGGTGGCGGCAACCACCAAGAGAAACAAGAATCCCGCAGCAAATCAATCACCAAGTGCCAACTAGATGCTATCTCACAATGCAAATGCACTTGGATCACTCAATCTCACTTCGAATATGCAAACAAGCAAGAGAGATGAGTGGGAGGGGAGTTGCTTAGCTCAAAGTGCTCACAAGTATGTCAAATGTCCAAGAGTGGGAGCTTTGAGCCGGCCAACGAGTATATATAGACGTACCCCTTCGAATATAGCCGTTAGAAACTGAAATCAGCAGCAGTCGCGCTGACCGGACGCGCTGGTCCAACTGACCGGACGCGCCGGTCGCGCAACGGCTCTTTTTTGAAACACTGACCGGACGCGCCGGTCGCAACGACCGGACGCGCTGGTCATGACCGGACGCTCCGGTCCCGTGACTGACCGGACGCGCCGGTCAACACTGAGTCACGCAAAACGAACCAACGACCGGACGCGCTGAAGAACTGACCGGACGCCACAGTGCCCGCGTCCGGTGGGAGTCTAGTAAGCTCCCTGGACGACCGGACGCGTCCGGTCGTCTGTGACCGGACGCGCTGCGCGTCCGATCAACCAACTGAAAAACGCGCAGACGTTGAACGCTGACCGGACGCGTCCGGTCAAACAGTGACCGCGTCCGGTGCAGCGTCCGGTGCAGCGTCCGGTGCAGCGTCCGGTCACCACTGTGACCTCCGTTCGCCTCCGTTTGATTTCCATTTGATTTCTGACTTCCGGCGTAGTGGAGAATAGGCATTTCATTTCCCCGAAATCGCCTGAATCCCGCGCTCGCACGCTCGGCGGGAGGGAGAGAGGACCCCAAACCCTCTCTACCGCTTAAACTCCAACGCCATCGCAAATGTGCTAACACCACCAAGTGATCATGTCATGTGCGAGTGTGTTAGCATTTTCACAATCATTTTTCGAGGCGTTATTAGTTCTATCCAAATGCATATGATCATGAAATGCACACCTAGAGGCACTTAGGAGTTCATTAGCCGCGTCATTCCCCTCTTTATAGTACGGCTATCTATCCTATAATGTAACCACACCCACTAGGTGTCTTGGTTACTAAAACACAACCCTTAAGCATATACCTTTGCCTTGATCACGTAGGGTTGCATCCAAATCCAAGTGTGGCCATCATGATCACCATGTCCATCTTGCCACCAACCTTGGAATGTACTAATCCTCATGTGCTACACACAACTTAGGCATAGGATTAGTACATAGGCATTGTCACTAATTACCAACACCAAACATAGAGCTTTCAATCTCCCCCTTGTTGGTAATTGGTGACAACCCTTTCACAAAGATATTATGATAAAATTTTGATTGAACCCATGTCACATTGTCCAAGTATATTACCATGTGTAAGAATTATGGACATGTGATCATGAATTCAAATTGATAGCAATGGCTCCCCCTACATGTATGCTATATGTTTGGATTTTGGAAGCATACATGTTAGATAGGAAAGATTAGGAGCATTGACTATCAATAGGTGCTAAGTGTTTTGGATTATAGACCTTTGAAGCGTGATACCATCGGAGTAGCGATAAACACCATCTTAGCACCTTGTGTAGTTAGATACCACTTGAAAAAACACAAACATAACTAGAAACCTCGTGAGATCAACATTATAAGCAAGGCTCTAGTACCACTTGAAAAACATGAAGCAAGAGAAATCTAACTACTTCCTATTCATGCTATTACTTCAATACACCATTCAAATTTTTTTACTAGCAAATCACCACACAAGCAAAGTATCAGAGAAAAAGAAATGCATAACTATGCATCATACATATGAAGTGCACATGGAAATGCAACATTCATGTTTAAGAGCTTGCTCCCCCTACTTGTGTGCTCAAAATTTTAGTTGATCCCCTTCTTTTATCAAATCTCCCCTTTAGGTTTTCTCCTTTGTGAACCACATTTTCTCCCCCTTTGTGCTTCTCTCCCTTTGAGTTCTATCTTTGTGAACAACATTTTCTCCCCCTTTGGCACCAATGACCACAAGGAGCAAATTTTAGATAGATTATCATGTTGAATTATGGGGTGAGGATCAAGTTTGTGATTCAACCTAGATTGCTTGCATAAATAAAATGCTTCGGTTTGATCCAAGGGCAAGCTTCTTCACACCTCACTAGAAGGGTTATCATGCACCATGTTGAAGCAAATATTTAGACAAGTGATCTAGATTAAACACTTAGGATCACAAGCTACTCAAACAAGTTATATGCTACCACTAGATCATACAAGTCATGGAAATAATAGTGGCACCATATAAACTTCAAAGTCATTTGATTTTCATGAATGAGCCTAGAACATGTAAATTATGACTAGATGCACTAAACATGTCCTTAGTATAGAATGTATGACATGTCAACCAATTGTACCTTGGGGCTTGAAGGAGAGGCATGTCATATATGGGGTGCATCAACTCATGTTGGAGAAGTCAAGTATGTTCAACTCATTCTTTAGCTTGTGAAATCTCTTCTCATCAAGTGGCTTGGTGAAAAGATCGGCTAGTTGATCTTCGGTGCCCACACTCTCAATTGCAATGTCACCCTTTTGTTGATGATCTCTAATGAAATGATGACGAACATCAATATGCTTTGTTCTTTGATGTTGAATCGGATTGTTGGTTAGCTTCACGGCACTTTCATTGTCACATAGCAATGGCACATTCTTGAAATTGATTCCAAAATCCTTTAATGTTGCCTTCATCCACAAGATTTGTGCACAACAACTACCCGCGGCGATGTATTCGGCTTCGGCGGTAGATAGTGCAATACTATTTTGCTTCTTGGATGACCATGAGACAAGTGATCTTCCCAACAATTGACAAGTCCCGGAAGTGCTCTTTCTCTCCACTTTGTCACCGGCATAGTCGGAATCCGAATATCCAACTAGCTCAAAGCTTGCACCCTTGGGATACCACAATCCAACATCTTGTGTATGTTTCAAATACCTCAATATTCTCTTTGTTGCCTTCAAATGACTTTCTCTTGGTGAGGCTTGAAATCTTGCACACATGCATACACTAAACATCACATCGGGCCTTGATGCCGTCACATAGAGTAGGCTACCAATCATTGATCTATATAGCTTTTGATCTACCATGTTGCCACTCTTGTCACTATCCAAACTTCCACTAGTGCCCATTGGGGTTGTAATGCCTTTTGCATCTTCCATGCCAAACTTCTTGAGCATATCTTTGATGTACTTGGTTTGGCTCACAAATGTTCCTTCCTTCATTTGTTTGATTTGAAGTCCAAGAAAGAAACTAAGTTCACCGATCATTGACATTTCAAATTCCTTTGCCATCATTTTTCCAAACTCATCACAATAATCTTGATTGGTTGAACCAAAGATGATATCATCAACATATATTTGCAATACAAACAAGTCTTTTCCAATCTTCTTGGTGAAGAGAGTAGTATCCACTTTGCCCATGACAAATCCTTTGGATAGCAAGAAGTCCCTCAATCTTTCATACCATGCTCTAGGTGCTTGCTTCAATCCATACAAAGCTTTCCTTAACTTGTATACATGGTTGGGTTTCTTGTCATCTTCAAAGCCGGGAGGTTGCTCCACATACACCTCCTCTTGAATGTACCCATTGAGAAATGCACTCTTCACATCCATTTGATATAGCTTGATATTATGAGCACAAGCATAGGCAAGTAAGATCCTAATTGCTTCCAATCTTGCAACCGGGGCATAAGTTTCACCAAAGTCAAGACCCTCTATTTGTGTGTAACCTTGAGCCACTAGTCTTGCTTTGTTCCTTACTACTATTCCATCTTGATCTTGCTTGTTGCGAAAGACCCATCTTGTTCCAATGACATTATGATCCTTAGGCCTCTCAACTAGTTCCCATACTTCATTTCTCTTGAAGTTATTGAGCTCTTCATGCATTGCATTTACCCAATCCGGATCTCTCAATGCTTTATCAATGTCCTTGGGTTCTTCCATTGACACAAAAGAGGAGTGAGCACAAAATGATGCCAATCTTGATCTAGTTTGAACTCCCCTTTGTATGTCACCAATGATGGAATCCAATGGATGGTCTCTTGCAATGTTAGTTGGTTGAAGCACTTGGACTTAATTGCTTGGATGTTGATGTTGATCATGAGTTGGAGATGATGAACTAGCCACTTGTTGATCTTGTTGCACTTGAGATGATGTACTAGCTTGATTTTGCATTAGAGACCCACTAGCTTGTGTAATTGGACTTTGGAGCACTTGATCTTTGTTGTCATCCACATCAATCACTTGCTTTGGCCTAATATCACCAATATCCATTTCTTTCATAGCATTGGTCAATTGAGTTCCTCTCACATCATCCAAGTTATTTTTCTCATCTTGAGAGCCATTTGTTTCATCAAACTCAACATCATAAACTTCCTCAAGTAAACCACTAGCCAAATTCCAAACTCTATAAGCTTTGCTAGTAGTGGAGTAACCAAGTAAGAATCCTTCATCACATTTCTTCTCAAACTTGCTCAATCTAGTGCCCTTCTTCAAGATGTAGCATTTGCATCCAAATACCCGAAAGTATGCAATGTTGGGCTTTCTTCCATTTAAGATCTCATATGGTGTTTTCTCTAAGAACTTATGGCAATAGAGGCGGTTGCTATAGAAGCAAGCCGTGTTGATTGCTTCGGCCCAAAATGAATGACTCACATTATACTCATTTAACATTGATCTTGCCATATCAATCAAAGTTCTATTCTTCCTCTCAACTAGGCCATTGGATTGAGGTGTATACTTGGCCGAGAATTGATGTTTGATTCCAAGCTCATCACATAGCTCATCAACTCTTGTGTTTCTAAACTCACTTCCATTGTCACTTCTTACTTTCTTGATTGTGGTCTCAAACTCATTTTGCACTCTCTTGATGAACTTCTTGAATATATCAAATACATCACTCTTGTCCACAAGAAAGAATACCCATGTGTATCTAGTGAAATCATCCACAATCACAAAGCCATACTTGTTGCCACCAATGCTTGTGTATGTAGTTGGCCCAAATAGATCCATGTGCAACAACTCAAATGCCTTAGAAGTACTCATAATGCTTTTCAATGGATGAGTGTTGCCTACTTGCTTTCCGGCTTGACATGCACTACATAGCTTATCTTTCTCAAATGTGACATCCTTCAAGCCTCTAACTAAGTCATGCTTCACTAACTTGTTCAATTGCTTCATGCCAACATGACCAAGTCTTCTATGCCATAACCAACCCATACTTGATTTGGTGAGCAAGCATGTTGAAAGTTGAGTGTCACTAGCATTGAAATCAACCAAGTATAGATTCTCATATCTAAAACCCTTGAAGATCAAATTGGAGCCATCAACACTAACTATCTCCACATCATCAACACCAAATATGCACTTGAAACCTAGATCACACAATTGAGCAACCGAGAGAAGATTGAAGTTCAACTTTTCAACTAGGAGCACATTGGAAATGCTATGATCATTTGAGATTGCAATCCTTCCAAGAGCCTTCACATCACCCTTGCTATTGTCACCAAATGTGATACTATCAATGCCACTATCATTTGATTTGAGAGAGTTGAACATTCTTGAATCACCGGTCATATGTTGAGAGCACCCACTATCAAGCACCCAATGCCTTCCTCCGGCCTTGTAATTTACCTACAAAATAAATTAATGTTTCTTAGGTACCCATACTTGTTTGGGTCCTTGGAGGTTAGTAACTAAGCTCTTTGGTACCCAAATGGCCTTCTTCTTTGGACCCACAATTGGTGTACCAACAAACCTAGCATGCACACCTTTCTCACCCTTGGTAAGCACGTAACAAGAATCAAAAGGAATGTAATCCATTTTAGCATGAAACTTGTTGTTGTTCTTGTTTATTTTATTACAATTAATCTCTAGATGCCCAACTTGCTTGCATCTATTGCAATAACGACCATTGCTCTTCACAAAGCGAGACTTTGGAGTAGCAAAAGCCGCCTTGCCCTTCTTGGGAGTATAGCCCAAACCCTCTTTGTTAAGAGAGAACCTTTGGCTACCCAAGCATTTTAGCAAGCGGGCATCCCCACCATAGGCATTGCCTAATGCACGGGTGAGATCATCCACCTCTCTCTTGAGAGTCTTATTCTCAACCACAAGTGATGAATCACTAGTAGTAGAGGTAGAGTTGGTTGTGGTGGATGATGATGAGCTACATGAAGCATTAGTAGGACTAACAAATAAAGAATCATCAATAATATCACATGTTAGTCCAATATCACAAGTGACAATCACTTGCTCCTCCTTAGCTTCCTTCATGAGCTTCTCCAACTTGAGGTCCTTTTCCTTGATGAGCTCAAGTAGAGTGGAGTGGGCTTCCTTAAGCCTAGTGTGAGCAACTTCAAGGTCCTCGTGGTCTTCCTTTAGACACTCACGAGAGGCCTCTAGCTCATCAAAGGATTTCCTAAGAGCTTTGAGCTCTTGTTCAATTCCTTTGCACTCCTTACTCTTTTTGAGAGCAACAAGCTCCTCCATCAAGGCATCATTTTCATTGCTCTTGGCAATGAGCTCTTGTTCCAAGATTTTGTATTTCTTGGTTGTCCTCTTGTAGCCCTTGCTCATTTGATCTATTATGCCCAATAGATCATCCTTGGAGTAGTCCTCGTCCTCCTCATCATCACTCCTACAACCATCACTAGCACAAGAATCATCATCACTATCATCATATTTTACCTTGGTAGGCTTGGCCATAAGGCATGTCGATGTAGTGTCGAAGATGGATGGCTTGTTGGAGAGGGCAATGCTTGCAATGGCTCGCCGAGTGGTCCTCTCATCATCACTAGAGCTATCATCATCACTATCGGAGTTATCACTATCCCAAGTGACCACATAGCCACCACCCTTCTTCTTCTTGTTGATAGTGAAGCTCTTCTTCTCTTTCTTCTCCTTCTTGTCCTTCTTGTTCTTCTTCAACTTCAACTCTCCATCATGATATCTTTTGTCTTCATAGGGGCACTTTGCCACTACATGATCGGGGCTATTGCAATTGTAGCAAAGCACCTCCTTTGCCTTCATGAAGTCCCTTCTCTTCCTTGCCCCATATCCTTTCTTCTTCATGAACCTCCCCATCTTGTGCACTAGGAGGGCCATGGTCTCATCATCGAATGGATCATCATCATCGCTCTCCACCTTGCTCTTGCCCTTAGAAGATGAAGCCTTGAATGCAATGGGCTTCTCTTGCTTGACCTTGATCTCCTTCTTCTCATCTTCATCTTCATCATCATCATATTGAGCATCGGTCATGACATCTCCAAGCACTTGGTTTGGAGTCACTTTGTCCAAACCCTCTCTTTGGATCATCTTCCTCAAGATAGCAAACTTCTTAGGTAAGTTCATCAAGAACTTATGTGAGAAGTCCTTATCCTTGACATCTTCTCCTAGGCTCTTAAGATCATTGACAATAACTTGTAGCCTATAGAACATCTCCGGTATGGACTCATCATCCTTCATCTTGAAGCTTGCAAACTTATCCTTGAGCATATAGAGCTTGGCACTCTTTACCGTTGAAGTGCCCTCATATGTTTCCTCTAATCTTGTCCACACTTCACTTGCCATCTCAAGATCCTTGATTTGCTCAAAGACCTTTGCATCAATCCCATTGTAGAGAGTGTTGAGAGTCATAGTGTTGCATTGGTTGTTGATGCGGTCATTGTTGGTGAGGTTGTCGGGATCAATAATTGCATAATCATGATGTGTCACCTCCCAAACCTTCTCATTGATAGAGCCAAGATATTGCTTCATCTTTCTTTTCCAATGATCAAAAGATGAGACACCATCAAAGAATGGAGGCTTGCCCCCGACATGGTTGAACACAACTTAAGCCATCTTACACCGAGGTTGTTAAGCCTTACAAACGGTGACCACGGCTCCGATACCACTTGAAAGGTCTAGATGGCTAGAGGGGGGGTGAATAGCCTTTTAAAACTTTCTACAAAGACAAGCTAAACAAGTTTATTAATATAACAAATAGCGAGATGCGAGTTTTGCTTAGCCTACGGGGTGTTTGCAAGCCACCTAT
This sequence comes from Saccharum hybrid cultivar R570, assembly GCA_038087645.1. Taxonomy (NCBI): domain Eukaryota; kingdom Viridiplantae; phylum Streptophyta; class Magnoliopsida; order Poales; family Poaceae; genus Saccharum; species Saccharum hybrid cultivar. The sequence goes on from JAQSUU010000563.1 coordinate 17,087,521, forward strand.
CCAAATCACAATTCTAGTATATTGGCACTCAACCGCACAAGACAAACCAAGGAGGTAACTACCACTACAACTAGCAAGCTACACAAAGAGCTACTCTAGCAAAGCTAACTAGCTAGCAAAGATAACTAAGAAAGTAATACAAGAGAGGGTTAGGAGGGTATCACCGAGGGGCGAAGTATTGAGCCAACCAATATGATCAACAATGAATACCAAGATAACCGAACACCGGGATCAATCAATCACAATATGAAAGTGATGACACGAAGATTTATCCCGAGGTTCACGTGCTTGCCGGCACGCTAGTCCCCGTTGTGTCCCTCTTCACCACGTGGTTCGGTGGCTAATCGGTCTCACACCGAGCCTCTCAAAAGGCGCCACAAGAACCTACCAAATGGCAAAAGGTTGCAAATGACACGAGCAATCCACTAGTGTTGCCTTTGGCGCTTCGCCGAGGTAGGCACAAACCCCTTACAATCACCGGAGGTGGCCAAGAACAATCACCAACTCTTGCCAACGCCTCCAAGCTGCTCCAAGCCGTCTAGGTGGCGGCAACCACCAAGAGAAACAAGAATCCCGCAGCAAATCAACCACCAAGTGCCAACTAGATGCTATCTCACAATGCAAATGCACTTGGATCACTCAATCTCACTTCGAATATGCAAACAAGCAAGAGAGATGAGTGGGAGGGGAGTTGCTTAGCTCAAAGTGCTCACAAGTATGTCAAATGTCCAAGAGTGGGAGCTTTGAGCCGGCCAACGAGTATATATAGACGTACCCCTTCGAATATAGCCATTAGAAACTGAAATCAGCAGCAGTCGCGCTGACCGGACGCGCTGGTCCAACTGACCGGACGCGCCGGTCGCGCAACGGCTCTTTTTTGAAACACTGACCGGATGCGCCGGTCGCAACGACCGGACGCGCTGGTCATGACCGGACGCTCCGGTCCCGTGACTGACCGGACGCGCCGGTCAACACTGAGTCACGCAAAACGAACCAACGACCGGACGCGCTGAAGAACTGACCGGACGCCACAGTGCCCGCGTGAAAGTCCCTAGTTTGGTTTTGGCTAATTGATGAAACCTAGGACTAACCTTTGTATCTAAGTGGATGATTTAGATAAAGGTGGTCATTGAATATGAGACATGACATTGACTCATATGACCAAGATGATGAAGACCAAGATGAAGCTTGGCTCATTGGACCGGTTGTGAAGGTGAAGGGCAAGTCGAGGCTTCGAAGCGAAGGACCATGCGATGGTGAAGCTTGAGCAAGACTTGGCGCCGACGGACCGATGCAACGGTAAAGAGCAAGTAAAGTCAAGGTCGATGGATCAAGACGGTCATGTGATGATATGAAGTGGATCTTATCATTTGGAGAAACAAAATGGGCTCAAGGCAAAGGTATAACCATAGGGCCATTTTGTTTTACACTCAAGACACCATAGAGGGTGTGAGTGGTTTAGGGTCGATAGCCGAACTATTAAGAGGGGAAATCTTATCGGTTATTCGACGCACGGGTGCCACTAGGTGAATTCATGAAGTGCATTGCATGTAGGGCCTAGTGAGCTAACGGGAAAACCTTTGAAAATGACTGAGAAAATGCTAACACACAAGCACATGGAGATGTACACTTGATGGTGTTGGCACATTTGCAAAGGTGGCGTTGGTCGCGCTGTGGTTTGCGGGTAGAGAGGGGTTTGGTTCCTTTCTCTCTCCCGCCGAGCGTGCGAGCGCGGGATTCAGGCGATTTCGGGGAAATGAAATGCCTATTTTCCATTGCGCCGGAAGTCGGAAAAGAAACGGAGGCGAACGCGGTCACAGAAGTGACCGGACGCTGCACCGGACGCTGCACCGGACGCGGTCAGTTTCGACCGGCGCGTCCGGTCAGTACAGCGTCAGGGTCTGGCGCGCGAGCTAGGGTTTTACACCGGCGCGTCCGGTGACCCACGGGACCGGCGCGTCCGGTCTTGCGCCCTGAGGGAACCGAGGACGTCGGACGCGGTCCGCGTCCGGTCACTCACCATCGGACGCGTCCGGTGGTCCAGGGAGCTTACTGGACTCGCACCGGACGCGGGTACTGTGGCGTCCGGTGGTTGCGAGGAGCGCGTCCGGTCATGCCTTCGCGCGCGCGGGTTCTGTGCGCACCGGCGCGTCCGGTGGTTCGCAGCAGCGCGTCCGGTCGCTCGTTTGACCGTTGGCGCGCAGTGACCGTTGGAGGATCTAACGGACGAATTTGATTTTAGAGGACACGTGGACGTTGCAGGGGCACCGGACGCGGTTGAGCGCGTCCGGTCAGTTACGACCGGCGCGTCCGGTGGTCCCGCAGAAAACGTGAGTGGAGTTGTAACGGCTCTAATTGTTTGGGATGCTTATAAATACTTGTTGGCCGGCCCTTGGGGAGGTCTCTTGGCATTTCTAACACTCTTGTGCATCCTTTGAGCTAGAACAACTCCTCCCACTCATCTCCCTTGCTTGATTGCAAATCAAAAGTGAGATTGAGTGATCCCAAAGTGCATTGCATAGCTTGAGAGCATCTAGTGGCACTTGTGGGTGGTTTAGCCGGTGGATTTCTTGTTACTCTTGGAGAGTACCGCTCCTAGCCGGCTTGGAGATTGTTGGAGGCGTTGGCAAGAGAAGGTGATTGTTCTTGGCCACCTCCGGTTGTTTGTGAGAGGTTATTGTGCTTTCCTCGGCGGGACGCCAAAAGCAACTCTAGTGGAATCCGCGTGTCATTGAGTTACCTCACTTGAGAGTGGTGTCTTGCGGTGCCTTGCGGGGCGTGCCTTGAGGGGCAAGTGACTTGAGGGTCGCACCGAGGAACCATCTAAGTGTTGGTCGACACAACCGGTGACGTAGCTTGTCGGTGCACAAGTGAACACCGGGTGAACAAATCTTGTGTCTCTTGTCTCCCGGTGATTGGTCTTCATATTGTGTTGTTGTCAATATTGATTGATTGTATATCATCTTGGTGATTGGCAACATCTTCACTTCACCGTCGGTATAATAATCACAATCCTCTCTCTTGCATTCACATTTACTAGTTTATCTTGTGTAGCTCTAGTAGTAGCTTTGCTAGTAGTGTTATTAGCTTGTTCACTAGTGTGTCTTTAGTGACATAGCTCTTGTGTGAACTAGAGATCATAATCTACTAGACTTGTGGATAGGAGGCTTGCATCACAACCTTTGGCTAAGCAAAACTCGCTTTACGCCGTTTGTTATTCTAACAAGTTTGCTTAGTGATACTTGTAGAATTTTTAATAGGCTATTCACCCCCCCTCTAGCCATCTAGGACCTTACAAGTGGTATCGGAGCCGTGGTCACCGTTTTATTCAAGGCTTAACATCCTTCGGTGTGAAAAATGGCTCAAATTGTGTTCAATCATGTTGGGGGCAAGCCACCGTTCTTTGATGGTGTTAGTTCTTTTGCTCATTGGAAGAGAAAAATGACAATGTACCTTGGTTCTATTCATGAGAGAGTATTGCAAGTCACCGAGAATGATTTTGCTATCATTGATCCCGATCATCTCACCGATGAAGATAGAGCAAATAAAACATGCAATAGAATGACTCTCAATACACTTTACAATGGCATTGACACAAAAGTATTTGAGGGCATCAAGGATTTAGATTTGGCAAATGAAGTGTGGACAAGGTTGAGTGAAACATATGAGGGCACTAAGGTTGTGAAGAGTGCCAAGCTATATGGGCTCAAGAGTGAGTTTGAGAACTTCAAGAAAAAGGATGATAAAACAATCATTGAAATGTTTCATAGATTGCAAGTGATAGTCAATGATCTCAAGAGCTTAGGGCACAAGACTCAAGATCAAGATTTTTGTCACAAGTTCTTATTGAGCTTACCTAGAAGATTCAAGATGTTGATCATGATGTTGCAAAGAGATGGGCTTGAAGCAATGAAGCCTAATGATTTGCTTGGTGAAGTTTTGACCTATGACAAATATGATCAAGATGTTGATGACAAGGAGAAGGTGGAAGATGAGAAGAAGAAGAAGACCGTGGCATTCAAGGCCACCTCCTCCAAGGGCAAAGCTACCATCATTGAAGAAGACGAAGACGACAATGAAGATGGGGAATTTGAAATTGATGATGAGGCACTTGCTCTTGTAGTCAAGAAGATGGGTCACATGTTCATCAAGAGAAGAGGCTTTAAGAAGAGAAATGACAACTTCAAAAGAAATGAGCAACAAAGAAAGTGCTTCAATTGTGATAGCACCGAGCACCTTCAAGCGGAATGTCCTTATGATAAGAAGAAGACCAAAAAGGACAAGTTTGAGAAGAAGAAGAGAGAGGCCAAGATGACATTCAAGAAAGGCAAAAATGGTGCCTATGTGATCACTTGGGAAAGTGAAGATAATGAAGAAGAAGAAGAAGAATCATCCAACAAGGCTTTTGCTTCCATTGCTATCAACAAGAAGCCATCATTATTTGATTCATCCCCTTCATGCTTCATGGCTAAAGAAGCTAAGGTATTATATGATGAGAGTGATGATGAAAGTGAAATGGAATATGCTCATGATAGTGATAATGATAATGATAATGAAAATGATGATGATGAACCAACTAAAGAAGAACTATATGACTTGATGCAACAAACTAGAGACATAGCCATTGCCAAGGACAAAGAGTGTAAGAAGCTTTCAATGAAAGTAGCAATACTTGAGAAAGTCCTTAGTGAGCTTAAGACCACTCATGAGAGTCTAGTGGAAGACCATGAGGATCTTGATAAGGCTCATTCCAAGCTTGAAAAAGCTCACTCATTGCTACTTGAGCAACAAGCTAAGAAGGAGGTTGTTGTATCATGTGATATAGGTGTTACATGTGATATAATTGATGAATCCATTAATGAACCTATCATCATGTCAAATGCTAACCCTTTGTGTAGCTTTTCATCCACCATCACTAACTCTACCTCCACTACTAGTGACGGTTTCACTTGTGATGCCTCACTAATGGTTGAGAATGAGACTCTCAAGAGAGAGGTGGATGAGCTCACTCACGCCCTAGGCAAAGCCTATGGTGGTGAGGCCCGCTTGCTTAAGTGCTTGGGTAGCCAAAGGTTCTCTCTTAACAAAGAGGGATTGGGCTACACCCCCAAGAAAGGCAAGTCGGCCTTTGCAACTCCAAAGCCTAGCTTTGTGAAGGGCAATGGTCGGTTTTGCAATAGATGCAAGCAAGTTGGGCACCTAGAGCATAATTGCAATAAAAAGAACCAAAGCAAGAACCTTGTTAATGCTATACCTTTTGATTCTTGCTATGTGCTTACCAAGGGTGTGAAGGGTGTGCAAGCTAAGTTTGTTGGTACACCAATTGTGGGCCCAAAGAAGAAGGCTATTTGGGTACCAAAGAGCTTAGTTACTAACCTACAAGGACCCAAACAAAAGTGGGTACCTAAGCTTCATTGATTTGCTTGTAGGTCAATTACAAAGCCGGAGGAAGGCATTGGATTATTGATAGTGGGTGCACTCAACACATGACCGGTACATCAAGAATGTTTGACTCAATCAATGACAATGATAGTGGTGTTGATTCTATCACATTTGGCAATAACAAGAAAGGCAAGGTTATTGGATTGGGCAAGATTGCAATATCAAATGACATGAGTATCTCCAATGTGTTACTAGTTGAAAGCTTGGATTTCAATCTTCTATCCGTGGCACAAATATGTGATCTAGGCTACAAATGCATCTTTGGGGTTGATGATGTAGAAGTTATTAGTATGGATGGTTCAAATGTGGCATTCAAGGGCTTTAGATATGAGAATCTCTACCTAGTTGACTTCAATGCTAGAGAAACTTCTTTGACAACATGCTTAGTCTCCAAATCAAGCATGGGTTGGCTTTGGCATAGAAGGCTTGGTCATGTTGGCATGAAACAATTGAAGAAGCTTACAACTCACAATCTTGTCAATGGTTTGAAAGATGTTGAATTTGAGAAGAACAAGCTTTGTAGTGCATGTCAAGCCGGGAAGCAAGTTGGAAGCTCACATCCAAAGAAGAGTACAATGAGCACATGCAAAGCATTTGAGTTGATGCACATGGATCTATTTGGACCAACAACATATACAAGCATAGGCGGCAACAAGTATGGATTTGTCATAGTGGATGACTTCACAAGATTCACATGGGTATTCTTTCTTAGTGATAAAAGTGAAGTGTTTGACACCTTCAAGACATTCCTCACTAGAGTTCACAATGAGTTTGAGATTAGAATCAAGAAAGTGAGAAGTGACAATGGAAGTGAGTTCAAGAATACAAGAATTGAAGAACTTTGTGATCATTATGGTATTGGACATCAATTCTCGGCCAAGTACACTCCACAATCAAATGGTCTAGTTGAGAGGAAGAATAGAACATTGCTTGATATGGCTAGATCAATGCTTCATGAGTACAATGTGAGTCAATCTTTTTGGGATGAAGCAATCAATACCGCTTGCTACTACATCAATAGACTATATTGTCATCCATTGCTAGAGAAGACCCCATATGAGCTACTTCATGGAAGAAAGCCCAATATTTCTTACTTTAGAGTATTTGGTTGCAAATGCTATATTTTGAAGAAGGGCACTAGATTGGGGAAGTTTGACAAGAGATGTGATGAGGGGTTCCTACTTGGTTATTCAACTACAAGCAAAGCTTATAGAGTTTGGAACAATTCAAGTGGCATTCTAGAAGAAGTCCATGATGTGCAATTTGATGAAACCAATGGGTCACAAGATGAAGAAGAGAATCTAGATGATATTGGTGGAACTCTATTAGTGGAAGCAATGAAGAACATGGACATTGGAGACATTAGAGCAAAGCAAGTAATTGATATTCAAGATGATGATAAAGATCAAGTGCTCAATTCACCATTCAAGCAAGTTAGTGACTCTCAAGTGCAAGATCAAGGTGCTAGCTCTTCTCCTCAAGATACATCAAGTGATCAACCAAGCTCAAGCAATCAAGTGCAAGTACTCCAACCACAACATATTGCAAGAGATCACCCCATTGATAGTGTTATTGGTGATATTAGAAGTGGTGTGCAAACAAGATCAAGATTGGCTATGTTTTGTGAGCATGCATCATTTGTGTCAACCATAGAACCAAAGAAGATAGAAGAAGCTTTGAGGGATGCCGATTGGATCATAGCTATGCAAGAAGAGCTTAACAATTTCACAAGAAATGATGTTTGGGAGTTGGTAGAAAGGCCAAATGACTACAATGTGATTGGAACCAAGTGGGTGTTTAAAAACAAGCAAGATCAAGATGGCATTGTAGTGAGAAACAAAGCAAGGCTAGTTGCTCAAGGTTACACTCAAGTAGAAGGTCTTGACTATGATGAAACATATGCTCCCGTGGCAAGATTGGAGGCAATAAGGATTCTATTGGCTTATGCTTGTGCACACAACATCAAACTATATCAAATAGATGTCAAAAGTGCATTTCTCAATGGGATCATCAATGAGTTAGTCTTCGTTGAGCAACCGCCCGGATTTGAAGATGACAAGAAACCCAACCATGTATACAAGTTGAAGAAGGCTTTATATGGCTTAAAGCAAGCACCTAGAGCATGGTATGAGAGACTAAGGGATTTCCTTCTCTCTAAGGGATTCAAGATGGGCAAGGTTGATACAACTCTATTCACCAAGAAGATTGGAAATGATCTATTCATAGTGCAAATATATGTTGATGACATCATCTTTGGATCAACCAATCAAGCTTATTGTGAAGAATTTGGTGCTATGATGGCCAAAGAGTTTGAAATGTCTATGATTGGTGAACTTAGCTACTTCCTTGGTCTTCAAGTAAAACAATTGAAGAATGGGACATTTGTGAGTCAAGGGAAATACATAAGGGACATGTTGAAGAAGTTTGGAATGCAAGATGCAAAGCCAATTTCAACTCCAATGGGTACAAATGGAAGTTTGGATAGTGATCTTGATGGCAAAATGGTGAATCAAAAGGAATATCGGTCTTTGATTGGAAGTCTACTCTATGTCACTGCATTAAGGCCGGATGTCATGTTTAGTGTTTGCATGTGTGCTAGATATCAAGCCTCACCTAGAGAGAGTCATCTCACGGCCGCAAAGAGAATATTGAGGTACTTAAAGCAAACAAGAGATGTTGGACTATGGTATCCCAAGGGGTCAAAGTTTGAATTGATTGGATATTCGGACTCCGACTATGGGGGTTGCAAGATCAATAGAAAGAGCACAAGTGGCACATGTCAATTACTTGGAAGATCACTTGTGTCATGGTCCTCAAAGAAACAAAATAGTGTGGCAATCTCTACCGCCGAAGCCGAATATGTGAGTGCGGAGAGTTGTTGTGCACAATTGCTATGGATGAAATCAACTTTGAAGGATTATGGCCTCAACTTCAAGAATGTGCCATTGCTATGTGATAATGAGAGTGCAATCAAGATGATACAAAACCCGGTTCAACATGGAAGAACAAAGCATATTGACATAAGACATCATTTCATTAGAGATCATCAACAAAAGGGAGATATTGCCGTTGAGAGTGTTGGCACCGATGATCAACTTGCCGATATTCTCACTAAGCCACTTGATGAAAAGAGGTTTTGCAAGCTAAGGAATGAATTGAACATTCTTGATTTCTCAAACATGAGTTGAATGCACCCCACTCACTTATTGACATGCCTCTCCTTCGACATTGCAAGGTAAAGTTGATTGACATGTCATCCATTCTATGCTAAGGACTTGCTAGAGCATGTAGACATGATAAGTGGTATGCATGAGCATTCATGATAAATCAAATGAATTTGATGGATATATGTTACCACTATTGCCTCTATGTTTGTTTTGATCTAGTGGTGACATATGACATGTTTGTGAGCTTGCAAACCTAGTGTTGAATCTAGAAGATTTGCTATAAGTGTTTAATTCAACATAGGCAAGATAACCCTTATTATGAGGTGTGAAGAAGCTTGTCTTTGGTTCAAACCGAATTAAATATCTTTGGCAAGTGTTCTATGTTGAACCAAAATTGATAAATTTTAATCTACTCCATTAAACTTTTTTTCTTCTCTCCACAATTTGATCCCATTTTTTGGGTAAGTTGTTGACAAAGGGGGAGAGAAAAAGATGATTCAACATGATAAAGGGGTAAATAAAATTTTGATGCACACAAGTAGGGGGAGCAAGCTCATAAACAAAGTTGTTGCATTTGTTTGTGCATTTTCATGTGACTTGCTCATTGCACATGCATTTAAACTCAATATACATGCTTGTGTGGTGCAATGCTAGTATAGAACTTGGATGATGAAATGATCTACTAGCATGCATAGGAATAGTTTTACATGTGGTATCTAGACTTGCCTAAAGTTTTTTACAAGTGGTCCAAGAACCTTTACTTATAATGTTGATCTCACGGGGTTCTTGAGTTTTGTTGGATGTCTAGTTACTTCATGATGCTAAGGATGGTGTAAAAGGCAACTTCGATTGGTATCACGCTTCAAAGGTCCATTTCTTACACCTTAGCATCATTTTGGTAGAATTACTGTCCCAACACTTCTATCCATGCATATGTGCAAGGCTTTCAATCCAAACTCTATGCACATATGTAGGGGGAGCTAATGCTACCAAAACCGAGCTTGTGATAATTGTCCAAACTTTACTTATGAGCAAAATGATTGGACAAGTATGACAAGTTCAAAACTTTTATTATCAAAATCATCTTTGTGAGGGTTGTCATCAATTACCAAAAAGGGGGAGATTGAAAGTCCCTAGTTTGGTTTTGGCTAATTGATGAAACCTAGGACTAACCTTTGTATCTAAGTGGATGATTTAGATAAAGGTGGTCATTGAATATGAGACATGACATTGACTCATATGACCAAGATGAAGCTTGGCTCATTGGACCGGTTGTGAAGGTGAAGGGCAAGTCGAGGCTTCGAAGCGAAGGACCATGCGATGGTGAAGCTTGAGCAAGACTTGGCGCCGACGGACCGATGCAACGGTAAAGAGCAAGTAAAGTCAAGGTCGATGGATCAAGACGGTCATGTGATGATATGAAGTGGATCTTATCATTTGGAGAAACAAAATGGGCTCAAGGCAAAGGTATAACCATAGGGCCATTTTGTTTTACACTCAAGACACCATAGAGGGTGTGAGTGGTTTAGGGTCGATAGCCGAACTATTAAGAGGGGAAATCTTATCGGTTATTCGACGCACGGGTGCCACTAGGTGAATTCATGAAGTGCATTGCATGTAGGGCCTAGTGAGCTAACGGGAAAACCTTTGAAAATGACTGAGAAAATGCTAACACACAAGCACATGGAGATGTACACTTGATGGTGTTGGCACATTTGCAAAGGTGGCGTTGGTCGCGCTGTGGTTTGCGGGTAGAGAGGGGTTTGGTTCCTTTCTCTCTCCCGCCGAGCGTGCGAGCGCGGGATTCAGGCGATTTCGGGGAAATGAAATGCCTATTTTCCATTGCGCCGGAAGTCGGAAAAGAAACGGAGGCGAACGCGGTCACAGAAGTGACCGGACGCTGCACCGGACGCTGCACCGGACGCGGTCAGTTTCGACCGGCGCGTCCGGTCAGTACAGCGTCAGGGTCTGGCGCGCGAGCTAGGGTTTTACACCGGCGCGTCCGGTGACCCACGGGACCGGCGCGTCCGGTCTTGCGCCCTGAGGGAACCGAGGACGTCGGACGCGGTCCGCGTCCGGTCACTCACCATCGGACGCGTCCGGTGGTCCAGGGAGCTTACTGGACTCGCACCGGACGCGGGTACTGTGGCGTCCGGTGGTTGCGAGGAGCGCGTCCGGTCATGCCTTCGCGCGCGCGGGTTCTGTGCGCACCGGCGCGTCCGGTGGTTCGCAGCAGCGCGTCCGGTCGCTCGTTTGACCGTTGGCGCGCAGTGACCGTTGGAGGATCTAACGGACGAATTTGATTTTAGAGGACACGTGGACGTTGCAGGGGCACCGGACGCGGTTGAGCGCGTCCGGTCAGTTACGACCGGCGCGTCCGGTGGTCCCGCAGAAAACGTGAGTGGAGTTGTAACGGCTCTAATTGTTTGGGATGCTTATAAATACTTGTTGGCCGGCCCTTGGGGAGGTCTCTTGGCATTTCTAACACTCTTGTGCATCCTTTGAGCTAGAACAACTCCTCCCACTCATCTCCCTTGCTTGATTGCAAATCAAAAGTGAGATTGAGTGATCCCAAAGTGCATTGCATAGCTTGAGAGCATCTAGTGGCACTTGTGGGTGGTTTAGCCGGTGGATTTCTTGTTACTCTTGGAGAGTACCGCTCCTAGCCGGCTTGGAGATTGTTGGAGGCGTTGGCAAGAGAAGGTGATTGTTCTTGGCCACCTCCGGTTGTTTGTGAGAGGTTATTGTGCTTTCCTCGGCGGGACGCCAAAAGCAACTCTAGTGGAATCCGCGTGTCATTGAGTTACCTCACTTGAGAGTGGTGTCTTGCGGTGCCTTGCGGGGCGTGCCTTGAGGGGCAAGTGACTTGAGGGTCGCACCGAGGAACCATCTAAGTGTTGGTCGACACAACCGGTGACGTAGCTTGTCGGTGCACAAGTGAACACCGGGTGAACAAATCTTGTGTCTCTTGTCTCCCGGTGATTGGTCTTCATATTGTGTTGTTGTCAATATTGATTGATTGTATATCATCTTGGTGATTGGCAACATCTTCACTTCACCGTCGGTATAATAATCACAATCCTCTCTCTTGCATTCACATTTACTAGTTTATCTTGTGTAGCTCTAGTAGTAGCTTTGCTAGTAGTGTTATTAGCTTGTTCACTAGTGTGTCTTTAGTGACATAGCTCTTGTGTGAACTAGAGATCATAATCTACTAGACTTGTGGATAGGAGGCTTGCATCACAACCTTTGGCTAAGCAAAACTCGCTTTACGCCGTTTGTTATTCTAACAAGTTTGCTTAGTGGTACTTGTAGAATTTTTAATAGGCTATTCACCCCCCCTCTAGCCATCTAGGACCTTACACCGCGTCCGGTGGGAGTCCAGTAAGCTCCCTGGACGACCGGACGCGTCCGGTCGTCTGTGACCGGACGCGCTGCGCGTCCGATCAACCAACTGAAAAACGCGCAGACGCTGAACGCTGACCGAACGCGTCCGGTCAAACAGTGACCGCGTCCGGTGCAGCGTCCGGTGCAGCGTCCGGTCACCACTGTGACCTCCGTTCGCCTCCGTTTGATTTCCGTTTGATTTCCGACTTCCGGCGTAGTGGAGAATAGGCATTTCATTTCCCCGAAATCGCCTGAATCCCGCGCTCGCACGCTCGGCGGGAGGGAGAGAGGACCCCAAACCCTCTCTACCGCTTAAACTCCAACGCCATCGCAAATGTGCTAACACCACCAAGTGATCATGTCATGTGCGAGTGTGTTAGCATTTTCACAATCATTTTTCGAGGCGTTATTAGTTCTATCCAAATGCATATGATCATGAAATGCACACCTAGAGGCACTTAGGAGTTCATTAGCCGCGTCATTCCCCTCTTTATAGTACGGCTATCTATCCTATAATGTAACCACACCCACTAGGTGTCTTGGTTACTAAAACACAACCCTTAAGCATATACCTTTGCCTTGATCACGTAGGGTTGCATCCAAATCCAAGTGTGGCCATCATGATCACCATGTCCATCTTGCCACCAACCTTGGAATGTACTAATCCTCATGTGCTACACACAACTTAGGCATAGGATTAGTACATAGGCATTGTCACTAATTACCAACACCAAACATAGAGCTTTCAAGGAGCAAGGAGCAAGAGGTGCTGGTGGGTGCGCGCAATGGGCAGGAGTGAGAAGTGAACAACACAAGGTGGAGGCGCGTGTGGAGAGATAGCTGCAACAGAAAATGCGGAGTGAGGCGAACGCACGGTCACACCACACAAGTGGTAGATATTTTTGAGAGAGAGACATGGGAGATATAAAGAGGAGGAGGCAGGGTTGGTGGGCCACGCAAGCCTACGAAGGCGGCGTCTTATTGGACGGACACCCGCGCCTTAGCATTACCATTTTTGCTTATATCTAGCCACAGGTAGTTTATGCCTTAATGAAGCACGTGCCTAAGCACGCTTTGGAAACAAAACATTTAAATTATAATAGTTACTTTACACATGAATTACAACCACTTTTCGTTATTTTTTTTCTAGGAAACTATGATATAAAAAAATTAGGGTGCCAGAACCTCAACTCCTGATGTTTTATTAGCATAGTGTTAGATTTAATTTGAGCCATATGTCCTAAAATTGAATGTATAAACAATAAATGTTGGGAAAACCTCTAATATACACTTAGATCAGCACACTCGCTAAGTAAAAATCACACGATATTTTCGAGGGTTCAATGCCCCAATTTTGATGCCTTAAATTTATGCCAAAGTGTATACTTTATGTTAAAATTATGTAAAATTTAAACGTTCTTATAGGTTTTGAAAACTGTTGGAGGAATCCAACAAATATACTCCTAGTTTTTTAGCCACTTGAAAGACTCATTGACTTACCCACTATTTTTTTGGAACTATTGGAGATGCTCTAAGGTTCAAGCGATTTCATAGGTTCTTACAGCTGAGTGTGTTAATTATGGTTAATCTATGCTGTATTTTTAAATATATATATATATATATATATATATATATATATATATATATATATATATATATATATATCTTGCCCGTGAGTTAAGAGCCACGTTTTGGATGTAACAATTTTAGGATGCACCATTCTTCTCAAACTTTAAAAATGGACATCTTACCCCTCAACTCTCAAAATCATTTAAATTACCTCTCCCCGTGGTTCATCATTTTCTATAGTAAAAATTAATTGAAAATATTCACTGTGTCTCATAATATTTGACTTTCTAACCTTCTACACTCGTTTCAAATTACTCCATCCGTCCAGGAAATAATGCAATTCTAGCACAGTATCATGGTTCAGTATCTTAAGTTCGATCAATTATAGATAAAAATGTATCAATATTTATGATATCAAATAAATATCATTAGATTAATTATGAAATGTATTTTCATAATAAACTATTTTAGAGCCGCAAACGTGAATAGTATTCACTAGAAATTTGGTGAAACGTGAATTACTTTTACTGGCACGCAACCCGTAGTTGCGTTCTTTTTTGTACGAAGGAAGTAATTGTCGTTCCCACTTCTCAATACACTTTTCTCTTTCTCCAATACTCCCTTCATATAGGAAATAGAAGTCGTTTAGGACATGACTACGCTTGCCAAGAAGTGATTAATTAGGGGGTATTTTTCCTGTCTGTCCTTATTAAATAGGGTTGCGGTTATCACCTTTACAACAACGATGTGTAGCTCAAGTGGCTAGTTCTAAACAGCCCGAGGCAGGAGGTCGCCGGTTTGAGTCCTCGCAGCCTCGCTTATTTTTTATGGCCACTGTGCTGGTCGCATGCATGATTTGGTTTGGGCTCGTTGGCGAGTGCGTTTTGGCCGTCCGCGGCTCATTTGCTGTCGTATTTTTTGTGTTTTTGCTCTGTTGCTTGCGCGCGCGACTGCAGCCGCGTTTGCCTTCGAAATTTCAGCGTTCAAGCGCCTTTGCCACTCATTAGCTGCTCTATAAATGGTTCGTTTCCTGCTCGTGCATCTACTACACGCCACTTCGTCTTCTCTTCTCCAAGCCACAAATGTCCGATTATATTCCTAGGTTCGATCTCAACTTGCTGGCTTCCGAAGATGACGAAGGCAACAGCGTGTTTGATCCCGTTCCGGCATCAGAAGACAACGACGCCGATGACGTGTTTGATTTCGATGAGCCAGAATACGACGACGCCGATGGCGTTTTTGATCTCGACGAGCAACAAGACGACGATGCCAACGACGAGTTCAATCTCGACGAGCCAGAAGATCACCACGGAGGTAATGCATCACTTCGTTCTATCCTTTCATTGCTTGTTTAGATTATTTACCGTTCTCATCATTGTTTTTTTTCTACAGTACTTGATTTGAACTTACCACTAGATGAGTTCGGTGCAGTTGATTTCGACTATGTACAAAATCTTGCCGGTAAATTTTTTTGTCACAATCACATTCATTTTAGTTAAGCCACGGCTACTTTGTTGATGCTACGGATACTTGCTTGTGCTTACTTTGTGCTTATTTTCTTCTACTAGATCATGCTCATGATGCTACTTAGTGCCTGTTTTTTTCTTTTCTATAGAACATGCCGTGGCTACTAATAGATGAATTGGTTTGTATTTTTTCCCCTATAATTAGAACATGTCGTGAATAATTACATGAATGTGCTTGTTTTCCCCATATAATTAGAACATGCCGTGAATAATTAGAACTATGAATGTGATTCTTTTGTTTTACTATAAATAGAACATGCCGTGGAGAACATGCTGTGGAGAACATAGTGCCAGCAACTAATGTTTGTTTTCTTTTTAACAGAACATGTTGTGGACAACCCCACCGTGGAAGAACAAGTTCTACAACCCCACCGAAGGAAAGAAATGACTGAAGAACTCCAAAAACGAGTTATCAAGCTTTGTTGGCTAGAAGCAACAATGGGAAACTACACAAGAATGATACTGCAATTGTTGCTGCGCAATTTGGGCTTCATATTCGGTCAGTTCAGTGGGTATGGAAGAGAGGTAAAATACAACTTGCAAACTCAGTTCCGGTTGTGGTTTCTAGTCTAAAGAAGGGTAAAGTAGGCCGTAAGGCAATCCCTATTGATTTGAAAGCATTGTGAAACATTCCTCTAAAGGAAAGAATGGCTATAGAGGATGTGTGCCGACAACTAAACATGAGCAAATGGAAGATTCAAAAGTATCTGAAAAAAGGTTTGCTTAGGTGACGCTCTAGTAGTATCAAACCATATGTCACTGAAGCTAACAAGAGGTCTAGGTTACAGTGGTGTGTTGACATGATTAATAGGGAATTGCTTAATGATCCAAGGTTTAAGGAGTTGTTTGACTTTGTGTTCATTGATGAAAAATGGTTCTACCTATCTCAAAAATCTGAAAGATATTATTTGCTACCTGAAGAAGATGATCCCCATCGAACTTGTAAGAATAAGAACTACATCCCTAGGCTTATGTTCGTGTTTGCGCTCGGGCAAGGTTTAGGGATGGAAATTGTATTTTTGATGGAAGGATTGGTTGTTTTCCATTTGTTCATTATGAACCGGCTATGAGAGGTAATGAGAGGACCGGCCGTGTCTGTGGAGACTTGGTTATGAAGCCCATAACTTCGATCACTAGAGACGTGATTAGAGATTCCATGATCAACCAAGTGTTGCCTGCCATTCAACCTAAGTGGCCAAGAGAAGATGTGGGCAAACCAATCTTCATTCAACATGACAATACACCTTCACACTTAAAGTTGGATGATCCAGAATTTTGTGAGGCTGCTAAGCTAGAAGGATTCGATATTCGCCTTATTTGTCAACCACCCAACTCTCCTGATTTCAACATTCTTGACTTGGGTTTTTTTCGAGCTATTCAAGCAATTCAATATAAGAAGAATGCAAAAACTATAGAAGCTCAAGAGGTAATTTGATCAAATTGTTGACACATGTTTCTATGTTTTCTTCAACAACAAATTTGCTCATTCATTCATTTGTTGCACAATTGTTTTGTAGGCATTCTTGGAGTACTCGGCACACAAAGCAAACCGAATGTTTCTAACATTACAAACTGTTTTGATGGAAGCTATGAAGGTGAAAGGTTGCAACAAGTTCAAGATACCTCACATGAAAAAAGGAACATTAGAAAGACAAGATCGGCTACCATCTTGTATCCCTTGTGATCCAGCTTTACTAGATGAAGCCGAGGCTACTCTTGCTGCATGAAACAATTAGAATGATGCTAGTTAGCTTAATTAGTAGAGACATCCTTGTAACAGTTAATTAGAACTCAAGGTTGTTATCTTACAGATGCTTTGGCGTGATCCTTCTTGGCAGCGAGTTCACGCTCGCGCTTCTCGTCGATCATCTTCAGCACATGTGGAGGTAGCACGAGCGTATTGCCATCGAAGACGACATTGTCAAGATCGGGAATGAAAAGCTTGCAGTCGAATTCGATGAAGCCATGACACATGGCGAAGAAAATGTAGTCGGCGTGCTTGAGATGGCAGCGAGAGCATGGCCAGAACCACGAGTGCACACGATTCCATGCTTCGCGGTAGTCATGGACGAGATGACAACGACCGCATATAAACGCACCCGGCGGCAAGCATTCCGGCACCATCTCCGACTTCGGCGCGAGCTCCATCTTGTAGTCTAGCATCATGGAGTCCGGCACCACCTCCATCTCCGACTCTGGTGCAACCTCCATCTTGGAGTCCGGCGAGAGCTCTAGCATCGCCGACGTGACGAACTTCGCGGCCTCCTGCGACTCCGACGTGATAAAGTCTGGCACCATCTCCATCTCCGAGGACAGCGAGGCATCCATGGAACGGCGAGCGCGAGAGGCGAGCGTGAACGGTGACCGGCGTGCGGCGTCAGCAAGCGGCGAGCGTGAACGGCGTGCGTGCTAGCCCGAGTGGCGTGCGTGCGGCGAGCCCGAGCGGCGTTGAAAGCCCTAGTTTGGTTTTGGATAATTGATGAAACCTAGGGACTAATCATTATGCTAAGTGTGTAGACATGAAATGATAAAGTCCCATGCCAAGTGGTGAAGCCTAGATGATCATGATGATGCTGATGACCACAAAGTGATCAAGGGCTTACTTGGAGAGGAGAAGAGGCAAAATCCTATGGAGCTCAAGGCAAAGATATAGATAGGATTTGCTTTTTGTGATCAAGACACCATAGAGGGTGTGATCACACTTAGAATCGATAGCCGTACTATAAAGAGGGGAATTTCCGATGCGATTGATCACTTAAGTGCCACTAGATGAGGATTCATTTGCATATACATTTAGATCTAGTGGAGAGCTAACCTAACTCCTTCAAAATAATTGTGGAAAATGTTAACACACATGCATATGGTAATGTACACTTGGTGGTGTTAGCACATTTGCGAAGGAGGTGGAGTTTGAGCGGTAGAGATGGGTTTGAGACCCTCTCTCCCTCCTGCGGAGCTTGCTTGGCAGGATTCGGCGAATTTTTAGAAGTGTTCTTCACTGTTTTTAGTGCACTAGACGCTGGCTTCAGGAGCACCGAACGCTGGCCCCAGCATTCGGTCAGCCGTGCAGCGCGGCGCCTGGCCAGTTTTGGTCATTGGCATGTCCGGTGCAGAAATGGGAGTGAGTACCGGACGTGTGACGTCAGCGTCCGGTGTGAGTGACGTAGGGAGCTGCTGAGTGCCTATGTGGACCGGACGCTGGGATGCATCCGATCGCACCCCACCGGACGCGTCCGGTGTGCAAAATGCATCTCTGGAACCTCTCTGTTCCACATCGGACGCTGGGGCTTCAGCGTTCGGTGCAGCACTGTGCTGCGTTCGGTGTTTGGTTCTGCGCGCGAGCTATCTATTGACTGGACATTGGCTGGGCGTCAGGTGCTTAGCACTTGCGCGTCCGGTGTGCTGTGTTCTAGCATGATGCGATTCAAGTGACCATTACGATCGAACGAACGAGATTTAAATGATGACACATGGCAGCGATCTAGCGGCTGGCGGGGTGGCGACCGGACGCTGGTCAGCGTCCGGTGCGTGAGAACCGGTGCGTCCGGTGCACCCGCGCAGAGAAGTGTTCAGTGCCTAATGGCTCTATTTCGTTGGGGACCCTTATAAATATGTTTTGGCCGGCTAAGGGGGTCTCTCTTGGACATTTTGACATCCTAACATCCTCTTGAGCTTAGCATACTACCTTCCACTCATCTCCCTTGCTTGATTGACAAATCAAAGTGAGTTTAAGTGATCTCAAGTGCATTTGCTTGTGAGTTTGCCTCTAGTTGGCACTTGGGTGAGCATTGGCTGTGGGATTCTTGTTACTCTTGGTGGTTGTCGTCACCCAAACGGCTTGGAGGCAGCAGAGGAGTTGTGGCAAGAGTGGTGCTTGTTCTTAGCCACCTCCCGGTGATTTGTGAGGGGTGTTTTGCCTTTCTCGGTGGAGCGCCAAAGGCAACTCTAGTAAATTGCTCGTGTCATTGAGTTACCTCACTTGCGGTAGGTTCTTGCGGTGCTCTTGAGGAGCTTGGCTTTGGATTGCCAATTAGCCGCTAAACCACGAAGTGGTGGTCGACACAACGGGGACGTAGCGTGTCGGCGAGCATGTGAACCTCGGGAGAAAAATTGTGTGTCACCTTTGTGATTGATTTCTTGGATTTCTCCTGATAATTGGTCTTCATATTATTATAACTAGTAAATATGCCTGTGCGTTGCAACCGGTGAAAATAAGTTTTTTTTCCACAATGAACGGGAGAGAATAAGTTATCAAATTGCAATGAAAAACAAGAAGCTCTAAATATATCATAACTTTAATTTCATACTATGCATGTTTGGTACAGTATAAAATATTAAGTTTTGTGACTTTATTTGAGGATCAACAAAAATCTATTATTTTATTCTTTAGTAGTTCAAGTTGATAAGGAGTTAGTTGTCGATATGCCAAGTACTGATCTGCTCGCCGCTAATTATAATGGGAGACCTCTCTTTAGTTTCTACATTACAGGACTCATCAGGGTTACGCTGGAACTAACAACAAGCACCTCAAAATTTTAGTTCGTATTTGATTAGGTTGATCATCAGTTTAACCAGGTTCTTATAAGATAAGCTTTGCTCTTAACAAAAACTGCATCATTAATTCTATATAATAATACAGAGGCAAAAATTCCATCACTTTTTTGTCCTATTATTTTGTTCTGACCCTCCCTAACAAACTATGTGAATGTACAAATTTAGAGAGCTAAGAGTCTAGAACTAAGTTCATAGAGGAACTGAGGTACTGATCACTTCGTGTGAGACGTACTCCTTCCGTCCATAAAATAATACAATTCTCGCTTTTTGAGAAGTCAAGTTTTTTGAACTTGACTAAATTTGTATAAAAAAGTACTAATTTTCATGGTATAAAATAAGTACCGTTAGATTAGTTATTGGATATATTTTTATAATAAATTTATTTGGACACATAATGTTAATATAATTTGGTAAACATGGTTAAATTTGAGTTTAATTGACCGGTGTGGATCCCATAATTATATTCTTTTATGGACCCAAGTAGTATACGGAGACGAACAAGCTAGACATGATGATGATTGATAGTCATGTGTACGAACATGCAGGAAGGAGTATATGGGAGCGCGAGGTCTGACAATCGTCGAGGAGCTAGACTTGGGAGTCCTACGTTTGGAATCCTGGTCGTGCAAGCCGAGTACAAGTCAAGTCAGACTTGTACGTGACGTGCATATGCTTGGTATGCATGTTTGGTGCATATACGTATATGTGTATGTGGGTATGGAGTCCAGAACCGTCTTGGTCGTGCTAGACGTGAGGCATGGAAGGAGCCGAAGATGGATTGCTCGTGCTCAACGTGTGGTGTCCATGTTGGGCACGGTATGGTTTGCCGTTGACATTGGGTCAGTTGCCAAATCTGGTTCGCCTCAGCGTGGCACATCAGGAGACAAAAAGAAAACGAGGGCGTGGAACAAAATCGATTTTATGAGAAAAAAATAGAAGTACAAAAAACGGACTCTCGGTAGTTAAATACATAGAATAAATAAATGAAAAAGGAAATATTTGATTAGATAGATATTAGGATTCTTAGTTAGCTTATTTGATATCACAGAGTTCTAACAAGATAAAATTAAATTTCCAAAAGAGAGAAAGATCTATGTATATGGAGAGCCAGAGTCCGGATCTACATAACCCAGTATGTTTTAGAATAGGACTCCACATCACGCTAGATAAGAGGTATATTAACTCTTATGAGCACCGGTTATATCTATAAGTCTGGAGGAAAAACTCTTCATTGTCGGGTAGTTAGAGAGAGACGGACCAAAAAATGGATGGACGAAAAAAAGAGCCTGAAATTTTGCCTCTTTATTATTAGGTATAGATTGGTTCATTCCTCGACGCGGCGGTATAAAATCACATACCTTTCTTTTACATTTCGCAAACTAGTTGTAATAAGCTCTTTAGTGTAATTAGTTTTGAGAGCTTGTATTATCTTTACTAGTGTAGCTTGTCACCTAGTTGAGCTCTTTAGTGTAGCTAGCTTGTGAGAGCTCGTAGTGACTTAACCTTTGATTGTTATAGTGATCATAGTTACTAGAATTGTTGGATAGATGACTTGCAACCCTTGTAAAGCTAGAGCAAAATCGTATTTCGCCATTTATTATACTAACCTTTTGCTCTAGTGAGTTTGTAGAATTTTTAATAGGCTATTCACCCCCTCTAGCCATATTAGGACCTTTCAGGCGTGTGTGCGGAAGCAAGGCGAGCGGCGTGCGGCGTTCGGCGAGATCGAGCGGCATGCGTGCGGAAGCGAGCCCGAGCGGCGGATCGATCGCGGTGCTATTAACGCGCTCGGCGTGGGAGACAAAGCGCGAGGGGCAGCGGCGTCCAGAACTTCGCTCGGAGGCTAAAACGACTTCCTTTCCTCAATTCCCTCCCATCGCCGGAACGACTTCTCATTGCAATATGGAGGGAGTATATCTCTATCTCTCATCCTCTCGTTTCCTGTGCATTGTAACTTTTTCACTCATCCTAAATTCCCGTGCCCAAAGCTAAAACGTCATGATGGAGTACTTGATAAGGTTCTAAAACCATGAAAAATGTCTTTAAGCTTCTAAAAAATCCAAGAATAATTCCAGAAATATATTGGGATAGAAAGAACTAATTAAACTATTTAGAGCTCGTGGAAGTATCTCTAAAAGCTTCCAAAACTGGATTTGGCTCTAAGAAAATGGGATAATATCCACGAAAATCCAAAAGAATATCAAAACATTAGAATCAATGATAAACATGTTTCAAAAACTTCCCACAACAAAAACATAAGATTTTACCATGATGAATGCATAGTTGAAGGCATTCAACATTAAATGCATGTTTTATTCTTGCTTGTTGCATCTATGTTTTTGTTGTGGAAAGTTTTTTAAAAAAATACTTAGACATGATTTGAATGTTATGGGTTTTTTGTAAAATATTTTTATATTTTCTAGAGATAAATCTGATTTTTAGAAGCTTCTAGAGATATTTTCATGAGCTATAATTATTTTATTTTGGTTTGTCATATTCTAACCAAAATCCAGGATTTTGTTTTGGGATTTTTAGGATCTTAGAGATATTTTTTTGGTTTAAAAACCTAGGCTCCTTTGGATTGCAGGATAGGAAAAGGAAAGGAAAAGAAAAAAAAACTTAGGAATTGAGCCGACATACTACTCTAATCCTATAGGAATTGAAAACAAAGGTAGATGAGATGGCCTTTGGTAGAAGCTCAGGTGAAACAAAGGAAGTGGCTGCTGCTTCCAGTTTTTAAAATCTGAACAACTACGGTGAATGAATGAAAGATGCAAAAGAGCTCTCTGAATTCAATGGTTCGAGGATGATCCAGTAGTATGTGAACGATAGATGCACGGCACAAAAGAGGTCTGAATCCAGCAGTAAAGAAATTGCAGCTTGAATCATTGAATGGCACCTGCAAGTTAGTAGGCCATCGGCCAGCACGCCGCCATGGACGCGATTACGCGAAGGCGCCGCCGTAGTACTACGCGGGCGGCACGAACGCGTTGCTCGTACTCCCGCACACGGCACCGCCCACTGCTCCGAGCTCGGGCTCAGCAGGTCGCCGGGGAGTGCGGGTTGCTTCCACCACGAGAGGCGGGACGGGAGGGCCTCATCGCGCTAGAGCATCAGCAGCACCGCCTAGTTCTCCGCGGCTGCCGAGGCCGCCGCCGCCGCTTGAGGAGGCTGTTGCGACGTGCCGAGGCTAGGGTTGGCCCTCTTCGCCACCGCGATGGCACCTCCACGCCTCAGCCATGTCCTGCGCCTCGGTGATTTTGGCGCTCATCTTTGCCGCAGCCCGCAGCCGAAACATGCGCGCGTACGATTTCTTTCGCGATAGGAAAATTTCCATCCAGTCTGAGCTCATGCTTCCTTTCCTATGGAATTCACCTGTAGGACTCCAATTCTATGGAGTATGGATTATTGAATCCTGTGTTTTTCCTATGAATATCCTCCGTTCTAAAGGAAGCCTTAGCTTTTCCAATGAACCAAAGGCTACAAAAGGAAAAAAATTCCTTAGAAACTTGAATCCAACAAAAATTCCTTTGCCTACCTATGAACCAAAGGGGCTCAGTGTGCATCACGTACGGCTCCCCGCTCACCTTCCCCTGGAACTCGAAGTTGATCTCGTCGTGCGCATCTCCTTCCGATGAGCGAGAAAATGGTGATTTTGCCATCGTCATACATGGCGCTCGTTTGTCATCTCGTAAAAAGGAATTGCTCGTTTGCTATTATAAAACTTGACACACCAGCTAGAATGCATTGGAATTAATCCAAATTTTAATTATTCTTTTATCCTCTCCTGCTTTCATTCTCGTTCTACCCGTGCTCCTTTCTTCCTCGTTCACGCAGTCTTCACGAGAGAGAGACCGCCGCCGCCGGTGCTTGACTGCTCGGCCACCACCGACGCTCTCCCTCTCTGCTGCTCGCTCGCGCTCATGTCGGGCCGGCGCGAAGCTCCTGCCGCTGCTCGTTTCCACAGCCTTGCCCTGCCCTCTCCGGATGGCCTCAGCCCTCAGGTCGTCGCGAGCCGCGCTGCGAACACCTGCGGACGCGCGTCGCTGCTGCGGAGCTACCCCGCTCCTTCCTCACCGCGGTCGGGATTTGGCCGGCCGAGCCAGATCCAGGCGAACGGCGCCGCCGCCCCAACATTCGGCCGCTGCCGCCGCCGGCTCTTTGCTAACTGCGAGCTGCTGCTCCTGCCCGCCACCGGCCGCCCACGCGAGGTCGCCGCAGTCGCACACGCCAGCTGAGTCTGGCCGGCCGCGGAGCAGCGCTGGCGTTGGCCGTCGGCGAGTGGAGCCGGGGCGCCTGGCTGGCTTCGCGCGGTCGAGGAGGTGGGCTGCCGTGGCCGGCGCCGGTGGTGGACGAGGCTTTCCCTGGCTGGAGCAACCGGTGACAGTGGGCACCAAGAACCCTAAGCCATGGGTGCGGCAGGAGAAAGAAAAGAAAAGAGAGAAGGGAGATGTCGGTGCGGGAGGTAGAAGTATAGATTTCCATGCAGCCCGAGGCACGACGGCCCGGCCCATGGCCCGAGATTTTGGCCCGGCCCAAGCCCGGCCCGGCCCGGAGCTCAGGCCGTGCTTGGGCTGACCTCTGAGCCCGTGGGCTGGCACGGCCCGGCCCGAGAAAAAGGCGGCAGCCCGACAGCGGCCCGAAGCCTGCCTCTGCCTCCCCTCCTCCCCCGGCCTTCCAACGGCCCAGCCCACTTGCGCGGCGCCCCTGCTCCATATATAAGGAGCACAGCCAGGGAGAGCCGCGGCGCCCCCGCTCCAAACCCTAACCTAATCCATTTGTTGGTCTCGAGGACCCCCGCGCCGCTTTCGTCCTCTTCGTTGTTTGCTCTTGCGGTCTCGCCTCGCTCGGCTCAAGCAGTGAAGCTTCGCCTCTCGCCGTCGCCGCGTCGATCTCGCCTCATCCGCCGTCTCTGGTCTGCCGTCCCTGACGCCGGTGGCCCCGCCCCGCCTCCCTTACCCCTCGCTCTCATTCTCAAGTCTCAACCCTCTAGATCTGGTCATGTGAGTAAGTGAGATCTCGTCCCTCCGCCGCTCGCCGTCCTCGCTAACGGAGTCGTCTTCTCCCTTGGCTCGGGGTCCTCGTCTTCTCCGGCACTGGGCTCCGGTTGCGCAGGTGAGCTCGAACCCTAACCCTAACCCTAACCCTAACCCTAACCCTAACCTCTTCTCTATTTCTTTGATCCGTCTCTGACTCTTGGTTTCCCTCGTCCTCCTCTTTTGCAGGTCGGTAGCCGATGCTTCGTCCTCTAGCTGTGGTGGCGTAGAGCGAGCGAGGCGGCCACCCGCACCGTCGAGGAACCGGGCTGGAGAGGCCATGGCCGCAGACGATGGTGATCGTCTGCCTGGCCTGGACCCCGAGGGTGAGGATGATGACGACCTCCGTGACGATGCGATGGCCGTGTTTGGGATCGATGTTGGAGACGACCCTGTTGCTTCGGCTCCCATCGACCTGGACGGCGAAGATGGTGGAGGGGCAAACTCCAACGGCTCTGCTCCTTCTGTTGCTGCTGCGGGTAATGGTAAGCCTCCTGGTAAGCGCACATCTCCTGTCTGGGAAGATTTTGAGAAGATCTATGATTGAAATGATTACTCATTTGCATGAATGTGAAAAAGAACAGAATCTGTTTGCTGTTGTATATCCTATGAAGCTAAAATTCCTTAAATACTGGAAGGAAGTACCTATGCTTTATTCAATTGCATTTGTCCTTGATCCTAGAGGAAAAATGAGAGGTTTATTTAATGTTCTCCAAATATTACAAGAGAAAACTGGTGTTGACTACAATTCTTATTATGCTAATGTGAAAGCCTTCCTGTACAAGTTATTTAATCAATATGAGGTTAAGTATGGTGCAGCTAGAACTCAAAGGAAGAGTACACAACCATCAAGACAGGCAGGTAAGAGGAAGCATTCATGGGGAATGATATTTGGAGGCCCTGGAGGATCTGGTGTTGTTGGACCTTCCCCTGCTAATAGTCCATCTCTGTCTGCTGCTGCTGTTGGTTGTGAGTTAACAGCTTATCTGGACAGTGACAATGTCACTGCATATGAAGAAGAATTTGATTTACTTCTGTGGTGGCGTGACCATAAGCTAACCTTTCCAGTGCTGTCTATAATGGCTAGAGATATTATGTCTGTTCCAATTTCAACTGTTTCTTCGGAGTCTACTTTCAGCTTGACAGGAAGGATCATTGAAGAGCGACGACGACGCTTGTTGCCAGAACATGTGGAGATGCTAGCTTGCATCAAGGACTGGGAGCTGGGAGATAAAAGACTGCAGCATGATGCCATCGTCGTCGACAACCAAGCCATGGAAGAGTCGTTCAAGAACCTCTACCTGGATGAAGATGCAACTGGAACCCCTTCTACCAGCACTACTGCCTCTGCATCTGTTGCTTCTGCTTCTGGCACTTGATTTAATGTGAGTTGTGAACTTGTGAATCTTTACAGTGAATCTGTTCCTTCTCTGTTGCTTCTGCTTCTGGCACTTGCTTCTACCAGCTCTACTCTTTTGCAGGTTGCAGCATGACAACCAAGCCATGGACCTCCTTTTGTGGGACTGGGAGTCTGGGACTCCTTCTGTGACTACTTTTGGCACTTGATGTTATTGTGAGAGTTGTGAGAGCCTTGAGAGTGATCTCTTATTATTTGTATGACTGTGCTGTACTCTTTAACTTTGTGAACCTATGAACCTATGAAGTATGAACTCATGAGCTGTGCTGTACTCTTTTCCTTTGTAGGGTTTCTCACATGGGTGAGTTTTACCTACAAAGGTTTTTAATGAGGCAGCATTGCACAAACAGCTCAATATTATCTTTTACATCTTATCTCTAGACCCACTCTGGCTGTGAATTCTGTTAATTCTGTAAATTATGTGAATTTTTGTGAACTTGTGAACTTGTGAATTGTGATTGTGATTCTGTGATTTTTTGTGAATTTTCTTTGATCGGGCTGTGGGCCGGCACGGCCCGTAGTTTTTGATCGGGCTGCTCGGGCGGCACGGCACGTTTTTTGGCCCGAAGGGCCGTGCCTGGGCTCAAAACAAAGCACGAGGCCCGTTAAGGCACGGCCCGAGAGGCACGGCGGGCCGTGCCGGCCCGATAGCCTTCGGGTCGTGCCTACCTCGGGCCCGGGCCGGGCCGGACCGGGCCGACCCGATGGCCATCTATAGGTAGAAGAGGATAAGGTTTTGGAGGCGAGGGCAAAACGGGAGTGAAAAATTGGGTAGAATAAAAAATGATTAAATTATATTGAAAACAGGAGATTGGCATTGTAGCGGGTGTGCCAAGTTTAATGATAGTAAAAGCTAATCGCTTTTGTAAGATGGCAAAATCACCATTTTCTGCCGATGAGCACATTGGGGAAGCCCGCTGGAACGAGGCAGAGAAGGCCGGAGACGCTGGCGCCCCGCGGCCACCAGTGAGCACTGGGGGATGTAGGTCGGCTTCCTGCAATCCTGCCTGTGGCTGTGCTGTGGGAGTAGGAGGCATGCGTCTACCTGGTGAACCTCTGCCTCGGACGCCTTTTAGTTGTAGAAAAAGAGACATTAATTTTAAGGCGTGTGGTTCAGCACCCTAATTTTGACGCTGTCAGCTGCTCTGGAAGTAGCTGAACATGGTGTAGACTGTCTGCAGCATCGACGGCACGAACATGAGCGCGGCAGCGGCTGCGAGTGAGACGGCCACCCACGGCGACGGGAAGAAGTGCAGCACGAACCCCCCGCACCACCCGCTGACACGCCGGCCGCGGTGCGACGCCACGGCGTCAAGCATCTCGCCGTAGTCGTCAGGAAGCCGCGCCCCGACGGTCTCCTCACCGAGCTCCCGGAACAGGGCCACCAGCTCGGTGTCCGTGCGCCGCGTGCTGGCAAGGACCCCTCGCTTGCGGAGCATGCCCGCGTCCTGCGGGCAGCGGACCAGGCCCTCCATCCGCGCTACGTGCGCCGTCACGCACGCGCCGTGCGCCCAGTAGAAGTGCTTCTCGAAGGCCAGGAGGTTGTGGAGCACCGCCGCGCTGTACTCGTGGACGTGGAAGCACGGGACGCTCATCACGCCCACGGGGCTCGCCGGGTGTCGCCAGAACCACATGTCCAGGTCGCCGCAGCTCGACGACGCCTCGCGGAACCACACAGCTGACCTCCGAAGCTCCATGGAGCAGGGGAACAGCCGCTCCGATTCCTTCTTGATCTTGAGTTGCGTCCGTGGCGTCGAGAGGACGAAGTACTTGTCCTTGGGCACGCGGGACCAGTGGAAGAGGTGCAGGACGTGATGGAACTCGCCGCCGCCGGCCATGCTGTCGCCGGCGCGGCGCGCGCGCTTGGGGCACATGTTGTCGAAGCATCCGAGCACGAGCTCCTCGACGGAGCTCCCGAGCTTGAGCCCGGGGCACGACGCGGCGAGAAGCTTGACGGCTCCGAAGGGGACCTGGTTCTCGAGCACGAGCATGTCAAGCTTGATGTCGTCGGCGTGCTGCGCCACGGCCATGTGCAGTATGAAGTAGTCCTTGTTGATGGACGCCGCCCGCGTCACGCTATCGGCGGCGTCGCCTGTGCCGGTCTTGCTGAGCATCAAGCTCACCACCAGGACGAAGCAGCTGTCCAGCAGCAGCATCTCCAACAGCTTCTCCTCGTTGTCCAGAATCTCCACGGCGGCCCCGTCCGAGTCGTCGTCGGCGCCGAACTCATGGCGGAGGCGGTCGCGCTCCAGGCAGAGCGCCGCGACGTACCCATCCACGTCGAGGCCGCACTGGTCCTGCAGGTACCGCATGAACGGGAGCTTGGCGTCGTCGGGGAAGGGGAGGCCGCGGTCGGCGCGGTGGAACGGGCCGATGGCCACGGCGCGCACCGCGTGCAGCGCCTCCACGGGCTCGCGCCGGGCGCACGGCCGGAAGATTGTTCCCGTCCTCTCGCCGAGGTACCACAGCATGGGCGTCCGCGAGATGAGGTCCCGGAGCACCGCCGTGTTCACTGTAGCCGACGTGAGCTTGCGCAGCCACTTCTTCTCGTTTCCGCCACCGCCGCCGCCCGTGCCTACCCGCTCCGCGCCGCCGTCCGTCGCGCCAGTGGCCGCGCCCATGTTGGCATCCAGTGCGATGTCGATCAGGTGGTGATGGTTCCCTGCTACGGCGATTTCTCTATCCATGTCTGCTGGGAAGCTCACCTGAATCATATGGTAGTGGTCAAATTAAGAATCGAGTTTGCCACGGCTTTTGTACCCATCATGGACATTCGTCCATCATCCTGACGGCTAAGAGCCCGAATGAACGATGAAACATCAGCACAAGGTCGGCAATCAGCATAACAAATTTGCATTCTTGCTGATCTCAACTGATAGAAATAGGCGAAGAAAAGAAAATTTCCTTTGTCGAACGCCGGTGGCAGTTTATTATACTTTATACTGTAAGACAACAACGGGAACAACGAGCATGACACTTTTGTTGGTCTCGATGTCACGTGCGGTCTGATCCTCACGACCTAGATCTGAAATCGACAAATCGCACTATTTCTTGGAGGATTTTTTATACCTAAATAACTTCATCTGTGTTTGATAATTCTCTTTCACGCAACCATCAAATGAGACAAAGAAAACGACAGTGATAATTCTCTGTTACGCAACCATCAAACGAGACACAGAAAACGACAGTGCTATTGTGATATCAGCAAAAAATTCCAGTATATTATCATGAGGATCAAGAAAAATAGACGCGGATCAAGAAGAAGGACTAACTTCCAGACATCATATCATCTTTCCGTAGTTATAACCATGTTTTCTTATAGAAAATTCAAGGCGATATCAATTGCCTCTTTGTGAAATTGAAAGTCCTTGCTCCCTGCAGCTATGTCAACACTGACTATTAATAGTAGCATTGAGAAATCCTTTCTACATCATCTAAAGCTATGGTCTTTAATCATATGTCTCAGTGAGATGAAGGTCAGAATAATTCTGAGGTCATAAGCATAAAGCCCCAAGAGGCACAGTTCAAATCATGTTTTTAACATTATGTTAGTCAAATTTATGTGATCACCAATTTTATGTCCGTGCATCGCAACCAAAACAAAATGGTAAACCATGATTTCAAATTTCTATATTTCCATGTCTTGAGACTGTTCCTGGAATTGTTCAACAGTCCTCGCTGTGGTCTAGTGCAGTGCGTTGCCTTTGAGCCATGGAGAGCCACCACCATGATCAGCAAGCTGAAATAGAGCGTACAACCTTGGATTAAATTATGCCTTCTTTAGTTCCCCCCTAAAGTTTAGTTCCTATCCCATCGGATGTCTGGACACATGCATAGAGTATGAAATATAGACTAAAAAATAATTACTTGCACAGATTGCACCTAATTTGCAAGACGAATCTTTTAAGCCTAATTAGTTCATGACAATATGGTGCTACAGTAAACATGTGCTAATGCCGGGTTAATTAGCCTTAATAAATTCGTCTCGCGGAATACTGAGGACTTTTGTAATTTGTTTTATTATTGCTATCCGAACACTCCCATGTGACACCCCGATGTAACAGCCGATGTGACACCTCAAAACTTTACGCCCTGGATTTAAGCAAGGCCTAAATCGTACGACTGACTGAGGTGACTAATAACATGCGAATCAATGCTTTTAAAAATCAATGGCTAGTTCATCGCTTGTTAAAGAGGAATTAAGTGCTCTGAAGACACAAGGAGACACATTGTTCTGCTTTTCGGATGGTAGGATAGGAATCTGAAATCGCAAAAATTAATGTTTTTTAGTGAAATTATGGGGCATTGCCTTTCATCATGATCCATCATTTTAGGTTTTAGCAAAACAGTACCCCTTGTAGACAAGCACGTATATTTATCCTACTTCTGCAATGGTTCACCAATCCAGACAGGATACAGGACATACCACTCTAGTTTATTGTTTTGCCGAACTTTATATTAGGAATTACGATAAAGCAGAATGCCCCTTGCAATAATTCCAACCAACTTGATTCTGTCATTTACCTGCCACAAAGTGGAAAGCTTGTCTTCTTGAGCAACCGCGCATTTCTCTCCAAATCTGATTGGAATTTGCAGCAAACAGACCTGGGACAGACCAAAATGAATGAACCAAAATAGTTAATTATCTTTCTGAAACATTTGTAGAGATGGCTCCATTAGAAGAAAATTTTCTATCAGAAACTACCTAAAATTTTTGTATGGTACGCAAAAGATAAAAAAAAATATTGGGTATCAATACACCATTTATCTTGTAGATGAATCATGGATATTGCGCGAAGTATTATTCTATAATTTTTCATTAGGAATCAAAGGAATTTTCGTCCATTTCCTAGTTTTAGGATAAACAAATTATGCAAGTGTGAACATAGGCTACCGGTTTTTATATGGACTAAAATAGCCAATACTTATCAGAAATATAGAAAATGTAACTGATGACTTGTAGAATTATTTCCACCAGAGTTAACAAAGTAGGGAACTCACCTCCTTCTAGTCTGCTGTGCTAGATGACATGGAAGCATCAAACCAAGAATTAATAGAGGTGCAAGGACATTGTGCAGATTTCATAGCATTTTATCAAGGAAATTCCATCCTTCAACTATCTAGGATTCCTCTGGGCAACGACTGCATTAGCTTTCATCAGCCCACTCCCTTCTTCCCAGCTCTTTTTGTGATACAGTAGAGCTTGTCATTCCACAGCAGTAAAACACATATTACCAACTCAGAGATCTCATTACGAGATTTATCACATGAGAATTAGCCATATGCATGACCGATAAACCAAGTTAATACAGATAAAAAAGATTAAAAGAAAATGCTGGTGACAGTTAATAACTGTTCAAAAGGTGCTATGTATTCATAGAGAAAAGTTTCAAGCTACATATTCTTTCAATGAAGTTAATAACACTTTCTTGCAACAAACTGCAGGACAAATATATGCTGATGTTAGCAATCCGATAAAAAAACAGAATATGACAAACATTAATACAATTGATTTGTAAGAAAATAAGTTAGTACCAACACTTCTGACCTACGTATCACTGATACGCCAGGAAGGCTACCGTACCTATATCCGATACAACACGGTATGGCGCGATACAATCCAATATGCGTATCAGTAGCTATAAGGAAAATGGGGTCGGAAATTGAATGATTCAGCTAATTCTCATGTATCATTGGTTTTGGAAAAAGGCTCACCGTAGTACCCCTTTTCCACACATTTTCAGTCATCTCACTTCTTTTAACCAAAGAAGGAAGTCTATGACAACATATTCATGTGATTTTTCTTGGCTAAGACATCTTAACAGGGTTAACATAGATCATTTTCACCCCATATCATAGAAGCTAGGCGACAAGAAACGGAGGGGGTACAACCATTACTAATTTCGCAGTCAAATTGAACTGATCAGTTCCAGTGACAAGCCACTAATACAATTCTAGAGATTAATGGATGGTGTCGTTGAATGTAATGAGGTGACCCCCCCCCCCCCCCCCCCCCCCCCCCCCCCCCCCACACACACACACACACACACACCGGAACAAGTAACCTGGATAGCTAAAGTATGTTAGAACCACTTCGGCACAATTCAGTACTACTTATGAGTCCGATCTTCATCGTCTGGTTCTGCCATATCCGTGTCCAGAAGACAGACAAGAGGCTGGAAAATACGAGTCGGGCTGCCTAACATAAGCAGGAGGGAAAGCTGGTGGTACTGACGAATTCGAGGAAGAATGCCCGATTGCGGTTGGCACCGACGCCACACTTGGCACTGAAGACCTTGCCGAACGGGATCCCAGCTCGACCAGCTCCTCGGGAGTGCAGTCCCATGGCAGATTCCGCAGGTGAAGCACCTTTGACGGCGGCTGCACACCAGAAGCCATCCCTACAGCAAGGAAACCACATCAGGAACTAGCCGGGAGAGGTGCGTCGAGAGAGAGAGAGAGAGAGAGAGAGAGAGAGAGAGAGAGAGAGAGGTGGATATGGACAGGACGGAGGAGACAGCCGGGCGGATGGACGGGGGCGGAGCGGGGCAGCCGGGTGGGACTGGAAGGGGCGAGGGCCGGGGCGGTGGGACGGCGTGGGGAGACGAGGAAGGGCGGGGATTGTGGGAGGGGCGGTTTTTTCAGGTAATCACAAGAGTACTAGACTAACCAGTTCCGGTTAGAATATATAAGCTACCACGTTATAGCATCTACTGACATAAATAAAACAAAAAACAATAGATGAAATTCTTGTCTCTTGCTTGATGTCATGGACGATGGAAGCCACCAAAGAGCGTGATCCGTTCCACGAAAGGATTATGAGCTAGGGCGCACGGTCTACTTTTTGTCGCGGTAGAAGCTGCGTCACAATTCATAAAGTTTAGCAATAAACTGGAAGAAGTTTAAGAGACATACGAATGGGCGCAAGGTATCTCCTAAGATCCTAGCTCTGTACCCGCTGCCGACAATCCGTGGGATTAAAGCATGTTCGCTTGAGATTATCAGCCAAATTAGCAAGCCGGCCAGCAGTGTTTTTCTCTAAAAAAACAGCCAACAGTACATTCAGTCAGCCAGATCAGCTCAAGCGAACATGCTGGAACGTTGAATCGCTCGCTCGCTGATATGCGTATGCATGCATGGTTGGAGCAATGAATTGAGCACACTGCATTTCCATGCATTAATGTCCCGTAGTCGGGCAAATTGTCTCGAAACATCTCTCTAAAATCCGAATATCTTGTATATCTCTTCTTCGGATCGATCCCACTGCTAGTTTGCCAGTTCGGCGTAGGTTGCAATCAGAATGGGGCCAGTGTAGCTGATCCATACTAGAAGTATGGTCACGGACACGTTCTGGTTATCAAATGAAGTAAACACATCAGCAACAGAAGACTTTGTTTTTGCTCTCGATTTGGATGTAGTCCAATTTTAGCATAGAAAATAAGTTATCTAGTGTCTACGCTTCAAATTCATGACCACTATTCAACTGTACTGCGTTTATAAGCTGCCGTACTTTCCCTTAAAAGGCACACCACATTTTTGCAACGTTTCAAAAAAACATTGGGTAGCTTCTAATGTTTTAGCAGGCGGTGAGGCTCCACCTAGCGCCTAGTAGGCACTATAAGTATGCCTTATGAAACCAATTTTAGTTATAAGTCCACCTAGCGCCTAGTAGGCTCCACCAAGCTTGGAGTTGTTTGAAATTTTCTATAGCCCCATTTTGCTGCTTATTTATTATTACATGGTCTCGTTATCTATTATGATTTGTTGACTTTGACGGCCTGAACTTTGTAGAAGACCAAGTGAATTCGATGTTATCACAAAATTGCATACTATCATGTAACCACCCTGTACTTTGGTCCTATTTAATATAAACACAAGTGTCACTTGATCATGTCTGTGTCGCTTGATCCTATCTATAATCATGTTATTGTAGGCAATATGGAGTGACATTTGTGTTTATATTAACTAGGAACAAGTACGATATGAGGTGGTTACATAATCAGAGCATCTATTAGCAAGTAAATAGCAAAAGACGACCATAGAAGAGCATGATTTTATGGAAAAATTAGAAACTAGCTTCATATTCTTTCGAGCTAAAACAAACACAGATTTTCTAAGATAAACAAGATTTTAGGATTTTTAACTACAAATTCTTTTAAAAGTTGTAGTCTGATTTGCCACATTGAACTATCAACTGTCCAACTTACCTCCTAGTGGCAAACGTGGTACCTCATCGGACAATACCATCAACTAAATTGTCCATGGTGAAAAAACAAATAGTCTTATAAGAGTTAAAGATGTGTAAAAAATATGGGCCCACTTTGGAGTCAAAAAATGTGTAAAAATCAAGAGTCCGACTTACCTCCAAGTGGCTAACGTGGTTTTATTGACAAGGAGTTGAAAGAATGTTTTGTATAAAGTACAGCTATGTTTCACTAGGTGGAGTACTAGGCCCACTTTCCGCATTGTCCCGACTCCAAAACTTCTTGATTCTTGATAAGGACTCTAGGAGGAATAAGAGAGTGAAAAAAAAACATAAAAGTCCATTCTACCTCACGAACTATTGTCGTAGTCTAATTTTCCTCCTCGAACCTCAAAACTAAACAGGCATAGATTGGGATACGATAAATGCAAATGAAGTATTTAGAGTTCATGAAAACGTCTTTAGAAACTTCAAAAAAATAGGTTTAGATCTATGAAAATGGGAAAATATCCAAAACATCCTAATTGATGCATAAACATGTCTTAAAAACCTTGCACGTCAAAAATATGAGATGCACAGCATGAATGCAACATGCATTGATGCCAGATACATTAATGCTAGAAATTTATG
Organism: Saccharum hybrid cultivar R570; assembly: GCA_038087645.1. Lineage (NCBI taxonomy): Eukaryota > Viridiplantae > Streptophyta > Magnoliopsida > Poales > Poaceae > Saccharum > Saccharum hybrid cultivar. The sequence goes on from JAQSUU010000563.1 coordinate 17,122,452, forward strand.
TTGTCTGCATAGTATGTTTCTATTGCGAATAGTTTTCAAAACATGTTTACATATCAATTACAATGTTTTGATATCTTTTTCTAGATTTTTCTAGATATGTTTTCTATTTTTCTTGAGCTAAATATATTTTCAAGCATCTAGAGATATTTTTAGGAGCTCTTAATATTCTATTTGGATTTGATACACCCAATCTATCTCTAGACTTGTTTCTAAATTTTTTAATGTGTAGAGACATTTTTTGTGGTTTAAAAACCGTAATAAATGTTTACTAGTTTTTTATTTACAAATAAAAAGGACAATGTAACATCCTAGATGTTAATGAACAATTAAAATCCTAATGATGATCATTAACATGCATAATAATCTAGTGTCATGGCATAAATGCATTTTATGTTTCAAGTATAGCATGCTCATGTTGCATATGTCAAGTTTATTGTTTCATGAGATAGTGTTAATAAATACAATTTTCATTGAATTAATAAATCAACTTTGTAAATAAAACTTTTCTAATTCTTGCTCCATGTTTTGGTGTGACGAGTAAACTTTTATTTTGTGCTAATAATTATGTTAAGGGAACCATGTTTAGTCTCTAATTAATTACCAAATTAATGAAATAACAAAATAATAAAAGGATTTAAAAAAAAAACTAAATTCCCATGTATAGTTTTGCCCATTTTTGAATAACTCAAAATCTAAGCAAAATTTTGAGGTGAGTCCAAAAGCAAAGTTGTAGATCTTGTTGAGAGGTACAACTTTGGTGTTTTGAGTTTTCAAAGTTTCAATGCAAAATTTTGAATAAATTGAAAAGCTGCAAATCCCAAATTTAAATTTCAAACTCAATTTCAAAAAGTAGGCATAATTGGGTGATGGCCCAATTATGAAAGTTGTAGCTCTTCAAAAGTTGCACATTTTCTCTTTTTATATATTTTCAAGTTTTGTTCAAAAATTTAAAGTAATTTTTAATTTTCTAAAACTCTAAAAGTGCCCCCATTTGAATTTGATTTCAAATTTCAAAAACTATTCAAAATCTGAGTTTGGTCCAAAAAGCAAAGTTGGAGATCTCGAGAAGTTGAACAACTTTCGTTTTTGAATATTTTAAAGTTGCTATGCAAATTTGGGAGTAATTTAAAGAAAACAGAAAATGTAGGAATGAGGTGGTTTTAGTGCTACAGTACTCGGCCACTCTAGCTCTGCCACCGAGCTGCTTGCCGGCGAACTGCCGCCGCCCTTCCTGCTGCGTCCAGAAGCGCCCGCGCCACGTCCTGCTTGGCCAAAAGCAATTGCAAGCCGCTGCTGCCGTCCTCCCATTCGTTGCCCTCGCCCTTAACTCGATAAGCCGGTCGTCGTTTTCCTTTTCGTTTTCCTCTGTCTCGCCATTGCAGCTCTCGGCCGCCAACGAAATTCGTCGTCGACGCTGCGCCCCTGCTCAATTCCTTTCGCCCCTGGCTTCTACTCATCCTGGCGCTCCTCCTTAGTCTAATAGCGCCACCGCTCCTCGCCTAGCTCACCTGAGCGCTGCCATCGTCGTGGCGGACCACCATGACCGCCGAAGCTCTGGGTCGCCGTGGCCAGGGCACACCGGAGCATCCCCCTCCTTATCATGTCTCGTTTTAGCTTATCCCTGCTTCCTTGATGGTGATCGGCTCCATAGTTTTCGCTGTAGGACTTCAGACGCGCCGGAACGCGTCGTCGCCGCCGGTTCACGCTGACACCATCGCCGCCGCCGTGGACGAGCACAGTCCGTGGGCTTCCAACTCCATTCAGCTAGCGTATCCAGGTCGAGGTGAGCTGCTGATGCTATCTATCCACTCGATTCCTATCTCTACCGCGCCGTTAGCCATCTCCGCCGCCGCCGGAGCGCCGCCGCCCGCCATGAGCACCGTCGTGCGTGCATCGGTGCAGTAGAGGTTCAGCTAGTGCCTTGTGTTGATGCGAGGGGTCGAGGAGTTCGCGTAGGGGTTAACCCCGCCGCCGGAGAGTCGCCGCCGGCGAGCAAGCGCCGCCGTCCGGCCGTCCGGTCGCCATGGAGCTTGGCCCTGGGCCGGTTTTTGCCTCGGCCCGTTTCCATTCAAGTGTTGGGCCAGTTGGGCCAGCCTGAGAGAGGGAAAAAGAAGTTGGGCCGGGGAGAGAGTGGGAAGAGGAGAAAGGCAGCGGGCCTGTTATGAAGTTTTCGTTTTTCTTTTCTAAAAAAATGTGTTAAATAGTATCAGTTATTGTTTATTTCATTGAGAATTATTTAGAGCTCCAAAAATATTCAAAATTTTGGTGTAGCCTCCCTGTGATGTGTACTATTTAGGAAAAATATGAAATGCCAATTTTGATTACTTTTTGTAAGTGATTTAATTAGCTCCATTAATTATTAAATGCAACTTCCATGAATTTTAGTAATTGAAATAAAAGTCCAAAAATCATGAAATTAATTTTGGGTAATGTTTTAGGGTAATATTAATCTGTATAAAAAGTTTGGGCTTAATTGGATCAAATTCATTTTATTCTTAATTTCTGTCTTAATTAATTAATTAATTAAACATGTGTTTAACTAGATAATTTAGGATTTGTGTGACTTTGAGATTTCTTGTTGATCTTGGGTCATTAACATGTGATGATCCAGGACATCTTATTGAGTTGCTTGAGCTCACGATTAACTTGCTAACTATGATTTGTTAATGATAATTAATGTGTTTAACATAGATCATTATTGATTAATGATTTCTTGTGTAAGTAATTAGTGGTCTTGTGATAGACTTACTTGTTGTTAGATGCAACCTCTTGGGTAAAAATAAAGTTATGGTTAGTTAACCTTTAAATTGACCTTGTTAGCTTGCAACTGTACTGTGAAGGAAAGTTGTACTCAAGTAGAAAACTAATGTTTATCCTTTCTAAATGTCCCTTTTATACTATGCCTTATCATGCATCATGCATCATGACATACATTCCATCATATTAAGTCTCGCATCATTTGTATACGTGTAGTTTATACGAGAGTGTTTTGGATCGTGTCGATCAAGTCTCGGAGTAGGTCCATCCACCAAAGGTGTTGGTGTCTATTGGAACTCTCTGAGGGAAAACTAACTTCTCTGCAACGAAGTCAAGCCCCGGTTACATCTAAACTTACCTTGTGATTTTAAAAAGTTTTATTTAACTTTTATTACGGCTCTATTGCATTAAGTGCTAGGAGTTGAGTGATAACCTAATTACTGCATTACCATCCTTGATATTCCAATACCATCCTTGTTACTGTTTTGATTTAAAAATGCTTAGTATGCTTAGCGTTGCTTAATGAGAAAACTTTAAAACTTTTAAACAAAGTTTGAAGGGTTGTTGGACAATTACTTGATGAATGTTAATGTTGATAATTGGGACCGGTCGGTGGACTTGCATCGGGAAAGGAGTCCCCCTGTAGTGTCTCCGACTGAGTCAGTTAAGGACCGTACCGTTGTTCGAACTGTGTGCGTCGAGACTTTGTAACTGATCACATGCTCCGGTAAGCCTAAGACCTCGGTAATACCAATATGTGAACGGCCAACCGCGCACTGGGAGTGGAAAGATGGCGAGAGTAGTGTGTACCCTCGTAGCCAAGGGCTGGATTGGAGGTGTACTATACTCTCGGGTGGCGCTGGACCCGGTCATGTTTTGGAGGATCCGAGTGAAGGTTGATATATGTCGGTTAGAGTCCTACATATGTCGTGTGATTGGGAATCCCCAGCTGGGTCTAATCGATTCGAATCGTCGCTGCTCCTCGGTTAAGGAGACTCGATTCTCTGTTCAACATCGTAGATAAGAAATGAAACTTTGGTCGGAGAATCAGAAAGATATTGAATGAGTTATATGATCTAGATTAGGATCACTTTCATTCTGTTGATAAATAATATTGAAATAAAATTGTGATCTTAAGGATTCACCATTAGTAGCTTTTATGCAAAAGAACTTGACTTCCTGCTGAAACCTCACCTTGATTCCCCTAAGCCTGCATTCCTGAGTCGTTCCACTAGTTTTGTCGGTTAAGTCTTGTTGAGTACTTTCGTACTCAGGGTTTGTTAACCCCTGTTGCAGGTGCTGACTGGTGCTGCTAGTCAGGTCATGTCGGTGGGTTCGATATGATCTGTTATCTTCTCCTAACTTAAGTGCTCTACCTAAGTTGTCTTCTGTAGTTCTACTCGACTTCCGCCATTTAAGTTAAGTTTGTAAAAAGTTAACTTAATCATGATTTGTAAATTTATTGTTATTCTTCCGCACTCTGATGTAAAGTTTTGTAACAAATGTTGTAATGTTGTAGTTACTCCTTTGTTGATCCTGTGTGAGTTGTAAAATGTGGATGATTCGGGTTTCCCGAGGACACCCGACAGACTTCTTAAGTACTGTGGTAAACATGTATGGTGGTTAGAGGTCTTTTAAGACGATAACAAGTACATGTGGGCCATATTATTTAGGAGGTTCTGCCACAGACAATCCGCCTTCAAAACCACTCCAAGCTAGAGGGAGGTAGTTTGAATTGTTTCAAGAGTTCAAAAAGTAAGATATCTGGTCTTGTGGTTTAAGTAGAAAAATAAGACTATCCTAATACTTCACGGAGGTAGAATGAAGATTTTTTTTCCTAAGTATAAGTCTGCAGTTGTTATCAACTGGGCCGTTCAACTTGCTCGAGGGCACAGGCCTTCTTTTTTTTTCCTAAGGAGACCTCGTTTGCTTCGGTCCGAAAATTTATGTTGTATATCGATATTGCAAGAGTAGATCGAGATGCTGCACATGTTGTAATGGCTATAAACGTATGTTTCAAGTGTATATTTTTAAATGTCTCATCTGTTTCAGATGAATGTTGCAAGTGTTTTATCTGGATGTTACATATACATACATGTTGCAAGCATATGTTTCAAGTGTTTTCAGGTGTTTCATACGTATGTTTGCAAGTGTTTCATCTGGATGTTACATATGTTTGCAATTGTTCTCAAATGTTTTTCAGGTGTTTTCGCAAGTGTTTCATACGCTTGTTTTCAAGTGTTTCATTTATCTTTTTTTTATGTGTACAACTGTGGCATCTGTATGTTTTAAAAATAGATCTGGTGTTACACATGAGATGCGCGTGGAAAGCGGCCGGCGGCGCGGATGACGTCGGGGCAGCACGGGCCCACTACTGGTGCGCTCCCTCGTAAGCTCGATGCGCTATTTGCTCATTTGCTCTCTCTGCGTGGCAGCATCCGAATACTAGCGCCCCAGACGAACGTTCGAGCGCTAGCGAGTCTGAAAAAAAAGGAAAACTAGAGGAGACCGCTGCAACAGAGGATGCCGTGGAATCGTGGTCGTGCTACTGCATGCTTGGTGGGAAGCTGAGGCTGCAGAGTTCAGTTTGAGTTTTCCACTCTACTCTGCCGGTCTCGGGGGACAAAAGACGAGCACATCCATCGGCGTCGTGCCTCCTCCTGCGTGCACATGCCGCTTCTGGTCCATCACGGACCGATTCAACGTAGCGGCACGGCAGCTGTGTGTCCTTGTTAGAAGGAATGGGCAAACCACGAAGAAGTCACCAAACTCATCTCAACTTCTGCTCGTTCGTTACGTCCTCTGCCGCTGGGAGTCTGGTGTCTTCGAGGCAAAGTAAACGAAGAGTTCGTCGTCGGTCGAGGGCTCGTGATTGCGATCGCACGAGATACGTACAAGGATCCGTGGCCACAGAGAACAGCTACCGCTGAAGGCTCAACCAGTCAGCGCTGCCGCTCAACCAGCAGTACAATACTGTGGAGTATACCAAGTGTGATGACGCGTCGACTGACCATCCAATCCATCCGGGTTCACTGAACCGTGCGCAACCGGTCCATTTTACCCGTTCAGTTCATGCACCTGACCATGCAAAAACATGTGTGGGGTTGACGGCTAGATCTCTACATGTCTCTCAGACAGTCAGACAGGTTCGTTTGTCAACTACGTGCGCGTGGCACCGTCCACGCATATGGCTCCGTGACGGGCACGTGTTAGGTCCAGTCTCTTTTGAACGAGTAGTTTTCTTGCCAGATTGTCCAGAGTACCTGGAGCCAGGGTTAAAAAAACCGGTCGGTTTATCGCGGTAAACCGCGGTAACCGCCCTAACCGGGCCGGTCCGGTTCCGGTCCGGTCCGGTTAGGTATTCCCCAAATTCAAATTTAAAATTTGAAAAAAAAATGCTGAAAAAATTCCTAAAAATAGTTCATGATTTATAGAAGCCAATGGTGTAAAAATTTTTCAAATTGGAGTTCGTTTAGTATTTATTGATACGAATAGAAGTTTGAAAACAAAGAAAAAAAACCGGTCCCGGCCCGTTAAGGCCCCTGAGGCCCATTAGGCCGCCACGGGCACAAAACGAGCCGGGAGCTCGCGGGGGGGGGGGGGGGGGGGGGGGTCAACGCGCCGAGCCTCCTTTCCTCTCCCGTCCGCCCCCCGTCCGACCCTCGCCCGCGCCGACCGGCCGCCGCCGCCGGCTTACCGCCCCTAAGCGTCGGTTTACCGACCGGTCTGGGCGGCTTACCGAGCCCGCGCCGCGCGTTCAGTTAACCGGGCGGATCTAGCGGCTAACCGCTCGGTTAGCCCGGTAAACTGACCGGATCCGCGGCTAACCGCCCAGGTAAGTTTTTTTTTGTTTTTTTTTATTTAGAGTAGTATTAGGATTTAGGTAGAATTTGTGTTAGGATTTAGGATAGTTTTTTGGTTAGGTTTTAGGTAGGATTTATTTTAGGATGTTTTTTTTAGATTTAGGATTAGAGGTAGGATTTGTGGTAGGATGTATATTTTAGGTATATATTGTGTGACTTTGTGTATATATTGTGACTTTGTGTATGTGAGGTATAGATTTTAGGTATATTTTAGGTATATATTGTGGAGGATTTGTGGTAGGATTTAGGATACATTTTATTTAGGTGTGATTTTGTGTTGTCCGTTTATGCAGGTAGAGTAGACAATGTCAGGCAGAAACAGAGACGTTGTATGGGAGCATGGTGAAAATCTTGCTCCTGGATGGAGATGCAATTATTGTCATGTGACGAGAGCAGGCGGTGGTTGCACTAGATTTAAACAGCATTTGGCTGGGTACGGGGCGGACACCTTGCATTGCGCCCGTGTGCCACCAGATGTGCGTGCGTACTTTCGGCGAGATCTTGACAGAGCTAAGAAGACGACTGCTGACCGGGCTCGACAAAGGTTGGCACAAGAAAAAGCTGCAGCGGAGGGAAACCATCCCCTCGGTGATGATGAATATGAGGCTCAGATGAAGGAAGCACTAAACCAGTCGAGAGCAGAATATGACTACGAGCAGAGGGTGCAACAGAGAGGAGGTAATTACCACCGTGGAGGGGGTAGTGGTGGTGGTGGTGGTTCGCAAGGTGGGAATCCTATTGACAGGTTGTTTAGAAGAGCAGGATCACGGAGGGAGACTCCAGTGGAGGTGGAGGACTATCATGTGGCAGTGGGTGGGAGGAGAGGAATGCAGCAACAAAGGATTGATACAGGGTCTTGGACGCAGAAGGGGAAAAATGCAAAGGAAGCTATTGGTAAAGCTTGGGGAAAGTTTTTCCATTATGTAGGAATCCTAGGACGAAATGCCGACAATCCGTACTTTGTCAGTGCGGTGCGAGAGACACAGAAGTGGGGTAAGTACCTATACTTGGAGACCTATGGCCTTATGTATCTTTCCATATTCTCATTGTTTGCTTATGGTTTCAGGTGAAGGCATCGCGTCACCCACTGGAAGGGATATTGATGGCAAGTACCTAGATCAGAATGAGAAAGACTTGAAGGATAGATATGCGAAGTTTCAGAAGGAGTGGCCCAACTTTGGCGTCACGTTGATGTGTCTTCTTTCTCCTACAGCGATACCTCACAGCCTACTTATAGCTATCACAATCCTGACATGACCATGCAGACTCAGACTAGATGGGTGTATGAATGGGAAGATCCCAGTTTTTACAATATGTTAGTTCAAGAATGGGAGACAACAGCAGCATGGACAGGTCAAACTTGGCAAGATTACAAGGCTGACCTGCTTAGACAGCAAGGTATCTCTCTTATATCCACCGCCGAATATGAAATGTCGTGCCAACAAGGGGTCTTCCCATACATCCTACGTAGTTGACCATGCGAGCGGAAACTATATATTTGTTTGTGTAAGCGACTATATATTGTATTTGTATGCGACTATATATTGTTGCTTTAGTGACTATATATTTAAGCGAATATGTATTTATATGCGACTATATATTGTTGCTTTAGTGACTTATGTTATTTTTTACCACATTGTGTGGACTTTTTACATTAATTTGTGCAAAGGAAGTACCAAAATTTCTTTTTATTCATGAAAAAAAAATTCACGGTTTGGAGCGGTAAACCGGTCAAACCGGCCGGTTACCGCTCCAAACCGGCCGGTAAACCGGACCCGAACCGAACCGAAGCAGTGTTTGAATTCGAATTTGAATTCGGCCGGTTACCGGCCGGTTACCGGTAAACCGGGCCGGTTTACCGCTACCGGAGGCCGGCGGTTACCGGAAACCGGTCGGTAAAAAAAAAACCTGCCTGGAGCGTTCAAGAGCTCAAGATGCACGCCGCACGCGACAACCACTCCACTGGACCGAACAGGTCAACCAAACATTTGGGTCGTATATATCATGTTTTCTTATGATGAAAATGTACAGGAGCCTGTAACTTATTACCTATCCTCCATATCATGTTTTTTTCCCGGCAGATATCAAGTATACAATCGACCAATATCTTCTCCTACACACAATTTTTTTTATATAACAAGACAAAACGACAAACGTATTGATACCGGGCTGATCATTCACGGGTGTGCGTGTGTGTGTCAACCACGCAGAAAAGTATGCGCGCGCGACGAGCGATCCGTCCCTGTCGTGCGCGAGTAAACGGGGAGAACACACACAAGCGGTGCGCCCAGCGCGAACGTGTACGTGCAACACCGCGCGCACACAGGGGACCGACCGGGACTGAAAAGACGACAGGAACACGGCTGCCGCTGGCAGAAACAAGCAAGTGGAGCCGTGGAGGCCAGCGCGCAAAGTCAACGGGAAGCCGATGCCCAACCGAACCCACGCACTCCTGCCGGGCTGCTGCCGCTGCGGTTGCCTCGCTTTTCATGCGCACGCTCACGCGCGGCTCGTGGCCGTGGGCGCGACGCCTCAAAACGTGGCAACCGCAGCGGAGCGAGCGCGAGCTGCGTCACCGGCAGACGCCGCGGCGGCGGCGCGGATCCAATCGATACGGGCAGGCTCGATCAATGAATAAATGATCCGTTCACCACCCGCCGGTTGGGGCAGATTTCGCTCGCGGACGACGAACGAAACCCGCCCGCATGCGCGAGCCGGTTGCTTCGCTGGCTCTGGCTGTGGCTGGAACGAAGCTTCGGTTTGGTTGGAGAACAGCAGGATCGTGCGGCGATTAGCGGAGCTGGAGGGCACGTTTTAGGTTTGACCTGCCGGCGGATTGCGTTTGGAGTATTTTGCTAGTATTTTATTATGGGGGCGATGAAGTCAACTCCTCTGCGATCTTGTCCTGCATTTTCAGCGTGTTCGGTTAGAACGAACGATCTCATTCGGCATGGGTCCATGGGGCATGAGGTGCTCCGATCATTTTTCATTGGATCACCATGGTCCGTAGAATGGACAGGAGGAAGAATTATATTATTGCTACACGGATGATGGACGACGTCAACAGGCAACCCAATCCAAACGGCGCCTAGGCTCGGATATAGGATCGGATGGTCGATAGGACGATCTCGTGCTGCAAACCAAACAGGCTGTTCATTACTACTCGTTCAGGAGTTTAAACTTCAATCTTATGTCTGCCTGTATAGTTGCCCAAGGTTTTTCCAATAGAATTCCTCCAATGCCATTGAAAATTTTACCTCTTCCTTGATTATCATCGAAATTTTCAAACTTCCCTCGCTGCCATCGAAATAAATTTACACTTCCCTCGTTGCCATTTCCGTCAACACCTGTTAAGTCTCTTTTGTTGACTAGTAGGACCCATAGGAACAGTGTTTTTTTTTTTTTGTCAACTACAAAAGATACACTGTGAGAAGGGGCTGGGCAGAGCGAGCTTCGGCGAGAGTGCGAGACTGTGAGACATATCCAGCGGGCGTCGACCCATGCAGGGGGGTGCACGGGCGCCACCGTCCTAGAACCGCGCGGCTGCCCTGCGGCGGGCGAGCGTTCACGGAGGTGCGGAGAAGGAAGGAAGAGAGACAGGGGAAGGAGAAGGGTAATTTTTATTTCTTCTGTTTGGGAGGGACAAAATGGTTATTTCCACAGCATCCTTAATAGATGTTGACGAAGAGGAAAGAAATGTATGGGCACCGAATCGTAAGAGTTGACTTGCGATATGTTTGGAGACCATTTCTATTTATGTTCTTTTGTAGAAAGCTAGTAGTATTTATACATTCTGTGGCACCGAAGACTCCAACCTATTCTCCCATGTCATGGATACGGAAACTGTGACACGGACCCCATTATTAGAGCACAAAATTGGTTAAGTCTATATCAATCAAAGTCTACTTGTATTTTCCATTCCAAAAGTATCCGTCTCTTGGAATGGAAAATTTTCGCTTCGATTGCGCAGAAGGGCCCAGCCCGTTTACTTCTCGAAATGAAGCCGAGCAAAGGGACGCGCCGACGCCCGACCCGACCCGACGCGGGCCCACCACCCAACGGTCAAACATCGCATCGGACGGATCAGCTCACCTCACCCTCCGATCAGGCGGTTTGTCTCCGTCCCGGCCCCATGCGTCTGCTGGCGCTGCCTTTTCTCAGCCCACCGCTCGCACCGATGACTTTTTCTCGCTCGGCCTCGGCCACTATTTTTTTTTTCTCTCACCCTCTCTCTCTCCGACTGAAAACTCTCACCCGTTCTATTCCACGCTCTCTCTTCTTTCTAGAAAGTCGGGTGCTTTTGCCAGAGAAGAAGATGTGAGCTTGACGTCCTCGGAGTTTGATCGCCAGTTCATCCTTCCTTTCTTCTGAAATGATGGCGCGGAGAGAGATTACTCACTGCAGTTTCGGTGTAAAATCACGTCTCTGTGTGGAAATCCGATGAACACCAAGTTTGTGCGAGGAAAACGCAGACCAAGCTATAGGTTATTTTTATTCCGATTGACCCGTATCGGTGCTGGATTTGTTCGGCTGATTGTCAGAGGCCACTACAACCACTTTGGCTATTTGCAGCATGGTGGTGATAGTTTAAAGGATCCTGTGCATCGCGTGGCCTCCTTTTGTTACTGCAACAGGGACACGGCAGGGTTGTACTTTCAAGATCGGTCCAACAGCCCCCCCCCCCCCCGGTTTTTCTAAGGCAACTTGCCAACGTTTGCCCAAGGTGAAGTTTATTCTCGAAAAACGATCACGAATTCGCCCCAAACCGTGGATTTTGTGAAGCTACAGCTAGTTGCCTTTTGTTAATGATTGATCCGTGTAAACTCATTGCCTAGAAGAGTTGTCAAATCAAATTTATATTATTCATAATCAAAGGGCAGAGCGTCCTGCAGTTATTAAAAAATTCACAGTATTTAACTTGGTATTTAGGATCTACTAGGCACAGTGGCGGACCTAGGATTTTACCTCAGGGTATGCCTCTAAAATTTTTTTTTGCAATTCGATAAACCATTTACAATTCGGTGAAATCATACTCTAGTTCGGTAAAACCACATATTTTAAATAACATATTAAGCCTTAAATTCAAAGATTAAGCTACAAACGATGACAAATCTCGATATAAATTGTTCAAATGAAATACAAATAGTTTAAAATATAGTCAGCTAAAGAGACTTACAATATTACTTGTTTATCCGCCGCTTTCTTAATGACATGAATGTCTCAATTATATCATCTTCATCAATTTCGAAGAAAATATCCCGCTCAATGAATGTGACTAGACAATCATCCAAAACACTGTCACCTAGCTTATTCCTTGACTTTGTTTTCACTATAGCCAATGCAGAAAATACCCTTTCAACACTCGCAGTTGCCACCGGTAAAATCAATACCAATTTGAGAAGCAAGTAAACGATATCATACACTTTGTGCCTCTGTGTTGCAACAAGCTTAACTGAGAGATCAACAATGTTGTCTAGACCTTGGAAGCTATCATCTCGTTTAACGGAGTCAATATAATTATCAAGTTGCAATTCAAGTTTTAGCAAATCATCCTTGGAGAAGTCCTTGGGATAAAATTCAGCCAATCTACGTACCTTCTGTGCATCAAAAGAAGCAAAACAGTTGGAAGGACTAAAGGCTGACATACAAGAGAGTAGCTCCATATTTATCTCATCAAACCGATTATCAAGCTCTTGACTAATTTGATCAATGACACCAATGTATACTTCTCTTCTGAAATGGTCATCATTTGTTTGGTTCCGGGCACGGGCATACCTTGCTGATTTTCCATAGGGCACATAAGCACCATCCAAAGCAGGAACTTCAACATCATGTGCAATGCAAAAAGAAGTGACCCTCTCAAGAAAATTATCCCAACCATCAGATCTCAACTGCTGCATTCTGCTCTTTGTAACATTAACAAGTGTGATTGCATTAAGAATATCTTGATCCCTTCTCTGCAAACACTCTGATAACTCATTTGTGTATCCAAGAATAACATACATTAAGTGCACAAAGAAAACAAACTCAAAGTTTTCAAATGCCCCAAGCACAAAATGTATCCTTGTCCAATCATCCTTATATGCAATATCACCACCAAGTTCAATGAGCACATCATGGATTGAGGTATACATAGTGATGATGCTACATATAGTTTTATAATGAGAGCCCCACCGAGTCTCACCAGGCCTAGGCAAACCCATCTCTTGATTCAATCCACTCCCAGATTCAAGGTCACCACACTCTAGTGCTTTGTTGACATTCTCAAGTCTAGCATTTCGAAGCATACCATGACGCTTGCAAGAAATCCCAACAATGTTCAATAAGACAGATACTTGATCAAAAAAAGTCTTACAATCAGTGTTTCCTTTGGCAACAGCCATGAGAACTAGTTGGAGTTGATGTGCAAAGCAATGAATATAATACGCAGAAGGCGATTCTTGCATAACCAATGTTTTCAGCCCTTTAATATCTCCTTTCATATTGCTAGCCCCATCATAACCTTGACCTCTAATCTGAGTCATACTCAATCCATGACTAACAAGTAAACCTTCAATTGCTTCCTTAAGTGACAAAGAGGTAGTATCATCTACATGAACAACTCCAATGAAGTGCTCACAAGGCCTTCCAAGTTTATCAACATAACGCAAGCAAAGAGCTAGTTGTTCTTTATGTGATATATCACTAGACTCATCGGCTAAAATTGCATAGGGCTCATCACCAAGTTCTTCAATTATTTTCTTTCTAGTCTCTATGGCACAACAATGAATAATTTGCTTTTGTATCTTTGGGCTAGTCAAAGTGCAATTACCTGGAGCATTGTTCAAGACATACTTGTTCACTTCTTCACTATTTCCTGCAAGAAACTTCAAAAGTTCAATGAAGTTGCCTCTGTTGCTAGATTCTTCACTTTCATCATGTCCACGGAATGCCAATCCTTGATGCAAAAGAAACTTGATACATCTAAGTGAATATGTCAACCTTTTCTTGTACAGACGAAGATCCTCATCAGTCCACTTATCAATGTGATAATCAATTGCTACCTTGGGATTAATAAAACCAATGTATCTCTCCTGAGCTGCTTTGTGTGCCATAGAACCACTATGTTTGAGAAGTGCATTGTTTCCTATATTCCAATTATTCCATCCATCAACAATAAATGTATTTGACCCAGTACCCTTCTTGAACAAGTAGCATATAAAGCAAAATGCAGAATCCTTCTTGATACTGTATTCAAGCCACTCATGATTATACATCCATGCTAAATTGAATCGACGAGATTTGCCTCCAATGTATGTTGATGGAAAATCATGTGTATAAGGTTTGCAAGGACCTCTAGTAATATATGCTCTACGGATTGCATCTTGATCATTAATATGATAATCTTTAATGGGCATCCTTTCACCTGGATCATGTGGAAGGCGATTGATGTCATAATCCGGTGGATTTGATGTGGGCGGCGGCGGCGGCAGTGGCGGTGGCGGTGCTGGGGGCGAAGGCACATCATCTTCAACCACCACTCTATCTTGCTCTTGATTCTGCTCTCCAACCGGAGCTGGGCCAATGTTTGAAGCCGCAGCTGCTGCCTTCTTTGCTTCGTGTTTCCGAAAAAGAGACGCAATGTCTCCACTTCTCTTCATAATTGAACAATTCTGAAAAAAAATTATGTAATGTAAGTACGACAACTAGCTATGCAATAGCAAACTCACATGCGATGATGGAATAATGTTACTCACATGCTGCCTCCTGCCTGCCGTCCGTCCTTAATAGATTGATGCTAATTAGTGGTTATCTGCTCTGCTGAATGAAATCACGAACACAAAGTCATGACTCACTATCAAACTGCAAACAAATCAGTAAATCACCGCGGAGTACGACAATACCTGCAAGTACGGCCGTCGTCGCCCGACGCCGTCGGAGTCTCTCGTCGCGGCTCGTCGTGGCCGGCGCCGCGCTAACTATCTGTGCGTGCGTCACTGTCGCCTGTCGGTCTTGTCCCGCCCCGCGTCGTAAGCCGTGGCCACGCCGCCACGGAGACGCCGCCGGCCGCCGTGTAGTGTAGGTGTAGATGCCAAACGAACACGCGAATTGGTTTCCAGTCTTCCAGATCGGTAAGATCGAGGCCGCCGTGATTCCAGTCTTCCAGATCGGTAAGATCGAGGCCGCCGCTGTTACTCCGTGTCAAGATCGAGGCCGTGGTCCACGTTGCTGGAAGCCAAACCGATGACTGATTGACTGAACGAGATTGGTTTCCTTCTTTTTTTTTACGTAATAAAATTTCTATTATTATGTATGTATACGACGGCTGTATTCCAGGGTATGCCGTGCCATACCCGGCATACCCGCTGGGTCCGCCGCTGACTAGGCATGAGGAGGGATACGTTAGTCTCGATGGGCAAGTGGTGGCCAAGAAGGATACTTTTCGGTATTTAGGGTCGATGCTACAAAAGGATGGTGACATTGATGAAGATGTTAGGCATAGAATTTCAACCGGCTAGTTGAAATGACGTCAAGCTTCTGGCGTCCTCTACGACAAAAGGGTGCCTCAGAAGCTGAAAGGTAAGTTCTATAGGACAGCGATTCGTCCGACGATGTTATACGGTGTTGAGTGTTGGCCTACAAAAAGGCGACATGTCCAACAATTGAGTGTAGCAGAGATACGTATGTTGCGTTGGTGTTGTGGGCACACAAGGAGGGATAGAGTCCGGAACGATGATATTCGGGATAGGGTTAGGGTGGCACCAATTGAGGAGAAATTGATTCAACATCAGTTGAGATGGTTTGGACATGTCCAACGGATGTCTCCTGAGGCGCCGGTGCGTAGTGGAGTTTTAAAGCGGGCCAATAATGTAAAGAGCGGTAGAGGTCGACCTAAACTAACTTGGGACGAGTCCGTTAAGAGAGATCTTAAGGAGTGGAATATCTTCAAGGATTTAGCTATGGACAGGAGCGCTTGGAGATTGGCAATCAATGTGTCTGAACCGTAACCTCTTTTTGTCTTGTGCCCTTTATATCCCTTTATGGGTCTCCATGTTTCTCGTCTCTTTTGGGTTTTATCTCTAGCTTACCCCAACTTACTTGGGACAAAAGGCTATGTTGTTGTTGTTGTATTTAACATTGGTATTTAATTTCATGATATTCTGCGATCCGTGTGTTTTTTTATATATAAAAAGCTTAGTTGTTCCATAGTAAGTATAAAAAAAGAAAGGGAAAACTCGCTTGTCCCTTGGTCACAATAATTTATGTAAGCGATTAATCTAGCACATAATTGCATCTGAAAAATGATTCAACTCCTGATCACGCCAGATATGCCAGCTCTAACACAGTTCGTCAACGGGCCAAAGAAACGCATAAAAAAATGAGGAGAGCGCGAAAGTTCTCAGTAGGCGTGCAAATACCTCTACCCCAGATCATCATTAGAAAATTCAGGGGACAACATCTCCAAGGGATACTGCTAAAGCGAGAAATAGTGCTCCTTTTTATCATGTCCATTATTTTACTAACTTATTTAATGTTTTATTAAAATACTTGTGCGCCATCATTATTCCCCTCTCCATAGTTGACTTCGAAGCCAAGACACATAGGACTATTGTAGTATTTTCTCTTTTTCTTTCTTTCTCTGTGGTGCTGAGAATAAAGCCATAGAAAACTGACTTCTTCTTATCTTAAAAGTCCATTATCTCATGGCCAAGACATCACCATCATTCACACCCATATTTGAGCATTTTACACACAACACCCCCATCTTTCTCTCAATTATTGCGGGTCGATTCAAGAGATTTGGAGATGTGAGGTGTTGTGTACCACGGACCAGTGGATACGATTTACGAGAGCTTTACGGTCAGAAAAGCGTAATAGCTTGTTGTTACTGTACACTTGATTTTGAGCGCTAAATTTTCTTTATCATGAGACTTGATTCAGACATCTTACTAGTTACCGCACAGAAGAATGAAACCACCTTAACGTAAACATTTTCCCTTTAAGCAAATGCAAGTACTGATCACGATCAAGTGATCGAATATACGCTGTGAGCTTCTTGTCCTTTTTTAAAGTATTCATAATTACTAATAAAATCATTGTCCAGTGATCTAAATGTTGTTAACTTCTTACTACTCATTAAATATTCATAATTTAATAATAAAATCATTGTCCAATGACTTAAATGTTGTTAACTTCTTACTACTCGTTATGAAGCATCATAGTGTGGTTCTAATTATAAATATGGTTTCATTTTATAAATATACTTTTATAGTGCTTTGTTAGGCCAGTCTTAATGGGGTTTCATTAGAGTTTCATGGGCATTAATTATGCTGATGTGGCACCATATTAATGAAGAGAGAGATGATAAGAGTTTCATGGGAGTAGAGAGAGTGGATGAAACTCTTCTGCACTGTTTCCAAAATCTGGATGTGTTGGAAACAGTGACATGAAATCCCCACTGAGACTGGCCTTAGTGTCTGTTTGGATCCATTGGCACTATTAATTAGGGCCTGTTTGAATGAGTTTTAGATTCTTAAAAACCAGTTTTGTCTCTAGTTTCTAATATCTGGATTCTGAGAAAAAACTGGTGGGGTATTTGGATTCTCCAGTTTTTAAGAACCTGGCTTCATTTATTGCTCACAGGGTCACAAGAAACTGCCAAAAGCTGGGTATCACCAGCTTCTTGGTTTTTAAGAATATGGCAAAAACTAACACAAGAAACTAGGTAAAAACTAGCCTGTTTGGATCAAACCAACTTTTAAGAATCTAATAGCTAATAGCTGCTAATTTTTAGCAGAGTGTTGTTTGAATCCACCTACTAATAAGTGGTTGGATAGTGAGTCGAAGGTGCACATGAATTATTAGCACCTTTAGCAGCTTTAAACATGTTAATGGAACTAATAGGTAGCAGCCCTCCAACTACGCGTAATAATTAGTAGGTCTATTAGCAAGTCTGTTGGATCCACCAACACTAATTTTAGTTACTAATTTTTAGTGGTAACGGATCCGAACAGGCCCTTACATTCACGAAAAAATAGTTTTACTCCTATCTTTTTTTATTTGTCACTATGGTATTCACACCGTTCATTTTTTTTAAGTTTAACTAGATCTATTTATAAAAATTAACAATTGTATCTTAAAATAAGTTTATCATGAAAAATACAGCATCTAATAATATATACCATAAATATTAATATTTTATTGTATAAGCAATTGATCAAAGTTGAATAATTTAATGTGGAGAATTGAGAACCATAAATAATACCACCACTTGTGACCGTGCTCCGACTTCCGAGATCTAACAGTGCCTGAGTGGACCTAAAAAAACCAAGGCCTCGTGTAGATTGAAAATAATTTCAACCCGATGAATAGTACCACTTTCGTCTTATTTAACAAATATTGTCCAATCGTGGACTAACTAGACTCAAAAGATTTATCTCGTGATTTTTAACTACACTGTGTAATTAGTTATTTTTTTATCTACATTTACTACTTCATACATAGATTCAAAGATTGATGTGACGGAGAGAGTAAAAAAATTTCAACTTTTAGAGTGCATCTAAACGAGGGCCAACAGAGAGAAGGTGACTGTCTGTCTGCCTGGCGAAAGTGGCAAAGGTGAGGCAGTGAAGGTGACCACATCGATATTTGGAGGAATCCAACGGGCTCCTCCACAAAAAAGCGGCAGCATCCATTGACTCGCATCTTTCCCCTGCTCTCACCTTTTCCACCTATAAAGCCGGGCCGCAGCCTCCTTCCGACCTCCACCTCCCAACCCAATCTCCTCAGACTCATAGAGCCCCAAGCCAAGATCTGCGTTACAAGTCACCGGCGAAGCACCGGCTCCCATGGCCGTGGACCTGATGGGCTGCTACGCCCCGCGCCGCACTGACGACCGGCTCGCCATCCAGGAGGCGGCGGCGGAAAGTCTCCGCAGCCTGGAGCTCCTGGTGTCGTCCCTGTCCACCCAGGCCGCCGCGCCGCACAAGGCCGCTCATCACCTGCAGCACCAGCAGCCGTTCGGCGAGATCGCCGACCAGGCCGTCTCCAAGTTCCGCAAGGTCATCTCCATCCTGGACCGCACCGGCCACGCCCGCTTCCGCCGCGGGCCCGTCGAGTCGCCGCCGCGGGAGGTTGCGGCGCCTCCGGTCGTCGCCGCTGCTGCCCCCGCTCCCGCTCCCTCTCACTCCCTGGCCCCGCTGGCTCACGTGGCGCCCGTCAGTGTGGCGCAGCCGGCGGCGGCCGCGCACCCGCAGAGCCTGACGCTGGACTTCACGAAGCCGAATCTGACCATGTCGGGCGCCACGTCCGTGACTTCCACGTCGTTCTTCTCGTCTGTCACGGCCGGCGAGGGCAGCGTCTCCAAGGGCCGGAGCCTGATGTCCTCCGGGAAGCCGCCGCTGTCCGGCCACAAGCGGAAGCCCTGTGCCGGCGCGCACTCCGAGGCCACCACCAACGGCAGCCGCTGCCACTGCTCCAAGAGAAGGTAACGATATATCCAAATTAAAGGCTTCCTCAAGAACACCACTTCTCGTCTTTAGGTAGCTTGCCTTCTAACCAGTGGTACTTTTTTTTTTGTTTTTTGACAGGAAAAACCGCGTGAAGAGGACCATCAGAGTGCCGGCGATCAGCTCCAAGATCGCCGACATCCCGCCGGACGAGTACTCGTGGAGAAAGTACGGCCAGAAACCCATCAAGGGCTCCCCTTACCCACGGTAAATTTCCTCCTACTGTAGTTCGGACCATCGCTCGTCTAATCCGTTGTCGCGCAAGGAATCTGACTGTTCTCTGATCATGTGGTCCACAGGGGCTACTACAAGTGCAGCACTGTGCGGGGATGCCCGGCGAGGAAGCACGTGGAGCGCGCCACCGACGACCCGGCCATGCTGGTGGTGACCTACGAGGGCGAGCACCGCCACACCCCCGGCGCGGCCGGGCCCAGCCCCCTGGCGACCGCGTCGCCGGTGGCCGCCGCCGTCTCCGTCTCCGCCGGCAACGGACATGTCTAGTCTAAAGCTAGGATTAGCTTCTCTTCCTTTTTGAGCTGCTTCCTCCTGATCTGATGTCCCTGTAAAAAAAGAAACAAGGTTGTAGAAAGAGGGGGAGGACACCTTCGATGCCGCAAAAACTACCTCAAATCGTATCTCCGATTGGTGCGCGCTCACGCTTCCCTTTTCTCTTGTTCTGAGAAAATTGCCCTCAAGATCAGACGAAAATCACGCCCGCTGACCCGCAGTCCAGATCTGAGGGGGTGTCTGAGTAATAATAATAAAAAACAAATAATAGAATCGGTCAGTAAACCATAAGCTAAATTTATTAAGTCTAATTAATTTATTATTAATATATGTTACTGTAGCACTATAGTGTTACCTCGGATGTTAAGTGGATGTGTTTGGATATTAATGAAAAAAAACAAATTATAGATTCTATCAGTAACCCACAAGCTAAATTTATTAGCATATGTTTACTGTAGTATAACAGTGTGGTCTAATTAGACTTATAAAATTTGTTTTGAAAATTAGTTACAATCTGTACGATGAATTATTTTTTAGTTTATATTAATACTCGGTCCAAGACCAAACACCCCCTGAGTCGTCTGACCATCTGATGCAGCTGTAGTATCCGCGACTGTAAAATTATGATCCGTGGTTACGAACAGTTTAACGACGACGGAGGACGAAACCATTGACCCGAGATTAAATACGGCGCAGCGGCGCTGTTGTCCGCAGGACAGCTCATCATCCGCTGCCGCTATAGGAGATGTTTTTTCCTCTTCTATATTTTGATTTATTTAATTCATGAGAAAAAAGGTCGGAAGTCGTAGGCAGCCGCTTAAACAAGCGCAATAATGGCGGGCCTTGTCCCTGCCCGCCTACCTTCTGTGCAGAGGTCAAGCCTAGTGGCGAGGGGTGGGCCGCACCAGCCTGTGTGTGGGTGCCTTTACTTTTCTATCCTCCCCCATCCACGCGGGGCCTACGGGATGGGATGGGATGGGGTGCCCTGGTCAAAGGTGACAGGTGAGGGGTCGCTTTCCCGGCGGGGCTGCCTGGGCCTGCACTGCAGCACCTGCACCACCTACGCCTTGTTTATTGCCTCAAAGTTATAAGTTTTTTCATTCTCTCCATCACATCAATTTTTAACCACTTGCATAGAGTATTAAATGTAGATAAAAAAATAACTAATTACACAGTTTAGTTGAAAATCACGAGATGAATCTTTTAAGCCTAGTTGATCCATGATTAGATAATATTTACCAAATAAGACGAAAGTAGTACTATTCACCAGTTTGAAATTTTTCTTCAATCTAAACAGGGCCTAGTTGACCGCAACCTCTCTCTCATCATCGGAGCCGGAGTGTTTTGTTTTGAGTTCTTTTTCCAGCTTTGCCTTTGGCCTGGCCTGGCCTCGAGGACCCGGTGGTGGGGCCCGCGCCGCGTCGCAGCATGAGAGAGAGGGAGGAGGCCAGGACGGGAGGTGCATGCATCAGCTCATTTTCAACGCCTCGGGCCGCCCGTCCGCGTCTTTTGTTGTTTCCGGAGGTGGGCCTGGGCCGGACGGGCCTCGCGCCCCTTCCGTTTACCTAGTTGAGGCTACCGAGCCGTGCGATGCGAGAGATGAGCCGTGTGGGCACAAAAGCCTTGCTTACCACCCACGTCTGTCTAACCTGTCCCCCCGCTTTCCTTAATCTGTTTCCCACTGATCGCTGTGACTGTGAACTCAAGCAACACCTCAAAAAATTAAACTACTCCATCAGTAGTCATTAGTCAACCGATTCTGCTCACGGTGACTACAACGACCGGTGAATGAATACGCGGTGCATGATGACAGGACGATCGTGGTTGCAAGGCGCAAGTATTGTTGCTGGCGGTCTAGTGGAGCAGCACTTTGTTTTGTTTACGTTTTGGCGTGAAAAAGCAGCCCAACTAGGAGCATTTTATGCCAACCAAGTTCGTGCTGTGTGTATATGAATGTCTGATCCGTGGACGCGTGGTTGTTTTTTTTTAAAAAAATGCGTAGTTGGCACGGTCCGTCGTCCCGTTTCCACCTTTTGTTTAATCCTAGTATAGTACGACGGGTGCTCCGCTAGCATCGATGGCGCTGCCAATAAGCTCGCAAGTCGTTTTGGGCAGCCTTCTAGTTGCATTATATCTAATCCACTCATGCCCCATTGGTGATTCGGACACTAATTTACGTCTCCTCCCGCCATTTTGTAATCCTTTTTCTTAACGGTAGCGATAGACCTGCATGTCAAATGATACTCACACACACACAGGTCAATGGAGCCAGAGTAAAGTACTATCACGAGAGAGAGCTGCCAACTTTGCCTGCCCGGCTAGCTAGCTAGTAGTACGCTGTAAAAGTAAAACCACTGCCGTTACTTTTGTTTGAAGCTAGTAGTGAGAACTGGACGCCCGGACTGGACACCTCCAACTCCAACGTTCTTTGCATCTGCCTGCCCGGGCCGGGCGAGCTGAGCTGTCCAAGTGGACTTCCACTCCATTCCATCATGGGGCTAGCTTGGTGTGACCTAAAGCTACTCACAAGACTGCGAGTGCTTATCTTTAAAATTTAAATAATGGTGCACTGATAGCAGTTAGGTTTGATGCCACGTCGACCGACCGAGCGGAATATTACCGTGCTGCTACAAGCACTGGTGCGACGGACGCCCCTCTCTAGGCCTTGTTTGCTTGCGATTGTTTTGGCCTGTCTCGCTGTGGCACTGTGGCAGTTCACTGTGACTGAGCTGCAGCGGCTGAGCTGACATGTGTTGTGTGAGTGGCACTGGCACCCATGCTTCTGGTCCTTGGTCGTATCAGTGCTAGAGCAAGAGCAATAATACAGTCAAGTTACTTGGCTATAAGACAAGCTATAAGAGCCAAGTTATACAATAAGTGTCTCCTATTTGTCTTTAAAAAGTTTCTCTCTCCTATTTCTCCTCACAACACTTGCTATTTGGGCCCACTAATACCTATGCTTCCGTGCTCAGCTTGGTGCTTGCATGAGAGCCAAGCTCTCATCTCTCTCCTCCCTTCTCTCCTCCACATCAGCATTAGCTTGGCTATAAGCCCATTATTGTACCTGCTCTTATGTGTGGTTTATGTGCTCATGGCCGGTGACTTGTGAGAGTACTGTATAATTAACATAACACGGTATAAATACTTGAGAGTCATAAGGGCAGTCCCAATGGTGCATTGATGATGGTTTCTATCCTCATTAAATGACTTGCCACGTAGGCAAAATGCTGACATGACAACGTAATTAATGAAGAAATAGAGCAAAAATCATAAAATTGGTTTCTTCATAAAGAAATCAGGTCTACTCTTGACCCAATGCACCAAGAAACCATGAAATCATCATTGGGGAGAAACCACCAGTTTCTAGGGAGCTCGTGTCGCACTTCCATTGGAGGAAGAAGATAGAGTTGGGAGGAGAAAGAGAAAATAATTATTACTCATAGAAACTATGGGTTGGAAGGCAGTACTTTTTTGATGCAGTATCCTATATTATAGAAACTACTACTTTCTTTCATTGGGACTGCCCTAAACAAACAAGGGTAGATACTACTAGTGGAGATGGGATTGTTGAAAGCTTGGGGTCCGTGCAAGTAGTAGTAAAAGAATGCATATATGGACTTTTTTCTGCTGTGGTCGTATCTCGTCTCTACTGAGTTTACAGGTAACCCCTTCCCCAGTTCCCACTACGAGTGTGAGGCTTGATTAGTACTCCTCGTAGTTTAATCCTAGTGCTACTAATTGTGTAGAGCCGCATGATTTGACTAATCACCATTGGTTTGGTGCCTAGTGACGAAGCCAAGACCTGCCAAGGAACCTGTTCGTTGGTTTCCACACCGAATAATTCCTTAAAGGTGTTAGTGTTACTGTAATCATGCTTCAACATGAAGATAAACCTTTTATATTACTATGACTATGAAGGCGTACTTATATCAAAGAAAAATGCCGGAATTGGGCGCGACCAAGTGGACCAAATGGAGCTGATTTCTCTGCCTGGGAGCATTTTTTTTATACTAGTCTTGATTGATTCAGATCATGAGGATTGAGGTTGAGGAGGGAACAGATCGCAGACAGGATTTGCGGCTTAGCGCCACTGAGCGACAACTCGGAGAGAGAGGGAGGTGCCCGTGCCCCGGCCTCGCAGCAAGTTGCATCTTTCTCTAGCGCCTGCTGGGTGCTGGCCAATGCCCATGTTCTTCTCGTTGATTCGGATCCTCCCTGTTTGATTCGGTTTGGGTCAAAGTCAAACGGCACCCGTCCTAATGTGAGGCTCAACTGTTTAAGTTGACAATTGGACGGTGGATATCAAAGCGAACGAGGGAGCCAATGGCCCATTGTGGTTGTTGACTTGCTGTGCTTTGGGTCGTTGTTTGTGTGATACTAGAACCGAAGGAAAGGCGTGTCCGTGAGGCGGTTAGACTATCTCCAAACACATCACCCAAAATACAATACCTAAAATAGGTAGCGCTATAGACAAAAAGTTCAATACTTATTTTTAGTCTTCTCCAACGACAAGCCCTAAAAAAGATCCTTCTCTACAAATAAGTCTCCAGGAGAGAGGATACTCGTATTTGGATTGTGCCTCTGCTATAACCCAAAATGGGTCTCGCATATAGGTACTCTGTTGGATACTGATACAGTACCATTCAAGACCCATTTTAGATTTGAGTACTCACATATAGGTTATCTATTAGAGACAGTCTTAGGTCAGCTCCAATGCAAGCATATAGCATTAATAGCCCCGTAAAAAGGTGGTGAGCCATGTAGTAACCCAAAGATTGAAACCAACAAGTAGCCAACGCAGGATACATCTGACATGTGACAAACGATTCCTGACCAAAGGTAACCAGGGAGGGATAGACAGACATCAGAAAACTGAAAACGCATGCTAAGACTACCACACTGGGTACTCTAAAACGATACTCTAAAGCTTTAGAGTATGAATATAGAGTAAAAACTGCTACACTGGGTACTCTAAAACGATACTTTATCCTTTCTCTCACTCTATATTTAGAGTAGTACAGTGCTTACTCTATACTCTACAGTGGCGGGCCCCACTAGCTAAACAAAGGAAAAAAATGCTATAACTCACAAACCAAAAATCCAAATTAAATTTCGATTGCACCATTAAATTCGTCTCAATAAATCATTCAAAACTAGATCACACATGAATATATTTAGATAAAGTGACAAGTGGGTCCCACAATAGATAGAGGATGAATGGGTGCGGGAGAATTGAGTATAGAGGAGAGAATCTTGCTGACTAGGACGTATAGAGGATGAATATAGAGGTCCATGAGTGCGGGTAGTCTAAAGCTGTCGCTTTTTCACCCAACGCTGAGCTCTAGTTACAGCTTCAGCAATTTGTCAGATGAAGCATCGGCTCCTTCTGCATGTTCGTCTGACAAGCTATGAGACCACCATCTTTCTGTGTCCACATGGCTTCCGAGCCTAGCTGGCTTCGTGAGACCACTGGACAACGTGGAGCGTTGGGGCTGCTGTTAGTGACGACCGAGTATATTGAATGAATAGATCTGTTGTGAACCGCCTATACTAGGTACAACATATACAATAATAGGCTTAGAGCATGTACAACTCACAGACAGGGTCCGTCTTTAAGCGCATCAAATCTATCATACAGACAGGTATAAAGACAGTCCATACAACCCACAGCCGGGAGTCCGTCTCTAAATTGTTTAATATTTTGCATGTAGCTAGGATCAACTACAAATAAATTTTTGTATACCGTTGTGTGGCTATTTGATAGAAAATGTATCAAGGATAAATAAGAGCAATATGATTACAATATTTTTTTTAGAAACCATCAATATAACATTCAGGTAACTAGTAGATAACATTCAGATAACTAGTAGATAACAGGAAGATATAAATAACATGAAGATGTATATCTGAAAACAGGAAGACACCTTCCAATTTCAAACCAAAGAACCGGGCTGCTTTTGAGAGTCTAAAATTCAGAACTGAAAACAGGATAACTGAAAAAAAAGAAAACATTGCTGACTGTTTAGAAGTGTTTCAGCAACCTAGATAACTGAAATAACACTGATGTTTCAGTAACCTACATGAACTAGATAGCTAACAGATAACAGAAGACTTGATCTGAGCCCTTAAGAGTCTATTCACTAGCAGCATTCGTGCTTCTTGTCTACATTGCAACATTCAGTCATCAAAACAATTCTCTCACAATAAATCTGAATGGTACACAAAGCCAAGACAAATAGCACATCAACAGATACCCTATGCAGCCACTTTAAATCTGATTGTAGTCTGAACATCCAGCTTCTTACAACTCTCTACTTTGTATTTTGAGCAGGTAGCTCTTCCGATTTCAGCCTTCAGTTTAGGTAACAGATGTAATCAAACAGGTGTCATCCGAATTAAACACTCTGAATTACATGTAATCAAACATTCATGCATCCTTCTGCAGCTGCAGCACGATATATTCACATGTAACAGATGTCATGTTCAAAGATAACTGGCTAGAAACTCCACTGGCCAGAAACTACAGTAAACTGCAACAGTACAAGTTTTCAGAAAAGAGAAAAGACACCAGATAGTAGATAACAGAAAGTAAACATGGTAGCAAGGTTAACTGGGCACCAACCAGCAAGGTTAGTCAGAGAGCAATTGTTCTCTTCTTTTGATCTTTCAGCAAGGTGGTGTTCTCAACAAGCCTAAAAGTCTACTTGAAGCACTTCGACCAAAGCTTCAGGTGGCAACTTCTACCATTATCAGGTGTTTTATTCAGTTCAAGCACTAGGCATATGGTTGAAAAAATTCAGAGTACAGAGTAAACACAAGGCAACGAAAGGAGAAGGCAGCCGTTGGCCTGGGCACCTGGGACGCGGATACCGACGGCCGGTGGCCGAGCCGGCGCGCCAGGAACGATGTGCTTGGCCGGGGACGACTCGGCGGGAACAGACAGCGGAAGAAGCGGCACGGTGTGCAGTCGAGGTCGCCGACGATGGCGCGTCGCCTGGCCCTTGCCCTATGCGCACCGTCCTCGCCGTCGATGGCCGCGCGCTCCACCTTCCTCCTCCTCCCGGTACCGATGTCGCATCCTCTGCCCCGCCCACCGCCAAGACCGCCCGTCGGGATGGATTTTTGCGCGCAACAAGCAAAATCGCGCCTACCACATCTGGATCCCGCACTCTCGCTTGGAGACGATGCGAGCCGTACAACGCTGCACTCGCCCGGCGTCTTAGCCTGGGAGCACGCACCCGCCTCGTCGCCTCGCCAGACGACGCGGACCCCGTCTCTCCCCGTCGGCGGGGTGTTTTGCGTAAAATTTACATCGTGAAGACGGATTCAAGAGACCCGTTGTACGTGCCCTTATAGCCAAGCTACTCAGGGTGTGTTGAGTTGGTGAAAAGTAGGTGAAAAATTTCTGTAGTATTTTTCGTTGCTATTTGATAAATATTATCCAACCATGAAGTAATTAGGCTCAAAAGATTCATCTCGACATTTACAGATAAACTGTGCAATTAGTTATTTTTTTACCTACATTTAATACTCCATGCATGCGTTCAAATATTTGATGTGATGGGTGGAAGAGGAAATATTTTGGGTTTGTATGGGAAGTGAACACACCCTCAACATTTTTGCTGATGTGAAGGAGAGAGAAGAGATAAGTTGGGCACGGAAGCATAGACATCTATGGACTTAAACAAAAGTGTATGTGAGAAAGAATAGGAAAAAGAAAGTAAGACATAATATTACATAATAATAATAATAATAAATATTTACAGTCAAATAGGAGACAATCATTGTATAACTTGATTCTTATGACTTGACTTATAGCCCAGCAATTGGCTCTATTATTGACCATGCTCTCAAAAGATTTTTATTAGATTTTTGGAGTGATGGAGGTTGACAAGGATAGACAGAGTCGTAGTACTAGTGCATGGTGGACGGCCCAAGAGTGAGGGAGACGCTGACTGTGCCTGCCAGAGCCCAGAGAGGCGAACCGCTGCTGGGCTCGTTGTCCCTCCTGCATACGAAATTGACAAGGGCGGTCCAGGCACACTAGGCTCACTTTCTAGATGGGCCATTTTGACGAACCAAACATACTGTTGTTTCTTCTTTCGAGTAAATAAAAAAAACCAAAGGTTGATGGGCCCAACTCGTTACACCGAACTAAACACGCGCATCTCCACTCAAGAGTTCCGAATTAAGATCGAACTGTGAAATTATCGGTTTGTAACAAAACAGTCCCACTCCATGTTCGAAATTCCGGATCGGAAAACAACAAACTTATGAGGTACTCGCTCCGTAACGGATTTAGAAGTCGTTTTGGACAAGGTTTGGATCAAACATTAGGAATATAAATCTTCAATAACTTTTAAGTTGTTGAGTTTGCAAATATAAAAATTATATGAAAAGATTTGTCTTAAAAGTACTTTCATAAAAGTATACATATATCACTTTTTCATAAATATTTTTTATAAAAACAAGAGGTCAAAGTTATGTTTTGGAGACCGTGTCGCTGTCCTAAACGACTTCTAAATCCGATACGAAGGGAGCACTTACTAGTCCTCGTGAAAGAACATGGATAGTGTCATCTGTCATGAATCTAGCTCAACTCTAACCGTCTTTTGACCATCCACGCATTTATCAACACTCCTAAAATAGAGAAACAAACCTGATATGTTCGCTTTATCAAACCCGTCTTTCGACCATCCATGCATTTATCAACAACCAGCCTGTTTGCTTGGGCTGATTTGGCTGGCTGAAAGTACTGCTGGCTGGTTTTTTGTGAGAGAAAAACACTGTTGGTTGGCTGGCTGATTTGGCTGATAATCTCAAGCGAACAGGTTGGTTGTTGTTTCTTTCATTAGTTAGTTAGTGACATATCCGTCGTTTCCAAATCAAGTTGCTTCTGACTTCTAGCTGTCTACAAACTGCATGTTTCCTCAGTTAATTAAGTTTTTTTACTCCGACGCATGGAACAGTGACCGCTCATAGAAGTAACAGGATAAGTTAGTGTGGCTGGCTGGCTGCGACGAGCAAGGGGGGCTGGAGCCATGTTCGCCACCACTAGGCTCCGCCACTGATGGCAGCCCAACACTACTTCATTCCGAAGGCCGTAACTCTTCGATACAGAATGCAATTGAGGCAAAATAGTACAACCTGTCCATCCAAAAGATGTGTTGCTACATAGACCAAAGCAGCGGCAACCCTACATCAGGAACCTAGGAGGTACTTAGCACTTTGGAAGAATTTCCAAATCCATCAATCAAGACAAGGCCTCGCTACACTACACCCAGAAGGCTACAGGATCTAGGGACCGATCAATGTGTTGATGAGGGATCTGGTAGTCCATGGATGCATAGGTGCAACGTCCGGCAACCCGCAGCTCACCCTCCTTGCCATACTTGAGCAGGAAGGAGGTCATCTTCACCACGCGGAGGCGCGGGTAGAAGTCGTCATCTTTGGCCATCCGGGACTCTACCAAGCAGAACCTGCTATTGTCCATGTACACCAACGTGGCACCCAGATGCCTCTCCGAGCTCTTGTCAAAGAACACTTCCACACCGAAATTCCAGGCTGGCATGGTCGCGCACCCAGTTGCTGGTGGGACGTCGGTGCAGCACACATGCCCGGTGCCTTGCTTGTGGATACAGAGCCCAACCCAGGCGTCCAGCTCGTGGTCATAGTACGCTTGGCCTCTGAACGGCAAGATCCAGTCGCCGACATGGGTCCACTCAAGGCTCTCCACGTCAAAGGTGAAGGTGCTGCTAAGGTCACCACGATTGGGCAGGATCAAACCAGGGTTGAGCTTGTAGCCTCTGACGGACACAAAGATGGTACGGCCGTCCGGGTGCACCGCATAGCCGCTGACACGAGAGGAGTCAAATGGCGGCATCGACTCGACGCTGGCCCACGACCACGACTGCTCTGTGGCTGGTGGCTCTGGCCCCAGCACCTCTAGGAAGGGGTAGACGAACGCCCAGAGGCTGCCGCCAGCGGAGGCGTACAGATGTTTAGTGCCACAGTCCCCACGGCTCATCGGGGACGGGCATACCGTCATCGCCAGTGCCTCGGTGTCGAACGCGGGGATACCGGGACTGGATTCTGCGGGGTACATCGCCAAGATCTTGGTGCCGTGGGAGGCAAAGGACCGCGAATAAGCATGTTGTGCCACGATGCGGACAAGCAGGGACGCGGCAGGCCGTGGCGCGTCCGGGTCGGCGTCGGCGTCGGCGTCCCTAAAGCTGTCCTCGCCCGCCCTGTAGATGCTGTAGCCCCTGTTCCAGTCGTTCACCACCAGGTGGAGATACTTCGGGCTTGTTTAGCTGGCGAAAAGGTTTGGGTTTGGCTACTGTAGCACTTTTTGTTTTATTTGGTAATTTGTGTTCAATCATAGATTAATTAGGCTCAAAAGATTTGTCTCGTGATTTACAACCAAACTGTGTAATTAGTTTTTTCTTTCGCCTATATTTAATACTCCATGCATATGCCGTAAGATTTGATATAACAGGTACTGTAGCACTTTTTAGGTTTGCTTTTTATAAACTAAACAGGCTCTTCTTCTGCAGCTGCTGCTGCGCCGCCGGCCGCTTGGCGGGCAGAGGCGCAGAGCAGGCTGAGCAGCGACCCGAGAAAGCCCGCTTTGGTGTACTACTAGGGGTTGTTTAGTTGGCAAAAATTTTGGCAAAACGCAACTGTAGTATTTTCGTTGTTATTTGGTAATTAGTATCCAATCATGGTCTAATTAGGCTTAAAAGATTCAAGTCTCGTCCATTTCGTCTAAACTGTGTAATTAGTTTTATTTTTTATCTATATTTAATGCTTCATACATGCGTCTAAAGATTCGATGTGACGGAGAATCTACTGTTCCTTTCCAAAATTTTTGGAAACCAAACGCTGCCTAGCAGGATCAGAAAAGTCGCTCGTGCTGTGATCTCCGCGCCGCTTTGACATGCCTGATTTGATCGCTTCCCCTTGTAATCTAGAGTATGATGAGTTGATGACTATGACGTCTTCTTGTCTTGCCGTGTCTCTGCGCATATATTATATACTAGCCGAAACCCCGCGCAATTGCGCGGGCTAGCAAGCTCTGAATCATAGGAAGCACGGGAATATAATAATAACGAAGGAGCAGTTCTGATCATAGCAAAGCAAAAAATATCTGGTACTGGAAAGGTAGTTTTATATGCATCAAGGATAGTGAGCCTTTTGTTTTTAATCAGATTCAGACCTTGATTGTACGAAATGAAATGCACTGAAATTGAAAATGTGCACAGAAAAAAGCATGAATTCAGCCAGTTTTTTTTGCAGCATAGCACTGGCCCAACATACAGTAGTGCTCTAAGACATAAGTTTACTAATAAAAATGCACATGTCAGTATTCCTAAGTATTGGCACCTCTGAGATTTTATCACAATGTACAATGTTCTCATCAGGAAATACAATGTGGTTGTTCGAAAACCAAAAATGTTGTTTTAATTTTTCGTGGTGCTTAGCAAATCTGGGATATAATCTACATAAAACATCAGGCAAATTGAAGGCACTGCAGAATAAGAGGGTATGGCATCAGATAAATGTCATTTAGCAAACAATAAGCGCATAAAAATTTAAACATGCATTGCAGTGTCAGTTCATGGCTAAATACAGCAGATAGAATGGTACATAAAGGAAATGAGTTACCTGCATATTGTGTATATTTTAGACGGCAGTGCATATTGCCCAAACAAAAAAAAAATATCTTTCTCATTTAAAGATCATATGGTATTTTTAGGGAGGAACAATAAATTATTTTATCACCGAAAGGATACGATCAACTATGTCTGCTTATTGCGTACATTTCATATGGGACTTCATATTGCTGAAAGAAATAATATCCTATTAATTACAGAACCAAGAATATTGTTGCAGTAAAATTTGTTTTCAATTTTCATCCCACTTTCTGCCCATGTAACAGATGTATCGCCAAAAAATATATACACTGCAAGGCCTAAAATGTGGCGATCTTCGTGCACAGGACAGCATGCCTGAAATTATCGGCGGTACCAATAATGTAGCTTCGAGATGAAATAATGGGGTTTGTTTGCCACAAATAGTGGAACGGCAAAAAGCTACGCGAACAGGTTAGATTGGAGAAAATATAATCTTCGTAAATAGGCAATGAGGCGAAAAGTTTTATTTACAGTGGATAGCACAAAGCAACAATCTTCTTAAATATATCGTGTGGTCCAGTAAAACCTAGGTCAGGGAGTTTTTCCAGGCTGCTAACAAAGCAAAATGTGAACATAATTTTGACCTCCGAAGCTGGTTTGAGGACCCTACGTATTTGTCGCATGGATTTTGATTTATGAACCACATTGCGCAATCCATAGACGGTACAGAGTTTCAGAGGCACTCACATGGGGTTCCCTCAACCAAACAATCAGTATTCAATAGGTAGGGCCTGGCGGTAAGACACCACATAATTCTGTAAATTCTTGAAATCTCAATGTAGTTGAGTTGGAAGGTTAGCTGCTCTCAAAAAGGATAAAGAAATAACAGATCATGTAATATTCTATAAGAAATATGGAGATGTAATGATTTGATATAAAATTATGAAGTAGGGAGCTGACCTGTCGAACACTTCTTTTTTGCAATATGGCTGGACAAAAGGAAAGGTGTTGTACATATATATAGAAGAAAATGATCCCAGTGAAAACATGGAGAGGAGGCCCAATTATTTGGAAATTGAGATTCATCAATCCCCCTGCAGAGACCATAGAAGAGAAAAAACAGTTCAGCCACACACCATAAGCAGGGGATATGAACAAATTCAGGAGCTGACCATATTTATAGTAGGAGATGGCACCATAGAGGTAGCGTACACGGGTACGGTCGCTGTCAATGTAGAGAAGCACTTAGGATGGCAAACTTTATTGGGTCATATCTATAAGACCTGGGACATGTGGTAAGAACTGCAATATACCATCAATTAGTTTGTAGGAAAAGATGATAAACTTTGTTAATAAGCAAAATAGGATATCGCTAGAATTTCATGACCACGTAACCACATGAATATGAAGGTAAAGAGAAAGGGAAAAAGCAATGTACTCACCAAGAGGCACTGGCCTGTAGAAGTCACATCTATTGGCTGAATCAAGGTTCGAATGTGAGACTACCAAAAGACTTTACTGGTTGAGGACATACCAGGATGGTTGTGATCTTTCATGTCTGAAAGTAGAGGAACATCATATCATTTGCAATGGGCAAAATAAAATATCCCGGCTGTGATCTTTCATAGCTGAAAAGTAGAGGAACATCAGATCATTTGCAATGAGCAAAATAAAATTGACACGAACAGAACTAAATGGCAAGAATGTATGGGTGGTAAGGGAAGCGCTAAAAAAGATGTTACCGAAACAACAGGTCCTCCCGAAATCATAGGTGGCGACGAAATCAGTATGAAATAGCACTCCATCACTGCACAGGAACGGCCAAAGAAAGCAGTCTCATGAAATAGCAGTTGAGCGATGCAGGCCAACAGGCAAAAGAAATTTGTCTGTATTAATTAGTCTCAATTAATCGGATCTGTTCATAGGCATAACCAACGTTGAGAACCAAATCCTAACTCTAGATGATCACAGTATGACACAAAATCGTAACCCAAAATGAGGCAGCATTTAAGGCCAAAGCAATCAAATTCCTCGTGAACGGAAACTTCAGGGCAGCAATACGGGAGAAGCAAAGCAGAGTATGAGACGGAGAAGAGCGTGGTGAGGAGGCGGGTATGACCTGGCTGAGTGGATGGATCGACCCGAGGAGGTCGCCACGCCGTCGACCGTGCCGACCTCACAGGACCCGAGGCGTATGGACACAGGAGGCTAGCGTGTTGGGGGCGGAGTCGCCGAGGGGTTGGGTCGACGTGCCGGAGACTGGCTATGGCGCTGTCTTCGCGACCTGCAGGCGCCGGCGGCGACGCCGGAAGGGGCGGAGCCGCGGGTAGCAGGCAGCGGGCGGTAGGGCAGGCCGGACCGGTCGGGCCGTGCACCGGGGGCGTCGATGGCGAGGCAAGGGCGACGGCGCGCCGGGGTGGCGTACGATAGGGAGGGCGGCGCACAGCAGGCTGGGCGCCGGAGGTTGCGCGGGCGTTGCGGCTCCAGGTGGCCCCCGCCATGGGACGGCGCGCGTGCGTGCGTGGTAGGTTGGGGCGGCGGAGGGGGATGGAGCGGTGCAGCGGCTGGTGGGCAGCGCGAGTTTTGTGGAAGCTTCGAGCAGAGACAGAGGGAGGTAACGGACGCGGCAGGTGGTCGGATGGTCGTCGCGTGTCTGATCGAACGGTCAGAACGAACCGGCGACGTGGAAGCAGGATGAGCGTTTTTGTATACAGCCATAAAGATATAGGTAGATACAGAGAACAAGATAAAATAAACTGTGCGGTATGTATTTATGATGAATCGGTACAATAATCCTTTCCGGAATCGAAATACATAACCGACTTGGAACCTGCTCGGACCGTACGAGTTTAGTCGATTGCTTGGGCGAAAACCTCGGCGTTCTGCGCTGCAGATTCACGAACCCACCCTGAATCTGAGCTATGCTGGGCCGGCAAGCATCTAAAAGACTAGAACCGAGGCCCACGAACCGTGGTGCAGGGTTTATATAATATACATACTCTGTTCTCTGCTTAATCCTACGTAGTCGGCGAGCCCTTTTATATCTGTATATAATCCTCCTCTATTCTCTGTTTAAACGTAGTTCGGAGGTGTGCTCGACGATTCGGTTTGCACTCTCCAACTCGCATTGCGACTGTCCCTCGTTTGAAATCAATTGGATGAAGCAAACGAGTGCTACAAGCCAGTTTACAATACATCAAGATTCATTTCCCCACACTGGTAGATCGTACTTCCGAAAGGCGTCTTGGACAGATAAAAAGGCCCGATACCCACCTCAGGGTAAGAAATGCATTATTAAATGTAATCCTAAACCTCCGGATAAAAGATCAGATTTCTTCAATACACATTTAGTTCAAAAATCAAAACTGCATGCATTCATCCATGATCCAACTTCCTAGCTCCTAATGTAAAATAAGGATAGCACAGAAAGTCTTCTTAGAAGACAGGGTACTATCAATGAGCTTGATCGTGAACCTAATTCATTCTTTTGATTAGCTCATTGATGTAGTTCTCACGGTTACCGGCATCACCACCCTCCACATAGTGGTTCCTCTTCTTCTTCAGGCCACCCAAAGGCGCCTTCAGCTTGAATGGCCATAGGAAGTTGTTCGCCTCCTTGAAGTGTGGGCCGACAGTCATGATCTCGTGAACAAGATCCTCGATGCAGATGATGTTGTGCTTGCCCAAGCCCTGACAGAACACCAAAAGGTGGACATCGTCATGTAAATTGTCAAACACAAACAGATCACAGGAACCAGGTGCAGAGTTCCATGATTACAAACCTCCTCGATAACTTGGTTGTTGGAGAGAGGGATCCTCTGCTTGTTCAGCTTTCCATAGCCCCTCTTGTAGATCAACTCCCTGACACTCTTCAAGTTCGGGTACCTAAACAAGATTCACCACTTTAGTAAGGTCAACACTCAACAGAAGCTGAGGGGTCACCCAGCTATGATGAAGGAACTACTCCAGTCAGTCTGCTTCAACTTTTTTTTTTTTTCCAAATTTTATCTATTGTAGTATTGTTTAATGGAAACTAATTGAATATAGATGCATCACTGTGCATCTTCTCTTTATCAAAAGCAACTCTGATAAAAGAACAGAATGTAGAATTTCACAGCCTTCATTGCGCTTGCAATCTAAAGTCCGTAAAAATTCACTGAAAGATATATCAAAATAAGCAGCAAGACAAGAATAAAAATCAGTAAAGAAAATATACCCATATGCAACATATGGCTCAACCCGGCGAAGCATGTTAATAGTAGCCTTGTTGACCTTCAGGAACACACCATTGAAGATCTGAAAAAAAATAAATGTTCAGTTTCACGAACGAACCAACAAACAAAATTCAAATAGCAGAAATGCAATTGTAACAACAAATTTTGGTGAACCCACCTGCCTCAAACGCAAAAGCTGCAAGATCTTCCTGGTCTTAGGGTGCATGGCATTGATACTGTAGTTTCAACATCAACAGAATTAAAAAAAAACAAGAGCATACA
Source organism: Saccharum hybrid cultivar R570 (assembly GCA_038087645.1). NCBI lineage: Eukaryota > Viridiplantae > Streptophyta > Magnoliopsida > Poales > Poaceae > Saccharum > Saccharum hybrid cultivar. Next base: position 17,158,199 of record JAQSUU010000563.1, read on the forward strand.
GATTCCTCCATATAATACGACCATAAGAGTTTGTCTCACCCACGGATGCGGACCACAAACAGCAGCTTTGCCTCAGGACTGACATAGAAACCACCCTTCAAACGAGCCTCACGCTTAAGCTGCACCAGTTCCTTCTCCTGCTCGCCATGAATCCACATAATAAGCAAACAAATAACACATCTCAGTTCTCTATTTCATCAAGAAAGCATCTTAATAATGGCAATGATCCTAAATCTTCTACTATACGAATACTGCACCATGAAACGGGCCAGCGGATCATGCCACGTTGCCCGTTCACCCGCTAACCGTTGGATCGAGCCAACTCGCGATATCAGCTGTTCGATGCGGATCGGTTCAGGTCTCCGCCTGTTCCATTTCAAACCCGAAATCTCTCGAACTCTCTGTCTTTCAGCTCGTTGTCCAGTGCTGCGGGCGTGGCGCACCGGCGAGGCGAATCACATTGTTTCAAAGTTCAATCCATTAGCTTTTGAAGCCAATTTCTATTGGCAAATATGGGATGCACAATGCTTATTATTGTTGCTCATGTACATATGCGTTTTCGTTCAATGATATGGACTAAAAGCACGTATGTACAGAGGCGCCTTCACTTACAAATGCATTCAGAGGCAGTTGGTTTGAGATGGCTACTATAGTTGCTGCACATTACCGCATAGCTGAAAAATGGAATGCCTAAATAAGCCTACTAAATGGCATCTGAACCAGGACAGAGGAAAGCCTGAACCAGGATAGAGGCAACAATTAAAATCTCTATAATAATAATTGTTGTCTACAGTGATTTAACATGCTGAGTGCTTACTACAAGCCTTTGCCTCTCTGTAGCTGTTGCATTCCCTTTGAAGAAGAAAGCATACTGTGTAATACTGCTATATTTTAGAGAGAAAGAGAAGAGTAAGAATGGAATATCACAAGGACGTCGGTGCCACTAGAGACTATTAAGGGGTATTTTAGTACTAGATTTATTTTTCATTTGCTATGTTCAGAGCTATCCCTGCTGTATGTATGTACATGTAGCATGAATCAATCAAGGGCTGCTCTAATATTTCGAGGTGTTCAGTTGGAATTATAAAGCAAATTAGCTCATTAGCTACTTTACAAAAAAAATCAGTAGTAACAAGTACTAGTAATTAGTAGTCCCAATACTTCTCACTTTCCCCAACTTAAAGAGTTGTTTGCACACAGTACTATAGGCAGTCCTATTACCAAGAATGTAGATCCCAATATATATTGATTTGCTTGCTATCACGACTGCCCTTCTCAAATGTAATTAACCACATCCATATAACAATTCTCTTCTGTCCATTCTATAGCCGTCATAAAACTTAAAATGCATTGAGACACCCCGTTTCACTACAGAGCAGTAAATTTTATTGGTCGCCTATCAATCTCAACTGCCGATATGACAATAGAAGCTGCAAAAGAGGTTGTACCCCAAACCCAGGACAACGATTTTGGCCATATTTTAGTATTTAAAGCTAGGCAAGCATTATCAAGGTAAGCAAAGCCAAGCATGACTCAGTTACCACCACCATTTTTTTAAAATAAAATGACCATAATGCTTCACTAAAATCAATAACACTATTTCATCGCACTTTTTGCTTTATTAGAGTGTTACTAGCAAAATCTACCGAGGCAATACCGTGGAAAATATTAACCACTATTAACATTATGAACAGTACCACTCTCATTCCAATCCTTCGACAAGCAAACACCAAATTCTACACTGGCACACCACTGGCCCGATCCAGTGTAGGCGTGCCAATGCCGCGCCACCATTTCTAGTGCTATACTAAACCAGAACCATCTACTGATAAAATCATCGCATGGCTTTTATATTACTTACAGTGGCACACAATGCACAACAATATTCTAGATTGCTTACAGTTGAGACGATTGTACTGGTCCATAGAATAGATTCTAAATACAGGACCATAGAATAGATTCTAAATTGTTTGGGGTTGGTTATCTCGAACAAAAGCACTAATCGCATGCGTTCCGAATGCACTAAGCAATATAGTTGTACAGTAAGCAGAGCAGCTAACCGGTCCTACTATTGCTGCTAACACATTTCTTACTACAAAGATTGAGAGCAAACGATTATATTCCGTAATCACATTCGCATAACTCGCTCCGAATCAACATAAAGTCATGGGCAAACCCAATCGAACCCAGATTAAACAAGCCATTAGGATTAAAGTAACATGCAGCACGCAAAGCCCTACAACCTATCCGGCACGAATAGTCTACATACAGATTAGATCGAGCGGGAGCGGCAATCTAACCTGGGCATCGTACTCCTCGGCGTACTGCTTTGCGCGGGTGAAGATGAGCTTGCGGCTCTCGATGGACTTCTTCTTCTCGGCCAGGGCCTTCTCCTTCTTCTCGGCGGCCCATTGCTCCTCGCGCTTCTGCTTGCGGAGCACCGACTCCGGCACCGCCACCTTCGCCGCCTCGGACGACATCTGCACGGTCACGGCCCAACCAAACCGCAGCTCGTCAGCCACAGATCGAAACGCTCAGCGAACAGCGAGGGCGGCAATGGCGTACGGCGCGGTCGCTTTACCTTACCTGGACGAGCTGCGTAGGAGAGGTGGGGCGCGGAGGTGGACACAGGCAGCAGGCGGCGGCGGGCGTGGGAAGGGCTGGTTATGTAGGAGCAGCGATGAAAACGGACGGAAACGGACGGAAAAATCCTATTTCTACTTCCGTTTCTATATTTTTTTGGTGGAAACGGGATCGGGTTCGGAAAATACGGGTTCGAAAACGGAATCGGAATATGCGGACATACGGAAACGAACAAATACGGATGGAGAGCCGGAAAATTAAATTAAGATTACATAATATAATATTCTCAAAGTATACATATATAAAGTCATGTAATAATATATACAAAGTTTAATATTTATTTACATGCTATGTACGTGAACATAACATGCATATTTGGTGATTCGTAGTTATATTAACATAACATAAGGACATGTAATTGTTGAACATGTTGAGTATAGATTGAAAACGGGATAAAAACGGAATAAATACGGGTCTATTCCATATTAAAACGGGATTACTCGGAAACGGACGGAAAACACCATTTTCTACTTCCGCAAATACGAAAACAGGATCTCGCAAATACGGAAACGGACGGGAAAATATAGAAAACGGAACGGGACGGTACGGGAAAAATTCTGTCCGTTTTCATCCCTATGTAGGAGGGGCTTGGTTGCTAGGGTTTGTGGAGGTGATCCGACGGTCTGGAATGGTTGGGGCCCGCGGCGTGTGATGGTGGGCTGGTAGGGACAGGTGAGCTTGTGTACTAGTGGGCCGTGTTTTTCTGAACTCGCTGTTTGAATTGTTGCCGCCGCATCTGCGTGTGGGTGCGGCGCCGGCGTGGCTTGCTGCTCCATCTCGTCCTCTGCGACTGCTGTATCTGCCCCCAAGCCAGTCGTAGCCTAGGCGCATCCACGCCAACCGTGGGCTCTTCAGAGCTCAGATCTGCGCGACGACGACCGGCAACCGACCGGCGCCCGCTGGTGCCATGGCGGGCTCTCTGGCTCTGGCCCTGTGCGGCTGCCGTGCTGCCTACCGATGCCGGTTGTGCCTCAATGCCGGCCAAATTTAACCCTAGGCGGCGGCGCGGCGCAGGTGGCGAACGGGATGTTTTTGTTCGATTGGGAAAGGTACGCCGGAGCCGACATCACGAACGGCTGGAGGCCGGAGGGCATCCATCTCTCCTGGTTCCCTCCGTGAATTTTCTTCCTGGGCTAGCAGGCCGGCCCAGGCGCCCAGCTAGATGGTGGACATACAGCCTGTTTACTTAAGCTTTTAGCCGCTTATTTTCAACCAGCCAGTAGTGTTTTTCTCTTACAACAAATCAGCCAACAGTACTTTCAGCCGCTTATTTTCAGCCCAAGCGAACAGGCTGATGGCCTTTTAACTCTTATTACCCCTTGATCAAATAAAGAGTTTGACTTTCCTCGAAAAAAATATATACAAACATGTATAACTACATGTATATGCATAGTACCTGTAATTTTTTTCTTAAAATTATTAGAGTAAAATGCACTGTTGGTACTTCAACTATTTGTTGGTTCCCAGATGGGTACTCCGACTGCTGACTGGGTACTGGATCTATATTTGTTGGTCGCGAACAGTACAACCTTAGCCACCCAAGCACCAACAGCGTACGTGGACAAGCCACCCTGGATAATGGGCATGGCCTTTTTGCTGAAAACCCCCCGCCGAACTTGGCTGCCCTCCTCATTCTCTCTCCCGTCTTCTCACTCATCTCCGCCGTCTCTTTGATGTAGCACTTCACGGCCGCCCGCTGTCCGCCTCCCCAAACTTGCCGCTGCCCTAATCCCCCAAACTCGCTGCCGCCAGCCTCCCCCACAAGCTCGCTGCCGCCCTGCCTCCCCCCAAAAATCGCGCCTGCTGAAAGCCCAAGTTTGGTTTTGGTAATTAATGACACCAAGTTGCTAATGCTATTGTTTCAAGTGTGATTAAGCTAGGCATAAGCAATATGTGATGGAGGTGGAAATGGCATGGAGAGATGGCCACAAGACCACATGATTTGGTGCATGAAATGATGAGCAAGATCATGGTGGAGACGCACATAATATGATGGACATGATGATCAAGTGGAAGAGAAGGATCTAAGAGCACAAGGCAAAGGTATAACCATAGGGTTTTCCTTTTGCCGGTCTAAGATGAGTAGAGAAGTGATTGACCGGGTTTAGGATACATAGCCGACTATCAAGAGGGGCAATCACAGTTAGCTCGGGAATCAAGTGCCACTAGATCAATGTCTTGAGCATATGCATTTAGGATCTAGTAAAGAGCTAACATAACGCCTTGGAAAATGTTTATGAAATGCTAACACACATGCACATGGTGGTGTACACTTGGTGGTGTTAGCACTTTTGCGAAGGCGGTGGAGTTTAAGCGGTAAAGAGGGGTTTGGGTTCCTCTCTCCCTCCCGCCGAGCTTGCGAGGCGGGATTCGGCGCTTTTTGGAGAAGTGAAACGCCTATTTTCTATTGCGCCGAAAGTCGGAAAAGAAACGGAGGCGAACGGAGGTCACTGCGTGCACCGGACGCTGCACCGGACGCGGGGCGCGTCCGGTCAGTTCATCGCGTGCTGCTAGGGTTTGTGACCGGACGCGGGTCTGGCCTGACCAGCGCGTCCGGTCAGTTCAACCGGGTGAAAACGTTAAACGCGTGACCGGCGCGTCCGGTGCCCCACGGGACCGGAGCGTCCGGTCAAGTGTCCAGAGAGGCCGAGCGCAGCGAAGCGCGATCGGACGCGGCTGGCGCGTCCGGTCATGTACGACCGGACGCGTCCGGTCGCGTCGGGTGCTTACTGGAACACGACCGGACGCTGGCACTGTCGCGTCCGGTCGATCGAAGGAGCGCGTCCGGTCACTGTAACGGCTAGTTCTGACGCGCACTGTTCACGTCTGTCGCGTAGTGACCGGACGCGTCCGGTCACCCTGACCGGAGCGTCCGGTCAGCGCGATTTCTGCTGCGTCGTTCGTAACGGCTAGCTGCGTACCCCTTCGTTATAAATAGATGGTGGACGGGGTTTGAGGGGAACTCTTGCACATTTTGAGATATAGAGACATTCTTTGAGCTAGAGAACAACCCCTCCACTCATCTCCTTGATAGATTGCACATCTTGAGTGAGATTGAGTGAGATTCAAGTGCATTGCTTGAGAGTTGCATTCTAGAGGCACTTGATCTTCGAGTTGCTGCGGATTTCTTGTTACTCTTCCGTGTTTCCCGACACGGTAGACGGCTTGGAGCAGCAGAGGTGATTGAGCTCGCAATTGGAGATTGTTGGAGCCTTCACCAAGTGTTGTAAGGGGTTCTTGATCCTTCCCCGCGGGTGTTCGCAAATTGGATACTCTAGTGGAGCTCGTGGCTTGGAGGATCCCCATCTTGTGTGCGGTTGTGCGGCGCCCGCCGAGGGCTCAACTCTTGATAGTTGATTAGCTCGCGAACCGACAAGTGGGTGCATCGCCACAACGAGGAGTAGCTTGCCGGGAAGCAAGTGAACCTCGGGATAAATTCTTGTGTCATTCTCTTCCCGAGGATTTCTCTTGTGTGATTGATTGATTGGTTCTTCTCATCTCTACACGGCGGTATAATCACTCGAAGCTCTTCTCTCGTATTACATCTTGTCTCTAGCTTGTTGTTGTTATTGTTGTGTTTAGTGGATAGCCTTGTACTAGACTTGTGTAGGTGGCTTGCTTAATTAGTTAGAGCTAGTGCATTTTGCTCCGCCACCTTTTATACTAACTTGTGGTTAAGTAATTTGTGTAGAAGTTTTTATTAGGCTATTCACCCCCCCCTCTAGCCTATTTGGACCTTACACCTGCCTCCCCCACAAACTCGCCACGGCTTGCCTCCCCCAAAGTTGTCGCCGCCTTAGAGGTCCGTTGTATCCCCGCGCCGCGCATTGATTGGGGTCAAGTCCGCCGGGCGTTTTGCCTCGCCGCATCTAGTGAGGTGTGGCGCGGTGCAGCACCATGGCCGGTCGCCGGCGACTAAAAAGGTCGCTGATGACTGAAAGGGGAACCAGCACCTGTTTATGGTAAGTGTCGCCGTCTTTTTTTTGTTTTTTAACCTTAACACAAGATGTTAACCTTAACATCCTTAAATTTTGGCTAGCCAATTTCTAGGTTGCCCATCACATGGTAAATATCAAGACTAATGGCTTTTTTACCATGACTTGGACATTTACAAATTTAAATTTTTACCATGACTTGGATATTGGGAAATGTGGCTAACTCTAGAGTTTTTACAGTGATTTTCTGTTTGATCACTTAAAACAACCTAGAAATATTTAGGATAAAAAATGATTTAGGGTTTATGTTCATAACTAGCGTAAAAATGCTTCTAAGTGTTAGATCAATAGTTAACTCTTTTTTATGATGCTGCTTTGATCAGCGTAAAACTATAGTTTCTTTTTTCATGATGTTGTTTTGATCAGGACAAACACTGAACTTTAGGTTTTATCTGAATGTTTAGGGCCTGATGATGATGACGAGTTCTCTTTGGAAGTACATCATGGGGGATTTTTCTATGGGGCTAGTAGAAATCAGGTTTATCTAGATGGCAAGGTGAATTGGTTTGACCAAATGAAAGTGCAGTACTGGAGATTTTCTGGAATTGATGAGATCAGGTTGATCTTAGATTATGGACTTGAGACTGTCAACGTTCACTGGTTGTTGCCTGAGATGGAGTTGGGTACTGGTTTGCGAATCGTAGACTCAGATAAAGAAACACTCATCATAAAGTAAGTTGCATATAAGGTTAAAAACTTTGTGTTGTACTTTGATCAGTACAATTCACTTGATGGCAACGCCTGGGAAGACATTGTGTTGAATCCACTTGGTACACAACCCAAAGTGTTAAGTCCTAGGAAGGTGGCACCTCAAAGAGACCCTGATGTGGACAGTGAAGGCAGTGACAAGGATGACAGTACAGATGGAGAATTTGTAGACAGTGACTATGAAGTTCATGATGACGACGATGATCTATTTTATGACAACGTTGATGATGGGGTGGTGAATGAGGGTGCAGCCAAGGGCATCATGCTCGGAAAAGGGAAGAAGAGAAATGCCCCATATGGCAAAGAGAACATGTCAACAGATAGGGAATGGGATGAGTTGTCATCTGATGAGGATGAGTTGGAGTTACCAGATTCTGATGAAGAGGGTTAGGTTGGGAGGAATATGAAGACCTTCGGGCCAGAGGACATGCAGAACCCTATTTTTAAAATTGGAATGAAGTTTGCATCAGTACAACTGCTTAGAAGGGCTAGTACATAATACAGTATCAAACAAAGGGTGGAGATAAAGATGCAATGGAATGACAAGACCAAAATCAAAGCCCATTGTGATGGTGGCTGTCCATGATACTTGTATGCTTCATTTGACTCAAGGATGCAATGTTTCCTGATCAAGTCTTATGTTGGGGATCACCATTGTCAGAAGAAATGGGTGCTTAAGAGGTGCACTGCAAAATGGCTAGCTAACAGGTACTTGGACAGGTTTAGGGTTGATGAGAAGATGAGCCTGACCAATTTTGGAAGGACTGTTCAGTTGGAGCTAAACTTGACCCCATCTAGAAACAAGCTGAGTAGGGCAAGAAGGATGGCATGGAACATCATCTATGGAGATGAAGTGCAGCAATTCAATCAGCTATGGAACTATGGTCATGAACTCAGGAAGTCAAATCTAGACAGTAGCTTCTATCTGAACTTGCTCGATGGCTACTTCACTTCACTGTATGTGTCTTTGGATGCATGCAAGAGGGGTTTCCTCACTGGATGCAGGCCAGTGATATGTCTAGATGGCTGCCACATCAAGACTAAATTTGGGGGACAGCTACTCACTGCTGTAGGCATAGACCCAAATGACTGTATCTTTCCTATAGCCATGACAGTGGTAGAGGTAGAATCTCTAGCATCATGGAAGTGTTTCCTAGAGACACTAAAACAGGATCTTGGCATAGACAACACCACTCCATGGACTATAATGACAGATAAACAAAAAGGACCAATCCCTACTGTCCAACAAGTTTTCCCTGACTTTGAGCACAGGTTCTGTGTTAGGCATCTATACTCAAAATTTCTAAGGTCACTTCAAAGGGGAAAACTTGAAGAATCAACTATGGGCTTGTGCCAGAGCAAGTACAGTAACAAGGTGGAACTAGGAGATGGAGAAAATGAAAGTGCTGAACAAGGATGCTTATGCCTGGTTAGAGAAGATGCCACCAAACACTTGGGTTAGAGCTTTTTTCAGTGAGTACCCGAAGTGTGATATCCTGTTAAACAACACTTGTGAAGTTTTCAACAAGTACATCCTAGAAGCTAGAGAACTGCCCATCTTGACCATGATACAGAAGATCAAGTCCCAACAAACGAGCAAGCATTACAATAAACAGAATGAGGTGGCTGAGAAATGGGTAGGAATGGCCATATGCCCAAAGATCAGAAAAAAGTTAGCTAGGCATGCTGAGTTCTCCAACACATGCTATCATATACCAAGTGGGAATGGTATTTTTGAAGTTTGTGACCGAGAATGACAGTATGTGGTTGATCTTAGGGGCAGACATTGTGAATGCAGAAGGTGGCAGTTGACAGGCATATCATGCAGCCATGCCATTTCTTTCCTAAAGCATGAAAGAATCCCAGAAGATGCAGTTCTCCCAAATTGTTATTCCATTGATGCATTCAAAAATGCATATGGCTGCAGCATATTTCCATGTTCTGATAAGTCATCCTGGGAAAATGTTGGAGGTCCATAAGTGCAGCCACCGAAGTATGAGAAGAGGGTAGGGAGACCACCTAAGGCAAGAAGAAAGGCAGCACATGAAGTTCAAGGTCCTAATGGACCAAGGTTGTCCAAACATGGAGTAGTCATGCACTGTAGCCATTGTGGACAATTTGGTTATAACACAACTACCTATGCAGCAAAGAAGGTAGGACAGCTAGCTATTAAGAAAACCAAAAGGCCAACTGCAACTCTACTACAGCTAAGCCACACCAGCAACCATGTTATAGAGAAGAAAATTTCCTGGTATGTGTACAGCCACAACAATACATTTTACATGTGCAAATGTAAATACCTGACTACATTATTGGTTTAGGAGGTGAGTCACCTTGATCTTGAATCACACTCGCTGCTGTCCTAAGTGGAGAACCCCATGCTTTAACAACTACTAGATGAGGTACCAAGAATGTTCATTTCATTACTGCTGCCCCAAAATTTGATCATGTTCATTTCTTTATTGCCATTTCATTATTGGTTTAGCAAGAATGTTAATTTCTTTACTGCCATATTACAAAAGTGATGTAACTAATTGTACTCAGGCTTCACAAAATCTGAGGCACGTTCCATCTAGTCAACCATTGCCAGACTCCGCCTTCATCATTTCTAACCTCCCACCAGCAAGACATACTCCACTTACAATAGTAACAAAGGCTGGAAGGACCTCAAGGGCTGAGAAAGTGAAGAACAACACTGCTACCTCTAGTAGAAAGGCAGTGAAGGGCAAGAGAGGTCAATCTGGACAGTAGGATAGCCCAGACAACACCTTAGATAGTCTTCTGTGCAGGAAATATAGTTGCCTTTTGTCCAGCAACTATAGTTGCCTTTAATGCAGCAACTAGAGTTGTCTTTTATGCAGTGATCATACAGGTATAGATCATTTGCAACAACTTGTTGTTTTCTTAGCATATGTAATGGAAGCACCAAAACAATTCCTGGTTTGCTGATGACAGCTTGGCTGTAATGACCACAACTAGAGAAGTGGATTATATTTCAGTCATATATGTCACTGGTGCTATCTCAATCTGTGAATTGTATTTAGTGAGTTAGCCTGCAAAATTGTATTCACTACATCCTATTTCAGTCATATATGACAACCTGTGAATTCAGGGAAGGATAATGAGGAGAGAGCCTTGTTTCAGCGGGGGGTTTTCAACAAAATGGCCAATACTTGAATCCAGGTTGGCTGTGCCATGTCGGCTGCTGGGGCCTAGTGGCAAGAGTTGGACCGGTGATGAACAAGAATGAAAGATCCAGTATCTAGCTGATAGGTTTTTCAGTTGGAATACCAATCTGGAAACCAACAAATAGTTTAAGTACCTACAGTGCATTTTACTCAAATTATTATGTACAACCATGTCCACATACTGTGTCCGGCCCTGCCCGCAGGTATACGTATGGGGTAGCTGGTCTTCGTCCTGCACATAGCGAAATCAGACGATTTCAATTCTTGTCCGACCATTTAAGGCCTGTTTTGAATAGAAGATTGTAAAACCGAGGGGTGTGCGAAAACAAAGGAAAGGAATAGGAATAAGACTACAAAACATAGGAATAGAAAATGTAGGAAGATGATAAAAAATAGTGTTTGGAACGCAAGAATCCATGACACACGAATAGAAAACACATGAGAATGATAAACTAACATGGTTAGCAGAGGAGAGAGACCGTGAATGGCCGTAGGAAAGTTTCTCTGAGCTCAGAGCTCATTTTCTGATTCTTGCAAAAGTAGAGATACCATTGCCGTTCGTCCATTCCTCTAAAATGTATTTTGTTGTTTCCCTTGTTCCAAAGGGTGAGAAAGGAAATGATTCCTCTAGGGCTCTAGAATGAGTTTCCTGTAAGTTTCCTACGTTCTTCCTTCCATCCAAACAAGGCATATATTGTTTTGAAAGCAATTTTGACTAACATGACGCTAAACCACTATCCTACGTGACACCACATCAGCAATGAAGGAGCTGAATTGGACTTCTACGATAATTGAGGGAGATCAATTAGACTTCATAAAAAATATATAAATATTTTATAAAAATATCCAAAAATTCTATAATAAATCTTATTTAGCATTGGAAATTTCATAGAAAATTTGTTTTAGCTTCTAACATAGGAAAATAAAAAACCAGTTTTATATTCTTTTCTCTATCTTACTAATGTACCATCTTTTTTTATGCTAAGTCTACCCTATAAAATCTCCCCCGCTAAGATGGCTCTTCTCCGCTCACCCTAAAAAATATACCTATAAAAAACAATCATATACAAATAAACTATCCAGATTGCTTTTTAACCTTCTCTCCTTAGCGGGTGTTTAGATGCAAATTTTTTTCGAATTTGGCTACTGTAGCACTTTTGTTTGTATTTGACAATTAGTGTCCAGTCATAGACTAATTTGACTTAAAAGATCCGTCTCGTGATTTACAGCTAAACTATGTAATTAGTTATTTTTTATCTATATTTAATGCTCCATGCATGTATTCAAAGGTTCGATGGGGTGAGACAAAAAAAAAAAGTAAAAATTTAGAATTTTGGAAGCCTAAACAAGGCCTGCTCACTCAAATCCGACGATAAGCCGATCAGGATCGCGTGTATGGTCCTCCTCAGCCCCCCTGACATCTGCCTCGCGCAAGGAAACCAATCCGCGCCGCGCGACATCCGCGCGAGATCAGAGAGATCGCGGTCTTTCCCTCGGCTACGCGACGCGCGACGTCCGCTCCGCCTGCTCGCCAGGCACCGTCGCTGCCCTCCCTGCCTCACTCCATCAGTCGGCGGCCGGTGGAGATCAGGCGCGGCGGCCGCGCGCTTGCCGTCGCGCATTGGAGCCGGTCCACCGTCCCCGTCGCGCATTGGAGCCGGTGCACCGTCCCCGTCGCGCTGGCGCTCGCAGTCGCGGCCGTGGTCGCCGAGCGGACGCGACACCATCGCCCTTCCATCCGATGGCGTCCGCCGGCGAACAGGCGCCCGGATTCGGCTCCTCGCTCTCCCTACACACGCGTGGCTCATACAAGTCCCAAGGGAGTCCACGCGCTACTCCTACAAGACAAGAAGTGAGTTCCTTTGTCAATTGCCCCAATGCAATTCTCTGCTATGCATACACTAGCATTGATTGCGTTAGACTGACCCGAGGAACTCTTCCTACACCATTCTTTCCAAATTTTATTCTGTTGTCAATTGCTTGTACTCGAGACCAATAGATTGTCATGACGGCTGCGGTCTGCCATCTGGATTCTTAATCCAGCTCTGACTGCTTCAATGCAGGTACTCTTCGGCCTCTGTCTGGCTTTGCATCTTTGGCACCGCACTAGTGGTTCTTGGGCAGGGGCACAGCTTCTTCGTGATGTGGATCATCACCGTCGCGTCGCGCTCTGCCGTGGTCCGTAGGTGCTGCTCCCTGACACGCGCGTCGATTAGCACCGTCATCGCTATCATGTGCGTTGCCAAGCAGACGGCGACCGCACGTGCGTGGCATTGCCGCTGATTCCTTCTGAATGTCGATATTAGCTGTGGTTTGGTTCTGGATGTCTATCACAGGGCTGTGTTGGCATAAGAAAGCAGCTGTGTTGGCAACCAGGCGTCGGTCGCAGGTGCGTGCCACTGCCGCTGATTCAGTATAAGGGTCTCAGTTTTAGACCCTGAGACAATCCTGTTGATTCATACCTTCCTCTAATATAAATTTCATGTGTAAACAACTTAATTGCTCTACCATTTTGTTTTGGGGGTTCAGGTCTAACTCTCAGTGCTTTATGATGATGGAAAGGGTCCTAAAGTTCCGTCATTTTGATCCCTAATAACTCAGAGTTCAGATTTATGTTTCAGCAGTGCCTATTCTACTAACCATTCAATCGACGAAAAAATGGGGACACCAACAGACAGACGGACTGCGTTAAGTGATATAACAAACATCCATACCCTAGGGTGTTAGATAATTTGACTGATGAATGCAAAAGAGGCTTTCTCATAATCAGTGGTGTTAGATAATTTGACTGATGAATGCAAAAGAGGTTTTCTCATAATCAGTGGTGTTAGATAATTTGACTGATGAATGCAAAAGAGGTTTTCTCATAAAAAAGAGTTGCAAGGTTTGTTAGGAGGGTGGGGATGGTATGCTTTTGTGGGATGGATGTCTCTGTCAAATACGTGCGATTGTTGATTTGCATTAGAACGACAAATGGTTGAATATAACTTTGAGGATTACTCTGTTGCCTGTATTCCTGCAATGTCATGAATCATGATCCTAAGCTCAGTAGAGTTTTCAAAGTAGACCATTTTCACATGACTTGGCTTTCTTTGTTTATGAGCTGTGGATTGTGCTTGTTGCAGGTGGTCACTTTCTGAGGAAACTTTTGCTAGATGGCAGAAGATTCCCAAAAATGCATCTCGATCTACAGCGGTTGCTTCAGGTATAGTTCTCTCTCAGGTTTCTGCGAAATATATTGGGAACCTGGAACGCTATTTTATAATTTGCACTGCTTTAGTCAAAATCGCAACGTGCATGAAGTTAGACATTGAGGTTATCAAGATTGGTTCAACAGCACCAAGTAGGCTTAATTAAAGGAGCACGGGCCACTAAAACAGTGACTGTCATCATTTTGTAGGATTTTTGTATCTTCTTTTAAGTAGATGTATCACTACGCGTTCCTGTCATCTACAGAACATGCAACATGAGACGATGGATCATATGAATGCGAGCAATGAAATTCAAAATGTTTTTACTTTTTATATACCCTAATTGGCATTGGCAAAAATTACTATTAGTGCAACAACACATGATATATCTTTTAGTTGTTTGATTTGTTTTTCCAGATGTCGTAGCGTTAGCACGGGCAATATACTAGTCCAAAGTAATGATCTACTCTTTTTTTTTCCAGTCTTATCTTATAATAGAATTATCTGAATGTTATGTATAGCCTCCTACAATTTGAAACTGGGCCAAATATAAAACGTAAGGTGCACACCAAGACGAATCCTTGTAGACCGCAGGGTGAATCACTGCACAACCCATCATGCAAACTGCAAAAAAAAGGGAAAAAAGTTTCTTTAGCAGCAATGTCTTGCCTAACCTGGGACGATCAAAGGAGGAGCTCAACGGCGGTCTCGGTGGGCTTGCCGATGCTCCTTGACCTTGGTTGGTCACTTTGCCTCCTCCACCACCAAATCCCACTCGAACTCTAACCCAAGATCACCCTCCGTGCCCTCTCCCCAGCTTCCTCTCCTCCTTTACGGATCCCATTGCCTCCATCACTGCGGATCCCTTCCCTGAAGTTCTTCCCCACTGAAGTCGGAGGACAACCTGAGCTTGATGTGCAAGGAGGCTGAGGTCGACATCTTCGCCTACCCGTCTGTGCTGATGCCGTAGCCGACAACGATGAGGTCACCCGTGTCCGCGCTGTCGTGGAGGCCACTCGATAAGATTGCCTCCACCCTCGCTGACAAGGTCATCGACTTCAACGATCCCGCAGTCCTCCTTGCTGCCGAGCAGTGCTCCTGTAAGAAGCTGATTTCCCTGTTCAACTATGCCATGAAGAAAAATCTCACAGGCATGAGCATCTCGAATCTTGAGATCTTCGCAAGTAAGGTGGCTGATTGTGATGAGATTGACAATACAGAAACATACTTCTTTGGGATTCGATTAAGGAAATTGGTTCTGTGCCAGGATCAGTGAGTACATTGTTGTTGAATGAAATGATCACCATATTTTGGAAGCTTGAAGAAGTCGAAGGCAGCTTATATCACACAAGTAGGATCTATTTATCCTTAATATAAGCTGAAATTGTGCTTTGGTCTTTGTATACTACAGAAGAAGAGGCATTTCCATTATCTTCAATTAAGGATATTGGTAGTTCAACTAATGATGGGAAAATAGTAGTTTAAGGAGAAATATTAGGGTAACATTGGACTCTACACTTTAGGATTAGTTATTATGCATCATAGGAACCAAAAATTCAGATAATGTTTTGAAAAATATGGTTACTCTTTCAGTATCTGAATACTATTGTAGTGGCTTTCACTCTTTCAGTTTCTGAGTACCACCAGCAATTGCTTGAAGTAATACAATTTTAATTTCCTCAAATTGACTCTTATTTGATTTAGTAGAATATTCTTAGACTTAAGCTATCAACCAATCATGTCCTGAAAGGTTAAGCTCTGAAGTTTCTTAGAGTTAATGAGAGCAGAAACCTGAGACTTTAACTACTGGGCCATCCCTACTTTGCAGCAGAATTTTGAGTGTTCGTTGATCCTCACAGACTCACTGTGCCATACATCTTCGCAGTGTCAGACTGAGCTGGTTCCTCAAGATCTTATGCAATAAGGTTGGTGTCTTCACCAAGGTGCTGGAAGCACTCTGCAGCTACAATGCACAGGTCACCAGCCTGAACACGATAACGTCCTATGGCTATGACGAGAGCGTCTTCACCATTTTTTGTTGTCACTCGAGCTAGAGGACTTAAAGAACAAAGAATTAAATTGTTGTCTTGACTTTTTAAAAGAATGTGTTCTTACAAGAGCTTGCTGAATTCATGTGTACTTTTTATGCTTATTAAGTAACCCATGTTTTTAGAGAAAGATATATTCATGCACACATCTCCAAAGTCCAAACTCCAAAGTGCAAAGCACACTGGCCTTACAGAGAAGATGAACTACAGTCCCCGCAAAGTAGGAACCATCTTCTTTGTTATCGCAAAATTGAATTTGTTCTCTTTCTTTTTACTCATGGGTCACATATAGCTCGAATGTACTGCTAACCATTTTCCTTTGCTTTTATAGTTTAGCAGAATTCATTGTATATGTGATAATCTTTAGTTACTTATTTCTTGCCTCTGTGTTCCATGGAGTTAATATTTTTTATTTAATTGTAAGCTGCTTGCTTGTTCCCAATTTAATTAACTTAAATCTTTTCTGTGTAATTGCTTATTTCAAACAATCTCTCAAATACATGCTTAAATCACATGCGCGCTCTGATAGGATGAACATCTTTTTAATACTCTGAAACCTCTCTTGATTTGAGCAATATGTTCTACAGATCTTTCCACCTCCAGCAGCCTCATTTTCCAGACAGAAGAAACAATCAACACATTAAATATGCATTGGCATTCTCTGAATATGGCCACTTCATCAAGCTGACATTCAGTCTGTACTAGGCACCCTGGGACAATGTCTCAATGTTTTGGAGCTAAGAGTCAACCCCCCCCCCCCCCCCCCCCCCCCCCCCCCAGAGCTAATGTAGAATGTGTGTTGCCATTATTGAAGTTACTATACAACAACAACAATAACAACATAGCCTTTTGTCCCAAGCAAGTTGGGGTAGGCTAGAGATGAAACCCAAAAGAGACGATAAACAGAGAGACACATAAAGGGACATAAATGGCACAAGACAGAAAGAGGTCACGGTTCAGGCACGTTGATTGCCAGTCTCCAAGCGCTCCTGTCCATAGCTAAATCCTTAGAGATACTCCACTCCTTAAGGTCTCTCTTAACGGACTCGTCCCAAGTTAGTTTAGGTCGACCTCTACCGCATTATTGAAGTTACTATCTTGGCGAATATTATTCTTTTGGCTTTGATCTACAAAATATAGGAAGCCATTTGAATTGATTATATTTCCAAGTCTTAATTATGCTTGTTGGTTTATAGGAAATTATAAAGATACACATAACTGTCTGTGACACTGGTGCTGTAGCTGCCACCCAGTAGCTGCTGTGCAAAGAGGAACAGCAGGATGAAGAAGGCAATGGGATTTCAATTTTCAAACTGGCAAGTCACGGTGGCAACAGCTGTGCAAAGAGGAACAGCAGGATGAAGAAGGCAATGGGGTTTGAAACTGGCAAGTCACAGCAATATAGGTGACAACGGGGATGCTCTTCATGTTGCCCATTGCCTTCTTTCTTGGGTGGCTGGTTGTGGATTGTAGATTTCAATTTGAGTTTTAACACATGGATGGAAGATGGTATGTTTGTGACACAGTACATTAATTAATTTTTAGTTATGATGACAAATTAGCACCAAAGAGGACCTAGAAGCAAACATAACTGTTCATTTCATGGTCGCTTTTACCCGGTTAATAAATAATTGGTGCTCATGTCTTTTTGTGGCTCAAAACATGTTAGGATTAGATAGATTGTAGTGTTGAATGATCTAAAAAAATTTCATGCTCTATTTGGTTTGGAAATTTTGTGAAAGACTTATCGGTCATTGCACTTGTTGGCACTGTTGTCAATGTTGATGAGCCGAGTTCGCCCTGTTGCTTGAACTTATCAGCCGTATTGTTTCAGCAAAATAACAGTGTTTTTCTCTCACAACAAATCAGTATCAGCATAAGCCGTTTTTCTAGCCAGCCGAACAGGGCAAAAAATTATTTCTCGGTTGATTTTGATCGACTATTTTATTCACACTTTTGTTTGCTTTGAAAATTTTGAGGCTCCTAATCCATTGTTTTTTTCTCAATTGAATTGCGTTCAAAATTTTAATGCTCTGTAGCAACTCCAAGTATAGAAAAGAAAATTCAGGTAAAATGAACACGTGATTTCTAGGGGGCTTGTTAATGTATGGATTCTGCATTTGCACAACCAATTGTTAAAGTAAACTTCAGTTATGCCAAACATGGCTTGGAACATTTGAATCGAAAAGGAAATCAAATAGCAGGAAATTTTGCAATGCAAGGGAAAGAACAGATGACAGGATGCAAGGAGTACGAAACCCAAGTTGACAGCTATGCTGACCCTCCTCCCCCTTCGCTTGCCATTCCCAGTACCGGTAGCCGCCACACTGCCGAACGCCGCCTTCCTCCTCCTGGCGATCACCAGGGTCTCCCTCCGCCGGATCCCGCCGCGAGCCAGCATGAACGCCGCTGCCGCCTCCGCCTCCGCTCCAGACGCTGCTGCCACCGCCGCTGGCGAGGTGGGCGGGAAGGAGGCGGTGGACGTCCTGGTCCAGTACGTGGTGCTGCGGCGCGACCTGGCGGACGCGTGGCCGCTGGGGAGCGTCGTGGCTCAGGGCTGCCACGCCGCCGTGGCTGCCGTGTGGGCGCACCGGGACCACCCGGACACCGCTGCCTACTGCGCACCCGACAACCTCGACCGAATGCACAAGGCATGTTCGACGTTTTGCCTCACACGATCTCCAGTATCTTGCTTGTGTCAAGTGTCTGCCTTTCGCGTTACCCTGGTGGCCACATGGTTCTCGCTTAGTATTGTTAGCACACGGAATCTGAGTCATTGCTTACAGAGCTATGGTCATGGACTGATGGTAGGCATGAGCGTCATTACCTAGTACGTCAGTAGTTTCATGATGCACTGCGTTAGGAGGTCGTTACTGTGAATTGCTAACTTTCAGTAACGTTAACAAGGACAAGAATGTATTACAACTCAACTTACAAGGTCTTTGTAAGACCTCTCTTTATACACCTAGCTGTTTCTTGCAGCACTGGATGATTCTCCTTCATGCTTGGGTAATAATTGTTGACACAAAAAATCTTCACGCAGAGATTCTGAACAACTGAAATACCCTACAATTTTTTTTTGACTTAACTAGCATCTGTAACAACCGTGGTTGTAAGGGCGTTCATTTTATATGCTCGTTTTGATTGATTGTTGTTTCCATTTGAAGCACCTTTCTTTTCAAAACAAATAATTTGGTCATCTTTTATCTAAATGCAGGTAACACTGGAGGTGAAAGGAGAGACACAGCTAAAGAACCTGTCCGAGAAACTGGAAGCAGCTGGTGTCCGGCACAAGCTGTGGATAGAGCAGCCTGAGAATATCCCAACATGCATAGCCACAGCACCCTGCCCAAAGTCACAGGTTTCTTCATTCTTCAAGAAGCTCAAGCTTTGCAAATAAGCAAAGAACGTCTATTGTTCATCGCTCTGTCTGCTGTCATTACAGAGGATGATCAAAACTTTCAGAACTGCACATGTCTGTTTCCATGACATGTTCTGCTAGCAACAAAGTCATAGATAATTAGATGTTTCAGCAATGTAACGGAGATATTTGTGTCGTACTCTGCCTTCTGATTTTCCGTGATTGTCCATTCACTTACTGTATACCTGTCTCAGCAGTTCATTAAGGTGGATAAAGTGATGAAGTATGGCAAGGAGATGTTTTACCACTGAACTACGCTCGCTACATTGAACTACGCTTGCTACGGCCTATATTTTATAGGGTATATCCACCTGGGTCGACCGTTTCATTTTCTATTAGAGTTTTCTTTTTATTAATTGTCTATCAATCAATATTCTAATGGCAACAGAATTTCATAATAATGAAAGAGAATAGGTAATAATTCAGAACGAAAATAGCATTTTAATGTGTATAAAAATCCGAATTTTTTTTCGAAAAAGGGCCTTTCTTTTTATTTATTTTGTATCGGGCATTTGTCTTAGATTATCTCAGCCCATTTCCCAACTAACATGCCCTAGAGGTTTTATTTCAGCTAACGAAGGCACTACACATTCATGCATATACAAATCAGTAGACTCTACGTTTTGGTGAATGAACAAACTGCTACTGTTGCTGATCTCTGGGATGGAGAACATCTCAGATGCACCTTTTAGGAGATGTGTAGATAGTGACTAGTGAGACAGCAAGGAAGTGGGAGGTGGTGGTGCAGCTGGCATCTAGCATAATACTCTCAATCCCTTTATCATTTGGTCAATTTAGGGGTGTAAAACTAGTGCATACGCCAGCAGTGTGGAAATTGCGTATACCCTCCAGGGTACATGTTTTTTTATGGTTCCTATCAAAGAGCAAGATCTTGACAAGAGATAATGTAGCTAAACGGCAAGCTCTTGTTGATACAACATGCCATTCCTGCTCAGATTTTGAGTCAGTACATCATCTGTTCTTTGACCGCGTGGTGGCAAAACAAATTAAATGTGGTTAGAGCTAGTCCATGTAGTTAATCTGAACAAAGTCTATAACTTTGAAGCTGTTGCTGGGTTGAGTGAGACGAAACATGTTGTGTTGAATGTGTGCAGTGCTGCTGCAATGTGGAGCTTGTGGAAACTTAGAAACTCTTTATGTTTTCAGAATGGCAGGTGGTGAAGTATGTGGCAAATTTGGCGATCCATCTCAATAATGCTCAAAAACTGGTAACTAACATACCCTGTCACCTGGAGCAATACAAGGTGGTGTTGGACGAGTTGGAGAAGCTAGCCTCAAACCTAGAAAAGATCTCGGTGACTAGTACCTGATGGAGGGCATGCTTGATTGTTTGGTTGATACCTTGAAGAACTTGCTTCGAACCTAGGCGGGAGATCCCGGCCTGTTGGCTAACTGTGATGATAGTGTTCATCATTGGGCAATGTTTTGGTGGCATCTAGTGTTAGTTGTCGTTCTTGTGTGCTAGCTGTTGGTGGTGGTAGTTTTTTTTCCCTTGTGTCTGAACTGAAGGGCTCATGAGCCATGTTTGTGCTTTATTTTGGATGACACAGATGCTTGATGCTGTAAACGTTCTGGACCTGATTTTTTTTTCTCGAATACGCAAAAGATTTGTGTATCATTATAATTAAAAAGAATAGTTAAGTCATACAAACTACGCGCTTCTGAGGAGCGCCCTCGAAGGTCTTACAGCCGTATACTAGACCGTCCTAGCAAACCACTCGGAGCTATGATATTACATAAAAGGTATACAACCGAGCTAAGAGCATTCTGAACCTGATTTCGGTCCTGATAGCAATGCTAATGGGCCGGGGTTCTCCCTTGAACTCTAAAAATGTATACAAATCAGTAGGTTGGAAAACCATACTGCATCATGTACAAAACTGTCCGTCAGATGGCAGTTATACAACTATTAGTTTTATGCTACACCTGCAATGTGCATAGGAAGGTTTTATAGGATGAGGTCCTTGGGATATCCAGTTCCACGCCTGTAATTACCATAGCAATAATTCAACCTTTTCCTAGCCAAGTGAGTAGAGACTCTAGAGTATTTCCACTAATTAAAGTCTTAGGGTCACTGAACATATACTGGAGATGACACAATTTCCTTCAAAAAGACTACTCCAGCATAAGCATTAGTGCAGTGGCAGTGCACATGTCATGTAAACAATGAAACCAAAAAAAAAAGACACCCTTAATTCTTATGTACATCAATGCCCTACTGCACTACGTACTACTATACACACTTCAGATATACCTCTCTTCGATTGAAAGCATATACACCTGCAGTAGAAAGATCAGTAGCTTTAGCTTGTGCTACAATACGAGCATAGCACATCTGATGATGAACACTCGAAGCATGCAGCAAGCAAACAGGCAGCAATAAGGAGGGAGCATACATGCATAATGTATAGCTCGCCGGTCCAGTGACCAGTGACCAGTGACCACTGCGTACTAAGCTACTAGTGCTTGGTCGAATTTCTCCGCGGCGAGAAGAGACGCCGGGGCGACAGCATGCTGAGGAACCCCGGTGACGCAATGCCACCGCCGTCGAGCGACCGGTAATCCGACATATGGAGGCCAGCGGTGCTGCTCCCGTGCACCTTGGTGCGGCCGGGCGTCATCATCCCCGCAGAGAAGGTGCTGTACTTGACGAGCTTGGGCACCCAGCTCTTCTTCTTGGCCTTGGCGGTGCCGTTCATCCGCGCGCTGAGGTAGGCGCGCATGGCGTCGAGGCTCTGCTCGACGACGTCCATGGGCGGGCACACCAGCGGGTTGCCCGCGGCGCTGAACCGGGCGAGCTTGGTGAGGCAGCCCATGGAGTCCGGGAGCGCGGCGATGGAGTTGTAG
Source organism: Saccharum hybrid cultivar R570 (assembly GCA_038087645.1). Classification (NCBI taxonomy): domain Eukaryota; kingdom Viridiplantae; phylum Streptophyta; class Magnoliopsida; order Poales; family Poaceae; genus Saccharum; species Saccharum hybrid cultivar. Next base: position 17,180,261 of record JAQSUU010000563.1, read on the forward strand.
CTGACGTCCAGCTCCCGGAGCGAGACGAGGAGGCCGATGCCGTAGGGCAGCTCCCGCAGGTACTGGAAGTTCTGGCTCACGTTGAGCGTCTCCAGCCCGCCGAGGTTCTCCAGCCCCTCGGGCAGCGCGCGCAGGCAGTTGAGGCGCGCGTCCAGCGACCGCAGCGCCGTCATGTGGGAGGTGGACGACGGCAGGTACGCCAGCTTGTTGGAGTTGACGGACAGCCGCCGGAGGCCGTGGAGCTCGAAGCCCAGCGTGTCCGGCAGCCTCGTCAGCTGGTTGAAGTTGGCGTTCAGCTCCTCCAGCGCACTGGTACATGTCAGCAAGCCAGTGAGTGAATCAGTGCTGCTCATATGCATGCATGCATGCATGTGTGTCGTGAACTTTGCCAGCTAGCCATGGACGATATGATGGTTAATTACCACCTACCGGCATTCCTCGACGGTGGCCGGCAGTTCTTGGAGCAGGTTGCCGGAGACGTTGAGGACTTTGAGCTTGGAGAGGCAGCCGATGGAGTTGGGCAGCGACTTGAGCTGGTTGGAGCGTACGTCCAGCACCACCACATTCAGGAGCCTCGCGATTATGGACTCCGGAATGCTCTGCGGTTTTAATTTTCAACGACAACACGTTAGTTATTAGATGTTTTTACTGTATTCTTCCACCCACCAAATCATGAATAGCAGAGCAGGTATATTTCTGTTCAAGCACTAATACTTTTCTTCCTCTATCAGGCGTCTAGACACTATGTAGAACATATTTAAGGACATGGACATGGAGTAGACAATCCCTATCGTAAAGTAAAACTGGTGAGTGATAAGACTTTGCCTTGCCGTCGAGGGTTTGACTTATTTATACGCAGTGGCTTGATCCGTATGGCATGGAGGTACAGATCGACGTACAGTTAGCTTTTTCGTTGCCGTTTTCAGGCCGGCCCCCAGTCCACTTCCACAGACCTATAGTACTTGCAAACAGCAAGTAGCCTTTTGTACTCATCTCGCCCTTTTAAATTCACACCGGCCAGGTCGAACCAAAAACTGAATAAGCTATGTTCCGGTTCTATTGGTTCTTTCTGCGTGCAATTTCAGAATATTCTTTAGCACCAAAAGATCGAGGCCCTGTTTGGTTTTCGTTCGTTAAAGTTTAACTCCCGTCACATTGAATTTGTGGCAAATGCATGAAGTACTAAATGTAGACTAATTGCATACATGTCGGCACATATTAGGAGTAATTTACGAGACGAATCTATTAAGCCTAATTAGTCCAAGATTGGAAATTTTTTGTCAAATAAAACGAAAGTGCTACAGTATTTATTAAACTTTAACATGTGTAACAGTCACAACTCACAAGGCATGCATATCTGGGTTTTTTTTTGGTCTCCATCCCCATGTATGACATACAGGAGGCCAAGCCAAGCGGCAAAGCAATAACAAGATATTGTGAGAAGATGGCTAGATAGTTGATGAGCTATCCTTCATATATTAATAATAACAATTCATGCTTATCTCACACTATAGCTATAGGTTTGCAGTTAACTTATCACACTGTGATATATAATATGCAACACCATCTCAAGATAAGTGTTCTGCGTGTTATCCATTCGAATAGAACAAATGGGGAGACCCGGATGATCACTCTAGCATCTAGCTAGATGAGGAAAACAACAAAAGTAGAACGACAAGGAACGCATGCAAAAGATAGCAACACAAGAAGCAAGAATTGCTAATCAAAAGTAGAAACCTACCACGGACTAAAAATATATACCTGTAGGTTGTTGTTGGAGAGATCCAAGGTAGTGATGTTGCCAAGGGGCGTGGTGAGATGTGGTAGGGTGTCCATGGACATGCTGCTCATGTCCAGCTTCTTAGGTTCCATGCGCTTCTCCTCATGCTCTGCATGTCCAACCCCTCCGACTCCAAACCCAACAAGATGGCCATGGCCATGCCCATGTCTCCTCTTCTCTCCCATGTCCCTCATGTCTCGTAGCTAGCTTCTCTCCACTCCTGATAACCAATGGAAAAGAAGAAAGAAGATGCCATCATCAGTAAAGACGATTGAAGAGATCAGAGGAGAAGAGACAACAGACATAATTGACACCACCATGGATGTACGTACGCCTAAATAAGATTGGGACATGTGAGACACCCGTGCTAACAAGAAACAACGCTAGGGTGGGCACTGGGGTATTGATTGTGGTCTTGTGGATGATACAATCAGGAATGCTATGGCCATGAAACGATGGTTTGGTGAGAGAAGGCACAAGTGGAAACAAATGAGAACACTGTCGAAAGGTCCTCTCTAGAAAAGGATGGTTTTTAACTCTAGTATATATTTCTTGCTCTAGGGTCTAGGAAGCTTGAGATAAAACGTAAGCTTTCAATATCAACTTCATAGCGCTCCAAAGAAAAAAATCAAGCCATATATATATAAATATTATTGAGAGAGGCGAGATGTCCAATAACAAGAAAAACGGAGAAGCACTTGATAGTTGATAAATGCATGTTCTCCACTCCCCCACATCACCGATTGAAGTGAGAGAGCGTTGAAATCAAGAGTAGAGAACAACTAACTAGCTAATCACTAAACAAGGACACAACCACCCATAGGAAAAGAAAAAGAAACAAACTAGCACACCAGTAGCAGTTTAGTAAGAACAAAAAGAAGTCAGTAGCTGGCTTCTCTGTCCTTGCTAGCTATCGCACCAAGGATGCATGCACATGGTAGCCGCCCGTCGACAAAGCAAGACAGAGATACAGAAAATATAATTGTGATAAGCTACTACTATATACCCAAGGTGTAACCGCGCGCGATGACAAATTTGCAACAAGAGAAACCACAGCAGGAACCCATGCACGCACGCATCCCTCAGCTCGCTCGTGGCGGCACATGCAAGAAGCCAAGAACAGCCAAAGAGGAGATCGAGAAGAAAAGGCAAATTAATAACTGGAAGGAAAAGGGGAAAAAAAAGAAAAGCATGACAAAAGGAAGTAGACTAAAAGAGAAAGAAGTTGAAACACAAGAACACCCATAGCTGCATGCATGCAGCTGAAGCTGAAATCCCCTACCATCAGATGTCCAACAATCCAAAACCAAAAGTAACAGTAGCATACAGCTAATTTCTAGTCTCAAATAGACCTTACCACTCTGAAGTTGAACTGCTCTTTCCAGGAACGACGACCTGGCAGCAGCTATGGCCGGTGGAGGCAACCGGTCGGCCGGGGGTGGTAGCTGATTGAACGGAGAGGCAGCTAGGCGTAGGCGAGGAAGGAGAAGCTGAGCCTTGAGCCAAGCGAGAGCCCTCAGCCCTGCCCTGATATATAGCAGGAGCCAGAGGGAGCCGAGAGAAGAGACACACGAACGAACGAGAAGAAGAGAGAGAGGAGAGGCAACCGACGGAACGGAACGGAAAAGAAGCTGACCCAACGACGGCGACGCTAGCTTTGGCCTTTCCACACGGTACCGTCCGTGTGTAGTGCAGGTACTACTCCAGCTAGCACCTATCCTAGCAGCGGCAGCGGCGGCAGCAACAGGGCGATCTTTTTTTTATTAAGGGTGTGTTCAGTTGGTAAAAAGTGGGTGAAAAGTTATTGTAGCACATTTCGTTGTTATTTGGTAAAATTTGTCAAACCATGGACTAACTAGGCTCAAAAGATTCGTCTCGACATTTACAGACAAACTATGCAATTAGTTATCTTTTTTACCTACATTTAATGCTCCATATATATGTCTAAAGATTTGATGTGATAGGTGGAAGAGTAAATATTTTGGATTTGTACGGGAAGTGAACACATCAAAGGCATCTGCAGCGGGACACCGGACGGTACTTCCGTACGTACCCGCCCGTGGGGCCCACACGCGCTCTCTCTCTCCCTGCATATCACTTGCTCGTTTGGGCGGCACGGCTGGGTTGATTTCGGAAGGTCAAAGTCAAACAACGCATGGGATTGGGATCCCGGCGAAAATGTGAGCAGAATGGCTGCGGCCGGCGGCATCACCAATTCAGCAGCAGCCGTTCATTGGGACGGGGACATGGGAGAATCTGGGGGGTCTAGACTGAAATACTAGCCAGATAATAGGGGATTGATAGTAGTAGGTGTATGATAGTAGTAGGTGTATGAAAACAGAGTCAGCAGATAAGATTTTTATTTGGAAAGAGTGAAAACATAGTTTTAATCCAGCGGGCAGTAAACACTTGCACAAAAAAAATAAAGGATTAAACAAGTTTCTTCTTCTCAAATTATGGTTCCATATTTAATGAACTTTGCTAAATCTGAGCATAGACATAATACATATTGTATTATATTTTAGTACAAATTTTAGAAGTCATAACACATTATTTTCTAGGATGGAGACAGTAGTTAGCAACTTACTTTAGTCAATCTAGATATTTCATTTAGTCCAATAAACTTTGTCGAAGGTTGTTTGGAAACGATCCGAATAATAAAACGAAATAGATAAGAGAGCCTTTGGCGATGGCGCAGCTGGCAACAATGCTAGCGATGCGTGGGCATTAGTCTCCCCCGCCGGCGGCCACCCAGGCCGCCGCCGGCCATCAGCCCCCACGCCAGCTACCATTCCGGCACCGACGTCCACCCAACCCATGCCGCAGCCCTCCCCTTCCTCCTTCACAGCCATGGCGCATGGCTCCTCCTCCCGCCGCACCTGGGCAGATGAGGTCGAGGAGGCCGTGGCGCTGGCCCGCTCCCCGTCTCCTGGGCTCAACCCTGATGCCGTGCCCTTCTCGCCGGCCGGCTCGGGTCCTGCTGGTGGTGAGAGGATCTCCTTCACGGATTCGGAGGCCTCCTTTGGCTCTGAGGCTCCTAGCCAGGCAGCCTCTGCCAGGGGCAAGGCGCCCGCAAATGCTGGTGGCCATCGCAGGAGGCCGCGTCGCCGTCGCCGTCGCCGTCGCCGTCCCCGTCGAGCTGGTGCTCCGTGGGGCTTCAGGGCGGATGCTCGCCATGCCGGGCTGCGTGACGGCCAGTCCGCGCCTCGGCAGGTTGGCAGGCTCCGCTCGCTGGTCGTCCACCCGGCCAGACTTTCCGCGGAGCCGGACTCGGATGGCTTTCGCGAGGTCCATAGTCGCCGTCGGTGGCGCCGGAGGCCGTCTCCTGCCTCGACAAGGCCGGTGCCGGCGGATTTGGTCGGGTTATGCTTCAACTGCCTTGCTGACGATCATGTTAAGGCAGAATGTCGGTTTCCGTCGCGTTGCCGCACTTGCCGCTGCGAGGGCCATCGGGCGCGCAACTGTCCGCATGGTCCCCCCCCCTCTTGCAGGCGCCAAGCGTGGTCGTTCGCCGGCTGGCGTGTGGGGGCGCCGCGGCGCGTTCCGTCGCCACGCCTCCCCTGGTCGGTGGAGTGCGGACCGCGAGGGTACTGTGTCGGCCCGCTCCGTCTCCACTGGCCGGTCGCCCTCAGTGCCCCGCTGCTGTGCGGCAAGCCCTGAGGCGGTGGAACAGACCCACGCTACTGACGCCCTGCACCCGGTGGAGGCCCCGGCCGGTCAGTCTACGGGGGATGGCGCCCGTCGTAATGAGGGGGATCCGCCGTCGTGCCTGGTACCTGGGGGCAGACAGCCGGGGCCCCCTCCTCGCGCCCCCGCCTGTGGGTGCGGCGCGATCGTCGTAGACGCCTCACTGAGGCTGTTCGGCCGGCCGTCGAGGTGATTGTCGTCCCGCGCTCCGGGCAGATCCAGGCGGCGGAGGAGGCGCTTTCCCTGGCCCTTGTCGCTCTGGTCGGTGGAACCAGGCCGCCGGTGACCCCGGCGATGGTGCGGGAGCACCTGCGTGTCCGGCTTCGTGTCAGAGACGATGCCATGTCGGTCATGCGCCACGAGCCGGAGGATTTTATCGTCCGCTTCACCCGCAGAGAGGACCTTGAGCGGGTACTCGCTTCGCCTCCGGATGACGCTGCGCCGTTCGTGCTTACCTGGCGGCGCTGGACGCGGCTGTCCCGAGCTGTCGCTGCTTCGTTCACCTTCCGGGTCCTTGTGGGCATCATAGGCGTCCCCGCTCACGCCCTCAGCGCGGCGGTCGCTCAGCAGCTCCTTGGGTCATCATGTGCCCAGGTCGAGTTAGCCTCCTCGGATGACGACGGAGTCGAGGACGACGACGCACGGGAGCTTTTTGTTGCTGCATGGTGCCTTCACCCGCTGCTTGTGCCCGAGCAGAAGCTTCTCGTCATCCCAGAGCCGCTGGAGCCACATGATCCCTGTATCCTCTTCCTCCGGGAGCACGAGATCATCCATTCTCATCTGCCGATCCTTCACTACCTCGCCCGGATGCGCGTCGTCGAGTACCAAGATTGGGACGTCTCGTCCTGCTCGTCGGAGGATGGCTTCCCCGGCAGGTTCGACTCCGACGATAGTGGTGATAGAAATTTCAATGGCCATCACCCCGGCCTCGATGGACCTTCCAGGTCCCGTTCGTTTGGTCCGGCAACCTTCCGTCCCGGCGGCAATGGCGACCCATCGCTCGGTCGTGGCGCCGGGCCGACCTTCCGGCCACAGCGTGGGAGGTGTTCGCCGGACGTCCACGACGACGCGGTGCATGCATGCCGGCGGGGGCCGGAGAAGCCAAATATCCGGTGGTCCCCCAACCCCTACGAGATGGTCCATGAGGGCCGCTGCTACCTAGGCGGCAGGGCATGGTCCTGGCGTGGCGCACGCCGCTTCGGCCGTGGCCACCTGGCTCGCGAGATGCCGGAAGTCAAATCGCCGCAGCAGCGAGATCGAGACGTCGTGACGCACCTTTCCGCGTCCTCGCCCACGCCGGTTGCAGGGGGGCAGGCTACACCTGTGCGACGCGGCGTGCAGGCGCAGGCCTGTGAATTTGACTTTGGGGCCTGGAAGGTTGACAGCTCACCTGCTCCTGGATTTGATTCGGATCCGATGCGGCTTGAGGTGCGGCTGATTGAGGAGCGACGGCCGCAGCTGCCTCTTCACGTCGACCTTATGTCGCCCGAGCTGCCTCCGGCTAGGCTGGCCCAACTTGATGGCCCATCTGGGTTCATTTGCGGTGCCTTTGATGCAGGCCCATCTGTTCGCGGCTCTGGGTCGGCTCCTCCGTCGAACCAGGTTGTGGTGCCCTTTGACGTGATGGAGTTGGAGTTCATGTCCACCATGACTCCCCTCGACGCCAGCAACACCACCTCCTCGACCGACCCACTCGTGCTAGCGCTGTGCGAGAGCGCGGGGCCTCCTGTATGGATCGACCCGATGCTTGATGAACTCGCTGCTTCCCTTGTTGCGGATCGGTCAATGGGTGCTCCTGTGCCGCGTCTGTCCACCCCTCTGGTTGCCCAGGCATCGCCGGCGGACACTCGGTCGCCGCCACGAATGGTCCAGCTTAGCTTCGATGCTGAGATGCCAGGGGTGGATGATGAGGACGCTACGGTAGCCACTAACGCTGATACTGGGGCACTCTTCATCACCTCCCTTCTACTGCCGGTACAGGACGGTCTTCTGCGCACACCACCGCGACGACGACGGGAACCCGCTAGCCTGGTCCCTCGCCGCAGTGACAGGCTCGCAGCCAAAGCGCCTTTCCGCGACCCCAATCCGGAGAAGCAGGCGAAACGCGTGATGGTGAACAAATGGGAGCGGAGGCCGGACAATGCCGTCACCGACACTACGGATGACAAGATAGCGGACAAATTCCACGAGACGTTCGCCGAGCCCCTTTCCCCGAACAAGCGGGAAGCGTTGCGTGAGCTCTTCCACGTGCATGGAGAGCTCCGCAACACGGATGGGTGGGCGACGCCTTGAGTCTTCGGTAGTGCATCGGGCGCTCCCCCACCCTTTGTCGCGCCATGGATTTTTAGTTAGTACAACCTCGCTTTCCCACCACTTGTTGGTGATTTATGTCTAGTGTCCCTCCAAGGTGTGTTTGGCCTCTCGCCGCGACTCTCCTTGGAGGTTTGTAAAACTTCCTTCTTCCACTTAGTGCAACACGTGCCAATGCACGCTTTCGAAAAAAATAGATAAGAGTACAGTTAATTTCTAGATTTGGGCACTTATATCCGCACGACAGCGCAATGGGCTAGAAATGACGGAAGAGATTCAAACACAAATCAATGGGGTTGATGAAACAGACGTCATTTGAAACCTACTACCTCTTGCGGTGGCACGACGGCATAATGCATAAGAAATTATGGGGAGCGTGAATTAACAAGACAGGATGAAGTGGACCTGATTTGCTGGAACCCTGCGGTAATAATTCAAGGTGAACAATATATTAACGCATTAACGCTACTACCGAATATTTATATCTATGTCTAATAATAAAGAGACAAAATTTCTCTCCACCTATTTTTTAGTCTGGCTCTTCCTAACTAACTCCTTGAATATTGAAATTGTCTAAAAGTCTCTGGTATATGCACTGTCTAAAAGTCTTCTATATTATATATGACATATGCACATAGATAAGGTAACCTGGATAGCTACGAATACTAATCCAAATAGATCCCTTGATGCTGAACAACCCGAATAGGAATCCTACTTCAAATAGAAAAGAAGATTTCAAAAATATTCAATTAAGGTTGGTCCGGCTCTCCCTAACTAACTCCTTCAATATGGAAACTGTCTAAAAGTCTCCCATATATGCACTGTCTAAAAGTCTCATGTATTATATGACATATGCACATAGATAAGGTAACCTGGATAGCTACGAGCCTACGAATACTAATCCAAATGGATCCTGAACAACATGAATAGAAATCCTACTTCAAATAGAAAATAAAATTTCAAAAATATTCAATTAAGGTGCATATAAGAGTTCGTTTCCATTTGGTTTTGCTTTTCAGAGTCCATTCCGTGTTGGCTATTGTTTTTTTTACCGGTTCCTTCATCTGCTGATCTGTTTTTTTTTCCTACTGGTTGTCCACTTGGTTCGATTTTTTTTCTACCTGTTCATTAACTCTGGTGGCTTTTCTTTTTTTTCCTGCCAATCTGTGAAAAAAATAATCAATACAATATTAGTCGTCTTTGGATCATTAATCCTTCTCTAAAAAAACAAATATTTCCATCAGCTAATTATTAATAGTTTTGATTAAAAACAAAACTTTTTTGTAGTAAAACGTAGATCAGTTGATGGTCCAACTAATCAAAAGTAAGCTGAAATCTTGAACAATTTAGATTAATGTTTTACACGTTGGCAACTAACTCTTTAGCAACTTCAGTTAGATATTAATATTAAAATTGTATATTTTTATGGGGTCATAAAGAAAACGGCGAAACTCAATATTTGACTATATAATAATAGCACATAGATAGTTTGAAAATTGAAGTTATGATATATTTATACATTTAAAATATTTTTTGTTTTGCAATAGGACAAAAAAAATCAAACAACTCGCGTCTAGCGATAATATGGAGTCTGATTCATGTTGCAACGCACGGGTACGTTTGCTAGTGTGCTACCTAAGTGTTGAATCTGCATTCAAGAAGTTGGATTTGAGAGTCCTGGATAATAAACTTCTGGTTATTCATTTGTATTATAATAAAAATTGTTAGCTAAATTATTGCTCAAATATCTTAAAGTTTTAAACTCGATATGTATGTGCCTTATAAAAGGGTAATTGGAGATTGTACGTTGAAAATCATTTCCTGAACAAACACATACGTATATTATGCTTTAATATACATATATGTGTGTGCCCATCTTCCTCCTTCTCCACCGTGGCCTTCTAGAGCGCGTGGACTCGCCGCGGCCTTCTCCACTGGACCTATCGCAGCTTTCTCTATCGGACCGACGAGCTCCGCACTACCGGTAAGCTCTACACTAGTGAACTCTATGTGCCGACGAGCCTCCTTTCCCAAACAACAAGAAGATATTGTGCTGAAAGCACGTGTTGCAAATGTATGCTTCAAGTGTTCAAGATGTTTTGAATGTATGTTACAAGTGTTTTATACTGGCGTTGCAAAAATAGATCGAGATGTTGCACATGTTGCAATGGCTATACACATATGTTCCAACTATTTCATCTGTTTTAGACATATTTGCAAGTGTTTCGGTTGGATGTTACAAAAGTAGATCTAGATGTTGCATATACATGCATGCATGTTGATGTTTTCAAGTGTTTTCAGTTGCTTCAAACATATATTTCAATTGTTTCATGTAGATGTTGCATATACTTTGCAATGGCTACACACGTGGTTTTCTATGTTTTATCTGGAAGTTGCAAAAGTAGATATGGTGTTGTACATGTTACAATGGAAACCACCTGCCGCAACTGCTGGGCGATTGTGCATGCGCGTGGGAAGCAGAGGGATGTAGTGTGGCGTGGCGGTGGGCGCGGGAAGCGGAGGTGGATGGCGGTAGGGACGCAGGTGGGCCCCCTCCTGTGCGTGCAGGAGGACGGATGCTGATAACATTACAGGCTGGGTAGAAGCTGTGTCTGGACGTCTCGTGGGGCTAGACGTCTGGCCGCTAGTGTTTTCATAGTTAATTTTTAGATTTGGGCACTTATATATGCACGACAGCACAATGGGCTAGAAATGACGGAAGAGATTCAAGCGCAGATCAACGGGATGGATGAAACAGACGTTTGCGGTAATTATTGGAAATGGCACGGCGGCATAATGGATATCAGAAATGATGGATAAGAGCTGAGCAGCGTGAAGTAACGAGATGGATGGAGACATGGAGTGGACGTGATTTGCTGCGCTGGAAGCCTGCGGTAAGAATTCAAGGTTGCATTGACGCTACTACAGTATACATACCCTTTTTTTTTGAATCTGGACAGTATAAATACTACCTACGTGTTGAATTTGCACTCGAGAAGTTGGATTTGACGAGTCCTGGATAAACATTCTGATTGCTCATTTGTATTAGTAATAATTAAAAATCGTTAGCTAAATTATCGTTCAAAGATTTTAAAGTACCTGCTTATAAAAGGTAACAGGAGGTAGTACGACAAAAGTCATTTTTTGAAGAAACATATATGTATATTCTGCTTTAACCTAGGAGTCTATAAGCAGGGATGCTTAAATCAGGCAGATTTTTTAGTAAGGCTATCCGCACTCACGTCCGCTACTGCCATCCGGTAAAAATTTAGCGTGACAAAAGTGCCGCAGCGGGATCCGCTACCGTCTGCATGCGTCCACTATCGTCGTGGTCATCCTCTAAATAAAGCGTGCGTACCAGACCTCCTCTAAAAGGCCATGGGCCCACATAGCAGTGACCGCAGGACGCATGCACGGGCGAGCGCAGTTGACAGCGTGCAGCAGCGGAGGGAAAGAGGAGAGGGGTGACATGCAATTGTGGGCCCCATTGATTCAACTAACAAAAAAATGTTATAACTCACAAACCAAAAAACCAAATTAAATTCTGATTGCACCATTAAATTCGTTTCAATAAATTCTTCGAAACAAGATCTCACATGGATAAATTTAGATAAAATTTATAGAGGATGACAAGTGGGGCCGCTGTTGGGAGTGAATATAGAGGATGGATAAGTGCGGGAGAAAGTGATATAGAGGAGAGAATCTTGATGACCAGGACGGAATATTCCTTTTAGAGGATGAATATAGAGGACGATGAGTGCGGATAGCCTAAGAGTAGCTAACTTATTTTAGTTAATCTGAATATGGTATTTAGCCTAATAAACTTGGTTTGTGTGCTCCTATTTTAAGGACGGTAAGAGAAATCTTGGATATTACCCGCACGTGTCGAAGGTTTGTTTGGAAACGATCTAAAAAGGAAAAAAAAGAGAGGAAGAGTCGAAACTATTCCCCTCAACTTTAGCATATGCTCAAATAATCCTCTAAACTAACATTTGGTTCATTTTACCCCCTTCAACTATTTCAGTTGGTTCAATTTACCTCTTAAAATGATTTTTCTTTTTTATTTCTCTATGTACAAGTTGTGTTTTAGTTTTAGATTTTGTGAAGTGATAGAAGACATCATATTTTGTGTTAGAAGAATACATTATGAATTTTTCAAAATACATTATGAAATTTTCAAATTATGTTTTGTACGATATTGTATCTCTAGTGTTTATTTATTATTAATTTTCATAAGCTATCAAAATAGTGGCAAAAAAATAAGATATATTTTTTTCTAATATAACTTTTGATGTCCTCTATCACCTCACAAAAATTGATATTAAAGCTCACTTATACATAAAGAAACAAAAATAGATAACTATCTTGTTAAGGTGTAAATTGGACCAAATGAAATAGTTGTAGGGAATAAATTGAACCAAAGGTTAGTTTTGGGGGTTATTTGACATAGATATGAAATTTGGAGGGAGCAATTTGGACTTTTTCCAAGAAAAAAAACCAGGTAAACGTAGTTAATTTTTAAATTTGAGTATTTATACCTGCACACGATGGGTTAGAAATGACGGAGGAGATTCAAGCGCAAATCAACGGGGCAGATGAAACAGACGTGACAGAGGGAGTACCTTGCGGTAATTATTGGAAACGGCACGGCAGCATAATTAATGGATATCAGAATTGATGGAAAAGAGAATTGAGCGTGAATTAACGAGATGGATGAAGTGGACGTGATTTGGAACCGTGCTGGTGGTAATAATTCAAGGTGAACAATTAATGGATGGATTGACGCTACGCGGTGTATACCTACGTGCGGAATTGTGCAGTCCAGAAGTTGGATTATTTACGAGTCCTGGAGAGACTTCTGGCCGCTCATTGGTTTGCTAATTCCAATTCTCAAACCAATCAACGCACGCATGCCTCTTCGATCGACCACATAAACACGATACGGCGGCGACAGTGATCGATCCATCAGTTAATGTGGGTGAGTCGTGTTGTGGCGCTCAATGCAACGGAAGTTCTCTGCCCAGTAGAGAGATAGACAAGACATTTTTTTACACATTTCCTGTGGTCTCTGTTTACCAGAACCGATCGTCGATTCACAATGATGCACGCGATGGCGTTGCTTTTGTCTGGATCTGCCTGTGCTTGCACGCAGGTACGGTGTGTATGCAATCAGGCGTGCAGATCGATTTTCGTACGCTAGTAAAGCCGCGAGTACTGTCTCTTTCTCGAACCCTCTCGCGGCTACAAGAGTGAGAGGCGAAAAAGGGGGCGGTCAGGTCCACCGTTTGCCGCCGGCGGATTCGGCGGTCTTCCTCGCCTCCGACGGCCGTTATGGCGTCTGGAGGTGGGGAAGACCGTGGATCTCCGATCGGCTTGGTAGTTTAGGTCCTAGGTCCTCTAGGTTGTGTCTGGATGGCGGCGGTGAGGCGGTGACGACGTCGCCGTCGTGGAATAAGTCCTTCCAACCTTGACCCCGCCTTGGCGGCACTAGCTCCGGTGCCGGCGAGAGGTTTGTGAAGGTTGGTTCTCCTGGATCTGGTGTCTTACTCGAGGTTTCGGTTCTGGGTGAATCTTGTATAGGAGTTCGTGGCCATCCGGCGAGTCGGGTGCTCCGTCTGGCGAGGATGGCGGCTTCCTTTTGCGCGACTAGTGGAGCGGCTGTGGGTGCTGAGGTGGTGCGGCTGATGGATCTGGGAGTTCTTGCAATGGCGAGCTCCGGTCCGAGACCATGGAAGCACGGGGTGCGTCCCCGGCCGATGGACCTCAACGGCGATGTCTTTCTCGTCTTCAGGGGCGGGATTCTACTGCGGCTCCTTCAAAGCTTTCAAGCGATAGTGCTTCTCTCGGTCTCTGGATGCTGGCTTCCTCTTCTGGCTGGATCTGGTGTCATCTTCCAGGGCACCGGTATCTGGCAACGGTGGTCGCCGGCGAGTCAGGCGAGCAGGGGATTTCCCAAGGGTTTCTATGTATTTTCTTTTTATTCTAGGGGCTCCTGTGTAAGTTTGGTCGGAACAGCTGTTCTCTGTACCTGTTGCGTGTGCGTACCAGCTTGTATGGTGTCTTGTACTTTTTAGTTTCAATACAGTCTGGTATTATAAAAAAAAAGCCGCGAGTAGACTTTCCTGATTTGCTTCGGGGTTTTTTTAAGTCACTTGCGTACATACGTGTAAAGCAGCACCTGCGGTAGGCAAGCTGGCGACGTGGCAGCTTTTGGTGTTGCATTGCGGCATCATGGCCTTGCCCTCCTCTATCTCCTTCCTCCTGAGCTTCAGGAATCGATCAACAGCAAGCAACCGACCTGGCACAGCGACAAAGCAACCATCATGCATACACACAGGCCTCTCACGTTAAGTAAGCGGAGAACAGTATACCAGGACAGAGCTCAGTACAACCCTCCAACAGTAGCGCGTTTGCTTCGCCGGCCGAATGATTTGACGCTACTGTATATGTGTTGATGTAAAAGTGGATCTGCAAACACAAAGGGCTAATACCCGAAATCGATATCTAAAGCGTGCCAGTCGATTTGACCTGTTAATCGATAAGGATGAAGATACGAGTATTTTGGTCCTGACAACAACGATACGCCCGGAAGTCACGGCCAAGAGGTACTCACGCGGAACTCGAGGATCGTCAAAAGTCGCACTGAAGCGATGCAGCTCGCCGAATCGATGAGAACTCGTGAAAAAGGAAAAATATGCAAATTGACGAAGTCGCCGAAAAGTAAATAGATGTAAATAAGAGTAAAGGCTGGTTTTTTTGATATTGATTGATTGATTCTCATTACATTGCCCTTCAATCTATATTTATACCCTGATCTACAGAAATATAACCAAATACGACTAGGACACTAAGTACAAATCTAAGGAAACACATGACTCTTATACAAATCAGGCTCTAACAAACATAGAAAAGGAAATTAATTCCTATCTATTCCCTTGTCCGCCTAAATTACGATGAAATTCCCATCGACCTCCTTTCCATCGGCACTCTCCCTGTTTCATCGGCAGCAGTCTTCAAGTCTCCTTTCATCGGCACACTTTCTGTTTCATCAGCAGCAGTCTTCAAGCCTCCCTTCATCGGCATCGGCAATAACATCCTTAATCTTATCGGCAACACCTCAATCCAAATTAACTTCTCCATACACCGCCACCATTCATCGGCAGCCTTCTTTACAAGCTGTCTTTCATCGGCTATTAACATACACAATAACTTTTCTCCTGCTGATTAGCCCACTCTGACCATCTTGACACGTGCCAAAAAACGGTGTCAACACATGCCCCCTAATTTCGGAGTATAAAACATTAATGCTTCGAAATTTACTCCAGATAATGCTTGCCTTTACCTATTTTTTCAACCCATTCTCCAAACATGACATAATCTGTTACTGAATCTAATCAAATCTAGTTCTGATCCACGCATCTCAGCAAATATCGTACAATTTCCGACTACTCTTGCCCTAATTACAGTTAAGATACCGAAATAACAACCCATCGGCAAGATCTTAACATAATAACGCCACCATTTTTTAGAACCAGAAGATTCTGTACTAAGATCTCTTCCAAGTCATGATTACTTGCCATCAAATCTCCTGTACAATCCCTTGATTGTCGTGCGAACAGTTACCATATCCATCTGAACCACCTCGACCTATACGCGCGCGACATAGAGATAAGTCCAGAATACCCCTACTTCAAGCAGCCTATAAATAGATTTCTCCGGAACGCTCGTCTTCTACCCTCAGACTCCAACCTTTGGCATTCTCTCTTTCCGGCGGCGACCCCGACGAAGAACCGCGCAACCTCAACCAACAAGAGCTCCTTCCAGCGTCGACCTCAAGTCCCCAGCCTGTGCCTTCATCTTCCTCAGAGCAATGGCGATCAACTTCGACGTCCCTGCGGTTCGTTCTACTTCCATTACTTTTACCTTGATTCTTTTGGTCTTTGCGAGTTCATACGGTTGGTAATTTTTCCCTCTTTTCTCATTCTTTCGATCTTCCGAACTTAGGAACTACGCAACAAATTGGTTATTCCAACCGAGCAACCACACTTCCAATGCCTAGGTCCAATGGGCGACCCAGATCCAACCGATTTGATCAACGCAGAAGTTAACAGAATTCCTTTCAAAGCCCAGAATTTTTCTTTGAATTTTTCTATTGCCGATATGCAGAAAAATGAATCCATGATGATTGCTGCTGCTTATTTTTGGTCAGATACGACAAACACCTTCATGTTTGGACATGGTCCAGCCACGCCTACTCTTGCCGATGTATACATGCTTACTGGCTTGGACATCTCAACTGTCGATGAGGGTTCCATTTATGGCAGAAGAGCCGAACATAGAGTGAATACACGCAACATCGGCGGCTGGACTGGATACATCCATGAATATCAAAGGACTGGGACTGTTAACCAGAGGGAACACGCCATATTCTTGAATATTTGGCTGGAAAAATTTATCTTCTGCGGTCGATCGGTAGGACCAACCAACGCTTTCCTTCCTGCGACTGAACTTTTGACCAATGGTGTAAGGTTCCCGCTTGGTCGATACCTTCTGAGCTTCACCTATCACCTCCTCCACCAAGTGTCCCAGAAGCTTTTGCTTGGTGAACCTATTGGCAATTTGGGAGGCCCATGGTGGTTTATCAATATGTGGCTAAATGCCCATATGCACAAGCGTCTGCAGTGGGATTTCTTCGCCCAAGAATTCCCACGAGAAATCGCCGAAGATTACGTTCTTGGGGATGAGGAATCGGCAACACGCCCCCCTCTCAACTTCAGTGAAGCCATAATTGTCCTCCCTCGAATAGAAGCCAATGAAGACCAGATCGGCAGATTCTTCCAGAACTTCTATAATGGTCTCCCTCGCGATCATAGGGCTTGGGTACCCTATATCGATAAAGAGAACAAGTTCCCCCTTCTCTTCAACTTTGACGATGATGAGCTGAACCAAGACAATGAGCTCATGATGGCCATCATCACTCCCAGGACAATCCCAGTGAACACATTTGGTAGTGGAAAAAACACTAACACCACCTATGAGTTCTATAATCCATCGGCAGTATCCCGTCAATTGGCTTTTGGGCAACTGCCAATCAAACTCTGCTTTGCCGATGTGATCAAGCCCAGAGAAAC
Source organism: Saccharum hybrid cultivar R570 (assembly GCA_038087645.1). NCBI lineage: Eukaryota > Viridiplantae > Streptophyta > Magnoliopsida > Poales > Poaceae > Saccharum > Saccharum hybrid cultivar. The sequence goes on from JAQSUU010000563.1 coordinate 17,197,169, forward strand.
AATCACCAGCGGAACAGAATGGAGCAGGGTAGTCAGACTTGCCCCCGATGCCGATATCTCAGACGTTGATTTTTCCATCTGGTCACCAGCATCTTTTATCACCGAGTCATATAAGCAATGGTGGCGAGAATGGAAGGAACAACTATTTGCAACATCTGCCCATACATATCGGCACATGATTGATCCCGAATACGTCATTCCCGATGATGCAGTAAGTTTCTTTTAACTTCTGTTTTTTTTCTTTCATATATCGGCAGCTAATCTTTCTTGTGACAGGCCGATGACCCAATACCATCCATAAGCAAGAGTGAGAGACCTTTCAACCTCCAACCTATCTCCCTAATATCATCAATCGGCTACAACGCACCCACCCTGGCTGCTTTGACTTTCTAGAGGACCCGTGCCAAGACTATCACCTCTAGATCAAAGCTGGCAACAGCTAGGGCTACTCCGTTGGCTGCTGCTACAAGCCTAATCAAGGCTTTCAAGGTAATAACCTCGTTTATTTTTACTCATGCCGATACAAACTATATTAACATGTAACCATCAGGGTGTAAGAGCCGCTGCTGGATCGTCATCGATAACTCCTTCAACACCAAGCACCACTACCTCCAACCAGCCTTCAGAGGTATTCTTTTAACTTTACATTTTATCTGTTAAACATCCAATCTTACACTTGTTTTGCAGCAACAAATGGACGCATCGGCAAGCATACCAGGCGCTCAAGCTCCACAATCAACAAGTGCCGATGCCCCCCAGCCAACTGTCGCTGAGACCCAAGTAAAGCGTAAAGCTTTAATTGATGCCAAGGCTCAGCAAAAACGACAGAAATCTATGCCAGTCCCCGCATCTGCCCCAACATCTGCAAGCCAGCCAACCAATGTAGCTGAACAAGTTGACCCTTCTGCACAAAATGTACCATCGGCCATCATACCTCAAGGGCCAACTATTGATGAAGTCATAGAAGACATCCCATCGGCAAGCTCTGCCGATCCTTCACATGGCCCCCTTCAAGCTGCTCCTTCCAGCCAAGCCCAGGAAATCACCTTGAAGCAGGTAAACCGATTGACCTAGTCGATTTATAATATCCATATCTATCCTTAGGTAGGATCTCTGACTTCCTTTCCTCTTCGCAGGAACAAGATTCTCCCAATAGCTTGTTTTCTTTCGCTATCGACATTTCCGATGATGATGGAGAAGAAGCAAGTTCTTCCCTGGCACTGGGGACGATATCGGTAGAAATTTATGCCAAGCTAGAAGCCCTTCTGGATCTGTTACAACAAGATACTGCTCAGTTGGTGAACGATTCAGATCCTGCAAAGACCATCTTCAAGACAATCCGTGGCCAAGTTCCTGCCGATGTCGAAGAAACTCTCTTCCCAGCAGTCCATCTAGAGAGCCGACAACTACAATATCAACGAGCTGCTCACCGTATCGCCGATAGAGCAGCTCAAGCCCAGCTCAAGGAAGAGATGCTGCAGCTAAAACAAACTGCCGATGAGAAGCACAAGAGCATAAGCAACTTGCAGACCTCGGGTGTCGATCTTAAGCAGAAAATTCTGGATCTATCGGCAAAGAGGGCGGCTCTTCTAGCTGAACTGGAAGAAGTTGAAACAGCCCTAGCTCACGCCTGGTAAGAAGAAAATCAGCTCCCTAACGTCATCAAGGCCCTTCAGCAAGAAAGGGATGTCCAAGCTCGCAAGGCCTTAGCCTTGAAGAAGAAACTCAAGCATGTGGAGGGGGTTGCCGATGAAGATGTTAAAGAATTGAAGGAAGCCGATGAGATTCGCCTGCGTGCAATATCGGCTATCCAATCTTTGTTAAACCTGTAATTTTTATTTAGTGCATCGGCAATCTATGATGCATCGATACTTTGTTTAACTCTAGCCGATAGGAATGTTATCGGCAATTATACTTTTATGCATCTATCCAGATACTAGGGTAATATTTCTTTAAATATTTTCCATTTAATGCTCTGGGAAACACAACCCCTTCGAGGGTTTCGAGAATATATGCATTTCCAGGAACAGATTGATTTATCCGATATGGACCCTCCCAATTAGGCGACCATTTTTCAAACTTTGAACTCTTAGTCCCAATCGGTAAAATCAACTTCCAGACCAAATCCCCATCGACAAACTCCTTTTTCTTCATCTTCTTGTCATACCATCTGGCTACTCTTTTCTTATTCTCTTCGATGCTAACTAAAGCCTTTAACCGATGACCTGCCACATCTTCTAACTCATCCTTCATAAAAGTATCATAGTCATCGGCTGCCAATTGATCTTGAGAATGAATTCGCCTAGAGCCAGTTTTAATCTCCCAAGGCAACACTGCGTCGTGTCCATATACCAACTGATAAGGTGTTACCTTGGTTGCACTATGACACGACATCCGACATGGCCGCAAGGCTTCATTTAATATCGTATGCCACCTCTTAGGATTTTCTTTAATTTTGCGCTTAATGAGCTTGATAATTCCTTTGTTAGAAGCCTCAGCCTGACCATTAGCTTAGGCATAATATAGAGAAGAATTTAAAACTTTAATCCCCATACAGCAAACTCATCAAATTCTCCTGATGTAAACATGGTATCCTGATCGGTAGTGATGGTTTGAGGAATACCAAATCGGTAAACAATATGCTCTTTCACAAAATCAATCATATTAGCTGATGTCACCTTTTTCAAAGGAATTGCTTCAACCCATTTTATGAAATAATCGGTAGCAACCAAAATAAATTTATGCCCCTTGCTCGATGGTGGATAAATATGACCGATGAGATCAATAGCCCAACCCCGGAATGGCCAAGGCTTAATTATAGGGTTCATAGCCGATGCGGGTGCTCTTTGAATATTACCAAATTTTTGACATTCCTGATATCCTTTAAAATATTTAAAACAATCTTTGAGAATAGTCGGCCAATAATATCCATTTCTTCTGATCATCCATTTCATCTTGAAAGCCGATTGATGAGCCCCACATACTCCTTCATGAATCTCACCCATCAAGCTTTTTGATTCATCACTGCTAACACATCTGAGTAAAACTCCATCTATGGTTCGATAATATAATTCATCATCAAGGAGTACATACTTGGTAGTTTGGAATCTTATACGTCTTTCAACCTTTTTAGATGGATCCTCTAAAAAATCGATAATTTCCTTTCTCCAGTCATCGGTATCGACTGCCGATGTTAATACCCTGAGGCATGCTGAGCTAATCGATTAGCCTCTTCATTATGCAATCGAGAAACATGTTCCAGATGAAAATTCCTAAACCCTTTCAACAATTGCAGACATCTCTCATAATATGAAATTAAAACTTCACTTCGGCATTCATAAATCCCAGCTACCTGATTTATAACTAGCATAGAATCACCAAAGATTTCAACAGCATCGGCACGTATCTCCTTAAGCAATTCTAACCCTTTTATCAAAGCTTGGTATTCAGCCTGATTGTTTGTCGATGTAGCAACAATCGGCAATGAAAACTCATACTTCCTTCCCTGAGGGGAAATTAACACAATGCCGATACCTGCTCCTTCACCACATGTAGACCCATCGAAGAAAAGTGTCCAAGGAGCAATCTCCAGAGAGTCCACTGTATTGCAATGTTGAGTGACAAAATCAGCCATAACCTGCCCCTTAACTGCCTTAGCCGATTAATAACGTAGGTCAAATTCTGATAACGCTAAAATCCACTTGCCGATTCTACCACTTAATATCGGCATCGACAGCATATATTTGACCACGTCGTCTTTGCATATGACAGTACACTCAGCCGATAGCAAATAATGCCTCAATTTGATACAAGAAAAGTATAGACACAGACATAATTTCTCGATAGCCGAATACCTGGTTTCAGCATCCACTAACCTTCTACTCAAATAATAAATAACACGTTCTTTCCTCTCAAATTCTTGAATAAGAGATGAACCGATAACAATATCATCAGTTGACAAATACAATCTGAAAGGTTTCCCGTGTTGAGGTGGAACTAACACTGGAGGATTTGTTAAGTATCTCTTAATTTCATCTAGAGCTAACTGTTGCTCATCTCTCCATCTAAATTCCTGATCGGCTTTCAATTTAAGTAATGGACTGAAAGCCTTGATCTTACCCGACAGATTAGATATGAATCTTCTAATGAAATTAATCTTACCGATCAAAGATTGCAATTCAGTTTTATTGGCAAGGGCAACCACCTTGTTGATTGCCTCAATAGACTTCCTACTAATTTCAATGCCTCACTGATGTATCATAAAACCCAAGAATTGTCCTGCTGATACACCAAATGCACATTTATTATGATTCATCTTTAGTCCATGCTTCCTTGTGCACTCTAGTATCTTTCGTAGATCGGTTAGATGCTTTGTGATATCTCCAGACTTAATCACTATGTCATCGATGTAGATCTCCACTAATGTGCCGATGTATTCATAAAAAATAAAGTTCATAGCTCTTTGATAAGTAGCACCGGCATTTTTCAAACCAAATGTCATAACTATCCATTCAAATAATCCCACATGACCTGGACATCTAAAAGCAGTCTTGGAAATATCTTCTTCAGCCATGAATATTTGATTGTAGCCTGCATTACCATCCATGAAGCTGATAATTTGATGTCCGGCTGCAGCATCAATCAACAAATCAGCAATCGGCGTTGGATAACCATCCATCGGTGTGGCTTTATTGAGATTCCTGAAATCAATACAAACACGAAGTTTCCCATTTTTCTTACAAACAGGAACCACAATAGAAATCCACTCCGCATATCGACACTGCCGAATAAATTTTGCCTCAATTAATTTAGTTATTTCGGCCTTAATATCAGGAAGTATATTAGGATTGCATCGGCGCGCTGGCTGCTGATGTGGCCGAAATCCGGACTTAATAGGTAACCGATGTTCAACTATCGATCGGTCTAATCTAGGCATTTCAGTATAATCCCAAGCAAAAAAATCTTTATACTCTTTTAATAAATTGACTAATTGCTGTTTACACTTGGAATCTAACTTAGCACTAACAAAAGTAGGTCTTGGCCTATCAACATCACCAATATCTACTTCTACTAAATCATCAGCCGATGTAAACCCTTGACCTAATTTTCCATCATCAGCAAACATATCCATTAAAATTCTTCTTCAGAACCGACTGCTTGGATCGGTGGAATTTCATAATCGGCAACCTTGAGGAACTCTTTTTCCCAAACTTCTCCTGATATGCATTTGGTTCGTTCATAAGTATCTGATTCTGCCGATGTAATGATGTAAGAAGAATCACGAGGAACAACTTCAATTTTATTCCTAATCCATTGTACGAGGCACTGATGCATTGTAGAAGGAACACAACAATTAGCATGAATCCAGTCCCTTCCTAGAAGCAGATTATATGCACCCTTGCCATTAATAACAAAGAATGTCGTCGGTAAGGTTTTGCTGCCGATGGTCAACTTAACGCATACTGCCCCTTTAGCTGGTGACACATTGTCTTCAAAATCCTTTAACATCATATCGGTTTTGGTTAGGTCTTGATCTCCCTTACCAAGTTTCCGATACATAACATAAGGCATAATATTAATTACAGCTCCTCCATCAATAAGTATCTTGGATACAGGCTGCCCATCAATTCTGCCTTTCACAAACAAAGTCTTGAGATGCTGTCTCTCATCATCGGTAGGTTTCTCAAAAACAGCCATCATTGGATCTAGCGTCAACTGAGCTACTTGGTCAGAGAAAACAACTTCTTCCTCATTATCAGATAGTGCCAAAAATTCCATCGGCAACATAAATACCATATTGACATCTACCGATGGGCCCTTATTTTTGTGCTTCACTTGCCACTACTGATTGCCAGATCTCTCATTGGAGGAATTTTCCTCTCGGTATAAGTCCTCTTGATGCTCCCGCTGCACCCTCCTTTTCTGTGTCTTTGTCAAACCTTCTGGGCACCATTGAGGGAGCTTAGTTTTCCAAACTGGCTGATAATAAGTCCTAGTTGACTCTATGCGACGTATATTAGGATCCCTGTAAAATATTTCTTCATCGGGAACTCTTGTGTTTGCCATCTCTTCAAGCTCCTCTTGATTCCTTGGAAAATATGCAGCGCGTTTACCAAGCCTCTCATGTACACTAAGCCTGCCCCCAGCCGATCATGTACTGATGCTTTACCTTTGATCGGCTCATTGATAGACAAACCCTGATTGCCAGGTTGAAACCTCCTTTCTCACCGATTAACTCCATAATAACCATTGCACTCTGGGTAGTTTTCAACAGTAGGTAATTTAATACCTTCTTCCCAACAATGAATAAAAAACGGACACCTCCAATGATCCTTATGCCGATTCCACTCTTCTCGGCGTCTCTCTTCTTGCTGCTGTCGATATCGGTGCCTTCGCTGATGCCAGCCCTCCTGTTGCCTTCGATGGGTAATCACAATGCCAGATCGAGGACGTTTTTCAGAACTGCTACTTTCTCCCAGTAGCCCTTTGCTTTTTGCATCATCGGTAGTTATCCGATGTTGGGGATCTACTGATGCATTTTTCTCAGCAGCTTCTGATGTCAACACCTTGGTCTTTCCTTCAGCATCCAACATATTTGCTGGAAAAGGATGTTGATCAATTTTCATCGGCTTCTGGATCTTGGAATTACCAAACTTAATTCTCCCAGATTCAATAGCTAATTGTAACTGTTGTTTGAACACTTTGCACTCATTTGTACTGTGTGAAGTTGCATTGTGCCATTTGCAGTACAACATTTTCTTCAACTCTTCTGCCGATGAGATCACATGATTAGGTGATAGCTTAATCTGGCCTTCTTGAAGCAGAAGATCAAATATCTTGTCAGCCTTGGTGATATCAAAAGTAAACTTTTCTAGCTCTTTTTGACCAAAGGGACAAGATATCGGCTTTTTATTTTTAACCCACTCAGCTAAACCGATAACTGGCTCTTCATCTAAATCAGAATCTTCTACCTCTCCGACAAATGAAACCTTCTTGCTCCAATTCTTTTTAGGTTCAAAAACCCTAGTATCCTGATCAGAGATCCTTTGCACGAGATTACTCAGGCTCTCAAACTCTTGAGAAGCAGATTTGTCTTTAAGGTGTGACAATAATCCTTGGAAAGCCAAATCGGCAAGTTGTCGATCATCCAGTACCAGGCTATAGCACTTATTTTTCACATCTCATAGCCTTTGCACAAAGCCTTCCACCGATTCATCATTACGCTGTCTCAATTTTACCAAATCGGTAAGCTTCTTTTCATGAACTCTAGCAAAGAAATATTTATAAAATTGTTTTTCTAGATCAGCCCAAGTAATAATAGATTTTGGCGGTAATGAAATAAACCATGTGAATGCTGATCCAGACAAGGATGATGAAAACAAGCGGACTCTTAATTCATCTCTGCTAGCTGCCTCTCCACATTGAATAATGAAACGATTAACATGTTCCATAGTTGATGTGTCGTCTTACCCAGAAAACTTAGTGAAATCTGGTACCTTGTACCGATTTGGGAGAGGAATTAAATCATATGCCGGAGGATATGGAGTCCGATAAGAGTACGTATTGACCTTGGGTTTAATCCCAAACTGATCCTTTATAATTTCTGCTATCTTATCAGCCCAAAAAGCATCAGCCTCTTGTTGACGATATGGCTGAATTTCTACAGGAGGTACTTGCTGATATCCCTCTGCGTATCTTTGTGGCCCACGATCTCCAGCAATCGGCATATTTGCCATTACTTGTGGTCCATTAACCTGCTAGAAAGGATTTATCGGCTGAGCTGCCGATGCTTGATTCTGAAAACTAGCTTGCATATGACCTTGATGAATCCCTGTAGCCTGCTGATTTTGCTGAACTATATGTTGAGTAGGAAACTGTCCTGACCAACTATTATTAGAATTCATCGGTACAAAATTTGCCGATGGCTGGTAATTTGCTGATATTGCTGGATAATTATAACCAGCTTGAGGCATGAACTGAACTCCAGGTTGACTCATAGCAGGAGCCTTCTGCTGCATCGGAAGCAAGCTTGCCGATGGACTTGCGTTAGATGTTTGACTCAAAGGCACCTGAAAACTTCTTAGAGTTGGTTGCACAGTAGTTGCTATAGTATATTGAGACACTTGAGCTATCGGCGAAGCAACCGATGGCATATGAGCTTTTCCTACCGTATCAAACACTTGAGGTAACGCAGGGTTAAAAGCAGATGACTCTGGAGGCATACCATATCCCTACCAATTAGCAGAAATCTGGTTATTCTGTGGCACAGGACCTGATAAAGCCGATGCCGATAGATCTGTATTAAGCTGAACTCGTTCTGGTAATACCGAATCTGATCGGATCGGTGTAGATTGCACATTAGGTAAGCCTGCTGATACTGGAGGGGAAGAAACTTCTGTACCCACAACGGCCGAGGGAGCCGATGGAGTATTAACAAATGTTGGCTCTGGTTGATGATAGGCAGGCCCAACGTAATGCGGTGACACTTGCCATTCTTTGAAAGTTCGAATCACAGCATTATGAACCTTATTGGACAACACATTGTAGTGATTAATTAAAGCATGATTTACTGCAGAATTAACCATCTCTTGAAGTTTACCCGGATTGGAGTCAAAGGTAACTTGCCGAGGCAACGGCAAATCTTGCTTCTGGATGACTTGTCCACTCTTGTTCAAGCTGAATGATTTCAAGCAAAGCTGTCTGTATTCTTCTATAGCCTTTTCCATAGTTTGCTTCTGCTCTTCCTTAAGATCTTCTTCTGATACCGCGATGATGTTCCCCGCATCGATCTCAGGATTGAACATATTGATCAGATCTGTCCCACCAGGCGTGCCAAAAGATGTGTTGATGCAAAAGTGGATCTGCAAACACAAAGGGCTAATACCCGAAATCGATATCCAAAGCGTGCCAGTCGATTTGACCTGTTAATCGACAAGGATGAAGATACGAGTACTTTGGTCCTGACAACAGCGATACGCCCGGAAGTCACGGCCAAGAGGTACTCACGCGGAACTCGAGGATCGTCGAAAGTCGCACTGAAGCGATGCAGCTCGCCGAATCGATGAGAACTCGTGAAAAAGGAAAAATATGCAAATTGACGAAGTCGCCGAAAAGTAAATAGATGTAAATAAGAGTAAAGGCCGGTTTTTTGATATTGATTGATTGATTCTCATTACATTGCCCTTCAATCTATATTTATACCCTGATCTACAGAAACATAACCAAATACGACTAGGACACTAAGTCCAAATCTAAGAAAACACATGACTCTTATACAAATCAGACTCTAACAAACATAGAAAAAGAAATTAATTCCTATCTATTCTCTTGTCCGCCTAAATTACGATGGAATTCCCATCGACCTCCTTTCCATCGGCACTCTCCCTGTTTCATCAGCAGCAGTCTTCAAGCCTCCTTTCATCGGCACACTTCCTGTTTCATCAGCAGCAGTCTTCAAGCCTCCCTTCATCGGCATCGGCAATAACATCCTTAACCTTATCGGCAACACCTCAATCCAAATTAACTTCTCCATACACCGTCACCATTCATCGGCAGCCTTCTTTACAAGCTGTCTTTCATCGGCTATCAACATACATAATAACTTTTCTCCTGCTGATTAGCCCAGTCTGACCATCTTGACACGTGCCAAAAAACGGTGTCAACAATATCCGAACCTGATCACACCGTTTGGTTTGTGTCAGGAGACGAAGAACCTGTCCGTTGTCAAAATGATCTGAGTAGCGTGAGTAGTAAGTCATTTTGTAGAATAGGATTCTTATTATGCAGAAAAAGCACCGGGCGATGATGTCTGATTTCCATGTGGGACTGACCCATACCATAAAACCAAACAGGCTATAAATAAATGTACAAAAAATGCGAGCATGGACATCAATTTGAATAGTCGAATTCAGATGGAGATATTTCATATGAGAAAACAAACGACTTAAGTTACACTTAGTTTTCTCAAATTTCTTTAACTTTTTTTCTCAAAAATTAGCTGGTAAGAAAAAATTGTCAGACATATATTGATAAACAAGCGGTAATTAAATTAAAAACAACATAAAAGAAAAAAACAAAAACTACCTACACGGTGGTAGCAACAGCAAGCCATACACCACAATAACGAGCAACTACAAAACCACCAGATCAAAGGCCAAACTTAACCCTGCACGTCGTCAAGTACAAGGGGATCTCATGGAGGAAAAAAAACACCCATAAATAAATACTATCAATGCCGATTGAAGATCTAGCACAAGGTTTGTCAACAAAAAAACTCTAAGAGTAGGCATCCCACGGCAATGCCTCCAACGAGAATGTGGCACCAAAAGTTTCACCATTACTGGTCCGAACTGAAAGGTAAGGAAATATTGCACCCAGCCGTCGTCAATGGGATAATATTATCGTGCCGACGAGTTCATAGACATGCATGACTTGTTCCTACTGCACTTGTCCACAAGGCCGCCACCAACCCGCTAGATGTGGCAGAACCGTCTAATCTAATGCCATCCCAAGAGTACTCGTCTTCCATTAGACACTAAGTACCCAGGGAAGAACACTGCGATTCCATCGAGCACACCGCAAGGGAGAACTTGAAGATCCACATTTTTACATCAGGATCACAAATGAGATAGTAAAGCTTACAACATCCTTACCATTTCTTACATCACTTTTAGTACAACATCAGAGTAATTCATTATTTAGTTATAACAGCGGAATATAAAACATTTTCAGAGTTCAGCGGAAATGAAACCATTTAATGATAAGTTAAACATTAACATGAAGAACGTTTAAATGCATGGAATGATAACAGATTAATAGTATTTTTCTTGTAAAATTTTTGGTGAAAGTTTGAATAAATAAACTCTACTCCGCATCGCAAAGGACATCCTCGCTGAACCCACCAGGAGGTTTCCACACACAAGTGTCAGCTTATCAGCACTTGTCACCTACAACAGGGTAGAACAAATCCTGAGTACTCAATTGTACTCCGCAAGACTTACCCGTCAGGAGAAAATAAAAAGACTCCAAAGATTATGCAAAACTTTTTGGCTTGTGGGTTATTACAACTACAGGAAGCATTACTAAAGGTGCATCTTTACATTCAATTTTTATTAGCAGTCATCAGTAGTTCATTAACCAACCGTTCTAAGTAAGCACCTGTTCTACTTTCAAGCAAGGGTTGAGTCATCAGAACCAATCTTTTCATCTTTCATCTTTCATCTTTCAGTTCTTACTACGGTGCCAGAGCGTAGTCAAGCCGTACCGTCATGCAGAAACGGCGATTCGCGAATCAATATGCCCAGCTGGGTGCCCCAAAAACACATGCCTTGCTCGTACCCCGGGCACAAGTAAGACCAACCCATTCCACTCCTGTCAAGAGGTCCAGGTCCCTGTCCAAGCTCGGACCCTAAGCCCCCAACACTGCAGGCCCGGCCTCAGTATGGTGCTTAGACCTCCTCAACCCATATATATAACCACCTAAAAAGCCGGTCTGGAAAGAGCCGGAACCCATGACAAGAGAGAAACAAGTCTTCCCGCCCCCATAAGCAAGTATATGATCGGGACAATAGATCTGTGACTTGACCAGGGTCCATGCAACGAACGGTCCTTAATTGACACAGGCGGACCAAATACAACTAGAGCCCTGCTCTATTGCCTAACCAGGTCCAAGTCTATCCAACCCGTTCCGTCCGGTCTCTAATTATCCATATACATTTATATTCCATGTGATAGTAATATGATAATAGTAACAATATTATAATTCCTATCTCTCGCGAGTGACAGACAATCACTCGACTTCTACCGGGATCCTATAGCATGGCACACTACACGGTCCTATCATACTAGTAAGACTCATATGATATATATATATATATATATATATATATATATATATATATATATATATATATATATATATATGCAAGTGTTTCATTCAACTCCTTTAAACTTAATGCACAAGCATAATTTAAAGTGCAGAATAATAGGGATTATGCATCGGGACTTGCCTGGGTAAAGATATAACCAAAGTTAGCATTCCATCGATGTGACATGATCCTCCTGGCACCATCTTTTCGGCTTCTCCAGATGACTTCGCGATCCATCATCGTTCCTATTAAGATATCTGTGGATGCGATGCAAGGCGTAAATGGACAACAGTAATTGCAACTAGGAGAACACGATACACTTCGCAAGCTCACGGGTAACTCTAACGTGCAAGACTACGTACCCACGTGGTTGGAATAAGACATTATTTTCCTAGCAACTATTTTAGTTACTCAAACCCAAAGTTTTACTTATTCCGTTCTATCGATTTAATATTTATTCGTCAAAGGGCATCATTATCTATCCTATCCACTAATTATTTTTGGGCTACCAAACTTACAGTGGCGGATACTAATGTTAGGAACGCACTGTAACGTTTCTAGGATTAATACTAGCACAAATTACTCCTAACAATTCCTGCAAGTTTACCTACTCATGGTACTAAGCATCTTGGTTTACTTATAGCGCTCCTAAAAATATTATAGAACTATGTGAACCAAATATACCAGTAGCTAGATCGTGATTTATGGATCCTGATAATGTTTGTTTCACAAGTTTTGGATTTCTACACACTTTTAAATCGAATTTACCATTTGTATCCTAGAAATAAATTAGAAACAAACCTTATAAGACTAGCGGGCCGGTGGCAACCGAAATGGCCCAGCGGCCCGTCGCGACCCACGCGGGGGCAGCCACACGCGCAGCAGGCCGGCCCACACACGGCCTGCGGTGGGGGAGCCCATGCACGCCCTTCCCCTTTTTCCGCCCGTAGAGGCCGAGCAGAGGGCCGGAGGTAGACCGGCCGACTCGGACGGCGGAGGCCACGCTACCAGCAAGGCAAGCCGGCGAGCCGCGACCGAGGTGCGCACGCAACACGCGGAACCGGCGCGCCCCCACGGCAACCCACGGCCAGGCCGGGCATGGCCTACATCCGGCTGGCCACGGGCGTCAGCAGCTGAGGCGGCGGCAGCCCGACGACGGGGGCGCACCTGGGCGCGGCAGTCGATGAGGACGGTCAAGAGGCAACGGACGGCCATGGCGCACCTGTGGCTGGGCCGCTCCTGAGCCGGGGCATGGCGCAGCGGCCTGGCCGCGTGCGCGCGTGGCGGCTGCGGTCCGAGCCGGAGCCGCGGTGACTCCCGGCGGTGCGGCTGTGACGAGCGCGCCCCGAGGCTCAACGGGGAGCGAGGCGGAGGTGATGGCGGCTAGCGGCCCAGCGCGGGGGTGGGTGAGAGCGGTGAACTGACTGCGGCACTGGCGAACACGAAGCTAGGCCATGGCGGCGTCGCGCACAGGAAAAACAGAGCGAGGAAAAGGAAAACATAGCCGGAGGGGGAAGTGAGAGTGGGCGAGGCAGCGGGGCGCGTCGGTTAACGGGGACGAGGATGGAGCGGGGCTGACCACGGCACCATGCACATGGCGTGCCAGCGTGGCCACGACGCGACGCGGTGACAGCTGCGGCCCCGCGCAGAAACCGCCAAGGCGAGCAGGGCGCAGAGGACAACGACTGGCCGGCAGCGCGGCGTGTCGGGCACGTCCGACGCGCAGCGTAGAGTGGTCACGCGCGGTGACCGCGGACAAGGGCCGAGCGCAAGCAAGCGTTGATGAACACGAATTTTAAAGCGCGCACCCATTTTAGCTCGACTCGGTTGAGGCCAGACCAACTCGTCTGTCCCAAGGCCTAACCTACCAGCTATCAAGAAGAGCACACACAGAGACCAAAGGATAGCTGGAGAGGACGGCAAAGGCATGCCGAGATGGGTTCGTCGCTGGAGTTCCAGTTCGCGCGAAAGAATGTAACACTCGGCTCACAGCACGTTCAAGCGAAGTTAGAGTAATTTTTGCGAGAGCAAGTCGATCTCCAACACCACCATGACCTACACACAGCTCAAGAGCCCGGTGAGGAGCAACCAACTACTTGAAAACATGTTATTAGCGCTTAGGCAATTTCGATAGAATTTAGCTGTCAAATTAACCTTGTCACCCTCTCTTTTCGCCCCGAACGAGATCCCAATTTAGGTGGGGTTAGATTTCGAATTCGATTACCGAGCTTGCAAACACTAGTAGACGATATTTATTCCCCCCCCCCCAAAAAAAATGAACGTTGCACTTTTATCAGCGGAACTTGCTCATAAATCTTTACTTAAGCGCAATACTCACGTATATTTTATTTTTGTTCGTAAAAATTGTTTTTCATGAGTTTTAAATCTGAAATCCGTGGAACTAGTTGTGATAATCCCACTTAGGTTTTAAACGAGGTGCTAAGCGGCTCGTAACACCAGAGGTGTTACACTAGACGCCTACCATCGTAGCCGCCATACCTTGTAGCTACATCAAGGGAAAGGTTGTCACCATTGCCGCTGTAATCAACCATCGTAAGAGTTCTAGACATTGCCACGGACACCCCTTGACCCATTGATATGTAAGTGTTGCTCCTAATGGTCCATCTTTGTGTGTTTTTAATAGGAAGTTCTAGTCTATAGGCTAAAATTGAAAGATGAACAAAATAGATTATGTCGAGATATTCAACCCCTTCTTTGGTATTCGATCCTTTTAGCTAGCCGAGCTTGAGTAAGTGTGAGGTCCTATCCTACCGCCGTGGCTGCCTTCATGTCTCTCCCACTGCCTCGTCCACCACAATCATGGTCGTCCCTACCCTAGTACCATCGTACCGGCCTTCTCCACCTCTTTGCTAGTGTCACTAACATTATTTTGCCCCATTGCCCACTCACTCAACACCACCGTTTCCCTCTAAGGTTGTCATACTTTTGTAAGGCCACAGCCTCCTAAACTCAAACCGGAGGAAAGCGGAAGTAGATAATGTGAACGTGAGAGCATGAGTGGGTCCATGCCGCTTCTCTGCTCTGGCCAACCGCACCGTTGGCCAACCGGAGGAAAGCGGAAGTAGATAATGGACCGTTGATGCCGTCGCTAGCTACAGTACTTGTCGTAGCCTAAATAGCTAGATGCATGCAGTTGTTGGCCGGTCACATTCTGGATTATCCATCCAACAGTGGAGGAAATTAAATTATGGACGTTTCAGTCTAAATAGACGGCGGGAGCGCGCGATCGCGAGCTGTGTCACCACATACTCTGCCTGTACGTGGTACTGACACTATCCGCACTCGTGGTCCTTTAAATTCATCCTCTAAAAAGAATATTCTGTCCTGGTCATCAAGATTCTTTCCTCTATATCACTTTCTCCCGTACCCATTCGTCCTCTATATCTCATCCTCCATTTAGTGGGACCCACATGTCATACTCTATTTATATTTTAACCCCCCACCCCGTCTCTCTCTATCCTCTCTCTCTCTTCTATCCGCTCCTCTACTCCCGACCGCGAGGGCGCGCGGCGGCCCGGGCGAGCGCGCAGCCCGGGCGAGGGCGCGCGGCTCCGGCGAGCGCGCGGCGGCGAGCGCGCGGCCTCCTCCTCTGGCTCCGGCTCCGGCGCGGGGAGCGGGCGCGGCCTCCTCCTCTGGCAGCACGCGGCCAGCTCTCCCGCGGCGGCGGACCTCGCGGTGGAGCTCGGCGGGCTTGGCGCGGCCTGGGGCAGAGGCGCCATGGCCCTGGGCCGGCGAGCTGATGCGGTCGAGCGGCAGGTGAAGGACGAGGCCGCGCGGGACGACCTCCCCACGCTCCTCCTTGGCCGCCATGGACGACCTCCTCGCGCTCCTCCCCGCGGCTCTCCCCCACGCCGTCGCCCTCTCCTCCGGCCTCTCCTGCGCCCCTACTTCGGCCTCCTCCCGCCTCCCGGTGCGCTCTCTCTCTCTCTCTCTCTCTCTCTCCGTGCCACGAGGCGAGTGGCACGAGGACGAGCGGGCCCCGCGCGTGCATAGCGGAGGTCCGGTACCGCGGCAAATTTGGCGGACGGAGCCGGTGATAGCGGACGCGCAAAAGCGATAGCGTACCCCGCTGCAGCGATTCCGTCCGCTATCCGCGTGTAGCGGACGCGGATACCGGTTGCGGTGCGGATGGTCTGAGTGCATAAAAATCCAGCAGCCACGGTGCACGCACGCATGTGTCCGTGAGGCTGTGTTCAGTTCCCAGAAAAAAAAATCACCTCATCACATTGAATATTTAGACACATGCATGGAGTACTAAATGTAGACGGAAAAAACTAATTGCACCGTTTAGTTGAAAACCACAAGACCAATCTTTTAAGCCTAATTAGTCCATGATTAGCCTTAAGTGCTACAATAACCCACATGTGCTAATGATAATTTAATTAGACCTAATAAATTTGTCTAGTAGTTTTCAGACGAGTTATATAATTAATTTTTTAATTAATATCTAAAAACATCTTTCAACATCTCATAAAACAGTCAAGGTGACACTCAAAAATTTCAATCACGAACTAAACTAGGGCCGGTTTAGTTGCAAAAAATTTTTACAAAACGACACTGCAACGCGTTTCGTTGTTATTTGGTAATTAGTGTCCAATTATGGTCTAATTAGGCTTAAAAGATTCGTCTCGTCCATTTCGTCTAAACTGTGTAATTAGTTTTATTTTTTATCTATATTTAATGCTTTATGCATATGTCTAAAGATTCGATGTAACGGAGAATCTGAAAAATTTTACAAAATTTTCTGGCAACTAAACAGGGCTCTAGCAGGCCTCGAGTCCGTCCTTGCAGCCCGCGCGCAGGCGTGGACTTTGCGGCAGCTTTTTTAGTTTACCGAGAGAATGATAACTGACCAGTGACCATGATTTGCATATGCGTGGTTCAATCCGTACGGAATGGAAAAAATAAATAACCTGTCCTGTAGATAAAGTCGTTGCAGTATAGCAAAACGAGAATGACTAAAACGTGTCACCGGAATAGGTCTTCTGGACGATGAAAGGAAGTGATCGTTTTATTTGTTTAATTAAGAGGCCTCTTTAATTGATTAATATACACCTGTATATAATAATAAGGCGGCAAATAAAGGTGACGAATGCCAGCAATCTGTTCGGACTCCCGCCAGGAAAACAAACTACTCCCCCATTATATTTCTCCCGGCTAAGGCTATCCACGCTCTTCGTACTCTAAATCCATTCTCTAAAAAGAATATTCCGTCCTGGTCATTAAGATTCTCTCCTCTATATCACTTTCTTCCGCACTCATCCATCCTCTATATCTCATACTCTATATCAACTACCAACAGTGAGCCCACGTGCTTATAAATAAATTTTATCTAAATATATTCATGTGAGATCTTGTTTTGAAGAATTTATTGAAACGAATTCAATGGTGCAATCGGAATTTAATTTGGTTTTTTGGTTTATGAGTTATAATATTTTTTTAGTTAGTTGAAATAGTGGGGTCCGCCAATAAATTCTCCTGCGCATGTGCCTGTGCATGTGCTCACTCTTGCTCCTGCCTCTGCGCGGTGGGGCCGTTGGCTTTTAGCGCACATCTGCTCATACGCCAGGAATTGCGGATGGCAAGGCGCGCGCTAAATTACAGGATGATATAAAGTAGTCTGCTGCAGCTAGTTTTTCTCCGAACCGCCGAACCGGTACTGCAGGATGATATAGAGTACGCCGGTGCAGTCAGTCTAACCATTGACTGCAACCGTAAAGAATAATGCGTCTTCTATCTACAAATGCACAACGCTGCTGCACAATCCAGAGCGTCAGTTCTTCGTACTACTGGCTACCCTGCAACATGACAACATGGCATGCATGCACAGTATTTGAAATCCAACTTGGCCTTGTTTAGTTACAAAATTCATAATTCAAAAAGTGCTAACTTGCGGCACATGCATGGAGAATTAAATGTAGACGAAATAAAAAAAAGCTAATTGCAAGTTTGCGTGGAAATTGCGAGACGAACGTTTTGAGCCTAATTAGTCCGTGATTTGACACTAAAGTGCTACAGTACACTTTTGCTAATGATGGATTAATTAGTCTTAATAAACTAATCTCGCTGTTTTCAGACTAGTTGTATAATTAGTTTTTTTTGTTAGTATCCAAAAACTCCTTCCAGTATCATACGAAACATTTGATGTGATATTTTCGTCAAAAACTTTTCAGAACTAAACGAGGCCTTAGGAAAAAAAGATGCCCATTCGTACGTAGACAAAGGTGCACTACGAGACGATAAAACTGCGTAGTAGTTATATGGTTCGGCCATGTTCATCGAACCTGCTGCAAAGCACTTCGAGAAAGCAATGTTTGAGTCCTCTCGTAGGCAAGGACAGATCCAAGGACCAAGGGGGTGTTCGGTTCTCTTAGTTTTTTTTAACACCTATCACGTCGAAGGTTTGACACGTGTATGGAGTATTAAACATATATTAATTATAAAACTAATTACATAGATTAAGATTAATTTATGAGACGAATCTATTAAGTCTAATTAGTTCATTATAAGTATCTAAACACTCTATAGTCAACCCTATAAAAAATATCAATTAAAGTTTAACAGGGCAAACAGGCCCTAGCTAGCTAGCCGACTGTAGCCACCTAGCCAGCAAGCTTGTCTGTAAATCTCGAGGAAGTCTAGCAACTGCCATTTATCAAAGCCGCCAGTTGACACAGAAAACCTGAGCAGCAGTAGCTGCCTAGCTTCTGCTACGATAAAATTCATTTAAAATTTGGTGTTTGACCAAAGGCGCGCGGCGACATATTGTCTTGGCTGCTTCGATCAGCCGCCCATGTGTGGATTTGTGATCGATCGGGCCACCCGGTTATAAACGAACGTACGATAAGTAAATATCTACTGTAAATATGATAAGATCATGCACGGTCATCTGAGCTTTAAAACCTCCTCTTCCTCCTCACCTGTTCATCCCGGATCGGTGAGGACACCCTCAAAAGGCTCCGAGGCGCTCCGACCTGGTGCCCTCCGAGACGCCGCCGCTGCTGCCGGCTGCCTCTCCGGCACCGGCGGCCCCGTCCCCCTCCCTCTCCCCCTCCCCTTCTGGCCCCCTTCCTCGTTCCACCCCCGTGCCTCGCCATCTGGGCGCCGCAGCTGGCCATGGCGGGCTTGCCGTGCAGGCACCGGCCATGATGGCCGCCCCGGCGCCGCCGGCGCCGACCTCTCCGCTGCCTCAGCTTGAGTGCTCCGGCGCTGGGGCACGGCCGCCGCCCTCCTTGCCCATGAAGCCGGCCTCCCCGTCCACGAGATCTGGCGACGGTGGGCTTGCGCGAGGCATGCTCGCGCCGCCGCCGGCATTGGCCTCCGCCGCCGCAGCCACTGGTGCCAGCAGCAGCGCCGCCGCGGGATCCAGCGCAGGGGAGCCTCCGCGGCCGTCGACGATGGCGCCGTGGTCCGCCAACGCGGCCACCACCTCCGGCGTGGGGACGCAGCCGCCACCCTCCCCCCACCAATGCAGGTGACACGGCGCGTGGGGCTTGCTTCGCCACCGGGTTCCGGCCGGGCTGCACCCCCGCGCCACCAGGTCACACCGGGGGCCGCCGCCTCAGTTGCCTGCGGCCGCACCTCCAAGCAGCGTCCGGCCCAGGAGCAGGCGGCCGTCCCGCACAGCGCACTTGCGGCTGACGTGCGGCCACCGACGCCGCCTGCGGGGCCCACGTCTCCGCCGGCGACTACGCCGCCTCCGGCCTCTCCAGCGCCGAACGCCTCCGGGGACAGTGACCCCACGGCCTCTGTGGGGCCCTCTTCGGCCGCGGCCCACCTTCTGCGGCCACCGTCGCCAGCCGCACCCGCTGCGCAGCCTGAGTCACGGCTAAGGCTGGATAACGAGCCAGCTCGGCTCGGTTCGGCTCGGCTCGTTACGGCTCGTTAGGATAACGAGCTAGCTCGGCTCGGCTCGTTATCTTAACGAGCCAGAAAGCCAGCTCGGCTCGGCTCGTTAAAAGCTCGAGCTGGCTCGTTAGGCTCGCGAGCCAGTTATAAAAAATATACAAAATTTAATATTTGCATTTATCAAAAGCTTGAAAATAGTAATAATACAAAAATAATATATCCAATAGCCTTAAATTGAATAAAATATTTGTATGTGCTAACATTTCAACCATCTGTAGAGTGCAAGACATGAAGTAGTACAAACATAATATAAGTTATGATGACTTTTTCTCTAAAACTATGGCTCGTTTGGCTCGCAAGCTAGCTCGAGTTGGCTCGTTATAGCTAACGAGCTAAAATCTTGGCTCGGCTCGGCTTGTTATGGTAACGAGCCGAGCCGAGCCAAGTCGAGCTAGCCACGAGCCGAGCGAGCTAACGAGCTTCGAGTTTTTCGTCCAGCCTTAGTCGCGGCTGATGCCGGACGGGTCGGTGGTCCTCCTCGAGGACGTCTTGGATGATGACGACGACGCCCTGGCACCCAGCCTGCTGTTGCAGCCTCCGCCGTCATCAGGGCTTGACATCTCCCTCATCCGTCCTTCCGCGTCTAGTCCGTCGTCATCTCTGTCCCCCCTCGCCGCCCCCTTCCACCCAGGGGACGGCTCGAAGGGGCGCTCCAAGGCGCGTCGTTGGGCGGACGATGACTCCGACGTGGAGAGGTCACCGACGGCTTCTCCAACCTCCTGCCTCGACACGGTTCGCTTGGGGTCACAGGCCCGGATGTCGCCTCCGATCGTCAGTGCCTCTCGCGGCAGTGCTACGACGGAGCGGGGGCAAGCGGCCCGCCGCGGGAGCTCGCCCGGCCACCGTCGCCGGTTGCGCGCGCTTCGATGCATCAGGTGCCGCCGCGGTGCGCGAGCGGCACATCCGCAGGGCTCGCCGATCGTGGCCGCGCCCTCAGCTCGTGCACGGCCTGCCTGCTCGGCCTGTGGAAGGCCGGGTCCCCGCCCGGCAGCACCTCGGTCGTCGTGGATGAGGCTCCGCCCGCCAGTGCTTCTCCGCTCCGGACGCTCACGGCTGGCGTCAGGTCCTGCTGCATGGGCCGGTTGGTGGTGCCAGTGGGGTACGGCCTGCCCGCACTGCTTTGGCTAACCGGCGGCCCCCTCCTCGCTACCCTTCAGACCTACTCGGGAAGTGCTTCAACTGTCTCTCCACCACGCATAGGGTGGCAACCTGCAAGCTGCCTCCACGCTGCCTCCGCTACAAGGGGTTCCGACACATCGCACGGAACTGTAAGTAGCGACAGAAGATGCCTCCTTCTAGCTCCGGCACATTCAGTGCCCCTGATGGACGGCCACGGCGGCGCATCTAGGAGCCTACCCCAAGCAATTGGCTTCGTGCCCACGGCGGCACATCGGCCGCGGACGGTGCCGCGGACGGTGCCGCGTCGGGCGCGGCTACTGCTGTGCCTGATGCGTCCGCAACTGTGCCTGGCGTGGCTGTGACCGTTGGTGGGGGGCACAGGCGGTGGAGACGTCGACGCTGACGGAAGAGAGACGACATCGCGGTGGCAATGAGTGCGCCTACCAATCACGTCGATGAGCCTCCCCCTCCTTCTGCCACACCCTTTTTCTTTGAGCCAGATCCACTTGCTTTGGCGATGTGCATGGTCGTTGGGCCTCCCGCTCTAGTCGTATCCTTTGATCCGATGCTGGAGGAGCTCGCCGCTGTGCTCGCCATGAGCGGCGCTCTGGAGGCCACCTCCCTAAGGACCGCGGAGCCAACTACGGCGGGGAATGACGCCACCACGGGGTTTACGGAGCCGGCTATGGCGATGGCGCAGGAGCCGCCGTAGCTCACGCCCCCTGCGAGTGAGGTGGCGCCTGTGGAGGTTGCGAGTCGGCCTTCTGAGATGGAGACAGCCATGCGGGACGGTTCGCCTCAACCAGTGGAGCATGAGTCAGCGCTGCTGACGCCTCCTCGGGAGGGTCAACCCGGCGTCGCAAGTGGGGACGAAACGTCGTCGCCGCGCGAGGCCGCTCGACGCCTCGCACAGTTTCTTGACAAGGTGCGAGTCGTGCGGGAGCCGCCCCTGATCGCCTCTCCACCATGGCAGAGGACGCCAGTCAGGAGGCCCCCGCCTATCCAGCCCAGGAGTAGACGGATTGCCGCCCAACCGTTGGCGCATATTCCGGCCTCCCGGTGGGGCGAGGTTCTCCTCAACCAGCGATTGGGGATCGCGCCGCCGACCGCACCGGTTTCACCCGCGCCCAAGGAGATACTCGACTCCCTGCGTTCTGGGACCTTGTCGTCAAGCCAGGTGGAGGCCTTGGACGCGCTGTTCCCAGCGTACAACGGGCGCGCGTGCTACCTCTTCCGGGAGGACCCGTACGGCGCGGCGGTGAGCACATTCTGGTTGATCTATTTATGTAATATCGACCTATGGAACATTTTGCTAGGTTGGTACAACTGTTGACCACCTAGCGCGCCGGATGCGCGTTGATTATACTGAAAACTCTTTCTTCTTCTTAATGCAATGATATGCAGATCTCCTACGTCTTCGAGAAAAAAAAAGATCATGCACGGTGCTAAAAGGCTACAAGTCAGTTTTGCGACTCGGCCCAAGCCACCGCTGCTCACGTACGTAACTCGCTCCAATCCGTAAGCAATTGAAATAGCTGAATTTATCAGTCGTCTCCTCTTCGTCTGGCGTTGCTTGCAATTGTGCCGCTTGTGATTTGACTAAATCATCGATCGAGCTAATTTTTGGGTCTTCTCTCAACGTTCATTCATGCACATTATTCTCATGATTAAAAGGAAAGGAGCTAGTGATATTATGTGAAGAATAGGTGTTCTTCTATGTTGTTTCCATGTAGTACATGTAAATTAAAAGAAAATATCTAAAAAGCTACTAGTGTCCTATTCAAAATTTGCTATGTTGTACACTCCACGCAAATTTACATGAATTTTCAATCTAGACTTGAAAATCTACTGCTGCTTTGCCTAAAAAAATGACCACTACTCATTAGCAAGTTGGAAATGAACCTAGTAACAAGAGCTCATAAACTGACAAAAGGAGCAGCCCTTAAACAAAGATAAGAAATCTCAACGTCCGTGTCACTCTGATGTGTTTGCCTTCTACAATGATATGTGGTACGGGTACAGCGAACTCTGAATTATTATATCCGCCGTGGTCCAAACTAACTAATAATGTTCACAGCTGCATGCAATTAGTAATAGATTCTCTCCTGATGAACAAACAACTACCGCCGCTAACCTCTGAACAAATCACTGATAAATTAGCAGTTTGCCAGTTTGTGTCATGCACGCTAATTGTCATCATATATATAATGAAAACGTTCAAGCAATGTCTATGAGAGTACGAATTAATATAACTAAAACGTTATTAGCATCCTCACGAAGTACTACGAACTATACATATCAATAACCTATAGGAAACTAAGTAAACGTTTTGAGATACAAATTAAAATTCAGGGACCAAGCAAGTTGTTGTTTAGTAGAGGATAAGCCATGCCATACAAGTTGACTTTTTTATCTGTTCATGCTGTCCGGTACACCTGTTACCTGCTTACGGGCGCATGACAGCCTGACGTTTTTGTACGGACAAAGGAAGTAGACAGTTGACCTTTGCAGCAAGCAGATGCCAGCTGCCCTTGTTGCATTCTCTGGCCCAATCACTTGAACCCAGAAAAAAAGAAAAAAAAAAGAAAAGAAAAGAAAAGAAAGGGAACTGCTGTCCGCATATCTGTTGGTTATAATGATCACAACGGAGCCTAGCTACAAGCACAATTTAAACAGTAGAACGCGATGCCAGTCAGTGTCTAGACTTATATGTTAATTGAGTGCCGGCGAATCTCAAGGGACCAAACTGTTGAAGGACAAAACGTACGGCTGTCTGTGCCATGCATCAATCCTGATTTTCCTCAAAAAGATTCCTTTTCATTTTGGCTAATTGCTAGTAGCATCTTCCATTGCATTGCCACTACTGCACTTCTTGAAAAGTCTAATAATCTTTTAAAACTTAACTGAATATATACAAAAATACTAGTAATATTTATGATGCATAATAGATGTCAATATATAGATTATGACTTTACTTTTATAATAAAATTATATAGAGATATAAATATTGATAATACTTTTATATGTCTCATCAAATTTTAAAAAAAATTAATTCCTCGAGAAAGAGACTTAAGGTTATTTTTTGGGCTGAGAAAGGATATATAGACGGCCCTTGGCCATCATCGACAATTGATGTTTGCAATATTTGAACTCGTCAAATGAATTTATTCCGTAACACGAAAATAATTAATCCACACACAGGTGACAAGGTCCTTGGTTGTAAAAGCTAGGCCTTGCAAGTCATCCTAGTTTGAAAGTCACGTACCTGGATCGTAGCCAAATACAAAATCGTCATCTAAGAGCATTTAAAAAAGGTTGCTTTCCGCCACCGGTGAGTACCACAAGCTCAAGCTCAGGTCCA
This sequence comes from Saccharum hybrid cultivar R570, assembly GCA_038087645.1. Taxonomy (NCBI): domain Eukaryota; kingdom Viridiplantae; phylum Streptophyta; class Magnoliopsida; order Poales; family Poaceae; genus Saccharum; species Saccharum hybrid cultivar. The sequence continues at coordinate 17,221,445 of JAQSUU010000563.1, forward strand.
TTGGTCCAATTATCGATTAATTAGCTTATTGATGCGTATCCATGCATCCGTCCTTCACTGATGTTTTAGGCCTCGTTCGTTTACTGTGGAACCGCTCCCTTGAAACTGTTACAGCTGAAATGATAGGCTTATTTGTATTAACATTGATTAGCTGGAATAGTTCCCACTCAATCCAGGCCAAACGAACGAGGCCTTAGCGGGTGGTAACTGGTAGCGTAATCAGACATTCAGTCGTGGTCGATTTGTTTGGTATAAACGCCAGAAAATGTCGAGGAATCAAATCGAAGTACATAACGTACACGGCTGCGTCATGCCGTCATACATGCATAAATCTTGGTTTGAACTACACGGGAAAAAAAATAGCTACACTTACAGTCTGTCAGTTGGTTTCAATAATGTGCGCGCGCGTCTGCAACTGCAATTTGCATTCTCGTCAAGCATATGTCCATCCTGCTGTCGTCCATGGATATGACAAAATCAAATCATGTGAGCTGAGATGATCGACAATGGTTCGTGACGAAAATATATTAACTGGCTATATATGTCATCCTAGTTTCAAAGTCTCGTTCGTACCTGATTCTAGTCCGATATATACAGAGAGTCCTACGTCATTTCTGAGAGTAAACAATCTGCTTGCTGCCGTGAGCGGTGAGTACCACTGCCACAAGCTAAAAAAACGAGAACCATGCATGCATCATTATTGGCCGGTGAGTTTGACTTCACACGTTTAGAAAATGCGATTACTAGAACTTGATCGCCCAAATAAATAAATTAAAAGGGGAGAATTTGCTAATGCGTGCATAGTAGTAGAACGCATAGAACTGAAACTGTTCCGTTTACTTGCTGCCTGGACCAAGCTGTTCCATATGACGTATTCTAGTTTGTTTGATTTTTTTTTTTTTTGCGAGAATAAGCTATAGGTCCAAGATTTCATTAGATAGAATAGAAGGGGGCAAGCAAGTACATACGCCGTACATGCGCTGTACGAGCACCGCCTGCTGTTGTAATAATACAAATTAAAGTCAAAGTAAGCCAGCAAGTTCCTGTTATATTACGTTTACAAAGCTACTAGACATGGTCAGCCACGCGCCCACGCCGCTGGTCAACAAGCACGGCTGCCGGGGGCCTCGTGGTCAAGTTGATCCGGCACGTTGCGTGCAGGCGTCTGCACAAGCGAGGTTGTGATGGCGAGCTCTCCGTCCATGCATGCATGTGGCGGCCGGGATAATCATGTCAAAAACATGAAACATGCATGCTCCGTTGCATACTTGCATGTGACACGCCGGCCCGGCCAGAGAGAGAGATTGAGGCCATGTTTAGCTGGCAAATTTTTTTAAAAAAGGTACTGTAGCACTTTTCCTTTGTATTTGATAAACTTTGTTCAATCATGAATTAACTAGGCTCAAAAAATTCGTCTCGACATTTACAGATAAACTGTGTAATTAGTTGTTTTTTTACCTACATTTAATACACCATACATATGCCGATATATGCGATGTGACAGAGAATCTTGAAAACTTTTTGCATTTTGACACAAACTAAACCAGGCCTGATTCTAATTCGGTGGGCTGGAGGCGGTACGGCGCCAGCTCGGCTGGGATACTTGAGAGGCCACAGCCCAGGGCTAGTCCGTACACGCCGAGAGTTTCAGCCGCACACGAATCGCATCCACATGCACCACTCGGTAGCTAGCTCATCCGTTTTTACCGGCTGAAAGAAGGGTGCGCCTCTCATACCATCGATCCGATCCACGGAGACCGGGTGATGATCGTCGTCGCACGTCCTCCTCCTCCACACACGGCGAATTACACGCGCGCAGCACGACTCGATCGGATCGATCACTCGCGCGCGGATCCGGCAGTATCCAGTCTTGTCACGTCAAGATCCATCCTCCCGTTGGATGCGCCTCTCCTCCCGGCCCAAGCGGATCAGAGCTGCTGCCAGTGCCACCTCTCTCGATCGATGACTTGGGCCGTGTTTTTTTTTTTTTTTTTTTTTTTTTGAAGGTCACCGGGGGGGAGAGAATCCCCACCTGAATATATATTGATTGCTTTGAGCTAGAAGGCTACAATGTTCAGAAATTACATCTTTTAAACTCTGGTTTTCTTAAGATACTTATTACATAGAACTTCTGAAAACACCAGCCCAATGATCTGCTGTTGCAGCGTCCTTCTTTGGTAGTCGTAGCTTCCAGAGCTGCGCATCTGCCACACATGCAGCCAGAACTTGCCTTCTAGATGCTGCTTCATCTCTGAAGATGACTCCATTCCGTCTCTTCCATAATTGCCAACAGCAAAGTGCAATAAAGGTGCTAAAGAATTTATGTGGAACCTCAATTGGGCGTTGGATGCAGTGAAGGTCAGCAATGTTCGCTGGGAACTGCTGGAAGCCTATTGAAATCCAGAAAGCCTTGGCAAAAGGACATTCGAAGATGACATGTATCGCGGACTCATCATCAGAGGTACAGACTTCACAAGTGGCCGAGTCCACTACCTTCTTCTTGAGGAGGTTGGTGCGACACTGAATCCGACCTTGCATTAATAACCAGACGAAAAACTGGACGCGTTTCGGAGCTCGACTTTCCCAGACAAAAGCAGCCGATGGTAATACAATTCCATCTCTTGGGCCGTGTGAACGGCAGAAACTCAAAGGCCTAGTGGCCTCGCCTCGCTCGCGAGGGGACGCGCCAGCTAGCGGCGCTGTATGTCGCCAGTACGCCGTCGCCGTCGCCGTCGCCGTCGCCGGTGGTGGGGGCGGGGTGGTGTGAACCGCGCCTTCAATGCCCGTGGAATTTCCTGCGCCGCGCGCGGGACGACGTGGCCGCCGTCACGTCGCACTGTGCGTGTCTGCAGGACTGCAGGAGGAGGAGGTAGGTGATGCCCGGTGGAAGCGCGGGGGCGCATGCATGCAGAAGCAGAAACGCCCGTCATCCGGACTGGACGTCAAGTGCTCATTACTTGCATGGAACTCAGAGGGGGAGGGCGGACCGGGGCCCCGGCCGGGGAGATCGATCGACGTGGACGAAAATGGTGGGTGCCGCCGGCGTACGTGCCATAGCCAGTGTGCTCGTTGGGTCATGAACTCATGATTCGTGCCCGTGTTTAGAATAGAGTACCTGATGTGTAAATCAGAAACTCAAAGGCAAATGATAATGTGAACGGTTGTTCTTTCATTGATAAAAGTGGTTCATAACAGTCTGCACCCAACAGCAGCCCAAGAGGCTCTGCGCGGACCGTGGGCCTTCCTGCCGGGCAGACGGACGACCTGCTCGTGTTTGCGTTCACGACGTCGCGAGAGATGCCAGGCGAACTAGTCCAGCGTAGAAAGCGAAGGTGGGACCGACTTGGCAGTGAGTGACCAAACGAGCTGAGCTGTCCATATCGAGCGTTGATGTGTAGCGCCGCGTCATCCAGCTCGTGGGAACCACCCGATTGCCAGAGCCCAGAAGCAACCTTCGTTCTGTCTACTGTGTGTATGTAGTGTACGAATGTTATCGGACAGTCAAGCAGCTCGTGTGCTGCACGATTCTCTTCTGCCATACACTTGCCACACCTGGCTGGTTCCAAATCCTAGTGCCACGCTATAGCTATACATTAATCTCTCATTTTCCAGCATCCGTTATCGTTTTGGCATTTCCTGCTCGTGGCAAAGTCCAGGTGACCTAAAACAGTTTCTGAGATGGTGACTGCGCTGCGCCTTCCCGTCAAGTCCAAGAGTGTTCCTGTGCACCAAAGGGTCATCCGGTCATGTCATCCGGTACCTCGATCGAGTACATATACTAGGAGTAGATCATAATGACAGAGAGCGCCTGATCGCCAACCAAAACAAGTCGCCACTCGTGAGTCGTGGCTACGATTCACACCTGGTGGCTTCGCTTCGAACTGACCCAGCAGAGCAGGTGACCGCGCGCGTAGGCGTAGCGTAGGTATGAGACATTTGCGCGCGCGCGCACACACACGCAGATACAACAGAGGACTACTGCGTGCTACGCACGACTCGGAACAAGGGTTTGGAGCTGGAAAAAACAAAAGTCCACCAGATAAGGATGAGCGATGCATTTATGAGAGAGAGAGAGAGACGGAGGCGACGCTGTAAACGCGACCGCTACAGATGCGGTGCGTGCGTCTTCATACTGACCTTTCACGCGGATCTACAGAGCGCAAGCGGTTAAAACGTCAACAATGGCTTGAGATCGATCGATACGCGGCCCTGCCCGGCTCGGCTGCGGAGTCCTTTCTCCCGCGGGTTACTCAAAGTGACCGCCACTTTGTGCGTAAAGCACCCGCTCGCTCGCTACTAACACTTCGCTTTTCTATCGTGTTAAAGGGGAGTTCGTCAACCGGCGCCAACCGAGGGAGGGCCTGCGAATTCATGGCGCTGTCTGTTGATGCTGCTGCTGCTGTCAACTGTCGCCTCGGCCACGTGGGAGGAACAATGGAACGCGCATGCGTGTAATACACTGGACAGCTGACAAGAAATATAAGAACAGAGGCGTAGTGTCTGCCGCTTACTGGTATAGAGAAGGCAACGGCTTCACGTAACGGTAAGTACGGACAGGGACGCACAACTGCACAAGTGCACGGCTGATGTATGAGCACGGGAAATTTAGATGGGGTGCATTTTCCTACGCGCCATGCTGGTCAGACATGAGACATGTCACGCATACGACCAGAAGCGCACACAATAAGGAAGTCCAACTCACCCTATTTTCTCTGCATCGGGAGGCTTCAAGTTACAAGCCGACAGTGGATGCCCACTTGTCAAATGTTACGGCACGAACACAGGCAGCTCGACACACGAAAGCATCCGGTAGCCACTGGGATGCCTAGGAAACACTGCGCACGATGCTGCGCCATCCAATGTTATCGGCAGCTCACTTAGCATAGAAATTTCTGAATAGTCTTCCCAACTACAATATACAGTTGCGAACGAACTAAAGCAAATGACAGTCTCAAGAGAAGCCGAGTTGCACTTCCAGCCATTCCTGTTTGAAATGCCATACGAAAGCTAGGGTCACGTATCAAGACGCATGGATGGTTAGATGCTGCTGCAACTTCCAAAAGCCGAGAACTACCCGTGCCTGTATATACAATCGCAATCAGTGGTATTACAAATCCAACACGTCGAATCCCCGTACGAAACTGCAAAAGGCCATCTTTGCCAACCATCAAATCTTTGGACATCTCAAGGCTCAGGTTTGTTGTCTTCCTTATCATTAGAGGTTGCGTCATCAGGGGCTGCACAAACGGAACACTGTCAGGGATGTGCAACAAAAATCATGAAAGAGGCAAAAGATGCTTTGGTATATTTGATCATTCCTCATGTGCTACATGAATCGGCAAGCAATAAAGGATTTTACAGTGCAATGGCTACCTTGTTTGTTCCCCTTACAGCAGCATGCGAAGAATTCTCCAAATGGACGTCTAGGAACAGGAATAAGCTTTCCCACGAACGCCAGCGGCCAGCTGCAGAGCAATAAGAGAATGATCAGGTACAATACCGGGGAAAAGAAACAAACGTCTAGAATGTTATACAAAGGATCGCACCCACGGTAATATATTCATGAAACCAGAAGAAACATGTCACGATTCGACCATGACCTATTCTATTTCATCAGCAAGCATATGAGAATCTTACCTGAAGAAAGCAAGACCTATCGATACCAACCACAGCTGCCAGCTTAGCTTTACTGTTGAGGCAAACTTGCCAAGGAACTCAACGATAAGCGCCTAAACATAAACACAGACAACAGAATGTGAGAACAGTACACCTAAATCAATTTATCTTAGTTAAAGAAAGGAAATCCCTTCTAGAGATTCTACCTGGAGTATAACTGTTACTGCTATGATGCCAATAAAGAGGTGGTTCCCTGAAATGCCCTTGAATATATTGAGCTCATCTGGTTTACGTGAATTGAATTCGTTGAACACCTAATAAGACCACAAAAATGCGATGTCAGGCCACTACTGCATTTGTTGTATAAAATAAAACTCCGGAGTCACATAGACAAAAAGGAAGAAACTTCTTTTCTAAGTGAAAGCTGAAACAGAACCTGGCAGAGAACAAATGTGTTGAATATGAAGGTATTTTTCACTTTATCTGCATGTGCTTTATCATCATTTTTCAACTGCAAGAGGCTTATTCCCTTGAAGTTGAGAGTAAGGAGGACTGAAACTTGAAACAAAGCCTGAACAAAGAACCAAGTGTTTAATAGGAAGATCTATATTAAGCAACACAAAATAAAGCGGCATATGTAGCATACCATGATAATCAAGTTTCTCCACATGATATTTGTTATCAATGGCTCCCTGAAAAGGTGATAAGAAACCATTTAGCACCGCTAACACAAATATTTTTGACACTTAAATAGCAACATACAGAGATAAATGCTGACATAAATTTGATGCAACTGAAATGATCTAGCAACTAAAATTATCAACAATCTTATATTTACAATTTATTGCAAAATATCTGACCACAAAAATGTAGGCCCATTTAAGTTTGTAATAAGTTACATCTTTTTTAACTTTAATATCATCAATAATTAAAATTTCACTTAGATTGGCAACACAAGATTGATGCTAGCAGATTCATCATGAAAAATACTTTCATTTTTCTATTTGGAATTTGTATTTTTATAAATATTTCTGATTATTGCATTAGAGGCCATGTCAATGTCAATGTCCCAATGGATTTGTGATCAGAGAAAGTAGTGTGTACAATTACTGAACATATTCAGTTTAAACAATGCTAGAAGACAGATGCCGATTAACTGCCATGTCCATAATGTTTGTCAACCAGATCCCTTCTCCCTACTGGGGTCTCTCCATGAGATGGTAGATGAGCAAATATAGCACATGCACAAAAACAAACCTTCTCCCTACTGGGGGTCTCTCCATTAGATGGTTCGTAGGTGGTTCTGTCGCCAATGCAAGGGCACCCAAAGTGTCCATAATTAGGTTAACCCACAGCAACTGTCAGCCAAGGGAGCAAAAATTAGAATTTTACCCAACAATTTTACAAATTAAATGATGATATAATGCAACTTCCAATAGATCTCAGTGTACAAATACATATATCATAATAGAAAAGGATCTGAACTCAAACCTGAACAGCATTCAACGGCACGTTTCCAGAACTGACGGCAGCAACTACATTGATTATCAGAGCTGCGACGTTGACTGTTAGTTGGAACTGTATAAACTTCTGTATGTTTGCATACACCGAACGACCCCATCTGACAACCTGAAGCCAGAAACAAACACCATGAACTACAGTAGCAGAAGGCTAACAAGAAAAGATAGACACTTAACATACCCTCACGACTGATGCAAAATTGTCATCCAAGATAATAATATCAGAACTCTCCTTGGCAACTTCAGTTCCCTGAATGCCCATTGATAGACCAATATCTGCCTGCAAGTTTCAAAGTTTTGTTAAGTACTACAAAAAGATGTTTCTGAACATCTATGGAAAGATGCTTGTTTAAATTACATATTAGGAACTTGAAAGTTCACGTTCAAAATAGGCTGGTTTCAAAGTAAAATATTAGAAATTTCATAGGGACTAGTAGTTCACAAACCTCATGTAGCGCTGGGGCATCATTTGTGCCATCTCCAGTAACAGCAACAACGTGACCTCTTGCCCTCAGTGCCTTAACAAGTAAAAGTTTATCATTCGGTGAAGACCTCCCCATCACCTGTAGCCATTATTAGAGCATACTTTAACCCAAAGACAAAAGATAGTATATCTGCATATGCAACGCATAAAGCAAAATTGGTAGAAAGTCTATTGTTTGAAGATTTATATAACAACTGAAGGGAAATAGCAAAATAGATAGGCATAAAAAACAAATTTCCTCATGTTAGCATGGTTGTATTCGTATTTTTGGTCATTAGCGGGTAGCCGGGTACAGATAGATTAAGGGATTGTTACCCCATATCTTGACATTAAGTAACCGCCAAATCTTGACACATCCAATTGAGTATTGAGTCAGTGCAGGTAAATTAAGGGATTGCCTTCGGTTACAGCCTAGACAGCTTATGCAATACTACTAATAACTGAATCACAGCGAGTTTCATAGTGCTACATAGGTCATTTTCATGGTTTTTTTCATCAAATATTTTATTTCTCAAGTCAATAACCTGGGCATAAGCAATGTCACAAAATGTGAGCAACAAAAAACTTGCTTGTTGCCACAATATTTCACATTGGGTCATCTGGTTCGCACTAGTGTATATTATTTCTGTTACCCGACATGGATACAGGTGCTGGGGGAGAGGGAGCCAGGGAAGGGGAGGAAGAGAGGGAGGGGGAGGGGGGCTACAATGACATATACTAACCACAGAAAATATTACAATAGTATCATAACAATTCAATGCCGGTAAAATGCAAGGATAATAAACATACAGAGATTTTTTCAGCAGCTTCCTCCTTTTCTAAGTCTGACAGCGCCCGGAATGTTTTCCCTTCAATGATGACAGGTTCCGACGCATTGGGATCATCAAGTATCCCGCACTCCAGGGCAATGGCTCTTGCAGTTTGAAGATTATCACCAGTAACCATGCGCACCTAACAATTCAAACGAATAACTGAAAAGTGATGACTGCTAATAACTTTCAAGTAAACATCTCTAGACGAAGCAAAGGTATGGATTATGGAAGATAACATAAATGGCGACCTGTGCCTTCTGGATGCATCTAGTATAAAGTGACACAGAAACATGATAGTACCTTAATGCCAGCTGCCTGACATAAACGAACAGAATCTCGAACACCTGGACGGCAGGGATCCTGCATCAGTTAACAGATGTATATTACTGGTATATTGATGATGACGGCTAACAGAGGCAGCACACTGTTAGCAAACACTGTACAATATTTTCTATATAAGAAAGAAGGGAACAGCAAAATGCAAACAGCAGTCATATATCATGTGGTTATTAGCACATTCTTCATCAAGATATATCATGTGGTTATTAGCACATTCTTCATCAAGATCATCTAAAGACAGACATCATAATTTAGAAATCAAGGCTGTGGAAAAAAATCTGGATACAAAATACTGCCTGAATTGGCAGCAAACAAATGCTATAGTGGTTTTGTAAATTGTAATCATTCAATTTCTAGTGTTGTTGATTGGTTAAAGTTGTCCTTTGCGACCAAACAGTTTATACTGACAAATTCAGTGAAAGAAACTGATAAATAGATCAATTCAGATGTACGGTCACATTGAGCTCTAAGGGACAATGGGACATACTTCCTCCGTTCCAAATTATAAGTCGCTTTTGACTTTTTTGGCACATCCAAGATGCTACGCATCTAGATATAATAATATGTTTAGATACATAGCAAAATGAATGAACCAAAAAAGTCAAAGCGACTTATAATTTGGAACCAAAAAAGTCAAAGCGACTTATAATTTGGAACGAAGGAAGTAACAGGTTTAATTTATTTACAGGAAAGAAGCTGAAAATTAGACACATAATAACAAATACTTCATGCGAAATGTGGAACAAATACTATTGAAAGGTAGCATTAGCAATAAAAAGGGAAAGATGGAGAGTGCATCTATCAGAATATTTCAAAAATTAGCAGCAATCAAAACTCTTAAATGTTATGTACCTTTATTCCCACAATTCCAAGCATAATCAGGTTATCTTCAGGCAGTTTCCACTCTTCCCTGTGATCTTCGTCTGGAACATCATCCATCTCATGAGTTCTATAGGCAAACGCAACACAGCGGAGGCTAGCAGCAGCCATATCTTCAATGAATTTCTTGAATTCAACAACCTGAAATATTAACTAAGACCATACTGTACAAATGAAAAGAACGAACATGAAGTTCCCTTAAAAATTTGAAGAATAAATATACCTTTTCTGGAGTCATTGAATGCTTCAAACCATCAGTGTCAACCCAGCCTGTGCATGAGTCCAAAATAATTTCAGCTGCTCCTTTCCAGTGTATATGGACCTCAGAGCCACCCTTCAAAAAAACGAGAAGTGATTAGACATTGAAATATTCAAAATACAAATTGACAGTTTAACCAAAGGAGACACTGGTCAAGGAACAAAATATCTGCTTATATCATTCTTTTGTTTTCATATTTTTTTTCTAGAACCAGCAGGTTGAGCTTTTCTTTTCTAGAACCAGCAGGAGAGTTTCCATGATTGCTGAATACAAGATTTGAACGATCAGGTGTAATGTAGGTAATAATTCAAACATAATTAATCTGTTTTAAAAAGGGAACCCATACTAGGTGGAAACTAAAATGCTATGTTTCGAACAGTACGGAGGTTTTTGAACAATTAGAACCATTAGATGTGTGGCAGATACCAAGGGCCAAGATGAATGCACCATATCAACCCATTTATGGTAGGGTAAAAAAGAGAGGATGTAGCACAACATTATGACTCAGATCACGACCAACTTAGGTCTTCAAAAGACATCACACAACATCTTCAGTGTTGCAGATAATTCAAATTACCAGGTGCACCGCAACCCCGCCTCGCTTTTTCTCTGAGTTGAAAGGAAATACATGAAGAATAGATGACTTCGATCTTGTTTCATTGAATTTCATACCCAGCTGTAGAAATGTGCCGACCATGATTAGAAATAGCAAGAGGTAAACATATAGAAGGATCTAGGCTGAGACTACTATAAAGGAACTTTTTGCACCTTTAGCCCCCAAGACAGTATAGCCTTTTCTGTAGGTGATCCAGTCACCTCCGGTTCTTGACCACCCTGCTGAGACATGGAACATAAGTCAGAACTCATGCCCCCAAGAAAGCACATGTCTGTTCATGCTCTCTTGATAATTCTCAAGCCAGAAACAATAAATTGAACTTGCGAACTGGACATAAAATTTCCTCTTGAAAAGATCACTACACAGGCATGCATGTTCAATAAATCAAACAAAAATTGGCAGGATGCACCTTTTATCTAATCACTGATGGTGATGGCGCATAGGGATCACTACTAAGCTATATCTTTAATAAAACCTGAAATTTCATATGCAACCGCATATGCTTTTCTTTCTCCATGAATGGAGATGACTACTAACCTCGGGCTCAAATATGCTTCCAGAAGTGTTCTGTGCAATTCCTTCAACAATCAGCGATGTGACATCAGCAGATAACATCTGAGCATTATCAGGTGAGTCCATCTTCTTTCCACCAAAATATGCCTCAACAACAGTCATCTTAAAATCAAACAAGGAAGAAGAGAATTTAAAAATCAGGGCCAAGTAGATTTAACAAACAGAACTGTCTGAAACCTGTATGTCAGTATGTATAAAGTGAATAAACAAAATTGCACCTGATTTAAAGTCAAGGTGCCAGTCTTGTCACTGCAGATTGTTGTGGCAGAACCCATCGTTTCACATGCAGAAAGCCTCCTCACCTATATTCCATAGGAAGTGAGTGTGCATAGCATTCGATGCCGGATCAAGTAGCATAACAAAACCAAGGTATAGAAAGTTGGGAACATACCAGAGCCTTGTCCTTCATCATTTTGCGCATTGAGAAAGCAAGCCTGACAAAAATAAGCATGTTGAGTGGCAGGTGACGAAAGCGCTAGCAGAAAGTAACATGCAAACCATGCTTACGTCAGTGTGACAGCTAATGGTAGTCCTTCTGGAACAGCCACGACCACAATGGTGACCTATTTACACCTCAAGATGGTAAGACGAAAACTGTAAACACCAAAGCAGTATGCATAAACAGAGAACAGAATACCTACAGCCACTGTGAATATTCTAACTACTCCACGTATCGTCTGGCCTACACCCATCTTCCCTTTCACATATTGCACAGATCCATCAGGATTATAAGTATGCCCAGTGAAGTACCTACAAGAAAATAGGGTGATAGAGATTGATGTAGACAAACAAGGTAGACAGTTAGCACACTAAAATATAAAGGCAATTTTACCTGGCCAAAAGTACAACCAGAACTGCAAGGGCAACAGAAAGTCCAACCATTCCAATGAAAGTAGCGACACCATTCAAACGAACCTGCACCAGAACAACAAAGGCATGTAAAGTCAATAAACTCGCGCAAAAGCTGGCAGCAACAACAAAATCAAACCTGAAGTGGTGTCTCTTCACCCGAATCTTCAGATATGCTTGCCATTAGCAATCCCCATTCAGTGTTGATTCCAACAGCAGTTACCTGGACATTACAACAGTAGGGTTCAGTTGATAAATGCTCTACACTGTTCCAATCACTACTAGTGATTAAAGAGGTAATTAGGCATTATATCATATGAAAGTAAGTTTGATACTGGAAAGTAACAACACTAAAGCTTTAGCTCAAACTTGGGCAACAAGAAGTAATCTACTATTTTCATGTACCTTTATCCACTATTTTCTTCTACACGTCTATGAAATCGAATAATCCATAAGACTGGAAGTCAAAATTTCAGACGTTTCACTGGATTCCTGTCCAGAAAGTAATTGTGGCTGGGGAGTATGTGTATACAGAAACTTACCAGCATTGTGCCATAGCCATCGGCAACTTTGCAACCTGACATTAGAAATGGTGACTTCTGATCTTTGTGTACCTTCAAATAACCCCCATGTGGCCAAGTTAGGGTCAGATATAACACGTGTTACTTCCAAGGCTGCATATTGGAGTAACTTACAATTTTACTTTCTCCCGTCATGCTTGATTCATCTATGGAAAGGGAGTGGCCACTGACAAGGATACCATCTGCGGGAACCTGGCAAAGAAATCATAGGGTATCCTTAGAAATTGAAAGTAGACACATGACTCGAAAATGAGGCTCATGCTCAGTGGCCTCTCTACCTGGTCACCAATTTTGAGTGGGACAACATCTCCAACGACCAAATCATATATTGATACCATGATTCGCCTTCCACCTCTAACAACCTGAATGATCCGTAACGTTATTTGGGATCAACAAAGAAACCGACAGCAATAGATGCGCCTCTAATCCTCACCTCCAAACGAATGTTCTGTTTTTCTTCATTCAGATTTTGGAATTGAAGTGATTGCTTGTAGTCGCTGATAGCTGAAAATTAACATGGAAAAATAGTAGCCACTAGATTTTGAGCAACTGTACACAAACCGTAGAAGGTAGCATTGGCACTAAGGAGTAAGAGAGGTTTTATTTGAAGTTTCAGGCATACATACTGGACTTTAACTTTATTGCTTTAGAGTTTAGACCAATACTAATTTTGCATCATTATATGCAACTTTTCACAAATTTGTCATTCGTTTTATCATCTATTACTTGATTTTGCTTGATGTGAACAGAAACACACTGATTGTTACTCCATGTTTAGTATACAAGGCATAACCACCTTTGTTTCAAAGACCAAGGAACGTATTTAATTCTTTCTCAACACTAGTACGCATGGTTATACGTCTAGAGAGAGCATGCCTTGTATTATAGGACTTGAATACACCTTATATATTAGGAGTTTAGGAAGGAGGGAGTATATGACAAAGAACACAGAAAGTCAGAGAAAAGTCATAGTGGCACACCTGTAACAAATACAACTAGAAGAACAGCAAAGGCAATGCTCGCTCCATCATACCAGCCTTCTTTTATGCCCTAATGTCAACATATTCCAATGTAAAAATAAAGGAGCAAAGATTAGCAACGTAACCAATGGTAAGCACATGGACAGATATAAGGGAATGTGATGAAATCTGCACAAAAAAATGCATGCACTAGAAACTAGATGAAGCTGGATAGATTTGAAATAGGATACAGAAACAGCAAACTCATTCAGCTAGACATAATACAGTTGGCAATTTTGTACAGTTAAGGGAGTCAAAGAACTACAGATGTGATGCCCACCTCTGTTGTTATGCCCAAGGCCAGTGAAACAGCAGCAGCAACCATGAGGATGATTAGCGTCAAGTCCTTACAAGCATCCCACACGAAAGCCTAAATACGATGTTAGTCAGCAGGAGTGACTAACCCAGAGAAAGGAAATGTACTATATCATAAAGGAAACCTTAGCATACCAAAAAGCTTCTTCCTTTCTTACGAGGATATGTGTTTGATCCAAATGCATTTTTCCTTGCCATCAAATCTGAGTCATCTCCACTAATCCCCTTCTCTGTATCGGTTTTTAGCATATGTGCTACACCAGAAACCTGCAGAGGAAATTATAAGGTTGAAACTATCACAGGCAAGCAGTGAGGTAAATGATTATGACACCAGGATTAGCTCACCCCTCCGTATTGCTGCAGACCAGAGTAGTTGTGATCCCTTGTCAGTGCTGTAAGCTGTTCTTCTTTGATTCCAAAGCCAAGTGCACCATCAGCACTTGGTACTGCAGAAGTGGGGGTTGAAAACATATTAAAAGAATTGCAACAGCAGGATATCTTTTGTTTTACTATGCTTTGAATAAGGATCACCGGTGCACAACGCATAGTACGCTGCAAAGAAGAAAAGCATGCTCCTATCATGTCCAAAATAAATGATCCTCATAGAATGCATTGTCACATCAAACCACAAGGACCAGGATATGTAGCAGGGTTTTTTTTTTTGAAACGAGGATATGTAGCAGTTGGAAAAACAGCTTACAGGCATTATGCAAGACCAGTACGAACAAAGTGCAATCCCCTTGCTAGAATGTCTGATTCATTGATTGGGCTAACCCTAGAAGGGTAGCTATATAGGTACCATACATGGGCCACATGGGCCTAGCCTCATGGGCCTAATACAAACACACTCCAACACCCCCCCGCAGTCTGAACTACCGGCGCAGCGGAGTTCAAGGCTGAACAAGAAAGAAAACAAGTAAGAGCACAAGACACAGGACCCCCCCCGCAGCCACAACTAGCCACTGGAGACGTTGAGGCTGGAGCGAAACTCGGAGAAGGTCAAGGAAGGGAGGCCTTTGGTGAAGATATCCGCAAACTGGGAGGTGGTCGGGACGTGAAGAACCCGGACGTCGCCGATGGCCACCCGGTCGCGGACGAAGTGTAGGTCGATCTCCACATGCTTGGTCCTCTGGTGCTGCACGGGGTTGGTGGAGAGGTAGACCGCACTGACGTTGTCGCAGTAGACGAGCGTGCTCCTGGCGAGTGGGCGGTGAAGCTCAGCCAGGAGCTGGCGGAGCCAGGCGGCCTCGGCCACGCCGTTGGCCACGGCACGGTACTCCGCCTCGGCACTGGAGCGGGAAACCACGGGCTGGCGCTTGGACGACCAAGAGACCAGGTTGCCGCCGAGGAAGACCGCGTAGCCGGAGGTGGACCTGCGGGTGTCCGGGCATCCCGCCCAGTCAGCGTCGGTGTAGACAACCAGCTCGGCAGTGGAAGACCGGCCGAGGAGCAGCCCGTAGCCAAGGGTGCCACGGAGGTACCGGAGAAGCCGCTTCAGAGCAGCCAGGTGAGGCTCCCGCGGAGCATGCATGTACAGGCAGAGCTGCTGGACGGCATAAGTGATGTCCGGCCGTGTGAAAGTGAGGTACTGAAGCGCGCCTGCAAGACTCCGGTAGGCGGTGGAGTCTGCTGGCCCAAGCATCGGACCCCCAGCCTCTGACAGCTTGCCCTGGGTGTCCACCGGTGTAGAGCAGGACTGGCAGGCGGTCATCCCGGCTCGCTCCAGAATGTCACAAGTGAACTGCCGCTGGTGGAGGAACAGGCCGGAAGGTCGGGGCTCAACGGTGACGCCGAGGAAGTGGTGGAGCACCCCAAGATCCTTCATAGCAAATTCCTTCTGGAGTGAGGCAATGATGCGGTGGAGCAGAGATTCGCTGGAGGCAGTGAGAACAATGTCATCCACATAGAGGAGCAGGTAAGCAGTCTCACCCCCATAGTGGTATATGAACAGGGAGGTGTCAGACTTGGCCTCCGTGAACCCAAGAGTCTGCAGGAAGGTAGCGAAGCGAGAGTACCAAGCCCGGGGTGCCTGCTTGAGCCCGTAGAGAGATTTGTTGAGCCGACAGACGAAGTCAGGACGAGAACCATCCACAAAACCGGCCGGCTGACTGCAGTAGACCGTCTCAGTCAGAGTGCCATGAAGGAAGGCATTCTTGACATCCAGCTGATGCACAGGCCAGGAGCGCTCGAGAGCCAGGGAGAGGACGGTGCGGACTGTAGCTGGCTTCACCACGGGACTGAACGTCTCAGCATAGTCAATGCCGGGCCGCTGAGTGAAGCCGCGGAGGACCCAGCGAGCCTTGTAGCGCTCCAAGGAACCATCAACCCGCCTCTTGTGCGTCCAGATCCACTTGCCGGTGACAATGTTGGAACTCGGCGGACGAGGCACGAGGTCCCACGTCTGGTTGGCGAGGAGGGTCGCGTACTCCTCGTCCATCGCGCGGCGCCAGTGAGGATCCGCCAAGGCCGCGCGAACGGAAGAGGGTACCGGAGAGATCTCCGGCTCGCAGGCGGCGGCGGTGAGGGCCTGCGGGCGAGACGCCTGCCTCGTCACCATCGGGTGAGTGTGACGAGGGTCCCGGTGAAGAAGAGGTGGGTGGTACACCGGCGGGTCGGCGCGAGAGCGTGGTGATGCCGGCGGAGCAAGCACCGGCGACGACGGCGCTGGGGACGAGAGCGGCGGAGCCGGCTCACGCCGGCGCTCGTAGACGATCCCGAAACGTCCGGGAGGAGGTGAGGGCGGACGCGGCTCCCGCCGGCGCTGGTAGACGAGTCCGAAGCGCCCGGAAGGAGGTGGGGTCGGTGTGCGCGGTCCCGCGATCGGAACGGCAGCATCCGGCACAACGGGAGGCAGCGAAGCCACAGGGAGCGAGGGTGGAAGCTCCGGGGCTGCCTCGACCGTGTCAGGCACCGGAAGGTCCTGGGGCGTCGCGGGACCACTAGGAGAGCGCGCCGGAGCAGTACCTGCAAGGTAGGGGGAGAAGGGTGGCGGAATCGCCGGGTCAGTGGGAAAGAAGGAAGCCTCCGCAGGGTCAGCGGGAGGTGTGGGTGGAGAGGTGGAGTAAGGGAACGCCGACTCATCAAACACGACATGCCGAGAGATGAGGACACGGCGAGAGGTAAGGTCAAAGCATCGGTAACCCTTGTGATCCGGAGAGTATCCGAGAAAGACACAGAGGGTCGACCGGGGAGCCAGCTTATGAGGAGCGGTGGCGGCGGTGTTAGGGTAACACGCACACCCGAAGACTCGAAGGTGGTCGTACCGAGGAGGGGTACCGAAAAGAGCGTGGTGAGGCGTGGGAGCTGGGCAGGCAGTAGAAGGAAGTCGGTTAAGGAGATAGGTGGAGGTGTGCAGACACTCAACCCAGAAGCGAGCGGGTAGAGATGCCTGGAGCAGAAGGGTGCGCATGATGTCGTTGGTGGTGCGGATCATATGCTCTGCCTTGCCGTTTTGAGAGGAGGTATACGGACAAGACATGCGCAGGTGGACACCGGAAGAAAGGAAGAAGGCACGGGAGGTTGAGTTATCGAACTCACGGCCATTGTCGCACTGGACAGCCTTGATGGTGAGGCCGAACTGAGTGGATACCCAAGCAAAGAGGTTGCTAAGAGTGGGGAAAGCCTCAGACTTGGCACGCAGAGGAAAAGTCCAGGAATAATGGGAGAAATCATCGACCACCACCAAGTAGTACTTATAGCCAGACATGCTGAGAACAGGAGAAGTCCACAAGTCGCAGTGAATAAGATCAAATGCACGAGGGGCATGTGAGGATGAGGACTGAAAGGGAAGGCGAACGTGACGGCCCAGCTAGCACGCATGACACAAGTGATCATCGTGAGCCTGAGAGCAACGAATGTCGGAACTACGACTGAGCTGCATCAGGGCATCCTGGCCAGGATGGCCGAGGCGACGGTGCCAAGTGGTGGAGGAAGAAGTGGCGGCGAAAGCGGCGGAGGAAGGCGAAGAAGGTGAAGCAGATGCCGGAAACTGAAGGGTGTAGAGAGGCCCAGTGCTGTTACACCGGAGCAGAGGAGCCCGGGAGGCCAAATCCCGCACGGTAAGGCCAGAGGGGTCAAACTCAACCGAGCAAGAGTTATCAGTGGTGAAACGGCGAATAGAGAGAAGGTTGTGAACCGTCCCGGGAGCCACAAGAACATCAGAGATATGAAATGAGCCGTGGGAACTGGCAGTGCCCACGGAGGAGACAGGAACGCAGGTGCCATTGGCGACCATGATGGAAGAGGGACAGGAAGGGTGGGGAGGACAAAGAGAGGAAAGTAGACTCGCATTGGGCGTGGTGTGGAAAGTGGCGCCCGAGTCGGCGATCCAATCAGGACTAACTGGTGGAGTGCTGGCGGTGGTGCTGAAGGAGGAGGCCACGGTAGCCCACAGGGATTTGGGGGGAAACCCCGGAGTGGCGACGCCCGGGCCCCCCGCACCAGCGGCCCCAGCGGTGGCGGCCATGGTGTTAGCGGCGCCAGGAAGATGTCCCGGCTGCGACGGCGGGGGAGAGGGAGCCGATGGCAGAGGGTAGGGAGCCGACAAGGCCCGGCGCGCGACACGATATGCAGCGGCAGTGGCGCCGGCCCTGGGACGGCGTACGCCCGCGCCCGCAGCAGCACTCGCAGCAGTGGCCGCAGCAGCAGTAGGAAGGGCGGCAGCAGGGCCAGGCCCGGCTGGAGGGAGCGGGTGGGATAGGGTCCGCTCAGCAGCGGAAGGGAGGAATCGAGGTGTGAGCAGGGGAGGCGCTGCCCAACCCGGGCGCCCGCCACTGTGCCCGGCGCTCACCGCAGCAGGGTGAGGAAGGGCAGGGGGCGGGTGGAGGACGGGTGGGGAAGAGCAGGGAGCGTGCGGCAGCACCGCAGCAGGGGATGGGGGAGCCCGGGAAAGGGAGGGCCAGATGGGAAGAAGAGGTGCGAGTGCCGGTTGGGGAGGACGCCCAGGCTGAGCCAGGATGGAGAAGGTGTGTGCGGCAGCTGCAGACCTGGCAGCGGCGGCACATGGCGGGTGGTTGGGCTGCTGGGCGTCGGTGGTGGTAGAGAGGAGGGGATCCAAGATGTGAGACCAAGGGGAGGGAAGAGGAGGGGAAAGGATGGAGGTAGAAGGAGGAGGGGAGGGTGGACGGCCAGCCATGGCCGGCTCCAGGAGGAGCGGCGGCTCCGGCGGCTGGGCGTGTTCAGGGGCAGAGGAAGGGGGCTGCTGCGCCCACGCCTCGGAGGAGGAGGCGGCCGGGGAAGGGGGCTGCTGCGCCCACGTGACAGGGGAGGAGCAGGAGAAGGAGGGGTGGGGAGGGGGAGCGCCGGCCATGGCCTCCTGGCCGGCGGCGGCAGCCACCAGGAGGGGCGGCGGCTGGACAGGGGAAAGAGTAGAAGCACTGGCTCTGATTACCATGCTAGAATGTCTGATTCATTGATTGGGCTAACCCTAGAAGGGTAGCTATATAGGTACCATACATGGGCCACATGGGCCTAGCCTCATGGGCCTAATACAAACACACTCCAACACCCCTAACAAAGGAGAGTGAGTAAACATTGAAATCAAACCTTTTGTTTCTTCAGACTGAACATGGATTCGGCCAGCCTCTTTGAAACGAAAAGCGGCCTGCATAAGAAAATATAGACATAAGCTAATACCAAAAGGTAAACTTAAGGAATGATGAGACATTATTTCTAGTAAGATACCCTTATAACATGTGCCTGTGCACGGATTTTTCTCCTGATTTCCTCCTTTTGTTCCTCCTTTTTCAAATCGAGAGTGTACCTAAAGCGCCTTGATGCATTCAGCACAAGGGCTGCTTGCTGCAATAACAAAAGGTATTAGAAACCAAACATATCAAAAGAACGATATCGAGCTAATCACTCTAGCAGAAAAAAAAACGTTTAGATATTTTAGGAAAGAAAAACTCAAGTGGATAACACTACAGTACCCCCACCATCTTAGACAACTATTTAGACATGTCTGAAGGTGTAACAATCCAGACAATGTCGTCTTTACAGTTTGACACACATCACGATATCTCATAGACTACTGTAGCAAGGCATATAGAAAGTTTGCATAACTATTACAATTCTGCAGCTTGGAAAGGTACAACTAGCAGTGCCAACTTAACAATAAGAGAGCATCCTGTATAGTGAACTATTAATGCATGAAGATTTTTAAAGTATAAGCAGTGAAATATATAACAAGAGACAAAGAAAGGACTTAAGTACTTGGTTGGTTTGTTGTCTCTTTGTACAGGTTTATGTTTATTTTTAAAATAAATAAAATCCTACAGTGGAGGCTTCCCTTGCTGTATTTCCCGTCATTGTTTTCAGGTTGTACGATTAATCGCGATTAATCGTCCTAGTCGCCCCAGGGACTCGATAAGGTTCCTCGACTCGACCAGTTCGACCAGAAACCTGGTCGTCCGATTAATCGTCGATTAATCGCGATTAATCATCCGACCAGGCCATGGACGACCAGTTTGGGAACTTCTTGTTGGGCCTCTTTTGACTGGGTGAACTTAGTAGGCCTGTAGTTCGGCCTGTTAGGGTTAGATATATGCTGGCAGCTGGCTGTATGGCTGCTATGGTCTGCTAATTTGTAGCTATTTGCTAGTGTAGCAGTGCTGCTGCTAAGGTGTGTCAAGATCAAGACTGCATTAGTGTTGCTACTTGCTAATTATGGTCTTCTTTGGTCCTGTAGGCTTGCAGCAACAATTCAGCGAAGAAATGGAGTTTGGGACAGGAATTTGGACCTCTGGACAGTGTAGAAAAGAGAAGAAAACAACTCCCACAAGTAAGTCACTAGCTAAACACTAATGCAGTCTTGATGCTTGCTTTATTATGTATACTATATAGTATATATAGGTCTATATATATAAGTATATATGTCCTGATAAGGTGGACGATTAGGTGGACGACCAGGTCGACCAGGGTTCGATTAATCGACCTGGTCGACGACTAATCGCGATTAATCGTCCGGTCGACCCCAGGGCGACCAGGTTCGACCAGCCGACCTGAAAACAATGTTTCCTGTTAAAAAAAAAGTGGGGTATTTTGACACTTGGGGACTTCATATACAGAAATGTGATACAAAGTACACTACACAATGCCAACATTAATGGTTTAGTGATTAGGTGAAGTGATGATCCCAAAAACTCTAGCACCATCTGAACCATAATCATAAGTTCATAATCCACTTCCAGACAGAAAGGTCATGCTGCCTTGTATGCTGGGCAATTATAGTGTTAGATACTCTAAAGCTCTGTTCCAAAAGGCAGCGCGCCTCAGAGCTAGGCAGAGCAGCACTGCCTTGCATAGCACCTGTTGCGGTTTAGGACATTGATCCAAGTACGAAAGTAGTTTTAATTTAAGATGGGAAAGACAAATTATGGTCATGGGACTCATAGTTGCAATCTAATGTCATTTTTTGTTTTAATATACAAAAAACTCCTGTATTTAACAAGGCATTACTCCAACCACCTCCACCTGCGAAAGTTACAACTAGCTATAACCTTCCTAGCGCTTTTTGATTGCTCAAAAGTTGTAGGGAAGCTATTACTGTTGTCAATTCCTGCAGGCTGCTTGTAATGGCCAACCATGACAGGAATATGTCCATATGAAAATCAATATATTTGGCTTTCAAATAAAAGGTAAATTGACTATTGACTCTAGTTGCCAGCAGTTTTTTGCATAAAGTGATTAGCTAGCTCTGCCTATATTTCAAACATGTTCAGCAATTTCTTACAGTTATTTAGTAAAAAAATATGAACAAGATGCAATTTGGTTCCAGGTATTATGGGAAGGCCGTATCAGAATATCCTCAACAAATTGCAGACAACAACATCAGAACACATCTTTTGGTTTCTGCAGCATTTGAGAGTTACAGAATAACTGAACATTGTAAATACAATGAGTTGTGGTCAAATGTCTTTCTCCTTTTGCTAGGCATTGTGAACCATTCAATCAGGCATGTTGCAACAATTATTTTGGGATAGCCTAGAATCCTAATCAGGTTTGGCATTTGGAGGATCAGGGGCTCAAACGTACCCCTGTTCGGCTGAGCTTATCAGCACGGCTTTGTGGAACAGTGTTTTTCTCTCACAGAGAATCAGCCACTGGCCCGCTGGCAAACCGGAACAGCTAGTACATCTCTCGCATCCTAAGCAGTTGGGGCCCTTCAGTTTAGTCAGAGAACTCAAAACAAATACTCCAATGAAGCAATTTTCCTATCCAAGGCCTCGTTTAGATGCTAAAAAAATTTCAACCCGATGAATAGTACCATTTTCGTCTTATTTGACAAATATTGTCCAATCGTGGACCAACTAGGTTCAAAAGATTCATCTCGTGATTTCCAACTAAACTGTGTAATTAGTTATTATTTTTACCTACATTTACTACTTCATGCATAAGTTCAAAGATTGATGTGATGGAGAGAGTGAAAAAATTCTAACTTTTCATGTGCATAAAGTCAGAAGCTAGCATAAAAGTAGTATAAAATTACGTGTGGCAGGAATGCTTAACACGTCGACACATTACACAGCTAACCATCTGCCGCGTGGCCAAGCTAGCTAGAATATTCTACACCCAGAGTTCCAAGCAATATCCGTTTTAGGAAATTGTAATGCATTCGTAACAGGAAAAGGGTACAGTTGCCCAAATCTAACGCAAGTGCGGGCACAGCAAATGGACCGAACAATTCTAAAGTATTCATGATATTAAAAAAAAGGTTGAAAGCGCGAACAAATCCGAGCGGCGAGTTCTCGCTGAAAAAGGACCCGTCCAGAATCAAATCCAACTGACGCGACAACGAAAGGACGCGTCGGACCACTCAAATGCAACAGTGGAAAAAGGGGGAGATGCATGAACTCCTGGAAAAAAAAAGTTCCAAAAAAAATCGTAAAAAGCGAATCTGAAAGCAAGCTGGAAAGCAGTGCCGAACGCCTAGCGTTCGGAAGTAATCCCACTGAAGTCATATCGAAGACCATCAAATGGGCTGAAACGGCTGAACCATCTACAGATGGAACGCAGCTCTAAAATGTGGAGATGAGAGGATTAGAGTTTGAACTCTGAACACATGCTGTGATATCTAAATCACCAACTTCTCTCGGAAAAAAAGGTCCGAATTCAATTAGAGAGGGGAAACGGTCAAGGAATAATTCGAATTCACAAACACAAACCTCAAGTGAAAGCGCAAGCAGAAGTCCCATGCTAGCCACACGCTGCTTCAAACCAAACCACGATGAACCCCAACCAATTCAGATACACCGCACTCCACAGAAGCCCCTTGCAAAAAGAACAAAATCTAATGCCAGGCTCGGCAGCGCTTTTGTGTTCTTCCCCCAAAACAATCGAGAGCTCCGACACAAGCACGGAACCAAAGCAGGGGAGAAAAAACTACACACTGCTTCAAAACCAACCACAATGAGCCCAAACCAGTACAGACAGACCACACTGTGCACAGCTAGAACATAACGCCGCCGGACGGCGCTCGCGACAACAAATGACGACGAGCATGGAGGGGCGTGCTTACCCGCCACTTCCTGAGCCGCTCGAGGGGTGCGCCCTTCGCGGGGATGTCGAACGGGTCGGCGTCGCCGCTGAAGCTGCCGCCGCCGCTACTCCGCCGCCGCGCCAGCCCGCCGCCCGACGACGAGGACTCCATCCCGGCCCGCGCGCGATCGCTGGCGAGAGAGGCGCCGACTAAAACCTTGAACCCAGGCGCCGCAAACTCGGGCACCGCCGCCGATTTATGGGACGGCTGCCGCTCGGAGCAGGCTCGTAGAAGGTTCCTGGCGAGGGGCGTTTGTGTTTGGATTTTGAGAGGCCTGCAGTTTTTGGAATGGGCTGCCGCGGAGTTTTGGAAAGGAAGGGAGTGCCTGCCTGAACCGAGAGTTGCTGTTCGGAGTATATTTTACAGTTTAAACCTTCCAGGTAGTACTCCGTATTTTTTTTGTTGAGCCCAGGTACGTGTCCAGCATTTTCGGCTACGGATGTTCAGGTGCCACCGGGACGAGAGCAGGAGATTGGCATTTGGCGGAACGGATCGACGTCGAATGGGGCTCAAGCACTATCGGAGAGCAGAGATAGCTCAGAGAAATCTGGACGCACGTTGCAAACATTATCCTCTGGACGTGTTTAATCGGGGACTAAAGTTTAGGAGTTATTATATCGGGTGTTCGGATGTCAATAATAAAACTAATTATATAAGCCGTGACTAATTCACGAGACGAATTTATCAAACCTAATTAATCTATCATTAGTACATGTTTATTGTAGCACTATGTCATGGGGGAGATCGTGGAGCTGCACCAGACCAATATGCCGACATGTGTTTAGATATTTTGAGAACACCAGCTGCATTTTTGCCTAACAATTGTCCCTCCGAGATATTTGTTATTTTTGATATGCCGCTTTTAATCGTTCCCACACGGGCAGTGTTGCCTTTTTGCAGCTAAATGGTGCTCGCTATCGACGTGCAAAAGTGAACGGTTCGATTTCTTTCATAAGCAAGGTGGACTAGTAGTTGTATCGGTTCGATTTCTTTCCTAAGCAACGTGGAGTTATATCGGAGCCTGTGGCAGGGCTTCTAATCTCAGGTCTAGAGCATTTGAGAAGGAGTCATTTTTATGGCTCTTACGTGTGGTTTGAAAATGGCTACTTTATTATTGGCCACTAGAAAATGACTTCTTCATAAGATTTCTCCGGCTTCTTCGCTGAAGCCTAGCCGGAGCCAGACCGAGGTCGTGTCACAACAAGCGCACAGTCGCCCGAGACAGATCGGAGATGGACTGTGGCCTGTTTATCCGGCTTATAATCTATCTTTTTCAGCTTGTTTTTTTAGTCGGAATAGTATTTTTTCTCATAATAAATCAGTCAACAGTGTTTTTCAGTCGGCTTATCAGCACAGCCGAACGGAGCCTATTTATCCATGGACTAATTTTTACTCCGTGTCACGTCGAATGTTTGCACACTAATTTAGAGTATTAAACATAGATTAATTATAAAACTAATTGCATAGATGGAGACTAATTTGTGAGACGAATCTATTAAGTCTAATTAGTCCATGATTTGACAACGTGCTGCTACAGTAAACATATGCTAATGATGAATTAATTAGATTTAATAGATTTGTCTCACAAATTAGTCACCATCTTTGCAATTAGTTTTATAATAATCTATGTTTAGTCCTTCTAATTAGCATCCGAATATTAGATATGACAGCGACTAAACTTGAGTCCCGGATCAAAACACCCTTGAGTGTTGCTTTGGTTCCCAACCATTTCACATGATACTCCCATAGGAGTACTACGTGTTCAGTACAGTAACCCCGGGTAAAGTGTCCCTAGAGCGCACGAACGCAGTGCTACGTGCTAGCCCTTAAATCCTTTCGCTAGCTGCCAGCCAGCATCAGTAGCAACTGCCGATGAACAATGTCCGCGGTCACGAGTACGGGATTAGTGGAGCAAATAGTACTCCTAAATCCGTTATGCGCCCTCTACGTATCAGGTCCCGTTCGGCTGTGCGGAAAAGCCGGCTGAAAAATATTGTTGGTTGATTTGTTGTGAGAAAAAAATATTGTCCTGACTGAAAAAAATAAGCTGAAAAGTACGGATTATAAGCCGGATAAACAGAGCCACGTGTCAATCAATCAAATAATCAATTCGGGTTCCGTTTCCTCGGCTGATTGGTGCGAGAGGTTAATTATCTAGCTCGATCTAACCGACCAAAGCCAATAAGTCTTGGGTCCTAAGAATTAATCATGGTGCGTGAATAGAGTTAAAGCGTCCATGCGGCCCCTCGTGAGCTCGGCTCGCTGATTTGCCGTCCACCACCCCGCCCCGGCCGTGCCGAGCGGCGTGAACGCATGAGCTCAAGTACCTCGCCGCCGCACAACGCATCCTCGCTCGCTCTGCTCGCGTGGAAAGCAAGGCGACGCATGCACAAGAACGTGCCTTGTCTCTAGTCTCTACAAGCATGACCTCTCAACACACATGCATGGAGTTTTTAGGCCCAATTTCGAATTTCGAAAGAGTGCTGTGCTTTTGCATGCAGATCATTGGATCCAGCGAGGATTTGATGGGTGCGCTCCGTGCTGGGACGACGACGGCGGGGTCTTTTCCAACAACACGGCAAATGGGAGCTGGCGTTGGGCCGGAGTCGATCGCTCGCAGCCACGTACGGCCGATCGGAATTATGGAAGTGTTTGAACTTTACACGCTCGAAAGCGTGCAGTTGCCTAGAGCTCGTTCGATTGAACTTTTGGTAACTTGAAACTGAAGCTGCATGCGGGGTGACCTGTTCGATGTCTTGCCTTTTTTTTCCCCTTCCGGACGGATCGCAAACCCGCGCTTGGCTTTCTTTTTTGTCACAGTGGGTGGTGGATGGGCTTTGTTGTACTTGACGGGGAAAGGGTGACGAGGCCCTCACGAGCTCCCCGGCTCACCACAAGTGAAAGAACGGCAATGGTGGCTCCGTAGCT
Source organism: Saccharum hybrid cultivar R570 (assembly GCA_038087645.1). Taxonomy (NCBI): domain Eukaryota; kingdom Viridiplantae; phylum Streptophyta; class Magnoliopsida; order Poales; family Poaceae; genus Saccharum; species Saccharum hybrid cultivar. The sequence goes on from JAQSUU010000563.1 coordinate 17,247,770, forward strand.
GGTTTCGAATGTGGGTCACTCAATCTTCATCTCATCTATGATCTGTCCCGGATTCTCTGTTTCATCGTAATCATACGTACTGTTGTTTTATATATTCTTCTGAAAACCATATACTAGTCATGCACACAGTTTGAAATATTGACCATGGCAAAAAGATGTGCACTCCTTAAGCCAGTGTTAGGGAGAGTTTTATATGAATTTCATTTGCATTAAATAGGTTGTTACATAGGTATTTTTTGACATAGCAGTGTATTTAAAAAAAAGAAATAAGTTTCATCTAGATGAAACTTTCTTGATACGATTATCAACTATCTATAAGCCATGGAATTAAATGCCTATAAAACCATAGAATGAAAATTTGCATTGAGAATAGATGCTTCATCCAAGTTTCATTATCTTTGAGACAACGCAATGAAACTATCCACTGAGACTGGTCTTATATGCAAATGAGCCTTCACTCATATTTGTCTCGTACAAAATACTAGCATTTTTTCAGCTCCCAAATAAAAATGCACGGGCAAAAGTGACATCACATATGGCCGGTGACTAGCCTTTACGCATGGCATGTGCGTGACCTGTATGGGTCTAAGAATTTATTCCCCTGTCACAAGATAACTGTGGATCTTACTATTCGAGGAGCTAACTTTTTAAGTTTTGACTAGATTTATAAAGATATTATCAATATTTATGCCAATTTTTATCATGAAAGTATATTCCGCTAATGATACTTATTATGTACTATAAATACTATACTAGTATATAGTTTGTGTACATTTGATTAATTTTTTTTAAAGTGACTCATCGAGAAGTATATTTGCAGCTATTTTAGAACTGATGAGAGAGTAGATGAACAAGTCGACACGTCATCATAGACTAATTGCGACCAACTTTCAGGAGTAGATAGATAGATCGTCCGACACGTAGAAGCACGCAATGTCCTCTCACAGAAAGGAAAATGAAGTAGAGTAGTCTAGTGATGCTGATGCCTCCCTTTGATTTTGATCCTTCGTTTAATTTGTCCGATGTTCGATCCTTTGTTCCGATTTGCACTGATCCATGCTTTGTCATCGAGGTCATGTTCACTTTCCTTTCGGCGGCCGTCACGTTAATTTCACTTCTACCTTGCTCAGGCGGTTAAAGAACCGGAGCCTGGAGCCAAATGGTTAAACTAGTACTTTGGAAAGCTGTAACGGAAGGACACCCAAGTCTGAACCCCGGACCCAGAGAGCTTTTCAGTAGGAAAAATGTAAGAAAAGCATAGCCAAAACTTACAGATAACACCAAAGGGCACATTCAAAAGCACATTGTCAGTACGTGTAACATACTCCTGAAAAGCGCCAAGTGATGAATCGTTCGACTTTGCAAAAAGATCGAGGGATGGGCCGGCAGTAGCTGGTTGGAATTTTCGCACGTACTAGTAAGAAAAGATAAGCATCGACCGAAGGTCCAAAGCGACGATGAACTGGTAGCACTCGAGACGCTTCTATTAGTAGAATGCAGATCGTTCTGAAGTGACACTGGTGATAGACCTGTATCGTCCACTTTATTCCTTCTGTAGAAGAACTCCCAGCTAGTACTACAACTCGAAGCTTTTTTTTTTGACAAATACAACTCGAAGCTTTGATCTTGAATCGGTGGGTGTGGTTTCCGGATTGCCAAACACACGCGTCGCGTCCCCCGCATGCAGAACACCTGCTAGGCTACTGGCGTCCCCAATAGTTCCAAATAGCTAGTCTAGAAAGAATATCATTAGCTATCAAGAAGAGATTAAATATCTAGCGACTTCTAAATAGCTAGTCTAGTATGATCTTACAGAAACATCTTTCTCACAGCTCACGTAACTCTCCACTACAGTGTTTTATTTTTATTAATCCTATGCCTCATCTAGCTAGCTATTTGTAAATTGCGGACGTCCTAACGAATAAACTAGGCTACTAGCTACCGTCAGGCACCTGGTCATGGGCATGCATGGCTCATTGTTGCGCGTAGACCAGGCTAGAAGCTCTTCGCTGTGACGCTATCTGCTGTAGCTTTCTCACGGAATCATTTGTGGCCGGTCACTGTACGCGAAAAATGTCTTGCCCGTAAGTATTTTGCAACTGGAAGCATGCATGCATTATAACTAGTGCATTATAGGCTGCTAATGACAGGTCGCGAGTTGTTAGCCAGACAAAGTAGTAGAGTAGTACGTATTCTCTCCGTCCCGTAAAAATTGCAATTCTATGACCATGCACGAGAACCAATGTTTGCTTAAAATTACAAAAATACCCCTATCAAAATAGTGCTGACATTCTGATGTGCTGGTACACTGCTGCATGCGGTCTTGACTTGCACAAGCCAATATCAGCAAAACTCGTCGCCAGGAAATATACTTGAAGCTTCTGGACGTCTCTACCATGTCCACACCACTATGGCCCACGACCTGGTGCATTGTACGGCCTAGTAGTTATCAGCTTCCATTGCAATATTTATGGGATAAAATTTGAACCCTAGAATTACAATATTTTTGGGACTGAGGGAGTATGCATGATCGTATATAAACTAACCACGCACGCCGAGACAGCGCCGGATGCACGTGGCAGCGACGCACGGCAGTGCCATGCCATCTGGCATGCAAAGAGCCAAAGTTGGTTTGTCCTACGTACGTGTCGGGTTTGGTTGGAGTCTTGGAGAGACGGAAGCACACAAAGTACTGCTTCCTCCGTTCCAAATTATAAGGCATTCCAGAAATCTTGAAGAGTCAAAACATCTTAAGTTTGACCAAAATTATATAGAAAATTATAAAAATTTATAATATCGAATAGATATTATATGAAAATATAATTAATGAAGAATTTAATGATACTTAATTAGTGTCATAAATATTATTATCTTATTATATAAATTTAGTTAAATTTGAGATCATTTGACTCTCCAAGATTCTTAGAATGTCTTATAATTTGGGATGGAAGGAGTAGTAACAAAGAACCGATGCCACAGAAACAGCCAGAAGATCGTCTCTCTGCTGACAGCGACGAGGTGGAGGAGGATGGCCGCGCAGCAACTACTCCGTAGTACAGTATTTGGTTCTCTTATAATCCGTACTTTTAAGCTTATTTTTTTAGTCGAAATAATATTTTTCTCTCATAACAAATCAGCGAACAATACTTTCAGTCATTGCTTTTTAGCGAAGCGAACGGGCTGAAAAGGACGGCCTGGCACAGCTTGCTTGGACCGATCTTGACCGTCAACGATAAAATTCGACGGCCTGAAAAGGATGTCTTGGGCCTCATTTAGTTCCGAAAAGTTTTTGACAAAAATGTCACATCAGATATTTCATGTGATGTCAGAAGGGATTTTCGGATACTAATAAAAAAACTAATTACACAACTAGCCTAGAAACAGCGACGAATTTATTAAGACTAATCAATCCGTCATTAGCAAAAGTGTTACTGTAGCACTTTAGTGTCAAATCACAGACTAATTAGGCTCAAAACGATCGTCTTACAATTTACACGTAAACTGTGCAATTAGTTTTTTATTTCGTCTATATTTAGTACTTCATGTGCCGCTAGTTTTATTGTAGCACTTTTTAAATTCTGAATTTTGAAACTAAACGAAGCCTTGGCAGGCAAAGCTGCCTACTCGGCAGATCAAACACGTCCGCGCGCATGATCAAAAGTAGCTACGTAGAGTAATAGTTAGTTGGTTAATAGTTTACAACTAAATATCACTAGTTAGCAAATTAGTATAATTGTCTACCTGTTGGGGTTCGTCTGGTAAGAGTGAGACATGCATGGGCTTCAGCTTGTGACTGTAGCAGAAGCTAAGCAAGCCCTCCACGGGCTTGTTTATTTGCCTGGATAATTGTTGAGCACTACACTAAAATGGAAATTCCTTGGAGTCCTTGATTTCGTTGACCGCCAAAATCCAACAACCAACGCCATGTTCGTTTCGCTGGTTTATTGTGGCTGAAGGTACTGTTCGCTGGTTTGTTGTGAGAGAAAAATACTGCTGGATGGCTGCTGATTCTGCTGATCCAGCGAAACGAATAGGGTGCAAGGAGTTTACCATTTCCTTTGAGGTTGTAGTAAACCGCCAAGGTAATTTGCACTCTTGGCGGTTCCACTTGGCCTACAAGCAAATATGCAACCTTTTTAGGTGTTGTTGTGAACCGCCAAGGAAAACATCATTTTCTTGAGTGCTATTGCAAACAACTAAGGAAATTATTTTAAACAAAATCAATAGTTTTTATGAATTTTCAAATGATCTTGGATGGAGAAATGACCTAAACCAAAGTTACAATACTCGAAAAGATCTAAAACTCTCCCTTCAAACTTTTTTCATTTGAATTCGTTTAGGGTGTCACATATGCATTACAAAAATCACTAAAATACAAAAGCAATGCATCGGCTACAGTCATTAATGATTTTGAGGTGCAGTGGTAAGGAAGTAATTATGCGAAGGTGAGGTTGTAAATTCAAAACTCAATAGACAAAGGTTTGAGATTTTTGAACTTTTATTAACATATTTTTTTTGGCAGGTGACATATTTCCTCGGTGGTTAGTCACCCCCAAGAAAATGAATTTCCTTGATTCTGACTTATTTTCTTGTCGTCTTGACAATCTAGTGTGTGTCCATATTTCCTTGGTGGGTGGGCAATAAATTCTATTTTCCTTGCTATCCAGCCTTAGCGGTTCATACGTGACGGTTGAATGTCAACAAATATTTTCTTGGCGGTTTTCGGCCTCGAAGGAAATTTCGTTTTGTGGTAGTGGCGGGAGACAGGAGAATCGTTTAACGCATACATTTTCTACTCAGTACGAGCAAACATATCACAGTTTCGTTATATGTTCCACTTCATAATAGGTCTGCTCATTTCAGCTACTCATGGTTGTCTTTATACTGTGGCTGTGCTGCAAAAGTACATTAGCTGAAAGAGTGTAACACCCTTGGTGTTATAGTAACTAAAAACATGTCATGTCATCATATGCATTGCAAAGCATCCATGATTAGGGTAACTATGTTATGCATCAACTAAAATGAGTTTACCTTCTCAGGTTGGATGTGTTTCTAGTTGTGTGACTCGAATCCGGAAACCTTAATTTCGAATGTCACTGCAAATACTTAGTTTATGCCCTGCGTAATTTGAGGTGTGTGACTGCGTTATACACTAGTGTCAAGTGTAGGGTATGAGCTCGAGTCCAACTTATAAAATAAAGCTTCAAGTTTGAGTTTGAATTTGGAATCCAAAACTTGTTGCAAGTTTTCCGATTCGGATTCGAATTCAAATTTGAGGAATTATTAAAAGAATTTCTGAAGTCAACCTGGTCAACCAAGAGTGGCATTTGGTCAAACATGGGATGCTTAACTTAATGATGCCCTTAGGTGATGGTGTGATCACTAAATAATCACCAATTAATAGAGTATCAAGTTTCAATTTGAAATCTTTCCGAAAACCCTAAAAAGCAAAACCCTGATTTTTACCCCTTTTTGAATAAATCAAAATCTAATCAAAATTTAGGAAAAAGTGTAAAACCAAGTTTGTAGATCTTTTCAATGGCTACAAGTTTGGTGTTTTGAGTTTTCAAAGTTTCAGTGTAAAAATTGGAGTAATTTTGAAAAGATTCAAATCTAAAATTTAACCCCTTTTCATCTCCCCTATCCAATTTCAAAACGGAGGCATAATTTGAAAATGTTTTGAATAGAAAAGTTGTAGGTCTTACCTGGATGTACAACTTTAGTATTTTGAGTTTTTGAAGTTTCAATATAAAATTCAAAGTAATTTTGAATTTACAGATTTCCAGAAAATGTCCCCTTTTCAATTCAAATTCAAATTTCAAGATCTAGGCCGAATTGGAAAATATTTATATTGAGAAAATTGTAGAACTTTGAAAATTGAGCAACTTTTATTTTTATAGATTTTCAACTTCTATAGAAAAATTTAGAGTAATTTGGGAATTATCTTCAGTGGCATTTTCGTAATTAAGTTAAACTTTAGCCAACAGCAGGGCGACACCTCCCGCCCGACGCCGGCGAGCTTCGAATTCCTTCCAGGCGCGCCTTCGACCGCCAGCTCTGGCTTCAGCTTGTTCGCGACGTGCCGCGCGCCGTCTTGAGGTCATCTTCGTCGCCCTATAAAGACCGAGCACCGTCGTCGTCGTGTTTTTCTTTTTCTCTGTTTCCGCCGCCACCGAAGCTCCGCCGCTCGTCGTCGCCTCCGTCGAGTCATCTCTAGCCACGCAAACCACTCCACCGCAATCGCATCACTCCCACGCACCTCCTCGGCCGCTCGCACCCACCTCTACCGCCTGGGACGCCCGCGTAGCCGTCGTCTTCTCCGCGCACGGTCAGAGCGCCGCCACCACCACCCTCACCGTGGCTCGGCCTCTCCGGTCCATCTCTGTCTTCACCGAGCGCATCGTTGTGATCACAGTGAGCTCCTGAGTGTGTTTCTCGCATTGTTTTAGTTGTTACCTCGCGCGGTGGCGCGTTTTCACCGGGATGTCGTGTCTCCGGTTCGCCATGGCCGTCGAGGAGGGGTCACCGGAGCGCGAGCTTAGGTGTTTCGGCTCGTAGTGAGTTCGCGAGGTCAGTCGGGTGGCGCTGGTCCATCTCAGTCTCACCGGAGCACCACCGCCGGCGAAGTAGTGGTCGGCGGCCACCGTTGGCCACGGCCGGTGGGAGGAAGAGGATGACGGGCGGGGTCGCCTCGTCAGTCAGAGAGGGAGAGCGCGTGTGCGAGTGAGCCGCGCAGGCCTGGCCTTGCTGAGCCAAGCGCGTGTGGGCGAGGCGTGCGTGCGGGCCGCGAGCGCGGGGGCGCGCTGCTGGGCCGAGCTTAGAGAGAAGAGGAGAAGCGGCCCGAGTGGCTGATTTTCATTTTTCTTTTTCCAAAAATGTAAATAGTATTCAGTTTTATTTATTTTGTTGTAAATTATTTAGAATTCCAAAAATAGTGAAAATTTTTGAGTAAACTCTTTGTACTATGTACTATTTAAGAAAAATATTAAATGCCAATTTTGATTACTTTTTGTAAGTTATTTAATTAGCTCAATTAATTATTAAATGGCTTTTCCATAATTTTTATAGGCTTAAATAATTGTCCAAAAATCATGAAAATTGTTTTACCACTTAGTTATGATGTAAGCTTCCTAAAATAAAAATTTGGGCTTAATTAGACTAAGTTGATTTTATTCTTAATTTATGCTTTATTAAATAATTAGTTAATCAATTAATTAGGGTTTAATGATTAGGGTTGTTTGACTTTGTGATTGAGTGTTGACTTTGGGTCATTAACACTTAATGACCTCTAGCATCCTTAATTGATTGTTTAAGCTCTCTTAATTATATTGTTAAGGCTTAATTAGTGTTATTTTATGTTATAAACGAAATTCCTTAATGAAGTCATTAACGTAATCGAACCCTAGGTTAGGGTTAGGTTAGAAGCTTTTGTTGTTCAACTGTACCGCGAAGGAAAGTTGTACTCAAGTTATATACTTTGTTATGCATCCATCAAGCATCATGTTTATTACTTCATCATCTTAAGCATATGTTATCGTCGCGTGTAGTCCTCGTGAACGAGGAGGTTGCCGAAGTCGAATCCGTCCTCGAAGAAGAGCCGACGTCCGTGGAGGTGGGATTTGATATTTGTGGTACTGACCCAGAGCCTGAACTTCCTGTCGACCAAGGCAAGCCTCGGTTACATTTAACCCTTCCTTGAGTTTTGAAAAGTTTACTTCACTTATAATACTGCTTTATTGCACTAAGTGATAGGGGTTGAGTGATAACCTAATTACTGCATTACCATCCTTGATATTTTGATATCATCCTTGTTACTGTTTTTATTTGAAATGCTTAGTATGCTTAGCCATGCTTAATGAGAAAATTTTAAAAATATTAAGCAAAGTTTGAAGGGTTGTTGGACAACCGCTTGATGAATAATGATGATGATAATCTAGGACCAGTCGGTGGACTTGCATCGGGAAAGGAGTCCCCATGTAGTGTCTCCGACTGAGTCAGTTAAGGACCATACCGTTATTTGAATTGTGTGCGCCGAGACTTTGTAACTGACCACATGCTCGGTAAGCCTAAGACCTCGGTAATACCAACATGTGAACGGCCAACTGTGCACTAGGAGTGGAGAGATGGCGAGAGTAGTGTGTACCCTCGTAGCCAAGGGCTGGATTGGAGGTGTACTGTACTCTCGGGTGGTGCTGGACCCGATCATATTTTAGAGGATCTGGGTGAAGGTTGATATATGTAGGTCTGAGTCCTACATATGTCGTGTGGTTAGGGATCCCCAGCTGGGTATAATCGATTTGAATCGTCGCTGCTCCTCGGTTAAGGAGACTCGATTCTCTGTTCAATATCATAGTTAAGAAATAGAACTTTGGTCGGAGAATCAGAAAGAAGTTGAATGAGTTATATGATCTAGATTAGCATCACTTACATTCTGTTGATAAATAATACTGAAATAAAACCTTGATCTTAAGAATTCACTATTAATAGCTTTTATGCAAAAGAACCTTGATTTTTGCTGGAACCTCACCTTGATTCCCCTGAGCCTGCATTCCTGAGTCGTTTCACCCTGTTTCGATGGTTAAGTCTTGTTGAGTACTTTCGTACTCAGGGTTTGTTGAACCCCTGTTGCAGGTGTGTCTCATGAGCAGGTGTGTTTCGAACCCTGTTGCATGACCGTCTTTACGGTAAGCGACGACGAGTAAGATGTTTGGCTCTTGGGTAGAGCGTCGCGTTTTATTGATTGTAATAATGTTAATAATTCTACTCCACTATTATGGTTGTAACACTAAACTAAAGCTTTGTAAGTTTGGAACAACGGGTTTGGAAACTTATGTTTGTAAGACTTCCGCTTTTGTACTCTGATGTAATTTATTATATAAACTGTTGTAATACTGTAATGCCTCTGAAATGTGATCCTGCTCGAAAGATCGTGGATGATTCGGGTTTCCCGAGGACACTCGACAGACTTCTTAAGTTCTGTGGTACACACGTATGGTGGTTAGAGGTCTTTAAGACGATAACAAGTACATATGGGCCATATTATTTAAGAGATTCTGCCACAAAGAGCAAAATGCACCATAGGTCCATTACCTTTACTCTTGTGTCAATTAGGTCCAACACCTTTCAAAGTGCAAGTTTGGGTCCTTAAACTTATTATGGCGTGCACCGAAGGTCTATACCCCTTTGTTTATGTTTTCTTTTTACAGAAACCTCCCTCTATTTCTTTTTGTCACATGCACATCCCTCCCACCGTCCGGCTCTCCTCCGCACGCGCCCATTGGCTCATCGGCCATGCCCTAGCTCGCTGGAGCAGGCTGTTGGCGGTGTTGGTGCACGCCTACCTGGACGCAAGGCCGTGGTCCACGAGGATGGCAACGGAGCAAGGCACGTACTGCAGCACGCTCCGGTTGATGGAGCGGATGACGTTGTTCGGCGTGCTCCGCGCGTCGTCAGAGGACTTGTGGCAGGGGAGCAGTATGAGAGGTTGGCTTCTGGGTGTGCTCCAGCAAGCAAACGTGGCAGTGCATCGAGCTGAAGGGCGCCTGCGCCACGTACGGGCTCACTGTCACTGCCCCGGTGCCGCTGCTGCTTGAAGTACCGGCAGCACGTATGAGATGTGGCAGCAGGCGTTGTGCGCAGTCTCGCGCAGGTAGATGTGGTGCTCCTGCACGAACACCGGCAGTGCGTCGGCGCACTCGCAGTAGAACATTGTGGACAACATGGCCATGGCGAAGAAGCCCAGCCGCTCCTACACGCCCTTGGGGGTGTCATCGAGGCGCCAGAAGATGGTGGCTAGGATGAAGCCCGTCATCATGATGGTGCCCACTGCCTAGGCGCATCACTTCTGGCATGCGCCACGTGCTGGTGAAGGAGTACTTGATGAACACACACGGCACCGGCGACCTAGTGACGAGCTGTCCTTGTCCTGCCTGTCCACAGACGATGAGCTTCTGTGCTGCCACTTGATGTGGGCGGCGCCGTCGGGCTAGCGCTCGTACTCATGAACGGTGTCGAGCATGAACTCGTCCAGGTTCTCGTTGTCCGAGACAAGTGCGCCGAACTCGGTGAAGAAGGGATTCAGTCCGACAGGAGTTCCGGCGTACACGGTGCATCCGCGCGAGAGGACACTGTCGAGGATGCCGAGTATGCGCGTGGTGGGCTGGTGGATGGTCATGACGACGTCACGACGACGCTGCCGCTCTACGCGATGTGGCGGAGCACCTGCACCACTATGAACGCGCTGGCCGAGTCGAGCCCAAAGTCGAGGCTGAGCTGGTCGACGGGCACACGCTTCCGTTCGTGGGACAGCGCGCGAGGAAGGCAGAACTCGGCGACGAACAGACAAACAGCAGCATCTCACGCACGGTCAGAGTCGGGTACAGCAGGTCGTCCTGCGTCACGTATGCGGGCACGCAGCGCCATCCATGCAGCGGCTCCCCGTTCAGCATGAACCCACTGCCGTGGAGGCTGTCTCGCGTGATCTGCCCCCCAAGGGCGTCCACCAACGTTGACTTGCCAGACCCGCTCGTGCCCATGACCGCGAACAGCTCGCCCGCGCACACCTCGCTGGAGACGCCATCAAGCAGCGCTTTGGTGCCCCTGGACGATCCAGACGGCGACGGCGATGGGGGCGGGGTCGCGTTCGCAGACGCCACCGGACGACGGCTAGTCTTGGGGCGCCCTGATGACGGCAGGAGGCCGCCTGCTCGCTCACATGACACGCCAAAAGCACGACGCTTGTGGGCGTGGAGGCGAGCTGGCGGCGAGCTAGGGCATGGCTGGTGAGCCAATGAGCATGCGCAGAGGAGAGTTGGACGGCGAGAGGGATATGCATGTGAAAGAAAAAGAAATAGAGGGAGATTTCTTAAAAAGAAAACATAAATAAAGGGGTACGGACCTCTTGTGCATGTCATAATAAGTTTGAGGACCCAGACCTACATTTTGAAAGGTGTTGGACCTAAGTGACATAGGAAGCAAAGGTAATGCACCTATGGTGCATTTTGCTCATTTTAAAACTCGAGAGAAAAAACACTTTTTTAGGCTGCTTAATGCATACATTTTCTACTTGGGTCTTGTTTAGTTCCCACCCAAAAATTTTTCACCTCGTCATTTCGAATGTTTGGACACATGTATGGAGCATTAAATGTAGATAAAAAACCAATTGCACAGTTTGCATGGAAACCGCGAGACGAATCTTTTAAACCTAATTAGTTCATGATTAGCCATAATTGCTACAGTACACACATGTGCTAATGATGGATTAATTAGGCTTAATAAATTTGTCTCACGGTTTCCAGGCGAGTTATGTAATTAGTTTTTTTATTAGTATCCGAACACCCCTTCTGACATTCCATGAAACATCTGATGTGACACCAAAAACTTTTCGCCCACGAATTAAGCAGGGCCTTAGTACTAGCAAACATATCCATGTGACTATATAGGATGCATAACCTATTGCAGAAGTAGCGGTAATTGTAGTGTAACAGTACTAAGTACTCTCTCCGTTCCAAAATAAATGTATTTCTCGAATTAAGTGGGGAGATTCAGCACTACTTTATCAGTACTTTTCAATGGACGAACAGTTTTTTTCTATCACAACAAATTAGCATAAGCCAAATTTGAGCGAAATAAACAGAAACATATGTACCTCTATTAAAAGGTGTTGAAATATGTAATATTTGCGATTTGAAAATAGGTTAAGTAGGAAAACCTACTAAAACTAATATATTGTACAATATCTTGAAAATAGGTTAAGTAGGAAAACCTACTAAAACTAATAGATTGTACAATATCTAAATGTATATTTATTATGGGATAAAATTAAATGTTTGAAGTGCAATTATTTTAGGACGGAGGGAGTATATGCCGAATAAGATCAAACTCATGTAAGTCAAGATGTGACAGAAAATCTGAGCCAAGAATAAGATCAAAAGAATCCACTTTTAACTCTTATATACTCCGTATTGCCTGTTCGGCTGCACGTTGCAGCGCTGCTGCTACAGTGATATGTGGGAGGAGGGAAATAGTTGCGCTGCTGCTACAGTGATATGTGTATAATCAACCCGTTCAGCAGTGTGCTGCAACTGCAACACGCAGCCGAGCAGGCTGATTATATACATATATACAGATATAGGCCCTGTTTGTTTATCTTATAATTCGTACTTTTCAGCTTGTTTTTTTAGCCGGAACAATATTTTTCTCTCATAACAAATCAGCGAACAGTACTTTCAGCCATGGCTTTTCAGCGAAGCGAACGGGCTCATACAGAGTAACTGGTAGGATAAAAAAATTCTACAATCTATTGGCTTATATTAGCTATGTTTAGATAACAAGTGGGATAGGATAGGAGTGCTTATTAGCTACGTATAAATTAATAATTATTTAGTAACCTATAATCAGATCTGTTTATGTTTATATCATTATTAATTCTTGGCAGCTAACGGTCACCGGCTGAATCTAAATGTTTTTCAAAAAAGATAATAATATAATAAATTTAGCCTAACCTTACCTACAAAACAGTTCCCTTAAGAAAAGGATCGACTACGTGGCGTGAATCGGAAGAAAAACTCCGCAGTTGCGATGCTGAAAGTCGTGCTTGTTGGATCTGTCAAAGCGTCCATCTGGATAAACGAGGGAACGCGTCCGGTTAACGGCATATGCATGGAATATTAAATATAGGTAAAAAAAAACTAATTATACAGTTTGGTTGTAAATCACGAGATAAATCTTTTGAGCCTAATTAGTTCATGATTGGACACAAATTGCTAAATAAAACAAAAAGTGCTACAGTAGCCGAACCCAAACTTTTTCACCAAGCGGAAGTCTGGAGATGGGCTTGTTCGCTTGGGCTGAAAATAAGCGGCTGAAAGTACTGTTGGCTGATTTATGTGAAAGAAAAATAATACTGGCTGGTTGAAAATAAGCGGCTGAAAGATGAAGCGAATAGGCTGGATAGTGATGGAGCAACCGCAGCCTGGCCCGAGAGCGAGAGATCACGTGGCGTGCAGATGGGTGCACCGCCCAGCTTTTTTTCTTTGGCTTGCAGGCGCAGGCGCCGCGTGTCGACCCACGGGCCGCCCTGCCGCTTGCTGGAAGGAAGCGCGGGGGCACGTGGTCTCAGCGTGTGGAACTGGACGCGGGGCTGCCGACTGCGGAGGCCCGGCGCAGCTCACGCTGTGCCTTGCCTGCCGCTCTGCCGACGGTCGAGAACGGACGGCGACCGACCAGGCCCACACAGGGCACAGACACCGTGCGCTGCACGCCGGTCCAAGGGCGTGTTTAGATGCCGACGTCTTGACCATGGTCAAGATACCAGAACCTGACGCTGCTTCTCTGATCTCTGCCATCTCTTTGACTTTTGCAGACTAAAATTGCTAGTAGGCCCTTGTTTAGTTTCTCAAATTCATCTCCAAATTTCACTATGCAAAAAAAAGATTCACCATCACATCAAAATGCCGGCACATATATAGAGTACTAAATATAGATGAAATCAAAAACTAATTGCACAATTTTATTGTACTTTACGAGACGAATATTTTAAGCCTAATTAATCAATGTTTGGATAATTATTACCAAATAAAAACAAAATTGCTACAGTGTTAACAGTGATTCAGGGTGTCCCAATTCTGGGAACTAAACACGGCCTAGTAGTCCTCACTCCATCCGTCCATTAAAACATGCGGAATCCGTGTCTATAAAAATAGTTTACATTTAACTAAATAAATTTCTAATGAATACTATTTACATTTATAACTCTAAATTAATTTATTAAGAAAATACATTTCATAATGAATCTATTGGTGTTTATTTGATATCATATATATATTTGTATTTTTTATTTATAATTAATCAAACTTGAGATACTAAATCATGACACTATGTTAGAATTACATGTTTTCTGGATGGAGGAAGTACTACTCAGTGCCCTCCAAAAATGAAAATATAATTTTTCAACGAGTAAAAGATTCTTGATTGTAATGATGTTCATGATGTATAAGAAGTGTTATTAGATTAATCATGAAATATATTTTTTAATAAACTTAATTGGAGATCTAAATGGAAATATATATCATCTATTGGCCTGTTCACTTGGACTGAAAATAAGCGGCTGAAAGTACTGTTGACTGATTTGTTGTGAGAAAAACACTGTTGGCTGGCTGAAAATAAGCGGCTAAAAGCTCAAACGAACAGGCTGTATAAACTTAGTCAAACTTAAGATTCTTTCACTCTCATGAACTAAGATTTACATTTTTTTTGGACGGAGTTAGTAGTATAAGGGCAACCATAAATGTATTTATATTAAGTAGTCTACTGTAAATACCTAGACCTTGGGTCAGTGGGCTGCAGCTATGACAATTGACATAATGTTAGATCTTTAGTTAGACACTTTTAAATTTCGGTTTTGGCTAGAACGATTTTAACTGTAATTTTTTTAGGGACACTATTCATTTAGGTCTACTTGTTGTAAACACTACAAAAAAAAATTAGCCTCGCAAAAAGCACGGTATCTAACTAATTTGTTTTTTTTACTTGAGAGAGTTTTTTTAATAGTTTTGCCTTTTATTTGGTTATACAATTTCGTCTCCCTATTCATTATCGTTGCATTCAACTCCATGTAAATTATATAGCAATTATCAACTAATTTTTTTTAATATCATCATCCTCTTCTTCATTTTTTTTCATTTCTATCGAATGTATGTGATATTTTCTACCGGGGCCAAATCAAGGTGCTCTTCAGTTTTCTCGTAGTGAGGCTCACTTTATCAATAAAACCACTATCCAATTCTTTTAAAATTATTCAATTCGCTGGCATTCCTAGATATTTTAATTTTCAATCATCTTTTACCTTCTCTTGTAAATATATAGTTGTTTTTTTACCCAAAACCTGTAAACCACCGTCACACTTATCACAGTACTATCGTATGTCCGTTGGAGCCACTTCTACCTCAAGCAACCACACTGACCAGCTTCGTCATCATCGACACCTCAAACTTTTTCAAACAAGCCATGGAATCACCATCGGTGCCAGTGACTCACTAATTTAAAGCATGCTACTTATATCGTTCTGTCACTGTATCGGTCATGCTGTGATTTTCTATTTATAACCACCTTTTTTGAAGAAAAATGACTTGTGCAACTCACCAACCTCAGTGAAGCCTTTCAGAGAGTGCCTTAAATTTATTTAAAATAGTGTTATTGACTTTATTTTGTGTAGAGAGGCGTGTGTAAGAGGAGAAAGAAAAATTAATCAGGACAAAATGTTTTTGACAATTTATTAGTTGCTATTACATAGATTTGATTGCTAATGAGATAGCTATTCGCAGGTAAGGGCCTGTTGATGCGGTTTTTAAAAAATTTTAATATCACAAAACAATGGTTTTATCATGTAAAGATACACAAAACCATGGTTTAGAAAAAAGATGTCACGAGTGGAGTTTCTAAAATTCTAAAAAGACTACAGTTTTGACATATTTTAGAGATTATAAGATTTATTGCATCTAAACACCTAATAGCTTTTAAAAACCAAAGTATTTTGAAAACCATAGTATTTATCCGTTCAATACTTCGAAAATACTTTATATCCAAATAGGACCTAAGTTATGTCACAGAACCTCCTAAATTATGATGGCCCACATGTACCTGTCATTGTCATTATGACCCCTGACAGCCATACTTATGTACCTCATAACCTAAAAGGCCTACTTTCCTCCGAACAGGATCCAATTACAGGAGTATTGTAATATTACAATAGTTTATTCAAAATAACATCAGAGTAAAAGAGCGGAGGTCTTACATAACTTAAGTTTTCAAACCTCAAACCAAAAGTAACATGATTACAAACCAGTAATAGTGGAGTATCAGTAGTAACTTTATTACAACACTCAAATGAGGTGCCTTGCCCAGAGGCCACACAGTCTACTCGTCGTCACTTTCTTCAACGACAACGGTCATGCAGCAAGACTCAAAGCAGGCTTGCTCATGCACCGCACCGGCAACAAGGGTTTAACAAACCCTAAGTACTGAGGGTACTCAACAAGACTTACTCGACTAAGGAAAATACTTCAAAGACATGGTAGTTTTAGGAGATCAAGGTACGAGTATTCAAGAATCAAAATGATTTTTGCAAAAAAGCTTACTAAAGTAAGTCCTTACTTTCAACCTTTTATTTTCATCATTGATGGTTCATTAACCAATTCTAAGTGATCCTAATCTAGATCCAAGTAATTCTCATGAAATTCTTTCTTATTCTTTCAACACATTTCATTTCTTTCACTACGATGTTGGTGCAAGGTCAAGACTCCTTTCTCGTAGAGTAACGACGATTCGAACCGCTTAATTTATTTAGCTGGGCTTCCTAACCACACGACATATGTAGAACCAATCTTGCATATATCAACTCTTACTTGGGTCGTCCAAAACTAGTACGTGTCTATCGCCACCCGAGAGCACAGTACTCCTCAAACCTGGCCTAATTCTAGCCCTGAGGGTACACGCTACTCTCGTCATCTCTCCACTCCTAGTGCGAGGTTAGACGTTCTCGTGATGGAATAGCCGAGTAAGGCTTACCCAACATGGGTATGTGGTTAGTACTATTCAAAACTCCTTGACACGAGGGCCAACAACGGACGGTCTTTAACTGATAAGACGGAAACACTACATTGAGACTCCTTTCCCAATACAAGTTAGCAGTGGCCAAACCATCCGTCCGATCTCAAGTTCAATCTTATATTTCAGTATCCATCAAGTTATGCCATCATAGTGCCATTTAAAACATCCCATTTTAAAAGCCTAACTTAATAAGCAATAGCGAAGCATAACTACGCATTTTCAATAAAACATGTATCAAGGGTGATATCGCAATAATCAAGGATGATAATGCAACAATTGGGTTATCACTCAACTCCTAATTACTTAATGCAATAAACCATAGTACGAGTGATAAAGATTTGTAAAACTCAAGGAAGAGTTTAAATGCACCGGGACTTACCTTGCTCAGACGAGACGACTAGTTCAGGCTTAAAAACTCCAACTCAGACGAGACGACTAGTTCAGGCTCAAAAACTCCAACGTCTAGTCCAGAACCCACGGATGACAGCTCTTCTCCGGAGGCTTGCTCGACAACGCTTACTTCCTCGAAAACGGGAACTACACGAGAGTATGACATGCTTCAACATGATGCGGTAATATACATGATGCTTGATGATGATATGATTAATAAATTGAGTACAATTTTCCTTCACGATACAGTTGCAAACCAACAGAACTCACCACTAACAATCATTTCATTAAGCAACAGTATTACTTCATAAAGAACATGTTAATCATGAGCTCAACCAAGTAATTAAGGTGCCAAGGATCATTAAGGGTTAATGACCCAAGGTCATTGTAACACCCCGGTCTTACACAAGCATTAGCATTGCAAATCATAAACATACCATGTCATCTCATTCATAATCACATGTGGATTAGAGTGCACCTTTAGTGAAAGCAAATTCTAGGGAACAATTGTTGCATAATATGTTTATAATTATTTCACACTAATTGTACTAGTTAGATTAAGAAAGCTTGTGTAGCTATAATTTTTAGATCACCTAGAATTAATTAGTGCAATTTTTGGAGCAACTTAATGACCAAAGTTTTGTCAAAAATTTGCTTTTAAAAATGTTATTTGAAAATAGTCAAAAACCCTCCCTAATTAGCTTTTATTCCCCAATTCAAAATCTGTAAGAGTTTTGGAGTTGGCCCCCTAATAAAAGTTGTAGGGAATCAAATTCTAAGCAACTTTCATTTTTGGGCCATTTTCAGAAAAAGTCATCTTTTTTGCTCAAATTTGAATTTTAAAACTGTAAATAGAATTTATTTGAAAATTCTCTGGAAAATAAAAATAAAAAACCGGTTTCTTGCTTTAGCGGGCCGCCGCCTCCCTTCTCGGCCTGCTTGCGATGCGGCCCGGCCCAGCCTCGCGCGCTGCGTCCGCCTCGCCCGCGCGCGCCCGCGACACGTCCCGGCCGCGCAGACGCCGCTCGCCCCGTGGCCGTCGGTGGCCCCGCCAGCACGCGCCTCGCCCTTCAAGTCGCCCGTGCTCCCGCTTCCGTTCGGCCCTCTCCATTTTCCCCGCCGCACGGTCATCTTCTCCACCCGCACCGAGCACGCACCCGAGCTCACCGCGCCACCGCCACCTCCGCTGGCCAAATTGGCCGCCGATGATCCACCACCCCCTTCTTCCCGTGCACATCGCTCCGCCTTCATCTCCAACACACCATGCTCGCCTTGGATTCACCGTTTGAGCCAGGTGGGTGTGATTGTCGTCGTTTCACCCCCGTCGGCCATGGTGCCACCACGCGCGACCTCACCGTGGGAAAGGCTTCTCCGTTGCTCCTCGCTCTTCGCTCATGGCCTAGACACATTCGTCTTCTCCTTGCAGACCCAGTGCGCACCTCCTCGCGCCCGGGCATGGCCGGCAACGGCCGCCGGTCGGCCGCCGCACGGCCGCGAGGCCACGGTCACCGGCGACCCCGTTTCCCCCAGCCTCGCGAGCGAACGGCTTTGGGCCGTAGGCCGAGCCGGGTCGTCTCCTTTTCCCCGCGCGTGCCCCCAGGCCGAAAACGGATCGGGCCGTGTGCTTCCACTGGACCGGCCCGTTTCCAAAAAGAGAATTTGGTTTTCATTTTCTTTTATTATTTAGGAATAAAAATGCTTTAAGAATTGTTTGTGTGATTAATTTAGCTCCAAAAATTGTGAAATAAATTTCAATGGGCTTCTTAGAACCAAATATACAATCTAAAAATGTTGCATGTAAATATTGCACTACTTTTCTGTAGGGTTTTTATTTAATCATTCAAATTGTTGTTTTCTTGTTAAATAGGTAATAAATCATAGAAAACTCAGAAAAATATGGTTTCAAGTTTGTTAATCTTTTTGTGCAATGTACTTGCTAGAAAAAATATGTATCATGCATATTTTGTAGAAAAATTCTTATGTGTAGTTCAAGTGCTTTTTATTGCTAATATTTGTTATTTTTGTTAGATAGAAAAATATGAATAAAACATGCAAGTGATAATTTTTATACAATGATTGTTTACTGTGTAGAATCTAAGAAAAATGATAAATCTATTGTTTGATACTTTTCGTAGTATAAAGTATTTTTATGCTCATTTTTAGACCCTAGATTGTTATTTTTGTGTAGATAGTTCTAGTACTCAACTTGCAATGGAATTTTTGTGACATGCTAAAGTACATGACAGTAATTCACTGTAATTTTATTAGATTTTTCTAGATTACCAAGATAAGTATTGTTGTTCAAGCATAGTGCTAGCTAGGGTTTAAATTAACACTTTAATGTAAGATTAGTTGGTAAACTTTGCTTTGGTGTATCTTTGAAGCATCTTAGGGTGCTAGGATGCCTTTGCATGGTAGAGAATGTTGGTGGTAATTTATGAGTACATGTTCTTGGATGATGTATACTACCTTGTAGAAGAAGTATAATTCAACTTACTCCAAATAAAGTAAACCTGTTCATCTACATCTTCTTCATCATCATCATCTCATGTCATCTCTATAATGCACCTAAGCATGAGCACTTATACATCTGCATCATACAGGATCACAGGAAGTGACCCTGGTAGCAATTCCCGAGAATCCGGAAGAGCAGTCCGAGGTGCAAGAGCGGGAGGTGCCCGAAGCCGACGAGGAGGTCGGTGAGGATCTTTCAGAGTGCCCCGACCACCGTCCGAGCTCTTTCGAGAGAGGCAAGCCCCGGAGCATTTCTCTCCTGATTTACAAATATTTTATTAATTGTTTTACTTAATTGATGCACTACGTTTAGGAGTTGTTTGCAACCGTTGCTGCATTATACCTTGTTTACCCTTGTTATACCATATCCTTGTTACCTTGGTATTCGCAGTCAAGAAATGCTTAGTTTGCCTAGACCGGTAGAAGTCAGATGATTGCCTGTCACCTGCGAGCTATAGGTGGTTACCTGGATCTGTTTGAAAAGTATGTCATATGGGAATAATTAAGTGTCGAATTGAAATTGAGACTAGACGGAGACTTGCAGGGTTTCGGACTGTAGTGTTTTCCGTCTGAGTCGATTAAGGACCGACCATTGTTGGGCCTCGAGTCATGTTGAACACATGCCTCACATTTAGCTGGCCGAATAATGTACCTTTTGACCGCGAAGCTGGGAGATTATTCGGGCCGAGTGAATTGCCCGCAACACACTGTACCGGAGCAGTAGTGGCAGGATACGGGGGCGTGATGATAAGGCCAAAGAGCAGTCGGGCGGCCCCCGGGTACATGTGGTTCCTGGCAAACTCGTGACTTTACCTGAATAGTTGACTCGGTGACCAACACCTCACTTTAGCGGGTGAGTGAGGTTTGTGTGAGGAATAAATTACTAGCTGGTTAATAATCGATTCGAATCGCCATCGTTCACTGGATAGTGAACACTTGACTTGAGCTACTTCATCGTAGTAATGTTGATGGAAACCTTGTATAGTTACGTGGAATATGACATGATAAATGTGTTAATGATCATTGGTGATCCTTACTTGCTTAATTACATGTTACTCTAGTACAGGTGCAAACATAGTTGACAGGTTAATAAAGATTAACTTAATGCAGGCTTTTGGAAAAAGATTTGTTAAGATTAAATATGCCTTTTTGCAAACGAGTCAGCTATCCCACCATAAAAGCCTGTTATGATCCTTGGTGTCATTTTATTTTCAGTTCTGTCGGGTAAGTCTAGCTGAGTACCTTCTCGTACTCAGGGCTTTGTTCCCACTTGTTGCAGATGGACAAATGTATTACGGCTACTGTATCAACTGCCTCTATCCTGCGATGGGCGAAGCTTAGGACCATGGGCAGTGGTTATTCACTACGTCTCGTCTGATGTTTTTGCTGGAAGTGATCATGAGCTGGCACTTTATTTCAAACACTGTGTGCATGTGTGTTTTGAACTAATACTTCCGCTACTTTTGTTCGAACCTGGTTTGTAATAACTATGTTTAAACTCTGATGTATTTTGTGATGCGAACTTTTATGTAACTTGTGATGGTGACTGCTAAACTTATTACGATCTTGGCTGGTATGTGAATTGGTTTGAAATCCGTCGTGATTTCACGGACTACCGGGTTATACGGGCTTAAGTTTGCTAAATCGTTCGCTTGCTGGATGATTTTCTTACTTAATTTCGTATAATTGGGCGGTTCTGTTACAGCTGGCATCGGAGCATGGTTTAGCGTGTTTACTATTCATAAGTGTATTTAAAACAAAATTATGTTTGAAAAGTGTGATTTCCAAACTAAAAGTGTGCCAGTGGTCATATCCTGTATGCTCAGTTAAGGACTCTACGTGGCTTAATTAAGTACTAACTTGGGGTTCTTGCACCATATTTCTCTTTCGTTGCTTATACGGCGTGCTATTGTATGAGTACCACTTAATTAAGTGGTAATGTATGGATCAGTTGCCTCTACGCCTCGGTAAGTGTGAGCTGTGAGGGCATGATCGGATACACCGCCGATCTAGGGAGAGTGCTTATATGATACTAGAGTAATTACATGTTCTACACATATTTTTACAAAGGTGTCGCATGTGTGGTTGTTCCGTCCGTTGAGGCGATGCCGTCAATAGGACGATGTGTTGGGTAGTTACTACCGTTGTACACGCATCTGGGGATTCGTGTAGAGCGTGTAGGTAAATTTACTGCTTTCATGCATTCATGGGGAATTGGGCTGAAATAAATTTTCTACAGGTACATAACAATGTTTCTCGTGTAGAACGTATTAGTTACATATATGAGAGATCGCTTGTATGCCACCGAATTCTCTTCTCTTCTCTCTCAGCTCGGCCCAAAAGCGCGCGCTCGCTCGCAGCCCATCCGCGCGCGCTCTCCTTCTCTTCCCGCGGCCCGCCCGCTTGGCCCAGCAACGCAACCAGGCCGGCCCGCTCGCGCGCTCACACTCTCCCTCTCTCACTGACAGCTCGGCCTCGCTCGTCATCCCTCTCCTCCCGCTCTCGCTCTCTCACCCCACGGCCTCGGCCATGACGGCACGGTGGCCGGCCGGCGATCACAACACCGGTGACCCAACCAACCCGACCAACACGGTCTACACCACATCGCGAACTTCACCGGACCACCCTCACGACCACAGACCCCCCGGAGGTAGCTCCTCACCGGCCATGGCGGCACGGTGGCTGCGGCTCAATTAAAAGCATGGGAAGCAGCAGTAGCTCACCGCGAGTGCAGTGGAGCAACCAGCAGACGCGGAGAGGCGGTGGAGATGCCTGGCCACGTGAGGCGGTTTGGTGGCGCTCGGTCACCGGAGATGGGAAAGGAAACGGTGGTGCGGGTGATTCGGGCGGAAAGGGGCTGGTGCAGGCGGACCAGGAGACGCGCGAGAGCGAGGCGAACTCGATAGTGCGGTCGTTTTAGCCGGAGGCAGCTCAATGGCGGCAGCGGTGAGCGGCGGAGCTGAGCGACGGTGACGGCAAAAGCAGAGAAGAAAAGAAGAAGAAGAACGACGGTGTGCTCGGCCTTTTAAAGAGTCTCCAACTAGAGATGGCAACGGGTACCCGAAATCCGAGTATCCGACGGGTATTACCCGATAAAGAGACGGGTATGGGATGAATTTTCTACCCGTGGGTACGTTATTGGGCAAAATAATCCTATACCCATCGGGTATGGCGGGTACGGGTGCGGGTGTATACTACCCATACCCGCATACCCGCGGGTAAGACATACCCGCAAAAATAACTAGCCAACCTCAGTTATTTTAGCGCATATAAGTCATGAATTTGGCCCATTAAGACATCCACTATATTTCTAGTAGATTGCCTTTGTTGTTGATGCTAATAATGTTTGTTAGCATGTTTGTAACTTGTTGGAAGCTTAGAATGATTTATTTTTGCATGTCACTATTTGATATTTTTAGGTAATTTTTGGGTATGCTATCGGGTACGGGTTACCCGTCGGGTGAGAATTACCCGGCGGGTACGGGTATCGAACTATTTTTTTACCCGTATGCGGGTACGGGTAACCCGACGGGTAAATTTTGCGGGTGCGGGTGTTTGATGAGATTTTGTACCAAATTTCTCTCACATGTGCGTATATTTATATGTGCTATCGAGAAGGATTTTGTATCTTCAGAAAAGAAAATAAATAGACAACATATGTGCGCATGTATATTCACGTGTGCTATTTGCATGAGAGATAAGAGAAGCAAGCTAATAATTATATATTGGCTTTAATTTTGGGTATACGTGTATTATTTAATATACATGTTGGGCTAAGCCGAGGATGTATATGTGTATACGGTATCTTCAAGATCAGTAGTCCAGCTGACAGCCAGCATGTGCATGGCGTCCATAATTCTAGAGGGAGTACGTACACATACATGCTCCTGAGGATCACTCACCAAGTACGTACGCGCGTATACGGAGGATGTACTCCCTCCGAGTTATGTACGCGCGGCGTATACGGCCGGCCAACGTACGGTGTACGATTAATCATCTACGCAGCGAAGCCGAGCCACATAACTCAGCAGGAGGCAAGGAAGCTGATCTAGATATCTATCTCAGCCCGGAAACTTCTAGAATCAAGAAGGCTCACATACGTCTCACGTGCGGCTACTGCTGAATGGTGGACCTGCTCTATGTTTTGAGCCGTTGACCCCATGTTCCAGCGAATGTAGGCTACCAGGATCATGTAGCTACCGGGCGAGCATGTTTATCCCCTTTGCATTGGTGGTGGCTATATGATCCAACATCGCCACTGAGTATCACCACGTATCTCGCGCGATCCAATTGAATGGCGGCAGGAGGGTGGACTCTCACACCCTAGCTAGCCACTGCCTATATAAAGGACCCCCAGGACCCCATCGTGGGGGAGGATCAGCCATCGCCGCTACGGCACGGCGCCAGGGCATGAACAAGAGGAGGCCGCCGCGGCAAGGCGCCAACTACCCATCTACCCGATGCACAAGGGAGTCGCATAGGAGATGCTGCGTCGCCGGTCGACCACGCCGGGACAGAGTTGACGCCTCCGCGTCGGCGAGCGCGACGTCCTCGCCAACACCTCGACAAAACCACGCACGTCGTTGAGACGCCGACGCCGGGAGCGACGCCGGACGACTGCGCCGACGCCGGAGGAGACGCCCCGACACCGGCGGACAAGTATTGCGCCGAGCCGGAGGCGACGCACGCTGAGCATAGCACTGAGCTGCCAGGCGGCAGACCAAGTTCGCCACTAGCGCTCAGGAGCACCATCACCCACATCTATGCCGGGAATAGCGTCCATGTCCGGCCAGCGGCAGCGACCGCTCACAATCGACATCTGCACCCGGAGGAAGACGAGGAGCGCATCTAGGCCTTCTCTTCGTCAGCGGCGGCTCTTTGAATTCCATACGCGGTGTGGCGTCCACGACATACATGGTCTATGCAAGGAAGCAAGCAGGGCCAAGATGTATGTGCACATGCATGCACGTACAGATCCAAGTCTGGTGCATCTATGTACAAGCAAGAAGCGACCAGGCTGTGCGCATGGCCAAGAGCGCGACGCCGATCTGATGCATCTGCCACATCGGATACAAGTCTTCACCAAGCTACTACAACTTCAACAACTCCACGTGATAAGTTCAACAGCCTACCTGCGATGATGTTGCCAAGGAAGTCCAAAGCAGTCCAAGCTACACCAACCATGCAAGTGCTACTACCACAACACTATGTGCCGTTCGACACCGACGACTCGACGAGGCGAACGACGCAGGCGGCATGACTCATATCTCAGTCATGTTACACCGGCTCATGGACCGACGAGGCCATGGACATGCCGACGCCACCCACATCTACACCAACACCATGCATGGAGACGTGAAGCAAAGATTGAAGACGACGACCCACAGCAGCTTAATCGGAGGTGCTCTGTGAGCTTGACTCGCAGAGGTAATTAACTGGGAGCCTTCCGAGGCCTCAGGAACCATGAAGACTACATTGCCTAAGTTAGATCGCTGCCAGCAGGGTATGGAGCGCACACTTGTACAAGGGAACCCCGTATTTGTATTTCTTATAAATATGAATAAAACTTGTGTTCCCTTCTCTTTGTTTATTTTGTGTACTTTAGTACACTGGCACGCCCGCACATTTTATTTATTTTCTTTGTGGCTGAGAAACATGATATTTTTCTGTCCAAACAAATTGGCACGTCCAGTGGGACCTAGTTCTCCTCCCATCTTTGCTGCGCAATAATGGTCGTCGTCTTCAGGCTAGTGTCTTCTCCGGTATGCAAGTGGTGGTCACGATAGTGCTATTTTGGATGCCTCACTTGATGTGAGGCTCCTCGTATGATAGCCCAAAGCTTCACTGGGTAGTTATTATGACTGCTCTTTTCTTTTTGGGTTCTTCGTGCAAGGATCAAGATGGAAGCTTGTGCTTTGGACAGAGCAGGGAGCGTGTCTGCAATCCCAACGAGGCCAAGGCTCATCTCCATGCTGGGGGTCGACCTTGCTTGCCACGATGAGGCAACCATGACAACGAACGCCTCCGTACGTGCTCCTTCGGCACAGCAAGCAGGAGGGTCTAGAATAGATGCTGCTAAAGTCAGCTCCGCGTTACAGCGAGCATAGCGGCAACGACACCGGTCGGCGCACATCTACACCGACGGATTGATGGGTGCACAAACAATGAGCCCTATCTAGTCGCTGGGGGCATGCAGCTTCATCACGGTGACACAAGGGCTCTCACTCTTGTGCAACCCATCAAAAAAAAACGCAGGACACTGGAAGGCCGGCCAATCATCGGCAGCAGCGTCTGTTGTGCCGTGAAAAGAGGAGCAACCCTCTCAAAGACTCCGGTCAGTGGCCCGGAGCTGCAAGAGAACGTCGCTCACACAGATAAAGAGGCAGCCTGGGCGTTGACTTGGTCCAGCCGCACATCCGCGCCGGCCACCGGGTCTGACCCACGAGAGCCTAAGACACACATAGGTACCCGGGGCGAGCGAGACGCTCCTCTCATCTGCTCAGAGGGAGACCGACGAACGATGTTCTGGCGACCATTGGATGCACCCTTAAGGAGGACTACATGGAGGCTGGCCACTGGACGTCGAAATTGATGCCCATGCACGTGCACGAGGGCGTCTCATCTACAACAAGCAAGCAAGGGTTAGTACATGCTCCTCTCGCATTGCTGCAAGTAAGAAAAGCCCTGCTGCATGTGTCCATACACCTGGTGCGCGGGCAACTATCTAGGTAGAGGTGACGGCGGCGAGAGATGCCCCTGGCTGCATGGTGGCCTCTTCTGTCACGTGGGCTCACGAATCATTAGCGTCTTGATTCTTGAAGTCACGTGTTGAGAAGGAAGGATGCATACCTCCCTCAAGCGCTATGTCCGTCCGTGTCAACGTAAGGCCATCGATCGCAGCTCAACTCCATGCTGGGGGCAGGTGTATCGTGCTATACCGTTGGCTGTGATGAGGAACATGTCAATGCTCTACTGGCGCCCCAAGCAAGCCACCGAGTCCAGACTTTGCCAAGCCGTCATCATCATGAAAGACGTCGCCGAGGTTGAGAGTGGCAACTTCATTGCTTGGCGTCCATCTACACCGGCGCCTTGACAAGTGCCGTCGACGGTCCCCAGCCAGGACTCGCTGCATGAGCCCTATATAGTCGCTGGGGCAGCCTCCTGATCTTCACGGCGACACAAGGGCTCACGCGAGCTGCACAACAGCTGAGGAAACGCGCAAGTCATCGCATCAGGGTCGTCCAAGCTTCAGTAGCAGTGTTATGCTGCGCTATTTAGAGGAACGGAGCGGTCCCTCGAGTCAAGATGAAGGTGCATAGCATGTGGCTTGCCTCACAAGCGCGTGTACGACTTAGCATATAGCTGACCTATGCCACCGTGAGTGGCTAGCTTCAGCAACCCCGGCGTGGCCATTGGAGGCCGCATCATGCGGGCAGTCGACCGAGTCCATAGCCATCGATGACACCATCACCATGCAGACGGGAGTCATAGGCTATGAGACTTTGCGCTTCGTCAACACAACTGCGACGTCAGCAAGTTACACGTTCATCTATAGCAAGGCCAGAGGGATGCGCTGGCCGGAGATGACAATGTGAAGAGAAGCCAGGCAGAGCAGCATGCTGGCTCCACGTGAGACCACAGAGTCTCTGGCCATGGTGAGCTAGCGGACATCTGCACGAAAATAACTACGCAAGAGACAAAAGCAGTTCGGCGGTGGCCGCGACAAGCTTCCGGCGTCATCAGCACGAAGGCGACGCCTCACGCACCTAACTTTTCCTACCAGAGCGACATGCCCGTCGCCCAGCAACAAGGTGCGTCCTCCTCATGCCTATTCCATCATATCACGCCGGCAAGCGAGCACGCTGGACACGAAGTTTGCCGCAAACGAGCAAGTTCATGCGTGCTTAGCCATGCATGGATGTACGTGCAATATTGTGCATGCACTTGCATGCATGCGTTTCTACTGCACAAGGCCACCAGTTAGGAAGGAAGCCGTATCGCTACTTCTCAAGCTCACTAGCAAGCCAGGAAGCCCAGGCGTTTTGATATCGAGACATGCACGTTCGCCGCATGAAGGCGGCCGCATTTTTGCTGCGCCGCGCCGCCGAGAGAACACGCAGTCCGTCGCGCCAAATGATGTTCCTCACCTGGCTCCTATGACATCTCTGCGTGAGGATGTGTCCTGCTCGGCGTCCACGGTAGCTAGGCACCATGATGAGATACATGTCCGATCTTCCGAGAGGTAACCGGTAAGTTCGACTTGTGGAGATCTCGACGTTGGCGATCCGACTTCAAATCAGACACGATTCGAACCCTGCAACCGTTACACCACTGCTCCGTTGGTTATCAACCAAGCACAACTTGATTGACCTCGCCAGGAAGGCTTTTTCTGCAAGCGAATCGAAGAACACAAGCAAAAAGGTAAAACACGCAATTTGAAATTGCAAATATGAATGATGCGAATATCAATTGAGGGTTCAAGAACTCGGTTCCAAAGGACTAATCGACACAGTGGAGGAGATCAAGAACAGGGGCTCTGGATCACTGTAAAAGGATTTGTCACCACAGTTACAATGAACGATTCAGTTTCTCGATGGAAAACTAAACTCTAAACAAAACCCAATTGTCTAACAGCAGCGGCGGCTGTGTTTATAGTCTAAGACTCGACCTAGGGTTGAGGACGGCCAAGGGTTGGGCGCCCACAACTTGGGCTTAAGTCCCGACACGATACATGGCCAAGTTGGCCCAAATAGGTGATGCAGCACCTTGTCGTGGTCACACAGAATGATCCACGGACCTTCTGGAGCTGGGACTAGATCCAAAATGACGGCGTCGTCGTCTCCTTTCCAACGCATCTAAGAACGTCCTGTTTTGATATCGTATGAGAGAGTTACGACCGAAACAATGACGACGTGTCTGCTGAATCCGAGGGTGACGTGGCAGCTGAGTTGGGGACGAATTGCAACTTGAGGAAGACCATAGCGTCGGTGTGTCCAGCATGGCGATGTCCTCATTATCCTCCCCTTCTTGAATTGGAGTCGTCCTCGACTTCATCTTGGCGATATCCTCATCATCCCCTCCTCCTAGAATTGGAGTCGTCCTCGACTTCATCCCATCATCAGCGAACTCCTACAAAAGGTTGGTGACAGCAGGCAATGCACCAGACATAATAGGTTGACAAAACATAGTATAACATGGTGCATCAGGATTATCACATAACTCAGCAGTAGCAGAAGTTGTAGCAAGAAAAGTACCTCCTTTTAACCTAATCTCATTATTCCCATTATTTTTAGCAATGTTAGTTTGAGGTTTATTTTTAATCTTTTAGCATGTTTAATAATATCCGTAGGAGACAAAGGCAGCAATGTAATTGTCTTGTCCTTATGTATGATAGTGTATGTATTAGTTCTACCATGGTGTAAAGCATCATTATCAAATTCCCATGGACGACCTAACAAAATGGAACAAGCTTGCATAGGGACAACATCAAAATCAGCAGTATCATGATACGAACCTGTGAAAAAGCTAATGCGTGCTGATTTAGTTACCTTAGTCTTACCGCTATTATTAAACCATTGAAGTTTATACGGATACGAATGTTGTCGTGTGGGCAAGCCAAGCTTCTCAACCAAATCTGAACTCACCAAGTTATTGCAACTCCCGCTATCAATGATAGTGAGAACACGACAACCCTGCACAATGAAATACATGTGGAACAAATTGTTTCGTTGGATCTTCATCTCTTCTTCATGTCCCACACGTGTACTCAACACACGCTGCACAAGAAGGCTAGGGTAGTCCGCGGCAGCAGCCACAGAGTCAATGATGATGGCCTCCTTGTCTTGATCGCCCTCGGTGGAATCTGCATCAATGTTAGCAGCAAGGGCTAAATCATCTTCAATATCACTAGTACTTACATATCCATCCTCGGTAGCAATGAAAGCACGATGACTGGGGCAATCCTTCATGACATGTCCCATGCCTTTGCATCGGTGGCAAATGATTTTAGCGCTGGACGAGGAGGAGCTAGTAGAAACACCTGGAGTGGCACCTTTCTTCTGCACATCAGACAATTTACTTACCCCATGTGGTGTAACAGAAAGCTTGGGCGTCTCTGGCTCAGAACGCTGCTGAAAATTCCTTCCATTGTTAGACCTGAAAGGCTGGTGTTGTTTGCGGCCCTGTACTTCACGTTCTGCCTTAATAGCAAGATGATACAATTGGGAAAAATTACGCCATTCTTTGTAATCAAGTATGTTCTGGATATCATGGTTTAGACCACCAAAAAATCTAGCACTAGCATCATTATCATCTTCATTTATACCACAACGGGCTAAACCAATAAGCAATTCTTGATAGTAAGCTTCTACTCCTTTATCACCTTGTTTTAAAGTTTGTAGTTTCAAACGTAAATCGCGTTGGTAATAAGGAGGAACAAAACGGGATTTCATACGTTGCTTTAAAACATTCCAAGTTTGAGGCACAACAACAGCATTATTAGCATTGCAAAGATCACTCCACCAGAACAAAGCAAAATTAGTAAACTCACTAGTAGCAAGTCTAACTCTATGCTCAGCAGGAACATTATGAGAATCAATTTTTTGTTGAACAGCAAGCTCCCAATCTAAATAAGCCTCTGGATCAATATTACCAGCAAAAGGAGGAAGGCTAAATTTAATTTTAGCAAAATGATCATTATTACCATGATTATTACCTCCCATACCGCGACAGTTGAAGTTGAGGCAGCGACGGGCATAACCGTCAGCATCCGCATCGTCATCACCAAAATCACCGGCATCATCATCAGTAGCACGATGAGGTGGAGGACGTTGTTCGAGTTGTTCAATGCGGGTGACCAGATTGTTCACATTGCGCGTCAGCTCGGTCATAAGATTACGTTGTTCAGGCATGAACGTTGTAAGTTCACCCTTTGACACGCGATCATTGAAGTCCGTCGGAGATCCTGCCGTGGTTAGAAGATAGAAAAAGACAACACCAAAGTATTATCCCTATCAACTAAAAGAAACCAAGTGGTGGTGGTGAAAGTGGAATGCAAAATCACAAGCGGCTTACCACCGTCTTGCCTGTATTCTTACCAACGCCAAACAAGAGCAAAACCAAAGTGACGAAGTAATCTGTTGTTGAGCGTGGGTAACAGTTGCAAGATGAACCTTTGCTGACAGAAGAATATGTGGAGCTATGGGTAGGCACACAATATGACAGTAAGGATTAGCAATTAACAAATACAGATTAGCGATTGTTCAATCCGGATCCAAAGTACAAATCACAGCTGCTGGCTAAGACGTGTCGAGACGTAGCGCAACAAGGTGAAAACAAAGGACGATGGAAAGAACGCACAGAACAAGCAAATAACCCGGATTTTTCCCTGATTTTTCTAAAAGGCACTAGTAGGAATCAAATTTTTTTTATTTTTTCACTATTTTTTTACATTTTTCTCTGAACAAGGATCACAAAAGATGCAACCACAAAAATTGGCACCTACAACTGAGGTGGGATGTGGTCTACAGAAAAACAGCACGTTCTCTGAAAAGCGTGTAAAAACTTTGACAATTTTTTCTTTATTATCCTGATTTTTTTGGCAATTTTGACGAAACCAAACAGGACGAAGCCTGATTTGGGTCGGCTCCAAATGGTATCAAGAAGCTGCTGTAAAAATTTCAGATTTTTCTGATAAACGAGCGAAAAGTTATGCCTGTTTTACCGAAGGTATCTCAAGTTATGTTTTCCGAAAGGCACAACACGGCAGCGGCAGTTAGGGCAAAGCGTCCCTAAACTCCAACACCGATCACAAGATCGTCCCTGTGACTCCAACAGCGATAGTAGGTATTCGCCTGATGATGTAAGGAGGGCTGCGATGCAGGCAAATAAGAGCGGCTTGCAACCTATCTAGGGTTTGCGCGGCGGCGAGAAGTTACACAAGGCGGCTAGCGGGGGCAAGTCGAGTAATGTGGTGGCTTCGACTTGTTATTTGGGAACGGTGGATGGGATAGCGGCGGAAAACAAAAATAACAGCAACGGCGATTGAACTACGACCACGAACATAATCCTAAACCAGCAACGAGACTTGACCACGGACACAAACTCAACAACGCGAATCTGAAACGAAATTGTAAAGGCACAAAAGGTGATAGGACAGCGGAAATTAAAATCTTTTTGGATTTTTTTTGGACTCTAGGTAATGAACAAATATGAATCTAAGGCAAACGAGAATATACCTCGCGGTAAACCTAAAATCTCTTATACTAATTGATGAGATACATGCCCGATCTTCCGAGAGGTAACCGGTAAGTTCGACTTATGGAGATCTCGACGTTGGCGATCCGGCTTCAAATCAGACACGATTCGAACCCTGCAACCATTATACCACTGCTCCGTTGGTTATCAACCAAGCACAACTTGATTGACCTCGCCAAGAAGGCTTTTCCTGCAAGCGAATCGAAGAACACAAGCAAGAAGGTAAAACACGCAATCTGAAATTGCAAATATGAATGATGCGAATATCAATTGAGGGTTCAAGAACTCGGTTCCAAAGGACTAATCGACACAGTGGAGGAGATCAAGAACAGGGGCTCTGGATCACTGTAAAAGGATTTGTCACCACAGTTACAATGAACGATTCAGTTTCTCGATGTAAAACTAAACTCTAAACAAAACCCAATTGTCTAGCAGCGGCGGTGGCTGTGTTTATAGTCTAAGACTCGACCTAGGGTTGAGGACGGTCAGGGGTTAGGCGCCCACAACTTGGGCTTAAGGCCCGACACGATACATGGCCAAGTTGGTCCAAATAGGCGACGCAACACCTTGCCGTGGTCACACAGAATGATCCACGGACCTTCTGGAGCTGGGACCAGATCCAAAATGACGGCGTTGTCGTCCCCTTTCCAACGCATCCAAGAACGCCCCGTTTCGATGTCGTATGAGAGAGTTATGACCGAAACAATGACGACGTGTCTACTGAATCCGAGGGTGACGTGGGAGCTGAGTTGGGGACGAATTGCAACTTGAGGAAGACCATAGCGTCGGTGTGTCCAGCGTAACGATGTCCTCATCACACCACATGCGCTGGGGTCCATCTACTGGACGCATCATCTCTAGTGGGAGGTCGGGCAAGGAAGCCCGTTCGCCGCGACGCAAGGCTGCCTGGGGTGAGTGGGATGCCCTGGTCGATGAACGAGGAACATGCCTGATAGAGCAATGTGACAGACAACTTCTTCCTACACTTGGCATGTAGGAGCTAACAAGCTAGCTGTGCACACACATGCTTTGCGCTGTGCTGGCTGCACGTCAAAAAAGGTGAGGCCGTTCATGAAGTTGGGGACATTTTTGCCTCGACCTTAACAAGCTAGCTGTGCACAAGCAAGAAGCGACCAGGCTGTGCGCATGGCCAAGAGCGCGACGCCGATCTGATGCATCTGCCACATCGGATACAAGTCTTCACCAAGCTAGTACAACTTCAACAACTCCACGTGATAAGTTCAACAGCCTACCTGCGATAATGTTGCCAAGGAAGTCCAAAGCAGTCCAAGCTACACCAACCATGCAAGTGCTACTACCACAACACTATATGCCATTCGACACCGACGAGGCGAACAACGCAGGCGGCATGACTCATATCCCAGTCATGTTACACCGGCTCATGGACCGACGAGGCCATAGACATGCCGACGCCACCCACATCTACACCAACACCATGCATGGAGACGTGAAGCAAAGATTGAAGACGACGACCCACAGCAGCTTAATCGGAGGTGCTCTGTGAGCTTGACTCGCAGAGGTAATTAACTAGGAGCCTTCCGAGGCCCCAGGAACCCTGAAGACTACATTGCCTAAGTTAGATCGCTGCCAGCAGGGTATGGAGCGCACACTTGTACAAGGGAACCCCGTATTTGTATTTCTTATAAATATGAATAAAACTTGTGTTCCCTTCTCTTTGTTTATTTTGTGTACTTTAGTACACTGGCACGCCCGCACATTTTATTTATTTTCTTTGTGGCTGAGAAACATGATATTTTTCTGTCCAAACAGCGGGTACGGGTACGGGTGGGCACTACTCGTTGGGTATGTACCCGTTGCCATCTTGACCTCCAGCGGTGCTAGAAGGCACGCGTCTGGAAGCTGGCCGAAGGCCACGGCGGCTCACCGGCTACTGTAGGCCCCCCTTAAATTTTCAATTTCAAACTGTTTTTGCCAAATTACTCCCAAAATTATGTATTAACTTGAAAAATTCCCAAAATATGAAATCTTAAGAATTTCAAGATCTACAAGTTTCATGTTGAACACTTTTTCAAATTCGAATTGGATTTTGAAATTTGAATTTGAAATCAAAAGAGGACACTTTTCAAAAATTTGGTAATTTAGAAATTAATTTAAATTTTATGTTGAAACTTCAAAAACTCAAAATACCAAAGTTGTACATCTAGCCAAGATCTACAATTTTCTATTCAATACATTTTCAAATTCTGCCTTTATTTTGAAATTTGAGTTTCGGGATGAAAGGGGGTCAAATTTAAAATTTGCTTCTTTTCAAAATTACTTAAGATTTTACACTAATTCTTTGAAAACTCAAAACACCAAACCTGTAGCCCTTGAAAAGATATACAAAATTTGTTTTAAACTTTTTCCCAAATTTTGTTTAGATTTTGAATTATTTTTAAAGGGGTAAAATCAGGGTTTTTGATTTAGGGTTTCCGGAAGAATTTCAAATTGAAATTTGTTGCTATTTTAATTGGTGAGTATTTAGTGATCAAACCATCATCCAAGGGCATCATTGTGTCAAGCATCACATGTTTGACCAAATGCCACTCTTGGTTGACCAAGTTGACTTTTGGAAAATCTTTTAATAATTACCTAAATTTGAATTCAAATTCGAATCGAAAAACTCACGACAAGTTTTGGATCCCAAATTCAAACTCAAATTTGAATCTTCATTTTATGTGTTGGACTTGAGTTCATACCCTACACTTGACACTAGTGTATAACACAGTCATACACCTCAAATTACATAAGGCATAAACTTAGTATTTGCGATGACATTCGAAATTCGGGTTTTCGGTTCGAGTCACACATCTCAGAAGCACATCCAACAGAAGAATGTAAACTCGTTTTAGTTGATGCACATCGTAATTGATCTAATCATAAATGTTTTGCGGTGCAATATGATGACATGACAGGTTATTTGGTCACTATAACACCAGAGGTGTTACAAGTTATCCAATCAGTTAATATCATAGCATCTAAAGATGTCCTAAGAAGAAAAAACCGCTGCCATCCATTTGGCTTTCGGTTGGGGGTACAAGTGACAGGTGAGCACCTGAGTTTCACTAAAATTTGGCTTATACTGATGTTTATACTAATTTGTTGTGAAAGAAAAACACTGTTCGTTCGCTGAAAAGTACTGTTGAAGTAGTTCTAGCGAACAGGGCAGTAGTGCACACGTGGGTGTTTAAATCCAGGGACTAAAGTTTTGGGATATCACATCGGGTGTCACATGAGGGTGTCACGTCGAGTGTTCGGATAGTAATAAAAAACCAATTACAGGAGTCCTCAGTAATCCACGAGACAAATTTATTAAGCCTAAGTAATCTGTCATTAGCACATGCTTACTGTAGAACCACATTGTTAAATCATAAACTAATTAGGCTTAAAAAATTCGTCTCACAAATTAGTCTCAATTTGTGCATTTATTTTCGTAATTAGTCTGCATTCGATGCGACGAGACTACCCCAAACCTCGGCCTCGTTTAGTTCCTCCCCAAAACTTTACGTCATATCTCATCGAATGTTTGAACACGTACATGGAGTATTAAATATAGATAAAAAATAACTAATTGCACAGATTGCGACTACTTTGCGAGACGAATCTTTTAAGCCTAATTAGTATATAATTTGATAATAAGGTGCTACAGTAACACATGTGCTGATGATGGATTAATTAGGCTTAATAAATTTGTCTCGCGGTTTACTGACGAATTCTATAATTTATTTTTTATTAGTATCTGAACACCCTATGTAACACATTCAATGTCACATCCAAAACTTTACACACTCAAACTAGACAAAGGCCTGAATAGTGCTGTTTTTCCCGTTTCCACTGCCAACTTCTTCCCTTTATATCTGGCGATGAAACAGGGACTCTAGATAAAAGGCTGCTGCGATGTCCTTCGTGGTCCTGAACTTCTAACAGTCCGTTTTATCTTTTTAGTAATAACATCATACTGCGTACGAGCACAAATTTACAAGGAGACCAAGGCACCTTCACCTGCATTTAAACCGCATGTTCAGCACACACTTGCCATGTCTGAGTCTCTGAGAACAATAAAAAAAAAGCACCAAAAAAATCAAACCTTTCAGAGCAGACCATCCCCACTGATACACAAATCTCCAAATCTGCTTAAGATATCGACATTTTTTTTAAAGTTTTGATAAACGATATCGACGGTTAACCAACCTATCAGCACTTTACGCCTGACGACTCAGCCTCGCTGGTTCCATAGAAAAGGAAAAAGGTCAGCTTCGCTGGACGACCATGCTGTCTGTGCTCCTTTGGATTGCCTCTCGGCCTGGGACCGGGAGGCTGGGAGAGTCGGGATTCCGCTGCTCCGCATGCCATTAGCCAGGCTCATCCGTCCTGATGGCCTGATGGGCGTCTGGCAATCTGGCTACCAGGTCGCTGGGCGATGGACCTCAGGACCTGTGGTGTGTGGACGTCCAATCTCGGCCGTGTTTAGTTCGCGGGATTTGGCGTGCGTAAGTTACTGTATAGTACTGTAGTATTTTGTTTTTATTTGGTAATAATTGTCCAAACATTGACTAATTAGGCTTAAAGCGTTCGTCTCGCAAAGTACAACAAAACTGTGCAATTAGTTTTTAATTTCATCTACATTTTGTACTCCATACATGTGCCGATATTTTGATGTGATGAGAATTTTTTTTTTACATAGTAGAATTTAGGAGGAAAATTTAGTATCTAAACATGCCCCTCTTGTTGCTAGGAATGCTACTAGTACCTCTCCGGCTCTCCCTTTGTTGCCCGGAGCTGGTGTGTGGTCTCACTCTGCCCGCCTACTCCTTGCAGTGTGAAGTCGACGTCCGCTTGTGTCACTCGTGCGTGGCGTGACACAGATACGGGGCAGTACACACTCGTACTGCTCCGTACTCCCAGCGGTCTCTGTGGGAAAATTTTTGAAGCGACGGTTTTTCAGGGACAGAGTACTATACTAGTACTGTGGTAGCAGGACAGAGGGTGGAGACTTCT
Organism: Saccharum hybrid cultivar R570; assembly: GCA_038087645.1. Lineage (NCBI taxonomy): Eukaryota > Viridiplantae > Streptophyta > Magnoliopsida > Poales > Poaceae > Saccharum > Saccharum hybrid cultivar. The sequence goes on from JAQSUU010000563.1 coordinate 17,284,556, forward strand.
CTATCGACGAATCAAACTGTATCCAATGGATGACCCGATAGGCACCCAAACCTAAAAATGGGTCTCAAATAGTACTATATTAGCCTCCAACAACCTACTATCTACATGTGAGACTCATTTTGAGATGAGTATCCTCTCTCCTAGAGACTTATTTACATAAAAGAGTTCTCGTTTGAGTTCTCTGGTAGAGAAGACAAAAATAGGTATTAAACCGTTCGTCTATAGCGCTACTAAAACGTGAAATTGTATGTTGAGTGACTATGGAGGTAGTCTAAGGGGGTGTTTAGTTCGCGAAAATTTTTGGTTTCGGGTACTGTAGCTTTTTTGTTTTATTTAACAATTATTATTCAATGATGGACTAATTAGGCTTAAAAGATTCGTCTCACAATTTCACGGTGAACTGTGCAATTAGTTTTTTGTTTCGTCTACATTTAATACTCCATACATGTGTTGCAAGATTCGATGTGATGTTTTGGGGTGAAAATTTTTGGAAACTAAACAACCCCTAACCAGAATTGCAAGATAGCAGTAAATTCATCCGTGCATTAAATGATTAATTATAAACTGTGGGAGGTTGGTTGCGCAACCAATGCCAAGCGACCAAGGCCTTGTTTACTTTCCTTCCAAATTTCAATTTTTTACACTCTTTCTTCGTCACATCAATCTTTAAACACATACATGGAGCACTTAATGTAGGTAAAAGAAATAACTAATTACACAATTTAGTTGTAAATCACGAGATAGATCTTTTAAGCCTAATTAGTCCATAATTGGACACTAATTATCAAATACAAACGAAAATGCTACAGTAGCAAAATTGCAAAAATTTGCCCCAATATTACTTTCACGGAAGGGTGTACGGAGCAGCAGTAGTAGAAGAAGAGATTATGGATGGTCCCCCACGATAGGATTCTCCAACACGTACGTGCTCCCAGCGTAAGAGCAAACTCAACAGTAAAGACAAGTCGCTTGGCTATAAGACCAGTTACATAGAGTAAGGGTACAATAAGTGTCTACTATTTGTTTTAAAAAAAATCTCTATCTCTTATTTTTTCATATAACACTTGCTACTTGAACCCACCGTCTCTGCTGGCTTCCAAGTACTACGAGGCACCATCAGTATTGAGTTTCAGTTTACCATTGTCCGGTTTCTGCCATTTCATCACCTGACGAGAATCCGAAAACGGTGGACTGTACGTTTGTAAGGGTGACGTGCATACGATGTTTTTTTCGACAAAAAAAGTGGAAAATGCTCCTTCGTGGACCTTATTTTAGGGCGACGCAACCATGGTCCATGGGCATTCAGGCTCAGCATAGCCCAAGTTTCCTGAAGAGAAAAGGCTGAGAAATACAACGGGCCACGACAGTTGTTGTGACTAGTTCGTTCGAACCCGCGCGGCACATGCCCGTCCAGATCCAACCAAAGCGTGGCGATGGGCCAAACAATTTTGACGGCCCACTGTAGCCTCTACACAAGCTCACATGTCCCCAACAGACAGTTGCACAGGATTAGGATAGTCCTAATAAAAAAGAATTCACGTGCAATACGATAAAATTAAAAGAAATCAGTATACCTAGCTATAAGTTAACCAAATTCCGATGACACATGAAAACGTTCAAAAATTACATAAATAGGTCTGAAACCGGATGCGGTTCTTCTCGCTCTTCTTTTTCAGGGCCTATTTGGTGAGCTCCAACTCCAGTTAAAACAACTTCAGCCGTGTCTTCTTCGACTCCGATGAAGTTTTTTCTAGCTTTACATTCACTTGTTAAAAAACAGTGAAATGTCTATACTGCCCTTCTATTCTATTTTTTTCTTTATTTTTTCTCTGTACATATTCTCTCTACCTTATCTCCTCCGTGTGTCTACGCACGCAAGGCCAGCCACCACCCTCACTTCTCTATCCAACCTCATCCAACCTCGCGCGGCGGACCTGGCAGACTCGCGGGGGCGGGGCCGGCGGGGGCGGCCGGCGAGGGGTGCGGTCGCAAGGGGTCGGATGCCTGGGCCGCTCTGCGAGAGGAAGAATGGGAAGCAGGTAGGCCAATTTCTCATGGGCTTGCTGAGTAATAAAAAGTTTTTGGGCCGAAATACAGGGTAGTCCTGGGCCTACTGGACTTCCAGCTGGCTCCGCCGCAACAGGCCACCATCACACGCTGGGGTCCCGAACCGTTCCCAGCCGTCGGATCACCTCCACAAACCCTAGCGAACAAACCCCTCCTACATAACCATAACCCGCCTTTCCACTCCCCTCGCCCGCCGCCGCCTGCGTCCACCTCCGCCCTTCACTCTCCCCGTGCCCCCCTCTCCAACGCAGCTCGTCCAGGTAAGGTAAGCGACCGTGCCGCACGCCGTTGCCGCCCTCGCTGTTCGCTGCGCGTTTCGATCTGTGGCTGAGGAGCTGCTGTTTGGTTGGGCCGTGTGGCCGTGCAGATGTCGTCCGAGGCGGCGAAGGTGGCGGTGCCGGAGTCGGTGCTCCGCAAGCAGAAGCGCGAGGAGCAGTGGGCCGCCGAGAAGAAGGAGAAGGCCCTGGCCGAGAAGAAGAAGTCCATCGAGAGCCGCAAGCTCATCTTCACCCGCGCGAAGCAGTACGCCGAGGAGTACGATGCCCAGGTCAGATCACCGCTCCCGCTTGATCTAACCTGTATGTAGACTATTCATGCGGGGTGGGTGGTAGGGCTTTGCGTACGGCATGTTATCTTCATCATGATGGCCTGTTGAATCTGGGTTTGATTTGGTTGGCCCCTGACCTTCCTTTGATCTGGCGCAATTTATGCAAATGTAACTACGTAATATAATCCTTTGCTGTCAATGGTGGTAGTAAGAAATGTGTTGGCTAAAGCGGCAGTAGTAGGATAATATGAGAAAAGACACATCTGTTTGGCAACTTACCATTTTCTACCATATATGTTTGGCAGTTCGACAAGCAAATAATAATATGTGCGCCTTTACTTTTAATAATGATAAACTATAGTAGGTTCGAACCGGAAAAGAATTCAGAGGTGACAACAAGATCTAGTATCTGTGTTGATACTTCATACCACTAGTATTTGTTGTCTATGTCTAGTTATCCAAATCACTATCGCCCCCTACAATTTTAGCAGTCAAAATAAGAAGAGTACCGGTTCTAGCAATCTAGCAGCAGTAGCTTAATGAACGAATGCAGGTTTTCAATGCCTTGATGGCTCCAGTGAGTCAGTGACCCCATCTCGATGCACATCCTCGGTATTTGTATATCCTGAGCTGGCTGCTGGCCCTCCACAGAGGGCGCGGCAAAGCCACGCGTCTTTCTAGTCTATTCTATGGACCAGTACAATCGTCTCAACTGTAAGCAATCTAGAATATTGTTGTGCATTGTGTGCCACTGTAAGTAATATAAAAGCCATGTGATAGTTTTATCAGTAGATGGTTCTGATTTCGTATAGTATTAAGGATCATTGCCATTATTAAGATGCTTTCTTGATGAAATAGAGAACTGAGATGTGTTATTTGTTTGCTTATGTGGATACTTTGGCGAGCAGGAGAAGGAATTGGTGCAGCTTAAGCGTGAGGCCCGTTTGAAGGGTGGTTTCTATGTCAGTCCTGAGGCAAAGCTGCTGTTTGTGGTCCGCATCCGTGGGTGAGACACAAATTCTTATGCCCGTATTATATGGAGGAATTTGTATGTTCTTGCTTCTTTTTAATTCTGTTGATGTTGAAACTACAGTATCAATGCCATGCACCCTAAGACCAGGAAGATCTTGCAGCTTCTGCGTTTGAGGCAGGTGGGTTCACCAATATTTGTTGTTACAATTGCATTTATGCTATTTGAATTTTGTTTGTTTGTTATCTCGTGAAACTGAACATTTTTTTTTTCCAGATCTTCAACGGTGTGTTCCTGAAGGTCAACAAGGCTACTATTAACATGCTTCGCAGGGTTGAGCCCTATGTTGCATATGGGTATATTTTCTTTGCTGATTTATTATTGTCTTGCTGCTTATTTTGATATATCTTTCAGTGAGTTTTTACAAAAGAATAGTGTGTTACAATACTAAATTTGGACTTCAGATTGCAAGCGCAACCAAGGCTGTGAAATTCTACATTCTGTTGTTTATCAGAGTTGTTTTTGATGAAGTGAAGATGCACAGTGATGCATGTATATTCAATTAGTTTCCATTAAACAATACTACAAAGATAAAATTTGGAAAAAAGACTTGAAGCAGACTGAGTTAAGTAGTTCCTTCATCCTCAGCTTTTGTTGACCTTACTAAAGTGGTAAATTTTGTTTAGGTACCCGAACTTGAAGAGTGTCAGGGAGTTGATCTACAAGAGGGGCTATGGAAAGCTGAACAAGCAGAGGATTCCTCTGTCCAACAATCAAGTCATCGAGGAGGTTTGTATCTTGGAACTCTGCACCTGGTTCGTGTGATTTGTTTGTATTTGACAATTTACGTGATGATCTTCAACTTTTATTCTATCAGGGCTTGGGCAAGCACAACATCATCTGCATTGAGGATCTTGTTCACGAGATCATGACTGTCGGCCCGCACTTCAAGGAGGCAAACAACTTCCTGTGGCCATTCAAGCTGAAGGCGCCGCTGGGAGGCCTGAAGAAGAAGAGGAACCACTATGTGGAGGGTGGTGATGCTGGTAACCGTGAGAACTACAGCAATGAGCTCATCAAAAGGATGAATTAGGTTCACGATCAAGATCATTGCTAGTACCCTGTGTTCTAAGAGACTTTCTGTGCTATCCTTGTTTTACATTAGGAAGTTGGATCGTGGATGAATATGCATGCAGTTTTGATGTTTGGAACTAGATGTATTTGGAAGAAATCTTGTCTATGCATTTCTTATCCTGAGATGTGAGTATTGGGCCTTTTTATCTTTCCGAGACAGCTTTCGGTAGCAGGGTCAGTTCTGGCTTTCGGAAGATGTGTAGGGAATTGTGTTATTATAAAATCTTAATGTTGATGTATTGTAAAACTGGCTTGAAGCGCTCGTGTGCTTATCAGCCAATATGAAACTTCATATAGCGCGTAGGATCCGCGCGCTGAGAACGATCTGCTTACTGTTTAGCTACTGTTGACGAATCCTGTGCAGACACGTGGGCTCGTGCGTGTGCGACGATCGTTTTGGCCTCTCCCAATTAATTACGGCCTCTCTGCCTGCGCCGATTACCCCTCGCTCCCTCCGCAAAAAAAAAAAAAAAAAATCACGCGGCACCGCGCCTCGCCGTCTCCGTCCGCACCTCCTCCCCCTCTTCCCCAGCTGCGGCGCTTCCTCTCGCCTGGCGGCGGTGGCCAGCCTTGCCCACGCCGCCTCCGTCCGTGCTTCGTCCTCCTCCTCCTCTCCCCCAGCTACAGCGCTTTCTCTCGCCCGGCGGCGGCGGCCGGCCTTGCGTACGGTTCCCCGCGGGGCCAAGACGGAGAGGTGGTGACGGTGGCGGCGCTTGGGTCGTCGCTGACCACGGGGCACAGGCGAAGGTAAGAGTCTGCCCTCATCCTCATCTCCGCCAGCAAGCATATGGGCTCCCCACGCTCTCCATCTCCTCACGCGTGAGGGTCGACTGGATCGGCGGCTGCCGTTCCACCCGAGGCAAAGCAGTACACAAGGCCGGATCTGGGTCGAGCAGCTGCCGACGTGCAGGAGTCCATAGGCTGGAGCTGGGGTGTGCATCCGGCCGAGGCGAACGAACCCACAGGCCGGACCTGGGGCGGGCAGCTGCCCGAGGAGGAGTCCACTAGCCGGATCTGGAGCATTCATCGAGCCATGTTTGAGCCGCTCTCTAATCCTCAACCCGGTGTTATTAGGTACGTCTACCACGTTTCTTCTGCTTTATCATGTATTTACTATGCCTTACAATAGCTGAATAACTCTTGCGTGTACTCATTGATATTGCTTGCCTTAGATTAGCTCAGTCTGAATACACCTTGCATGTACTGATTAATATTGTCTGGCTATGTGAGATTGTTGCTTGGCAGTTCTAAAATTCCTCATGAATTAGCAATTGAAGTGTTATGACTATTGTTCTATGTTTGTGATGCAAACTTTCACACGTGCAATTACTGATTCAGGTGTATCATCGCATAGATTTCCTCCAAGTCTAGGTGATTCTATATTAGTGTCTCAGCAGGAGGCAAAGACATTTATAGAATTGATTGAAGCCTGCCTTCAAGATGGGTTGTTCCATTTTCTTTGTTTGCCTTAAGATTTAGTCTGTGCACTGACATAATTTTAGTTTGCTGTTGTTGGCCTGGTACTGGATTTAAAGATGCCATTGCCTTTTTCCTTACAGACTTCACACTGTTTTATTTGCCTTGCAGGTTCCTATCCATGCCATCTGCTACATCTATGGGTTCGCCAAATCGTTCATCATCGATGATCACGACACCAACAGCCTCGCCACACACACCAATTGTAGAGGACATTGCGACCGTCAACCAACCACTGCTCACAGCGGCTACACGGTTGTTAGCGTTCGCTACCTTATTGACACTAGCTAGCCACGCATGCTAGAGTTGAGCCTGCCACCCTGCCTGACGTTGTTAGTATGCAACTATAGTGTCAGGTCACGACCTTGTGAGCTTACTTTGCAATCTGACCAAAGCTACGACTTTTAGTGGTATGCAACAATATTAGACCTGATCTGAGTCATTTATGCATTGCCTGCGTCATATTACGATTACTGGAAAAGTTGTTTTTATGACGCAGTTTACCTATAGGTTTCTCTTGATGACATAGCATATTTTTCCAATGCATTAACACTTCTGTCAATTTGTCTGTGTTCCTGCTGCGTAAATTGAGACTCGCAGACATATTTTGCACAAAACTATATGCTGCTATACATGTTATATGTGCAGTGATGCGGTAGGCGCTATCACATAATATACCATTTAGTGCTTGGCAGTGCTTCAAGCAATGGTGCCTCATAAATGACAATTCTTATTTACAAAGTATTTAGATATGGTGAATCTGATAGTTAATTCTGAATGGAGGCATTTTGTGAACCAAACACGCTGTAGGTGTGTTCAATTATTTGACATAGTAGTAGTAACCTTCATTGGTGGGCTGTTCAAATAGATTTTTAGTTCATTCATTTCAGTCACAAATTCATTTCTCCTGAATTTGTATGCTCTTTGATTTGCCTTCTCAACCTTCCTTTTCAGCACCTAACTATGTCTAGAATTTTCCACACTACATGTGTGCAAAAAAGGTCTAAGAAAATATGGCAGGTTGCAATCAGCTTGATTTGCAAAACAAAGTTTTATTTTGCTCCTCTCCTCATGAAGAAGCTACACTCTCCTTCAGTTTTTGGCCTTCAGTTTGTTAGTTTTTGGCCTCGACCCAAAGAAAGTTCACATTATCCATGCATGCTCCGTTCCAAATATTTATTGGGTTTAGTATGTTTCACAACCTTTTTTTTGCATTTCTCTAATGTTTGGTTTATAAAGGGCTTGACATATGTGCTACGCTTAAACTGATAATGCATGACAGTGTTAGTCCAGATGGTTTTGGTTATATCCAGATGGTCGTTAGTGCACTATATTGTCTGTGGTTTTTTTCCAGTTTAACTAAAGTAATCAATAAACTCATGCGGCTGTCTTTAGATTGTGGAATAATTTTCCAGGATGTGTCAAAGTTCTGCATTCACTTCGCTTTGTAATATTGCTATGTTTGTTACGCCCCCTATTCAGGATGTCTGACAGAAAGTCTCACATTTCTTGCAGATTTGACTCAACGGTTCATTGATTCCTAACGACACGTCAAGTTTCTGCATCGAGACAGCCTGTAGCGGATCCGTTTTTACTTGCAATGGAACTACTAATGTATGGCAAAACAGCCATTCATAGTATGTTTTCCCCCTTTAGACCTTCTGTTAATATTTGAGAAAGGACTGCCAAGTTTATTTTTGCAAAATACAATTTCAAGTTGTCCATGGTTTCCTTGCTCATACTATGCGTTTAATATACGGGCGCAGCGAAGCGCGCCTACCTTCCTAGTTTCTTTCAATCGAGGTGCGTCTTTCGCAATCGCAGTGCGTGTTGGAAAGTGGAAACCGAAACGTCGAACTCACTTCCGTGTACGTTTAAAAAGAGGGGTATACAGACTTGCAGAGAACCGTCTTGGACTTGGGGCTCGCCGACTACGTTTAAACAGAGAACAGAGGATTTTTTTTTGAGGGGAGAACAGAGGTTTAAACAGAGAACAGAGGATTTTTTTTTTTGAGGGAGAACAGAGGATGTTTAAAAAGAGAACAGACAACTCCAAATTGAACTCCACAAACAACTCCATCGTCCATTCGTCCTCGTCGCTGGGTTTCGTTTCCGTGAAATTGTGATCCCATAGGCTGTCTGACCTTGAATTTCTGCAACACTTCTATGGACGCGCTCGTGGGCCATTGTTCTAGTCATCTAGATGCACACCGGCCCAGCATAGCTCACATTCAGCTTGGGTTCGTCAATCTCTGCTGCTCCACCGATAAATGGTGGGATGAGAGTTGGATGTCAAATGAAGTTCTAAATATGAATTAGTTGCGGTCAAACAAAAACTATTAGAGGCTAATTGATGAGTAGAACTCATTTAACAAAGAAAAAATTAATTAGTCTACATCTATCCTATTATTTAATGACGGACTAAACTTAGGTCCAATCATCCAAACATGGGCTTCTTGTGTCGTTCAACACCAGGCGATAATGTGCCGCAGGGCAACAAACATGGATGGCCTTCTTCTTGCGTCGTCCAACACCAGGTGATAATGTCCCGCAGGGCGCCTTCTTTGTGTGTCGTCCAACACCATATGTAGGATTGCACTCATGAGGTACAATATCCGTATGTAGGATTGCCATCCCTACCCACTATTGCCCTACGTTCTCAATAGTCGATACTACAAATAGTCAGTTATATGTTTTCAGGAAATCCAACTTCAATTCGCCGTATATACATGATATGTGCCTACACCTCTTCTGCTATATGCATGGAGCGAACTAGTGATGAACAATGCCATTGCAGCCTAGCTTCTTGCGCCAATTGGAAAAATGATTCCAAATTGAAACCACGATAAACTCTGAACCAAAATTGAATTGCAATTTCCCAATAAGAAATACTCGAATTTTCCCATAGTCTAAATTTGACACACCAACAAGTCTATACCCCTAATTGACCTTAGCTTGTGCACTACCTGCACTCATCGTTTTATGCAATTGGGGTTACAAAAGAGTATTTTATTTATGATGATTTCACTGATAGATTTATTTAGAACCTGAATAAACTAAACATAAAGAATTGCTTAACTGTAAATAAGAGATGGGACGCTCTCCTTTTTACCACCAGCATCATCGTTGGAGAGGGAGGAGGAACACCTAGATGGCGGTTGCGAGGTGCCCTGGCAATGTAGAAACATCATCGCAAGGGTGATGTTTCTGTATTTAGTATTATATATATTATTTAATTTTCTATATGTTTGATCAAAATTTGATTTAGAACAAACTTAAAAAGATGATATTTGGATGAGGGAGCATTAACATCTCCAAGAGTTCCCAAAATTCACTCCTGGTCTAGATTTTTTCTGGCAAGATTGAAAAAAAAGCTGCTCTCTAGCAACTCCTTATCTCAACTCCCAATCTTTCGCACTTGAAAAAATTGACCTCATCGGGTAGATATTATATATACGCGCACATCAATCGACCAATCTGAAATTTGAAGGATATGGGGAAGAAGAAGTATGATAAGATTTCTGATATAAATGTACATGAGACAAAGAAAATATTAAAGTGATTAGAATAATTTAGAAATAGTGCTTAATTCTTGATGCAACATCATCTTTTATATTTTAGGACTAACATTTTGAAAAGAAACCCAAAAAAATATGCCCCAACTTTTTTTAGCCACTTAAGAAATTCATTAATTTACCCTGTTTTTGAAACTGTTGGAAATGCTCTAGCAGACTTGAGGTGGGAATATCGAGTTGAGTATGACCTCAGATATCCCGGGCACAAACGGCAAGCCAGTGCATACCAAACTTTGTACCCACATCAAGGACTTTCCTTGGAAGATCTCCATGTCAGGGGCTGACCTTGCAACAAAATGTGGCATATGACGTACTATGATCCACACGGTGTGAACGTGCACTATGCCTACTGGGCTGTTGAATGTTGATTCGGTCAGTGAGAACTCACCGACGACCGTCTATGCGGCCAGTAGCTATAGACAAGTCTTTGTCAATAGTTGGCGGCATGTATAGTTTCGCCAACAATGGCCCAGGGACTCTTTCCGCTTCCTGCCGTGACAGCCGTTGCTTTGCAACGTGCTGCAGGCGTGCAGCGACCCTTTATAGTACTCCGTAAGTAGTAGGGTAGTAGTCTACAGCTTGCATTGCTCGCCTCGAGTCTCCATGCTGGCCGCGGCGGTCCGCAGGAAAGATGGCCCATTTCCCGTCCCGGCAGCGGCAGGAGAACGCTGGATACGTGTCCTCACGACGTCGGCGTCGGCAACTCTGGGTTCGTGCAGTTTGTGCCACAGTTCGGCTGGCAGTTGCTTGCATGCAGGCTTGCAGAGAGCGACGCCGCCGGTCTCGTTCAGTTCGGTCCTGAGAGAGAGCTCCAGTGAACCAAAGTCAGTCATCGTTTTCGGATGGAAACTTCCAATATACACTTAACATACAGTACTGTGTTTGTACGGTGATTCTAGCGTCCGCCGGCGAGTGCGTTTGGATGTCGGTTCCTTACGGAAACTGCCCGCCCCCGCGCACGGAAGGAAATAGAACGGGACTCGCCCCTGTCCTTCGCTCCCCACGGTGCTCCTGTCCCCCGTTCCTTAATGCACCACGTCCCCCTAACGCGCCCCAGTCCTAAAAGAACATGAAACACTTCAATTGCAACATTGCAAAACATATGGAAAAACCATATAGTGCAATATCGGGTTGTAAATAGTGCAACATCGAAAATATATATAGTGCAACATTGAAAAACATGCACGGCAACATCGAAAAATATGGACTGCAACAACGAAAAATATGTACTGCAATATCGAAAAAATATATACTGCAATATCGAAAACATGTACTGTAACATCGAAAAAACATGTACTGCAACGTCAAAAAAGTATGTACTGCAACATTGAAAATTATGTGCAGCAACATCGAAAATTATGTATGCAACATCTCAAGCAATAGTACTGCAACATCGCAAAAACATATGTTGCAACAACCCAAAAATCTCATTGCAACATTCGAAAATCATCTATTGCAACATCCCAAAACACCCATTGCAACACGAGAGAAAAAAAAGCATACATAACAGCCCCTGACCCATCAACAAAAGCTCGCCGGAGGGAGGAGCGAACAGGACCCCAGAGCTCGCTGGAACCCTAGCGACTGCCGCGTCCCTCAGATCCAGACGAAGAGGAGGAGGAGGAGGAGGGCTTACATCGAAAGAAGAGCCGACCTACCTCGTCGGATCGCCACCGTCGTCCTCGCTTCCGGTGGGGAGAGCAGGAGCGGGGTCATTGGGGAGCGCGGGGTCGTATAGGGTCACGCAGAGGGGAGGGAGGGAGGGAGGGAGGGGGTGGGCAGGGCGACAGCGAGGTGCGCGCAGCGCGTGGCGTTACGGCGAGCAGGCGGGCGCTGCTGGAGTAAGCAGTCGAGAGGATGAGGAATGAAGGGGAGCCACGTGCGGTACGGATGGGTTGATTTGGCGCACGGTCGGGTGCTTTCGAGCTAGGACAAGGACGCGCGGGTTGGGCGCGTCCAGCCACCCGCATCACCGGTTCACGTCATTATCGTTGTACCAAATAGCAGCCGCAGCAACTTGCGGGTGCTGACACATCTGTGAACATTCCAGGTGGTGGTCGTGGATGCCATTTTTTTTTTCAATCTGGATATATACGCTATGCAGCCGATCATCTCGATTAATTGCTTGGATCAGGCAACCGATAGAAAAACTGCCTGTAATTTCTCTCTGAAAAAAAAAGATGTAAACAGAAAGTCCGCCGGCGGCCGGCAATCGCTGGTTCACTGCACTACGCACAGAAGCAATAGCTTTCTTTCAGAAGGACGCGAGTACGCACACAGTTTTCCTTTTCCAGAAGCAGGTGCTATTAGGTTGTTCCGTTACTGGTAGTGAGCGAGTACAACACGATTCGGTTCCAGGTACATGCCGGCATCATGGCCCATGGTCCTGTCCGGGCGCCGGCGTTAGCGTTAGGTTAGTCGAAATTATTATCTCAGGTCAACTCTCACGTGCGTGTACAATTCAAGTTGCTCATTTCCTGCTCACAGCTCACGCATCTTGTCTGTCTGAAACATAAGTATACTTATTATTTTTTTAAAAAATGAAACCATATAATTATACTACTCCGTATATATGCTAGCACGTTTTATTTGCTCCCCTTGTGAAGATTCCAGAAGCAGGTGTAGTTAATTAGTCGCACTAGCAATCTCTGAGAACGATTCCTGCTCCAAACCAGGCCATTTCATTGGGCCACGTCACGTGCTTCAATCTCAGCCGTTAGATCACAGGCGAACGACCATTGAGCGTTTCTGCGTGGCCTGGACTCTACGGAGTCCGGTACCCAAGGCTTCGTGAAGTCTCTGGCATGTCCCGGCCAGAAGGGAGATCTTTTTTTACCCCGCCATTCCCTCTTCTCTTCCCTTACTGCTGTCTCTTTTCCGTCCCTGCCACCGTCACAAACGCAGCGCAGAAGAAATCTCCGATGAAACAAGAGGTATGTCATCGTCTTCTCTAGTAAAATCGGAATCGGAATCTTGCGGTACCCATAACCAGATCTTCTTTCGACCACAGAAAGCTTAGCAAAAACGCTACAGAGTCAATGGTCCCAAAAAAAAAAATCCTCCTTCAGATCCAGTCGTCGCACCCATCCGCACTTGCTACCGCCGCCTCCAAACCGCACGGGCCCAGCCAGCAACGCCCGTGGTCGCGCAGCACAAGTCACCTCCGCTCGAGCCCAGACTCCAACGCCGCCATATCGTCGCCGGCCATTCTTCCCCTGGCTGGAATCGGCAGCGCCGGGTGCATGCTCTGCTGTGCTCCTGCAGGGAAGAAGAAAGGGAAAACATGGTAGGAGCAATGGGCGCACGTACGCGCTATGGCGCGTGGAGCTACAGCGCGGCGGCCGCGCGCATGGCCGGCGACGCGGATCCGCCAGGCTTCGCAGCGTACCGGCGGCGGCGTGGGGAAAGCTGCAGCACGGCGCTCAGCCAGCTTTAGGCAATTTATTTTGCATTTATTCGCGTCCTGTACATTACAATAAATCAATAAATTTTGGTTAAAGCAACATGCGCAAACATATTTGGAAAAGTTAGAGAATTTTCCTGAATCCAAGAAAATAATTTTATAATATTTGGATCTATTGCTATTTTTCTATAATTTTCACAAGTTTCTACTCTCTCCATCCCAAATTATAAGGCATTCCAAGAATCTTGGAGAGTCAAAGGATCTCAAGTTTGACTAAATTTATATGATAAGATAATAATATTTATGACACCAATTAAGTATCGTTAAATTCTTCATTAATTATATTTTCATAGTATACCTATCTGATGTTATAAATTTTTGTAATTTTCTCTATAATTTTTGGTCAAATCTTAAGATGCTTTGACTCTCCAAGATTCTTGGAATGCCTTATAATTTAGAATGGAGAGAGTATATGGATTAGTACCAATGAGCAAGCTCTTATTAGCTTGTACTGTTCACCTTTTTTGTCGGAGCAATCATACTTGTTTGTGTATGTGAGCATTACCGCCTTGGCAACCAACAATGGTCCACTGCTCGGAAGAGCAGCTCTCTCAACACAACATGATCTTTTATTTTAAATGCATATACTCTCACTTTGGATAATTTAGTCCAATAAATTTGATTACAGGTACACTCGACAAAAAAAAAACTCGCACAAAAAAGAGCCCATCAACACTGCAAACAACCCATGCACTGGCCATACGCGGCAAGGCCGCGACCATTTCTAGTCAATAAGAGTGTTGATGTACATGCATAACCACGCACGATCCGGAACGACGGTCGATATTAGCAAAATCTCATATTTGCGCCCGCAGGATGTAAACACAATTCGGCCGGCACTTCCTCCGGTCGTTGCTTTCAGTTTCAGGCTCAGTCGTCGAGATATAAACCAACCAAGCCATCGCCGCTTGCCGTAACGACATTGGGGTCAATCAGGATAAGTTGTGCACCCGATCATCTCGTCTGGATTGATTGGTCATCTACACTGTATTAGCGTCGACGAAAACTGCATGCAGGTTGTTTCCTTGAAACTATAGTATGTGGGGAAAAGGTCAAAAGGAGAACGGCGGCCGGCACATCTTTTTTTTTTTTTACTCGTCAAAAAAAAAAAGGAGAAGAGATGTGCCGGCCGCCGTCGCTGGTTCACTGCACTGCACCGGTCATTTGAGTTTCAGTTCAGAGAAGCCATGTCGTTCTTGAGAAGGTCGTGAGTTCGTAGTAGTCGGGGGTCGGCGGCTGCGTGCATACAGATTTGCCAGGTCAGCTCTCACGCACGCACGTTCAAATTTTGGTGGATCTATCGGATCCTTGTTGGCTGCTTCATGCATCGATCCTGGCTGCAAACCAGCGAGGATCTTGTCTATGCCACCATGAGGAGTTGAGTGCAAACGAGATCCGAATCCAGCCCCACATGTTCGTCGTCAGCGCTGAGCTTTGAAGGCGGCGGCGGCGGTGTGGGGGCGCGCTTTGTCAGCCCCAATCCATTTCCGCGTTTCTGCCGCCCTTTCTTTTCCGATCCTCTTCTGCTTTTTTTGCTTTTGGAAATGGTACGTACTAGGCAGCGTTTGGTTGCTAAAAATTTTGCAAAAAGAACAGTTGATTCTCCGTTACATCGAATCTTTAGATGTATGCATGAAGCATTAAATATAGATAAAAAATAAAACTAATTACACAGTTTAGACAAAATGGACGAGACAAATCTTTTAAGCATAATTAGACCATGATTAGACACTAATTACCAAATAACAACAAAAGTGTTACAGTTACATTTTGCCAAAAATTTTGGCAACTAAACAAGCCCATAGTATAATCGTTGGACTTGCCGGTTGAAGCACTCTACCTACTTGCATGCATAGCTAATTATATAATCATGGGCACAGGCATCCATACAAATTAAGATTTTTACTCCCAAAGTGAGCAACTGGCAATACGAATCCTAGCTCCTCCTGTATGTACGCTGCGGTTCGACCGGCATCTATCCACGCACTTACTTTGCACTAGCGGGTAGCTAATGCGACCGATCTCTTTTAATTTGGTGACAGGTTCATTCGATAAACATCATCAGCCCATTCGAGCATCAGTTGGCCGGCGTAGTGAACCTGTGGTTCCCAGTCGTCGGATTGTGTCGTCCTGCTAATTTTTTCACGAGCGTGTCTTTGCGACACGTAATTCATTAAGCAGAAGCAGAGTTTGACTGGTTACAACATCCCCCAAGTAATCTAAAGATTACCGTAGGAGGATGGAAGCCAACACGACCCGAAAAGACTAACTTAAAAAGACATTACATGAAAGTTGAGCAAACAATTGGGTGGAAGGCGATGAGACTAGCAAGCCTCCTCAAACCCTTGGAACTCAAACCCCGACACATCGAACTTCAAGAGCGCTCGAAGTGCTTCCCTTTTTGCGGAGTCGAGCGGGCCCTGTAGTCCCTTCTTGAAATCTGTCACAACCTGGGTATCCAACCGCTGTGAGGCGGAAGGCTCCCACTTGGACACAAGCACCTTTTGCGCTTGAAGGGTGGCGTTAGGTGCCCGCGAGGCATACTTTGTCGCTAGACGCGTGCTACGCCGGATGGAGACCGAGGATGGGGAGTGATGGGTTCGACGACGTGGTGGCGCCTTGAGGATGGGGGACTTGAGCGGGGCGGAGACGCGCCTAGCAAACTCCTCGGCGAGGGCTGAGGGGGAAGTCGGCAAAGGAGTTCGTCGAACATCCACCCCCGAAGCCTCGGCATCCGCAAAGCTGAGCTGAACCATCCGTGGTGGCGAACAGGTGTCCGCCAACAAAGCCTGAGCCCTTAGAGGAGCTGCAGGCGGGGTAGATGGGTGCCCAAGCACCGAAGCATCCACCGAACGACTGACGATGAGCGGTGCGGCGAGCTGAAGCGAGGCAGCGAGCTCATCGAACATCGGGTCAACCCAAACGGGAGGCTTAGTGCCCTTGCACAGCGCTAGCACGAGCGGATCCGGCTCCTGGGGGCAGCAAGTGACAGACGAAGAGGCGACATTGCCCATTACGACAACATCGATCTCCTCCGGTAGCTTGCTTCGCCGCCGCTGGCGACGTCGAAGACGGGAGCCGTTGGTGCCCCCCACAGCCACCCGCGTGGCTCTGTCCGAACCACCGCAAGGCACGTGCGAGGGGGGTCGAGAACCACCTCCCCTAGCCTCAGGTGCCGACACCATGGCCCGCCTGGGCCACTTGCAGTCCCTAGCGATGTGACGGTATCCGCGACAGCGCAGACAACGCCGTGGCATCCGACAGGTTGCTACTCTATGGGAGTAGGAAAGGCAGTTGAAACATCTGCCGTGTAGCTCCGCCGGGATCTTCCAGGCCCGCGGGAGCTGCTTCACGGACGAAGCGGCCGCAGTTCGAGACTCCTGCCGTTGGAGAATCTCACGCCATCCATCAGCATCGGGGGTGGAGACCCGTCCACGACGACCAAGACGTTGGCGAACGGGGGCGCGGCCATCCACCGGCCGAGCGGGCAGAGCGTGCACCAGCTCGGGGCGCGGCCGGTGGCGTGCAGCAAGCCTACGACCACATCCCTGGCGACCAGCGTCTACCCCGGCCCGGCCCCTGTCCGCCGCTGGACGTGGTTGGGCGCGCGGTGGAGTCGCCGACGCCGGCGACGCGTGACGGAGAACGGCATCGATGTAGGTCCTAGGTTGGTTCGTCGTCGGTTTCTTCGCTGTCGACGTCCGCCCAGCGGCAGCTCTTCGTGCGCCCACCGGAGGGTTGGCCTGGGTAGAACGGGGCCGCATCCGGCGAGAGCGGGCGGGGGCTTGAAGAGACCGACGCTGCCGCGGTAGAGCAAGGCAGCAGGCTGTCCCCGGTAGGCCTGGGCGACGGATGGGTCGCATCCACGAGTCGTTCCCCGCCGAGGTCACCTCCCCCGGCACCGACATCGTCACGCAGCTCCTGGCCCTGAACGCCGCCTGCGAGGCGCCCTTCCGTGAGGCCCTCACGTCGCTGCTGCTGGGTGGAGGCCTGGACGTCGCGTGCGCAACGGTCGACGGGCAGTGCCACCCGACGTGGCGCGCGACGCACCAGCTGGGCGTCCCCGCGCTCGCGCTGCGGACGGACAGCGCCGCCACGTTCCGCAGCATGCTCGCGTACCCACGGCTGCGCGACGCCGGTTTCGTTCCCGTCAAAGGCAAGAAGAAGCGCATGCTCCGCGACCGCGGCGGCGGCAGCGGCAGCGGTAATCCCAGGCCCCGACGGCGCGGGAGGCGAGGGCGGGCGGGGAGGTGGTGGAGGGGGCGTCGAGGCGTCGCTGGTGGGTGGCGACGGGCCCGAGGCAGAACATATGGTGGCCGCTGGCGCCGAAGTGGCCTCCGGCAGGCTGGGGTCCTCGAGGTGCCGCCACTGCGCCGGAGCTGGCAGCTCCACGAACGTAGGGCGAGAGGGGGAGATCGACCCCTTGAAAGGAAGGTCGAGCAGAGGAGGTTGCGGATCCGGGGCTACTTGCTGCTGGGAGGCTGTAGCAGCTGCGGATCTGGAAGGATTAGGAATGGAGGAGGCGGGGGGACGACGGAGGGAAGGGGCGGGTCGGGAGGCTTCGGCTCGGGATCCATCCTTCAGTCCCCCCGTCCTGCTAATTAATCAGAGGTCCTGCTGCTTCGTCTCATCCTCTTCGTTTTAGGCCAGGACTGATGCGTGTGTCGTTCGTTGCAATGCATGCTGCTATCACTGTCACTATCACTGTGCTGCTGGAAAATGTCGTCGAAAGGATGTATGCATGGCTGCGGCCGAACACAACACAGCTGATGACAGCAGCGTCCGTGATGGGAGGGAAACATGTGAATCCGATACGCGCAAATAGAGGCCACGGGCATCGACTGGTCCGCCAGCAGCCGGGCTGCCCGGCTGCTTGCCCTGCCTTGGCGCCCTGTGGAATATGCCTCGGCAGCTCTACTGGCCCTCGTCGAGTTTTTGCTGTCCGCATGCAGCAGGCCCATCCCATCAGGCCGCATCTTCTTATACCCAAGTCACCGCATGGATGTTTATCTGGATCCCCAATTCCACAACGAGAACTAACGGGAGGTCCCTCTCCCATCTTGAGTTGAGACCACCATGGAGAAAGGCAATCAAGTTCCTGGTTTTGTTGATTCAAAAGTCATTCCGGGTTCAAAAGTCGCTCTGCAACCCTAGCTTTACAAAGTTACCTTTACAGACTCGAAATTTACATAGAGCCTGTTTAGTTGCCCATGCAACCCAAAAAAGTTTGCGCAGTATCCGTCACATCGAATCTTGTGGCACATGCATGGAGTACTAAATGTAGACGAAAGAAAAAACTAATTACACAGTTTAGTTGTAAATCACGAGACAAATCTTTTGAGCCTAATTAGTCCATGATTGAACACAAATTACTAAATAAAATGAAAATGCTACAGTAGCCGAACCCAAACTTTTTCGCCGACTAATACTCCTGTTCCAGCACGCTGAGAGAGTGCCGCAGCATCACGTGACATCCACGTGCCTACGGACTGATGTCCTCGTCTGCTGACTGCCGGTCGACAGACCATGTCTGCAAGTACAGTTATTTATTACTGCTACTGCTACCATTTACAAGCAGCTACAATCACTGATTAGCTAGTCCTACCGGATAGAACAACACCACCTAGCTAGCTACTCCCTACCTTGGAACTTCCAGGTCGATCGGTCAACGGAGATCCAGCTGCCGGAGCTTCAGTGGCCCGCCGCCGGCGACCGCCGTGGAGATGAATCTTGCTAGCAGCTTTTGAGCCTAGCCGTAGAGGGTGACGAGGCGGCGGAGGCACTTGGTGCAGGAGTACTTGCGCTTGCTCTTGACGCACAGCGGCAGGCCCAGGATGCGGCGCTCGCTCTCCACGTCGACGGCCACCACGGCCCCGCCGCAGCGCGGGCACGCCCCGGGCGCCTTGTGCGTGCCCACGACGCGCTCCTTCTCCGCGCCGCACAGCACCCGCACTGCGTCCATCGCCGCCATGCCTTCCTTTTCTTTCTTCCTTGCTCCCACCCAAGAAACAGAGCGGAGTCAGAGGAGGAGGGAGGAAGAAGACGACGGGTTTCTGGTTGTGGCGGTGGTGGGCTCTATCTGCCTCTGCATATATAGCGGACAAGAGCGCGTGCTCGCCCCTGTCTGCTGCTGCCTGATTTTGCACAGGTGGAGGTGTTGGATTGAGCTTCTACTTGGCGCTCGATGGCATGGCGTGCGGCGTGGCGGAGACGGACACAGTCCGCGGACGGCTAGAGCTGCAGGAGGCGGTAGGCGGTAGGCCCATATGCCGCGTGCTTTGGGTGTTTCTGTTTAAAAATAATTTTAAGGCGGTTGACGAAATGCCCAGGAAACAACCGTTAGCAGAATAAGGGGTGCGGGTTTATTAGTGGTATAACTAAGGTCTCGAGCTACACATTTAACACACAGCGTGCAGTACATATATGTTTTTGAAGGACAGGCCTGTTTATATATAGTTCAGTCACGGTCACATGCAAGTACAAAATTGTACTTGAAATGGATAACGTTCTAGCCGTGTTTGGTGTGTGGTATTACTAAATACTAATGTATGTTCTTTGTACTTTCTAAGTTACTCCAATATAGGTAGTAGGGTATTTAGTTTTTTTCAAACATAGAAAACATATAATATTTGTAAATATCATGGTCTTATAAAATATTATTATTAGCGAAAAGATACCATAAAAGGGAGATGACTCACTTAATAACAAATTGGCGGAGGCTGTCTGGGGGTGTTTCGATGGAAAAACTTTTGGAATTTGATTATTGTAGCTCTTTCGTTTGTATTTGGCAATTAGTGTTCAATTATGAACTAATTTGGCTTAAAAGATTCGTCTCGTGATTTACAACTGTACAATTAGTTATTTTTTATCTATATTTAATGTTTTATACATGTATTTAAAGGTTCGATATGATGAGACAAAAATTAAAAATTTAGAATTTTAAAGACAAACAAGGTCTAGTTTTTTTTATCCGTCGAACCATCATCTAGAAAAATCTTTAAATGTGTCTCTGTCACTTGTCTACCCTATGTTTTGTCTTCATGTTCTCTAGTGTCGCCTTCCGCACCCTAGGCCGAACTCTCCTGGCCTAGCCCAATCCAATTTTACCATCGACAACAACCTCTCCGCATTAATGCCCCTGTTGCCTCTACCGTCTAATGGTCGTCTTTTACGACCACTGCAAACGGTGTATCAATTGTTTGCTTCCACACAAACCAACAAAGTCTACAGGGTTAGAAACCACGACGCTTGAGCGTGTTATCATTCATACCTTGTTTTTCTTCTTCTTCTTCTTCCCATTTGTTACTTCCTTAATGATCCTATTTGTTACTTCTTTCATTCACCGATAGTTTATTAATGACATGTACTGAGTTTAGCTTTAGCCTGCATCCCCATGTTTGGAAATCCAAGTGATGTTCCATGCATGTGACAAAGATTAGCATTCCTTGTGACGCGGATAATTTATATGAATGGATATGCTTCACTCTATTATTAGGACGTACACACTGCCCTCACAACAACGTGCACACGTTCCATTTCTCTTTCTTCATTTCTTAGGAAACATTGAAAGCTCGCTTTTGTGTAGTTTTTGCACGGAGCTTGCGATAAATAAAGTCCGATCCGGTCGTCACTCACATGAGGCGACCAAATTAAACGTGCCCACCATATATACGCATTCCTACCTGTCTAAATTTTTGTTGAACCGCCTACTGTCTAGTTTCATTAAGCAAATCAAGTGCGAATTGCCTCTCACACCACGCAATGGAATGAAGAAATATACGCCATTAGCGCTCCAACAACCGATTGGCTTGGCGAGATTTTCTGGAAATAAATTTACACGAACGTTTTCTCGACTTTATTATATATACTCATATTTTATATGTGCGAGTCAGTAGAGTTTGGACACGTGCTAGCTGCCGGGCCGTCGTGCGTCCGGCATCCCTGTGGCCGCGTTGTGAGCTCCGCCGTAACAAGTGCATAGAGTTTAAATTTTGTCATAAAATATGTGCACCTCTAAATATAAAATAAATTAATTTTACTTGTTTTTTTTCTACTTTCTCTCTTCCTGAGGTGTAATGATTACACTTTAGGGAGGTAGTATATACTCCCTCCGTATTGGATTTAGAAGTCGTTTAGGACAGCGACACGGTCTCCAAAACACAACTTTGATCTCTTGTTTTTATAAAAAATATTTATGTAAAAGTGATATATGTATACTTTTATAAAAGTATTTTTCAAGACAAATCTATTCATATAATTTTTACATTTGCAAACTCAACAACTTAAAAGTTATTGATGATTTATATTTCCAACGTTTGACCTAAACCTTGTCTAAAATGACTTCTAAATCCGATACGGAGGAAATATGTAATTTTCCACTAACATTATTCTTTTTGCCTACAACAAGTAGATTTGTTTTTGGATGGAGGGGGTATGTATTTTCTCCGAATGCATCATGCATGCTGTGACGTCCTCCACGATTAGTAGTGTTCGTCTGCGAGCATAACCGCCGTCCGGCCGGCGGGCGTCATCGAGATAAGCCAGCCGTATGTATGTGCGGATCGCCGGCCTATCGTTCAAGGTTCGAGATCGAGGGGACCCAAACGGAACGGACTACCCATACATACTACGCCAGATCGACGGTACTGTAGCATGGGCGCCACTGACTGGTGGGTGGGTGGGGTTTCCATCTGGCACGGTAGAAATCAAAATCAGGAGCCGGTCACGGTACTGTACGTGACACTGACACGGCCAATAATCGTACATGTACCGCCGGTCACGCATGACGTCTCGGGCGCTGTAGTAAAGCGAAAGCCCCACCAGTACGGCGACCGCCTCGTAAAAAAGTACGTGCACCGCACGCTTTGCCGTCCGGCTTGACCGCCGTTTCACCGTCGGGAAGGGAAGGTGCCACAGGCCACAGCCCACTTCGACTGACGTCTGACGGTGCCTCGGTAACGAGCAGCAGCAGTAGCAGCATCGTAATCACCCGCGAGAAGTAATACTTATCCCTACTAGCGCACACGCCGTTTTCGTCGGGCTTACAGTATTATTTTCCCGTTGCTTGTGTTTGCCTAGTGATAGTCTGAGGCCTCGTTTAGATGGGTGAATTGGGGAGAAAAACACTGTATCAGAATTCCTGTAGCATTTCGTTTGTATTTGGTAAAAATTATCCAAATTTTGACTAACTAGGCTTAAAATGTTCGTCTCGCAAAGTACAACAAAACTGTGTAATTAGTTTTTGATTTCATCAACATTTAGTACTCCATGCATTTGCCAACATTTTGATGTGATGGAGAATCTTCTTTTTGCATAGTGGAATTTGGGGAGAGAATAGGGAAACTAAACAAGGCCAGATACTGACGTTTGAACAGAGACCAGTGAACCCGACGCAAACTTTTCGCTTTTGGCCTGGTTTAGATCCCAAATTGGGATACCTAAATTACTGTTGGACACTGTAGCATTTTGTTTTTATTTTTTGATAACTGTCCAAACATTGATTAATTAGACTTAAAATGTTCGTCTCGCAAAGTACAATAAAACTATGTAATTAGTTTTTGATTTTATCTACCTTTAATATTCCATACATGTGCCGGTATTTTGATGTGACGGGAAATCTTCTTTTTGCATTGTGTATTTTGGACCCAAATTTGGAAAACTAAACATGCCCGATGGACATACAGCTAATAGTAATGTGACTGTGACCGCACGTGTCAAACGTCAAGCAAACAAACCCCGGCATGGTAGATTCCTGTGTGTGTGGCTGTGATGCTGTGTCCTGTGTCAGAAGTCAGGTCGCATCTGGACTTGTTGGAGAAAACCCATCGGCGGCCACTGCTGTATTCTGGTGGCACCGTGACCGTGGCGGCGGTGGGAGAAAGTTCGCCGTGGGCTGCCGGACGGGGTGCGGTGGGAAGGCAGCATGAGGCCGCCGGCCGCCGCACTGGGAGAAGTTCTGTGGGCTGGTGCTGGATGGCGGCGTGGGGAGAAGCCATGGGCTGATGGGCCGGACCCGGACTTATCAGGGCTAGCTCCAGAGTCCAGAGCATGAGTGAGCTGTGAACGATCGCGTCACGTACCCATCCATCGCCAAGTCCGTCTCATGAAACTCTCGGCCTTGCTTTTTTCTCGGCGTGACTGCACCCTGCTGCTTGGATAATCTCCTGCTTGCTTTCCTTCCAGTCTCTCTTTGGATAATCTTCCGGGATGGGAACTCGAACTTCCAAAGCGGACAAATATAGCAGCCGCAATTGCTTGCGAGTTCCGACATCTTTAACATTATCCTCATCCAGATCAACCAGGATAAGTTGTTTACCCGCCGATCATCTCCACTGCTCGTATCGTATCATCAGCGTCGGTCAAAACAGCCTGCGGCCGCCGCCACGCACGGGTTCACTGCACCTGTCAGTTCGAGGCAGTAGGTTTTCTTGCACTTTAATGGCCTTTTTTTTTCCCTACGGAAGACGCTTAATGGTCGTATGTTCTGGCGGCGATTCCCACCTACGCCAAGTGTCGTGACCGAAGGACCGAGAACGTTCTGTCACAGCGTGCGCCGGTGCGCGCATGGGAACTTCTTCTCAGGTCAACACCCACGTGCATGCTCCATCTCTCCCAAAATAGAAGTAGTTCTCACTGTCTAAGAAGTCAGCTTTTTTTAACTTTGACTAATTATATATAAAAATATTAAAATTTATAATATATAATTAGTATCATTAGATAGATCATTGAATATACTATCATAATAAATTTATTTAGAGATATAAATGTTGTACGTATTTTCTATAAATCTAGTCAAATTTGAGAAAATTTAACCTGCACATATCACATAATGTTATCTATTCTGGGACGGAGGGAGCAGAGTATATGCAGAGCACCTGGCGTCCATGATCATTTCCTCCTCTTGCAGGCTGAAGCTTCTTTTTTTTCCCCCTCTGAAGCAACTGTATGCTGAAGCTTGCAGATGCATATTATATTATAAACAACATTTGCTACTCGTGGCTTCTGGAAAATCTTCATTACCAAAGCGTTTGAATTAAGCGACTACCACCGAACGTGTAGTGCGGGTGCCAAAAAGGAGTTTTTAAGCATGCATGCGGATGGCGTGCACGAACCTGTTGCTTTCACCTCTGTACGTATAATATAAGCAATCCCATGTATTAGATGTTTACTCGTGAATACGTATTATGAATTCATGGTAGGTGTTGATCGTGGCTCTTTCATATGGAAACCGTCTCCGATTTCTTCCCCCTTCGTTTCATCGGTTTTACCTGCTGCCATGGGTTGCCAGCTGAGTCATCCGCCCGCCGGCATATATCTACTGGATTTCATATGTTCCTCCTAAAGCAAAAAAAAAGTTATGCTCGAGCCCTCCTTGATTCATTACCCTGTTCGCCTGAGGTTATCAGTCATCACTTATTCAGCAGTATTTTTCTCTCACAATAAATCAACATCAGCTAGAATCAGCTAGCCAGAAACTATTCAGCGAACAAGGTGATTCTAATGGCGATTGACTTGTTCTGTTGGCATGCAAGGCTAGCTGCTGATGAGCTTCGACCTTAGTTATTCCTGGTCGCATTTTATAACCTAACCTATATGTGGACACAAGTTCGTATCGTTTAGGGGCGCCACCAAAATAAACTGACGAGGCGAATGAAGTGACGTGCAACGACCGTCACACGAATAGCTGCCGGATCGCGGACAGCGACTGCTTGTCTGGTGTTGGGGATTCGAATGCTGGTCGCCGGGTTCATTTTTTCTGACGCGCCAAAATTGAGCACACAGGTGACGCCCGGTCGGCAGGATTGATTGCGGTGCTTGCTCCTTGTCCTTGCCTAGGCGGCGCGGGATCGGCCAGGTGCCTAGGTCAAACACGTAGTACGCGCCGTGTACACGCGTGTGCATCGGCAGCCACAAATACAGCCGTCCCTGATCCCGCTGCAGAGTTCTAGCTCGTGCATGCACGTAGTAGCGCAACCGAGGCAGGTTTTTACCGGACTGGATGTGATGGGGCCATTTACCGTGGATCATTGACACAAACAAAAGTACAAGAGCTTAGTCAGCATCCCGAAAGCAGCTGCTTCCGTCGCTACATGGTGTGGCCTGTGGCTTGCAGCCTGTTTGTTTCGCTGGTTTATTGTGGCTGAAAGTATTGTTCGCTCGTTTATTGTGAGAGAAAAATACTGCTGAATGACTGCTGATTTAACTGAATAGCTCAAACGAACATGGGAGCTGGAGGAGCAGCATCAGCGCCCGGTAACAGCCAACAGGTTGGGACCCAGGGCCCAGCTTAAGGGAAAAGTCACTGCGGCAGTCATCTCAGTCTACAGCGACGAAAGAAACCGCCCCGATTGGGACTCCACGAATTATCGAATTCAGCATATTGCATTTCATTCATTAACTTCCACAAATGCGCAAAGCCTGAATCATACATGCATTCCAAGCTGAGCACCACATACGCAAACTTGTTGAGAGAAAAAACCTACGAAAGTTGTACTAGGTACTGTTCTGTAATTTACATTGCAAGCAGAGATGGCGACGACAGCATCACGCGCTGTTCCATTCGCTCGCTGCCACCTCTGCTGACTGCCGGTTGTGCCGGCGGGAGACATGTTAATTAGTTTATTCCAAGCAGCTAGAAGAAGGCACCATCCATCACGGGTTGAGCTCGAGCCATCGGAGCTTCATCGACCAGTGACCAGCCGGCCGGTCGGCTTGCGCTGGCACGAATGGATCAGCCGCTGCTTGTTTGTTCCTCAGCTAGCTGTAGAGGGTGACGAGGCGGCGGAAGCACCTGGTGCAGGAGTACTTGCGCTTGCTCTTGAGGCACAGCGGCAGGCCGAGGATGCGGCGCTCGCTCTCCACGTCGACAGCCACCACGGCCCCGCCGCAGCGCGGGCACGCCCCGGGCGCCTTGTGCGTGGCCACCACCCGCTCCTTCTCCGCGCCGCACAGCACCCGCACCGCGCGCGTCGCCGCCACTTCCCTTCTTCTAGCTAGCTTTGGCTGCTCGTTTGAGGATTCCATGTTTGTTTGCGGTGGTGGCGTGGGCTGCTGCATATATATGAGCGTGCTCAGAGCAAAAACTGCGCGAGCGGCCTCGCCCCTTTCTGCTGCCAGCCTTTCACCTGTGTTGGATTGGGAGTTTCTATACTTGCGCCGCGTGGAGCTATAGGCCCATGTGCCGTGCGCTTTTGTGTTTTTTAGGCGGTCGTCCCCGGAGAGGGGAAAAAGTATCTCCCAGTTCCTAGTTAATCCTTTTCTTGTTGTAAAACCAGCAGTGGCAGTGCTTGTATTGTACTAGTACTAGTGGTTCTAGACGAAACAAAAGGATCCCGATGTTAAGTTGAAGAAATGCTGAACAAGGCAACTGTTGGGAGAATAAGGTTATTGCAAGTATTTTAAGATCTAGAACAATACATCGATCCGGTTTGATGGAGCTCTAGTCAGTTTTGGCTATGTCTCCTTGTTGCACTAAACTACAATGTAAGGCGTATTTGGATGTCTCGCCGTGTTGCCTCGCCTACCCTGGCTCGGCAAAGCCAGCCTTGTCAACGAAGGTGAACCGAATTGGTTCTCTCAAGCGAGCGAGAAATTTGAAAGTGCAAGAAACGAAGTAGTTGGTCAAGAAATCAAACGACTTAAACTTTGCTGAGCCAGGCAAAGCAAGCATTGCCAAGGAATCCAAACACACTTAGTCATATTTCGTTTTCATCTCCTATATTAAAATGAGTCAGGAACCAATGATACTAGTTTTTTTTTCCTGCACCGGCTTCAACTCCTAAGTACACTGTAGCTGATAAGGACATGACACCTACCGATACGACCATTAAGTATAATGTGAGCTTGTTCTACGCAATGATATAACTGAGATCGTGTTGCTATTTAATGTTGGCCATGTATTTATGCTTAACAAACAATTTGAGGATGCTATGAACTATGAACCTTGGGGAGACTTTTGCCGAGGCCTCTACAACTTATGAGATGTGGATACACCATGCATAATACTGATATCGGAGTGCAAGCTCATCGAAGCTCAACATTTAGTTCGTCGATAGCTCAACAGGACTCCATTGTGAACACCATAACTCCTCTATCTAGAGTGTGATTGAGATTTATGAGTACATAAATCTAGTCCCACACTCAATATTATATCGGCAAGACTTCCAAATCATCATGACATATTGTTGTTGTTTCTACCAGGTGCTATAGCGTCGTCTTGGGCATGGTATTCACCCTCAGGACCTTCGTCCAAATTGGAGCACACTCCCTTTGTTTATGTTCTACTCTCTCCGTTTCAAATTATAAGTTACTCTAGTTTTCTATGGACGTATCTTGAAAAATTAGAAAAAATTACAATTTGGGACTGAGGGATCGAGTAGAGATTTCCAAGGCATTCTATTTTTTTAGTTTAATCATATTACGTTTATATACTTGTGTATCAACATGTTATATTTACATGAGTTAAAAAATACTATTTAACAAAGGACAACTAGGGTCATGTTTAGTTTCTAATTTTTTTTTGAAAAAGCACTGTAGCATTTTTCGTTTGTATTTGATAAACTTTGTCCAATCATGGATTAACTAGGCTCAAAAGATTCGTCTCGATATTTACAGACAAACTATGTAATTAGTTATTTTTTTACATACATTTAACGTTTCATACATATACTGGTATATGCGATGTGACGGGGAATCTTGAAAACTTTTTGCATTTTTGAGTGATTTAAACAAGGCCCGGCATCCATCCAGAAAGCAGTTGCTTTCGTCGCTACACTACATGGCGTGGATAGAGCTGGTGGACATACAGCTGGGCCTTGTTTAGATCCCCAAATTGGGGATATCTAAATTACTGTTTGGCACCGTAACATTTTTGTTTTTATTTAGTAATAATTGTTCAAACATTGATTAATTAGGCTTAAAATGTTCGTCTAATAAAGTACAATAAAACTGTGCAATTAGTTTTTGATTTTATCTACATTTAGTACTTCATGCATGTGCCGATATTTTGATGTGACGGAGAATCTTCTTTTTGCACAATGTATTTTGGTGGCAAACTTGGAAAACTAAACATGGCCCTAGCTGGAGGACGATGGAGTGCAGCACTGCAGCCCAGAGCAGGCCGGTAGCATCATACAGCCTGTTCGTTTCGCTGATTTATTGTGGCTGAAAGTACTGTTCGCTAGTTTATTGTGAAAGAAAAACACTGTTGAATGCCTGCTGATTTGGCTGAACCAGCAAAATGAACAGAGCGTGGATTCATAGGTCGTGTCAGCGGCAGCAAAGTGCCAACGGGGAACCAAGGGACCCAACCCAAACGGCCAAACCCAGGTCGAGTGAAAAGTCGTCACTGCGCCAGTCGAATTCAATCTGCAGTTGCAAAGAAAAGCTCCCCTTGGGATTTTCACGAACTCACCCGTTCGCTTGTGCTTATCGGCGTTTATCAGCCAGTCATTCAACGGTATTTTTCTCTGACAACGAATCAACGTCAACTAGAATCAGCCAGCCAGAATCAGCCAGTCAAGTGCGGTATGCGCATTTCATTCATTATGAACATCCCCAAATGTCATGGAGACACAAAGTCCCGGATCGATTCACATTGAAGTGAGCAACAAACGAAAGTTTACTACAGTACTAGTAGTAATTTACTACTTTCCAAGTTCCACGCAAAGATGGTTAACGGCGAACGGCCTCTCGCTCTCTCTCGCATGGTCGCCGCCTCTGCTGACTGCCGGCGCCGGTCGCCATACGAGGCCTGCTAATTACCACCATTTACGTTACAGGCATCTACTAGTACAGCTCTAGGTAAAAGCAGTGATTAGCTAGTTAATCAAATCAGCGAGAAGTATTCGATGATTAGGCTTAATCCAGAACTCGAGGCAGATTATTGACTTCCCCCTGTCCCACGATCGAGGTCGATTGATGAGCTCGAGCCATCCATCGGAGTTTCATCGATCAGTGACCGGCCGGCCGGCTTGCGACGCGCCGGCATGAATGGGTCAGCTGTGACTAGCTTGTTCCTTAGCCGTAGAGGGTGACGAGGCGGCGGAGGCACCTGGTGCAGGAGTACTTGCGCTTGCTCTTGAGGCACAGCGGTAGGCCGAGGATGCGCCGCTCGCTCTCGACGTCGATGGCGATCACGGCCCCGCCGCAGCGCGGGCACGCCCCAGGCGCCTTGTGCGTGCCCACCACCCGCTCCTTCTCCGCGCCGCACAGCACCCGCACCGCGCCCATTGTCGCCGCCATTCCCCTTCCCCTTCCCCTTCCTGCTCGCGATATGGAGCAGAGGAAGAACTGAGGAAGACGGCCTGGTTGGCCTGGCAGGCTTGGAGGATCGAGGGAGCGTCGATCGATAGATAGATATGGGGGAACTGGGATTCTGGTGGTGGCCGGCGCCCGGTTGGGCGAGGGCGCAGGCGCAGCGCAAACGCAAGCAAAAGGCAGCCGCGCGCGCTCGTTGTTGTAGTTCTGGTGGACGCGCTCGATTGGGTTTTCGCCTGGTGGTGCACTGCGACGAGTGGAGAGGAATGGCACACGCCGTGGAGAGGAGGACCCTGTTTGGTTGTTGGGTTCGTTGCTTCCGTTTTCCAACGCCTCGCCGGGGGAAACGTCTTTCCGTTTCCGGCAATCTGCACGTTTGATCCAGCTAATACTATAACCGAATTTGGTTAATCCAGGCTGACGCGTGTGCGCACGAGCTAGACTGCTAGATATTTTTGACGATATAAACGTACAGGCTGTGATCTGTTCGTACGTACGATTAGGAAAAGTTTGGCGTACCTTATATTGTTATATTATAAGGGTACTAATAAATTTAAAAGGATCAATTTCTTTTTAAATTTTCGCACTTTAATTACTCTTGCTCATCATCACATTGGATTAAGAGCAATCTTAACAACCACACATAAATAAAGTTAGATAAAAATGTCCCTATTCCATCATTTTCTTTTTGTGCAAGAACTTGTCTCACTAATAGATCAAACTAATTAAGGCTTTTGCTAAAAAGATCAAACTAATAAGGCTAGTGTTTGATTTTTTTTATGCGATTCAATTTTCCACGTATAGTCTTTTGCATTCACGTGTAAGCAAACGGATGATATCCATTTTTTGGCCCTTGGAAAACTCTTGATTTGACAAAGTTTTCTCTGCAATATGTTTTAATTAAACAGTCTTGTGAGGTCAGACGACAGGAGTTAGCCGACGGATTCGTCACCCTACCCTAGGCATCTAGGAATTTTGTTGTCATCCTACTATGCAGTTTGAAACGTTCTAGCATTTGAATCTTTGCATGCATGGTTTAATATAACCATTAACCAATGCATGTGCAATAATTATTGTACGGCCTAAGGTAAAATACGAATAAGCACACATTAATTAGATGATGCATACATTACGACTTGATTTTCTTGACCTGGACTAAACATTTGATATAAGTAGATTAAGTTAAATTAATAAACCATGCGCACGTCTTGCTTTTCTGAAATTTATATACAATTATAAATTAAACCATATGCAGTTAAATAATACGAATAATAAGACACATTAATGCTTGTTGTATAACTTTGCAGCTTCCTAAATGGATTCCATATAGACGTGCGCACCATGCACATACTCCTAGTGCGGCCGCGGAGCTCTGGCGAACCCATTAGCGCGCCGCGGCGGGGGCGAGGACGAGGAGGAGGGCGAGATTGAGGACGAGCGCGGGTGTCTCCTGTAGCGCGTCCGACAACACAAGGGGAGGTGGGTACCGGACGTGGCTAACAGGCCATCAGGAAGATTAGTGTGTCGCTTTGTAAGATGGGCCAGAGGCCTTGTAATTAGGGTATAAGTACCCAGAGGTGTATAGGTGGTGTCATTGAACAACCTGTAACCGAATTCTGTTACTGAATAAACTGTCCTCTGTCTGTTCCTCACCAATATAGCTTTCATTCAGAACCCAACTCCTCTGTTCTTGCTATTCTATCCCAAATTCCACCCAAACCCTTCCAATCTCTTCTCAATTATCGTTAGCGATCTTCTAGATCCTGACAATTGGTATCAAAGCTGCTATCCTTGGCATCGCTTCTTCGTGAATTGGTGGTGAGCGAGATCCTTCGACGCGTTCATTAGGTTGGCACCGAAGAAAAAGCCCACCAAGTTTCAGCAAGAGACGTCGAAGTCTGTTGAAGATCTCTCGACTCAATTCGAGTTGATGACCAGGCAATTCACCGAGGTCCAGACGATGATGCGGGAGGCGTTGGACAAGATCACCAGGCTGGAGGAATGGCGGTCGTCTGCTGACGAGTCACTTGTGGCAGAACCTCCTAATTACTATGGCCCACATGTACTTGTTATTGTCTTAAAGACTTCTAACCACTGTACATGTATACCACAGAACTTAAGAAGCCTGTCGGGTGTCCTCGGGAAACCCGAATCATCCACAATTTTCCGAACAGGATCACATTTCAGAGACATCACAGTATTACACAGTTTATATAATAAATTACATCAGAGTACAAAAGCGGAAGTCTTACATAACATAAGTTTACAAACTTGATGTTCCAATCTTACAAAACTTAAGTTTAGTGTTACAACCATAGTAGTGGAGTAGCATTATTAACATTATTACAGCACCAAAACGCGATGCTCTGCCCAAGAGCCAAACATCTCTACTCGTCGTCGCTCGCCGCAAAGACGGTCATGCAACAGGGTCCAAAACACACCTGCTCATGAGACGCACCTGCAACAGGGGTTTAACAAACCCTGAGTACGAAAGTACTCAACAAGACTTAATCGACAAAACCAGTGGAACGACTCAGGAATGCAGGCTCAGGGGAATCAAGGTGAGGTTCTAGCAGGAAGTCAAGTTCTTTTGCATAAAAGCTACTAATTGTGAATCCTTAAGATCACGGTTTTATTTCAGTATTATTGATCAACAAAATGTAAGTGATTCTAATCTAAAGCATATAATTCATTTAGATTCTTTCTGATTCTCCACCAATGTTCCATTTCTTAACTACGATGTAGGTCAGGCGATCGAGTCTCCATAACCGAGGAGCAGCGACGATTCGAACCGATTATTCTCAGCTGGGGATCCCTAACCACACGAGATATGTAGGACTCTAACCTACATAAATCAACCTTCACTCGGATCCTCCAGAACATGACCGGGTCCAGTGCCACCCGAGAGTACAGTACACCTCCAATCCAACCCTTGGCTACGAGGGTACACACTACTCTCGCCATCTCTCCACTCCCAGTGCGCGGTTGGCCGTTCACATGTTGGCGTTACCGAGGTCTTAGGCTTACCGGAACATGTGATCAGTTGCAAAGTCTCAAAACACAGGCGGGCCTACAACGGTACGGTCCTTAACTGACTCTGTCGGAGACACTACATGGGGACTCCTTTCCTGATGCAAGTCCACCGACCGGTCTCATATTATCATCACCAATATTCATCAAGTAGTTGTCCAACAACCCTTCAAACTTTACTCAAAAGTTTTAAAGTTTTCTCATTAAACATGGCTAAGCATACTAAGCATTTTTAAATAAAAACACTAACAAGGATGGTATTGGAATATCAAGGATGGCAATGCAGTAATTAGGTTATCACTCAACTCCTAGCACTTAATATAAGTGAAGTAAAACTTTTCAAATCGCAAGGAAAGGTTAGATGTAACCGGGGCTTGCCTTGGTCGGCGGGAAACTCAGGCTCGGGATCAGTACCACAGATGTCAAACCCTACTTCCACGGACGTCGGCGCTTCTTCGGGAACGGGTTCGGCTTCGGTACCTTCCTCTTTCACGGGGACTACACGTGACGAGAATGCATGCTTTAAGATGATGAAGTATTAAACATGATGCTTGATGGATGCTTAACAGAATTAACAACTTGAGTATAGCTTTCCTTCACGGTACAGTTGAACGACCAAAGTTTCCAACCTAACTCTAACCTAGGGTCCGATTACGTTAAACACTGTATTAAAGGATTTCGTTAAACACATGAAATAACACTAATTAAGCATTAACAACATGATTAAGAACACTTAAGCAACCAATTAGGAATGCTAAAGGTCATTAAGGGTTAATGACCTAAAGTCAACACTCAATCATAAAGGCAAGCAACACTAATCATTATGCCCAAATTAATTAATTAACTAATTAATTAATAAAGTATAATTTAAGAATAAAATCAACTTAGCCTAATTAAGCTAAAATTTTTAATTTAGGAAGCTTATATCATAATTAGATGGTAACACAATTTTCATGATTTTTGGATAAATAAATAAACCTGGAAAAATTATGTAAGGGCCACTTAAGAATTAAATGGGCTAATTAATTAACCTACAAAAAGTAATTAAAATTGACATTTATTATTTTTCTTAAATAGTACACATTATATAAAGGTTACTCAAAATTTTTCACAAATTTTGGAACTATAAATAATTTATAACAAAATAAACAAAACTAAAAATCATTTTACATTTTTGAAAAAGAAAAACAAAACTCCCTTGCGGGCTGCTTCCCTTCCCTCTCTCTCTCGGCCCGGCCTGCAACGCGCACGCGCGGCCCGCGTTCTCTCGCTCCCTCGCGCGCACGCGGCCCACTCCCCGGCTCGGCCCAGCAAAGCCAGGCCGGCCTGCTTCCGTTCGCGCCCACGCTCCACCGGTCACTAACACGCCGACCCCACCCACTCGCTCTCTCTCTTTCTTCTCCCTCGCACGTGCGGACGCGTTGCTGCGGTGACCGTCGACGGCGAGCTCACCGACGACGAGCCTCCGGAGCATCGGAGTCGCATCAACCACCCTAACAGCACCACCCGAACCCCGCGAACAAGTCTAAGGCACAAATTGGACCTTCTACAACACGGAGGGGGCTTGATCGCGGCCATGGCGGCCACGGTGGCGACCCGGCCGGTTTCTCGACGAGCAAAACGCATCTACAGAGCGGTAGCGATTAAAGTAAGGAGAGCATCACGTGCAGGGGCTCACAGCGATCGCGTTGGGCGACTTGGTGACGACGGAGATGCGCTTGAACGGCCGGTCCACGGTGAGGCGATCACGGTGGCTTTGCTACCAGCCGTGGAGAAGACAGCGGCTTGCGGGTGATTGCAGACGAGGCGAGGCGCAATCAGTGGCTCCATGAGCTGCGCACACGACTGGCGGAGCAGGAGGCGAGAGCGATTGGGTGGTGGAGCAGCAGCGACGGCGAATTTGGGCGGCGGATGGCGGTGGCCGGTCGCAGCGAGAAACGAAGGAGGAAGAGAAAATGGTCTTGGCCGGGGACGCTGGAATTTAAAGGGATGATCGGTCGACGCTGCGGCGACACTCGGGGCGAACCGACCGTGATGAGGCGGTTGCGGGACATCGCGGGACATCGCGGGCGCGCCTGGAAGGAAAACGAAGATCGCCGGCGTCTGCGGGAGGTGGCGCTCGGTGGTTGGCGGTGGTTTCAAATAATTTACAGAATTGCCACTAGAGGAAATTTTCAAATTACTTTCAAATCTTCAATAGAAGTTGAAAAATCTATAAATACAAAAGTTGTTCAATTTTCAAAGATCTACAACTTTCTCAATATGAACATTTTCCAATTCGGCTTAGTTTTTGAAATTTGAATTTGAATTCAAAAAGGGTCATTTTCTCGAATTCTGTAAAATCAAAATTACTTTGAATTTTGTATTGAAACTTCAAAAACTCAAAATACCAAAGTTGTACATCTACTACAACTTTGCTATTCAAAACATTTTCCAATTCTGCCTCCATTTTGAAATTGAATAGGGGAAATGAAAAGGGGACAAATTTGAGATTTGAATATTTTCAAAATTACTTCAAATTTTACACTGAAACTTTGAAAACTCAAACATCAAACTTGTAGCCCTTGAAAAGGTCTACAAACTTGGTATTACACTTTTTCCTAAATTTTGCTTAGATTTTGATTTATTCAAAAAGGGGTAAAACTAGGGTTTTGCTTTTCAGGGTTTTCGGAAAAAATTTGAATTGAAGCTTGATACTCTATTAATTTGTGGTTGTTTAGGGATCACACCCTCACCCTAGGGCATTATTGAGTCAAGCCTCACATGGTTGACCAAATGGCTCCCTAGGTTGACCAGTTTGACTTAAGAAATTCTTTTAATAATTCCTCAAATTTGAATTCAAATTCGAATCGGAAAACTCGTAACAAGTTTCGGATTCCAAACCCTAACTCAAACTTGAAGCTTTATTTTATAAGTTGGACTTGAGATTATACCCTACACTTGGCACTTGTGTATAACACCGTCATACACCTCAAATTACGCAGGGCATAAACTAAGTATTTGCGGTGACATTCGAAATTAGGGTTTTCGGATTTCGAGTCACACAACGAGAAACACATCCAACCTAAGAAGTTAAACCCATTTTAGTTGATGCATAATATTGTTAACCTAATCATGGATGATTTGCAGTGCAAATGATGACATGGCAGGTTTTTAGTTACTATAACACCAGGGGTGTTACATCACTCGATAATTTGCTTCAGAAGGCGGACTCGGTGGTGACATGGGTTGATCAGTTGGAGGTACCAT
This sequence comes from Saccharum hybrid cultivar R570, assembly GCA_038087645.1. Lineage (NCBI taxonomy): Eukaryota > Viridiplantae > Streptophyta > Magnoliopsida > Poales > Poaceae > Saccharum > Saccharum hybrid cultivar. The sequence goes on from JAQSUU010000563.1 coordinate 17,320,324, forward strand.
CGCCCGTTTCACTACAGCCGCAGGCCCCAGTGATGCTGCAACCACCACTTTCGCAAGCGGTATGGGGTGGGTTGGATCTCAACACGGCTCTGGTTCTGTCTCCGCAGCCGTCCACGAGCGGGGTCACGGGAGTGGGTGTCGTCGGTTCTGATGGTGCTAGCCTCCTTGGTTTGCACCTGTTCGAGCAACCACGACCTCTACAACCCCATGGTATGATTCCACAGCCTCCAATCCCTTCGATATTGAATTTGCATCCTCCACCTATGCCGATTCTACAAAGAGATGCTGAGCGGGTTCCCCAGCCGCGCTCACCTCCGTTTCCGGAAGTGTTGTTCCCAAAGTTTGACGGTAACAATCCGAGGCTCTGGCAGGAGAATTGTGAGATGTTCTTTAAGGTATATGTTGTGGATTCCTCTCTGAAGACTCATTTTGCCGCCCTCAATTTTAAGGGTGCGGCTACAACTTGGCCGCAGACAGTTTAGCGTAGAGGCAAGGTGGTTGGTTGGGAGGTACTCTATCAGATGGTGATAGCTAAGTTTGATAAGGATCAGTATCGGTTGATGCTGACGTAGTTTGATCTCTTGAGGCAGTCTGGGTCAGTGTTCGAGTATCACGTTGAGTTCAATAGATTAGCCCACGGGTTGTTGCTCTACAACAACTATGATGACATGTATTTTGTGACCCACTTTGTTGCTGGCTTGAAGGAGGAAATTCGTCGTGTGATTGCTTTACACCGACCGAAGGACGTGGATACGGCCAGCGCATTGGCCCTGTTGCAAGAAGAAGAGTTGAATCGGTCGCGGTTGAAGCATACCAATCGGGAGTACCCCAGGACCAATTTCAAGAACCTACCTAAGAAGCCTCAGGGACAGGAAGGTGATGCAGTTAAGACAAAGGAGTATAAGGGTCATGCTAAGGACAAGCTTGCTTCTTTGAAAGATTTTAGAAAGAACGTCTTATGTTTCAAGTGTGGGGAGAAATGGGGCTAGAATCATAGATGTCCAGCTCAAGTAATTGAAGAATTATTGGATGCTCTAGAACCTATGGAGTGTGATGATAGCTCTCCTGTGGAGTCTGAAGATGAAAATGCTATCATGGCAGTTGGCCATCAGTCCATAGTGAGCTCCACTAAATGTCGAACTATGAGATTGTGTGGGCAAGTGGGGCAAGATTCAGGTGTTGGTCCTTATTGATTCTGGAAGTGTGGGTTCATTTATCAGCACAGAGTTGGCCAAGCAGTTATCTCAAGCTTTATCACCCTATGAGCCTACACAATTTGTAGCTACCGATGGGAGCCCCATGATTTGCAATCAAAGGGTTAAGAATCTGCACTGGATGTGTCAATGGCATACATTTGTGTCTGATGTTGGTGTCCTTCCATTAAAATGCTTTGATATGATTGTGGGACAGGACTGGTTAGAAGCATCAAGCCCTATGTGGGTACATTGGTCAAAAAAAGGTGATGAAATTCACTCACTAGGGCAACAGAATCACACTGCAGGACCTGTGAAATGATGTCAGTCACTGCCCTAACATCAGTGCTGAGAAACTGAAGAGTTTGCTCAACAGAAAGGCAATAACTCATTGTGTTCAGTTGATTGATGATTCAGTGTAGTTGGAGCCTTCTTCTGTCCTTCAAGAACTGGGTTCAGTAGCAACTATTCAAGTTGAATGGATACCTGAGAAGGTTTAGCAGTTGATATTTAGTTATGAAGACATTTTCAAAACACCTAGTGCATTGCCCCCCAAGGCCATTTGATTATCATATCTAGTTATTACCAGGAGCTCAGCCTGTTAACATCAAAACTTATATATTTTCACCCTTGCAAAAGGATGAAATTGAAAAGCAAATCAAATAAATGTTACAAAATGGGATCATCAAGCATAGTACCAGTCCTTACGCCTCACCAGTTCTGCTTGTGAAGAAGAAAAATGGCTCTTGGAGGTTTTGTGGATTACAGGCATCTAAATGCACAAACTGTGAAAAACAAGCGTCCTATGACTGTGGTAGAAGAGTTGTTGGATGAGCTAGCAGGGGCTAAGTGGTTTACAAAGTTGAATTTCAGGGCTGATTATCACCAGATATGTATTGATGTGGCTGATACATATAAAACTGCTTTTAAAACTCATGAGGGCCTCTATGAGTTTCTTGTCATGCCATTTGGGCTGACAAGTGCCCCAGCAACATTCCAAGGAGTGATGAACATGATCTTTGCTCATCTGTTGAGAAAGGAGGTGCTGGTTTTTATGATGATATACTCATCTATTCTGCTACTTTGTCTGAGCATCTTAGTTTGCTTTAGCAGGTCTTTGACATCATAAGGCAGCATAAATTCTTTGTGAAGTTATCTAAGTGCTCATTTGCTCAACAGAAGGTGGAGTACTTAGGACATATTATTTCACATCAGGGTGTGGCAACTGAAGAGGCCAAAATTCAAGCAGTGAAGGTGTGGCCTACTCCAAAGAACTAAAAAGAACTAAGGGGGTCTTGGGTTTGATAGGCTATTATAGGAGATTTATCAAAAACTATGGGTTGATTAGTAAACCATTATCTAACCTGTTGAAGAAGGGGGTTCCATATGTTTGGACTGAGGTCACTGAGTTAGCCTTTCAGCAATTGAAACAAGCCTTAATCACAGCTCCTATTTTGGCCTTACCAGATTTCTCTAAGCAATTTGTGTTGGAGACTTATGCTAGTGCAGTTGGCTTTGGGGCTGTGTTGATGCAGTCCAATCACCCTATTGCCTATTTGAGTAAAGTAGTATGCCCTAAAAATCAAGCCTTATCAACTTATGAGAAATAATGTATGGCCATTTTGTTAGCTATGGACAAATGGAGAGCTTATTTGCAGGGTTAAGAGTTCATTATTAAGACTGACCGTAGAAGCTTGCTACATATCTCAGATCAGAGGGTGGCAACTAAGATGCAATAGAAAGCTATACTCAAACTTATGGACCTGCAGTACAAGATTGTGTATAAGCAAGGTCATACAAATCTGGCAGCTGATGCCCAGTCTAGGTGTCTGCAAGAATATTCAGTATGTGTTGTGTCTACTGTGTCCAGAATGGTTAGACAAGTTGAAGCTAGGGTATCAAGATGATCCAAAAGTTGTGAAGCTGTTAGCTGAGTTGTCTCTTGGTGAGGTAACCAACTCAGGATTCTCTCTCAAGGATGGGATAATTAGACTGAATGGAAGGGTCTGGCTGGGAGAGAACAAGATAGCTCAACAGCACATACTTCAGGTAGTCCATCAGAGTGGAGTTGGGGGCCACTATGGGTTTCTTCCAACCTATCATAAGTTGAAGCAATTATTCACCTGGCCTCATATGAAGAATGATATCAAGGAGTTTATCAGAGGTTGTGCGGTGTGTCAGTAAGCCAAGAATGAGCATTGTAAGACGCCAGGGCTGCTACAGCCCTTGCCAATACCAGATCAGGCTTGGAAGGTGGTCTGCTTGGATTTTATAGAATGATTACCTAAGTCCATCAAGTTTGATACTATCCTTGTGGTGGTGGATAAGTTCACAAAGTATGCTCATTTCATACCCTTGTCACACCCATTCGGTGCTCTCCAAGTGGCTCAGGCATATATGGATCATATATACAATCTTCATGGCTTACCTAATAGTCTGGTGTCTGACAGAGACAAAAATTTTTACCAGTGCTATATGAAGAGAGTTGTTCAAGTTGTCAAACACTCAGTTATTGATAAGCTCATCATACCATCCACAAACAGACGGTCAAACTGAGCGCTTGAATCAATGTTTGGAGAATTATTTGCGCTGCAGTGTACACTCTTGCCCTAAGTAGTGGAGTAAGTGGTTATCAATGGTAGAATTCTGGTACAATACAAGCTATCACACTGCGTTGGGTAGAACCCCTTTTGAGGTGTTATATGGTTATGCTCCCAAGGCCTTTTGGTGTTACTGCTGCTACTCAATGTCATTCTTTAGACTCAGAGTAGTGGTTATTGGAGAGGAACTTGTTGAATGATCTGCTCTATCATCAGCTGCATTGGGCACAACAGTGAATGAAGCATCAGGTGGATAAAAATAGAACTGAACGGGAGTTTGCAGTTGGAGAGCAAGTTTATCTAAAACTGCAGCAGTTCATTCAGACTTCTGTAGCTACAAGAGGTAATCACAAGCTCAGCTTTTGTTATGATGGTCCTTTCAAGATCTTGGCTCATGTGGGAATGGTTGCATATAAATTGGATCTGCCTGAAGATGCCCGAATCCATCTAGTCATACATGTCTCCCAACTTAAAAGGCATGTTCCTCCTTCAGAGACAGTGGATCCTGATGTCACTCAATTTCCTTCGAACCATGATAGTTTTGTCAGTCCTGTGAGTTTTTAGAAAAACTCGAATGCTTCAAAAGGGATCTGCAACTCTGTTCTAGGTGCAGGTTCAGTGGTCTGGGTTGTCGCCAGAGTTGTCCACATGGGAGGAGATCTCTGATCTGCGCAGGCGCTACCCGAAGTGCCTAGCTTGGGGTCAAGCTAGCTTTCAAGAGGGGACGAATATCAGGAGACGGAAGGTAGCTCCTGTAGCACGTCCGACAACACAAGGGGAGGCGGGTACCAAACGTGGCTGATGGGCTGTTAGGAAAGTAGTGTGTCGCTTTATAGGATGGGCCAGAGGCCTTGTAATGAGGGTATAAGTACCCAGAGGTGTATAGGCGGTGGAGTCATCGAACAACCTGTAACCGAATTCTATTACTGAATAAACCATTCTCTGTCTGTTCATCCCAATGCAGCTTTCATTCAGAACCCAACTCCTCTGTTCTTGCAATTCTATCCCAAATTCTGCCCAAACCCTTCTAATCTCTTTTCAGTTATCGTCAGCGATCTTTTGGATCTTGATAGCGGGGTGCTGGACGGCGAGGAGAGGATGACATAGGATCGGAGGGGCGCGGAAGGAGACCGACGCGAGGGTGAAGACGGGTCCGTCATGCCTTAACGTCGTCCCTAACGGAGTACTGCAGTAGGGCTCCGATCCATGTGCGATTTTGGCTCTTTTTTCCTTATATAAGATGCAGTCACGTTTTTGTCATTGTGGCACCATTTTCTTAATTCGTGTGAACGCATGGGGTAGTACTGTAGGAGTATGATCTATGGACGTTGTCAATTCTGCCAGCTGTCTTGACTGATTAGCTGGCTTGCATTTGGACCAATAAGCCCATCATGATTATTAACTGAGACCGTCAAGCGATACGCACACCTTCATACGTTAATCTGACAAGCAATGAGCGGTTAAGTATACCTACCTTGTACGTAGTACTAGCTTGCAGCTAGCCGATGGACGAGGTGAGTGAAGGTAGAGATGGGTGATAAATCAATACGTGCAGCGCACGGTGGCTGCGCAGGGGTGGACCCATAGGGTATGCATGGTGAGCCACCGCATACCCTGGGGTCCGCCTGTCATAGAGATAGGATAGAAAATGTTGAAGTAGAAAAAAGAAAAGGGAAAGGGAACCGACGCTGGCCACGCTGGCTTCGATCGTTCGGTTCAGCGTCCGCAATCTCGCAACCGCGGACCTGACTGCGGCGCCCCTTGGACTTCGATTGACACACTCGACCGCGAGAAGACGAGGTGATTAGCAGACCAGGTGACACGCCGTGACTGCGACGAGCGACGATCCTTCGACGCGAGCCCACGACAGCTAAAGCGCCGAACGCCGCGACGGACGAAGCGCCGAACTGCCGTGGCCGTGCTTTACTCCCTCCGCTTTCTTGTGTGTGAGTATTTTGTGCGCTTGATCGGTCTGATCTGGCTCCATCTCATGGCTCTCATGGTCTCACCCGTTCAGTACTTCAGTTGGCACTCGTCCGGCCTCCGGCTCCTTGGGTGAAGGCGATCCTTGGGTGAAGGCGATCCTCTCCGGCCTCTGACTTCTTCAGGCTTCAGGGCATCGCTGTGAGCCCGCGACAGACAAAGCACCGAACTGTCGTAGCCGCGGCGATCCGCTCCGAGCCTCCGACGTTTCGGCGATCCGTTCCGAAAAAGGCAGCAAGATCATCAGCACTAGTAAGTTCCAAACATGAGTCAATATCGCATGTGAGTTTTCAGTTTTGCACTTTTGCTAATTGGTAAACTATTTTTCAGAATTGTTGAACGATGAAAAGAAGCGGAGACATTCAATCCATTTTTGACAAAGCAGCAAAGAAGCAGGCGGCTACAACTGCTTTGAACCCTGCCCCACCTCCGGTTGAAACTATTGTGGAAGAGCAAAATCAAGAAGATAGAGTAGAACTTGAAGAAATTGCAGATCCTTCGCCCCCACCAGCGTCAGTGTATGACATCAATCAGCTTCCATATGATCCAGGTGAAAGGCTGCCCATAGAATATTATCATGTTAATGATCAAGATGCAATCCGTAGAGCATATATTACTAAAGGTCCTTGCAAACCTTATATACATGATTTTCCATACTGAAACATTGGAGACACACCTCGTCGATTCAGTTTGCAATGGTTGTATAATTATGAGTGGCTTGAATATAGTATCAAAAAGGATTCTGCATTTTGCTTTATATGCTACTTGTTCAAGAAGGGCAGTGGGTCAAATGCATTTGTTGTTGATGGATGGAATAATTGGAATATAGGAAACAACTCACTCATCAAACATAGTGGTTCTAAGGCACACAATGTAGCTCAGGAGAGGTATATTGGTTTTATAAATCCCAAGGTAGCAATTGATTATCACATTGACAAGTGAACTGATGAGGATCTTCGTCTTTATAAGAAAAGATTAACATATTCACTTAGATGTATCAAGTTCCTTTTGCGTCAAGGATTGGCATTCCGTGGACATGATGAAAGTGAAGAGTCTAGCAACAGAGACAACTTCATTGAACTTTTGAAGTTTCTTGCAGGAAATTGTGATGAAGTGAACAAGTATGTCTTGAACAATGCACCAGGTAATTGTACTTTGACTAGCCCAAAGATACAAAAGCAAATTATTCATTGTTGTGCTATAGAAACTAGAAATAAAATAATTGAGGAACTTGGTGATGAGCCCTTTGCAATTTTAGCCGATGAGTCTAGTGACATATCACATAAAGAACAACTAGCTCTTTGCTTGCGTTTTGTTGATAAACTTGGAAGGCCATGTGAGCACTTCATTGGAGTTGTTCATGTAGATGATACTACCTCTTTGTCACTTAAGGAAGCAATCGAAGGTTTACTTGTTAGTCATGGATTGAGTATGACTCGGATTAGAGGACAAGGTTATGATGGGGCTAGCAATATGAAAGGAGATATTAAAGGGCTGAAAACATTAATCAAGCAAGAATCACCTTCTGCTTATTATATTCATTGTTTTGCACATCAACTCCAACTAGTTCTTGTAGCTGTTGCCAAGGGAAATACTGACTGCAGTACCTTTTTTGATCAAGTATCTATCTTGTTGAACATTGTTGGGATTTCTTGCAAGCGTCATGGTATGCTTCGAAATGCTAGGCTTGAGAATGTCAAGAAATCACAGAGCGTGGTGAGCTTGAATTAGGGAGTGGATTAAATTAAGAGATGGGCTTGCCTAGGCCTGGTGACACTCTGTGGGGCTCGCATTACAAACTATATGCAGCATCATCACTATGTATTCCTCAATCCATGATGTGCTCATTGAGCTTGGTGCGGATGATGCATATAGGGATGATTGGACAAAGATTCATTTTGTGCTTGGAGCATTTGAAAACTTTGAGTTTGTTTTCTTTGTGCACTTAATGTTTGTTATTCTTGGATACACAAATGAGTTATCCGAATGTTTACAGAGAAGGGATCAAGATATTCTTAATGCAATCTCACTTGTTAATGTGGCAAAGAGTAGAATGCAGCAGTTGAGATCTGATGGTTGGGATAACTTTCTTAAGAAGGTGACTTCTTTTTGTATTACACATGGTGTCGAAGTTCCTGCTATGGATGGTGCCTACGTGCCTTATGGAAAATCAGCAAGGTATGCCCGTGCCCGAAACCAAACAAATGATGACCATTTTAGAAGAGAAGTGTACATTGGTGTCATTGATCAAATTAGTCAAGAGCTTGATAATCGGTTTGATGAGATCAACATGGAGCTACTCTCTTGTATGTCAGCCTTTAGTCCTTCCCAGTCCTTTGCTTCATTTGATGCACATAAGTTACGTAGATTTGCTGAATTTTATCGTACTGACTTCTCCAACAACAATTTGCTACAACTAGAATTGCAACTTGACAATTATATTGATGACATGAAACGAGATGAACACTTCCAAGATCTAGACAACATTGTTGATCTCTCAGTTAAGCTTGTTGAAACAAATAGGCACAAAGTGTATGATATGGTGTACTTGCTTCTCAAATTGGTATTGCTTTTACCGGTGCCAACTACAAGTGTTGAAAGGGTATTTTCTGCACTGGTTATAGTGAAAACAAAATCAAGGAACAAACTAGGTGATACTGTTTTGGATGATTGTTTACTCACATTTATTGAGCGGGATATTTTCTTCCAAGTTGATGAAGATGATATAATGGAGACATTCATGTCATTGAGAAAGCGGCGGATCAACAAGTAATATTGTAAGTCTCTTCTATGGCTATATTTTGAAGTATTTTGTATTTTATTGGAACAATTTACATGGTTTTAGAATATTGTTTTACTGAATTGGAATATGGTTTTACCGAATTGTAAATTATTTATCGAATTGCATAAGAAAAATTTTAGCATCGCATATCCTGAGTTAAAATCCTGGTCCGCGCGAAACCGTCGTCCGGCCGGCGGGCGTCATGGCATCAGCAAGGCGACGCGGACGGGGATCGGATCGGCCTGTCGAGTCGAGGGGACCGCCGCGCCGCAGCAACAGCAACAGCAACAGCAGAACGGGCAGTCGGGCACTCTTGCTGTTGCGCAAGGGGGCCGGCCGGCTGTTTGGCCTGGCGTAGGGTCACTCCTGGTCCCCCGGCCGGCACGTGTACACGGGTGGATTTGCTGATGGGCATGGCCGTTGCAAGCTAACAGATAACAAACATCATCATGAAGGACACGATTTATATATATTACTGGAAGGTGAAGTAAAATCCTTGTGCAACCACGCACATATTACTGTTGTGCGCGCGCATACCGTTGAAACGACTAGACATATTCATGATGGCATGCATGATGCCGATCGCCTCTCGATCAGACGTACGCACGGCACCTAACTTGAGAGACGACTGAAGGCAGGAACAGAAATCGTAGAGTTTCTGCACAAATGAAGCTAAGGGACAAGCCATGACGACGTTGGGTCGTGGTCGTGGCACTACACAAACACAAGGAACCCAGCTACCATGATAGATAGCATCGTAGCCGCGATTAATTAATGAAATGATACCAAGCAGCAAGCACACGCCGTTTTCGCCGGACCCTGATCTTCGCAATATTGCTTGTTTCGCACTCCCTATCCTTCTTCTAGCGATACGTACAGCTGCTGCTGCCATACGCAGCAGGCACAGCGACTCGTCAACTTCTGTACCTAAAGCCTGAATGTGACGGGAGACGAAAACGCGAAGGAAAACAAGATATCTCGCCGTGCTAGATTCAGAGGAATATACCATGGACGGAAAAAAAAGGACATGGAGATTGGAGAGATCGTCGTACGTGAGCTGGCGTGCATTCTTCCCTTGCTCGGCTCGACCCGTGACACGAGGACTAGTACGATCGAGTACCGAACCAGAAGGAAATCAGCGGCAGACAGAGACCCAGGGAGAGGGACCGTGAATTGCTCGCCAGTCCTCACCGGGGACTCGATCGATCGGGTTGTTGTCGTAGCGTCTAACGTGACTTGGCTCCATCGAGAAGAACTGTGGAATTGCACGTCCAACCTACCGACCCCCAAGCCCAGGCCCAACCCAACCAAGGTCTGATTATTAGTGATTGATTACCATGCATGATGCAGCGTTCGCCACAACACGAGCATTGTGTCACAAACATCCAGTCCGGTCGCTGTTTCAGTGGTTTCAAGGCACGTACGCACGCGCATGGCTCTTAATTTAGCGCTTCTCTACTGGGAAAATCGTGCGTGCTAGTAGCTTTGCGTGTCGTTGTGGCGTAGTAGAAGCCGCGCGGCCGGCGGACTGTGCGCATCGTCTCCCCACTCCTTGCGATGGCGATTGCCAAGACATGCACATGCCTCGTTAAGAACTCCATCAGAAAACCCAGTGGAAAAAAACAGTTCTCAGAGAAAAGAGTACATCACATTCGTTAATTGCATTGCACATGTTGTCTCATTAAAAACCTTGCGTGAGAAACCTTCAAGAAAAAACTTACATAGAAAAAAAAGAGTACAATATTTAACCTTCTTGGTCATATATTCTTCAGAATATTCCATTCTTCATGAATAGATATTTATCTTCATGATCTATGCATAAACTTCAATGTTTTTAGCAAATATGATCTACTTGATCTTTGTAATTCTAGTGGTTCTAATTACCTTCAAGGTAGATTTACTCAAATTGCTCCCCCTCATAAAACCATCCTTTGAATTTCATTGTTCAGTCCACACTTTTCAAAAATATGTGTTTAATAATAGTATGCAATACCATAATACTATATCTTTCAAAATGTTAGCTCACCATTCTTCAATAAATTATATTATGAGTAAACAAGAGCAATATGTTTCATATATAAATAACCACTTATTAGTCGTGCAAAACAAATAAAATTTATCCTTCAGGGTAATAAATCCTTTTAGAGGATTATGGGGGTAAATAAGTTACAATATTCAATATCTTCTAGATAGTGCATCAAATCTTATATTAGAGTTTGAATACTTCTCTAGTTCTTCCTTAGTGGATTTCCAAATTATATTTTCTATAAATCTTCGGGATTTTGATTATACCAATAAATAATAAATCCAGTCTTGTATTTGGCATTTTTGTAGATTTGTCTGCTTGACAACGACGGTGCATGTCGATGTAGTTCATATCAGCAGCAGGTAGAGGTAGCAGATCCGTTCCGCTAACAACGTCGGAGATGTCGATGTCGTTGAAGTAGTTGCCACGAGATATCGGCACAAGCGTCAGCGTCGAAGATCGGCTGAAGCTTCAACGGCGATGTCAACGTAGAGCTTGTGCCTACCTGCCGCCTGCACCCATTCAAGGCCCAGACCATGCTTCATGCCTGGTCATCCGCGTCGATCACGACGTGTCCTACCGGAAAAGTCTATTTGAGCTCCCTATCCTCCGAGTTCGGTTCCTGAAATTCCTCAGTTATTTGAGAACCGCCCGAATTTGCTACCTAAACGATTTTAAAATTGGTTTAAACCAATATATGATGCCACATTAACCGTTCTACGTGACGCCATATAGCTCCGAGCCTGCAGATAAATCAGACTATGTTATAGTCCAAGAAGATCAATTAGACTTTTTAATATATATATATATATATATATATATATATATATATATATATATATATATATATATATATAGGGAGAGTATACTCTATAGCCAGCTATAAAATAACTTATTCTGTAGCCACCTCCATTTACGATAATTTTACATACTAATTTACGATAGTTAGGTTACTATAACACATGAGGATATTTACCGTAACGTTCTAATAAACTATTTAGTAAGGAGTTACTATAATCTCGTAAATTAGCATAGCAATTATCGTAACTCAAAGTGGCTACAGAATAAGTTATTTTGTAGCCAGCTGTAGGGTAATAGTTCTATATATATAGAACTGCTACCCTATAGCTGGCTACAGAATAATTTATTCTGTTGCCACTTTGAGTTACGATAATTACTATGTTAATTTACGAGATTATAGTAACTCCTTACTAAGTGGTTTACTATAACGTTACGGTAAATATCCTCACGTGTTATAGTAACTCAACTATCGTAAATATGTATTGATATTGTCGTAAATTAGTATATAAAATTATCGTAAATGGAGGTGGCTACAGAATAACTTATTCTGTAGCTAGCTATAGAGTATATATATATATATATATATATATATATATATATATATATATATATATATACTCTATATATATATATAGGGAGAGTATACTCTATAGCTAGTGAAAGCATCTAGGCCCCAAGGTTTGGTTTCGGCAATTGATGACAACGCCTTATTACCATGACTAACGTGTGTTTTGCAGAAACGTTGGTAAGTTAGGTCATGGAGGTTAAAACTGCTTTGGGCACCATGGTATTCGTGTCCCTTGATGGAAATCGTTTCGGTTTTCAAAAGAGTGACGTCAAGATTAAGGACGGTTAGTTCCGGATGACGAGGTGTTGAGACACGTTCGGAATAGTCGTTAGGATCTTCGTTTTTCTCTTTTGGCCGTACTATAAAGGGGGGCATGAACGGGTAGCTTGACCTAGACGAGTCCTATTGTCGGTACCAATAAGTATAGGGGTACCCACATTCAACGATAAAGAAAACTAAAACGATTAAGCCACGACAAAGCACAGCCCACTACGCGTGACAAGTCCGCCTCGTACGAGGCCAGCTCGATGGAATGCCTCGACCGCATCCCATCTCCGACTCGTACGAGGCCCCCTCGACGGGAGGCCTCGACCGCACCCCGGCCCGCGCGGGGCTCGATCGAGCGCTCCGACTCGCGTGAGCCCGGGTCGAGGAGCTCGACCCCCTCTGTCTCCACCTACCACGGGACAAAAAGTCAGGGCATTTAATACAAACTACCAACCACCACCTACCGGTATGGCCACGGCCTGGGTCGACGTGGGAACAATACTAGTGTCAGTCTTCACTGTTTTACCGCCCATCCCGTGATGGGAGGTGAAACACGTCACTGTGCCCACCATACCTCACCCAATGCGTCACTATTAACCCTCGAGGGAGGATACGACAAGGCCCGTACGCCGTAATTCTAGGGATTCGGACTTATCCGTTCGGCCTCGACCCGACCTCGACCCGGCCTCGACCCTCGACACAGCGCAACAGGGAAGAAAGGACGGTATGGCACGGCGCTCCGGGTCATTTCAGCACCTCATCTTCTACGACATCACGTGCTCCGGGATGGCCTCCCATTTCTAGGGCACGTCGCTACAGTCACCTCGAACAGGGACCGACAAAACATCATTTCATGATTCCCGTCGTCTTGGCCTCCCCCCGTTCTATAAAAAGGGGAGGCCGGGGCTTCAGAAGGGAAGGAGAACAGACGAACAGCTAGCCATATACAAGATTGAGATCAACATCTCAAGCAATCATCCTGTACTCTTTCTTTTTCTCCTTTGAGACTTGGGCTCGACGCCCTCTCTCGCAAGCTTGTAACCCCTACACAAGCACCTCGGTGCAAGGAAATACAAACCTCTCTCACCCCCGCTGGACGTAGGGCCTTCTCTTGCCCGAACCAGGATAAACCCCCGTGTGTTCTCCTTGCATCACCATCCAGGAAAGGGACACGCAGCATTTTACTCGTTGGTTTAGGACCCCCTTGGGTCCGAACACCGACAGTTGGCGCGCCAGGTAGGGGATCGCTGCGTGCCAACGTCGCTTTCCCGCCTTTTTCCTGGATGGCTGACCCCAAACGCCCTATCCCGTTGGCCAAGGTGATCTGGTTCGGGAGTTTGGAGTTCATGTCGCTCGGCTACGGCTACGATATGGTCCTACTCCCGCCAAGACACCCTACCGATGAGGATTACGAGCTCTCCCAGCCTGGGGGAGCGATCCGCCGGTATCGTCGCTCCAGGCAGGCGCGAGCCGCCCGACGGCGGCGAGCCCGGCGCAACCATCGTCTCCACCTCGCGGAGGATGATGGGGTTCCCCGTTCCGGCACTTCCCAGCCAGACGCCGGCCCAGATTTCCTCGTGGAAGGTCTGGGTAGGATAAGCCTGGCCGAGGACAACATGCCAATGGAGAACCCCGCCGCTCCTCCGCCCGGTACGACATCACTGCCTCGTGCATCCCTTCCGGCGTGGGCAGCAACATCGCCCTCCCCGTTTCCGTTTGGGCTAGTTTCGGCTGCCCAGGTGTACGCTTCTTCCGTGAGCACTTGCATGAGTGCTTATGAGGAACTCCCCGGGCACCATCTACGCTCCACTCTGGACCTCGTCGTGTCCACGCCGGCTTCTGATTATCTGGACTCTACTGAGGCACCAGAAACAGAACCCCGTGTGACCGCCTCCCCACGACGCGACCCTAGTGGTGATCCGCAACGGCCATGCATTCCCCCGTCATACTATTATTTCGGTGCCCCTGACTCCGACTCGGCCGACGACACCTACGATCCGACCCGCGAGTGCTTCAACATCGACGTTGAAAGCACGTCGGATTCGGAGGAAGAGGAGCTGGCCGGAGGAGGGCACACGCCACCTCATGTCGAGCACCTCGCTGACCGGGATGAGGCTCAACTCCTTGCGGATCAAGGAATGCAGCTCGAGCAAATCCGCGAGTTGCAGGAGGGGCTCGACGAGGAACGAGAAAACCTACGTCTACTTCAGCAAACCCTCGAGCGTGAGCGTGCGGAACGCGCGCCTGGCGGAAGAGCTCGCGAGAGAGCTCGCGACGTCAACCGTCGCATCGACGAGGACCGGGCCGTCGACCCCCCGGTTTTCGCTCGAGCCAGCCAGAACGTCGTCGCCGCCGCCATGCTCCTCCGCAACATGCCCGAGCCGTCGAACCCTGATGCCCACCGGGCTCGAGACGAGATCCGAGAACTCCTCGAGACCGCTGCCCTGCAGCAGGCCGAGAGCTCTGCCTCGAGGCGACGCGAGCCCGCCTCGGAGCGGCTCGCAGAGCCCTCTCGGCAAGAGAGAGAAGCCTCGGTTCATCCCGAACCTGCTCGACGGATTCGGATGGCTCCCGCCCCTGAGCCCGTTACTCACGACCATGGACCTCGAGACACCCGTGGCAACATCGTCGAGCGCCGCACGCGCAAGCACGGTGACGGCGTGGCTCGAGGTTACCATGTGCACAGGGGCGGACGCTATGACAGCTCGGAAGATCGTAGCCCTTCACCCGAGCCTCCGGGCCCTCGGGTCTTTAGTAAGGCTATCCGTGAAACCATACTCCCGGCACGGTTTCGCCCCCCCCACGACTCTTGCCAAGTACAACGGCGAGACCAAACCCGAACTTTGGCTCGCTGATTTCCGCTTGGCATGTCAACTGGGCGGGGCCACCAACGACCGGGTCATCATCCGACAGCTCCCCCTGTTTCTCTCCGACACCGCTCGAGCCTGGCTCGAGGATCTCCCGCCTCAACAGATCCACGACTGGGATGATCTCGTGAGGGTGTTCGAGGGAAACTTCAAGGGAACTTACGTGCGCCCCGGCAACTCGTGGGACCTCCGGAGTTGCAAGCAGAAACCAGGTGAATCCCTCCGGGATTACATCCGGCGCTTCTCCAGGCAACGTACCGAGCTCCCCAACGTCACCGACTCCGACGTGATCATGGCCTTCCTCTCTGGCACCACTTGCAAGGAGTTGGTCCGAGAGTTAGGCCGTCACACCCCCCTCACCGCCAACGGCTTGATGGACATCGTCACCAACTTCGCCGCCGGCGAGGAGGCAGTTGGTGCCATCTTTGGCGGCGAGCAGGACACGGGGAAGCAGAAGACCGACGATCCCGCGAGCTCCGCCCGGGGCTCCAAGAGGAACAACCGCAGGAAGAAGAAAGGCCAGCAGGGCAAGCTCGAGGCCCCGGCCGACGAGCTTGTCGCCGCTACCGAACGCAAGAAGCCTCGAGGCCCCCCCGGCGGGGGCATCTTCGACAAAATGCTTAAAGAGCCATGCCCTTACCACAAGGGACCCATTAACCATAACCTTGAGGATTGTCATATGCTCCGCAGGTACTTCGAGGGCGCAGGCAGCAAGAACACCGACAAAAAGGAAGACCCAAAGGGTGACGACAAGGATGAGGGGTTCCCCGAGATCCACGACTACTTCATGATCTACGGAGGACCCTCGGCCCGCCTCTCAGCGCGCCAGCGCAAGCGAGAGCGGCGAGAGGTTTTCTCCGTGCAAACGGCGGTCCCTCGTCTCCTTGATTGGTCTACGGTGGCCATCACTTTCGACCGTGATGATCACCCAGACTACATCCCCAATCCGGGGGTCTACCCTCTTGTTGTTGATCCCATCATCGCCAACACACGCCTCACTAAAGTACTCATGGACGGCGGAAGCAGCCTCAACATCATCTACTCCCAGACCCTCGACCTCCTGGGGGTCGAGAGAGCGCGCCTCCAGCCTAGCGTCGGGGGCTTCCACGGAGTCGTGCCAGGGAAACGGGCGGAACCCCTCGGACGGGTCGATCTGCCCGTTTGTTTTGGCACACCGGCTAACTTCAGGAAGGAGACCCTCACCTTCGAGGTGGTCGGATTCCGTGGGACATACCACGCCATTCTCGGGCGCCTGTGCTACGCCAAGTTCATGGCTGTGCCGAACTACACCTATCTCAAGCTCAAGATGCCAGGCCCAAACGGCGTCATCACTGTGGGGCCCTCGTACGAACACGCCTACGAGTGCGACGTCGAGTGCGTCGAGCACGGCGAGGCTGTTTTGGAGTCAGTGGCTCTGGCTGCGGACCTCGACGGTCTCGCAAACGAAGTTCCCGACCCAAAACGCCACGCCGGCAGCTTCGAGCCCGCGGAGGACGTCAAGCTCGTGCCCCTCGACCCCGCTGATCCCAACGGGAAGGCGCTGAGCGTCAGCGCCACCCTCGACCCGAAATAGGAAGCCGTGCTCGTCGACTTTCTCCGCGCAAACATCGACATTTTTGCGTGGAGTCCCTCGGATATGCCGGGCATACCCAGGGAAGTCGCCGAGCACGCCTTGGAGATCCGGGCCGGATCCAAACCGGTGAAGCAACGCCTGCGTCGCTTCGACGAGGAGAAGCACAGGGTCATCGGCGAGGAGATCCACAAGTTACTGGAGGCCGGGTTCATCAAGGAAGTTCACCATCCTGAGTGGCTAGCTAATCCTGTATTAGTTAAGAAAAAGAGTGGGAAATGGAGGATGTGTGTAGACTATACTGGTTTAAATAAAGCATGTCCAAAAGTTCCCTTCCCTTTGCCACGCATTGATCAAATCATTGATTCAACTGCGGGATGTGAAACTCTTTCGTTCTTAGACGCTTACTCCGGATACCATCAGATAAAAATGAAGGAGTCCGACCAGCTCGCGACTTCATTCATTACCCCGTTCGGCATGTATTGCTACGTTACGATGCCCTTCGGTCTCCGGAACGCAGGGGCAACGTACCAGCGATGCATGCAGCACGTTTTCGGAGAGCACATCGGACCAACCGTCGAGGCATACGTCGATGACATCGTAGTCAAGACAAAACAAGCCGACGGACTGGTCAGCGACCTCGACGTAGCATTTAAATGCCTCCGGGCGAAGAACATCAAGCTTAATCCAGAAAAATGTGTTTTTGGCGTCCCTCGAGGTATGCTTTTAGGGTTCATCGTGTCTAAGCGTGGCATCGAGGCCAATCCAGAAAAAATCTCTGCCATAACCAAGATGGGCCCCATCCGAGATCTGAAGGGCGTGCAGAAGGTCACGGGCTGTTTGGCGGCACTCAGCCGTTTCATTTCACGCCTCGGCGAAAAAGTGCTCCCTCTGTATCGCCTCTTGAAGAAATCGGAGCATTTTTCCTGGACCCTCGAGGCCGAGGAAGCCCTCATAAAACTCAAAGTTACGCTTTCTAACTCACCGATTCTCGTCCCTCCGACCCCAGGAGAGCCGCTCCTACTTTACGTCGCTGCCACGTCACAAGTAGTCAG
Organism: Saccharum hybrid cultivar R570; assembly: GCA_038087645.1. Lineage (NCBI taxonomy): Eukaryota > Viridiplantae > Streptophyta > Magnoliopsida > Poales > Poaceae > Saccharum > Saccharum hybrid cultivar. The sequence goes on from JAQSUU010000563.1 coordinate 17,338,036, forward strand.
CGCGGTCCTGGTCGTCGAACGGGCCGAGGAGGCTCATACCTTGCTCGTCCAAATGGCCTCGGGTCTTCACGCCCGACGGTGGCGCCGCCGCCGATGATGTCGGCGCCACCGACCCCGTCCCCGCCTGAGCTTGCGGGGCCTGGGCTGGGGCAGGCGCCCCTGTCGACCCCGCTTGCTGGGTCCGGGGCAAAGCGGCCCCTCCTGCCGAGGGGCCCGCATCTTTCTTCTCTTCTTCCTTCTTCTTCCTCTTCTTCTCCTCTTCCTCGTCGTCCTCCTCGACCTCCTCGACCACGATGACCGAGGAGGATGACCCCGCGATGGGCTCCAGCAGGGGGCGGATGTCGGGGAGGCTCCCCAGCCCGGTCGCGGCCTCGTACCGCGACAAGGCATCATCATCCTCGCCGCTGCTGTCGTCGTCCTCCCCCGACATGGTCTCGGAGGGCGACGGCTCCAAAGGGAGCCCGTCGAGGGCCTGTTGGCGCCGGAGTTTCTTCCGCGCCTCCCCCTCCTTGGCCTTGCGGGCCGCCCGCTTCTTGGTCGACTCCTTGACCGCCTTCTGCTTCGAGGCGTGCTGCCGTCGAGCGTCCCGGGCAGGCTGGTCCTCCGGAACCGGCGGTCGCGTCTCCCGCAACGCCGACAGGTCCTACGCAATAGGCGTCGACCGGGTTAAGGGGGTCCGAGAAACGAACAAAATCAAAAAACAAGCGTACCGACCCAAGGAACTTACCACGGGCTCGAACCCCTCAGTGGGCCTCATGGGGAGCCGATCAGCCTCCTCCGCCTTGAAGGTCCCCACCATCCGGCGGGCTCGACGCAGCCCCTCCTCGAGGGTGAGGGCCTCGTGGGACATCCGGCTCCCCTCCAGAGACGCCTCCGGAGTCATCTGGTCGAGCCGCAGGCGACGCCGGCACAGCGGCATCACCCGACGGCGATGGAACGCCGTCGCTACCGCCGCCGCCGTCAACCCTCGAGCACGCAGCTGCTGCAGCGCCGCCAACAACGGGTCCAGGCGCGGCTTCTCGACGTCCGGGACTCCATATACCCAGCGGTCCTCCCGGGCGGTCAGCACGCGGCCGGTGTACTTCGGCAGCTGGTTGTCGTCGTTGCGGAGGTAGAACCAGCCATCGTGCCACCCGCTGTTCGAGGAAATGAGGCGAGCCGGGATGTACTGGTCTGTCCGGCTCGACCTCAACTGCAGGACGCAGCTCCCTACCCGCGCTGCGTAGAGGATGCCCTTCTCCCCCGCCCTCCGCGCGAAGAGCTCGCCCTTGAAGAGGTGGAGCCACAGGTTCCACTGCGGCTCCACCCCGAGATACCCCTCGCAGACCACCGCGAAAATGGCAGCCTGCGCGATGGCGTTGGGGGCGAGGTGGTGGAGCTCCACCCGGTAGTAGTGGAGAAGCGCCCGCATGAAGACCGACGAAGGGACGCCAAAACCCCGCTCGTGGAAGCATACGAAGCTCACCACGTAGCCCTCCGGGGGCGCCGGCTCCCGGTGGGCCGGCGGCGGCGCTATCCACTCCGGCCGCGACCGGTTCGTCCTTGGCCGCAACAATCCATCTTCAACCAACTCCGCCAGCTTCTTCTCCGTCACCGAGGAAGAGGCCCAGTCTTCGGCGGGGAGGATTTGGCTCTTTCCGGCCATCGGCGTTGTCGGGAGGAAGATGAGCAAAGAAGGAGGTGGCGGCGGCAGCGGCGATGTGGGCGGAAGGCGCAAGATGTCTAGGGTTTCCTAAGGCAAAGGATGGCAGGAGCGCAAAGAACCGGAGCGGAACACAGACCCCCGGGTCTCGTTTTTATAGACCAGGGAGAAGTCCAACGGCCGCGCGAAAAGGTAGGAACAGTTTCCCGCAATAAATGCGCTCACCTAACCGTCCCCCACGTCTTACAGGAGCAAGGCACGTGGCCGTCCCCCACGCCGTAACCGAACGCCACGTCGCCCACTACCGCGCCGATCTCGCCCTAAAAAGGCGCGCCTGGCTAACGGGCGGGGCGAGATCCGCGGACGGATATTCCAAGATTCCCATAACGGGCTCCGAGCCCGCCTTAAGTCTCGAGGGAACGAAAGCTGGCCCTCGACCTGGGTTCGACAGCTGCCCTCGAGCAACAGAGCAAGGGACGACCAGGGATGCGCCCGTACATGGCCAGGGCTCGAGCCACGCTCTCGAGGCATCCCAAGACGTATTCGAGGCCAGAGGACGAGGTCGAAGCAGGAATCCCCTCGGGGGAGGCATCGAGCCCTCGGATCCTATCGCAGGGAACCGACATCCGCACGACCACTCCTTGGCATTTTTGAAGAGTGCCTCCGGGCCACGAGCCGACTCCTAACGACTGGAGCACGGACTCTCACTCGAATCTCCCCGCTAGCAGCTCACCGGAGATCGCCGGACTCGCCCAAACGGGGTAGTACGACGTTCCCCACCCCTCCTCCTCCTTTCCGAAGGAAGAGCGCGAGGGACGGACAACGAAAGACGGCAGGGACTCTGATCGACCTCGTGCGCGCGAGGCTCGGGGGCTCGGCCGCATCAACAACTCCCTGATAAAACACAAACAAGACCTCGGAGGAGATTTTTCTCAATACTCCACCGAGGCCTCGGGGGCTACACCCGGCGGGTGCGCTCGCGCGCCCCCACTGGAGAAGTCCTGGGAACGCCCAGACACCCCTACCAAAAAGGTAAACAGCGCTATGACTCCAGTTCATCGGTAAAAAGCCTCTAGGAGAGTGAACGTACACTCACCTAAAGGCTCGGGGGCTACTGTCGGTACCAATAAGTATAGGGGTACCCACATTCAACGATAAAGAAAACTAAAACGATTAAGCCACGACAAAGCACAGCCCACTACGCGTGACAAGTCCGCCTCGTACGAGGCCGGCTCGATGGAATGCCTCGACCGCATCCCATCTCCGACTCGTACGAGGCCCCCTCGACGGGAGGCCTCGACCGCACCCCGGCCCGCGCGGGGCTCGATCGAGCGCTCCGACTCGCGTGAGCCCGGGTCGAGGCGCTCGACCCCCTCTGTCTCCACCTACCACGGGACAAAAAGTCAGGGCATTTAATACAAACTACCAACCACCACCTACCGGCATGGCCACGGCCTGGGTCGACGTGGGAACAATACTAGTGTCAGTCTTCACTGTTTTACCGCCCATCCCGTGATGGGAGGTGAAACACGTCACTGTGCCCACCATACCTCACCCAATGCGTCACTATTAACCCTCGAGGGAGGATACGACAAGGCCCGTACGCCGTAATTCTAGGGATTCGGACTTATCCGTTCGGCCTCGACCCGACCTCGACCCGGCCTCGACCCTCGACACAGCGCAACAGGGAAGAAAGGACGGTATGGCACGGCGCTCCGGGTCATTTCAGCACCTCATCTTCTACGACATCACGTGCTCCGGGATGGCCTCCCATTTCTAGGGCACGTCGCTACAGTCACCTCGAACAGGGACCGACAAAACATCATTTCACGATTCCCGTCGTCTTGGCCTCCCCCCGTTCTATAAAAAGGGGAGGCCGGGGCTTCAGAAGGGAAGGAGAACAGACGAACAGCTAGCCATATACAAGATTGAGATCAACATCTCAAGCAATCATCCTGTACTCTTTCTTTTTCTCCTTTGAGACTTGGGCTCGACGCCCTCTCTCGCAAGCTTGTAACCCCTACACAAGCACCTCGGTGCAAGGAAATACAAACCTCTCTCACCCCCGCTGGACGTAGGGCCTTCTCTTGCCCGAACCAGGATAAACCCCCGTGTGTTCTCCTTGCATCACCATCCAGGAAAGGGACACGCAGCATTTTACTCGTTGGTTTAGGACCCCCTTGGGTCCGAACACCGACACCTATGTTTAGGTGTGGTGCACACTTGTTAAACTTGGCGCTAGGCAACCCTAGAATAGCTTAATGTTCAGTTGGAAGCAACTTGGTTGAAGTTGCGACGCGTTTCGGAAAGTTTCGGGCTGTTTCCCACTGACCGGACGCGGTCTTCGGCAGCACCGGACGCGTCCGGTCAGTACGTTACCGCGGCTAGGGTTTCGGCCCTGACCACCGGACGCGGTCCTCGCGAGGACCGGACGCGGTGGTCAGTGGCTGACACGTGTCACTTTGAGGGAACACCCGTCGGACGCGACCTGGCTGTGATCGGCGCGTCCGGTCACAGTCCAGTAAGGTCCAGAGAGGACCGGACGCGTCCGGTCATCACCGGTCAGACACGGCCTCGCGTCCGGTGCTCTTACAGTAAGGTCCCTTGCACGATCGGACGCGTCCGGTCGTTCGTTTGAAAATCGCGTTTTGACCGTTACGGGCGACCGGCGCGTCCGGTCAGTTTGACCGGCGCGTCCGGTCAGCCCGTGTCAGAACATAACGGTTCGTTTTCTTTGAGAGGTGTATAAATACATCCCCTCCACCTCTTTTAGAGGTCTCTTGCTCATTCAAACATCTGAGAAAACCCTTTAGAGTGCAAGGGAGTGCAAGAGCTCTAGTGAGGATAGAGATTTGAGAATCAAAGTTTGAGTTTCCTCACTAGTGATTAGAGAGTAGCAAGTGTGCATCCATCTCCTCATTTGGGCTCGTTGTGGTCAAGTGAGAGTTCTAGCTTGTTACTCTTGGTGATCGCCATCACCTAGACGGCTTGGTGGTGATTGGGAGTTTGGTGATCATCCGGCGGAGCTTGTGGATGACCCAACTCATCTTGTGAGCGGTTTTGGGTGATTCGCCGCGACGGAGTGTCGAAGAATCAACCCGTAGAGAGCACTTGATCCTTGTGCGGATCAAGGGGGAGCGACACCCTTGCGCGGGTGCTCCAACGAGGACTAGTGGGGAGTGGCGACTCTCCGATACCTCGGAAAAACATCGCCGTGTTCCTTGCCCCTTTACATTCAAGCAATTACTTTCTCGTATTTACTTTCATTGCTTGTTTTACATTCCTAGAATTGCCATGCTAGACTAGGATTGGAAACTAGGGTGCAAAACTTTTTATCGGTAGACTCTCTAGGAACACAAGTAGGCACTAGGGGTAAATTCCGGCTTGTAGGATTTAATTCTTGCAATTAATTTTTAGAAAAGCCCAATTCACCCCCCCTCTTGGGCATCTTGATCCTTTCAATTGGTATCGGAGCCGTGTTGCTCCTAATTTAGGCTTTACCGCCTAGAGCAAGATGTCTAACGGGGAAGGACCACCTCCTACCTTTGAGGGGGATGATTTTCCATATTGGAAAATCCGCATGGAGGCGTATCTCGAAGCCATAGATGTTGGGTGCCTTAGAGCCGCAACCCAAGGGCTTCCCGCTATCAAGGATCCCGCAAACCCCACTGGTGACGAGGAGAAGTACGACCGGTGGAATGCAAAGGCCAAAAATGCACTCTACCGGGGCTTAGGCAAAGATATCTTCAATCGTGTGCGTAATGCAAAGAACGCTCATGATTTGTGGGAGAATCTTTGTGCTCTCCATGAGGGAACTAAGAGTGAGCGTGAGGAACACTATCATATTGCTTTAAAGAAGATTAATTCTTTTGAGATGCTTCCCAAAGAAAGTGCTAATGACATGTACACTCGCTTGAATGTTCTTGTAGAGGACCTCAATGCTCTTGGGCTCACTCAAATGAGCCAATCGGATGTTGCAAGGAGGATCTTGAGTGTTCTTCCCGTTGAGAAGTATGGTCACATTGTCACCGTGCTTCATCAAAGTGATCTCTCCACCGCAACTCCAACACAAGTATTGGGGAAGATCAATGCTCATGAGATGTACATGCACATCACTCCGGAAGAGGGCTCATCATCTTCCAAGAAGAAAGACTTGGCCTTCAAAGCTAGCCATGACAAGAAGAAGAAGAAGGGCCAAGCAATGATCGTGCAAGAAAGCTCAAGTGAAAGTGATATTGATGATGAATCACTTGCACTCATGGTGAGAAAGACCACCAAGATGCTAAAGAAGCTAAACAAGAGTGGCATCAAGTTCGATGGCAAGAAAAAGAAATTCTTCACAAGTAGCAAGAGAAAGCCCATCTCGGAGATGGATTGCTACAATTGTGGTGAACTTGGCCACCTAGCTCATCAATGCCCTAGACCACCAAAAGACAAGTTCAAGAACAAGAACAAGGGCAAGAAAAATGATTCAAGTGATGAAGAAGATGAGAAGAAGAAGAAGAAGCCATACAAGAAGAAGGATGGCAAGAAGAAGGAGTTCTACAAGAAGAAGAAGAAGGGAGGAAAGGCTTATATTGTTGGTGATTGGCTCACCGACATTGAATCATCTTGTGACTCCTCCGAAGATGAGAGCGATGATGAGAAAGAGAAGGTTGCCGCATTTGTGATGGGGCCATCATCTTCACCGACATCTTCATCACCACCTTCATCGCCTTCTTCACCATCATCGTCCACTACTTACCTATGCCTTATGGCCAAGGGTGAACGAAAGGTACAAAACCATGATAGTGATGATGATGATGATAGTGATAGTGATGATGAATATGATGCACCTTCTTATGATGAACTTGTAAAATTGCTAAACAAATACACTAAAATCATAAGAAGGACAAGAAGTGAAAATGATGATCTTCAAAATGAAAATGAATCACTCTCATCTAAGCTTGAAAATGCTCAAAAGACTAGTGGTGAGCTTAGAGATCAAAATGAAGTTATGTCTTCCACTCTCAAGGAGCTCAAAACCTCTAACAAAGAGCTTAAAGATCAACATGATAAACTTGAGAAGAAGCATGATGAGCTCATCACTAGACATAACTCTTTGAAAGATAAATACACCACATTAAAAATTGACTATGATAGTCTTGTGGTTGCAAATGAACTTGCTCTTGAGACACATGATGCTACTAACAATGTTGTTAAGTGTGATATAGCTACATCATGTGATGATTTGATCATTGAAAGCATTGAGCAAGGTTCTAGTAGCAAAGGCAAGAGTGTGGTTGAGTCATGCAACCATGATGATTATGCCAAGATCAAGTGTGAGAATGAGAAGCTTGCAAATGAGAACAAGAAGCTAAAAGGTTTGATGGCTCTTGAGAAGCAACCAACAAATGAGTCACTTATTGAAGAAAACAAGAAGCTCAAGCAAGAAAAAGAGCATCTCAAGACCGGCCTAAGCAAGTTCACAAGAGGCCAATATTTGCAAAGTGAGCTCCTCATGAACACCGTAATGAAGATGGATAGAAGTGGTATTGGGTACTTGGCAAATCAAGAGAAGAAAGCAAAAGCTCAACAACAAAGCAAGTCAAAGCCCAAGCCAAAGAGATGTGTTGAGTGTGGTCAAGAAGGTCACTTTGCTCATGAATGCAAAACTCCACCACCACAACCCTTGCCCAAGCATGCTAGACCCTTTGCCTTCAATGCTCATTACATGCTAAGAAAAGATTCAAATGGAAAGATGAAAGTCATGTTTTTGGGTCCCCCAAACAAGAATAGGCCAAAGAAAATATGGGTTGCCAAGTCACTAGTTGAGAAAGTCAAGGGCCCCTCTCAAGTTTGGGTCCCTAAACAAAAAGCTTGATCTCTTGTGTGTAGGTGAACTACAAGACCGGTGGATCTCATTGGGTTATTGATAGTGGTTGCACTCAACATATGACCGGTGATCCTCGTATGTTCACCTCCATTGAAGAGAATGGGATATGTCAAGAGAAGATCACATTTGGGGATAATTCAAAGAGCAAAGTCAAGGGTATAGGCAAGATTGCAATATCAAATGATCACTCACTCTCAAATGTGCTCTATGTTGCTTCATTGAGTTTTAACTTGTTATCCGTTGGGCAACTTTGTGACCTTGGCTTCCAATGCTTGTTCACACCAAATGAAGTTGAAGTTTCAAAGATAGATGACAAGCAAGTGATATTCAAAGGCTTTAGATACAACAATCTTTATCTTGTTGACTTCACCTCCGAAGATGCAAATTTGATGACATGTTTGTTCACCAAGACCTCACTTGGTTGGCTTTGGCATAGGAGGCTTGCACATGTTGGAATGAGCACTCTCAACAAGCTATTGAAGAAAGAACTAGTAAGAGGATTGAAGGATGTGAAGTTTGAAAAGGACAAACCTTGTAGTGCATGTCAAGCGGGCAAACAAGTTGCAAACACTCATCCAACCAAGGCTTTCATGTCAACCTCAAGAGTGCTAGAACTTCTACACATGGATTTGTTTGGGCCTACAACTTACAAGAGCTTGGGTGGTAATCTCTATTGTCTTGTGATAGTGGATGACTACTCAAGATATACATGGACTTTCTTCCTTCATGACAAATCCGAAGTGACAAGTTGCTTCAAGAAGTTTGCAAAGAGAGCTCAAAATGAATTTGAAGTCAAGATAAAGAAAATTAGAAGTGACAATGGCAAAGAGTTTGACAACACCAACATTGAAGCTTATTGTGATGAAATTGGAATCAAGCATGAGGTCTCTTCAACCTACACTCCTCAACAAAATGGTGTAGTTGAGAGAAAGAACCGGACTTTGATCACCCTTGCAAGAACAATGCTAGATGAGTACAACACTCCGGACTTTGATCAACACCGCATGCTATGCTTCAAATCGCCTCTTCCTCCAAAAGTTTCTTGGCAAGACCCCCTATGAGTTGCTTAATGGGAAGAAGCCAGACGTCTCATTCTTCCGGGTGTTTGGTTGCAAATGCTACATCTACAAGAAGCGTCAACACCTAGGGAAGTTTCAAAGACGTTGTGATATTGGTTTTCTTGTTGGTTACTCATCAAAGTCCAAAGCATATAGAGTATTTAACCATACCACCGGTTTGGTTGAAGAAACATATGATGTGGAATTTGATGAATCTAACGGCTCCCAAGGAGCAATTGAGAATTGTGATGATGTAGGTGATGAACCCTTGAGGGAGGCCATGAAGAACATGCCGGTGGGAGACATCAAGCCAAAAGATGATGATGACGATGTACAAATTGTTGATCCACCATCTTCATCACGTGTGCCTCAAGATGATGACAAGAATGAGAGAGTTGAAAATGAAGATACTTATGTCTCTCATGAACAAGCCGAGGCACAAGCTCAAGATGTTGATGCTCCCCCTCCACCTCCTCAAGTGGTTGATAGAAGAAATTCACCTCTACTTCAAGCACATCCACAAGAACTCATCATAGGGAGTCCTACAAAGGGAGTAATGACTCGATCTCAAAAGTTAGCTTCTTTTGTTGAACATCATTCTTTTGTCTCTTGTGTTGAACCTAAAAATGTAGAAGAAGCTCTTCAAGATCCGGATTGGGTGAATGCTATGCATGAAGAATTGAACAACTTCACCCGCAATCAAGTATGAACACTTGAAGAGCATCCAAAAGGTGCAAGAGTCATTGGAACCAAGTGGGTGTTCCGAAACAAGCAAGATGACCAAGGCATAGTAGTGAGGAACAAGGCAAGACTAGTTGCAAAGGGGTTCTCTCAAGTTGAAGGCCTTGATTTTGGAGAGACCTTTGCACCCGTTGCAAGACTTGGAGCCATTCGTATCCTCCTTGCATATGCATCACATCATGATATGAAACTATATCAAATGGATGTGAAAAGTGCATTCTTAAATGGCTTTATAAATGAACTAGTCTATGTCAATCAACCTCCCGGGTTTGAAGACCCTAGATATCCTAATCATGTTTATAGGTTGTCCAAGGCGCTATATGGGCTCAAGCAAGCCCCTAGAGCGTGGTATGAGCGCCTCCGAGACTTCCTCATTGAGAAGGGCTTCACCATTGGGAAGGTCGACACCACACTATTCACCAAGAAGCTTAATGGGGAGATCTTCATTTGTCAAGTGTATGTTGATGATATCATCTTTGGGTCAACAAATGAAGATTATTGCAAGGAATTTGGTGAATTGATGTCGAAGGAGTTCGAGATGTCAATGATTGGTGAGCTCACATTCTTCCTTGGTTTTCAAGTCAAGCAAATGAGAGAAGGGATTTTCATCTCTCAAGAAAAGTATACCAAGGATCTTCTCAAAAGATTCAAGATGAAAGAATGCAAGCCAATCAAGACCCCAATGCCATCAAATGGACATCTCGACCTAGATGAGGGAGGTAAACCGGTCGATCAAACTCTCTACCGTTCTATGATTGGTAGCTTGTTGTACCTTACCGCATCTAGGCCCGATATCATGTTTAGTGTGTGCATGTGTGCTCGCTTTCAAGCGTGCCCTAAAGAACCTCACTTAAGTGCCGTAAAAAGAATCCTAAGATATCTTAAGCACACCCCAAGCATTGGTCTTTGGTATCCCAAAGGAGCTAGATTCCAACTAGTTGGCTATTCCGATTCGGATTATGCCGGTTGCAAAATTGATAGAAAAAGCACATCCGGAGGGTGCCATTTGCTTGGGAGATCCTTAGTATCTTGGTCATCTAAAAAGCAAAATAGTGTGGCTTTGTCCACCGCCGAGGCGGAATACATTGCCGCGGGGGCTTGTTGTGCACAAATCTTATATATGAAACAAACCCTCCTAGACTATGGAATTGTTCTTGAAAAGGTGCCACTTTTATGTGACAATGAAAGTGCCGTTAAAATTGCTAACAATCCGGTACAACACTCTCGCACCAAGCACATTGATATCCGCCATCACTTTCTAAGAGATCACGTTGCTAAAAATGACATATCACTAGAAGGTGTACGAAGTGAAAATCAATTAGCGGATATCTTCACTAAACCTTTGGATGAGGCTACCTTTTGTAGGCTAAGAAGTGAACTTAATGTGCTTGATTCAAGTAACTTTAAAAAATGAGCGTGTGTTGTCCCTTGCATTGCATTGTATTATATGTCACGTTTATTTTATCGCAATGCATTTAGGGCTTGGCTAACACGGTTACGATAACCCTCCTTCGGAGGAGTGAAGAAGCCTAACCGTGGATCAAACTTGACAAGCAACCTAGCTTTACTTTCTCGTATTGCATTGCATATGCATGGTTGTTTGTTTGTCGTTTCTTTTCGGTTTCGCTTTGAGCAACCTCTGTGTTCGTCCATGGATAGAGAGAGCTTTTTGACGCTCCTAAAGGTCCAAAAACTCTATTGCATGGCCATACGTTGCTCCTCGGGTGTTTATTGCCTATTTTCCTAAAAATAATACTAGCCTAAGGCAAGATATTTTGAAAAATTTGAGGGTTTGAGTGAGGTCACTCATATCAGGTTCCAGTTGGTTTTTATTTGTGTCTCTTTGAATTGGAACTTGTTTGGGAGAAGTCGCGTCGGAGTTTGGAACGAAGAACGGTGAAGAACAGCGACCGGACGCTGGACCGGACGCTGCACCGGACGCAGTGATGCTTCACCACCTCGTCCGGTCCCGGCGTCCACCAGCGCGTCCGGTCATCCAGAAGACCAACTCCAGACCTAGTCACCGGACGCTGCACCGGACGCGCCTGTGTCGACCACCGCGTCCGGTCCCGGCTACCACCACCGCGTCTGGTGATCCGCGATGAATTCCCGAGCTCCCAACGACCGAACTCTGACCGCGTCCGGTCAGTCCGCACCGGACGCGTCCGGTCACTCCAGGTGCTTACTGGAGTGTGACCGGACGCTGCACCACCGCGTCCGGTCATAACGACCGCCGCGTCCGGTCGTCACGCGTCGAGCGGATCTGAGCCCCTCATAAAACCCTTCGTTTTCAATCGTTTTTTTCCTCACCCGAACGCATCCACCGCCGCCGCTCGCCGTGTCGCCGTTTCGCCGAGTCCTCGCGCTCCACCTCACCGCCGGCGAGCCCCCACCGCGTTGCGCCGCACCTGCCTAGCCCGCTCGCCCCCTGCTCGCGCGCAGCTGTGCCCGCGCACGCCTTTGGCCCGAGCCGCGCCCGTGCTGCCGCTGTTGAGCTCCATCGCCGCGCCGCCGCATCCGCCGCCTTTTCCTCACCGCCGGCAAGCCGTCCACCACCGAGGGCCGCACCAGCCGCAGCTCCAGCTCCTCCCCTCGTGCCCTAGCTCCCCTTCTCCACCCGTGCCCGAGCCTTCTAGGGTTTGCCCTAACCCTAACCTAGGGTTTGCTCGAAACCCTAGTTCTTCAGGTGACAACTCGCTCATTCTTCGATTCAAGTCATGTCATTCCTTTTGTTAGGGCTAACCTTGACCGCTATGATCCATTGATTATCTCGCTCGGTCCTTTCAGTGCTCGATCGTCGCTTTCGGGGATTCTCGCGACCTAGGTCACCGCTTCTACTCACCGTCGTCTTGTCGATCTGAGGTAGCTTCGCGTCACGTTTCACTTCGTATCTCACATGCTTGCTATCTCTAGGGTTTCGTATCTTTAGATATATACGTGCTTATAGTATATCTTTCTATTCCATACGTGCAGCGAGTCAGTCGGTGTGTCAGGGTCAGATCTGTTCGCTAAATCCGAGGCCAAGCCTGCGGATACGGATTGAGGCCAAGCCTCTCGAGTGTCAGTTCATCATCTCACAGAGGTTTTCAGGCAGTCGATCAGCATGGTGCGTTGCAAGAACGCCGGTGGTGCTCCTGGTGACGGGGACAACAGTCCTCCCTGCCGTGATGAGATTGCGCGTGGTAAGCGCATCAAGATTGCAGCCAGGAAGAAGAGGAAGACGCTTTCAGAGGCAGAGGTTGCTCAGGCCGTGGCAGACGCTGCAGAGCAGGCAGAGAGAGGTGGCAGACGCAGTGGCATACACATAGGCGAGCGTCGCTTTCATCTTGAAGGTCGACAGCTCGGCACTGAGGCCACTGAGGGTACCGAGGATACTGGACCTTCCGAGCAGATGTCAATAGATCCACCCACAGAGCCGACAGAGGCTACAGAGGCTACACAGGCTACCGAGGCTCCACAGGCCACTGAGGATACAGAGGAGCAGCCAGCTCAGTCTCCACCACGTCGCCGCTCCACACGTGCTCGTACACAGGTGACACCTAGGCCAGAGGGCCAGCGTCGTGGAGCACGTCCTCCTCCCAGAGTTAGAGGTTCACCTCCGGTCGAGCGTTTTGACCTGAGGGCTGCTTCAGCACGTCAGGTGCAGAGTCTGAGGTTCGTGAAGGTCAGCCGTTGGTTTCCACCTGTCAGAGATCACAGAGCTTCAGAGGGTTTCTATACCCCACTTCAGGAGGACTTCTACAGGGCCTTAGTTGACAGTGGTATTGCTTTCAGACCTCAGAGGGTATGTCGACTTGAGGCATTGGTTGATGTTGTGGGAGAGCAGCTCCGTCCGCACCTGTCCTATATGCCTGGTTTGTCAGATCTTCTTGGACGGACAGGTGCATACTGCGGCACATGGGTCAGAGAGTTCTATGCTTCACTGTGGATTGATCCTGCCCATGAGTTCATTCACTTTGCTTTCAGAGGCCGCGATCACAGACTTTACAGCTCCAGGGCCCGAGAGATCCTCAGACTACCAGCTTCTGACACGAGGATCCATCAGTTGTGCTATGGACAGACTCCACCTCCCAGACACCCTCACGGCGGTTCAGTGCCACCTACCGACCTGGTTCGACCCTGCTTTCGCGAGCCTTTTGGCGAAGGGTCCCGTCGTACACCTGCCAGCCTGACACCTCTTGCCAGGGTCTTGGATGCTATTCTCAGACGCACTCTACTTCCCAGACTTGGCTACAGAGAGGGACTGACACGTATGCAGCTTTGGGTCGTTCACCACCTACTCTCACAGAGACAGTTTGACATCTGGGATCTTATCCTTAGTGAGATGGAGGACACCATTGCTGAGGGCTTCAAGGGTAATTGTCAGCTGCCCTATGCACACTGGATTTGCTTTATCATCAGATCTTCTATCCAGATGCCACCAGAGATCAGGGCTGAGATAGCAAACACTACTACTGCTTTCCCTGATTATGATATTCGTCAGCTTTGGGCCTCTGTTACTAGAGATCAGGCCCCAGCGCCAGGACAGCGTGAGCGCCCAGATGTTCCTGAGACAGCAGCTGAGCAGGACGCTACAGTTGACGAGCTTGCTGAGGCAGAGCTCGCGGACCTTGAGGCTCAGACTGCTGACATACCTGAGGATGTCACTTCAGATAGCACAGATGAGGACTACCAGCCCATCCCCAGGTACCGGTCTCCTCGGTCTCACAACCACGAGGCCGGTGGCTCTGGTTCAGCCTCCCGCTCAGACCCAGCCATGGTGGCTATTCTTGAGAGGTTGACCCAGGCTCAGGAGCAGCAGCAGCATCAGATTCAGAGACAGGCACAGGATACAGCTGCAGCACTTGCACAGATTCAGGCTCGTCAGGACGAGTTTCAGTGACAGCAGCTTGAGATCCAGAGGCAACAGGTTGAGATGCAGCGACAGAGTCAGCAGCAGTACATGGATCTCCTGCGCCACCTTATCACAGTCGGGGTTCCTCCGCCTGCTTCTGTCATGACTCAGGCTTTGCATTCCAGTGGTCCGTCGAGTCAGGGACAGCCGAGCTTCCAGTTTACATCTCCACTGCAGCAGGTTCCCCAGTCCTTTTAGTCCCCGAGCTTCACTCCTATTCATACGGGGTTTACACCGTCAGACCAGCCTCGCCCGCATCTCCTGACAGGCACACCTATTGTTGATTTCAGTGCTTCCTACAGCGAGTTGACTGGTCAGCCGACACCCTCGCACACCACTACGTTTCACACTTCGTCAGGGTTGTCAGCTCCCGAGGCAGTCGTTCCACCAGTGACAGGGACCGGGACTACAGAGACCATCCCTTCTTCAGTTGCCTCGATAGATCCCCCAGCTATTGGCACACTACAGGCTCAGGTTACTCAGACAGATCCACTTGTTGCTACACAGTCAGTACCTGCTCCTGCTCAGACCCAGACCGCTTCGCAGCCACGTGCTTCTTCAGAGGGTCAGCCAGATAGCTCAGACTCCGAGGGCGATTCGCTTCACTTTGTGATTACTCCGCGCACCTCGGCACCCGACACGACTCCGTCTGTCCCCCCGTCAGATCATTAGATTAGTTTTTTTGGCGCTTGATGCCAAAGGGGGAGAGAGAGTAGTTTCAGGGGGAGTTTTGTTAGTGGGTTTTTGTTCTTTGTGTGCTACATTCATGCATATCATGTTTATTTTTCAGTATTGCATTCGTGTGACATTGTCGTCGAGTCGTAAACTTTGAGTCTTAATGTGTTATCTCGTCACAGTTTTAATAAATGTCACCGTTTTAGTTATAGCTCTAAGGTTGTGCTTCCGTGCCTTACTCCGATTACTTATGAGCTATAATCTTTATGTGTACTAACGCCGTTTGTCTTATCTTATGAAGTACACTCTTTTGGCTTGGGACACATAAGCAATTCCTAACCCTTTGTGCTTATTGCTTTTTGCTTATGTGAACCAAGCATGCTCGAAAACCTCAACTCTAATCTTTTGAACCTTAGTGTTGTCATCAATCACCAAAAAGGGGGAGATTGAAAGCATCTAGGCCCCAAGGTTTGGTTTTGGCAATTGATGACAACGCCTTATTACCATGACTAACGTGTGTTTTGCAGAAACGTTGGTAAGTTAGGTCATGGAGGTTAAAACTGCTTTGGGCACCATGGTATTCGTGTCCCTTGATGGAAATCGTTTCGGTTTTCAAAAGAGTGACGTCAAGATTAAGGACGGTTAGTTCCGGATGACGAGGTGTTGAGACACGTTCGGAATAGTCGTTAGGATCTTCGTTTTTCTCTTTTGGCCGTACTATAAAGGGGGGCATGAACGGGTAGCTTGACCTAGGCGAGTCCTATGTTTAGGTGTGGTGCACACTTGTTAAACTTGGCGCTAGGCAACCCTAGAATAGCTCAATGTTCAGTTGGAAGCAACTTGGTTGAAGTTGCGACGCGTTTCGGAAAGTTTCGGGCTGTTTCCCACTGACCGGACGCGGTCTTCGGCAGCACCGGACGCGTCCGGTCAGTACGTTACCGCGGCTAGGGTTTCGGCCCTGACCACCGGACGCGGTCCTCGCGAGGACCGGACGCGGTGGTCAGTGGCTGACACGTGTCACTTTGAGGGAACACCCGTCGGACGCGACCTGGCTGTGATCGGCGCGTCCGGTCACAGTCCAGTAAGGTCCAGAGAGGACCGGACGCGTCCGGTCATCACCGGTCGGACGCGGCCTCGCGTCCGGTGCTCTTACAGTAAGGTCCCTTGCACGATCGGACGCGTCCGGTCACCCCTGACCGCGCGTCCGGTCGTTCGTTTGAAAATCGCGTTTTGACCGTTACGGGCGACCGGCGCGTCCGGTCAGTTCGACCGGCGCGTCCGGTCAGCCCGTGTCAGAACATAACGGTTCGTTTTCTTTGAGGGGTGTATAAATACATCCCCTCCACCTCTTTTAGAGGTCTCTTGCTCATTCAAACATCTGAGAAAACCCTTTAGAGTGCAAGGGAGTGCAAGAGCTCTAGTGAGGATAGAGATTTGAGAATCAAAGTTTGAGTTTCCTCACTAGTGATTAGAGAGTAGCAAGTGTGCATCCATCTCCTCATTTGGGCTCGTTGTGGTCAAGTGAGAGTTCTAGCTTGTTACTCTTGGTGATCGCCATCACCTAGACGGCTTGGTGGTGATTGGGAGTTTGGTGATCATCCGGCGGAGCTTGTGGATGACCCAACTCATCTTGTGAGCGGTTTTGGGTGATTCGCCGCGACGGAGTGTCGAAGAATCAACCCGTAGAGAGCACTTGATCCTTGCGCGGATCAAGGGGGAGCGACACCCTTGCGCGGGTGCTCCAACACGGACTAGTGGGGAGTGGCGACTCTCCGATACCTCGGAAAAACATCGCCGTGTTCCTTGCCCCTTTACATTCAAGCAATTACTTTCTCGTATTTACTTTCATTGCTTGTTTTACATTCCTAGAATTGCCATGCTAGACTAGGATTGGAAACTAGGGTGCAAAACTTTTTATCGGTAGACTCTCTAGGAACACAAGTAGGCACTAGGGGTAAATTCCGGCTTGTAGCCTTTAATTCTTGCAATTAATTTTTAGAAAAGCCCAATTCACCCCCCCTCTTGGGCATCTTGATCCTTTCAGCTAGCTACAAAATAAGTTATTTTATAGCCACCTCTATTTACGATAATTTTATATACTAATTTACGACAATATCAGTATATATTTACGATAGTTAAATTACTATAACACATGGGGATATTTACCATAATGTTACAATAAATCACACAGTGAGGAGTTACTATAATCTTGTAAATTAACATAGCAATTATCATAACTCAAAGTGGCTACAAAATAAGTTATTTTGTAGCCAGCTGTAGGGTAATAGTTCTATATATATATATATATATATATATATATATATATATATATATATATATAATATACCAATATATTTATGAAAAATATACAGGTAAAATCCTAAAATCAATTTATATAATTCTTTTTTCTAAAATCGTGCTCAATCTTATTACCTAGCTTGGAATTATTTAATTCTTGTATACTCTCGTCTTGTTTATTTGCTACTCCCTTCGTCCCAAATTATAAGTCATTCCAAGAATCTTAGAGAGTCAAAACATCTCAAGTTTGACCAAATTTATATAATACGATAATAACATTTATGATACCAACTAAGTATCACTAGATTCTTCATTAAATATATTTTCATGGTAAATTTATTTGATGTCATAAATCTTTGTACTTCTCTCTATAATTTTGGTTAAACTTGAGATATTTTGACTCTCCAAGATTCTTGAATGACTTATAATTTGAAATGGATGGAGTAGTATTGTATTTAGGGCCTATTTAGGACTACTCCACAAACTCGACCACAGAGTAGCTCTACAAAAAGCTAAAGTTTCTGAAGCATCAATAAGGGTTTTTCACAACTCCACCTGTTTTTCTATAGTAGAGCTTGTGGACCTACATCTGTTTGACTAAAATACGTGGAGCAGAGCAGTCTCAAATACGCCCTTTGTCTTTGTTGACTCAAACATGCCCCACCACTGGATATCACCATTTCACAAAAGAAACATCCTTTATTTTATGTTTTTTTTGTTCGGTGAGATTTGAATTATTAGCGGAAAATGGACACAGTCACGCAAGAGAATGATATAAAAATAAGTTAGCCAAACATCGTGAACTGTCAACATCAAATTCTGGGAATGGGTGTGCCTGCATGTGTGTACAAGCGACACATGTGTTCATATTAAATATGATCGAGTATGAGGTGGTAACAGACACATGTGTTGTCATTGAAGTAATTTGAATTTATTTGCTCTCGGTTGTCAATACAAACTAATTATAACACATAACGAGAGCATCTAATAACAAATAAGCATCAAAAGGAGACCATGTAAGATATTCTTAGATTGGCACCATACTATAAAGCATGCTTTTAGAAAAAAATGAATTCGAGCGAAAAGCAAGTTTTCAATTAAACTTCTAAAATTAAATTGGATTTTAGGATTTTAAATAACATACTTTTTAGAAAAGTATTTGGATAATTTTTTTAAAAGGAAACATTTTTGTAATCTTATGATAAAGTTTGCTTGACCCCAAACTATCCGCGTGGTTTGATTTATCTATCTCGTGGCTAAAATGGCACCACTTTAGCTAAAATCGTTTTTAAAACCAGGGAGCAAATTCGAACGGTTCCAAATGTTGAAGAAGGTTAAAAACCCAGTGTTTTTTTTTATTGGTTGAGGCAAATCAGACTCGGTGAAAGTTGGTAAAGGTCAAATGGGCCTTTTGACATTCCTTCGTGCTCGTCGGAGCGACTACTCTGGACTCGCTCCAAGACCTCTGGTCACTGTCATGCTGCAGTTCGGAAAAGAGAACACGGTAACGCCTTGATTTACAGTACTCATCTTTCACCAAGTAGGACCGTAGGATGCTCGTACCCTTTTGTAACACAGTATATATATACCATTCCCCAACCCCAACTTACAAACGAACTGAAGTTCACAAAACTCAGCCTCCAAGAGACCAGAACAGACAGCAGAGTTTGCACAATTAACATGTTACATGTTAATGGCTCGCCATGTATTAATCACTGGAAGTAGTGAAGGACTCCAGAGGAGAACGAAGTACTTACTGAAGGAAAACCACAAATAGCCTTTTTATACAAATCATATCTGAAAAAAGTAATAACTAGGGGGGCACATAATGACAATACAGCTCCGCAAAGGCCCCACGAAAGCAACAACATATGGAGTTATGGGCAGTGAGTTAGATGTATGCTACACATCAACAACGCACCTCAGGTGCGTAAGCAAGTCCAAAGATAAAAGCTTCTATGGGGCTCTTCACCTCCGATCATATCCACAGAAGTCACTGCCCCGCATGTAGTATCATGCTCTACCTATGATTTTTGCTCTAAACAATCTATTGCCGTGATTTCTAACCCTTACTGTTTCAGGCAGAAAGTTCCCTCGTGTCAGAACACATCTTCATCATGGAGGTCAGAATCAGACGGCGGATTCAAATATCCACTGCTCTATATCCCAAGGTTACTCAGGCTTTCCCTGTTTTCTCCCAAATGGTCGGACCGGTGTTCCAATGCCTTTGTTATCAGTTACTGGAACAATTCTCAATGGGTGAGCTTCGGTATTGAAAACCCACTCGTCAAAGGATATGACTGATGGAGGGGAGAACAGTAGGTAGAGGTACTTGAGCGTCTCTGCCAGGAAGAAGCTCTGCATCATGTTGTCTTTTTCACCAGTGTTCACCTGAAGACAAATGTTCCAACAATAGTTGTCTCAGACAAATGTTATTCAGCAGAAATTCAACAATGGAAGTCAAGAGGAAACCTACATCTCTCAGTCCCACATATCCAGATTCTATGCGGGAGTTCTTCTCAAATGCCTGGAATATGTCCCACCCCCAATCTTGGTATGTTTTATTCCCCGTCAAGCGCCACAGGTACATAAGTGATTCGACAGTCTCCGGTCTCAGTATGTTCCACGATGTGCCCACACTCATGTCCTATGGTCAGTAACAAAATAACATTCGGAATTGATGATTTGGTACAAGATTTTTATTATTGAAGGAGGAAAAATAAAGGGTTGCCATACTACCTGTCCAGTATGGAAAAAATAATTTTCTCCAGCCAACTTCGTGGGAGTGGTTTGGTAGAAATTATAGCATGTCCTAGCAAGCTATGACATGAATGCAAAGGGAAAAAGGAGGTCATACCAACAAACAGAGAGAAAATCATATTCATTCTCAAGTGTATCAAGAAAGGAGGATTACTACAATACCACAAGGATTTACCTCTTTTGCAAGATTCATAATTTCCTCGGACTTTTCTGGCCCATAACCAGAGGCTCCTAGTGCCAGCATACCAGGAGCAAAGCAAGCAAGTTCATCCATCTGTGCTAGTCACAGGCAGAACTTGTCAGAACTTTAAAGGAGAATGGGGGATAAGCTTCAGCAAGCAGCCTGTCAACAACATTGAACAATCAACTGAATGGGGATACATTACCTTGTCAGACAATGAGCCACCATTCTTTTCACAAATGTAGTAGTAACTAGATGGTGTAGTTTTCTTGGTTAAACTTAATAGACCTTCCATTGATGTCTCCCACATTTGTCTGAATTGAAAAACATGAATGGAATTGTTATCCATGTTGAATTGAATAAATTGCAATGGCTACTTAACATTGTGAAACCAGGCTGACAATAGTCCCAAACCTGTAGTGTTTTACATGCTCAGTTTTGTTCCCCTGGATCCAGACCTTAAGCAAATATTCGTAGAAGCTGAACAGAAAATGGCAGTTAGTTTCATTTTCAAAATTTTCTGGAGACAATAGCAACTAAGGTCCACAGCGCAAAACTTAGCAATGATCCAATAGGAGAGCACAAATATGCCAGACCTAAGTGCTGAAATAACAGGAAGAAAATATTTGGTCGGAAGACAATGACATTACCTATCTCCCATAGCACCAAATGTGATAGTTGAGTATGATGCTGTCCCAGAATGAGGATTTATGTAAATAGGAAGCAAACCATCACTGGGATATATCTTCTGAAGCTGTGTGATGACGTTCTCCGCCTAAAATTAGATTGTAGCAACTCAAATAAGAGCTCAATATTAAAAACAACTGAACCAAGAAAGACATCAAGACAGGATTTGGGCATTTTACTAGCAAAACTAGCAGCCAAATGCATATTGCCAGGCATTGCCAAGACATTCTACCAACCCTAACCTACTTTAAAATTTCCTGCATTTGGATCAAGATTCGCATGTTTCATTTAAACACTATCAGAGTGAGCAGAGCTCCATTCTTCAGGGTTTTCCAGAATAAAATAACTCTGCATGTTTCAGCTCGCATAGAAAAATAATCCTTCAATAATGATTTGATATAAGTGATTAAAACAGGTAGACATCACCAAAATTGGTTGGATCAAATGGGATTCATCATTCAACACAAAAACATTCAGCTCTCTCACCCTCAAAAACAAGTATGGAAAGGAAAAACTATAGTACAAGAATGACAGCTACGTTTCACATAGAGGTTTCACATTAAATTTGCTCATCTAATAGCATAGAACATGAGGAGCATCTGAAAATATGAGTGAAAAGTAGCAGCACCTTCTGCTGGTATTTGGGATCCCCAGTTCTCTGTGACAGAGCTATGAATTCAAGTTGCTCTGTACCTGAATCTGCAAGGATACTATCACCCTGCAGAACAAACAGAGCATATGGAATTTATTCTTTGTTTTCTGAGTTAGAAAGAAAATAATCAGGTGGAAAATGTTTTAAGAACAGATAGCGGTCATAAGTAGTACAGTTATCAGTTCTATGTGATAAGATGCAAATCAAAGCCTCAAATTACAAACTGAATAATGAATGTTTGAAAGACAAAAAAAACGGCCTGGGATTATTTGAATAATGTTACTACCAGTACACCTACTTGTGAAGTACAGTATGTTTTAATAAGGGGTTTCAAATACAAGTGGTTATTCAGTGGAAATATAGAATACCAGTGACTCACGTTGGTCCATCCAGGATTATGGGCTCGTCCATGAGCTAGGTTTATTCTATTATAGGGGATGCCAGATGTTGTATCCCAAGCAGGTAATAGTCGATCTGTAATATCTTTAGCCTTATCAAGAAATACTTTATCACCAGATAGATCGTATGCACTAAGCAGACCTCCAACAACCCTGAATATAAACAAACAAAATAAAATGAAAAATTAGACAACCTAGCTGTAGTTATGTTTTCTATACGGATCATAATGATGGTGTATCCAGATAGCATTGGCCTTTTCAGCCAAATATCTGCAAGGAACAAACTAAGATGAGGAGATGAATAAATACTATAATAAAGGTAAACCTTATAATGCAACCTTATGGTCGTTTCAAAAACACTCGCATCATAATCCTTGTCAAAGTCTAATGACTCCGCCACCCAGCTGTTATATGACATAGGCATTAGTCAGATTGGGTGTACTACATAGCATCAGAATAAAGCACTGAAATAATTCCAAGGAGTATTACCATGCAAAAATAGTAATATAAAAGCATACAAAATAAATGGCATTTATCGTATGGAACAGATGAAAATGATAAAATAATGAAGAAATGTGAAGTAAATAAGAGATTGTATAATCCTATATAGTAAGGGGTCAAGGAGACACAATCATGGATTTTGCATGTAAGTGCCCCCAATAGTATTGCTTTCTAAACTCAGGATAAAAATACAGGGAGAACTGGATCTAGTCTATTGAACTGAATATATTACTACAAGTAGACTGCTAACTCAATTTTTCTAGCCAAAGGACAGAACAAGGGAATAAAGAAGATCTACATGATGAAAAAACAAATAAAACTCACTCTCTAGCTTTCTGAAATTCATCTTTCAGGCCCATTATATACAGCGTATCAAGTGAGTCAACAAGGGTTGCTCCAAGACCACCGAAGCTATTGATACCATTCTTCGATTGTGGCTGGGAATCGAGGCGAGCAAACCAAAAGACAGAAGGCATTTTAGATCTAGAATCAGTTAGGAAATGCGAAACCAACTGCAGATCAGAATTACTACCGACTAAACAAACCTGAAGCTCATCCATTCCCCAGGCATACTTCACATAAGAATTCCAAGCATGGAGCATTGCCTCCTTAACTTTTTCCCGCCTTTCATTATTGACTGGATCAATTTCTACAAGATCTTTTCTGGAATTCTTGTTGCTTACTACTGGATTTTCATCCAGATGAACTCCAGCCTTTCTTAGCTGTTGAAAAGACATCAGAACAGTTGAATTATGAATATGTTTTTCAAGGGAAACAGATTCTGGAATAAAGGGGTTACTAAGCCAGCATGGCACTTCAAAGAAAAATTTGATTGTATTTACCTGGTCATGCAACCGATTTATATCATCTTCTAATCGGGAAATCTCAGACTGAAAATAAGGGAAGAAGAAGCTTATAATCAGAAACAAGCAGGACAACTCCAAGTATACACATCAGATTCAAGATAAACTAAGGACTATCTTGATATAAAGGAGGCAAAGGGGTCTGTGTGTGTACATATCACCATTTCCAGATCAGAACAGAGAAGCAAATCAGGTCAATATGATCAAAGTTAACAGAACTAATAAAGACGAATGTATCTGATGAATCAAGACTAGAAACACAAGGAAGGTAATAAGATATACAAGCTTCACAATGGCAGTGACCCAGTGACTCAGAACTCAGAATCTACAGTTCTCTACACCCTTTATAATTATAATTCCATAAACCATAACATACAAAGAAATGTTTCACACTCTCCACCTTCACCGCACAACTTGGGAGACACTGATGATGATCAAATTTTTCAATACATCCGTACATTTCCCGCTAATCAGAGGAGACCCCTAAACCTCATCGCCAAATTACAGTCAAAGCCGAAGCTAAACGAACTTACAGTTAAATAAATATAGAGAGTTTTAGTGTTCTACTTTATATCATTTCACCATTAATTCGCATCTCTGTTTGCAAGGAGCGACTGAGTCACATCTTACAATATCCGAATCAAAATTCTTAAATAAGCAGTTACTGTAAATCTTAAACATAATAATCTCCCACTACACAAACACAGTAGACTACCCCAAACATTTCTAGTCCTTATAAACTGACGCAGTAAGATCCACGGATAACCACATGTTCTCGACAAACCAGATCCAGCTACAAATCAGCCTGGCGACAAATCGAAATGCAAAGCAGAGAGCGCGACAGGAAGTAATCAGATCCCGGTCACTAAACTCTCCAACCCGGCTCAGGGGAGCTCCCGCGGCGTGAGAGGGGCGCACCTCGTACTCGCTGACGAGCGACTGGCGGTCCCAGAAGGCGAAGGTGGCCGCGACGAAGACGAAGAAGAGGAGCGCGAGGCGCTTGGGCCGCTTGAGGTAGTAAGCCGGGTTCAGGTACCGCCAGGCCCCCGACGACGAGGAAGACGACCGCCGAGCCATCGGGACCGCCTCCGGCGACTAGATCGCCGGGATCCAAGCTCGTCGCCGCCTACGGCGAGGTCCACGGCGATTCGCGCGTGCGCTCGGGCGTCCCCGCGTCGAATGTGTTTGTGTGATTCTGTTTCGGCCGTGGTCATCGGCAGGAGGGCCTACCTGTAAATATCCGGTTGAACCTTGTCAGTAACAAGTACGGAGTATACTAGTAATAATTATTTTTCCTTGTTTTGAAAAAAAAAACAGTGAAGGAACCCGGTGGTTATCATTTTAATGAGAAAAACGTTACTATTTTTTTGCACATGTTTAACTTCTGGGAGAATTTCATAGCATTATTTATAATAATATAAAACTGCAATGAAACATGGAGAATAATCACGGGCTCTGGATTCTTACCTGAAATATTTCCAGTGATAAATCAGAACACTGTTTTGAAATCATTCGGTTGTTAGATTGGATTCCAATCCATATAAAATTGTGTATATAAATGAAAATATGCTTCAGAAAATGTTAGAACTTTTTGTGGGTGCAGGAAAACTTAATACAACTCATTTTATCTTCTTTGCGCTTCGAATAATTAATTAAAAGATACAAGCATTAAGTGCAGTGGATAGTCTGGGAACAGGTGAAACTGGGTTCCAGCCGTTTCACTAGCGTAGGAACAGTTCCAGCCGTTTCTCCTTCAAAACGAATCGGCAAAAATCATTTGGTGTGGATTCTAATGTTTCACGTAAGAAACAGTATTGATCCTCAAGCCCAAACACGCCCTTAATTCTATGGCTCATCTAGGTTTGATACTAAATCAATGGTACGTCTTTTCTCTTTTGAAAAATGTTGTCATGTTATCAAACATGCATATGTGGCAACTTATAAAATGTAAACGAAAATTTTATAAAGCCCATTAGGACTGGCATGATATTTTGTCGTTGTCCTAGTAACGCTTTGATAATGATGCACACTGCTTGGTTTTAGGAATGCATTAAATCCGTCCATCTTTGCCACCACGATCGTGTAGAGAACACTAAATATAGCTGAAAAACTATGGCCAAAACATTTCTCATATAATATATGGAACACAATGTACCTATTCACTTTATTTCTCATGTAAACATCTAGTGTGAAAGAGAAGTTATTTCCCATTATAAACCACCGGCTAGATTACTTTGTGTAAATCTACCTTCCTTTTTCTTTGTTGGAGCGCATTTTTTTTCTAATAATACATATATCTATTCATTCAGTAGGTGTTTGCCCGTCCTGTTATTTTCAAAAGAAATGTAAACATACAGTGGCATCATGCTTTACAGTGCTGAAATATCGGTGATTCAAGCTCGTCGTTTGTCCTTGTCCTCTACTCTTACGAAGCGGGGACTGGTCCCGGACTGGATGCCATGTCCCACGTGGTAAGACGGGTCAGGTGCAACGAGCTTGTTGGATGGAACACATCGCCGTGTGGTTTTGCGTTTGGACGGACCTCGGGTCGAGTTCGGCCTCAAGTCAACAGCCAGATAGAAAGAGAACAAGTGCTGCCCCACCCAAGCCATTGTGCCATCGTGGTGCCCGGTGGCCAAATTTCTTTGCCCGAGATGCCGCAAGTCGGCACGGGCACGCGGCGCCGTTCATGTACTGGTAGCCTGTACGGCAGCGTGCGCCCGCAAGAAAGGAAGAAGAATATTAGTCTCAGAAAAATATTACTCCCACAATTTACATGTTGTTTTGGTTTTTCTATATACGCACGTCTTAGAAAAGACAAAACGACATACGAAATATAATTTGACACGGAGGGTGGTACTGTATATATGGAGCAACCAAAAGAATAGCTCAGTATGTACGGTTGCGGCACCAGTGACCAGTGTCGCGGACCCTACATGACATCCAGCGTGGAGTATACGTGAACGGTACTCCTATCTCTGCAGACTCTGTGGTGGTCCAAATGTCCAATCCAACGACTTGCACAGGCAAGCGAGCGCCACCTGATCGGCAGTGAATGGTCCGACAAGCTTCAAAGAACAATGATTCAGTGGCAGACCTCCACTTTTTGACCAAAGACCGCTCGTCCACCTGCTCTGCTTCTCGCCTTCTCGCTAACCAGCACCATCATATCATCCGGGGCAGGCCACACGCCGGTTTGGTGGTGAACCGACTCCGTCCGGCACGACCACACGACACCGCGCCAACCGCACACGTACCGGCGAACCGCGACCCCAAGCCACCGGCACATCCATCAGCCGTGCAACGACGTCGGGGCCGCCAAACCGAGAGCTTCCTGTTTCTCGGCTTCGGCTCTGATCACGTTCTCGTATATACAGCAAAAGCGACAACATTGGCTGAAAGATCCAAAACCAATTGCAGAGCAGACCACAGGCTTCCACTTTGATGCAATATTTTTCCCCTCTGCAAAATGCGTGTAAAATCCATGCATTCCACATGCATATCGGTCCAACTCAACATGAGTGTTGCTAGGCTTAACAGTCAAATTCTCAACAGGCAAACCAAGTGAACTTCTGAGAGGACGACAAACAGCCAAGGTGACGCTACAAACGTGGTTACTTACATGGCGTTGTCATATATTTACAAGACAGCGACTACGGGAGTAAAAGTGTAAAACATAGACGGCAGGTTATCCCCACTGACCAAGCTCTCTCAACAATCTTTCAGAAGTTCACTAGCGACATCTTTGTAACTCACTTTTTTCTTCTTTGCGGGAGGAGCTGCATTCGGGTCTGGGGCTGGAACCCCGGATGTCCCAGCATCTGGCACCAGAATCTCAGAATTGGATGTGGAACTTCCTACCGCAGGTGGATCCTTCTCAACTTTCGCCAAGGGCACCCTACTTGTATCTTCTGTCCCTTTCTTGCCCAGGAGTGGCAACATATCCAGAAGCATGGCGTGCAACGGATCAACCATTTGTTCTATCTTCTCACCAGGCGCACTACTCATCGCTTCAGCAGCAGTTGTTCTTTGGAAAGGACTGTCTGGTTTCTCCTCCACGGTGTTCAATTTGACACCTTTGGCCTCTTGCTCCCCCAATGTGAAAAGCTGAGCACCTGGTGGTGGTCCACAGTCTTTATCGCTGTTATCTACTTCCATCTTAGAGATGCAATCTGTGTCCAACTTCTGATTATCTTGCCCTGCTTCACAAGGCCCACTTTCTTCAGATCCGCCGTCATCTATCTTTGTATGCTGATTTCCTCTTGTAGCCCTTGTTCTCCGGGCTGGTTTTGAAGCAGGTGGAGGGAGTCCTTTCTTTTTGCTGGTAATACCTTCTTCAATCTTAGAGGTATCATCTGTGTCCAAATTTTGATCATCTTGAGATTCACTGGGGGCACTTTCTTCAGATTCAACATCATCACCTATTTTTGCTTTCTGGTTTCCTCTTCTAGGCCTTATTCGGCGGACTGGTCTAGGAGCAGCCCTTGCAGTTCTTGAACTGGTTGGCCTGCTCCTTTTCCTTGGTACATTTTTCGCATGAGATCTTTCAACTTCCATGTGTTCCTCAAGCTTATGATCAGGAGACTGAACATTTTCCTCACTGAAACAAATTAGAAACAGTCAGAAGATTGACAACAACCAAATATAATTTTTTTAATATTAAAAGTGTCATTATGTGGGCAATCACCAGTTACCTCCTTTCAATTTCTAGTTCTTCTAGTGTATCTGGTTTAAGGCTGTAAGCAGTTTCAGAGAGCTTCATTTGTTTCTCAACTGAATCTTCCAACCACTTATTACTGACAACATGTAATTGCTTGTCATGTAGATAACGCCTTTCAGCAGGAGGGAAGCTGCATAAACAACCAATGGATTACCATAAATGTTTCCATTTGCCCTTCTCTCACAAAAGTCACAAAGCAAATCCAAAGCAATAAATCAGTACCTCTTGTACAGGTTATCAAAGTTATAGGCCTGTAAAACTGAAACTACAACCAAATGAGTAGCTGGAACAATGCTGCTGCAGACTTGACCACCATGCATTGTTAGATCCTGCTTCACCCTCTTCAGCGCAAGATCAGATATTACATTGTAGTCCGCATTCCTCCAGGAAAAAAAAAGGTGAAAAAACAAATGAGGAGATGTATCATGTGAAAGATGACACTACTTGACAGTAAATGAAGCTTACACTAAGGGTGCATTATGCAAGTAGACACAGCAACCCTGGAAGAAACAGAATCTCTCGTCTATGCAATGCTTCTTTTTGTGCTGATTAACCATGTTTGAATCACCAGCATCTTTGTCGATGTTACTGAAAATCTGGCACATGAAAAATCACAAGGAAATATCAAAATGGTTCATTGTGAATCTGTCCTTGTAGAATGCCCAAAAAAGAGGTCAAAATTTCAAGTACAGTCAGCAACATCTCTTGCATCGCCATTCTACCAAACACATGCTTCTAAGTACAAAAATCCACTGTGACAAAATAATAACTTAGGATGCCAGAGAAAAGTTGCAAATGACAGAAGGCTGTGGAAAAGTATCATACAACAGCCCATCGTCGAGTGCTACCACGCAAACCCGACATTGACCAGTTTCTGATGGATCATATTTAGGAAGAGAAGATTAGAAGAGGTGAAATCCTTTACTCCTATATGATTTATGTATGCTTGAGGTGGGGTGCAAATGGGTGCCCCTAAGGGTCTCCGCGACCTCTTTAGTTCAATTACTAGCACTAGTTTTCCAAAATGTGACCATATTTTGGAAAAGTAGTACTAACAATGAAACTAAAGAGGATTGGAGACCCTTATGGGCAGCAAATCGCACCCGTAGTGAGGGATGCCCCACACATGATTTTTATCCTCTCTATCTAGAATATATGCCGCATTTTGATAGTTCTGTGAGAGGTTATTCGCAAAAAAATAAAAATAAAAATAATCTCAAATACATAGGAGAGCTGTGAATCATTGCCTTAGAACAAATAACACACGAACCCTATCAGTTCAAACTTAATTACATACGTGCCACATTCCAAAAATAAATCGGCCAACCATATCACACACAAGCTATAAGCCCCTACAATGGTCAGTTGTGCCAAACCTTTGGCACCCACCAAGACCTTTCGTAAAATATAATTTTAGCTTATATAAACTACAAGTAATAATTAGGGTTCAATGTTGTATCATATGCAGCTTCTGCTAACTGGCTGAATGCATGGTTACTTAGTTACACTAATTCAGGCCCACAGTGGTACATCTTCAATTTTGAATTACTGTTATATTGTCCTGTGCAATAAAGTGTTATTTTATTTTGTAGTGATAAAAGGATATAGATATACTGCATACAGGACCAAATACTGTACCTGCTTGAGGTCAGCAATTTCAATGTCCCAGTAGTAATAGTCAGCATATGAATCAATCTCTTCAGGAAATTTGTGCCTGGCAAAATCAGCAAGAAATAGTATATACCTGTACAATGAAAATTGCATTAGAATACAACAACAACAACAACAACAACATAGCCTTTTGTCCCAAGCAAGTTGGGGTAGGCTAGAGATGAAACCCAAAAGAAACGATAAACAGAGAGACACATAAAGGGACATAAATGGCACAAGACAGAAAGAGGTCACGGTTCAGGCACGTTGATTGCCAGTCTCCAAGCGCTCCTGTCCATAGCTAAATCCTTAGAGATATTACACTCCTTAAGGTCTCTCTTAACGGACTCGTCCCAAGTTAGTTTAGGTCGACCTCTACCGCTCTTTACATTATCGGCCCGCTTTAGAACCCCACTACGCACCGGCGCCTCAGGAGGCCTCCGTTGAACATGTCCAAACCACCTCAACCGATGTTGAATCAATTTCTCCTCAATTGGTGCCACCCCAACCCTATCCCGAATATCGTCGTTCCGGACTCTATCCCTCCTTGTGTGCCCACAACACCAACGCAACATACGCATCTCTGCTATACTCAATTGCTGGACATGTCGCCTTTTTGTAGGCCAACAATCAGCACCGTATAATATTGCCGGGCGAATCGCCGTCCTATAGAACTTACCTTTCAACTTCTGAGGCACCCTTTTGTCACAGAGGACGCCAGAAGCTTGACGCCATTTCAACCAGCCGGCTGAAATTCTATGTCTAACATCTTCATCAATGTCGCCATCCTTTTGTAGCATCGATCCTAAATACCGAAAAGTATCCTTCTTGGCCACCACTTGCCCATCGAGGCTAACGTCTCCCTCCTCATGCCTAGTCGCGCTGAAATCGCACCTCATGTACTCGGTCTTGGTCCTACTAAGTCTGAACCCTTTCGACTCTAACGTGTGCCTCCATAGTTCTAACTTCCTATTAACCCCTATCCTACTGTCGTCAACTAGCACCACATCATCAGCAAAGAGCATACACCAAGGGATATCACCTTGTATGTCCCTTGTGACCTCATCCATCACCAAAGCAAATAAATAAGGGCTCAAAGCTGACCCCTGATGCAGTCCAATTTTAATTGAAAATTGCATTAGAATATTTTGCAAAATAAGTTATGAGGTAAATGTGGGTTTAAGTTCAAAGGGTCAAACCTAGGTTGCAAATGAAGAAGATGTTTTTCCTTACAACAGTCTAATATCCACTCATAGTGAATGATCCTTCCCTGCCGTAAAGCTGCCTGATATTTGATACCTGAAAGTTAACATACAAATATACTTCAAACTATCTGTATTCAATATCCCATTATGAAAGGAAAAGGAACTCCTAGAACAAAGGTAAATACCTTTCTTCTCTGCAGCTATGCAGTGCGTAACAGAGTCATTCAGATTCATGGAGAAAGATCCCCCATTTTCCACAACCAGTTTATGTAAATATTCGAGATTATAAGATGATGGAATGTTGACAAAATCTAAATAAGATAAGGAATATTCTCCTACTTTACACAATTTTCTGGCCTTTGTCTTGTAAAAATAAGTGTAGCTAGCAAAGAATAACACAGGAAAGGATACAGAAAATCATGTTGGCAAATATCAGGGTTTCTCCCTTAAGACCTGATACATCAGTCTTCATGAGATGTGAAGGGATGACTGAGACACACTTCTTCTTCTCCACTTTTTTGTTTGTTCTTGAGCGTTTTGTGTCATCATTCTTCAGACTGTTATCATCTGCCACCCTTTGTGTTGTACCATTACTTGAATGCACAATGTCCACAAATGCTGCAATGATCAGCATGTTACTGAGAGTTCATCCTTGAGACATAATCTAGATTAAGGCATCAGGAGGGATGTAGCTTATTGTAAGCTACTAAAAGAACTAAGGTTACAAACACAAAATATTAAGTATAAGCAAAACAAATTACCCTGCACATCAAGGCACTCATGCCATGGCTTGTCATATCTCACTCTCTGAATACGGGGGAACCTCAAACAGTACGGAGCAGCAAATACCTGCAAAAGGTTGAAAGAAGTTGTTAAAAGTTAGTTGGAAGAGAAAATACACCAGCTGATTGCACAAGAGAAATCGGTCCCAAGTATAATGCTTTTAAAGATTGAACTGCAGGACATAGAAGTGTTTGACTCTTTAAATCAGATACCTCGGACTTGATTGTACGAATGTCACTTGTTACAGATATTATGACTGACCTGAAAATGTAATTAGTGATTTAGCATATCATGTGCTTCCTGTATCTAAGAAAATGGTTGACTCGATCAAAGAATTAAAAAAAAAACTTACTTATCAGGGCTCTCGATCCAAACATCTGGCCTCTCCTTCGAGTTATTTGTAACTTCATAAAATTTTGGTGGTTTTTTGGGGTACTCATTTTTCCTGTTCCAAAAATAGCACAATATGACAGATTGCGAAGGTACTTCAGTGAAGTGCAATAAATATGTTGTTAAGCTTCAACGAAACATAGTTACACAAAATACTGAACCATTATGAAACATAAGAATCAAAGCTGAATACCTGAAATACGGCTTCAGTTTGGTGACAAGAGCATCACGCTCTTCATCAGAGAGCCCAGTACCGACACGGCAAAATGAAAGAAACCTTGAAAAGAGTACACAAGGACAGAAAACAAGTAAGAAACATCACAGAGTATATGGTTGTCTCATTGCCTCAGTAATGAAATTTGAGCTCAACTGTTGTGGGAAAAAGGAAACATCATGGAATGACAAAACAAAATGCTTACCATATAAAACCTCATTAGACATGTATGATAACAAGAAGCATCACATCAATAAATAAAACAGACATGTTTTCTATGTTTTGCCAAGCACAAGTAAGAAATGCATACAAGTAGTATTAGAATATATAATACTGAAAGACACAAAAGGTATTCATGCACACCTATCAGCAATCTTCATCAAAGTACAGAACCATCCTACTGCAACATTATTTAATTATTAGGCAACCACATCTAAGAACCAAGCAATAGCTTAGTTGGTAAGCCTCAAGCTGAGACTTGAGAGGACGGCCAACAGGGCTGGAACCCAGGATATTTAATGCAGAGCCAGGAAGCATCTTCTTCCCATGGTTGAGTTTTAGGATGACCACATTTTGCTTTTTACTATGATCTTCATCTACCATTGCCTCTACGAAATATACAGTGGGTGGAGAAACTCTGCTTACCTTTTGGGATAACTATTATCATCTGAAGGGACTGCAAGGCCAACTAAAAACTGTGCAACCTATAAATCAGTTAAGAACAATGATCAGCAGTTTTTACTTTTTAATAGCTTGAAAAGAATAAAACTAAGAGCGAGTACAAGACTATGCACTAGCAAGACATTATAATATTCACACCCAGCTAACCCTAATGTTGAAACTAAAATAAAATAGTAAGCAAAATGTGTATGTATATATTTAAAAAATGAGAATGTCTAGTGCACCTCTCCTCCTTGACGTCCAGATCCATAGTATCCCCCTAACAACAAAGGGGTCAACATCAATCAATAGTTTCAAAAAGTAATATCATTTGTTCTTCACTGGAGAAAGATGCTTACCTATAATAATAACATCCAGATCAGCACCGGCGTGTATATAATCAGGCTTTAGTTTAAGCCACTTCCCATTTCGGTCACCAGGTTCCCATTTGGAATCAAGGTCCTTCAGTATAATGCCCTCATCTCTAACCACAATTAATGAATCGAAGAATCATAAGAATGAAACTAAATGGTTTTTTAACGTAAAAGGTTGCTAAGCCAATTATCTAAGAAGGTTCAAAGAAACCTGTTCTCGATAGTCTCTTTGAAGAATCTTTCAACATCTTCAACACTATGTGCAATAATTGACCAGCATGGTTCATCTGCAGGTTGCAAATAAGTTTAGTATTGCATAGTAATGGGTATACAACAGATATATAATAGAACACAACATGTGACTCTTCTGAACAAAATTAAAAATGCAGCAAAAGAAGTCCTATCAGCATACTAGATCAAGCTACTGGAATCCATTGTACAATGCCATCTATTTTGGAAGTGAGTGAACTCAAATGCATCCATGAGAAAATAAAAATACAATCGTAAAATTGTCATCAGTTACCTGAAGGGCAACGGACATTTAAACCACCTGTTGGGATCAAAATCTCAAGATGACCCTTTAAAGGTTTCACAACCTTCTGGAGAATTTGATGCCGCTCTGTCAAACTTTGGTGGATAACACTGGTGTCTCCAGCATAAAGGATGTCAAAAGCAACATCTATGCATCGCTAGTGTCAAGAAAAACATGACAAACAAGAAAATAAAAAAAAACAAATGAAAATTTCGTAGGAAACATTAAACTAGGCCTACATATGCTAGGAAACAGTTCCAGAACATCCAGATACTGAAACAAACAGAAAATGGAAATTCAAACAAAAGCAACTAAGAGTCTTCCTTAAAAAAGGAAATAGCTAAGAATATCAAGACAAAAAGTAGAATGCAAGAACTAGTAAAGAAATGAAGGATACAGCACAACTGCAAGCACAGAGTAAATTAAGTTAGATAGGAAATTTTGTAGAAGGATCACTCCGAAACACAGAAAAAAAAAACAGGTTTTGTGAAAACAACCTGTCGATCAGTCTCCAATCCCTCCCTTGCAGCCTTAGCTGCAAAAAAGAATAATATTAATCCACTATAAAACATCCCGGAGAAGTAAAACTTTCTGATTTTCAATGGAATATCCAAAAACCTATTTCCTGGTTTGAACCAAATTCAGCAAAACGGTTAAGTACAGTGTCCCAGACAAGCATTTCTCCATCCAATATACATCTGCGTTATTAACACCAATTAGCATCAGAACTAGAGTGAGTTCCAAGGAAGTTTGCACAGTAAAGGACTACAAAAAGGACCAATAGATATCCAAAAGGAAGCTTATATTGTCTAAGAGGCCACACTGCAATGTGGGAAACAATACATGATTATTCTTATAAGCTCATAACAAGTTAAATACCTCGAGCTCATCTAGAACTAGCTAACTACAGCCATAGGGGAGATCATACCTAATCCTTAATACTGAAGTAAATATAATATACGTTCCTTTAGTTCAAGTTTTGGCTTTGACAAACAAGATAGTGGTGTGATAGATATTCTTCCATGAAAAGTCTGAAGCAAATCTTAAGTCTTATAATGCATAAGCTATAGTTGTTCACAGGAAAAGAAAAATGCTAGGATATTTTGATATGCAAGTAAATTGGCACTAGAAGTACGAACACTTTTTGTGATTTTTTGGCAGAAAAAAAGAAAGTTTACCTGTCAACCAGGATATTTTCTTTAATAATCTTTGACATCCCATGTGTGTATTCAGAGTGATCAAGAAAGCTCCTGATATACACATATAAAGTTAGTGAAGCAAGCAGAAGCTATCTGAACTGTGAACAATATTGCAAATAAAAAGGATCGACAAACAAAAAAGAAACCAGTAGTTCAAGAACAGTATGCAAGAAGTAAATATGTAGTAGCAATCAATTCAGTTACCTAGAGAAGAAATGGATCTCTTCCCCGTTTTTGTGGATTTGGATACGGTCACCATCGAATTTGCACTCAGCAACCACTTGTTTTCCATGAAGCTGGGAAAAGGGAGGGGTATGATAACTGAGCCAATTCAAGAAATGTAGAACAAGTGTAAAGCAGCCTTTCACTTAGCAATGACTATATCTTCAGAAGGAAACTGGTGGTGGGTGGGGGCAGGCACCTTCTTCCAAGCAGCTGAAGCATCACGGACTCTCATAGCTAGCTGAGGCCTGACAGCCTTCCCAATTTCTATATCCTGGTCAGACAGCATAAAGTTATAAACATGGAATCCCCAAGATAAATAAATAAATAATTTCTATGAGTACCACAACTGCAATAGAGTGTAATAACATGGCAGGGTCGGCTCTGGGCCTAGGGCCCATGACAGAGGGGGGTGAGGGTAGGGGCATGATTCCATATATTAGACCTGTATATACTTTATCATGTTACAAAGAAAAAATGCTAAACCTATAGGGCCAATAGTGTCGTGTTTGCCCTAGGGTCCTCAAAAATGTAGAGACGCCCTGTAACAGGGGTCATCAGAAAATGTTATGAAACCAATGTGTTTTCTATGAGTGGTACATGTCTATATAAATGCAAATGCTCAGCCCAACCAAGAAAACAAGCACACAAAAGACAGTGAGTGAGAAAAGCTTTTGACAACATAAAATTTTTCGGGGGTTACAATGTTGCACATGAAGAGTCAAGTTGTGGGAAGCAAAAGTTCGATAAAAAGAGCTCAGAGCTATCACCTGGCGTTTATGCCTCTGGCTTCGGTCATTGAGCTTCTCACAGACGAATTTCAAGTCACAGGTGACATTGAACAAGTCTTGGGCATCAGGATGAAATTCTTCGAATATGCTCTTCTCACTTATCCCCAATTTCAAATCTACATCAAAGCGTGCCAAAAAAACAAAAGCAAATAAAAATACTGCTGTTGCAGCAAAAGTATAAAAGCTCACCAAATAAGAAATGGGCACAGGTATCGCACCTTTAAGAATAATCATCAGAAGCCACTTCATTTCAACGGCATTGGTTTTCTTGATCAGATTAGAAAGTATTGAGGCCTTCTCAGACCTATCAAGAATGAAAAAGAACTCCTGACAGTTCTGTCATGCACAAATTCAAATAGCTTCCTTAGCTACCTGTTCTCGATTGCGGCTAGACGATCAAGTGCATCGTTAACCTCCTTTATCGTCAATCCACCAGAAGTTAGACCTTGCCTCCGTTGCAGGACCTGGGAGGCAACCAATACATAACTTGGGCAAGTAGTTGAACCACAACAACTAAGATGGCACATTAATCAAGCAATCTACATATAATCGTTTTGAACTGAACGAAACTTTTGAGTTACATATTAAACCCATCCAATCATGTGAAACCAAATAAAGTTCAAGACAGTTTCTGCATTTCTAAGCAGGGGGAGATTATTGGCACATAGTGTGCACCAAACACGAAGATTGCTTGGCCCAGTGACAAACGCTAACTCGCTGAGCATGAACGTATGGACATGTTGAGACAAAATGCCAAGGACACAACTCAAATTAGCAACTGAACTAATACTCAGTGGCTAGAGCTTATGCTGTTTGCCGAATTACACATACTACGTTGAAACCAACCTAAAACTGAGCTGAACTAATGCTCACATGTTCACATTAGCAACTGAACAAAGTTCATATCGTTGTCTGACAAGGGCGAGATAGCAAGGCTTAATTACAGAGAATCTGAGGTTGGGGACTCTGTAAGTGATATTGCAGAGCTACCAGCATACAATACCTCAGCAGCCACGAGGCCGAAGTTGCCAGCGTTGCGGCCACCCCCGCCGCGGCGCCAGTTGGTGAGCCGGACGGCGTCGGTAGAGTCCTTGGCGATGCCAAGGGCGTCGACAAGCACGGCGGCGAGGGCCGCCTCCTTGAGCCCGTAGGTGCCGCGCTCGCGGTCGAGCCCTGGGAGCACGAGGCGGAGCACGCTGAAATAGTCATCCCTACCGCCGCTGGGCACGTAGGCGCGGTCGAGGAACGCGCGCAGGCGGCTGCGCTTCTTCGCTGAACTCTTGTCGCCCGACATGGCATTGAACATCGCCACCAGGAGGCCGAACCGCACCTTCGACGCCATTGTCGGCGGTGCGGTAGGGGGTGCAAGGTCAAACCGAAGATGCAATTTCCTTTCCAGAAAGAGGGAAAAAAAAAATTAAAGGTGTCGAAACAAAGGAATATTTGGGAAATAGTAGGATTTATGGGAGTCACCTCACTTCTCGTACGTATCTGTTAGACTGTTGTCCTCACGGCGCTCCCTCGCCTCCCCGGAATACCCGAGCCGCTGGCTTCTCTGGCTCCGGCGCTCTCTCCTGCCGCCTGCCGGCTGCGTGCTCGAGTTCGACGAGAGACGAGGTCACGAGGATCGAAGAGGCACTTGGGAGACCAAAGAGAGGACAACAGAATAATTTGGGCCTGTATGATTTAGATGGGCCAGTTTGAAGGACGCCAACTGAGCTCAGGGTTTGCAGGCCTAGTGCAAGATCTGAATGAGATCGGCAGATTGCGATGATGACCACTTTCGTGTAAATTAAAAAAAGAAAAGAAAAAAGTTTATTCTCCCAACTATCGTAGTAGTTTGATTTTTCTCCTCAAACTCTAAAAATCAGATATTTTATCTCCTATACAAACTTTCGTAACTGTTCGAATTACCTCCTCCTCGTCGTTTGGAGTGATTTAGAAGATGGTTTTATCTTTTTAGTTAAAAAGTTGATAAATAAAAACATATATTTTATCTCCTATACAAACTTTCAAAACCATTCAAATTACCTCCTTCTCATGGTTTGTAGTAATTTTGAAGATGGTTTTTTGTCTTTTTAGTTAAAATCAATAAATATTTGATAAGGTTTTTAACCACACAAATTATCTTAAGCTTTTAAAAAAACTAAAAAATCCTAAAGATAGATTGGGATGTGTCAAATTCAAGTAAAATATTTAGAGCTCATAAAATTTGATGTTTCAAAAAATTGATTTAGCTCTTGGAAAATAAAAAAATTCTAGAAAAATATTGGAAATTCATAAAACATTATACTTGATGTATGAACGTGTTTTAAAAATGTATCACAATGAAAAAAATATAATATGCAACCAGCACAAATGCATAGCATAAATGCATTCAACATCAATGTATGTTACATTCATGCTAGTTATATATCATATTGTTGATTTACAAAAATTTTAAAACATGTTTATACGCTGATTAGAATGTTTTAGGAATTTTCTATACACCACTTCAAGGATGCATACAACCTACTTTTATGCTAGAAATTTGACCCAGAATATTCATTTTCCACCCTGCCCTATGCCCCACCGTTGGGTAGAGTATAGGATTATGGGTTTAACCAACAAACATAGATATCCATGTCCGGAAGAAACTTAACCATGTCTATCTATTATTCTATATGGATTGTCTTAAAAATCTTGACATTCTAGTTATCATTAAACTATTTTAAATTTGATCATATTTAAAAAAAACAATGATATTTATAACCAAATAATCATCATTAGTTTTATCATCGAATATTTGTTATAATATACCTATTTGGCATAATAAATTTTGACGATTTTCTTTGTAAAAGAATCTTGACGATTATGAGAAGTATCCAGCTAAGTTTGAAATTTTAAAAATATAGGAAACAAGTAAAATTTCTGTACGAATTGAGAAGCAAAATGTAAATAAAGACTCCATATGGTTCAATTTATTGTTAGATTTTATAGGTTTACTT
This sequence comes from Saccharum hybrid cultivar R570, assembly GCA_038087645.1. Classification (NCBI taxonomy): domain Eukaryota; kingdom Viridiplantae; phylum Streptophyta; class Magnoliopsida; order Poales; family Poaceae; genus Saccharum; species Saccharum hybrid cultivar. Next base: position 17,376,988 of record JAQSUU010000563.1, read on the forward strand.
TTGTAGCACGGTCACACGTGCCATGGATAAAATGTTAAATCTAACCGTAAGAACAACATGCAAGCTGTATCTTGAAAGATCATATCTCATGAATCCTACATAATCTCTTTCTCTATCTTTATCTCTACTTCTCTGCTTACTTAAAAAGTATGTAGTGTGTCCATGGTCCAACCAGTCAGCACTCTGCCACCCTCAACCGCTCGGTTGAAAGCCTCTTTAAATTACACAATACTTCAAACATATACGTATAGGTATACTTTTGCTTGAGGCATTCATCATCTGTACAGTCAGTATTTCTTCATGTGCTTTTTTTTGGGTTTATTTCAGTCATTTGGGCAGAAGGAAATGGGTTGAGAGGGACAAGAATGTAGCAGTCAGGTCTTCAAAGACATTGTTTGGTTTGTAGGCATGAAAATTCAGATGCTGCGGGTAGATTGAAGTCTATAGAAGTACAACAGAATGCTTCTAAAAATATGCATGTTCAATTTTGATTGTTGAAGAACAAGTAAGGTTACTGTTGCAATTTGACAAAGGAAGATAGAAATGTTTATGATAGATGGATGGAGAGGACATTTCATTGAGTTGGAGAGAGCTCTGGAAATATATCACAGGTTGTGAAGAACAGGTCCATTTGTTTATTTTATATATATATAGCTCTCAGAATTGATGGCGGTAATCATAATTCAGTTGTTACTATCCGTCCTACTAGAACAGTTTGGTTATTTTTTCCTTCATTGCTGAAACAATTTTGTTATTTTTCCTATGTTTAGAATATGAGAAAAAAATCCAATATAGCTCAACTTTAGGATGGATCTCAATTAGGAACTAGGTTTAGTGGGGCAATATGGACCACATATTTGGCGATATATGAAGTCTTCTTGTAATAAAAACTTACTGAAGATGATGTTCAACATATAGACATAGAACCTTTTAAGTCTTAATTTTGGCTTGGTGAGGATCTTGAAACCATGACATAGAACTTTTCTTTTGTTGCTCCCATAGTCCCATTGCAACGCATGGACAAATTACCTTGTTACTGTAACACATGCAACCTGAATATGTATTTGCGTTCATAATTATGAAATCACGATTTTCATAATCACAGCTAACAAAACGGAAACTTAGCGAGCAGTGAGCACTGAGCAGTCACATTAGTCGATTGTAATAAAATGAACTTTGGATCTAAAACCGATCTGGTTTGCTTCTATGGAAACTCAGAAATGTAACCAAGGGGTTCAGAATTGAAGACTTGCAGCAAATCACCTGCTTTCAAATAATGGAAAATGCGCTACTTGCCTTAACACATAGGGCAAAAGAGACCTTAACACATAGGGCAAAAGAGAGCTTTTAAAAAAACGAATCAAACTAAGGTGCTGTTTGGTAACGTGCACAGTAACGCAAATGTAATCAAAATTAGTTCATTTCTATTTGCGGCCAGTAACATTCGCAGGCTTAGATTATTTTCGTTTGCGTTACCTGCTGTAGAACCAAACAGCTCAAATGGCATCCGAATATACAAGTTTCAGGTCTCGGTTGAAATTAAAAAGAAAAAAGAAATGGCAAAACATAATGAAAGGGGAAATGTACATCTGAAGTCCTATCACTTGTAGTTAGCTTTCAAATACTGAAATACCAATTGCCTAACACAAAGCACAAAAGAGGGCAACCTTCTAATTTCAAAACCAAATCAATCTAAATGCCACGCAGATTTAGATTAAGAGGCATCTGGTTACACAAGTTTCAGATCTGAGAGCTGAAAATTAAAAAGAAAAAGAAATGACAAAACACAATTAAAAGAAAAAAAACTATACATCCAACGGCCAGCTTAACCAACCACCCTCAACCTGCCATAATCACACCCAACATTTGCACATTTTTCTCAACTAGCATTCCATGAAACAATACAGACTCAAATATTTAACAGGCACTTTCTTTGGCAACAACTCTTCCACCGCCAGTTAAACTGGTATCACATCAATGTTCGAAGTATCTTCGCATCTTAAAACAAGCCCGTCAAGGTTGGTTGGGAGAACGCACTTGGCCCGCTGACAACCAGTTGAGATGGGCTCTGATGGAGGAACAATCATCAGAACGTTGTCGTTCCTTTGGACAACCCCCATCACACTCACAGTGCTACCTTCCTTGATGTATCTACAGGTAGAGATCAAGTAGCAAGTAACCATTAGCAGATATTATTTTGTACTCCTATATCATTGTGACAGAAGAAAAGGAAAGAGTTTATAGTCATGCATTCCAACTGCAAACTAAACAGGGAGAAAAGGAGTACCCTTCTTTTAGGCGCATTGTCCGATCATCACTTGAAAGGTTTCTCTCCCTTAGCCATCTCAAAAATTCTGGGGACATATCCTTGTTGTCTGGATTGATGTCAATTATAACAGATTCATCAACGTAAGGGGTCACACGTGCACCATATCCTGTTTTCACCAATGCTCGAAGCCCAGACTGAAAATCTGAGATGTAGAAATCAACCGCATGTCGCTGCCATAGATGCGCAGGAGAAACATCAGAGATCAAGGTCTGCTAAAGCTCAACAACTGCAGTTTTGGGCTCCCAGAGAAGATTATAAAGTAGATATTCGCTATTCCATGTCATGAAAAATACTCACCTCCATTGAGCGTAAACCCCAGGTAAAACGCCGATGCTCAGTATTGGCAGCTTTGGAATCCCAACCCCTGTACTCATACAAGCTAGTAGAAGTGTATACGCATCTTGGGACCCTTTGGAACGAGGATTCGAGGGGGAAATTTCCACAAGTAACCACCTGTGAATTCAAACACTCATTATTGCAATTCTAAACTATAGGAGAAATAGTGTTGTTTGGAAATGAAGCATGCTTTGAGGGTATCTTTATGGGTGAATGTTTTCTCCTAACTAAGAAATATGAAGCATGCTTTGAGGGTATCTTTATGGGTGAATGTTTTCTCCTAACTTAGAAATAATTATGCTGTTGAACTGTGGTTATTAAAAGCTTTTCATATACCATGCTCATTTTGACCTGGAATAATAAATCAAAATGCAACAATCTGGTGAAATATTGCTAAATTATGTGCTAGTGAAGAGAACAGAAGGTAACTATGTGGCATAGACAACATTCAAGGATTTTAAGAGGACTGGTGCAGAATGAAAATAATCACGTTTCAGGTTAGTGTTATTTCCGATAGTGAAATAAAATTAAGAGAACATATATGATGAATAAAGACGCCACATATGAACTGATTCAAGGAAGAAAATAAGAACAGATCAAACAATTTTGTCGACATTGTACATACCCCTGTAACCTTTACATACTGTCCATCTTTGGCAGTTCTGAGATCAGCATCAGGATAGCGATTAACAAACCCAATTGCACCTCTCCTACCCCAGCAAGCATTCCAGATAAGAAGTGCAGCAACAAAACCAAATATCACCACAACAACTATCAGCAAAATTGCATTGTGAACAGCACCCAGAATGAAGCCACCTGCTATGAAACCCATCACAAAGAGCAGAATCACAGCCCAGAGTATTGGCTTCGGAAAGCTTCCCTGAATTGAGTAACCATCTTCAGTGTTGAGATTAGTAACAGCTTGATTGTGAGCAAAGGAAGTAGCCCGCATTTTCATCGATGCAGCAGAATCAAGTGGCCCAGATACTTTCCTTGGAGCACCAGACGAATTAAGTGGCCCTGAAGAGATAGGCCCAGATGTGATAAGCCCAGTTGTCGGAAGCACAGGTGGAAGGGGGCCAGAGTTCTGGCGTGCCATAGGGGTCACTCCTCCAGACTGGGGACCAGATGACCTCTTTGTTGGCTCTCCATGCTTATTGAGCGGTCCGGAGTTTGATTTTGCTCTGGCTGATCCGCCAGCACCAGGAACTGAAGATGAAAGAGAACCAGAGTAGTTGGACCGACCACCAGCGTTGGAGACGGGTCCAGAGTTGGAAGCAGCACCTCCAAATGAAGTATTCCTTGAAGGAGCATTTCCTAGAGGACCAGATTTTCTTGACTTCTCAACATGGAGATCAAACATCTTCCCCAGCTCTCCAGATTTCTTGATGTCACCCCCAGTATATGGCATCGCAGTGGAACAAATGGTTGGGGCCTTCTCCTTAGGTTGCTCAGGTCGACCAGAAACATACAGGCCATTGCTCAGCTGATGTGATGCAAACCTTGAACCCATACTCTTAACCAGAAGATCAACTGTATCTCAAGTTTTCAACCCCCCCGTGCAGTGTAATCAAGTGAGGCTATATTTGGGTCTTAATAACATGCACAGCTGCCCTTCTTGCAGTAAGACTTACACCTTGCATGAACTCCTGAAAGTATACATTGAATAAAACAATTGAAGTCAGATGAACTTCTGGTACTATGGGATCATGAAAAAAAAAATCATCTTCCAGATATATCATATAGATAAAAGAAAATCAGGGGATTGTAGGAATCCCACAAACAATGAAGCAGATTATGAAATGCGCAATAAGATTTTAGATGAAGGCTCTAGAAGAAAAGTACTTAACAAGTCATAATTCGCCAGCTACCATATGGTGGGTTTTTATTATAAAATTGACAGCTTTCTCTCATAGCAAAAGCATGAGGCAACAAACTCACAGATTGATCTCAATACTTCCAAGAAAGACAGAGAAATTGGAACCTGTGCCAACTCTCATCTAAATATGGTACGTTGAAAACAAATACACAGAACAGACGGACACATTTCTTAGATCTATTGTTGCAGATATTCAATTACTTTTTAGGAATCCTATTTGTGGCAGAGGCGCTCGGAAGAAAAAAAAAATGGTCCATTAATAGCTACTTCGTATGAACTTATATTTTCCCTAGAACAACAGCACCACATTGCAGTTGCAGGAAACAAATTATATGGCAATCAAGGGTAATTATGTGTTATCTAGAAATAGAAAAAAATGAATATAATTTCTGAAAGCCAAATTTAATCAGGGAGTCAAGGCAATATCTCATGTTTGTCCACACGGTGGCAACGCAACAAAACATGCAGAGGGAAACGTTTCGCGGCGTTAGCACTATTACAAGTTTAGACAGTAAAACATCATACTGCTAAATCCTATACCAGAATAAAGGAATGGCCCATTTCCCCCTAAATTAAGCTAAAGACAAACCCTCACAACGTGCAGAATTTATGGAGACTGTCCCCTGAAATACCGCTACTCACCACAGCAGCACAGCCAAGCGAATATATAAAAATCACAGGTTTGAGACAGGTGAAGGCATCATCGTGGAGAAGTGCGTGTCCCACGCAAAGTGAAATATGTTTTCCAATGATTTACCCAAGAGCGTGCCCTCAAATGTACAGCAAATTGGCACCGACAATGTCAGATCTCAGGTGAAGCTTAAAGTTTCAGCAAAGAACTCGCACTCACACTTGCCGACATAATAATTTACTTCTCCAAATATCGATTGGCATGCCTCTCAGCATCCAACTCCAATATGAACAAGGCAAAACAGCCAGCTGGGTAAGCAAACTAATCAGAAAAGGATCTGTCAGCTGGAGGTTCGATTGAACCCCGCAAAAAAAAAAGGAAAACTAAGCCGATATTAGCAGTACGCCAAGCAGCAAAAAAAAAATCCGCAACAAAACGCATTCTATTTTTTTATAGGAACAAAACGCATTCTATCCCACAGAGAGATTAGGATTTGAGGTCCAAAGCTATGGCGTCCATACCAACAAAAGAGACTCTTTTATATATTAAAAAAATCCGCATAGACTTCCAGTACACCCGAGTCCAGGGAGGGGACAAGAACAACGAGAAAGACTACATGGGAGGCGCAGTTGCCGGTGAAAGGACGCCTGGATCTGAACTGATGCGCGGTCGCCGTCGAGGGCGTTTGAATGAATGGCGGACTCTCAGGCTCGGTTGGTGGGCGGCGAACCGAAGCCTGGAGGTGGCCGGAGCGTAGATCCAAGCCCTGGCACGGACGAATCTCCCGAAATCTCGCCAAGCTGTCGCCCCAGTGCCCCACCGACACAACGGAAACAGACGAACCGCATTGCCACACCCCCGCAGATTGGTCTCTGGCGCTCGCCTAGATCCCAACAACCGCTAAAGCGACCACCTATCGATGCAAGAACACTTCCCCCAAGGGGCCAAGAAAATCTCCGGAACAAGAGCGAGCGGGTTGAAGAGAGGGGAGGAGAAACATCTGATGTGTACCTCGAGAGAATGGCAAGCACGTCGCGTTGCTGTCCCGCAGCCTGGTTTGCCTCCTTCGCTCTCCTTTTTTTCTCCTCTTGGTGAGGGAACTCTGCTCGTGCGGTTGCGGAATGGGGGAGGTGGAGAAGGTGAGGGGAGAGAGCAAGCGGCCAAGCGCAGTGCCACAGCAGGGGAGGGGAGAGAGAATAAAGGGAGAGGGAGGTGGAGACGGGGGAGAGAGAAAATAATGGAGACGATGGATGAGAGAGAGGGTGGTGGAGTGGGGGTGGTGGGAGGGAACAGGGAAGCACACACACCTTTCAGCTTCTCTGTCCGTTACAACAGTCAGCCCATGTTTAGATCACCTCAAAATTCCAAGTTTTTTCACTCTCTCTCCATCACATCAATTTTTAGCCGCTTGCATGGAGTATTAAATGTAGGTAAAAAAAATAACTAATTACACAGTTTAGTTGGAAATCACGAGATGAATCTTTTGAGCCTAGTTGGTCCATGATTGGACAATATTTGTCAAATAAGACGAAAGTGGTACTATTCATCGGGTTGAAAAAACTTTCAATCTAAACAAGGCCTCAGTCTCTTTCTCTCCCCCTTCTTCTCTCCCCTCATGATATTCTCTCTCCTTCCCTCTCATAATGGTGCCGCCATTACCGTAACACTCTGTTTACTGCCCGCTAATGTCGTGGGCAAGCAAATGACTGTGATGCCCTTAACTTTCTTGGCTTCCTGCACGAGCGCACGGGTCCTGGTCCTTAGGTCACCCCAGGGCGTGGGAAAAAATAGGTAAGGCCCGGTTAGACCCTCCACCGTCCGCGCGACTCTCTTAACTGACGCGCACGCGGCCGTTATTATTGCGGCACGTGATTTCTTCTCTTCCTCTAGTGATTATTCTTCTCCTTCTCCCGCCGTCGTCCAAATCGCCAATTGTCTTGCTCGCCGTCGGTCTCGACCGCCGCCCTAGTCGACAGCTACCTCGCTGGTAACCTCACCGCCCTCGCCGCCCACCACCGGCGCTCCTTCTTCGCCCTTCCTTAATCTTAATTGAATATCCCTCTCACTGCCCTGCCGCCGCCGCCGGCGACCTCACCGCCTACCGCCATCCCACCCCACCCTCCCCTAAGCTTGCATTTGGCCACCCCGCCATTGACCTCACCACCGGTTGTCTTCTCCTGCCCGCTCGGCAATGCCCCCGCCGCGTCACTCGCCGCCGATCGATTCGCCTCCACCGTCGGGCCACCCGCTGCCCCAAGCTTCCTTCTTCTAAGGCCGAAGACCTTCCTCCCCTGACTAGCGGAACTAGAGGAAGAAAAGTGTCGTTATCGGATGTCGTGCCTACCTCCAATCCCGCATCAACGCATGCCCGTGCGTCAACACCCGTCGCGCATGCACACTCGTGCAATAAGGATTTGGCCATTTGTGCCAAGCCGCCAAGGACATCTAAAGAAAAAAGAGATGGTTTCGGCATTACTCCCCCTATTGCGGCTGACGATATTAATTTCACGCGATGCCAGGAAAACTTAGAGCAACATAAATTCATGCAACGGTGTCAATCAATAAAAAATGTTTTTGTTAGTCCTTTTCACGCTCATCCTCAACCGCCACCAGTATCCTTAGCACCCGCAGCCTCCGTACTCGGAGCACATTGGGGCACGTCCTTGCATCCTCATCGACCTCCGCCCTCAGCGTGAATCCAATTAAGCGCGACCTATCGTTGTCGGTATACTCATTGGCATCTTCGGCCTCTACACTCCGCGTGAATCTAGGCGTGACCTTTCGTCATCGTATCCTCGTTGGCGTCGTCATCGATCTCCGAACTCAACGTGAATCCAAATGTGACCTTTCGTCATTGATATCCTCATTGGCATCGTTGGCCTGTGTAATCGCCTTCTGCAAATTTACCAAAACCATGGCCTTCAAGCTCCTATTCTCTGGGCAACCCGAGCATGGCATGATGACCGGTTGTCAGTTGTCACTGCATCTGCAATAAGCAAAATAGGATCTCGAGAACTGTGTTCTCTGAGGTCTAATAATGAGTCGAACCATTTTATGGCAACAATGGTGTGAGATTGAGGATGCAATAGGCGTTAGGAAAAAAATGGAAGCGGTGGATTGACGGAACCTAGCCTAATGCGGATAATGGCCTCATATACAATGAAGAGAGACATTTCTATATTTGGGGTGCACCTCAAGGTTCAAGGAGGCATTATACACTTCGGTTACCCTTATATATGAATAGAAAAGTTAAAAAGGTCCAACAAATAGGTGAAAAATACTATGAATGCTAAGGTTATATATAAATTTGAAAAAATTCCATAACAACTAGTTTAACTATAAGCATACCCTGTGCGTTGCTACGGGAGTTTTCTTAAAATTTGTTGCGTGTATGAGTTAACCTACATGTTCTTGCATTGATTCGTATCAAAATTGAGTACGTCAATGAAAGAATTCAATAAAGAAACTAAGAGTTAGATCAAATTATACAATGGAATCACAAAACAAATAACGATAAATGCATGCCTTGTATATTAATTTCTTATATATTGGAAATGGTAATTGCACTTAGTGAAGGTGATGTGGATGTCTTGCATTAATATAATAGCTTCAAAATTAGTGGGCTAACATGGCATGAGTAGGTGACGATGTGGATAGTTAATGAGGAATGACGTGGATTGCTTGCATGTTGAGATAGAACTTGTAGTGTGGTTTGAAAATATAAGATATATAGATATAGATATAGATATAGATATTTTGATATTGATATAGATATAGACATAGATATAGATATAGATTTTGATTTTGATATAGATATAGATATGGATTAGTTGACATATAGATTGAGAAAAATATATGTAATTAGTGCATAAACTAAAACTATGATTTTTTAAGAGCAAACTATATTTTTTTAGATGAAATAAAAATTGTGGATTTTATAACACAACCACTATACAATAGAAAAAAAACAAGAAAGGAAGAAAAACAAGACCCAAAAAGCTCTAAGCACGCGTCAGACTCAACCTACAGCTCAAAACTATGTACCAGTAATCTACGCTTCATCAGTATATAGACAGAGTGCTGATTTTTTTTCTGTACTAATTCAACAGCAAAGTTTTGTTTAAATCTGGAAATTTATTAGTGGTCGCAGTCCGTGCTGCATCTAATTGTGGCAGTGTCAGTTGAGTAGGTGGCACTGGCCATTAACGAGATGATTGCGATGGAGCAGGCTGCGGTTTTCTTATTCGCTGTATCCGGCCTGTTGCGTGCCTGTTGTTCTGCTGTGATCGCGCGGCTAGTAGTGGCCACTGGCCAGTGGAGTGGAGAGGGGCAGGGCGGCCATCCTTTTCCTTCCCGGCTCCTCGCGGCCCCCGTTCTTTCATTATTACCGGGTCGTTTTCACCCTCTTCCTACGTCATCGCAAAAGAAATGCAGATTAACCCGCCCCATTAACCGAGGGATCTTGGCTATTCAGGTACGGTACAGAGTTAGCTAGCTACCGTGCATATGCATGCGGCATGCCTCCATGGCCGCTCCATCCAGGGGCCCGAGGTACACAGCAAGTCGAACAGCAAACCGATTTTAGAATGCAGCCGTTGGTTGCGACGACGACGACAGCAGCAATTAATCGGTAATCGCTTGCAAGGAACCGTTTTGAGGTCGTACCACTACACTGCAGACGGACAGGAGTAAGCCTGATGATGCCTGACGGATTACGCACTGCCGGCCCTTGAGTAGGTTGCAATCGAAGCATGCGTTCGTTCGTGCGTGGGATTTTGCAGGGAAGAGACGTCGCATTCGCATCGCATGCAGGTTCAGATTTTCTATTGTTACCCCGCCACGGGCACGCTCACGCAGTCACGCTTCGCAGGTGCGTGGTGCTGTCTCTTTCGCCTACGCACGGCCCGCACGCCCCGCGCCCCGCGGGCGATCGGTCGATCCATCCATCTACGCGTGAGGCGCGCCGCTGCCAACTGAACGGACGATCCCTCGGGCCAGCAGCCGCAGCAGCCAACAAGTTGCAGCGGCCGCATGATTAGCGAGGGAATTATGCGTGCGGTTGCTGGTAACCAACGGCCAGTTCCCACTCCGATCCGGCTCGGCCGGCGCGGCCCGCCGCCGACGCATCAGGGCTCGGGCGCGCGAGCGCGTCCTGTAGTACTCCTGTTGTCCGTTTGGCGATTGATCCTGAGATGCGGAGATCGAGACCGGGCATGCGTGATTGCCAGCCGCAGCAGCTCCAACTCCAACGAACGGATTACGGATCGATGCCATCCCATGCAACGACCCAGCTGCACAAATCTAGCCAGGCCGGCCAGCTCCTGCGAGCGTGACAACGGGCATGGCAGGCAATCATGCATGTCCTTCTGAATCTGATCGAGGCTCTGACTTGTCTACCTCTCCCTCTGTTCGATCGTTTGTTCCTTCGATTCGTTCTGTCTCTCTAATCTCTGCACCGTTGTTTGGTTCTTTGCAAGAGAGAATGCCCAGGTTCTCTCCCTGTTTTATCATCAGAAAGAGAACCCAGTGAGAAGAACTTGGAGGAGCAGTGAATGGAACCCTCAACCGATCGACTTTTTTTTTTGGCTGAGAGACAGGGCTTTGCAACGGGAGAATATGGAATGGAGGCAGAGTGGTAGAAGAAGAAGTGAAGAACTGTAGAAGTGTAGATGAAGCTCCAAACTGCCACGTACGTATTGGACTACTCTGGAACTGTTGGAGGGTTGAATGAAGTCCACATGGTAGGGGTGCATGCATGTGTGGGGGCCCCAGCGGCAACCTCCTCCCTCTCAGCCCTCATGCATGAGCATGAGCATGGCCTGGCCTGGTTGGCGCCACCTAATTTGGCATCATCTCCCCTTCACCCAATCCATCCCCCACATACAACACAGACATTGTACTCGAAATTCATGCAAAAAGAACATATGGATATACTCCAGCTAGAGCTAGGCATTATTATGCAAAAAAGATATAGTAGTAGCTAGGAGGAGAGAGATTTGCAAAGCATACCATCGTCTCTGGCTTCTTCATCAAGACAAGCGACTTATGTTCGTTTCAAGGACTCAAAAAGATCAGATGCATGTCACACACACTCCACAACATCACACTAAGCATTGCATGCACCCATGGTGGATTCAATCATCAAAGGCCGGTCTCATGCATGCTTGGTGTGAGGCCAGCTAGCTCTGCTTTGTAATGTTCAGTGTGTGTTTGTACTGAGCTCCATCCATCTCATAATAGTAGCCGTCCTCCTCTCTTTTGCTTTAATCTGTGCTTTAACTTGGAAATAAACCATAAAGCAGAGATTTAGTTTCTACTATCTCGATCAATGTCCTTGCCTAACTTGCAGATGCCCGTTTTCCTTCTCCACACTACTTTCAATTAATGGCACTCCACACTTAGCTCAAATTAGAAGAGTGCCGTGGTTGTTAGGTGTGTGTGAGAACCGAACAACAGGTCTACTAGTACTCTCGATCATTATTCCCGTCTGGTCTCCTTTTCTTTTGCTGTTGTTTATTCAAAAGGAGAAAAGAAAATAGCGTAGAAAAACGCACTGTTATATATGCGTGTGTACGTATATAAATGGCACGACGACTCAGCGGTAGTCATTATACTGATTAGCGTGCTGGCACGTCGTACATAAAATACACTGCTCATGATTCCAGCTATCCACGATAAACGTGCAAAACCGATAAGTACAGACGACAAAAGTGCCACCAGCCGTACGTTCCAGCTTAATTTGACGATCTCCTTGTCTTTTGAGAACCTCACCCTGATATTGCGCGCGTGTAGCGAGCTACAGTACTTTACTACGTCTGGATCGCGGATGAGGATGAGCAAAACATGTTGATGCGATGAGATATGCTACTCCCGCAGTTGGAACAAATCTGGGCTAAAGCCTCGGAATATGCTAACGTGATTGCGCCAGAGAGAGAGAGAGTTCCTAACCTGCTTTAATTAATTTCACGCTGTCAGCATGCATCTAGCAGTCACTAACTGCATGCACACAGGAGTCAGTGGATGCAGGCAGGTACGCGCTGTACGCCTATACGGCTATACGTACGCATTGCTCGTCTCCTGTCTGCCTACAGTGCCTACCCACTAAAACAAGTTTTAAGGGACTGTCTTCCCAGAAATTGATTGTGAGGGAATGGTGTATAATATGTTTAGAATGTAGTAACTTCGCCCCGCTTCTTACTTTGTACTCAGAATAGCGTTTTCCTCTCACGACAAATTAACATAAGCATCAGAATAAGCTAAATTTCAGCAAAACGAACATGTTAATATATCAAGTCGGGATCTATTGTCTTCCGTCGTTTTCTTAAAAAAAATTAACGAATTGTTGCAAATTTGCACCAGAACCACCAAGCTATGTATGCTTCATCACTTCTCCTCCTATATTAAGGTGCATGATTTTTTGTTTTTTTTACAACATGTAATTTCATCATTATTTGATTATAGAAAAAATATAAATTATCCTTTTAATTGTACTAGCTAGCTGTTTAAAATCATTATCTTAAAATTCAGCCACATAAAATATAGCAACACGCATACTCCATATCTGTTTTAAAATATATGAAACATCTTAACCCTCATAGTAATTCATCCTTCTATATGCTGAAACTGGGGATCTATCATGCAAAATCCCATGCCTCACTTTATAAGTCACACCACATGGGGGAACTAATTGTGTTGGCGGTCGTTAGATCCGAGTCCTCTCTATCAAAGCCTCCTCGAACACTAGATATAGACAGGAAGGGATCAGAGTGAACCAAGGTAAGTGTGCTCCCGCTGGTGAGAACACCGCTCCTTTTCGCCTCTAGTGGCTGTTTTGGCCTCAGATGTGTAGGGGGCGCGTGCTTCTTCGTCCGATGGTGCAGATTAGGTCCTAGTTTATCTAGGCTAGCGTGTTCAAGCGACAATGGTGAGGTGGTGGCATCGTTGGCACAATGGAATAAGTCCCTCTGATCCTATCTCCATCTCGGTGGCACTTACTCCGGCACTAGTGAAGGATTTGTGAGGGTTTAATTAGTTTCTGGAGTCTGGTGCATGCCTCGACAAAGGTACCGATTTCTCGTTGCTCTTATACAGGATTCTGATGCTGTCAGGTGCTTCAACCTCTCATAATGGCAGCAGCGACCTGGTTATGCGCATTTGGAAGAGCGGTTGCATGGGTCTAGGAACAATGATGTATGTGGATCTTTGGTCTTCTGTTGCCTCCTTGAAGCAAGCTTAGATCCTTGGCTAAGGAGGCCTGGGGCGCATCCCCACTTGATGTATTTTAAGTTTTCGTTTTCTTGCCTGGCGGGGCTTTACTGCAGCTCTTCGGAGCTTTCAATGGTGCCTTCCTTGGTTTGGGAGTGCTGGCAACGGTATTGGGTCTTCACAGCGGTGGTGTTGGTGCTGCTGGAAAGCATGGAAACCCCAAAGGGCTTTGTTGAAGTTTTTATTTTCATAGGGGTCTTTGAAAGTTCATCTTGTATCTTCGTTCGTTGCTAGCATTTTGTCTAGCTCAAGTAATGGAATCTATTTTCATATATAAATATCATCCTTCTACAACTTAAGAGCAGCTCTAACGTAGGCCTTGTTTAGACTGCAAATTTTTTCAACTCTAGCTACTGTAACATTTTCGTCTGTATTTGGCAATTAGTGTCCAATCATGGACTAATTAAGCTTAAAAGATTTATCTCGTGATTTACTACCAAACTGTACAATTAGTTATTTTTTACCAACATTTAATGCTCCATGCATGCGTAAAAAATTGATGTGACGAAGAAAGAGTGAAAAAACTTAAAATTTAGGAGCAATCTTAACCAGGCCGTAGAGCGAAAACGAACCATGGTAGCTGAAATTGAACAATGCACGCTGCAACACGCAAACCGTGGTGTCAGAATCTAAAATCGGACTTCAATGATGGTTCAGTTGCTGGGGAATTAAAAGTATTAGGCCTTGTTTAGTTTTAAAATATTTTGTGAAATAACATAAGATTCCTCATCACATCGAATCTTTAGACATGCATGGAGCATTAAATATAGATAAAAAAAATAAAACTAATTACACAGTTTAGACGAAATTCAAGCCTAATTAGGCCACGATTGGACATTAATTACCAAATAACAACGAAAAGTGCTATAGTAGCATTTCGTAAAATATTTCGAGAACTAAACAGTTCCCAGAATTTTGCAAAATTTTTCAAGATTTCCCGTCACATCGAATCTTTAGACGCATGCATGAAGCATTAAATATAGATAAAAAATAAAACTAATTACACAGTTTAGACGAAATTCACGAGATGAATCTTTTAAGCCTAATTAGACTATAATTAAACACTAATTATCAAATAATAACAAAAATGCTACATTATCATTTCCTTAAAAAAATTCGCGAACTAAACTGGGCTGTGTCGTGGACATGCAAATTCCGAGACCCGCAAACTTAAAGTGATTCTTTATTCAATGTGGGGTTCAAAGATCGATGTCTACACTATGATGATCGAGTAGTGCAAGAGTAAATCGAACTCTGCTTCCACGGTTCAGATATGACACTGGAGCTGCTCTAAGGCCAGCTGTAATGGAGTTTTATCAGAGTTTTATGGGTATTAATTATATTGATGTGGTGCCATATTAATGAAGAGAGAGGTGATAAGAGTTTCATGAGAGTAGAGAGAGTTTCATGATGATGAAACTCTTCTGCACTGTTTCCAAAATCTGAATGTATTGAAAACAGTGACATGAAATCCTCATTGAGACTGGCCTAAAAGAACATACAAGCACACACGCACTTAAATTACATTTGATGATAGATCTAGTGGCCATGGGTACTCTTTTCATTTTATTTAGCTAAGTAACCGAATAAATATATAGTGTTGGTCAAACTTTGAGGAAAAGAAAAATCAATGGTACCATGTGTATTTGAAAAAGAGGGAGTAGTATATCTCCTTGCATGAAATTGCATGCACTGCTGTCAACCATGGTCTACCAAATGCAAACGTCATTTGAAACACACACACAAAAACATTATACTGTATTACTCTGGTAGACCTCCATGCAATCTATTTGTAGTTTATATCACGACAGTACGTTCGTCTTTTGTTTCGTGCAGATGAGATCGATCAGCACTGCACATGCATGTGAAGGTGCTGCACGCCTGACCCATAGAAGAAGAAGATAATGGAGAGAGCAGCAGAGAGCTAGCGAGACCACCTCGTATACAGTATACGCACGTAAGCCCGTCGTGGTTGGTCGACAACATGATGGCACATGTAGGTCAGTACAGCACGTACGTATACTGTGCCGCGCACCATGCGTCGTTGCACGGTTCGTGTGATGGATGGATGCATGGGCGGTTGTATCGTGGCCAAGTACTTTTTGTACACCCAATAGTGTACGTGCGCTGTAGCACGCACGCCTGCCTGTCTGCCATGCCCAAGCCTTTTGTACCGTGTACGTCGTCCTGTCCTAGTAGGCTGGTACTGAACACGCAACAGCCGGCAGCCGGCCGGTTAATTAGGCTGAATCCGAGGCTAGCTCCATCCATTGTGGGGTGGTCAAAAAGCAAAACAAAATATATTACATCTGGTTTGAGCTAATAAACACATGATGATATATTATGGTTTTGAGGTTTGAGCTAAGACTACAAATAAACTAGACACAAAATTAAAGAGGGTAGGTCACTAGTTCCAACTTCCAACCCAAAGAAGCTCCTTATTTTTGCAAAAAAGAAGAAGTTTCTTATTAAGGCTACAAATAAACTAGCCAGGAAAGAGGGTATTTTGTACTATATAAACAGGTGACATGAGGACCTGGTGCATGGATTCATGTTGATGGATCAGTACACAAAAGTGTACGTCTGCGTTACTATTAGGGATATGAGAATGTTGCTTTGAGCTTTTTGTCAAGAGCTGGTTACCTTTTTTCTTTTATAGAAAAGAAAGTATGCAACTAACTAGTAGTAGTGGACCGGTTAATATGATCAGCTCCACGGCATTAGTTATTGATTAGGATGATGTGAACATTGTACCTTCTCCGCCAAAAGAAACGTACGAGTACAATATTTATTCGGATTCAGAGTACAACTAGCAACGGCGTACATCCTTCAATTTATATCTCCGAGTTGATCAACGACGAGAAATTTGAACTTGTTGTGCGGGATATATATATATATATATATATATATATATATATATATATATATATATATATATATATATATATATATATGAATAAAAAGAAGTCAATATACGTACTGAGCGTAGCTTAGTTCGTTAGGTTATTTGTGGTGAAACTTGCTCACACAATTCTTGGCTTGACGAAGATGCTCGTATTTTACTATATTTATTCTAGGATTTAGTGATGCTATTCTTTTGGTGATGGACATGCTTTGATTTGAATGCTCGACTTTTTTAGGTTTATTTTAGGGTTTAATAGTGTCATTCTTTTAGTGTATATATAAGCAATTGGGCCTCGACTGTCTACGGTGACTTTGTCAATCCCAATATCTCTTGTCTCGCCATTTTTTCAAAATGTGTTCGTAGGGATAGGTGTCTACGCCTATGCTTTGACTCATAAAAACAAAAAAACAAATTATTCATTTATCAAAAGATCAACTTTGTTTTCTTTCTTTTTGGCTAGGTGTATATATTTTATACTAGTTCCGACAGGACGGACAGAGCGAGGCCACACTAAACCAATGCTAACGCGAGATTGAAGTCAAATTGGAAACCCAAAAATAACGAAAGAGCACCAATGACCTTGTAGTTTCATGAGTTGATGAATGAGCTTGTTCATTATTATTACCTATGACTATTCACCTTAAAATTATTCGTTTATTATTAGTACTTATTGTGTTCGTGGGGCGGCAGTTGTGCAGAGGAATCACACGTTTTCCATAATCCAGCAATATTCAATCATGCACCGACGACGAGTAAATTACAACTAGCCAGAACCCCGCGCATTGCTGCGGGGCAGAGCAGAGCAGATCAGAGCGGAAAGAAGGCAAGTTGTATGGTGCAGTCGCAAATGAGGCCACTTATGAACAGAATGACAACAATTTGGTTGAAATAACAGCATTGATATCGAATCGATATGTATAGTAGATAGATATACGTACGTTCCTGAATTGTAAGTGGAGCTAATCAGATGAAATGTGAACAGTTTAACATAACAGTGAACTTCGTCAGCTAGCTTGGGTTGCTGTTTGTATGAGTCTATATATTGCAGGTGCAACAAAGGGTCCGACACCATTAAAACTTGGTACCAAAGGTAATGGTTTCAGGTGGGAATAGGTTCTTAATTTCTGGTTCCCCAGACTTATAATGTATCATTAACGGGGCAACCAACTTGTGCATGATCAACTTGTCACATCAACTGAATCCTGAAAGAAAAAGTAGTGGTGGTGTTAGTCATGAATCTTGAACGAAATGTTTTATTTTGTGAAGAAAAGGCTCCTAACGAATGAACCATGGCATTTCTTTGTCGCTTTTGAGTTCCTTTGAATGCAGAAGTGTATGTATATTCCAGCAGCAAGGTCACAGCCAACAATTTTACAGCTATGGTTCTTGAAGGCAGTTGGGATCTTGCAGATGTGACGATGGTTAGTTGAGGCAAAAGAACAACGAATAAAGTGACCGAGATATTCATAGCAGAAATGCCATGTTTTTTTAAAAAGAGAAACGGAAAAAATATAATGGCAGCAGGCATATAAATAAGCATATACTGAACAAAGTATCAGAATTAGGAAATTTGTAAAAGCTAATGTCTCACAGTTGTACAGAAATGTAAGCGAATCAATTTGTGTTGAAAAGGTAAAGTTTAAGCGAAACAAATCTCTTAAGTTCTAAGAAATGTAGAGCTTGACAGGCAACCTTATCTAAATTAGCATGGCCAGAAGAACAACGATATGTGATCAGCTACATACCTGTAGCTCCTACATGGCTGCATCCACAGTGGATGGATTAACCCATAGAAAGGGTGAAAAGGAGCCAGTCCAAAAGTGTTGAAAACGTCTCTGAATGATTTCGAGCAATAATCTGCAAAACAGGTTTTAATTTTTCTCGTATCAAAATATTTTCAAGGTTATATATTAAATTACTAAGTACTGTAATACTCACACTTTGAATTGGAAGGAGTACCTTTCAAAACGAAAACAGGTTCGTACAATGAAGATTGAAGAAGCAAACTGAATGTGATAACACATTCTCTCTTTGTTTCTGAGTTGACACTCTCCATCGAACGTGAGAAAATAGAGTTTGGCTCTGAATGAAAATCAGGTACACATCTGTGGAACCCATCTGTAACAAAAGGGGAAGACATGTTTATTGGCAGTCATTTTGTGAGAGCCAAGCTCTAGAGAGGTAACAGCGCAGTTCACCTGGGCATGTTGCGACATGTTTGGATGATCACACTTTGAATGTGACAGCACCCTGTACACACTCATCATCTCCCTTTGGTCATCTCCATCAGGAATTGGACATATAAGAACTGTAATTAATTACCAATGAAGCAGTCCCAAGCTGCAAAAAGGTCTGGTAGGCTATCCGAAGTGGTAGCCCTAATTCACTGCGAAACATGCCAAAGCTGAGGATATATTAATCTCAAGTAGCATGAAGTATCTACTGAGAAACAAATATGTGATTTACATGACAGTCAGATGACAGAAGAATCTTGGTAGCTGACACTGGAAAACTAATTTCAGGAATGTGAACTTTTCGAAAATGAAGTAGTACACCTTTGAATGTACCTGGTAATGGCCTGCCTCAAAATGAGCACTATATGTGGTGGTATTAAATTTGCTATTGCTAAGCGAGAATTTTTTGAAACCACTACATAATCCAGCGCATTGCAATACTTACTTAGACTCATCTAATTTCACAGGACGTTGGTTACCTCATTCTGTCATCAGACTTCGATGTCCCCCTTGACCTGCAGTGTAGCAGAAAACAGGGAAAATACCTTTTTTTTGTTATATACATGCCGTAACCTAATGGAAACAAAATGGTGCAGATGACAAATGTCGTCATGGAAGCATGTACGATAGGCAAACTCTGGGAAAAAATATAAGGCAACATATTCTGGATAGGAGGTACCAATCTATTGAAAGCAAAAAAAATGTGACTGAAATTGGAAGAATGAGAATCGCACTATTTGCAGCACTAAAGAAAGGGAATTAGGAGAGCATACCTATACCTGTTAATCAGATCCCCTGATGGCTCTGGCTGGGAAACTTGGTGGTGGTGGAGAGAATCGGCCTGACGCACCAGGAGGTGGAGGGCGAGGGAGACAACCCAGATCGGGGCTGTAAAGCCAGTCACTGGCGTCGACTGCGCCATGCAGTTGCGGACGGCGTCACCCTGAGGCCGACGGCCGAAGATGAAGACGGCAACACATTAGCAACCGCCATGAGGAATGAGATCCTAGGTGAGGAACCAAAGGGCAAAATTAGAGAGGAAGAGGAAGACGAAACCTCAGAGGCATGACCAGTAAGACGGCAAGGTGGAGGAGGCCGGCGGAGGCTTCGAAAGGCGAGGGTTCTTGTGCTGGTGCGGCACAGCACCAGGCCGCCGGAGCCGAGAAGAGGGAGCTGCAGAGGGAACGGTGCTGGGCGAGGCGGAGCGCGTCGGAAAGTCGAGGCGGAGAGGGCGGACCCACGGCCGTGGGCCGCCGGCGCCGTCATGCCGTGCCGCCGCCGCGTGCCATCGCAGGAGGCGGGTATCCGTGCCGTGCCGGCGCAGGCAATGGGAGGGAAGGCGCTGGCAGGGGCGGACAGGGAGCACAGGGAAACAACGCGGGGAGGGAGAGCAGAGAGGGAGCGGCAGCACGGGAGGCGATGAGGTGGCGTTGGTTTTCATGGCCGACGGAGGGAGCGAGAAGGGTCTGGAAGGGGGCAGGTGCTGCCGCGGTGGCCGTCAATCGTGAATCCAAGGGACAGGATTAGCTGGGCGACGTGGACGCACGGCTGGACGTTTTGGTATACAGCCATATAGATAAAGGAAGATATCTACTGATGCTGATCATCACCCTAGCTACGACCGAAACACCATTTATAAATATTTTAATTAATGGTAGGTTTTCTTCCCCAAAAGCTAGGCAACCACCAACCAGTTTATGACATACGGCAGGGCAGGGCTAGACGAAGTCTTTTAGAAAAAAAATCACCACTATATACAACGGTTACTGAACACTACGTACTACTCATCTGTTCATTTGTACATGTCGTAAGTGCATCCCTGTAAAAACAGAGCATGTGAAACTGGCTGACGAATCAGAACTTCAGAAGGGTCTCCGCTCTGAAATGGACCAGCAGATGGCAAAGCTTCGGAAAGATCAGGTCGCCGTTCACCCACGAATTTGCCTCAATAACCTCAAGATCGTGCGGTTGCATTGCCACAAACACACAGGCAGAAAGGTCAAGGAGTAGACACCAGAGGCAACTCAAGTGTACCGTCACTCATTCACACAGGCTCATTCAGAGCCAAGATTCCAAGAAGGGACAAGGAGAAACTTGGGAAACCGGCCATCTCGTCGCTGTAAAAAGGCTACATGCACGCACGCAGATGCAGGTGCAGTGCCGACTGATGAGATTTTCACTCGCGGTCGCGGAGCTATTCTGTCTCGAGGCTACAAACGGAGCGCGAGAACAGGGAGGGCCGGAGGGGGCACATGCGGTGATGCCCCATCGTCATATTATTTGATGGCTACCTCAGGAAAAGGACAGATGAGAGGGGCGCCAACTAACCATGGCTGGTGATGCATGCTCAAACGCTAGCCTTCAGGCTTCAGCAGACATCTCCAGGAACATGTTCAGACTACAGTTAACATGTTTTTGTACAGAGAAGAGATCTTTATTGTGTTCTGTTTTATAACCTGATAGCTGAGCTCTAGCTTTAGGATGTGAGTAGAGGTTGGGCCGTTTCTTGAGACATTTGTAATTTTTCATGTAAAAAAGAGCAAAATGTAGATGATGCTGCCATTTCTTTTCTTTTGAGTACAGGCTGTGAAAAAATTCAGGATGTGACTAGGGATGGGGTCATTTCTTTTCTTTTGAGGTACTAATTGGGAAAAGGAAAAGGAAGGAAAAGAAGAGGTGATATAAAATTAATCATCAAAAACTGTCGGAAGGTAGGTAGGGAGGAGAGGAGAGGAAAGCTCCGCGGGAACAGCTATGCTTTGCTATTCTATGCCAGGTGCAATATTGAATTCATTGGCTGGCTCTGCCATCTAACAAAACGATACAACAGGGGACTCCGGCACATGCAGGCGATGCGACCCGTTGAAAAAGATTTGCAGCAGGGACGGAGACAGATAAGACACAAGTTAGTCGCCGCCGTGCCTGGGTTGCATACATACTCCTACATTATTTGTGCAAATATAATGCAGGCTACCTAGCCTAAGCATGCATTGGAAAAGGGTCTCCTCAGTTCTCGCCAAGTATATTTATGTACTGACACTAGTGTCTAGTGCAGCGCTTGTATCCAAACCTTCAGATTTTGTAGCTAGTGCGAGCTCTAGCTACCCAATTATGCTAGTCGCCGCCTTGCAAGTCTCACTGGGCTCAAGTAGAAAATGGAAGGGTAGCTGTAGACCCGTGGCAAATGTGAACCAATTGGGGGATGTGAAGCTCTGAACACTGAAGACACAATACTGACATCAGTACTGTAGATTACTCTAATAAGGACATTAGTTGAGGATTATTGTGGGCGATCAGTCATCAGTCCACCATATACAAGGACAAACGAGAAAAACACCAGTGCAAAGGTGCGCTGCATGCTGTGGAGTTGAAGTTCTTTTAAACTTTCTAGCTAAGCTAGGAGGCGTGATTATATGTAATCATAGTAGCCTAGGGCACAGGGCGATGTCTCTCAGTTTTCCTTCCAGCCTTGACAAAAATGATGACAGAAACCAAACATTGGACGACCAAAGTCACCAAACAAACCACAATGGGAGAAACTGGCGAGGGCTACTGATAAAGGACCAAACTACGGCCGTTCGTGGTCGATTTGCTCATGCTACTGGAACTGGAAGGTCCACCCATCGAACTCTTTGGCTTTCATGAGCTTCTTTTCCAGATCTTTCGCCATTTCGCAATCATTTTTTTTATAACAACGATTTCGCATTTGAAACGGTTCGTTCAGAAACTATGGGCTCCCTAGCTCCATGATTGGAGTAACAACTAAAGAGGAAAGCGAGGACGGCGACGCTGTAAAGGAACATGGCAGCAGCAGTTTCCTAGCCCAGTAGCTCACTCAGTCACGCACGCATAGCTAGCTAGGTGAAAACGAGGCGGATGCTAAATTTTCTCCCAAATTTCACTATAAAAAAGAAGATTCCTCATCACATTAAAATGCCGGCACATGCATGGAGTACTAAATGTAGTTGAAATAAAAAACTAATTGCACAGTTTAGTTGTACTTTGCGAGACGAATCTTTTGAGCCTAATTAATCAATGTTTGGACAAAAAATCACAAATACAAACGAAATGCTACAGTAGCGAATATATTACTGTGCAGATTTTGAACTGCATCGGACCAACTAAACAAGGCCCGAAATGCTGCTGGAATGGCCGGCCGGGTGATCGATGCATGTAACTAACCAACCTCCTGTGGCATACTGTATATAACAAACCATAGTAAAAATTCAGGAGTAGTCAAGAAGTCATCATCGTCGTCACAGGAGTAGTCGAGAATGCAATGAACAATAATAATGACGGCTTCTTCATTTTTTTTAAAAAAAGAGAGACCCCAAAAAAACATGTGAAGATAAAAAAAAAATCGTCCTGAGAGTAAAGTCGGCAGGGCAGCGATGGACATGGCACTCGGATTTCAATGCCGGCCGGCATTGCACCAACCGCGACGTTTACACCTGGTACTGGCCGGCGAGTAAGTGCCTCGCATTCTCGATCGATTAGTTGAAGGATCACTCTCAAAAGGAATTTACTTGTAGTTTCAGTACGAGCAGATAATCGGGCGAGTATTGGAGCAGCCGGGCTCGTGCTGTAGCCACCAAATATGGCATTTCTTTCAAGGCAAATATCACAGGACCAGCAGGGCTATATTACTCTGGATTGATTATAGGTGTAGTGCAGAAGCAGGGTACACATTCAGATGGCTGTTACGGACGCTATCGCCGCTGCTCCAGGGCCAGCGCGTTAGATTAGCTAGCGCGGCTGCTGTCCAGGTTTTGAAGTCAAAACGACCTACGTACAATTTAAAATTTGCAGGTGGCCAGCTCGGCCCACCTGACTGTGTCTGCAAGTACTTCAGCTGACAAGTTCCCTCGGACCGCTAACTGAATCAAATCCTTTCCCTGAACAATGTATACGATACCTCCCGAGTCCTGACGATTTCATTTGGTAGCTTACTTGGTTACACCAGGTGTAACAAATTGCTCCTGACAGCCCAGAGCTACATGAAACTTCAAGAGCCGCTCTGTCTGACCATTGTAGCCAACACAACCCAACAACATGCAAGTCCGACACTAGAATCAGAAAAACCCCTCAAAATAAGAGGGGCGAAGAACATCCTCAGAAGCGCACCACCAGAAACACTTCATGATCAGTGATATAGCTGGACATTTTCTAGCAGTGGTCACGGCACACGTCTCAGTTGGAACATCGGAAGGACAACAGCCAAATCGTGGTTACACACCGAGAGCTATCATGTGCCACAAGCGTTCAGCATAGCACATGCTTTTATTCAAAACGAAAAGCATGGTACAGACACTATTACATCAAGCGCCACGGGCCTTCGTGGACCATACACCTACCATGCCCCGGTCATACACCTACCAAATACATAAGATTGAGCCAGTGTCATTTTACCAGCTGTGAGCACACCATCCGAAGATGCTTGGGGGGATTCATTGTTGCGGGGCTCCCTAGCTGCCTATATCTACAATCATCAGAGGAGGTTCACAGCCCCGAGCTTCCTCTTCGGTAGGAGCCTACACAACAAAAACAGTGAAGCCCCAGATTAGAGACAATATTGATATATGGTTGCAATGGCTTGGCCTGAAATGCAGCCCTAGGATACAAAACAAAGCGAGCATAAAATGCTTCCTTGATGAAAGTGAATCAACTTACCCCAGGTGAAGCAGCATAGGATTAGCTTTCATCATCGTCAGTTTGAGTAGCATCTTTCCTTGAATTCTTCACTGGACGCGGGAATTTTCCTTTGGACAACATTAACTATTTAGACTAAAAGTAACAGACAATGACAACAGCAGAGCAAGAAGAGCGAAATGTCAATCAATCAAATTCTAGAATAAGAAATATCATGGCTGTCTCAGACTCTCAGTGCAGAACCAAAGGTCCTGACTCCTGATAGCCAAACTGAAAGAAGAGGAAGGTTTTGTTTTATCCAGCTTTAGTAATCATGATGACAAGCTTAGAAGTCTACACTCTACAAACCAAAAGAATATAGTTCTCTTATTTTTTCAAATCAAAACATGTATATATGGTTGACAGACAACCAATACAAGACTTCATACTCGTTAGATACAGCCAAACAATTGTCAACTGCTGACAAACAAAACCACCTGCGAACTATAACCAATCCTACTACCCAACCTGATTCTGCTTGCAACATGAACTAACCACCAAGAGAAATCCAAGACAACCACCTTCCTTACCAAAAAATATTTCTGGCGCTGAACACTTTGGAGCCTAAGGAGATAAATAAACTCTGACCTCCTGCACATTTGTGAAAATTTGACCAGACACAAAACAATGAACTAAACATCTGGACCTCGTTTGTCAAATATCCACCATCAAGCTATAAGCCAACCATTTTTTCTTCAATCCTCATTTAAACACAGTAACCAGCAAACATCAAAATTCTCCAAACTAAGAGATATTTAAAGTCCAGATCTTGCCTTGTTACCAGTAACATGACAAACCAAATACAAAGATGAATGTTTATGCTAGCAGTTTCGTGCAGCATGGCCAGAATTTTTACTGAATCAACAAGTGCTGAAAGGAATAGTATGTGCCTTATTTACAATGCTTTCAATCCCGAAATGATTCTGTTTTAATAGCACATCTAAAGAAATACTTTAATGCATAATTGGACGCGAAAGTTTTGCTTCACAGAAATTTGTGAGGAACTGGGGACATACATAAATTAACTCTGTACAGAAAGCACAGCCAACTACAGAATCATGGTATCATGTATACAAATAGCAAAGAAGTTCTCGACTTAACAGGGTCAGGGGAGGGAATAATTGTAAGATAACACATAAGAAAGGGAATAACATGCAAAAAGAACATGCCAACATGGTGAGTGATAACTAGTTGTTGTTTCTGCCTTGCTATATCTCAGAAACTAGGCCATAGACAACAGAAAAAACAATGGCTTTTCAATCTATCAGAACTAAATGTCATTACCATTTTCCTTAAGGAACGTCATATATTCTGAGTGAAATAGATACATAACCAATCTCCATGCAAATTTCATCAGGATTGATATGACAAGTGGCATGGTTATTAAGAAAAAAGCAATTCTATCATCTGATTTTACAACTTTACAATCTTGTTGATCGGGTTGATTTTACGATTCTAGGTACTATGATTTGCGATTCTATTAGCTGTGATCCTATCATTTGCAATCCAACCATTTGAAATCCAAACTTCCAATGCCATTTAGGATCACTATAACTACCTCCATGAACAATTCACATGTATACACTGAGCCTATAAAGTTGTGCTATCCCACGTGGTTGGGAGTCATCATTTACAAAATAATATATTAAAATTCTAATAACCTGCTACAGAGCACATAACCCTCCATAGTTACAGGAGCCGAAGGCACATTGCTTTGCAGTACAGGCATTGTTTGGACTCGCGTTAAGCTATCAACAAACACAGGTTTCAGTGTTTCACCATCAGGTGAAGTTAAGCCAGAAAACATACTCCTTTACATCAGCATACCTTTCGAAACATTTCAACTTCATTCGTGCAGACAATGTACCAATAAATTCTAGACTTATTACATCCAAAATCCAAATGGTAAAAACTCATAATCTGGAAAACAAGAAACAAGATATGCTTTGAAGGAAAGACTGTGAACAAACCTATTGAAATTGTATGCTATGCTTGCTCTCTTATGCGATACTGGGCAGGTCTATATGCAGAGGGAGACAAGGAGAGGCTGGTGGAAGGCAAGATTGCCACGAAGCTCATCAGCAAGATGAGGGCGCCAGGTGACACAATGATGCAGATTCAGGAAGCGGATTGTCGGGAGGATGATGAGCAAAACCCTAGTAACTAAACTGGAAAGAAAGGCGTGTCAGGCTGGGGCGCATTAACCGATTTTGCTTCTTCTGGCGTACTCTGGTCTGTTTGTTCTGTAAGGTCCAGCTGGTTGAATTGTCAAATTTTTTTTCTGTTTTAACCTTGGTGGGTCCGTTCCCTTATTCCTGTTAGTCAGGCTGAATCAGCTTGGCTGAGTAGGAAGAAAACAAGAAAGGTCAAGCAGGGTTATCTATCTGTATCTTTTGCTTCCTAAATCTCCTATACCTAAATAGAAGATCCCCATTAGCATATTTTCCTGGCTTCTCATGAAGCCACATGTCAACATCAACCCACACCAAAGGAACACCATCGGTGGTCAGCCTTATCTCTTTCCCCGTAGTAACTCCCGTGGTCCTTCCCTGCACGAACGCAGCAGCTCTCGGCCTCTCCCTCTTTGCCTTTCCTGATTCCGTCTGAAACGCATTACTGGTGAAACGGCAGGCATTAAGGAGTTGCATCGGCAGGTTTGCAGTCACTCACGAATCCCATGACTCCTCCACTTTCTGTCCCATCCACTTCCAATTCCCCGAGAAATAATTGTAGTTCACAGCTGTAGTAGAGACAGTATAAAGGTACTCCTATGTTCGTCCTGTGCAACGCATGGAGATCAAGCAGCAAGCATATCTTTTTCCAGGCTCCCTATTGATTAAGCTTCACATGCCTTTCGTCTGTACACAGTGGAAATAGGAGCCTTATCTAATGGGGTGCAGGTGGACGGCCACATCCCACGTAGATCCCCTGCTACGGAGCGTCCTCAGTGCGTACAAGTCAATGATGGCCACGGTGGCAACATGGCGACCCGCTGGGGCGTGGCGCTGCTGCGTGCTAGCTTTTTCTGCCCAGTGAGGACGAGAAGCACCAACGCTACACCATCGACATTCGGCACCAGTTCGAACTCATGTCCGGCGGCGGCACCCATTCATCAACGCGGCGTGCGTACCTACCCACAAGAATCGACCCTTGCGCTGTGCCATGCATCTGATCCCGCGTCGCCGATGCAGAAGGTGCAACAAATGAAGATGCGGCGGCAGTTGAGCGGTGATGGCTGGAGCATGCTTCGGTGCTTAGATCCTGGGGAGTCCACCACCGACGTTTTCTAGGGCATCGAGAGAATCGCTAGGAAGAAGATGACCAGTGATGTCTACACTGCGTATGGGTGTATATGGGTATTACCCTTTTCTACCCTACCCATATCTATGTTTTAGTGGATAATCCATACCCTCCCCCAAACAGTAGTATGGATATGGTTTGGGTTTGAATGGATACCCAATGGCATCGTTAGATGCACGTGTTGCAGGAGTGGTCATAGAGAAGCAGGGCGTGAAATGCTGAAAGATGGCACCAAGCTGCAGGAATCATTTTAGCGATTCAGAATTTGAGGAAGAAGGTTGTTAACAGAGACTGACACATGATGGCATTAGACCAAGGCCCACCATGAGAGACAAATCTGTCAACAACAGGGATGGAAAGATAGGAGGTGAAGCTGGTTCCTTCTTTCACCAATGCAGGCTCGCCGATGACCAGATGTTATCTAAATATGTATCATCTATTTCACCGTTAGCATGTGTAACACAGGTATATTCCATACGACCATACCTCATAAGAGCTAAAGTACATACGTGATTAGTCACACAAGAATGATGGGGGCTCATCAATTTAGATATAGAATATTTTTCCATAATTTCATTATATTTTCACTCTGAATCCTTTCATAAATTGTTACATAGAAATTTCGGCAGCAACGGGCAGGGTATCATCTAGTATCTCTAATGATGCTGTATTTCCGTTAATAGTTAATGGAAATGGGGAATGCCTGATAAAAAAAGTAAAAACTCATAAAATGGAACAAATATGTTGAGCATTGGCCCTGCCCCATTTCTGAAGCCAAAAAGAACACGTCCACGTGGACCTGAAGTTAGTCTGTTTCTAACTTGTGCATCAATCCAATATAAACACTGCATTTAGCTAGCCTAACCATGTTAAGATAAAAGCACAAATAATTTCAGGCACAATTTCCAAACTTCCCCCACACAAGAGTACCGAGTTACCCTATGATTCAGTGACAAATAAAAAATATGCAACCCTAACACATAATCATTTCGCAACCCCAATCAAATGCTAGCTTAATCCACCTCACCTCCCACAAAGTACGCCGAGGATGGCCACCCCCGCACGGTAGTGAAGCTCAACGCCTCCTCCTCCGTCATCGCCGCGTCGCCCCTCGCGGTGTATAAAGCCGCGCCGAGGAGGTTCGCCACCCCGAGCGGCCGCGGCAACGGCGGGACCCAGTAGGATGCCCCCGGCACGAAGGGGAGCCATTCAGGCGCCGCCCGGCGCACGAGCACCCCATGGATGGCGTCCTCCAGGCGCCGCGACCCCATCTGCGCCTGAGCCGTGGCGGAGTCGCCCGCCCCTCCCCCTCCGGATGGAGAGGAAGGGGACTCCTCGGAGAGGTCGATCTCGACGAAGTCCACCTTGTCCGACAGCGCACGGGAGGGGCAGAGGCAGAAGCGGAGGGCGGATGACGCCGCCGAGGGGCGGGCCAGCGTACGGGCTCGCGCCGCGAGCAGATGAGCCATCGATGCCGGAGCGGGGCGGTAGAAGGATTTCGATGGGCGCTGATGGAAGAGTCGAGAGGGGCCGCGAGGCCGGAGGGATAAAAGGGTCAAATCGAAAAATAACAAAAACACCCGGACTTGAGCAGTTGCAGTTCAACCCCTGCTTTTTCTTCTGCCTTGCAAGTTGCACCGCATGCGCTCTCCCTATCTCCCTCTCGCGTGCGGCAGCTAGGCAAACCGCCGGCGTCCTAGCTAGGTGCCCAGGCCATCGTCGGTCCCTTCGGCAGGCCATCGTCGCGTCCTTCGTCGGGCACTAGCACACGCACCCACAAGGTATGCGGATCCTTACTCTTCCATTCCTGCTGTGCGAAACCGAGAACCCGAACCCTAAATTGAGCTATTTGCCTAATTGTATCCGGATCTGATCAAATTACAAGCCTATGCATGTACACTAGCTTCGATTTTTTGCAAAAATCATTGGGTCGTACAATCATGTCCCTTACTGGGTCCGCCCCTGATCGAAGCCAGTAGCATCTTTTGTTCCTTGTCTTCTCTAATCTGTGCTGCCTCCTGATGGTGATGATAATACTGCTGTTGTTGCTGGTGATGATAATCCAGATGGCCGCGCCGAACGGTCCTGCTGCTTCTCCAATGGTGTACCCTGTCTACCTTACCGGAGCATTCCCCCAGCAACCCGGGGATGATCAGGCTCAAGGTCCGGGGATATATGCCATACAACAGAACCAGTTAGCGGCAGCGATGGGAATGGGGTGCTTTTCTCCAACCACACTCATTCCCCTCACTTACAAGATCCCAACGTAAGTTATTACCTTTTGGTACTGAACAATCTGCTACATCTGCCAATTTTGTACCATCATTGAATTGGTGAGATCTGCTTGCATGCCATTGCAGTAGTCATCATAAGTCACTTGATGCAAGTGATATATGCAGTCATAGAATTGTGCTGTTGAAAACCTTGGGCTCATTTGGGTGGATGTACAGAACTAGTGTGATCAGGGTTTCATATAGTATATATGTTGATGTCCAGGTGCTTTTTTTTTGTCGGGCCTTGGTAGAAATTTTCTGAGTAAAAGCATGCTCAGCAGCAGCAGTATACAGACGATATCCTTGGATCTTCATTTGAATTATACTTTATACATACCTTTTATGATCTGTTATGAGCTAGCGGCAATCTCGGGTATCTAAAAAACAGTGAATCAACTTTCACTATTGTAGCTGTTTCCACGAATTATTTGACATGCACCTAATCTGCTCATGAAGGAACGTTCATTACTGATTAACTTAGCAACTCGATATTTAGAGAGAGAGAAAAAACTCACTATTGTATTAGGGGGTCAAAATCAATCTGAATAACTTCAGCTATCTCTCTTATTTATCTAGGGATGTT
This sequence comes from Saccharum hybrid cultivar R570, assembly GCA_038087645.1. Lineage (NCBI taxonomy): Eukaryota > Viridiplantae > Streptophyta > Magnoliopsida > Poales > Poaceae > Saccharum > Saccharum hybrid cultivar. The sequence continues at coordinate 17,407,411 of JAQSUU010000563.1, forward strand.
GTAACTTGTAGAACAGGAGCAAGGCAGAACAGAACATAAAATGATGTTTACTTCAGTCCTGAAATAATAATACAATTTCCATCATTATGACAGCAGGGACTTGCTATAACTGACTAGTTAGTAATGACTAATTTGATTGAGAATACCACAACACAAACACCTTTAACTTTTACTTGAATGTTGCCCAAGTGCTGTTTTTGATGCTGCCATGCTGGAAGATAGAATGGAACTACAGCACATGTAAAACTTGGTTACAGATTTTGAGCAGTTTAAAAAAGAAACTTTTGTTGCAAGAATGATGAAGCCAAATGTAGTTTGCTACTATGGGCTATGGCATTCCATTTTATTCTGGTTTGGTCATTGGGGAGTGGGGATACTTGGGACCAGTTCAAAGCATTATGAAGTTTTGAACTGTCCAATTGCTTGCTTATATCTGCTCTTTTGTGCTTGAAGGGAAAGTGTCGGTGGTCCTGCTGGTGAAGATAATGTACAGGATGCTAGGCAGCAAAATGGACCTCAAAGACAAGTTGTTGTGAGGAGGTTTCACTTTGCTTTTCAGCTTGACTTGGCCCTGATCATCAAACTAGCCGCCGTGGTGTTTCTCTTTAGCCAGGAAGGCTCGAAACAAAGGCTGTTTCTTCTCATACTGTTTGCCTCATTGATTTACTTGTGAGTACTTTGCTCAAATCATCTCCAAAATACTTATGCTATTTCACAATTTACTCTTCATTACTTGTATAGCCTATGTATGGTGCTGCTAGATAACGTCGTGGTTCTGTATCCTGCAGATATCAAACCGGAGCTATTACACCTTTTGTAAGATGGCTTCAGCGGGCAGGAGGTGCAGCTGCTCGTCCACCACAGGCTCCTGCTCGGGTCGAGAACCGTGCTCCTCTGCCTGCCCAGAATGATGGCAATGAACAGCCCAATGGTAGCTTCCATATGTGTTTTGTTTGTGCTCTATGCATGATTTTTCATCATATTGCAACACCAATTTCACCTTTTAGTATATTATAATCTCACCATAATATTGTCCTTCCTTTTCACTACCATCTGCTCTTCAATGGGAGGTTCATATAAACAGCAGTAGCCCTTGCATGGAAATAAATTGTAAATGGCCACGATTAGCACCAACGAATGAGACATGTTATAGCTGTCTAATGTCTCATGTTGATTCCTGTTTCGATGGACTGGTGTTTCATGCTTTAACAGTCAGGTTTTTTGCTTTTGATTTGACTGCAAGTACCAATAATGATTCATACTTCTCTTTTTTCTAAGGAAATGTTAATGCATGAGTTTGCTAGTATCTAATGACTAATCGCTTCTGCTGTTGTGGAAAATATTGCAGGGCCTGCAAACCCTGACCAAGCTGCTGAGAACCATGAACAAGATGCTGCAGCTGGTAACGAGAATCCGCAAGAGGCAGAGGTAGAAGGAAATCAGCGCAATTGGCTTGGAGGTGTCTTGAAAGAGGTCCAGCTGGTTGTTGTAGGGTTTGTTGCATCACTTCTTCCTGGTTTTCAGCACAATGACTAGGCCTCATCTCGTCACTGTGGAAAGCAGTGATATAGTTATGGTGATATAGGGGAAATAATTATATGAAGCAGCCGAAAGATTTCCGTTTATGCAACTGAATGCATCTTTGTTGTTAATATTGTTTTGTTTCGTGTTCAAAGAGTTCTTGAACCAATCCAGCAATACTTGCAGCTCACATGTAAAGAGTAGCTGACACCCCATCAAATGAATTATTATTTGCGTTGCAGAAATATGGGATGCTTGCACCTGAAAACAGTATCAGTCCCTGTTGTAAAATGTCTGAAACATGATGGATGGGAAAGTTTTTTCAGTACTGAATCCTCGATCTTAATGTGTGTCACATCCAGAAGGATGCTCCCTTAACGAGTGCCAGCAGAGCAGAAAATTCATGTCAGTGAAATACAGCAATTAATATTTTCTTGGTTGATTTTGTCGATCTTCCTCAGTTGCTCGTCGATGAACCAACTCAGTATAAGTGCGAAAACAGACATTCAGCACAAAGAACCGCGTCTGTTTCTTTTGTTCGAAGGATAGTGATATGCTCTGAAAGTCTTTAGTATTACATCATAATTTGATTAAAAAAAATCTCTATTCTCTATGCTCATTTTTTCTCACTTCCTGAGTTCCTTGCGAATGTTCACAATAAAAGAGGAACTAAATCTTATGACATGCATGATCTCAGCCATTCTCTTGGCAGAATGTACAGGTGTGCCATTCTTTTTTGCAGAACTTTAGTTGCAGTTAGCTTATATTCCATGGTAAAAGCTGCACGAGGTCTATCTTGCTTACATACCTTTACCTAGCTGCTTATCTTGGCTATTGAACATATACCGGTGTATAAACCCAACCTTAAATATCTGATGCCTATCCCTTGTCAAGCTACCAACTACTACTTGTAAACTACTCCGTACTACTCACACACAAATGCATACTCTAACGTCCGTGGACCAAACCCTTCATCTAAGAATCCCATATCTGCAATGCGCCCTTTACTTTTATGATGCGGATTGATTTTCTATTTAATAATGCGAAGAAAGCTTGAAGCACGCAGACGCCCATAGCCACCCAGCAACCAGTAAAGCACCCAGCAGAATTTCATCTTATTTACAGTGTCCATGCTGTGTGCTGGAAACTGACAGTCATCAATCAACGAACCTATTAAATGAACCATTTTGAGCAATTTGGGGTTCTATATGATTGTAAAGTACAATGAGTGCTTGAGCATTATACCTGTAAATTCATGCATGCAAACTCTTCCATTTCCCAAGTCGTACAAACAGCAGCAAATGATGATGATAGCACATAGCCTAATGGTGATACTTCTGTCTTTTTATTATAGTCCATGCCCTGCAAATTAATGCAATACCTGATGAGTGACCGCTCACAATTAATGCAATACCTAATGGTAGTGTTACATTGTTCCTATCTCACACAGTCACACCATAGAGCGATACAGGGGTATGCTACACAGAAACTGTGTTCAAGTGCAGAAATAGCATCATCAGATAGACTAATTGCTTACCTGTAGAGCTGCTCCATTAGAACTATCAAAGCAACTTGATGGTTCAAAACTAGTGAGGACAGCCTAATTGTTGCATCTGCACGCTCTCGCACTTGTACCCCAAGACCATATGGTCCACCAATACAAAATGTGAGTCTTGATGATCCCTACAAGATATGAGACATTATTGACACCTTATAGACTTCTTCTCATTCCTAGGATCTTTCAGGAGTCCAAACTTCAACTAGAAAATTGAGATCACACAAGTTCCGATCACAATAATCAATGATTAAAGAATAGCTCAGCTAGGATGGACCAAGTTGCAGAACATACTGTGTTGCCAGCATCCCCAATCAGATCAGCTATCTGCTCGGATATGACATCCTTCCCATTTTCATCCAACACAACTACCTGCCATACATGGAAACATCAGGAGACAAAAGCTACTGATAAATCATTGAGTTTTTTTTTGACAAGAGATAAATCATTGAGTTATGCAAGGAGAAAGGACAGAAGTCATAACAGAGCACATATGAGCCAGGGCAAGAAGGAACTGAAACATACAAAATCATCAGACTTGAGTTGCTGCATCATAGCCGCATCTTCTGCTTCAACTTGCACCTTTACATCACTGAAAAAAGCATCAGAAAACAATACCGATGGAGGACGAACTGGTATTTAATGGTACCAGTTCTGACTTCTCTTTTTAGGTTTTGTGATAATCATCAGTCACAAGCTACTCTAACAATATCAGGAAAATAGCACCATACACAAAAACATAGTACGTTAATATGTTGTATGCTGATGCCGCACATATTGATATGCACACTGCAGTGAATCGCCTGTATTGATGTGTCGTCTACCGTCTTCAAAGTTGGAGGATCACTTAACGGAGTATACCTTGGCCTTGTTTAGATACCCAAATTCACCCCTAAATTCCACTATGCAAAAAGAAGATTCCCTATCACATCAAAATGTCGGTATATATATGGAGTACTAAATGTAGATGAAATCAAAAACTAATTGTACAGTTTTGTTATACTTTGCAAGACGAATATTTTAAGCCTAATTAATCAATATTTGGACAATTATTACCAAATAAAAACAAAATTGCTACAGTGTGACGGGACACTTACTATGCAGATTTTTGTCGCCAAATTTGGCATCTAAACAAGGCCCTTGTAAGTTTTGGGTTGGACCTGATAAGTGTGTCCTCGAAATCGCAATAGTAACCGAGCTTCACCTTGTATTCTTCAACAAGGAGTTGTGTCCCCCGAGACCTCTTCTTTCCAACCGTTAACAAACGCATGGGCATTGCTTTCTGCAAACATGGAAACGCAGACATCAGAATCACAAACTTGATTAAAAAAACATTTGGCCATTATGAGGCTACACCAATTAGAACTCAAGCACAAGCTCTTCACTTCACAAGGCATCTTTTTGCAAGCTTTTGCTTTATATCCATAAAATGCAGAGTACTTTTTTTTTGTAAGGAGAAATGAACCAAATGAATCGATGTAGCTAGAAAAGGTCAATGCGTGCAGTCCTTACCACAGATTGTCCCGAGTATTTGGATATCCTGCCTGCATGAAGGAAAAGTAGGAATTATCAATGTTAGAGATCGGAATCCTCGGCGAATTAGAAGGATATTCAAGAACTGAACAGTGGAAAAGGCAAAGGTGAACATAACTTAGAGAGAAAATACCAAGAGCCAAGAATTCAGAAGCGTAAAAAAGAAATGGAGGCATACTGAGGCCTGAGGGGGGAGTGGTTCGATGGCTATAGCTTACCAAGAGAAGGGGCGGACGCGCCTCGATTCTTGTTGAAGGATTGCTCGGGCCCGCGCCCGCATCTGCACCGCCACAGCAAGACTGCCATCGCCAGACGGATGGGAGGGAGCGAGGGGGACTGGCAGAGTGACGAGAGGTCGTGGGGCGCATCCGCTGGCGTCTTCGACCCGTCAGCGAGGAAGAAGACTAGCAGAGCGACCTATCCGCAAAGACGCGCGTCTGCTCGAGAGGCGTCTTTCCTACGCTTAAGCTACACAGCCAACGAAATCTCCTGCAACCTCGTCCAAGTCCAGCACTACGCTGACACGCTGTACGCCTCAAACATCGTCTGGAACTCTCTGGAGGCTGCATCAATGGATCCTATATTGCTATGATCCGACACGAGCTGGTGCTTCCTGCAAATTCGTTCTACAGAATTTGGATTTCTGTAGTCCAAACGTGCCGTATTGGTTTGGTTCGTCACACTGGTGTATCAGAATCCAAAGCATCATCTTATACAACACTAATGAATGCTACATGCATATGAACTGTCGTCGTCCACAAACTACGCAGCAATGTTCATCGGGTTAAATCTGCAGAAGAACAGCTACCCAACCCAGATGTACTCCTCAATTTTGACATGTAAAAATCCTGAATACGTACAATATTGTACAGACGACCACATCAGTGTCATCCCTTGTGCTTGCTGTCACTCAAAGCATATGCCGGTACACACGACATTCTATCATCGTCTAAGGAAGACAAAGAGCGAGCCTCTGGATCCTTTTCCTAGCCTGATTTTCTCATCGACATAAGTGATCTCCAGCTTGACTTCGCTCTCGCCACCGTATTGAAACCCCAAGGAGCCTACCTTCAGTTCCGGGGCTTCAAATATGACCTGAATCCATTTACTGTCCAACACATTCAGCTTACCTGCATGGCCAACACAGAAAGAACATAACAAGAATCAGATTACATAATTGCTAGGTATGCCCAAAAGGCTAAAGCCTGAGACATAAAAGTGTAAAACAGCTTGGTAGAAAACGTTTGGTCTACCTTTCAACGATACTGCACCCTCGAGGCCAAAGACGGAGAATGACACCTTGTTCCTCACTATGTCAGGTGCTTCCACCACCTGAACCATCTCATCAGTTTTGAATATCAGGCGGCCGAGAGGCGTCCGGTAAAGCCCTCCTGGCGAGGTTGGCACCGAGCAGTACACGACCTCCCATTCTGGTCAATTGGACGAATTATGCAAAGCGACTTAATCAAGGATGCCCAAACCATGGATAAAAGATCAAACGCTGTAATAGCAGGAGCATCAGATGTTAAATGCAACGCATGTATGGCTTGTTAACTTGTGCTCCCATTTTGCGGCAGCGGGCGACCTTCGCATTCGGTCCATTGCAAGATGGTTCTTTTACAGTGTGTTAATTGTCTGCCTGTTGCAAGATGGTTCTTTTACAGTGTGTTAATTGTCTGCCTGTACGCTGTGCCACCACAAGACCACAGAGAAATGCAATTGATTGGGCATACAAAGCACTCTTTTTTTTTACCTCCAAATATAAGCGGGGACTTGACGGGTTCGTCTATGCAGTACTTCCCCAGCTGCAGCGCGACATCAGCCACTTCCTGGTGCCCATCTTTAGGCAGCAGCACTCCTCGGTCAGTTCCCTTCACCTGTCGGTCGGTAGTACCAGGCTGAGACATCGCGTTTAACATTCCAACATAATCGCAGACATGTATGATGTATGTAACTATACGAATCTGAGCCTCTGAAGAAACCAAGTCTCTCGCAACAAACGAACTGAAGCAAAGCAGAAAACATGAATCTGGGAATGGGCCAGGAAGCAAGAGGCTAGTGGCGTCAGTGCTACCTTGGAGAGGATGGAGTCGACGAGCTCCGGTGGCGCCCGGACACCGGGGGCGGCAGCCAGGGAGCACCGAACGGACGGGAGCCGCCGTCGGAGCGGTCGGCGGAGAGGAGCTAGTGGTGGAGTGGCGGAGGAGAAGCGGAGGGCGGGCGAGGCGGCCCGGGAAGCGGACATTTTCATCGTCTGCTCTTCGTGTGTGGTGATAGCTGGACCTCGTCCCACACCTATTTCTAATTTTCTATTTTTATTCAAAAAAAAAACAAAATTTCCTGGGGGGAGGGTTTTCCTGCCTCCTTTCAGTTTTTTTTCTCTTTTTTTTTATACATTTTTGCAAAAACAAGATCTAAAAGGAGAACATAGAGCAAAGAGAGAGCTGGTTATTAAGAGAATACAAGAATTTGACCTTATTGCAGAATCCAGATTGTTATCCTTTTTGGAATGGGATGAGAGAATATCTATGGAGGATGAGATTGAGCGATTAGATAAACTGGAGGAGATATATTAGAGGCAAAGAGCCGGGAAGAAATGGGTCTTATTGGGCGACTCTAATTCCCACTTTTACCACCAATTTGCCAATGGTAGAAGGAGGAAGAACACAATTTCCTTTCTCGAATCTGACCAAGGGGAGGTCAGAGGGCAAAAGGAGATTACTGCTCACATAGTTGCTTATTACAAATCGCACTTTGGTGTTAGTGATCCATGTTTCCTATCTCTTAAAACAAAATTCTGGCCTAGAGAATTGACTCTCTCTTCAGATGACAGAGAACATTTAGTTAGAGACTTCGACGCACAAGAGATTAAGGGGGTCATCATGGAGATGAAAACCAACTCAGCCCCGGGTCCCATCGGCTTTGGGGTCTCTTTCTTCAAGACCTTTTGAGAGGTAATAAAGGATAACATCCTGGCAATTTTTAAGGACTTCCATGTAGAACTGCTAGATATCAAGAGGATGAACTTTGGGGTGACTACTTTGGTGCCTAAGGTCAAGGAGGCCAATGTTATAAAACAATACATACCTATTTGCCTATTAAATGTGGACTATAAATGGATCACAAAAGCGCTTACCAACAGACTGACTCCAGTAGCTAAAGAAATAATTGGTAAAAATCAAACGGGGTTCATCAAGAGTAGGAATATCTTAGGAGTGGTTGTGCTTCATGAGGTTTTGCATGAATTAAGGAAAAACAAAGGTTATGGGCTGATCTTGAAAATAGATTTTTAAAAAGCATATGATAGAGTGAGATGACATTTTTTAGAACAAGTAATGGTGAGCAGAAACTTTCATCCTAAGTGGGTAAAATGGGTAATGGACACAATTAAAGGAGGCAAAGTATCTATTAATGTCAATGGTGAGAGAAGTAATTACTTTAGTACTTATAGAGGCCTGAGATAGGGGGGGGTCCCCTTTCTCCTCTCCTTTTTAACCTTGCGGCAGATGTGCTAAGAGTCCTGCTAGACAAGGCTGTCTCTAAGGGTCATATCAAAGGGGTGCTTGGATATCTCATCCCGGGGGGCATCTCTCACATCCGGTATGTGGATTACACAATTATTATGGTAGACTGCTCTATTCAGTCTATTAGGAATCTCAAACTCATTTTGTATTGCTTTGAATGACTCACTGGTCTTAAGATTAACTACCATAAAAGTGAGGTATTTGTTTTTGGAGGCTCACAACAAGAGAAAGAGAATTTGGCAATGGGTTCCCTTCCTCGGAAGTATCTAGGTATACCTATCTGTAACAAGCATCTGGGCATGGGGGCCTTTTCGCTAATCATTCAAAAAATAATCAACAGGCTAAATCCTTGGAAAGGCAAACATATCACATCGGGGGGGGGGGGCAGATCTTAACCAATTCCTGCCTTAGTAGCATTCCTATCTACTGCATGGGCTTCTGTTGGCTAACTGATGGAGTGCACAAGAAGATGGATAGTGTTAGGGCTAACTTTCTGTGGCAAGGTACTGATAACAAATTTAGATACCATATGACCAAATGGAAAATGGTCAGGAGGCCTAAAGACCAAGGGGGGTCTGGGCATCATCAACACTAGGATAATGAATGACTGCCTTTTGGTAAAATGAATATGGAAAATACATCAAGAGTCTGAGGAATTATGATTCAAATTGATTAAAGCTAAATACTTGAATGGGTGTAATTTTTTCTCTGCTCCTAGTAAAGGTAGTTCCCGATTTTGGAAAGGCCTACATAAAGTGAAACATTTGTTCAAATGGGGTGCCCTTTTTAAAGTTAAAGATGGGCTGAATTGTAGGTTTTGGCAGGACTGCTAGGTTTTAAGTGTTCCTCTGAAGATTGCTTATGCTGATCTTTTTCTTTTTGTCAGAGATCCTGGTTGTTGACCACTGGGTGGATGGAGAGTGGTCAGCTGACTTTAGAAGGCCACTCTCGGTCAGGGAGTATGAGAGATGGTCTTAGCTCAAGGGGGAGCTAGCGGGTTTGGTTTTAGATGAGGAGGGTCCTGATATGGTTAAATGGGGTTTGGAAAAGAATGGGCTCTTATCTATCAAATCTTTATATAGATTCATTACCGATGGTGGTGCTGCTAGCAGGTTGGCTGGCAATCTCTGGAAATGTAAAATCCCCTTGAAGATTAAGTTTTTTCCTTTGGCAAATTTTCAACAATAAATTGCAATATGCTCAAAGTCTTTGTAAGAGAGGTTGGAAAGGGGGCGATACATGTTGTCTCTGTGGGTGCACTGAGTCAGTAAATCATATTCTTTTTGACTGCATAGTTGCTAGGATGGTCTGGGGCTTTCTAAGAGAGATTTTTAAATGGCACGATCATCCTACTTCTGTGAAGAAGCTGTCTGAAATGTGGCTGATGGGCAAGGGGCCCCTTCCCATGAACTTAATTATCTATACTTTTATAGGTTTTGCTTGGGCCTTGTGGAACAATAGAAACAAGATGGCTATTGAGCACAAATATCCAAAGACCCCATCTGACATCATCTATGTTGCATTATTATATCTGGAGAAATGGAGGGTGCTTCTCAAGAAAGATGATCACCAGCAGATCGCGCAAGTGAAGGATGAAATGGATGAAGGAGTTCAAGCCTAGCTCTGTGACATCTTCGGACGTCTATGAAATTTAGCTCAGTCTGTGCTTTCGTTCTATTTTGTTTCTGCTGTTTTTCTGAGATACTGGCTTCCCTAGTCTTGTATCAAACTTCGCTTTCTTAAAAGCTGAGGTAAAACTCTTGTAAAAAAATTGCTTTTTCTCTCTCTCGAAATGTGAAGCACTACAAAGGTACTCAATGATGTTACGTCTGTTATCTTAAGTTGAAAGCGGTCTCAGAGCTTTCCAAGACCTGTCATGTCGTATAGATTGAAATAAAACAAATATGACATGGGTAAAACTCTCACTCTCAATGAAAAGCTTCATTTAGACATTTAATTTCTAACTCATACAGAGTTGTCAGTAATCGTGTCAAGAGAGTTTCATCTCATAATACTCATTTCTTCTCTCTTAAAAACATTATCGCGTTATCAAAAACGCTTATACGACAACTTATTAAATGCAAATGAAACTTATGAAAGTCCCACCGAGACTGGCCTCGTAGTTTCTGAGCTCTCCACAACAAAGGACCAGCACATATCTGTTTCCTATATACGAAAATTTTCTTATGTATCCCTTTGAACTGCGCTTTGGCAGTTGGAACCGAGTAACCGACAGCTCGAGAGAAAATATAAGACCTGGTCTCAGATTTTCCATTTAATGCCATTCCTTGTCAAAATAAGCCTTGATGTACATGGTAAAACGCCACAGCTAAAAATGTGGAGAGGAAAAACTATGAAAGTAACACGAGGCTAAAGGAGTAGCCATGGCCTGTCGTGGTAAATCCGAAGCCACTGTGTTGCTGCAGCGAAATCCTTCTCACCAATTGCTATTCTTCTGTTAATTAATCTCCTATTCTGTTGCTATCCAATGTACAAGGATTTCTATAACAAAAGATTTCCTGTGTATCCCTGTAGCCTCTAGCCGCCCCTAGAAGCTCAAATAAGTGTATAATTCGCAAACAAGGTCAAGAGATTATTTATGGATTCAGGGTAGAACTTCCTCGCAAACAGGTAGCATGGTCTCTTTGCTCCATTCCATAGGCAGGGTTTCTCTGTAACCACTTTCTGCAGAGCAACAGCAAAACATTTAAGCATACTTGTGATTGTTTATTCATCACTGGGAGAGAGAGAAACAGGGGAAGGAGGGAGGTACCTTGCTATCACTAGTGACATGGTGGCTCATGTCAATTGACTGCAGCACAGATCAAAAGGGTATAAGGTTAGAAAAGGATGCTGTGGTCAAATAACTAACTGGACAATAGACATAAGATGAGCAGGCGAACACATACTGTTATATTCTTCAGAAGCTCGAAAGTGACATCCTTTGCCCGGTAAGCTTTCGGATGCCACTTCCCTTCAGACCAGTCAACATGGGTTACAGACCAATTAGCAATTCCATCTGGGTCCATCATCTGGTTGATACAAATATGCAAATTTGCAATGTCAACAGGGCTGCAGTGCCATTATACAGATGACAAATTAATTTCAGCAACTGAAAAGGTCATTGTGTACTGACATGGAATAATGTTGGCAAATAATGTTCATCGGCATAACAGTTGCGCCCATCTTCCATGCCAGGCTGCAAGGAGGACAAATAAAAACATTGATATAGACACATGTTATGTAGCAGAGAATACATGATCACGAAGTTCAATGTGGTAAAACAAAGAAAAAAAGGGTGAACTAAATCCATCAACGGTAATCTGTAAATTAGGTTAAAAAGAACAAAATGAATACAGGCTAATACAAGGCCACATCTATCTTTTAGATCAAAATATTGTCAGTGCAGATTGGTTGTGGTATACTCTGTCCATGGTTTGACTCGGCACAATTTCAAAAGATTGAAAAGTTTCCTTTTTTTTTGCGCCGCAATAGGACAAACATACATTTGCCTCCAATCCTATACTGCATAAAGGAAGTAGTAAATAAAAGACAAAAACTCACCCTGCAATGAAGCTTGAACTTAGTATAGTAAAGACTATCTGCAATAATCATCAACGCATGTTGGCGCTTGACTGAGAACCACTGAAATAGTTAAAGTCAAAACAAACTCCTCCATCAGAATGACCGCAGATTAAAAAAAATAAGCAAAGATGATTGCAAGATTACCTGTGAACCCTTCCTAAAATCAGTCTCCGTGACCTCAGGTAACATATTCTGTGAATATCTAAAATTTCCATGTGGTCCAGGATCATAAAAGCTGATCAAGAAAACAAAATATGATGTAAGCTGAAGGAATAATAGCCCAACACAAAACCCAGCTGAGAAATCCATGAAATCATCCAATGTAAAAGTAGAACCAAGAGCTATTAGGTAGAGATGAATTTGAGATAAAGAAACAAACTTACCAGTCAATAAAACTGAGATTTGCCCCCATCAGGTAGTCATATACATAATCAAAATTGTGCAGAGGTACACAGCTGCAAACACACAAAAGAATTGTAAAGACCTGAAAGAACAAAATGTGAAATAAAATGGGATGAAAGCAAAACCATGATATGTACCTATCAGATAGCAAAACAAAATGCTGGTTGTCAATGTCTTGTAGAGCATTTGCCAGTAACCTCCTCTCAGCATCAACCATAGAAATTTTACCCCAAGTTACCTGCAATGGGAATACGAACATTCAGGTTATTATTCGTTTAGCTTCTGATGAGTTCTTACAAGTATCAATCTACGAAGCATAGGAAAGAACTTTGTCAAAAACATAGTGCTGAAATTAATCTGTTTTTGCTTTTTTCACATAGCTAACTCTTCATGTGTAGAATAAAAAGATAACAGCCTAAGAGGAACTAGCTGACACTGTTAATAAGAAATAGGCACACAAATTCGAGTCAGAGAGGACTTGAACTTGGGTAGTGGGTGTCTCCCACCAACTGAGCTCGGTTCCTTCTGCATGTGGAACCTCTTCATGTGAAACTAGGGCCATTACCTTTTCACTGTGTATCTCTCGACCAACAAATATGGGACTGACATGTTCTGGCTTCTCCCTTGAGGCATGAATATATATGGTATACCTTCCCTCATGGCCCTACAGAAATAACAGGAGGTCATGGAGAAACAGACTTTGAGCTAAAGATGATGACACAATGGATTGTCATATTCCTTCAAAGATTAATGGGCCTTGGCAATACCCATATTGTACATTTAAACAAAATGCTCAGGACGTATCATTAAATTATAGCTGTTACAAAATGAAGTTACAATAAATGATCGTAAATAGTAATGCAACATGTCTGCACAACAAAGGTCTTCTTACAACACCATACAAACAGTGGCTTCAGGCTATAGTAGTTATGTAGGACTTCAAATAAGAACAGAATTTTTTGAACCAAAACATAAGATCAGTATTGCTTGTTATCTTGAATTATTGTTAAATTCTAAATTTGCAACCTTCCTATAGAAGTATCAAATTTGTTTTTTCTTTTCTCGAACACGCAGCAGAGCTGCACGTCATTGTATTAAGATAGGAGAAAAATATGAGATACAAAGCCAGTTGTGTGCAGGGAAAAAAGAGCAAAACAAATCAACCTACACACAACCAGCAGCAGAGCAGTACAGAGACACATGCACCACAAGCAAATGAGTAACGACAACACACACATGGCACACACACGCATGTCAAGGCCTAGCTGTATTAAAAGCAAACTATTATACAAGATTAATGTTTGAATCTCGGAGTTGGTTCTACTGAAAACCTAGTTGTATAGCATATGCAAAGGCCAACATCAATTATGAAAGCCAATTCTGAATTCACTTTGCAAGAGCTATGATAAAATGCATGAATCTACCAACAGAACAAACAGGGGATGTTTACCTCAAAGAATTTTTCCCATAATCTTTCAAATGGCAGTGTCCCCGGAGTCAAGAACATGAAAGCTATTTTTGAATTCTTGGATCGAACAGGAGGTGTTGTTAGGATCTGTCTGAAAACAACACGCAAGGCCCTCTCTTCATCAGTCAATTCCCTGGCAGGCTCAGCAGGAAGCCTGCCAGGAAGCCAATCTCTCACAGGAGAAGTGTAATGCGGGGGAGGATACAGATAAGCCCAGGCTAGTGCAATGAAGACAAAAGCTGCAACGGCGAGTATCCACGCTCGTCTTTTTGGAGCTGCTCTCAGGCGAGGAAGTGGAACGGCCTTCATGTCCTTGACGCCTAACTGCCAAACTTGATGCAGCTTCATCTATTTAAGCTTCACAACTCTCATTACTCTCGGACTCCACCAGTATCAGTGAAATATGGTCGGCAGAAAATTTCCTCTCGCTTCTACAAGTCCGTCTGCAATAGTATAACAGTAGTCCGTCTGCAGTAGTATAACAGTTTGGTTGATCACATATACACCCGGTGATTTTTTACAGAGGAATCGATGTTAATAGGGGAAATTCAGTCAGTATGCACTAGTTAAATTAAATCAGATCCGATTACTCGAATACGAATGCTAGTTTACATTAGGGTTTGGGTGGGTGCTCGGTTCCGCGCATCATTAAGGGACGAGGAGGATACCTGGTGGGTGCTTTGTCGCCGGCGAAGACGTGGCGAAAGGCCCGGCGAGGGCCTGGGCAGGCGGCGGCGGCGGCGCGCGCCAAATCGTCGCTGGCAGAAAGAGAACCTGGCCACGCGAGAGAGAGAGCGCGCGCGCGGGGGGCCAACAGCAGAGGGAATCAGGAATCAAGTCGTGCCAAGGACGAATGCACAGATTGATTTATTACGTGCCTGGGGTTCTGGGAAGGGGACGCGGCCGGCGCGGCGGCTGTGACCCGCGAACGCGGTGAGGAAAACGGAAAGGAGAGAGAGACGAGGAAAGGGACGAGGCGGTTTGTTTGTTTGTTTGTTTGTTTTGATACACCACAGGAGGACGCGCCAAAGGTGTTGTCGCCTTTCCCTCGTTTCGTTCTTGAAGTTTTAATTTGGCAAAATGCGTGTTCAATTTTTTGTTAGTTTTTTTAACAGCAGTATAAATGGGTTTGTCACGATTGATCCTCAACTCCTGTTTCCGGATGTCTACTTGCTACACCCAGTATCCTCCAAGATTTATTTCATTAAGTTTTTTTGTACTATTGTCATGATTCTTATTCCACCGCTATTTCAAGATTTTGTTATTGTACGTTTAACATCCTCTAAAGTTTATGATTGGGAAATTGATTGGACAGCCAGGATTATTCCGCCATTACTATTTTGCTTTTTAAGGATTGTCAACGTCCTTTGATGTTTTTTTATAATTATAAACAGAACAAAACTATCTCTCAATTTTTTATATAGATCTTTTTTAAAATCTGTAGTATGTACATAGACGATACAACTTCACATACACACGCAAGAAAAACACCCCTTTAAACGATATGTACACCATATTCTTATGAGCACCTCTGAGAAATAGGTATTGACAAAGTCACCACAATGGACTGCTATTGACGGAGCATTGCTACTTGATCAATTGAGTCTCGTTTGTTAATTAATACATAAATATTCTTCTCCATTGTTATCTTTCTAAATGAATTGATAGAGATCATGATTGATTAGATTTGAAAACACGTATAGCGTAAAAAAGGCCTCTTTGGATCACAACTGGATTTTTATAATCTAGATTATAAATAAAATTATTATAATCTAGATTACAAACTATAATAATTGTTTCAACTCCTAGATTATTCTTAATTTATGTAGAAATACCCATAAAAATTAAAAAACAGGTCCGTGGACCATGGTGGATTATAGGATATAATTGTAATTGGGTGTTCTGAATATAATTCACCTAATATATTAACCTGCTTGGATCGCTATTAGATCGTTTAGCTAATTATTACAACCACGGTGTATCCAAATAGCCCTTAAATATATTGCTCCCCAGTTGCACAATATTCTCGTTTCTCAAGAAGTCAAATACGTTCAACTTTGATCAAATATATACGAGAGATTAATAATATTCGTGGTATGTAATAAGTATAATTTGATTAATTATTGAATATATTGTTATAATAAGCTTATTTGGAGATATAATAGAAAATGTGGCCTATGCAAATTCTAGGTGACTTTCTTTTTGAGACAGGAAGAGTACAACGGAGGCGTCGTATTTATCCTCCTTTTGGTTTTGGTTAGCGCTTCGACAGCAAGTGTCGAACTGACTTTAGATTAGTTTTTTTTCGGGACGTACCACTACACGTATTTCATTGAGAAGATAGACTTCAGATTTGTTTATGTATAAAAACTACTCTTTGGCCCATTAAAAATCACACGCGGAAGGATGAAGAGACGGCTAACCGAAGGAAAATGAATGAAACAGATGGGAAGGAAAGGAGGAGCAGGTGAAACAACTAGATGTCAGACACGACCTGCCACGTCGAGTGGCAAAGATGGGACTCGCTATACATTGCCAAATGGACCTCCTCTCGCGCAAAGCCGTTTTCTTAGATTGTGGACACACGACACATTTGTATTTTCGTGGGGGCATCTTGTTCGGGATCAGAAAGGAGACAATGGACCCGTTCGGCTGGGCTGATAAGTCGGCTGAAAAATACTGTTGGCTGATTTGGTATGAGAGAAAAATACTATTTCGACTGAAAAAACAAGCTGAAAAAGACGGATTATAAGCCGGGTGAACAGGGTCGATGACGCATCTTGTTGTGTTGGAAGTTGGAACGCTAGTACACACGAGAGCACCACCATTCTGAGCCCAACCAAACCTGGGTATCCCAACAGCGAAGCAACAGGCTTCCTGGTTTCTTCCACGCACTTCAAGCGCCGGCAGAAAGGACCGGGCGCCGGCCGCCGCCCGGGACTGAGGACACGTCATCACCCGGCACAACGTCCCGCTACACCAACGATAAGCCGGCGTGCGGCCGATTTGACAGGGACAGATCGGTCCGGCGTTCGGCGACCGACCGGTGCGGCGGTGCCCGTCGTGATGGACCCGAGCGGCATTCTTCCCAACCTGACAACAGCTTCCACCAGCTGTCGCGCACCTCCACCGCGCGTGCGAGACGACTCACGACTCGGGTCGGGTGATCAGGTCCAGGCGAGGCGAGGCGAGGCGACGCGCGCCCGCGTCAAACAGCAGCGAAACAGCTGAACATGCGCCGCGCCGGTGGTGCCCGTCGTCGATGTCGAACTATAGACAAGCGGGGCCCGCACGCCCGCCGTGCCGCGTCCGTCAGGGATATCTGGATGGAATATGCCAACTATTTTTTTGTTTCGACTATTCGATAAATAAATAAATATATAAAAGAGAAAAAAATACACACTTATATACGCCGTGTCAAAGGGAAACAAAACCACGTGCAAATATGCGATACATATTCGGGTTTTTAAATTGAGGGACTGAAATTTAGTGATATCATATAAGTGTCGTATCGGGATGTCACATGAGAGTCGTATCGGGATGTCACATGAGAGTGTTCGGTTAGTAATAATAAAACAAATTACAGAAATCATTAGTAATATGTGAGACGGATTTATTAAACCTAATTAAACCGTCATTACCATGTATTTACTGTGGCTTTACTGTAGCATCATATCGTCAAATCGTAGACTAATTAGGATTAAAAAATTCGTCTTACAAATTAGTTACAATCTATATAATTAATTATTTTTAATCTATATTTAATACTTTATAAATAATCAAACATCCTATGTGACAGGAGGGAAGAAACTAAACACACGTACGCGTATCCGTCAGAGTCACAGCTGCCGGAATCTGCAAGGCACGGAGGAGGCTGCTGAGCGTTCGACGGCTCGGCGGCGGTCGGCGCAGTCCAGGAAGGAAGTTTCCGCTGTTCGGCCTTCGGCGTCGCCAGCTTTCACAAGGAACACACCTGCTGCAGGGAAGGGGAAAAAACAAAAAAACGTTTCAGACCGTTTCGCGTCGCGCCGACCCGTGCTGGATGCGAAGCTGTTTCTCTTCAGGCTCGCAGGTTCTGAACTTCTTCTGAAGACAAGACGGGAACGGGTCTCGAGTCGATAGATAACGCGTCGATCGTCCCGCCACGAGTCCATGACCGTGTTCTATTCCGGGCTCCATTAACGGTACGACGAGGAGGAGAATGTTGACCGCCCATGTAATTTTCTCGATACTCCTTTGGGTCGTGCTCTCGGACGTCCGATGACATACATCCCATCGGACGTCCGATGTTCGCACCAGCCCCGCACCCACCCCCGCATAGAAGGAGAAGAAGAAGCACAGGCCCTGCACCGCCCGTTCGGACGGCCCCGTATCTGCCCCCGCTCCCACCACCCCGCACCGATCCCCGCAGCCCCGTACCATCCCCACGGATGAAAGTGGATCGAACCCTGCCCGCACAGGATCCGCCCCTCTTCCAACCTCGCCGGCTCCCAGCACCTTCGCCCGCCTCCGGCTCGCCCGCACAGCGCGTGACGAGTGGAGCGGATGAGGAGCGAGGGGCAACGGATGGGCAGCGCGTGACGAGTGGAGCAGATGAGGAGCGACGGGCAGCGCGTGACGAGTGGAGTAAGGGGCAGCGAGCAAGGAGCGAGCAGATGAGGCGAGGGAAAACGAGTGGACGAGCGAAAGACACGTCCGGAGGTGAAGAAAAGAAATCGGACGTATGATATACAGCATTTCCATACTCCTTTTCGCTTTTCTTACCTTGTCGTGGCGATGTCTCTACCTGTCGACTCTGCGTTCCTGCTTGCGGCTACGAGATCTGCTCCTGCCTGCCTGCCTCTGTAGTCCGTCCTTCCTCGCCTGATTTCTCCTACTGCAGGAGCCGAAGGGCATGAGTTGCAGAGTCAGTCATAGCAGCATCACTGTGTGACCGTGACAAAGTCTCACGGCCAATATTGTTTTGTTAAAAAAAAGACGCTATTTGGAATTGGATACCGGACAATTGCTGAGACGATCTTGTAAATGCACAACGCCGGCAGCGCGAACAGAGCGGGCGACTGCAAGCGTTGGGGCGCACCGGTGAGTTTCGGAGAGGCATGGCGAAACTTGAGCAGTGGCGATTACATATGCCACAGCTGACAGCCCACAGGGGAACTTACCGTGATCCATGCCAGTTTGTCAGCTGAAAGGGGCGTCAGCAGTTGATTGCCCTGAAGGAAGCGCTTCACTCCGTTCTGAACCTGCATGGCGCCTGTGATGAGTTCAGAGACATCTGAATTCTGAACCAAAACACATACGCAATGCAGGCGAGAGAGGAAACCAGTAGGAGGCTGTACCTGATGATGGTATTCGCTTGTAAACGAGACGAGGCTTCTCCACGCGGATGCTGCGGGCCTCATGTAAGGTTTGAGAACTACCCTTGCTCTAGACAGGTGAGGTTCAGATGCTGCGACGACGCGGCTGACGTATGCCCGGCAGAATCTCTTGGGTTCATGAATGAAACAGTTAGATGTTCAGAATCAGAATGGGAGTTCAGCAATGCAACCACACAATATATATAAGATGACAGTGATGCAATATCAGAACCTGCCAATAGTTGTCTGCGAATTCTCCTCCCGTCACTGTACACGCTTGGATAACATCCCTGCAAACTCTGTACACTGCTGATGTGAATGCCACGGTAGCATTCCTGAGTGCGTCGAGATGGCCTTTTGACACTGGAACTAGTTTCTTCATCAGGAGGCAAAAGATATTGCAAGTCAGGAAGACATGATTAGGCATACTATGAACGATAAACAAAAACTGGAAGACGCTAGTTCCTGCAAAAGTGCAGATGCATAACACAACAGGACGTAAGTTGAACGCTACTGAAATCCCACTAATTTAATGTATGAGTGTGCCTGACCTGGCAGCGTAAAACACGCACTGCAAGCCAGTGGGGAAGCCGCATGCCATGAACCTGAAAACAAGCCATACTGCCTTGATGAATACAGTAATGGAAACATCAGGCAACGAAGAAAAAAAATACTAATCTTTGTGAAACCAGAAAAATTCCTAAAACCTTTGCCAACTCTTCAGCCTTCGATTTTGCCTCGTTTTCCAATAAAGGAAGTTTGTCCTGAGCAAATCAAATCACATGAAGCACACGTTTTTCTTATGACTCTGTGAAGCACAGGATCAGCATGCTAGGGTGCAAGAGTTTGTTAATTTCTCTGCGTGTGCCAACCTGTGCATACTGAAGCCTGTCACTGAGGTTCTGATTTTTCTTCTTCTGCTCGACAATAGTTTTCTCAGCCTAAAAAGGGTGAAATTCTGGTATAAGTTTCTGAAGATCCCAACACTACATCATATCATATCCCAGCATATATTACAGTATGCCAGTGTGTGCATGTACTTACATGCTCCAACCTACGACCGAATTCATGCAAGCTTCTTTCAGCTTCAATAGCCCGTGCTTCTAATGATTCGCCTTTCCTAATCTGGTCTTCCAAATCGTTGCCCAGCCTCTCAATCTGCTTTGCTTCATGAGTCAGTGTCTTTCCAGTTCTTTTGGAACATCAATTATCAGTAGCACGCTTCATTTACCTGCTTCTCAAGCATTGCATTATATGTGTTCGCCTTCATCACCGACTCATCATCACCCAAGTTCACCTTCTAATTCAACATTGTAAACGAGAAGATCAAGACCACAGGCTCACAAACAAACTAGAATAAGTACATATATTGGAAGCAATTGACTGTTTCAGTGATTCAGACCATAGTCTCAATTACAGCAGCCTGACAAAGTCTTGTATCCTCTGACCTGCAAAAGTTCTAGGTTGCCTACCAATGTTGCCATCTGTGCGGTCCTCTCCCTGACAACACTCTCCAGCTCCGAGGTCTCCTCCTTCCTCCTGCTGATCTCATCCTCTGCAGCCAAAGAACTTATTAATTCTTTCAAACGATAAGGAATCAGGCTAAGTGTTAGATCCCTTGAAGCGCTAAGAAAATTTAACAAGAAACAACGTGCCATCAATCTGCTCTTAGAAGAACCAAGAACAACCAAGTTCTAGCTACTATCTCAGTCTGAAATTTCAGGGTGCATTCGAAATTTAAAAATGATGCCTCTTTATGTAAACAAAAAGATCCGAACAGGCTACATGCTGCAACCTGCAAGACAATAACGGGAAATTCATCATGAAGGTGACTTACAGAGGGGAGACGTGTAGACTCACCTAAGGACGCGACCTTCGATCTGAGCATCTGAATTTCTTGTTCCTGCTCTGGCAACGGAGAGGCTGAGGCCGCATCGCACAGGGCTCGAACAAAGCATAGGCACAGGAGTGTGGCAACGATTGGAGCTTTGAGAGGATCCATCGCTCAATTCCTCTTCTATTCACTGCTACTGTTCTTCCGATAACACTCAGCAGGAGTGGCAGTCGTGAGTTGTACGGAGTATTTGGATTCGCAAGGAGTAGTAGTACACAAAGTGGTTTCTGCTGTTCTGTAGAAGCGGCAGGCGAGTTGTACTCGAATTCCCATGCTCACTCGTCGAGAAAAAAAGCCATGTTTAGTTCAAAAATGTTTAAGATTCTCGGTTACATTGAATGTTTGATACACGCATAAGAACATTAAATGTAGACGAAAAAAGAAACTAATTACACAATTTGATAGAAAATCACGAGACAAATCTTTTGAGCCTGATTAGTCCATAATCGGACACTAATTGATAAATACAAACGAAAGTGCTACAGTAACCAAAACCAAAAATTTTCATGAACTAAACACATCCAAAGCAATTTTAGTCAACCAAAAATTTGACCAAATCATAAAGAACATTCTAACACTTCATCGTTTCAAATTATAAGATTCTTTAGCTTTCTAGATATATATAAGTGTTCCTCTCTCAAAAGTTTACACCATATCCCATTGAATGTTTAGATACATGCATAGAGTATTAAATATAGATTAAAAAATAACTAATTCCACATATTATAACTACTTTGCAAGACGGATCTTTTAAGCCTAATTAGTCCATGATTTGACAATAAAAGTGTTACAGTAACACATGTGCTAATGACAGGTTAATTAGGCTTAATAAATTCGTCTCACGGTTTACTTATGGATTTTGTAATTTTTTATTAGTATCCGAACACCGTATGCAACACCCCTATGTAACACTCGATGTGACACCGCAAAACTTTACACCCTGGAACTAAACAAAGCCTAAGTATTAGAGTGGATTTTATTACACGGGTGTTTTCTATCCCCTCGGAGGATAGCTGTCCACCTCTCAGATCTTTGCTCCGTGTGCAGACGAACGGTTGGATGATGTCCACTGGATCTGGATCGGGTAAGGCCTTGTTTGATGCACATGTATTCGTTTCAATCCATGACGGATCAGGGTCCTAGGGGTTCCCTACAGGGACGATACCCGGATGGGCCCTAGGCTGAACTACGATATGTTGAATACGCGAGATAAGGTGGCGTAGACTTCAAGCTATTACTGGATCAACCTAGTTGGCTTACAATGAAAGCTAGATTTTGTAATAGGATTAGGACTCTCCGATTGTAACTAGCTAGGACTAATTTCGTGCCCTGCCCTCTTTCTCTATATAAAGAGAGGCACGGTGCACCCCCATTGTACACACAATCATACGATCAATCCAACGCAAAAGGCAACATGCTGACTGGACGTAAAGGCTATTACTTGAAAGAGGGCCCGAACCAGTATAAATCGTTCGTCTCTTTGCGTCATCGTCGAGTTCTGCGTACACCGAAACCTTTCGAACATCGCCCTGGGTACCCCCGTGGCGAGTTGCCGGTCATCAAACACCGACAGCTGGCGTGCCAGGTAGGGGCTTTCGGCGACTCTGCGGTTGAGAGCTCGGCGGACCACGACAACATGATTTTCTCGGTAGGTACTACGTTCATCTTTGGCTCCTGGATCTATGAGGTGGACGACAACGGCAAGCTCCAGAGTCACCTCATGGAGATCTCAGCGCTTCAAGCCTCTCCAGACATCTCGACGACCACGCTAGATCAACTCGTCAAGGAGTTTTCGCACCTCTCGATCTTCATTCCAACTCTGACAAGGGATGTCATCATTAAGCAGGACTCCCACTCGGACATGTCCAGGTCGGAGATCCCATCGAAAGTCCAAGCCAGAGACCTAGTTCGTTTTCCACTCGGACTCAATAATTCAGCTTCAATCTATCGAGATACGACCGGTTACATCATGTAGTCTGAGCAAGAGATCCCTCTGCTGGGTGCTCAGAAGGGCCTGGTCCTGTCCATCACACCCGAAGGAGGCATCGTCCATTTGCCGGGTGCTCGGCCAAACACCTCTTCAATAGATCCGTCTCGTTTAGTCGGGATGGTGGAGCTCTTGCCTTATCAAGACGGTAGAACTCTTCCAACCGACAACAGCGATCATGGCTCTTTAGAGTCATGGACAGCGCGATGACTACACAATCCGAAACTCACTCGGCCACGAGGCACTCTAGAGAAGTCTTTATGGCCGGGCAACCACCACAGATCCCTATGCCTAACCCCTAGATATTCAGGATGGGGAAGAGACCGAGTCCAACATCTCCCCGGATGCTCCGGCTCCTAATAGAGAGACGGACGAACAGAGGATGGCTAGGGAGAGGAAGAACAAAGCATGACAGGTTCAGTGCAACTGCGCCCGCCACTGTAAGGAAGAGTGGGCACGGTACGAGGTAGCTTGCCATGACGTCGAGCAACGACACTTGGCTGCGGAGGCAGCTTACGAACAACGCCCACGTGACGAAGAAGCAGAACGACAGCGTCGAGATCGTAATGCTATCAGAACCTCTGCATCACGTAATCTTGAGCCAGAGTTCATGGAAGTAGCTGACCATAGGGTCTTCACTATGCCCTATGCCTATGTCTACACCCTGGTTGAAGTGATGGCGGCTATAGAGAACCCTACTCTAGATCAACGATGACTTAAAGTCATCCTGGAATCCATGGCCCTTCATATGCAAGCCACAAAACCGACATCCTAGGCTAATCCCTCCCGGGGCCAGAGAAGCAGGCATGAGCCCACTCTCACCTGGGACAACCGGGTAATCAAGAAGGAGGACAACGAGTACTCGTCCACTATTGCCTGGAGCCGCAAAGTAACCAGAATCGGAATCAGTGTGCCGCACAGTCAGCTTACCGTGGGCATCAGCATAGCAACAGGGAAGGCAGGGGCGAGTCCGAGTATAGAGAAGCCGAAATCGCACCAGACAGATTCCCATGTTTCTCCAATAGGCTACTCTCTATATGGCTTATCTACAAGTTCAAGCCGTCCAACTATACCAAGTACGACGGGAAGACAGAACCCAACCAATGGTTGCGTATCTACTCCTAGTCCATCGAGTTGGTAGGTGGCGATGACAACATAAAAGTACTATACATTCCCATGGCACTGGACACAGTACCTCTTGCCTGGTTTGACAAGCTACGAACTAACTCCATTGATACTTGGGGCTAGCTCCAGCGCAAATTTTGTGAAAATTTTTTGCGGTGTTCTTACCCACCGAAGTACCCAGAATGAGCTTAGAACCTGCAAGCAGTTACCAGACGAGACCTTTCAACAATAGTACTGTCGCTTTGCCGAGTTATGAGCGCAAGTCTATGATATCACAAAAAGGGAGGTGATAGATCACTTCGCTAATGGGATCAAATACAAGTGGCAGTTTGAGAAATTCTATGATGACAACCCGGAAAGCACCGAGAAATTCAAGCGCATAGTACAGAAGATGATTGCATCTGAAGAACGTACCTACGAATGATTCCCACGTGGCCCGCAGGACAACAGGAGCTATGATCCCAGAGGCAATCAGGATGGACAGTCCAGCAGAAAGCGAGGACCCGACAACACCCTTGCCTCCATGGACAAGTCCAAAAAGTCCAACAAAAACAGCAAGAAATTTGAAGACATTAAGAATCTACCCTGCCCTTTCCATAAGGGTGCCAAGTACACGGCAGCCGAGTGCAGGCAACTCCAAGAGCTGGGTTGGTATGCCAAGAACAACAAACGCAAGGGCAAGGATAAGGACGACAATAGCAAAGATGGAGATGTCAATGCTGATCCAGGTTTCTAACAGTCCAAGGGACAAATTGTAGTAATCTTTACTGGAGTCCCATCCTCATCACACAGGAGTGCGAAAAAGTTAGCTCTTTGGGACATCATGGTAGGAGAACCCTCAACACCAAAGTACCTTAACTGGTCCGAGTACCCGATCCAATTCTCCAAAAAAGATCAATGGACTAGTGTGGCTAATGTCGGGCATTACCCACTCGTCTTGGGTCCTACAATAGCCAACATCATAGTCCCCGAGGTCCTGATCAATGGCGGCGCAGGGTTGAACATAATTTTTGAATGGAGTTCATCAAGTTTGAGGTGGCTGATTTTGAGTCATCATACCATGCTATCTTCGGTCAACCCGCTTTGGCCAAGTTCATGGCTGTTCCACATTACCCGTACCTTTTGCTCAACATGCCAGGTCCTAATGGTGTACTCTCCTTCTGAGGCAACCTCAAGCGCTCATATGACTATGACACGGAAGCCGTCCAGATTGCAGCCAAAGCACAACAAGCCTATGAAGCACAGGAGATTGCCAACCTTTACAGCAGACCAAGTCAGAAGATATGGAGATTATGACTAAGAAGGCAGGCATCATCGCACCGCCCTCTAAGACGGATACTATCGAGATTGATCTGGGTACTGGTGATCCCTCCAAGACAGCGGTCATCAGCGCCCACCTTTCTAAGGAATAGGAACTCACGCTCACCAACTTTCTCAGAGAAAACATGGATATCTTTGCGTGGAAGCTTGCTGACATGCTAGGTGTTCCGAGAGAGTTAGCTACGCACAGATTGGATCTTAACCTTGGTTCAAAGCCGGTCAAGCAGTGTCTACGATGGTGTTGGTATTTTTAACGCACGCAGATAAATCCGCAAGCGCACGGATACCGTTGCAGCTTTCACCCGGAGGGTTTTAAATATCGTATCCATAGGGAAACGTGTGTGAGCCGCCTAACCACTAGTTTATCCAAGGGTAGCAATCAAGGTTAAGATATGATGGGTAGAGAGGATTCCTATGGTAATGATCCTATGCAAGGCAAGGTCATGATTCAAATGTCCTTCTAATGTTTACTTCGGGACGCCGCTAGACGGGAAAGCACCACTAAGGATAACTCTACCGACGCAACTTCGGTCCTACTAATTTAAGAGCCTACTTCAAATCAATGTGGACGGGGCTGTCACCTCCCGTAACTACCACACAACCAAAGAATAGGGCGCAAACATAGGTAACCGATAGCCTAAGCACCATGCTTATGCTAATAATTACTACTCTAATTCAGAGCGCTAACAAGAATTAGAGCAATCAAAAGAACTATGAACCAATGTAACACCCCGGGTGTTATAGTTGCTAATTAATCTGCCATATCATCATATTGCATCGCAAAGCATCCATGGTTAGGTCAACCTTGTTATGCATTAACTAAAATGAGTTTACCTTTCTAGGTTGGATGTGCTTCTCAGTGGTGTGATTCGAACCGAAAACCCTAATTTTGAATGCCACCGCAAATACTTAGTCCATGCCCTGCGTAATTTGAGGTGTGTGACTGTGTTACACACTAGTGTCAAGTGTAGGGTATGAACTCAAGTACAACATGTAAAATGAAGCTCCAAGTTTGAGTTCGAGTTGGAATCCAAAAACTTGTCATGAGTTTTCCGATTCGAATTTGAATTCAAATTTGGGGAAATATTAAAAGATTTTCAAAAGCTAAATTGGTCAACCAAGAGTGGCATTTGGTCAACTATGTGATACTTGACTCAATGATACACTTGGGTGATGGTTTGATCATTAAGTAATCACCAATTAAGGTAGCAACAAATTTCAATTGGAAATTCCTCCGAAAACCCTAAAATCCAAAACCATGTTTTACCCCTTTTGAAATAATTCAAAATTTAAGCAAAATTTGGGAAAAAGTTTAAAACCAAGTTTGTAGAACTTTTCAAGGGCTACAACTCTGGTGTTTTGAGTTTTCAAAGTTTTACTGTAAAATGTGGAGCAATTTTGAAAATAAGCAAATTTTAGATTTGACCCCTTTTCATCCCCAAACTCAAATTTCAAAATGGAGGCAGAATTTGAAAATATTTTGAATAGAAAAGTTGTAGGTCTTGGCTAGATGTACAACTTTGATGTTTGGAGTTTCTGAAGTTTCAATATAAAATCCAAAGTAATTTCTAAATTATCAAATTTCCAAAAAGTGTCCCCTTTTGAATTTAAACTCAAATTTCAAAATCCAATTCGAATTTGAAAAAATGTTCAATACAAAACTTGTAGACCTTGAAATTCTGAAGATTTCATATCATGAGAATTTTCAAGTTATTACATGAATTTGAGAGTAATTTGAGAAAATAGTTTGAATTTACAAAGTTGGGGGGGGCTACAGTAGCCGACCAATGGTGGCCGGCCACCGGCCGGTATGGGCGCCGGCGAGCCACCGGGCGGTGTCCAGGCCCTTCTCGCGCGCGTCTAGAAACACCAGCACGACGACGCGCGCCTTCCAGTGACCGTCACCGAGGTCGTGCCTATATATATGACCGAGGTCACCGTGGAGTTTTTCTCTTTCTCTATTTCGCCACCGTCGCCACCGCAAGCTCTGCCGCTCGCCGCTGCCGCCATTAAGCCACCACCGGCCACGCAAATTGCACCAGTAAGTTTGCCTCGCCCTCGCGCGTCTGTTGGTCCACCTGAGCTAGCCGTTTTCTCGCCCGAACCGTCGCACCACCATTTCCCGTGCCCAACTCCGGCGACCGAGCTGCCCTCCCGTGGCCAGCATCCACCACCGCCTCCTAGCGCCTCCTTGTGGATTCACTGCGACCGTTGCAAGCTCCTGTTGCTCCTCGTGCTTTTGCTTTAGACGTTACCGTAGTAGACCGCCGGGACGCCGGTCACCGTGACCGCCGGTCCGCCATGGCCGTCGGTAAGGTCTTCCCGGAGTTGTAGCGTAGCTGTTAGGTGTTAAAATGGATTCGTCGTGAAGTGTTGATGCCTTTGAGCAGCTTGGTTGGGCGACCGACGCTGTGATCACCAGCCGGCCACCGTGCGGGCATGGCCAGGTCGCGGGAGAGAACGAGAGAGCGGGAGGAGGAAGATGACAGGCGGGGCCGGGTTGTCAGCGAGAGAGGGAGAGAGAGCGGGCGAGCGCGCGGGCGCGGCTGGGCTGGGCTGGTTGCTAGGCCGAGCGAGCGCGCGGGCGAGAGTGCGCGAGCGGGCCGTTTGGCTGGGCCGAGCCGGAGGAAGGAAGGGAGTCGGCCCGATGAAAGTTTTTGTTTTTCTTTTTACAAAATGTGAATAGTATTGGTATTTGTTTATTTCATTAAAAATTCTGTAGAGCTCCAAAAATAATGAAAAAATTTTGTGTAAGCTTTTCAAGGTGTAACCTACTTAGGAAAAATATTAAATGCTAAATTTGATTACTTTTTGTAGGATATTTAATTAGTTCAATTAAATATTAAATGTAACTTCCATGAATTTTAGTAATTAAAATATTAATCCAAAAATCATGAAATTTATTTTGACACTGTTTTAGGCCATGATTAATCCATAGAAAAAGTTTAAGCTTATTTAGATGAAGTTTTATCTAATATTAATTATGCCCTAATTAATTAAATATTAAATAAATGTTAAATTGATTTAAGTGTTGTGTGCCCTTTTGATTGAGTGATGACCTTGGGTCACTAATTCTTGGTGATCCTTGGCACCTTAATTTCATGTTTGAGCTCGTTAGTAACATGTTTGGTAAGAAATGTTAGTATCGCTTGAGTTATCGCTATTAGTCAGTAGGTTTTACTGTTTTACGATTGTACCGCGAAGGAAAGTTGTACTCAAGTCGTAAACCGTGGCATAGCATCATCAAGCATCATGTTTATCATTGAGCATCATGTTGAAGCATGTTCTATACTCGTGTAGTTCCCGCTTTCGAAGAAGTTGAAGTTGACGAGCGAGTCTCCGGAGAAGAGTTGTCGTCGGTGGGTTCCAGACCGGAAGTCGGAGTCCTCGAGTCCGAGTCAGTCATCGCATCAGAGCGACAAGCCCCGGTGCATTTAAACCCTACCTTGAGTTTTACAAATATTTATTATTTATACTATGGTTTACTGCATTAAGTAATTAGGAGTTGAGTGATAACTCAATTGTTGCATTATCATCCTTGATTATTGCGATATCACCTTTGATACCTGTTTTATTGAAAATGCGTAGTATGGTTCGCTATGCTTATGAGTTAAGCTTTTTAAATAAATGTTTACATGGCCATGATGGCATACTTAATGAATATTGAAATATAAGAATGAACTTGTAAGATCGGACGGGTGGTTTGGCCACTGCTAACTTGCATTGGGAAATGAGTCTCAATGTAGTGTTTTCGCCTTATCAGTTAAGGACCGTACGTTGTTGGCCCTCGCGTCATGGAGTTTTTATTAGTACTTGCCATATACCCATGTCGGAAAAGCCTTACTTCGACTATTCCATTACGAGAACGTTTAACCTCGCACTGGGAGTGGAGAGATGGCGAGAGTAGCGTGTACCCTCGGGGCTAGAATTGGGCCAGGTTCGAGGAGTACTGTGCTCTCGGGTGGCGATGGACACGTTCTGGTTTTGGGTTACTTGGGTAAGAGTTGATATATGCAAAATTTAGTTCTACATATGTCGTGTGGTTAGGAATCCCCAGCTGAGTAAATGAAGCGGTTCAAATCGTCGTTGCTCCACGAGAAAGGAGTTTTAGCCTTGCACCAACATCGTAGTTAAGAACTGGAATTGAAAGAGAATGAGAAAGGTCTTGATGAGAATTACTTTAATCTAGATTAGGATCACTTAGAATTGGTTAATGAACCATCAATGGTAAAAGTAAAATATTGAAGGTAAGGACTTACTTTAGTAAGCTTTTCTGCAAAAGAAAATTTGATTATGGAATATCCGTACCTTGATTCCCTAAAGCTAGCATGCCCTTGGAGTCTTTTTCTTAGTTGGGTAAGTCTTGTTGAGCACTCTCGTACTCAGGGTTTGTTAAACCCCTTGTTGCAGGTGCGGTTCATGAACAAGTCTGCTTTGAGCCTTGTTGCATGACCGTTGTGGCTGAAGAAAGTGACGACGAATAGACTGTGTGGCCTCTGGGTAAGGCATCTCGTTTGTGTGATTGTAATAAAGTTACTACTGATACTTCTCTACTACCAGTTTGTAATAATGCTACATAAGGTTTAAAGTTTAGAAACTATGGTTTGTAAACTTAAGTTATTGTAAGACTTCCGCTATTTTACTCTGTTGATATTTTGAATAAACTGTTGTAATATTGCAATACTCCTGTGATTGGATTCTGTTCGGAGGAAAGCAGGCCTTTTAAGTTATGAGGAACATAAGTACGGCTGTCAGAGGTCATTATGACGATGATAGGTACATGTGGGCCATCATAATTAGGAGGTTCTGTGACAACCAATGAACAAAAGAGTAAGATAAATACTTGAATAAAGATCAATTACCAAAAGTATCTCGGATGCAGACTCGGAGAAGCCTGAATTCGTCGAAGTACAAGCTGAAGAGGGAGCACCGACATGCCGGCACCACTCCAACTCTTTCCTCGCTCTCTATCTCTCTATTATGCTATGACTAGATCCTAATAAGGACTAATCTTCTCTTGATGGCCCACAACTTGCAGATAAGCTCAGGATGGTTTCTTCATCTTAATTTTTTATTTGGCTCTGCAGGTTTTCTCGGCTACAGTTTAAATGTTTCATTCTATTTTTTTATGTAAAAAGTTTAGTGATAATCCTGCATGCGTGATTTCTTGGATGTGACAAACTTTGAAACGTGACTATATCAAACGCATTTTTTTCCTTTCCTTTTTCTGGTTGAAATGGGCAGCAAGCTTGTTAGCTTGATAAAATATTTCTTCGTTGTCGAGCCGAATGGTACCGTATCAGTATCTTCGGACGTACTCCTATTCTTCAGAATTTGGAGCTCTGCATTCCTTTGGCTAGCAAGTGAAATTCAGTACTAGTAAAGGATAAAGGACTAATTCATGCGATTATATCTTGTTTACTGAACCGACAGCCTGTTCGCTTTGCTGAAAATAAGCGACTGAAAGTATTATTGGCTGGTTTGTTGTGAGAGAAAAATACTGCTGGCTGGCTGGAAATAAGCGGCTGAAAGCTCATGCGAACAAGCATGGTGTTTTGTGTCATTCTTCATTATACACATTGACGTTGTACTCAATAAATTTATAAATGAAAGAGCATGGTGTTTTTTACAAGTAAGCTGACAAGGCCCATGGTGCGACGCTGGCGTGTTTTTCCAGTTCTTCCGGATCACAGAGAGAGGCAAGGGAGGGTGAGAGAGTATGCACACTTCTGCTGTTTCAGTGTTTCACACCCCCAAACACACTCAGTTGTTTCCAATTCATTCATCTCAATACAAATATGGGTCTTATTTTATAGATAAAATCAATACAAATAGTATGGTGCAAACAAAAATGCAAATTAGTTTTGTGTTTTAGAAAATAATATCACCTAAAGTTTATCAATCAAACATCTAAGAGCGTCTGAAGGAACAGTGGGCTTGTTGCTGTGGTCATCTAAATACATAGCAAATATTATATATTAAAAAATATTTATAATTTAAAAACAAGAAGTACTAAGTACTCTCTCTGTCTAGAAAAGAATGCAATTATGGCATCCGTGCCAGTCAAAGTAACTCAAGTTGGACCGAATTTGTAGTTAATAATGTTAACATTTATGTCTCCAAACAAAATTTATTATGAAAATATATTCTACAATTAATCTAACGGTAATTATTTTATATCATGAATGATAGTAATTTTATATAAATTTAGTTAAAGTTTAAACTGTTTGACTTCTCGAAAAGCGAGAATTACGTTCTTTCATGAATGGAGGGAGTAGTATGAAATCGTCTTAGATTAATGCTCCATCTGTGCAAGAAAGAACGTAATTCTAGCATAGTGTCATGATTTAGTATATCAAGTTTAACAAAAAAGAATCAGTATTTATAATATTAAATAATTATCAATAAATTAATTATGAAATATATTTTTATAATAAATTTATTTGACCTATAAATGTAAATATTATCTACCTATTTACCTATCTACCTATACTCTTAAAGACGTATTCCCTCCGTCCCAAAAAGAATGTCGTTTTTTACTTTCAGACATCTTGTTTGACCATCCATCTTATTCAATTTTTTTGTATAAATATCATATATTTTGTTATGACTTATTTTATCATTAGAGATACTTTAATAATGATTTATTTACTTTATAATTTACACAAAAATTTTAAATAAGACAAACAGTCAAACACGATGTCTGAAAGTAAAAAAACGTCACTCTTTTTAGGACGGAGGGAGTATACCACAACCCCTCTCACATTTCACTGTACATCTCTTTTTCTACTATAAGGGGCCAGTCCAAATTGTGCTTAGTCCACCCAGAAAATTACCCCCCACAGAGATGACATTTCCTCCATCCACACGAAATTGTGCGCCTGGAAAAACCTCACATGACAAATTAATGATCCAAATCTAATCCGAAGAGGCTTCACCACGATCCTACGATCACAGACGATTTGAGGCTTCAACACGCGCACCCACTCGCCATGCGCTACGCGATCCTCCCCTGAGATCCCGCGCGTACTCTCCTCCTGATTTACCGTTTCCAAAAACAGGCATGCATGTCAAAAGGAATTAAATCCTCCGCTTCCATTTCTACAACCCAAATTTCTTCTACCTGTCATCATTCATCTCCAATCTAGAGGCACCCTGTTGCCGTCCACATGCATCTCTCAGGAGTATCCTTGACGAGGCCTGGGCCGGGAGGCCGGCGCCGACGACCACCAGTAGTAGGCAGCAACATACCGAGCAGGCCACTTTATCCATCTCGATTTCCCACCCAGCCCCGCCCCAGCAGGTCAGCACGGCTGCCTTCTCTTCATCATGAGGAATACTCTGTTTTCAGGTACCCTTCATCAAAATCACCCAATCCTATGAACATTTCATTGAAGGTGATCACTAAAATCTTAGCTAAGAGATTGCAAGCAGTCATACTACGAATTGTCCATCCCAACCAATATGGTTTCATTTGGTCACGTACGATACAAGATTGTTTAGCATGGAGTTACGAGTATATCCATCAGTGCCACCTGTCAAAACGGGAGATAATCATACTCAAGTTAGATTTCGAGAAAGCGTTTGACACAGTGGAACACTCTACCATCATCCAAGTTACGAGGCACTTGGGATTTCCAGAAAGATGGTTGACTTGGGTATAAACAATCCTCTCTTCTAGCTCCTCGACAGTGTTATTGAATGGTGTTCCTGGGAAATTTTTCAAATGCAAGAGAGGTGTCCGGCAGGGGGACCCATTATCACCTCTCCTCTTCGTGCTTGCGGCTGAGCTTCTGCAAATTTTGGTTAACCGGGCTGCATCCATGGATCTACTCACCACACCAATTCCCCAACCTATGGCAGATTTCCCTATAGTGCAATATGCGGATGACACGCACTGCTACTACAAGCTGATGCCAGACAACTCTTCTTCCTCAAGGCCCTTTTACACAGCTTTGCAATCTCAACAGGTCTTCATGTGAATTATAGAAAGTCACATATGTACCCTATCAATATTACTCAAGAGAAGTTGTCTCATCTTGCTGCTACGTTTGGATGTGATGTGGGCTCAATGCCATTCACCTATTTGGGGCTACCCATGGGCACAACCAAGCCGAAATTTGAAGACCTAACCCCAATGATAGATAGAGTGGAAAGAAGGCTCTCAGCATGCTCCACTTGGTTGTCCTACTTAGGTAGACTAGAAATGGTCAACTCTGCGATCACACCCATTACCACCTATGCAATGTGCACTATCAAGCTGCCAAAAGGGGTGATCGATGTAACAGAATCGACCAATTATACGAAATTAAGTAAAAAAAATCACCTGCAAGAGCAAACAATTTAGCAAACTTAAGCCCGTATAACCCGGTAGTCCGTGAAATCATGAAGGATTTCAAACCAACTCACATACCAGCCAAGATCGTAATAAGTTTAACGGTCACTATCACATATTATATAAAAGTTCGCATCACAGATACGTCGGAGTTTAAATATAGTTATTACAAACCGAGTTCAAATAGAAAGTAGCGGAAGCCAGTTGTTCAAATCATACACACTCACACGGAGTTCAAGTACAGTGTCAGCTGATGATCATCTCCAACAAAAGCATTAGATAAGACATAAGGAATGACCATTGCCCATGGTCCTAAGCATCACCCATCGCAGAATAAAGGCAGTTCATACAGTAGCCGTAATACATTTGCCCATCTGCAACAAGTGAGAACAAACCCTGAGTACAAGAAGATACTCAGCTAGACTTACTCGACATAACCGAAAATAAAGTGACACCAAGGATTATGAAGGGCTTTATAGTGGGGTAGCTGACTCATTTACAAAAAGGTATTTTTAGCATTGCAAGAACCTTTTCCAAAAGTATTATGTCAAGTTAATCATTATTAACCTATCGACTACATTTATACTTATACTAGAGCAAGCATGTGATTAAGCAAATAATGAAAACCAATGATCATTAACAACTTCCATAATGCCATATCCATTATAACTGTCCAAGTGTTCCATCAACATTACTACGATGAAGTAACTCAAGTCAAGTGTTCACTGTCCAGTGAACGATGGCGATTCGAATCGATTAATATCCAGCTGGTAATTTATTCCTTACACAAACCGTACTCACCCGCTAAAGTGAGATATTGGTCACCGAGTCAACTATTAAGGTAAAATCTCGAGTTCGCCAAGAACCATATGTACCTGGGGGACACCCGACTGCTCTTTGGCCTTATCATGGCACCCCCGTGTCCTACCACACCTGCTCCGGTACAGTGCGCTGCGGGCAATCCACTCGGCCCGAATAATCTCCCAGCTTCGCAGTTGAAAGGTACGTTATTCGGCTAGCTAAATTTAAGGCATGCGTTCAACATGACTCGAGGCCCAACAACGGTCGGTCCTTAATCGACACAGACGGAAAGCACAACAGTCTGAAACCTTATAATTCTTCATCCAATCTCAACTTTAAATTAACACTTAGTTATATCATGATGACATAGTTATCCGAACAGATCCAAGTAACCACCTATAGCTCGCAGGTGATAGAAAATCACCCGACTTCTACCGGTCTAAGCCAACTAAGCATTGACTCGACTGTGGATATCAGGGTAGGAAAGGTAGGGTATAACAAAGGTAGACAAGGTATCATGCAGCGACGGTTGCAAACAACTCCTAAACGTAATGCATTAATTTAAGTAAAGAATTAATTAAATATTTGCAAACCGGGGGAGAAATACTCCGGGGCTTGCCTGGGATCCGACACAGAGTCAATTCAGTTAGCTTGCACTGTCTTGTCGACATCTCTGATTCTAGCACTTGTTCAGTCCCTCTACCTTCGGGATGGTCCATTGGACACCGTCTCGGGTTTGGTTCCACACCACGTCCTTCTCAAGCATCTCGCATTCCTAAATGAGATGCAACAATGCAGATGTCTGAATGCATAGAAGTGTGATATGCGTATATGATTATAAGGAATGCACTTGGAAATGAACTTGCATATGACGTGATGAACATGAATGCTTGCATACATCTAAGCTTGGTCACATTTAGGTGATAAGCAACTAACTCTATTTTACCGAGTATGTGCATATCCCTTCTCTAGCAACTTAAACACATATTCACCCTGATCAAGTAACATAAGACAAAGCAACTTATCACATGCAGCTAACATCATGTTTCTCATAGACTAAACACTTGTAAACAATCATGAAAGAGCTACACACACTCATGAGCAAGGCATGCATGCACACTAATAAATTAATCATATACATGCTACCTATGTAAACTCCAAACTGATCACAACCAATCACACCATCAGGTCACATATGTTATAGAAGCTTACAAAAGTATCATGGATGGCCAAGATTAAATTATTAAAGCCTCACTAACCATATATCACTAAAAGGACATAACTAGACCATATATTTAGGTTGCCTAGAAAATTACTATAAAAATTACAGCAGCATAAACATACGCATATGAGCCTATCATAAAAATATCATGCCAAAATGATAAGCATATTGGCCTACACAAAATGACAAACAATAGGGCATAAATGCACATTAAAATACTTTGTACCATGAAAGGTCTCAAACAACATATTTCACGTTTTTTTTGCTTACTTCTTAGCACAAGAGCAATGTACAAAAATTTATCAGGCATGAATCACACATATTTTATTTACTACAAATTTCACAAGAGGCAAGCATTTAATCCACTTAATTCATAAATCCATTTTCTTGCATAGTCATGGCATGTGATATATTTTTTTCCCAGAATCTACATGACATAACAAGACTAACAAAACAAGAACCGCATTTTTCTAACATTCACAGAATTAGATATGTATTTTCAAAGTTTACAAGCATTTAAAGAATTAAATAAAGCCCTATATAAAAGTATCACAAAAATGACATTTTATAATTTTAAACGGTAGATCTACTCAAGGCAAACACGGATATGAATTTTATAAGCATTAAACAGATTCTGAAATTCATTTCAAAAACAAAACCGAAACTTAATGCTAGGTGCACCTGGGCAGGGATCCCCAGATCCGCTGCCACACGGGCCCGGCCGGTTGACCCGACCCCACCTCTCATCCGCACAGAGACAGGGGTCGGCTTTGACTGGTGAGATCTCGCCGCCGGTGAGGTCTCCGGCGAAGCGAGCACCCCCATCGGCTTCCCCCGACAACCCGAACCCAACGAGCTACTTGGTCGGAATTATTGTGGTGGCGAGCTACGGTCGCAAGGCACGGTGATAGGCGGCGGAGCTGTGCGGCAGCGTGCCGGCATGCGGGAGCCCGGGCCGGTCACACCATCAAGGGCTTGAGCATCAACGGCCAAGGCGGATGCGAAGCACGCAACAGAGGGGGAAGAACGGGATGGAGGCGCCCTAGCCACGGCGAACCGGGAGCTCGTCAGAGTTTCGGTGGCAGTGGCCATGGCGGAAATGCCCGATTGGGCTTCACCATGCGTCGTCTTCGGCTGCGGCTCGGTCGAGGAGGTGACACAGAGGAGGGAGGAGCTCGGCGCGAGCAGAGGTGGGCAAGGCGCGGTGGCCGGCGAGCTAGTGCAGCGCTGCTGCGGCTGCTTGCTCCGCTGCACTGCGCAAGAGCAAGAGCGAATGAGGAGGGGGCATAGTGGAGGGAGTGGAGCGCGTGGGGGCGTTGGGTGCTGTCTCGACCGGCCATAAGGCGCGGTCGGAGCGCCGGCACCGCCCACGGCCGCCGGTGGCTGGCTGCCACGCGGGGCACGCAGGGTGGGGCAAGGCGGGCGCGCGTTCGAGCGCGAAAGCAGGAGCGGGAGCGGGCCTGGGCCGACTGTGCAGCTGGGCCAGAAAGAAGGGGGCGTGGCCCATTTTCAAAATGAAAATTCCTTCTCTTTTTTTAAAGACAACACATAAAAATGAAAATTTGGAGCATTTTCCAAATGTTTTTAAGAAAAGTCCCAAAAATAAAAGTTGCTCCATTTTTCATGCTCTCCAACTTTGCTTAAAGGTTCTAGGTCAAATTCTCAACAGATTTTTAATTACAAAAATCCACTCGATTTTAAATCAAAAACCTATTTTGATTATAACACTTAGGAGCTTAATTAGGCAAAATGGTTAACATGAACATTGCTTCAAATTGCAACCTAATATTTCTAAGTTGGTTTGGTGACCAAACAATGACAAACATAGCATTACAAGTATGAGCATGGCATAGGCACACATTGAAACATAGCATATCCAGACATGTTGCAAGGCAATGTTTCACATTATTATTTCATGTGATGCTTATGAATGCATGATGATACTTATGCACATGATTTGCAACTGCTAATGCATGCTTAACACCCGCGGTGTTACAATCGACAACATTGACCGAGCAAGGAAGCAGTGCCTATGGAGAGGCAATGATGTTGAACGCAAAAAAGGTGGTAATCTGGTTGCTTGGGAAATAGTTATGAAACCAAAGGAGAAAGGTGGACTAGGTGTTTTGAACCTAAGACTGCAAAATGACGCCCTGCTCATGAAACACCTAAGTAAGTTCTATAACAAGGCCGACATCCCTTGGGTGCATTTGATTTGGAATAAATACTACTCCACCAAAGTGCCACATGTTGCTAGAGAATCGGGCTCCTTCTGGTGGAAGGATGTGCTCAAACTCAACATCATTTTCAGAGGTGTTGTCAGGTGTGAATTAGGCAATGGCTCCTTAGTCTACTTCTGGGATGATCTATGGACAGATTCGGTGCTAGCTCAAACATATCCAAGATTGGCCTCTTTTGCCAGAAATAGGGGTGCTTCGGTGCTAGAAATCATGGAGACCGTTGATCTTGATAGCTTGTTCCTACTACCTCTATCATAGCAGGCTTTTGAAGAGCTTGAAACTCTACAAGCTCAGTTGCAAGATATACCATATGATGAAGATGCAGTGGATCGATGGATTCTTGTTTGGGGCAACACATATACCTCACGACGTTTCTATTCTTAGGTATTCAAGAATATGGATGCACATCCGATCTTCAAGATCATTTGGAAGTCTAGATGCACCCCGCGTGTCAAATTCTTTGCTTGGCTAGTTCTGGTAGATCACCTCAACACCAAGACTATCCTGCGTAGAAGACACTCGACGTCCAGGGCACTGAAATATGCGTCATGTGTGACAGTGGACAAGAGGAGACCATCGACCATCTGTTCTTTGAATGCACGTTTGCAAAAGAATGCTGGGCGACTATACATATCAATTGGGACACATCACTACCTCTGTTGGACAGGTTCACCCAAGCTAGAGGCGCCCACAACATACCTTTCTTCACAGAAGCAACTTTGATAGCAGCTTGGGAGTTGTGGAAAGTGCGCAATGACGAGATCTTCCAGAGAAGAGACCCAACCCCTAGTATTTGGTTATCGAATTTCAAGAACCAATGTAAACTTCAGTCTGTTCGTTTTAAGAATGACCTTAGGTCAACCTCCTTTGTTTGGTTTGATGCTTTTAGCTAGATTTCTATGTAAGATCCTCTCTCCTATTTTAAATTAATTAAAAAGTTGCTCACTGTGGGGATCTCCCCCACAGTCTTTTTGGTCAAAACAAAAATCACCCAATCCTATTCAATTTAGAAGCTCCCCTTCCCGTCCTGTGCTCTTCTTGAATTGCTTTTCAATTGTCTGATGCCTTGATTGGTTGTTAGCCAGACCAGGCCATTGACGTCATTTGTCTTGAATGCTATATATGCACAAGATGGTGTACGACAGATTGCCATATATGCTTATCTTTGTTTCTTTTTAGACTGGAACAATGAGGTAGAAATGATGTTGCAGCAAGATTGTTGGTTTCTGTTAATCGGTGAAATTTAAGTTTCCTTATATAGACCGAAAAAAGGGTACCTACTACCATTCAGTCTCCATCATGAAATGGTTTCCAGGTGCATCTTGCAGATCTGTGTGTTTTGAATCAGTATAAATCAGACATACCAGTGTGCAGCCAACCAAATCAGTTTGTTCGATATCCGAGAATATTGCACAAAAGTGTGAAATATATGAATATGCAGGCAGGCTGGGAGTCAGTTTTATGCTTCAATAACTGAGCAAGTAAGTCAGGGGTGTTTAGTTCCTCCAAAAAAAATTTCAGCCTATCACATCGGATGTTTGACACATACATGGAGTGTTAAATATAGATAAAAAAATAACTAATTACACAGATTGCGATAAATTTGTGAGATGAATTTTTTGAGCCTAATTAATCCATGATTTGACAATGTCGTGCTACAGTAACATGGCGAATGATGGATTAATTAGGCTTAATAAATTTGTCTCGTGGTTTCCAGACGAGTTATGTAATTAGTTTTTTTATTAGTATCCGAACACCTCTTCCGACATTCCTTAAAACATCTCATGTGACACCCAAAATTTTTCACCTAGAAACTAAACACTCCCTCAATCTACACGAACTACAATTGACGTTCATTAAATTCTTGGTGTCCTTGATCTAGGTACATACAGCGAACACAAATACTTCTTTGGTTTTGGTTTTAACCAGGCCTATCGTCCCTTTATTTTTAGTCCTCTAAACCAACTTTTTTCTTAGCAGAACTAGATCCTAACATGGCAACACCATCTATTTATGGAATATATGAATATGCCAGTTAAGATCTATCAGTCATGACAATGCCTATTTTCAGACCATGAATAGATGAATGGTAGGACCTCAAACTTAATCGAGAGAAAGTAGCAAACAGTTCCCTTTTGCGATGCCGACATGCTTGTTTGTTACTGTATGCAGCAGATATACAACTTTGGAGTCCATAACCCATATAGATAATAAGCAGCACAAATATTCCCAGATTTGACTGTCAATCTGAAATATCATATTTTCAACTTTGCCGCACTTGACAAGTTGCTCAGAGGTCAGAGGATACAACAGGTGATGCCATTCGCGATGGTTGCAAGGTCTCTAGAAGCTGATGATCCATGTGTTCTTGATCATTGCTTTCTCCTCCATGTCAGCCTCCACAGCATATGGTCTCTTGGTTGAATTGTTCAGAAGCTGGTTATCCATGCAGGAATGCCCTGAGCAGAGTTCACCTGATACTCCAAAGTTTGCCTGGCACGCGTATTTTCTGAAATCTTCAACTCATCCTGAGATGGTACGAAGAATCAATTTAGTTCATTACAAATAAAAACATGACAGAATGACTTTTGGAAACTATCCGCATCAGTAACACACTAACACAGTGACTTCCTTCAAAGAACATGGTGTTTACTGTTTATCATATGAGTTGTCAGGTAGAAGCATATTGACATCAGCAAAGGGAAAATGCAAGCATGGCAAAGGAAAAGAGCAGAGACGGTAGATATTGATAGTTGCCAAAAAAAAACCTTCCGGTCAGTTTATCAAAAAGAACTACATAGGACATATAAATATTTCTCGTCATATATTTTGTTGTATTGTAATTAATGGAGTTACAATGTAATTGTTGAAAAAAAGAATTGGAATGAAAAGGCATGGATTTTTTTTTTGTCTTTGAAGAAACTTAAGTTTTGTCGGCTCATATTTTGGCTGTTTTAATTTATATATCTGAATGCCGCCGTAACGTTAGCACGAGTATACTACTCGTTAACAGCATAACATCATAGCACCGGCGCCGTCCGATCCTACTAGCTGTCCATAACTTCCCCTCAAGTGTCGTCCACGCGTGGAGCCATAGAGGGAATGCGACGCATCCATCGTCTACGGTGCCATGGATGAACACAATGGTCTTATGAATGACGTGATATGATCTGACTGTAGTTGTGGTTTATGTGGTGTGCGTGTGCGTGTGCGTGTGCGTGTGTTGGGTTGAACAGACCCAGACGAGAGGCGTCAAAAAAATGCCGTCCACGCGTCCCCCCTTCCGGAAAGACCGACGCGAGGAACCGTCCTCCGCAGACCGCGCAGCCTAAGGCAGTGTTTAGATCCTTCAAATTTCCAAAATTTTTACAAAATTTCCTGTTACATCGAATCTTTAGACGCATGCATGGAGCATTAAATGTAGGTAAAAAAATAACTAATTGCACAGTTTATCTGTAAATATCGAGACGAATCTTTTAAGCCTAGTTAGTCCATAATTAAATAAATTTTACCAAATAACAACGAAAAGTGCTACCAGAACTTTACGCTAACTTTTACAGCATCTAAACACTGCCTAAGCCCTTCCGCCTCCTCTGCTTTAGAAACAAAGGAAACCCTCCTCTCCTTCAGATAAGGGAAGGAAAAAAAAAAAAAAAACCCTCCGCCGCCATCCTCGCCTCGCCCCTACCTCGCCCCCTCCACGCACGGCGCTGCGCCCGGACTCCGCAGCTGCGCCAGCCTGCCGACGCCCTCGAG
This sequence comes from Saccharum hybrid cultivar R570, assembly GCA_038087645.1. Classification (NCBI taxonomy): domain Eukaryota; kingdom Viridiplantae; phylum Streptophyta; class Magnoliopsida; order Poales; family Poaceae; genus Saccharum; species Saccharum hybrid cultivar. The sequence continues at coordinate 17,449,036 of JAQSUU010000563.1, forward strand.
CAGCGGCGCGCCACGGCCTCGGCCCGCAGCCGCCGCGTCGCCTCCGCGTCCGCCTGCCTTCCGCAGCGGGCACGCGGCCCTCTCGAGACCGCCGCACAGGCCCCCCCTGCCCCATCCAGCCCTGCGCTCCGCCAGCTGTTGATCCTGCCGTCGCCGGGGAGGCCACATGGAGCCCAACGGAAGGCGGCCTTGGCTCGGGCGGACCCCTGCGCGTGCGGGCGCCCGACGCGGAGGCCCCAGCACCGGCGACGCTGTTGGAGTAGGCCTACGCGAGCGGCCACCGGCGGCTCGACGGCCTCAGCACCGGCACCCTCGACCGTTTCTGCCTGCACGGGTGGTCCTGGACCGGTGGCCACGCGCCCCGCTTCCCCCCTGCATCGGATCTCCTCCCCTTCTGTGTTCGTATGTGGATCGTCTGCATCGGTAAGTTCTCCCTCGCATCCTCTAGCCGAGCGTTGTCGCGGCTGCATCGCACCTGCATCGGTCCCCGCCTCGCCGGGCAGTACTCTATGCCTCCTCCCGAAGGTGCTCCCGTCTCTCTCTGCACGGCAGATCCGGCCTACCTACACCTTCGTCCCCACCACTTCGCCTCCTCAGGGTCGCCACCGTCATCAATCTCTCAGCCTCTTCATCGACCCAGTCTCCTGGCCTCCCGCGAGGAGAAGGGTGCTCGCTGATCCGCTCCGCTGTTGGATTCCCAATCCCCATCCATGCCTGCATGGATCCCAGCAACTGTTCTTGGAACTTCTCACGGAAGAGATTGAGCGGTCTACCACCAGGCTCCGGTATGAAAAGTACTTTTTTTTTATTATACATGTGCCGATTTCCTTCTTTCTTCAGTATTTATTGGCCATTCTCTTTGCAGAGACGAGAACAGGGGTACAGGGAGGTTATGGCTGTGTTTAGATGCACTGAAAAGTGCACTATGCAAAATAAGATTCCCCGTCACATCAAACTTGCGATACATATATGGAGTACTAAATGTGGATAAAATCAAAAACTAATTGCACAGTTTGGTTGTACTTTACGAGACGAACATTTTGAGCCTAATTAGTCAATGATTGGACAATTATTACCAAATACAAACGAAATGCTACAGTGTATTTTGGCTATCCAAATTTTGGATCTAAACACAGCCTATATTTCTTTTGTTCTTCTGCTGTGAATTGCCTGCAGTTCAGAAGATCATATATAAGTTTGTTTCTGCGGACAGAGGGGGACAGAGGGGATGAATTGGTGAGTGTTTCAATTTGCTTAGAGAAGGATCTACATTCAAACTGTAATACACTGATTTTTGTGCTGTATTACGTCTGCAGATTCACTTCCCTGGCTGGCATTTAAAGGTGATGCCCATTTAAAGGTACCATGTTCTTGGAGAAAGATATATATAGACTCATTTAAGTCACAGGCACATAAATTTGTATCAGTGATTTTCCCTTCTTTATATTGTTATATATTCAATGCAATTTGTTCTCATCACATTTCCTTTATATAGATCAGAATCTTTTATGTGTTTTATCTATGGTAGTACATGTTGCTATTAAAATAAAAAGAGTTGCCTCATCAATGCAAATTTATCCGTGCATTTGGCAGTCTAGACAACGTCCTCATTCCTTAGGCTCAGTTGGTTGATACATTTATGCAGCATTATTGGATCATATAGCTGCCTAGAATTTTAGATCTACCAATTGCAGCCTTCCTGCAGTTCATATTCATACCATGCTTTGCCGGAATGTGCATCTCTTATTGAAATGATTGCTTCCACTTAATCACAAATATTTTTGTCTTCATGTAATATGTTTCAAACAGGGTACATTGTGATGTGAGCTTCTCCATAAGCAGTTAATAACCTTTTCTTTTTCGTAGTCATAGCTAAAATATGTGCTCCAGTTGTCTAAAAAAACACAGAGCTTCATCATGATATGAGCTTTTCTATATTTTAGTTGACGAAAATGCAGAGCTATCCATTTATTTTGCTCACTCCATGGTTCATAAGACATAATGATGTCATATGTGTACTTTATTGGTTTCCTCAAAAGGTCAAATATATAGATATTGTAGCTAATCAGATATAAACTTGATTAATTATTCTACTACATATAACCAAGCAGACATAGGGATCAGCATATGCCTTTCATTTGACAAAGAATTCTACGTACCTACTGTTGTTGAAGTGTGATATACTTATCGTCCACGTGGTGACATCCTAATGCACTTCCAACATTAAAGGTTGAGTCTTGTCTCTTGATTGGTTTGGAAGTGGACCAAGTAATCTTTGTGTATACTCTATTGTTTTTATTTTCTTTGGTCATTTTTTTAGCTCCTTTAGACTACCCGCAGTGGGTACTCTAAAATGATACTCTAAAGCTTTAGAGTATAAATATAGAGTAAAAATTGCTGCACTGGGTACTCTAAAACGATACTCTATCCTTTCTCTCCCTCTATATTTAGAGTAGTACAGTACTTACTCTATACTCTATAGTGGCGGACCCCACTAGCTAAACAAAGGGAAAAAATGTTATAACTCACAAACCAAAAATTCAAATTAAATTTCGATTGCACCATTAAATTCGTCTCAATAAATCCTTCAAAACTAGATCACACATGGATATATTTAGATAAAGTGACAAGTGAGTCCCACAGCGGATAGAGTGGATAGAGGATGATATAGAGGATGGATGGGTGCGGGAGAATTGAGTATAGAGGAGTGAATCTTGCTGACTAGGACGCATAGAGGATGAATATAGAGGTCCATGAGTGCGGGTAGTCTAATGGATTACCAACACTGAACCCATGCCAAATGCAACCTATTTATCCTTCTTTGTATATTTCCTTATCCCTACAGGTGCGATAAAGTGACAAGTGAGTCCCACAGCGGATAGAGTGGATAGAGGATGATATAGAGGATGGATGGGTGCGGGAGAATTGAGTATAGATGAGTGAATCTTGCTGACTAGGACGCATAGAGGATGAATATAGAGGTCCATGAGTGCGGGTAGTCTAATGGATTACCAACACTGAACCCATGCCAAATGCAACCTATTTATCCTTCTTTGTATATTTCCTTATCCCTACAGGTGCCTATGCCTGGGCACTTCATGTGACTCAGTAATTTAATAGCATAGACCCGTTATATTGCGGTCCTGAACCCATACCAAATGCCATTTTTTAATATAAATATGGGTTCTATATGGGCTTAATTCACATAGCAAGCATTGTATGACCTTTTAAGCTTGCCACCTGGGTGGATGGAATGTTCTGGCTCTGTTATTGTAGGTCTGCTCTTTTCTTTTATTCACTTCGTTTTTTTACTACAAACATGTTATCCTTAATGATTATCCTATATTCCTGATTTTATAGTGAATTACTTATACATATTAAATCTTATTTGCCATTCCATACCTTTAAGGTTTTTGAACAAATACTAGGGGCTAGCAGTGAATTTCGCTGGCAGGCAACGAATGAGATCAAAATAGAGGCATGCCTTCAAGGTTGTTTATCCCCAGATCTTACTGTGTATTTTGTTTGTCTTTGTGTCCAAAATAACAGGCAAAAACTGGAGCCACATGTATGTTTTGGTTTACCATTCAATTCATCATATAATTTGGAAAGCAAATCAATTTATCTTATCAGGACCATTTCACTATGCGTAATGCCCACTCTTGCTCTTTGTATATTTATAAATTTTGGACACCAACATTTTCATTCATGGTGTTCGTCCCATTGTCAATTCTACCACACAACTTAATTCTTTTCTTTTGAAAACTTGCTGTGTTGCGCCCGCGGCAACGCGCGGGGTTCGTGCTAGTTGATTATAAACTTGGTTGAGTCACTTTAACTGACATGCAACCTCTAGTTAGATTAGTTAGATTCTTTTCGATGGGAGTATTAAATGTACTACTATATAAAAAATTTGTCCGTGTACAGCTAGGATATCTTTTTTACGAAAAAGTTTACTTAACCCTCTCAACTACTGACAGTTGTTTACTTCACTTTCTCACCTATAAAATTAGGTATTTCACCCCTTAAACTATTGAAAATGTCTAAATAACACCTTGAGACGGTTTTAAAGGTGGTTTAGCTAACGTGACATATTAAAAAATCTATATAACCCCTAGCATATCAAGTATTGACTGCATGACCCTCAACTAAAAAAGTATGATACTATAGTTCTTAAAGCATCTAATAATGTTCAAACGACCCCTTGGATGGTTATGTAGGGCTGTTTGAACACGGTATCCCACTACACTAGTCTAAGCACACATGCTTGCATGCAGGCCCATCGGCTGTCTCCCTCATATTGTTTCCAAGCTTGTGCTACCGTTCGCCGATCATCACCTTGTTTCCTATCCCACTTCATGTACTCCTCGATGACATTTAGCACATGCACTACGCCCACGCTGAAAGCTCTAGTTTGGTTTTAGTGAATTGATGAAATCTTAGGTGCTGACCCTTTTGCTCTAAGTGATCATGAGATAGGGTAGCACATTCCAAGTGGTGAAGCAATTGGTGAAGATCATGATGACGGTGTGACCATGGTGATGATCAAGTGCTCGGGCTTGGAAAAGAAGAAAGAAAAAACAAAACGAGCTCCAGGCAGAGGTGAATTTGATAGGGCCATTTTGTTTTGGTGATCGAGATATCTAATGGGTGTGATTACATTTAGGATAGATAGCCGTACTATTAAGAGGGGTGAAATTTGTATCGAAATACGGTTATCAAAGTGCCACTAAATATTCTAACTCATTGCTTATGCATTTAGATTCTAGTGAGTGCTAGCATCCTTGAAAATGCTTGTGAAAATATGCTAACACACGTGCACAATGTAGGTTAGCACATTTGATCAAAGGTGGTAAAGTTGGTGAAGAGGAGGTGGTGTTTTTCACTGACCGAACTCTGGTCGCGTAGTGACCGGACTCGGCGTTGGGTGCGTCCGGTTAGTGGCACAAAGGTGTGTGGCCTCGGTCTTTGCGACCGGACTCTGAACGAAGGTGCGACCGGACGTGCAGGGCCTGCGTCAGGTCACTACTAACGTACGTTGACGCAAGGCTGCGCACGTGGCTTGTGAGGATTGGACGCTGGCCTGCGTCTAATCAGGGTCTAGCGGACGCGTCCGATCATGAAAACAACGCTCTGGACCCTCTCTAGATTCGACCTGACTCTGGGTGGCGCGGTGTCAGGTGAAGTGAGCGGTGCGTCCGGTGGTGGCGCGGGTGTGCGCGAGCAGGGCTGGCACTGGCGCGTTCGGTCCTGTCTCTTGTGCGTCCGGTCGTCACATGGACGTTTGCGCGGGCGAATCTGACCATTGGAGATCTGCGGAGGAGGTTGAACGCGGGGATACGTGGACGGAGATCTGCGACCGGATGCTGCGTGTCCTGCGCCTGATCGGCGTGTCCTACGTGTCCGGTCACCATGTGAAGGTTGGCAGTGGGAAGCCAACAACTCTATTTCGTGGGGGCTTATATATAAGCCCTATGACCGGCTCTTGCTCACTCTCTTGGTCATTTTCATTGACATAGCAATCTAGTGAGCGAAGCCAAAGCCCTCCCGTTCATCTCCATCATTGATTCATCATCTTTGTGAGACTAGGAGTGAATTCAAATGCATTACTTGAGTGCATCTAGAGGCACTAGGTGATTGTGTTTCGCTGCAGATTTCGCTTGTTTCTCTTGGTGCTTGCCGCCACCTAGACGGCTTGGTGCAGCGAGTATCGTTGAGCGGAGGAAGGTGCTTGTCTCCGGCTCTGATCGTGGTGATTGTGAGGGGTTCTTGTCCTTTCCCCGACGGAGAGCCAAAAGGTACTCTAGTGAATTGTTCGTGGCTTGTGTGATTTCCATCTTGTGTTGGCTGTGCGACACCCGATTGCGGTTAAGCGTGTGATATCTATTAGCGCGTGAACCTCCAAGTGGGTGAATCACCACAATGGGGACTAGCTTGCCGGTAAGCAAATAAATCTTGGTGAAAAATTATTGTGTCATCTTGTCTTCGAGGATTTTATTGGTATCATTGTGATTAATTGATTGTCTCTTCCCACAACGGTATAACCTCACTCTTGTATTTACTTTGCTTGTGTAGCTAAGTTCTTTAGTGTAATTAGTTTGGAGAGCTAGCTTGTGTCTTATCTAGTAGTTAGTGAGGCTCTTTAGTTAGTCTTTGAGAGCTCATTAACTTAGTGGTAGTGACTTAGCCTCGTGTGTGTGAAATAGAGATCATAGCGACTAGAATTGTGGATAGGAAGCTTGTATTTTGAGTAGGCTAGCGCAACACTCGTTTCGCTTTATAATTATCTAACCACTTGGCTTAAATGTTGTCGTAGAATTTTTATAGGCTACTCGCCTCCTTTAGCCATTAGGACCTTTCAAGTGGTATCGGAGCCGTGGTCACTTTGATTTGAGGCTTAACCTTCGATGTCAAAATGTCTCAAATCAACAATACCAAGAAGCCACCCTAATTTGATGGCTCAAATTATCCATATTAGAAGGCGAAGATGACCACTTACATCAAGTCAATCAATAGAAAGATATGGAAGGTGGTGGAGACTAAGATTGAGGTTGCCAATGAGGAGGCTCCCACCGTCGCCGAAGAAGCACTACTTTAAAATGATGACATTATTCTTAGTGCCATTCATGATGCATTGGATGAGAGGACGAGCAAATCAAAAACATTGAGATGGCTCATGAGGCATGAAAGAAGTTGGAAGAATCATTTGAGGGCACTCAAGCGGTGAAAGGTGCAAAGGCATACATCCTCAAGGAGAAGTTTGCTAGCTTTAAGATGCAGGAAGATGAGAGTGTGCCGGAGATGTTCTATAGGCTTTAAGTGTTTGTCAATGATCTCAAAGCACTTAGAGAAGAGGTGAAGGATAAAGATTTCTCCCACAAGTTCTTGAGATGCTTGCCATCGAATCAAGTGTTGGGAGATGTGATGACCGATGACACAGATAGAGATGATGATGAGAAGAAAGAAAAGAAAGAGAAGAAAGATGAGAAGAAAGATGAGAAGAAGAGTGTGATATTCAAAGCCACATCATCATCATCAAAGGGAAAGGCCAAGCAAGATACATCAAGTGAAGATAATGATTTAAGCTTTGATGATATGGATGATGAGAAAATGGCTCTTTTTGTGAAGAGGTTTGGCAAATTTATGGTGAAGAAGGGCTATCGTGCAAGAAGAAAAATTCATCATCCAAGAGCAAAGATGATACAAGAAGGTGCTTAAAGTGTGGTAGTAAGGATCATCTTGTTGCTTAATGCCTCTACAATAGTGAGAATAAAGATGATGATAAGAAGGGCAAGAAGAAGGAGAAGAAGCACAAGATGACCTTTAAGAAGAAGATAGGTGGTTCATATATGGTCACTTGGGATAGTGATGCTTCCTCAAGTGATGATGATGATAGTGATGATGACAAGACCACCAAGAAGAAGGCTCTTGCAAGCATTGTCATAAATGAGAAGCTTTCTCTCTTCCATCAACTTTATGGCCAAGGCCACTAAGGTACAATCTTGTGATGGATGTGATGAGGAATATGATAATGAAAGTGAAAATGATGATGATGATGATGAACCCACCAAAGATGAACTAATTGTCATGTTAGAAGATGCTGAATAACATTTTGACATTAAGAGAAGGGAATGTAAAGACTTGCATAAGAAACTAAAAGCCCTTAAGCAAGCCTTTGATGAACTCAATGTATCTCATGAGAGGCTAGAGGAAGCCCATGAGAGGCTTGGCAAGGCTCACAAGAAACTTGAAAAAGCTCATTCTTCTCTACTTGATGAGCAAAATAAGAAAGAGCATGTTGTAACATGTGACAAAGTCTTAACTTGTGATATCACCGATGAATCTTTTTATAAGCCTATCATTGTTGCTCTCGCTAACCCCTCATGTAGCTCATTTAGTATATCCACTTCTACTTCATCTATGAGTGATGATTTCACTTATGATGCTTCACTTATGGTTGAAAATGGGACCCTCAAGAAGGTCAATGAGCTCACTCTCACCTTAGGCAAAGCCTATGGTGGTGCGGCACCTGATTGCGGGTTAGGCACGTGATGCCTATTAGCGTGTGAATCTCCAAGTGGGTGGATCGCTATAACGGGGACTAGTTTGCCGACAAGCAAGTGAAACTCGGTGAAAAATCATTGTCATCTTGTCTCCGAGGATTTCATTGGTATTTATTGTGATTAATTGATTGTCTCTTCCCACGACGATATAACCTCACTACCTCAGTCGTGTATTTACTTTGCTAGTGTAGCTAAGCTCTTTAGTGTAATTAGTTTTGAGAGCTAGCTTGTGTCTTGTCTAGTGGTTAGTGAGGCTCTTTAGTTAGTCTTTGAGAGATCACTAACTTAGTGGTAGTGACTTAGCCTCTTGTATGTGAAATAAAGATCATAGCAACTAGAATTGTGGATAGGAGGCTTGCATTTTGAGTAGGCTAGCACAACACTTGCTTCGCTTTATAATTGTCTAATCACTTGGGGTCATATAGTTAACCCTTGATATGGTAGGTGATTATATAGACTTTTATTATACCATGTCAGTAAAATTATTTTTAAAACCGTCTCAGGGAATTATCCAGATGGTTTTGAATAGTTTATGGAGTAAAATACCTAGTTTATAGGAGAGGTGTGAGGTAGAAAACCACTAATAATTGAGGGGGCTAAGTAGATTTTTTTACGTTTTGGGGTGTTTCGTTTACCTCCTAAAGTTTAGTCTATGTCACATTGGATGTTTTAGGCACTAATTGCAGTATTAAACATAGACTAATTATAAAACTATTTGCCCAGATTGAGACTAATTTGCGAGATAAATCTATTATGCCTAATTAGTTCATAATTTGACAATGTGTTGCTATAGTAACATGTGCTAATGATGGATTAATTAGGCTTAATAGATTTGTCTCACAAATTATTCTACATCAGTGTAATTAGTTTTATAATTAGCTCATGTTTAATCCTTCTAATTAAACCAAATGTCTGATGTAACATGGACTAAACTTTAGTCGCAGGATCCAAATAGCCCCTAAGAGCAACAACCATGTATATAGACTATGTGTCAGTAGGCTATAACTATGGAAATTGCCACAATGTTGGGCCTTCAATTGGGAATCAAATACAGTTTCTAGCCAGGCCCACTTTCTTCCCCGTCTACCTTCATCCGTTCTCTGATACTTCACGGTCTCCGTCCGTGGCTCGCTCGAAGCTGCTACTGATGCCGCCGTCGTCCATCCCTCCTTAGCCACCACCTTCTGTTCCTCCTTCTCAGCCATCGCTGCCGCTCGCCTTCCTCAATCCGGATTGGACGGTCTCCAACTCCAATCTACCTCCCCAAACCAGATCGACTTTCTCCTTGCCAGATTGGACAGAAATCAATCTTCTACGGTCGGGGCGGTGACCACACACACGAGCAGCCCTGGGTCGTGATTTCTTTCCAAGGGACAGCGGGGCGGCGACGCTCTCTGTCTCTGCTGTTGGAACCGAGAGAGAGGGAGGAAGCAGCTGGAACGAGAGTGATGAAAGAGAGAGAATTTAATATTTATTTATTCCTTATGGGTGGTGTATAGGTATATGGATATCTGATACTATGGAATACTATATGGACTGTTGTCACAATGCTTCGGCTAGCCAGTAGAGAATATTTTAGTGCTTATCAAGGGCAGAGCTCAGTAGAGACGAAACTGGGCTCCAGCTCCTGCTTGCCTGTAGCAAAATCATGAAGCGTAGTAGTATCTGGAAAGGGGCAGCAGAGAGCGAGAGACATAGGAGTAGGCAACAGGCTGTTGAAGTCACGATACGTGCCCATTTTGTCATTATAATTTGCTAGCTTTTGCATTCAGTTCAAACAGTCACGTCATCTCACAAGTAGCCACGATATTTAGGCTGGGACCTATACTGGTGCTAGAAAATCCTACAATTCTAATCACTCTTTATGCTCCATAAATTCACGTGTTCTGGTGCTTACAATAGAAATTTTGACAATGCTGTAGTGTTTAGCATTGAATTAGCCCCCTTAATATTGGGTCACGCTCCACCACTAGTGCCTACGGACTACTTTATGGACACATTCGTCGACGATGGAGCAAGAAAAAAGTCTACTTCACCCCTTCAACTATGGGGGTGGACTACTTAACCCCCTCAACTATGAAACGGTCTATTTTACCCTCTGAACTTTCCAAAACCGGTCAAATTACCCTCCAGGCGGATTTGAAACGGCGGATTTGCTACAGTAACCATTGTATTGCTACAGTAACTACGGATTTGCTACAGATAGTAGACCGTTTCATAGTTGAGGGGGTTCAGTAGTCCACCCTCCATAGTTGGGGGGGGGGTGAAGTAGACTTTTTCCCAACAACATATCATAAGAGCATCTCCAAGACTTTCCAAAACCCACTCCCAATCTTGTTTTTTTTGGCAAGATTGAAAAAAATACTCTCCAATAACTCCTTATCTCAACTCCCATTCTTTTCGCATTTGGGAAAATCGACCCGACTGCGCGGAATTATAAGTGCGTGTATCTGTTCGCCAATCTGGAGGTGAAAGGACGTGGGGAGGAACGAGGAGAAGGACAGGGTTCCCAATGCAAATATACAAGAGAGAAAGAAAGTATAAAAATAGTTGGATGCAAAATTGACTTATATATTTGAGGAGCGAGATTCTAGAAACTGTTGGAGGAACTCATCAACTATGCTCCTAATTTTTTTACTCACTTGGAAAACTCGTTGATTTACCAACTGATTTTTTAGGAACTATTGGAGATGCTCTAACCAACTATTCTTATGTGGCTTTGAAGAATAAGTCATTCCGATGTTTCCAAATCATCCGAGCACCGAGAATTATCAGTGAGTGCAAGCCCTCTTTTAGTGGCCGAGCCACGAGGGAATCAACCTTAATCCACCAAGCACTGAATAGAGCATTCTTCCATAATAGATATAATCCCATCGTTATATATATATGGGGAGAGATGACCTTTAAGAAGCCAATCACTAGAATTAAGGCAATAGCTGACAACTCAATCTAATCTCTAACTTAACAAGAACACCTCCAATGTAACGCCCGGTACTGTTTACATGAATAATACCTATTATAGGGAGGTCCAATGCTGACTCTTCCTCCATCGCTTGGGTCTAATAGTCTGGACATCACCTCACATACTGCTATTTAGGTGGTAGGGATGTACAACCAGTCAACCACACCTCCACGGCTCCACCAAGCTAGGCTTAGTTCCTAGTTCATTTATTGTTATTGATAATTAGGTTACTCCTGTTTGGAGTCTCATCAATATAGTATAGCATAAAGTTTCAAAAAATATATATATATATAGTATAGCATAAAAGCCTAAGTAACTCACCGTCTAATAGTCTTGTTGGCAGTGTTTTAGTGGTGCAGCAAGTTTTGATGCTATATAGTTCTATAACCTATGCAGAATGTCCTCAACTTTCTTCTATTCTTCTTTAGTGAATCAAATACCTACTCTCCTGGACTACACGTGTTTCCTCCATTTCTCTACATAGAAATGTCCAACCATCTTAGTATATTCACATAAGGCTAGAGCGTGATGATTCCTGCTTTCTAGTATAAATAAGAAAGAAAAAGCAGATGCATTTGAGTTCCTTTTTTTTATGTGCATGGACATTGTTAATATTGTAGCGTTTTGATGTACCATGTATTCATTTCCCTTTATTTTTTTGGGTTGACCACATAAATCTCGAAAGAAAATTTATTCCTTACAATTTGTCTTATCGTCTTTTCCTTTTTTATATATAAGCAACATGGGGATGATAAAGAGAGGTTTATGTACCGCAGCTGGGAAGAATTTACAGAACAAATTAGCCTGAAGTGTCTAGCCATGAGCTAACCAGCATCTGGAGAGATTGTTTTATCCTAAATAAATGCTGAATAGGATATCCACACACTTCTGAAAGGTATCTTCCACTGGTCGATAAACGGAGCTTGATTTTGAAGAACTTCTCCATTTCTTTTCTTCTAGATTTGCTAGGCAGATTTCATAAACATCTCCGTGAACAACCGCATCTCTAACTGTTCTCTATATTGTGGTTTACTTGATAGACAGGCCCAGGGTCCTCGTGTTAGTTGCACTGTCACTGGAATTTATGTGCTCAAACCAGCCTGCCAAGTTTAAGACCGTGTTTTCAGTAACAGTGCTCAAAGCTAGTAATGTCTAATCCACGTTTTTCAGATTCTATTCTAGATGGTTTAGTCCCAAATCCCAATACATTCTTATTGACAAAGGCTCTTTGACGCTTCATCGGTTTTATGAAGATAATGTGCAAGTTTTATATTTCTGAATCACTTTTTATGTCCCAAGGTTCTTATCCTAGGGGAAAAAACTCGACCTGCGGGGGGTTATGATGGTCCCCCGGATATTTTGTTAAGAGGAAGACCTTCTCACACAAGCTGAGAAAACCCCCAAACCTCCGCTCCCACCCATACACAGTGGAACCATAACCCTGTGAGAACCGGGCCGGGCCTTAGACCTGCGCTTTGATTGTGGGGACGGACGAGGGGATTTTTTTTTCTGCCCCCAGCCTGAAATTCGCTCGGGGAGTCAAACTCAGAACCTGGGGGGTGCTACTGAGGTTCTCTAGCCGACTGAGCTAGAGCCCGTTCGCGTACTTATCCCAGGAAGCAAGCGAATATGCTCCTGACTACCTTGTCTTCTCTTCCCAATAAAATTATTTTCACACATATATATGACTGAATGACTCAAACATAGCCTCCTTAACTTCTCTAGTGATATGAATATTGGAGTTGATGTGTACGCTATTTTAGTTTATCACTGTCTAGCTAGCAATATTAGCAAGGTAAAACATCTATGATAATTTGCATATCTCCTGAACACGTGTTACTACGAGCTCAATATTGTGTTGTAGTGAGCAAATTTGAAAGAAACATCTATAGGCCATTTGATTGATTGATATGCATTGAAAATTATTTCCAGTTGAGAAAGTTTTTTTTGGTGTGGGAGCTCTGGCTTATTTGGGTTTTCTTAAATGAGATACTAACATAACTCGTACACATCCGTTTTGCATTGTTGGAAGAAGAATCTCAATTGTTGTACAAAAGTCTTTCAAGATAGAAGCTGGCCTAACGTGGAGAATGATATGCTACAGGATCAACTCTGAGAATTTACTGATGAATCGCAGCTGCATGGAATCTTGTTGGGTCAACTTTGGTACCCCCTGATGTGTAACAAAATGTAAGTGATTTTAGTTTTGTCCTAAGTCAAAATTTCTCAAACCTTGACTAAGTCTGTAGAAAAATATATTAATATCTACAACAGCAAAGAAATGCATTGTCAAGATATATTTGTTCTGGATACTAATTTGATGCTGTAGACTTTCTTTTGAAAGGATGACAAGAGCTTTGCCGCGAATTATATTAGACGAGAGAATGAAAAGTGTTGATGTTGTAGATGTTCATGTATTTTTTTCTAGAAACTTGTTCAAAGTTAGAGAAGTTTAACCTGTGACAACTAAAACGGTTTACATTTTGTAATGGAGGAACATGTTGCTCTATTGAAAAAGGAAGGTATCTGCTTATTGCTGCTGAAAGTTATATCAATTTTTTTTCTTTTGCTGACCTATTTTGTGTTTTTTTAACTTCGTTTCCAATATGACCTTCATTTGGAGCTCGCTTTTATTGTTTAGAGGGCAAGAATTTTGTATAGCAATAATATATATTACTTATGTATTGATGTTTTCTTGTTTGAATAATTTGTCTTCACCTACTAGCCATATGGCAGATTTATTCACAGTGACATGTTCTTTACAGGAGGAACAGGAATAACATTCCGACAAATTATCTTCAGCTGCATCTTCTGGCATTGCTTTGCATCCCACGTACTACGTTACATTATCTGGTGTGATCTGAGTCATCAGTACTGCCTTTTGGTCATGGCTTATGTGAAACTTTCTTACTTTGACGGTTTGTTTTCCAAGATAATTATGATGACTTCCAAGCTTACATATGGCTCTGAGTTGTTATTATATATGCATTATTAAGTTCATGTTTCTTATACCGACAAAGTATTGCGCAATTGCCTTGTAAAACTTTGCTCTATCCCTTTTATTTGTTGTTGGTAAACGTGGCTTATAAGGGTCTATTCTGAGCAGATATATTGATGCATCGCAGACACAGATAAAGCATATATAAAATCTTATGTTAGGACACAGATGTATGCCACCGGTGCATTCCATGGCAAGGGCAAAAAAGGAATCCACAATCTAAAATAGGGCACATGCACATATCTCGCTGAATTATCTTCTGTTATCTTACAATTACCATAACATACTGACATGCAGTCCTTTTGTGTATTCGAGGAAAAAGAGAGAGAGAGAGCTAAAACTGGGCATGACATTTCGATCTGCTAGTCATTGCTAGGTTCTCTGTCACTGTTTTAATTTTGCATCTGTATGTTGGCGCTCACTTCCACTACCCTTGTGCCTGTGCACTCAGTGCCAGCGCCGTCACTATATGGAAATCATGAGCACAGCAAACAGGAGAATGAATTTTTTTTTTATCTCTGAGCTTGAAAGTCCATCTAAATTGTAGCGTGAAGTTATTTCAAATATTGCAGATGTTATGGTGTTTTGGGCAGGATGCCTTAATACTATATATATATATTTAATTATCCAAATTCTCCAATGCTTTTAAAGTTCTTGATTTAACCCAAAATTGTTAGGTATTACGTCTCTCTCTTCAACTGCACTGTATCTTCATTCCTGATTGTGAAATACTCAAGCGTAAATATGCATTGTTCATTATATTTATTCTGAGCTCCAGCAATCTGATATCAGTAACCTTTGCCTCATGCTTTTGCAGTCATCTTTGGAGATCGTCCTCTAAAAGAATATAGTGTGTGATCTTCAGACATCTGTTTTGTAAAATGTAACTTTGGTAGAACATGGCAGCGAAGATGCCATTGGTAATAAGTGTACTAACATGAGACTGGGAGCATCTTGACCTAATATTAGAGAGAATCCTTGATCTTTATTTCTTTCACCCTGTTCGGCTGAGCTTATCAGCACGGCTTATCAGCCGTGGAACAGTGTTTTTCTCTCACAGCAAAACAGCCACAGCCGGCTTATAAGCCGCAGAAACAGCCTGCCGATTTTGTTCTTGAGATGGAATGGTTATTGGTCATTCCACTCCAACATGTTAATTATGTTGTTATTTATGTCAGAAACGTTTTGATGCCCGTGGGAGTGCACGGACCGACCAGAACACGTATAGTATTAATGCACTCCATCAGCATAATACCACTGTTTATTATTTATTTACATATCTCACCCTGCTCCTGATGACCTGATTTATCTATTTAGACAATGATACTTATAGTTCTGATGTATTTTTTATATATAGCTCCATGTTTTATCAATATGAATACAGTACAACTTTTGTTGATTCAATTTAATCTATAACCTTGGTTTCATCTGTAACAATACCAAATTTATTTGCACTGGCTAGCTGGACATGAGACACATAAATACAGAAGAACTTTGGGTTGAGCTTTTCTTAAAAGTAGCAAGTAAGCTGACTTACCAGATACCTCAATGGTTCGTGCACAGCTCTATTCTTGGGCATTCTTAGAGCTTGTTTGTATATATAGGCAGGGATTGAAGTATTGAACCCATTT
This sequence comes from Saccharum hybrid cultivar R570, assembly GCA_038087645.1. Classification (NCBI taxonomy): domain Eukaryota; kingdom Viridiplantae; phylum Streptophyta; class Magnoliopsida; order Poales; family Poaceae; genus Saccharum; species Saccharum hybrid cultivar. Next base: position 17,464,690 of record JAQSUU010000563.1, read on the forward strand.
CTTTCTTTTCCTGGACTCGAGCCTCACCCCTCTGGTGCGCTGAAATTATTTTCATTCCTATGTAAAAGGATTGAGCTTAATTATTGTTGATCCAAACAACAGCTTATTAGTGGTGGTTTTTTTTAGAATACTTACTAAAAGCATGTTTTTTTTAAAAAAGAAAAGGTTGCAATAGGATTGGTGCCACTACCACCACCTATATTTGCAAAGTAGACCTATTATTTGTTGATCAGGCATTGGCTGGCTGCTTGCGGCCTCTAGAATTTTTGAGTCGTTGTTCTAATCTTGGAAGGATTCTACCTTTACTAATTGTTTCATATAAGGAATCGTTTCTCAAAGATTAGGTCTGCTAGGTCTAGGTCCATATATAAGGAACCGTTTCCGCTACTTTTACTATAATTTAATGGTTGAGGCAATAACTGGGTCAGTTAGATTGTACAATGACAACTAGATGGGTAACTGAACACCCCGCGTCTCAGGTTTTTAGAACCTTGGAAGGGAAAGAAGACAATGATATCTCCATACCTCCTGACTCCTGTTGACTTGTCCCGATAATTAAAGTTGTAGATTCATGTAATGGATGACAGGAGTCCTGTTACAAGTTCAGGGCAATGCTTGTATTTAGAGACAAGTCTTTATTTGCCATTGAAAGAAAATTGCAATTCCTTATTTTCCGTTGGTGTGAGGACATGTGGGGTCCATCTATGTCACTGATTCTACCAAATTGCAATGACAGGCTAGAAATTAACCCTTTTATATACAACTAGGAAATATGCCTGTGCGTTGCACCAGGGAAAAAAAATATGTCTCTTGTTATTGAGATGTTATCTTGTATGACACTTATAGGTATTTGATACATAGGTGAGATTGGTATGGTTATTGTTTTGTATAAAATCTTAATGAACAATTATAAGTCAAAGGAAATAAGAATCTTCCCATCTACTAAAAGATCTAGACGTATATATAATAATAATGCTTAAAATACAGTGGTTGTTTCAATTGAAGAGATAATTCCCAAAAAGTACTTAAACACTACCCACAATAAAGCCGGAAGCATATCAACGTACCATTTGTTTCGGTAATTTGAGAGTTTAATACCTATCTAAGGCATTGGGTTTGGAATCGAATAGAAATATCTATAGAATATATAGCTCACATGGTTCGTTGAAATCATCTGTCACAAAAAGAACATTTGGTTAATGTTTTGCGTAAATTCATACAATTCAGATTTTTTTAAGCTCCAATCCAGAATTTCCTATCCACTCGTTCATCGTTATCCCTTGCTAGCACCACAAATGCTCCTTTCCTCGAGTCCAAAAAAGCTTCTTTCCTCTTCCTCATACAAGCGTGCCCGACGGCAGCGGTGCATGGCATGAAGAGAGACGGCGGCGGCGTGCGGGGCAAGGATTGGCTGCAACAGATGGCTAGGTGAGGACCGGCGGCTGCTCGTGGTGGCTGGCTAGTTGAGATCCGGCGGTAGCTGCTCGTCAGCCCTGCGACTGTGGCTTGCGGCTCGCCGGGCATGGACCGGTGGCGGCGGCGACTCACAGGCCGAGGAGTGTTAGCGTCAGCTTGCGGGCCATGCGGCGGCACAACAAAGGCGCGGTGTCGACGACGACAATAGGGGAGCGCAGACATCGAGCACGGCCAAAGGACGATAGATCGACAGCTACGACGTGAGGGCATGGCCACCCATGGCGGGCTCGTGGCCATGGTTAGAGCACAACCATGTCAGCTGATCGGGCGTGGCGCAGCAGGCTTGTGCACGGTTTCATGATTTTTGTGTTTTTTTCTTGATTCACTTGGATCAATTGATTGTGTGATAAATTTGATTGTACCGTAGGGAGGCCACACGAAAAAATATCCAGACAAAAAAAAAGAAAAAAACCGAATTTACTATATATATAGTAATCGTATTGGGTATGGACTTTTTTTTGTATGGGTATGGACTCTTTGGTTAAACATAGACCATATACAACCCAATACGTTTTGGAATCGGACTCCGTATAGCGCTAGACAAGAGCTATTCTAATTCGTATGAGCATGAGTTATATATAAGTCCAGACGGAAGAAACTCTTGACTACCGTTAGTTAGAGGGAGGTGGACGAAAAAAATGGATGGACGAAAAAAAGAGCCTGAAATTTTGCCTCTTTATTATTATTAGGTATAGATATAGATATATACATATCTTAAGCTTGCCCTATTCTTCTGCTTCATTATTAGCAAATATTTTCTCATAACACTGTCATAGTTCACATAGATAATTGAACCACTGCAAAAAAAATATCATCATACAGTACATTGCAAACATTGATGTCTTCTGTCGTGTCTCAAGATTATTCTCTGTCAACTTCTTGTCTAATGTCCCAAGAAAAAAACGCATATATGGAAATCTACCAAGTGTTCATACTTCATACATACCATACCTATCATCAGACCAGGACACTGGAGTTGTTGTGGGCTTGTGGCCATAATTGTAGCTCTGGTCTGTGGATACTGGATACAATCTTGACATGGATCTTATCTCTTAAATCTGAGTCACCTTTGGGGTAATAAAGGGTGTGCCTCAGACTGAAACTTATTTACATTGAAACGTACTATGATAAAAGTTTTAGGTATATACATTATATTGGCTGGAACTTTAACCCACTCCACTGGAAATCTTGAATTTTGATGAAGTTTAGATGAAGCCTTGCTTTCCATTGTCCTTTTAGAAATATATAAAGGAATGATCATATGACCTAATGATGTTGAGGCCACCATTAGATGCGCTAATGTGATGATGATGTGTTAGATCTCGTTTTTAGGCTTTGGTTGGCCAATCACTTTTGTGTTCATAAGATAGCCATCTTTTTCACATGAAGCAGGACCACAATTACTGATTACACGAGGAAAGCTTAACCTTTTGAGTAAAGGAATGCAACACTTTCTCAATATGGTACACATCAACTCCATGGTTGATGCTCGCTTCTGCCCCGATCTTGTCCTGCATGCTACATGTTTTCTTTTGTATACAACAATCTACTGTAGATACTATGACATTTGCTGTTGCTGAGCAGGAGGCTTGAGGAATCTTGTCGTGCAGTGCCTGTTGTACTTCACTTTATTTGGCCTTTCGTTTGTATCATCATCAGGCGATACAAAAGTAAGTAGCTCTTTTCCATTAAACACCAAAGATTAGCATGCATGCGATAATGGTACAAAATAGTGAGAATATTGTCTGACAGATGCACATATAAAATTTGACTTGTGATGCCAGATCGAGGTTGAGCTTGTATTATATGCAAGCCCTGTATATTTGGAATAATATTCATATGTTTCAAATTGCAGAAGTTTTTTTTTTGAAAGATCCAAATTGCAGAAGAAATAGCAAGATGTTTCTGAATTCAGATAATATACATGCAGATGTAGGCATGTAGCTAAAGCTGCAAATATGTCAACTAGAGGTTTAGCTTGAGATGCAGACTTTTTAGGACTTACATGCATATACTTGTCCTTACATTTCCTTAGTGGAGCCGATATTAATGCAGATCTTAGAGCTCTTGACGGTGCGTGAGGGCCATACACGAGAGGAAGAGAACTAGGTGTAGCCAAGGACAGACTTGCCGACTAAGTTTTTAAGCCTCAGCAGCTGAGACGCTTCAAATTCGAGGAGCCGGCAAGTCATCCTTGGCTGCATCCCGTTCTCTACCTCATAGCGCATGGCAACCCAACACTGGTATTGGTTCTAGAGCTACAAGGACTCCTCCCTCTCCCTGCTCTCCCTGCTACATCCCGTTCTCTACCTCATAGCGCATGGCAACCCAGCAGAAGCAACCCTGGTATTGGTTCTAGAGCTACAAGGACTCCTCCCTCTCCCTGCTCTCCCTTCCACTGTCGTGGTTTCTTCCTTTTGTGTGTGTGTGTGTAGTCTGCAAGTGTGTATTGCCATGGGGTGCGGTATGGTGTGCATTTATAGGCGGCACGAACAAGTTGGATTTGGAATAATAGAGATCACTGCACATTGAATTCTTTATTACAAAAGTTTCAACGTAAGGCTTTCCATTTTGGGATGCGATACGATGGCTCACCAATTGGGTGGTCTGGATGTGATTTTTTCATTTTTAAATTGTTTTGGTGGGTCCCATGGACTCAGGCATGTTCTGAATATGATGGTAGCTAGTGCGGTGCCTGGTTAATTTAGATGTACCCTGTCCGATCCAGAAGTGTATTTAATTTTATCCTAAGTCCAAATTTTTTCAGCTATTTTTTTCCAAACATGCCTTGGCAAATAATGGTAACTCTATTTATATCCTAAGTCCAAACTTTTTCAGCTATTATGGAATGAGTCTATTTATGTCCCTCAAGTCTTATCTTTGTTTATTAATTTTGACCTTCAAGTGTGAAACTAGGTATTTTCGGCAACTCAACTATCAAAGCATTTCAATTTCAACCTCCAAACCTGCTTCGAGTAGTTTTAGGTGGCTCAAGCCTACATGTCAATACCCTCTTTGCCTTCCCATCTCTTTCACCACCACCGTCACCGCATCCATATCTCCCCCTTCCCCCTTCCCCCTTCTTGGCCATACTAAAACCCTAGCTCATCCTCTCTTGCCGTATGGTAGTGGAGTTGAGGTACTATCATTGGATACTGTCCATGTGAGAACATCGCCGCCTAAAGAGTTGCCCTTCCAGCCAATGCGTTGTGGCATCCTCCCCCCCAACTCCCCTCGTCTGCTTGTCTCGCCCTACACTCAACGACTTGACCTAGGTGCTTGCCACCATCTGCTGGGCTGCCACATCACCCTAGCCGCACCATTCTCTTGAGCGACCACCGCTTACGCCAACCCACCCTACCCACCCATCGTTGATTGTCCTCTTGTGTCAATGTTGACACCGTTTTTGGCACGTGTCAAGATGATCAGAGTGGGCTAATTGACAGAAGGAAAGTTATTGTATTACGCTGGCAGAAGGGTGCCGATGAAGATCAGCTTGTGAGGATTGTTGCCGATGAATGGTGGTGACCGATGGAAAGGTTGACTTAGAGGAGTTGCTGGCAAGATCGGGGATGTTATTGCCGATGCCGATGAAGGAAGATCTGAAGACAGCTGCCGATGAAGCTTGTGATGACGGGAAGCATGCCGATGGAGAGGAGGTCAATGAAAATTTCATCGTAATTAAGGCGGACAGAGAAGTAGATAGGTGTTTATTTCCTTTTCTGTATTTGTTAGAAGAGTCACGTTTTTCCTTAGATATGGACTCGGTGTCCTAGTCGTGTCTGGTTATGTTTCCTCAGATCAGGGTATAAATATAGACTGAGGGACAACATAAGATATCAATCAATATCAAATCAATTTTACTCCTATTTGCATCTATTTACTTTTCGGCGACTTCGTCAATTTGCATATTTTTCTTTTTACGAGTTCTCATCGATTCGACGAGCTGCATCGCTTCAGTGCGACCTTCGACGATCCTCGAGTTCCGCATGAGTACCTCTTGGCCGTGGCTTCCGAGCGTATCGCTGTTGTCAGGACCAAAGTACTCGAATTTTAATCCTTGTCGATTAACAGGTCAAATCGACTGGCACGCTTTGGATATCGGATTGGGTATTAACCCTTTGTGTTTGCAGATCCACTTTTGCATCAACACATCTTTTGGCACGTCCAGTGGGACCAATCAACATGATCAATATGTTCAATCCTGAGATCGATTCGGGGAACGTCATCGCGATATCGGAAGAAGATCTTAAGGAAGATCAGAAGCAGGCTATGGAGAAGGCTATAGAGGATTATAGGCAGCTTTGCCTGAAATCATTCAGCTTAAACAGGAGCGGAGAAGTCATTCAGAAGCAAGATCTGCTGTTGCCTCGGCAGGTTACCTTTGACTCTAATCCTGGTAAACTTCAAGAGATGGTTAATTCTGCAGTAAATCATGATTTGATTAACCACTCTAATGTGCTGTCCAATACTGTTCACAATGCTGTGGTTCGAACTTTTAAAGAGGGACAAGTGCCACCACATTACGTTGGGCCAGCTTATCACCAACCAGAATCGGCATCGGTCAATGCTCCATCGGCTCCCTCAGCCGTTGTGGGTATAGAAGTTACTTCTCCTCCAGTCTCGGCAGGTTTGCCTAATGTCTAATCTACACCGATAAGATCAGATCTAGTACTTTCAGGAGGACAAGTTCAGCTCAATACAGATCTATCGGCATCAGCTATGTCAGGGCCTGTGTCTCAAAATAGCCAGATTCCTGCTAATTGGTGGGGATATGGTATGCCTCCGGAGTTGTCTGCCTTCAACTCTGGGTTACCTCAAGTGTTTAACGTAGCAGGAAAAGCTCCTGTATCATCGGCTGTTTCACCGATGAATCAGGTACCTCAATATGCCACATCAACTACTGTGCAACCAACTTCAGGAGGTTTTCAGATGCCTTCGTTTCAAGCACCCAATACAAGTCCATCGGCAAGCCTACTGCTGATGCAGCAGAAGACCCTTGCTATGAGTCAACCTGGGGTGCAGTTCATGCCTCAAGCCGGTTATGCTAATTGTTATCCAACAATGTCAGCAAGTTACCAGCCATCAGCAAGCTTTGTACCAATGAGTTCTAATAATAGTTGGTCAGGACAGTTACCTGTTCAGCATGCAGTTCAGCAGAATCAGCAAGTTGCAGGAATTCAGCAAGGTCATATGCAAGCTGGTTTTCAGAATCAGGCATCGGCAGCTCAGCCGATGAATCCTTTCCAGCAGGTTAGTGGGCCACAAGTGGCGGCGAATATGCCGATTGCTGGAGATCGTGTGCCACAAAGATACGTGGAGGGATATCAGCAGACACCTCCTATAGAAATTCAGCCAGTTCGTCAGCAGGAGGCTGATGCTTTTTGGACCAAAAAGATAGCAGAAATCATGAGAGATCAATTTGGGATAAAACCCAAAGTTAACACTTATTCTTATCGGACTCTATACCCTCTAGCATATGATTTAATTCCTCTCCTAAATCGGTACAAGGTACTAGATTTCACCAAATTTTCTAGACAAGATGATACATCAACGATGGAAAACGTCAATCGCTTCATTATTCAATGTGGAGAGGCAACTAGCAGAGATGAATTAAGAGTTCGATTATTTTCATCATCTTTGTCTGGATCAGCATTCACGTGGTTCATATTATTGCTACCAAATTCTATTATTACTTGGGCTGATCTAGAAAAACAATTTCATAAGTATTTCTTTGCTGGAATCCATGAAAAGAAGCTTACCGATTTAGTAAAATTGAGGCAACGTAATGATGAATCAGTAGAAAGCTTTGTGCAGAGGCTACGAGATGTAAAGAATAAGTGCTACAGCCTTGTGCTGGATGATCGGTAGCTTGCCGATCTGGCTTTTCAAGGGTTATTGCCACATCTCAAGGATAAGTATGCTTCTTAGGAGTTTGAAAGCCTAAGTCATCTTGTACAAAGGATCTCTGATCAAGACACTAGGGTTTTTGAGCCTAAAAGAAATTAGAGCAAAAAAGTATCATTTGTTGATGAGGTAGAAGATTCTGATTCTAATGAAGAACCAGTTATTGGCTTAGCTGAGTGGGTTAAGAATAAAAGACCGATATCTTGTCCTTTTGGTCAGAAAGAGCCAGAGAAGTTTACCTTTGACATCACCAAAGCTGACAAGATATTTGATCTTTTACTTCAAGAATGTCAAATTAAGTTGTCACCTAATCATGTGATTCCATCAGCAGAAGAGCTGAAGATCTTGTACTGCAAATGACACAATGCAACTTCACACAGTACAAATGAGTGCAAGGTGTTCAGGCAGCAGTTGCAATCGGCCATCGAATCTGGGAGAATTAAGTTTGGCAACTCCAAGACCCAGAAACCAATGAAAATCGATCAGCACCCTTTTTCAGCAAATATGTTGGATGCCAATGGTAAGACCAAGGTATTGACATCAGAGGCTGCTGAGAAAAACGCATCAGTGGATCCCCAACATCGAATAACTACCGATGACGCAAAAAAGCAAGGGTCTGCTGGGAGAAAGTGGTAGTTCCAAAAAACCTCCTCGACCTGACATTGTGATTACCCATCGAAGACAGCAGGAGGGTTGGCATCAGCGCAGGGACCAATATCAACAACAGCAAGAAGAGAGACGTCAGGAAGAGTGGTATCGGCATAAAGATCATTGGAGGTGCCCGTTTTTCATCCATTGCTGGGAAGAAGGCATTAAATTGCCAACTGTTGAAAATTGCCCTGAGTGCAATGGTTACTATGGGGCCAATCGGCCAGAAAGGAGGTTTCAGCCTGGTAATCAGGGTTTATCTATCAATGAGCCAATCAGAGGCAGATCATCAGTGCATGATCGGCTGGGGGCAGACTTAGTGTACATAAAAGGCTTGGTAAGCGCGCTAGATATTTTCTAAGGAATCAAGAGGAGCTTGAGGAGATGGCAAACGCAAGAGTTCCCGATGAAGAAATATTCTACAGGGACCCTAATATACGTCGTGTAGAATCAACTAGGACCTGTTATCAGCCGGTTTTAAAAACTAAGCTTCCACGATGGTGCCTTGAGGGTCTGACAAAGACACATAAAAGGAGGATGCAGCGTGAGCGTCAGGAGGACCTATACCGAGAGGAAAGCTCTTCCAATGAGAGGTCCAGACATCAGCAGTGGCAGGTGAAACACAAAGATAAGAGCCCATCGGCAGATGCTAATATGGTATTTATGTTGCCGATGGAGTTTCTGGCACTCTCTGATGATGAGGAAGAAGTTGTTCTCTCCGATCAAGTAGCTCAGCTGGCACTAGATCCAATGATGGCTGTTTTTGAGAAACCTACCGATGATGAGAGACAACATCTCAAAGCTTTGTTTGTGAAAGGCAGAGTTGATGGGCAGCCTGTATCCAAGATACTTATCGACGGATGAGCTACGATTAATATTATGCCCTATGTGATGTATCGGAAACTTGGCAAAGGAGATCAAGACTTGACCAAAACCGATATGATGCTGAAAGATTTCAAAGGCAATGTGTCACCAGCTAAAGGGGTAGTATGTGTTGAATTGACCATCGACAGCAAAACCTTGCCGACGACATTCTTTGTTATTAATGGTAAAGGTGCGTACAATCTGCTTCTAGGAAGGAACTGGATTCATGTCAATTGTTGTGTTCCTTCTACTATGCATCAATGCCTCGCACAGTGGATTGGGGATAAGATTGAGGTTGTCCCTAGTGATTCTTCTTATATCATCGCATCGGCAGAATCAGATACTTATGAGCGAACCAAATGCATATCAGGAGAAGTTTGGGAGAAAGAGTTCCTCAGAGTTGCTGATTATGAAATTCCACCAATCCAAGCAGTCGGTTCTGAAGAGGAGTTTTAATGGATAGGTTTGCCGATGATGGAAAATTAGGTCAGGGGTTCACATCGGCTGATGATTTAGTAGAGGTAGATATTAGTAATGGTGATAGGCCACTTTTATTAGCGCTAAGTTAGATTCTAAGTGTAAGTAGCAAATAACCAATTTGTTAAAAGAATACAAAGATTGTTTTGCTTGGGATTATACTGAAATGCCTGGATTAGACCGATCGATAGTTGAACATCGGTTACCTATCAAATCTGGATTTCGTCCATATCAGCAGCCAGCGCGCTGATGCAACCCTAATATACTTCCTGACATTAAGGCCGAAATAACTAAATTAATCGAGGCAAAGTTTATTCGGCAGTGTCGATATGCGGAGTGGATTTCTAATGTGGTTCCTGTTTATAAGAAAAATGGGAAACTTCATGTTTGTATTGATTTCAGGAACCTCAACAAAGCCACACTGATGGATGGTTATCCAATGCCTATTGCTGATTTGTTGATTGATGCTGTAGCCGGACATCATATTATCAACTTCATGGATGGTAATGCAGGTTATAATCAAATATTCATGGCTGAAGAAGATATTCCCAAGACTGCTTTCAGATGTCCAGGTCATGTGGGGTTGTTTGAGTGGATAGTCATGACTTTCGGTTTGAAAAATGCCTGTGCTACTTATCAGAGAGTTATGAATTTTATTTTTCATGAGTACATTGGCACATTAGTGGAAATCTACATTGATGATGTAGTGGTTAAGTCTGGGGATATCACAAAACATCTAGCCGATCTACGAAAGATACTGGAGTGCACGAGGAAGCATGGATTGAAGATGAATCCTAATAAATGTGCGTTTGGTGTATCGGCAGGTCAATTCTTGGGTTTTATGGTGCATCAGAGAGGTATTGAAATCAGTAGGAAGTCTATTGATGCAATTAACAAGGTGGTTGCTCCTGCCGATAAAACTAAATTACAATCTTTGATCGGCAAGATTAATTTCATTAGAAGGTTCATATCTAATCTATCGGGTAAGATCAAGGCTTTCAGTTCGTTGCTTAAATTGAAGGCCGATCAGGAATTTGTATGGGGAGCTGAGCAGCAGTTGGCCCTAGATAAAATTAAGAAGTACTTAACAAACCCTCCAGTGCTAGTTCCACCCCAACATGGGAAACCCTTCAGGTTGTATTTGTCTACTGATGATACTGTTATCGGCTCAGCTCTTATTCAAGAATTTGAAGGGAAAGAACATGTTATTTATTATTTGAGCAGAAGATTGGTGGATGCTGAGACAAAGTATTCGGCCATCGAAAAATTATGTCTGTGTCTATACTTTTCTTGTATTAACTTGAGGCATTATTTGCTATCGGCCGAATATACTGTCATATGCAAAGATGACGTGGTCAAATATATGTTGTCGATGCCGATATTAAGTGGTAGAATCAGCAAGTGGATTTTAGCATTATCAGAATTTGACCTACGTTACGAATCGGCTAAGGCAGTTAAAGGGCAGGTTATGGCTGATTTTGTCACTCAGCATTGCAGTACAGTGGACTCTCTGGAAGTTGCTCCTTGGACACTTTTCTTCGATGGGTCTACATGTGGTGAAGGAGCAGATATCGGCATTGTGTTGATTTCACCTCAAGGAAGGAAGTATGAGTTTTCATTGCCGATTGTTGCTACATCGACAAACAATCAGGCTGAGTATCAAGCTTTGATAAAAGGGTTGGAATTACTTAGGGAGATACGTGCCGATGCTGTCGAAATCTTTGGTGATTCTATGCTGGTTATAAATCAATTAGCTGGGATTTATGAATGCCGAAGTGAAGTTTTGATCTCATATCATGAGAGATGTTTGCAATTATTGAAAGAGTTTAAAGATTTTCGTCTTGAACATATTTCTCGATTGCATAATGAAGAAGCTAATCGGCTAGCTCAGCATGCTTCAGGGTATCAGCCTATCCAGGAGGTGCTAATTCGTCTTGAACATATTTCTCGATTGCATAATGAAGAAGCTAATCGGCTAGCTCAGCATGCTTCAGGGTATCAGCCTATCCAGGAGGTGCTAACTTCAGCAGTTGATACCGATGACTGGAGAAAGGAGATTATCGATTACTTAAGGGATCCATCTAAGAAGTATAAGATTTCAGGCCACTAAGTATGTGCTCCTCGAGGATGAATTATATTATCAGACTATAGATGGAGTTTTACTCAGATGTATTAGCGGTGATGAATCAAAAAGCTTGATGGGTGAAATTCATGAAGGAGTGTGTGGGGCACATCAATCTGCTTTCAAGATGAAGTGGATGATCAGAAGAAATGGATACTATTGGCCGACTATTCTTGAAGATTGCTTTAAATATTTTAAAGGATGTCAGGGGTGTCAGAAGTTCGGTAATATTCAAAGAGCGTCTGTATCGGCTATGAATCCTATAATTAAACCTTGGCCCTTCCGGGGATGGACTATCGATCTCATCGGTCAAATTTATCCACCATCGAGCAAAGGACATAAATTTATTCTTGTTGCTACCGATTATTTCACAAAATGGGTTGAAGAAATTCCTTTGAAAAAGGTGACATCAGCTAGTATGATCGATTTTGTGAAAGAGCATATTGTTTACCGATTTGGTATTCCTCAAACTATCACTACCGATCAGGGTACTATGTTTACATCGGGAGAATTTGATGAGTTTGCCGTTGGTATGGGGATTAAAGTTTTGAATTCTTCTCCCTATTATGCTCAAGCTAATGGTCAGGCTGAGGCTTCTAACAAAGGGATTATCAAACTCATTAAGCGTAAAATTAAAGAAAATCCTAAGCAGTGGCATACAATATTGAATGAGGCCCTATGGTCATATTGGATGGCATGTCATGGTGCAATCAAAGTAACGCCTTATCAGTTAGTATACAGACACGATGTAGTATTGCCTTGGGAAATTAAAACTGGTTCTAGGTGGATATTTTCTCAAGATCAACTGACAGCCGATAACTATGATACTCTTATGAAAGACGAGTTAGAAGACGTGGCAGGTCATCGGTTGAGGGCTTTAGTTAGCATCGAAGAAAATAAGAAAAGGGTAGCCAGATGGTATGACAAGAAGGTAAAGGTAAAGGAGTTTGTCGATGGAGATCTGGTTTGGAAATTGATTTTATCGATTGGGACTAAAAGTTTAAAGTTTGGCAAGTGGTCTCCTAATTGGGAGGGTCCTTATCGGATAAATCAATCTGTTCCTAACAACGCATATATTCTAGAAACCCTCGAAGGGGTTGTGTTTCCCAGAGCATTAAATGGAAAATATTTAAAGAAATATTACCCTAGTATCTGGATGGATGCATAAAAATGTAAGTGCCGATAACAGTCCTATCGGCCAAAATCAAACAAGGGTATCAATGTTTCCTAAAGTACCGATGCAATAAACATGATTTACAAATTTAGTAAAGATTGGATGGCCGATATCGCACGCTGGCAAATCTGATCGGCTTCCTCTATCTCTTTGATATCTTCATCGGCAGCATCCTCCACTGGCTTAAGTTTTTTCTTCATTGCCAGGGCTTTGTGAGCTTGAATATCTCTTTCTTGCTGAAGAGCCTTGATAGCATCGGGTAACTGGCTTTCTTCCTGCCTGGCATGAGTTAGAGCTGCCTCGACTTCTTTCAGTTTAGCCAGTAGAGCCATTCTCTTTGCCGATAAGTCTGAGATTTTCTGCTTAAGTTCGGCACCCGAAATCTGCAAACTGCCGATGTTCTTGTACTTCTCATCGGCAGTCTGTTTCAATTGTAGCATCTCTTCTTTAAGCTGAGCCTGAGCGGCTCTATCGGCAATGCATTGAGCAGCCCTCTAATATTGGAGTTGTCGGCTTTCTAAGTGGGCTGCTGGGAAGAGTGCCTCTTCAATGTCGGCAGGGACCTAGCCACGGATTGTTTTGAAAATTGCTTTTGCAGGGTCCGAATCATCTACCAACTGGGCAGTGTCTTGCTGTAGCAAGTTCAGAAGAGCCTGTAGCTTGGACTTGACTTCTGCCGATATTGTCCCTAGTGCAAGAGAAGAGCTTGCCTCCTCTCTATCATCGTCAGAAACGTCAATGGCAAAGGAGAATATACTGTTTGGAGAGTCTTGTTCCTGAAAGAAGAAAAGGGGTCAGTTAAGGTCAAGTATGAATATTATAAATTGGCTAGGTCAGTCGGCTTACTTGCTTTAAGGTAATTTCTTATCTTTGACTGGAGGAAGCAACCTGGAGTATGCCATGTGAAGGATCGGCTGAGCTTGCCGATGGGATATTTTCAGCTTCAGGATTAACTGGTGCTAGGATTGATGGCAATTCCTCTGTGGTCTCATCGGTATTTGGTCCTTGGGATACGATGGCCGATGATGTGCCCTGTGCAGGAGGATCGACTGCTTGCTTAGTTGCATCGGCTGATTCTGGTTGGCTCGGAGGTGCTGGATCAGATGTTGGGATCGGTACGGACTTCTATCGTTTTGGTTGTGCCTCAGTATCTGTTGAAGCTTTGCGCTTTGTTTGGGCCTCAGCAACGGTTGGCTAGGGGGCATCGACACTTGTTGGTTGTAAAGGTTGGACATCTGATACACTTGCCGATGTACCCGTTTGTTGCTGCAAAATGGGTGTAAGATATGATATTTAACAAATTAAATGTAAAGTTGAAAGAATACCTCTGAAGGTTTATCAGAGATGGTAGTGCTTGATGCCAGAGGAGTTGCCGATGATGATCCAGCAGTAGTTCTTACATCCTAAAAATTAGTGTTAGTACAGTCTGAGATCGGCATGAGTTGGAATAAACAAGGTTGTTACCTTGAACACTTTTATCAGGGTCGCAGCGGCAACCGATGGAGTGGCTCTAGCCTTAGCCAGTTTTGGCTTGTGTTGGGCATTCTTAACGTCATTACCAAAAGTAGACTTAGTTTTCTAATTCTGATAACGGCGCCAAAAATGCCGAACCTATCCCTCATGCCACTTAAGCCAAGTTGTCATCCCCAGCATGACATGAGAGACGCGGTATTGAAATATGCAACTACTCTTCTAAATAAATAATAAATAAGATCTGCAAGCGCACAGATTAATACCGATGTAGCATTTTAACCGGGAAGTATTCCAGGTATCGTTATTTATATTTTTACCACTGGGAAGGGATTACTAACATCAATGTTGATTATGGAATGGAATATAGGAATGAGTATCAATCATTGCATGTATAAGTGAGAGCATTCATCTATCTCTTGCATACAGGGGTAAGTGTCACATAAAATATAGATAAAGTATGAATGGTGACAAAGATAATTAATCTGATCAGCTAGCCACATATAATAATGATAAGCACCTCAACAGATATTCTAGCAAGTCATTAGCATGGTATTAGGACGAACTACAAGGATATTTCCTAAGTTATTCTTAACTATAAAGTCTAGCATATCATAGTTAGTGCAAGTACACTTGGCAATCATTGCGAGAAAGGACTACGCCCATGCATAGTGATATTATCAAGGAAGATGAGAAACATAGCAATCACTCCCCTGTAATAATGTTGCTCTGCCTGCCTTACACACGGGAGGGGGACTATATAAGAACCAACGAAGCTGTCACCATCGCGGACCACCCCACGATCCGGCATATAAGGTGCAATCGCAGATAAATATGGTCTAAGCACCACGCCTACACAATATTTATCATTTACCCATGGATCCGATGGATAAACGCTATACGATCCTAAACATGTATATAATTCCAATCTAACTAAGCCAAGCGTATAACTACGATAAACTAAGAACAATATAATCGCAAATATAATCAAGTAGAGCAAAGTCATAATCAATATATTGAAATAGAACAAAGTTGTATTCATAATATTGAAGAACAAAGATGAACAATGAAGAACAGTAGAGGAATTACCAAGAATCCTCTTGACAGATCCGGAAACCAATCGAAGATTGACTCCTTCTAGTTCTAATCCTATGTAGCTATACTATACTAGAGATCTAGTTGATGTGGTGGCTCTAGGGCTTGATCAGAGACTCTCCTCCTGAGATTAGGGTTTGAGGAATTGAGAATGAGGGAGTGCCTCCTCCAGGGGCCAGGGGTCCTGCTTATATAGCCCCCTCAAGTGAACGTGGGCCGTCGGATCAAACCGACATTAATCGCACGGTTTTCCTTGATCCCTTAGGTCGGTGGAGCATAATCCGCGAGACGGAGCCTGATTGGCTCTCAGGCCAGGGCGGCCGCCCTAGGGGGCAGGGCGGGCGCCCTGCCTCCGGGCCCGTTCGGCCTCCCGTTCGATCTCGTGGCTTCTGGAGTCTTCTAGATGATAGAAAATCGGTGAACACGTTATTATCTCTATGTAAACCCGACGTGTGGGCCTTTCCTCCGTATTTTCTGATAACCCCCTGCAGAAATAGACAAACACCAAAACTCGTGGAATTCTGTCAGATAAAACCCTAAGTCTAGGTGTTGGTTGCATTTGGATCCTTTTTTTTATTTATTTAATAACTATATTTGGTACTTAAGGACCGTCAACAAACTCCCCCAAGCTTACCTCTTGCTCGTCCCTGAGCAAGGATAGACTCATTATGGATCAGAAGTTGCTGCAACGCCTTTGAACGTTGACGGTACATATGCTTTCAAATAAGGTCTCATCCCTGAGTTAGAGTAAACTGTCAAGACTTAAAACTTACTCATTTTACCTTTCACCATGGGGCTTGCAACCATCACCTGCATCTTGAGTGGTTAAAAGATAGAACGGTCTAGTCAAACGCCATGTCTCTTATTCTTGATCAGCTATAGCTCTGGAGTTTTTTGCAGATTTTTCAAATAAAACTCAGAGATTCCTTGTATGACTTTCTCGGGTCTCTCTTTTGTGGTATTTCTGGATCCTTACCAAGGCAGTAATGGTATATGCCTTCTCTCTCAAAGTATGTGGTATTTATGGTATAAGGCGTAGTGACATTGCCTTCTCTCTCACCCTACTCTAATAAGGCTTTGATATCTAGAGCTCATAGGTGGGAGATACAATATACATACTCATAGAATATTTATTGCATAGTCAAACCATGGATCCAGAGAAACAAGTCAATAAGTCAAATCAAGATGTGCATGTGTGGTGAATGAGTGGTGTATGGTGATGATGGTGATAACAAAAGTCTAATGCTCTTTTTGAGGGAATACATACCTTTCTTGCTTTTTAAAACTTTTGAGGGGAATGAGATGCTCTATTTTTTTTTCTCTCAGGTGGGTATCTTGTACCCCTAATTCTACTGTCGGACACTTGTCCATTTTTACCTCTCGTCTCACTTTTTCTTTCTTCGAGGTTCCGAGCACTTGCTCCTTTTTATTTCCTCGTATTTATATTTTTTTAGAGCAATCTCCCTCTTTTGAAAATATAGCAAGTGATAGTAGATAAAATAACTCGAGCATTAGTTCACAGGGAATAACAGGAATGGGATAATGTTTTTGGCTATTCTCTCTCGGGTTAGGAGTAGAATAATTTTGGGTGAATCTGGAGATGGAAATGAGTGGATATATGTGGATGCGTACTTCCGGAGTAGAAGCAGCATGTATAAGTGAACGTGCAAGTGAATCTTGATTTTAACCACATGACAAGTTCCTAAGGGTCTACACAGCTTGACCACACTCAATGCCCATAAGCAGTAAGTAGTAAAAGTGCGGCTCTTATTCTAACAAGCATGTATATATGGCTGTGGTAGGAATTTAAACTCTCATCATACAGGAACTCATCATGCAACATTTTAAAGATTTTTTTAAAGATATAATTCTCCAGAATTCTAGCATCTCTAGGAACAGATAAACAGCAGCTCAACCTTCCCATATCATATCCGTTAACAACTTAGACTTCAGATCAAGTTCTCTTCCCACTAGTTCAGGTTTAGAGCCAGTTTTAAATTATAACAGTTATGTCTAAACTAGAGAGAGAACAAATTTGAAAATTAGGCAGAGCAACTATTCATCATATCCATGCTAGAGTTTTATTTTCAAGATTCAGTTTAGCATAGCTACTTTATTTATTTATTAAACTAAGCAAATATATATAAACACAAAATATTTATTTGGGTTTTCATGATTATGCATCTTTTTATTTTAATAAAGCATAGGTATAACTGTAGATAAAAATACTTATCGGGATAAATGGGGGTACTCTCCCCCAAGCTGGATCTTGACGTAATTTCTTCTGATGTAGCTAGCAGGTGCAGAGGTGTATTTGAATGTCGGCAGCACCCTGACAGCGATTAGGATGTCCTCCATCTGCTAGTCTTCCTGAATTCTGTGGAGCTCAAATAGACAACAAAGCTTCGTGGAACTTGATTAAGCGTTAGCATAAATATCTAGCCTTTATCATGTTTGAGCTTCCTTGATAAATGTCACTCTCTATTTTTATTTTCATTTTTATAGAACAGAAAAAATATATATTATTTTTTTATGCCACCACAGTGAATGTACTTATGGGTTTTATGCCACTCGCATACTCACATGGGGCTTACTTGTAACACCTCTGGTGTTACTAGCGTACTTAGCATGCGATTAAGGTCTAAAAGAAATTAACAAAACAAATTCCGTGGGTTTTAAAATTTCAAACGCACATAAAATGATAAGCGAATTTCTATAAATAAAAATAAAACATCAATTGAATGTAGTACTTAATAAAATTTGAAGCGCAAGTCTAGTAGATGAAAACGCAACTTTTGTTCCGATAAATAAGTGATCAATAGCATAACTGGTAGCTCAAGAATTGATTTGGAAATGGGTTCCAGCTCCTAGAACTATAATGACCAAGTCTGAAAACCTAATGGTAATGTCGCTTTGGCATTTAAATTTTGATTAAAATTCGTAAACACTAGATCTATGTTTTTGCACCGATAATTGCACCTTTGCGAGTACTTTAGCACGGTGTAGTTTGTAGGGTGGAGTGATGTTGAGTGGTTACTCCAAAAATGGCCGGAAGTTCCTTAGAACGAGCTGTAACCTTGTGGTCGATGCTCTGTTCGTGAGCCAGCGTCAGCACGACGAACCCGTTTTGGCATCACTCCATCTCCCTCTCTGGTTGTCCTTTTGACGTGCTATTTGTTTCTTTGGGAAGCTGTTAGGGCCATCTTGAGGGCAGAGGAGTTGGTTTAACCTCAACCAAGACGGGTAAGTGTTGGTACACGCTTTAAAATCCGTGCATAGCACGTTGTCGGTCGTTCGGCCGAGGTGTGCGCGGTCACCACGTCATTTTACTCGGCGTTGCCTGGCCGAGCCGCACCCCGTGCACGCGCACCACCGTGCGTTGGCCGGCCGAGGCCGTCTTGGTCTGACCGTGGCGTGGTCGCGCCTTGGCCACTCTGGCCGCGGCACCTGCTGCCAGCCACGCGGAGCCGCTGCTGCTCGCGCGCGCGTTGAGTGGCCACCGCTGGCCCCGCTGCCCTCCCCTGTGCTCACATGGCTGCCTCGTCTTGACGTGGCTCTACCCAGCGGTCACGCCACGCTATCCCTTTACCACGTTCCGCCAGGGCGAAGACTGACCGAGCCGTCCTCACCTTTCCGTCTTGGTTTTTCTTCCCTGTCACCGTGGCCGACGGGCCGCACCATCGCTTACGGCAAGGAGACCAATTCAAGGCAAGTTTTCACCTCCACGCCTTCGCCATTAAGTGTGTTAGACAACCAACCCCACTCCGCCTAGAACCGTGCCCGGACAAGCCGCAATTTTGGAGCTCTTCACTCTCAGTGTCGATAAAGCCGAGCCATGCCATTACCAAGGGCAGCGCTTCCTTCGACCATCTCGAGTCGAATTGGATGCACCAGTAGACTCGCCTTGAACCCCTCTTCCTCCCGCGCACCTTAGTCGAGCTCCTGCCGCTACCCTGCCGCCGGTGACACGACCGTGTCATCACAGAGCGCCGCCGCATGGTGCGGGCGCGCGTGGTCAGGTCACCTCGGCAGTTCTCCACCTCGACCATCGGCACTGCTGGCATCCGGGTAAGTCATGGATACTCGTGCGCCATCCCTACCGCTCTCGGGCCGCCTAGACTCGCCGGAACGGCCTCGCCACCATGGTGAATGGCCGCTCGCCGCTACAGCTCGCGTGCGTGCGTAGCTCAGTCCCCTGTGGTCACCTAGCGTCACCGTTTGGGTTGTAGGTGGTGGTCGACCGTTTAGCAGGGGCATAGTGGGCCCCAGATGGCCGGCGGGACCGTCCGATGCCGGCCGGAGCCGCGCCGGCGGGCACGGGGGCGTCGGGGACCGGCTCAGGGAGAAGAAAAGATTGTTGGGGGCGCTTCGTGCATAAAGTGTCTCTGGTGCAATAGGGACCTGAGGCTCCGCGTAATAGCCCTTTTGTTCAGGGGCTCTTCTGCAAAAAGAGCGACCTCGCGCGCGCTGTGGGCCAGTTGGGCCGGCCTGCTGTCGCCTGACCCGTCCCGCGTGGGCCGCATCCGGGTGCTAGGCCAAATAGTGGGCGCCGGCCCGTTGCTTTAAAAGTATATCTTTCAATTGTTTTTCCTTTTTCTTTGTTGCTAGGAACTTGTAAATTTAATATCTAAATGTATAGGAGTCCAAAAATGGTGAAACCAATTTTGTTAGTTTCCTAAAATCATGATCTAGATAAAGGTGTAATTGGTTCATGTAGATTTCTACTATTTTTAGGCTTGCTCTAATTAATTCGAGGCGTTTAATATTATCAAACATGAACTTGTAAGAATTGTTATGAATAATCAGTGATAGTATTAACGCTGAAAATTTTATAGTAAGCTAACCATAATGTTAGTTGTCCACTGTAATTTTTGTAGCTCCAAAATAATTAGTTTTGTTAGGTAGCTAATAAACCCTAGTTTGTATATATATTAAATCGACGAAACGAAAAGAGCAACACCCTGGGTTGTTGGGAAATAACGCTTAAGTCGATAACATAGATACGAAACCTAGTTCGTTAGCCATAAGGTTAGCTCGTTAGCTTGAGAGACGAAATCGTATGATACGAGGTTGCGATTGCCGTCGATTATTTACATTTCTATGTCGCATCTCCGAATATTATAATAGGAACAATGACGGAGCGTGAAGTCTTTTGGAGCAGCGGAAAAGATGGTGTCCTGATGACCGTGTCGCCGTGATGGAATGCTAACTTTTGGTTATATCTTAATTCCCATCCAGGCAAGCCCCGGTGCATAACCCTTATTTTACAAATTATTATATATATATATATATAGGTTGTGCATTTACGTTGCAGGAGTTTTATGATATCCACATGCATATATATATATCTACCCATGAGTCTTACTAGTACAGGATCGTGTAGCTGTTTTGCTTAGGTTTATCGGTAGCGTGAGTAACCTGTCGTTACTCACAATAGGTGGTTATTATTATTATTATTACCCTAATGATGAAATGATGGAAAAGGAAATGGTGACCGGGCAGGGATATGGTATGGGTATTGGTGGGTGTAACAGGTTATGTCCCACGGCCACGGGGCATAGCTTGGTTGCACTTTTTCCCTGTCCGTGTCGATTAAGGACCGTTCGTTGCACTGGATCCCCGGTCAAGTCACAGATTTATTATCCCGAGCATATACTAGCGGATGGGGGCTAGGAAGACTTGTTACTCTCTTGTCATGGGCTCCGGCTCTTTCCGGACCGACTGATTGGAGGCGGGGATAGGTGGAGGTCTTAGCACCGTATTGAGGCCGGGCCTCAAGTACGGGAGCTAGGAGTCCAAGTTTGGACGGGGACCTGGAAACCTGTGACAGGAGGGGAACGGGTTGGTCTTGCTTGTGCCTGGGGTACAAGCGAGGCGTGTGTTTTTCGGGGTACCCAGCTGGGCACATTGATTCGCGAATCGCCGTTTCTACGTGACGGTACGACTTGACTGCACTCTAGCACCGTAGTAAGAAATGAAAGATGAAAGACGAAAGATGGAAAAATTGGTTCTGATGGCTCAACCTTTGCTTGAAAGTAGAACAGGTGCTTACCTAGAATGGTTGGTTAATACACTACTGATAACTGCTAATAAAAAGTAAATATAAGGATGCACCTTTAGTAATGCTTCCTGCAGTTGCAATAACCCACAAGCCAGATAGCCTTGCATACCCTTGGAGTCTTTTCTTCTGACGGGTAAGTCTTGCGGAGTACAATTGAGTACTCAGGGTTTGTTCTACCCTGTTGCAGGTAACAGGTGTTTGAAGCTGACAGTTGTGTGTGGAAACCTCCTGGTGGGCTCAGTGGGGATTTCCTTTACGTTGCGGATGTAGGGTTGATTTATAACTCTCACCAAAAATGTTTCACAAGGGAAAGATTTACCACCTGTTATCATTTGCTGTATATAAATGTTCATCATGATAATTTTAACTCATCATCAAATGGTTTCATTTCCGCTGAACTTTGATAATATTTTATATTCCGCTATTATAATCAAATAATGAATTACTCTGATGTTGTACTAAAAGTGATATATGAAATGGTAAAGTTGTTATAAGCTTTATCTCTCATTTATGATCCTGAGGTAAAATGTGGACTTTCGAGTTCTCCCGTTGGGTGTGCTCGACGGAATCGCAGAGTTTAGTGCTCTCTCTTGGGTACTTAGTGTCTAATGGAAGATAAGTACTCTTGGGATGACATTAAATTAGGCGGTTCTGCCACAGGTGGTATCAGAGCATAAATGGGGAAATAAAGCTTCAAAACCCTTTTCTAAATTAAAATTTGACAACACCTTTTTGCAAAAAGTTAGGACGTTTGCATACGAAGTTATATAAGTAGCCCTATTACTATAGTTAAGTCTCCGGAATAAGTTTAAGTAGGCTTTCGTCCGGTAAGCTAACTGGTGTGTAGCATGCGGTCCTAAAGTCAGACGTGCTGTTTTGCTATAGTCATCGTGCGAGTCCTACTTGCAGGTGCCCTGTTTCTAGGTACCACGCGTCCCTGTCCCGGAGTTACTGTTGTACAGTGGCTTCATGTTTCGCGTTCACTCGTGCTTCACGGCTGTCGGGGCTTACGTTTTCGGCACTCCTTCTGCGCCCTTGTCGGACCTCTGCCCTGCAACCATGCTAGTCTTTATGGCCTCGAACACCGCTCGCCTCGTGTGCGTAAAAATCCTGCTATTTTACTTTACTGATCCTCGTGCAGGGCTCGAGGGTGGCCTGCGCCAGGACCACTGGCTGCTCTGCCTTTTTAAGGGGGCAAGCCCAGCCACTTGGTGTCACCACCCAGTGCATTCCAGCTCGCTTAGCCCTTTTCTCTTGAGCAAGCTTCTCCTCAAGCCTTCCTTGCAACCACCACCCACCTAGGATGGCAGGAGTCTGGGTTAGCAGCTACTGCTTGAACACCGAGGGTTTTCCCAAAATCCTGTATGCCACCCTGCAAAAACTCGGCGTTCGGGAGCGTCCCGAGTATGAGGGCCGTGAGTACATGAAGCGTGGCACTGAGCGGTGTAAGGTCACCGTCTACATTGGCAAGAGTGAGGAGTTCCCCGACCTCACGGAAGCCTGGAATGTGACTGCAACCGGGTTTCGCTTCGGCGACACCTACCAGGTTGTGGCCCGCAAAGCCTTGCAACATCTCTGTCAGATCTTTGAAGGGCCCATTGCTCGTACCCCCATGCGGTTCTTTCCCCCTTGGGATAAGAATCGGCGGGTATGGAGGGCTTGCATGGAGGCTTTGCATGGTCTAGACGTGCAAGAGGACAACCCGACCTTGGTGCACCTGACCTCGTACTTGCTTGCCCTGGATGAGCAGTATGACCGGCAGGCCTCGGAGCTAAGGGAGTGCCTCCACCGAGCTGAGGAAGCCGAGATCTTCTCTAGGATGCTCGAAGTGCAGCTTGCTGAAGCTCATGCCAATCTAGCAGCCGCTGAGAGTCGAGAGGCTGCCATGGCGGAGGCCGTCAAGGTGGACCAAGACCGTCATGCCCAGGAGCTGGAGGACGCCTATCTTGCCACAAGGGCCAAGCGTAGGACGCTCGCCACGGAAAGGCAGGAACCCTTAATCCTGGAGGGGATCCCTGTCCATCCGCTGGAGCGAAGGAGAACTGGTTTTGCAGCACCTCCACCCACGGAAGCCTCGGAAGTAGAGTCATTGTTTCCCCTCACCCAGCCACCACCACAAGAAGGAGCAGATCCACAACCTAGTGCAGCAGAAGAACCCCAGGAGCCCAGGAAGGAAGCCGTTTGGGCCGACGAAGTAGATTAGTTGTCCTAGGGGAGATGTAATCGTTGCTAGTAGTGCTTTTCATCGTTGTTCCCTAGTGTTGTAATCTTTCCGTTGTACCGCATCCGTAGTTGTTAAGGCCGCCTGGTTGTACGTTCGAGCGCTGTGTCGAGTGTGGGAGAGTGAATGTCTGTATGTTGCACCCGTGTAAGGCCGTTGGTAATGAGTGTTTGCTTTATCGGTTGTGTTTGTTACGTCGTTTTTCCTTAGACCTCGTTCGATTTGCTTAGGGTTCTTGAGACGACAATAAGCAGGTTACAAGGGGAACAACTGTTCTGATGCAACAGATCGGCCGTGATTGGAAAACAGAGGACACTGTATCACTAATTGTGGATGTCCCAGTAGAACACTTGAATTCCCTTGATTTAAATCCGCCTTGGGATTTACTTACTTGTTCCTTATTTTGAAAGGAACCCGTGTTGCCTGAATTTTTCCCTTACTCCTCTGATTCTGTGGTCTATGACCCCGTTGTTTTTACTGCGAGTAAGTTGGTAATAGTTACTTAGTTAATAGCTTATGGTGCCGCGACGGAACCGAGGGCCACCTGTGGAACAGCTGCCACCTGGTGACGCTGCTCGGCGCGCGCTGGTATCGAGGTTGTTGACCAAGTGCTTTTACCGAGTTACACCGCGGTATCGCTCTTGCTATAAAAATTCTCTTGGTAAAAATATTCTTGTGTTCAAACGGGAAATCCACAACGGGTTGATGGAATTGTGCTCTGTCAAAGTAACAAGGTTTTTGAAGAAAGGAAAAGAAGAAAGAGAAAAACAACAGGAAGGTTAGCCGCACGTAGGTCAGAGAAGTTGAATTGCCCGACTCGACGTCGTTCCTGTGACCGGTTTGACAATGCTACGCATGCCGGGTCGCTGTCACTGTGTGCCCTGCGGACGCCGTCGGTGGTGGGACCGCGTGTGTCGCTCCCGTGCGACCGCGGCGTTGTGCCGCACTCGCCTCGTCTTGTCGCACAGTACGCCCCTCTGATCCCGGCACCCGTGTCGGCTCTCGGTTTTCGCTCTTGTTCCCGTACCGGACCCCCCTCTCTTTCTTTTCCTTTGGGGCCCCGTTGCTCGCACGCCGCCTGGTCGAGCGAACCCCATCCCCTCCTTTCTCCTTTGCCCCACTCAAGCTCGCACAGGGAGCGCACTATGGCCGACGCTCTCCCCACCTTGTGACCCCCCCAGTGATTCCCATCTCCTCCGCTTCCGGTGCACTGCATCACCACCTCCGTCCACCAAGCTTTTATAATGCCACCTTGCTTGCTCCTCCTCCATTCAACCCCCAGATCTAGAGTAGAGCTCATAGTATCAACTTCCTCCGTCAGCGCTCAGGTAGAAGAAGCTCAGGAAGCCGTCGGGAAGAAGTGGTTGGAGGCTGAGCTACGAGATCCAGCCGTTGCTCGCAGATCTAGGGTTCCTAGTCAGAGGCAATGGTGTAACTGGAGAAGAAAGGATCTAGTTTCTGTTGGAGAAGTTCAAGTTCATCCCTGGTTAGTTTAGGTTTAGAGTTAACGATGATCTTTGTACCAATCTCCAATTTCTGGCTTTGTTGGGCATACGCCATGTTCTGGATAATCGTTTTCCTATTGCTCTTCCACTGTCCCCGTCTTCGTCGGTTTCTAGAGAGGTTGTGAGTTGTATTAGAGTTGTTCTTAGCCGTGCTATCTCTAGATTCCAGAGTGGTTTAGCGTTTGAAGTCGTGTAACCTCTCATGTAAGCTCAGATCTGTGAAATGTAATCGTGCTTCCCTCTTTTGTTTCTTGTTCCGGATCTCGGGACGAGATCCTTTTTAAGGGGGGAAGGATGTAACACCTCTGGTGTTACTAGCGTACTTAGCATGCGATTAAGGTCTAAAAGAAATTAACAAAACAAATTCCGTGGGTTTTAAAATTTCAAACGCACATAAAATGATAAGCGAATTTCTATAAATAAAAATAAAACATCAATTGAATGTAGTACTTAATAAAATTTGAAGCGCAAGTCTAGTAGATGAAAACGCAACTTTTGTTCCGATAAATAAGTGATCAATAGCATAACTGGTAGCTCAAGAATTGATTTGGAAATGGGTTCCAGCTCCTAGAACTATAATGACCAAGTCTGAAAACCTAATGGTAATGTCGCTTTGGCATTTAAATTTTGATTAAAATTCGTAAACACTAGATCTATGTTTTTGCACCGATAATTGCACCTTTGCGAGTACTTTAGCACGGTGTAGTTTGTAGGGTGGAGTGATGTTGAGTGGTTACTCCAAAAATGGCCGGAAGTTCCTTAGAACGAGCTGTAACCTTGTGGTCGATGCTCTGTTCGTGAGCCAGCGTCAGCACGACGAACCCGTTTTGGCATCACTCCATCTCCCTCTCTGGTTGTCCTTTTGACGTGCTATTTGTTTCTTTGGGAAGCTGTTAGGGCCATCTTGAGGGCAGAGGAGTTGGTTTAACCTCAACCAAGACGGGTAAGTGTTGGTACACGCTTTAAAATCCGTGCATAGCACGTTGTCGGTCGTTCGGCCGAGGTGTGCGCGGTCACCACGTCATTTTACTCGGCGTTGCCTGGCCGAGCCGCACCCCGTGCACGCGCACCACCGTGCGTTGGCCGGCCGAGGCCGTCTTGGTCTGACCGTGGCGTGGTCGCGCCTTGGCCACTCTGGCCGCGGCACCTGCTGCCAGCCACGCGGAGCCGCTGCTGCTCGCGCGCGCGTTGAGTGGCCACCGCTGGCCCCGCTGCCCTCCCCTGTGCTCACATGGCTGCCTCGTCTTGACGTGGCTCTACCCAGCGGTCACGCCACGCTATCCCTTTACCACGTTCCGCCAGGGCGAAGACTGACCGAGCCGTCCTCACCTTTCCGTCTTGGTTTTTCTTCCCTGTCACCGTGGCCGACGGGCCGCACCATCGCTTACGGCAAGGAGACCAATTCAAGGCAAGTTTTCACCTCCACGCCTTCGCCATTAAGTGTGTTAGACAACCAACCCCACTCCGCCTAGAACCGTGCCCGGACAAGCCGCAATTTTGGAGCTCTTCACTCTCAGTGTCGATAAAGCCGAGCCATGCCATTACCAAGGGCAGCGCTTCCTTCGACCATCTCGAGTCGAATTGGATGCACCAGTAGACTCGCCTTGAACCCCTCTTCCTCCCGCGCACCTTAGTCGAGCTCCTGCCGCTACCCTGCCGCCGGTGACACGACCGTGTCATCACAGAGCGCCGCCGCATGGTGCGGGCGCGCGTGGTCAGGTCACCTCGGCAGTTCTCCACCTCGACCATCGGCACTGCTGGCATCCGGGTAAGTCATGGATACTCGTGCGCCATCCCTACCGCTCTCGGGCCGCCTAGACTCGCCGGAACGGCCTCGCCACCATGGTGAATGGCCGCTCGCCGCTACAGCTCGCGTGCGTGCGTAGCTCAGTCCCCTGTGGTCACCTAGCGTCACCGTTTGGGTTGTAGGTGGTGGTCGACCGTTTAGCAGGGGCATAGTGGGCCCCAGATGGCCGGCGGGACCGTCCGATGCCGGCCGGAGCCGCGCCGGCGGGCACGGGGGCGTCGGGGACCGGCTCAGGGAGAAGAAAAGATTGTTGGGGGCGCTTCGTGCATAAAGTGTCTCTGGTGCAATAGGGACCTGAGGCTCCGCGTAATAGCCCTTTTGTTCAGGGGCTCTTCTGCAAAAAGAGCGACCTCGCGCGCGCTGTGGGCCAGTTGGGCCGGCCTGCTGTCGCCTGACCCGTCCCGCGTGGGCCGCATCCGGGTGCTAGGCCAAATAGTGGGCGCCGGCCCGTTGCTTTAAAAGTATATCTTTCAATTGTTTTTCCTTTTTCTTTGTTGCTAGGAACTTGTAAATTTAATATCTAAATGTATAGGAGTCCAAAAATGGTGAAACCAATTTTGTTAGTTTCCTAAAATCATGATCTAGATAAAGGTGTAATTGGTTCATGTAGATTTCTACTATTTTTAGGCTTGCTCTAATTAATTCGAGGCGTTTAATATTATCAAACATGAACTTGTAAGAATTGTTATGAATAATCAGTGATAGTATTAACGCTGAAAATTTTATAGTAAGCTAACCATAATGTTAGTTGTCCACTGTAATTTTTGTAGCTCCAAAATAATTAGTTTTGTTAGGTAGCTAATAAACCCTAGTTTGTATATATATTAAATCGACGAAACGAAAAGAGCAACACCCTGGGTTGTTGGGAAATAACGCTTAAGTCGATAACATAGATACGAAACCTAGTTCGTTAGCCATAAGGTTAGCTCGTTAGCTTGAGAGACGAAATCGTATGATACGAGGTTGCGA
This sequence comes from Saccharum hybrid cultivar R570, assembly GCA_038087645.1. Lineage (NCBI taxonomy): Eukaryota > Viridiplantae > Streptophyta > Magnoliopsida > Poales > Poaceae > Saccharum > Saccharum hybrid cultivar. The sequence continues at coordinate 17,492,486 of JAQSUU010000563.1, forward strand.
TTGCCGTCGATTATTTACATTTCTATGTCGCATCTCCGAATATTATAATAGGAACAATGACGGAGCGTGAAGTCTTTTGGAGCAGCGGAAAAGATGGTGTCCTGATGACCGTGTCGCCGTGATGGAATGCTAACTTTTGGTTATATCTTAATTCCCATCCAGGCAAGCCCCGGTGCATAACCCTTATTTTACAAATTATTATATATATATATATATAGGTTGTGCATTTACGTTGCAGGAGTTTTATGATATCCACATGCATATATATATATCTACCCATGAGTCTTACTAGTACAGGATCGTGTAGCTGTTTTGCTTAGGTTTATCGGTAGCGTGAGTAACCTGTCGTTACTCACAATAGGTGGTTATTATTATTATTATTACCCTAATGATGAAATGATGGAAAAGGAAATGGTGACCGGGCAGGGATATGGTATGGGTATTGGTGGGTGTAACAGGTTATGTCCCACGGCCACGGGGCATAGCTTGGTTGCACTTTTTCCCTGTCCGTGTCGATTAAGGACCGTTCGTTGCACTGGATCCCCGGTCAAGTCACAGATTTATTATCCCGAGCATATACTAGCGGATGGGGGCTAGGAAGACTTGTTACTCTCTTGTCATGGGCTCCGGCTCTTTCCGGACCGACTGATTGGAGGCGGGGATAGGTGGAGGTCTTAGCACCGTATTGAGGCCGGGCCTCAAGTACGGGAGCTAGGAGTCCAAGTTTGGACGGGGACCTGGAAACCTGTGACAGGAGGGGAACGGGTTGGTCTTGCTTGTGCCTGGGGTACAAGCGAGGCGTGTGTTTTTCGGGGTACCCAGCTGGGCACATTGATTCGCGAATCGCCGTTTCTACGTGACGGTACGACTTGACTGCACTCTAGCACCGTAGTAAGAAATGAAAGATGAAAGACGAAAGATGGAAAAATTGGTTCTGATGGCTCAACCTTTGCTTGAAAGTAGAACAGGTGCTTACCTAGAATGGTTGGTTAATACACTACTGATAACTGCTAATAAAAAGTAAATATAAGGATGCACCTTTAGTAATGCTTCCTGCAGTTGCAATAACCCACAAGCCAGATAGCCTTGCATACCCTTGGAGTCTTTTCTTCTGACGGGTAAGTCTTGCGGAGTACAATTGAGTACTCAGGGTTTGTTCTACCCTGTTGCAGGTAACAGGTGTTTGAAGCTGACAGTTGTGTGTGGAAACCTCCTGGTGGGCTCAGTGGGGATTTCCTTTACGTTGCGGATGTAGGGTTGATTTATAACTCTCACCAAAAATGTTTCACAAGGGAAAGATTTACCACCTGTTATCATTTGCTGTATATAAATGTTCATCATGATAATTTTAACTCATCATCAAATGGTTTCATTTCCGCTGAACTTTGATAATATTTTATATTCCGCTATTATAATCAAATAATGAATTACTCTGATGTTGTACTAAAAGTGATATATGAAATGGTAAAGTTGTTATAAGCTTTATCTCTCATTTATGATCCTGAGGTAAAATGTGGACTTTCGAGTTCTCCCGTTGGGTGTGCTCGACGGAATCGCAGAGTTTAGTGCTCTCTCTTGGGTACTTAGTGTCTAATGGAAGATAAGTACTCTTGGGATGACATTAAATTAGGCGGTTCTGCCACATTACTGTTTTTAACATTTTTTTTAAGACAGAATGAACATGATTAACTAAGCAATAATTAAAAGGAAAATGATAACTACCAAGTTTACCTCTTGGCATGGCGTTCGGTGTTTTTAAGTCCTCCGAACAGGACTTCTTTTCTTCTTAGTTGTCCTGGGATTTGGGTGGCGTAGACGGTGGTTTCGGCAGCGCCTCCTCTTCTTGTGTAACTGTCTTCGCCTTCCATACCTGACTTGGTGCTTCGGTCTCCTGTTGTGTATCCTCGGGCCTTATGACCTCTCCTTCATAGTCTGCCCATATGTCCTTGATGATTTGCCTCCTTTGGTTACGGTTACATCGCCTTCTTCTTGTCCTGACCTGCTTAGAATCTTCAACTATATAGTTAGGGTCATTAAAGTAGCGGCGTACCTTCTCAGAGGGGAAATGCATATGGACTTCTCCGGTTCCAATGTAGATGATTGCTTTGACGGTGCCTAAGAACGGTCTTCCTAGGATGATGGGTGGATCATACTCGTCGTCTCCCATGTCAATGACCTGAAAGTCTGTATGGACAAAATGATCGTTAATTTTAACAGGGACATCGGTTACTATACCTTCGACCTTTCGGAATGTCTGATCTGCCATCTGGAGGTGAGTGTATGTTGGTTTTAAGGGCATGGTCCCGTACAAAAGCTGATAGGTGACTGTGGCCATTATGTTGACGCCTGATCCAGTGTCGCAGAGCGCCTTCTGAAAGGAGTATCCATTGATTGAGCACTCAATGCTTGACATACCTGGGTCGTCCTTCTTGTTCAGGAAGGGTGACTTGAGTCGACCATCTTGACCTCCTTGAACTGCAGTGACCATCTTAGCTGATTCGGTCCATCCTTGGTTGTTCTTGTTCTGCTTGTTCCTCCTGTTGGTCCTCTTCCTTGGTTCATGTTGGGGTTGCTCTGGGATTTGTGTAATCTTGTTCTTGAAGGAAAACGTCTCCTTCCTCCCCTTGATGTTGAAGTTGATCTTCGCAGCGCTGGCGTAGATGACAGCTCCCGAGGTGTTCAGGAATGGCCTTCCTAGAATAACTGGTGACCTCTCATCGGACCCGGTCTCTATCACCACGAAGTCAGCTGGAACATACGAGGTACCAACTCAGACACACATGTTCTTTAATATTCCTTTAGGAAAGCTTAGTGTCCGATCTGCAAGCTGCAAACACATAGTTGTTTCTGATAAAGGATATGTAAAGAATTTTTCATAGAGTACCCTGGGCATAATGTTGACGCTGGAGCCAAAGTCGCAGAGTGCTTCTGGGAAGTCCACCATGCCGATGGAGATCGGGATGACGGGGCGTCCTGGATCGCCTCTCTTGACTGGCAGAAGGTCATTATGTACTCCGACAGCGGGATTACTCCAATAGTTACCTGCATCAAACATGTCTTGCATCCTCAAGCATCTCAGGGCAGTGATTGCCTGAGTGTCCAGTGTCTCCACATTCCTCACAAGTCATGTGAGAGTCGTAGACGTTCATGACTTCTCTTTTGTCTCCAGCTTTGTCATCGAGCTTTTTCATGAGTAGCTCTAACTTTGCAGACAGCATGTCTACCTCCTTGAGCTGGTGCATACCTCCACCCTTCTTGCGTGTTTGAGTCCTCTCTTCGTTCCAACCTTGGTTGGACGCCATCTTCTCCATAAGGGCTGTAGCTTGTGGTATGGTGAGTGATAGAAATGCGCCTCCAGCTGCAGCATCCATGGTCTCACGAGCACTAGTGATGAGCCCATGATAGAAAGTCTACATAAGTAGCCAGCTCTCCATTCCATGATGGGGACATTCTAGGATGTAATCTTGAAAGCGCTCCCATGCTTCTGGAACGGATTCATCATGTTGTTGCTGAAAACTTGTAATCTTCCCACGGAGAGCATTGGTCTTGCCCATGGGAAAGAACTTAGCCAGAAAGTTCGTAGAGCAGAGTGCCCACGTAGTGTTCTTATCCTTCGTCGCGTAGAACCACTGCTTCGCTCTCCCCAATAGTGAGAATGGGAAAAGGCGAAGTAGTATGGCGTCTCTGGGAACATCTAATATAGTGAATGTGCTGCAAATCTCCAGGAAGTGTTGGAGATGAGCACTTGCATCTTCGTGCGGCTTCCCACAAAACTGGTTGGCTTGTACCATGTTGATGAGCCCTGGCTTGAGCTCAAAGTTCTTGTCGATGGCCGTGGCAGGTCCAGTGCGGATGTTGTCCATAGTGGGAACTGAGAACTCGCGGATCGTCTTGTTCGCCATGGCTGCGAACTCTGTTGACAAATTCCGGATGAAACTTCGGCGGTCTTCTGAATTGGATGAAGTGTTGCGTCAAAGTGTTGACTTCTTGAGCTTGGCTCTTGCCCCTCTGATTAATGCTTCGGGGTTGTCAACAAAATTTTCTAGAAGATGTCCTCTATTCATACATCACCCTGCAAAACAATAAGAATGGAAAAAAAATACAGGGGTAAATCTGTATGGGAGAATTGATGATCTCAATCACTTAATGATGCGAATGATGACTCAAATTCTGTATTCATTCCTTGTTAGTAAATCAACCTTCCCCGGCAACGGCGCCAAAAATGCTTGTTGGGCATTCTTAACGTCATTACCAAAAGTAGACTTAGTTTTCTAATTCTGATAACGGCGCCAAAAATGCCGAACCTATCCCTCATGCCACTTAAGCCAAGTTGTCATCCCCAGCATGACATGAGAGACGCGGTATTGAAATATGCAACTGCTCTTCTAAATAAATAATAAATAAGATCTGCAAGCGCACAGATTAATACCGATGTAGCATTTTAACCGGGAAGTATTCCAGGTATCGTTATTTATATTTTTACCACTGGGAAGGGATTACTAACATCAATGTTGATTATGGAATGGAATATAGGAATGAGTATCAATCATTGCATGTATAAGTGAGAGCATTCATCTATCTCTTGCATACAGGGGTAAGTGTCACATAAAATATAGATAAAGTATGAATGGTGACAAAGATAATTAATCTGATCAGCTAGCCACATATAATAATGATAAGCACCTCAATAGATATTCTAGCAAGTCATTAGCATGGTATTAGGACGAACTACAAGGATATTTCCTAAGTTATTCTTAACTATAAAGTCTAGCATATCATAGTTAGTGCAAGTACACTTGGCAATCATTGCGAGAAAGGACTACGCCCATGCATAGTGATATTATCAAGGAAGATGAGAAACATAGCAATCACTCCCCCGTAATAATGTTGCTCTGCCTGCCTTACACACGGGAGGGGGACTATATAAGAACCAACGAAGCTGTCACCATCGCGGACCACCCCACGATCCGGCATATAAGGTGCAATCGCAGATAAATATGGTCTAAGCACCACGCCTACACAATATTTATCATTTACCCATGGATCCGATGGATAAACGTTATACGATCCTAAACATGTATATAATTCCAATCTAACTAAGCCAAGCGTATAACTACGATAAACTAAGAATAATATAATCGCAAATATAATCAAGTAGAGCAAAGTCATAATCAATATATTGAAATAGAACAAAGTTGTATTCATAATATTGAAGAACAAAGATGAATAACGAAGAACAGTAGAGGAATTACTAAGAATCCTCTTGACAGATCCGGAAACCAATCGAAGATTGACTCCTTCTAGTTCTAATCCTATGTAGCTATGCTATACTAGAGATCTAGTTGATGTGGTGGCTCTAGGGCTTGATCAGAGACTCTCCTCCTGAGATTAGGGTTTGAGGAATTGAGAATGAGGGAGTGCCTCCTCCAGGGGCCAGGGGTTCTGCTTATATAGCCCCCTCAAGTGAACGTGGGCCGTCGGATCAAATCGACATTAATCGCACGGTTTTCCTTGATCCCTTAGGTCGGTGGAGCATAATCCGCGAGACGGAGCCTGATTGGCTCTCAGGCCAGGGCGGCCGCCCTAGGAGGTAGGGCGGGCGCCCTGCCTCCGGGCCCGTTCGGCCTCCCGTTCGATCTCGTGGCTTCTGGAGTCTTCTAGATGATAGAAAATCAGTGAACACGTTATTATCTCTATGTAAACCCGACGTGTGGGCCTTTCCTCCGTATTTTCTGATAACCCCCTGCAGAAACAGACAAACACCAAAACTCGTGGAATTCTGTCAGATAAAACCCTAAGTCTAGGTGTTGGTTGCATTTGGATCCTTTTCTTTATTTATTTAATAACTATATTTGGTACTTAAGGACCGTCAACAGCTTGATAGTGATTTTCTTGGCACGGGTTCTTTGATGAGTCAGAGCAGCCAGGGTAGGGGCGTTGTAGCCGATCGGTGATATTGGGGAGACAGGTCGAAGGTCAAAGGGTCTCCCACTCCTGCTTATGGATGGTGCTGGGTCATCGACCTGTCACAAGAAAGTTAGTTGCCGATATATAAAAGAAAAAAAAGAAGAAGGGTGTTAAAAGAAACTTACTGCGTCATTAGGAATGACATGCTCAGGGTTAATCATATGCCGATATGTATGAGCGGATGTTGCAAATAATTGTCCCTTCCACTGTTGCCACCATAGCTTATATGATTCGGTGATAAAAGAGGCTGGCATCTAGGTGGATAGATCAACATCTGTAGCATCGACATCAGGAGAGAGTCGCACTACCCTGCTCCAGTCCGTTCCGCTGGTGATTGTTTCTCTCGATTTAATCACATCGGCAAAACAAAGTTTAATTGGCAGTTGTCCAAAGACCAACTGACGTGATACTGCTGATGGATTGTAGAATTCATAGGTGATGTTGGTGTTTTTCCCACTGCCGAATGTATTCACTGGGATTTCCCGGGGAGTAATGATGGCCATCATAAGTTCACCATCCTTATTCAAGGTATCATCGGCGAAATTGAAGAGAAGGGGGAATATGGTTTCTTCGTCGATGTAGGGCATCCAAGCCCGATGATCACGGGAAAGACCGTTGTAAAAGCTTTGGAAGAATCGGCCGATCTGATCTTCGTTGGCCTCTGTTCCAGGAAGAACAATTATGGCTTCACCAAAATTGAGGGGAGGGCGTGTTGCCGATTCTTCATCTCCAAGTTCGTAGTCTTCGGCGATATCTCACGGGAATTGCTGGGCAAAGAAGTCCCATTGCAAGCGTTTGTGCATGTGGGCATTCAACCACATGTTAATGAACCACCACGGGCCTCCTAAGTTGCCGATGGGTTCACCAAGCAGAAGCTTTTGGGACACTTGATGTAAAAGGTGATAAGTGGAGCTCAGAAGATATCGGCCAAGAGGGAACCTTACACCGTTGGCCAGTAGTTCAGCTACGGGGAGGTAAGCATTGGTTGGCCCTACCGATTGACCACAGAAAATGAATTTTTCTAACCACATGTTTAGGATGTGGCGTGTTCCCTTTGACCAACTGTCCCGGTCCTCCTGTATTCTTGAATATCCTTGTCCAACCGCCGATGTTACGGGTATTCACCCTATACTCAGATTTTCTGCCGTAAATGGAGGCCTCATCGGTAGTTGAAATATCTAGACCGGTGAGCATGTATACATCGGCAAGGGTGGGAGTAGCTGGGCCATGTCCAAACATGAAGGTATTTGTTGTGTCTGACCAAAAATAAGCGACGGCAATCATCATCGACTCATTCTTCTGCATATCAGCAATGGACAGCCTGATGCATTGGTCTAGCTTTCGCTCTGCCCAGTACACTTGCATCGACCCGTTTACCCTCAGATACCAATCTTTCCACCCCTTGGTGGTTTTAGGCCAAGATCGGAAGGTATCTTTCCATAAATTTAAAGAGAAATTCTGGGCTCTGAAGGAAATTATGTTAGTCTCTGCATTGATCAAATCGGTTGGATCTGGGTTGCCCATTGGGCCTAGACATTGGATGTGGGTCTGATTGGTTGGGATAACTAACTTGTTGCATAGTTCCTAAGTTTGGAGGATCAAAAGAACAGAGGAAAAGAGAAAAAAAATTACCAACTATATGAACTTGCAAGGGCAAAAGGAATCGCAATAAAAAGGGATGAAGGTGAAACAGACCACAGGGACGTCGAAGTTGATTGCCATTATTTTGAGAAGGATGGAGGCGCAGCTGGAGACTCGAGGTTGCCGCTGGGGAAGGTTCTTGCTGGTTGAGGTCGCACGGTTGTTCGTCGGGGTCACCGCCGGAAAGAGAGAATGCTGAAGGTTGGAGTCTAAGGGTAGAAGACGAGCGTTTGGTAGAGATTTATTTATAGGCCAATTGGAATAGGGGCATTCTGGACTTTTCTCTCTGCCACACGCGTGTAGGTCGAGGTAGTTCAGATGGATATGGTAATTGTTCGCACGATAATCGAGGGATTGTGTAGGTGATTTGATGGCAAGCAATCATAACTCAGAAGAAATCTCGGTACAGGATGTTCTAATTCCGAGGTCGGCAGCGTTACTGTGTTAGATTCTTGCCGATGAACTATTGTTTTTGTATCTTAACCATAATCGGAACGAGATTGGTTGAAGATTGTGCGATATTTACTGAGACGCGTGAATCAGGACTGGATCTGATTGGATTTGGTAACAGATTATGTCATGCTCGGAGGATGAATTAAGATAATTGGGTAAAGACAATCGTTGTCTGGAGTAAATTTCGAAACATCAATGATTTTATACTCTGAAATTGGGGGCATGTGTTGACACCGTTTTTGGCACGTGTCAAGATGATCAGAGTGGGCTAATTGGCAGAAGGAAAGTTATTGTATTACGCTGGTAGAAGGGTGCCGATGAAGATCAGCTTGTGAGGATTGTTGCCGATGAATGGTGGTGACCGATGGAAAGGTTGACTTAGAGGAGTTGCTGGCAAGATCGGGGATGTTATTGCCGATGCCGATGAAGGAAGATCTGAAGACAGCTGCCGATGAAGCTTGTGATGACGGGAAGCATGCCGATGGAGAGGAAGTCGATGAAAATTTCATCGTAATTAAGGCGGACAGGGAAGTAGATAGGTGTTTATTTCCTTTTCTGTATTTGTTAGAAGAGTCACGTTTTTTCTTAGATATGGACTCGATGTCCTAGTCGTGTCTGGTTATGTTTCCTCAGATCAGGGTATAAATATAGACTGAGGGACAACATAAGATATCAATCAATATCAAATCAATTTTACTCCTATTTGCATCTATTTACTTTTCGGCGACTTCGTCAATTTGCATATTTTTCTTTTTACGAGTTCTCATCGATTCGACGAGCTGCATCGCTTCAGGGCGACCTTCGATGATCCTCGAGTTCCGCATGAGTACCTCTTGGTCGTGGCTTCCGGGCGTATCGCTGTTGTCAGGACCAAAGTACTCGAATTTTCATCCTTGTCGATTAACAGGTCAAATCGACTGGCACGCTTTGGATATCGAATTGTGTATTAGTCCTTTGTGTTTGCAGATCCACTTTTGCATCAACAGTCACCATCGCTTACACATGTGCCTCCACCCTAGCATCGACCTCTGTTGTCAAGTCACCTCTCTCTTGCCGCAGTCCGCGCTCTCTCATTGGCACCATTGCTAACAATGGGCAAGCTGAGTGCGACACCGACCATGCCAGGCATGGCCATCACTAACCCTAGTGTTTTGCTGCAAGGACCCTCAGGAATATCAAAAGCTAACCCTAAAGTTCTGTCTTGGCAATCTTGCAAAAAACCTCCTGCGTAAATGTTACATTAGGCCCAGGCTAACAGCAAATCTAAGCCATTAGAAAAAACCACTTCAACCACAGGGTCAAGTATGTTGGAATTTGATAGTTGAGGTGTCAAAGTTACTAGTTTTTGGACAAAAACACTTGGGGGGTTGGCAAAAATGAGCTTGTTCCTTTTATTATAAATTCTCACTTTCACTTAATGAAGCACGTGCAATGCACGCTTTCGAAAAAAATATAAACACTAAAAAGTTTTACAGATTGATAAACACTCGGGTTAATGTTTTGTTTTCTCATATTACTGCTTTTGTAGTATATAACTCTCTATTCAAAAATATTGTATAGTATATTCGTATAGATCAGTGTTAGTGACCATGTCGATGTCGACCAACTGTAGCGTCTATTTGCAGGGGTGCTAGAGAACGATTCTCTGGGTGCCGTGTCAAGTGTCGCAAGCATCACCTTTAATTTGCACCCGTTGCAGTCCTACATCCGGTTCTTCGATTAGAAAAAGTTTGATGGCAACACACACATGTTTATTTATCTCAAGTCTCACCTTTATAACTGATGATGGAGCTAAATATTGGAGATTTTGTGGTCACTAGGATCCTGTTCACGTGTCTCTCCCCTGGCCTCCTAGATATATATGCTATGGCTGTTCACGAATCTTTTGACATTATAATATAAACTTTATACGGTTAGATTTGTGATCAAACGTACTATCTAATCTAATAATTATAAATTTATAAACATAAATAATATAATATAAAGTAAATAAATGATCAAAGTGTAATCTAGAAGATTGTGTCTTATCAAGCTGCACCTTATAAAAGAAAATAGAGGTAATATTAACAATCACCAAAACACCGTACCAACTTTAATATTAGACCCCTACCCTTCACTGTAGAATATAGTGATGATATACGTACATGTGTATTGCTTGAAATATATCTTTATTTTCTTTGTTACCAAACATGTCTTTGAAATAGTATTTGACCTTCATGTCGAAACAATCATTCAATGAGTAACTCATAAATCTTTTCAGGACTATTTTCTTAATTACTAAAATGTTAACCATTTTAGAATCCGTTGCATTGCAATAAGTTGGACTAACTAATACCAGTCTGGAAAAAGAATATTGACGTTTATTTTATTATTCTTAACTGGGCATAGTTGAATGTAAAGGCTTGGAGGCTATAGTGTTTTTTTTTCTTATCCAATCATCGTCCCTTGCAATGTGAAAAAGGCAGTGCTTCGATCTTCTTCCTCATAATAAGCATTGGTTTTTTCATGTTGTGGCTGCTCTGTTCTTTTCTTTAACTAATAAGACCTCTTACTTGGTGAATGTTTTATCTGAAATAAATAGGGTCCAGTCCATGTATATCACTTGGGATACTTTAACCTTAGACCACCACCACCATTCACATTCCTATATACCTGAATTTTGGTCAGCTAGATCTCCGTAACACGTTTCATCCAACGACGCTCTTTTTTCCTCCTCCTGCCTCGTTTCTCACTATGGGCGTGACGCTGATAACTAGCAGCACACTGTAACCCTAGTCCCATCCTCCTTCCCTCATCCCTGACGTCTCCTGCCATTGCATGGCTCCATCTTCGCTGTTGGCTGTGGTCCTAGCTGAAATAGCAACAATTCACAGTACTAGTTTCCACGTCACAGTTTGGAAAGCACGGTTTATTATCGGCACGATCTCCTAATAAATTACACTTCATTACTCCTTCTATTTCAAATTATAAGAAGTTTTGACATTTCTATTTCTAATTACTCCTTCACAGTACTAGTTTGATGGTGTCATATCAAACTGTGCTTTATAAATTGAATCGAATGGTGTAGCTCGGAAAGTTGATTGACTAGGGACTACAAAATCGATAGAGGAATGGAAAGGTGATACTACTGTCGCTGTCAGAAGCCGCCGTTATTCGGCCATTATTCTTGCCATATAAGGATCAAGCCACTACTGGTGGTACGCTTGGAGCACCTTGCAAATTGGATATTTTTGCAGTATCTTCTTTTTTGCATGGGTCCCCTACCGACCCTTCCCTGATTTGATGCCCTCCGTATCTCCACTGGACTGTGTCTGCCAGCCGGTCTGCCTAAATGTGAGGGCGATTTTTATATTTAACCTCTTTTTTAATAAATATTTCAATATTAACCGCGCCATCCGGTAGCCCTTTTTGGTCGCGCCATTCCCAGTGGCGCGACCAAATAACATAGTCGCGCCACATGCGTTGGCGTGACAAGATACGACACATTCGACGGCGTTTCCGACATGAAAAAGTTTGTCGCGCCACCCATGTTGGCGTGACAGTACAGTCTTGTCGCGCCACCGGGAATGGCGCGACGAGACTGAATTTTTGAAAAATCATAACTCTTCAATACGACGTCGGATGAAGATGATTTTTATATGAAAATTGTAGCTCTCGATGAGATCTACAACTTTGTAGTTTTGAGTTTTTTTTGTTTGATGACGTTAAGATGCTCAAAAAAATTATATAAAATTTCAGCACCAAAATAATCGCGTATTAGTGATTGTTGCATTATGAAAATCATATCTTTTTTGAATGGATTCAAATAAAGATATAATTTATATAAAAATTGTAGCTCTCAATGAGGTATACAATGTTGTAGTTCTGAGGTTTTACATTTAAGGTCGTTAAGACGCTCGAGAAAATAATATAAATTTTCAGCACGAATATGCTTCTGAGGCTTTATATTATTTTCTCGAGCGTCTTAATGACCTTAAATGTAAAACCTCAAAACTACAACGTTGTATACCTCATTGAGAGCTATAATTTTTATATAAATTATATCTTTGTTTGAATCTATTCAAAAAAGATACGATTTTCATAATGCAACAATCACTAATACGCGATTATTTTAGTGCTGAAAGTTTATATAATTTTTTGAGCATCTTAACGTTGTCAAACAAAAAAACTCAAAACTACAAAGTTGTAGATCTCATCGAGAACTACAATTTTCATATAAAAATCATCTTCATCCGACGTCGTATTGAAGAGTTATGATTTTTTAAAAATTCAGTCTCGTCGCGCCATTCCCGGTGGCGCGACAAGACTGTACTGTCACGCCAACAGGGGTGGCGCGATAAACTTTTCCATGTCGGAAACGCCGCCGAATGTGCCGTATCTTGTCACGCCAACGCATGTGGCGCGACTATGTGGCCCCAGAAAATAATTTGCATCCGGTAGCCCTTTTTGGTCGCGCCATTCCCAATGGCGCGACCAAAAAGGGCTATCGGATGCAAATTATTTTCTAGAGCGGTTAATATTGAAATATTTATTAAAAAAGGAGTTAAATATAAAAATCGCCCAAATGTGATTGGTATGCAACCTCGCAGGGTGATCTTTCAAACAACTACTAGGGCCTGTTTGATCCACCCAACTAAGTTTAGCTAGCTAAAATTTCAAAGCTAAACTTTAGCTAGCTAAAAGTTCTCCCATCTAAACTTTAGCTAGGGTATTTGGATCCTCGGCTAATAGACCCAGCTAAACTTTAGCTGGGTTGAAACAACTAATCTTTTAGCTAAGCCATTTGGATCGTCTAGTAACTAAATTCAGCAAGCTAAAATTTAGTTGGTGGATCCAAAGAAGAGCTTGGCCTTGTTTGTACTAAGGCCAAAACAACAAGACGACTTCAACTCAATCAATGGAGAGATAACTATATGTGATGTATATTCCTTTTTTATTTTGGGCCTGGCAGCCTTGTAACTCTTTTACCTGTACTTTGCATTATTTTATTTAATTGAAAAAGGGAAAAAATATAGGTAGGGGACTCCCCTGCCGATTCGGTCAAAAAAAAATGTTGTTGGATCCAAACAGACCCTATATAGGCAATAAGTAAACCGTACCTTGCTAGATGAAAGGGTGAGGTAATAGGTGTTTACCTCTTAATGAAATACGGGCTCTGACCCCCTCGTGAAAAAAGGTAACAGATGCCTGCTTGGCTTAACTTGCTCGGTATTTTGTCTGTGCAACGGATTTAGCTCTTTTGCACAGCTAGCAACTCATACAATGGAGTGGTCGGGCTGTGGTTACTGCAACATGAAAGGGTGAGTGAAACCATCCCGATTTCCACGAAGGGAAATTCACAGATACAAAGTATAACGTGATAGTCCCAGATGGTCATTGCATCACATTATCCAAATCTCACTCGATAACATAGTCATACATCGAATAAAAGGAAGTGCAACAGTAGGGTTTACTCATTATTACATCGCCACTTGGCGGAATCACTCGACACACAGCATCTGGAACTGCATCAAAGTAGAATGGCAACGAACTCAGTCTTCATCTCCACGCACCAACTTGAGCGAAGGATAAGACTCTACTCCTTCCAGTCGTCGCCCTCGTAGTCGTACTCGGGCTCAAAACCTGCCAAAAATCTTTCAGTACGATTTGTACTGGCCACTGGCTCCCACCCTATGCTTTGCGTTGCTTTGTGGTAGGTGGAATGCAAAAGGTAAGCAAAAGGACCTACTTTAGCTGTAGTTTATTTTTCTATGCGAGTAAGTCAAAATTTTATAATAGTATTTCGTCAAGTTTTAACCCATCTCATCCGCACATGTTCACCCACCCCACCACACACGTCTCACCACACTCTCACCCTCTCTAGGTGACAAGGACGACTCCCGCTCGTGCCTTGCCTCAATGGCCCAAGCCGGAAACCAACACCAAACCCGGGGAAGGTAGAAATGACTCCTCTCACTAATCAAGTGAAGCTGTACTTAGGAAAGGTCCATAGCCGACGAATCGGCATATGTATCGATCGATCAACCAGAAACTCTGCAGAGGTTTACACTACCCACAAGATCACCATCATCGATGATGCGTCTCGTCTAGGCTGATTTCGGGCTGCCTTCCAACTAGATACAATGCCACCCTATCACTCAGAACTAGGACCGTGTCGGAGTACCACCGACACGCTGAGACTGTGAGATGTAGTACCGGGCCCTGGTGGTCACTACGCTGTCTTAGGAGGGTGTGGGTCCTCTTGCCCGTACCTCCCTACACTATCTGCTAACCTCCCAATAGTAGTGGCACCGTACTAACAAGTTGTACATCCGTCCTGTTTCCATGGTAAGGGCGAGTGGGGCGTAAGGTATCCTAAGATCAGGTTCTCAAGGTATACCGGTCCTTAGTTGGACCGAACAGAACATCTTCTCAAGAGGCAACTGACGGCCCGCTCAACAGAACATTTAGCACCCCGTGCTACAACAGCACCTCCCATCCCGAGGCTTCATCCCACAAAGACACCACCCCGGGACCTCTCCTTGTCACCTTGCACCCGCCACAGGCACCTCACATGGGGAATGCCCAGGTAGCAACCCCCGGCAAGACTTGTCCTCGTGACTCGTCGTAGATCCTGCTCGGTCGACTCGACCCTCACCACACACCCAAGACACACGCCAAGATCTCCCCAAGTTCATTATCCGGTTATTACCAAGTTATCGGCACCTCGTGCCTTACCCACTCTCGCCTTTCCTCCACCAAGCATCACATCACAGATATAATGCAAAGTAAAAGTAAAAGCAAAGTAAAAGTAAAAAAGTAAGTAGTATGCGAGCATCTAGCCTATCAGCGGGTGTGCCGGAGTATAGGTTGCGACAAGGTAAAGGCTCACAAGCAAAACTACCATGCAACCTATCACGGTTTCATTTGCATAAAAGTAAAGCGCTAACATTCTAAGTAATAGCATGTCTAGGGTTCTACGAGTTGGGTGGGACGTGGCACCTGGCAGGTCATCTCCCAAGTCCTCGGTGTAGTCGGGGTCGAAGTCCTCAGTCGGTGGCTCCTCCGGGTCTGTCAAACGGAACATATAGCCGCGAATGCGGCTCCTATAGATGAGCACAAAGAAGCAACTAAAAATCAAAAGAACCAAATACACTCAATCATAAGCCTATGATGTAGAGCTTAATTTTAGAAAAATTTAGACTCTGGTTTCATATTTTTCTGAGCTCGTACGAATTTTCTACAAATTTTCTAAGTTTAAATCATAGTTTGAAAAAGATAGAAGAGGGAAAAATCCCTGGGTTGACACGTGGCATGCTGTGACTTGCTGAGGTAACAGTGCTACTGACGTGTGGGTCCAGGTCAACTGTCAGCGTTGACCGGTCAACGATTAACGTTGACCGGTCAACGATCAACGTTGACCGGGCCTCGTCTAGGCTCGGCTGGGCAGAGTTGGGCCGGACTTGGGCCGTGTTGGGCTGGCCCGACCCGGACACGTGTCGGGCAAAGGGCATGGCCACGCGGCGCACTGGACTCCCACTGGACTTGGCTCACCGGGGCACGACTCACGGTGGACACGTAGGTGTGGGTGTACACGCTACAGGCGCGGTGCACCGTAGACTAGGTTCACTCACCCTTCTCCTGTAACCCTAGGTGTTAAGCACTGTATTAAGCATTTCAAATCATGAGTATGAGCATCATCTTGCATTCATAATCACATGTAATATAAGTGTAATATTGAGTTAAAACATGCGAAACATGACTTCAAAACGTAAATGTTGCATGTGCCTATTTAAATACAATTTTACCCTGATTATGATTGTTAGGGCATTAAAACATGTTTGGTTAGTAGTGCAAAACATTTAGAAATATTTAGCATAAAATTTGGAGCAAGTTTGGTATTCAAAATTTCCCCAAATTTTGCTTTTAAAAATAATCAAGAAAAAAGGGGATTTTAGTTTAAACTAACTTTGAATCTCTAAAGCAATATTGTAGAAAATTAAATTTTGAACAACTTTTGTTTTGGGGTCAAGTTTTGAAAATGCCATTTTCCACTTCAAATTTTGAATTTGGGACTGTTTAGGAAAATTTGGATTTGAAATTAGAAAAGAAAAAGGTTTTCTTTGCTTACCGGGCCACGCGCTCCACTTTCGGCCTGCCAGCCAAAGCCGGCCCGCTCCCTCCTGCGCGCCTACCTCCGCTCTCGCCCGCGCGTGCTCGTGCTCGACTAGTGGCAAGGGCGCGTCACCGCGTGGTCACCGGCGTACAGCGCCGCCCGACGCGTACCCTCTGGTGGCCCCCACCGTCGCCCCCAGTTTTCAAAAACCAGCAGCAACAGCTCGCCTCCCTTCTCAGCCTCATTTGCTTCACCCTCTCACCTTTTTCGCCTCACCCACGCACAGCAGCGGCCGCGCTCGCCATCGCTGCCGCCGCACCATTGCCGCCGCCGTTCCGGCCTCGCTGCTCCGTCTCACTTCGATCCGCCACGCCAACAGCTCTGCCTCGTCCTCTGCTTTTCCGAACACGAGCCGTCTTCGCCGTTCGTGCTCAGGTGAGGGCCAAATCGGTCACGCCCTGCTTTGCCGCCGCCATGGCCATTGAGCATTGCTCGCCGTGGCTGGCCCCTTCCCGCTCCGTTTCTTCTTCCCTTTTTCGCCTTCCCGTGCTCGGTTTGATACCGCGGAGCCGCCGCGCTCTTTCCCCACTCCGCTGTGGCCGGGGATGGCGCCACCGCCGCCATGCAAGCGCCGCCGTCCGCCATTGCCGGCGACGAGACCCTTCTTGAGCTCCTGCGCTGCCATCTCCTAGCATGCCGTACTCGCCTCGCGACGAGGAAGCCGTCAGTGGTGGCCATTCCACCGAGGACCTCGCCGTCGGCGAGATCCTAGCGGTCAGCACCGGCCGGACCTCGATGCGGCCGACGGGTGGGGACCCGTTGACCCTGGGGCCCGGTGGCAGCACCTCGGTGTGGGTTGAGGGAAAGGCAGCCAGGTCCGCGTAGCATTTTCGGCCGGTTTGGATTAAAAGGATTTTTGAAATTGATTTCCAGAAATTCTTTAAAGGCTTCCAAAAATCATATATTGAGAAATATTGCTCCAAAAATGATAAAACCAATTTAGGTAGACTTATTAGGAGTATATATATAGTATAAAAATATTGTATGCCGAATTTGTGATACTTTTGTATAAGATTTTATTTAATTCTTATAATTGTTGTTTTCTTAGAAAATGCATAATAAATCATTGGAAGCTCAGAAAAATATGATTCCAAGTTTGTTATTCTTCTTATGTGATTCACTTTGTATGAAAAATATATGTCATGCATGTTCTGTAGAAAAATTTTGATCTGTAGTTCAAGTGCCTTTATTGGCTGATTTTTGTTATTTTTGCTAGAGAGAAATTTGTATAGAACATGCATATGATAATTTTTGTACAGTGATTATTTACTGTGTAGAACATATAAAAAATACTAAATCTATTATTTGATACTTTTCATAATACAAAGTATTTTCATGCTCATATTTATGCCATAGCTTGTCATTTTTGTGTAGGCTATTTTACCTATCCAAATGCCATGAAAATATTATGGTAGGCTACTTAGAGTAGTACTATACTACTGTAATTTTCATAGATTTTTCTATGCACTAGAAATATAGGTTGCTGTTGTAACCCTAGTTTAAAGTGAATATAAAGTAATATTCTTTATGTATAATTAGTTTAATAATGAAACTTTGGTGTATCTTTGAAGCATCAAATCACTTGTTGATGTTACTTGAAAAGTTAATTTGGGTGTTTTGATAAAGTGTAGTAGCACTTATGTTAGGGCTATATGTTACGTTAGCATAAAAGTAACCGGAAACTGTAGTAGAAGAGAATGCAGTAGATGACATGTATTCGTATAACTGATCTTGAATGATGTTGACTACCTTGTAGAAAGGATTTACCATTATGCCATCCAATAAAGTATTAATGTGTTTATCTGCACATCATGTCATCATGATCATCGCATGCCACCGTATTCGATGCACTGTTTGCATATTTGCTTATACACTTGCATCATACAGGATCGCAGGAGGAAATGATAGTAGCAGTGCAAGAGGAGCAGACCGGGTCCGATCCACAAGAAACCTAGGCACAGGAGGTGTCCGAGGTAGACGAGCAAGAAGAGGATCTACCTGAGTGTGTGGACCACCGACCCAATTCCTTCGAACGAGCCAAGCCTCGGAGCATTCTAAGTCTTCTACTTTATAAAAGCAATTCTTTATATATATACGAGTTTATATATTGTTGTATTAAGTTATAGGAGTTGAGTGAAACCGTTGATGCATTTATTACTATCCTTACCTACATTATTACCTAATTAAGTTTAGGATCGAATACTGCTTAGCCCTGCATAGACCGGTACCGATCGGTGATTTCCGGTCACCTGCAATTATAGGTGATTACTGGAATATTTTAGCTATGGAATGGATGAAATCTTGGAAATAACCATGTGTTGATGGATAATTAGAGACCAGACAAAAAAGTTGGAGGCAACCAGACAGGGTTCTGGGGTGCTATTAGTTTTCCATCTGTGGCGGTTAAGGACCGATCGTTGCTCGTCCCTCTTGTCATGTTGAACGCATGCTTCATATTTAGCTGGCCGAATAAAGTACCATTCGACCGCGAAGCTAGTGGCATTATTCGGGCCGGGATCTACATGGGTGCGCGTATTGCTGCTGCAGGGGGTATGACGGAGACGCGAAGAGTGAGCCCAAGGTGCGTCTTGGTTGTCGGGCGGTCCCTGGGTATTGCGGCTCCAGTTTGTCCCACGAAGTTTACCTAGATAATGTCATTGGTGATCTGTAGCTCACTTTAACGGGTGAGTGTGGTTTATGTGAGGAATAAATCACCAGCTCGTTAGGAATCGATTCTAATCGCCATCGCTCTGGGATAGTGAGCACTTGACTCGAGTTACGGCATCATAGTAATGATGATGGAACACTGATGGTTATATGGATGATGTTGGCAATGCTAGACGACCTGAAATGGTAACTAGATGTTATTGGTTAATTAAGTGATTGCTATAGCATAGGTGCTTACCTAGATGGATAAGTTATAATAAACATGATGCAAATTACTTAAAATGGTTTAGTCATGATAGCTTATGCTTTTCGCAAATGAGTCAGCTAGTCCACTAAAGAAAGTCTTGCATACCCCTTGGTGTTACTTTATTTTGGTTTAAGACGGGTAAGTCTAGCTGAGTACTTTCTTGTACTAAGGGCATTGTTCCCATTATTGTTGCAGATGGTCAGATGTACTATGGCTATTGCATCAACTGCCTGTATTCGGCGATGGGTGACAACTAGGACCAAGGGCAATGGTCACTCCGTATGTCTTACCTAATGCTTTTGTGGAAAGTGACTATCTTCTGGCGCTGTATTTGAACTACATGTGTGCGTGGTTTATGAAATCTTTTGCTTTCGCTACATTATTTGGAACTCGGTTTGTAATAACTTTATGTTATAAACTCCGATATATTCAACTGTCGTTGCGAACTTTATGTAATATATGACTGTAGCTGCTAAACTTGTATGATGTTGGTTGGTTTGAAATCCTTCGTGGTTTCACGGACTACTGGGTTACACGGGATTAAGTTTGCTAAATTATCTGCTTCGACGAGTGATTTTCTTACTTAATTTCGTATAATTGGTCGATTCTGTTACAGCTCCCTCAACTCACCGCAGATCGTGTCCACGCAGTGGCCTGGCTCCTCCCCCTGGGCCTCCCCTACTCTCGTGGCGGCGCTGCGTCGGCAGCGAGCTCGCGCTTCTTCGTGCCTCGATGGCTTGGCACCGGCCTCTCGTGACCCTTTGGCTACAGGGATCCCCGGCTTGCACGGTGGGGCCCTAGGGCGGCGGCTTGGCATCTCCGGTGTAACACCCCGGGTGTTATAGTTGCTAATCAATCTGCCATGTCATCATAATGCATCGCAAATCATCCATGTTTAGGTCAACCTTGTTATGCATTAACTAAAATAAGTTTACTTATCTAGATTGAATGTGCTTCTCAGTGGTGTGATCCGAACCAAAAACCCTAATTTCGAATGCCACCGCAAATACTTAGTCCATGCTCTATGTAATTTGAGGTGTGTGACTGTGTTACACACTAGTGTCAAGTGTAGGGTATGAGCTCAAGTGCAACACATAAAATGAATCTCCAAGTTTGAGTTCGATTTAGAATCCAAAAACTTGTCACGAGTTTTCCGATTCGAATTTGAATTCAAATTTGGGGAAATGTTAAAAGAGTTTCAAAAACTAAATTGGTCAACCAAGAGTGGCATTTGGTCAACCATGTCATGATTGTCTAAATGATGCCCTTGGATGATGGTTTGATCATTAAGTAATCACCAATTAAGGTAGCAACAAAATTTCAATTGAAAATTCCTCCAAAAACAATAAATTCCAAAACCCTGTTTTACCCCTTTTTAAATAATTCAAAATCTAAAAAAAATTGGGAAAAAGTTTAAAACCAAGTTTGTAGAACTTTTCAAGGGCTACAACTTTGGTGTTTTGAGTTTTCAAAGTTTTTAGTATAAAATGTGGAGCAATTTTGAAAATAAGCAAATTTCAGATTTGACCCCTTTGTCCCCAAACTCAAATTTGAAAATGGAGGCAGAATTTGAAAATGGTTTGAATAGCAAAGTTATAGGTCTTGGTTATATGTAAAACTTTGGTCTTTAGAGTTTTTGAAGTTTCAATGTAAAATCCAAAGTAATTTCTAAATTACCAAATTTCCAAAAAGTGTCCCCTTTTGAATTTAAATTCAAATTTCAAAAATCCACTTTGAATTTGGAAAAGTGTTCTATACAAAAATTGTAGAGCTTGAAATTCTAAAGATTTCATATCTTGGGAATTTTTCAAGTTACTACATGATTTTGGGAGTAATTTGAGAAAATAGTTTAAAATTTCAAAATGGGGGAGGGGAGAGCTATAGTGTCCGGCAAATCAGGGCAGAGCAGCTCACGGCATGGGCGCCGGCGAGGCCGCCGGGGTGCTTCCGGCCGCTTCCAGGCATCGCGGTGGCAATTAGCAGCTCCTAGACCTCACCACACCTCTCTGCTTCGTGTTGCCCTTTCATTGCTCGGCTTCTTCTATATAAGCGACCGACGCCGTCGTCGTTTTTCCTTTTTCGCCACTGTTGCCGACGCATTCGCCACTAGTGAAATTCACCGCCGTCCAGCCAATATAGCCCTCTGCATCTCGCCATCAGCACTGCCAATGCCTCGCAAATCATTTGCGCTCCCTAGTGCAGTTGCTACCGCTCGGAGTTGCGTGTGCGCCGTCGTCTTCAACCTCGGTCCGTCGCCGTTCGAAGTGAGCTCCGCCACCGTGGGCAGCCCTGTGCAGTCCACGTGAATGATTTTGATCTAGCGTTCCCGTGTCATGGTTGTCCCTTCTTGCTCATGCGCTCGCTATTTTCTTCAGCGCACGAGGAGACACGCCGGGACATCCAAGGTTCACCGGAGCAAGGAGTCGCCATAGCCATCACCACCAAGCCGCCTCATGTGGCCAGCCACATCCACCGCTCCTCCATGTCCACCAGCTGCACCGCTACGCTCGGGGTGAGCCACTGATGCTTTCTACGCCCTTAATTTAGTCGCTACCACTTTGTATCGTCGGGTTGCCGGGCACCGCGGCCACCATGCCGCCATGGTCGGGTGCGGCTTCGTCCATGGCCTTTGCGGGGAAGTAGGGTCTTCATGGGAGTGCGGTAGGTGATGTAGATCATGATGCGCATGGTAGGCTAGACAGAGCTACATCGTTGGGGCCGTGGCCATCGGCCGGCCGTCGTAGCGCCATGGCCAGGCGCGGGAGAGAACGGAGGGGAGCGGGGAGGAAGAAGGCGAGCGCGCGGTGCAGCTGGGCTGGGCTGACTGCTGGGCCGAGCGCGCGCGAGTAGGCCGTGTGGGTGCAAGCGAGCGTAGGCGGGCGCGGGCGCGGTGTAGCAGGCCACTCGGCTGGGCCGAGCCGGAGAGAGAAAAGAAGGAAGTTGGCCCGAGTTGGATTTTGTTTTTCTTTTTCCAAAATGTGAATAGTACTGATATTTGTTTATTTCATTAAAAATTCTGTAAGGCTCCAAAAATAATGAAAAATTTTGTGTAAGCTTTTTAAGGTGTAAACTACCTAGGAAAAATATTACATACTAAATTTGATTACTTTGTGCAGGATATTTATTTAGTTCAATTAAATATTAAATGCAACTTCCAGGAATTTTAGTAATTAAAATATTAATCCAAAAATCATAAAATTTATTTTGACACTGTTTTAGATCATAATTAATCCATAGAAAAAGTTTAAGCTTATTTAGATGAAGTATGATCAAATATTAATTATGCCCTAATTAATTAAATATTAAATAAATGTTAAATTGATAACTTTAAGTGTTGTGTGCCCTTTTGGTTGAGTGATGACCTTAGGTCACTAATCCTTGGTGATATTTGGCACCTTAATTTCATGTTTGAGTTTGTTAGTAACCTTTTGGTAATAAAAGCAAGTATCGCTGGAGTTATCGCTATTAGTTAGTAGGTTTTACTGTTTTGCGAATGTACCGCGAGGGAAAGTTGTACTCAAGTCATAAACCGTGGCATATCATCATCAAGCATCATGTTTATCATCGAGTATCATGTTGAAGCATGTTCTATACTTGTGTAGTTTCCGCTTTCGAAGAGGTTGAAGTTGCCGAGCCAGCCTCCGGAGAAGAGTTGTCGTCGGTGGGTTCTGGACCGGAAGTCGGAGTCCTCGAGTCTGAGTCAGTCATCGCGTCAGAGCAAGGCAAGCCCCGGTGCATTTAAACATACCTTGACAATGATAGGTACATGTGGGTCATCATAATTAGGAGGTTCTATGACATCCGGTGGCCGACGTACGCTCGGCGGCAGTGGTTCCGTTGAGCCAGGTCAAGGCTAGGGCTTTTTCCCCTTCCGGCTGCTCGGCTGCTTTGAGGGGTCCAGGCGTTGCTCGACGGCCATCCCACGTCGAGCGGGGTGGCTGGAGTCTGCCGGGACGACCTCGCCACGACAGCGCCATGGGGCGCGTCGACCCCGACGAGGCGGAGGCAACAAGCTACTCCTACGCTCCTCTTGTTGTCACAGAACCTCCTAATTATGATGGCCCACAAGTACCCGTCATTGCCATAATGACCTCTGACAGCCGTACTTAGGTTCACCATAACTTAAAAGGCCTGCTTTCCTCCGAACAGGATCTAATCATAGGAGTATTGCAATATTACAACAGTTTATTCAAAATATTCAACAGAGTAAAGTAGCAGAAGTCTTACAATAACTTAGGGTTACAAACTAGTTTTCAAACTTCAAACCTTATGTAACATTATTACAAACCAGTAGTAGAGAAGTATCAGTAGTAACTTTATTACATCACACAAACGAGATGCCTTGCCCAAAGGCCACACAGTCTACTCGTTGTCACTTTCTTCAACCACGACGGTCATGCAACAAGGCTCGAAGCAGACTTGTTCATGAACCGCACCTGCAACAAGGGGTTCAACAAACCCTGAGTACGAGAGTACTCAACAAGACTTACCCGACTAAGACAAAGACTCCAAGGGCATGCTAGCTTTA
This sequence comes from Saccharum hybrid cultivar R570, assembly GCA_038087645.1. Lineage (NCBI taxonomy): Eukaryota > Viridiplantae > Streptophyta > Magnoliopsida > Poales > Poaceae > Saccharum > Saccharum hybrid cultivar. Next base: position 17,516,144 of record JAQSUU010000563.1, read on the forward strand.
GGGAATCAAGGTACGGGTAATCCAAAATCAAAATTTCTTTCGCAGAAAAGCTTACTAAGGTAAGTCCTTATCTTCAACATTTTACTTTTACCATTGATGGTTCATTAACCAATTCTAGGTGATCCTAATCTAGATCAAAGTAATTATCATCAAAACACTTCTCATTCTTTCTTTCCATTCCAGTTCTTAACTACGCTGTAAGTCAGGTGATCAAGTCTCCATAACCGAGGAGCAACGACGATTCGAACTGATTATACCCAGCTGGGGATCTCTAACATCACGACATATGTAGAACCGAATCTTGCATATATCAACCCTCATTTAGATCTCCCAAAACCAGAACGTGTCCATCGCCACCCGAGAGTACAGTACTCCTCGAACCCGGCCCGATTCTAGCCCTGAGGGTACACGCTACTCCCGCCATCTCTCCACTCCCAGTGCGAGGATAGACGTTCTCGTAATGGAATCACTTATATTTTGGGCTTACCCAAGGCATGAGGCTAGTTGCAAAGTCTTGAAACACAGGCCGGCTTACAATGGACGGTCCTTAACTGACAAGGCGGAAACACTACATTGGGACTCCTTTCCCAATGCATGTTAGCGGTGGCCAAACCACCCGCCCGATCTTTCAAGTTCATTCTCATCTTTAAATATTCATTAAGTATGCCGTCATGGCTATGTAAACATTTCATTTAAAAGCTTAACTTCTTAGCATAGCAAAGCATACTACGCATTTTCTGTAAAACAGGTATCATGGTTGATATCGCAATAATCAAGGATGATAATGCAGCAATTAGGTTATCACTCAACTCCTAATTACTTAATGCAGTAAACCATAATATAAATAATAAAACATTTGTAAAACTCAAGGTAGGGTTTAAATGCACCGGGGCTTGCCTTGCTCTGACACGACGACCGACTCAGACTCGAGGACTCCAACGTCTGGTCCGGAACCCACCGACGATAGCTCTTCTCCGGAAGCTTGCTTGGTGACTTCAACTCCTTCGAAAGCGGGAACTACACGAGTACATAACATGCTTTAACATGATGCTCGATGATAAACATGATGCTTGATGATAACATGCCACGAGTTACAACTTGAGTACAACTTCCCTTCACGGTACAGTCGCAAACAGAAAACCTACTAACTAGAAGCGACAACTCCAGCGATACCAGCTTTTACCACTAAGTAAGTTACTAACGAGCTCAAACATGGAATTAAGGTGCCAAAGATCACCAAAGAGTAGTGACCTAAGGACATCACTCAATCAAAAGGGCACACAACACTTAAAGTTCTCAAATTAACATTTATTTACTATTTAATTAATTAGGGCATAATTAATAGTTGATCAAACTTTATCTAAACAAGCTCAAACTTTTTCTATGGATTAAGAATGATATAAAACAGTGTCATAATAAATTTCATAATTTTTAGATTAATAAATTAATTATTAAAATTCCTGGAAGTTGCATTTAATCTTTATTGGAACCAATTAATTCTACTGCACAAAGTACTCAAATTTAATGTTTAACATTTTTTCTAGATAGTTTACATATTAAGAGACTCACACAAAAATTTTCATGAATTTTGGAACTCTACACAATTTTTAATGAAATAAACAAATAGCTGCACTATTCAATAATTTTGAAAAAGAAAAACAAAACCAAAAACCGAACCGGGCCGATTCCCTTCTCTCCCTCTGGACCGGCCCAACCGAGCGGCCCACGCACCCGCGCGCTCGCCCACGCTCGCGCGCTCGCGATCGGCCCAGCCGTGCGGCCCAGCAAACGGCCTGCTCCGCCCGCGCGCGCTCGCTCTCTCTCCCGCGCTCGCTGACAGCCCTGCCCCACTTGTCATCGCCAACCTCTCGTCCTCCCGCTCACTCCCACGCGCTCGCTCTCTCTCCCGCGGTGGCTGGCTAGTGACCGGAGCTTCGGTCGACAAATTAACCCTACCATCACCATCTACACCTTCCCACGACTCTGTTTTGCTAGGTAGCACCATGGTTCGAGCTCTAGCGAGCCGCGAGCGACGACGATGGCGGCACGGTGGACACGGGAGCAGCACGCCGGTGCACACAAAATGGTAGAGGCTAAATTGAGGGGACGGGAAGCATCAGTGGCATACCATGAGCACGAAACTGTGCTCGGTCGAAGCGGAGAGGCACTGGAGGCGGCTGGCCACATGAGGGCGACAGTGGGGGTCGGTTGCCGGAGTTGGGCACGGGAAGCGGTGGCGGTTGCGATTCAGGCAAAATCAAGCTAGCTCGGGTGGATCATGAGGTGCGCGAGGATGCGGCGATTCTGTTGGTGCGATTTGCGTGGCCAGAGATAGCTTGGCAGCGGCAGCGGCGAGCGGCGGAGCTACGGTGGCGGCGGCGGTGAAAACGAGGAAGAAAAAGAAAAACACGGCGGCCTCGACATATATATAGGCAACGGTTGCGGCTACAGCGTTGGAAGACGCTCGTCATCGCGCTGGCGATTCTAGGCGCGCTTGGAAGCCGGCCGAAGCCGTCCGGCGTCTCGCCGGCGCCCATGCCGTCCGCTGCCCGCCGGTGATTCGTCGGTGTACTGTAGCTGCCCCCCAAATTTTGAACTTTCAAACTATTTTCTTAAATTACTCTCAAATTCATGTAACAACTTGAAAAACTTCCAATCTATGAAATCTTCAAAATTTCAAGCTCTACAAGTTTTGTATTGAACACTTTTTCAAATTCTCACTGGATTTTGAAATTTGAGTTTAAATTCAAAAGGGGACACATTTTTGGGATTTGGTAATTTAGAAATTACTTTTGATTTCATATTGAAACTTCAAAATCTCCAAACACCAAAGTTGTTCATCTTAACAAGACCTACAACTTTGCTGTTCAAAACATTTTCAAATCCTACCTCCATTTTGAAATCTTAGTTTGGGGACAAAAATGAATAAAATCTGAAATTTGTTTATTTTCAAAATTGCTCCACATTTTACACTAAAACTTTGAAAACTCAAAACACCAAAGTTGTAGCCCTTGAAAAGTTCTACAAACTTGGTTTTAAACTTTTTCCCAAATTTTTTCTTAGATTTTGAATTATTTCAAAAGGGGTAAAATAGGGTTTTGAAATTTAGGGTTTTCAGAGGAATTTTCAATTGGAAATTGTTGCTACTTTGATTAGTGTTTACTTAGTGATCAAACCATCATCCAAGGGCATCATTTGGACCAACATGACAAGGTTGACCAACTGCCACTCTTGGTTGACCAATTTAGCTTTTAAAATTCTTTTACATTTTCCCCAAATTTGAATTTAAATTCGAATCGGAAAACTCGTGACAAGCTTTTGGATTCCAACTCAAACTCAAACTTGGAGCTTCATTTTAGTGTTGTACTTGAGCTCATACCCTATACTTGACACTAGTGTGTAACACGGTCACACACCTCAAATTACGCAGGGCATGGACTAAGTATTTGCGGTGGCATTCGATCAAATTACGCAGGGCATGGACTAAGTATTTGCGGTGGCATTCGAAATTAGGGTTTTCGGGTTCGAATCACACCACTGAGAAGCACATCCAATCTAGATAAGTAAACTTGTTTTAGTTGATGCATAACAAGGTTGACCTAAATATGGATGATTTGCAATGCATTATGATGACATGGCAGATTTATTAGCACTATAACACCCGGGGTGTTACAGCCCTTCCCCCTTAAAGAAATCTCGTCCCGAGATTTAAAGCTTTGAGTTAAGTAATGGAAAAGGAAACGTGTCAAGCAAACACGTCCAAGACTTGTCTACAAAACAGGTAGGGGTTTTTCTTCACTACAAGGATTTGAAAAGGATAGGTTACAGCTTAAAGAAGAAATTGCAACCTAGATAGAAGCAAAGAACTCCGGGAAATTCTCCAACAGGTAATCCTCCGATTCCCAGGTGGCTTCCTCTTCTGAATGTTGATTCCATTGGATTCTGTACCATTTAGTTGTTCTACTTCGGGTAACACGATCCTTTTGATCCAAAACTCGAATAGGATGTTCAGAATAGGTCAAATCCGGTAAAAGTTCAACTCCATCAACATCAACAACTTGATCATGTACTTGCAAACACTTCTTCATTTGTGATACATGAAATACATTGTGCACGGCTGACAGTTGTTCAGGCAACTTTAACTTATATGCCACCTTTCCACATCTCCCAATAATTTGAAATGGGCCAACATAACGCGGTGCAAGTTTGTCTTTGACTCCAAATCGGTTAACTCCCTTCATGGATGATACTTTCAAATAAACATAATCCCCTACTTGGAATACCAAAGGTCTACGCCTTTTATCAGCATAACTCTTTTGTCTGGACTGAGCAACTTTCAAATTATTCTGGTTTTTGTCTAACTTTTTCTTTTGTTTGTTTCACAAGATCAACACCGAAAAACCACATTTCTCCCGGTTCTGACCAATTCAATGGAGTTCTGCACCTGCGGCCATACAATGCTTCAAACAGTGCCATTTTGATACTCTCTTGATAACTATTATTGTAGGAGAATTCTGCTAAAGGTAACCACTCGTCCCAAGTGTCTGAATAATTAAGTGCACATGACCTTAACATATCTTCTAGAATTTGGTTGACCCTTTCAATCTGACCACTTGTTTGTGGATGATAAGCGGTACTGTGCAGAAGTTTTGTACCCAGAGACTCATGTAGGTGTCTCCAAAATTTGTTGACAAACTGCGTACCTCTATCAGATACAATGGTCCTTGGTACTCCATGAAGACTCAGGATTCGTGCAATATATATTTTTGCATAAGTTGTAGCAGTATAGTCCACTCTGACTGGGATAAAATGAGATGACTTTGTCAGTCGGTCCACAATGACCCAAATTGAATCAAAGCCTCTTGAGGTCTTGGGTAGCCCAGTAATGAAATCCATACTTATATCTTCCCATTTCTAAGATGGAATGGGCAAGGGTTGTAACATTCCTGCCGACTTCAAGTGTACAGCCTTCACTTTACAACAAGTGTCACATCTGGCAACATACTTGGCGATCTCAATTTTCATTTTGGTCCACCAGAATCTCTGTTTCAAATCTTGATACATCTTATTACTCCCTGGATAAAGAGAAAACCTTGTACTATGTGCTTCATCAAGAATGAGCTGACGTAACTCTGGAACCTTTAGGACCACTAGCCGGTTCTTAAACCACAACACATCTGTATCATCAATACTAAAATCTGTTTGTTGACCTGTTCTAATTTTTTTTCTTGATGTGAGCTATTCCAGAATTCTTTCTCTGAGCAGATACAATCTGATCTTTGATTGTTGATTCTACTGTAACATTAGTCAACTGACCTTGTTGAACTATTTCAATATTTAACTTTTCCAATTCGTAACATAAACTGTAATCCATTGGCTTCACAGTCATGCAATTGCAATGATTCTTTCTACTGAGTGCATCGGCAACAACATTCACTTTTCTAGGGTGATAGTGTACTTCTAAATCATAGTCCTTTATTAATTCAAGCCACCTTCTTTGCCTCATATTCAATTCTGATTGAGTAAAGATATACTTTAAGCTCTTGTGGTCTGTATACATGTGGCAAGTATTACCTAACAAGTAATGACGCCAGATTTTCAATGCATGAACCACAGCTGCTAGTTCAAGATCATGTGTCGGATAATGTTCTTCATGGTGCTTCAACTATCTCGAGGCATAAACAATGACTCTGCCTTCTTGCATCAATACACAACCAAGGCCAATACCCGAGGCATCATAGTAAACATCAAATGGCTTTTCTATATCTGGCTATGCCAAAACTGGAGCAGTTGTCAATGACTTCTTTAGAATTCTAAAAGCTTTCTCACATTCTGGAGACCATATGAACTTAGTTTGATTCTTCAACAACTCCGTGATTGGCTTGGCTACCTTTGAAAAGTCAGGTATGAATCGACGGTAATAACCCGCCATTCCCAGAAAACTTCAGACCTCATGAACTGAGATGGGTGGTTTCCAATTCAGAATATCTTTTACCTTGCCAGGATCTACTGCTACTCCTTCGGCTGACAACACATGTCCTAAGAATTGCACTTCTCTTAACCAAAACTCACACTTACTGAACTTGGCATACAGTTGGTGATCTCTCAGACGAGTCAGAACTACTCTGAGATGCTCAGCATGCTCTTCCTCACTTTTGGAGTATACCAGAATATCATCAATAAACACAACTACAAACTTGTCAAGTTCCGGCATGAAAACTGAGTTCATCAGATACATGAAATGTGCCGGTGCATTGGTGAGACCAAAAGACATAACTTGGTACTCATACAGTCCATATCTGGTGGTGAATGCAGTCTTTGGGATATCTTCAGGTCGAATCTTGATTTGATGGTACCCTGATCGAAGATCGATCTTTGAAAATACCTTTGCCCCACAAGCTGATCAAAGAGTAGATCAATGCGAGGCAACGGATATTTGTTCTTAATGGTTACTTCATTCAGCGGTCGATAGTCAACACACATCCTTAAAGTCTGATCTTTCTTCTTGACAAAAAGAGCCGGACATCCCCATGGTGAGGAACTGGGTCTGATAAAACCTTTGCCACGTAACTCTTGCAATTGATCCTTAAGTTCTGCCAATTCATTGGGTGACATTCTGTAAGCTCTCCTGGATATTGGGGCAGTACCCGGTTTTAACTCAATCACAAACTCTATATCTCTGTCCGGTGGCAGACCTGGTAGATCATCTGGAAACACATCTGGAAATTCACATACTACCGGTATATCACAAATCTCCTGTACTGAAGTTGCACATATCCTTTCAACTATTCTCTTGGGAATAGGAAGTTGGATAAGAAGATGAGATTTATTATCTGGCAAGTTCAACCTTATAGTTCTGTGCAGTGCATCTATAATGGCTCCTCTTTGGTACATCCAATTCATACCCAGGATTACGTCTATATCCTGCTTCTGTAATATTATCATTGAGGTAGGGAATATATGCCCACCTAACTCTATAGGTACGTTACGTACCATCTCCTTAGTACACAGTCGTCCCCCGGGCGACTGAATAAAGAAATCTTCTTGTGTTCCCATAATTGGAATGTCATGCTTAACAACAAAGGTGCGATTTATGAATGTATGCGATGCACCTAAATCAAATAACAGTACTGCTGGATGATTAGCAACAGGGAACATACCCATCATAATAGGTTCTCCCTCTGGAATTGCACTCGCTTGAGTGTAGAATACACGTCCGGTCTTCTTCTTCTCACCCTTACCCTTCTGCACATTCAGATTGTTATTCTTGCTCTGAGGCTGCTGCTGTTGCGGTACGGGAGCTCTGGGATAATTAGGATTGTACTGCCTTGGATACGGGCAGTCCTTGGAGAAGTGGCATGGCTTTCCACAATTGTAGCAGGGAAAGTTATGGGTGGCTGGAGTCTGGTTTCGAATACCAAGGGCATTCGGCTGTGGTGTAAATTGCGGGGTTGTGGCAGGACAGAAAAACGTCTGCGGCTGAGCTTGGTATTGCGGTGGACGATAAGTTGGGCGGAAATGGTTCTGAGGGTGGTAAACAAACTTCTGGCGCTTCTTAATGCCACCAGACAGACTAGAAAACACTTGCTTCTTTTTCTTCGAATCTTTGTGTAGTTGGGACTTCTCTTCTGACGCAATAGCCACATTGACTATCTTATGGTATGTGGCATTATAGCAGGTAACCAATGCTTCCTGGATTCTGGTACTCAAACCTCTCATGAAACAACTCTTCTTCTTCGCATCGGTGTTTACATATTCAGCTGCATACTGGGACAGATGATTGAATTTGCCCACATACTGTAGAACTGACTGGTTCCCTTGCTTCAGCGAGAGAAACTCTTCTAACTTCATGGCCATGACACCATCTGGAATGTAGTGTGCTCTGAAGGCATCCTGAAACTCCTGCCAAGTGACACGGTGGCCAGCAGGACGTGCGGCGACCAGATTCGCCCACCACGCCCCTGCAGCACCTCTGAGTTGCTGTGCTGCAAACACGGGTTTCTGGTACTCCGTGCACTGTAGAAGTTCAAACTTTTGCTCCATGGTGCGGAGCCAGTCATCCGCCTCTAGCGGCTCATCTGCCTTTGAGAATACTGGTGGACGGGTATCGGTGAAATCCACATAAGTGGTTTCTCCTCCATTATTATGGCCTCAACGACCCTGATTTCCATTTTGATTCTGAGCCAACAAGGTAGTGGCATTGACCAGTGCGGCAATAGCTTCTGCCAAAGTAGGTGGAAATGGTGGGGGATTCGGAGTATTGTCCCCATCCTGGGAAGTTTCAATACCGTCCATCTGTTGTACACAAATCATGTTTATTTACATCGCTTTATTGAATTAAAAAGCAGTTAGTACAGTACTTGTACACACACAAACTTATCTTACATTATTTCATTACAAACTTGCTCGCAAGACCCACTAAGGTTCTTAGAAAGCAGGAAAGACTACTATGTTACATAACCATCCATGTCAACACTTCACTCCTCATCATCATCGCTGATCACGATCACTCCATCCTTAGCCTCTGGAGCACTTGCACCAGTGACATGACTTGCATCATCCCCACTTTCCATCATGGGTTCATCTTCTTCCGGATCTTCTTCCTCATTGTCCTCTCCGCCAGGAACAACCACAGCACCGACATCATCTTCTACTGCCTGGGGCTGATGATTGGGATTCATCAGATCATTTAGCCTATGGACTTCCTCATGCAGAATTGTGTTGTACTGCTCCAGGTGTGTCGCATAAAGCTCCAACTTACGAACACGAGCCCTGGCTTCTATCTCCTTTTCCAGAGACTCGTTCTGGAACTGCTTCCAAAAATGCATGTTGCGCTTCAGTTGCTCTACCTCTGAAGTAAGCCTTGCAACCTCTGATTCCGAATCCAGGTTTGGATTGCGGCTACTGCTTGCTCCATCACCTCTGGCGGCCAACTGATGACGTGGCACTCCTTGCGGACCACTTTTCTTGCGAGGAGTCGTCTTCACACGTGCCATCCTAAAGCAAGATAGAATTAGATCGATAAGAACAGATGGGAGGGATCTGAAGGTTAGCATGAATAGGATTGAACCTTACTTAACCCAAACCACTTTAAAAGGGATGGTAACTTAAGCAGGTTAATTAAACATGATGCATGCATCGTACTTACGATCTAACAGAAAGATTAAGTAACACAAGCAATAATTTATAACATAGGGCACTATTCATGATACTTCACTACGAAGCTTTCAAATATGAGCTAAGGAAACTATAGAATAGATTAAGATAAGCAAAAGCAATTTGGACCAAAATATCAATATTAAGGTTGTTCGACCCAAATCATTTTTGAAGTTTTGCAAAATAATACTACAATAACTCAAGTGATTATGCTCTGGTACCAGCTGTCACAGAACCTCCTAATTATGATGGCCCACAAGTACCCGTCATTGCCATAATGACCTCTGACAGCCGTACTTAGTTTCACCATAACTTAAAAGGCCTGCTTTCCTCCGAACAGGATCCAATCACAGGAGTATTGCAATATTACAATAGTTTATTCAAAATATTCAACAGAGTAAAGTAGCGAAAGTCTTACAATAACTTAGGGTTACAAACCAGTTTTCAAACTTCAAACCTTATGTAACATTATTACAAACCAGTAGTAGAGAAGTATCGGTAGTAACTTTATTACATCACACAAATGAGATGCCTTGCCCAAAGGCCACACAGTCTACTCGTCGTCACTTTCTTCAACCACGACGGTCATGCAACAAGGCTCGAAGCAGACTTGTTCATGAACCGCACCTGTAACAAGGGGTTCAACAAACCCTGAGTACGAGAGTACTCAACAAGACTTACCCGACTAAGACAAAGACTCCAAGGGCATGCTAGCTTTAGGGAATCAAGGTACGGGTAATCCAAAATCAAAATTTCTTTTGCAGAAAACCTTACTAAGGTAAGTCCTTATCTTCAACATTTTACTTTTACCATTGATGGTTCATTAACCAATTCTAGGTGATCCTAATCTAGATCAAAGTAATTATCATCAAAACACTTCTCATTCTTTCTTTCCATTCCAGTTCTTAACTACGCTGTAAGTCAGGTGATCAAGTCTCCATAACCGAGGAGCAACGACGATTCGAACCGATTATACCCAGCTGGGGATCTCTAACATCACGACATATGTAGAACCGAATCTTGCATATATCAAACCTCATTTAGATCTCCCAAAACCAGAACGTGTCCATCGCCACCCGAGAGTACAGTACTCCTCGAACCCGGCCCGATTCTAGCCCCGAGGGTACACGCTACTCCCGCCATCTCTCCACTCCCAGTGCGAGGTTAGACGTTCTCGTAATGGAATCACTTATATTTTGGGCTTACCCAAGGCATGAGGCTAGTTGCAAAGTCTCGAAACACAGGCCAGCTTACAATGGACGGTTCTTAACTGACAAGGCGGAAACACTACATTGGGACTCCTTTCCCAATGCATGTTAGTGGTGACCAAACCACCCGCCCGATCTTTCAAGTTCATTCTCATCTTTCAATATTCATTAAGTATGCCGTCATGGCTATGTAAACATTTCATTTAAAAGCTTAACTTCTTAGCATAGCGAAGCATACTACGCATTTTCCGTAAAACAGGTATCAAGGTTGATATCGCAATAATCAAGGATGATAATGCAACAATTAGGTTATCACTCAACTCCTAATTACTTAATGCAGTAAACCATAATATAAATAATAAAACATTTGTAAAACTCAAGGTAGGGTTTAAATGCACCGAGGCTTGCCTTGCTCTGACACGACGACCGACTCAGACTCGAGGACTCCAACGTCTGGTCCGGAACCCACCGACGATAGCTCTTCTTCGGAAGCTTGCTCGGTGACTTCGACTCCTTCAAAAGCGGGAACTACACGAGTACATAACATGCTTTAACATGATGCTCGATGATAAACATGATGCTTGATGATAACATGCCACGAGTTACAACTTGAGTACAACTTCCCTTCACGGTACAGTCGCAAATAGAAAACCTACTAACTAGAAGCGACAACTCCAGCGATACCAGCTTTTACCACTAAGTAAGTTACTAACGAGCTTAAACATGGAATTAAGGTGCCAAAGATCACCAAAGAGTAGTGACCTAAGGACATCACTCAATCAAAAGGGCACACAACACTTAAAGTTCTCAAATTAATATTTATTTACTATTTAATTAATTAGGGCATAATTAATAGTTGATCAAACTTTATCTAAACAAGCTCAAACTTTTTCTATGGATTAAGAATGATTTAAAACAGTGTCATAATAAATTTCATAATTTTTGGATTAATAAATTAATTATTAAAATTCCTGGAAGTTGCATTTAATCTTTATTGGAACCAATTAATTCTACTGCACAAAGTACTCAAATTTAATGTTTAACATTTTTCCTAGATAGTTTACATATAAAGAGACTCACACAAAAATTTTCATGAATTTTGGAACTCTACACAATTTTTAATGAAATAAACAAATAGCTGCACTATTCAATAATTTTGAAAAAGAAAAACAAAACCAAAAACCGAACCGGGCCGATTCCCTTCTCTCCCTTTGGTCCGGCCCAACCGAGCGGCCCACGCACCCGCGCGCTCGCGATCGGCCCAGCCGCGCGGCCCAGCAAGCGGCCTGCTCCGCCCGCGCGCGCTCGCTGTCTCTCCCGCGCTCGCTGACAGCCCTGCCCCACTTGTCATCGCCAACCTCTCATCCTCCCGCTCACTCCCGCGTGCTCGCTCTCTCTCCCACGGTGGTCGGCCGGTGACCGGAGCTTCGGTCGACAAATTAACCCTACCATCACCATCTACACCTTCCCACGACTCCGTTTTGCTAGGTAGCACCATGGTTCGAGCTCTAGTGACCCGCGAGCGACGACGATGGCGGCACGGTGGACACGGGAGCAGCACGCCAGTGCACACAAAACGGTAGAGGCTAAATTGAGGGGACGGGAAGCATCAGTGGCATACCACGAGCACGAAACCGTGCTCGGTCGAAGCGGAGAGGCACTGGAGGCGGCTGGCCACGTGAGGGTGACAGTGGCGGTCGGTTGCCGGAGTTGGGCACGGGAAGCGGTGGCGGTTGCGATTCAGGCAAAATCAAGCTAGCTCAGGTGGATCATGAGGTGCGCGAGGATGCGGCGATTCTGTTGGTGCGATTTGTGTGGCCGGAGACAGCTTGGCAGCAGCAACGGCGAGCGGCGGAGCTACGGTGGCGGCGGTGGTGAAAACGGGGAAGAAAAAGAAAAACACGGCGGCCTCGACATATATATAGGCAACGGTTGCAGCTACTGCGTTGGAAGACGCTCGTCATCGCACTGGCGATTCTGGGCGCGCCTAGAAGCCGGCCGAAGCCGTCCGGCGTCTCGCCGGCGCCCATGCCGTCCGCTGCCCGGCGGTGATTCGTCGGTGTATTGTAGCTGCCCCCCCAAATTTTGAATTTTCAAACTGTTTTCTCAAATTCATCTAACAACTTGAAAAACTTCCAATCTATGAAATCTTCAGAATTTCAAGCTCTACAAGTTTTGTATTGAACACTTTTTCAAATTCTCACTGAATTTTGAAATTTGAGTTTAAATTCAAAAGGGGACACATTTTTGGGATTTGGTAATTTAGAAATTACTTTTGATTTCATATTGAAACTTCAAAATCTCCAAACACCAAAGTTGTTCATCTTAACAAGACCTACAACTTTGCTATTCAAAACATTTTCAAATCCTGCCTCCATTTTGAAATCTTAGTTTGGGGACAAAAATGAATAAAATCTGAAATTTGTTTATTTTCAAAATTGCTCCACATTTTACACTAAAACTTTGAAAACTCAAAACACCAAAGTTGTAGCCCTTGAAAAGTTCTACAAACTTGGTTTCAAACTTTTTCCCAAATTTTTTCTTAGATTTTGAATTATTTCAAAAGGGGTAAAACAGGGTTTTGAAATTTAGGGTTTTCAGAGGAATTTTCAATTGGAAATTGTTGCTACTTTGATTAGTGTTTACTTAGTGATCAAACCATCATCCAAGGGCATCATTTGGACCAACATGACAAGGTTGACCAACTGCCACTCTTGGTTGACCAATTTAGCTTTTGAAATTCTTTTACATTTTCCCCAAATTTGAATTTAAATTCGAATCAGAAAACTCGTGACAAGCTTTTGGATTCCAACTCAAACTCAAACTTGGAGCTTCATTTTAGTGTTGTACTTGAGCTCATACCCTACACTTGATACTAGTGTGTAACACGGTCACCCACCTCAAATTACGCAGGGCATGGACTAAGTATTTGCGGTGGCATTCGAAATTAGGGTTTTCGGGTTCAAATCACACCACTGAGAAGCACATCCAATCTAGATAAGTAAACTTGTTTTAGTTGATGCATAACAAGGTTGACCTAAATATGGAAGCTTTGCAATGTATTATGATGACATGGCAAATTTATTAGCACTATAACACCCGGGGTGTTACACTTGCTCCCTCTCCTTGTGCACGACGTGTTCCCTAATGGGGTGGAACGAGTAGCGCTCTGACCCCCGCCTCTACCGGTTTAGGATACGCATAGTGGGGCCTCGCCACGGCGGGTCCGATAATGGCACGCGCGTTCAGGCGCTCTGCGGGGCACCGGTGTTCTCGAGCCCCTGTGGCTTGGTAAGGCCAGGAGGTGGTCGTGCTCATGCCTACTCGTGTGTGCGGCGCTACTGCGGCCTCAGTCATCCTCTGTGCAGAAACGACAAGGCGGTGCTGGCCGTGCATGGCTGCGGTGAACAGAGGAGAGGCATTGGGGCGACGGCGGCTCACCGGTGGTGGCGAAGTCGAAGGCGGCTGGTGCAGGGTGATTCAGTGTGGTGGTGACCAGAAGCAGTGTGATTCAGTGTGGTGGCGGCTCCCGAGACGAAGATGACCGCAGCGTCGTCGTTGCCTTCGGTGATCACGAACGGCTCTGGCGGCGGGTTCTCCTCCTCTTCCTTCGTCTCTCTTCTCCTCGCCTCCTCCTCCCTTCTCCTTGGCTCAACACAGTTGGTGGGCTGCCACGAGGTGGCGATGGTGAGATGGTCTGGGGGCAGGGGCACCGGGTGGCTTATATAGTCGAGCCCGGCCATGGTGTTGCGGCGAACGGTGGAGGACGAAGGAGGGGTACGTGGAGGGTCGGGATGCACTGGGCTAGGGTTGGCGCACTGTGCAATCTCGAGCGGCTCCACGTCCGCTCTCGGGCGCCGGTGGAAAAGGGGGCGGACGCCATGGCGTCGGCAGCTCGGGCCATGGCGGGCGACGTCACCCTGACCAAGTTTGAACGGGGAAAAGGGGAGGCGCAGGTGCAGATCACGGACATGGCCTTCATCCGATCGCTGGTGAGGTAGGTGGCGCAGGCGGATGGGCGGGAGCAGCCCTGGCCGCTTGGGATTCCCAGCGAGCGCCGATGCTCTGCTTTTGGGGAAAGCAGAGGAGGGGTTGTGGGGAAGGGGATGATGCATGGGGCCCTTCTGGCAGCGGCGTGGGGAAGACGACGGAGTTGTCTCATCGTGACGTGGTGAAGCGAGGCAGCCAGGTCGCTCGGTTGGGCCGGCTTGGCGGGGCTAGGCCGGCTATGGCTGACTTTGGCCGAAGCTGGCCTGCTGGGCTGCGGCTGCGCACGAGCGGATGCTTGGTGGGCCATCTTCTGCACTGGGCTGGCTTGTCAGCGGATAGGCCGGCTGGTGATCTAGGCCGAAATGGCCTTTCTTTATCTCTTTTTATTCTAAAGTCTTTTCTATTTCCTTTCTTCCATCTCTATGCTAAACCATGGTTCCCATGTGTGTATACACATGTGCCAAGCATGTACACACCCTTAGGGGTGGTCCACTAGGGGTCTAGGGTGGTGGCGTCCACATCCAAGGGTTGGCACACACACAAGAGTTTGGTTAAATAACTTAATTAACCATAGATTGTTGATTTTTTTAACATCACATAAAATCACAAAGACCCAAATCACATGTTGGTTAATTAATGCAATGCTCAAACATGCTACTTGGGGTCTACTTGTGCAACTATAAGATGGTTCCCTAGCATTTACACTCACCATGCAATGGTTTATTCAAGAAAAATTTTGTAGTTGTGATTTTTGGATGTTTGAATCTCAGGGATGTTACAGTGAGATAAAAAAGAATTCAAGGGGTTTGGATCTTAGGACTAAAAATTATTAGATAATTAGCCAAATATGAACTAACAAAAGCTAATGGGCACCAATTAGTCCACTTAGCTCTTATTAGCCAACCAAAACCCAAGTCTAGTTTCTAGATTTTGGATCCAAACACCCCTCAACTAGGTGAGCGGACTTGGTGATTCTCCATAGTATGAGTATTATTACGTTTTAGTTTGTCTAGGGTTTGGTTTCTATGGTGGTAGTGAGGTGACAACAAAGATACTGATGAGGAATAATTTCCTTTGCAGTTTATTTGGTCAGCACAACATTCATAAGGGAAGGGATACATGCTATTAGGGTGGGAGTTTTTAAAATCCCTCATTTGTTTGTTGGTTGGGACCATGGAAGTGTTAGTTTTGATGGGAAGGGGAATGACCTTTAGAGGGCCAACTTCCACCCACTGATTCCTAGGGAAGGGTAGAATTGTTTGAGAATTGTCCTTTAGTGAAAGTTATGTTAGATGTGTGTCGAATATGTGTACAATTTGGTTACGTTAGGACTTGGGTTGTATTCATGGTTAGATATAGTTTGAGTAGAACTGTGTACCCATGGGCCAATAAATATGAGGCAACCTCTATTGCAACCATGAGATGACAGGTTTGGGTGATAACAAGGAAGTAGGAGCACTCAGATGCTGGTATAGCTACTGTTTATGGGGAGAAGCAGTCTTAATCATGCTGTAAGGATGTAGGTATATGGTTGAACCTCGTCAAAAGCATCATCTCTAAATGTTGTTCTCGTTTGAGTATTTTCTTCTATGGTGTTTATGTTTCCACAATTCGTTAGGATTTTGGTAACGTGTATTCTATCTAGTGGTATCAGAAATGGTTGGTAAACCTATAGCATGTCAGGGTCACATGGTTATGAAAGAGCTTGTTATTATCTCTAGAGGGTCACACAGGTTGTGTGTGACATAGAGAGTTGGACTTGGGGCTTCATATAACGTCTTTTAGATACCACACATGACTACACGAGGGGGTGATGTGAAGAGTGGGCTCGATGTCTAATGTGGGAGATTGTTAGACTTAGTCCTATAACAAAAATTGATGATGGGGAGCATAACATATAAGGTTGGGGTAATCCTTACTACTCATTAGACTAGTCTTTTGGATTGAGTTAGGTTCAAGGTCTTGGTTTATGGTGGGCTCCGGTGGGATTAGGCCTTGTGTGGCACCAACTCATTGATACAGTCATGTGTTGGGCAGGATCTGCTACACACTCAAATAAGATAAATGCATTACATAGTTCATCATGCCTTATGATACAATTTCTCACTCCAAAACCCACAGCAAAAAAGACGACAAGAATTCCATCGTAATCTATCCTCCTTAATTTCCTTCACTAATAAGTAAACAAAGGATCGAGGCTAAAAATCAAATCACCATTTTATCACTATTGCATAGATCTTTTTTTGAAGATTAGTCCATTTTTTACAGAGATGGTTCACATAAAAAACACCTCTAACTAGGACGACGAGCACTGTAGCTCGTGAACTGACACTAGAAACCAATTTTCACAGGCAATTCAGTTATGAAATTTGTCATAGAAATAAATCCTTGTTCAGGGACAATTTTGTTAAGTGAACCGCCCCTAAATGCATTTTTAGGGCTAGTCATGTTTTTCCTTTTTTTCATCCAGCACTAGCAACACAATATTATGTGATCTCCTGGACTCACCCAAAAGGATATTGAAAAAGTAAAAGATGATTTTTGCAAGTTTCTGATGCACGAGGTGATCAACAAGCAACAAGGATGGTTATTTCTATGATTTCAAATTTGATTATGCACATGATTTTAAGTACGATAGACTTCACGCCGCAGGCAATATGATTTTCTTCTCATTGTTATCATCATGAAATATATTGTTAATAGTTTGCAATTATGTTTACTTCATTAACTAGTACATTAATGCATGCATAAATTGTCATGAAACATTGTATAAACTATCTGCGAAATGGTGAAATATTTGGTCATAATACAATTTCAAGTATGGCAGGCAATATGAAAAATTAGAAACGTTTTCAGGGATGGTCAAATTTAAAAGAAACTGGCCTTGGAAATAGAATTTCAATAGCGGTTATGTTAAGCCAACAAACCTTAAACAGATTTCCAATAGTGGTTCTATTAAGCTAACAACCTCTAACAATGAATCTTTAGGGGTGGTTGCTCAAGCATCTAGAAATCAGTTTCAAGCTAGGGCAGTTTCATTAAGCCAACCACTCATGGAAATTTATTTCTAGAAACCATTTTCATAAAAGCAATTGGCCCCAAAAATCATTTTCCAAAGGCAATTTTCTTGCTCAAATGCCCTTGGAAGTGGATTTCTACCATCTATTTTCTTGATTGAACCGTCCATGGAAATGGATTTCTAGAGACGGTTTTTTAATGCAGTCGCCTTTGGAAATGGATTGGTAGAGAAGGTTTTCTTATTGCAACCATTCTTGAAAAAGTATTTCTAGGTTCGGTTGAAAGCTTGACAATGCAAAGTACACATCTTTACAATCGATGGCGTAGTGTCGGTTTTATACATCGCCACTAAAAACCATTTTGACTGATTGTGGAATCATTTCCGCAATAGTGTTTAATTCTTTGTCAAGCCCTGCTAGTGGTTGCCAAACGGAATCACTCTTTGTGGAAGCGGTCTCCCCAGTGTGGTTGTACGGCACATGAGGGTGTGACCTTACTCTTTACCCATTTTCCCCTTTAGTGCTGCGACATTTATGTATTTATACCTAATATTAAAGAGCAAAAAATTCTTTCTTCTATCTCTCACTCTCTCCACCTAACTCCTCTTCCATCCACTAGTCATTCATCCATCACTCTCACACTTCTCATTTGAGTTTTTGGAGTTGCAAAACTTTTGTTGGCATACACTTTGAGTTTGGAGCCACAAAACCATCGTTATTGGCGCCGCACCACTCATGTCATGGCCTACCTTATTTATAACATGTTATAATCCCATTAGGCCCTTATTTGCATAGTCATCAATACACTAAAACCCACCTATTTGCCTTAGATTAGATGCTCTTTTAGTGACACCCCCGGGTTGGAATATAAACTTAAATCAAGGACATACAAAGGTTATGAATTTAATCACAACTTTGGGCCTTTGGGTTCAAGATCTGGCTAGTTTGTCCTCCCAAAAAAGAAAGAGAGATTTGGCTATAGTTTGTCAGTGCATGTCTGCTCTTTATTTGTTTATTTTTTGGCTAATTGGCTGGCTGACGCAGGGATAGGGGCCGGGGCCGGGGCCAAGGGTGTTGGCTGTGCACAAATGCCTGTTTCGGCACCACCAGGTCGGCAATTTCTGTTGCCTTTTTTTGGGAATTAGATTCTTTGTAACTAGGTGAATTCCCCGCATGTTGCTGCGGGAATGCAAAAGTAATTTGAATTGAGTTAGGAGAAATAGGATGTAGAAAGAATCTCGTTGGTGTATAATACATAAGTATATATGCGATATAAGCAGAGAACAATTTAGTTTTTTTTGCTAGAGGTGTAACTAAAGACAACAAAAACCATATCAAAGAAAACACGGTCACTAACATATAGGATCGACCAGTACGGGAGGCTAATATCATCCACCCAAACCCCTCACCCCTACTATACCTGAGGATCATCCCCCTCCCAAAAGTTCTACGAGTTTTCCTTCACAAAATCATGCTTGTTTCGGAGGACCACATATAATCCATGTGATATGTAGTTTTGCTAGGTTTTTACTTAGAAACGGGCTTTTACTTAGAAACAGTTATCAAAGAAAATACGGTTACTAACCTATAGGATCGGCCAGTACGGGAGGCTAATTTCATCCACCAAAACCCCTCACCCCTACTATACCTGAGGGTCATCCTCCCTCCCAAAAGTTCTAGGAGTTTTCCTTCACAAAATCATACATGTTTCGGAGGACCACATGTAATCCATGTGATATGCAGTTTTGCTAGATTTTTCTTAGAAACTGGCTTTTGCTTAGAAACGGTTATCAAAGAAAACACGGTCACTAACCTATAGGATCGGCCAGTATGGGAGGCTAACCTCATCCACCCGAACCCCTCACCCTTACTATACCTGAGGGTCATACCCCCTCCCAAAAGTTCTAGGAGTTTTCCTTCACAAAATCATGCATGTTTCGGAGGACCACATGTAATCCATGTGATATGCAGTTTTGCTAGATTTTTCTTAGAAACTGGCTTTTGCTTAGAAACGGTTATCAAAGAAAATACAGTCACTAACCTATAGGATCGGCCAGTACGGGAGGCTAACCTCATCCACCCGAACCCCTCACCCCTACTATACCTGAGGGTCATCCCCCTCCCAAAAGTTTTAGGAGTTTTCCTTCATAATATCATGTATGTTTCGGAGGACCACATGTAATCCATGTGATATGCAGTTTTGCTAGGTTTTTGCTTAGAAACGGCAGTTTTGCTAGGTTTTTCTTAGGAACGGCTGTTTAAATGTTTGCAAAAAAGTTATCGAAATATATCCATGTGGGGTCTTGTTTTGAAGAGTTTATTGCGAGGAACACCATGGTGCAATTGGATTTTAATTACGATACTTGGTTTAGATGCTACGACTTTTTTTTAATTTTAAAAGAAATAGCTAGTGGGAGATAAATGAGGCTTAGTGGGGGTAACTGATTTGATGACGTCACATGACATCACTTTTCAAGATTGGACTAATCAAATTGCATAGAATCACTTAGTTAGTGCTGCGACATTTATGTATTTATACCTAAGATTAAAGAGCAAAAAAAATTCTTTCTTCTATCTCTCACTCTCTCCACCTAACTCCTCTTCCATCCACTGGTCATTCATCCATCACTCTCACGCTTCTCATTTGAGTTTTTGGAGTTACAAAACTTTTGTTGGCATACGCTTTGAGTTTGGAGCCGCAAAACCATCGTTATTGGCGCCGCACCACTCATGTCATGGCCTACCTTATTTATAACATGTTATAATCCCGTTAGACCCTTATTTGCATAGTCATCAATACACTAAAACCCACCTATTTACCTTAGATTAGATGCTCTTTTAGTGACACCCACCCCCACCCTCCCCAGTTGGAATATAAACTTAAATCAAGGACATACAAAGGTTATGAATTTAATCACAACTTTGGGCCTTTGGGTTCCAGATCTGACTAGTTTGTCCTTAAAAAAAAGAAAGAGAGATTTGGCTAGTTTGTCAATGCATGCCTGCTCTTTATTTGTTTATTTTTGGCTAATTGGCTGGCTGACGTAGAGACAGGGGCCGAGGCCCGGGGGTGTCGGCTGTGCACATATGCCTGTTTTGGCACCACCAGGTCGGCAATTTCTGTTGCTTTTTTTTTTTGAATTAGATTCTTTGTAATGATGGTGCCATCCCATCCCCACCAGTGACCCTTGGACGCGACGCCTGTTTACCTTCACATGGGCCATGTTTAGTTTCCCAATTCTCCCCCCAAATTCCACTATGCAAAAAGAAGATTCCCCGTCACATCAAAATGTCGGCAAATGCATGGAGTACTAAATGTTGATGAAATCAAAAACTAATTGTACAGTTTTGTTATACTTTGCGAGACGAACATTTTAAGCCTAGTTAGTCAAAATTTAGATAATTTTTACCAAATACAAACGAAATGCTACAGGAATTCTGATACAGTGTTTTTCACCCCTATTCGCCGAACTAAACGAGGCCATGGTGTTAAAGCAGCAGGCAGTCCACTACTCAATGCATATCGGGATGGCCTTTGCATTGTTGGTGGCCTTCATGTGGCCATGTCTGGACTCTGGAGCGTCGACACGTCGACCGCCGCTGCATGCACGACTGAAATGACACTATCTATCTATCAGTGCCGCTAGTACCGCCAGTACAAAGGTACGTGCATGCCAGACAGTGTCTGTGCCGCCAGTACAAATTACGTAATGAAGATGAAAATGACTAGTGTGAAGCATGAAACCGGTCAGATACGCGCGGCTGGGTATGATTGTAGCTTAGCTATAGAGTGGGGGCGATTTTTATATTTAACCTCTTTTTTAATAAATATTTTAATATTAACCGTCCCAGAAAATAATTTGTATCCGGTAGTCTTTTTTGGTTGCGCCATTGAGAATGGCGCGACCAAAAGGGCTACCGGATGCAAATTATTTTCTGGGGCCACATAGTCGCGCCACATGCGTTGACGTGACAAGATACGGCACATTCGACGGCGTTTCCGACGTGGAAAAGTTTGTCACACCACCCCTGTTGGCGTGACAGTATAGTCTTGTCGCGCCACCGGGAATGGCGCGATGAGACTAAATTTTTGAAAAATCATAACTCTTCAATACGACGTCGGATGAAGATGATTTTTATATGAAAATTGTAGCTCTCGATGAGATCTACAACTTTGTAGTTTTGAGTTTTTTTGTTTAACGACGTTAAGATGCTCAAAAAAATTATATAAACTTTCAGCACCAAAATAATCACGTATTAGTGATTGTTGCATTATGAAAATCGTATCTTTTTTGAATGGATTCAAACAAAGATATAATTTATATAAAAATTGTAGCTCTCAATGAGGTATACAACGTTGTAGTTTTGAGGTTTTACATTTAAGGTCGTTAAGACGCTCGAGAAAATAATATAAAGCCTCAGAAGCATATTCGTGCTGAAAATTTATATAATGATGTGCAGCTCTCCTGCGTTTTTTGAGAAAAAAGATATGTTAGTTCTCTTCAGATCTTGGTGGCAGTTGGTGTGTTTATCAGGAGAAGCAGTCTGTTGGCTCTCTTTATAGCGATTTTGACCTTTTCTTTTGGTTTGTTCTATTGCAAGGCATGGCATCTTCAATACTCTGATTTGATGATGAAGGATTGTAAGTCAATGTTCCTTGGAGGGTTCCTCCAACTGATGTTAATGAAGTGGGGTTCTAGATCTCTTTGTCAGCAACGAGTGGATTTTGTGGTTTTCAAAACCTTGTATGTAAGGGTGCTTGCAGGTGTCTTTTTTTTTTGTTGTCTCTTTAGTGCATAATCTTCAACAGGCAATGGATGATAAAAAAATAATGACTAGTTTAATCTTCAATGTACTCTTATTTCTGAAGGTCATTTTGTGTTAGGTTGTCCTTTTGTATGAGCTATTGTTTTTGTTGAATGTGAGTGTCTCTCTAAAAAAAAGAGGGAGAACGAACGACCTAGAGCGCCTGTAAAGCTATTTTTTGAGGGAAAGCCTGGAAAGTTATTGGGGATGATTATTTGCATTGGGTGCTGATGAAAGAGAAATCCTGCTTCAATCTTTGTTCACACCTTTTCAGATACTGTATAAAAAAGGAACTGATGGAACGACCGGTGTCGCATCTATGCATGTCAAGCAGAGCATGGTTAGTCATGTTTTCGATCGTGTCCACAACGAAGATGCTTTCAATTGTGCGCCTCTTTTCAAGTTTCAACGTGCAATGATGGACGGCTTTGTGCATAAGTGGCTATATGGTAATTCTATGTGTCCCTACGTTATTCCACAATTCTTGTCGTTTTGCACAAAGACATGGTTCCCAAACATAGATTTGACAGTGGTTTCCTATCTTTAAATAGACAAAAAAAAACAAATACTAAAACTTTTAATGTGGTTTTGAAAACTAATAGTGTCTACTAAATGTTTTCAGATTTCTTGATAGTCATAGTTCTAGAATTTTGATCTTTATCATGTCCAAATCCATAAGAATTAGAAATTAGATGGGAGTATATATGATGAAAGAAAGAGAAGGACAGTCCTATTTTGTTGGGCGTGTGTGCTTTGGTCTTGTCATTGTCCCTAGTTTTACTGGGCTCACATATCGGCCCAAATTCAGCGTCCTGTATTGGCCCAAGGCCCAGGTTTTGTTGCCTAGAATGTTAAATCGCAGCCCAAGCCTGGGCCAGGCTGCAACTGCAACTGCAATCGAAAGCAACTGCAACTGCAAGAGGCTGCAACTGCAACTGCAACTGCAAACGAACTCGTCCGAGCCTCAGCGGGCTGCAACTGCAACTGCAACTGCAACTGAAACTGCAATCGCAGCCCAAGCCTGGGCCTCCCGCTGAGGCTCCGACGAGTTCGTCGCGACGGCGGCCCGCGTGGTACATCTCGTCACCTTATATCGGGCCGGCCCATAGCCTGATGGCAGGCACCGCCGTCGCATCGCCGCCCAAGCACTTCTGTCAAGTGGACTTCGCGGGCTACTAGAAAACATGGGCGCGGTGTTGCCGCGCCAGCTTGGATTAGCCCACTTCCCACCTATGAGTATTTTTTTGAACATACCTATGAGTAGTTATTGGCAATATCAATATGGGTGTATGTTCCTCGTACTCCATGATGGTAATTCAATGGTATTTCGTCTGTAAAAGGTCAAAAAACATGTCTAACATCCTTAATCAAGATAACATGAACTTAACAAGACAAGGTTAATGGAAGTGGTTCCTTCGTAAGACAACCTCGCACTGAGTAAACACTCTAAATATTGCAGGCTCAAAGACTGGCACGTAATGACATCAAATACAAATACAAATACTGAAACTATAAAAAACAGCAATGCAGTATTAAGCAGGTGGAAGTAGCAAGGATTTGATTTGATGGTACCATCCGCTAATTTGTACTAAACTGTGAGCATGGATCGATGTTAAAATAATCAAATTAATATGGGGTACGAAAATATCCTTTCAGGTCCATATATTGTACGCTTGACAGTATGGAAGAATGAGACCTTGTCCTTGGTACCTTGAGGGAATCCTGTTCAAAACAAGCATATAAAGATTGCCATGCCTTACATTATGTCTAAAAATGCAAATAAAGATTGAAATAAGAATTTTCCACAGTAAAATGATGAAAACAATGAATGTAGCGGCAAAGGCATTCAATTCATTGTTACTAAGATCACATATGATGGAGCAGCTGTTGGAAGTATGACCCCATGTTGTTTGTGTTCAACATAGTATACTTCTGTTAAAGATAAGAACAGTTGCTGAGATTTCCAACATAGCCATAGCTTTGATTTAGTTGGGCTAAGAATCTTTTTTGCTGCTGTTGTTCTTGGCTTCATTCAGAAGTAGAAAAATGATTGATACTAATGATCCATTTATTAGATTTTATCTTGTCATCTTTAACTTGACTCTCTGGGACACTTTAAAAATAAATACACAAAGCAAGGATATTCCAATAATGCATGTGTTTGTTACCACAGTCTTTCTTCAACTGTCTCTGAAATGAGACCTGTTGAAAATAAGACTATTACTCATCTGAAGAATAGTTCATATATATATTTTCTTATGGATAATATCTTGGTAAAGAACTGAAGATTTTCCAGAGATGTATTCAGTCATCAAACCTCGAAGTTTTTGATTGGGGTATGTCTGTTAAAGAGCTTTCCAAGGGTATGGAATTGTTATAGTTGCTACTACTCATTAGGATTCAGTAGCTTTATGAACAAAGATATATTTGCCAGATTCAGAAAATATTGGTAAACTGAGAACTCAGCTCTAAACATTTACACTATCTTCCACTAAATCCTCCAATGGTGAGACTGAGTGTATTACTTTCTCTTAATACTATAGAGGTACGTAAAGTAGAGGTCCCTCAATTCAACATAGACTAAGATTCCTTTGTATCCGTGCGCTTACCTCGCTTGTTAGGGATCGATACCATAGTCACAAAGTTTCTGGGTCGATGGGGTCGAGGTACGGGGTCGCGGTACGTGGTACGCTACTTGCGAGAGATTTTTACACTTCAGGTCGAAAATGAACCCGTGAACCCGGGTCGGGGTCGACGAACCCGGGTCGAGGGTCGAAGGTGGTGAACCCGTTTTATGTGACTATGATCGATACCTCGCCTCATCCGTGCTCATTGGAAACCTTTACTCTTCAATAGATTCATCTCAACTTAAAAAAAAGTGGTACTCCCATGGTGAGTCTGCGTGGATTGCACAATACTTGTTAAGGTGGTTTCTATCTAATGATCTCAGCTCTAATGTTTCTCTAAATGTTCCAAGTTAAAAAAATCATGCATAGATACTATTGATGCAAGCAGTTGTCTAGCAAATCACATTATATGAGCACAAAAGAACATTTAACTACCAAGGCAAGTGAGATAACTTTTTGCCCCGTTCTATCTAATGTTGATCATCGATATTGTAAGACATGAAGTGATCATGATGAAAGAACCAGCATACACAAAAGAATAAAACTTACAATATTATGTTAGAGTACTGCTCAGACTGCCTCTAGCACTGCATAGATAGGTTGGCCTGCATTTTTCACCTCATATCTTTATCCTACTCACACTGCTCATCCAGTTCATCTAGGTGTAGATGAGTAGCAGGACTGCAGGATGGCGAGACAACAACACAGGAAAGAGATCCCCATGGTTGATGAGGCAAGCTTCGATTTTCCTGCAAATGGAGCTATTATAATTCATGAGATTTTATGAAATTACTTGCCATCATTGATGATGTTGCACCTAAGAATTACGAAGCAAATATCCAATAAGTGCTAAAAAATAATCAGCTTATCGTTGCCCTTGCATTACCTCTTGTGGAGAGACAAGATAAACTTGTTATATGTGTTCTTTCAGAAAAAAAAAAGAAACTTAAACGACATATATATGCTGTTAATAGTTAATACCATATGAGAAAATCCGAGCTTTATAATGAGAGTTAAGCTATTTCTGTAGTTTGAAGCAAATGAAAAAAAAATATGTTGCTCCCAAAAATAGATATGTTGCTCCCAAAAATAGGAGAAGCAACCAAAACATGTCATAATTTGGAATGGAGTATTTTTTTTTAAGAGAAAGTTAAATTGCCTAACTGACAATAATGCTTATAACCCTGCAGTTTTATAATTAAGCTTTAGAAGGATGAATGGTCACATATTTAGCCTAGAGTTCCAGGAGCTCCCAATCACGACACGACTGAATATCACAGAAGGCATTTCAACGAACACATGGAGAGCATGCACGGTGAGTTTCTCTAAGCAGTAGCATGGGCCGAGGAGGCGCAGCGGCCGGGTCGGAATTGGAGAGGGGCGCGGCAGGACGTACCTGTTTCCAGCGGACCCATCGCCGGTGGGGTGCGCCGCACTCGCGTGGCCCGACGAGCGAACGACCCTCTGTGCAGTGCAGTTGTGGTCCTTGTGACAGTGGAACTCCTGTGCCGACGGCTAGCGACAGGGATCAATTTGCAACGGCCGGGGCACCTGTGACTGCGACCAGCGGGCAGCGCTTCGGAGGCTGCCGGCATCGGGCACAGAAGCCACGGCGCGTCGGGCGAGTGGGCAGAGGGGAACGGAGCAGGGACGGCGGCTCCGTCGTCTCCATCGAAAGCGGGTACACAGGCCGATGGCCGAGAACTTTCACGAGTTTTCGGGTTAATGCCCAAATCGATCCGCAATCGGACGTACCACGTTGCTTGCGTGAACGGTTAATGAGTTAACAGGCGACGTGGACCAATCCGCTGCCCGCGAAATGGTAGCAGGATTCCTGTATAGAATGGTAGCAGGATTCCTGTATAGAGATACCATCAGTTGCTTTCGCATGCAAATTTGCTGCAGAATCATTCGTCGCCTTTCTTAGGAATTTTTTCTTGAGCTAGAGCTTGTGGCCTTGTGGGTCGCAAATGAATTCTGTAATATAAACCTAACTGACTACGGAACTCTTTAAGCCTAGCTAGGCTTCCTGAAGATGGTGTGTAAGTGTAACGCCTTTGCGTTCTTTTCATAAAAAAAAAACATGCCACGGCACGGTCTTGAAAATATAAAGGTTGGATCTGACTTAATTTGGTTTACAACATTTACGCTCTTACTAGACTTCGACTTTATAACACAGATTGCACTTACTTTTCTTGTTCTTTTTACTGTAACTGTGGGCTGTGGCTTTATCTTTCAAATTCTTAAAGCCCAAAGACTATTATTATTATAAATAACTTCATCGCTCATGATATCTGTTGCTGTGGAACAAATGTGCCAGCATCCATACACAAAAGTGTAGTGGAGCTTTTATCTTTTTCTTTCCCTCCTTTTCTCGATAATGTATCGTAACCTCTCTGAGTGATTTAATCCAGTGTTCCCCCAGAAGGCAGTCTTCATGATGGCAGGTACTTCTAGATATATACTAAATCTGTTCCACATTATAATTCATTTGACTTTTTAATCCAAAGTTTGGCCACTCGTTTTATTCAAAATTTTGTATTAAATATCACTTCTTTTGTTGTGGCTTGCTTTATTAACAAAAGTTCTGCAAGACTGACTTAAATTTGATTATGTTTACACAAATTTTTTTAAGTAAGACGAGCGGTTAAACTTAAGGTCAAAAAAAAGTCAAACAAATTATAATTTAGAACGAAGGGAGTACAATATAAACTAGTCGCTACTGGATTGACATCTCTGTAAGCACGCACTGCAACAGATTTTTGTACATGGGTATTAAAAATTGCACGCGACCACTATAACATCCAGCGTTCCTGGCATCGGGCAACTGCAAATGTTAAGAGAATCAGGCTAATGCCATATCTTCGATTTTTTTTCTTTCGTGATTAATTTTCTTTAGTTAACCTAATCTACAACTGCCAACACTTGCAGGTGCATCTGTGCAAGCGAGAAGAGAACAAAAAGACATCTCTTTTTGTTTTGCGGCTTTGTGGATTTTTTTCATCAGACTACGTATATACCCACAAGCACCTGCACCTGCACCTAACTAAGCTTCCAGGCTTTGCCTCCTTTCATGCTGAACTTCTTAAGCCTCCCAAAGAACATGACAACAATGAGTATGAGTTTGCCGGAGTCGCTCCACCTCCCGGCAAAACCAGTCCATCTGTCTGTACAGAGCCCATCTGGATTGATCTGCCTGCTGCAGCTGTAGCCCATTGAGAAACCAACATTTCCATAAGCACTGCATGCAGAACGTAGCCAAGACATGTCAGATCAAAGGTAGCAAACCTTCCAAGAAACAATTCGTTTCAGTCTGCATTCTAGTCAGGCATGTGCATTTACACATATATTGTCGATTTGTTTTATATATGCATGGGAATTTTTTCTGTCTTCATGAACTACTCGGAGTAACGCTTACCTGACGACTTCGACAACAATGCTGAGCACGTTGAAGTTGAGGGGATCTTCTTTGAGCTTTCTCCTCTCTGTGACGCAGATGGCAATCACAAAGATGGTCAAGTAGGAGAGTTGTGACAAGACTGTGCTCTTGAGCAGCCTTATTCCTTGACTATCCGCGGAAAAATGATCCCTTTTGGAGTTCTCTTCAAATGGAAACCATGTCGTGTATGGAGGAAGATACCTAGTAGAAGTAAAAAAAAAAACAAGCAGATGAGAAATACAAAACATCACTTCCTATTTACCGTTTTTACTCAAAGTTACAGTACATGGCCGGCACTTGTTTTATTTGGTCAGATGGAACTGCAGGTCAGATTGCTTTACGCAAATTGAAGGCCGTTTTTAGATGCCATGATTTTCTAGAACCGCCTTCATTTTCAGTAACTGCTCATGACAGGATAGAGTATCCATCCACATCCACTTTATCGAAGGGAGATGTATGCAATTTCGTATCCACATGAGAGAATTCAGAAAGTTTTGTGTGAACTATTCTGTCCTTATGTGTTCTTGATATCCTCTTGGTCTGCGGCTGCTGGCAAGGCCAGCTGAGCTCTTTAGCTACTTTGCCTGTCTACAAAACTAGATATTAGTGCTTGCCTTGGCTTGGCATCAAAGAGCCCACTTTTTTGGACAAAACTACCCAAACCAATCGTGGTGGACGCCCGATCCATAAATAAAACTGATAAGAGTACGTCTCTGTTGGATGCTGTCATTCTTAAATGGTAGGCTTCCGATCCATTTCACGAGAAAAGAAAAGTTGGTGTTCCTACCACCTGGGTTTGCTTGGGATAAAAAAACTGATAAGAGTACGTCTCTGTTGGATGCTGTCATTCGTAAATGGTAGGCTTCCATTTCACGAGAAAAGAAAAGGTGGTCTTCCTACCACCTGGGTTTGCTTGGGATTGGCCGATTGGGACGCCACAGCATATTCTCGGAAGCAGCTGAACGAAGGTAGCATGCATGTGGAGGTAGCATGGGCCTTTTTTGACCTGGGAAACTATCAATCAACATCCTGAATTCTTGACTCTCTGTTGTCTCGACTGAATTTGAATGTTGCTTTGTGCTTACATGACTTCCGGTCCAATATTGGGTGCTTGCAAAAAAAACTATTTTTTACGTGTTTTTTCGCTGACTCTTCCATTTTTTTTTCTAATTATTTTGCTCTATTATTGGCAGAACGATGAAGCCGAGGACGTAACCCATGCCCTTGAATGAATAATAAGAATTGTGCCGTCACCTACCTAAGACGGAAACCTAAGTACGTACCAATTTGTCCTTTAAAAAAAACAGCAATGATTCATGAGTCGAAAATTCGGTCCCGGTGCTTGTCCGTAGCACGGAGAAGATTCCAGGTTTGCCCAAGGATCGCAGATTACCATCAGTTTATTAGGCTTCACAGGCAAGTGAACATGCATCACACAACTTTTCCTAATCGTTTACTTTATATTGCATCGTGCATAATGATATATGGCCTACATAATTCACTGTGTTCAATGATCCTACAAGAGCATTTTGCACTTTCGGACGGATGGAACTAGCTAGTGTACTATAGTGATATGCAAGTACGTGCATGCAACGATTGAAAGTACACGCGTCATATTGTTTGGTTCTCATCTTAGACCTAGCCTAGCCTAGCTAGCCAGGGCAGCCAAAGCTATAGCTCCTGCAATGAAAGAGGTTGTTGTTTGGTTTGCTTGTCCTAGTTAAGTCTGGCTTATCTAGATCCTGTTTAGTTGACTGGTTAGTTCGGATATAGTCATCCTGTACCTGTGAAGGTGAGCTCTAACTCAATTACCGCTCATGGAGTTCACCGTCACTACATCTCCCCGACGGACAGGGGCGGGAAGGCGGTGGTCCTCTAGCGAACTCCGTATGAACGTCGGGGGCGGCCAGGACCAGGCGGCGACGATGCTAGGACCTCCGACATTAATGGAGGGAAACACTCGGAGGTGAAGCGAGCGCGGGCGCGAACCTAGCTTAGGGACAGCACCACCTTCCTTGTTTTCACCTGGCCTGACTTTGGCGTGGTCAGTGCATAGCTGGGGCCTAGCATGGAAGCAAAAGCCAACCAAACAGGTCATTGGCTCCGTGGAGGCTAGACAGGGGAAGCCAGGAAGGCAGGAACCAAACACACCTGCGGTGCATTCTCGTAGGCATTGGCAACTGATAGCGTACCGCTGTTTCGTGAGCTCCAAAATCATAACGTGAACTGCGATGCACACAGAGCCGAGAAGGCGACGGAGTGAGAGCGGGGTGGGTGGTGGTCACGGAGACACTCACATCATGACGACGAAGAGCACGAGGATGGCCGTCGCCAGTGTGGAGAGGTCGAGGGTAGACTCGCCGGTGTGCCGAGAGTTCACGGCGAGGAACAGCGCGTTGGACAGCTTCTCCCCCGCGCTCAGCCCCCGCAGCGCGCCGCCCCACTCCATCGCGCACACCAGCGCCACCTGCACAGCGATGAAGAACGCCACCGTCCCGGCGAGCATCCAGCACCGCCGCGCCGGGAGCAGGTGGTAGTACCCCGTCGCCTCCCTGCCCTTCCTGACGATCTCCGCGATCTCCTCCCGCCGCGTGGCCGCGGCCGCCGCGCACACGCACGCGGCCAGCAGCGGCGGGAACAGCGTGTTGCCCACCAGCGCCTGCGGCACGAGCAGCAGCTGCAGCGGCACGTCCCGGCTGAACACCATCATGTTCTCGTTCGTCGGCATGAACCCGCAGCTGGAGAACGTGGACACCGTCGTGAACACCGAGAAGGTCCACACGTTGAGGGCCTTGCGCCGCAGCGTCTGCCAAGCCCCGGGCGCGGCGTAGACGTACGCCGCGACGGCGAAGGCGCCCACCACGTGCACCACCACGAGGATGGCCAGGACGATGTAGAACAGCGAGCGCACCGCATTGCGCCGCAGAATCTTCGCCTCTACCGGGATGTCGTCGTTCTCTTCGGTGACCGCAGTGGTTATCGACCTCGAGTCGGCGTCGGCGTCGGCGTCGGCGTCGGCGTCATCGGCCTCGGCGCCGGTGGCCTCGAGCTCGACATCGCCGTCGTGGCTCTCGACGCGCCGGGATCTGTTTATGATCTGCTTCCTCATCTTGG